>CM056576.1:60097875-64897875 GCA_029721435.1 Gymnothorax reevesii
GAGACCAGAGTACCTGGAGGAAACCCACGCAAAAACGGGGGGAACAAGTAAACTTCACACAGAAAGGCCACAGGCTGGTTTTGAATCCACAATCTTCTTGCTGTGAGGCGGCAATGTTACCAGCTGCGCCACCCTGCTGCCATCCATTAACAAAGAACTGAATTTGAAGTTTGACGAGAAGCCCCAAATTCTCCTTTGACTACCTTGAAAACCAAATGCAATATACTGCCATCTATCAAACCAACCCCAATATCTCATGGACAGACTTGGAAAAACTACATTACAAAAACATCTAATTGTAAGATTTACCTTTCCCTCCAACATAACTATCAAACAACAACCCTGTTTCTCAAGCACCGTAATCTCCACAACTCTGACAGCCTGGTGGAGAGTTAATATTTTCTAAAACTACTGCAATACCATTTTAATATTCGCAAATATGAAAACCCTGAATTCAAACTCCACTGCAATCCTCTCAACTATCAAACGTGGGCATAAAAAGGCATCACACACCTTAACCATCGTTTTCCACAACAATAAAATTTATAGATTTCAAAAAGCTTATCCAGAAGCACAGACTTGAGGGGATACCAGTTTCTAGAATACCTACAACTCAAATCCATAACAGGATCCAAAATGAACACAACTGATAACTCACTAAAACAACCTAAAGTAATTAATGACATAACTCAATACAAAACTCAAAATAAACTAACCACCAAACGACAGGCTTTTCTTACCACCGATAACTCCAGAAAAGTACTATCAGCTCACTGGAGCACTGATCTACCCATCTCTCCCTCAAACTGACGTCTGGACAGAAATAAATACTTTTGTAAATAAATATATTCTTCCTATGACACTATGGAAACCAGTACAAACCTTTAGCGAATTCAATACAAAATTATGCACAGAACACATATTGTTCAATAAAAAATTTACAAAATGGGATTGGCAAATACAGACATGTTCAGAATGCACAATAGGTACAGCAATCATCTTGAAGCAGTCTGGGCTTGTCAACCAGCCCAATCTTTCTGGAACCCCTTAACTCAAACATTTTCCACTATCTTGGACTGTAGCATTCCTGCATCACCAAAACTCTGTCACCTAGGAGCCACTTCAGTCACCAAACAAACAATATACCAAACAATAACACCAATATACCAAACAAATACAAAACAGCCTGCTCTTCCCTCTTCCTGTTGCCAAGAATATTCTCAAACTGGAAATTATAAACTCAATAATTACCAAATATTGGACTAATTTCTTTCAGAGTACATATCCATGGATAAAAATCACTGCTTATAATAACAGTTAAATGGCAATTTTCACTCAAAGACGGACCCAATTTTTGTCCTAAATGGGACTGACCAAGTGCCATGCCCATTCCTATACAGACACACACACACACACCCACACACACACACACGCAATCTCCAATGTATTCACATGCATATATAAAGACACACACAACAATCGCACCCAAACACATTCACAAACGCGAGAACACCTGCCCATTCACGCTCTCCTCTGTACACCAACACACTCCTACTCACACAAACAGAAAAAAAAAAAAAATCAAATCATTAAGTCAAATTTTTTGTTACACACATACAGGCAAATTTTTGCATCTCTCAAGTAAACACACATACACATGCATGCACACACGGACACTTTGTTTTGTTGTCCTCAGTCTTGTTTTGTCCTTCTCTTTATCTGCGAAGCTTCACCACAATATTTAGATTTTTACAATCATGATTAAAAATAAAGCTGACTGTAGAAGTGGGGTGGTGGAGGGGGGAAAAAGGTACTGCACACAACATGTGATTACAACATCGATTAAATAATTGACTATCCCCATTCCTAGTCAGGGGGCGGGTGTACGCGTGTGTGTGTGTTCGCGCGTGTGCATGCCTGCACATATTCATGTCCATGCGTGCTATTAACTCACTCTGCAATTTGTCAAGCAATTTGCAGCGGGAACCAGACCCCTTGCCCTCCCACTCGGCTTTAGCTCGCAGGTCCTCTGCATGGCTGCACATCAGGTACCTGAGGAGACGAACAGATTACAAACAAGCAAATCACAAATGACAACAGAATGATGGCCAATCAGTGAGATGTGTCAAACAGTAGTGGGGCAAATCGAACTTTGGTAACGACAAAATATTGATATCAAATAGGGGCATTCCATGGTATTCATTTTGTTACAGTCAAGGACATTTACAGAAGTAATACCATTGCAGGTACTCATGTGTTCGTCCCCTGGATTGTTTGAATGGCACAATTTGAAGAACTCTGGGAGTACGTCAGGTGATATAAAAATGAATGTCATTGACGGTAATTCATGCACTAAACTACTTAAAAGAAAAACTGTTACGGACAGGACATTTTTCAACATGTTTTTTTTTTTTGTAAAGTGGTTAAATCCAAAGTTCTCTTAATTTAGGTGATATTCTTCGAATTCAGCCATCCAGTACTGCACCGTTATGTCGGTTATGTCATATCTACACGCATGTACAAAATTGTTGTACAACATAAATGCAGGCATCCAAGTCCAATGCCTGGCATGACTAATTTGAAAAATGTAACAATCGACAGCAGTTAATAATTGCCACAAGAAGTCAAAGACAAGCAGGTGACTGCAAACATTTATCACTTCATGACAGAAAACGGCAAGGGAGCAATGGTTACCCTGTTGGTACCCTGACATACAAATGCTTCCAAATTGTATAGATAACAGAACAAATCTCATTCTCATATTCATACTATCCGGAGAACATTTTACACTAGCCAGGTTTTTACTCTAACTGAACTTAATTAGATTAACATAGCACAAAACTGGTTTGACTCAACCATTTGCTTGTCAAATAAATTTGTCATGATGTGCCAATTAGTTTTCACCAGTTAGGAGCCAACTACATCTTTAATTTGATTGGTTACATTGTTGCATGTCAAAGTAAACTGTCAGTCTCAGTTGACACCGACTACAACAGGTATGCTAGTTTGGTGGCTCTATTAATTGTATCCCAAAAAGAAAATCCTGCAATGATGTCTGTTGGTGTTAAAATGAAGTTTTTTTAGCAACTTATCCTAGAAAAGATTATGTATCTTAGCCTTGAGGACCAGCTATTGCAGACAATTTGGGGAGAAACTTATGGACGGTACAGGGCCAGGGGGATGTAGCATGCATTTTTCATGCATTTAAATAATTTCAAAAAATAGTGACTTCAGGTGATAATATTAGGTCCATAAAGAAGTTGCAAACACCCCACACATGAAAGGTAAAGGTAACAAAAAAAAAAACCATGTTAATGATGATATTATCATTTTTTGTACTGAAAGTTTCCTGTCCGGAACACTTGTCACTTCCTGTCATGGGTGTGATCCAATTTTTTTGACGTAGGGTTTTTATGAAGAGTTTAGACCTCTAAGAGGAAAATAATTCAGACTTTCGGAATCCAGCTTTTGTGGTAACAATTAAAACTTCTCTACCAAAAATATTACGGACAGGACACATGGGGTGACGTGCAAATCTTGTTGTGTTGGCTTTTCACTAAAAAATCTGAGTTGCAGCCCTTTGGAAAGTTTGCCAAAGAATATCTTATTTTGGTGACAATTGAAATGAAATATTGTCCTGTCCGTAGTTCAAAAACCCACTGCTTACAGATGAATTGCTAATTTGCACAAGGAGTGCAATGATCGATGAAGCCAAAATACATTTTTTCAGAAACCTTTGGACATCAACTGAAATATCCACCGGTACTTCATAAAAACCTGGGGGAAAAAAAATCCTGGAGCCATGTTGCAAATACCACGTAATGCCCCAAAAATGAACAAAAATGAAATTCATACAGTAACCCCAATAAACATTTCTTCCTCATCGTGAATTACAAAGTGTTCCTGCAAAAATGAATGAGCTTTGTCCCAAGAAAAGGCCATACTTTCTCATATGGTATGGATGAGCATTTTCGACAGTCCTCTTTTGCTCCATTTGTAGAAAGAAACACATTTTTGGATTAGTAATGAGTTCTCTGGTCTTTCCATCTTGATGGATGTCAAAATGGATGTCACCAAGCCGGTGGTAAATGGGTGGGCATGTAAAATCGTAGACAGATTAGATGGGCAAATGAACCTGGAGTAGGCATGGCTGAGACCGAACAGGAGGAATGGGAATTTCACATGAAACTGTAGGAGAAGCAACTTATGAAACATATAGAGAGGGAAGGCGTACCCGCTGAGGACATGAATTCGCTCTGTATTGTACTTGAGTGGCGTGAGCTCCCCTCTCAAGACCTGCAGAGCTTCTAACACTTTCCCGTCCTCCAAGTACTCCAAATACTTCTGCTGCAGCAGCAGGAACTTCATCCTCTAAAAGATAAAGAATAAAGAGCTGACAGATTAATGAAATGGGGCCCACCCACATCTAAGTCAAGAAAAAACAAAGTTTCTTCACAGTAAAGCAAAAAAATAGACATTCTACAAGCACCAAAGGAGAAAATAGAAACTCACAAACCATTAAAAATATATCCAAGGGTCCTATATCTTTTCAGCAAGCAATCTTATAGTGACGTTACAAGTTATGAGAAATTTCTTGAAAAGTTTGACCTTCAAATCATCGAAGGTCAATGTCAAGGTCACTAAATGAAAGTTCACATGCAATTATAAGATCTCCTAAATGTCTGTAATATAATCCTAAGCTCTGAAGCAGTTTTGGTGATTCAAGTAATTGAAAACTCATTATGTGAATTGTGAACTTTAAAAAGTCACAGAAGGTCAAGTTAAGGACACTAATTGGACTTTAAATACAACTTTCTATATGTCTCTAATTCAATCCTTGACTCTCTCAGTGATACAATTCATTGTAATTTCACTATGTCAAGTTTGACCTTCGAAGGTCACCGACACCCAACGTTTAAGTACAGCGCCCCAACTAGACCTAATCAGTATAGTGCTCGCACTGTAAATTGAGGATACCAAGCTGAGTTGATTGCCATATATAGAAAAAAATTTATTCCGCAGTTTTTGAGAAACAATTTTTTGAAATTTCCATTTCCTCAGTGTAAACTTCGAACATTGGAGCCAAAATTTCAAGGGCCCATTAAATGGACAAAAATTATTCTGTCAAAAATAAAAATAAAATCTGGAGATATGTAGCATGTTATGGCAAATTTACAGGAGAATTAATCAGGCAAAAAAAAAAAAAAAAAAAGAGTTGTCAGAAAGACAACAAAGGTCGCCGGGGGGCAAGGTTAAAGTTTTTCTGCACGCGGACAGATGCAGACGCGGACGCCAGGGGTACGACAATAGCTCTCCGGACGTTATTCGTCCCGGCGAGCTAAAAAGGTCAGGTAAAGGTCATGGTCAAGGTCACCAGGTCAAAATATCGGCATCAGTACGTAGGTCTTGCACCAAGGAGTATACATGCAAAGTATGAAAGCCCTATCTCTCACGGATTAAAAGTTATCGACAAGGTTAAAGCTTTTGTTATGGGCAAAGTTAAAGTTTTTTAAAGGTTGGGTAAAGGTCAAGGTCAACGTCATCAGGTCAAACTTCGGCATCAGTAGGTAGGTCTTGCACCAAGGAGTATACATGCAAAGTATGAAAGCCCTGTCTCTCACGGCTCAAAAGTCATGGGCAAGGTTAAAGTTTTCTAAAGGTGGGTCAAAGGTCAAGGTCAAGGTCACGAGGTCAGAAATTTTGGCATCGGTAGGTAGGTCTGGCATCAAGGAGTACACATGCAAAGTATGAAAGCCCCATCTCTCACGGTTCAAAAGTTATGGGCAAGGTTAAAGTTTTTGAAAGGTCGGTCAAAGGACAAGGTCAAGGTCACGAGGTCAGAAATTTTGGCATTGGTAGGTAGGTTTGGCATCAAGGAGTACACATGCAAAGTATGAAAGCCCTATCTCACACGGTTCAAAAGTTATGGGCAAGGTTAAAGTTTTTCTGCACGCGGACGGACGCGGACGCCGGGGGTACGACAATAGCTCTCCAGACATTCATCCCGGCGAGCTAAAAAAAGAAAAAAAATGTTCAGGGCGATGGAAGACTGACGACGGACACCAAACCATGACAATAGCTCATCAGCCTATGGTGCCAGAAAGCTAAAAAGGAATTGCACTTATAACATGAATCTGAATATGACTGTTATGAAGCCAGTAGAAATGCATATGCGTATAAATGAGCATAGAAGTGTGGGTCCATGGCAAATAAGGAGAGCAAATGGCCAAAAAAAAAAAAAAAACTAGAAGGGTTTATCTCCTCCAAGGCAAAATTCAGTTTCACCTAGTGTTGGCGCTACAACAATAGATGCAGAAAATAAACAGCCAAATTACAATAGTCTCCAGAAATGTTAACAGCAAATTTTACCAAGTTTCCATTAGAACCGTTCAAAAAAGTCAATTTTCGCCAAAAGATGATGCTATAGGAATGGTCATAGTGTCACCAAACCAATTTGATTACTCCACATATAAAGTTGTTCACAACAAACTTGATTCCAATTAAAACAGTTTCAGTTATTGCATTTGGAAATGTATAAGTTGAATGCCTTCTCAAAACTGGAAAATAAAATTTTTGAACCTTAAAGCTTTGAAGGGTTGAAAATTAGTGTTTTCCAGAATTAGTGTTTTCTACAACCCCGATTCCGAAATACTTCGGACGAAGTGTAAATTGTGAATAAAATCAAATTGCAATTGCTGTCAGATCACATGAGCCAATATGTCATTTACAATAGAGCATTTCAAATGTTGAAACTGAGACATTTTACATTTTCATCCACAAAGAGCTTATTTCAAATTTTCTGGCTGCAACAGGTCTCAAAAAAGTTAGGACACAGGCAAAAAAGGGCTGAAAAAGCAATTAATATGTAAGAGAATCAAATGACAGAAAATTTAGCATGTAATTAAGTTAACTGGCATCAGCTGTGTAACATGATTGGCTATAAAAGAGATGTCTTTGAGAGGCTGAATCTCTCAGAAGTAAAGATGGCCAGAGGCTCTCCAACCTGTGAAGGCTTGCATAAAAAACAAGAGCACCGACAACGGTGCATAATACGCCCGTCATGAACATGGATCAGGAAGTGGACAGACAACATGATACCAATATCCAACAGACAACAGCGCCATGTGACCTTTGACCTATTTCCGTGACCTTGACCTTGGAGGGAGGGCCATAAACATGGTACGCGACACTCCGCTCAGTGATGGTACACGTGTGTGTGAAATGTCATGGATGTATCTCAAGCTGTTGTGAAGTTATGCTCCGGACAAGCCCCATCTGGGCCCCATGTGACGCCAGTGACCTTGACCTTGACCGGGTGAACGAAATCATGGTGCGCGACACAGCGCCTGGTGATGGTGCACGTGTATGTGAAGTATCACGAATGTAGCTCAAGCGGCTCAGGAGTTATGCCCCGGACAAGAAATTGCTAACAGACAACAGACAGACAGACGGACGGACGGGGGTGATGACATAATACGTCCCATCTTAAGACGGGCGTATAAAAATGTAGAATATTTTAAAAACAATGTTCCTCAATATCAAATAGCAAAGACTTTGAAGGTCGCCTCGTCTACAGTGCATAACATCATCGAAGGATTCAGAGAAACTGGGAAAAAAAATAAATTAAAAAAAAAAAAATCACACTGCGTGAGGGAGAAGGCCAAAGATCTTTACTGGAGGCCCTTGATCTTTGGGCCCTCAAACGCCACTGCATCACTCAGCAGCATGATTCTTTCATTGACCTTACTAAATGGGCCCAGGAATACTTCAAGAAAGCACTGTCTGTAAATACAGTCAAACACTCCATCCAGAGATGCCACCTAAAACACTATCATGCAAAAAGGAAGCCATTGTTGAGCATGATCCAGAAGCGCTGTCGTGTTCTCTGGGCCAAGGCTCAAGGCTCAGTGGTAAAGTGTCCTGTGGTCAATCATGGGCATTGTGTCCTCCGGGCTGAAGAGGAGAAAGATCACCCTTCCTGTTTTCAGCGTTCAGTTCAAAAGCCAGCATCTCTGATGGTATGGTGCTGCATTGGTGCATATGTTGTGGGACATTTGCATGTTTTAACAAGCTGTGTTCGTGGAACACTGATGCCCCCGAAGGCAGGTTAAAGTATTGCAGGTTAAAGTCCCCCCCCGCAGACAAACGGACGGACGGACGGAAACAGACGGACAGGTAAAAAACTGTATGCCCCCGAATCGAAAAAGCGCCATGAATGCTGAAAGGTATATAAAGGTTTTAGAGCAACATATGCTCCCCTCCAGATGACATCTATTCCAGGGAAGGCCTTGTGCATTTCAGCAGGAAAAATGCATTACCACATACTGCAGCTGTTACAACAGCATGGCTTCGTAGTAGAAGAGTCCGTGCGTTGAACTGGCCTGCCTGCAGTCCTGATCTTTCACCGATTGAAAACATTTGGTGCATAATTAAATGAAAATTCTGTCAAAGGAGACCCATACGGCCGCCCCCCCCAAGCCCTGACATAATGAGAAACATAGATCGCAATGCTAAAATACGGTCAGCCGTATGGGAATAAGACAAGGATTTACAACATATTAAGGGTTTTTATAATGTATGCCTTCGTAACACAATGTGTTTAATACTTTCGGGCTTGAGAGAAGTTTCAAGAGTATTACCCATCTTCGAACTTGTCCATCTTACCCATCTTTGAACTTGTCCAAAGTATATGTCCCAAGAACAGTCCCCATGAATTTTATTACCCTGACATTAATAGGAAAGGAGTTACTGCCTCCTGTTATGGCCCCAATTTGTTATTACATTTATAACACAACAGCAACAGCAAGGGATGACAAACAGTTTAAACAACTAAAACACATTTAATTTTTAACAAAGACAAAGACTAATAACAACCTACAACTAAAGACCAAGATTGATAAATAAGAAAAAACAGAAATAATTACAGTCCCTTTTTGGTGGGGTGGCTTGGTGATGTCCTGGATGAAGAAAATGCTCAAACACAGGCAAAGAAATCCACAAAAGAAACGTCACAGGTCTTGAACAGAATGGCAGGTCTGGTCATCTTCTTGCAATTTCTCCTTCTACTTTACTGTCTCAATTCTTTTCCTTATATACTCTTTTGCAGACCCCACCCACATTTAGACCTCTTTTTTTTTAATTTTCTGAGACTTGCCCCAGACATGTCCAGGACATGTCTAAACATGACTCCAGTCTGAGCTTAACAAAAAAAAAAGGTAAATACTGCCATCTAGTGGCCTATATTCACATTACACTACACAGATTGTAAATTAGTAAGGGGCGCTATTTCGCCTTGCCACGCCAAAGGTTACCCATCTTCGAGCTTTTCCAAGCAATATGTCCCAAGAACATTCTCTGTCAATTTCATGACCCCGAGAGCAATAGGAAAGGAGCCATTGTCTACAAACAGACAGACAGGCAGACGGACAGACTGATGCAAGCTTTTCGCAATATCCGATGGGCCATTTCTGGCCTGGGGTAATAATCGGACACAAACAATAGAAATCCCCTGTGCGTTTAAATGACTATACACCCCCTAGCAAAGCTATGATAAGCAGCTTAATTTCCCCCTCTTCAGAAGCCCTTATAGAGGATGGATGACTTGCATATTCTTTAAATTTGATATCATACACCATAAGCACTCCTGCAACCCGCAACAGCAAAAAAATTTAAATTAAATTAAAAATAAAAATTGCGGTGATGACGATAATCAGCTGAGCACTACGGTAGGCATCACATGACTGCAGGATAGCGGTCATGCATTTATTATCACAGCCCTAGTTGGCAACATTAGACCCATGAATTATTTATAATGAGGTCTAGGTATTCATTGCACTGAATGAATTTGAAGCATTTAACAGGTTCAAACAGCACTGTCATTTAAATGCTCATAGGATTCATCAGTATTCTGTCAAATTACACTGTAAAAACAACAGAAAATAGGCAAACATGAAACTTGTTCACTGCTGGTAATAAATTTCATAATGCTTTGAATTAGAGGTGGGACGCGATAAAAAAAAAAAATTAATTAATTAGAGGCATTGTAATTAAATAATCTTGATTAATCGCATTTTTATCAAATACCAATTTTTGACAAAATAAGCAAAGTTTTTCGATTCAAATACATTTTGGTTGAGGACTGAATCAACGAATAGACATACGTGAACTTAAACAGCAAAAATGTTTATTTTTCATTTATCAGAGCATTTTTCATCTGAGTACTACATTCACTGATGAACTATAGCTATATAGCAACTATAGCTTTTTTGTCCAACATTTTAAGACTTTAGTTGTATAACCGCCACCTACTGGGCTAAAGTGTGTGCATTGTGTCACCAGTGTGCCAGAAATGAGGGAACTGAGAAAGGTGCGATTAAATGCGATATATTTTTTGCGCATTATTTTTCCTGTAATTAATTCATCGAAATTGACTCGTTAAAGTTCCAGCCCTACTTTAAATACGACATTTTTTCAACATGGCCAATTTATAGCAACCTCAAAACAAGAAAGGTGTAGTTGCTATCCTCAATGCAAAGCATACCAGTGCAGACGTCAGTACGAGAATAGTGAAGGGAATTTAGGGCAGAGTTGGAAAGTCAGTCGCCAAGACTACAATTTCCACATTTCATATTGCTTTTGCAGTCACGACAATCACCATGGCAAGTCACGCAGCGTTCACCTTTCAAAGATTGTTCGAAAGAATTTTCGTAAAGGCACACATGTATCATAAATTTGCATCACTGCTTATTTCCTTGCATGCAGCAGGCACAGGGCAGTGTGCAATTTTTTGTGGCTTGCCATTTTTGTGTGTGGTAATAACATAAGGGTGCGTCAGCTCTGCACTTTGATTGGTCAATTTGCCTTATACTAGCCTCAACTATAAAAGAAAATTTTTTGACAAATATTAATTAATCTTTTGAATAAAAATGTGGGAGGATTTACAGTAAAAACATTTTTTCAATCATATTACACCACTAGATGTTACATATTGTAATACTGTAAAGTAATCCAATGCAAAGGGTTCATTACTCCAAAGTTGGCATGGCTAAAAAAAAACGGCCTGCACGAACTCCTATTGCATTTACACAGCGCATTTTCAAAAAAAAAAAAAAAAATTGGACCCGAGAGGCAAAACCCAATTACAAACATGGTATTTAAAAAAAAATTAAGTTCCTGTCACATGAAAACAATATTAAAGTTAAATATATTTCAGCTATGTGATTTTGTAAAATACTCTCTCAATGTATTCATCTCCATGTCTCAGCCAATTTTATTGTGGATTTGAAAGAGATCATATCAAATCACACATTGAAATGTTTAATCAAATACAAAAGTATAAACCTTACCAAAAAAATATTGCTACAAGATACAGACAATTCATTGACTCAATTCACAAGATTTTCACTCTATTCCATTTGAGAACATCACGTTCATGAGTACAAAGTAAGCCCAGAACTAGTCGCCTCTTTTGTTCAGCTTCTCAGTCAGACCAATTCTGGCTTACCACAATAGCGCTCGGAGAGTGCATCAGTGCCTTCAGCTCGTTGAGGTCACTTTCAGCCTGTGTCAAAACAAAGCAATAGAAAATAGTCAGTTCAGCATTTTTATTATTACGTGCAGCATGAGTTAAAAAAAAAAACCTAGAACATTTTGGCCAGCCGGTGTCATGAAAGCAAAGCCCAGAATACAGGCGCTGCATGTCCACAGAGCAGAAAATGCACTGGTATAAAATACAGACACAAGGTGTCAGTAATTTATGCAGTTCATATAATCATGGAAATTCATTTCCAAAAAAGTTGGGACAGTAGTGAAAGTGTAAATAAAGAGATCATGTTGTAAAAGTTATCTTTGATCGGTGTTTAGTTCATGTCTCACCATAACAATTGAACAGTTATTTTCTTAATAATCACACACTCTGAATTTGAAGCTTTCAAAACCTTAGAAAAAAGATGGGACAGGGACAAGGATAATGAAAGAACATGTTCAAAATCGGTGAACTAATGTAGCACAGATGATAGCTATGTGTTTGGGAATAACAAACATCCAGGAAAAGTTGTTTATAAACAAGGATTTGTCAAAGCTTTGTGAAAATATATTGATAAATAAATCAGCAGTTTCAAAACCTGTCAATGTGACAGTGCAAAAAATTTAAGGGATTTTACCCCATACAATGCAAAATATATTATTTGAGGTTTCAGGGAATCCAAATAAATCTAGAGGTCTACTTCAATTGTTCAGACGGCATTACATTGAAAAAATACATTTGGGTCACTCCATACAATTTCAATAAGTGGGTCCCGCATTACCACTTCAGATTCAGCTGAAAGTTTCAGCTTAGTAACTACAACATATTTAACTCATTCCCTACTGCCAACAGCGCAGCAAATTCTACCATTCCCTATGGCATGTGTGTCAAACTAGCGCCATGGTGAGCTGCTGGATAGCTCACTCGGTGATAGAAGTGACTATCACGTCGCGGGTTCGAGCCCCGGTCGTACCAACCGGCAGGGGTCGGCAGCTTTTTCAGAGTAGCGCACAATTGGCCATCGCGCCAGAGGGTTTCAAATTGGGAAGGGAGTGCCGGGAAAGGGAAATAAATAATCAGCTTTGTTCGCTGCTCAAGCGCCTCCTGTTGGCCAGACGGGCGCTAGTCAGGAAGATTCTAAGTCTGTGCATGTCCGGGTATCCTCCGCCCTCATTCTGCACTTGCGAAGATTCAACCAATGAGTGTATAAGAAGCAGTGGCTGACAGGCGTGTGCTGCGGAGGAGAGCCGTGAACTGTCCTCACTTTCCTGAGTTGGCAGCAACGGGTCCCATATGAGCAAGCTTTGTACATAGTTCACCAATTGGGCATTCCAGATTCGGTTGGGATTGGAGATGCCAAATTTATTTTAAAAAAAAAAAAAACTGGGGCCATGGAGGGCCAAGGGGCAGCAGGTTTTCATTCCTACCAAAACCTCCACCAGGTGATTTCACTGATTACCTCATCTTCAAGCAGAGTGAAGGGACTTAATTAGTGAAATCACCTGGTGGAGTTTCTAGTCAGAATGGAAACCTGCAGCCACTTGGCCCTCCATGGCACCAGTTTGACACCCCTGCCCTATGGTAAGCCGGTGCCATCGGCGTGGATGACGTCATTCAGAGTTCCGTTGAAAACATGCATACATGAGTATCGCGTCAATCTGACCATTCTGACAGTAGTAATAGCGACCTCCACCCTTCGCTGTCCAATGAAAGTCAACTGATTTTGTGTTATCGCGGTGATGGGCCAACTGTACTTCAACCACAGGAGTGGAGGGGCCCTGGCCGAGGCAGGACAGGTCATGGTCAAAGAGCACATAGTCGAGCAGCAAGTCAAGGAGCTGCTTAGCGTCACGAAGCAGGCAACCAAAATGACAACTGGAAT
Organism: Gymnothorax reevesii; assembly: GCA_029721435.1. NCBI lineage: Eukaryota > Metazoa > Chordata > Actinopteri > Anguilliformes > Muraenidae > Gymnothorax > Gymnothorax reevesii. Next base: position 60,111,282 of record CM056576.1, read on the forward strand.
GATGTTACAAATAACAAAATTTACACTGCTAGTTTGACATTTGGATTTGAACCTGCTAAAAACCTTTATTTAGAAAATACAGACGTTTAACTAAATTTGTTTTTATACTGTGTAATTTTTGGGGTAAGTATTCCGTACAAATGCAAATTATATATTAATATAAATTATATAAAAGTATTCCATAGGGAATGAGTTAATGAACCCATGCCAAATTTTTCTTGGATTGAGTTACTGACATTTGAAATACACGGGTGCAAGTCGAAACTTGGGGGCTTCATTTTTTCCACCACTTTTGAGTCCGCATAATTTTGAATGTAATGTAGGTAGATGAATGAAAATTTCAGGGTTGAAAGTCACATATCAGCTCTGCTGAAAACATCAATTGCAATACTACCATGGGCATTTGCGGCCTCACAGCATGAAGTCAAACTTTGAAAATGAGTGATTCCATTTTCTCGGCAGCCAACTTCAAGCATCTATTCATCATACAAAACCCAAAAGCAGTGAAGTTGGCACGTTGTGTAAATCGTAAAGAAAAACAGAATACAATGATTTGCAAATCCTTTTCAACCTATATTCAATTGAATACACTGCAAAGACTAGTTACTTAATGTTCGAACAGGTACATTTTTTGCAAATATTGGCTCACTTGGAATTTGATGCCTGCAACATGTTTCAAAAAAGCTGGCACAAGAGGCAAAAAAGACAGAGTTGAGATATGCTCATCAAACACTTATTTGGAACATCCCACAGGTGAACGGGCTAATTGGGAACAGGTGGGTGCCAAGATTGGGTATAAAAGCAGCTTCCCTGAAATGCTCAGTCATTCACAAACAAGGATGGGGCGAGGGTCACCACTTAGTGAACAAATGCGTGAGCTGATAGTCGAACAGTTTAAAAATAACATTCCTCAACAAGCTATTGCACGAAATTTAGGGATTTCATCATCTATGGTCCGTAATATCGTCACAAGGTTCAGATAATCTGGAGAAATCACTGAACGTAAGTGACAAGGCCGAAAACCAACATTGAATGCCCGTGACCTTCGATCCCTCAGGCGGTACTGCATCAAGAACCGACATCAGTGTGTAAAGGACATCACCAAATGGGCTCAGGAACGCTTCAGAAAACCACTGTCAGTAACTACAGTTCGTCACTACATCTGCTAGTGCAAGTTAAAACTCTACAATGCAAAGCGAAAGCCATTTATTGCAAATCATGCTTATTTTTATTGTACTGTATCCTAGCCATAAATCTGATCACAGCTCAGTTATCAAACTTATACAATTCCAAAAGATATAAATGTCTGAAGTTGGCTGTCAAGAAAATCACAATGACACGTCTAAAGTTTGACTTCATGTTGCGAGACCACAAATACACATGGCAGCATTATAATTAAAGTTTTCAAAAGAGCTGATATGTGGCTTTCAACCCTGAAATTTTCAATGATCTACCCACATCACATACACAAAGTTATGATGACTCAAAAATGAAGGAAAAAATGAAGCTCCCAAATTTATACTTGCAACCACTGTACATCAAAAGTCAGTAACTTGAAATTTTTGCATGATCCAAGAAAAATCTGGCAGGGGTTCATTAAATATGTTGCAGTTACTGTGCTAAAAACTTTAGCCGATTTGGAGGAGGTCATTCGGGAACTTTGTTGATTTAATATGGAATGACCCAGATTTGTGAGAACCAGATGTGGACTCTTTAATATTTTAGAAAATCTGTCAAACACCATTCATCATTGCATTCACAAATGCTAGTGAAGACTGCGATGGTCTTCTCTAGGCTTGAGTTCATCTGAATGGAATTACATTTGTGCTCCTATTCTGAGTACACAGTGGGTAAAATTTCAGCACAGAAAAATATTGAGCGAACAAGTTTTAATTCTAAAAAATTAACAAGAGCAAAGCAAAGCGTGGCATATGCCCCCGCCCGAATGTTGTCTCATTGACCGTACTGTTGTTTGATTTGAGCTTATGCCATTAAGGCATATCCATCATACATCTAAAAATGTATGAATATTGTAGGGAAAAGAAAGTCGGAGCATGCCCATTTTCTAAAGGAACCTTCCTCTAGTCACCCCAAACATACAAACCTGAAATCAAATCCATAGGTGCCATTCTCCTTTAATAAACAAAAATAAAGATGACTACTGTGGCGGCCATATTAAAAGTCTGTTGTGCCCGTTTTCGAAAAGAACCTTCCACTAGTCACCAAAAAATGCATACCCAAAATCAAATCCATCGAACAAGTCGTTCTCCTTTAATCATCCGGAAACAAAAATGAAGAGGGTTGCCGTGGCGGCAATATTGAAAGTTGGCACGTGCCCTTTTTCTAAAGGAACCTTCCTCTAGTCACCCCAAACATACCTACCAAAAATCGAATCGATCGGAAGAGTCATTCTCCTTTAATCGTCTGGACACTTAATCAAGACTGCTATGAAAGTCGGCGCCCGCCCATTTTCGAAATCAACCTTCCTCTAGTCACCCCGAACATACATACCAAAAATCTAATCAATCAGACAAGTCGTCCTCTTTTAATCTTCCGGAAACGAAAATCAAGATGGCAGCCGTGGCAACCGTATTGAAAGTCAGAGCGAACCCGTTTTCACACAGAACCGTCCTCTAGTCATCCCGAAGCCACTGTCCAAAAATAGTTTGATTGTGTTGGACTGTTTTCAAGAAAACTGGTTAATGGACGGACGGACGGACGGACGACTTGGGCAATAAAATAATGCCCCCTCTCCACGAATTTCGAGGCAGGGCCATAAACATCATTTTGTGATTCATTTGTTGCATCGCATGTACAGCTGACAGAACAACTTGCCCCAGCTTGCAGAGTTGCCCCAGTACTTTGTGTCACCGCCGTAGCGAACCATGAGGTTGCTGAGGTCTGGAGCCCGGTAATTTTTTCTCTAAGGCCGAAGTTTTGCACTATACATGTGAAAGAATGAACGTGATCTCATTTAATGAACCAAAGTGTTTTCACATTGTTACCAATTAACCTGCCAACACATATTAAGCCATTTTTAGAGAATAGTGCCAGCAGAGCAGTCAACAAATCTGAGTGAGTAGTACTCTGTAGTCCCTATGGCTGTATCATTTCAGTCTCATTTTAGCCAATTAGAACTTATTTCTAAGAGATTAACAACTAAGTTTCCTTCACATCAATAGTAAGAGGAATAAAATGTGCTTTGCGTGAGAGAAGGCAGTACCCCTCAGCCTCGAAATATCGAATGAACGTTCTGGACAAAGTTTCAACGGTCAAGGTCATTCATGAGGCACAGTTACCCACAAAGGCAACTCCACATCTCCAAAATCAAGTTCCTCACCAAAACAGTTTGAGAGAAACTGCCCAGAAAATGTTTGATATGTCAAGGTCACTGAGCAAAGGCCAAAGGTAATTCGGGTATGAAACCTCAACAGGGCACAGCTATCCACCAAGGCAAGTCCATATATGTAAAATGAAGTTCCTAATCCAAGTGGTTTGAGAGAAACAGCCCAGAAAAAAAACTTCAAAGGTCAAGGTCACTGAGCAAAGGTCATGCGGGTACAAAACCTTGACAAGGCATGGCTACCCACCAAGGCAAATCCACACACGGAAAATGAAGTTCCTAGCCAAGCAGTTACAGAGAAATGGCCTGGACAATAGCTGGACGCCCGGATGCGTCTGCCCGTCTGCGAAGGGGATGACAATACCCTCTGCCCCTTAGTCACTTACGCAAGCCTCCACTGAGATGAGTCCTCTTTCTTTGAAAACAAAAACACATGCTCACCCTAGGTTAATATCAGTATTACACATATTCACCATGTTTACTTAACTGTTGAATTGAACGGATCACCACCTGTCAGACTAGACTATCACACTTCTGAATAACATTTTTCATCATTTTGGAGGTTAAACATTATCAATTTTTGTTTGATACCCAACTAATCTCAATTATCAAAACAATAAACATAATATTGCATTATGTAGCACTCTGCCTCTTGTAAATGGGATTTTATCATACAGCACAGGCTAGCCTCATATTTCAACAGCTCTGAAATTTAATGTTGCCTACGGAGTGTGGTTGCAGGGTTACAATATGAAGCTATATTAACTAACTAACTAACTAACTAACTAACTAACAATACTCAAAGTTAGTTAACCAAGATTGCTGGATAACGTCTGTCTTCTCAACCCACTGTCTGTATTAACCCAATCATGTCCATGACAGAAACATCTTAACTCGCCAGAAGGACAACAGCATTAAGGAATGGTTCAAAATGCCTCAAAATCAAGTAGGTTGTAATAAGAAGGGATGTTTGCATGTTTAGCCTATAGTATACATAGAAATGCTGTACGTCCGTCCGTGTGTCCGTCCGTGAACAGTGTACTCGCAATAACTTTTGACAGTTTTGATGGAGGATCACCAAATTCACAACACATATGCCCCTCGTGAAGGCCTTGCTCAGGTTTAATGATGAGTGACCTTGACCTAGTTTTCAAGGTCACTCAGCAAAAAGATGTGAAGAACACTGTACTCGCAATAACTTTTGACAGCTTTGATGGAGGATCACCAAATTCACACCACATATGCCTCTCATGAAGGCCTTGCTCAAGTTCAATGATGATTGACCTTGACCTAGTTCTCAAGGTCACTGAGCAAAAATATGTGAAGAACACTGTACTCGCAATAACTTTTGACAGCTTTGATGGAGGATCACCAAATTCACACCACATATGCCTCTCATGAAGGCCTTGCTCAAGTTCAATGATGATTGACCTTGACCTAGTTCTCAAGGTCACTGAGCAAAAATATGTGAAGAACACTGTACTCGCAATAACTTTTGACAGCTTTGATGGAGGATCACCAAATTCACACCACATATGCCTCTCATGAAGGCCTTGCTCAAATTCAATGATGAGTGACCTTGACCTAGTTTTCAAGGTCACTGAGCAAAAACATGTGAGGAACACTGTACTCGCAATAACTTTTGATAGCTTTGATGGAGGCTCACCAAATTGAACATGTTAGGTAGATCTCAGCCATTGGCACAAAACTATGCCTTGGAGATGCGTCCATCATTCACAAGTCATGAAAATTGTAATCTCTCTCATGACCCATGGTTATATTTAGCTCATATCACAATGATCCATCCCTCATCCATCTCTCTGTTCAACCAATGACCAATGAGCTAGTGTCATTGTACTTCACATTATTAGTCGTACAGTGCACCGCATTATTTTCAGCCATCAAAAAAGTTTTTGCCACATGTTTCTAGTCACTTGTGCGACGGGGTACACAAGGCCTTCAGGTCAGCAGGCCATTTTTTGGTTAACAACAGCCAATCTGAATACAGCATTTGCACACCAGCAAACTTTATTCTATTGCATCAGTTGATTTCAATGCATAATCAAAACAATGTTTGCAGGGTAAATAGTAACAGAACAATGTATGTGCTACATTAATTGTAAGAACTCACTGAAAGGGAGAGGAAAACACTTTTCCCCCCCACAGGCCTGCTTGGGTCATTCTATGTCAATTCAGATAGAGGCGTTGCTCACCGACTCAGATTTTGTTCAAACTTTGTGTACAGGATATTTGGACCAAAAACTTAGCTGTGCAAAATATTCTCGCTGAATTTTCAGAATTTAATATTTTTTCACACCTGAGAAATTTGGAATTTTCACACTGGAAAAAGCACCTTAGCTGACAAGCCATTTTTAAGGTTCAATGTCTCCACAAATGCGTATAATCCCCGAGCCCTGAAATTCGGTGAGCACAGAGATGAAATTGTTACCACCAGGAACAAAGATTTTGAAGGCACAAATAAAGGTCAGATTTTTTATCATTTGTCCCTGAAAATAAAACAAAAAGCAAAATTTTCAAACTATGGTGGTATTGGGGGCTCAATATACCTCCTGAAGTTTATATATATGAAAATTTATGCTTCATCTCAAGAAACAAGAGACTGCGGAAAAATCTCTTAAATCTACCTCCATCCTTGATAAGCAGATTTGTAACGTACTGCATTAATCTTAGATAAATATTTTTCATAATCTGGCCATAGTTTGTCAGGTTATCACCAGTTAATACTGGTTAATACACTCAAAAGAAGATGATCTCATCATGCACACAAAGTGCATGTCTACTGTTGATCTGCCACCGGCGAAAGGTTATCAGGCACACCAGTGCAGCCAAGAAAATATGATTTTAGTTTTAAAAAATGCCAGGCCCCCGAAAACATCAAATACTGAGTTTGGTTCACCTCATGCATAATGTTCAAGTTGGTTTAACTCATTTTCCATGCTGATTAATTGTCCATTGTCGTCCCGGTGTCGGACATAGAAATGCTGTTCGTCCGTCCGTCCGTGCGTGCGTGCGTCCGTCCGTCCGTCCGGGAACAGTGTACTCGCTATAACTTTTGACAGCTTTGATGGAGGATCACCAAATTCACACCACATATGCCTCTCGTGAAGGCCTTGCTCAAGTTCAATGATGAGTGACCCTGACCTAGTTTTCAAGGTCACTGAGCAAAAACATGTGAAGAACACTGTCCTTGCAATAACGGGGAACACTGTACTCGCCATAACTTTTGACAGCTTTGATGGAGGATCACCAAATTCACACCACATATGCCTCTCATGAAGGCCTTGCTCAAGTTCGATGACGAGTAACCTTCACCTAGTTTTCAAGGTCACTGAGCAAAAAGATGTGAGGAACACTGTACTCGCCATAACTTTTGACAGCTTTGATGGAGGATCACCAAATTCACACCACATATGCCCCTCATGAAGGCCTTGCTCAAGTTCGATGACGAGTAACCTTCACCTAGTTTTCAAGGTCACTGAGCAAAAAGATGTGAGGAACACTGTACTCGCAAAAACTTGTGACAGCTTTGATGGAGGATCACCAAATTCACACCACATATGCCTCTCACGAAGGCCTTGCTCAAGTTCGATGATGAGTGACCTTGACCTAGTTTTCAAGGTCATTGAGCAAAAAGATGTGAGGAACACTGTACTCGCAATAACTTGTGACAGCTTTGATGGAGGATCACCAAATTCACACCACATATGCCTCTCACGAAGGCCTTGCTCAAGTTCGCTGACGAGTGACCTTCACCTAGTTTTCAAGGTCACTGAGCAAAAAGATGTGAGGAACACTGTACTCGCAAAAACTTTTGACAGCTTTGATAGAGGCTCCTGTACTTCACATTATTAGTGGTACACGGCACCACATTATTTTCAGCCATCAAAACAGTTTTTGCCGCATGTTTCTGGTCATTTGTGCGACGGGGGACACAAGGCCTTCAGGCCAGCAGGCCATTTTTAAAATGGAGGCAGAAACTGCGAATGTCTGCTTATTATCATGGAATTACGTTTTCAGGGCAAGTAGAGATATGGTTTCGTTGTTCTGAATTCAGAAAAAAAAATGTTTGGGGGTGTCTGGAATATGATTAATTGATACAGTCAAGTCAGTTTTTTTAAACAGGGCTCGCAAAAATCACCTGCCCGACATCTTTGGGCAACAAGAAATTTAGGTTGGGCAACTGCAATTTCTTAACTTTCTTCCCGGTGGGCAACCACTGTCTATTGTTGATCACGAAGGCCCTGGGTGCCGATAATGGGAGATCCAGACTGGGCCAATATCGTTGAGTGTATGGGGAACGGGAGAGGCTGAAAGAGCAAGACCATATACAGCAGGGTTGTTTTAGTCATCATAAGCTAATGATTAAACCACAGATGTGTCAATATATTCCTCGTCTGCCTAAATAGCCGAACACATAATACTAGTGAATGGTCCACAAGGAACATGGTGACAAAGCAGTTTGAACACCCATGGTTTCAATACTTTATATGTAATTCTCTGTAAACCCGAGAGATGGTTGTGCATGAAAATCCCAGTAGATCAGCAGTTGCTGAAATACTCAGACCAGCCCGTCTGGCACCAACAACCATGCCATGATCAAAGTCATTTAAATCACCTTTCGTCCCCATTCTAATACGCAGTTTGAACTTCAGCAAATAGTCTTGACCATGTCTACATGCCTAAATGCACTGAATTGCAGCCATTTGACTGGCTGATTGGATATTTTCATTAATCAGCCATTAAACAGGTTTACCTAATGAGGTGGTCGGTGAGTGTACACTCAATAGTCAGTAGGCACGAGATATTGTGCATGCAAGATATGTGGACAAATCCTAACCCTATTTTAATTTTACTGCCACGTGAACTGGTCACTTTAAATCAACAATGTAATTTATTTCAGACTGAGTTCAGAACTATAACTGAAAAATGATTTTTTTACCCTGCTAGCTTCAAAGAAGCTTCTAAATCTGACAGGTAATTGTCAATCAGACCAAGCACAGTTTCTTTTGAAAATGTGTGTTGTGATGCTATATATTGTGAACATTGGATTTGAGGTGGGCAAGCAGGCAACTGTTGAGGGCAAAAAAAAATTCTAGCGTGACTTGCCTTTAGGGCAACCACTTTTTTGAAAAATCTGGAAGATCTTTGTTGCAACTTCAGTTGGTGAACACAGACACGAGTCCATTTGTGTCTCTTGTATTCAGTCATGCAGCACATGAATCCTAGTGAGTCAAACAAATATGCACACCTGCGCAGGCACAGAGACACACACGCGCGCACACGCAAACACACACACACACGCAAACACACAAATGTAAACATTTCTCTTCAAGAAAAAACTTTTCAAAGCAAATGCTTGTCTGCTTTTTTTTTTTTTCGATAGGAAATAGAATGTTTTATTTAAAAATTGGGGGGGGAAAGGGGAATTAACACAGTAAAATACCCTTCACCACAGCATTTCAGTGAATACCATACCAAACTATACAATTTTGTGCTGATGCATCCCTATTCGCAACTTTAGACTGTCAGACCAGGTCCTTTTCAATGAATTTTTCCTTGCGACATCATCATTATCCATATTTCCTATTTGAAACCCTTGCTTTTCCCAGCGGTGTGAAGGGGGCCCAACTGCTTCATTTTTACCTTCCAAACAAAAGCGAGTCACTCTGATCTGTGACCACATTGCTGGAAAAGCACCGCAGAGCAGAAGGATGTAACTAACTACTAACTAAGTGAAGATTTTTGCGGACAGAAAACAATTTTCACTTGGCTAGTAACGTTAATTACATTTTCTGTACTCGTTTCATTTTTGAAACCGACAAATGGGCAACCTGAGTACTCCCATCTAATGTCTCTCTCCGTCCAAAGACATCAGGCAACTTGTACTTCAGCAATGCTGGATCTGCTGCTGTGAACCTGACCGGGAGCCATACGGAAACATGAGCCAACTACGTTTTTGTCGCTTGCGATTTGAACATTGTCAAGAATAAAGCGATAACAGTACAGTACAGTACCTGATTCATTGCTGTACTGAGCAATATTTGCCAACGACCAATGAATATTAATTAGCAATAGCATTGCTCCCTGGCCATCAGCAAGCTAAATAACAGCTGGTAACGTGACATGCATGTAGCTCTACAATTTGTGGTGACCTCTTATCACCTAAGCTACTGAACCATCGCTTAGCTAACTTTATCAATCATAAATGCTAATTCGGATATAAACTGTATTCTGAGGACTGTGTACATTTACATATCAGTATTTTTTCAACGGAAGAGGAGACATTGAACTAGAGGCCATCTGGGATTGCAGCAGCAGCTACAGCAATGCTGGAATTGTTTTCAGTATAGCAGTCCTTATTACTACACATTCAGGGAGAGCATAGCAGAACCACACGCACCCATCTTCAAACTCAGCCATCCTTCCTATCCCAACCTCTCCCCTGCCATGTTTCCTGACTGCATTCTAAAACGGTTGTGATGCCATCAGGTTCACAAAAGTTGTCCACAAACAGAATCAAAGACAGACATAAACAACTGAAAAAAATCCTTAATAGCAGTTGTATAGGGATTTCAGACAAGTGTCAAAGTCTCTGAATTTAAAAAAAAAAAAAAAGTCACACTCTTTCCTGACTCAGCAACTGTCCTCCATCCCCCTCAAGAGGGTCTTTAGCACAATAGAAATCATTTATGACAGAAGAAGCTCCCTAGCAGGCGCAAATACAGAGGACTATACTCCTTGCTTTACAATCTGGCCCTAAATTGACTGGCAGTATTTAAATGTTAAGTATTTGACTGTTATTCAAAGTACAGTTCTGCAATTTATTTAGCTTTTTTCATTATTAAGATGTTCTGTACTTAACTGTAGTTCAACATTCAGTTCTGACATTTACATAGTCATTTGTTTTTATTCTTTACTTGATCAGTTCATTTCTGGTCAAAACTGGTTGACAGCTGATCACTTCTTGGTACCTTTGCATAGTCCCCTCAGTGCGCAACCCAATAAAAAAGTCAATTTTCATTACAGCTCAAAAATTTATTGTCGGCCCCCAAATCAGCAAGTGGCGAATCCCCCCCCACGCAACAATTGATGTCCATCTCAAAAATCCTATATCCATCGGACACTACTGAAATGTGCTTGTAATGGCAAGCATTTTCACATTTCTGCTAAATAAACCTTCAGTAGTCTACCAACATCAGAACTCTAGAGTTGTTGCAGCGATGATAGTAAAAGACTACAGATAAAATTTAAAAAAAAAAAAACTTGTATATTTTTGTTTTTAATGCAAACACCATTGAAGTGCTTGCTTTCAATGACTTAGGGCGCTTTTCCACTACACAGTACCGGCTCTACTCTGCACCAGGTACTTTTTTGGGGTTGCTTTTCCATTAGAGGATAGCACCGTCTCCGTGGTACCTGCTCGTCATTGCGACGCAGCATGTTACTGCTGCGACGGCATCCATAGTTATATCAAGTTTACTTTTATTCCGTCGATTTTGTGAAATATGTATGTGTTTAAATCAGGGGAGGCGCACTACCATCACCACATTATGGCACTTAAGTCCGTGAGTGTTCAATTGTAATTTCCGTTTGACTTTCACCTGATGCATAGGATAGCAGCTGGTGTTGTGACCGATTCGGTTGCACATTAAATAATGTAGCACCTAATAAAGCAAAGCGATGATATCCGTAAAAGGCATGGAGTATTCATATTCAGGCTTCATGAAACATTTCACTTTGAAATTGAAGGCAAAACACGTAGCAAACGGCAGGAGGTGGCAGAGTATTGGAATTTATCGCTTTATGATGCGTCATCTCATCTGATACTTTTCCTAAGAAAAAAATGCTTTAGCAGAATCTGTAAAGTTATTTTCCACACAATTTTCGTAAACAAGAGTTGTCAGAAAGACAACAAAACTCGCCGGGGCAAGGTTAAAGTTTTTCTGCACGCGGATGGACGCGGATGCGGACGGGGACGCCGGGGGTACGACAATAGCTCTCCGGACATTCGTCCCGGCGAGCTAAAAAAAAGGGCAGCACAATAACTTTATCAATGGGAATTACGGGAACAGAATTGGACACAACCCCATCACAGAGAAAGAAACGCATTTCTTAATTGCAGCAGCTTCGGTGCACAAACACAACCTTGTTTGAAAGGTAAGGCAACACACAGTTTATTTATCAAGCTGCCTAAAACAACAGACATTTCAAAAACACAATTTAAAGACCTGTTTCAATGATGGCAAGTGAAGCCAGTTTCCTAGCGATAATGCGGAAGCGAGGTGTCTTCTGAAGAGACAATTCTCTCTGACCAAGCAGTGGGCTGCAACGTTGCACGCCACATTTTAGTACCAACTAGTACCTGGCCGGCCATTTTTTTGAAACCACAGGAGGGTAGGTACTTTTTCTGGTGCCTGCTAGTACCAAGTACCTGGTACTTTTTCCAAATGAAAAAGCAAAAAAGACGAGTAGAGCCGGTACAGTGTATTGGAAAAGCACCATAAGTACCAGGTACTTTTTCCTAATGGAAAAGCAAAAAAGGCAAGTAGAGCCTATACCATGTAGTGGAAAAGCACCAATAAACTAGGACACTAGTGTTCCTCTACCATTAACGACTTCTTCAATGTTCTCTGGCAGATTTAACACCAATTAGTGCATTGCTCCCACTATTTTTTATACAATAGAGCAGGGGTTCCTCAGAGGCCATGAGCAGGTGCATATTTTCAATTGAAAATAAGCAGATACACACTTGATTCTACCATTCAAAGTCTAAAACACCAACTCCAGGGGTTGTTTAGGAGAAGCAGATGCGTCTCTCCATAACCGAAAGCCTGTAACCAAATTGCCTTTTCTGGATCAGGGTGACAAGCACTTCTTACGATCCCCTCTGCCCTCTTGCTCTGGCGTTAAGACTACAAGGTCAAGACATACGTTTACATCGGTGAACGCCTTCTCAAACACATCTTAGCAAAAAATATGACAGTCACTAAGTGAGAGACATGGGTTATTATAGTCCACTGTGCCTTGAGAAATATAGTTACAAAAAATACTGTATAAGGATAGAATATACTTAATCTACAGTATATCAACAGTAAAATTTACAGTATTGAATAAAACTGGTAGGTTTAGTTCATTGGAGGCAGAAAGAAATCAAAATTAATTTCTTCTACCTATGTGGTCAATTCTGATTTACTATTCAAAAACCTCTGAAACACAGGCTATAATGTGAAACCTGAAAACTAGCGTGTATTGAAACCTAAGATTTCTTTGTTCCACTTCCAGGAGAAACTATTTTACCTTCAATAGGACTTCATCTGGCATTGGTGGGTGTGAATCAAAGTTGGAACCAACCGCTTTGATGAAATATGCATGTCAATTACCTCTTGCCCTCCTACCAACATCGTTTCAAAATAAGTCACATTATGGATGTAACATTTCACATTTAATGTTGATGAAATGCAATCCCCCCCTCATCAGGAGCTCCCAGAGATAGGTTTATTTTTCTTGGATGTGTCACACTGCAGAGGTTTGTCCATTTCCAACTTTCATCTCATGGCATCATTAAAGATCAAAACCTCTCTCGAAGCAGGACAACATTTCAAACCATAAGGACAATGAAGTTACACAAGAGAGGCTTAAAAGTAAAAGTGAATCTATTTGAGTGATTTCAATTAAAAATACAATCTCACCCCAAAAGGGATAGGCTTTTCCTACCCCTTTCTGACCAAAAGCAACAATCAGGGAAAGTATCTGAGTTAGCCATCCACATGAAAAGGTGAACACGAGATATTCATCACAGGAATGAATCAAGGAACATTTTTGCTGAGGAGACCCTTGTTTAAAAAAAATGGACATCCTGAAAGTTGGCAGTATCAATTCAACTTGCATTGTTTGCTTGCCAATTCTTTAGTGAAGGGATAAAATAATTTCTTCGGGAACTTAACTGCTCACCCACTGGCAATATATCTGAGCAATCTCAGGATTACAGGCGTCTTGTTTTTATTCTTTTTAACCCAATTCACATTGCCAGGCCAAAAAAATAAAAAAATAGTCCCCATATGGTTTAAATTGAACCAATACAAGGCCTATAATTTGATCATTAATGTACTGATTAATACGTTTCAGCAGGAAACAATACTTTCAACCCAAACTCATGCAGTGCATAACTTTCATAAACAATCATGTCGGAGGATGTATCCCGTAGTGGTTGAAAAGATGTTACTGTGTTTCAGAAGAGGAAAATTATTGGCCTGCATCAAGGAGAGAAAACAAGAAATGAGGAAACGGAGCATGAGGAATCATGTTCGCGCACATGAACTGGCCATCCCAAAGTCTTGTTCTTAACCCTACTGATGGGCTGGAGGTTACCGAGTGGTTCAACTGTCCTTTTGTCAATACAAGATCATGGCTGAATATTAATGTAACTTAGGATGCAAAAAAATGTCGTTGAAACAGTCCCATGGCGAATGTCCGCTGTTATTTTGCTAAAGGTGTTCAAATAAATTAAACTGCCCATCCAAAAAAGTCACCTTGAGGATTTAAATAAGCAATTACTCAATGATTGAATCATTATTCCTGTGATGAATATGTTTCAGCAGGCAATAACTCTTTTAAATTTTATTGATTTGGTGCATAACTTCGCGTTTCTTAAACAGCCATGTCAAAAGATGCATTTCATGGTCATTGAAAAGAGGTTAGTGTTTCAAGAGAGGTAAATTACTAGCCAGCATCAAGCAAAGAAAACAGCTAAAAAGATTGCCAAAATCGCTAGAACTGGGTCATGAACTGTCCAACAATTTATTAAAACCCGGAGGGATGGTGGTGATTAGTCAATGTCAGCGAAGAAATGCATTGGAGAAAAATCATGACAGATCCTGATCGGACATCACTAAAATGCTTGATGAAGTCTCATCAATAAAAAAAAAAAATTCAATAGAACTCATGGCTACATTTCATTATGAAGGTAAGAGCATTTTCACAAGCATGATGCTACAAGAACTAGGAAGATTAGGAATAAACAGCTACACTGCCACACAAAAGTCTCTTGGTCCCAAGACAAATAGAGAAAATGCAAGTGAGCATAAAGATTGGACTGAGGCTCAATGGAAAAAGGTCATGCGGTCTAATGAGTCCAAATTTACCCGATGAGTCTCTCCATGCCGTTTCAGCAAATGCTTCCCACCTGACCCACTCAGATTTGCCAGAAAAGAATTCTAAATCAAAGCTGTGCAAAAATTTCAGATCTGTATCTGTAGTAGTTTTTGCAATAAAAATCATAAAAGGAAGCAATATTTTGCCATTTTTGGAGCTCGTTTTACCATCACGAAATGAAATCCAGTTTTTAAATGCTCATATCTGCACAACTATAACAGGTATGACCTTGAACTTTGCTATGCTACATATTTGGCATACAGTTGATATGTGCAGTATGAAATGTATTGATGTAATTTCTACAATGTTATGTCTGTTTGAAAATGCTTTTCCATTTTTTGCTGTTGTATAAAATATCATATTTAATGGGTTATAACTTCAACAATAATCAATGCAGAAGTTTGCAATTTTTCTTGGAGGTTCTACTGTATGAGCTTCATGAGTACCATGAAAAACCTGTAACGCAAGAAATGTGGGTGCCAAAAAAAATTTTTCAGTTATGATTTTTTTTTCAAAAAACCTGGTTAACGCCCCATTAAGTTTTCACATTTAGCCATTTTCTTCATTTTGAATTAATGAAAGAGCATTTAACCATCAGATGATTTAAAAGCATGACATCTGGATGGCACTCTCACTCTGCTGACGAAGGAAGAGGAACTTGGTATATATTGGTAGAGTGGAGGGAAAAGTGATAGAAGAGAGACTGGTTATATTGTTTATTTGGATAGGCCCCCTACCTGGCCTAACCCCCCTAAATCAAACAGTTAAGGCGGGAAACAGTTAATTTAATGCACCTATTTTGATCTACTCATATTCAGAGGTACATATTGCAAAAAGAACTCTCTACAGATATAGATCATCACAAAATGAAGAAAACTGCCAAATATGAAGTTCATTGGATGTACGTACAGTTGCTGAGAAATCTGTATCATCTAATTGAAAATTTGTATTTTTAGAAAAACGTGATTTTAGTTTGGCAGTAATAATGTGATCAGGAGGAATACATTTTACCCCTAAAAAGGCACCAACCTCATAAGTAACTCCCTCTTCTTCAATCAGTGTTTCTTCCCTAGGTTTACGTGCTTGTCGAGCGTCAATGTGTTTCTTTTTTTCCAAGTTCTAGTGCATGTTTTTCACGCCATTTCACACGTTTTCTGTCCATTTTGCGATAGCCTTTCATTGAGTGTGCCCCTGCCTTTATGCCAAGTTTCATAAGAATGGAGGCAATTCCTCGTTGGCCATCACTGAAAGTTACCTCACTTATAGCTGTTCCACCCTTGAAGACAGTGTTAGTGACTGTTTCCATGTTTCCAAAATGACTCCATATTACAGACTATTTGTTCTTCATGTTCATCCCTCAAAACTAAAATTTTGAACCAAAATTTTGAAACAAAATTGGCATTTTGCTCAGCTATAGGTCCCCTTAAATGAACACTTGCCAACGGAAATTTTATGATGGGTGTGTTTCTGACCTAATCTCACTGCTGCTCAACTGTTTTCTCTGAAATGCATGCATTGCTAACAGATTTTATAGTTGTGTTTGTATCATATTTTTAAAAATTCATTACTATATAATGACTGAAGATCCCGTCATGAAACTGATGGTAAAGAAAGCCCAAAATATAATCTTTTATGTTAGCTAGGTTTCAGGATGGTGCACTTGGCCATACGTTGGCAATTTGACTGCAAACTTGTTCAAAATTGAGTTGAGTTTTCATCTGTATAGGCATCCACATTATTTGGACATTATATGCCTTACGGTGTTTTTTATAGTACTCTTTAAGCTCATATAGTAGAACTTTAAAGAAAAATTGAAAACTTCTGCATTAATTATTGTTGAAGTTACAGACCGTTAAAAATGGTATTTCATACAACAGCAAAAAATGAAAAAGCATTTTCAAACAGACATAACATTATAGAAATTACATCAATACATTTCATACTGCACTTATCGACGGTACTAATGCCAAATATGTAGCATACCAAATTTCAAGGTCATACATGTCACTGTTGTTGAGATATGAGCATTTAAAAACGGGATTTCATTTTTTTTTAGTGTAAAATAAACTCCAAAAATGGCTATATATTGCTTCCTTTTAGATTTTTATTGGAAACACTACTACAGATACAAACTTTTGCACAGTTCCTATTAAAGCTTTGATTTTTCTCAGGCAAATCTCAGGGGGTCAGGTGGGAAATTTTTCTTAAATTTGAGGAATCCGAAAGGAATTACTCCTATTAGAGTGACAAGCATTTCAGGATAAGGCTGGAAGACCATGAAGCAATCCACTCGTCATACATCGCGCCCACTGTACAAGCCTTTTGACGCAGTGTTATGATCTGGGGCTAGTACAATTGGTCAGGTCCAGGCTCAGCACTGTTCTGCAGCAATAAAATGAATTCAGCAGACTACCAGAATATACCGAATGAACAGTAGCCTAATCCATCAATGGACTTTTTAATCCCTGATGACACAGGCATATTCCGGGATGACAATGCCTAGATTGATCGGGCTGAAATTGCATGAGAGTGGTTCATCGAGCATGAGGAATCATTTTCACTCATGAATTTGCCTCTTAAGAGTCTGGACCTCAACCAGTTGAGAGTCTTTGGGATGTGCTGGAGAAGTTTTAACGGAGCGGTTTGGCTCACCGATTGTCAAATCAATATCTGGGCCAAAAATAAGAGCAAATCTAGTCGGAAATAAATGTTGCATCATTGCAAGAAATTTTAGAAACAATTCCAAAACAAATGTGTGCCATGATAAAAGCTAAAGGTGGTCCAACAAAATATTTACTGAGCTACTTTTATTTTGGGACAAGCAGTGTAAAAGAGTGTGCGACTTTTTGTTGGCCATGCAGTGTGACACGAACAATCATCATCTCCTCCTTCAATCCTCATATTCCTCAGTGCTAAAATTAACTGATTTAGAATGATCAAGACTTTGTGTAAAATTGGCTTAGGTTGCACAATGTCAAGCAGATGGTAACTGTGGCCAAAAACTCTGAAGTGGAATTTCAATGCTCAAACTTAATTTTCACCACAAAAAGTACAACATCTACAAAAATCAATTAGACAACAATAAAATTTTTAAGAAAACCGCTTTTTTTAATGGAGAAGATTCACTGTGACTGCCACCTGCCATGCATAGGCAATGATGAAAAATTTTCCAACTGCTGTTCCGATTTATTGCCGCCAGTAAAGAAATATTTTTTCCAGAGTTTGCCTACATAACACAAGTACTTAGGAAGCATTTCTGAGCAATACATCACCATTTATTTTTTATTACAAGACCAATTAAGAGCATTTCTGGATATTTGGAGTACAGAAATTAACAAATGCAGCGACAAACAGTACCCAATTTGCGGTTTTAATCAACACATGTATAGATCCAGATCACCACCCCCCACCCCCTAAAAAAAGGATCAGCACAATTTATGTGGGTCACGATTTTAGACAATTACGAAAAAGCAGCACTGGCAGTCTTAAATCCTGTTCGGCTGCGTCATGTACGGAATTAAACTTCCAACCTGGGTCTAATGTGAAAAGCTATGCCCCAGGACTTCTCCTGAGACCATTGCAAGGTGTGAATGGGTAAAACGCAAGTTTATCCCATGCTCAATATCCTGTGCATAAACCAGGTTTCAGTGAGAAACGATTATATAAAAAGTCAATGCAACCCGGAACATGATGCAAGTACACCAAGAGGAACAGGTGGAAATAACTCAGCAGACAGCATGCGAAGTTGGAAGACTTGGTCCAAATTTTATTTAATTTTTTTTTCCAACAGTGGGAAGTGGTTCCACAAAATATTAACATGAGAGTTTTAAAAGCTAATGCAATCAATATATTTCAGTTTATTTTTCCTTAAAATATATTCTGGCATAACCCCATTTCTTTTAGTAGTTTTGAAGTGGAAAATTTTAATTTTTTCATATCAACAAATAACATGATTGATGGCATTTCGTTGTAATATTAATTTGACGCCTTGCACTTATAAATTACTTGTGTCTATGCCGTCTTTCAGGTGGTAGTTGTTGTTGTGATGTCATAGCCGCATATTCCAATACGACAAAGCACACAAACGAACTTGCAAGACGAAGTCACGATTTGCACCAAAGGTATTGATTGAATTGACACACCGGTATACGGAGTCCAAAATATTAAACTGGTTGCGAGTGGATGGGGTTAAGAAAAATACATTTTTTTATTTTCAGCACAGAACCACAGCGCCGCCAATAGTCCTTTATAATATGCCCTTAAATAGATAAAAATTTAGCCTTCTGCATAATTTGTAATCAAGTGAATAACTTTACAAGACCATTTATTTTTATTTTTTTACAAGCCACTTCTAAGCGCAAAGAAAATCCAGTAACATTTCACTGTAGAAAAAAATACTACTGCCCTGGTCTGTAAAGATATGTTTGTAAATTTGCTGAAGACAGTCAGGTAATGCCTTGGCAGGCATTTCAATAAAAGCATGTGTCTGGAATAAACTTCTACAAGTTACCAATTTTATGATAATATTACAGAAAATCTATACCAACAGTAGCACTTGACTGTTAACCGTTTCAGCTGCAAATACAATTGAAAAAATAGTTAAGACGACAACCATATTCGTCTTGGTAGATCTAAAGACTGCAGTATAAGAAGATCCCTCCTGGTATTCACTCTATAGAATTATTCAGATTTTTAATTAGACCATGGGTCAATTTTGAAGGATAATCCAGCAAGCCATCAACATAAGACAGCTGTTTATATCTGACACAAACTATGCTGCGAACAAATTTTAGCATCAGCTAAATTTGCCAAACACAGGGAAACAATTATATTAAAAAAATATATATATTCAAGTAAGACTAGAAAATTTTTATCAAGTCAAAGTACCCAAGAGGTCTTATACTTGGGGCATAGGTTCTGAGGGAATGATCATAGAACAATTATTTCATTCATCAGTGCAGAATGATATTGCCCTAGTGCAGTAACTGCAGACTTCTGTCCCTCCCCCACCACAGCAGTTGCGGATCCCACCTTGTCCCACTCTCCCTCCATCACATGGTTTCGGAACTTGGTGGCAGCTGGGTGTTCCAACCTGCAGCCAGATTCTTGCATCAACAGGTCCACGGTTTGACTGCAGACGAAGGCAACACATTACTCAGTAACTATTTGCGAGCTGCAACCTTCCCACGTCATTATGTCACATCACTCCTCACTAAAGAGTCTTCTGACAGCTAAATATTGTGCATTACAAATGTTTGAATGTTCATACGTTTGCAAGTAAACATTATGAGTGCGTGTGTGCGCTGGGGGGCACAATGACATCATCGTCAGAGGTGCCATCGTCATCCGAGTAGCGCAGTGGCGTTTTCACCACCACTGAGACAAATTGCAGAGGTAAAATAGCGCAAAACCTGAGTCAAAACAAGCTATCCAAACCACAAAAAAAGGCGCCATCGTGACTACTCACGCCGCAAATAACGTCGAGATTTCTGTCTAAACAGTTATTTGACATAATTGCCTTAAAACAGCATTTTCATCTCGGGTCTCCATGGCTGACCAGTGCGAAAACACAAAATTGCAGCCAATGCAAATCTGCAATAGGTAAAGCAGGACAACATTGACAATCGAATACACAAACGTTTAAAATCTAGCCTGCTTATCTGGGTCAAAAAGCACTGCCACTACGCGCCGCGACACGGTCACAACGCCGATCTGACGGCCCTGGTGTGACGGCTGGCAGCTGACGGTTTTATTTTAACATTTAGCCATTTACAGTTGAACACGCGCGTCAGGACGTTGGTAAACCTAACTAGCCGATTGCTGGTACTGTCCTGAAGAACAGAGTTACCCAGTGAAAAAATTATAATGTGGCTATCAACGCTAGTCAAAACGATTAACAAACTAAGAGCAATAAAATCGTCAAACTCCGTTACTAATGTAGCCAGCTACTTTTTCTATACTGTCTGACGCCAGGTAACCTTCGCCAAATACCTCTAACGTTAGCTACCAAAAACTGTGACGTTAGCTCCGTCAAGCGATAAAAATGTGCTTCTCTGCAATAGTTGTCGGAAGGTTATCTGAGCGCAGCTGACAAATAAAACAAGCCCCGTTGTTCTCGATTTTATCACCCGCTTCACCAGAAAAACCCGCATAATCACTCGTGCGTTTGAGTGCGGTAACGTTAACCTGGCGAAGTCACAGGACAAAGAAGCGGGCTGAAGAGATGTCACATGTAACGTCCGCGAAAACATCGCTCAGCGGACAAAATGCCTTCGTTAGCTAAAATAATGTTAGCAAGCTAGGTTTTTGTCATTTCAGATAAAGCTACGGGTTTGGGGGAAAACTCACACACGTCAAATAAGCAAAGAGTAGCCAAGATGATTTGCTAACCAGCAAGTAAAAATGTACACACTAGTGTCTAGAAGCATTATGGCTTGAAAGCTGTGTTCAGGTGTATTCGGCGTGTGCATACGTCTAATATTAAGGCTAAAACAGGGAATAGATGCGTTAGCGAGAGGTAGCATTCTCTGAACAAGAGACGACTGAATTCAATAACAGTATGGTTGAGCAATATGGTGGCTCGGTTATAGCTAACCAATGCTCGTAGTTAGCTGGCTACGTTCTCAAACCGGTCAAAAACCCAGAACACTTAACTTATTCAAGCTGCTGTTGCACGACCAACTTTTTTCAAATTACTCAAACGGGTCAGTGCGTGTTGTGTGTTGTTTTATTGTTACTGTTCGCAACCTGCCATAACTAAACTATCGCAGCTCAATACAGCGAACTATGTTGTGCAAGATGGACCTCTTCTTCTAGCCTGCCAGCAAGCTAGAGTGTCACCAAATGTTACCCCTCCCCCATTTGTCTAACCCAAACTATCACTTTAAACCGAAGTTACCAGCCGAACATTTAATTTTTCTCATCATTGATGAAAACCCCTATCGTTCTATTGCCTGTCATCCAGCCACCCGGATAAATATGTTCTGAATTACTTACTTAAGCCCTAGTCCATGCAAATGTTGCCCTATGAGACGGATGACATCTTCCTCCGACTGAGAAAGACGTTTCTTCTTTTTCATGGAAGAACCGACCTCCGAACTTGAGGCAGAGGCGGCTGAAGTCCCAGAGCCAACGCCAGCCGAGGCCCCGTTATTAGTACCGATAGTAGTCCCATTGTTTGTGCTAGAAATCAGACCGTTAGAATGCGCTCCGCTGGCCGAGGATGACTCCCCATTCTGTGCGTTATTCAGGCAGGAAATCTCCGGGTCCTGTGCCTGTCCTGCCCCGTTGGCCTGCATGATATTGGTACTGATATTATTTACGATAGTTCGGTGAATGGCAGGGGGTCCGGGAGGGTGTTGAGAAGATGCAAGTCCTAAAACAACTGCAGAGAGGCCAACTGTCCCTGCTGAAGCCCCGGGCTCTCCTGCTCCCTCCGCCGCCGAGGCTCGGTGTTTTTTCCGCGGGGGCGGCGACGCTCCGCCGGTGTCCGAGTCGGAGGAGGAGGAAGTGGAGGCCAGAGTTTCCTCACCGAGAGCGGCCGTGGTTAGAAGCCTGTGATGCCCGGGGGTTGGAAAGGAGATGTCAGCTCCCGGGATTCAGAGCTCATAACCCGGCTAAAGACGCGCAGTCTCTATCAGTGTCTGCTCGTTATACGTTTTTGTTGTTGTTTCTCTCAGATCAGCTGCAACCCCCTAATGGATTCCAGGTCCAGACACATTGACGTAACCGGAACTTCTTACACAACCCTACTTCCGGAATATATAGTTCCATATGTGAGGGGGGTTCAATTTTGAGCTGTTAGGTGCAAGAGATCTCGATGGCAGATCACTCTCACTCACCTCGCTGACGATACCACTTTGTTTTCATAGGATGCATCCTAAGTTCTGAAAGTGGCAAAACTGCCGTTGATTAACCATTTTTGTGTAGAATTTGAGGTGTTCTGGAAGGTCCAACCACAGCCATTTAAGCTCCCCGGTACAGACTGTTATGTTTATTTTTATTATTATTATTATCATTATTTTTTTTTTTTTAATTGATCTATAATATGATGGCGAAGTGGACTCTTCGTGCGTTCGTGTGTGTCCGGCCAATCAGTGCTTTTGTATTGTAGTGAACCCCACCGACTCAGCCTTAAGGTGGGAGCGATGGTCTCCGCAATAGAACCTGACTCACCATTCAAAATCTCTGTGTAAATGTTCTAGGTGCAGAGATTCTCTCAGGAGGCAACAAGAGAAAACAACTTCTAATTCCAAGAGTGAAGCTGGCACTTTCAGACCTAAATCTCCCTTTTGTGCTGGAACGTAGGCAATTCCCAGTAAGACTTGCCTATTCAATGATAATCAATAAATCCCAGGGACAAACATTTGTCAAAGTAGGCCTGCATTTACCAGCACCAGTATTTTTCTCTGGCCAGCTATATGCGGCATTCTCCGGAGCTAAGTCATTTAGCGATGTATTTGCGAAAATTGATGCCACTTCAAAACAAGGCCTCCCTAAAGATGTATTAGTTACACAAAATATTGTGTAACCCCAAATACTGTGATTGATCATGCTGATATGCCAAGCCTAATAAGCCTAATACTGCAACATGGATAGTTATCATCAGAAACCTAGATCAACTCATTTACATAAAACAATAACATTTAAACTTGGGCTGGAAATTGGGTACCATGTGGGCGGCTCCATAAGGGTTGAATCTAGAACCCACGGGCAACGCGCTAGGGTCAATTAGAAGGCATACTGCTCATAGATATGAAAAATATCTATTTCTCGTGTAGCAGAAGTAGTCAATATACAACTGTCATTTCTTCGTCTCCTAGAATAGTATAGTTCTGGTATGCATAAACTGAGAATACTCATGATCCAAGAATTGTATAGTTCTGGTATTCATGAGTTGATAATGATCATGAAGAATAAACTCATTTTTTTCCTACAGCCATTGTAGTCATGTGATAGATTTTGTTCTTTCTCCTTTTGTTCTTGCTCTTTAAAGTTGCTGTTACACTCATCCCCTATACGATTTAATATAATATAATAAATTATTAAACTTTATTTAACCAGTAAAATCACATGAGACAAGTCTCTTTTACATGTGTGAACTGGCCAAGAGGCATAAAGTTTACACTGAATCCCACAAAGGACAAAACATTAAAGACATAACACGCACAACATACAACACAACCAGCACAATACCTACGAATAAAGAAACAAATTTGAGAATTAAAATAAATAAATAAATAAATAGAAAATTCTATAACAAGTAATCCTAACAAGTGAGCCCGAGACCTATAATAATTATAAAAATGTTGGGAAGATTATATAAAAAGGGGGGTTATACATCAAAACAGGAGCAGTGACTAGAGAGAGTATCCTTGATGATCCTTTTAAAGCTGGAGAGAGAAACCAGTGTACCCAATTGAGTTTAGACTGGAGGTCATTCCACGACCAAGGCCCAAAGTAGGAAAGACTTCTTTTCCCTGACTCAGATTTGAGTGGAGGCACAACGCAGCGTAGCCAAGAATTGGATCTCAAATTGAAATAATTTTGAACCAAAACAAATTTGGCACAGATGTAAGAGGGGAGGTTACCGAGAATGGCTTTATAAATAAAAATGTACCAGTTTTGCAACCTGCGAGATGTTAATGAGGACCAACCAACAGCAGAGGACAAAGTACAGTGGTGAGTCCTAAAAGGAGAGTTAGCGATGAACCTCAAGGCTGCGTGAAAGGGAGGATCAAGTTTGGCCACAGGCAAATCTATAGACAATGTCACCATAGTCCAGCTGCGACAGGAAGAGGCCTGTAACGAGCTGCTTACGTGAAGCAGGGGAAAAACATGACTTCATTCGATAAAAGAAACTCAAAGTAAATTTTAATTTCTTTACCAGAAAGTCAACATGATATTTGAAAGTAAGCTTAGTATCCAGCCAAATACCAAGATATTTGTAAACTTCAACCCATTCAATGGATGTTTCGTCAAGAGTTTTGATGGGTGGAGGGATATTTACTGAGGGATTAGGAGCAAATAGCTATGGAGGATTATTTGTGACATATCTTTAATTTTATCTATCAAAATATCTTTCATTTTAAATGTCAAACTTTTGGTCGATACATTCATTTATCAGTCAATTTGTTGTTAAAAACACAACATATTATTCCACGTTTTATTCAAAACAATATGCCAATTAATTTGAAATAATTATTGTAGTAAAGTATGCAATATTTTATGCAATATTGTATGAAATAACTTATGCTATGAGACATTGGAGGCATATATTGGTAATGGTCTCAAACCCCACGAGATGGCTCCCCTTTTCGGGGTATCAACAAGAACGATTCGGAGGCGGATGGAAAAATACAGGTTGAGGTAAGACTTAAAGTGCGTTTTCTTTTTAGTCTTCAGGCATAGTTTTTTTTCCCTTTCTCTTTTTTGTGAAGAGGTTGAAAACATAACGTACCGTATTTTTGCGGTATTCTACTTTCCATAAAAAATCGTTCATGAAGTCCATTGTGGCTCAGTTAATAGAAAAGATTCTCTGAGCCACAATGGACTTCATGAACTATTTTTTATGGAAAGTAGAATACCGCGAAAATACGGTATGATTTAGGTGAGTGTTAGCAACTAACCTAAAAGCTCTTGGCGAACTATGCTAAAGTTATGTTTTCAACCTTTTCACAAAAAAGAGAAAGGGAAAAAAACTATGCCTCAAGACTAACAAGAAAACACACTTTAAGTCTTACCTAAACCTGTATTTTTCCATCCGCCTCCGAATTGTTCTTGTTGATACCCCAAAAAGGGGAGCCATCTCGTGGGGTTTGAGACCATTGCCAATATATGCCTCCAATGTCTCATGCGAAATATGGTAGCAGGGTCGGCCTTGAAGTCCTAACATTAGGAAAGACGCGATTAGGCCACTCTATTCTTGTAACAACTATGCTGTTTGAATAAGGCAGAGAGTTACGTCATGTAAATTCACATACCTTGACTTTCTAAGATGCCAAAAGCCTCTTCTTCTACTTCTGCAGGTGCTTCTTTACTACTTGTCGCCATTTTCCTCGCAGTTTTTTTCTTTTTTAGCCTGCCTGGCTCTTTCTATCTATGGTTATCCAACGTTTCATATACCAATCAGAACGGGATAATTAGCATATGGAAAATTGTCAAATTGGCAAACGATTTGGCAATCTATTTGGCAATCTATCTTTCAATCTAATGTGAAATGAATCATTGCAAAACACATTGCATGAACTTTTGCCTGAATATCTGCTCACATTATTGCATAAATTATTGCATAAGTTATTCCATGCAATATTGCATAAAATATTGCATTCTTTATTACAATAATTATTTCAAATTGTCATATTATTTTGAATAAAGCATGGAATAATATATTGTGTTTTTAACAACAAATTGACTGATAAATGAATGTATTGTCCAATAGATTGACATTTAAAATGAAAGATGTTTTGATAGATAAAATTAAAGATATGTCACAAATAATCCTCCATAAATAGCATGGCCTTGGTTTTTTGGCCATTAAGTAGGAGCTTATGAAGTGTCAAATCCTGCTGCAAGGTGACAAAATCCGAAGCCAAATTTGACACAGCCAGATTCAAAGAAGGAGCACAAGTATACAAAACCGTGTCATCCGTATAAATATGATACTTAGAGAACTTGCAATGACTGCAAATGTTATTAACATATAAGAGAAAAAGCAATGGACCCAGAATTGAGCCTTGAGGGACTCCTTTCTTAAGGGTGATAGGGTCAGATACCGTGTCACCAAGCTTTACACATTGTGTGCGACTAAATAAATAATCCTTGAACCAACCTGATATGTTGTGACCAAAACCAATTTTTGAATGGCCTTTAAGCAATACTTGATGGTCGACTGTATCAAAGGCCTTTGTCAGGTCGACAAACAGAGCCACACAGAAAGATTTCTTGTCCGGAGCAGCCCTAAGGTCATCTATGACGTTTAGACATGCCGATACAGAGCTGTGTTTTGCTCTAAAACCGGATTGCTTAGGGATAAGAATCTTGGATGTGTTGAGAAAGAGTTTCACCTGGGCTGATACCTGGCATTCAAGAATTTTGGCCAAGGCAGACAAATTAGAAATTGGCCTATAATTGTTTACATCACATGGATCACCACCTTTGAGAAGAGGCAACACAAAGACTTGTTTCCAAAAAGCAGGCAACCTTTGAGAGGTTAGAAAAAGATTAAAAATATCTGTGATTGGTTGAGCTATAACAGGGGCAGAAATCTTAAGAAGAAACGGATCCAGGCCATCTGGACCAGCAGACTTTTTTGGATCCAGAGTGGATAGGGCAAGCAAAACATCTGATACCTGGATGGGGGAGAACTCAAAATTTAAGGGTAAGCCTGCAATCTCTTGTTCAACCTGAAGAGGGGAGCAAGCATTTTGTTCATCAAAAAGATGCCCCGCCTTCTTGAAGTGAGCATTAAAAGCATTGGACATTTCCTTAATGTCAGTAACATGAGATACACCGATCCGAACCTTAGATGGGGGGCCAGCGGTTCCTTTTCTCTTCTGGAGAGATTTAACAACTTTCCAAATATTTGAATAATTAGAATTGTCTGTCGCAAGAGATAAATAGTACTCGGCTTTTGCTTTCCTCATGAGAGTAGTGCAATTGTTCCTAAGAATACGAAACAAGAGCCAGTCATCTGCAGACTCAGATTTCCTGGCACGTGCCCATTGCTTATTGTTTGAATTGTGCATTTATGCCATATAAAGTGGGAATTTCTTAATTCTAAAATTGCTCGTACAAAACATTTCTCGTATGTGCGAATTGGGCTTTTTCCGGCACATGAGAAATAGACATTTCTCGTACTGTATATATGAGCAGTGCACCTTCAAATTGACATACTTGGCGAAATGGCAAAGTATGTTACTTTGTTCCATTTGTTGGTTTGTTAGCCTGCCCACAAGACAGCAGCCTCAACTTTGGTCCAATTGTGGCCCAATTCTAGACCCATTAAGCTAATTTTCACTGAAGTGTTCCATTAAAATGCTAATTCATCGAATTCATTGAACAGTATCCTGCTAATTATATGTATCAAATTTTGCTGCTTTTTCTCAAAAATGTACCTTTTATTGAGGTCCGAGCAGAGATTTCCAAAAACAAAATGAAGATTGACCAAAATTAGCCAATTAGCTGATGTGGCCTAACGGGAGGTGTTCCAAACGCAAAAACATGGTGTTGTCAAAACATTCTATTTCCATAAATTGACGAAAGCAAATATTTTTCAGAGAAAAATAGGCTCAGAGAAATTTGCATATTTATTTTGGCATGATTATGAATCACTGCGATTATGTTTGCGTTTTGCAGTGATTAACATGCAAATAAATTTGTAGCAGCTGATTACAATTTGAAATGACTTGTGCACCAAGGTTGTACAGAATTGATACTAAAGATTCTGTGGTCCAAATCTTATTTTTAGATGAAGAAGCACTGTAAAGTACAAGGCTGGGAATTTTTTACATGGACTTTACTGAAAAATGTGTAATGTCAGTCAACGCATCGAATTGTAAAAATTGACAAAACAGAAAAGAATTTTAACACAGAAAAGCTGCCACCCTTCCACAACAGTCGTCACTAGCCAAGAGGCTATGGTGACAGCCTGCTGAGGAATCAACTAATCAGTGACCACTTTTCTGCTGGAGGTCTTATGTCAGAGTTCTGAGAAAGTCCACCAAGTCAATGCCCCACTCGACTGGTGCTTTCAAAGTAAATATTCCCTGTAAATATTGCAGAATGATTCCACCAGTACCAGAAGCACAAAAAAATTGATTACTTACTGCTGAAAAACCCGCATGCAGTCTGTGAAGTCACAGAAAATTTGGTGGAAACACTTGAATGGCAAATTGTTACCCAAGTTCTTGGTTAACAAGTGTGATTTATTCCATTTTTGTGTTGTGGGTAGTATGGGGAAGAAAATGGAGCTGGAGGAGGCACCATGCAGTGGCATGACCAAAATGGGAACAGTCAAAGACCTTCATATTCTCATCATTAAAGGCAGGGAAGTTGTGCATAGCAAGGTTCCCAGCCTCCCAGCATGCAGCAGCAAAGTGTCATGGTTGGCTGCAGATTGCAGCCAGACCAGCTTTCGCTGATCACGTTCTTAATTGCCTCGTGCAACACTCAGCTCTACTGTGCGCTGACGGGCTACTTGACTGGGCTCCGCCCTGCAGGAGACCTATTTCAGGGAGGGGTCTCCAGCTGATCAGTGCTTGACCGTCATTCTTACCTGGACTGTTTGACAGTTTGCGCATTCTATTTGTGAGGTTTTACAAAATGAACCAAGAGCAAACACCAGTAAAATGCAAAAAGGAGGCTTTATTTCTGAAGGGGGAAACCCCCCAACAGAGCTGGCAACAGTACAATGTCCACAATCCAAAATCAGAATCCAAAGGGCAAAACCCAGAGTCATACACAGGGCACCAATCACAAAAAATCGTAGTCAGACAAAAGAGGTCAAAAAACAAGAATGCGACAAAAGTACAGGGAGTAGGCAAAGCTCGATATCAAGGACGGTCCAGTCAAAAAGATAAACACTGAGAAATCAAGGCGAGAAACGTGGCACGAGAAAACTAGGGAGAACAATCTGACAAGAAAGTGCACCAAACAGACATCTTATATACACACCCGGGGTAAATATATGACCAGGGAGAACAGGTGCAATCAATGGGAACAATGATCAGGGAGAGACACATGTGGAATAAACTTATTACATGAATTAGGCTGTAGCCAAAACACAGACAGGGATCACAAGACAAACCTAAGTACAAAACAGCTCCGGTTAAGGAGTACTAAAGTGCCAAGATAAAAGAAAAGGAAAGCACAAAGTATAAGTAGAAATCCACAGAAACTTGCAGCAGAGATAATTAGTGATAGGCAAGGAGGCGGAGATTAGAATTGAGCGACTGCTGAGAGATAGTTAGTCAATTAGTATGTGCAGCTTTACAATCCCGAGTGCATGTTAGAAAGTTAGTAAAAATATACAAGATTAGTGTGGTTAGTAATTAGCAAAAACAATAAACTGTTAGTATGTGTTAGTAAGACAGTAAAAGAGAGAGGAAGGAAGAACACGAGATAATGAAAGAAGATTGAAACCCAGAAACCAATAAATCACCCGAATGAGTGCACACAAGACAAGGGACCGTGAGCAAAGATACACACATGACAAGACAGGGGAGACAAAGTGCAAAGCATGGAAATGAAAACATGGCATGGAAACTGAGGCATGAAAAAATAATAAGATGAAATCTAAATACCAAAAACACAATACATGATCCTAAGAATAGTCAAAGGGCAGGCAGTGGTCACTGAACACAGAAATCCTAAACATGGCTAGAATGGCTAGACACAGGCACAGGACTTAAACATGACATGGGATCAAGGCATAGCAGAACTACCAAAACCAAAAGAGCAGAATCACAACACTATTCTTCTTAGGTGGTTTTCTTGGTCTCTCTGGTAGCTGGGTAATTGGAGTCCCGAAAGAAGCTGAATATGCAGCGTACTTCGTGTTGTTCCGCAACAAGAAGGAGGTAGCAAGACCTAGTGTTTGAGTTTCCTTTGTCTTAGAATCCCCGCAGTGTTTTTAGCCGGGATTCTATAGTGCTTCTCTCGGCTGTTTAAACAAGCTGTCTCATTTTCTTACCTTAGTTTAGTCTGCACCTGTGCTCTGTGTAGGGCAAGTCTGTGAGGGTAGTTCTCATTAGAGTTTACACCGAAGTGCGGTATTTCTCTTGTCCGATTTCTGTGGGACAAGAGGATTCTTTGTTTTCATTTTCACGTAACCACAGATTGGCTAGTTGAAATTAGTCCTCCAGGCTTTTGTTTCTGTCTCCGTTGGAGATTTATTCTTTGAGGGTCTACCCTGGGAGGACTTATTTTAAGTTTTATTATCCCTTGCCTAATTAACGCCTCACTAGAGATCCAGTGGCGTCTTGATCAGTTTGAGTCGCTTTTAGAATCCTTCGGCATTTTTCTTAAGCACACACGAAGCTCACGCCGCATCACACAAAGTTATTGTCCCACCCAGTCAGGCAGGTGATGGTAATTGCGAAAAAAAATTGTGGAATACTTTAAAAACAATGTTCCTCAACGTCATAATGCAAAGGCTTTGAAGGTCTCTCCATCAAAAGTGCATAACATCATCAAAAGATTCAGAGAAACTTGAAAAATCTCTGTGCGTAAGGGACAAGGCCAAAGACCTTTTACTGGATGCCCTTGATCTTCGGGCCCTCAGACACCACTGCATCACTCACTGGCAGGATTTTGTCACTGACGTTACTTAATGGCCCCAGGAATACTTCATAAAACCACTGTCTGTAAACACAATCCACTGTGCCATCCACAGATGCCACCTAAAACTCTATCGTGCAAAAAGGAAGCCATTGTTGAGCATGATCCAGAAGCGCTGCCATGTTCTGTGGGCCAAGGCTCATTTAAAATGGACTGTAGCAAAGTGGCAAAGTTTCCTGTGGTCAGACAAGTCCAAATTTGACATTCTTGTTGGAAATCATGGGCATCATGTCCTTTGGGCTAAAGAGGAGAAAGACCAGCCCTCCTGTTATCAGCGTTCAGTTCGAAAGCCAGCATTTCTGATGGTACAGGGATGCATTAGAGCATATGGTGTTCGACACTTGCATGTTTTAAAAAGCACCATGAATGCGGAAAGGTTTATTTTTTAGAACAACATATGCCTCCTCCAAACGACATCTATTCCAGGGATGACCTTGTGTATTTCAGCTGGACAATGCAAAACCACATACTGCAGCTATTACAACAGCCATTACAACAGCATGGCTTCATAGTAGAATAGTCCGTGTGCTGAACTGGCCTACCTGCAGTCCTGATCTATCACCGATTGAGAACATTTGGCAAATAATTAAACGCAAAGTCCACCAAAGGAGACCCAAAACTCTCCAGCAGCTGGAAGCCTGTATTAAACAAGAGTGGGATCAAATTCCAATGGCTAAACTCAAGAAACCTGTCTCCTCAATGCCCAGACGCCTACACTCTGTGTTAAAAAGAAGAGGGGATGCTACTCCATGGTAAACAGGCCCCTGTCTCAACTTTTTTGAGACCTGTAGCAGCCATCAAATTTGACATGAGCTCATTTTGTGGATAAAATTGTTAAATTTCTCAGTTTCAACATTTGCTATGTTATCTCTGTTCTATTGTAAATTAATACTGGCTGGTGTGATTTGAAAGTCTTTGCTTTTTAATTTAATTCACAATTTACACTTTGTCCCAACTATTTCAGAATTGGGGTTGTATATAATTACAATGCTAAACAGACGTGTTGGCAAGGAGGAAATCAGATTATGATTTGCTGTTAAGCAGGTTCCTTGTCTCAACATGTAAATTCTGAGCATGTCCAGCAATTGTGACATCGCTCCTTTAAGCCCTGAGTGTGACTAATTACTAATTTTCAGAAACTTGCACAAAACTGATCCCTAGTTATTAATACTATTATGAGTTTTCATTAGTGTTTTCATACATAATTACCGAAGACGGAAGGCAAAGAAAGATTAGCCAGTGCAGAACACACAGCACAGTAGAAGGTAACAATTCAACTGTCATGGTTTGGGAGCTTTGAGAGCTGTTTGAGGCTCTCGTCCGGGACGATATCGTTTTGCTCCCTATCGAATTCCTGGACCAGCTGGCATTGATTGGGGGCGTGGCCCGGACTCTATTTAAGCTCCTATTTCGCCTCGCTCTCGTTGCTAGAGTGTCAGTTCTGCTTTGGCGCTTTAGCCGGTAAGGTTCTCTAGAGAGATTTTGTCAAGGACTTAGTTGCTCATCAGGAATTGAGAGTAAGGGAGTCTTTGGTTAATTTCCCTTTTCTTTTGTTTTCCTCGAGCTCGCCTGTTTTTTCTACCACGGACGATGGCAGGTCCGTTGGTAGCGCGAGCCTCGTTATTTTTATCTGCTTTTAGTCTCTCAGCACATTGTGAGTGTTGCCTTTTATTTCTGGCCGCTGCTCTTGGCGTCCACTGCCAGTACCCATCACATCAACAAAGAAGAGATGAAACAGGAAATGAAATACACAAGGACCACCATTAACAGATTATGTTAGGAGTGACTAATAGTGTTGGGTGAAAAGATGCGTCTTGAGCTGAGTCTTAAACAATGTTAGGCTGGTTGATTCATGGAGGTGCTGGGGTCAGGTGCTCCAAAGTCAAGGCCCAATGGTACCACATGACCTAGCTCCAAATGTGGACCGGTGTGTACGGGGAATGGAGAGCAGACCAGTGTCAGAGGACCTGAGTGAGCAAACAGGTGTATAAAAATGGAGATCAGTGAGATAGGGTGGGGTGAGGCCATTTAGAGCAGGGAGCCCCAATCTTTCCCAGAAAGGGCCGGTGTGGGTGCAGGCTTTCAATCTAACCAAACAGCTACACACCTGATGCTACTAATCAAGCTTATTAGCAAAGAGACTAGGGGTTGATTAGTAGTATCAGGTGTGTAAGTACTTGGTTGCAATGAAAGCCTGCACCCACACTGGCCCTTTCTGGGAAAGATTGGGGACCCCTGGTTTAGAGCATAGGTCGGCAACAGACGGCCCATGGGCCAATTTTGGCCTGTGAACAATTTTCATTGGTCGGCCAGATGATTCCGATCACAGTTCTTTTTTTCTCTCCAAGCGGTTTTTTTTTTCAAACACAGGCTATTCCGGCAATTCCTGCCTATAGCCTACCAGGCACCTGATGTTAAGCAGAAACGAGAGAATGCCAGAGCCAGGATTTGCATTCTTAATCTTAGTTGTCTTTATTTCATTTCTTCAACTAAAAAGGAAAAGCTGCATTTTTGACATAATGGGGCGGCCTATGAAAAGATGCGCTGTCTTTAACTGAACTACACGCTGACAGTCTTGCTGCAACAAAATATTTGCGTCAGAGCGATACAGGAAACTTGGTTTATATTTTATTTAACAAGCCAGTAACTGTGGCATAATTCAGAAGGCTTTCACGCAAAGTAAAATAAAATAAAACGATGATCAGGCAGTTGCGCAATGGCAGAGGTTGTGGGCGCAGAAAATAGCAAACAAAACAATTTTAAGGACACACTTTTGGCTTTTTCTTGGGATGTTAGACCTCGCACAAGGATGCTGCAGTTCTTTGTATAACCATTTGTCAGCGCTCCAATTTTGCGTTTTCGTGCCGCAGACCAGCAATGTTGAAGGAGTCATGCTTCATTTCGTGATGCCACCTGACATTATCCATAATACATTATACTCTTTGCAAACTGTGATAACCTCCTTGCATATGAGGCACATGGGCTTTTCATTTCTAAAACTGGGTAAGATGAACACAAATTTGTCCCTCCATTCCTCTTTATAGGCTCTGTTTTCACTGTCAATTTCCTCTTTGGACCTTTTGACAGAGACTTCTTTTTAATTCAGCTTACTCCTCTCTGCACACTATTTCCACCAAAACAGCAATCATTGTGGTAACACTTTACAATAAGGGTACAACTACTAACATTAGCTCATGCAGTAATAAGCATTTCCTAACAGCTAATTAACATTTAACTAATGCATCTGGTAATCATTTACAAATGATGCTCACATCAACTGAAGTATTAATTTATACTTTATGGTTTAACAGTTTGAAGTGCTACACAGGGGATACTTCAGGGAGGTTTTCAACTTCACAATAAGGGAAACACAGGAAATAAATAAATGGTCGATTATGGTTGCATAATGCTAATTCAGCTATCTAATGCATTAGTTACCTGCTAA
This sequence comes from Gymnothorax reevesii, assembly GCA_029721435.1. Taxonomy (NCBI): domain Eukaryota; kingdom Metazoa; phylum Chordata; class Actinopteri; order Anguilliformes; family Muraenidae; genus Gymnothorax; species Gymnothorax reevesii. The sequence continues at coordinate 60,145,580 of CM056576.1, forward strand.
TTAACTGATAATTCATGAACAAATGTTAATTAATGTTAACTGTTGTACCCTTACTGTAAAGTGTTACCAACATTGTATTATTGTAAAGAGGCGGTCTACCAAGTATTTCAATATAAAAGTAGTCCAAAATAGATTAATATTACTAGTAGCCGAATAGACCCAACCATCATTGCCTTTTTCAGAATTGCAGATGACTCAATATTGAAAGAGATGCTAAGTCCATTAAGATTATTAAATTATCAAAAGAGACTGCCCATGGACTTGTGCACAGTCCATATGGTTTATCTATTGTCATTAGTAATTTTTATCAGACTCACCATTCTCCATCTAGGCCTGGTTTTTGCGAGTGGACCGTAGGGGCACCTATCCCAGCGTCTAAATAGGCCGTAGCCTGGCCTCTGGCCTGCCACCTAGTGGCAAGGAAAAATCTTGCCCGCAGCCCAAGTTACTTGCTGACCCCTAGTTTATAGCTTCATATGTTATGACGAGGAATTTAAACTGAATCGCGCAGATATGGGAAGCCAATGTAGGTGGTAAAGCACAGTGGTGAGGTGAGCAGATTTCCTAGTATGAGTGAATAACCTGGCTGCTGAGTTGGATGTATTGAAGTTTATCGAGGAATTTTGCCAGGAGACCAGCAAGTTATGAGTTACAATATTCCATGCAAGAGGTAACAAATGCACGGACTAGTGTCTCAGCATCATTAAAAGAGAGGGAAGAGCGAAGGCGGGCAATATTGCGTAGGTGGAAAAAAGCTTTTTCACAACAGAATTTATTTGTGGCTGTAAGGAGAGTGTAGGGTCAAGAATTACTCTGAGGTTACGATCTGTGTCGGATGGGGTGACAGTAATGCTATTTATGGCAATATGAAGATCCCCAGCCTTTGAAAGAGCCGTCTTGGACCCAACCAACAGGATCTCAGTCCTGTCACAGTTCGACTGAAGAAAATTGTATGCCTTGTTAACATCAGCTAATAAGACACCACTCACAACGTCATTGACTCTTCTTAAGAAGACGGAAGACATCCATCAAAACTTGTAAAGGAAGGATAAAACCTTTTCTGTCTGAAAATAAGAGCGTTAAATTTAATTTGGTACGACAGACTGTGTGAACCTTTTTGGACTAAAATTGGATGCCATCCAGTGCCTAATTTCCAGTAAGCAATCAATGAGGGAAGAGAGTGGGAGAGGAACAGTGAGTTTAGTCCTGAGGTAGATCTGAGTGTTGTCCGCATCGAAATGAAATTGTAGACCATATTGATGGATAATAGAGCCAAGGGGGAGCGTATAGATTGTGAAAAGAAGGGGACCTAAGACAGAGGCCTGTGGGACACCTTTGGGAAAATGGAGCAGAGTGTGATTTGTGCTTGCCAATGAAGATGAAATTATGTGATGTTGAGGTAACAAGACCTAGGAAGCCTAGGAAGCAACAGCTTGCTTTTGAGGAGCAGCCAGCCTCCCTCCTCTTATCACAACAGACACAGACCTTTCGCAGCACCAGAACCACTCTTTCCAGCCGGAACAGCATCGTCCAGGATCGGATCCTCCACCGAGCAGCAACCACAAAACCTCCTTCCTCTACGTAAGACTGGTAACAACTGGGCATTGAGACCTTCTTTTAAGAAAGACCAACTGTGTGTATATGTAAAATGATAGTTGCTGTGATTGTTTTTAGGATTGTGTTTTAGTAGCTCATATCTCTTCATTTTAACGTAATACACACACACAAACACAACATTGAGCTTTTTAAGTCATTTACACTGACTTTAAAAACTCTCTTGAGACTTTCCTTTGTTACATAGACTTAGTCTTTGTTACAGTAGGGTTGCCTTCCCCCACTCCCGCATGGTCAATGTGGCACCCCTATCCATGCCTTTGATCATTCTTTTGTTCTCTCTCACCCACACACACACCCACCCACACACACATCGCTCCTTCATCGTGTACATAGTGTTTAGACTTGTCTTACCTTGTGTGTTTTATTTGTTTCATTGAAATAAATATTCTTAAGTTAAAAGACATATGCTGTGGTTATTATTCATTGAAATAAATATTCTTAAGTTAAAAGACATATGCTGTGGTTATTAATGTTGTACAAGAGTGAATGAAATTGCCAACCTCTTAGAACTCTGAATCCTTCAACCCCTAATTATTGATACAGTAATTTGATTATGATTATTAATTTAGTCATTGATCAATTTCCACATTAATGGATTAGTGAATATTGAGACTGAGGTTTTATTAATTGACTATCGTTTTCCCTTCACTGAGGAAGGGTGGTGCCGCGAGGTATTCATATGAATATTTAATATTACAATATCATATTATTTTTTTCATTGTCAAATTAATAGCATCATTAGGCAAATTGTCTCAACACATGGGGCTCTAATTTCTTGGTGCAGCACAGGGTGGCAAAGTGTGGCGTAGTGTGGCGCAGCCCATGCAGTGGAAATTTTGTCCGGTGCAGGCGTGCAGCCCACGCAGTGGTAATTTCGTGCTGTGCAACAACGTGCGCAGCCACTTTGGCAATTTGGTAGACGGCCGTGCGCCGAGATGGGTGTGGCGGCGTAGTAGGGGGAGATGTCACATATTCATCAAGACGCAGTGACAATTTCGTAGAAAAAGTCTCCGCTGAAGTTGCGCAGAGAACTCACCAGCTGCAACCTGGTTTACTTTCTGTGCAGTGGTAATTTGGCTGACTGGCGCACAGTGCGCACACGTCACTGAAACCTCACAGGAAGGTTTCCAGAATGTCAGGCAGATTTTAATGCAATAAATGATTACAGCAACCACTATTAAATGTAACTATCTGAATCAGGACATAAATTATCAAATCTACAGGGTGTATCAGAAAAAATGATACTCTCTGAAAAAATCATAAAATCAACATAGATAATAGTTCTGTAAGTGTGGGTGTAAACCATGGTAGAGGGGGTCATTCTGCTTCGAATGATACCAGTATCTTGGTTTTGCTTCATGCTCTAGTAAACACGGACGCTTTGAATTTTGCAAAATTCAAGTCTTTTGCGCACCGAAATGCAAGGGTTAAAATTGGATTTGTCACATTAAATTAAAAGTTTAGACAGGGTTTTACCAGTATGCCAAGGTGTTTTTTGAATAATTAATCCTTTTTCCGCCAAATCTCGGCACAAAATAATCTCTTTTATGAGTTCGACAGGCATTGTACACTGTCCCGCGTCAATGTCGACTCGCTTTATTGAGCAGAGCTCAAGCAGAAACATTGATTGAAATTCTCGGTTCTCATCTTGAAGAACTGAGCCCTCTTGTCAAAACATTCACGCTCAATAGCTAAAAGATTCAGTACATTTAAATAAATTAAAAACAATTATCGACTGTTGGACATGAAGTTATATTGAAACCATTCGACTGTCGGACACGGAGATATATTAAAACCCTGTCCGACTGTCTGACAGGTAGACACTGCATTCAACGCAGCAACGCAATCTGTCATTCAAAAAATTCGTTTTGCATACAGTGTGCAAGCAGCTTTATACTACTATTATTGTCACTTAGGTTTTATCATTTTCAGTGGGGGAAAGCAATACAGCCTGATTGCTATGATCTCGTACTGAGTCTAGATCACATATTGAAAATAAATGTGTAACGTATCTTGCATTGTTGTCCATGCATGTTAATGACAAAATTTTTAGCAGCAACAGGGCAGGCCCGGCACTAGAACAGGAAATTGGGTGGGCCCAGACACGTCCCTTTATGACAATTATGATAGTCCTTGCTAGTTCTCAATCATTTTCCTTTATTGACGTGTTTTCCAATTATCGTAATTGGCAACTGAAGACAAGGTTTCTCTCCATGCGCGATCTTACAGATGAAATAATGGGGTAAATTCAGTAGAACTGAGAATTAGGGTGGACAAAACATCCGTTTTAAACAATTATTAGTCCTGACCTGCTCTCAGTCATTTTCATGATTAACAAAAGGTTCACTCTGACAGCACTTAACAGGTGTCGCTTGTTCTCCCCGATTATGTAGGATGACAATCATTCATCTAGACCCGTATTTGCTGAATTTAAATCAACGTTATTCAAAACTGCGCAAATGGCTTGAGCGGCATGCTTTGTATAGCCTATTAAACTGCCGAATTCCACTTTTTTCACTCAGTACCGAGAGTAATTTTGAATAACGTTGATTTAAATTAAGCAAGAAAGCGTTCAAATGAATGATTGTCATTTGACCCAATCGGGAAGAACAAGCAGCACGTTACATGTGGAATATGTATAAATTCAAAATTTGCTTAATTTAAATCAACATTATTCAAAATTACTCTCGGTATTGACTGAAAAAGGCAGTTTAATGGGCTATAAAAGGCATGCGGCTCAAGCTATTAGCGCAGGTATGCAATTTTGAATAACGCTAATTTAAATTCAGCAAATACGGGTCCAGATGAATGATTGTTGTCCTCCCTAATCGGGGAGAACAAGCAACACCTGTTAAGTGCGGAGCGCTCTCAGAGTGAACCTTTTGTTAATCATAAAAATGACTGAGAACAGGTCAGGAATAATAATTGTTTAAAACGGATGTTTTGTCCACCCCAATTCTCAATAATACTGAATTTACACCATGATTTCATCGCTGTTAGATCGCATATGGAAAGAGACCGTGTTTTCAGTTGCCAATTACAATAATTGGAAAATGCATCAACAAAGGAAAATGATTGAGAACTAGCCAGAACTATCCTAATTGTCATAAAGGGACATGTCTGGGCCCACCCAACTCCCTGTTCTAGCACCGGGCCTGCAACAGGGTGTAATAATAGGAACACGCTATCCATTGTTTCACTTCCCAATGATGCAGGCAGAAGAAATAAATGAGAAACCGTCGTATTTCATTCCAACTTCATAAGTTTGAATGATCTGACTTAGTTTTCGTTTTGAAATTCCATTCAAATTCGCTAATGGTAATAATTCGAGAATGCCTCATATTCGTAATACTTAATGTAGATGTAAGCGGTGCAGAAAACAAGCCTGAAGCAGCGAAGTAAAATGCAACATTAACGTTCATACAGATATAGGACAGAGGCTTCTTTATTTCAACACTTTAAAGGTGAGGAGTGGAGCTCATTTGATTGGTGAAGAGTTGACTCGGCAGTGTTATACCCACTTAAGCCTTTTCTCCTCCCTCTTTGCCACTTGCGCCGGAGGAGGGACAGAGGAGTACTTGCACCAGGCTACGCCGGGCACGAAATTGCAGCATATGCCTGGATACACCCTGTTGATGCGGCACTCCCACTATTCCCCGCTCCTGCGCCTGGTCTATGAATTTAGAGCCCATGGTGTCCACTTGTGAGGTATAACCCCACCAGCCGGCACCCTTGTGTGACGTGCCATTGCACACACAACAACTTCGACTCTGCTTGGGCATTTTCACCACAAAGTTACCGCCATCTGAGCCATTACCCCAACACTGGTACCCTGTGCAAGGCATTTTACCAACAATGGGATAAGATCTGAACCAGGTAAAAGCAGTGCCGCAGATACCCAAATGTGACTGGAAGTGAGAAAGTAGAATGCTATTGATTGACCATATCAAAGGAAGCTCTGAGATCAAGAGGAAGCAGCAAGGAAATGAATCTAGAATCAGCTGAGAGGAGGACGTCATTGAAAACTCTGAGGAGGGCAATTTCTGTGCAGCGATTCGATCTAAAACCGGCTTGGAAAGGTTCAAAAAGCTAGTTTTTAAGCACATGATCCTGTAATTAGGTGGCCACTACCATCTCTAAAACTTTGATCAAAAGGGGAAGGTGTGAGATGGGCCTGTAATTACTGAGGACTGTAAGATCAAGAGATGGATTTTTAAGATTGGGATGACCATGGCAGTCTCTAATGACAGAGGAACTTGTCCAGACCTTGTCCAGAAGGCAGCTGTTGACAATGTTGGAAATGGAGGCAAAAAGAGCAGAGACAGGCTTTAAGAAGTGATGTTAGGGCAGGATCCAGTTGGCAAGAGGAACCTAATTTCATGACTAAATCTTGAATATGTGTTGAGTTGGTTAGAGTGAAGTGCCTAAGAGGGGTGACATGAGTATTAGGGGCACAGGTGAACAAAGAGCTAGGTGTGGGATGAGACAATATTTGTTCATAGATTTTTCCATTTTGATTTGAAAACACTGAAGAAAATCATTGCACAGAGTAGTGGAGCCAGTTAGTGTAGAAGATGGAGGCCAAAAGAGCTTATTAATGGTTTTGAACAAAGTGCTGGGTTTTTTTTTACTACCTTCAGCTTAACCCCTTTGCGCAGAAGCCAAATCTGGCTATTTAGGTGTTACCTGATTTAAAGCTTTGTAATTCAAGATTGCAGCTTCACAGACAGAAAAACTTTGGCTCAATTGAGTCTAGATACTTGAAGCATTTAGACTTCCATCGTATTTCAGTTTATTTTTATGATTTTCGTGGAGAAAAGGGGCTGCAAACACAAAAACTCTTCATGAAAATTCAACTTTGAAATTGCAAAAAAAATAAATAATAATAATACTGACAATTGAAAAACTGCTGGGGCTTAAAACTATACATTTTTGGGATCATAAACTTCTTGAGCACAAGTACAATTCATCTTGAACATTACATTCTAGATTACCCACTTGCTATGAGCCAAAAAAGACAGCTATCCAGGTGTCTCCCCAAAGACATCAAAATGGTTCACTGTCAAATCATACATTAATCATATATTTAACACAAATTAACTTTAGGGGCATGAAATTCAGCATGAACATGTTTTTCTGGTTGAGTTTAGCATGAATTTATCAATATCAGTGCAGTTGAACATCAGTGATCACCAGTAACCTCTCAAAACATGCCTTTTCTCCATAATGAAGTTTACAATTTTGTCCATTTTTCTTCAAAGTCCCCCAAACATTAAATAAAGTGCTGAATAAACAGCCAGAACAATCACCCTGCAATGAAAAGCTACCCGCTCTCACATCCGAGCTCATAACCTTACACCTTATAAGAGTAAAAACTCACAAACTCTTTAATATCTGAATTGTGAAATATACCTTATTTAAACAGAACAGAAATCCCACTTACAGGAAAAATCAAACAACATATGCCACCATATTCAACAGAATGGTGTTAAGAACGTACCAAGGGATCTACGGACGTGCGTGGGCTGCATGCATTTGGAGAAACAAAAACCTCAGCATTCAGTGTCTTTAAACGCAGTATAAATTCAACAGAGTAGAAGTATAACCTTTTTCTTCATTGATACCCTCCTCCAGAGACATATGTATCAGGTAGAAGGAACCCTCCAGTACTGTTTCATTTGGAATAATTCCCAAAGACCGTATCTATACAACATTTAAATCTCGTAAATGAAACTGAACACTTCAGGCCGGTCTCGGGTGTCTTTGTTTCTTTGAAATCGTATCATTTTCAGCTGCGCAACCGTGGCCAACATTCGAAGAATAAGACCTGTTATGATTCTGCCTTTTGTGCGCTGTCTTTGTGCTTATTTGTGCTTTACTTTCGTTTTATATTTCAGCTTTCATTTCTGCTGTCTGACGATCCACTCCCTCTCTGCCAAACTCCAGTGATGTCGTGTGACAGCCTTCAGCATGCCTGTGTCTCGTCTTCCAATCACATTTCCTCTTTCGGTTTCGGCTCTGGTATTTCATTCATTGCTTCCACCGGTGTTTAATTATGGGTCTCGCAAAACTCTGAGGGACTGCGTTCTCTGATAGGATAATTACTAACCCGTATGTAGCAAGCCGAAGGAGGGCCCGGGCGGGTACTTGAACCTCCAGACTCCCGGGTAAGAGTCATGCGCACTGACCACATCGGTAAGGTAGCCAGGGCACGTACTTATTAGGAGACACTTCCAGTGACAGGACCCCTCAACTGTCACACGTACTAACCGGCACTTATTTGAGGGTGATTGTAAAAATTTCATCAAGTAGTATTAACCTTAATTAACTCATTAGCGAGTGCGTGTGTTTCTGGCTTAAGTAAATTCTGCCTAAGCTATCCCTGATAACTGAATTAAAAGCTGCGCTTTCCTTCGCTTCTCTTGGGGTGCATTTACTCGTCATGTTTAGATTACCTTAATCTAAACCGTCTAGCTTGATAGATGGTCTCAGCGTCTTGTCTCGAGTCATTATTGTTAACCCAGTTTACGTGTAATTGTTTAATAATCCCATGTGTTTCCGTTTCCAGTCGAAATTGCATCCCTGCCTCCTCTCGTGACCATATATGTGGCAGAGAGGGGAAAAGCCGTCAGACGGAACCTTGTGTATGACTCAGATCTGCATGGTGAAATCTCAGCTCCTTGTGCCTTCCGAGTATTTCCTTTGTATGATTCCAGAGTCTTGTATTTTGCTGTGCCTACGTCTTGTCTGCCCCTTGTCAAAGTCTCCCAGTGTGTCCGTCAGTCTAGTTAGGTTCAGTTTTTGTTTTTCTAGTTAATCCACTCTTGGAGTTAGTATTTCTGTTCCCCCTGCCTTTGGCAGTGTATCTTAGTTTTCCCATTTGTTCAGTGCTTGAGCACGGTGTTTTATTTCTGTCGTGTCTGCCAATTTTCTCTAAGTGTTTTGCGTTTAATAAACACTTCTGGATCCTGCATCTGGTGTTCTCCTGACCTCATCTTACACGACCTTACTTTTACGGTTAGCTTTGTATCCTATTCTTATTGCCCGATCAATGTATTTCAGTTATTGAGGAAAGTTTAAACACTCGGGAATCGGATAAGAAACGAGTCTATCAATACATCGTTACCGGGGAAGTACTTGGGTGGATAGAAGGGAGCGCTGAATTTGTCAATGGAGGAATCTACGCGTTAATCCATGGGAGGGAACTACGCATATTTTGTTTGTGATGACTGTAATTGACAGTAGAATGTGAGAGAATCAATACCATTTTTTGCTTCAGAAAACATATTTTTTTAACCTCTAATTGGAATACTGTTGGCTCACTGTAGCTAAAGTGGTTGCAACAGAGTACTTTTTTTCTGTCGCAAGTGATAATTTTTTTAAACAACTGGATCGATACTATGGGCAAGGATATTGACAAGTTTGCACATCTGGCTTAGCTGAGAAGTTTAATTCATGCAACTCCTGAAAAACAGGGATTGGAGGGAACTTCTCCGTACTCTAAATCACGTTTCAGCCCTGCCTGCTTGTGAAAATTCAATAGCTGATCCGGGGGTGCCATCTCGTGGTCGAGTACTGTAATTAAGTGCTTAAATTTGTAGTTCTATAGACGCAAGCGTCTACATCTGCAGAAAGGGGTTAAAGAGCATTCCTGTATGCATTCATCTGTATTGGACTGGAGGGGTACTGTGAACCCAGTGTTCTTGTATTGACACTCTAGGCACCATCCTGCAGTTTTCATGGACCTAAGGTTAGGAGCGTACCATGGAGAAGTGTGGATTGATGGAACAAGTATGGTTTTTCGGAATGCCCTTTTATTGAGGGTCTTGGAAATGATGAAATTACAGTTGTGAATTTGCTCTTCACAAGAAAGTGAAGAGTCTGAAAGAGGTGCAGAGATGAGGGCATTGAGGAGGGAGAGGTGATTTATTGAATTAATTTTGTGGTAGGTGTTGGCAGATTTACTGGAGCGCCAATGCAAGGGAATATTGAGACTGAATTTTATGAACTTGTGATCTGATATTTCTAAAATGGATCCAGAAGTGATGCTTAAGCCAGTGGAACAAACTACATCTAGTGTACGCCCAGGTGTGTAAGTGGGAAAGTCTACATGTAGTTAGAAATCAAAACAGTCTAAAACAGATAAAAATTGAGATGCCACAGTGCAATTTGAAGTGTCAACATGGATGTTGAAATATCCCAGGAGGAGAATTCTTGAACACATGGAGGACGCTAGGGTACGAAATTCATTAAATTCAGACATAAAATTATTTAGCAAAGACTTATGTGGTCAGTAAATCACATGGTTAAAAAAACAATGGCACGGAGGCATTTAAAGGCTAAAAATGCAAAGGTTGTGGGAATTAGTTGTGGTAATTAGTTGAGTAATCGCCTGTGCAGTAATAACTTTACCCATATAATGCAAGTTACTATGTTAGTTATGTACAGGATTAGTCTATAAGTAAGGTTTAGTTGATAAACTAGACAAAACATAAAGTATCAGTAGGATTAGTACTTAATCAGTAATGACTGTTGAAGGAAGTAAACGAGGCATGCACTGGGGCGTGCACTGGCAAAGAACATAAAACGCAAGACAACACAGTGGAAAAGGATGAGCATAATGAATGCATAAACTAAACATACCAAGTGGAAATAAACATAAACCAGAACAGGCAGTAATCACAGATCTTAACAGTCTTCCTCTAGGGGGCATGGTGCCTGGTTTGAGGTCAATGGCAAAGTCATAGGGACAATGACGAGGCAGACGGGTGGCGCAGGATTTGCTGAAGATCTCCTTGAGGTCCAGGTATTCGGGTGGAACCTTCTACAGGTTTGGGATATCTTCAGGAACAGAAGCAGGGACTGGTGAGTGGGCCTTAATTAAGCATGTCTGCAGGCAGGTGGGACTCGAGCCCAGAATCTCATGGGCCCTCTAGTCCAACTCTGGGTTGTGCTTGGCCATCTAAGGGTGCCCCAGGATAACAGGAGAGTGCGAGGAGAGTGAATAGGAAGAGTTTGATGGTCTCCTGGTGATTGCTAGATAAGAAGCTGGAGGGGAACTGTGGAGTGCATGATGTTGCGGACTCTTTGTCCATTCAGGGATTGGCCACTAGAGGGGATGACACTTTCTCTAATGGGATTCCCCATCACTCTGCTGTTTCTGCATCCATAAAGCTCTCCTCAGTTCATGAGGGCTAAAGTCTGCTTGGCACCTCCTTCCCACTCTAGGATTACGGGCAGGCAGGTACGATTTTTTGAGGAGATTTCAACAGAAGATACGCCCAGTAGTGTGCCTCTCCTCACTAGTGGGCGTTGCCTTTTAAAGGACACCGTGATATGTAATGGCCTGTTCCGCTGGTCCACTTTTTGGATTTGCTGGGAGTAAGCCAGAGTCAGGCGCTGCCAAGATAGTGATGTTAGGGATCACCAAATGAACTTAATTTTGGCTATAAAATGACACCTATAGAGAACTCTATAGGTGACATCATGGAGACTATGTTCATTGCTTTATTGAGTCTATGATTTCAACGTGGCTCGCAGCTTCAGTAGAAAGACACAGTGGTTAGCCTCTACTTTTCAGGCCAACCTTAACTGATATTTACTGGTAGAGATGGTTCAGTACCACTTCCTTCTCTTTCATATGAGATTGAACATTTCTCTCACTGGCAACAGTTTTGAAGCTGTATTCAAAAAGCATCCTTTTTAAAGGTGCACTATGCAAGTTTGTTTAATTTCACTTCTGTTGACATTCAAACTCAAAGGGTAACAGAGGTAGCCCGCCCCTCCCTCCCATAGTTCCCTCCTTCCCATGCTTCCATAACTGTCAACTCTTATCTGTGATTAGCCGGGATGGTTTGTTATGTTATGGGGCACTGCCTATGCCCCTTGTGTGCCCACACAGAAAGAACCTATATAAACATATAGGTTTTAACATAGGGTCACATATAGGTTTCACATATATGCGATTACATAAAATTGCCCATTTTCATATATTATAGGTACATATGTACCTACAGTGCCGTGAAAAAGTATATGCCCCCTTCCTGATTTATTTTTTTGCATATTTGTCACACTTAAATGTTTCAGATCAGCAAATAAATTTTAATATTAGACAAAGACAACCCGGGTAAATACAAAATGCAGTTTTTAAATGATATTTTAATTTATTAAGGGGAAAAAGCTATCCAAACCAACCTGGTCTGGTGTGAAAAAGTAATTGCCCCCTAAACCTAATAACTGGTTGTGCCAGCCTCTGCGACAACAACTGCAATCAACAGTTAGTGATAACTGGCAATGAGTCTTTCCGATTGCTGCGGAGGAATTGTGGCCCACTCTTCTTTGCAGAATATTTAATTCAGCCACATTGGAGGGTTTTTGAGCATGACCGGCCTGTATAAGGTCATGCCACAGCATCACATTCGGCTTTAAGTCCGGACTTTGCTTGGGCAGCTCCAAAACCTTCAGTTTGTTTTTTCTAAGCCATTCAGAGGTGGACTTGCTAGTGTGTTTCGGATCATTGTCCTGCTGCATAACCCAAGTGCACTTGAGCTTGAGGTCACCAACTGATGGTTGGACGTTTTCCTTCAGGATTTTCTGGTAGAGAGCAGAATTCATCGTTCCGATTTTGAGAAGTTGTCCAGGTAAGCAGCAAAGCAGCCCCAGACCATCACACTACCACCTCCATGTTTGACTTTTGGTATGACGTCCATCTTATGAAATGATATATCAGTTTTATGCCTGATGTGACGGGACGCACACCTTTCAAAAAGTTAAACTTTTGTCTCGTCAGGCCACAGAATATTTTCCTAAAAGTCTAGGGGATCATTAAGATGTATTTTGGCAAATGTGAGACGAACCCTTCTGTTCTTTTTGGTCAGCAGTAATTTTTGCCTTGGGATTTTTGTCCAGAGACCATTTTTGCCCAGTCGCTTTCTTATTGTGGAATCATGAACACTGACTTTAACTGAGGCAAGCGTGGCCTGCAGTTCTTTAAATGTTGTTCTGGGTTCTCGGTTTGGCAAGAGTACCATTCACAACCTCCACTTTTTTGGGGGTTTTTTTGGCCAGAATTATTTTAAAAGGGGGCACAAATATTTTTGGGGGGTTTTTATGAGTGAGAAGGGGGTTTAGAATGATGGGGGAACAATTTTAAAAGGACGGGTTAGCCGCAACGCGCGTAAAAAAAAATCGTGCTAATGCCGATGCACGTTGTTACTTCGTGTCTACCACGCTATGTCCTTTCTTTTGAACTACTTATGTTTTTTTTTTCTGCTTTCCGATGACGATGCTGTGAACAGAGCTTTGCATGTTAAGTCATACATTACATTAGTGTCTGCGGTGGGATTCGAATCAGGAACCCTGTGGAAGAGCAATGTTAATCACACCATTCACTGTGGCCTTAACCACTACACCAACTGAGATTGTTGCCAGCACACTGCCATTAGTATCCATTTATCACTGAAGCTTGAAAGACAATCGAAAGAGATATATATATATATATAAATATAAATACACACACAGGTTATATATATACTCTTTTTTTTCTCATGTATTCATTTTCTCTTTTATTTATTGTTGTCAATGAGGAGACGAGTGAATATCCATTTTGATGTCTTTCATGCTGGTGGCCGTTCCGGAGACATTAGGTAGAATAATTTGAGCAGAACAAACTATTAGTGGCTGAGTTGGGTTAAGGTGAGGGTTAGGGATAGCATTCCCTATGAGTTGGATAGGGATAGAGATGGTTTAGTTCGTTTGGTGATGAGTGTGCCGTGCGGCACGCGGCGAGTACGGTTGGAAGAGGAGGAGGGGGATTCGGCACGACACGATATATGATATATAATGATATACGATATCATTACTCAAACACGATATACATATATATATATATATATGTACATATACACACACAGACACTAAACTTTGTACGCATTCGCCTGCTTATGACAGAACAATAGATCAGTGTCATGACAAATTAAAAACAATGGGCGCGGTGCCAAAGTCTTGCAGCTCAAGTTATGAGGCAGACAGATTGATTTCTCACAGTGTGAGGCACGGATAACATATTCAGCGAAATTATAGATCAGGTCCTTTTCCTTCTTAATGATCTATTATTGTCGTTAACGTCATATAAATTGGCAGCCATAAATGCACTCGAGTGTTTCCTATTTCGAATGGAAATAAAGGGCGCGATGAAATTGGACATACGTGCACAAAGTTTATTTCGAGAATATAAAGGGTCCTCACCGACAAACAAAAACCAAAATGAGTGCTTGAGCGGTGCAAGATGAGTGGAACTTCAGACTCCAGAGGCCGCGGTTGAATTGTGCAAAGAGCGGGGACTGATTGCTCGCACTCCGCTTTGTCGGCGGTGTCGCAGAGCCCTCTTGCGGTTTGCGAAGGCAGACTCTCGAGTGGGCTTCGTATGGCGCTGCCGCAATCGGAGACGCAGCAGCAGCCACCACTCGGACCTCCGACCGCAGCATTTGTCGTGGCAGCTGGTTCGCTGGCAGCAGGATGTCATTGGAAGCCGTCCTGGTGCTCACCTACTGCTGGGCGGCGCAGATGTCAAACAAAGCGGCGGCGGCAATAAAGGATTCCAGCCTCGACGGCGGGCTCACAAGCAATGAGACCGTCGTCGACCGGTTAGCTTATTGCCGCAAAGTTTGCCTCCACGTGGTCCAGCAGTGTAGTACCACCGCTATAGGGGGCCCGGGACATATCGTGGAAATCGACGAGTCCAAATTTGACAGCCGCCGAAAATACCACCGTGGTGGTTTTTTTTTTTTTTCTTCGAGGTTGAGAACCGGAATTCGGCGACGTTAATACCCCTTATTAAGGAGTATCTTGCCGCCGGTTCGCAAAGCGTAACCGACTGCTGGCGGGCATACAATTACCTCAGCGAGGAAAACTTCCAGCATCTCGCTGTGAACCACTCCTTGAACTTCGTCGATCCTGCCTCCCCTGGCGCGCACACTCAAAATATTGAGTGCCAGCGGTGGCAGATCGAGAGGTCCTCGCCATCCACGCACACGAGCAGCAGCGGCGAAGGCTTAGGGTTCTATTTGGCAGAGTACACGTGGGCGACGTAAATACAGCGGCGTCGACCACTTTGCTCAAATTTTAGCCGACATCCCGTTGCTGTACGCGCCACCAAAGAGCACGTAACATCTCGTCGCCACCACTCTCCAGACTTCTGCTTCGGCAGAGGTCTCCTATAGAGCTTGGCAACCAACGTCACTGCGCAATGCATTCTGGGATGTAAACAATAGCGCGCCACCATATTGTGAGGCCATATTGTGCGAGACTAAATTAAAACAGAGCTAAAGAGACACAGTTACTTGGTGTAAACTAGTCGAAAGCGCTGAGATGCCAAGTCTCACGCATTCGGTGTAAGCCTCGCGAATTTTTTTGGTTTATTCAGCATATTCTGCATTTATTTATTGAACGCTTAGTGAGATTCTCATGCGGAAAATTAAAATCCTTGTGCATTGAAGTTTCCGATTCACTTGCGTAAAGGTGCACCTCATCACAAGTAACATGGAAAGCGATTACGACGCCGGACTTCCCGTGCTTCTCTTTACTCGGGGATTGGAAACAATGCATGTGTTTCATGATCATTTAAATTGTTTTCATGAAAGAAGACCATTTGAAACGTCTTTATGCTATTCCATTGCTTTCAATCCCTCAGTAAAGACAAGCCTGAGAATTCCCAAGTCATTATCGATTTCCTTGTCACTGTTTAGGAAATCTACCATAATGAACGTGAAACTGATTAACTTGATGCGCAATGATTTAAATTCCGTGAGTGAATTTCTTCAGTGCGCTTTGGTTGAATAATTGCTGACACAGGAACGTGAATGCCACTAAGCAGAGTTGTGACCAAGTCATCATGTCCAAGTCAAATCAAATCACGGGTCATTAGCTCAAACTCAAAGCAGACGAGGGAGAGCAGTGAGGAGTGAAGGGGGCAGGGGAACAAATTAGACAATGAGCTAACGAATTAACAAACAGTGTGGGGAAAGCTGAGAGAGTTAGAAGCTTAGATACATTTAGGATCAGAGGTGGGTCAATGTCAACATGAAATGCAGCTCATGGCTCTCTCAGTTTTCCCGTCTCTGCTTGTAAATTAGTTAGCTCATTGTCTAATTTGTTCCCCTGCCCCCTTCACTCCTCATTGCTCTCCCTCGTCTGCTTTGAGTTTGAGCTAATGACCAGTGACTTGATTTGACTTGGATATGATGACTTGGTCACAACTCTGCCACTAAGAGGAGAGACTCTCACGTAATGCGTGAGACTTGGCATCTCTGATTAGGCGAGGCAAAGAAGTCGATTAAACGAAAGAAACACAATATAAAGAGACAAACTTCTACCGAACGCAAGAAAATGGAACATTAAAATAATTGCGTTGATCGGAAATTTGGATCCGCATGAGGTGCCTGTGAGAAACTGCAGTCGAAACTGAATTACCCCCTTTGACGTTTCTCAATATTTTTGTGTACTAAGTCTGTGGTGTTGGTGCATATACCGAGGATGAATTTCGGAATTATAAATCTATGGATGCCGGTGTACAATTCACAAATGGCTGGGTCCATGATTTGGAGGTCTGCAAACCACCGAACTGTGAAAACAGCTTTGTTTGCACAAAGGTGTGTATCATCTTGCTTGCTTACCTACCTGTGATTAGAGAGACATACTAGGCTACTCAGTGGCGGCTCGTGAACTGGCAACTGGGGAAGCTCAAACAATCCCTTAAAATGAATAACTGGTCACAACCCGTTTCTAGTCATTCATTTAAATTACCATCACAGAAACCCCGAAAACTCTCAACACTGGTGTGGCCAGTTTTCATTCATAACGCAAACCTGTCGACTCCCAGTGATTCGGTATTACGTTTAAGTGGCATATTTACGTTCATCTGCTGTAGTCAGCAATTATTCATTCAACATGTATGTAAGAGATTCTCGTGCGGAACTGAAGTCCTTGTGTGGGGAGGGGTTGGAAGCGATGGAATAGCTTAAAGATGTCTCAGATAATCTTATTTCATTGAAACAATCACGAAATGCATGCATTGCTTCCAACCCCTGAGTAAAGAAAAGCGTGAGAAGTCTGGAGTCGTAATCGGTATGCTGTATTGGCTAAATGAAAACTGGCTATATCTGACCACATGGCAGATTCTTCCCATGACTTTGGCTTCTCAGTGCGCAACAACAAGACGTGGCCTCACAGTATGGCGATCTCTCCCATCGACCCATGTGGCGCTGCAGCCGTGACGTCATGTTCCCATCCCCTATAAGGTCCAAAGAAAAAACAATTACACTTTGCGCCCCGAAACGCATTATTTACGGTTCCGGGCACCACCACACAGCATCATTTGCACACCGAGACGACGACGACGTCCATTGAATAATATCATAAAGCCAACTTCGCGTAAATTCCAAAATTACTGTCGTCAGGCACAAAGCAAACTTAAGAACGCGAATCATTACTCAAACAGAGGTCCAGGCGCGAATGAATGAAGCCCCACAATGACACAAGCGGCTGTCGCGTGGAACACAGTAGCGCGCGGAAACTGAGCGCTCGCCCTTGCGGCACGCGCGTGCTTATGCTGCGCAAAGTGCGCATGCCCTAGTATTGTCAACAGTGTCATGGCTACCACCTTTATAAGCTAGTAGCACGTATAGCCGCTGTGGAAATTAAAGTGTAAATTATCTTTACTGGATGTACGGTCGACGTTTTTCCACACCCGAATACTTTACTTGGTATCTAAACATTAAGGTAAGCTGAAAAAGTTGTAATTTTTTTCGATTTTGCTGGAGGTTGTGTATGGTACTCTTACCCTGGGTTCTTTTGTGACCTCCTGGATGAGTCCTCGATGTGCTTTTGGAGTAATTCTGGTAGGCCGGCCACTCCTGGGAAGGTTCACCACTGTTCCAAGTTTTCTCCATTTCTGGATAATGGCTCTCACCATGATTCGCCAGAGTCCCAAAGCCTCAGAAATGGCTTTGCCACCCTTTCCAGACTAATAGATGTCAATTTCTTTGTTTCTCATCTGTTCTTGAATTTCTTTAGTTCGCAGCATGACATGTTGCTAGTTGAGATCTTTTAGCCTACTTCATTCTGTCAAACAGGGTGTATTTAAGTGATTTCTTGATTTAACAGGTCTGGCAGTAATCAGGCCTGGGTGCGGTTAGTGAAATTGGACTCAAAAATGTGGTTTATCACAGTTAATTCAAGATTTAACAAGGGGGCAATTACTTTTTCACAAAGGACCAGGTAGGCTTGGATAGCTTTTTCCCCTTAATAAATGAAATCATCTTTTAAAAACTGCACTTTGTATTCACTTGGGTTATCTTTGTCTTATATAAAAATTTGTTTGATGATCTGAAACATTGACGTGCGAAAAATGTGCGAACCAGTAAGAAATCAGGAAGGGGGAAAATACTTTTTCCCGGCACTGTTTATGTACCTATAATGTATGAAAACAGCCAATTTTATGTATGTCACATTTATCCGAAACCTATATGTGGCCCTATGTTAAAACCAATATGTTTATATAGGTTCTTCTGTGAGGGAATTGAAGAATCCTTGTTATTTCATCCCTGCAGGAAAAGGTCTAGGACCTTTAGTTGTTATACAAGCATCTCAGATAAAAGACACGTGTCTGTTCATTAAAACTGTGAAATGTAGACTTTGTCTTCAAATTCATTAACCACAGTGAAATGTTCAAATAGATGTGGGGATAAAATTGACTTTTGAAAAGTACGCTTACTTGAATGTATGTTCTTCTATGTACTTTTATTTTGTTATTTTTCTTTTATTTTGCTACATTTAGAGTAAGGACCTCTGAGCCATATTCATTTAGAAACTGCATTACAGAGAAGATAGAAAACATTGCATTTGGTGGAGGTAACAGTGTAGTGTAGTGTAGTGTAGTGGATGCGTATGAGCTGTCATGATGCAAATCCAATTTTATCTAATGTGTTGAATCTGGCAGTGATTAAACTTGGAAAAAATGCTTAATTGATGAAAAAAACATATTTAAACCATTTTGTTTTTATACATTTCCTTCTCTTCCACAATACACAACTCAATCTTCATAGAATGGAAATAAGTAACTTTGGACTAATATGTAGATACGTATTTACCTTGAGAATAAAAATTTGAGCCAGGCATCATGTATGACAGTTGCAAAAGTGACATATGAGCTATACAATAGGTATGACAAACAGAATCTGCCACTGGTTATATGAGCTATATAGGAGACATATACCTTGTATGTACATATAGGGCCTTTATGTGGGTGGCCATTTGATTCTATGGGCTCTGACGTTTTCCAATGAGCCCTCAAGCACCATACTTGCACAAACCTAGCCTGAGATAGAGCTTTGCACCATGATGCACATCAACTCAAAGAGTGCACCAATATAAACGCTTAACTGGTTTGTCTTTAGTATTTTCAATATAATTCTCCACTAAATATTTAATCATTGTTTTCAAAGTCGTTTTCTGACTGGGAATCCTTGCACCATTCCTTGCGAATACTGAAAGCGCAACAATACAAGCAACAATACAACTTAATCGGTGTACGTGACGTGTTTTGTGGTCTCACTTTTCATATTTGTAACGAGACAGATGTGACCCAGTCCCCATATTTAGTGTTGTGGCTAAGGCGATATGCCCTGATGTGAGAGTCTAGGGTTCAAACCTTGGTGAAGTGTGAGTGATTTTGAGTGATGGAAGCTCAGCTCTTGGATAAATAATTGTTACGGAGTTTGTTCTTTTTACTTTTACCATTTTCACCTTTCTTTGTATTTACAATTTTGTTTATTTGCTTGTTTTATTGAAAATAATCTGCTCCAGTGGAGTCAAACTTAATTTCCGTTGAAAGAATTTTCTTTGAATGGGAAAATGTAAACAGGACTGGTTGAAATAAAAAAAAAATTGAAATGAAAAAATGAAAAGATGGTTGTATTTAGATGGAATGTATGCCTCTAGTGACAAATACCTGAAATTAAATCAGTTTTACAGTTTGGTGCCTGAAAAATCTCAATTGACACATAGTGCCCAAATAGATACCCGAATTGCCAAATTTGGAGAAGACACCGAGACATTCCTGAACTAAAACCTCTCTAATTTTGATCTGATTTTCAATCACAACTCCTAAAAAGTTGGGATGGTGTGTAAAATGTCAATAAATTAGAGCATAGATAACATATCAGATGTTAAAAGTAAGACATTTTACCATTTCATGAAAAATATTAGCCTGAGACTGGTGCCTTTTGCTATTTTTGGATTTCTGAGCTTGAGTATGTCGGTCCGTCCATCCATCCTTCTGTAATCATTTTTATTTTTTCCGGAGCAGAACTCCAATACCGTTTGATATTTTTTCACCGAACTTGTATGTATAAATCAGGTTGTATAAGGTATTTCTGAGATTAGATTACGGGAGCCGGGGGATATGTCATCTTCTGATGACTCTTATTCAAAATAGCGAGAGCTGGAGTAGCTCCAAAGGGGAGCCACCTCCAATTTTTTGGGTAGGAGCAGGACCTGGAGCAGGTCCAAAATTAGGGGAGCCTGCAAAGTCCTGTTTAAATGGCATTGGCAACAAGAGGGGCACTCTGTAGTGCACATTCCACCATCACACCATTTGTCAGTACTATTGGTTCTTCCGGATCAAAAATCCAAAATATGCTCTGCATCACTTCCAAAATTGAATCATCTCATTCTTGGACCACCATCCTACCAAATTTTTAGCCAATCTGTTCATAACCTCTTGAGTCATCCTGTTAAAAGACAAACAAACAAACGGTTTAAAAGATTACCTATGTGACAGAAGTAAAAATTAACAGCATCTGAACAAAACTAACCAATTAGAGCCAGGAGGAATGTCTAATGCTGTGTCGACCTCTTGTGCACATGCCATTCAGCCCTCTCCCCCGCACATGGTGTCTTCCCTGGTTTAGATCAGGGTTGTCAAACTGGTACAAAAATAGGCCGAGGGGCTGCAGGTTATCAGTCCAACCAAGCAGAAGCACACCTGATACAACTAATCAACAGTGCAGGCTGAGTAAGTTAGTTGAATTAGACATTACACCGTCACAACTTGGTGGCAAAAACAATTCCCAGTCCCTCCATCAGTCCCTTGATGTGGTGGTCAAAGCCATCAACAAAATAAAAGCCTACGTTCTGAATGACTGGCTCTTCTGGCAGCTGTGTGGAGAAAATAAAGAGTCCTTTCAGCGCCTGCTGCTCCACTCTGAGGTGCCCTGGCTCTCCCAGGGCAACTGCTTAGCCAGGCTGTGTGAACTGTTCCAATCAGTCCTTGAATTTCTTGAAAAGACTGACCCAAATTTTAGAGTACAGCTATGGTCCTGCCACCACAACGTCTTCTATCGTTCTGATTTCTTTGGGGAGATGAATAAGGTAACGCGGAAGCTTGGGGGGATGGTGTGACTCTCATCCATTTGAGGGCCACCATACGTAGTTTCCTCGCGAAGCTGGAGCTGTTTCAAAATAATTTATGCAAACGTCAGTTCAACAACTTTCCACAGTTGGTAGGGTAACCTTTATTAGGCTACAATCATCATTGGGCACTGTTCTATGGTTGCTGTGCTTAGGCTGTTGCTGTTGCTGACCTCTTGGCTGTGTTGTAGCACTGTTCGTTGGTGATCACTCTGCTTGAGTTGAGACAGAGGAAGACGTGTGGGATTGAAGCTGAAGATTTACTTTTGTTTAAACGGGGTTTTCAGAAAATAATTTGTGAATTAAGGCTCAAACAATAATAGAGATTAGACGTTTTGCTCCTGAGGTATAACCTTTGTCGCATTAGGGGCAGGGAGAATCTTCCTCCTACTTTTTCCCCCTTTTCCCCCTGTTACAACTCAGTGAGCAAACAGCCAAATTAAATCGCTAATCTGGTCAAGCAAAGGCAATGGGGGGTTTTTGGGGTTTTTTTGGGGGGGGGGGGGGGGGGGTTCAGTCTCCTGGGAGCAAAATAAGGTAAAGTAAAATAAATTTAAATGCTAAATTTAGAGAATGAATTAAACGCTAAATAATTGTCTAAGTGAATTGTGCAATATACAAATTAAAGCAGTTATTTTCAAGGACTAAGGTACTGTCACCTGGTTTTTCTGTAGCTGATTTAGCCAACGAACCCCAGCAAGCTCTCAACGCCAAGAATATTATCGAATTACCTGGATATCTAACTATAGCCCGGCTTGGTTTCATACTAGGTCGCTTGCCTGTCATACAGTCTTCTAGCCAATAAATATTGATGTTCACCGGGGTTTTTTTAGTCCCCTTCGTTCTCTATCCTGACAGCATTACTGCATAAACGCATTGCCAAGCTTGACTATAACGCGAACCGGGGTTTTGTCTTTTTTTGCATTTTAATATTACTGAAGGGCTGTTCTGATTAAACACATTGTAAATTACCATATCTTTGTATTTTCCTCTGGTTGCTGTGCCTTGATCAGCTGTTTAAAGATTAACTGCTTGTTTGAGTGCTTAGGACAGCTTTTTGGGGGAGATACCATGTTTAGTTCGCTCACATAGTAAATGACTTGTTTATTTGGTCCGTTTTAATTAAAGGGAACTCTTTAC
This sequence comes from Gymnothorax reevesii, assembly GCA_029721435.1. Lineage (NCBI taxonomy): Eukaryota > Metazoa > Chordata > Actinopteri > Anguilliformes > Muraenidae > Gymnothorax > Gymnothorax reevesii. The sequence goes on from CM056576.1 coordinate 60,167,804, forward strand.
TCTTTTCTCAGTTACCCTTTGTATTTGTGGCTGGCAAGCTAGATGAGTACTGTTTGCATTTTTGGCTGGGGATCTGAGATTTAGTATTAAGTTAGTAAGGCAGCAGTCACTTGAGTTGTCCATTCGGTTAGGTTGGAATTTAAACGGTAAGTTTTACCAGAGTGCTCCACCTCCTCCAGTTTCTCCTGGGCGTTGTACCCAGTCTGTTTTATCTGGGTTCTCAGCTAAGCCCTGTGATATTTTTAGGTTAGTATATTAATAGTACTGGGACTATATAAACTCAAGTCGACTTATTAGGAGTGCTTATTACATATAGAGATTGGCTTAATTTGGTATTTCATTTCTGTTAACTGAAACTAAGCCCCTGTTAAAAGAGGGTTATAATCAATTTACATAGTTTCCCCACGGTTTCTATTGTGACTGCGGCTTAGGGCTTCTGAGGTTAATAAATTAATAAATTGTGGTTCCTCAGCTTCTGTCTTGGCATTAGTAATTTTCTTTTATCTAGGGTGAGCGAGGTCATTAGGTAGGGGGTTCAAAATGTGGCCAAAATGTGACGGTTGCAGGATGATCCCATAAAGAATAAAAATGGATCACGGCTATATGATAACAAGGATATTTCGGATGCCTTAAACAGTTACTTTGTTGAGAATTTTACCTCAGAGTGGGTCTTTATTCGGCCAGAGGGCATGTTAAATGCTCAAGATTATCTAGAGGAAATTGAGGTTAGGGATAACAAAGTATTAGACAAGTTGCATAAACTAAAGGCAGGTAAGGCAGCGGGTCCTGATGGCTTATATCCTAGAGTGCTCAGGGAAGTTAGAGAGATCATCTTTAAGCCGCAATCTGCCATCTTCAGACTGTCTTTAAAAACTGAAGAAATACCAGATGATTGGGAACAGGGCAATATAATACCAATATATAATAAAGGGGACCGTACTGAGCCAGGAAATTACAGGCCAGTCAGTTTAACTTGCATTGCGTGCAAAATATCGGAATCTATCATAAAAGATGGGCTGGACTTATTTCCTGAACTTAACAGTATCTTGAGGGATAGCCAACATGGTTTCCGTGAGGGAAGGTCATGCCTGACAAACCTTCTGGAATTTTTTGAAGAGGCCACCAAGACTTCTGACCAGAGCAGGGCTTATGACATCTTCCACTTGGATTTTCAGAAAGCATTTCATACAGTGCCAGATAAGAGACTAATTTTTAAAATAAGCTCCATTGGAGTTAAAAGAGGTATTCTGGAGTGGATTCAAAACTGGTTACAGGACAGAACACAAAGAGTGGTGGTCAGTGGCATCTCATTTGAGCTAGGTATGGTGGGGAGTGGTGTCCCCCAGGGATCGGTGTCGGACCCCTGCTGTTCCTTATCTACATTAATGACCTTGATTGGAATGTTGAGAGCAGATTAGCTAAATTTGCAGATGATATTAAATTGAGGAGTTTGGCAAATAGCTAAGAGTCCACTAAAGTGATTCAGGATGATTTGGATAGAATCCAGAATTGGGCAGAAATGTGGCAAATTATATTCAATGTAGCAAAATGTAAAGTTGTACATGTAGGTAATAAAAACATTAGACGGGATTACTTCATGGGAGGTTTAAAACTGGAATGTGCTCCACACGAGAAAGATCTAGGAGCGATTGTTGACCAAAGCCTCACAGGCTCTAGCCATTGCACCATAGCAGTTAAAAAAGCCAATCGGATGCTGGGATACATTGCCAAAAGTATTGAGTACAAATCTAAGGAGGTGATGCTTCTTTTGTACAACACATTTGTCAGACCACATCTGGAGTATTATGTACAGTCCTGGGGACCACACTTTATGAAAGATTAGAGGCTTTAGAGAATGTTCAGAGAAGAGCCACTAAGCAAATTTCAGGTATAAAAGATGAAAGCTATGAGAAGAGGCTGCAGATCCAGCCTGTTCTCGCCATTCATGTTATGTTATGATATGTTATTGTTCTTTTGACAAAATTGTGAACGCGCCAATAAAATAACTTGTACTTACATTCAGGTGTTGGATGAACTGAACGATGGCCATCTACTGGTTTACACGGACTACTTGAAGGCCATCAAGGAAATCCGTTTCAGGGACCTGAACGTCCTAGATGCACCCGACTTGGTGATCGAGCCGCTCCAGGCAGATGCTTCCTGCAGTGAGTCGGTCATTGAAGAGAGCCTCATCGACCTCCAGAATGAAGAAGAGGTGATGGCAGCTTTCCAGACCTCTGGTTGGTGAGCGATGTGGGTCACTCATGGCCAGCGTTTCCCTCAGCTGTGGGAGAGGGTCAATCTTCTGCTCCTCACTTTCCCCACTTCCTACCTGGTGGAGCAGGGATTCAGCCAAGCTCTCCACATGCAGTCAAAGTACCGCAACCGCCTGAACTTAGTTGGCTCCGGTGCTCTTCAGCTGAAATTGACCGGGAAGTGTCCAGATGTGAAGAGGCTGGCAGCGAGCCACCAAGCACAGGGATCTCACTGAAAAATTGAAATAGCCCCTTTTCTACTTTTAAAATAAAATGAATGCAGTTTTCTCGCTGTTCCGTTCAAGCAGCTTTCCGGCATCTCAGTGTTCATGAAATGACAGTTGCGTTTCAAAAGAAATAAATTGATTCTAGGCCTTGAGCACGCAAGCTGTATTCTCATTGGTTTGTTCATTCCATGTAAGCCTATTGTTATTCACGTGATGTGCATATGGTTGTTGGCCTTCCTATGCATTTCGTGGAGCCAGCTGAAAAAAAATGTAATGTTAACAAGCAGTCTACCAGTCTGCAATGGATTCAAATTCAAAATGAGCTAATATTTTTCATGAAATAGTAAAATGTTTCACTTTCAACATCTGATATGTTGTCTGTGTTCTATTGTGAATAAAATGCGGGTTTATGAAATTTGCAAATCATTGTATTCTGTTTTTATTCATGTTTTACACAACGTTCCCACTTCACTGGAATTGGGGTTGTAAAAAGAGTCTTTAACATTCCAGGTCTTTATTTCATGTGTGAAAAATTAAATGTGCTAAATGTATTTTTTACAGTGGCTCCAATAAGTATTTGTACACTACTTGAAAATTCGACTACATAACAGCTTTTGTATATTCGGCTAAATGCTTGCTATTGTGTGTAAAAGTGATTAAAATATTTGATAATCAATATGTTTTAAACAAATATGTAATGTCAAAATGGCATATTTAGTCAGAAAGGCGATTATCTGACCCGATAAGTATCTGTACAGTTCCATTAGTGAGTCACAAAACTTATAATACTCACCTAAAATTGACTAAAGATGTTTACAGGACATGGTTGACTCACTTGGTCTGATTTGTTCAAGCGTGACTATACTGGACACTCCCTCTGTACACAGACTGGCCTATGTAAATGGCCTGACCATGCCCATAATGTATTCCTGTGATATATGGCTAAGACAGGCGAGATACCCCCTCGAATGCGGGAGCAAATCATTCAGCTACATAAAGAAGGCCAAAGCACCTGAAAAATTTGAACTCGGCTTTCGTTACGCCACACGACCGTGCAGTACATCATCAAGAAGTACAAACAGTCTGAACGCATAGCCAATGCAGCCAAGAAAGGACGTTCCAGGAAGACCAGCCAGCGCACTGACCGGTACATCTCCCTGCTGGTACAGAGGGAGAGACAGTCCTCGGCCTCCAGTCCTGCCACCAAAGTGGAGGAAGCAACTGGAAGCCATGTTTGTGCCCAGGCCATCCGTATCCGGCTCCACGAAGTACAGTAGCGTACAAATTGGAGCCACTGTAAATCCTTATTTTTTGAAGATTGGTATGAGAGGAATATATGGTCTATAGTTGACTTGATGGACACGAATGGCAATTTCTTAACTTATGAACAATTCTGAATGAAATATACAGTGGATGACCTGTGCACAAAACGGTCTGCGTTGTCAAATTTGGAAGGGTCTGCCTGGAAGGGTAATATACAAATGGTAGCTTTATTTATTGATTAAGCACCTCCTGTTGGCTGGACGGCCGCTTGTCAGAAAGATTCTAAGCTTGTTCATGCTCGGGTATCCTCCGCCCTCGTTCTGAACTTGCGAGGATTCAACCAATGAGTGTATAAGAAGCAGTGGCTGGCAGACGCGTGCTTCGGAGGAGAGCCGCAAACTGTCTTCCCTCTCCTGAGTTGGCAGCAGAAGGTCGCATATGAGCAAGTTTTGTACAGAGTTTCCCAATTGGGCATTCCAGATTCCGGTGGGATTGGAGATGCTAAATTTATTAAGAAAAAAAAAGGTCTGTTTTGGAAAACTACTCGAAATTCCCTGCTGCAAAACACACTTCTCCAGACCTGACTGAAATGCCCCAACAGCTTCTGACCATTTTTTTTTCATCAATTGGTGATGTCACCATTTGAATTTTCGCACCAAGCAGATAGTTTGGCATGCCCTTGAATTGAGTGGGTTACGCCCTCAAGGCCACACCGGTATTTGTTTCTAAAGCTTATTTGCACTCTGCAGCAGAAATCCATTTATGGTAAGGGGCGTGACAATTCCCGACACGCTCAAACGGTGGACCAATCACAAGTGAGTGATCATGCTGACCAGTCACAGCACACTGGGGTTTTTGGGAGGGCGGTGGAACAACCTCAATGGAGTGTTTCACCGGCAGGTACTGCAGAAATGGCCAACATGAGAAAACTCAAGTGTTTTTTAACAATGACCTATTAAACCTTTTTTAATGGACTTCAAGAATACAAAAATGAAAAGTCACATGATAGGGGCACTTTAAAGGGAGGTATTTGAATTGCATGACCAGAAATGTGCCAATTTTATAGTTTCTGGATTAATGCTTCAATAATCAGCACCTTCTTGAGGGTATGTTCATATTACTATTGAAAAATGCTATAAAGTGTATATGACACAAAAATTCTTTTTCCTGTTTTTGGTTATTTGAAATTTTTAAGCAATAAAAGAAAACGTTTTTTAGATTTTCCCTCTAAAATTGTTGCGGAAAATGGGTGCGTGAATGCTCTGCTCGATATGTCATTGTGATTGACTACAGTCTCAGCGTCACAAAATCAACACAGTGCTGTTGCATGAATTTGACCCATTTTGCTCGCAAAGTGGGATCTGAGGGAAGCACGTGCTAATATGCCTGGTGTGCAAAACATATTCGTACAACATCCAGACAACATTGGAATCCTTTCTTCACTGCCTTCCTCTTGCTTTCCACCATGTTTTACCGTCAGCCAAATCACCTGACCTAACAATTGTAAATCACTTGACTTTTTTGGTCATGCATCCTTACAACAAATTTCAAGTCAAAATGGCAGGATTTTTGAATGCAGGCTCAATTAAATTTTCGAACTGTTTTATTGTCTGAATGCTTTTGTTTACACATCAACAAACCAAATACTGAAAAAAAAAAAAAATTTGTTTCATGTACAATTTAAACCAGATTTTAGCCAGGCAACCATTTCCCATGGACACCATAAATCTTAATTCAAAATGTATAGATTTGATCCTAAAGTGAATGTATCTCTAAGGAAATGAGTTGACCACCAATGAGATTCACAATCAAGTAAAAACGTACCACACTAAAATTCTGTTTTAATTGCTTTAATATTTTAAAGAATACAGATGACGGACAGATAATTCATAATGCAGACAGAAGTTGAACAACATTATTCACAACTCCCGATTTGAATTTAAGGACACAGAAGTTAACATCAAAGGCTGTGCGATATCTGACCAAATGTACATTCTGAATCCTGATACATTACGCACAAAGGGAGAGAAAGATGATGGTGAGTGATGGAAGGAATAAAATCGTCTGAAGCAACATGATTTGGCGCTTTGACTCTACTGGATATCTGATTGCACCATCCCTCCATTGTAAGAATAAATCAAACATGTACGATTGACATTGGTCCAGAACTAAAATATTGTAACGCTATTCTTCCTCAACAATCCCTGAAATTAGCTGATGCAAAATGGTACACATGGTTATGCTGGTACCTTTTCTAAGTGAACAACAGAGTGCTACAGTTACTGTATAAAAATATGCCTGGTGGACAGAGTTTTTTGAGGAGGGGATCAACCATAGGAACATGTACAAAAGTAGATGAGGACTTAAAGAATAGAAATGAAATATTGCACTTTCATACACATAATAGAGGGAAGAAAGGAAAAGGACTTTGGTTTGAGGTGCCAGAAGTTCCTCTATAACAGTACCACATACGTTACCATACCACATTCATGCGCGCACATATACACACACACACACACACACGCACACTCACACTCTCACACTCACACATGCACATAGATCAATGGGTTGCAGAGTGTTTAATTCTGGAGAGCTGATACAGCCCTCGGGCCATTTGGAGTCTTTTTCCAGGTAGCCTTTTTACAAAGCATATTTAGGGAAAAGCATCAATCTCTAAAGCTTGCCTGAGAAGTTTATCTCATGAATTTACGTATCCGCCAATGAAGTTGGGGCGGAGGTTATGTTTTCGCCCCTGTTTGTTTGTTTGTCTGTTTGTGAATTACATAACTCAAAAAGTAATGCATGGATTTGTCTGAAATATTGTGGGTGGATTGCTATTACATCAGGAATGGACCCTTTTGATTTTCACCATGATCACTCAAAACAATATGGCCGCCACGACAGCCATCTTGAAATCTTATCACACACGATAACTCAACTTTGCTCCCACTCATGCAAATTTGGATTGTGCTGCCTCGGCGGAGGTTTGCATTCTACGAGTGCCTCTAGATGCTTTTACAAAGGTGCTGATAATGTGGGTGTATACAATATATGTACCATGGGGCTTGAGGGCACCAAAAGAATTGGCGCAAGATAGTGCTAAGTTGGTATGAAATAAAATGTATCAATATGTGAGAGTATGTCAGTATGTCCCAAGCAGTCATTATGTGACAAATGGTAAACAGGGGCAAGCAAGTAAGCATCGGGCAACTTTTCAAAGAGCAACATCCAGTGAGTCAGAGTGTAACAGGATTGTGAGAGTGTTTGAAAAACAATACATGAGTCTGCCAGGGTCATGAACTGTTAGCCACCTGGTGGGGCAGGATAGCAGCAGAGGCATTAGTGACAGAGGCGCGTTTGTCTCGCCCCTTCATGAAAAATGTCAGAAGCTCTCCTTTTCCCTTCACAAAGATAGGCCCCCGTCTCACAAAACGAAATCCATACTCCCTCAGTACGACATAGCATTCCTCCACCACCTAAGGGCGTTAAGACCATGGAATGAGTTTTGGGCATGGTACAACGTACATATTTTCACAAAAAATAACTACAGTGATAATCAAGTGAAATGAACTGCTACGTCCATTTAAGTCAGAAAATATCTCACCAGCTAACAGTAAATGTACAGTCTATTTTCTCTTATTTAAATGAGCATTACCACTGTTTTAAAACTTTTTCTCCAAGAATCCAGGAAAATATTGACCATAAAGCAGAGCTGCTATTTCATATCTGTCTACCGTCTCTCAAGAACTGTAGCCGTTCTACTCCTTTCATTCACCCCTTCCCTATATATACGTATATGGCATATAGATGTATATATACATCATGTTTGTGTGTATATATATATATACACATACACATATACACATACATACATACATGGTACATCTTTTATCTTTTTCATATGTACCAAGTGGTTTAGAGGAGAGTTTGGGAGAAGAAAAAACCAATGTAGAAGATGAAGATACTTTGGAAGTTGAGAACAAAAACAGTCCACAGTTGAGAGCATGTGGTTGTATTTCCTTCTTCCAAACTCTCGTCTTGCTTGGCACATTCGAATCACTGTCTTTGCTAATTTCATAGTATCCTGAGTCTGCATCCACCAAAATATTGTTCATATCTTCCTCTGGTGTGTACACTTGAGGACAGTGTGCCTTTTTGACATTCAAAGCATTGAAATGCAGGATTTCCTGGGAAATGAGGAAAAGCTTGTTGTCACCAGTAATTATCAGCCAGTACCAGAGTTTTCTTAGCCACTGGCATATGTTGCACGATTGTATTTGCACAGCCAGAGTCTGGGTCAAATGATTTGAGGACACATACAAATGTCCTGGGTGCATGGCTGCAGCAAGACATACATTCATGAGAATAAGACAGTGCACCCTCTTTCAGCTCTATAGGTTTACGCATCAGGACATGTAAAAAAAATCAGCTGGTCCCTACCTGGTCCTAAAATTAGGTAACTCTAACCTCAGGTGTAAAGGAACACACAGCAGATTCCACCGTGCCATTATTTATTGAACCAGATGCAGAAGTAATCTGTGAATAACTAAGTACACCCCGTGATTGAATAGCTTGTAGAACCACCTTTTGCAGCAATAACATGAATTAACCATTTTCTATATGATTCTATCAGCGTCTCTCATCATGGTGGAGTACCACTTTTCATTACAACATTGCTTCAGTTAATTGATATTTGATGGCATTTGTTCATGCACAGCTCTCTAAAGGTCTCGCCACAGCACTTCAATTGGGTTGAGGTCTGGACGTTGACTTGGCCATTGCAACACCTTGAATTTTTTCTTTTCCAGCCATTCTGTCGAAGATTTGCTGGTGTGCTTGGGATCATTGTCCTCTTGCTTGATTCAATTGCAGCCAGGCTTTCTCTGTTGTACAGATGGTTTCACATTTGACTATAGAATACTCAGGTAGACAGGGGAGTGCATGGGTCGACTTAATGACTGCGAGGAGCCCAGGTCCTGTGGCTGCAAAACAAGCCCAAATCATTAACCCTCCACCACCATGCTAAACAGTTGGTATGAGGCGCTGGTGTTGATAGGCTGTGTTTGATTTGTGCCAAATGTAGCACTGTGCTTAACAGCCACAGAACTCCACTTTGCTCTTTTCTGTCCAGAGGAAATTGTTCCAGAAGGCTTGCGGTTTATTCAGATGTAACTTAGCATCATAAGCAGTGCTGCCATGCGCTTTTAAGAGGCTTTCTCCCGGCAACCCTTCCTTGTTCAGTCTTTTTCAAATTGTATTGTCATGGACTTTAATATTTAACATGCAAACTGAGGCTTGTAGAGTCCTAGGTGTAGTTCTTGGGTTTTGCGCAATGTCTCTGAGCACTGCATGATCTGTCCTTCAGGTGAATTTGCTGGGACGTCCACTCCTGAGAAGACTGGCAACTGTCGTGAATACTTTTCACTTGTATATAATCTTCCTCAATATAGAATGATGGACTTCAAATTGTTTGAAAATTGCCTTATAACCCTTCCCAGATTGATGGGCTGCAACAATCGCTTCTCTGATGATTGCTGATGTCTTTCCCTCTTGGCATTGTGTTAACACACACCTAAATGTTCCAGACCTGCAAAGTGCCAAAATCTTTTATAGAGGTCTTTTTGCAGATGATCAATTAATCAAGTGCATTTGATCAGCAACATCTGGCTGCTAATTACTTTCCTAATTCCTATGGAAGCAGTAAGGGTGTACTTAGTTTTTCACTTATGGCATCTGTACTTTGGCTGAATTTCTGTAAAATAAATAATAGCACGGTGGAATCAGTTGTGTGTCAGTTGTTTTACACCTGATATTAGATTTATGTCATTTTAGGACCTGATTGGAACCAGCTGATTTTTTATTATGTAAAACCATAGAAATGAAAAGGGGTCCATGTTCTTTTTCTCATGACTGTATGTATATACACCTCCTGAGTAAGGAAGGGGTAAATTTGACTTTTTCTGATAATTTCTTGCAATATACCTGGATGTTGCCCATGACCCCTGTTGACTCCATGCGACTGGCCACGTTGACACTGTTTCCCCAGATGTCATAGTGAGGTTTCCGTGCCCCAATTACTCCAGCCAACACTGCACCCTTGTTGAGCCCTGTGGAACAGTAAGGCAGTTTAACCCACATACACTCACAGTGAAACAAGCACAGATGTGCAAGTACTCATTAAAAACTGACCAATGCGGAGCATGAAGTTGTTGAAGGACTGGCAGTTGATGTTTGTGAGAGTGACCTTCATTGCCAGAGCGAAGTCGGCCAAGTCTGCAAGATGCTGCCATCTCTCCTGGTCTGACATTTCATCCCTCTATAGAACATAAAAAAATGTCATGAAAAAATATTTGTCTTCCTCTGATAACCTCTATTTTTGCATATTTTGTGTGCATAATGTTGTCAGTTGTCAGTCATTCAAAATTTCATTGTTGTTAGTGCTGGATTGTCATGGTCGGTGGAGATCCGTCAGCAGAAACAAAGGCCAGTGGTAACCTCACCTTTCACTGCTTAATAACCAAAACCCCTTGCAGTTTACTCCTCTCAATTAGCAACAGTTGCTATGACTAATTGGTAGAACCAACGACAGTCTAATTTATTTTTGATAGCATTGTTATACATTACATCACAAAATTATAAGGCGTTTTCTTCCACACAAAAATGACTACGTAAAAAAACCCTTCATAATTTCTGCGCACGTGTAGCCCGGGAAACAGCAAACTTTCGGAAATTAGTTGGCGAGGCTCATTAAGCAACAAGCCAAGAAAATCAGTTCTGTATTTTGAATGTAGTCACGGCTAAAGGGCATTGTTGGGCACAATGCACAGCTAAGTGATATTAAAATAAATGCTGCGAGGTCAGCAAAATTTTTGGATTTTTTGCATCTATGTTTCCATCCTAACAATGTTGTATCAATTGTATAAATGTTGGCAATAGGCATTCATTTTTTTCTTTATCATTTCTTACTATGGATCATCTTCCTTGAGTAAAGCTACTTCAACTCACCTCTGTCACCAATTCTCTTTGTTAAGACAAGAAATAAAACGTGTCATTTTAATGCAAAGATATGTGCATTTCAAATCTATGTTTTCTTTGTTTTCATTTAAATGATCATGAAGTGTAGGTTTGATGTCTTGCTTTGCAAGATATAACAACGGTTAATGCAGAAAATTCAGAGTAGTTTTTTGTGAAGGGTAGCCTATTAAGGCAAGTGAATAAAATATTTTTTCTTGAATTTATTATTGATTACTGATACTCACCTTAATACTTCATTTCATATTTTGTGCCAAGAAATCATGGATTTTTTTTCGTTTGTTTTTTTGCTAAAAACCTAGCTGTGGTTTTCACCTTGCAGCCCTCTCCTGATTTACCCATTCTCCATTTTAATGTTGGGATCATGAACACTGACCTTATCTGCGGGGAGCAATGCCCCGCATTCAATAATAAATTATGGGCCACTAGTGCTTTATTAACAAGTTTTCCAATTCAAGAATTATCAAGTGGCAATTGAACACATTGTTTCTCTCCCTCATGCTATCTAACAGCGACAAAATGATGGGCTGCATTCAGTGCAGAAAATTTTTTTTATTATATATAGGTCTATGTACTGGCAGTCAGCAACGGTAATTTTTTTTCCAGCGAGAGCGGCATTTCAGAACTCTTTGGCGAATGAAGGTAATCTCGGCGACAAGCACACACACCTGTTTTTGCAGCACGGTCACACAACTTGCTGTAAAAAAAAAGACAGCTGTCCAATTGGAAAATGTAAAGGGACGAAGTCACATACTTGTCACCAGAATTACCTTCATTCGCTGAAGAGTTCTGAAATGCCGCTCTCGCTGGAAAAAAGTTACGCTGCTGAGTGCCAGTGCATAGACCTAATTATAATTAATTATTTTTCTGAACTGATTGCAGCCCATTTGTCGCTGTTAGATCGCACAGGGGGAGAGAAGCCGTGTGTTCAATTGCCACTTGATTATTGTTGAATTGGAAAACGTGTTAATAAAGTAAAACCATCTACAATTAGCCAGGACTAATTGCAGTCAATAAAGGGGTCTCCCCAAATTTTCAGGTCTAGCGCTGGTCCCGTCACTACTGATTAAATATCGATGAGTTGCTAGGTTTTGCCATTGCAAAACATAGGATATCAATGATTATTTTATATGCATCTTATCGTGTATGATGAGGCAAGGCCTAGAAAGTACAAAAATGGTCCTGACTCAATTTCAACCAAATTTTGATTTGCTAGGTTTTTCCGTAACACTCAAGTGAAGTGAGTGCAGAACAGAGATACAACAGACAATCGTCTAGGCGAGTGCTGGCCCTGAGTAGTGAAGTAAAAACCTAGCCAGTTGATCTTCCTTGGTTCTTCCACATAAAATTTTCTTTTTTTTTTGTTATGACAAAACCTGGCAAGTTGAATAAGCCAACTATGAAGCAGCATGCCTATTACACAATCTGTCAAGTTAGTGCCCATGCAGAGCATTGGATGCGCAGGAAATAATTGGTTAGAATTCATAATTTACGCAATTCACACACTCATAACTGTGATGGTCTGGCCCTGCAGGCCCTCCCCTCTCCTGTTTGCACCTCCACCTCAACGAGCTACAGCTGCTGCTCGTTGAGGTGGAGGTGACTTGAGTGTATTTAAGAGCTGCACTGCCACACTGGCAGTGCAGCTGTATTCTGTTGGCTCATTGTTTGCTGGCCGTTTGTATTGGAGCCCTGGATATCGCTGCTGTTCCCCTGGGTGTTTGATGAGTTTTATTAAACTTTATTTATATTTTACTCAGCCTGTGCACTTGGGTCTCTCAATACAGTTTTGGGTACATGGTCCCTGTGCCCGCCGGCTTGCTTCCTCATGCCGGCGGGACCAAACCTTGATACATAACGACTGAAAAATGGTTTCAAGAGGGAAGCAGATGGTGCAGTTAACACTGAGCTGTCAAATGCCACTGCAGCTGCATAATCGTTAGGTTTTTGTCCATCATTTTGAGAAATGACATTAAATTTTTCAGATGGAAAAATTGCCATAGATACTGATTTAAAAAAACCCTCCATAAATATTGCTTATTATGTAATGAACTAATAACTGCCAAATCAGTTTCATTGTCAGACAATAGCTTAACCCATGAGGGATACAGTTTTCTGTCTTATTCTTTGAATCTGCTTTTTTGTGACTTACTAGGTTTTTCCTGAACACTCAAATTCTGCAGACATTCCAAAGAGAACCCACAATGGGCCATTAAAATCAAGCATGGGGTCATAAACATATACAAAGCAGTTTAAACTCCTCTAATTCCTAAGACAACACAGGACACTATTGTTACAGCTTTGTGACCATCAACAAGAAAAGGGCATATCCCCTTACTAGTATATCTATTTTTTTTTTTTATTTGAAACTGACAATGTGTGGCAGTTGGTCTGGCCGGAATCCTAACTCATGGCACTGATGGTGAGTGCAGAGCTGCCAACCTTGGGAAAATTTTTTGAGTGCCACAATACTGAAACCAAATGGCGTCCACGTTTTTGCAGCCCTTCACTTGGCACACCGCCATTTCCCTGAACATTTGCCCAGTCATTAATGCAGTTCATCACCAAATATATCTGCTGTTAAGAAAAAAATGCGATCAATTATTTTGAGAATGAATTGAATTACTGATAAGACAGCCATGTACACTGTTAGAAACTTGCACCTTTTTGGCCAGTTATTTTAACAGTAAGTGGAGACATGCATGCATTTAACTGTGGTTTACACTTCACATACATGGAACTCTCTTGTAATTCTTATTGTAAAATTACAGTTAAATTAACTGGGAACAAAAGGTGCAAGTTTAAAACAGTGTATAAAAAACAGAAAATATCAATTGGCTCATTATGCCCGTATTGAAGCACTGAAATAAAAGTTCCAAAACGGATATTAATGTTAACAAAAACTATAAAGAAATAATACAAACTCTGACATATTTACTACTTCCATAACTGCAAATGGAAAAATAAAGTTCCCAGACCACTTTTCAATGTTAGCTGGTTGGGCTTGCCACATATAAATAAAAAATAATATGAATAAATGAGAAACAAAAATATTTTTTCCGATGAGGTCAGTTTGCTTATTCAGTGATGAAAACCTTGATGGTCTCCCTTCTTAACTAAGGTTTATCCCTTCTACTTGCATTAGCACTTGCTCTCGACTGCTTCACCTCATAGCTTGCAGACTTTCCCTTTCTTCGGAGAACATCGCTGAAGCTTTCCATGCATTGGATCTTGCTCTTCGGAATAAGACTAAATACCCTCTCAAAATCAATTATCAGTTTTTAATATTTTCCCAATATTGGCAGGTTGGCAACTGAATTGAACCCAACTCACAGTTTGAACTTTTCACATCCACTGGGGCTGTCCACGACTAAATCAAACCTTTGTCGACCAACAGTCATTCTAATGCATCCTAATGCATAGGCTGTATTTTATTTAATAAACCTGGTTGGTCTGAGATTTTAAATCTCTTAAGCAAAAATTCTGTTTTTTTCGTAGACTATAACAATCAGGTCTAAAATTCTGAGGGACTCCAATATGTCTCTCAAATAAATGAAAAGTGGAAATATCAATAAAGAATGGAGTCTGATCAAAAAGTCTTTTTTTATTTAGGATATTAATGGTTTACAGTTCAATTCTCAGTTTTTCATTTGCACTTAAATTTGCACGTAGGATTTTTAAGTCGACATGCAAAAGCTGTTGTTATATAGGCATGTACCTTACAATATACTGTTAAATTCTGCAGGATGGGAGACGGGGAAATTTTTTCTCATAAGAGGGAAATATTTATGCATATTGGTGTAAATTTTGCGAAGTGGAGAGCAGATTCATTTCGTAACGCGAGAGATGGAAGCTGCGTTCATTTTTGGATGCTGTCCAGTCAAAAATTAACACATACTTGTTCATTTTTGATCGCAAAATGAACGCATGCTTGTTCATTTTTGAACACTCTGCCGTTAGCTGAACATGAACAGAGACTTGTTTATTTTTGAACGCCTTTTCAAATTTAAATGCGTTCAGTATATTGACAAGCTCCCAAAGGTTGTGAGATTGTATCGAAATGAGCAATTAAAATATGCTCACATCACTCATTTTAACGGTAACCTAGGGCAAATAATAAGTGTCAATTTGCTTGTCCATAAGGATCCAATTTAAGCATGAAAGCAATTGTTACACAAGGAAAGAAAACAATGCTGCCTTTATCAGATGTGATGAATCATTTGTTATGGCCCCAATTTGTTATTACATTTACAACACTACAGCAACAGCAAGGGATGACAGACACAGTTTTTAAAACTTATACACATTTAATTAACAAAGACAACAACTAACAATAATGACTAATCTAATATCTACAACTAATGACCAAGACTGATTTACAAAAAACAGAAAATATTTACAGTCCCTTTTGTAGGTTGCTTGGTGATGTCCTGGGTGAGGGAAAAACTCTAACACAGGCAAAAATCCACTAAAAGCTTCACAGGTCTTGAACAGAATGACAGGTCTGGTCACATTTATCCTTCTCCTTGCAATTTCTCCTAAAGTTACTGTCTCAATTCTACTCCTTATATACTCTTTTGCAGACCCCACCCACATTTAGACCTCTTTTTTGTATTTTCTGGGACTTTCCCCAGACATGCCCGGGACATGTCTAAACCTAGCTCCAGTCTGGGCTGAATAAAAAAAAGGTAAAAAAGGTAAATACTGCCATTTAGTGGCCTATATTCACATTACACATTAACAACATTCTTAATTGCCGATTATAACTTATTTAAAGAGAACACGGGCCTTGTTGAGAGTGAAGCAATGTTACTGCCATACACCGCAGCATCCCAGAAAGGATTATTCCATGGATTGAGAATATTTGCAGTTGCTCGAACGAACCAAATCCTAATCGACCAACAGCGTACCAGTGAAACAATCAACCAGGCAACTAAATGGGGTCAGGCCTACCATTTACCTGTGGAACGATGTTAGAGAATATTCTGACCCAACCACCCGGATACTGAAAAAGAATGACAATCATACTTGCTCATCCCCGGAGAACACTGGGGCGGCACAGAAGAATAATCTGGTGTCATGATTGGTCAAATTCTTCTTATGTTTTCGCAGAGGCCAAAACTTCTGCTATGCACTGTTAGCCTTGAGTACTGCAGGAGCAAAAATGAAATTCCGGGCCTCTCAAGATTTTTTGCGTAGTTTTATGTGAAAAATCGTACCAGCATAGTTTGAGGCCAAAATGAGCACCTGCTACGCAAAATGGGGTCAGTTTGGCGGGTATGTGAGTGGATAATGAGTGGTGCAATGTGAATAGAAGCCACTAGATGGCAGTATTGACTTTTTTTTGTTAAGCCCAGACGAGAGCTAGGTTTGGGCATGTCCTGGGCATGTCTGAGACAGAAAGTCTCAGAGAATAACAGTGAAAAAAAAGTCTAAAAGGTGGGAGGGGTCTGCAAAAGACTATATAAGGAGAAAAATTGAGAGAGTAAAGTAGTAGGAGAAATTGCAAGGAGATGGATACATTTGGTTCAGTCAAAAGAGTATTCTTTGTACTCTCGTGAAAATGATTAAAAAATGGATGACCCCTAATGTTGGAGCGATTTTCACAGGTGTAGCCCTGATATAGATTTGACTTACCTTGAGACTGGTGTATCCATTGGTGTTTTCATCAGCTGTGACACCTGATGCTGCCATGTAAGTGCTTCCAATGGTTTTTATCTTCGTGATATTGCGGAACTGTGGTGCATCCAGGAGCTGTCAGGGATCAATAGTAATACAGCCATATGACTTTGATATTTTACAAAAAGAAAAGCTAAGTGAACATAGTCAGCTGGTAGACTTAAGATTGAAATCCAACAACTCACATGGTCAAAGTCAGAGATGATCTCATTAAGGAATCTGAGGCATTCGATGCCACCATTGTTGATGCTCTCCTCAGTGTAGAAATCTGAGAAGTTTGGTATGGAGGCAAACATCACCCCAATCTCATCATAGGACTGGCTGTACAGTTCCTGCAGAAAGTCAGGATACAACTCAGCCAAAACCTTGATCCTTGAAAGTCTAATCAATCTGATTGTGTTTATTACTCCTCGCAATTTTGAAATGTTCTACACTCACTTAGGAATACATTGCACATACATAATTTACATCAAAAAACAAATTATAATTTCTAGATTTTGGCTTTGACCGTAAACTGTAATCAGTGTAGACGATTCTGTAAATTGATGCCCAAAAATGGGGTTATAGTTTTCATTTACTATTGCATTCAAAATATTTTGCACTGCTATTCAACCACATTGCAAGCGCAACTCATATCCACTCAATCACATTTTTTGGAGGGAGGAATTTATCAGGATCCTGGAATTCATCTCCATAGATCACTTTGGCTGGATTTACACTGCCGGTTAAATGTGACACGAATCAAATCTGCATATGATCATCATCATCATTTTTTTTTCTTTTTTTTCTAGAGCTGATCGATTACTGTTGTCAACAAATATCTGTAATGGTAACATCGTAACACTTGGGCGGCTGTGGCAAAGACCCATGAAGTTTCTGTTACAGCCACGATTTGGGTGGAGAGGGCACCAATGGACTGGTGGAGCTCGTGGAGTTCATTCTCCTACTGGCCAATCCGCTTGCCCTGATACCTCAGGGTGTGAACTGGGCTTGACATCTCCGCTGATTCAATCAGCCAAGAGCAGAAAACATGAATATTCATATATTCACTTCATTACAAACGTAAGGACTGTACGACTGAGGCCAGACTGATATCAGTCAGTGATTGTTGGGAGCGACCAGCACTTGATATGTTTGGATTCCAGGCTAAGACTCTCAACAATGACCGAGATTTGGAAATATGGTGGTTTACTGCTACTGTTGTCTGTGTTAATGATTCACTGGAAATAGCAATGTACAAAAATAGACAATAATAGACAAATCAAAAATGACAATGGTTATAATCACTCAAGAAATCCACTCTTCTTGCAGAATGTTTTACCTCATCCCTTTTCTTTGATCCCAGAAAATGTCGAGCAACATGTTCCGGCAGCATATTAGTGACCAGTGCCTCATTCCAGCGCCTCATCTCTGAAACCTTCTCTTTCTGGTCATGCACTTCAATTTTCCACAAAAAGAGAGTGCGTACTAGCCTCTCCATCTGGGGAGCAGTTGAGAGAACTGGTTTTAGGAGTTTGTTGAAATTTTGGATGTACACCCTTTCAATAAAGGGACAAAATGGGAGAACAGGACAATGTGTTCTCGTTCTGAAATTAATTTGTCGTTCAGATATATGAAAAGTAAAGCTTTGAACAGATTGAAAAGCTGAGCGATCAAAAACACTGCTTGTGATTTTGGAGTCAAGCTTGTGTAAACTTCAGGCTAGTGATGGTGTAATCAAATAAAATCTGTCAGTATAATTACTATTTTCGTAAAAATACACCAGGATTTAGTCATGTCGTTCTTAATTTAGAATGAGCCCCATACATGGGAAAAGGAACATTGAGTGGAGAAACCACTGGATGAAGGATACATACGTGGCGAGAAAAATAGTAGAAGCCAAACATCATAATGATGATCATCACAGTCATGGAGTACTTGGAAGGAACTATGTTAGGCCTGTGAACGAAAAGATCAAACAATAACCACTGAAACTAGTAATGCACCTATTATTATCCCCCGCCAACACGAAGTGGGAGGGGGATATAGGTTTGACCTCCATCCGTCCGTCCGTCCGTGTGTGCGTCCGTCCATCCGTGTGTGCGTCCGTCCGTCCGAGATAAAGGGGACAGCTTTACTCAGAAACTACTACAGATACAGTAACCAAATTTGGTGTGTAGCTTCAGACCATAAAGGCCTTGATTGAGTTCGAAAATGAGAAGTGCACGATTGGCGGGGGATGGTGTAGACCATATCGACTTGTTCTTAATACTATTGTGATGAAATACGACTTACTTGCTTTTTTATTTGTAAATTTTCAGCCATCCCCAAGTCCTACCCCAATCTGGAGTGAGTTTATATAAAGCTAAGGCCTCGTCCACACGCAGACAGAGATTTTCTAAAATAGTTTTGTTTTTTGTGGTTTCTAAAAAATCTCCCGTCAACACGGCATTGTTTCTGAAACTATCTGTGTCCACACGGGGACACCTAAAACGACCCAAAATGCTGTAGTAAATATTCCAGGCCTGTGTGTAGACCTGTACACTGGTACTGTCAGAGAATGAGTCAACCATGCACTATTAGGAGAAAAGTCATTAAACTCTTAGCACAGTAGAACCCCATCATAGCCGGAATTTCAGCACTATTATTGGCTGGTTCCTTATCCTAAGCCTGTAGATCCAGCCAATTTGTTTCCTCATCTTTTTAATTTCAAATGTGAACACAGCCGTCATATTCAATTAACTTGTTCAGATTTGCGAAAACATCACATTTTTGCTATCTTTTGCAATCCTATAGATGTATTTTTAGCCTTTCATGACATTCATGGGAGATTTAGCAAAAAAAGAGAGATGGTTTATAAATCATGAAGCAAGAATGATTAACTTGTGAAGCATGGTTGCCGATGCAGCGGCTTAACAGTGGGCAGCCAAAAGCTATTTTCCTATTTATCTAACCCGACCTCGCTATGGCATGACCTCATTTTATGTGCTTCAGTTTTTGGATCATAGTTATGTTTCAGCAGGGTTTGACTAAACATATGATTCAGTAGTGACCATGCTTACTGTAATAGCTGATTTAACACAAAACATTTTGCCATATAGCAGCTATCCAATAATTGGGAAAAATATTAATCAAATATTCAACTGTTTATCCACTGTTAACCTCACAAGGTTTTGCTGGAAGGACTAGATTATCATGTAAAGTACAACATCACTGACAGTCTGAGTATAGCCATAGACAAAAATGTTTTGACATTAGAATCTACAATCAGATTTAAATTTTACTCAGGATTTATCTTAATCTGCATATGTGAAACTAAGCCTCTAGGCATAACAAGGTGGCTTTATATTTAGTGAAGCTGGTGTTCTGTCACTGCGGACACCATTTGTTGATATACTTTCAACAACTAAAAAAATACCTTCTGATGAAAAAAAGTAGCGCTGCTTCTGAACAAAAAGATTCAGGAATGTGCTTCATAAAGAATTAGAACTTAAATGGCTGATTAATTTACCAGATTTGGAAAATAATTCACATTCTTTATTTTAATTAAATATGCCTAAATAATGAGAAATCATACTCACGTGTATTCCTTAAAGCGTGCACGGTCATATTGGTCGAAGAGGTCTTGCCAGCTGTAGATGTTGATCACTCCAATCGAAAGTGTGATGAACAGCATGAGAGTGAGCTTGACCACATGACTGACCTGCACCAGCATGATGGTTGCCACAAGTGCCAGCACAGTTATGTAGCTGTAGTATTTGGGATTATCCACACATCCCCCCTCTCCTTGTGGAGGTCTCACGAAAAGCTCCATACTGCTACTGCTGTTCTTCAGCAAGAAAGGGGGCTGCAGGCAGCTTAACTATAACATCAGCACAATATAAAAAAAATAAAAAAAATCAGAAGAGATTCAGGAATACAACAGAATCAGGATAAGTCAGAACATCATCTGCTTAATCTCAATAGAGCAACAGGACGTAAACTAAAAAAAAAAAACACTAGGACATGAAAATAAATAAACGCAGGCAGACGCCTTTCATTGTCAAGTACCAACATATTAGCACACACACACTTGTGTGAAGATGGGGTCAGGAGTGTCTGTCTGAGCACCTGCTCTTTTTGCCCAAATAATTCCGCAGTTTGATAATCAAAATGACACCATCGTTAACTCCTGGATAAGTTGTTTATGAATCTTACTGCCTGTGATCGTCCTAATGGCAAATTGATTCATTGATTAGTGAGTGACGCTCAGGTCTCATCACAACACTCCTTCCTAAGCTTGTTGAGTTACGATCAGGAACCAGATGCAAGAACCAGGAAATGCAGTAGAGCTTGTTTTATTGGTAAGGGGGGGGGGGCAGCAAAACCAGGGCAGCAATTACAGTAATCGTAGTCGGACAGAAATGGGTCTAGCACACAGGAATAGTACTATCAGAGAGACAAGCCAGAATCCACCGGACGTAATCCGAATCGTTACCAGGGCAGCAAACAGATCTCGTAGTCGGGCAGAAAAATGGTCAAAACACACAGATGCAACAGTAATCCAAAAGGCAAAAATCAAAAGTCGGGCAATCCAGTCAGAAAGATAAACACTGAGAAATCGAGGCAAGAAACATCGCACGAGAAAACTAGGGAGAACGATCTGACAACTGGAAGTAACTAAACAGACATCTTAAATACACATCTGGGTGAAACACATGACCAGGGAGAACAGGTGCAATCAATGATACAATAATCAGGAGTGACACATGAGGAATAATCTAATTACATGAATTTGGCAAATGCCAAAACGCAGACAGGGATCACAAGACAATCCTATGAACAAAACAACAGCTCCCATTAAGGAGTACTACAGTGCATAGTCTAAAGAAAAGGAAAGCATGAGATCTAAGAGGAAATTCACAGAAGCTGCAACAGAGATAGGCAAGAGGGCGGAGATTAGAATTGGGCGATTGCTTAGAGATCGTTAGTCAATTAGTATGTGCAGCTATACAATCCCGAGTGCACGTTAGTAAGTTAGTAAAAATATACAATGTTATTTTTGGTTAGTAATTATCGAAAACAACAAACTGTTAGTATGGATTAGTAGATAGTAAAAGAGAGGGGAAGGAAGCACACGAGATAGTGAAGGAAGATTGAAAACCCAGAAACCAATAAATCACCCGAATGAGTGGCACGCAAGACTAGGGACCGAGGCCAAAGACCTACACAAGACAAGACAGGGTAGACGTGGTGCAATGCATGGAAATGAAAACATGGCATGGAAGAGAATACTATGAACATGAAAAATAATAAACAGGAAATCTAAATTACCAAAACACAAAACACAATCCTAAGAATAGTCAGACATATGCAGTGGTCACTAAGCACAGAATCAAACAACATGGCATAGCCAGGCACAGAACTTAAACATGACATGCAGAAATCACAGATCACAACAAAGCTTTGTTTATCCAGGAGTAAAAATGTAGTAATGTGAATCATATTATTGTAGTCGACAATAATCAGGTATTTGTCTCAATAAATAAAGCATAATTCTATGTTTGACTCGCTTTAAAATCAATTGCAGTTTCCCCCGGATAGACTGCTAATGTGATGAGCGATGACACACCACATTGAATGGACAGGCTTACCCCTGGTGAAAAAAATCTGTTTGGCCTGAGTGCACTAACACTGTCTGAATTGTGGTACACATTTGTTTTTGTATATAAATTGGAATATACATGTACTTCATTTAGACTTTTCTAAAGAGATTTTCTTGGGGTGCCTGTCACAACCCTTGTGTAAACGCCTTAAGTGTCACATTAAGCAACTTGCATGTCTAAAATAAGTATTGTCTCCTTCAATTGGTTTGCACCTTGCATGTGCACATGACGTATTTATTCCCCCTCTTTTGAGTTTGCAAGTTGCTGTATTTTCATTAGCTAGTGTTTCAGAATCAGTCTGTGTTTACTAGTTAAACTCTTCGTCTGTTGAAAGTTAAATGAGATATTCAATAATAGTCATTTACAGAAGTTCTCTGCCTTGTCTACTTATAGGAACAAGCTCCCAAGCCTTTGTCATGGTCTCCAGGATTGGGACTGCGTTCCTATTAATCTTCCCCATCCTGTCTTCAGACAGTTTGACCGCAGTCCATCATCATCCCGGAAAGCCACTAGTTGGCGTTGGCAACACCCACATTGCTTCGCCTGTAACATCTGTGTGATGGCTGGTGAGTTGAGACGGCAAACGCAGCTGCCAGAATAAAAGGAGGACACGCAGATGAGAGAGAGACAGACAAATAAAATAAGAGAGCGAGACTCGCGCTTCCAACGGACCTAGATGACGTCCGAGGCAGGGAAGCAAGGCGAACTCGGCAGGGGCGAATAGAAAGGGAAAAAAATCTTGGAAACCGAGATAAAAGGAATTAGCACCAGAAGATGCACAGAAAGAGTAAAAAACAGAATGATTCCCTTGCAATCTAGAACTTTTCCTCAAATGTGCAGCTAAACCTCAACAACTCTCTTACTAGAGACCTTACTGGCTAAAGTGCAAACATAACACTGACACTCTAGCAAGGGAAGTGAGGCGGAACTAGGGCTTTAATAGAATTCGGGCGACGCCCCCAATTAATGCCAACTGGCCAAGGAATCCGACTGAGACCAAAACGATATCATCCCTACAAAGAAAGCGCTCAAAGTCTCAAAACCATGACAATCTGAATTGAACTGTGCGATTCTCCTCTGGGCTCTGTCTTCCTGTCTACTGTATTACCATCAGTAATCAGTACCATCACCTTACTATTGGACTGTACTCTGCCTCTGCACTTGATTCCTGGTCCAGATCATAACAGTACAGTACAGCCAAGAATGGAATGGAATCAACAGAGATGCCCAGCCCTGTTGACGCTCTGAGGCACAAGGGCATGCTTCTTGGCCATTATGAAGAGACACTTTGCCAGGATCTGAAACCACTCATCTATACAGTTTCTCTTCGGATCCTACAGCTTCAGATTCCACGGTCAAAGCTTGTGTACTCTCTTCTCCAGTTCATCCCACAGATTTTCAGCGGGATTTACGCTGAGGGACTGTGAATGCCAGGGTAACCCTTTATTCAGCAGTCAATGAACCATTTTTGTGTAGATTTTGAAGGGTACTTGAGATCATTGTCCCACAGGAAGGTCTAACCACGGCCCATTTTAAGCTTCCTCGCATAGATTGGCAGGTTTTTATTTATTATCAGCAGGTATTTGATAGAAGTCATGATACCTTACACCCTGACAAAATGTCCAGGGCCTTTACAAGAAAAACAGCCACACAACATCAAACATGAACCAACAATGCTTATGGTGAGCTCTTTTTCTGTATGGCTGTTTTTTGTTGACGCCAAACCCATCTCTGATGTCTCTTGGCAAAAAGCTCCATTTTGGTCTCATCTCAGCATGTAACCTGGTCCCACTGTAAGTCCCAGTAAAATGCAGCAAATGATTGGTGCTTAAGTTTGTTGTTGATTGACAGCAGAGACTCTTTTTCCAGACAACCTCTCCAAAAATAACTAGTGGTGATGTAAGCAAGGTCTAATGGAAATTTTGGAGACTTTCTGACTAATCTCTACAATTCTCTAGCTGTGATGATCCTTTTGCCACTCAAGCCACATTCCTCACGGTGCTTTGGGCCGAAGTACATACAGTACATATCCTCTTCCAAGATGATTCCTAACATCTCAGATCTTAATTATTGTCAAGATGGTGGAAATTGGTATTTTCAACTGTATACAGATTTTTCTAATGTAGTTCTTCATTTGTCCTTGCGCCACTCACATGTACGCAAACAGCACAACAATATAAACTAGTTTGTTTAAAGTATTTTTGGTATAATTACCCGCCAAATATTCATCAAGTTGTTTTCAAAGTCTTTTCTGACTGAGAGTCCAAGCACCATTACACACCAGCACAAACACATGGCATGTTTTGCTGACTTGAAATTCACAATGTGGTGCTGTGTGAACTGCCTAGTCAGGCAGCATAATAGACTAGTGTGTTGTGTTTGTGTGTGGGAGATCAAAGGTTCAAAACTCAATTGAAATTGAGATCGTTTTTTTGGAGCAGCTGGGGCATAGTTCTTGTATAAATAATAGCTGGGGTATTTGTTTTTACTGTTTTTAACTTGTTGTACGGCGACCTTGAGTGCCCTGAAAGGCGCCTTATAAATAAAATGCATTATTAATATTATTATTATTATTTATTGTTTTTACTTTTCATCATTTCTGACCTTATGTTTGTATTAATAATTTTGTTCATTTGCTTGTTTTATTGAAAATAAATCTGCTCCTGTGGATTCAAACTTCATTTCCTTTGTACGTATTTCAATGGAAAAATTTATACAGGACTCGTTGCAATAATATAACAATAAATAAGATTGTTGTAATTAGATGGAATTTATGCCTGTAGGGACATATAAGTGATATTAAATGAGTTTAACAGTTTGGTTGCTGAGAAATGTCAAATGGCACAAAGTGTCAATTTGGAGAGGCCACCTAGACATTCCTAAACTAAAACCTCTCTAATTTTCCTCTGATTTACGTGGTGAGAATAAACTTTGGCACAGATAATGCTGAGAATCTGTGCTTTAATTTTTCAAAGATTTCATACCTCAATGAATTCATTTTTAAAGTGATAAAAGTACAATTTTGTGAGGAGCAAATTTGATCTCTCATTTACGCAGTGTTCCATCTTCATTTCATTTGCTCTGACTCTGTGACATATATACTGATTTTACACCATGACAACAAGCCTTTATTATGATACAAAGATTATTCAAATGGACCAAGTAGCTGTAGAGATATACTGTACTCATTTCATTTAAGGTATGTAATTTTCGAGCCAAAGGCTCAGGGCTTAATTTTCGATATTTGTTCTTGACTAACACATTTTCAAACAGTATGAATAATCCTTTATTTAGGTGAGTAAATTTTAAATTCAATAAATATCTTTTATTCACTTGCCTTAAAAGGTTACCCTTCATGAAAAAAATAATCTGGATTTTCCGCCTTCTCATTTGTCATGCCCCGAAAGCAGGCCATCAGATCTACGCTTCTTTACTGTTTAAATGAAAACAAAGATGGAAATGCGCATATTTTTGTGTCCAAATCGCCTCTACAAAGAGAACTGGTGACACCTGAAAGCGGTGACTTAAAGTATCTTCAATCAAGGCCATCGATTGGAAACTGGTCAAGACGAATGATCGGTTTAAACGCATGTTTTACGTCCTCCCTGGTTTCTGTCAATCAGCCGTCACTGGTCACTGTGTCCTTGGATCTTTCCCTCAGTGATGGATGACTAAGGAAATTAGGCCTGTATCACCTCATATTTATCCCCTCACAAAACAAAAAGTCTGATTGACCATGGTTGATCCTAATCAAACAGCTGAACATTAAAATGCAAAAGTTACATTTTTTTCAGTTAGATTTTAACCATAGATTTTCTAAAGGTGCCAGTGTGTATAGTACACATATTTCAGAGAAAAATATTTATTCAAAGTCTCCATTTTTTTCTTTCAATATTTTATTTCAATGTTAGTTACTTTGAGTGAAAGAACTAGAGCACAGACAGCATGGAGAATGTTTCATAGCTTGTTTTGCTCATATCCTGTAAGGGTGCCCGTATAAGCATCCTAAGCAATTATTATAAATAAAATCACAAATTTATGTGATTTATTATTTCAATAATGATTTTCCACATTAATTTATGGGCTCTATTGCAAATTTCAAGTCTCCTTCAATATATCATGATGTTCATTTTTGTAAATTATGGTCCCAAATAGACTAGAATACAGGATAAAGCCAGATGTGCTTCATGGGGCGTGGCTATGCTCTGGTGCATCTCTAATACGGTCAGATCCACCTGTAGATCCACCCCTCAGTCCTCTCTGGAGCTTCCATTCAGGCTCTTGTCCAATAGGAATCACATCCGGTTTCAAAATTACAAAATGGCGCTGTTCAAATTTGCCAAAATCGAGGCTTCCTGAATGGCATGCTGAAACCAATGGGTGACGTCATGGTTGCTTTGTCCATCTTTTTATATAGTCTATGGTAACAACAGTCAATGGAAACCAAAATCAACCCATCTAGGGCTGGATTCAAAATCACCCCAAAAATGATCGTAAAAATCACAGGCTTATCCAACTTGCGTAAATTTTATCTCAGCAACTCATAATAGCCACCTACATCAGTTCCCAGCTCAGCCACCAGTCTACTTCCTAGTCCTGCTGCCAGCCCTGTTCTCAGTCCTGATTCCAGCTCTGGCTCCCAGACACTATCAAGTAGCTTCCTAACCACAGTCCTTCCGGATCTGGCCCTGGCCACAAACCCATTCCTGGGAACTCACTAAGCCCTGAGTGGTCCTTGTAACACCAGCCAGCCCACCGGGTGTTAGGGCTGGAGACACATGAATTCCCAGGTTTATGGAGCCTTGCAGCTCCATGCCAAAAATTTTGCATTGCCACCATCCCAGGATCTAAATTCTGCACTGTAACCACTCGAGGATCCGTATTTCGCTCTACACCTGCTCCTGGATCCAGATTCCACACTGCACTGTCCCAGGATGCAAATCCTGTGGTGAAGCTATGACAGGATCTGGCTCCCATACAGCAGCCATCGAATGCTTCAAATCCCAGCAGCTGCAGGCTCTGGATCCCATGCTGCAGCTACTCCAGGTTCCTGCTTCTGAGCTGCAGCCACTTCCAGCTACAGTACACAGTCCAGAGGGGCCTCTTGTTCTTTTCCCAGCCCAGAGAGTTCTCTAGTTCCTTGTTGGAGTTCCTTGTTGCTGCCCTAGAGGAGCCTCTAGTTCCTACGCATGGAACAGTGGGGCCTCTAGTTCCTGTTGCCTGATTAAAGGGGTCTTTTGTCCTGCTCCTGGCCCACAGAGGCCTCTAGTCCCAGCTCCCACCCCTAGAGTGACTTAAGTTCCTGATCCCAGCGCAGGATTTCCTCAACTTCCTGCTCCCAGCCCTGAGAAGACTCCACATCTTGTTCCTGGCCCTGAGTTGCCTCCTGATCTTGTACCCTGCCCAATGGGTCCCTAGATCCTGTTCTCGACCCCAAGCCTCCTCCAGACCCGGTCAGCGGTTCGCCTCCTCCAAACAGTCACCATCAGTGGTCCACCTCCTCCGCGATCTGTCAATACTCTGCCTCCTTCGGACCCTGTCGCATGTCCCCCTCCTCCAGACCCTGTCCGTGGCTCACGTTCTTTAGACTCTTTTGATGGTGTGGCTCCTCCAAACCCTGTCGGCAGTTCACCTCCTCCAGTCCCGGTAAGCATTTGGCCTCATCCAGACTGTCAGTGGGCTACCTCCTCCTGCTCATGTCAGCAGTCCGCCTCCCACTGCAGACCCTGTTGGCAGTCTGCCTCCCACTCCACATTTCGTTGCCATTTTGTATCCTACTCCAGGTCCCGTAGGCGGTCCACCTCCCACTCAAGATCTATTGATCATCCATCTCTCACACTAGATCCTATCGCTGCTGTGCCTCCCACTCCAGATCCTATCGCCGTTCTGCCTCCCACTCCAGATCCTGCTGATAATTCACCTCCCCCTCCAGACTCTGTCAGCGGTCTGCCTCCCACTCCAGATCAGGTCAGCAGTTTGCCTCTTTCTGACCCTCTGCCCGAGCCCAGGGCTGCTCTGTCCTTCACCAGAGCCCAGTGGGATGTTGCCCCTCTTGCATCATTCCTCTCGTCTGACCCCCTCCTCCCACCTGGCTCCACTGGCTAAACCCTGGATGTCCTTTATTTCTGAGGTGAACCCAAAACTGGGGTTGCCAGGTAGTGACTTTTGGGGGTGGGGGGTCTTGTCATGTCATGTTCGGTGCATGTGTGTGTTCTCTCCAGCAATCATGCTGTCTATGTCAGTTTTGGTCTCTTTTCCTTTACTGATTTCCATTATTCAATCATTGTTTCCTCCTTGTGCATTCCTCTCTCCCTTTACCCTCACCTGTTCTTCATTATGACTTGTGGTGTCAGCCTAAGTCTCAGTAAACGTGTTTTTATGGTGAGTTTTTTTTTTTCTTCCAACATTTACTCATTGTGTTTCCTTTAATTCCCACGTCTTCAGTTTGCCTGTGTTCTTTTTGGTTATTCCATTATCACTTGTCTCCATAGTCAGAGTCTTCACTCTACTTTCCTGGGTCTCTTCTCCCCCTCAGATTGAGCTCATGAAATTGGCTCTGTGCCAGACCTTCGAGCTCACTTTGCCCAACCGCCTGAACACTTCACCTTAGTTTGACCTCCATAGCCTAACCTCCGCCTACCCACCAAACATGTCTAGCCTGCCCTCCATTGCTCAGTCAGCCAATGCTCAACCTAGGACTGTATATCATCATATTAAAACTCTGTTTCTCTTCGAAACTGATCATGCAATTGGCTCCATTTGCTCATTTGTATCTAACAAAAAGCATAATGATGTAAAACAAGGAAGGGAAGCAAATAGGCCTGAAAAAATGGTGAAAGGGATAAAAATGTGTGTGTTGCCTCCATTGGTGGTGCAGAGGATGGTAAAGGAGGCAATATAGAAACCAAGCACCTTAAGTCAAAAAGAACACTGATTGGTTGCATATTGGGATCACCAATTCGAAAATCGACCGTAGAATCCCCACTCCATTGCTTGATTTTTTGGAAGCATCTCAGAAAAAAACCCCAGCAAGGAAAACAAAACCAAGCCTTGGAAGTTGTCAAGAGAGATTTTGCGAGTGGTGCTCTCAGATTAAGCCAACATTAAAATTGTTGGCCATACACACTGTTGGCAAGTTGGCAGTAAAAGAGGAGCTGCATTCATACAGCATTGGATTCAATGTATTCAAGAAGAAGTACCCTAAAGCAAAAATAAAATATGGAGGTGGTGTACTGAGGTTTTGGGCATGGTTTCCTGCCAGTGGTCTAGGGGTAATAGTTATGATGTTATTACAAATTCTATGAATACAGGGAAATCTGTTGGAAAATGCAGTAATCTTTGCTCAGAGCCTACGACTTGCTTAAATGACTGATGTTTTTTTTCCTGTAAGACAATCGCCATAAAGAAAAAAATTCATACAGGAATGGCAAAGAGAAAGTTAACATTCAACAACATTCATATTCACATTGTGCTGAAGTAACATTGCTTCACAGTCTGCATGGCAGAGGACAGTCCATAAGTGCAAACAAAACAAAGAATTATGATTTTGAAAATCTCTGCACAGAGGAATGGTCAAAAATCCCACCAAACTGGGGCGATAGTAACTTGTCACCTGTGCTTTTGATTAAATAAACTAGATTATTTCATGAAAACTGAAATATGATAAATTAATTGAAATTATATAATTTCCCAATATGCTTGAAGTTAACATTTAGGTAATTAAATGTACTAATTATTAAAGCCTCAAAACCATCTCAGAAAATGGTTATTTAAAATGATTGAAATAAATTGCAAATGAATGAGAAAAAATGAGAATAAATTGAAGAATGGATGAAAAAGAAAAAAAAGTAGGAAGAGATGAAGAAAAGAGGAAAAATAGAGAACAAGAATAGGGTTGCTCACCATGTCGACGATGTCAGCCATGGTGAGGACAAAGATGGCTGCCATAGCCCATGTATTGCGGGCCCAACGAGTGTGGTCGATCCAAATGGAGAATGAAACTAGCATCTTTGGAAAAATCTATCATACAGATATCACAAATATTCCTTGGTTATCTGTGACCGGTTTACATAAATCAAAAACTTTAACCTCTTTCATCTTGTGGGACCCTGGCTTCTAAACAATGAGTAACTCAAATGGACAGTCAACATGAGCAGATTTTTATGTCTTTTCTGTTGCACGGAGCAAAATGGTTTTGAGCTGCTGGCAAAAAATTGTCCCTGGACACGGGCCTTAAAATATTCCACCCGATCTATGACCAAATACATTTGTGTGCGATATGGAACACGGTATGTTAGCATAACAATTTAATATTTCTTTAAGATAAGAACATGTATTGACATATGCATCTGTCAGACACAGGTATTGGCCTTTTTTAATACTGTAGAAATGGCATGGGTATTTATTTGTAAATACAACTGCATAGAACATTTTAAAAAATGTTCACATTTATTGTCCAAAATGTATTCTGCATCACAGCTCAATGTTTTTTGAAAGAGAACAAAGACTACGGTGTCCTACAGGGGAATAAATTAATTGCCTGGGTTTAAGGGCTTGGTTAGTACCAACCATTAATTAGTACCTTAATTAGTACCAATTTGTACCATTTGTATTTCTCAGTAAAGATCAATTACACTGACAGATTGATTGGTTAAATAAACTTACCTTGGGGAAGATGGCAGCCATTGCACAAATCGTGAGAAGAAGTAATAAGAGTTCTCCAATAAGAAGTGTCACATAGTTCACAGTCAGCCTGAGGAATTAGAGGAAGTGTGTATGTTTGTATGCTGGAGAGAGTGAGATTTCAGGCACGGGAGAAGTCGAATGGACAGAAGGATAATTCAGGAGAATCGTTTGAGGGTTTATTTATTTGCAAAAAATATCACCATTCTGTGACTTTAAAAATCTGTAAATTGTACTTTTAAAAATATAAAATATAATTGTTCCTTAATGACATGACTGATATTAATTGCACATACTGTGGGTCAATGAAGGTCTCCATGGCAGCGGTGAACAGCAGGATCACACAAGAGCAGCTGAATGCGGCTCCAGTCTGCTTCTCCTTCTCCACTGAGTACCGCAGCTCCAGCTCTGAGTCCACAAAACGCAGGGACAGAGACTTTGTGTACTTCACTTTAAGACTAAAAGAAGGGAGGGTGGAGTGATAAGAGGAGAGGGAAAGGAGATAGGAGAGGACAGAGGGAAGAAGAGCAAAAGAAAGAGCAGATAGAAGAAAAGGGAAAGGTGAGATAAAGAAAGGAAGTGTACAATAAATGGGGTTATTGCTGTGAATGTTTTGGGAACACCTCATAACTGCGCACAATGAACCATTAATGTATTAGTAAATGCTTAATTCATCATTTATAAAGCATTGCACAACTATATACATCAATACACATTTGTAAGATATACATTAACAATTGTAAATCATTTAGTCTTGATAATGTGTTAAATCATCCTAGTTTTATACTTTATAAGTGACTGATACACCATATCAGAATTATCCATTATATGAATTACAAACCAATTATTAAGCAGTCGTTAATGGTTTATTAGATCATTCAAAAAGGGTGTAGGTCCTTTGGACCCCGTGCCAGTTGCACCCTAACTGAATGGACCCAGTACCAGTTGGACCCCAGACCATTCAAACCCAAACCAGGTGGACCCCAGACCAGTTGGACCTCAGACCCTATCCAGTTGGACGCCATGTTGTTTGGACCCCAGACCCTAACCCTAACCTAACCCTTACCCAACTGGTCTGGGGTCTAAATGGTATGGGGTCGAAACGCTGAGGTCAGGGTCCAACTTGTATGTATCCAACAGGTATCAGGGCTTGAAATTTCGACCATACACTGCGCGACCTTCGAATTAAAAATCGAATTTCAAATCCAATTAAACGCTGCTTTTCCTGTGCATTTGGTAGTTAGTAGGCATGCAAACCGCTGCTGCAGCTTGAATAGAGTTGGGCGTATGTGTGCATCTACTGGACATACCGCAGCCGGGTGTGCCGGTGTCGCACCCTTGAGCTAACAGTGACCATTCTGACTAATCAAAGGGGAACCTGACTTCCTGAACCTCAGTACAGATTCTAGAATAGTTAATATCAATCACCCCATTTTGCGGTACAGAGAGTGAACGCAAGATTTAGATGGAAAATGGAACAAAGACCAATAGAAGACTTTTTTTGGTACAGTTAACATTCAAAAAAAAAAGACGAGTCGGTAACAAAAGTGAGTGAAACTGAGAATCATGACAATGACCGCAACGGTGATGCGGACGAACCGGCGGCTAAAGGAGGTCATAATTTTCACAAAGAGTGGCTTCAAAATTTTCAATGGCTGAGATTTAAAGATGAAATGCACTGTGTTCATTGTTAAGTTAATATGGCCTGGATGTCACAGTTGACAGCGCGTTTGCTACAGGGTCCAAACACTTTAAACGTTAAAGTCCCACCATACATGAAGAAAGCACGAAACACGAAAATGCTGCGAGTAGGTCCGATGTTCTGTCAATTTTTCCTACCTATCAAAATCAAAAACTACCTTGCGGTTCAGCGCTTGCGCAGACCTAAAATCTTCGTCTTGGTTTCTTCGCTCATATCTTAAGTAGCACATCTGCACATTTTTTTTCTGCGTGTCTTTCGTCCTATAAGCGTTTATATCTTTTGCATATACACGCTAGGTTTTCCTGAAAATGCAGAAATTAGATGACAATGGCGTGCGGCATATATCTTGGAACAAACATATCCAACTCAGTACATCTGCTTATGTTATAATAAGCAAACAAATAACAAAGTTACCTCTGTAGACTGATTAATATTGCAATATTAAGGCGAAAACAACGAAATTACGTCAGATCTGCATTTATCCGAACGCAGTTGAAGATCTGATTCGGATCAGTGCGGAGGGTCTTCCTGTGGGCATATTTTATGCCTCACAGGCAGTGAAGAGATGGATGGAAGGGCTGAGAGACAGGGGACGCAATGTTAAATCCTGGCCTCAGGATATGGCATAAAGCCAATGTAGTGGAAGCTTTTGTCAATCAGTGAACTCAAGACTGAGTTCACTGACTGTCATGTTAATTAATGACCTTCATTTGTAGGAGACAGTTGTATTGTTAATGTGGAGTGTTATATTGTAGTTTTTTAAACACACATATATATATATATATACAGCCCTCCATAATTATTGGCCCCCCTGGCTAAGATGTGTTAAAAGCCTTGAAATAAATTCAATTTTTATTGCAGAAGCATACTCTCACACTGAAAATTGTAGAAAAACGTAACCTTCAACTCAAGTGAATTTTGAGGAAAAAAAATCCCTGACTAAGAAGTAATTATTTTTCATAAAATCACCTGTTCCACAATTATTAGTACCCCTAACAATTCCTAGGAAATAAATGTTATTGAAGTATTTCTGTCATTTCTACAGTAGTTTACAAAGTTGATCAGAGTATCTAGGAACATTCAATTAGTAATTCATCACTTCCTGTTTCCCTGGGGTATAAATATGACATGACACAGAGGCCATTTCTCTTATCCACTCTTCAACATGGGAAACCAAAGGAACACACCATTCAAGTAAGGCAGATGTATGTCCACCTTCAAAAGTCAGGCAATGGCTACAAGAAAACAGCCACTCGCCTGCACCTGCCCATATCTACTGTCAGAGGAATCATTACGAAGTTTAAAGCAACTGGAACAGTGGTAAACAAGCCTGGACGAGGACGCAAGGTTATTTTGCCACCACGCACAGTGAGGAAGATGGTAAGAGAAATTAAAAGTTCTCCAAAGCTCTCTGTTAAAGAATTGCAACAAATGGTAGCATCTTAGGGTCACAAAGTCTCCAAAACAACCATCACGCGCTATCTATATGCCAACAAGCTGTTTGGGAGGCATGCACGGAAAAAACCTTTTCTCACTCTCAATCATAAACACAAACGTCTGGAGTTCGCGAAGCGGTACTGGGACTTCAACTGGGACCATGTGCTTTGGTCAGATGAGACCAAGATAGAGCTTTTTGCCAACAAACAGTCTAAGTGAGTCTGGCTGAACACAAAAGATGAGTATGCAGAAAAGCACCTCATGCCCGCTGTGAAGTATGGGGGAGGATCGGTGATGCTGTGGGCCTGTCTCTCTTCCAGATGCCCTGGGAACCTTGTTAGGGTGCATGGCATCATGAACGCTTTGAAATACCAGGACATTTTAAATCAAAATCTGGGGGCCTCTGCCCAAAAGCTGAAGATGGGTCATCACTGGGGCTTTCAGCAAGATAATGACCCTAAACATGTGGCCAAATCTACACAGAAATGGTTCACCAGACACAGAATCAAGCTCCTCCCATGGCCATCTCAGTCCCCAGACCTCAACCCCATTGAAAACCTGTGGAGTGAGCTGAAGAGAGTGCAGATGTCATGGTTTTGCCCCACCGACAGAAGGCATGAACCCGGCGGGCACAGGGACCATGTACCCAAAAGCAGGACTAGGGACCCAAACGCACAGGCTGAGTAAAAATATAAAAATCTTTAATTTGAATTATAAAATACACTCCCGGAGGGGGGCAGCAGCACACAAGAACACATGTCAGGGCTCCAGAACCAGAATACTGCTGCAGTGAACAAAACTGCAGCCAGCCCTTAAATAGGGAACCTTCACCTCCACCTTAACGAGCCACACCTGTTGCTTGTTAAGGTGGAGGCGAAGAATGCAGCACGGGGAAGGGCCTGCAGGCCAACACCATGACAGCAGAGGAGAGGGCCCAGGTTGCTGGATGATTTAGAGAGATTGTGCAAAGAGGATTGGTGGAAGATCCCTCTTTCTGTATTGTCCCATCTTGTAAAACATTATAGGAGAAGATTAGGTGCTGTTTTCTTGGCAAAAGGGGGTTGTACAAAGTATTAACATTAGGGGTGCTAATAATTGTGGCGCTCATGATTTGATGTAAAAGAATTATTTCTTAATGTGGGATTTTTTTCCCACTGAATAAATGCACTTGAATTAAAGGTCAGATTTTCCTCTTTTTTTCATTGTGGTCCTATATTATTTAGAAAAAAAACTGAATGTATTAGAAGCTAAAGAACAAATCTTAACCAGGGGTGCCAATAATCATGGAGGGCGCAGTATATATATATGTGGTGCTTCTTAGATTTTGGTGTGTGCGCTCCTAAATTTTGGCTCACGCTCCTAACTTTTTGAACTTGGGAGCGCAGCGCTGCCAAGTAAAAAAGTTCATTTCAAGCCCTGGGTACAGGGTTCAAATCACCATACCCATTAAAGAGTTAAAGTAAAGATTGACATACAGTAAAGGGACACAGAGACAACAATGGCAGACAGGAACATTTGAAGCACCTATTACTAAAACCCCGTAAGTCACACTTGACTTGACTTGACTTGTGCGGTTTTAGTAATCAGTGCTTCATTTTTTATTTTACAGTGCAATGTTTGCATCTTTCAAAAATGCATTTTCTGCTTCACATTCTTTTGTGTCTGTTTCCTTTTTACTGTGGAGAAAATAACAGACTTTTGTGAGTCTTGAGGTTTTGCTAGAATGGTCCTTTGGGCCTTGCCAGCCTTTCAATCTCAATTTTAAGTGCATTGTAAGGCACAGATAGTAGGGATGGGCTCCACTAATTTTTCCCAGATTAAGTGATCACAAGAATTACTTGGGGAGGATTGATTCCTCCCAAAAGGAAATTGATATTTTGAATGCATCTTAAAAACAATGTGCAGTAATATAGTCACCGCTTAACATAATGCTCATTTTCAATCAAAAGAGTCACAGTTACCATTTGATAGAAAGACTTTATTTACAACTAATAAAATGTAATAAAAAGGCATTAAATTATAGGTGTATTAACCTTGCAAAGGCCCAAAAAACTGAGCGATGCAAGATCAAGACTAAAAACAAGCATGCAGTAACAGGTGCTTTACATACAGTAAGTAAAGTAAACATATCAAATAAAACCTACAGAAAGTACATTTGATGCCAAAATGGAGGAGGTTCTGCCAGAAAAATTACAACAAAGAAAAGGCATGGGCACAGGGGCGGAGCTAGGCTCTCACCCCAGAGGGGACAAAGCATTACAAGGGGCCCCTCAGATTGTCATTGCAGTCAATTGTAAAATAACGGATAGGTCTGAGCCAAAGCTGGATCTTCCCATTTTTTGCACCAGCCGGTCGAGCTTGTGAGAGAAAAAAGTCACTAGCCCTCAGAAAATTTAACAAGCCCGACTGAAAAAGTTTGGAATATCACTTGAAATTTAATTGCACAACTACAAATGTGATTAAAACACTTTATACAAATCAAAAAGAAATTTAAATAAATAAAAAACGTTAACAGTTTAAATGAAGCAAATTATTTCATGTCTTGAGCTCGTACACTGCCTGGCCAAAAAAGGAACCTTTTGGATTAAACTAAACAAGAAGGTAAGAGCCTTCCTTTGGATAATTACTGCAGTGATTAATATGTCTCAGCTGGTAACAAGTTATTTAACCCTAACTGATGCAGTTAGTAACTTCTCATTTTTAAGCAATGATGTCAGATCATATCCAGTGGCCATGGAAATGGTTTTGTTGTACTGTTTCAGAAGGGTCAAATTATTGGCCTGCATGAGGTAAAGAAAACAACTGTGATTTCTGGTGTTAGAAATGGGTGATTTATATGTTTGTTTTTAGTATGTTTTAGTAATTTTAGTTACTACTTATTTATTTATCATATTTATACTTTTAGAGTATGTATGTTTCTGTAAGATTGCGCCGTCTTTAGTCTTCAGTGTCTTCCTTTCGTTTCTGTCTTGTGGTGTCTTGTCTTTTTCATCACACTCTCTTCCCTGTATTTCGGTAAGGTATTCTCTCTTGCTGTTCTCATTGGCTATCCACACCTGAGAGTAGTTTAGTGAGGCATGGGTGTTTAGTTAGATTAGAGTTAGAACTCCACCCTTTTCCTCTCTCTCTCTCCTATCACCGGCCTTGCTTTTCTAGCTCCACCTCCCTCTACAGCTGTCCTGAGTTTAGCTGGGATTCCACTTAATTAGTTTGTGTGTTTAAAAGGCTCACTTTTCCTCAGCTTCTTGTCGACTCGTTTCTTCCCATAGCTTGTCTTGGTTAAGTCTCGTTTCTGCGCTTTTCTGGTTTTGATTGTTGATTGCTTGTTTCTTGTTATATCTCCCGTAAGTCTTGTTATTGATTGTTTGTATTACGTTGTTTGATTGCTGGCTGATTGATTAGTACTCTGTTCTCCCTTATTCCCATTTTGTACCCAACTGTTTAGTTTCTCCTTTGTTCTCCCTTATCCCATCCAACTCCCTTTTTCCTTCCCCTTCCATTCCCTTAGCTCGGCCCCTTTGTTACTGTCTTTGTGCGGACTGATTCTCTGGTTACTGAACTACTTGCTTGTCCCCTGACTTTGATTCTGACTATTCTGCATTACTCTGTTTGCCTGGCTATTGATCCATTTCTGTCCTTGACCATGAGCTTGGTGAATCCCAATAAACGCCCTGCCGATGCTGAACTGCACTTGGAGTCTAAGCCCGTTCCTTTCATTTGGAACCAATGAAATTAAGAACTGCGATTAAGAGCTATAAATTCAGATTTGGTTAAGATATGTAAATATCAAAGCTCACTACCCTGCCAAGACAACTACAACACGCATCCCTTTATGAAAAAGAAGTTTATTCAAGTGTGCTATTAGTATACTTCTAAATTAAAAATAGGAGAGTATACCTTCAGTTTACTTTTGATGTACTTATCAGAGCTATACTAAGCAAAGTAAAACTTAAGTATACTTAGACTTTTCTGTGTACTTTTCAGTATAAGCTAAGTATATTTGGCTAATACTTGTACCTAAACCTTTTATCATACAGTATACTGCTAGTAAACTTAAAGATGAACAATTAGTTCACTAGTTATATACTTCTAGCACAATGTCTAATTTATAAATGTATACTTTGAAGTATATAGAATGTAACTTCAGATGTAAGTATATTGCAAGTAAACTCATAGGTAGACTTTTTTTTTTTTTTTTTTTTTTACTGCAAGCATACTTCAAAGTCTTTAAGCTAACTCAAGACCATACTCACAGCTTATGATTATTGCAATCTAAAACATATTACTGTTGCTATTCAGATATTATTCAGCGTAAGTAGATGAGAGGTTACCTCATGTACTCTACTAGTAGACAATACTAAAATGCATTCTGCTTTAATTTACTGATGAAGGTACTTATAAGAATTTATACAGGATTGACAACAAAATTGATTCCTTTATAAATTTAATTTTTGAACACAATATTGTATTGGATTTCAAAGTATAAGAACACAGCAATGGCAACTCTTATTGAATTCCCAATTCAAAACAAAAATATACCTCTTTCTCTCATATGGAATCAAAAATATGCATAAAATATTAATTATCAATGCCTTCAGCCTGTCAAGTAGGCTGAAGGACTAAAGCAAAGGCTGATGAAATATTCCAAATGAATACACCGATGAGCTGTTTTTTGTGCACAAAAAATGTGTATCATAGTCAAAAATATGACCGACCAAAGATAAGATGCAGCAATGCTGTAATACTTGAAAGATGGTACATTCTGTTTAATGACTGAATCATTTTTAAACAAGAGTGTGGACATCAAAGCCCTGCATATTGTACCTGTACCAAACATTGCTGTGTTTATGTTGAGATATCAGTTCAAGCTAGCTGGCCATTATGTGCAGATCTACAGATAAATGTACACAGTATTTTCAAATGAGATTAAGACTGGAACTTCAGTGCTAAGTAAATGTACACATTGCAAATATAAATTGTACCAAGTAAAATAAATAATGACAGCAAAAATCAATGAACTTTTCTGGTGATTGTAGAATAAAAGCTGCAGTTTGAGTGCAATACCAAAGCGTGAATATAGTACCAAGTATGACAATATCAATAATTTGAGAAATTAAGAAGTTTATCATATGTGCAGCATTCTCTTGTGTCTACCCCAGAGGCCTGGCATGGGTTGGCAGAATTGGTATAGAAGTTGACCAAGCCCCTTTTGATGTATTGCCGGTCTTTTTACTATGCCTACTTGTGGCAATCCCATAACCTGAACATAAGCTTAAATACATGTAGAAAAACCACTCCCACTGAAAGATTGCAGAAAAGGTTGCGGTAGTCCTTGGGATGTATCATGTATGACACGGAAAAGCCGGGCCCTTTAGTCATAAATGACTACTTAATTCTTCAGTATATTGAACTGTCCAAATATTTTTTAATGCTCATGAAAATGGGAGCTGGGGGTTTAATACATGCTGATGGTGCTGTTACTTTTTGCTGCTTAATCCAGTATGGATGGAAATACCCTCCAATCAAAGCTGGCAGTCTGCACTTCAACTGCATTGTCATTTAACCATTTCACAAAGTGCTAGAGTAAAGAACCAAAATTAAAAAATGTATCACTGTCCAAAGAATTATGGTGCTCACTCTAGCTGAATACTTAGCTTATTGCACAGCATTATCAAGGTTGTTACTGGCTGTGGAGTGCCTTTGGTTTAAATGTACTTACGCCTGCACGTTCTCTCTCTCCAGCAGGGCTTGATTCAGCAGTTTATTAAGCTCCTGTTCATCCTCCTGAGCATTGACAACTCTACTTGCCAGATTACGCAACTGAAGCTGATTGCGTGCCTTTGGAAAGGAGGGGTTCACCACCTGAGGCAGATCAAGGATTGAACAAGGTCATGTGGATTGGTGAGACAATACAAAATTTAAACACAAAAAGGTATTTTTTTAAGTGAAATGTTTCCAATATAGGAAAATAACACTTGAACCGCCAGGGGTCCCTCTGTACCTAAAACTGCTGACAGATAAAATTTTCCCATAGACCAGGCAACAGCATTTCTGCTGTATCTTTAAGAACACAGATTACTTTGCCATCAGAATTTATCAGTCCAGCATGACATTGAAATTGTGTGTTATGTCACACTTTAGATGGTGTTTCTCAATTAGGCTTTATACAGCATCCATAATGCCTTCATAAATGAGACCATAATGTCTTCATAAATCATACATAGGCAAATGTCATGCTTTGTAAAGGGTGAAATAACACATCCTTATTCAGCATGTCATGTCAGTTGTGATATAATTGACCATGTCACTTAGCTAGTGGCAAGATGCTATAAAGGGTGACATTGTCAGCTAAGTGACATTGTCATTGTCACATCTGCGATCACATGCTGTATATTTTTGAAAAAGGCTTCCACGAGTGAGCTTGTTTTTCCACATGTTCATAATTATGCACCTCTGACACGAAAAATGATTTTCATCTCAAACTAGAAATAGAAATATGCATCTAACTTTACCATATGACTTGCTGTCTTTAACCCCTTAACTGTGACCTGCATTTTCTCACAATTGGCCCGGCCCTAATTAGGCCCCAGTGATAGTTAAAGGGCTAGACTCAGTTATACATCACCGTTACGATTCAAAAGGCAGCTCATTATGCACACAGCACTGGCCTTTCTGATATTCCAAGGCCTCCATCAGAAATTAAAGCGCAGGAAATGTTTGGGAGACACAAAATAGTGTGGACACATCACCATATACTGCTGCTGACTTATTATCGCTCACCATTACATGTCTGCATTACCAAATTATTTTGTGATGCTCCACAATTTGTCGTACTTGCAAGAGCATCCATAGCCTACGTATTCACTATTATTCAGTGGTTAGTATCATACTGAAAAGTACAGAAGTTATGGACAG
The DNA here is from genome assembly GCA_029721435.1 of Gymnothorax reevesii. NCBI lineage: Eukaryota > Metazoa > Chordata > Actinopteri > Anguilliformes > Muraenidae > Gymnothorax > Gymnothorax reevesii. The sequence continues at coordinate 60,208,620 of CM056576.1, forward strand.
GTGTATAACCTGTCCAAGATAAATTCTACCCGTACAAAATCAATAATACCCGTCCAAATGACGAGTGGACGGGTTTCCGGCCATTACTATGGCTTCCAATCATGCATGCATGATGGGGTCGCTTTGATAGTCTCCATAGTGGTTGTAGATGAAAAATGGTTGCAGATAGATAGATGTTTAGTATTATGAGCATATAGGAACTACTATATACACTTTTATTTGACACTATGACCTTTGACCTTGAGTTACCGTGAAAGGTCAAACTCAAGGTCACAGATTTTCAGGGGGCAATAAGTTGAAAACGGTTGAGGTCACATTGAGTCAGTATCTAAAGCACCAAAATAAACGCAGCGGGCAAGGTTTATTTTGCCTAACGACAATTGTTTTTATAATGTTTGTGCATTGCCAGTCAAGGGTGCCAGTAATTTTGGAGTGCTCTGTATTTTTGTTAGCTGGCATGCTTGTTTGAGAATCAAGCATATCAAGCTGCAGGGAGCTTCCTCTACAGTGTGTGTCAGAACCTCTTACGGCCAGCCAGAATACGGTAGTTATAAACAAGATTTTTTTTTAAGGTAAAGGGTTAAAATCTGTGATTTGTAAATCCAGAAGTGTCACAATCTAGAAGTGGTGTGCAATATGTTCTACCTGTGTGTCTAGTGCTTTTTGTTCCTCTGTTGTCCCGCCGGCTGTTTGGATGCTGCCATCACACTCTGTAGTGTTTATCAATGCTGGAGATGTCCGAGCAGGTGAATCAACAGACAGCTTTTTGAGCAGAAGTGGGAAAAAAAGATAGAGAGAGAGGGAATGAGAGAGAAGTGAGATATGACTGAGAACAGTTACTCAAAAGAAAATTCACAATCCTGTTCATATGTGACACAACAGATTCCCATGAACTACCCACCACATTCACACAGATTAGGGTGGAAGATTTGTTAAGATGTACCAATCATCAATCTTATAAAATTGGTTTCAAGGATTTTTTTTTCCTGTATGAGACAGAACAGAGACACAGGAAGAACAGGAGAGAGAGCAGTCCATTTGGCATATAGCAAACCTAGAAATGTTCTTTCATATGAAGTTTTTTCGCTGATTCACAACCAGACGGGGACCATCATCAATTTGAGCTTGCTTGCCATGAGCATTTTACATCATTTGCATAAATGCAAGATGGCATCCAAAATACAGACCCCAATCCAATGAAGTTGGGCCCTGTGTAAAACGTGAATAAAAACTGAATACAGTGATTTGCAAATGCTTTTCAACCTATATTCAATTGAGTGCACTACAAAGACACAACATTTAATGTTCGAACTGATAAACTTTATAGTTTTTTTTTTTTAATATTCACTCATTTTGAATCTGATGCCTGCAACACGTTCCAAAAAAGCTGGGACAACCAAAGACTGGAAAAGTTGAGGAATACTCAAACAACACCTGTCTGGAACATTCCACAAGTAAACAGATTAATTGGAAACAGGTGAGTGTCATGATTAGGTATAAAAGGACCATCCCTGGAGGGCTCAGTTGTTCACAAGCAAGGATGGGGCGAGGTTCAGCACTTTGTGAACAGCTTCGTCCAGCAGTTTAAGAACAACGTTCCTCAACATGCATTTGCAAGGAATTTAGGGATTTCGTCATCTACAGTTCATAATATCATCAAAAGATTCATAGTATCAGGAGAAATCCCTACGCATAAGCGGAAACATTCAACGCCCGTAACGCCTCAGGCAGCACTGCATCAAATACTGACGTCATTCTGTGAAGAATACTACCATGTGGGCTCAGGAACACTTCGGAAAACCATTTTCAGTTAACACTGTGCGTCGCTACATCTAGAAGTGTAAGTTAAAACTCTACAATACAAAGTGAAAGCCATACATCAACAACACCCAGAAATGCTGGCTCCTCTGGGCTCAAGCTCATCTGAGATGGACTGACTCAAAGTAGAAAAGTGTGCTGTGGTCTGACGAGTCTATATTTAAAATTGTTTTTGGAAATAATGGATGTCATATCCTCTGGGCTAAAGAGGAAAATGACCAGATAATATCAGTCAGCTCTGGTGGAACTGGGTCACCATGTGCAACTGTGGGACTGGAAATATCATCCTTGATCTCCCACCTAAAGACAGTTATGTTATTCCATTTATCAGGAGGGGCTTGCTGGTTTGCTGCTTTCCAAAGCATGACCTGCAGATATGACCACTGCAAGTGATATTCCAGGTTGGACAATGTTGGAGGCAAGGCCATGGCCTTTGGAGCATTTTTCCTCTTGGTGAAAAGAGCGGATTCCATTGATGTTCCTGGCAACTGACCATACGGTGCAGTAAAGAGTAGCTTCCCTGATTCTGTAATATCTGCCTTCATGATGCCCTCTTCACCTAGCACAGCCAGACCTAGTAAATCACCAGGCAACAGTGAATTCAGAGCAATAATTTTGCCATGACCACATGGGTATGATGTCGTGTCACACACACTTAGGGGCTGCATTCCAGAATTTGCAAAAATTTTGGTCCTAGATCAGCGCATGTGACATTAATGTCCAGTACTATGCTCTCTTAACGTTCCCTCTGCACCTTGCATTGTAGCTCTGACTGATACACCCCATATACAAGGAAGACAAACACATCTATGTCATCACAAAGGGCTCATATCACGTCTTTCATACATTTGGCAGCCTCCAGGACATTGGAGACCATGCCTCATCATGATCAAATGCACTGCCACTGCTAGAGTCCATTATGACATTCTTGCCAACATTAAATGTACTTAGAATGTTTGCCAGCATATGCTTCTTTCTGTAGCACTTCTTTTGGCAAGAGGACTGGTTACCGACAGCTCATAATTGAGGTTCTTTCCTCCAGCTCGACGCATCTTCTTGTGATCTTTGGCAGAGACATCCAAGTATTTGTCAAAGATGACAGTTTTCTCTGTACCATCTGGATAGCGACTTAAATGGCCCTGGAGAGATGCAATCAGATCTGATGCACTTCTGTCATGATGCCTCACAATATGGTATAGAAGCTGTGAAACATCCACAATTTTACAACATTTGGAGGTCTTGGCAAGAACTTTGGTACACCAAGTCGTTTGATTAGCCCTGACTTGCTGGATTTTCGAAGACAACCACTTTCAGTGATGAAGCCACTGCACATAATTCATAGGCAAACAGGGGCCCCAGCTCCATGTTACGCTGTTGACCATTCATCAGTAGAATATAGAGAAAGAAGATACCCGCACACTGTAACTGTTGCTCCCGCAGTGATTTATTCCACAACGTTTCGACCAGAATGGAAAATACATAGTGTTATATCAGATTTGTCACAAATTTGATAAAATGTAACACTCTCTTTCATTTGCAGTGCAAGGTCTTGGGCAATCAGCAACAAAAAACAAGACCAGGTGCAACCTAGTATTTGGCTGAGCCGCCAAGTGCTGTATGAGAATGTGGGCCCAAGAAAAGGGTGCTAAATGGAGCAAAACTCCCGCAATTATATGAAGTGCAAGTTTAGTAATAAGCTGGAGTTGATAAATTATTTACCAAGTGGGTGAGAGTGTGAGAGAGTGAGAGTGTGTGAGGGAGGAGGAAGGGGAGGGGGGGGGGGGGCTTTGGTAAGAAAAGCATGTCACAAGCAAGTTATATATTTGAATAGACACAGGGCTAGAGTAAGAGTAGCAGTTAATGATTTTGTGAATGTGAATTTGAGAGAGACAGCAACAGCAGATGTAGATGACAGATAAAGTATGTATGCATGTTCCTGAATCGTAATGAAACAATGAAGTTATTGTTACAGTTATGCTAACCGGGAACATGACGTTACTTTTGTGAACACATGGCAGTTCCTATATAGTGAGCCACAATGGTGGTTGTAATCCTTCTTTGTTAAGCTCCTTTTTGTGCTTTCAACACTGTACGCGCTCTATAAAGCGAGTTCAGGGTTTGTTGAGCTGGCTCATTCATATATAGCTTGAGTATGCTGAACTTGCATCGTAGTATAGGCTGCCCCGCTGGAGATACGAGTGACAAACGCCCAGCCAGCCAGCCAGCCAGCTTGTCGTCAGCCAACCAATCGTTGAAGTTCTTGCCCACTGGCCGACCAATCGCAGAACTTCTTCCTCTCCGGCCAGCCAATCGTTAAAGGAACAGTCCACCGTACTTTCATAATGAAATATGTTCTTATATGAAATGAGACGAGATGATACGTACCTCTCCGAGCTTTGAGCGACCTCCCAGTCAGCCAGACGCGCTGCCACTCCTGTTAGCATTTGTAGCCAGACTCAGTGTGGGCAACAGTATTTTTCGGGGCTGTAGTTAGATGCGACCAAAGTCTTCCACGTTTTTCCTGCTTACATAGGTTTATATGACCAGTGACATGAGTTCGGGTTCAGGTACGCAAATCCAAACGTGGCTTTTTCTATGCTGTGGGAAGTGCGTACTATAATGACAGGCGTAGTAACACCTGCGCGCTTCGACAGTGCATTGATACCTTCACTTCTGATTTCTTTTCTCTCCCACGACCCCCCCTACTTCTGTAAATACAACCAACGTGACTGCACTGCACTACTTGGTACACAGTTCGGTAGGACACCAAACTTTGTTGACTAATGAAACAGGGAGATGGTAAATACACAGCTTATTGACAAACGGTGGAATTACAAAACGGGTTCAATGGTTTCAGAGAGCACTTACTCTGAGGATAGCAGGCCATCAGGACCACTAGGCGTGTGTCGTTTGCCCGTGTCCTCACCGTGGCTCCATCCGATTCATCTTCGTCCGTTTCTTCTTCCCTCTCACGGTCCATTTCAGCTAGCTCCTCCTCGGTATATTCCGGTTCAAATAGATATGGCTCCGGCTCCGCCACAAGCCAGTCGTCGGCATCTATGTCCTCCATTTGAAAATGTTCCATAGTAGCACACTTAAGTATTTTCTTTTATAATTTTCTGCATGTTCTGGCTTCCTGACTGTGTACCAAATAGTGCAGTGCAGTCACGTTGGTTGTATTTACAGAAGTAGGGGGGGGGTCGCGGGAGAGAAAAGAAATCAGAAGTGAAGGTATAAATGCGCTGTCGAAGCACGAAGAAGGTGTTACTATGCCTGTCATTATAGTACGCACTTCCCACAGCACAATAAAAAGCCACGTTTGGATTTGCATACCCGAACGCGAACTCATGTCACTGGTTATATAAACCTATGTCAACAGGAAAAAAGTGGAAGACTTTGGTCGCATCTAACTACAGCCCCGAAAAATACCGTTGCCCACGCTGAGTCTAGCTACAAATGCTAACAGGAGTGGCAGCGCGTCTGGCTGACTGGGAGGTTGCTCAAAGCTCGGAGAGGTACGTATCATCTCGTCTCATTTCATAGAAGAACATATTTCATTATGAAAGTACGGTGGACTGTTCCTTTAAACTTATAGTGGCCTGGCCGCTATTCGTGGCCCAGCCTAAACATCCCATTGAGAATGTTATTTTGGAAGCCATTTTGGATTTCTGCAAATTGTGCAAAATCCTCAAGGTTGTTATTCTGGCAACCAAGCTGACCCCATATGGGTACAATACAGTAAAAAAACCTTCATAGGAAAGAACATTTCTAGGTTCAGTATGGCACATGTACAAATGTTAAATGGACTAGAGGGTGACCAGCCAAACTGGGATTACAAATACTGTAAAAAAGCATGTGGATATTGTGCTGCAGGCTTTACTACTGAGACACCCCAACTCACCAGATTTTTGAGTTCATCCTTGCCCTTGGGTGGAACCACGAGGAAGGTCTCATAGCCCTTCTCCTTCAAGTATTCACAACGCTCACCCCCATTACCTGGTTCCACTTCAAACTCCCCATGTAGACACTCCATTGTGCTCTGAGAGATATGAACCCGTCTGTGAAAATATTTTATGGACAATCATCATCAAGTATTCTGTATTACTCAGACAAAATGGTGTAGCCTAATTGCAAGAGCATTGTCTATTGTACTTCACTGTGGGAAAAGATACTATATGAACTCAAAAATATGCCATTTTTGATGGCACAATTATGGCTTTTCACTTAAGAACGTCTGGACCAATTCCATTTTCTAACATTCCATACAGCTCATTCACTCACCAAAGTATGCAGGGAGATGTGTTAAACTGACATAAGGTAGTGGCTCAGATGAGTTTACTACATTCACAGGGCTGCACAGCGAGATACAATTTACCATTCCTCACATAGTTTTTACTGGCCAAATTTGGTGCAAAGTTCTGTGCTGCAGTTCAGTCTAGAACAGTGAAAAGCAATGGACCAAAAGCATGTTTCTGTCCAAGCTAGTGAGCAGAGCAAATCAAAAATATTGGGAAGTTGGAACACATACCCAGATTTGTCTGAAAAAAATAAAATAAAATAAAAATCAGGCTAGTCTACACAAACAAAATTACGTATTTGAAAAAAATTTTCTTTTACGGTCATCTGATTGTTAGAGACGAGTGAAATCTTGGTGGGGCAACCAAGAAAATGACTCAACATTTTTTTAACGAAGGTATACTAGTTCCATCATGAAATTTATTTCGGTGGCAGTGAAAAGCACAAGTTTTTAAATACAGTTAATCAAAGATAGCTCAGGCTGAATATACTGAAAGCCAGAATCGCACGCACTCGCTAATGAGTTAATAAGGTTAATACTACGTGACGAAATATATTTACAATCACCCTCAAATAAGTGCTGGTTAGTACGGTTTAGTAATATCCTATCAGAGAACGCATTCACTCAGAGTTTCGCGAGACCCAGAATTAAACGCAGGTGGAAGCAATGAATGAAATACCAAAGCCGAAACCCAAAGAGGAAACGTGATTGGACGACGAGACGCAGGCATGTTGAAGGCAGTCACGCGACATCACTGAAGGCAGAGTGGGAGCGGATTGTCAGACGGCCGAACTGAAAGCTGAAAAATAAAACGAAAGTAAAGCAAAAGCCCAAATAAGCACGAGACAACACATGAAAGGCAGAATCATAACAGAATGACCCAAATGTAAATTCGCTCTCTATGCTATTTACGGATATCATTGCATTGCATTGTTCAGAGAACACGATTTGATGGTGGACTCAATCTGACCCAATGCCGGCAGTATGCAGGCACACTTGGTGTTTCTAATAATCAATAGATCTGCATATTTAATCATGAAATTGAATATTACAACCCATCAGTCACCCCCAAAATTTCTGCAACTGTCCTCCACTCATTTTTTTTTCTGTTATGTTCAGGATTCATGCAGGGAACAATCAAAATGAATGGTTGCGCACGGTGTTTTCAAAATGAAACTTCGCAAACTCAGAACAAAGGACGGAGGAAATCGATCATGAACATGCTTAGAAATTTACTGACGAAAGGCCGGCTGGCCAGGTGGATGTTCTTGAACATGAAACACTGCTATAACGTGTCCCTTACAAATAAATTAATAAATCAAATCAAATCAACCCACACCGGCTGTCCCTCATGTCTTCCCCCCAGTGCAATGCCAGTTAGGCACTGCTCTGAAAAGGCCACAGCCGTCACTAGCATGGCTCGGATTCAAGCCATGCCTGGAGGGCACTACTGCTCCGCGTTTGACATAATTTTTACTAAAATTCTCAGAATCAATTCTGCAATATATTGCTGAGATTTATGTTCCAGCGCCATAATTGTATTGGCTTATTTTATTCTAAGTTAATTCAACTTCAGCAGTTTCCCTTCATTTGTATACCATCAAATTCTTGCTTCAGGTTAAATAAATGTGATATTTGTGAATTAGATTGAGCCAGTTCTGGTGAGAATACTAACCAAACTTAATATAGAATTATGCAGTACATATTGCACTGATCAGCCATAACAATATTTCCTCTGACAGGTGAAGTGAACAACATTGATAATCTTGTTACAATTGCACCTGTCAGTGGGTGGGATATGTTAGGCAGCAAGTGAATATTTTCATCTCAAAGTTAACAAATTGGAAGCAGGAAAAATGGGCAAGCAAATGGATGTCATCAACTTTGACAGGGGCCAACTTGACATGGCTAGATGACTGGGTCTCCAAAACCGCAGTGTTTGTCGGGGGTTCCCGGTCTGCAGTGGTCAGTACCGACCCAAAGTGGTCCAAGAAAAAAAAAAATCAGTGAACCACTGACAGGTTCATGGGCGGCCAAAGCTCATTAATGCGTATGTGGAGTGAAGGCTAGCTCATGTGGTCCAAACCAACAGCAGAGCAACAGTTGCACAAATTGCTAGATAAGTTCAAGGAAACAGTATTCCCTAATGGCAGTGGTCCCTTTCAGCTGATAATGCACCCTGCCACACTGCAAAAATGGTCAGGAATGGATTAAGAAACATGACAAGTTCACGGTGTTGACTTTGCATCTGAATTATCCAGATCCCACTGCAATCTAGCATTTGGGGGATGCGTTGGACAATACCGCACGACACAACTAACAGGACTTAAAGACTTTTTTGGGGAATTTTTCCTTAACCCGACAACCGCACAGTGCAGAGAGACAGGAAAGCTGGGGAGAAGAATGGGGAAGACATGCAGCAAAGGACCCGAGCAGGAATCGGACCCAAGTCCCTGCGGGAAGGACAAGGCCCCCATGGCAAGCGCGCTCAGACCGACGAGCCACCGGGGCACCTCAACTATCAGGACTTAAAGGATCTGCTGCTGACATCCTGGTTTCAGATATCACAGCACAGCTTCAGAGGTCTGGTTGAGGCCATGCCTCACAGTCTGGGCTGTTTTGAGAAATAAAACAGGGACCTATACAATATTCGGCAGGTGGTCATGATCTTATGGCTGATTGAAGTATATTTGACAATGAATCAAAATCTTGTCTCAAGCCCCATTCGCATTATTACTTGGGGAGCTCTGTAATTCGTAATAATTGTGGAGGTCATTTGTGATCTTAATCCCATATGAATCTGCCATGTCCAAAATTCGTAAAATAAAAATTTCTCTGCAAATTATGTACCATATTTCACCAAACATTATTCTCTTGTCATCTCATCTAGATCCAGGCTCATGTGAACACTAGCTTGATTCTTGAGTAATGTTTCCTGAGCAAAGTTCTGAGTGATTTTCACATTTTGCCAAAATTCTTAATCTTTAAATACCATCTGGAAGTATTTGAATAATTTTTAAAGACCACAGCCAGAGGCGTCACATCCATGGAGACTGAGCCTTGGTTTTTGGCGCCTAGTTTTGCAAAGAAAATTCATTTGTATCACGGGGTTTCAAAGAAAATGCAGCACATCGTGTTTTCATGTAATTTCTTTGTGTAGATCAGATTGATGTCTTATTACCGCACTCGCATAATCCACCGTTCTTATATGTGCTGCAGGCATGGAATGGTTTCATTTGACTTGTGTCTCCTTTGAAACACAGAGCACACTAATGAGCTACCTCTACCAGTAATTTTTGGTGCTGTGTGAACTAAACATTCAATTAAAATCAGTCATCGTCTGAAGCAGGGATTCCCAAACTCTGTCCAAGGGACCCGCTGTGTATGCAAATTTTCATCCCAATCCCACGTTCAATCCCAGAATGAACAAAATGACAATGTCATCACTATCCCCTGCCACGATCAAGGGCCATAACCCCATAAATAAATATGCTTCCACATCCATTTTCAAACTCTATGTAGATCCCAACTAGTTTTTATTAAGTATTTGACCCATTTAACTGTCATAGTTTTCAAGGTAACTTGCCTCCAGTGGAAGGGTGTTAGATGGGTGGAAAGAAGGACAGACGGAGGGACAGACAGACTGATGAAACTCAATCCAATATCCCCCGCACCAATTCATGGATAATGGATAATGAGCTGTTAATTTTTCTAATTAATTGCTTTTCAGGTCAAAGGGACGTTTAACCCTTTTAAACCACTTTGGCAAAAATGGCTATGCATTCCATGATGTTTACAAGCCCAACGTTTATATTGTGCTTATTTTGTGCCATTCTTAGCAACGAAGCCACGCCAAGGTGGCAATAAATTTTAAATGATCAAATGGTTAAATGATCAAAATCAAGACTGGTGAGTCAATAAGTTGCTAATTATGCTTCTGAACACTGGGGGCTCTAATTTCTTGGCGTAGTGTGGCGTGGCGCAGCCCATGCAGTGGTAATTTCATCCAAAGTAAATTTCATACAAAGTAAAATGCAACATTAACGCATCATGCAGATATCGGACAGAGGCTTCTTTATTTCAACACTTTAAAGGTGAGGAGAGGAGCTCATTCTATTGCTGAAGAGTTGACTCGGCTGCGTTAAACCCAGTTAAGCCTTTTCTCCTCCCTCTTTGCCACTTGCGCCGGCAGGAGGACATAATGTGGCTTAAAATGTTATAGATTCATGTGATTATGGGTATCGCAGTTAAAGTTCTAATGGACAGGTTCCCGACTTTTAAAGATTATGCTTCGAGGTGAAAGCATATAAGCTACCAAAAAAGTTCCTTCACTAACCGTTATTTGGATCAAAGAAAACAAGAAAAAAATTACCAATTTAGCACACTTTTTTTCATCTTGGCCTGATTTTGGGTTTTGCTGCATTCCTGACTTCCTTCGTGTCAAATGCTTGCCGAGCCAGCTTCTCTGGAAAGAAATCTTTCTTATGCTAACAGAATGCAATTGCCCAGTCATCTCTATTTCGCTGTTGGGGGGATCCATTGTATATAGAAACCTGCATGAGATGGATCTATGTATACATAAATCCATCCAACAAATTACCAGAATTCTACTACTCCTAGAAGTGAACAACGGTAACTTAGATTGGGTACACGGCATTGGCAACCCGCAGCCAATTATAGCATATGAGATGACGTCTGGTCACATGATCTGCATGGTAAATTCACTAAATCCGTCACTTTGTACAGAGAAGCTGACAGTCGGAGAAATTAGTTAATTGTTGATAATTCCTGATGGCTTCATTAACATTAAATTGTGGGAGACAAGCTAATGCTGGTTTGCTTAAAGACTTCGATCAGATTAGTACAGAGACATGGACTTTGGTTATATAAGTATGATGGCCTGTTTTGTGTAATTTTACCAAATATTTTAATCTATTAAAGTCCACATACTTTGTTAGGTGTTTTGTCAGGTGTTTCTTTTAGATGAAATTATTTGCTTTAGGAAAAAAATCCCATGACTCCATGCGCCTTACGTAGTTGTACTGGTCAATAGCATGTCTCTGCAAACACGGAGGCTGCAGATTCAGACCCGCAGTTCTTGGACTGCATTTCTAGGACCTTAGGTTTTCTGTGACAGCGCCACCGCTCGAACTGGATGACAGCAAATACTATTCACTGTGTAACGATAAAATTGAAGGTTTATTCTACCCAAATGCCAAAATAATCCTTATTCATTATTAGGGTTAGGGTTAGCTGTTGTGAAAACCAGAGGGTCCTAAAACTGCGGTCCTGAAACTGCTGCCTCCAGTTCTACAGAGACACCCTACTCGTACTGGTTTGTGGGCAGCCTGCACTGCATTTGCGGAGAGCTGAGGTGGTTAGTTTCGATCATGATCACCTCCCCTGACAGTTTCTGGATTCACGGCTAGAGGCGCTCAAACTCATTGGATGATATTTCATTGGAACGCAGATCACTGACTAATCAATGCTTATTTCAGAGATTCTCATGTGGAATTTAAGTCCTTGCGCATGGAAGTTTTATCAGTTTCATGAGCATCACCGTATATTTCACCACTCCTGACATGGAAACCAATTATGACTTTTTTCGCAGGGGTTGGAAGCTACCTAAGATACACTTTACTGAACCCTGTGGGGTAATTTGTCCTGTGCATTTGACCAATCCCATTGTTAGGAGCAGTGGGCAGCCACAGAGCAGCGCCCGGGGACCACCTCCAGTTGTAAAACCAATTCCTTGGTCAGGGGTACTGGTAGGAGTAATAATGTATGTTTTTGTGGGTGGGGGAAATCGGAGTACCTGGAGGAAATGCACACAACAACAGTGAGAACATGCTAACCCCAGACAGACAGACCCCAAGTGCGATCCCAAGCTGGATTCAAACCCACAACCTTCTTGCTATGAGGCGGCAGTCCTAACCACCACACCCCAGGCTGGATTTGCACCTATTATTCTTGCTGTGAGGTGGCACTGCTGCTCACGTGATATAATATTAACGGTCATCTTCAACACGCAATGAGTCATTGCACACTTCTAGGAGTGATAGACTTCTGATATTTCTCATACTACTCCAAAACTTATTACATTACATTGGCTGCCTGTCAAATATCATGTAAATTTTAAGATTTGCCTATTTACTTTTAAAGCCTTACATGACCTTGTGCTTACTTATCACAGTAATTTCATTTCAGATAAGGTACTGTCAATCTCAGGTCATCCAACCAACCAGTGGTGTAGCGAGAACTGAAAATCTGGTGGGCAACAGATCATCTCTTGAAAACAAGTAGTAGTCCTGACTTGTTCTCAATGATTTTCATAATTTACCATAGATATACTCAGAGAACACTCAACCCTATCAGGTGTTGCTAGTTTTCCCCAACCCATTTAGGTAAGACGACAATCACTCATTTGGACGCCTAATTTGGTGCACTTAAATCTACGTTATTCAAAATTGCATACCTCTTAACTCCCATGCATATGGTGTGAGTCTCACGCTTTTTAGCAGCATATCACATTCTCATGCCATAGTAAGCAATCTTACACTTAAAAAGAAAATGTGAAGATTGAAAATTTTAATGCAGCATGCAAAATGATATTTAACTGCCACATCCCACTTTTTAATCAACCCATGCTGTACCACGCTTACAAAAAAAAAAGTTTACTTCAAGTTCATATTTTCAAGTAAATGTCAAGTATATTTTCCAGGTATACTTTTCCCAAGTGTACTTTTTGGTGTACTAATGTACTTGTAGTACACTTGTAAGTGTACTAATTAAATACTGCTTGGGACTAAATTGGCCCACTTTAAGTTTATAAAAATATACTTTTATGTATTCTTCAAGTTTAAGCAAAGTAAACATAAAGTACACATCTAGTTTACATCTTTATTTTATACTGCAAGTACACTACAATTGAACTTTTTAGAATACTGTGTTAAATAGTTGTATACTTCTAGCATACTTTCTTGTTTGTGAAAGTATACGTTAAATTATACTGCAAATAAACTTACAGACATACTGCTAGTTTATTCGTTGTATACTTTTAGTAAACTTTTCAGTTCATGAAAGTATACTATGAGGTATACTGCTAGGAAACTTAAAGACTGTCATTGGATGTTTAATGACCACAGTGAGTCAGGACCTCAGTTTCACATCTCATCCAAAAGACAACATCCATATCACTGCACTGGAGCATTGTTCCACCATAGGGAAGGCTCCAACCTACAAGCCCAGCAACACCTGCTCCAGCAGAGACTTATTTTCCCAGGTGGTCTCCCATCCAAGCACTAACCAACCCCACACGCACTTAGTTTCAGCTGCACATCTTGTGCATAGCAAGTAGTGGTATGGCTGCTAGTCACATAATTAGTACACACATTTCATTGTCATCATGTCAGACCAGATAGCACTGAAGTTCCAGTCTTCTTAACCTCATGTTTGAAAATACTGTCTACATTCATCTGTGAATCTGCACATAATGGCCAGCTAGATTGAACTGATATCTTACCTAAACACAGCAATGTTTGGTACAGGTACAATATGCACCACTTTGATGTCCACACTCTTGTTTAAAAACCACAAAATAATTTATTAAACAGAATATATCATCTTTCAAGTATTATTATAATTGGAATATGATTTAATAAAGGAAAATGAGTGACCAATAATTTTTGTGGAGGGATGTTCTGGGCACCACCAACTTTCAGTTCTGGCTACACCTCTGACCACTGGCTACACCACCAGCTAATGCATGCAAAGTTAACCGAATGAGTTATCGGAACGACAACTGAACAATTTATGTTAAGGTTGCATTATTGCATTAGTGAAATTCCCATGAAACACCACATTTGTGTTTACAGGCTTGACTGTACTAAAAGCAGTAACCTGTATTGCGTTCAACAGAAATTTGAAAATTGTGAATGTGGGCTATGGAATTCAGAGAAATTTATGTTTTTTATATTAATGATGTGGATAAAAACTATTGCTTTTTGTGTTATCAAAGTGTGACGAGACTGAGAGCAAGAAGCTCTGTTCAGTATGTTGTCATCAAGTCTCAGTTTTACACGTGTAATGTCAAGCAGCGATAGTTTTATTGAGGATTATATTTCAATATTTCTCACCATTTTAAATTTTTTTTGCACATCAATGACCATAATTAATAACCATAATCACTAATCATAATCAGTAACCATATTATGTAAGCAGCAGTAACACACACACACATACACACACACACACACACACACACACACACACACACACACACACACACACAAGCAGTTCACACATGCATAAGCAGTTCACACGCGCATAAGCAGTCTGCTTCTGTAGCTTTGTTTAGTACCTGTTCTGTTCAGTTGATTTGAAAACATAATCAGTTGAGACATTTAAATGTATTTGATTTGTGTAGCTTTGATCAATATTTGTTCAGTAAAATCATGAGTTATTACTGAAAGCACAGTTGTAATCCTGACGTGCACCACGTGCCTGTGCCAAGTACTTCAGTAATAACAAACATTGAGCTGCTTGTGATGTGTACAGTGACACTTGACTTGTTCTTTTGGGTGTGGTCAATAGCCTACATAAACACAACAACAAAAAAAAAAAAATGCTACTGCATCAAGAAAATGGAACGACTTGTGACACAGGAGCGAGAAAAAGAGCCTTTGGCATGTTACAGGCAGATCTCAGCCGCCGAGTGGTGGTGTGTCATTTGCACTGTCACCGTTCAACAATCAGTCGGCTGTCTATCCAAGAATGGAACAGCCATGTGTAAGTGGGCAAAAACTTGGTTTTCTGTAGGGCCCGTGAGCACGCATGTGTTGTTCACATAGATTGCGTCAAATGGTACTTGCCCTCACCCATAATCGTCTTGGACCCCTCATCTCATGATCAGTTTTGGTTGCTGTCCGGAATCTGTCACGTACAGGCTGTAACCTAGATGTGGCGCTCTTGAGCTGCCATCGTCACTTGTGGCTGCCCTAAGTGGGGTCGGTCAGTGACAATGCCTGTGTTCCATTCTCGAATTGACAGATTGGTGAACGGTGACAGTGCAGGTGACGCACCACCTCTCGGCGGCTGAGATCTGCCTGTAACATGCCAAAGGCTCTTTTTCTCTCTCCTGTGTCACAAGCCGTTCCATTTTCTTGATGCAGTAGCATTTTTCATCTTTTTTGTGGGCTTCATGCAGGCTATTGACCAGACCAAAAAGAACAAGTCAAATGTCAACAGTAGACATCACAGACAGCTCAATGTTTCTTATTACTGAAGTGGTTGGCGCGTACACGTGGTCCGCGTCAGGATTAAAATGACACACGCTTCTCTTTATTTCATCTGCTGCCTTGCTGGAAAAGCAAAAAAAAATCTATTGATTCTTCATTTTGCCGCAGATATAGTACATACCTCACCGGTGCATTTTAATGGCGCTGAGTAGGCTTCTTTACCAGAAGGTATTAGAATGAAATGTCATGGTTTGCACTTGAGGCTAACACCAGTACATTTGACCTTTGAGAAAAATTAGCTACTCATTAAAATTCTGGTATTACAATTTTGGCTAGATCAAAAACCAGCTGACACACTGAGTCCCCAGGACCTAGTTTTGGAACCTCAGGTCTGAAGGGCAAAATAGTGGGCTACGCCTCAGAGATATTTGCAGTTACCTTCAGAAATATAATTTTGATGAGTGACCTATGTCAATAAACGCTGATAAAATTTAGACTGATAGCTGTGTATGAGAGTAAAACCGGAAATATTAACATTACTGTCGTGACCCATACTCCATGCTTCAAGTTAATCAGGCCAACTGCCATAACAATTAGTTTAACCTTCAAGCTGTAGAAACAAAATATTTGCCTATGCAAACCTGTGGTTTGAAAATGTATAATGCACTGTGAAATTAAAGTCATTTTATGTAGCTGTCAAATCAGTGATATAAAGACTTGCTGTGGCATGAATTATCAACAAAACTAAATCACTGCTCAGTACGCGAGAATTATTCTCGCCACAGAGTTAAAGACATTTGTCTTAAGGCTGTCATTCTGGAGACTTTGAAAGTGTTAAAAATGCAACAAGTGCAAAATCCACAAGAGTGGGAGTAAACACAGTTTACATTGTGGTCAAGGCTTATTTTTAGAGCTTGCACTCATTCCTTTTAGCTCCATTTTAATAAAAACAATCCAACAATCATTACTGTGAAGCCAGTGAGCTACTGTTTGCTATTTTAGATAAAAGAAAATAACACACATTATGGTTATCTGAGTCACGTTTGAGTGGGATGACTTCATTTTTTGATGGACAACTAAAATTAAGTCTTGATGGCCCCATGTACAAGCAATTTTGCATAATTTCAACCCCTGGCATTCCTCAGAGCTGAACAGGACAACATGTTTTGAAATTGTCGGCAGTTTGTTCAAAATATTAAAAAACAGTGTACATTGGCCGTATCTGGTACGAGGATACACATTTGTCAGTGGTGCCATGTTCAGCCGCCTTTTGATTTTGGCCAAGTTGAACTTTTTACTGATCTTTACTGATCCTTAAGTGTTTTCTCATTATATTGAAAAAGATTTTAACTGTATTCTCAGAGTTAATTAAGGCTGTTTTCAGGCCTGTGGTTAGTTTGCTTTGTTCTCAATCAGGGAATCAAGTTGCTAAAATGTGCATTTATCCTAATTTTGGTTCGCCCTCTCATGGTAACTTTTCTCAGTGGACCAAAATGGTCCATCTGTCTAAAGACTGTCACCTCAGAATGTTTTTGAAGTGTTTGTGTTCCAGGACAGCCTGGAAGACACCAGCGGAATGGGAGGAGGGAAACTTTTATGAAACATTTTCTTTTGGAAGCCTTGTTTCAATGTGTAGTGTTACTGCCCTCATCTAGCAGCCTCCCCATGAATATCAAGCTTCAGCATAAATTGTCCCATCTGTAAGACATTTAAATGAGGAGTATAGACAATAACGAGGAAAAGATCAACTCATAATTTACATCTCAGTTAATTTTAGAAGCATGCACTTTAAAAAAACCAAAGTGGTCTCAACTGAAATAGGTTAGTGTCCAGGCTGCCTTAAAATTTTAAGCTCATTGAACTTGAGATGAGAAGTTGAGGTAATATTCAACTTATAATCTTAAATTCAGTTAACTTGAAATTTTAAGCCTGGACACTCACTTTTTTCAGTTGAGACAACTTTAGTTTTTTTACAGTTTGGCAGTAGATAGTGCTAACCGCTAACATTAAAATAAGTTTGTTCCATTGCAATGCTATTGTTGGTGTCATGGCCATGAACTCCGCAATATCCTCAATTTTGACAATGGGTTGGCTCCCAATAATTTTGTTCAAGATGTCAAACCAATGATGCCTCTCATTTCCTCAGCTTCCACTTCCTCTGGGTGAATCGCAAGCTTTGACACACTGATACTGCTCTGCAGTGAAAGCTTTTCTCTTCAAGCACCTTGTTGAACAGTTTAAAAACGTTTGTGTTAAAGAGTTTTCACTATGTTGCGTCATAATGTACCAAGTATGACGCATTGCATCTCATCAGTGCTCCATCAGTGGATTTGAATGATATCAGTCGACTGCATTATCATTTATTGGAGGCTTACATTTGAGCTCGTAGGTCCCAACTGCAGCTACTAGTAGTTTGAGTAGTTCGCGCTAAGATGGAGGCTGGAGTGGTTGGTCAGGCAAGTAAAACAACAAACTTTCCTGCAAGAGATTCAGGTTCACTTCTCACCCCAGGCAGCTTGACATTTATTACTGTGAGGTGCAACTGCCTTTTAAAATAGTCAACTATATTTTATAAAAGCACAGTCCCCTTTCCCAAATCCTCAATTCCAACCTCAACCATTTAAAAAGGATGAGTGCCTTTACCTAACCCTGAATCCTAACTTAAACATTTTGAAAAGCACGGTCACCTTCCAGTTACCCAGAATTCTAACCTTAACTTTTCAAAAAAGCATGATTGCCTTTCCCTAACCCTGAATTATATGGTCAACATAATAGAAAGAACAATTTCTGAATCACTTGCTGTGGGTAGAGTAGGGCCATATCTGTTGCACTGATAAAATTTACAGAAGGACCCTATTAGCTCATATCTATAGTGCTAACAGTAGGTACAGTAGGGCCCCACTAGCCCATATCTATTGCAGTAATATAAGAGATGATAGCAACTTTCATCTTATGCAATTCCCATTATGATTTGATTTGATTAAATTCTTCAGTATGGCAGGTTGGAGGGAAAGGTTGGTTCAGAAGCCTCCCAAAACCATCTCTCGAAGTGGACTCAGCATTTGGCCTGCACCAGAGTTTGACTCAGTCGCACCCTCCCAAGTGAACAGATCTTGCTTGGGAAAGGCTCCAGTTTGTTTTAAGCAAAATAAAAGATTTGGGTGTGAAAATGCCTCAAGACTCAGTATGACCATGTTATGCTCATTAGGCTATACCCTATCCTGACCTACAAACCACTAGTTTATCTAGCCCCCTATCACAGCAGTAGATCAGACATGTTATGAGTGTTACGGTGTAGAGGAGAACATATTCGATTCTATTTTGAAGGGTTTTGTCAATATCCCCTCTTACCCTGGGAGCCCTCCTGCTTCCATTTTGTTTGCAACAGAGACATCCGTTGACCACACATCATACTGCCAGCGCTTCTGCCCCAGGACTCCACCCAGCACGGTGCCTGTGTGCACCCCCACACGCATGTCCACCTCTGTCTGCGTCTTTTCACGCACGTATCTGGGGACACAAAGAGCCCACAAAGAATCAGAATCAGCTTCTTGACCTGCAGTACGTAAAGCAATACAGTCAGATTCAGAGCAACATGGCAATGCAAACACGTTGTACATTAAAGGTGCACTATGAAAGTTTGTTTACTTTCTGCGCAATTACATTTTTGTCTCAATTCACCGACATCTCGATCCACGAGCTGCCTGCCCCTAAATTCACTGTAAAAAAACCCGGGCTCTGGAGACCACACAGGCATCACAAACTGCCAATATACTCAAGGGGCACAGGCGGTGCCCCATAACATAACAAACCGTCCTGGCCAATCACCGACAAGAGTTGACATTTATGGAAGCATAGGAGGGAACTATAGGAGGGAGTGGCGGGCTTCCTCTCTCTTTTTTTTTTTAATTTCAAATGTAAACAGAAGTGAAAGTAAAATAAATAAACTTGAATAGTGCACCTTTAAACTGAGAAAAGGAGAAGCTATTGCATTCTTTTTGCAATTTCAAACTTGATGGATTAACAGTACCAGGTACGGAAACAAAGACCCAATATTTTGAAAGCACTCAATTCAAGTATGACTGACATTACGTGAGATTTTTGCTAAAGCACATGAATGTCCATGCAATGGTGTGCACCTGGTTTGGAAACAATCCTTGATCGTGCCACAGCCGACTGGCTTTGAAGCCTTAGGCTGGATTTCCATGAACGCCAAAAATTCAGCACCCGTTTCGTCATGCGGTTTGCCTCTTTATTTCCCTTTATTCAGAAAAGAGTATTCAACCAAATCATGCTACAAGTCACATTATACCATGGTCTGGATGAATACTCTTTTCCGATTTGCTGGCAGGTATGCATTCCAACATGAGGAACCGCACAGGTAGTTAGGCTACGGAAATTTCACCATTCAAAATTCTTCCACTTGCCAACCTGTAACTATAGCAAAGTTAGAGCACTGGCATTTGGCTGGGTGTAACAGAAGCCTACTCATTTACCTCCAGTAAATTGGAGGCGGCGCCAGATAAGTTGTGTCCTGCGAGGTGGGTAACAATAGGTACTCCAGGGATAATAACTGTAAATATTAAAGCAGCGAAGTAATCATGCTTTATTTATTAAACGATAGTAACTGTGTATGGTAACAAAGGAAGCCAACACGTCCACTTCTTGTATCAGCAACTGTTGACAGTTCGCTAGCTACGTTCAATGACAACAGACTGTTTTCAGCTCACTGGCTCTACGGAAACCATCTTAAGTTCATTGTAATTGAGGGTAGCAAGTTAGCTAAGTCTGCATAATCGTGCATAATGTTGTCTCATGCATTATCTTCATTTCAGCCGGAATCCGTTACCACATCATTAGCTGGTAAAAGGATGTAAGTGTGCGCAAAAAATTCTTTCTCCATGAAGGTAAGCTGAATAAAGTTAGCTGGTTCAGTTTAGCTAGGCCGATACTATTGGCTATGAGAAGGCGCGGTGCCTGTGTAATGATTACCAGCTCGTTTTAAGCGCAAAACTTTCACCAAAAATTTCTGAATGCTTTGATTAGATATTGCTGGCAAATGACCATGGTATAAGTGGGATAATCAACTCGTACGTGTGCATTACACGGATTCAAGGAACTTTGGGTAGGCAACTACCCTCCGCTTCGCGTTGGGTGGTTATTTGCCTCGTGACTTAAAACTGTGTAATGCACACCTACGACTGGATTTTTCATTACTTAACGTTGGTGTGGCCAGTCAGACTTCTGGACCTCAACAAAGAGCCTTTGCTCGTAGGGTAGGTACACTTTTCAATTTTGTTTTTTCATAAAAATGGGGCATTACTGAGAACCGAATATATCCAAAGTAGGCAGTGACACTGTGTTTTGTTGCCATTTGGCCAATTAATTAGGTTAATGTAGCAACTTAGCGTGTGGATGACGGACTTATGAAGAAATACTTTCAGCGACAGCTAGTTGCTTGCGAGATAACATTGGATATGTTTAATTAGCTGTTAAGCTAGCTAGCTTTCCTTTCTGTTCACTGTGATACTGTATCGGTAATCGCACTGAAAATGGAATGAATCCAATCGAGGTGAAGCAGCAGCAATATTGGTTCTCTAAGCTCTTGCTGTGTGTATCTATTGACCGTATAATTAAAGCAATCTCAGTCGACAGGGGAGGAACAGCAGACGCAGAGTCTTAACGATAGTGAGGATGATTATGCAGTTGAAGTCAATGAACAAGCAGCCGAGGCAAGGCCAGCAAGAGAGAATGAAAGGAGACTCTGAGCCAGAACATCCCTCCAAGGGATGAACAAGAAGAGACAGAAACTTTGCATGAAAGTGTGGAACAGACAGCAAGATCAGCCACAGCTACAGAGACTGGTGATGACTCAGCTAGATTTAGACCAGCCACTACTCAACTTGTCCCTGGTCCAACAGGTGAATTTATCTCTGTTTGTGCCCCTGATAATATAATGGATGGGTAACAGGGTAAAATCATTTGGATAAATGTGTAGTTTAAACTGTGTCTACAGTAATTGAAAAATTTTCATGATAATCATACTAAACCTTTTATTTACAATTATCAGTAGTTGAGGCTAAGTAGTCTGAATAGAAATGTTTATAGGCCAATATTAAAAATGTAATTACTATGGATAACACTTACTACTTATACTATTTCTATTCTTGAGTGTTATAGAAAAACCTAGCAAGTCTAATTTTGGTTGAAACTAAGTTAGGATCATTTTTGTACTTATTAAGTTTTGCCTCATCATTTACAGTAAGATACATGAAGAATAATCTTTGATTTCCTGTTTTCCTGTGGCAAAACCAAGCAAATAATTGGTATTTAATCAGTTGTGAAGTAAAAATCAAGCAAGTTGATCTTCCTTGGTTCTTCCGTGTAAAATTTTCTATTTTTTAATGGTAAAACCTTGTCAGTATGTAGTAGCATACCTATATTATCTGATTTGTGAGGTAAGTCCCCATGCAGAGCATTGGATGTGCAGGACATTCATGGTCAGAATTCGTAATTCACATGCTCATAACGAATGAAAAATGGCTTGAAGAGGGAAGCAGATGGTGGAGTTAGCACTGAAAAACTGTCAAAAGCCATTTCAGCAGCATAATCATTAGGTTTTTGTCCATCATTTTGAGATTTGACATTTTATATTTTCAGGTGGAAAAATGTCCAAAGTCATATTGCCTGGGATACTAATAAAAAAGAAAAAAAATTACTCCATAAATATATCTTATTATGTAATGAACAAAAAATTACCATGTCTGTTATGATTCTGCTCTGACTATCATGATTCTGATCTGCTTTGCCATGTCTCTGATCTGTTTGCCTTGTTTATATTTGGATCTTTGCTGACTATGTCTGACTCTGCCTTGGATTATGTATTGTGACTTGGTTACTTAGATTTGTTCATGAATTGTCTAGTTTAGTTTTTCCATGTTGTATATTTTGCCATATTCCATTCCTGCAGTTATATTCCTGTCCATGTTTTTGTTTTTACCATGCATGGCACTTTGTCTCCCCCTGTCTGGTCTTCTGTCATGTGTTTGCTCTTATCCCCGATACTGCGTGCCACACTTTCTGGTGATTTGATGGATTCTGGGTTTCAAACATTCCTTCCATTCTCGTTTCCTTCCTTCATTTTGCTTTTTCTATATAACTAACCAATACTAACAGTTTGTTGTTTTTGCTAAATTACTAACCAAGACTAACATTGTACATAGTACTAACTTACTAACAAGCGCTAGGGATTGTATAGCTGCACTCTACTAATTGACTAACCATCTCTCAGCATTCGCTCTGTTCTAGTCTCCACCTCTTGTCTTCACTCAATTTACTTTGCTGTGTTTCTTGCAGACTCTCTGCACCTGTCTAATCACTGTTCTGCCACTCAGTCTGTGCACTTAGAAATCCCTAACCGGATCTGTTTGTTCTGTCTATAGGTTGTCCGCGTTTGGGCTTTTGCCTATTTTATGTGATTAGGTTCTCCCTCTTGTTCCCTCCTTTGTAATTAGTCTCATTTCCAGCACCTGTGTTCTGTGTAGCATGTGATTCCCCTGGAGTGTATATTAGGAGTCTTTTCACTGCACTTCCTCGTCAGATCGTTTCTCTCAGTCTACTTGTGCCACATTTCTCTCGCCTTGTTCTCTCAGTGACACCTTTCTGACTGGACCGTCCGACTTTTCGATTTTTGGCTTTGTAATTTTGGATTTATTGTTGCATCTGTGTTTTTTGACCCTTTTCTGCCCGACTACGAGTTCTATGATTGCTGGCCTGGTTACGGTTTGGATTACGGCCACTGGATTTTGGCTTTGCTTCTCTGATATACCTGTGCCTGTGTACCAAACCCACTCTTGTCCGTCCAGGAAATGCGTGTTTTTTTTTTTTTTATTTGAGTTGAATGTGCTGGATGCATATTATCTTTTTAATGAAAAGGAATAAAGGACATAGCCTAGGAAATATCAGGTCTTTATTTTCTGTGAGTGTTTATTAGAATGGACTGTTGGTAGTCAGGAAAGATATAGGAGAGTTGGGGGGGGGGCATGCAGTACATGACCATGGGCTGGAGCTGAATCCGGGTGACACACAGAGGACTGATTGGGTGTGCCACCCTAAGATTTACACTGGCCATCTGGCTACCCCTAAAAATTTTCAGGGGGCGCCATTGCGTAACATTGATGACTCATGTCATGTAACTGTGTAATGTGACACAGCAATCACAAGTTGTATGATGGATACTTTGGCCGTCTTGATGGGTCCTTGGCACGAGTAACTATGTCCTCATTTAGCAGGTTCAAGGGAAGGCGCTTAAGCACCTATTCTACTCGTCCTAATTGGTCAGCTGTCAGAAAGGCCTAAGGCTAAGTTTATAACTGGAGAAAGACCAAGGCCTAAAAAGAATGAGCTGGCTAAGACCAACGAATGTTCCATGCGCCACTTCATGGAGGGAAATTACAAACGCTACAGGTGGTTGACAGAAAGCCCCAAGCAGAACGAGCTGTTTGGCAAGCCCTGCCTTCTCATCAGTTTAAGCCCGGATACATTGAGTAGCAGTGCTTTTAGCAGCCGAAACAGCTTCACCAGGGCAGCTATCAAACATCAGATCTCGGATCACTATATGAATATGATACATCTGAAAATGTTTGGTGCAGCCAGGGTGGATTTGCAGCTTGATGAGCAACGGAGGCGTGAAACAAGCCTGCACAACGAGAAGGTGAAAAAAAAAGAACCCAACCTACAGAGGAGGCTGATAGACAGCGCTACCTTTTTTGGGGCAGCAAGAATTATCTTTCAGAAGGCCTGATGAGAGAAGCGAGTCTCATTATCCAGGTAATTACATTGAATTGTTAGCCTTACTGTCAAATTATGATGCTGACCTGCGGCAGCACCTTGCAATAGCGACAGTATTTACGGGGGCGTCAGGTAGGATTCAAAACGACCTCATAAATGCTGTTGCAAGGTGCTAAATGATGCTATCAAAAAAGAGATCAGCCGAGCCAAATTTGTGTCAATTGGGGTTGATGAAACCTCTGACTTCAATAACACAGCACAGCTGCCATATGTCCTGAGGTACGTTACAGTGGACAAGGGTGTGAAAGAGAGATTTTAAAAGTTTGAAGACATTACGGATAAAAAAAATCGAGCCCACATCGAACTATTTTGATCATTGAAGTTTTGGAAAGCTATGACTGCAAAACAAAGTTGGTAGCTCAGTGCTATGATGGAGCCCCAGTAATGAGATCAGGCCTCAATGGAGTGCAGGCGCATGTGAAAGAAAACGTCCCACAGGCTCTCTTTTTGCACTGTTACGCACACAGGGAGCTTCAAAAATCATAGACTGCAAGATCTTTTTTTGCAAATCTGGGAGGGTCGTCAGCATTTTTTACATGTCCTCCCAAATAGCCGCATGATTTTTGTGTAAGACGCCTCCCACGAGTTTCTAATGTCAGGTGGAACTTCTACTGCGGGTTGGTGTGCACAGTGCATGAGAAAAGAGTCGAGCTGGTTGAACTGTTCCGACACATATTGGACCACGCTGAGGATTTAGATCGTGGCACAGTACATTGCGCATCAGGACACTGATCACAGCGGAAGTCATTTGACTTTTGCTTTTTCCTTTCCTTGGCATTTTTGACTTTGCTGATGTTCTTTTTGAGATCCTTCAAAATAAGAACCTGAATATGCAGTTCTCCCTGGCTAGGATTGAAGAGTTTTGTCAGAGCCTTGAAGGTGAGTGGAGAAATATTGATGGCAACTTTGAGGCAACAGTGGAGGCAGTTAGGCAGCCAAGTGCAGCGAACGGAAAACCCGACACTCAGCTGTAATCACACAAATCAATGATCGGTTTGCAGATCACGAACGACTGCCTTTTTTTTTTTTGCTGGATGCACAGAAGTTTCCACAATACAAGCAGGCATTTCCAGAGGCAGAGCTGAAGAGCCTGGAGGAGAGCTATGGAGCTCAGTTTGACCTCTCCCTACTCAGAGCTGAACTTAAAGTGATGTACTGCATGACAGACTACCAGGGGAAGAGCCCAGCTGATCTACGAACTTTTCTGAAGACCATGGGGATTGCTGTCAATATGTCACAACTATATGCCCTCGCATGGTTGATCCTAACAATACCAGTGTCCATAGCCTCTATTGAGTGCTCTTTTTCGGCTCTCAAATGCAACAAAACGTATGCACGGGCTACAGCTGAACAAACATGACTTTCTTTGCTGGCAGCTATCTCCATAGAGAAGGAGCTACTCGTTCATCTCAAGCAGCACGGAAAACTGCACGAGGCCATCATAGAGCGATTCATCTGGAAGGATCGCAGGATGGATTTTATCTATAAGTGATTGGAGAGTGTTAGTTTTTTTTAACACCCTCTCTGGATCAGATTGGTGCTGCTGTTGGGCCAATATATGTTTTTGGTGTTGCTTCTGAGTCAAAAGTTAAACTCTCTTATAATCACGCACGCACGCACGCACGCACGCACACACACGCACACACACACACACACACACACACACACACACACTTGCACGCTCTCTCTCCCTCCCCCTTCTCCCTCTCTGTTGCAGCCATTAACCCTTTTACGTCAAATGTGTCATCGCCGACACAGATATGCGTGTAATTTTGAAAGTACCGTAATTACTGTAAGTTTTGCAGAATGGAAGAAATTCCAACTGTTCCTGAAAGCTGAGAAGCT
Source organism: Gymnothorax reevesii (assembly GCA_029721435.1). Taxonomy (NCBI): domain Eukaryota; kingdom Metazoa; phylum Chordata; class Actinopteri; order Anguilliformes; family Muraenidae; genus Gymnothorax; species Gymnothorax reevesii. The sequence goes on from CM056576.1 coordinate 60,234,666, forward strand.
GTGCTACAGCCCAAATACAGGTTACTATGGTAAACACGGCAGCATAATTCTCTGCTGGGATTTTTGCATTAGTCCTTAAAGGGTTAAGAGGATTAAATTTGCATTCCAAGTGAAATATTGTGGACATGCTCCTTGGCATCCAAATTGTGAAATTACTGATTGTTTTTGTTATATCTTTGTGAGGTACATTTAGAAAAGTGTTTTATTTTTTTGAGTCTGTTAAAAAAAATTAATTTGATTTTTTGAAGTGATTTAGAAGTTTGTTCTATGGGTTTGCTGAGCAAACATGCACTGTGCACACCAACTCGCAGTTGAAGTTCCACCTGACATTAGAAACTCGAGGGAGGCGTCTTACACAAAAATCATGTGGCGATTTGGGAGGACATGTAAAATTACGCAGTAATTACTTTTTTCAACTTTTTATTTGCCAGTTCGATTTTAAAAGGAGGCTCCAATATATTTTGGGGGGCTTTTATTACCGAGAAGGGGTCTAGAATATTAATATCAAATATTAAAGTCGCGAATACACATGCTGCGCGTGCCCTAGCATCCATCTGTTCTGTGTCATCAGTAACATGGATTACCACGTATGCAGCACGAGAAATTAAACTCAAAATTTACTTGACTGGGTGCTTGATGTTTTTACTCACCCGAATCTTTCTCTGAGTACCCAAATATCAAGGTAAGCCAAAAAAGTACTGATTTTATTTGATATTGGTGCTGGCTGAATACAGAAATATTTCCCTTTGCGTTATTGGCCGATTATGCAGTCCTCCCCCTCATACCACAAAACTTCTCATAACTTGAACTGCACGGCTTTCACACCGCGGCCCACACTTTGAAAAATCATCGCCGCATTTTCTTTTGTTTATCGAGGCTCTGACATGGCCTATTGTTCTGTGATAACCACGCGAATGTAACAACTCACAAATTTTGCCATAAATCTCAGATTTTTGTGAGTAGAATCCAGTTGTAATTGTAGGGTAGTGTGGGGTAAGACGCCCTTAAGGGTAAGATGCCCTTTGCATATAATTCAATTTCAGCCATGCCCAGTATGTGGCTCTTGACTTAGAAAAAAGCAATTTCCACCTGGAGGAATATTCCAAACAACAGATAAGTCAACAGAGCCAGTTACATGTGAGTACTCAAAATATGTGTGGTTTTACTGTCTTACCAAATGATAACCAAATGAATCATTTTGCCACAAGTATTTGAATGCTCCAAGAGTCCGCAGGACATATCGATGTAACTCTCTGATGCCTTCTCTATGTATAAAAATGGGTCCAGTGTAGGAGAAATTGGAGTTAATGAGCCAAAACCAATGTGGTGGTGCTCGGGGTAAGATGCCCTTTTTGGTTTGGGGTAAGATGCCCCAGGGCATTTTACCCCATTTGAGTCATATTCCAATAACTGAATTTTGTGTTCTTTTTCAGTGGCCTTTTTAGGGGAAATTTGTGTCAGTCTGCGGCCTGATCATTTGGAATTAAAGGTATAAGCAGGGGACTCCCACAACAGCGCGTAGTGCTGAGCAGTTGTGGACAGTAAACAACATGATTACTTATGCATAACCCAAAAATTGTCATGACATACTTTCGAAAATATAGATCGACGAATAATTAGAGCGTCAATTTATTGCAAAAAATTAATTAGATCTCTTTCCCAGAAAAAAATATAGTGATGCGTTTTTAAATTCCTTGAGTGTACATCACATTTGTATATATACGCATAATTAAATGGCCCTTTTCGAAGCAACTTGTATTCGAATTAACATAAATTTGTCCTGAGCATTACACCGTTTGGCAACCATTCCCTGAGTGAGACACTTTTGGCCTGGCCCACTTTCCAGCCTTTTTATGGGCCTCGTTACTGATGATCAGAATGACCTGCGAGTGGGAGTAATTTAAACAGACTTAAGAGTTTGTAAAATTTCAGATGTATGAATACTAAGTGACTTTGATGAGACAAAGCCGCAAAACCACTTAAATTACACTTGTGTGACACTCCTGCACACCTAAAGAGTGTGTATGTTCACTGACTACTGCTTTATAGCTAGTTTTGCACTGTTTTTATTCTGCTTTGTCTAGCAACAGAAAATATCAAATCTTGCGTGACATAATCTGTTATGGGACTAGGGAAGCAGATATGTTGGGTGCCTTGGGGAAAGAAAACTTCCACCATCTCTGAAACATGACCACATGCATGTTTCGCAAAACCAAAGATGTAACGCTAAACCGTTCTAAAATAAGCAATTCAAGTGTTTGAATGCAGTTTATAAGCTAAGCTAAACCCAATAGTGATGCTGATTTTGCTGACACAGCAAAATAACGAGTAGTGTTCAGTTTGCAACAAAGCGCTAACGTTATGGGTGTTCCACTCAGGGAGCTGTCACCACACAGCTGAAGGCCTTGGCATCCTTTTTCTGACCATGTAAAGATATAGCTCCAGTAAATAATTAAAACAATATCTGCTTATGGAGCAAAGACTAAACTTACCTTTCACAACATTAAATTGACTGAAAACATTACGCCATAATTTTATATTTGTATTTTTAGGGAAATTTTAATTTAATGAATGCAAAAAAGTGCCCCACTCAAGAAACGGTTCCTTTAACTGATGGAATTCAAAACGTTCAAGATTAAATTATATTAGATATGTTAGCGAGAAATAATGAATCTTTATGTTTTTTTATTAAAGAAGGACAATATTGTAGTGGTTTTTAGTTTTTTGCTTCGGGGTTCTGCCATCTCGTATCCTTAGCAAATTTTTAAATGCAGGTGATGAAATGGCTGGCTGCCCTTCCAGGCACCTCTTGTCTTTACCAAAACCAATTTAGGAGAAAATTCAATGGGAACGTGGCCTACAGAGGTTGCGCCTGTCATGGTGTTGGCCTGCAGGCCCTTTCCCCTGTTGCATTCTTCGCCTCCACCTTAAGGGGCAACAGGTGTGGCTCGTTAAGGTGGAGGTGAAGCACTGTTATTTAAGGGCTGGCTGCACCTCATTTTGGTGCAGCAGTATTCTGTGTTCTGGAGCCCTGGCTGTTTCTTGTGTGCTGCTGCTCTCCTTCGGGAATGTTTTTACAATTTAAATTAAAGATTTTATATTTTTACTCAGCCTGTGCGTTTGGGTACATGATCCCAGTGCCCGCCGGCTTCATTCCTTCTGCCGGCGGGGGCTAAACCATGACAGCGCCAGGCTCGTTCATGCACAATGAAGGTAACCGCAATGCCTTACTAAAGCAAGGAAATGATGCAAAAGCTCCTTCTTTAATCGAAAATATGGCTTGACCCCGTGTTAAAGAAACAAGGAAGGTGACCAAAAGAATTTCATAATATGGAGAATCAGAGTTACCGAGTAGCCAGTCACCGGCTACTATTGAAACCCCTAGGCACCACAGCCGAGCAAGCAATATTTTGATGATTTGCGTGTTTTAAAACTTATATGTGACTTGCTGTACAATGTATTATATCTGTAGGTGGATTTTTTTGGGCAAGTGAAATTCCTTTGTGGGTAAGAGTTTTGCAAATGCTTGAAAATTTTCTTGCCTGACTGGGAAAGTGCTGAAAAAAAGTAATGTCACACCCTGGTACATGCAACCCATGCTACCACTGGTTTGTAACTCACCTCTCTGCTCACAATTCTCTATTGTCCTTTATCCACCACCTCATCCATCCATTTCCCTGATTTCTTTGCCCCATCACCCCTCTGAGCCCAACTTGCCCACATTTTACTCACGAGATTGCCTCCACCATGGCCAGACCCATCATGATAGAGCAGGATGCGTGATCCTCACGGTAATCTGGCAGGCCACAGATGCAGTAGTAACAGTCCCCAAGGATCTTTATCCTCAGCTGGTGATATTTCTGAGGAGAAAATACAAGTGAATGGATGAAAGATGAAAACTGCCACACCGGGTGAAAGGCAATGTGAAGACTATGTGTTTGTGTACTGCGGTGGCCTTTGATTAAAGAAGTGGCCAACTTTGGTGTTTGAGGTTCAGGCTCCATTGGGAAAATTGTTGGCTGTTCTTTTGAGCTAACTGCACAATTTTTTTTTTCTCCTGTAAATTCTGAAGAATTCTAAACGACTGTGCTCGATGTACAAGTTATTTTGCAAATGATACCAACCATTGGAAAAGGAGAAAAACAAGTAAGGAGCATATATTATGTTATTGAACCATTCTAGCATGAGAGGATAGTAAAACCATATATTAAATTTCCCGTGATGAAGGGTTAATACAGCCCTCAAAAGCGCTTAACAGAAAAAGCGCGTAAGCCAGGGGGAGAATACGCGTAAGTGTTATTTGCATGAGAAACGCCCGGAAACGCCTGGCCTTGCTCCGTCCGAAGTGCGTAACTGCCTTCAAGGCGAGTTTATGCACAGACTTAAGTCGAGGGGAGAATACGCATAGGCTGAAAAGCGCGTAGCTACGCGCTTTTTTCGACTTAAGCGCACGGGAGAATTAGACCCCTTATTGCATTGAAAGCGGTGGTGATACGTATGAGGGGTTGCCCTTACTGATGTTTGCTGTTCTCGAAACGGTCCAAGAGACGCAGGGTTGTAGTCCTGCTGATCTCATCTTTGGCCATACAGTTCGTAGTCTCTTAAAATTGAGTAAACAGTTATTGGTTAAAAAGTCTGCTCCTGTCTCTATTCTTGACTACGTTAATTCATTTTGTGAGCGACTTCGTCGGGCCTGTAATATGGCCAAAGTAAATCTTGCTGCATCGCAGATAAAAATGAAAAATTGGAATGATAAATGATGTCTCGCGTACCTTCCAGAAAGAGGATTTGGTACTTGTGTTTCTTCCTGTTCCAGACGCTCCTTTGCTAGCAATGTTTTCTGGTCCCTATGAGGATAAGAAACTTTGTGAAACAAATTACTTAATTTATACCCCTAATCACAAGCGAGGAAAAAAGAGGCTATGTCAGTGTTAAAAGCTTGTGTCCAGAAAGCCTGCCGCGGAACCTGTGCCTGTTGTCGCCATATCTCCTCCTCAGTACCCTTGAAGAAGATGGGTTGAAGGGAAGTTATTCTTTGTTTTTTTTTTTGGTGCTTGATTACAAAATTCTATTTTGCAGACTCTCAATGATTGTTTGTTACATTTGCTTGAGCCACAGGGAAGGGATGTTATATTGTTTGAGTTTTTCGTTTGTTTTCAGATATTCTGTCTAAGACTAATGTCTTAGTTCATGAGGTTGATCTTAGTTCATATCGTGTTAATCCTAAAGAGGGCAATAATGCAAAACGAAGTTGATACTTGTTGGAAAATGGCCTGGCAGTTCCTAGTTAGTCCCTGAAATTCTCCTTGCCTCTTGGTGCCAAAGCCAGATGGCTCTTACCGTTTTTGTACAGACTATCGGAAAATGTTGTTGCATTGTCTCGTGCTTTTAACGCTGATTTTTTCTAGTTGACTACTTCATATTGTTCTTATTGGCGGGGGTGGTACATCCGAGGACGTACGTGTGTCTAATTATCTTTTCACAGGTGATCCTGTTAAGGAAGCTGCAAACGATTGGACCTGACCAGAACCTTGACGTCATAAGAGATTGCAGAAGCCGTGTGACGGGCAGTCTTCCCTTCCTCGCCCCCAGAACTGCATCTGTTGCCTCCGTTGTTGGGCATAGTGTTAATTCTTGAAAGTACAAATGTATATTTGTTGAACTTGTTACAAAACAATAATCTATCTCTGACTGGTTGCAGTTGTTGTGTATTATACGTCGTTCAGCCCTGTGTGCTGTAAAGAGCTGCAAGGAGTGGTGCTGGTTTGTGTATTTTCTTTTCCTAGTTATGTTAAGAAGTTACGTAAGTTGATTTTTCCTTTTTGTTTTTCGGTTAGGAAAATTAGTTAGTTTTGTTTTCAGATTCTATTGTTTATTGTTTTGGCTTGTAGCTCTCTGGGGCTGACGTGTAAGCAGTACCCCACTTTGCAGCCTGTAGCTGTCCGGGGACAAAATGTGTAAGCATTACAATAACTTCTGTTTTCTTTGTCGCACTTATAGTGTGTTTGTGTGTTCTGGGAACGGGGAAGGGTACGCTCACTTGAAGCTGTTACAGCTTCACTCTAGATGGAGGCCATAACAATATTTAATAGGAATTGTGATGGTAATGGTGATAGAAGACGAGAAAGGAAAGAAAGGGAGACAAGAGGAAACTTGGAAACAAGCCCTACCACTACAGTATTGTTTGGATCCTCGCTGTTCAGTGGGACTGTTTTCACAAGCATATATATATATATATATACACATACATGTGCTAACAGGCCCCACCACTGTACACATTCATTGTTGACGCTCTAAGGTGGGGCCTATATCACGACGCATGTGTCCGGGGTCTCCGTTGTCGCATTTTACGCTTCATAATGCGCCACACATTTTCAATGGGAGACAGGTCTGGACTACAGGCAGGCCAGTCTAGTACCCGCACTCTTTTACTACGGAGCCATGCTGTTGTACCATGTGCAGAATGTGGCTTGGCATTGTCTTGCTGAAATAAGCAGGGGCATCCATGAAAAAAGACGTTGCTTGGATGGCAACACATGTTGCTCCAAAACCTGTATGTATCTTTCAGCATTAATAGTGCCTTCACATATGTGTAAGTTGCCCATGCCTTGGGCACTAATACACCCCATACCATCACAGATGCTGGCTTTTGAACTTTGCGCCTATGACAGTCCGGATGGTTCTTTTCCTCTTTGGTCCGGAGGACACAACGTCCACAGTTTCCAAAAACAATTTGAAATGTGGACTCGTCCGACCACAGAACATTTTTCCACTTTGCATCAGTCCATCTTAGATGAGCTTGGGCCCAGCGAAGCCGGCGGCGTTTCTGGGTGCTGTTGATAAATGACTTTCGCTTTGCATTGTAGAGTTTTAACTTGCTCTTGCAGATGTAGCGACGAACTGTAGTTACTGACAGTGGTTTTCTGAAGTGTTCCTGAACCCATATGGTGATGTCCTTTAAACACTGATGTCGGTTTTTGATGCAGTACCGCCTGAAGGATCAAAGGTCATGGGCATTCAATGTTGGTTTTCGGCCTTGTCGCTTACGCGCAGTGATTTCTCCAGATTCTCTGAACCTTTTGATGATATTACGGACCGTAGATGATGAAATCCCTAAATTTCTTGCAATAGCTCGTTGAGGAATGTTGTTTTTAAACTGTTCGACAATCAGCTCACGCATTTGTTCACTAAGTGGTGACCCTCGCCCCATCCTTGTTTGTGAATGAGTGAGCATTTCAGGGAAGCTGCTTTTATACCCAATCATGGCGCCCACCTGTTCCCAATTAGCCCGTTCACCTGTGGGATGTTCCTAATAAGTGTTTGATGAGCATTCCTCAACTCTCTCAGTCTTTTTTGCCACTTGTGCCAGCTTTTTTGGAACATGTTGCAGGCATCAAATTCCAAATCAGCGAATATTTGCAAAAAATTACGAAGTTTACCTGTTCGAACATTAAGTAACTTGTCTTTGCAGTGTATTCAATTGAATATAGGTTGAAAAGGATTTGCAAATCATTGTATTCTGTTTTTATTTACGATTTACACAACGTGCCAACTTCACTGGTTTTGGGTTTGTAATAGAGGGTTGCGCATGAACTCTGGAAACTATGTGTGTTTGTGTGTGTTGTATTTATGCACAATCTATCGATAGTGTTACTGGAAAAAAATTGAGACTGAGACTAATTCAGGAGGACGAGTGGTCGGGAACCATTATTGTGGGCATAGTTACAATTACTGTTGGGGAGATAAGCCCCACTAAACCAGGTGGGGCCTACATCAGGATTATGCCCGAATTTTCATGGTAGCCCGCCAGACAACCGACTTGGCACAGTCTGGTAGTCCAACATGATTTTTGGTGGTCTCGGGCGCTCCGACTACCACTAATTTTGACCCCTGAAGTTTGAAAGCTACCTGAGTATAAAAATAAATAAGAGCACATCAAACATCACATACAGCGGAGAAATCATGACATTTAATGCGGCCATAACCTGTCGAAAATCCAAATCCAGCATCACCCCACTGGATTTAGTCTTTTAGACACACGGCAATATTTTTTAATATGTCTTCTATGGGGGATGAAATGAACTCCTTCATGCAAAAAATTGGCCAGGATCTCTATGCTTTATCTGAGGATGTTGAAAGAGGTTCCCACCAATAGAAAGATAAACAAAGATAGCCATAACTGTTAACATAATGCTGGGCTTTTTCAGTCTTTGGTTGGGAAGACCTCCACCAGCATCGCTAGGGGATGGCAAAGGATAATCTTCATCCAAGGGAACTGCAGATGGAGATCTTGCAAGTACTGCTTCATTCCAGCAACAAGCTTCACACTCATGATGTTCCTGATGTGATCTATGCATCATACTTTTCACTGGGGAATTTCATAAACTCTATTTTAAAGCATTGTTAAATCCAGCGCTTGCGCAAAGAGCACAATGCAGCCTGGTGAAATTTATAAAAATAAAATGAAAATATTTAATATATTGAATTACATAAAAAGCCAGCACAAGTGTTACATTGAAAGATGACTTGCATTTTAGAAACAATAGGGCCAAAAATTTACATTCGCCGTGGGGAAACAAAAAGCAAGGGAGACCATCAGATGCCCAGGTCCAGTGGTTTGGCTAGGGTGGCATGGTTTGGGGGAAACCTCCTCCCCTTCTTTTACCAGCGCCTAAGAGGAAGAGCTGTGCCTGATGTCCTGCTGATGCACTGTGACAGGAATGACAATAGGCATCGATTTCCAGATATTCCTGTGGTATTTGTACATGCTCTTGATAAAAATTAGGCAGTGGCTATTTTTACGCCTGTCGTAAACTTACTTTAATTTGCTATTCTTACAAACCTTCGTATCTGCATGTGCAATTTAGGAAATTCGGCCATGGAAAGAAATTGTTACTCACTGACTGGGTTGAAAACATCCCGCTTTCGCTGCGTGCCTTGTGGTTAACATCACTGGACCGACTAGCGGGCTTACTTACTATAAGTTACGGTGAGGATGTCCCCTACTCAAGCTAGGTAGTGTTAGTTATTAGCTATCTAACTCAGCCAGCTTGCCACCTAAATCAATGGCCAACTTGCACTCTAAAATTTCTTACAAGGACAATCTTTTTGTAGCAAATCAGCCCTTCAATATGATACTAATCACTAAGGACTACTGATTGTAAAGACTGACGATCTGAATGTTCCCCAAATATTAGCGAGCAAACATTGAACCTTAAATTACACTCTCATAACTACCTAACACGTCAGCTAAGTTAAGCAACAAGCTAGAAAAAAATAAAGTAATGTTACTGCCAGCACGCTAGTCAATGTCAGCTGATACATTATAGCTAATGCTGTGGTATAAGCATAGACTGTATGAATCAGTAGGGATGGGTGAGATCGGGCCGATACCGTCCTTATTTCAACGTATCGAGCAACCGTGAAGGCTGCCGATGCCAGCCACCAATACTCATGGCAAAAAAATCTTACGTCGAGTAAGTCCACCTTGCCAGTAGTTGGCGCTACACTGCTGCGGTTTGACACCAAGGGGAATCATCATGTGCATCTCGTCCTGTTCAGACAATAATGAACCCGCAAACATGGCGGTTCCTCTCACCAAAATTTGCTGGCTTGGAAATACTTTGACATAAACAAAGAAGACCCAAACTTTGCAGAATGCAAATTCTGCAGAGCAAAACTTGCAAGAGGTGGTACGAAGAATAGTTTGTTTAATACGAGTAACTTGCCAAAACACCTCAGGGTGAAACACGAGAACGAGCACAAAGAGGCTGAAGCTGTTGTGCTGGAAAAGAGGAAATTCCTACAGCCAACTTCAGACAAACTCTACAGAAGACAGAGAAATTAAAGAGCACAATGTGAGTGCATATCACCGGCACTCGGATGAATGATTGCACTTGCCAACTCACTACTCTCATTTGTGGAGAACGTGGTATTCCAACGGTTCATGAACGTTGTCTAGCCGAAGTATGAAGTTCCCTCTCGAGCCACAATTGTCAAGACTATGATGCCACAGGTACATGACTCTGTTAAAAAACATGTTAGCAGCTTGTTGTGTAACGCTCCGGTCATTAGTTTCACCACTGATATTTGGAGCAGCAGCCTGAGTCCAGTGTCTCTCATCAGCCAGACTGCATAGTGGATCGATGATGATTTCCAACTTCATAGTGTCATGCTGCATGCATATGAGTTCAGTGGATCACACACAGGACAAGCAATTGCAGTAAAGTTTGATGAGATTTCCAACATTCCCCATTGGCCTACTCGAAGCTTCAAGACATCCAGATGGACATGCACAAGCCAGTAAAAAGACTGGCCCAGAACGTACCAACCCGCTAGAACAGCGCGCTGTATATGATGCGCTCTCTCATTGAACAAAAGCAAGCCATTGGAGTTAATGGGACAGATAACAAGCTCCCCAACAGCCTTACTGTGAACCAGTGGAGTTTATTCGAGAAGGCAATCAAGCTTTTGGAACCGCTTGAAGAGCTGACCCAGCAGGTGAGCTCCGGGAATTCATCAACGGCTGATGTGATCCCTGCTATCACCGCTCTTCTGAGAGTTTTGGAGGAAGACTATGAGGAGGATCATGGGGTCGGATCAATGAAGAACACCTTGCTACAGGCTGCGAGGAGGCACTTTGCTGACATCAACAGAAATTCACTCTACAGCTATGCAGCAATACTCGATCCAAGGTAACTAGCCTACTTATGCAAATGTTAGAAATTGTTTTAATTAAGTGAAGTGGGTAGAGTAGCCACAATTGTACTCAAGTAAGAGTATTGTTACTCTTGTTTAGAACAATATTACTCAAGTAAAAGTAAAAAGTATTTCGTATTAACTGCTACTTAAAAAAAGCCTGAATCCCTTAATGTGCAAGGTTTCCTCCAGGATTTTTTGAAACTGTGGCGGAGGGCTGCAGCGTGAAGATACAATTAGGTAGAGCACGATGTGCTCACAGCAAACGCAGAAGTTAACATCATAGTTTATTTTTTTGCAAAGTGAACAAAATATTTTTTATCTAATCGTTGCACCGATTGCATTAAGAATAAAACAACATGTTTTTTTTGTTCATTGAGTTTATTTAAAGTCATCTTAGATAGGCGCGGTGGCTTTTATTTTGCTGTGGCGGTGCGCCACAATCAATTCCATGAAGCGGAAACCCTGATGTTGATGTGCCAATAAATGCATGTAAAGAGAGCCTCTGTGTGTGGACTTTCTCATTTGTTCTCTTTTCTTTTCTCTTTTGTCAGTATAAGGATTGTTGTTTCTCAGACGACAGCGCAGCAAGGGAGGCCAAAGAGGTGCTAGCACAGGAGCTGCAGAAAACATTTGATGCAGAACCACACGTAAGAGAGCCGGTTTTTAGTGAGTTGCACACTAGTTTTTTTTTTTTGTGTGTGGTTGAAATTTGCTCCAGGAAATTTGTCTTTTTTTGCTGCACATTTATTTGCATCCCTAACAGGCAGACGAGGAGGAGCCTCCTGCCCAAAAGCCACGGAGGGAGCAGACCACCAGCAGCAGCCGTCTCGACAGAAAGTTGGCTGAAATAGCAGTGGGCCGTGCATCATCGTCGTCACGGAGCACTGAGAAGTGCTCCAGTGATCGCTGCTGCAATGCAGCTGGAGACATACCTTGTTGAAAACTTACTTGAGCGTGATGCCAATCCACTCCAGTACTGGGCTGAAGAGAAAGAAAAATTTTCCTCTCTGGCTAAGTTAGCCAGAAAAAAACCTCAGCGTAGAGAGTGAATGGCTCTTTAGTTCAGTAGCTCATATTCTTGATGACACAAGAAATAGGCTCTCTGGTGACAATACAGAGATGCTTCTGTTCCTCAATAGAACCTGTCACTTACTTTTTCACCTTCAGATGGCAACTAGCCATTTAAGCGGCTTATCGGTTAAAGCTTTGTTCTTTGCTCCAATTTTGCACCTTTGAATAAAACTCAGGGAGAGTTAACAGTAAAACCTGTTTTATTTTGCACTTCAGTTTATTTCAAACAAATACTGAACTCAGAGAGAGTTCTTTGCGTTTTATTTTGGACTTTTCAACTCTATTTTGCAGAGTGACTGTGCTGCCTTTGTTCAGAAATGAAAGAAAGGTCTCTGTTCAAAATTATCTGTCATTGTGAAAATTGAAATTTTTTGTATCGAAAGTAATAAGGTGTCTATACTTGGTATCGGTATCAAGAGTGAGTACTCGAACTGGTATCGGTCTGCAAAAGTGGCATCGAACATCTCTATAAATCAGACTGTTGGCATAAGTCCAGAATTCTTTCATTGCACATGCACATATGGAAGCTTGTATGAATAGCAAATTGGAGTAAGATTATGATTGGCGTGAAAATAGCCACTGCCTAAAAATAAAAAAATGACCAACTACTCATTCAAATATATTGAGCCCTCGTGAGGAAAGAGGAGGGAGGTTGCACTGCTAACTTTGCCAACACAGAATGCTTTCCGGGTCCACCGAGTTATGATGGTTATGCTCAGTTGCATTGATGAAATTATGTTACTCATATTTATAAAAATAAAACATTATTGTTAAGATGTGTGACTTTTAAATACACCTGGCTAACTATGTGGTTAGAAAGGCTTTTCTTCAAAATTTACTCAAAATTCGAACTACCGGTCTAACTTGAGGAAATGTTATAAGTTCAACGAACTAGCTGCATGCACATATGACATGACACTTTCCCAGTGGAACGTGATTTAAAGAATGCAACTAAATTCGACGTTAAAATGCTCTCCACTCGCAAAGTGGGGTAAGTTACAGCTGAGAACACTGACTGCGGCTATATTGTCGATAAAATGCAAAAAATCTATTGCCTGCGTTAGCTAATGTAGTTGGTTACCTAGCTAGCTTGTTAAGTAAAACTCAGTAAGAAGACAATGCTGGCGAGTTAAGTGGAACATTAACTGCAAAACAGACGGCAGTGAGGGTGTATTTTGCCATAGACCTCATTATCGATCCAGCGTATTGCAACGCTGCCCTTGCCATTCATTTACATAGGCTGTACAGTCTCCATGTATGAGCTATTACAGGCATTTAACGCTATGTTAATAGCGCAGCAGCCAGGTTAGAAGTTCAGGGGGGAGGTTTGGGTGGGTGTACGGGCTAGATCTCGATACCGCGGCTCGACCCCCGATCACTACTGCGCAGACTCTGGCTCCAAACGTGCAACATGGCAGCTACCGTATCTGGGATATTTTGGCTCAGTTTTTGATCAATGGGAGTGAATGGACACACGTCGTCCATCTTTATTTACAGTTTATGGTTTCAAACCACTACACACAAAAGCAACTGAGTACTGTGACTGCTCCCCTGAAGGGATTTTGGTGAAGTGGTCGGGAATTCAACATGCTGGTCAATTCACCATGACACCATTGTATTCATGTAATACTCTTCCATCAGTCCAGGCTTAAGTCTAAAACAACATTTTATTATATTGATAATTAAAATAATATAGAAGCATCACAATAACATTAGGGAATTAACAAAAGTGACAAAACATCTAATTAAACATTTTATTCAAAAATTAAAACTTTTTTGCTGTGAATAGAAAAGTGATAAACATTATTTTTAATAAAACAGCTGCTTTACACCGACCCCCTGGATGGTTTACAAAATATAACTTAAAATAAGTATAACTGGTTCGCTGTGCAGGCACGCAGCGACAAAGTCAGGTATCCAAGAACCCTTAAACTAAGCAGCCTAAATTTACTCCTCACTGAGCCCCACCGCCCGTAGTTACTGTTGCTAGGTCCGACACGTTTTTGAAGCCAGCATGGCGCTCCCACACTTTTGCTTTGTGGTCTTCCGAGACGAGATTTAAAGTGAATTTCGTGGAAAAAAAAATAAAATAGCTGCCATATACTTGGGACCAGAGACATCAAAGACTACCCAAGCAGTTCTCAGCATCAGATCCTAAAGGCGATATCTGTATCTGGCTGGATTGTGACAACATGTATGAAGACTGTCCACACCTTGCCATAAAAGCCTCCAGAAGACAAAATTACTTGACTGAATAATTAAGTAACTTCATCACTCAGCTATTCAGTCACAGACTTTCACATTTTTATAGCTGGATTCTGCTTTAATGCGGTCCAGGCAAAATCTACAGTATGAATCCTTTCAAAACAAGCCAGAAAATGCCATTTTTCAGGCAGGCGCCAAAGGGTTAACATTTTCTTTATGCAGAATACTGAAGATTAAATGAGGGTGCTAGAATTTTAAATTTTCCATATTGTAAACAATTTCTCCCATCCCCGACACAGTCAGATAAAGCATTACTGATTAAGTAAGTCACAAATCAGAAATAGTTTAAGAGTCAGAAAAAGTTAGAGGGAAAGACTCACAGCAGCCAGCTTGTCAAAGCGAGCGAACAACTCGTTGAGTAGTTTGACCAGCTCCTGTGCACTACAGGCAGAAGAGAGCTGTGTGAAGCCCACAATGTCAGCAAACAGGATACTGCAATAGAAGGGAGAAAGAAAAGGTGAAATGAGGGGAGGTTAAGAGTAACTGAGACTGTGATGACAGAAGAGGGGGAAAGAGCTGCCTTAATAAATGGTCACAAATCTGAAAGTGCATTATGCCCAATTAGGGTCCCTAAACACTAAACCAAGAACCAGTGCCAGGACAGTCTGCTCAAGTATTGTCAACACAAAACCATTCGAAGTTTCAAAAAAGAGTGAGCACCCCTAATGTTCAGTTTCTTCTGAATATAAATTCTGATTCATTTTACTGATTGTGTGCAGAAACAACTGATAAAAAGGAGTTCTGTCTGCAAGTCCACAGTATTTGAAGAGTTTGTTTCCAAAACACAATAAGTGCAAAATTACAAAAATTGAGATAATACTATGGAGCGATAGCCCTGTGCTTCTTACACGTGGGGCAAAAATTTGTTTTTAGAAATTCATACAATAAGGTGTTATTTTTCTATAAAATGCAGTAGGTGCCAACATAGAAAGAGCTGATTTATTCAAAATGAGTGGATATATTCTGTTTTTGGAAACAAACCTAATTTTGAAAATTCCATTATCTGATAATTAATCATTCAAATGTCCATCCCTATCCTTTATCTGACATTCTGCTGCCATGTCTTCACTTTTGCTGTGCTCTGAAAATGTACTTTTCCCCAATTTTCTCCACTTATGTATATTTGTGAGACAATATAGTTTCAGATTTTCATGCAAAATGTAGGCCAAACCCAAAGAAATTGCAGGTATGACACAAAACTATTTTAGTTCAATAGCTGAACAGTCTTGCTTCATCAAACACCCCTCAAATTACATTAGCAGAATTAATGGCATGTTTTGTTCCAGATCAAGTTAAAGAAGTAATATGGAATTATCAGCAAAAAATCTGAATTAGTTCTTTATTTTACTCCCTCAGGCTTTTATGACGGCCTGAATTCTTTCAAGGAAACCTCTGGAATTTAGATAAATATTACCTATTGTACATGTCAGGTTATAAATAAATACTTTCAAGCAAAGTCATTGCATTCTGGTCTTGAGTTTTGATCTTAATAACTGCAAAAGTAAGACCGCACCATGGCCTGAATTTCCTGGCGGCTGCCATATTGTAAGCCTGCATTGCAACTTGGGACTGTAATGTCATCTGGTTGCTTGGTCAATAAAACACAGCTGTAAAAAAACTTGTGACCAAGAAAAGCGTCATAAAAATGACAGAAAACATCCTAGAATGGCCATTTTGTGCCATATCAGTTTGAACCAGAAAATTCCTCCGTCCATGTTTAAGTCAGGAGCTTCATCAAGAAAATGTTCCTTTTTTTAGCTTCTCAGATAAACATTGCCTGTTTCCTTGGCCAACTTAGACAGCTAATGCGATTTGAAGCTGTCAATTTTTTTTTTTTTTTTTTAACACATATCGACCAGTGGCAGAGCAGTTGTGATGTACAGGTCATGTTCTGCAATAAACGGGCACAAAGTATTTGTTGGTTGTGAACACGATCGGTCATTTTTGTAACAGTAACGGTGGTAATGTGATTGAATGTGTGTGAGCGGACAGCTTTGACATTTCCATGGAAAAAGAACAGACTCCTTTCCACTGGTCCTGTTATTTAGCTTTTTCAAGCTAACAGTGCAGAAAATAAATGCCAGGCTGACCAAAATAGTCTTACACTTAAATTCTGTTGTACCAATTGGGCATATTTTCCAAGGACTTGACCAGTGTCCTCTCAATGGATAGCAGCGCTAGGCTGCTTAAACTGACTTTGCCCATTGTGTTGCGGGTATTAAACTTAAAAAATTGAATGAACATACAAAACTATTTTAAAATCAAACAAGGAAATGCTTTTATTGTGTTTTGTTTACAGTGTGCAATGTCGCCAAGCAAAGACCAAGAAATGAGCTGTATAGTTTGTCTCTCGAATTCTCTTGCAGATTCCGCAGTGTGATTGAACTGGAAAATGCTCCGTTGCCAGTGTATAGTTCAAAATCGCTGTCAATCAAAAAGGGATTCAATCTGTAGACAGATCCTCCAATCATCAAGCAGAAGCCCAGCATCCAGCCCTGCCCACTGATCCATTGACTCCCAGGCACAATAGTATGTCTCTACAGCCCCGGAGGCTTCAGATTCAGACTCACAGTTCTGGGACCGCATTTCTAGGACCTTAGGTTTTCTGCATTTCTAGGACTAAAGGTTTTCTGTGACAGCGCCACCGATCAAACTGGATGACAGCAAATGCTATTCACTGTCTAATGATAATATTGAAGGTTTATTCTACCCAAATGCCAAAATAATCCTAATTCATTATTAGGGTTAGGGTTAGGGTTAGCTGTTGTGAAAACCAGAGGGTCCTAGAACTGGGGTCTTGAAAGCACAGTCCTGAAACTGTTGCCTCCGGTTCTGCAGGGACACCCTGCTCCCCCGGCTGCGTCCAAATAATCAAAAAATTACGTCCTATCCACTAATTCCTAAGAACTTTTCTTTAGCTTTTGTGAGAACGTCATAGGTGTAAAAGGGAATTCCTAACAGCTTAGGAAGACAACCGCGCTAATTAGAGAATACGAATGCACTTACATTAGGCAACATGATCATGAGTCCCCTGTCCATCATATACGCTTCTTTACGTGATCGGCCGGATGAATGGTTGCCGCTTTAAATATTGCAGCTGCGCAGAATTGTTGGATAGCTATATCTCCTTTCTTTTCGGAAAGGATGGTTCTGTGTACCCTATGCTAAAGAAGGTAAAGTAGGAAGCACTGAGACACCTTTTCTTAACATTTGAACAATTCGAATCCACTTATCATGGCTGCCATGTAATTATTTTCGGATCATTTCCTAGAAGTTAGGAACTTTCCTAGGCAAAAAAGACTATTCGGACACAGCCCCAGAGACGCTGAGCATCCGTGGGAGGGACAAAATCGCAGCATTTATCGTCAATGACTGTCTAGTTTTGCACATCAACTCTGACATGCACAGGCACGTAGCACGTGCGAGCCTACTTTAGGCTAAAACCATGTTTTCTCGTGTTCCTAGTCACGTGACCATATGAGAGATGTGCAACTGAGGTCACGTTAGCACTTTAGAGTGACATCTCGGAAAAACAAGTTTTTACAGTTAATTATTCGTTGATTTTCATTGCCATGGCTGTCAAACATTAAGCGTTAATGTGCCATTGGCATGCTGAATACAGAAACGTCCGTCACTGACCTTGCAACGGGATGCAGTCGACGGACTATCCATGATCTTCGGACACGTCTCCAACAAACTGACACCACAGCTGACCGACCTAGTTCTGGTAGCCCACGTGTGACGTCAAAAGCAGAAGACTGACAAATTGTCTTACGTCATTTGCATAATCGATTTGTCACTGCAACGTCCACTAGGAGTTTAGAGGTTGTGTGACTGCCCAAACCATACGTAATCGCCTGCGCACTGCTCTTATTCAAGTTGTAACTTACCATTTTTACTCTTGGACATTTCCGTAGCATTTCCAGTGGAACTGGTTACATTATGGACATTATTTTTATGATACACCATCTTTAATGAGTACAAAATTAAATAAAATCATTATTTAAAACCTAATTTCTTGTATGTTCAACTTATCAACCTCCAAACGAGTTTGAAGTTTTTATTTTGGCTGAGTATATTTGACCATATCTTTTTATTTTAGTGGAAGCTGAGCTTCCCTGACAGGCTTACAGCAATCGCCGGTGATATAAACATTGCGAAAAAAATAACGCCATGGGCACTGTAGCTCACTTGGTTTATTTCAGGCTTGAGTGTTATTTAAAGCGAAAGTTCACCCAAAAATGAAAATGCTCATGTGACATTTTCAAAGTGTCTGCAAGCCCCAACATTCTGATTTGACTCGAAAAGACATTATTTTTACCATGTTTTTCACCTAAATGTCCAATGTAGCCACTTAGCCAGGAGCCATGTTTTTTTCCTCAGAAAGAGTGAAGTTCCGTTACTTGAAGGACTCAAAATATGTAGAAGAAGAAGAAGAAGAGGACCAAGAAACACCCACCATAAAACTAGAGGAAGAAGAGGACCTACTTGGTGTAGGCACCAAGGCTACTTGGTGTAGCCTCGAGTTTGTGTTTACATGCAAGCAGTGAACTATGCCGCACCCGATAGGAAGATCTGCGCGCATGGTGACTTACCACGTTTATAGTTTATGAAGATAGTTTGTTGGTTTCTTAGTCAATGCTAAGATGCTTTCACAATGGACGCGAAACAAATTTTTTGAACGACAGATTACATTCAAAGTCAATGCAAGTTTTCTTGTATTTGCATTGACTTTTGAAAGTAATCTGTCATGTTTCGCGTCTGTTGTGAGAGTGGCTTTAGCTGGCAAGTGGCAACCTTTTTATTCGGCGCATTTTAATGCCAGCTAGCTAAATGCTCGTGGTGCAACTCCAGCCAAATTAGTTCGCGCAATAATGGCAATACGCATTTTAAATTGACTAAATTTTAATGCATGAAGTATAATGTTAGCTAGCTAGCAAGAGAGCCTTTATGCCAACTTAGTTAGCTATATTTAAAATTTGTATATGCGAGCTAGGGCCTAAATGGCAAAGTTATAAGTATTCACTATTATCCATTGATTTCTATGAGCAAATCCAAAAATAATACAACTGTGCACGTGCACCAGAGGGGACAGCGAAATAGCCGCTGAAATGTAAAAATGGTTCACGGAAAAATATACACTTCGTAAACTATAAACCTGATGCACGCAGATCTCCCAATCGCATGCGGCATAGTTCACTGCTTGCATGTAAACACAAGTTCGAGGCTACACCAAGTTTTCTAGGTCCCCTTCTTCTTTCTAAATGTAAAATACAAAGATAAATGATACAAAACCTAAGCAAAACTATAGAAAGGCAAAAGTGTGACTTAAAAACTACCGACCAGCCGATGCAATGCAATTGCCCAGCCTTAAATACTGCCTGCGGCTTGCAGGTGCCGGTGATAATTGAGTGAAGGAAAAGGCGTAGAGGAATGTTGTGAATAGGGAGAGGGCGGGAGGCAAAGCCTCACAAATTTCACGCAAATTTCACGTTGATTAGTATTGCCACGTCTTTAAAATAGCAGCTGTTACCCGACTAACAAATAGCTGCAAGATATTTAAAGATTTATTTTTCCTCATTGGAAAGACAATTTGGTCCTTGTCCAGAGATGCAATATGCTAAATCAGAACCACTGAGTCAAACGGTTGAATACAAATATGCAATTTTACATACTTTTTCTGACTACAGCTTAACAATTGAAAGCAAATTTGTGGTACCTCACTATAGCACCACCCTTTGACCAATTAAAGTAATTTGCATTAAAACTGCCCTTTTACACCTCCTTAACAATAATATAAAGTTTCATGATTGTTCACAGTTGAAGTGAGTATACAGGCTAATGAAATTTAATTGGCTGATGTCAGCCACCTTATTTGAACAGCCATTTTGTTCTTTGTTCTTCCTGGTTTTCATGGAAACCTTCACCATTATGAGGCATTCAAAATTTAAAGTTAAGTGTGCTGTGGTCTGACGAGTCCATATTTCAATTTGTTTTTGCGTATCATAGATGTCATGTCCTCCAGGCGAAAGAGGAAAAGGACCATTCAGATTGAATTGATTGTTAAAGTTCAAAAGCTAGTATTTGTGATAGTATGGGGATGTATTAGTTCCCATGGCACGGGTAACTTGCAAATCTGTGAAGGCACCATTAATGCTGAAAGGTACATACAGGTTTTGAAGCAACATATGCTGCCATCCAAGCAACATCTTTATCAGGGACATCCCTGCTTATTTCAGCAAGGCAATGCCAAGCTACATTCTGCACCTGTTACAACAGCGTAGCTTTGTAGTAAAAGAGTGCGGGTAATAGACTTGCCTGCCCGCAGTCCAGACCTGTCTCCCATTGAAAATGTGTGGTGCATTATGAAGCGCAAAATATGATGACAGAGACCCAAGATTGTTGAGCAACTGAGGTCGTACATCAAGCAAGAATGGGAAAGGATTCCACCTACAAAGCTTTGACAATTAGTGTCCTCAATTCCCAAACTTTTATTGAGTGTTCTTAAAAGGAAAGGTGATGTAACAGAGTGGTAAACATGCCCCTGTCCCATCTTCTCTCGAACGTGTTGCGGGCATCAAATTCAAAATGAGTGAAAATTTCAGAAAAAAGAAACATTAAAGTTTATCAGTTTGAAAATTAAATATCTTGTCTTTGTAGTGTACTCAAATAAAAATAGGTCGAAACTGATTTGCAAATCATTGTATTCTGTTTTTATTAACGTTTCACACAATGTCCCAGCTTCATTGGAATTGGTGTTTGTAGTAATAACTGGGTAAAAATGACATTAACATAACAGAAACTAGTTGTTCTCACTAAAAACGGCATAGAACTATTAGAACAGTGTGGAAACGTATTTCAAACCCATTCAAAACTTTTAATGTGGTATAAAGTTATTTGGGTGGAATAAGGATGAAGTAAGGACCTGACGTAGTTAAGTCTGTCTGGGAACGGGAAGGACGAGGTAGAACTGTACGGAGTTGGTGTTCAAACGTACTTCAAATTTTTCCCCGACCTCACCGCATTTTGTTTGTTCTCAATACGTTCCTACTACAATCAAAGTACGGCAATTCCGTTCACAGTACAGCAATCTCGTTTGCAGTAAGACCTCACTCAGTCTTATTTTAGGTCTGGATGGGTGGGAGAAGTTTTTGAATATGCTCAACGTTCTGGAGCGCCTTT
The DNA here is from genome assembly GCA_029721435.1 of Gymnothorax reevesii. Classification (NCBI taxonomy): domain Eukaryota; kingdom Metazoa; phylum Chordata; class Actinopteri; order Anguilliformes; family Muraenidae; genus Gymnothorax; species Gymnothorax reevesii. The sequence continues at coordinate 60,255,885 of CM056576.1, forward strand.
CCCATCCATGAGGTTCTTATTTAGATCGTAATAAGTGTCTAAAAAGTCCAATCACAAGATAGACACGCCCTGAAGTATACCTTGCTTTATATATATATTTTTTTTAAAGAGTCCATAATTAGCAAAAATGAAGGTTATGCTGTATTGAATGAGATTTAAAACTAGCTATTGAGACCATAAAATAATGTGCAAAATATTTACTGAGGTAATAAATCAAGTGAGGAGATGGGTCATTTTCTCATAGACTTCAAATGAATTGGACTTCTTTTTGCAGCTACTAAAGTTGGCCCCCTACTGGCCATTAAAAAGAATACAAGTTTAAGGCACCTGAACATTGGCCTCAGTTTTCAGCCCAGGGGCTGCGTCCATCTTTTTATACAGTCTATGCTGGTACCCAGTATTTGCTATTAATGACTTGGTTTTCATTTGGAAGTGAGTTTTGGTTCCCAACCCCATCAACAACAGCCATAGTTACTGTAAAACCCAGAGGATTATTTCTAACCGGAGTGACAAAACTTACTAGCTAAGCAAAGAAAGACGATGGTTGTGGAAATGTGGTTTAATATGAGAGATTGTTTCTGCACTGGAGTCTCTCTATTAATTGTTCAAATCATTTTGTCAATGTCAACATAATTATTTTTTCCTTATCATAAGTTTAACATGCCATACTTAACTTGCTTAAACATCAGAATGAGAAACCTTAAGCGTTAGCAGGCCAGTACCATACCATGTAGGCTGACTAGGGGTCCTGTTAAAATTGGAACAATATCAATTTTACAAGTCATATGTCACTTGGTTCAAGTATGAATTCTATTACAAATAAACAATTTAAAGTAACCTACAGATACTGTGATTACTCCTTTTCTATCTCAATAGGTCTGTTGGCAAAATTGAATCATTATACAACCTTACAGCACAAAACAACATTGAAGGTTTGCAAAAAGAAAGCCTATCTATAACCCACAACAAGCAGCATAGTCGGCCGTCTCCTGCCAGGAGTCAGGACCGAGGGTCCAAAGAGAGGTGAAGTGAAAAATGTTAGAATGAGCTAACTCCTTGAAATATGCAGCTGTTGCATATTGTCGGACCAAGTTTTTGCATGAGAAATGAAAAACCAAGTAGGAACCGGTAAGTCTGCATTTGAAACTGTTTGGTGTTAAAATGCAATCAGAAGCCAAAGGACTAATGCTACCAAATAATTTATTGCAGACTTTTGCTGTTGCAATATATTGTTTGATGTTGCTGCAGTGGGGAGGGAAAATGGCAAAGTCCAATGGGAAGTATGCAGACATCCAAGATGTCCGTGAATACAGCCCATACAGGCCTATCAAAGAAAATGGCCAAGCTGTAACAAAAGTTTAACAGATGTCTACATTTCATTTCTCAAAGAACCAGCAACATACAATTGAAAACTCATTTGGTTCATATCTGGGTTAGTTACAGGGCATGCGATTTGAGTTTGGTTAATCAATTAGTGAGTGCAACTATACAATCCCCAGTGCTCGTTAGTAAGTTAATATTATATACAATGTTAGTTGGATTAGTAACTCAAGCAAAATAACAAACTGTTAGTGTGGGTTAGTAAAATAGAAAAGCAAGGCGAAGGAAGTAAACGAGATTGGAAGGAAGGTTGATATCCAGAAACCATTAAATCACCTGAAGAGCGGCACGCAACACCGGGGCTGTGAGCAATGACAAGACAAGAGACAGGGGGAGACAAAGTGCAATGCATGATTTAAACAAAAACATGGACCGGAGAAAAGCTATAGTGAAAAGTAAAACACGGAAAAGCTAAACTAAGACAATGCATGAATAAATCTAAGTAACCAAATCACAATACACATGACAAAGAATAGTCAGACGTTGCAAAAATCCAAATATAAACATGGCAAAGCAGAATATCGACATGGCAAAGCAGGGCAGAGACATGGCATACAGGCAGAATCACAACAACCACTTTAATACTTTAGGACTGTGATGTACTTCATGTTGCCAATCTGCTTATCTGGCAGTTTCATTGTGTTTACCACACAGAGTTATGGCGCTTACCTGACATTCTCATGGCGGTACATGTACATGGTGCTAAACTGCTGCATTTCATTCTGGCTTGCCTCTTTCTTCATTCCCCGCAGCATCTCATCAGCAATATGCTTGGGCAGGATGGATAGCAACAGCTCCTCCTGAAAAACAGGGATAGTGCCCATCTGAGCTCCCAGCTAACAAAAATATTTGGAGCACCTATTACTAAAACCCCATAAGTCACACTTGACTTGACTTGACTTGTGGGGTTTTAGTAATCAGTGCTTCATTAGTTCAATCCTCTCAGTAATTTGCCACATTTGATATACGCACACTGCTACAAAAAAGAAAGAGGCAGAAAAATGCAAAAGATGGCTATAATTAACCCATGTGAAAAAAGTGAATTAAATAAAAAGTGCTCAAACAAAAAAAAGAAATGTTTCGGCTGAGGATGGCTGTTTAAGCCGAAACGTTTCTATTTTTGTTTGAGCACTTTTTATTTAATTCACTTTTTTTACATGGGTTATGATAGCCATCTTTTGCATTTTTCTGCCTCTTTCTTTTTTGTAGCAGTGTGCGGGCTATCTTTTTCAATTTAATGTGTGGGGAAAGATAATTTGGCTAAGTAATATAATTTAAATTAATACCTAGATAACAATGGCAAAGCCTGTAGAGGAATTAAGAGGGCAATTTCCTACCGTTGAGAATGATATTAAAAAAATGTTAAATAAGTGGGCAAAATGGACTAAAAAAAAAAACAGACTAACAAAGTGGCCAGAAGAGGGGAAATTTGATCTTGCAATATGTGAAAAAATAATGGGCATAATGACAAATTATGCATCGGCAGCAAAAAAGGGTTAAAAAAGAAAAAATGAATTAGCAGTTGTGGAATCGTTTGGAGAAAGGAGAATGCTAAATATTCAGGATCAGGATAAATATTTTGTAAAGCAAAGTGAAGCTGCGTCTCAGTCCAAGCCATCTGAAAAGGTTACTGGCAATGAATTGCTGAACACAACGCTATATCCCCCCCATTTTCAGGAACAGAGAGAGAGAGAGACAGCAGCTGAAAAAACCTATAGCAAATAAAAAAAATGAATTAGCAAATGTTTATTGGTTGGGGGATATAGTTGACCAAATAAAAGAACAAGTTTGGAGAAACCTGGGGAAAATACTGTATGTAGAGGCCCAAATACCCCAGGCTACATGACCAGAAATTGAACTGCATTGTACGATGATATTCGACCCCACTCGGGACCGAGCAAAGGAGTCATGTAAAGGATCAAAGCTATAACAAATGAGGTGAACAAATGTGTCTGAAAGCTTTCCTGACCAAAGAAATGCAATTAATAAATTCATGATCTTTTCTCTGTTTTTGAACAGGAGTGGAACAACAATTCAAGGAGACGAATTGACTAATAAACTTTCTCTGATTTTTATCTTTTACAGGAAAAGATCCAAGCCCAGGCAAGAGGAAAATCAACAAAATTATGACTGAATTTTGTTCATTGTTGTTTGCATCTAACTCATTCTATTGAAACTTTTCCACAGAGTGAGCACTCCACAAGAGAGGACAGTATCATGACCTTGAGTGAAAATGATAAGCTGGCCAGCGTAAGGATTCATTGCGGGGTTGCAACTTAAAAGTTTACTCTCTAAAATAAATTTAGGGAAATCTAATTTGGAGTGTTAACACAAGACTAAGACTAAATTCAAAAGGTGGACCACCATATAATTGAAAAAGTCGACTAATAACGTGATCACATTCTAAATTTATTTTTGATTAGGCTGACAAAATATTTTCCCCTTACAAGTAGTGAGAAAGACAGGAACTGTGACAGTGACGGGGACAGCAACTTGAGTGACAGTGGCGGCAACCTGAGTCTTCAGTGTTCAAATAACAGAAACAGACTGAACTGACCAAATCTGGAATGATTATTTTCCTTTATGTGCTGGGATCCCAATGAAAAAAAAGAGAAACTGCATATTGTAACACACGGTCTAAAGCAACTCCACCCGGTTCTGTTGATGACATGGGAAGTTGTTATGGCTGGGGCTAATAAGCCCTGACTGTGTATCTCCTCCATGCTCTTAGCGGAACCCTAGATTGTGGTGGGTTGCTAAATTGAAATTCATTGAAAAAAATACTGTGAAAAGATATTATTGTTACTGCCCTATCTTTTGACTTAGAATACACTGAAACACAAAATTAATTTATCATGGTTTCAGTTTCAATTGCAGTTTCTTTAGAAGTTGCTGTACGTGGGGGATAAAAGATAGTGAGTCATCAATTAAAAACCCGAGATATCTGTACTCAGATACTTGTTCAATCAAATGTCCATGTACGTTGGAGACTACAGGAAGGTCCTGAGGCTTTGATCTGGCTTTTGAAAATAACATGACCTTTGTTTTTGAAGAGTTTGAAACCAGTTTTAATTCATAAAATCTTGATTGGACCACATTGAAAACAATTTGAAGCTGTGTAAGAGCCAGACTGGGTGTAGATGCTGACGTGTAAATAATGGTATCATCCGCGTAAAAGTGAAAGTTTGCATTGGAGACGTTGTGAGCAATATTATTGATATATAAAATAAACAACAGAGGTCCAAGGACTGACCCCTGGGGTACACCCGGTGTAACCATGAGTGAGTCCGACACCTGTCCCCTAACTTTTACACACTGCGTTCTATTGGTGAGGTAGTTTTCAAACCAGCTGACTGCACGATTGGAGAGACCAGTGGCAATTAATCGATGCTTTAGGAGTAAATGATACACTGTGTCAAAGGCTTTAGACAGATCAATGAAGAGGGCTGCACAGTGTTGTTTGTCATCCAGGGATTCAATAATATCATTGATCAGCAGTGGTTGTGCTGTGTGATTTCCTAAAACCAGATTGTGAGCTACAGAGTATATTATGAAGAAACTCCTTGAGCTGGCAGTTGAATCCTTCCATGAATCCTTCTGATTTCAAATGCTAGTTCCTGGTACTTATCTACCTTCTCCTCTTCGGTTCTCTTCTTCGGTCCTCACCTCTTCTGGTCAGCTGGCACAGCTATGTCAAGAAGTATCCATTATTCCACTGATTAGCATCACATTTTCCTTTCATGTTACACACCTGGGGAATTTTACGCTGATGACACCATCATATTTTGTCACGCAATGTGATTAGGTGAGATGTATACAGTGCTGTGAGAAAGTATTGGCCCCCTTCCTGATTTTTTTTTTTTTTTTTGCATATTTGTCACATTGAAATGGTTCAGATCATCAAACAAATTTTAATTTTAGACAAAGATGACCCGAGTAAAGACAAAATGCAGTTTTCAAACGATGATTTCATTTATTGAGGCGAAAAAGCTGTCCAAACTTACCTGGCCCTATGTGAAAAAGTAATTGCCTCCTAAACGTAAAAACTGGTTGTGCCACCCTCAGCAACAACTGCAATCTAGCGTTTGCGATAATTGGCAATGATTCTTTCACTTCGCTATGGAGGAATTTTGCACAACTATTTGCAGAATTGTTTTCATTCAGCCACATTGGAGGGTTTTTGAGCATGAACAGCCTGTTTAAGGGCATGCCACAGCATCTAAATTGGATTTAAGTCCAGACTTTGACTAAGCCACTCCAAAACCTTCATTTTGTTTTTTTAATCCATTCAGAGGTGGACTTGCTGGTGTGATTCGTATCATTGTCCTTCTGCATAACCCATGTACGTTTGAGCTTGAGGTCATGAACTGATGGCCAGATGTTCTCCTTCAGGATTATCTGGTAAAGAGCGGAATTCATGGTTCCATCAATTCCACCATGTTTGACTGTTGGCATGATGTTCTTTTTATTAAATGCTGTGTTATTTAACGCCAGATGCAAAGCAAAGCATACCTTCCAAAAAGTTCAACTTTTGTCTTGTCAGTCCACAACATCATCAAGATGTTTTTTTTGGCAAATGTGACATGAACCCTTGTGCTCTTTTTGCTAAGCAGTGGTTATTCACCTTCAAACTCTCCAATGGGTGCCATTTTTGCCCAGTCTCTTTCTTATTGTTGAATCATGAACACTGACTTTAACTGTGGTAAGTGAAGCCTGCGGTTCATTAAATGTTGTTCTGGGTCCTTTTGTGACCTCCTGGATGAGTCGTCGATGCGTTCTAGGAGTAATTTTGGTGGGCCGGCCACTCCTGGAAAGGTTCACTACTGCTCCAAGTTTTCTCTATTTGTGGATAATGGCTCTCACCATGGTTCACTGGAGTCCCAAAGCCTTAGAAATGGCCTTGTTAACCTTTAAAGATTAATAGATGTCAATGGCTTTTTTCTCATTTATGCTTGAATTTCTTTAGATTGTGGCATGATGTGCTGTTTTTTTGAGATCTTTTAGCCTACTTCACTTTATCAGTCAGGTTCTATTTAAGTGATTTCCTGATTCAACAGGTCTGGCAGTAATCAGGCCTGGATGTGGCTAGTGAGGTTGAACTCAAAATGTCGTTAATCACAGTAAATTCATGATTTAACCAGAGGAGGCAATTACATTTTCACATGGGGCCAGGTAGGTTTGGATAGCTTTTTTCCCTAATAAAATTTTAATAAAATAAAAATTGCATTTTATATTTAGTCGAGTTATATTTGTCTGATATTAAAATTTGTTTGAGGATCTGAAACATTTAAGTGTGACAAATATGCAGAAAAATAAGAAATCAGGAGAGGGAAAATACTTATTCACAGCACTGTAGATAGTATCTGGTAACATGCAGAGAACAGAAACCTTTTGTGAAAGCATAAATTAAAAACATAGCGCTGCTCTTAAATTTCTGTCAAGTGACTCTCATAGAGACCCAACCATAAATAAAGGGTGTGTCTGGAAGGCTATATCCACCCCACCCGGTCTTCACTAAAAACTAATCATTTCTTCCCTTCCGCCAAAGGATTGTTTGTACCAAATCTGAAGACAATTCATCCGGAATTGTGGTCTAGAGAGTGCAAAAAGACACACAGATAAATAAAAAAACGCGACAACCACATACACCCCTTCCACAACATTCGTTGCGGGCGGAGTGAATAAATAAACACAACAACCACATAAACCCCTTCCGCAACATTCATGGCGGGCGGGGTGAATTAATGCCCAACCATAATTCAACCTTTTTGGCCGTGGCTTTGTGTTTGTGTTTGTTAGATTTCCATGAAATTTGGTGGCCATCTGCCCAGTAGAGCCCGAGATGTACGCATCAAATATTATCCAATTAGTGCACATGGTAATTCATGCTTCACGCCGCAATTGTCAGAAAAATAAAACTCATAATTTGGTCAATGAAGTTGACATAATTGTTCAAGAGCCAAGTATTAGTCAATATATTAAAGCAGATTGTTATTGATGAATGTGGGGAGGAGTAAGCCAATGTGGGTTTGGTCCCATGATAAAACAGCTAATCGCTATGAATAGGTAAACAACAGAAATCTTAAATTTCCCACCATGATAGATCTAGGGGTCCCTAAACAACAACAACAAAAAAAACTGTTTTCAAGTCTGGCAATAGGGTGGCACTATTATGAATTTTAATATTTATAAGCCAATGTCTCCTAAAAACAAAAAATGCACTGTACTTACTGAGGTAGCCAACCCCTATAATGCTCTCCTTTGGACCGGACACTTTTGGTGTGAAAACATTTCTCCATTTAAAATATGTTGAAATGTTTTTCCCAAGGCTAGTTGTTTCTTGTCCAATGGGAATATAACATTACACAAGTAATACAATACACTTAGATGCACCTTCTAATTATTTTTCAGACCAATTTTATGATAACAGATGGAGACACACAAGACCATTCCAACAAAGGTCTTGACCGTTCATTGATGCTGCTTCTTAATAATCCATTCAAGATTGGACCCCAAAATCGTTGTATGTGGCGTGGCAAACCAGGAGGACCACGTCAGCACGCCCACAACGGCCAATTCTCTTACCCCTTGCCACCGCAGAGCGGAACTTCAGCACCCCGGATAGCCGCCAGCAAGCCGACATCCCCACAGCACTCCCTAGACTTGCAGGATACTGAACAGTTCCCACCAGCTGCAATTCATAAGGCTAGGCAGGCCAGGGAAAGGGGTGCACATGGAGACACAGCTGCGCCTCATAGTAATCAGAGCCAACTAGGACTCAACAGAGACAGACGGGCAGTTGCGGGGAGCCCGGAGAGGAGCACGCACATAAAGCAGATGACTAACCCTGTATGTGTTTTTTCTCCTTTAAGATTCCAATGGTGGGGAGACTGGGCATTTGGGCAGAGACCTGTTGAACCTCATCGTGACAGCAACACTCTTAGCAAGCCCCAGAAAAGCAGTTTCCACTCTGAGTCGAAAAGCCACGCTGCGCACCTCCTCTATAAAAGGCTTTGACTTTCCTTATTGTTTTGTTTTTCTTTGTAAAAAAGGCAAAAAAAAAAAGAATTTTGAATGGCATTATTGTTTCCGCAAGTCATGCCCATTTTTTTATGCTGGGAGAAACTTAAATAAAATTCCCGCCCTGAGGGCCGGTTTTGACCCAGCCTCTCACCTAGTCTGAGCCTGATTTTACAGCATCTCACTACAGTGGCAATCATTTATTATTATTATGATGATTATTATTACTACTACTACCACTCCACTGAAACCATAGAAGGGAAATGACCAGCTACAGTTGATTGCCATCAGTATTGGAACAAAAAAAAAAAAAAACACTGACATTTAGCAAGCAGTATGGATCACAATACTGAGAAGATGATCATCACTATTTTGGGTTGTTCTGAGAAATAGAGCTTTTAATTTGAATCATAGTGCACAATAGTGAAGTTGAAATAATGGTACACAATGTAGATGAGGATCTCTTTGAGCAGCTGAATCTGTGAGGTATCGATCTGGAACCAAATGCGAGGACACGGGATTGCAAAAAATAGGAGCTTTATTGAATAAGGGGGGCAACCCCTGCAGGGAGAAAGGCAACAGTACAGAGTCCGTAATCCAAAGCTCGAAATCCAATGGGACAGAACAGAGTTCGTTACCAGGGCACCAATCATAAAAATCGTAGTCAGACAAAACAGATCCGGAACACAGGCGTTGGTTTAAGGGAGAAGCAAACTCATAAGCCAGAAGACAGTCCGAATCGAGACCAGTCCAGCAGAAAAAGGGTCAAAAACACACAGATGCAACAATATCCACAAAAGGGCAAACCAAGAATCAGGAGTCGGGCAATCCAGTCAGAAAGATAATTACAATGAGTCGAGGCGGAAACAAGCTTAGCACAAGAAACAAGGAAGTTACGATCTGACATGGAACTATTTTTGGCGGATGACAACCAACATTAAGGTGTATTACCGCCACCTACTGTGTTGGTGTGTGAACCAGAGTTATCTATCCACCCCAGTGCACCAACAAAAAAAAAAAAAAAAGTTATAAATGGATACAAAAACCAACTCATCTTGACTAAATCCTTCTAATTAATTCAGTATCGTTTAAAAACTTGAAAAGACCTCCTATATCACCTGTTAATACAGTCTTAAGAGTCGGCTCCCCCTGTGTAGTCCTGACTGTTTTCATTAATGCTTCACAGTCGTGTGAATATTTTGGGCACCACAGAATAACATGCTCCACTGATTCTACTTCCTGACACTCCTCGCATAGACCTGAGGGATGTTTCCCTATCAAGTGCAGTGTCTTGTTTATACCAGCATGTCCTATCCTCAATCTAGTTAAAATCCTCTCCTCTTTAGTGCTTCTATTGGCTGGTCTTACTATGCCAACAACTGACTGGACTGCATACAAGTGTCTTCCTGTAATATCTGTGTCCCATTCATGCTGCCATTCTCTCATGATCTTCTCCTTAACTACACCTTTTGCTTCCGCCTTGCTCAATGCAATCTCCATGACCTCATTCATTTTTAGTGACTCTTTAGCTAATCAGTCCACTAATTCATTACCTACAATTCCTCTGTGAGCCGGGACCCACATAAATGCTGACATGGAACTGAATGTGAAGACACCTTAAATACACATCCGGGGTGAACACATGACAGGGGAGAACAGGTGTGATCAATGAAACAATAATCAGGATTGACACATGAGGAATAATCTAATTACATGAATTTGGCAACTGCCAAAACACAGACAGGGATCACAAGACATTCCTATGAACGAACAACAGCTCCGGTTATGGAGCACTAAAGTGTACAGTCTAAAGAAAAGGGAAAGCCTGAGATATACGTGGAAACTGCACTAGAGATAATTAGTGATGGGCAAGGAGATACAGATTGGGCGAATGCTGAGAGATCGTTAGTCTATTAGTATGTGCAGCTAAACAATCCCGAGTGCATGTTAGTCAGTTATTAGAAATATACAATGTTAATCTGTGTTAGTAAATTATCGAAAACAATAAACTGTTAGTACGGTTAGTAGATAGCGAAAGGTGAGAGGAAGGAAGAACACGAGATATGAAGGAAGATTGAAATCCCAGAAACCAGTAAATCACCCAAAGGAGTGGCACGCAAGAGTAAACCGTGAGCAAAGACCTACACAAGACAAGACGGGGTAGACGTAGTGCAAAGCATGGCATGGCAAAAATAAACAAGACAAGAGAATGTAAACATGGCATGATAACTAAATGATCTGAACATGAAAAAATAATATAACAAGAAATCTAAATTACCAAAACACAAAACACAATCCTAAGAATAGTCAGACATATGCAGAGGCCAGTAAAACACAGAAATCAATGAACATGGCATAGCCAGGCACGAAACTTAAACATGGAAAAGCAAGGGTCCTAACAGAATAATGGTCAAAGTAAATTTTGGCAACTGCAGAGGAACTCCCTGAAGCTACAGAGAGGAGCTGGTGTCTGCTCACTTGCCAAAATATGACAACTGAATACTCTAGGGTTAGAATTACTGCTGCAGAAGGACACATCATACTTCATTTGCTTGAAGCCTGTGAGATAATTGGCTCATCAGCCACAGCAAATGAAGCCCAGAGCACTAAGCTGTTCCAAGCAAAGAGTCTCCGGAGATACGGGGTGGAAAAGTTGTACATAATGAGAGGGGAACAGGAACAAATCAAGAGAGGAAGATTGTGTGCATGGACTTAATGAGAAACATAAGACAACATGCATGGAAGAATAAGAGATGGCACTGAAAAGAAGACAAAGGAACCAAAAAAGGGATACAAAGAAGTGAGAATACAGAATGAGACTGAGGATGGATGATGGCATGTTTGCTTTGTCCATATTTTATGTACAGTCGATGATTTAAAGTTATAATAGAAAAATTAATTGTGACCAGAGACCAACGATCAAATTTTTAAATTTCTCAAAATCTGTTTTTTTGGGGGGGTTGCTGTCAACCACCAATTTAAAAATTCAGCTCAATAGCTCCAAAATATAGCCATACAAATTGGATCAGAAAGTTTTATGTACAGTTTGGTGTCCTCATTGGTAGGAACATGCAAACATGCATACTGTTTCACCGTAATAGCCGCAGCAGTTTCAGAGGAGATGATGTCTAAAGTTGTCACAGAAAAAAGTGGGTGTGGCCATGACGGCCATATCTGAAATCTGATCAGAAAGTTTTATATGAAGTTTGGTGTCCTCATTAGTAGGAACATGCAGGCCAAGTTTCACCTTCATAGCTGCAGTAGTTTCAGAGGAGAAGATGTTTAAATTTATAACAAAAAAGTGAGTGTGGCCAGAGACCAGAGGTCAAATTTAAAAATTTCCGCAAAATCTGTCTTACATGTTTTTGGGCTTGCTGCTAGGTACCAATGTACCAACACACTTCCAGAAATCATTGTCTGTGAACACAGTTTGCAGTGCAATTCACAAATGTAAGTTAAAGCTGTATTGTGCAAAGAAGAAGCCATATGTGATCACAATCCAGAAATGCCTCTGTCTTCTCTGGGCCAAAGCTAATTTAAAATGGACTTAAGCAAAATGGAAATCTGTTCGCGGTCAGATGAATCAAAATGTGAAAATCAAAATGTGGAAACTACAGACGCTGTGTCGTCGGGACTAAAGAGTAGAGGGACCATCCAGCTTGTTATCAGCGCTCAGTTCAAAAGCTCTCATGGTATGAGGTTGCATTAGTGCCTATGGCATAGTCAGCTTACACATCTGGACTGGCATTATCAATGCTGAAAAGTATACAGAGGTTTTACTACTATGTCTCTTTCAGGGAAGGCCTTGCATATTTCAGCAGCAGCATATTTTCAGCAGTAACCATCATAAAGGTTACGAAATGTCCCCTTGAAGACAAGAAAACACTCATGGGAAATAGTAAAAATCCTTTGAGAAGAGTACCAGAGTCCAATGAATATTACGATTGTCTAAAAACAGTACTTAAATCTCATTTTGGATACTTGGATGAGAAATCAATTACCAAACCCAATTCCAATGATGTTGGGACGTTGTGTAAAATGTGAATAAAAACAGAATACAGTGATTTGCAAATCTTTTCGACCTATATTCAAATGAGTATACTACAAACTACAAAGACAAGATATTTAATGTTCAAACTGATGAACTTTATTGTCTTTTTGGAAATATTCACTTATTTTAAATTTGATGCCTGCAACACATTCCAAAAAAAGCTGGGACAGGGGCATGTTTACCACTGTGTTACATTACCTTTCCTTTTAACAGCACTCAATAAGCATTTGATAATTGAGGACAATAATTGTAGAATCTTTGTAGGTGGAATTCTTTCCAATCCTTGCTTGATGTACGACTTAAGTTGCTAAACAGTCCAGGGCCTCCGTTTTCGTATTGCACTTCATAATGCGCCACACATTTTCAAAGGGAGGCAGGTCTGGACTGCAGGCAGGCCAGTCTATTACGCGTAATATTTTACTGCAAAGCCACACTGTTGTTACAAGTGCAGAATGTGGTTTTGCATTGTCTTGCCAAAATAAACAGGGACATCCCTGAAAAGCTGTCGCTTGGATGGCAGCATTATTATTATTAGCTCTCCAATTAGCCTGGCATTAATGTCTGGGCTGAGGAAGGAAGTCTGAGTAACAGAAAGAAACATGAACGCACAGAGAACATGCCAACTACAAACAGAAAGGCTTCAGGCTGGATTCTAAAACATGACTGAACCATACAACCTGCTAGGCAGCCGCAGGCTATCCCACTGTGAATTCATAAATGTAAATATCAGGCAGTGTTAGTTCAAGGAGGCTTGGTTTGATTTATATCTCAGTGCAATGGACTGTATAGTGGGTTTGTTGACAATTTTTGTCCTATTGTATCACAGTAATTATCCTGAATTAACTTACGCCCCAAATAACTTGTTGAACCTGTAGTGATTAGCTGCTCAACAAAATGTAACTTCGTAAAATGGCTAAACAAATTGTGACCACAGCTTACATAACGCAGTTTGAAATTATATCATGTCATGGTACAATGGATTAGAAACACAGACCCAACCTGAAATGTACTGCAAACTAAAAGTGAAATTTTCATGCTTTGAAAGCTCTGGATTCATAATTTAATGCTTTCAGCAAGCATGAAAGTGTATCATCCCAGATTGCAAGCACCCCCGCTCCGGATCTGCCCGGGCTCTGAGCCGGATCAGCTGGAGTCGGCACAGAGCCGTGGCAGACCCGGAGCGGAGGTGCTTGCTATCTGGGATATTTTAAAAGGCACAGTAATTTCGCTAAATTATCATAATCTCTACCAGTCCTGAAATTCTGGTTGAAATTCAAGGTGATTTGCCATTTTAAATAGATTTTTATTGGCCATCCATCTGACTTTATGATGAGCATTGCCATTCTTACCTAGTCACATTATGCCGCAAATGGAAGTGACGCTAACAGTGCTGTAAACAACCGGCCAAATATTAATGCATTCTGCATGATTTCATGTTGTAACACTGCCAAGTTAGTCACAAAACACTATCGCTATTGCACTTACTCTACAAAAGATGTCATTTTCACCCTGCTGGCTTAGGTTTTTTCTAGTTGCTATTCGGGATCCAGTAGAATTCTAAGAATGCGATAGTACAGCCTGTACTTCGTTCAACTGCCCGAGAGCCAGAAACTGTGCACCAGATGATCTAAAATGAATCAGCGCACAGTTTTTGGCTAATTAACAGATAATTCTTGGTCCAGGCAACTTTGATGAAAGTTAACCATGGCTTATTAGCATACACTGACCCTATTGTAATAATACAATGCTGGTTGAAAATCGGTACAGTATCCCTCAGAGAAGCTTTATCATGGGGTGCCTTTCTGGAGCGCATACGGAGCTTGTCGTAAATTCTAATAGGCACGGAGTCAAGCTTGCTAACCATAGGAGCCGCTTGAGCTTGAGAATCACCTGAGTGCTCATGGATGTCATCTGATTTGCCATCACATGATTGCTCGATTGATATGCTAGTTTACTTAAGCTCCCATTCTGAGCAGAGGCTCTGCAGCATGTACGCTTAACATCCCTCCTCCTCCCCAGCTCCCCCCGTCATTTTTAACATTCTGTAATCTTGTCTTTCGTGACTAAACTGTTGTTCAATAAAAATGTCTCTTCAGTTGGAGGTCATTGTTGCTGTTGGCTCTGTTCTATGGAAGGGGAGTTAATAGGAGCTCCCTGCCTTCGGTTCCAAGCTGGACGGGCAGGGATGTCTCGAGCAGAGCCATATTGCCAAACTCAATGTATGCTTGTATGCTTTTAATACATATTCTCTTTGACAAAGTGTCCTATCAGAATTGCTAACTACATTACCAACCTACATAGTTCGCCCAGTCAGTCAATGATTCCGGCTATGGAAGTTCTGTGCTTTCGGGAAACGCACACCAGTCTGCTGCAAACCCAAGCTTGCTTGTCATTCCCTCCCAGCCGGTGTTGAGTCAATTTCTGCTACCTGTCAAGATGTCAAGACGTCCTGCGCACGTGCAAACCCACAATCTTTTTCTTCCCTCACATCTTAAGTATCATAAAAAATCTTGAAAATACAGTTTTTTCAGTGCGCTTTTCGACTTGTTGGCAAATACAGCATGTACACACTGGCTTTTCCTGAAAATGCCATAATCAAATGATAGTGGCATACGGCACGGTGTCTTTAATTCAAACTTATCCAACTCATGATAATATCTGCGTAGGTTATAATAAGCCAACAAACAAAGTTGCTCCTGAAGGCTAATTTTTATCGCAATATTAAAGCGAAAACAGAGACTTTTCGATCGCCCTGCAGCTAGCATTTTTACTCCTGGATAAGCTTAGGAAGGAGTGTGGTGATGAGACTCGAGCATCACTCACTAATCAATCAATCAAATAGCCATCGGCACGACCACAAGCGGCATGATAAATATGATCTTGGCATGAATGACCAATCCCTAATTCACAAACAGCTCATCCAGGAGTTAATGATTGAATCATTTTAGTTAGACACGGCATCATAAATCGTCAGAACACTTGCAACATTTTGCAAGCCACTGGCTTCGTCTCAACGCCCTCAATGGGATTTTGTGAAAATGCTAATTCTTGGGGTTGTTCGCATCTGAGACACGGTGGCACTTTGCCGCACAATAGGGCACTGTCTGTGGTAAATCGACAAAATAATAACAACACTAAGGAATTCTCTCGCCATTTGCAGTGAAGCACACCTATGATGTCACATTAGCTACTTCTGATCATGTGACTGGTCAGAATTGCTGCGCCTATGGAAACTTCTGTTTTCTCCTAAAAACATTATTTTCTCAAACCTGTGTTTTTCCATTTGCCTGAAAACCTGGGAGATAATGTATGAAGTGGAGCATCACATGTTACTTAAAGTTTGTATATCAGTGTGATGAATGAAATTTCCCTTTGAGGGATTCTTTCCATGGCATTGCCATATAGAGGCACAAAGGAGGACAGTAGCTCTTGCACTGCTGACAATACTCAAGCAGCATATTGACAAAAGTAATTTAAGCCCTCTTTTACTTTCCTTCAGTGGGAGGCACTGAGATCATGGCATAGAGGTATTTTGCCTGCAACTAAACTGTACTAACTACATGCCAAAAGTTTCACAGGCATGAGCATTTCCCTGAGAGAAGTCTCACCATGTCGCCTACTATGGACAACACTTCTCCTTTTTCCTCACCTGCTGTTGGCTCTGATCCTGAAGATTTATCTTCACTTCCAGAGACTGTCGAGCTTCCAGAAAGGCCTTGCGGTGCTTACGGTCAGCCATGTAGTAGGACATGATGCCAACGATGATAGCACAGAGATAAAGCATTATGTTAGCCAGGAGCTGAAACACAGCAGAGAGAATTAAAAGAGGATTTCAAACACTCTGTGGTGCATAGACATAAATATTAAAAATGCCATGAAAAAGTATTCACCCCTTCTGTTATGCTTACAGTACTGTGAAGACATATTTGCCCTTTCCCAATCTCCATTTCAGCTTATTTGTCATATTTTAATGTTTCAGAGTAGCCATCTAATTTTAGTAAAAGACAACAAGAGTGAACAAGCTGCTTATAAATTATCATGTCATTAATTGAAGGTTAAGAGTAATTCAAAACTTACATAGTAAAAATTGCCCCCTGAACTTAACTGGTTCTGCCGTCCTTGGCAGCAACTACTACAATCAAACAATAACTGGCCGCGGGTCTTTTACATGCCTGTGGAGGAATTTTGACCCACACTTATTCGCAAAAATTGTTTTAATTCAGCAATGTTGGGGGGTTTGGGAGCATGAACTGCCTATTTAAGGTCATGTCACTACATCTCAATCAGATTTAAGATAGAACTTTGATAAGCCACACCAAAACCTTCATTTTCTTTAATTTGAGCCATTCAGTGGTGGACTTGCTGGTGTACTTCAGATCATTGTCCTGCTGCATAACCCAACTGCCCTGACGCCCTAGGTCATGAGCAGATGGCTGGATATTCTCCATCAGGATTTTCAGGTAGAGAGCAGAATTCATGGTTCTATCAATAATGATGATGACAATTATTATGACAATGAAGTCACTCAGGCCCTCATGTAGCAAGGCAGCCCCAGACCAT
This sequence comes from Gymnothorax reevesii, assembly GCA_029721435.1. Lineage (NCBI taxonomy): Eukaryota > Metazoa > Chordata > Actinopteri > Anguilliformes > Muraenidae > Gymnothorax > Gymnothorax reevesii. The sequence continues at coordinate 60,272,896 of CM056576.1, forward strand.
CACAATACCACCTGTGTGTTAAGAATGCCGAGCTACCTTTGTGCTGAATATAACGGGACCCTTCTCTTCAAAAAAAGTTTGGCTATTGACTCATCAGTCCACAAAATGAACACAACATAATTTGTATGTCGTTTCCGGACTACATACTGCACTACACGAGTATTTTACTTACTTGTCCAGCTGAGTCAAAAAGTTTGCAATCTATTAATGAAACTTTCAAAGTGAATAATGCCAAAAAGGTACATTGTTGATGGATGCAATGATAGATGAAAAAACAATCTCAGCTATTATGTCTTTCCCAAAGAAGAAAAAGTATGGGAAATCTGGACAGTAATAGTTGAATTGATGTGAAGAAAGTGGGATGGACTAGTGAGTACAGCATTGTATGCAGTGCTCACTTTGAGGAGAAGGCTTTCAGGTAGCTTAGGCATGTCCATCCGCTGCTACCTCCTCCAACTCTTCCTTGGGGATCCAGAATCTTCCCAAACCAGCAGGGAGGTATAATCCCTCTAAGCTGCTGACGTGGTTTTATTAAACATCTCTAGTTTTCACTCAGCCTGTGCATGTGGGTCCCTTATCCACTTTTTGGGTCCATGGTCCCAGTGCCCGCCGGCTTGTCATCTCAGGGTAAAACCACGACAAAAGGTCTTCGGCCTTGTCCCTTATGCATTTTTCCAGTTTCACTGAATTTTTTGATGATGTTATGCACTGTCAATGATGAGACCTTCAAAGCTTTTGCAGTCTGACATTGAGAGACATTGTTTGTAGAGTATTCCACAATTTTTTTATGCAGGCCTTCACAGGTTGAAGCCAGTGAAGCCATCTGAAGCCTCTGACCATCTTTACTTCTGAGAGACCCATCCCTTTTATAGCCAATCATGTTACACACCTGATGCCAGTTAATATGATTACTTGCTAAATGTTCTTTCAGCAGATTCTCTTATATATTAATTGCTTTTTCAGCCCTTTTTTGCCTGTGTCCCAACTTTTTTGAGACGTGTTGTAGCCAGAAAATTTGCAATGAGCTCATTTTTTGGATAAAAATATAAAATGTCTCAGTTTCAACATTTGAAATGTTATTATGTTCTATTGTAAACAAGTCGACATGGTCTACTACATCCCCCGCCAATCGTGCGCTTCTCATTTTCGAACTCGATCAAGGCCTTTATGGTCTGAAGCTACACACCAAATTTGGTTACTACATCTGTAGTAGTGTCTGAGTAAAGCTGTCCCCTTTATCACGGACATACTTCGTGTTGGCGGGAGATAATAATAACATACTGGCTTACGGTATGTGATCTGGAAGTCATTGCATTTTGATTTTACTCACAATTTACACTTCATACCCACTATTTCGGAACTGAGGTTGAAAGTAAGCTACTTGAACGGCCAGTCGTGCCACTTAACTATTCTGGGACCAGAGTATGTTGTCTGTTCTTTTTTCTATCGTCAGTCACCAGGTACAATCACCGACAACCGTATATATCAGAAATTGTGGGACGTGAAATTTCTGTTTCTTGATGTTCCAATGTTGTAAGGCTCCCTATTATTACGCCTTGGTGCGCATGCGTGCAATCGGGGCATACGGTAGCTGATTTGTGTGTCTGTCATTCATTCATTCACTCTGTCTGTTACCGTGAATGCCGCTCTGCCGGTCAAAATTAAGTCCTAGAATATGGCTCTGTGGGTTAAATGCCATGTATCTTGGATTTAAATTTGCCAGATTTTTGAGATACTGCTTTGTTTTCGACTTGTAGCATTATTTGACACTATCATAGACTCCAATAGGAATTGAGGAATGCAGAAGTAATGCATGACATGTGGAAAGCAATTGTTCCAAACAAAGAATACATTTTTATTGGAACACACTTGCAGGTAAGTTTATCAAATGACTGCATTTTTGGGAAATTTGTCGCATTAGCTGACCCCTTATGAATTTTGTTGTTTGCGTCATTTCCTTTACCCAGCTTTAGTTTATGCTGATCGTCAGATAACAACCTGTTAAATTGGTATTAAAGTTAAAGTAGATGATATGAGCAGCTCTTAACGATGTAGCATAAACCACGTTATTGTTCATTTAGCTACCTTAAATTAATTGCAGTTATTGGTGTTCGTTTGAGTACAAAGTTTATATTCGCTCATTAGATTCGCTGATAGTTTCAACCGCATTTTATTGCTAACTAGTTAATTTTACCACACCACTTCTGTTCACTTGAAGGTTCTGCGATTCAGTGCGAAAATGAATGGAAACAGCTTAAAATGTCAAATCTATTCGATACACCGATTTGATCGCATAGCAGCAAGTAACGTCATTAGGCTACGCAAAAGTTTTTATTCGCTTCAATGCTGTTAGGTGGGAATGCATTTTCACCGCCTTTATTTGTATGAATATTTTTTGCGAACTTCAGGTAATTCAATTGACGAGTGGATGGAAACATAGCTTATGTCAAGCATAGATGCACAGCTAGAGCACTCTGACATGTCCACACAGAATTTTATAGCTTCATTAAGGGACATATTTGTTACTGCTGTAAGCACCGAGGCAACAGCACCTTCTGTACTTTCATGATTTTTTGGTTCTTATTTTTCCATCTCTGTAATGTCATTAATATAAAAATAAAGGTATTTTATGTTCTAAATACGGTACTGACTGAAAATTAATTTGGATATTGTTACTTTTTATGTGATGACCGAGTTGAAATTGGTTACCCTTTGAAAAAGTAGGGTCTTGCTGGCAAGGGATTGGTGCGCTCAAAACTTGCTGGCACTTCGGTTTTCGAATAGCAGACCCTGACAGCTTCAAAACAAGGTAAATCGCGTGAATATTGACTTTCGTATGAATATTTTGATTTTCTTCCCCTTAAAAAGGGTCTTGCTGGCAAGGGTTTGGTACACTCAAAACTTGCTGGCACTTCGGTTTTCAAGTAGCGGGCTCTTCTAGCTTCAAGAAAAGGTAAACCACGTGTTTGTCGGGTTTCACATAAATATTTCACATTATATTTTTTTAATCCCTGCAAGGATTCAAGCTGAAGTTGCTGGCTTTTCCAAATTCATGATGCCGTATCATCACCCCATCACCCCACATGTAGTTGATTTCATTGTCAGCGTTCACATAAATAAAACATCTTTTGGAACCCTCCAAAAAGGGTGCCAGGGTCAAACATACAGGAGTGCAACAGCCAGCAATGGTGATTTATGTACATCACGTAGAATAGCTTGACTTGTAGGAGTCAAACCACTTTACCCTTTTCACATAAATAAAATGTCCCCAGCCTCCCCCGGAACACAGTTGAAAAGTGACAGTTGAAAATCATGCAGACAGGGTCCTCTAGCAAACGTTCTAGTCAACCCTCACCAGGGCCGTATCAAATTAGTTGTGAGGGGGCGTTTCCTGGCGGGGGGGTTGGGATCAAGGGGCAGCGCCCCTGTGGGGGCTCAGGGGACGAAGCCCCTGAAAAATCCAGCGTTTTAGCTATTTCTGAGGCAAAAAGGGTCATTCCATGTCAACTTAGCCACCCATGCAAATGACACCTCTCAGATTTTACTCTAACTTTGTTCAAAAATACTTTATGGTACCAAACAAAAGAATCCCAAGTTTCATGACAGTATTTCTGACAGTTTTTGCATGAAAATGTCTTGAAATTTGGGTGAAATGCCCCTTTTTGACTTGCGTGAATTAGTCATTTCATTTTGTAGCATTTTGGAAGGACCATAACTTCCCATGTAATAGAGACAGGAAGCTGAAATTTCATGTGCTTGTGTATTCTGGCCCATATATCAGGATTCTGCAGCCGGAATCACCATGAGAGATCAGAAAGGTGAGAGGAGGGCCCCAAAAATCAAAATTTTTTTAAGGTGGCAAGTGATTTTTCTCTTTTTGGGGGTCCCTAAGATTCAGTTCAGTGAATGTTACTGTTCGAAATGTGTTTCTGCCTCCTATTTGGGAACTTTCCCACCACTAAACTAAGTTTTAGGATAATAGTACCATTGGTGGGGGACTTGTGGGAATCAGAAAACCACTTTGGACCAAAATGATCCTATCAGACCCTAGACTTCAGACACCCAGATGACCCTGTGGGCAATGGATGATGGTAATGACATTTATACGGGACAAGTATACATATTGACACATTCCTTTCATCTCTCATGGTCATTCTGGCTGCAGAATCCTGATTTATGGGCCAGAATGCATAAGCACATGAAATTTTAGCTTCCTGTTTCAATTACGAGAGAAGTTATGATCCTTCCAAAATACTACAAAATTAAAAAACCAATTCACAAGAAATTTTCAGGCGAAAACTGTCAAAGATACTGACATGAAACTTGGGATTCTTTTGTTTGGTAGCATAAAGTATTTTTGGACAAAATTTGAGGAAAATCTTGACGTGTACAAGGCACCTCAATATTGGCTGTTTTGACATGGATTGACCCAAAATCGAGCCATCTCCAAGCATTCTACATCCAATTTCAACCAAAATAGATCACGTTAAAATGTCTCTAATAACCAACAGGAATGCCTTTTAAAGCAAGTACCCATTCAGCTTAACAGTAAATCTACACCAAGATCATATGTCTTCATCCATGCAACTGAGAAAATATCCTAGATATAATAAAAATAAACAAGAAAATTTCAAACCTTGAGTACAAAGAGAGTATGATTTTTATTAGATCATGCAAGAAAATGTGCACTGACCTCCTGTCTTTCAGCACAGAAATATAGCAAAGGTTCATTGTGTCTTTGTTGTGGTTTTTTCCTTGGCATGGTTCTTGCGGACTCACAACTTGAATTTGAAAAACGACTCGTAGGCTATGTTGCTTTTCCGGTGAAAAAGCGTGTGGTTGGAAGTGGTGAAACTAAGGGAAGTAACTTTCAAGGCTGGCGTAGCACCAGTGATTTCCCCTGCGTAGGTACCCCGCGCTAACTCAGCTGCGAGACTGCATCCACTATCGCGTATGGATAACTTTTTCTTTTCTTGTGCGGCTGGGTAGCCCTGTGAGAATTTTTTTTTTTTGCTTATTTTCAAGGTACATGCTCAGGGCGGGGGGGGGTTGCCAAAACCCAGGAAATCCCCCCCCCCTCCCCAGATCTGGCCCTGCCTCACAACACATTTAGGTACCTAGTACACTATTGAACACCCTTATGCTCGAACATTGTATTTCTTATGGCTAATTCATAGCTAGCAAAGAAATCCAACAACAAAGCACCACTTGGGCTCAGATCAGGGAGGTCATTCCTCTCAGTCACACCCCTCCAAGTGTCTCCATCATTGCCTATGCAAGTGTTGAAGTCCTCCAGTGAAACTATGGAATCCCCGGGTGGAGCTTTTTCCAGGACCCCACCTTGGGACTCCAAGATGGCTGGATACTCCAAACTACTGATTGGTGCATGAGCACAAACAAAAGAGCATTCCCCTTCGCAACCCGCAAGCACATTGGAGACCACATTCACTGTTGTGAACTCCAACACGGTGGCACTCAGAAATGCAAGTATCCCCATGCCTGCTCGCCACCTCTCACCTTGGGTAACTCTGAAAAAGGTGAGAGTCCAAATTCTATCAAGGAGCTTGGATCTAGAGTCAGTGCTTTGGTTAGAGATGAGTCTGACTATCTTGCCGATGCCACTCAACCTCCTGCACAAGCTCTGGCTCCTTCCGCTAGTGTGGTGACCTTCCATGTCCCAAGAGCCAGTTTCCATGACTGGGGCCCGGCAAGCAAGGGTCTCTGCCCCTGCCAAGGGTCTCTGCCCCTACTCCTTTCCTCACAGGTGGTGAATGGAGGAGTTGGTTCCTGGTAGCCTTTCTGGGCCTAGCCCGGCTGGGTCTCAGGAAAAACCCAGCCCCCCAGGTGATCGTCTGCAAGCTCCGCTCCCAGGTCTGGCTCCAGGAGTGGGCCTATTACAGGCAAGGTTCTCTCATCTTTGGAGGGACGTGTCATAGAAGGCTAGGGAATCACATTTAGTTTGGCCCCTCACCTGGGACCAATCTGCCATGGGAAACCCTACCAGCAGCGAATGCTCTAGACAGCATTGCTCCAAAGATCCAAGAGGCATGCAAACTCCTCCACCACAATAAAAGTAGAAATTCTAACTTAAAAAAAAAAAAAGTCAGATCCAAAAGAAATTGCAATATATTTGTAAAAATCAATAATGACATTCAGAAAAAAAGGAAATATGCAATTTTAGATCATTTTTTTGACTATGCAATGCCACAGGCTTGTTCTAATGAAAATGTGAATGGCGTCAGACCCCGCAAGGCTGGGGTTTGACCAAAAGTTCAGTCAGTTTTGACGTTTGCAATCTGGCATTGAGACTGCATCTGGCTCCACATGTGAGGTACTGTTCTGGAACCAAATGTGAGGCCAAGAAGTTTCAGCAAAAGTGGGTTTTATTGAAGTTGGGGGGTAGACCCCAACAAGGCAGAAGGCAACGGTACAAACTCCAATCCAAAATCAGAATCCCAGGGATGTAATCCAAACTGTACACAGGGCAGCAAACACTAAACTCTGAGTCAGGCAAAACAGGTTCCGTACACAGGCACGGGTTTGTCAGAGAGTCCAAAGCCGAAATCCAGTGAGTGAAATCCAAACCGTTAACAGGGCAGCAAACACAAAACTCAGAGTCGGGCAAAACAGGTACGGTACACGGGCAGATAAGTATCAAAGAAAAAGCCAAAATCTGAATCTGGGACGTTCCAATCAGAAGTATAACACTAAGAGTAAAATGCATCAACAATCACAGCTCTGGGAAAATGATCTGACAAGAGCTGTGAGTGAAATGACTGCGGGGAAGTCACATGCTACTGTATAATAGGGACCAGGTGAGTTAGATTAGACTAATTAAAAAGGAATGAACATGAGGAAGTTCCTAATTACAAGAAATTAGCAAAAGCCAAAACATGGACAGGGATCACCAAGACAGCCTACAGACAGACATACGGCTCCGGTTATGGAGTTCTACCATGCACAGAAAGGGAGAGAGAGAGAGAGAGAACAGAGTTAACAAGCGCGGAGGTTCCGCTGAAACTGCAGCAAAGATGATTGAGTAAAGACAAGAGGCGAAGACTAGAATAGGGCGAATGCTGAGAGGTCGTTAGTCAATTAGTAAAGTGCAGCTATACAATCCCTAGTGCTCGTTAGTAAGTTAGTACTATAAACAATGATAGTCAGTGTTAGTAATTTATCTAAAATAATAGACTGTTAGTATTGTTTGTAAAGATAGAACAGCAAGGCGAAGGAAGCAAACGAGATTGGAAGGAATGTTTGGAAACCCAGAAACCATGAAATCACCTGAAACTGTGGAACACAAGACTGGGGAGATAAAACTCAGAAACCAAGACAAGACTGGGGAGACAATGCAATGCAGGGTATGAGCATTACAAAACCTGAATGATAACTAAATAGTGAATATGGGATATGGCAAGCAAGGACACAACAAAGAAAGACAGGCAAAATACAAAACATGGCATGGACTCTAAATCACAATACAAAATACCGAGCATAGTCAGACAAAGCAGGATTCATAATCAAACATGGGAGTCAGGCAGAAACAAAAACATGGTCAGGCAGAACAGGATCATAACACCACAGGCAGTCTCCACCCCTGCTTCCCCTGATGACATCACCATAATTTCTTAATTGGCCAACGTTTCCAGTGAAATTTTTGGGCGTGTTCCCAAATCAACTGTTTGATTCAATTTATTTCCTTCATTAACCATTATGAGGGGAAACCATGCAATGGTTTAATTTTCAAGCCTTGTTCTTCAATTCCAATTTTTTGCTCAGGTCAGATTTGCCTATCTATACATAATTTCATGACACCTGTACCTATCTGTGCACATTGATACATTTTTGCATGAGTCATCTGCATTATAAACAACAAAAACTTCATATTTGTGGGAGCACTTGTGCTATTAAAATCTAATTTAAATGCAGAAAACGGACATAGAGAATGGATGGATGGGAATTTGTTCTGAAGGACGGCAGACAGTTTGTCAGCGGTACTTGATAAGGTCAAGAGGGTGAAAAAAGCTAAATTGCTAGCTTTTTATGTTCTTATACTGCACTCAGCCCATGCATAGAGTCAAAAGGCCACATGGATTCTGATCTGACCATTCTCATTCAAGGCCATGGGAATTTATAACTTTCTTAGGACATCATTCATCTTGTTTTCCCTTTGCATGAGTTTAACATTAATGAAAGCATACGCACTAGTCTGTGAAACTTACAGTCTGATTATTACAGTTTATTATTGTCTGAAGGCAAGAGAATGGTCTTTAAAGGCTGAACAAAGAGCAAAAAAGCTGAACAAAGAAAGTATTAATGGTTCAACAGAGAAGATCAGTATTAACAGTAGGGCCTCTGAAATAACTTGATTGATTTAACTCACTGAGTGTCATCCAGCCTAAAATTATCCCAACCAATTACATAACATTAAAAACGGAAGACCAAACATTAGATTAAGTATTAATTAATTAATATTAATTTGCAATAATGTCGCTGTGAGGTTAAGGTGATTACAGAGTTGAAAACTAATTTAAGGAAAATTTATTCATGCAGTTTATCACTTTAATATTAAAGTTCAAATGGTCTTTGGAAACTGTCACAACACTTATATTATACTTTCAACATTAAAGTAGCAAATTACGAGAAAAAAAAAAAATCTTTCAAGTGCGAATTATGTTGCCAGGGCACCAGGCCTGGCACTAGAACGGGGAATTGGGTTGGCCCAGACAAGTCCCTTTATGACAATTGGGATAGTCTTGGCTAGTTCTTGATTTTTTTTCTTTATTGGCGCATTTTCCAATTATCATAATCGGCAACTGAAGACATGGTTTCTCTCCATGTGCGATCTAACAGCGATGAAATCATGGGGTAAATTCAGTATTACTGAGAATTGGGGTGAACAAAACATCTGTTTTAAAGAATTATTAGTCCTGACCTGCTCTCAGTCATTTTCATAATTAACTGAAGGTTCACTCCGAGAGCACTCCACAGTTAAAAGGTGTTGCTTGTTCTCCCCGATTAGGTAAGACAACAATCATTCATCTGGACGCTTATTTGCTTAATTTAAATCGACGTTATTCCAAATTTCTCTCGGTATTGAGCGGAAAAAAGGTGGCACTCGGCAGTGAAATAGGCTATAAAAAGCATGCGGCTCAAGCTATTTGTGCAGGTATGCAATTTTGAATAATATTGATTCAAATTAAACAAATACGGGTCCAGATGAATGATTGTCATCCTACCTAATTGGGGAGAACAAGCAACACCTGTTCAGTGTGGAGTGCTCTTGGAGTGAACCTTTTATTAATCATGAAAATGACTGAGAGCGGGTCAGGACTAATAACTGTTTGAAACGGATGTTTTGTCCTCCCCAATTCTCAGTTCTACTGAATTCACCCCAGGATTTCATCGCTGTTAGATCACACATGGAAAGAAACCGTGTCTTCAGTTGCCAATTACGATAATTGGAAAATGCGTCAATAAAGGAAAATAATTTTGAACTACCAAGGACTTCCCTAATTGTCATAAAGGGACATGTCTGGGCCCACCCAATTCCCTGTTCTCGTGCCGGGCCTGCAGGGTACTACAGACTCATTATTTATTAAACATTCACGCCCTCTTCCTATTTGCTAAAGCGATCTGGGGCACCACAGTTTCCAATCAGGACGGTCAGCACGGTGCCCCCTGCTTCTCTCCGCGCCCTCAGTTTTCGACTTTTTCAGTGTGACTAACCATGCAACATATAAAGAAGTAAAGCCTCATCGTGCTATTTCAGTGTATGATGGTCGGTAGTATTGTAGAAAATAACTTAGCCCGGGCAAGTGGACCAAGTGTTCTTACCCTTGAAAAGCTATCCTCAAGGAATGTACACATTCTCCAGAGTCTGATGCAATTGGGTTTATTGTAAGTAGCTAAAAGTGAAATACAATAACCCAGGCTGGTCTGCATAAACCAAGAAGCATTCATTCTTCAACAATTACCTGACACAGACTGACTACTGATTGTTCGAACTGCTGTTTTCATTTAGGGTCTCAGACTCCACCCTATGTGTAGTCAAACGCGACACATTCTCTCTTATCAAACATTACTAATTTCTAATTTGTACATTTTTATATACAACCCCAATTCCAAAAAAGTTGTGATTCTTTGTAAATGGTAAATTAAAGCAGAATGCAATGATTTGCAAATCTCATAAATCCATATTCAAATGACAATAGAATATAGGCAACATGTTGTCTATGCTCAAATTGAATTTGATGGCAGCAACACATCTCAGAAAAGTGGGGAGAGGGGCAAAAGTAAGTGGTACTAATAAAAAAAACCAGCTGGATGAGCATTTTGCGACTAATTAGGTTAATTTGCATCAGGTCAGCAACATGACTGGGTATAAAAAGAGCATTTTAGAGAGGCAATGTCTCTCCGAAGTCTAGATGGACAGATTCACCAATCTGCAAAAAAACTACGCCTAAAATTCAGGAACAATTTCAGAAAAATGTTTATCAATGTAAAATTGTGAAGACTTTGAATGTCCCACCATCTACAGTACATAATGTCATCAAAAGATTCAGAAAATCTTGTACACAAAGGACAAGGCCGAAGGTCAATATTGGATGCTCATGATCTTCTGCACCTCAGGCAGCGCTGCATTAAAAACAGGCATGATCCTTCACTGGAATGCACTGTATGGGCTCAGAAACACTTCCAGAAATCACATGTACACAGTTCGTCGTGCAATCCACAAATCCAAGTTAAAGCTGAATCATGCAAAGAAGAGGCCATATGTGAACATGATCCAGAATCGCCACCGCCATCTCTGGGCCAAAGCTCATTTTAAATGGACCGAGGCAAAATACATAGTAGAAAACTTTTCTGTGGTCAGATAAATCAAAATTTGAAAATATTTTTTGGAAACACGGACGCCATGTCATGCGGACTAAAGAGGAGCGGGACCATCCAGCTGATCAGCGCACAGTTCAAAAGCCTTCAGCTCTGAAGGTATCGGGTTGCATTAGTGCCTATGGCCTTGGGAGCTTAAACATCTGGAAAGGCATTATCAATGCTGAAAAGTATATAGAGGTTTTAGAACAACGTATGCTCCCATCCAGACCACGTCTCTTTCAGGGAAGAACTTGCATATTTCAGCACTACAATGCCAAACCATGAAGTGCACCCTTCACAACAGCATGGCTTTGCAGTAGAAGAGTGACTGCTGAACTGACCTACCTGTAGTCCAGACCATTCACTGATCTAAAACATTTGGCTCATCATAAAACAAGGAATCAGGCATAGAAGACCCTAGACTGTTGAGCAGCTAGAATTCTACATCTGAAAAGAGTGGGACAACATTCCTCTCCCAAAGCTTCAGTAACCTGTATCCGCACTTCCCAGATGTTTACAGGCTGTTGTTTAAAGAAGAGGGGACACTAAACAATGGTAAACATGGCCCGATCCCAACTTTTTTGAGATGTGTTGCTGCCATCAAATTTTGTGTTTTGGCTAACAAATAGGTTTTTTGTAGGGGACCTGTGAAGTATTTTTGCCCTTTTTCTCACCCTTCCCAATTTCTTCTAGTTTTGCTTATTTTCATATTCAAATGTTCCTGATCATCCTTAACGATAAAGACAACATGACGAAATATAAAACACAGCTTTTAAATGATCACTTAATTTATTGATTAGAGTAATTCAGAACCAATACTATCCATGTAAAAAATTAATTGCTTTCCTAAATGTCATGATCCAGACCAGGAACCAAACACAGAGTACAATCCAATGGTAGGGTATGTTAATAGTAATACAGTAATGACAGAGGGATGGAGCCCAGTGCAGAATGGCACAGTTCAGTTCAGATGGTGCTGGAATGAGTGTGGGGGCATGTCTGCGGCTAGCCGTGGTGTGGCCTGGTGTCCTGCGACAGCAGCCAGATGGAGAACACACTCGCCAGAGCTGAAATGTCAGATAGCAGGCCTGGGGATAGTAGCAGAACGCAGTCCCAGTTCTCATGACTGTAGAAGGCTTGGGAGGTGCTCCTAATAATCTGGGCTGAATAACGGACTGAAGGATGATTAACCTGGATGCAGTCCCAAACCTGGAGACTGACACAACGGCTTTGGAGCGTGTTCCTATTAGTAAGACTAGGATGAGTACTTCGGTTACACTTTACAATAAGGACACACTAGTTAATGCAGTAATAAGCATTAACTACCAATTATTTATGGTTAGCTTATGCATCAGAGAGCAAAATAAGCATAAGGTAACCTTAACTTACCATTTATTAATGCGCTCTGTCATACTTATTATGAAGTTGAAAACATCCCTTAAGTATCCCTTAAGTAACCCCATCAAGCTGTCAAACTATTCTATAATGTATACATTAATACCTTAGTTAAGATGAACACCATTAGTAAGTGATTAGTATACCCATTAATTTACTGCAAATTAACTTATAATTAATGCTTCTTACTGCATTTGCTAATGTTAATTAATGTACCCTTATTGTGAAGTGTTACCAACACTTCTAAATTTAACTATCACGAAAGGTTACAATAATTTCCAAACATGATTAACTTTTACTTGAAAGATACTGACTGGTTGCTAAAAGGTATAGAGCAAGTGACAATCTAGGAACTTGAGCTGTCAACATAAGAGGTTAACATATGCCAACACAAACATAATGATATGGGAAACAAGAATGTATAACACCTGGCGGTGGAGTCATGCAGGACATGAAACCAAAAAAAGGAGACAGTTTATCTGTTATGTTGCAGAAATAACAAGCACATAAAGTGATTCAACTTTACAGCAGCAACAGCCCAATTCAATTTTGGTTTCGAAGACAATACACTGCCCACCTACGGTGGCCTTTTGGGAACAAAATATGCAACTTAAATAGCCTGTAGAGAAACTTGGAACACATCACAAATATGCATTCATCCTAGTAGACCAGCAGATAAGCTAGACATAGATAAACATAACATCCTACCCATCTCTCTCAAGTGTGAAAGGTGGCCACAAAGTCCTGGAAGCGCTCAGGGCGTGCACTGGCCCCGACAGGCCGAGGCTCAGGAAGCAGGGGAGCCAGCAGTGGGGCCGGTGGTGGAGCCGGACACTGAGCAACTGGCACACTGTGGGCAAGGGGTGCTGCAACAGGAACATGCACAGGAGGGGGTGGCCCAGTCGCCAGGATGCTCTGTCCCACTCTTGAGCCTGTTGTGAGCTGAGACTAGTGAAGAGGGACGGGCACTTCGCGCAGGCAGCTGGCATGCCAACGGGATCCATTAGTCAGCAGAAATGAAGCTGGGCCGAGCTGGCGACTAACCTGGTACGGAGCAGACCAGAATGTTGCAAACTTGTTGGCTCAGTGAGGCTGGCGGGCTCTGATCAAGTCTGATACTCTGATAGCAGGCCACTTAGCTGTGCATTTCTCATCGAACCGCCGCTTCATGGCACTCTGTTGACTGTTGACGTGAAATTTGACTGCTGTCAGGCTTGGTCGCGGGTCTGCAGCCACTGATGGACGGAGTCTTGACAGGGGAAGCACAAGCTCCCTACCCAGCATGAGCATGGCAGGAGAGACCCCTGTTGTAGAGTAGGCAGTTGCTCTATAGTGGAGGAGGGTCTGTGACAGTGCAGCCATCAGTGAGTATCCCTCAGACATGTGAGCATGCAGTCCATTTTTCAGAGATTGGTTGAATCGTTCCACCCCCCCATTGGCTTGGGGGATAATAGACGGAGGTCCGGATGTGGGTAACACCCTTGGCGGCGAGATAGGTGGTGAATTCTGAGGACAGGAACTGAGGATTGTTGTCCATAGTGATTACTTGGGGCAAGCCCCAGCGGGCAAACATCTCTTCAAGCAAGTTTTTCATAGCAGTAGAGGTGACTGTACTCATGGGAGCCACTTCAGGCCACTTGGAGTACAGGTCGTAGATTACCACAAGGAACCTCTGGTGGTGTGGCACATTGTACAGCTCACCACAAATATCAAGCTGAAGATGGTCCCATGGTGCAGGTGGCCAGTCCAGGGACTGGAGTGGAGGTGGAGCAGGTGACCCAGTCTTCCCACTGGTGAGGCATGCTGCGCAGGACCGGACGAGTTCCTCCAGGTCTTTAGTCTTTAGCGAGCCACCACACAACGTCACAGCACCTTTGTTTAGCTTTGACAATACCAAGGTGACCTTGGTGTGCCATTTGCAAGACATATCCTCTGAGGGCCACTGGGATGACAGCACAGAGACCACGGGCGAGCAGGCCTCGCCTCAGCATGACAGCTCATGCTTCACTCGGGAGTACAACATCGCAGGTAACAAATGTGGGGCAGTCCGGCTGGAAGTGTACCAGGCTCGGAGATGTGGTGACAAGACGCTTCAGTTCCTCGAAACCTGCCTGGCACTCAGACGTCCAGGTCCAAGGGCCATCCTCTTTGAGCAGCATCCGCAGCAGGGCTGTGATGGAGGAGTATTGGGGCAAGAACCGCATGAAGTATGTAGTCATCCCCAAGAATGATGCCAGCTGTGAGGCTGTTGTGGGAGCGAGGACTTTGATGATGGCATCCACATTTGACTAGAGAGGAGAGATGCCATGGGCGGACACACCGAACCCGACAAAATCTTTAGCAGGAGTGGAGAAAATACACTTTTCTGTCTTCAGAGTGACATGGTGGCGGCTGAGTGAGGCAAAAACCTGTTCCAGACGGGTGTCATGGGTGACAGCATCTGGCCCGTGTACCACAATATCGTCCAGATAGGCCACCATACCCGGGCAGCTGGAGAGGATTGTGAACATTATTTTCTGGAAGCAGCTGGGTGCTGAGCTTAGTCCAAAAGGCATCCTCCTGTAACGGTACAGGCCAGTGTGGGTGATGAAGGCCGTTAGGTTCCGACTCTCCGGGTGCAGTGGGACTTGTAGGTAGCCTTGATGCAAGTCCTGCTTCGAGAAGACCCGGGAGCCATGGAAGTGGGTCGCAAGCTCTTCCATCATGGGGAGAGGGTATTTGTCAGGCACCACCGCCTTGTTGACCTAGCGAAGGTCAACGCAGACTCTCAGCCCGCCTGACTTCTTCCTGGCGATCACGAGGTTGGACACCCACGGAGACGCATCTATGGGTTCTATGATGCCATCAGCCTGGAGACATTGGAGCTCCTGTGTAAAGCTGTCCCGCAGAGCCAGTGGCACACCCCAGAGGGGCTGGACCACAGGAGACATGCTATGGTCCACGAGCGGTTTGTGTGTGAATGAGGTGAGACACCCCAAGCCATTGAACAGCTCAGGCCAGTTTTGTTGCCATGGAGAGACCACTTGCAGTGTCCTTGTTCCACTGTTCTCCTGCAGGGTAAAGCTGAGACTGACAAAGAGGTCGAGGCCTATTATATTCTCACCACGGTACGTAATGTGGAATGGGAAGCGGTCCAAAGTCGTGGAGGTGTAGCAAACCGGGAGGTGGAGTAAGCCGACAACGTCAATTTTGCTGCGGCCGTAACCACAGAGAGCAGTGGACGGGGCTGCAGCCATCTGTTTGGGAAGAGTAGTTTGCAGGTGGCAACATTCAGCAGTGGCACCTTGGCCCCAGTGTCCAGGAGAAGAGGGAGACAGCAGTCTTTCGGATAAAGAGGGCACCTGGAGAATGTCACTGGGTGGGGGCACATGGTGCGCACCGGCACTGCCGGGTCATGTGACTGCTCAGGGCAGTCAGCCGGAGAGGACTGGCACCACTTTGCAAAATGGTTAGGCTTCTGACAGCGTCTGCATGTTTGGCCCCTAGCAGGGCAGTCCTGGGCCCTTGTGGGTTGACGGATGGAGCCATAATTCCCAGACCGCCTCCACTGGCATCTTTGCTGGGGACACGCCACCTGTATGCAGCATCAGGATCAGCCAGGTTATCTGAGCTTGATAGCTGTTGCACTGGCTGTTCCATAACAGCTGTATGAGATTGGCTTTCTGCAATTTTAGCTGCACATTCAGTGGCTGTCTCCACTTGTAAGGCAATTGTTAGTGCATCATCAAGTGAGAGGTTTGCGTCCTTGAGCAACAATGCCTCCTGAACTCTGGGATAAGACGTTTTTTCAATGAGCTGGTCTCGAATTATTTCATCCGCGATATTACTGAAATTACAGCTCTGTGACAGGGCTTTTAAATCTGCTACAAACTGCCTCGCAGACTGACCAGGATGCTGGAATTTTTGTCTGAACAGCAGCCGTCAAAGTAGTATATTCTGCGATTTCACAAAATGTCCACCCAGAGCCATTATGGCTGCGTCGTCAGTTTCCAGAGTACCACTGAGCGAATTGAAAATCCTGTTCCCCTGCAGACCAGCAGTTAAGCTAGACTTAGATAAACATAACATTATATAAAGCTGCTGGATGGCAGGAGACACAAAAGGCATTCACACAAGGTTTGTGACATAAACCTAATAACTGCCTGTGTCTGCAAATTGTGTGAGCAAATGCCTGCCAGTGACAACATCACCAGCTGAGTAAAATGTCATTCCCAGAGTAGGCAATGAAAGAAAATCACACCTCACACACACTCACTATTTCATGTCAGTGTTGGCCTCCAGTGACCATACAATCCGCACTAACATCCCCAATCAAAATGTTTTCTATTTGCGCCTACCCCCAACTGTCCAGAGGCCTGTGTGAAGATGTGACACCTAAATTAAATGTGTTATTGAAAGTAGTGTACAATTAAATTACAAAACCCAAAACCAGTGAAGTTGGCACGTTGTGTAAATCGTAAAAAAAACAGAATACAATGATTTGCAAATCCTTTTCAACCTATATTCAATTGAATACACTGCAAAGACAAGTTACTCAATATTCGAACAGGTAAACTTTGTCATTTTTTGCAAATATTAGCTCATTTGGAATTTGATGCCTGCAACATGTTTCAAAAAAGCTGGCACAAGTGGCAAAAAAGACTGAGAGAGTTGAGGAATGCTCATCAAACACTTATTTGGAACATCCCACAGGTGAACGGGCTAATTGGGAACAGGTGGGTGCCATGATTGGGTATAAAAGCAGCTTCCCTGAAATGCTCAGACATTCACAAACAAGGATGGGGCAAAGGTCACCACTCAGTGAACAAATGCGTGAGCTGATTGTCGTTTAAAAACTGTTTAAAAACAACATTCCTCAACGAGCTATTGCAAGAAATTTAGGGATTTCATCATCTACGGTCCGTATTATCGTCAAAAGGTTCAAAGAATCTGGAGAAATCACTGCACGTAAGCGACAAGGCCAAAAACCAACATTGAATGCCGTGACCTTCGATCCCTCAGGCGGTACTGCATCAAAAACCGACATCAGTGTGTAAAGAACATCACCACATGGGCTCAGGAACACTTCAAAAAACCACTGTCAGTAACTACAGTTCCTTGCTACATCTGCAAGTGCAAGTTAAAACTCTACAATGCAAAGCGAAAGCCATTTATCAACAGCACCCAGAAACACCGCCGGCTTCGCTGGACCCAAGCTCATCTAAGATGGACTGATGCAAAGTGGAAAAGTGTTCTGTGGTCTGACGAGTCCACATTTCAAATTGTTCTTGGAAACTGTGGACGTTGTGTCCTCCGGACCAAAGAGGAAAAGAATCATCCAGACTGTTATAGGCGCAAAGTTCAAAAGCCAGCATCTGTGATGGTATGGGGGTGTACTAGTGCCCAAGGCATGGGCAACTTACACATATGTGAAGGCACCATTAATGCTGGAAGAAACACAGGTTTTGGAGCAACATATGTTGCCATCCAAGCAACGTCTTTTTCATGGACGCCCCTGCTTATTTCAGCAAGAAAATGCCAAGCCACATTCTGCACGTGTTACAACAGCATGGCTCCGTAGTAAAAGAGTGCGGGTACTAGACTGGCCTGCCTGTAGTCCAGACCTGTCTCCCATTGAAAATGTGTGGCGCATTATGAAGCGTAAAATATGACAACGGAGACCCCGGACTGTTGAACAACTTAAGCTGTACATCAAGGAAGATTGGGAAAGAGTTCCACCTGAAAAGCTTCAAAAATTGGTCTCCTCAGTTCCCAAACATTTACTGAGTGTCGTTAAAAGGAAAGGCGATGTAACACAGTGGTAAAAAGGCCCCTGTGCCAACTTTTTTGCAATGTGTTGCTGCCTTTAAATTCTAAGTTAATGATTATTTGCAAAAAAAAAATAAAGTTTCTCAGTTTGAACATTAAACATCTTGTCTTTGCAGTGTATTCAATTGAATATAAGTTGAAAAAGATTTGCAAATCATTGTATTCTGTTTTTATCTACGATTTACATAACGTGCCAACTTCATTGGTTTTGGGGCTGTACTTGAACTGGCTTGACGACCTATGCAGGATAAAGCAAATCTGAACAAATAGTCCTGACAATTGCTGCACTGAAAACCAGCAAAATCCACACATTATATGCAATAATATGTCAAAGAAAGACATGCTCACTATTTTCTAATTTTTCAGTCTAGTAATGGCTTGCTTTTTAAGTTGAATAATGGCTGTCCAGATACATTTGCTCCCTGGGGAGGGTGCTTTTAAAATAGTGCAGATTCCGACACCATCCACACAATTTCGATGCTTATAACAAAACTGAAGCAGAATGTCTGCAATTTGAACTTATATACCTTATTTAATTTCAACTCCAATATTCTGTTTTCTAACAGCTAAAATAGCACTAACTATGTCAATATCTGAATATTTAAAGACCAATATATATGTATTGTAACGGCACTGCCACTGACTGCTTGAACAAATAGTTTGAGGCAGGGCTTCATTTTTGCATCTCTACGTGAGGTTGTTTAACCGGCCTACCAATGCTCAACAAAGAGACTGCCTCTAACTGCAAAACAGGAATATGTCTCAACATGATAATTATCACAGTATTCTCTTTTAAAAATATCCCCCCTCTCTAAGCCATTAAATATAAGTTGACAAAACTTATATTTGAGTATAATATCATTGCCTGGGTGTGCAATGTATGGCTGCAATTGGTCTTAGATTTTTTTTTTTTTTTTTAATTTGGCATCTCCAATCCCACCCGAATCTGGAATGCCCAGTTGGTGAACTATGTACAAGGCTTGCTCATATGCGACCCCTTGCTGCCAACTCAGGGGAGTTTAGACAGTCCTCCTCCGAAGCACGCCCCTGTCAGCCACCACTTCTTATACACTCATTGGTTGAATCTTCGCAAGTGCAGAACGAGAGTGGGGGACACCCGGACACGACAGGCTTAGAATCTTCCTTATGAGCACCCATCTGGCCAACAGGAAGCGCCTGAGCAATAAACAAGGAAACTATTATATTCCCTTCCCGACAGTCCCTTCCCAATTTGCAACCCTGTAGTGCTATAGCCAATCATGCGCTACTCCGAAAAAGCTGCCGACCACTGCCGGCTGGTACGAAGCGGAGTTTGAATCCGCGGCGTGATAGTCACTTCTGCTTTGCAACGCGATGCTTTACCTAGTGAGCTATCCGGTCCCAAATTTTGAAGTTGGATACAATTATTACCATAAAAAACGCAACAGTGGACAAGCCTGTTGTGATTCTGCCTGTTTGCCATGTCTCTGCCCTGCCTTGCCATGTCTGCTTTGCCATGCCCACGATCTGTTTGCCATGTGTATATTTGGATTTTTGCTATGTTTGACTATTCTTGGTAATGTGTATTGGGATTTGGTTACTTTCATTTATTCATGTATTGTCTTAGTTTAGTTTTTCCATGTTTTACTTTTTACCATTATTTATTCCGATCCATGTTTTGCTTTTTACCATGCATTGCACTTTGTCTCCCTCTGTCTGGTCTCTTGTCTTGTTTCTGCTCACAGCCCAGGTACTGCATGTCACTCTTCGGGTGATTTAATGGATTCTGGATTTCAGCCTTCCTTCCAATCTCGTTTACTTTCTTCATCTTGCTTTTCTATTTTACTAACCCATACTAACAGTTTGTTATTTTGCTAGAGTTACTAACACAACTAACATTGTATGTAATACTAACTTACTAACGAGCACTAAGGGATTGTATAGCTGCACTTACTAATTGATTAACAAGCTCTCAGCACTCGCCCAGTTCTAGTCTCCGCCCCTTGTCTTTCCCTAATATTCTCTGCTGCGTTTTCTGTGGATTCTCCACAATTGCTTGCGCTGCCGTATGTTTGTCAGTAGGCTGTCTCGTGATCCCTGCCCGCGTTTTGGCTTTTGCCTATTTTATGTGATTAGGTTCTGCCTCTTGTTCCCTCCTTTGTAATTAGTCTCATTTCCAGCACCTGTGTTCTGTGTAGCATGCGATTCGCCTGGAGTGTATATTAGGAGTCTTTTTACTGCACTTTCTTGTCAGACCGTTTCTCTCAGTTTGCTCGTGCCATATTCATTCCGCCTTGTTCTCTAAGTGATTCTCTTCTGACTGGACTGTCCGACTTTTCAATTTTTGGCTTTGTGATTTTGGATTTATTGTTGCATTTGTGGTTTTGACGCTTTTCTGCCCGACTACGAGTTCTGTGATTGCTGCCCTGGTTACGGGTTGGATTACACCCACTGGATTTTGGCTTTGCTTCTCTGATATACCTGTGCCTGTGTACCAAACCCACTCTTGTCCGACCACGAGTACTGTGATTGCTGCCCTGGTTTTAGTGTGCGTGCGCGTGTGCGTGCGTACGTGCGTGCGCGTCTTCTGCCCTGTGGGGGTTTTCCCCCTCTAACTGGTTCCTGATCGCCTCATCACAAAGCCACCTATAAGACAACTGGTTACACTGCGGTGACACAACACAACCATTCTTGGGACATTGAAACCTTAAGTGATGGTCTTGAGTAGGCTACTATCTACCAACAATTGAAACAGAATAGTACCCCAATTCTGGCAGACATACCGTTTCACATTACAGTTTCCTGTACCTCCATACTGCCCTGCAGCTGTTCAGGACTGTCTCATAGCATTTAAGCAATGCCCTGTAGCATTTCAGCACTGTCTCATGGCACTCCAGCAGTGTCTGGCGGCAATTTTATCTCTGCCTTGCAGCACTAGAACACTGTTCTCTTAAAAGTGAGCAGTGTCCGGCGGCACTTGATCATTGTCGTGTGGTAGCTGAGCATTGTCCGGCAGCACTTCAGCGGTAGCGTTCCAAGGCACTTGTAACAGTACAGTTCTGGCTGTAACTGCCCCTCCAGTTTCCTCATTGGCCAGGCCAGTAATCACAGCACAATTCATGTGCCTTGAGCCAGTGGCTCACTACCTTGAGCCAGATGGTGGGTTTTTTTTTTTTTTAATCATTTCATTTACTGTATGGAAAATGTAATCCAACACCATCTGGGTAAAAACTAAATCAACCAAATTTAATTGATAAATGGATAAAGTAGACTAAAAACACCCAGGCCTGATTACTACCAGCTCTATGAATATGAACATCACTTTTAGTGAGCATCAGAATTGTTGTTTCCCCTGCCTGGAATGAACTAAATTCTTTAAAAACAAAAATGTACATTTATATAAATTCTATTACTATTTTAATGGGACTGGCCAAAATTCTTTTCAGTTAAACAACATCCACCAAGGTAAGATGCTACAATTAACAGCATCCCAAGAGATGATTGTAAATCTTCAAAAATTAAAAGCCAAGAATAAAATTCTGTCAGTTCATTTAAGTTGTGAGGAACTATATGGTGAAATTACATCACTTCCTGTTTCTTTGGGGTATACATAGGTAATATACATGCAAATTCCCTTCTTTGTCAAGTAACATGAAGCAAACCAAAGAACTGGTATTTCAAAAGAGACAGGTGGTCTTACAGGCCCTCATAAATGCAGTAAAAGCTGCAAGAAGATCTACAAAAGAGTAAATATGCCACTGAGCATCGTCAAGGCATTCATTAAAAATGTAAATAGTTTCTAACACTCAAACTAAGGTACAGGATGGAAATTCATTTTACCCCCTGGGTTAGGGTAAGCAATCTTCAAGAATCAACGTGAAAGAAACACAAGCCTTTGTGGTAACTCAGGGTTACCAGGTTCTCAAAAAGCGACCACCAGTTTTTTTTAGAAGGATAGCAAGCAAAAAGCTTTTTCAAAACTAGGCAATTTTGGCAGAGACTGGGCAGTTGCTGAAGTTTTCAGCAGGATAATGACAAAAAGCACACTTCACAATTCATGAAAAGTTTGAGGACAATTCACAAAGACTATTTAATCCCAGACAGACTACAGTCTGCCAAAAATCCATTGTGCTCACTTGAGGAGCACAGTTAATAAATACAAGCACCAGAATGTGGCTGATATTGAAAGATATTTACAGAGGAATGGTACAAAATCCTTCAGAAGGTGTGCCTAAACATTTTCAAAATGTAATATTACATGAAAAGAATGCATGTTGTTGTCCTTGCCAGAGGTGGCTGTGTTCAGTACTCAACCAGGGGGCACAAATAATAATAAACCCTTAATTTTTGTGAAAATTGCATCATATTAATTTTCATAAGTAAATCCATGACTTTGTTTGGTTCCTTTGGAATATTTGTATAATAGACTATTTTCATATCTTGGCATTTTCAGTTTGTCTCCATGATGTATTATTTTTGTATAGTATGTTCAGTGCATTTTCAGTCAATAATTCTGGAGCCCTCTGCAAACAGAACCATTCCATTGTGATGTGGGCTTTGAGGTCTCACGCTGAAAATGTTGCCACTAAGCAGCAAAGTATTCAAACACCATCACACTGCCACCACTTATTGGGTTGATCTGATGTTCTTATTGTTAATTGTGTAAGTTTTATGGCAGATGTGAAAGCATCTTTATCTACCATTCTTTTTTCAATACATCAGTTCACAGAATATTAATTATACCCAAAGGCATGGGGTGTCATCAAGGTGGTTTTTGGCAGATTTGAAACAAATCTTTGTGTTCCTTTAGTTCAGCAGTAGTTTCTGATTTATAGCTCTCCTGTGGATACCATTTTCCCCTTGTCTTATTAAAATGGTGAAATCATAAATCGAGAGCTGACTGCAATTAACAGTTATGTCCAATATATAACATCTGCACATAACTGTTTATTGCAGTCAGCCCTCAAAATGCTAACCTTATCAGAGACAAGTGAGGCAAGTGTGACTTTGCAGATGAGCTGTTGATGTGCTCTTGGAGGAATTTGGGTTAGTCAGCCACTGCTGGGAAGATTTATCACCATTCCAGGTCGTCCCCCATTTGAAATTAATTGACTTCCTGCAGTTCTCTAGCGTCCCCAGGGCTCTAGACATGGCTTGTAATGTTTTTCAGACTAATACACAGATCAGAGAAGTCATTAAAACCACCCACCTATTGTTGTACAGGTCTCCCTCATGCCGCAAAAACAGGTCCATAAGACTAACATTCACTTGAATTCATGAACCCAGGGTTCCTCAGCACAATATTTTTAAGAAAGGGTGTTCTCTTACCCAGCTCATGCACATAATGTAAAAGAAAACAGGACTCAGTGGACCAAACAGGTCCAGTTTGCATGCTTACATGCTCATTCTTGGCACTTTCGGTGGTTGGCTGGAGTTTGAATGGCCACTCCGACTGGTCTGCAGCAATAAAGCACTTTATGCTGGAGCTGGTGCACTGTTCAGACTGTTTTGCCTGTTTAGCTAAGTTTACATTGCTGGAAGGATTCTAATTAGGTGATAAAATTCATTATGGATGTGGTTATCAAGTTTGGCTGTGACTTTGATAATTTATCCAATTGTTATCAAATAACCAGGACAGCAATTACTTTTTCACACAGGGGAACCTTGGTTTTCCAAAATGATCATATAACGCAACTTTATGTTTGCTCAAGTTGCCTTTGTCTTGTCCCTTTCATGACCAAACCAGGAAAGCAACAAATGACTCAAACGTGCTTTAGAAAATGATGAGCTGGACATTAAATGGTTGAGTTTAATTTTGTTTTCAGCTGTAGAAATAATTAAGAACAACAAATGAGCAAAAATTTATTATGTTTTGGAGGGGGTAAATACTTTTTTGTAGAACAGTGCCAGATACGCACATCCATGATAAGTCATTTTGTGGACAAAGCAAACACACAGATAAACTAGAATATTCTAAGAGCTGTGAAAGGCAATGACACAGCTAATAGGCATACACAAGAGTCTATACATTGAGAGAGAGAGAGAGAGAGAGAGAGAGAGCGAGAGAGGGAGAGAGAGAGAGAGAGAGAGGAGTGTTCATAACAACACAGTACAAAAAACAAACACAAATTCTTGTTTGAGGTGAGGCTGCTGCTATGAGTTGCTATGCAACAGCTTCCGAGGGGGCTTTGCTGGAGCTGCAAAATTACCTTGGGTAATCAAGGGAAAAATTCAGATCTCTGAGTTCCATTATCACTCTGTGTTTTGGGTGCCTAACCTTATACAAACCCCAATTCCAATGAAGTTGGGATGATGTGTGAAATGTGAATAAAAATAGCATGCAATGATGTGGAAATCTCATAAACCCACATTTAATTCACAACAGAACATAGACAACTTATCTGATGTTGAAAGTGAGACATTTAACCATTTCATGAAAAATATTCATTTATTTTGAATTTGATGGCAGCAATAAATCTCAAAAAAGTTGGCACGGGGCCATGTTTACCATTGTGTAGCATTCCCCCTTCTTTTAACAACAATCTCTAAATGTCTGGGAAGTGAGGAGAGCAATTGCTGAAGTTTTGGATGAGCGATATTGTCCAATTCTTGTTTGATGCAGGATCCTAGCTGCTAAACAGTCCGTGGTCTTCTAAACCAGGCTTTTCATGTAATGATGCACCATCTGTTTTCTATTGGTGAAAGGTCTGGACAGCAAGCAGACCATTTCAGCACTCGTACTATTCTACAGCGAAGCCATGCTGTTGTGATGGATGCAGGGATGCAGTATGTGGGTTAGCATTGTCTTGCTGAAATATGCAAGGCCTTCCCTAAAAAAAGACGTTGATGGAAAACTTCTATATACTTTTCAGCATTTATAATGCCTATCCAGATGTGTAAGTTGCTCACGCCATAGGCACTAGTCGCGCTATAGGCACTACCTGATACCATGATCAGAGGTGCAAGCTTTTGAACTGAGCGCTGATAACGAGCTGGATAGTCCCTTCTCTTTAGCTCCTCTTTGGTTTCCAAAAAGAATTTCGAATTTTGATTCATCTGACTACAGGACAGTTTTCCAATTTGCCACGGTCCATTTTAAATGAGCTTTGGCCCAGAGCAGACGGCGCCATTTCTGAATTATGTTCACTTAAGGCTTTTCCTTTGCATGATACAGATTTAACTTGCATTTGTAGATCGCACGGCAAACTGTGTTCACAGACAATGATTTCAGGATGAGTTCCTGAGCCATTGCAGTGAATTCCAGTGCAGAATTATGTCTGTTTTTAATGTAGTGCCACCTGAGGGCCCAAAGATCACGAGCATCCAATATTGACCTTATCCCTTCTGCAGAGATTTCTCCAGATATTCAGAATGTTTTGATGACATGATGTGCTGTAGATGGTGGGTCTTTCAACGTCTTTGCAATTTTTCACTGAGGAACATTTTTCTTAAATTGTTTCACAATTTTTACGCTCAGTTTTTAGCAGATTGGTGAGCCTCCCCCCATCTTTACTTCTGAGAGACTCTGCCTCTCTAAAATCCTCTTTTTATATCCAGTCATGTTACTGACCTGTTTCCAATTACCCTGATTAGTTGTAAAATGCTCCTCTAGCTGTTTTTTTATTAGTACCTTTTACTTTTCCAGCCTTTTGTTGCCCCTGTCCCAACTTTTTTGAGATGTGTAGCTGCCATCAAATTCAAAATGAGCTTATTTTTTTGTGAAATGGTAAAATGTCTCACATTCAACATCAGAAATGTTGTCTATGCTCTATTGTAAATAAAATGCGGGTATTGATGCGGGTGAGATTAGCAAATCATTGCATTTTGTTTTTATTCACCTTTTACACAACGTCCCAACTTAATTGGAATTGGGGTTCATAAAACTTGTATCTTATCTCCAATGTTTAACCCTATCTGGACCTTTTTACGCCCCCCCCCCCCCCTCCTCCCCCGCTAACTCTCAAACAATATGGAGTATGACCACCAAATTTGCTGCCGATGATGTACACATAAAACTACATTAATCACTACAATCACTACAAACTAATTTCTTCCAAATTTAGAGTATGCATCCCAATTTTTACACATAATGTGTCTTATAACATTTAAATGTTGACAAAGATGTCTGCTGCCAAAGGCAATAGCAACAACGTCAAAATGACGTCATAAAATGATGTCAAAGATATGGCAAAATGGCTTGAATTTCTCATAACATGATAGTTAACTGTAACTGCTAAATGACATGGCGTATGACCACCTAATTTGCAGGGGATGATGTACATGTAAAACTAAATCACTACAATCATTTTGGTATTATTATGACCTATTATGACGTCATTATGACAACATTTGATTTTTATTGCCCAGACTGCTTTGTTTATTTTATCCCATTGTGCACCAGCTCCTAGAGGCCATAAAATACACTAAATTCTATTTATGTTCCGCGCAATTAGTTTTTCATTTACTCAGAATGTTTTTCTTAAAAGTTCGGGTCAGGAAGAAAATAAAAATATATTATATAATACTAGAAAATAAAAAGAATCAATGAAATTTGAGGGAAAATGTACCTGAGTCAAAAATATAGTCCGCCATCTTGGCCCTTTAAATTAAATGACATCATCACATTAATTCTAAAGCTGGCATTAAATTATGTAAGATGTTATAAAAATAATGGAATAAGTTTATGTTACGAAGAAAATCTGGAAACTAAATTGAAACTGTAATCGGAGATTTTTTGTCAGACATACCTCTTAGAAAACCTTTGCCATGGAAATGGCGAAGATGGTGGACTTGACTTATTGATGTAAAATTGTTCCCAGACAAGTTTTAGCAAAAGTCACCAAGTTTAGTGGTCCTAGCTCAAGCCGTTCAGAAATTATATGACATGAAAATTGGCGCGAGAAAAAAAAGCCCCCCCCCCCCCCTTCCGGGCTAGATAGGGTTAAGTTTCACACTGCAAACTGCAATACATGGCCAAAAGTATGTGCATACTTCTTAGTGTTAGACTCTTTTACATGGTTTAGAGAAGGCCCTTTTCTGGTACAGCATGACCATGGACAGAGCAGGAATAATATACTGCATGATAAGATGACTGCAAAAAAAGTATTCAGGCCAGGTCTATTCATCCAACATACTTGCCCCAACTCACAAATGCTTTTCCGGCTGGTACGGAACCAAATCTCCACCGCTATCCACTAATATCCAGCGGAACACCTTCCAAGCAGAGTAAGGATCACTCAAATAACCAAGGAGGGACCAGCTCCATATAAGTGCCCATGATTTTGCTGTCCATATATTATTGCCTTGCAATGCTTCTCAGGCTTATCTGTCAACCAAAGCCTTCAGTACCATCCAACTGCCTTACCTGTCTACACAAGAGTGCTCCATGCAGTTTTCCCTGCTGATCAACAGTAACACCCAGCACCAGGGTAAATATGCCACAGGACAATGTGGAAAGGATGACTATAGGCTGGAGTCCAAGTGGCAGCATCAGGAAGAAGGAGAAGATGAAGAAAGCCTGCCAGCCAACTGTGTCACTAGCCTGGTGGAACTGAGAAAAGTTCAGGCCCTCGTAGCACAAGATCTGAGCCGTGATGAGTACCCAGACAATATAAGGCACTACTTTATGACTGACCTGGCCTGGCAGGTATCCAAAGCGGCACAATACATAGAGAACAATCTGAGCTGCCAGCCCCACAGCTCCGATTACCGTTGTGGCCAGCTTGTCATGTGTGTACACCACAGCACACATAATAATGACATAGCAGTCAAATAGTGCCGCAAACACTATTAGGACCAGCAGAGTGTCATGCCTTTGCCGCCTGAAGTACGTCTGGTAGAGTCTTTCTAGTGACTCAGGTGAAAAGGTGAGCCGTAGGAAACGTGGCAGATACGGGCAGTAGCGGGAAGTGTGCACCGTCATCTTCTGCGTGCGCTCATCAGCCCGTTCCTGCCCTGAGGACACGGTCACTGAGCAGTCTGCCGCATGCTCTGCGGAATATTCCAACTCGGAGCAAGCCTTGTTCTCAGGCATTTCTCTATCCAACCATCAATGTTCTTCCCCCTCAAAAAAGTGGAATTTTTTTTCCCATAAAAATTCTTGTAAAACTCTTCTTAAAAATCATCCAAAATTTTCCTCTGTCTCTCTCTGAGAATACTTCAAAGTCCTCAGTTCAGCATCAGTCTTTCAATCCAAACGCGCAAAGCTTCTTTCACCAAGTTCATCACATTTGCTTTGTAGTTTTTTCATGTTGAGACAGAAATTCACTCTAATGTCTCTGATAAAAGAGAAAAGAATAAAATTCAGAATTTGCCTAATCTTCATGACATTTTAATACGTTTACAATAATCTAATCAGTGCATGAAATAATTCATAAAATGCTATAACACTCCTCGTATTTAAGTTGCAGAACTATGCCATTTTTGAGGTTCCAAAAGCGAATGCTAAGTGCGAGGAGATGTACTTTCACATTTTAGTAAGGACCTTATAAGCATAACATACAGACAGGCATTTAAAAATGTGCACTGTCGCTAAAAGATAATTTAGGGAACATGAAGTCAATTTTCTCAATCGCACGTTTTTAAAGTTATAGCAGACATCCCGTGAAGTAAAGCAGCCAACGGCAGCAGTTATCAGTTCAGCATCTGTTTCCATGGAAAAATCTCAAACAAAGCAGCAAACATCAAGCACTAGAAATAGCGCACGCATGTAGTTTAAAATTCTGAGGACAACACAGTAATATCAATTTTAAATTAGGAAGAAAAACTTTATAAACTTACTTTAGTTTAAAACAGAAACGAAAAAGAAATTAAGACGTCAATGCAAGCAATATTAAGATGTTTTTACTTGTAGTGAATTGTTTTTCTTGTCCCTTTCCGTTGAGAGTGCCGACAAACTGTGGGCGAAACCCCCTAGACTTCTTGTTCCATTGTTGTTCGGTGAAATAAGTTCTACATTATCCAAACTATATCAAAATAGATAAATAGCCTAAATCTCAATGTTCGCTAAGTTGCCTTTAACCTCTGGTCCATAGCTCTCGCAATCTCGTCATAATTTGCGAATTTTACTCGCTTGCAGAGTTTTTCCCAACATACTGAAAACGCATAAATATGGTCCAGAAATCTGGTTGCATTGAGGCGTAATTGCAATCGCATAGTAATATGCAGTGATCGATGGCTTACGCGTTCAAATACCAAATTAAAACAAAAAGGGAGAGAGAGATTCTTAAAATTCGACCAAGGTTTTCACCCCGTCTAGTTTCACCAGTTGAAGGATCACTCTTCAGTTTCATCCTCAGATGCCGTCCAGATACGGCCAGGCGTAAAACATCCGCTTCAGCGAAGGTGGCTTCTGAAAAGACATCCAGCGTTCTCATTGCTCGCACTTGAGAGTTGCCGTTTGCAGTCTTTTGCCTCTGATGTCAGTGCAGATATTAGGCATCAATATAAACTGCGCCGGCGCCAAGCAATCTTGCCATCTGACATTTAACCACCACGGATTTCACATCTTTTGCCCACTGAACAAATAAAAATCCTATGACTGCTCGATTTCCTGATCTCCTTATGTGTCTAATATCATAATGGAAATTAATGAAAGGCAGATAACGGGCTCGATTTTTTCCTATCATATGCGATATAAACTAGGCCCATCGCATCCTAACTCGCGATCTGTCAACGGGAGTGGTTCTTTGGAGGAGTATATTTTAAAATATGCGCGCGTATCGAGACAGCCGCGGATCGTGGTAGGGCTACCCTGTGCGGGGGTGCGAGGGTCTGATACAAGCTCAAGGCGCTCAGGACGCTCTCCGTTATTTTCAGACATTTATAAAGCGTTTTAATTATCGCATGATATTATGTATTAAAAAAAACTTCTTTGGTGCATTTATGTGGTCTATAAAAGATCAAATGTGTGCAGGGTGTTCACTAAGGCAACGACGGCCCTGCCTGAAATCGTGTACTTGTTTACATCCTGCACCAGTATACACTGGATACCTCATGCTACTCCATACCGTGGGCTCCAAAATTACTGGCCCCCTGATGCCAATGCATAAATAATACTTTTTAAAAAATCATACACTGAACAAAAATATAAACTACCAATGTCAAATATTGATGCCACATGGAGTTAACAAGTCTAAGTAAGCATATGCTGACTTTTACTTGCACAATCGAGATATTTCTCTTGATTTGTGTACCATTTTTAATCAATCTCTCTGTCAATGAGCATTTGCACAGTGATGCAGTGATTTCACTCAGTACATGGGTGTGGCATTTCCAGATGGTGATCAGACAGAATGAGCAGTACCCAGATACTCCTAATACTGGAGAGAATAATAGGCCACCCCAAAATGTCAAATTTTTTCTAAAGTCATCATGCCTCAGATGTCTCAGGTCATGCGGGAATGTGCCATTGGTATGCTGGATGCAGGGATGTCCACCAGAGCGGTCTGCATGCAGTTCCTTGAAGCAGGGCACATTCCAGTTCAGGATTGGCCTGCGTATTCGCTGGACATGTCGCCCATAGAGCATCTTTGGGATGTTCTGGATCGACGAGTC
Organism: Gymnothorax reevesii; assembly: GCA_029721435.1. Lineage (NCBI taxonomy): Eukaryota > Metazoa > Chordata > Actinopteri > Anguilliformes > Muraenidae > Gymnothorax > Gymnothorax reevesii. Next base: position 60,303,508 of record CM056576.1, read on the forward strand.
TTCGACCGTGTACCAGTTCCGGAATAATGTGCACCAGCTCCATGTGGCCCTCTGGAAAGAATGGAATAACATTCCACAGGCCATGATAGACAACCTGATCAACTCCATGCAAAGCAGATATGTTGCTCTGAGAGACGCAAATGGTGGACACACAAGATATTGAACATTCAATTTTTTCAACCTGACCCCCAACGTGTTCAAAGGATTGTCACTCCTTTGCAGATGCCAATATCAAGATATAATGGACGGTGATCTGAAGATTAGTCATTTCCAAAAATGAAATTTGATTCGCTTCATATATTGCATATATATTAACCCTAATGTTAATAAAAACTCAAAAATTTGACATGGGGCGTTTATATTTTTGCTCAGTGTAAATTGAGCCAATAATTCACTGATGGTTTAAATAGGGCATAAATTGTGGAAACACACAGGCAATATCCCTTTGTCATCCAGCACCATGAAGAAAACAAAACAACTATCGTTTGAAAAGCGGCAGATGGTCATACACTGTCGTAAGTCTGGTAATGTGTACATACTTAACGTTTTTCAAATATTACAGAAAAAAACTCCATGCTCTTATCTGTATTGACTTTTTAGCACACACTTGCAAGTGCACTGAAAACTTGTATAAATCTGGACTGGATCCAAATGCAGAGAAAAAGGAATGAAGTTTATTACTTTCGAAGCAGTGCTTCAAAAGTCACTTTACAAAAATACAGCACATGGGAAACAAAGATTGCCAAATATAATAAGAATAAGGCATTTGTGGATTGACAATAGTCTGCTATATCAATAGTCCGCTATATCTGCCAGGGGCCCCGCAATCACCAGTCTGAGTAGGGAGACATGAAAATATTAAAAGCACCTTTTTCTAAGATCAGCCCAAGAGCGCCAACTCACCATTTCCGAATCTCTTCATACTTTGTAATTATTGAGTTTGGGGCTGGAAATAGGGAGATCTGCCATGCCCACTTTTCTGTGCCATATTGAGCGGTAAGAAATTTGACTACACCAAATTTCAACGTACATGGAGGTCTCAAGTTTTTTTTATCAATTATTCTTGGTACTAGAGTTGGTGGACTGCAACTTGAAGTGAAAAAAATTCTGGAACCTCCATGTAGGTTGACACTAGTGCCTCCTTAAGTCATAAGCAATGCCATTTCCGACACATGGAAATCAGGTCCTGGTTCCATCCTACAGAAAGGTCCCAAACAAATTAAAACTGTTTTCCAATCTATGCATGCCGAACATCAATCATCAGCAATAGAAGTTTAGGGACCTTTGCGCAGGAAGAAGAATAAGGGACCAAAAGTGGGGTAGATGTGCGTGGTCACCCAACTGCAAGCTACGCCCACTAAAACCTTCATGGCCCCCCAGGTAGACCTTCACCAGTATCTGCTTCATCCACATATGAACTTTCAATTTTGCCAATGAAAAGCTTCGGACCTTTTCATTCCATACAGATATTAACCCTTTTATTTGTCATATTTGAGTATTTAATCAGTAGCTGCACTGTTATAAACTGATCGTAAAATTACAATTAAAATGACTGGCAAAAATGGTGCCAGTTAATTCAACTGTAAAATCAAATCGGACTGGTAAATTTACATTTACCGTGGGTTTACAAGCAATTAACAACAATTTTACATGGCTGTGATGTGCATCTGCTGTGATTGTACTTGAATTCAACAGTAAAGTTACGCCAGGCCTGAATAGCAAGTGCCCTGTATTTACATGCATTTAACTGTGAAATTACGCTTGTGCGTGGTTTGCATTTACAGAAATTTTACGTGCAAATAACAGCAAATGTACTTCTGTCCATGACTTACATTTACTGTGATTTGATGCGCATTTCACTGTGAAATTATGCCTGTGCGTGACTTGCATTTGCCGCACTTTTAGCAAAAATACAGCTGTCTGTGACTTGCATTTACCATTTTATGTGCATTTCACTGTGAAATTAAGCTTGTCCGTGATTTGCATCTACAGAAATTTCATGTGCAAGTAACAGCAAATTTACTTCTGTCTGTGACTTGCATTTACCGTGATTTAAAGCGCATTTCACTGTGAAGTTACGCTTGGCCGTTATTTGCATTTATCATGAGTTCACGTGTAATTCACAGCAGATATATGCACCTCCGTGACTTGCATTCACCATTTACCGTTTATGTGCATTTCACTGAGAAATTGTGCTCAGCTGTGACCTTTATTTATCGGAAATTTACATGCAATTAACAACAAAGTTATATATGCCCGTGAATTGCATTTACTGTGATTTCACATGTATTTATTTTTATGAGGTGTTACTTTTTCTTCATTACCCTTTTAAGCAATATTGTCAAAAACAGGCATGCATACCAAGAACAATTCCAGGGTCATATCCACATCATGCCATATGGGAAACACCTGAATAATAGAAGAGAAATTTAAACAGATGCACTAATAGCGGACGCTGGGTCAGACTATATTCAGGGTGGCACAGGATTATTTAAACTAGGGACTTGGGGGACAGGGAGGTAAGTGAGTGTTACACATAGGGAAATGCAGACTGCCCTGATGGAAGCTGACGGCGTTATATGCACCATTGATGATATACCTTTAATCCAACAAAGCGTAGTGTGGGGCTTGAAGCAGCGGCCACATGGGAAATCAAGGGGGATAGCATTAGTAATAACCTTAAATGTTTTTATTTAAATGAAAAGAGCATAAAAAATTATTTTCCAGAGCTTGAGGCCGTTATGATAAGTGAGGGCTATGACATAGTTGGGATTACAGAGACATGGCTTCGTGAAGAGGATGGAGATGAATATATGATGGAAGGTTATAAGCTCTTTAGGAAGGATAGAAGTGATAGGCGAGGAGGGGGCATAGGAATCTATGTGAATGAAAACATAAATTTACAGGAAATTCCCGAAATTGAACATTCCTTCCCCTGTGAAGATATCTGGGTCAGGCTCATTGGCAAACACGAGACTGGTTTAAACATAGGAGTATGCTATAGACCAGCAGCTTTCGACAGTACAGTCAATGAAATGCTTTTTAAGAGCGCAAGCTTGTAGAGGTGGAGGGACTATTATTATGGGAGACTTAAATTATCCTGGTATCGATTGGGAAATGGTGAAAGGACAGGGTATAGGGGAGGACGGATTTCTAGATGTTATAAATGATTATTTTTTTGGTGCAGTATGTTGATAAACCTACAAGAGAGAAGGCAATTTTAGACTTAGTGCTCTGTAATAACCCAGATAGAATTAGCAATGTTGATGTACTGCAGCCACTTGGGACAAGTGATCACTCAGCTGTTAACTTTGATGTTTCATGGGAAGTTAAAAAGTTGTATTCAAAAACAAAAATTTTCAATTTTAGGCGAGCAACTTTGACAGGATGCGCTCATATCTTAATGAAATAAAAGGGGAGACATTCCTCGCCTGTGAGTCTGTAAATGAGATGTGGGAAAGATTTAAGGGGGTTTTACTTGATTCGCAATGCAAATTCATGCCAAAGGTGTCCAAAAATAAGCTAAAAAATCTGAATCCTCAGTGGATGACCACAAGTATTCATAGGATTTTGAGGGAAAAGAGGAATCTTTTTAAGATGTACATAAAGGATAACAATGAGAACACTAAGGCTGAATACTGTAAAATGCGGGCTGCTAAATGCTGTTAAATGAGGAATGCTAGAAGACTGTATGAAAGACAAATTGCAGAGGGGGAAAAAACTAACCCTAAGCGCTTCTTTCAGTACTGTAGCAGAAAAAGGTGAGGATGCCTTAAACAGTTACTTTGTTGAGAATTTTACCTCAGAGTGGGTCTTTATTGGGCCAGAGGGCATGTTAAATTCTCAAGATAATTTAGCGGAAATTAAGGTTAGGGATAACGAAGTATTAGACAAGTTGCATAAACTAAAGGCAGATAAGGCGGCGGGTCCTGATGGCTTATATCTTGGCCGCTATCCGCCATCTTCAGACGGTTTTCAGAAACTGGGGAAATACCAAATGATTGGAAACAGGGCAATATAATACCAATATATAAGAAAGGGGACCGTACTGAGCCAGGAAATTACAAGCCAGTCAGTTTAACTTGCATTGCGTGAAAAATATTGGAATCTATCATAAAAGATGAGTTGGACATATTTCTTGAACGTAACAGTATCTTGAGAGATAGCCAACATGGTTACCGTAAGGGAAGGTCATGCCTGACAAACCTTCTGGAATTTTTTGAAGAGGCCACCAAGACTTATGACCAGAGCAGGGCTTATGACATCATATACTTGGATTTCCAGAAAGCATTTGATACAGTACCGCATAAGAGGCTAATTTTTAAAATGAGCTCCATTGGAGTTACAGGAGGTATTTTGGAGTGGATTCAAAACTGGTTACAGGACAGAACACAAAGAGCGGTGGTCAGTGGTATCTCATCTGAGCTAGGTATGGTGGGGAGTGGCGTCCCCCAGGGATCGGTGTTGGGACCCCTGCTGTTTCTCATCTACATTAATGACCTTGATAGAAATGTTGAGAGTAAATTAGTTAAATTTGCAGATGAAACTAAATTGGGGGGTTTGGCAAATAGTTTAGAGTCAGTCAACACATTTTGCTGTATCTCATAAACCATGTCAGTTCCAGGCTCCTAATTTTTACTGGACATGCATCTTATTAAGGCCTCAAAATGACGTGCCTTAAGGTGACCTTAGCCTATTTTTTCAAGGTCAATGGCCTCAAAATACCTTTTAACTTTTACTTGAGTAAAATTTAACAAGTGGTATCTGTACTTTTACTTAAGTAATGAAGCTGTGTACTCCATCCACCTCTGGTTGTCGCTACTATGGCGATAACGTAGCTTACGTAACACAACCATGGCGTAACTGGAGATTCACAGAATATAGTCGTAGCTGTCAATATTTTTAGTATGTTTTCATTTAGTGAAATTTAATTGTAACATTTTGGTTGCCTAAAATGTCTTGATCGGCATTTGATTGTACTAAACAACCCTCCAAGGAGTCGGCTCTTCAGTTTGAGTATGCCACAATGACTCCAAGACACTGGGAGTACTTGGTTTTCTCTGATAAGCGCCGACTCAACTTATTTCCAATTCCTAACAGCCAAAACGCCCGCATGAACACCGACAATGGAAAGAAAGTGCAACCTTTTGAACAAGTCAAGTTCAGCACCCATTGCATGATCTGGGGGGCGATGTCATCTTCAGAGCTGTTGGAGTTGCATGTTGTACCCCAGGGCACCACCATCAATGCTGAGTATTATGTCAAGAACAATCTCCAGCCAGTGCAACTTCCCATACTCACCAGGAAAAAGAAATTGGGCTCCATCACTGCTCGGAAGATGTTCAACAGGCGTGCGGAAATTTTCTTCGTGCAAGATGGTGCCCCCGCACATACTGCTCTTTCAACTCAGCAGTGGCGTTCTGAGCAGCTTCCTGGCTTTCTGCGCAAAGAGGAATGGCCACCTAACTCCCCGGACCTCAACCCGATTAAGAACTCCTGGGGTATCCTGAACAGTCGGGTCTTCCACAGCCTACCTCCTACCACCATGAAGCAGCTCAATGCGAAGGCTGTGCGGGAGTGGGGCAACTTAGAGCCTTCCATTCTAAACAACTTAATGCATTCTATGCCCCACAGGCTGAGGGCAGTAATTAAGATGTAGGGGGATACACTGGCTTTTGAATAAACGCATTCTGTTAAATATTCACAATCTGAGTTGACTTTTTCTGTGATGCATGAACTTTTGGGACACGTGGTGTGGCGACTATATAGGTGACTCATATATTGGTGAGCTCTTGGGCAGAAGGAAGAAATGCTTTCGGACACTACCTGCTTCGTTTTCTCGGTGCCGTTAATGGCGTCATTGCTGTCGCACAATTAATTATTCTTAGGATTGTGTGCGATGCATGATGGATGCTTTGCTGGGTGAGTACTTCGATCATTGCTGACAGTTGGACCAGTCATGTTTCTAGATGTTTGTGCCTGTTTTCCGCTTTTCTTTGTGGCTCTCGTCCCGGGACGATATCAAATTCCTGCTCAATCAGATTCTTTACCCAGCTGGCCGATTAAACTGGGGCGGCGCTTCACTGGACTATATATAAGCCGGATGTTCACCATGCCTCTTTGCTAGAGTGTTCTGTAATGGCTGGTAGAATTCGGAGGCCGGCTGCAGCGACAAGAGGGAAATGAGCAGCACGAACACAAAATGACCACAGAGAATAATACAGACCACCGGAAAGAGCTTGCCCTTCCCAAGGACGTATAATAGTCCAAAACACAAAAGCAAAGAGAGATAGAAAAAAGGAAGGACTCCAATAATAACAAGAAGATAGAAAGTCAAACAAATTGTGACTACAGATATCTCCGGCTATAGTGCGTGCCAACAAACAGACACTCAAGCAAAGAGGCGTGGCGAACATCTGGCTTGAATAGAGTCCGGGGAAGCGCCACCCGTGTTCAACCAGCCAGCTGGGTAAAGAATCCCATTGAACAGGAATTCGATATCGTCCCGGGACGAGAGCCACAGAGAAAAGTGCAAAACACCCGCACAAACATCCAGAACCATGACAGGACCATACATTGTGAGCCCTTCAATCGTGAGTCTTGGCTTCACAAAGCAGACAATTTACTTGCACAGCGTGAAGTGGAATTAACAACACGATTTTTGAATTCACACAATGTATGCCCAGCTTAAACCAGCTGTTGCTAACGTTGGTGCTAACAGGCTGATGCTAACGTAAGTTCATGGCAAAACATTGCCCAAGCGCATGCATAACCAAGAGCACTCAGACAAGCATGAAGAAATGTGACAGGGCCACTGTCTGCTCTGGCCACCAACCGCTCTCTCAAATTCAAGTTCAATTCAAATTCAAATTATTTCTCTCTCACGCGTGTTTGCAGGCCATCGCTACACTCAACCGCCTAGGAACAATGTACAGTGAGGCTGTTATGATTCTGCCTCGTGTGTTGTCTTGTGCTTATTTGTGCTTGTGCCTTACTTTTGTTTAATTTTTCAGCCTTCATTTCTGCCGTCTGATGATCGATCCCCTCTCTGCCAAACTCCAGTGATGTTGCGTGACAGCCTTCAGCATGCCTGCGTCTCATTGTCCAATCACATTTCCTCTTTCGGTTTCAGCTCTGGTATTTCATTCATTGCTTCCACCTGTGCTTAATTCTGGGTCTCACTAAACTCTGAGTGAATGCATTCTCTGATAGGATAATTACTACCCCGTACTAACCAGCATTCATTTGAGGGTGATTGTAAATATTTCGTCACGTAGTATTAACCTTAATTAACTCATTAACGAGTGCGTGTGTTTCTAGCTTTAGTAATTCCTGCCTAAGCTTTCCCTTATTAACCGTGTTTAAAGCTGTGCTTTTTTTTTGCTTCTCTCATGGTGCTTTTTACTCGTCACGTTTAGATTACCTTAATCTAAACTGTCTAGTTTGATGGATGGTCTCAGCGTCTTGTCTCAAGTCATTATGGTTTACCCGGTCCTTGTTCATTTGTTAATTAATCCCATGTGTTTTTGTTCCAGTCGAGATTGCTTTTCGAGTCCCCACCTCCTCTCATGACAATATATGTGCCAGAGATGGGAAGGGTCAACAGACAGAACTTTGTTAGACTCTGCTCTGCATGGTGAAATCTCAGCTCCTTGTGCCTTCTGAGTATTTCCTTTGTATGATTTCCGAGTCTTGTCTGCCCCTTGTTTAAGTCTCCCAGTGTTATCCGTCAGTCTAGTTAGGTCCAGTTTTTGTTTTTCTAGTTTAGCCACTCTTGGAGTGTGTACTTCTGTTTCCCCCTGCATTGTGCAGTGTAACTTTGTTTTCCCATTTTTTCAGTGCATGTGCATGGTGTTTTATTTCTGGCTTGTCTTCCAATTTTCTCCTAGTGTTTTGTGTTTCAATAAACACTTCAAGTTCCTGCATCTGGTGTTCCCCTGCTTACCTCTTAACAGAGGCTCGCGCAGAGCGAAAGAAAATATCACTGCTACTCACTGGCTTGACTTCACATATTTTTTCTTTCTGAATGCAAGAGTAGTAATGTACTATCTGCACTGTTTATTGAAAAAAAAAAACCAAACTGCAATCTAGCATTAACGTGGGTTAAGTTATGTTACCCAACAAAGTTTTGTCAGGGTTGACTGTAACGTTGACGTTGAGCTAGCATGACTCTTACAGGCCCCATCTCACTGGAAAAGCAATCATGGTGACCATGACGATCTGTGAAAATTTCCTGATCTGTGGCAGAATCTCCCTCCAACCCACATTTTGGTCTGTGGAGCGATTACACTACAGCTTTGCTGCGATCTACCTGCGCTGAGGGCGATGGCAACAATATGATAGTATGACACTGCCACTTTCTTGCCCCATTTCAAGGCCGATGAAATGCACTGCTTCTGCGATCAAAGAGATAATAATACGAGACTCATACGCTTATTAAGACCAGGGCTGCCAACTTTTCTAAAGATCTTGGAGACTGAAAAAAAAAAAAAACGAAAAATGCAAGCACATAGGTGGGCAATTAATATTCTGGAGGGTCTGGCGGAATGCCCCCTCAGAAGAAAATTTCATAAATATGGCAGTTTAATGCTTCAATTTGGTGCACTTTGGTGCACAGAGAAAAATAAACAGTCGGAAAACTTCCAAAATCACCCGAAACGTGTCTGCACACAGACAGGGGAGTGCACTGTCATGATAACACAAATCACATCGGACATTACAGGGAGACAGTGTGCAGTGCAATAATAGAATGGATTAATAAACATGAAAAATAGATCATAACACATTCACACCTACTAAATGCACCTCTAAATATTTTATTCAGGATCAGCTCCTGACGTCAGAGTGTTACGGAACAGCCAGTTCCAAAAGAAAGCCGATGCTGGGGAACTCTGGGGATGGAGAGTTTTGGTGGGTGATTCAGCCTACCCCTTGAGGCAGTGCCTCATCTCTACATTCAAGGACAACGAACACCTGACTCACCAGCAGAAGAAGTTTAACAATCCACCTTATTCCTGGGGGCGCTGATGTAGAAACGAGAAAGTGAACAACTTCCTGTAAGACACCGGATGTAGCAGTGAGCCATTAGTCTCTATCGGTTTTCGTTTCCTGTCGCGTTTTATTTGAATGTTTACTTTTTTCTCTTCTAAACGATTATCAGCCCCCATTGCATTTAAAAATGTCCTCGCACAGCTCGGGAGCATGTTGCGCTGTTTGCGGTCGTACAAACAACTGGATGAAGTTAAATCTGTGGCAACAAGAGCAATGTTTTGAACATGCACCCCAGACTAACAGAGATGCCAAGGCTCATGTCTTTGGCGTGAATTTCTCCTCTTAGTGGCATTCACGTTTCTGTGCTGTAATCAGTAATTATTCAATCATAGCGCACTGGAGAAATTCTCTCGCGGAATTTAAGTCATTGTGCATCAAGTTAATCAGTTTCAGGAGCATTACGGTTGATTTCCCCACTAATGACACGGAAATCGATTATGACTCCAAAATTCTCAGGCTTGTCTTTACTGAGGGATTAAAAGCAATGGAATTCCATAAAAACGTTTCAAATGGTCTTATTTCATTAAAACAATTTAAACGATCATGAAACACGTGCATCGTTTCCATTCCCTGATTAAAAAGAAGCATGGGAAGTCTGGAGTCATAATGGCTTTCCATGTTACTTGTGATGAGGTGCACCTTTCCGGGAGTGAAACGGAAACTTCAATGCACAAGGATTTTACTTCCGCAAGAGAATCTCATTAAGCATTCAATAAATAATTACGGACTACGGTGAATAAGCCTAAAAAATGCGTAAGACCTAAGCCGAATGCGTGAAACTTGGCATCTCTGTGAAATGCAATGAAAATGATCATTAAAACCACCAGAACAATCAAAATTTACTTTCCAAAGGATGGCAGCAGCGTGGCTGCAAGATCTGCCTTGACCTGCAATACATGAACACCCTGCTGTTTTTATTTCACCTGATGTTGAAACTAAAACCCAGGCTTGATGATGAGGGACTATAAGGGTTTGGCTGGGCTCTACATCTGCTTTAAGGTAAATAAGACTGTGTCCCACCTCTTTTAAGATTGTTCATTGCCTCACCTTCTGAAGCGACAGAGCTAAGAATGTAGCTAAAAATGCGACTGCATGTTATCTTTGGCCACTTTTTCATATCATCCTCCCAACCCGCTATATTAGTAGGCAGCGGGACTGTAATGTTGTCTCGTCTGAGCTGCGACAGCTGGTGTTCTCACATGGTTTACGTCTCTAATGCTAATAGAAAGTGGATTAGCGGGAATAGATAGCATGTAAACAAGCGCCGGTTCGGTTCATACCAGAACACACCCCCATTATTCACGAAAGGGCTCATGGGGCCTAGGAATAAGGTGGATAGGATCATCGACATTAAGAGAGGCTAGATTGGCCCCTCCCACTTGGCAGCCATCTTAAAGCGGTTGACCGCCCAAACGCAGATTGGGACTCAGTGACAATAATAAATCACTGTCGTTGCAAAATGCTTCAACATTGTGCAGCTTATGGCTGTAAAAACCGGCGTACTTCACAATCCAGACAACAGGGAATTACCTTTAACAGGTAAGACACGCTTAGTTTAATTTAATTTAATTTCTTCCATAGGCCTAATATTTTAATATATGGCCATCAGAAACCAAAATTGAAAACAAATGAACTGACAGGCATCTTAAAATTTGCCATGTCTAATGATAAAGTATTCTTTCTGATGGGCATCTGAGAGGAAAAAAAACATGCTTCTAGCGAGAATTTAACCCGGGTCTATGAATAATAAGTCTTGTGTGATAACAACTATACCACTACAACTTCAAAATATTCAAGGGGAAAAGATATTTATTTTCCGAAAGCTTGTATTGGTTATACAATAATGCACAGTGAATCGCAGGGTCGACCATGGCAAGATGTCCGTCTACTGGGATTCCACCGTAAGGTGTCCAGTCTACCTATATATGTCTATGGATAGGATATCATAAAGCTGTCAGGTGGTGGAGCGGGCCAATGCAGTGGCGGACCCAAGGGGGGACGCACAGGGCTACACGCCCCCTCTTTTTTCGCAGAAAAGTGAAAAAATTTATTTTGTTTGGTTCCTTGCCTAATGAATAATTAATTGTAATATATATTCATAACAGCTACATTTTACTTTGAGATTTGACTTTTTATTTTACAAATATGTGGGCTTATGGTTTATATACCACTTTTAATGGTTCAACTTCAGTATTCCGGTTGTCTAGCATCAATAGCAATTGATTTGGATCCAATTGTATATATTAGCTTTATGCGATAGGAATGACCGAGAAACTCTTTTCTTGCCAATAAAAAATGATTGATGGACTTAAGCTATGTATAATTTATTTAATTTTATTGTTTTATACAATAAAATTTGTCCTGGAATACCGGAACACTTTCCAAATTTTCCATTCCAGAATCCAGAATAACCTGTCATTAATCTTGTAACCAGCGAGTACTGCGGTTCTGAAGCTAGTGAGCTATTCTATGCGCTTTAGAGTCCGTAAGATATGTAACATTATTTTAAAAAGGTTATGTGTGCGTCAATCCAATTAGTCCAATGGTGTTATTGAAAAATTCTAAATGGCCCTAAAGTCACATTTCTTTTTCACATTCTTTCATGTAAATTTTATAACAATAATATTTATGTAAAAAAATAGTTTATATGTTGACAATGTTATGTTTTAATATAGGACAGCATCATTGTATTACATTTATCTCAGGACATCTTTAGAATAAATAGCATCTTTAATATAAAATAATGTTTGTTTTTGAACATTACCCACCCAACCACTGCTTCCAGATGAATAAATTCACTCACATGTGCAGAAATTCAATTTAATGGTGACCCAGATTATGTGCAGTGTTGTGTTCGTTCACAATTAATATGAACTAGTTCAAAGTTCAGTTCACAGATTTTAAAATGAACTAGTTCAGTTCATAGTTCATATTTCTTTTAAAAAAATGAACTAAGTTCACAGTTCCAAAAAATGAACTAGTTCTTTTTTAAGTTCATTTTTAACGCAGTCATCCAAGCATTTTTTCCTTTATTAGAGTCTCTTCTCATCTGTTCATCCCCAGCTCCCCATCACTGCCACAATGTCCAAAAATGGAATCACAGCTTTTATTTAACAAGTTATAAAACTGAAAAAATGTCAGTAGATTCAAACTACATGCTGAAAGTAAGGTCCAGCAAAGTTTCTGTGTAAGCAATTGTACTGCATTACAACTGCATGAATCACATTCCAAAGCAGTTCAAAAACATAAGCCAAGACCAACAATGTTACAGTAGGCAAAAACACCGAGTAAAAGGTGTCTAGTGCATCGCACCTCTGAATTTCCAATTGACTATAATGGAAGAACTCCTGCTTTTGTTATTTAAAAAGTATACAATCGCAAATCTTTCCTGCGTAGGACTGGATTACATAATAAAAAAAGAATCGAAGCGCAATTTTGCTTGACGCTTTTCGGGAATTAAGTTATAAGAGCTTGTTTTAGTCAATGGTTAATCCATTGGAAGGTCTATATGACTCACATCTGACTCTGATTGGTCACTTGCATAGCATTAGTGAATAGTCTGCAAGAACATTGCTGTAGGTATCAGTTTGAACCAGGGGTGTCTCTAGACCCAATACTGTACTGGGACACAGCTGGGGCACAAACTATTTTTAGCACTAATTTATCATAAAAATCATAAATAGTGCTTCAAATTATACATTCATGTCAGATTATCTTGTTGTCTGAATCTATGATTAACCACCTGAAATGGACTGATGCATTTTGCACTTTACTCTAGACCTCTAAACCTGTTACAAGCAAAAAAAGACTGTACAACATTAAATGGCTCTTCCATTACTCTAAATATAAACTGTATGTTTACGTGCCTGGCAGGCCAAAACACTAAATTATCTATGCCATACAAACATACACAGAGGAAAACAGACAAAACATTACCATATCAACAGTTTTGAATCAAGGCACAAAGTGTGCAAAGCTACACCAAACAACTGACTCACATTCAAATCACATTTCATTTTCACTGCAGTATTAATTGAAGGCTAATCATTCATTGTGTAATTCAAGTAAACCATTTCATCAAGATACCAATAACTGCAATCATTACACTGTATCTAATATGTTCCATTCTAATCAGTGCATCTTCACTAAACATAAAACTATATTCACTAGTGTCGGCTCTAACAGTAGGCTATCTTTAAGTCTTTACCAAAACTGTTTACTCTCCTTTGTTATCCTCAATGTTTCATAACCAAAGTACTCGATGAGCCCGATTCTCTGTTCATACAGGACCCATGTTTTAACGTGAAATAGCTCATATATGCTCATCAAACATCGATAGCAATCTCCAGACACCGAGTTGACATTACTTGGGTAACCATTATGAATCAACGTTATGCCTATGACGAGCCCGTTAGCTATAGGGCAGCAGCTAACGTCTGCACTAGGCTACTTCAATTAAGACGGCAGCTTAAAGTTTAAGCAAAGTTGTGACATTTGAATTCCCATGGAAATGGCGACACAGAGGAGAAAACAAACAGTAAGGACAGGCAGTTGCCCAGCACTAACCTGAGGACAGGTGGAGGGAATGACGGTGAGAGCAGTCAGCACTGACAGACACCGCTGTGTGTGTGACCTTGTGTTCCGAAGTTCTGAAGTGAGCACGAGCCCCATCACAGCCAAAGCCGCGTGAATATTAAGTAGCCACGTGCCATTGTGTACTATACGGAGTGAAGTGAATAAAGTAGCAATGAGTTACAGTCGTCATATTAAGTAGTTGTGTGCCTATACACTCTGTTACTATACATTCTCTTGCTGTAGATTATGTGGACATGTAGACTTAAAACGTGATTTTTTTTTTATCCCTTGGGGAAAATTATCCTGGGGCACTGCAGACCAATAATGGGGCAGGTTCCCCAGTAAAACGTCTGGTTCCGCCGATGGTTTGAACTCCCTTGGTTTCTGAGCTATGTTTTCATCTCACGGAACCGACAGCCGAGCAGTATGCTGAAACGCTATCTTCACTGGCAATCATAGAAAGCTAGCCAGTTTGGTTGACTGCCTTAGCTACAATTGCGTTATCGTAATAATTAAAATAAAAACTCACAGCTTGCTCACTTAATAGTCCCTAGATAGGCAGATGCCTGATAAGGATGCTGCTATTTGCACAATTCATCCGGAATGAACACGTTACATAAACGTTTCTGCCAGGTCATTCGCTATGGCTAATTCTATGTATATATGCAACTTGGGTTTATTGTGCCAACTAAGTTTATCTAGCCAGCTAAATTACAGATAAAGTTTGCGATCACAGCCGTCTACAGCGGCCCGATTACCTATCAAGCCAGCTAGACAAGTGGCTAGTAAGCGTTGCGCTTCCCATGATTAACACGTGTTGTATGCTCGACTTCTCGAACAGTGTCATGTAAAATTGCGCATTAATTTTTATTCTTATATGTTTTTCGATCACAACTATGTTGAAATTGTTTCGGAAGACCCCTTAGTTAGTCTCCATAGGAAATTCAGAAGTGCGGTGCACTTCACGCCATATTGGTTTCTTCAACTGCGCTCGTAGAAGGATACGGCGGCCGCCCCTCCAGTTCCACATACATTCATTGGCATAGACAGAGCAGCGGCGGCGTCAGTTGATGACGTCATCACAAGGCAACTGGGAGAAGTATTTTTGGCAACAATATTGAACGCCCGTTATTCCTTACCAAAATGAACTCGTTCAGGGAATCGTTCGTTTTCGGCAGATGCGTACGTTCAGTTCATCGTTCGTCAAAATAATGAACGAGTTCATGAACGTCGTTCTTTTTTCCCGTTCATGCACAACACTGATTATGTGTATGACAACACTTCCTACTCTCACAACACTTGGGAGTGTTTTGGAAGCATTCAAGCCTTATCTTTTAGAACCATTTTGAAAAAAAGGTAATTACAGCATTGTAATAAGTTTTACAAGCTGTTGAGGGTGGTATCTTTTACTAAGCGGGGGGATTTGGTGATCTGTTAACATCTGCTAAAATCACAGATGCATATAGCCACTGGGTTTGAGGGGGGTGGTGGGATTTGGTGATCTGTTAACATCTGCTAAAATTACAGATGCATATAGCCACTGGGTTTGCATGTTAAATATACACTACAATGGGACCCGCCCGGATGACATGACGAAAAAAGTGAATAATCGTCACGATGCGGATGTCGGGCAAGCATCGGGCATCTGCCATGGAGAACCATAGAAAACGAGACGCACTAAACTGCTTGTTATTGGTTTTTCTCCATGGAATGAAGCAGAAATGAGTGCTCAAAGGTAGTTAAAAAATAGAATGACTCCTCCCGAGGCATATATTAATGAATATTAACGATCACACTAAATTAATGGGCGAATGACGAGCGGCAAATTAAGTCACACTCCTCCCTTCCTCCCCCATCCCGGGCTGCGACTTACACCCACTGGTTAATCCGCTGCCCTCTGATACCTATGTAGACCCATCAGCAGTGACAGAGGTACAAAACTCCTTTAGTAGTCTTCATAAGCTTTGTTCCCTTACGTAGCATAATTCTTGAACATCAACGAAACATTCACTGCAAGGTTTGAAATAAGCGTATCGCATCATATTTGCGATCTAAAAATGCCTACTTTAGAACCAAAATGAACAATAACGGACAAATGAATCGCAGCCGCTGCAAAAGAAAATGTTGCTTTCGCATTTCTGTAGCTGGCTAAGTGCAAACGAACAAAGGGTTGTTATTGTCGCGGTTTGAGTTATCTGTGTTTCCCCATTAGCTGACGAGGGTGAAGTGAATTTTTTCAGAGCCATTGTTGCTATTGCTCGGTCTGCTCTGCCGAGCCAGGAATGCGTTTCTCAAAAGAACAGGTGTGAACTTAAATAGTTGGAGCCATTGAGAGTGAATGGACGAACTATGTAAGTTGCTAGCGTAGTTTAAAAAAAAAACTATGCTTTTGGGAAACGCACCCCAAGTCCCCATTGTCAACACAAGGTAGATCTAAAATAAAAGTAGATAAAATTGCCTAAAAACCCTACTTTTTCAAACTAGGCACATTGCCTCCTGTTGTTCGCTTGCCCGACTTCCGTGCTCGAAGAATGACGTTCACCTTACGTACAGGCTATTTTTAGATATTGGACGGGAACCCATTATTTTGTTTAAGGCTATTTGATGTTATATAAACTCAAAAACTAATAATACCAATGTTTTATGGGAAATATGCTCAAACCCTTCCACTGCTGGTGGTGATTTTGTCAACATTTCTGAAACGTCAAAACCTTTGAAAATCGCTCAAACCATAGCACATTGGTTTTCACTGGAAAGCTTTCATCAAGCTGTTTCCAATGAATGCCAACACAGTAGGGTTTGGAGAATTTCGATTTTCTTCTGCTTTGACAGTAAAGTTAATGTAAAACTGTGTTATACAGGCACTTTGAAAGTTTTTTAGCTTAATTTTTGGAACCTTGGGGGAAAAATCATTGAACAGGTAGGCCAGATTTTTCACACAAGATACCAGGAAAATGTGTTTGCAGCACATTATTTTTCTAAATTTTTCTGGGGTAGGTCCCCTAGACCCCCCTCCTTGCGCACGTCTTTTGCGCGCATGGCAGGCTGCGCTCCCCCTTTCAACTATTTCTGGATCCACTCCTGGGCCAAAGGACTGCTTAAAGGGAGGTTCAGAAAGCTGCAAAATTTGAACTGCCATAACGTACGACACATCTGCAGGGTGGTTACTGCTGCCTGTGTCCTTTACAACATGTGCATCCTTGCTGACGATGAAGTCGAGATCTTTGTGGTAGAAGAGGAGGAGGTGAATCACTACGAGTACATTTTCAGGAATGATGAGGATGCTGAAAGATTCAGACAGAGCCTTGTTGATCAGATCAGGGTATAGGGGATGTAGGTCCCAAGTCCCAGAGTGGTCAGCGATAAAAGACAACATGCAGCTGTACTTCAGCTTGCCAAGTCATAGAAAGTATATTTTATTTAAAAAAAAACCGACAAGACTTGTGTAACAATGTTTTTTGGAATAAACAAATGTATCGGAAAACATCTTATTTTTTTCTGCAACATCTCGGGAGTTAAGGTTTACTTTTTGTCCCTTAATTATCATAATTATCATAATCCTTCCAGCTACCCTCTTGGTGGCATGGTCGAGTTGCATATCCGGAAAGTTATCCTCTACCTCTATCTTGTTATCACTATAATTAGTGGAAGTGGACGAGTCAAGAGAGAACTGTGGTCTGGTGGATGGTTTGTTGCCGTACAGATCATTAAAGGTGTCGAAGAAGGCACAAGTTTTCAAATCCTTACCTGTGTGGGAATTGTGATCTATAACATCCTTGTATGATCTTTTAAACGATTTCCACTTGTTTGCGCAGTTCTCACCAGAAACAATGTATTCATGTTCTCCAAGTTCTTTGGCTATCTCTGCCCAAAGAGTCTTGTGAGCTCTCCTCCGAGCCATGAAAAAGCCCTCCTTTTGAACTCGCAGGTCAATCAGTAGCTGGGTTTCCACACAAGACTAAATCTTCGGCATCTTCTGATCTGTCATGTCTGTAAGTAAAGGAAGAAGTTACTGTTGTGGTTTTAGTTCAGATATATTTTAATATTATGAGGTTCCCCCATCCTCAAGCAATTGGAGAAAGACATTTCTTCTTCAGACATTTAGGCTTTATTGAGGCATATTGATGAATATAAAGCCAAGGAGAAATGAAATTTTATACTTTCATCACAAGGAATATCTTCCAAATATGGTTTTTCCACCCTCTCACGCTACAATAGTTCAATAACGTAATGTCTGCTTCTTACTTGTTTTTCAGTGGTACAATCATGTGGGGCTCTAAATTCTTTGACCAGGCGCAGGCGCGGCGAATGGGAGGAGCGCCATCCAGGCGTATTTTACAATTTCTTGCCCGGCGCAAGGACTCCACTGTCCCGCTTCTGTCCCACCTGCCGGCGCAAATGGGAAAGAGGGAGGAGAGAAGGCCTGAGTGGGTTTATCACAGCCGAGTGAAATCTTCACCAATCAAATGAGCTCCTCTCCTCAAACATGTTGGAATAAATAAGCCTCTGTCCTATATCTGCATGATGCGTTAATGTTGCATTTTACTTTGCTGCTTCAGGCATGTTTTCTGCACCGCTTATGTCTATATTAAGCATTACAAATATGAGTTAACTGGCTGGCTAGGGCATTCGAAAATTATTACCATTGGCGAACTTGAATGGAATTTCAAAATGAAATTACGTCAGATCATTCAAACTTTTGAAGTTGGAATGAAATACGACGGTTGCTCATTTATTTCTTCTGCCTGCATCATTGGGAAGAGAAACGATGGATAGCGTGTACCTATTATTACACCCTGTTGCTGCTTAAAATTTTGGGATTAACATGCATAGACAACAATGCAAGATACTTTCCACGGTTATTTTCAATATGTGATCTTAACTCAGTATAAGATCATAGCAATCAGGCTGTATTCCTTTTCCCCACTAAAAATGATAAAACCTAAAAGATAATAATAGTAGTGTGACAAACCGTCACAGGTTGGCAGCAGACTGGGTAAACTGCGCTCTTACATACACGCACACATGCTCTTCCCCTCCCATCTTAGCTTGTCGCGGTGAGTGCACGCACCACACTTTCTTTCAGTTTATAAACACGAAAACATTCCATTTAGCACTCTTCCCTCAGTAGTTAAACAAAAAGGATTGCAGACATAGTAACATTCATTAAAACCCGAAGGTTGTGTTTATTGTTTTACTTCTATGACTAACTGTTTGGCTGCTGGTTCTTACCGGTGTCTCTCCTCTTCAGTTCTGTATTTGAAGCAGAAACCGAACTACGGGAAGAGAGGAGTGACATATAGAACAGTTTCGCACCCTGTGTAAGCGTCAGCTATTGGAATATTCCGTTTGAAAGGCCATTTGTGGATATTTGGAGTATATGTGCCTATTCTATTAAATAAAGGGTTATTATTGGGAAATATTCTGCACTGTAGATGATAATGTAGTAATTTTAATGGCAAGACATTTTGATAAATGTGTGTAAGAATTAATAATTGGGTATCCTCAGGTAATATTGTCCTGGGGGTGGGACTCCAGCTGTAAGGGCTTATTTTACCTGCTGTGTAGAGTTGGGGAAGGGTGGTACGTAGGTTGGAGCCCAGAAAAGCACTGCCATTGCTGTCTGTGCATTTGTGTTGTATCTAGTGTTTTGTTGCTAATCTTGCATATACTTTCTTTGGAGCACAAATTTATTTGGGCACTTTTTACCATTTTTCCTGGAACACTAAAATAAAATTCTTTTTGCACTCTTCTCACCATCTTTGACTTTCCCATGTGTTTTTGTAAAATTACATTTGGACCCACAAGGTTCACACTACCCGACATATGGTGGCAGCAGAGGGATGGCCAGACGAAAGGCAGTGCGTCGTTCAACGCGGCGGTATGGACTCCGGTTGCAGAGAGTGAGGTCCTTTGATGCCGATGAGGATGAATGGTTAACTGAAGTGGAGGAGTTTAAAGCTGTTCCAGGACCCGAGACTCAACAGTCGGAAGTCCCTTCCAGGAGTGATCAGCCAGCAGATTCAAATCTGGTGATGTTGTTCAGAGAGATGCAGGAGAAAAGGGATGAGGCCCTCCGATGTGAGCTGGGAAGCTTGCATAGCTTAATACAGACCGGACAACAGACAGCAGGTGAGTGGTCTTAGAGCGACGGGGAGAGTCAGAGCCAGAGGTTGGAACTCCCAACTCCAGCATCCAAGAAATGACCTTCAGAATCTGAACAGCGGCACAGCTCAGCAGGTCGAAGCAGGGGCTATGGTCGAAGCTCCAGGCCGCCGACCTATCTACGAAAATAACCAAAGATGCCAGCTTACCAGCCAGATGAAGACATCGAAAATTATCTTCTCCGATTTGAACGGATGGCAAGAACCTGGCAGTGGCCTGTGGAAGAGTGGGTCTGCCGTCTGTTTCCATTGCTCACAGGTAAAGCTTTAGAGGCCTATACAGCGATGGATGAAGATCTGTCTAACAGCGACGGTGACTTGAAAAAGGCACTGTTGGCAAAGTTTGATATCTCGCCAGAGACCTATTGTCATCATTTCAGGTCAAGTTCTGTTCCATCCAGGGAGTCGCCAACAGGAACCTATTATCGCCTGAGGGGTCTCTATCGATGGTGGATACGACCCGAACAACAGACGAAAGAAGAGATGGTGAGGCAGTCATTTTGGAACAGTTGCTGAAGGTCCTGCCACCAGATATCAGAACCTGGGTCCGTGAGTATGAGCCAGAGGATGGGCTCACTGCAGCCAGGTTGGCTCTGCAGTATCAGAATGCCAGGAAGGATGAGCTTGTGCGATCTGCACCCTGTGTCAGGGACACAAGCCACTTCAGGGATACTACAGGTAACTCTGGGGGGATGGGGGTTGTGAAGACAGAAGGCAAAGAACGGACTGTAAAGCAACAGAACTTTAAAGGCTTTGTATGTTTCCACTATCAGCAGCTTGGTCACAAAGCAGCAGTATGTCCACTGAAAAAAGCCAAGTTGTCTTGTGTGTTATGTGCTTAGGGAGGGGGATGGCAATAATGGGCAGGAGGGCTTGGGCTTGTTGTGTCAAGGTTCGAGATCTTTCACCCCTCATCTCGTTTCTCCGGATGTTCCCGGCCCAATTTAGTCTTGATCATGTTGATAGCACAGGCCTAAAACCATGAAAACACCATTTCACCACCACCTGGGCAATCCTGACTAGGGGCATATATTCTTTGCCAACTGACCTGGGAGGGAGGTGTTCAATCAAGTGTCAGTAGAATCCACCTGGCTGATGTTTTGAAGATGTTTATTCATTTAACAAGGAACTGTGTATGTGGACTAGGAAGATTGAAATGGATAAAATTAACCCTGTGAAAATATTTGGGATGATGGAATAGCGCCGTAAGAACTCACCTACCCCCATTTCTTTCTCACTTCATGTAATTTCATTTAAGAAATATTGGACAGGGTAGAGGGTGATCCGAAGTATTATGTTGCCACGAGGGTGTGTAGAGCTTTACTGTTGTGCAAGGGATGGGGGGTAACTAAGGGATACGTTAGTCTTGTTCAATTAGCTGTCACCTACCCCCGCATTTAATATTATTTCTTTCAGGAGGGGTGGCCCACTTCTCCCAGAGCATTCGGCAAGGTCGGCCCACTTCTCCCAGACAGCTGGCTCACTTCTCCCAACAACAGGGAGAAGTGAGCCACTTTTTCATCAAAAAAAAAAGATGACTAAAGGTGATGGTAATTCGTTCTCGGACTGTGCCTGTATTCCTTGCTGTTGGGGTAAGGGATTGCTAATTGTCGCCTACACTGTGGATCTCCTTTGGTTCATTCCTGCATAGTAATGATGATCAGTAGAAAAGTGGCCCACTTCTCCCCGGTCTCCCCTACTTTGCACCTGCTGCCTGGAACTCACTATAGAGCACTTTGAACTTAAAGGAACTAACTCTGCTTGGAACATTTAAAAACCTTATGAGTGACTTAGTATCTGCCTCATATCGTCCTTGTTCCTGCTCATGAAAGCCCCATACTAACTCTATGACATGAACTGATTGTATTTTGTCTATTTCATTGTTGTTTGATTCTGTGTTGTCCTGCTGTTTCTTGATGTTCTTAAACTGCTTTCTTGGCCAGTCTTCCCTTGGAAAAGAGATCATTGCGTCTCAATGGGATCGACCTGCTTAAATAAAGGCTAATTTTTTTAGCTAAGTTTTTTTTTTTTCCTTTAAAAATTCATAAAAATTGCAGGAATGGGTTACAGACCTACTTTTTTTTCCGACATGCTCGGGAAATTATGCTGAAAACCACTTTAGTGTTCATTTTGCCGAAATGAGAAGTTGAAAAATCACTATTTCTGAGCATGTTAAAAAACATAACCCATTCCTGTGATTTTTAAAGGTAGATTGCAAAGGAATTTCTCCCATCAAGCGGTGAAATTGTATTTTGCATTCAAACGAATAGTGCTCTCTTGCGCCTCCTTTTTCAAGGTTGTGTTGCAACTATGGTAGCCGTAATGTACCAAGAAGCTATGACATCACGTCATCCAATACCACTTCACAATACCACGCTGAACTGCGGCCTACGGCGGACTGTTTGTTTTTAATACAAACTCTCAGACCGCTTTCCTCAGTGCGATTGTCCCCTCTCCTTGCTGGTCAGCTGAGTCATTAGTAATAACGTACCATACCTGAGTATGCCAAAATTCCAATACAGCGCATTGCAGTATCCACCTTGGTAGTTTTAAATGGAGAGATATACAGAAAGGAGTAGTAGTTAACTCTTGCGTAGAAAGAATTCCGTATCTAATCTCCTCTTTTTTCTGGCTTTTTATTTGCCAGTACAATTTTGAAAGTTTTTAAAAGCGCTAATATGTTTTAGGGGATTTTATTATTGAGAAGGGGCTTCAGAATATTGATATCGCGAATGTGTGCTGCCCATGCCCTTGCAACCCACTGTGTCATCAGTAACATGGATTACCACATATAGCAGCACAAGAAATTAAACTCGAAATTTTCTTGACTGAATTTCAGTGGCTAAATCATCAAAATTGCTAAAATTGCTCGCTACAACTGTCAAATGCGAGTCTGTCATCTTGGATTTGTCCGGAGACGCCTGTCAAACAATAATATTACAACTTGATGGCAGGCGTGAGACCATCATTTACCACCATTGTCTATTTTCCTAAAAAACATACTCATGGGGGTAGCGGGCATGATGAAATGCAACCCTTATTCAATCAAACATAGCCTATGCTGCTATTCACCAATGACGATGTTTACCAACACGTTCTACTGTCATGCTGCCTATATAATGAGTTACACAACCAAGCAATGAAAAAAAGCTTGTAATTTACACAGCAACATTTACTTACCGGTCGAGAAGAAAGCAGCCAACTTCAGCGTCATAAGGTCCTGAGTTCAAGTCCCCACCACGGCCTTCACGGTGTGTTCTTGGGCAAAACACTTTACTCCCTTACTCCACCCAGGTGTATAAATGGGTACCAGTGAATAGGCAGGGAAACTTGTCTAAGACCTGGGGGAGTACCTGTGATGGACTGGCATCCCATCCAGGGGGAGTAGCAATACTCCTAGTTGCTTCATGCCATGGAAACTGGGGTTAAGCACGGGCCCGATGGGCCACTAGGCTCGTACAGGCTTACTTCCTCTTCAAATTAGTGACTCAGCATTAAATTCAATTCTTTATTCGAACACGTTAAAAGATAAAACGGAGATAATCACCAAAACAAATGGCCATAATGCCAATACCAATACAAAAACAAAAAGCAAACTGTTGATAACTGTCTTGCATGAGCAGCAAGATTATATGCTCGAAAAGGAGTAGGAAGAAGTAAGAACTTATTTAATCCTACCCCTTGTATTACCGCATTCTACAGTAAAGTTATTAAATTCTCTATTATTATATTTACAACATTCACCGTCTACTCAAGAACCAATGGTACTTACAATTTATTGACTATAATATTCAATAAGCTACTTATATACAAATATACACAGAATATTGCACCTGTATATAATACTGAATTTCTATACTTCCAGAAACCCCTGCGCACACACAGAAGAAGACATAACAGGACAATGTATCCACATTTTTCTAAACCCTGCCATTACCGTCCTGACCGTACTGTTCCTCATCCTTATATTTATTTAAAATTTGTATTTTATATGTTTTTTTAAACTTGCCAATGGTTTTACATTTCCTTAATTCATTTGTTAAACTGTTCCATAATTTGACCCCAGAGACTGAGACACACATGCTTTTCAAGGTAGTTATGACACGATTTATTTTTAAGTTCAGTTCCCCTCTTAGATTATAGCCTCCTTCTCTCTCTGAGAACAGTTTATTTATGTTGCCTGGGAGTAAGTTATTTTTTGCTTTCAATATTATTTGTGCTGTTTTAAACTGAATCAGATCTTGAAATTTTAGAGCTTGCAGTTTTAAGAAAAGTCTATCTGTGTGGTCTCTAAATCCTACATTGTGGATGAATCTGATAGCCCTTTTCTGCATTATATTTATTGTTTGAAGATTACTTTTATATGTGTTTCCCCATACCTCTACACAATAGGACAGATAAGGTAAAATGAATGCCCAATATGAAATATACAGAGCTTTCAAGTTGAAGATCTGCCTTGCTTTTACCAGGACGGCAATGCTCCGTGCCAGCTTCCCCCGAACATATTTAATATGTGGTTTCCAACAGATTTTGTGGTCTAGAATTAGACCAAGGAATTTAATTTCATTTACTCTTTCTATGCTAATATTATCAGTGTTTAATTTTACATCTATATTTCTCTTATAATGTCTGAACAACATAAAATGAGTTTTGTTCAGATTTAAAGACAATTTATTAGCATCAAACCACCTTTTTAAGGTATTAATTTCCTTTATAATCACCTCCAAAAGCTGCTGTAATTCCACATCTGAACAAAAAATATTTGTGTCATCTGCAAATAACACAAATCTTAATACATTAGATACCCTGCAAATATCATTAATATTCATAATAAAAAGTTTTGGTCCTAAAACGGATCCTTGAGGCACCCCGCATGTAATATTCATAAAACTTGATGTATTCTGATTTATTTGTACAAATTGCTGTCTCTTTAGTAGATAACTCTTCAGCCAATGCAAAATATGACCTCGGAAACCATATATCTCCAATTTTCTAATCAATATCTCATGACTGACTGTGTCAAATGCTTTCTTGAGATCTAAAAACACTCCCATCGCGTACTTCTTTGTATCGATACAGTGTGGTATTTCTTCTACCAATTCTAACAGTGCCATGGCTGTCGATCTATTATTTATAAATCCATACTGACTGACTGTTGACAACTTGTGTTTCTATACAAAACCATCAAATAGTTTTATGACTACTTTTTCTAATATTTTTGAAAATTGGGAAAGCACTGATATCAGTGAAATTAGTGAAGTAGTGTTAATCGCCTGCTTTGTAAATGGGAACAACTTTTGCTACTTTCATCTTATTTGGAAATAACCAATTTTGAAAAGACAGGTTAAAAATATACATAAGTGGCTTAGTAATACCATCAATAACATTCTTCACAGTCAACAGTTTGTTCTTAAATCCTTTGACTACATCATAAATTTATTTTTCTTCTACAGCTGTTAAAAACAGTGAACTATTATTCCTCTCAACATAGTCTGTAGGATCGATTTCTGTTCCCTCCACCATTATTTCCTCTGACAGTTTTGGTCCAATATTTACAAAAAATGAGTTGAATTCATCTGCTACATCCTTCATTTTCTTAACACAGCTTCCTTCAACTATGAAATACTGAAGATATTGATCATGCTTTTTACCATTTTTAATTACACTGTTTAGTGTACTCCATAATGCTTTTGTGTTATTTTTATTATATTCTAATTTATTACTTAAGTACTCTTTTTTACACGTTCTCATTAAATTGGTTAACTTATTTTTATATTTTTTATATTTATTTTCTGCTTCAATAGTTCTATGCTTAATAAATTCTCGATATAAGGCATTCTTTTTTTTTGCAGGAATTTTGTAGCCCTTTAGTCATCCATGGTCTTCCTGTGTAGTTTTGTTTCATGTTACATTGTACTACTGGACAGTGTTTATCATATAGTATTTTGAATATCTGTAAAAATGTTTCATATGCTTTGTTAACATCAGTCTCTTCATATATGATATTCCAATTTTGCTTTAACAACTCATTTTTAAAGATATTTAATGTCTTCTCTGTACGGATTCTTTTATACATAATGTTACTCTTGATTCTGTTGCCATTGCAATTACAATCATAAGCAGCAAAAACTGGTAGATGATCACCGCTTTCATTGATTAATAACCCACTTATAATGTTATCATCCATTAATAGATAACATATTTACAAATATAAAGTGGCACTATGTGTTGTTACGCTACTTGGTCTTGTTATTAGGGGAAATAGCCCCATCCTGAACATGGCATCTATAAATTCATCTACATTTTTGTTATGATTTGGATTTAGTAAGTCTATATTAAAGTCTCCACAAGTAAACAGCCCTTTGTGGTATAAGTTTGTAAATAATCCCTCCATGCAGTCAGTAAAAATGTCAATATTGGATCCTGGAGTTCTGTATATACAACTGAAGATTATGTTTTTCTTTTTTTCCCATACAGATTTCAATCGTTATACATTCCATCACATCATCAATAATGGTTGTCATCTTTTCAACTCTTTTATAGTTTAGGTCTTTATCAATATACAGTCCCACCCCACCTCCTTTTTTATTTTTCCTATCTAAATGAAGGAATTCATATCCATTCAATTCAAAGTCTCCAATCTTTTCAGGAGTTATCCATGTTTCTGTTATGGCTATTACACTGAATGTTCTTTTAAACTGTCTCAGATATTCCTTAATGGTTTCAAAATTTGCATATAAACTTCTACTTCTATTGAAGTGAATCATTGTTAGGCCATCTTCTACCTTTATCTCCCTACCAAATTGATCATCTGTGTAATAAGTGCAGTCATTTGTCAGGTTATTAAAGAGATTTTTGTCTGGGTCAATGTTATTTTCATGCTCTACTAGCCTGTGATCGGTGTCATCACAGGTATTAATACGCAATCTATCAAACATCAGTGTTATAAAATTTACAGTGTTATAAATTCATTCACACTACTGTTATCCAAATCTTTATATGTCCTTATTATTCTGAGTTCTTCCGCCATTTTTTGCAGTCCAACTAGTCCTTCATACTTTGTGCTAGAAAACCCATTCAAATATAAAAACGTTCAGCTCATTCAGGACATTAGGGCTTCCATTCAACTTTTTGAAGTTATTTATACATTTTAAAATATTAAGCCTTTTCTGAAAAAAATGTCCTCATTCAGAATAAATGGAATGTTCAAATCCTTCAAATCTTCAGCCTCTTTAAAATTCAACTACTTCAGCATACTTTCAGCTAGAGACTTCATTCAAACTTTAAAATGCTCTCAAGACATGCAGCTATTCAGCTACCATTCACCTTTTTAATATTTTTATACTTTTTATGAATTGCTCTTAATTATTTGAAAATGTTATTGTATACATTGTATTGATTGTAGTTGCATTAAACCTTCTGTTATGCTGTCATAGATTGCTCTTGATTCATTGTTTTTTTGTGAATTCAAGCTTAATTTATCTTTACCCAAGACAGTGTAATCATGTAGCCTTACATGATAAACAGTGAAAAAGAGTGGACCATATAGCCTAATTTGTGAATACTAAAAATATGGCTTCTATGATGTATGAATGCCATGAGAGGTCATTCCGGTAAAAAAGCTTTTCATTATCGTAACAATTGCTGTATATGGAAATATTTGGATGGGAATGAGTGATGACTTCAAATTTTATTTTTTTTATTTTATTTTTTTTTCAGATTACTGAATGGAAATTTTTTATTTGGGAAATTTTCACTACAGGAAAAATTTAGTATAAAACATGTCATTTTGTTGCGGTAATGAACATAACTAAAATTATTATATCAGTAAACATTTTTTCTGAATGTTTACATTGTGGCTATTCTGAACTACTAGTAGAAGATACATGAATATAATAAAAGGTCTACCTTTCATACATATTCAGTTATCATCAATTGAAAATATGTGACGGTAATGAACTTATTTGGTCAATGACACAAAAAAACGTTCTGAAAATGTATTAAAAAACATGTAGCAGGTCACAGGAGGCCCTGGTAATGAAAAACTCCCTTGTAGACCATGGAAAAAGACTAGAGTGAACACAAAACTGGAGTTCAGTTTAGGTTGGTTTATTAGGGTCCCCATAAGCCATTACCCAGGGCGAAAACTACTCTGCCTGGGGTCCACACTTAACAGAAGATATAAACAACCCAAGAAATTAAGATGAAATAAAAACAATTTTCCACAGCATGAAAACAAAAACAAAAACAAAAAAAAAAAAAAAACCTAGAAAAAACCCAAACAACAACAAAAACAAAGCTTTGTAAAAATCATGGAGAGATAAAACACAAAGGGCCTGATTTACTAAGATCTTTAGCACACGCAAAATCGTTTTGCCCGTGCAAAACCAATAAGATTGCCCATGATTGGCCTGGGTACTTTCCTGGCACTAATCAGTGGCAAGGTTTCCGGTTTTGCACGGCCAAAAAGATTTTGCATGTGCAATCAGGCCCAAAGTGGCATCTCAAATTACATCATAAAGAGGCTACCTTCTAAATCAGACCACAGTCACCTTCCTTCTGGTGATTAACAACATTTTGCATATAATATCCAACACCATACCATTTAAAATACAAACATTTATTCACATTTAATTCCCTGAACAATTGACCCTGGCCGGAGGGGTATTGTCGTTACCTGCGTGTCCGTCATCTGTCGTCCGTCTACAATTTTGTCCGGGCCAGTACTCAGCAAATATTGATCACACCTTCACCAAATTAGGTTTGGTAACTCAATATGACCCATAGATGTGCAATGTCAGGTCTTTTCCTGGATTTCACCTTTGACCTTAGTGCTTTGACCTTCACCTCGGAAATCTTGCCCGGGTCAGTACTCGGCAACTAATTATCGCAGCTTCACCAAATTTGGTATGGTAACTCACTATGACCTATGCATATGCAATGTCAGGTTTTTTGCTGGATTTGACCTTTGACCTTTGCTCTCTGACCTTGACCCTGGAAATCTTCTCCGAGTCAGTACTAGGTAACTAATTCTCACAGCTTCAACAAATTTGGTATAGTAACTCATTGTGACCCATAGATGTGCAACATCAGGCTTTTTGCTGGATTAGATCTTTGACCTTAGCTCTGTGACATTGATCCTCGAAATCTTGCACGGGTCAGTACTCATCAACTAAATATCGCAGCTTCACCAAATTTGATATGGTAACTCACTGTGACACATAGATGTGCAAGGTCATGGTTTTGCTGAATTTCACCATTTGACCTTAGGGCTGTGACCTTGAGGCAGGAAATTTGTCCGGGTCAGTACTCAGCAACTACTGATAGCTGCTTCACCAAATTTGGTATGGTGACTCACTGTGACACATGGATATGCAAAGTCATGTTTTTGCTGGATTTTACCCTTGACCTTAGTGCAGTGACCTTGAGGCAGGAAACCTTGTCCGGGCTGAGGGGTATTCAGCAACCCATTATGTTTAAAAGTTGAGATCCCAGGGCATTTTACTGTAAAGGTACAGAGTTCACTCAATTTATCATGTGGGGCAAAAGAATACCAGGGCCATTCCACCGAATCGGTGCCATTTGCATGTTGTAATTTTTCAAAAATAAACTTCATTTTTCAAATTTTTTCAGGATTGTATCTGATACCATACATGTTTAACTATTCAAAATATGTAATGGTCAATCTCAGGTACATTTATTTTTATTTTTACAAGGTTGTGAAATGGAAGATGGTAGCATTTTTTTCAGTCCTGTTACCGATACTATTATAACTATTAATATATCATTTAAAAGTCATTCCAAGTATTTTATTCGTTTTTCACTCAATAAAGTGGGTATGTATAAGAAATAATTTAATACATGTTCAAAATATATATAACTACGGTATAAGAGTCAGAAGTATACAGGCAAAATGCATTTCTTTTAAAAATACAAAGCCATTTTTAATTTTTAATGGGGACCTTAACCTCAATTTGATCAACAATCTATTATGTGATCTATCCAACAAGCGCTTAAATAATGGACAAAAAAAATTTTG
The DNA here is from genome assembly GCA_029721435.1 of Gymnothorax reevesii. Classification (NCBI taxonomy): domain Eukaryota; kingdom Metazoa; phylum Chordata; class Actinopteri; order Anguilliformes; family Muraenidae; genus Gymnothorax; species Gymnothorax reevesii. The sequence goes on from CM056576.1 coordinate 60,333,337, forward strand.
GGGAAAAAAGTTTCATCTTTATTTTTTCAATTAAAACAATTAGGTAACAGGAATGAGAACCGAGTAACAGGATTGAGTGTTTCTGAACAGAACAGAATGGAGAAGAGGTGTGTGTGTGTATGACAGTATGTGGGTATGTGTCTTTGTGTAAGTGTGTGTGTGTGTGTGTGTGTGTGTACAGAATGTGAGAGTGTGTAATTGCATGTGCGTGTATATATGCATTTATGAATATGTGTATAGACTCTATACACATATTCATACAAACACACACACAAACCACACTACTATGCAGTGTATGTGCATGAGAGCGTGGGTGTGTGTAGTATGCTTGTGTGTATGGATGTGTATATGGTATGTATTTGAGTGCAAATGTTAAGGAGTGGGGCAGTGGAGACAGAGAGAGGTGTGAGTTTCCCCGGCAGCATGTGTGTCTCACTCCTCAGGTACAGTATGGGCTCTGAATCTTTCTCCGCAAAAGGTAAAAAGAAGAAAGACAACAGATATAACTGATATAAGTTGAGCATATTGCGTTAAACAGGCATTTCTGCATAGAATTGCATGATTACAAAATGTATTTTTATAGAATTGCAATGAATTAATGAGGAAAAATCTAACTTGCTTTTTTAAGAATCAGATTTTATTTTAGCCCAAACATCTTTTTTTATTGCCATGTAATGGCTTGTGACCTGCCTCGCTGGTGGGATTATGCACAAGATATCTTGGAAGAGGTACCACAAGGTATCCTCAGGGGCTGGCCAGTAGAATCTGTTGGCTCCCTGACAATAATATGTTCACATTGTAAAACACCATAGTAATTCCAACTGTAATACTTAAAATCAATGAATTCATGTTATATCATATAATACAAACTGCTCTTCCCGCCCCTCTCTATCTTACCCCACCCCTCCCTGGATCTATCTCTTCCCCTACCTACCTCCCCTTCCTTTCCTTACTTCTCCACTCCTGTCCCTCCTCTCCCTACACCCCCCCTCTCTAACCCCTCCCTACTTAGCCCCACCTCTCTCTACCTCAACCCCACTCCCCTTCAATTTGTCACTTTCAATGAAAATTCTCACTCCTGTTACTCTTATTCAGTCTTGTTACCCTTTCTATGGGTAACAGGATTGAGTTTTTAGCACAGAATTAGCTATGTTGCTAAAGCTAACACATGGAAAACCATGCTAGTAGCATGAGGCCCCTAAGCACCTTTAAGTGATTAACCAAAACTCAAAAAATAAAAAAATCATAAGAGCATAAAAAATAATTTAGGTAACAGGACTAAACAAAAGAGAGCGAGAGAACTTACTTTTGGTCTTCCCAGTTCCTTCACGGGACTGAAATGATGCAATATCCAGTTGATCCTGTCACATGTGGAATGTTCCAAAATCTTTAGGGTGGTTAATGTATCAGGGTAACAGGACTGAGAAAAAACCTGGGGACACCACTAAAATTGTGTTTTTTAACTAATGTTTTATGATTTTTTGAGTAGAAAACGTATTTTATGTTTAAATTACAAATTGGGCCACAAAATAATGCAAAAATAAATACTTTTATAAAGGATTCTGGTGACTATATTTAATAGTTAAGTTTAGTGTTAGAGAGTGGGGACAGGCGAAAATCCCATTTGTTCAGTATTCTACGTAGCTTTTATAAAATTTTTAGACCGTGCATCTTCAAACTGCAACCAGGACAATAAGAAGGACACTTTGATTGATAATATAATGTATTTTACAGATACTTTTCATGCATATTCATGCATATTTCTGAATGTAATGTCTTGGGGACAGAAAAGGCACCGATTTGGTGGAATGGCCCACCAATGGCTTGAATGTAGAAAAGGAAAATACAGAGCAGCAAAGAGCCTATGGAAACTGAAGGACACTGAAGTGTAGGTTCATCATCAGACTCTGGCACATTTTCAAGCTTAAGTATCTGCAGTGGTGGAGAGCAGGCAAACGGGCTCATTCTATTGGGAAAGAGGTACATGTAATGAAGAATTAGGCAAAATGCATTAGTTTCAGGTCTCTGTATGTAACAGACTTTCACTTAAACGGCTCCATTTAAAATGAGAGGCAAGGGTAAAGCTTTAATGGCAAGATGGTCTCCCTTCATTGCAGTTAACTTTTAAGGCCATGTTCTAATAAACCTTTCAGTCAGTTCTCTAGTATGTCATTGGGAATCAGCAGATGGAACCTGAAAAACAGAGCACAGGGTCATACATCACTTAAGGGTACTGATTTGGGTTTTGGTAACACCTGGAGGGTAGGAGAAAGGTATATAAACATCAAAAAAGTGATTATATTCTCAAAATAGCAGCACAAAGAAAAATCTAGTTGAGCGATGGTATCAATTCTGTTGAATTGCTTGTGTCAGAGGACATATTTCAAAGACGCCAATCAGGTAATTACAATCTACAAAACATTTGAGTTAATATACCATCTACAGCACAGTGGTACCCACAAACTTATTTCAACATATTTCTACATTTGAGACCAATACTGAGGAATTATTGTTACTTGTGCACCATTAACTGCAATGAGAAACTGCATTTTGCAGACCCGTCATTTGCAGGGGACCTTTTCAAAAAATGTGTGGCAAATGTTGACGGTGGCCCCAAAAGAGTATAAGTACTTAACAATGCCTAAATAAAGTAGGAATAGCATGTACATGTGTTGGCACATGAGTTTCCACATGGATGTTTGTAATCGAGCAACTTGTGTGCATTGTCTCCAATAGGTGCTGAGACTGTACCAGCAGGTTCAGCTCCAAATATCACACTGCCCAGACAAATGCGTAAGAGCAGCACGCACATGTTTTGGCACCTGTGTATCCATGTGGGTACACTTGTAATTTGGCAACTTTCTTTTTGTCGCCAACAAGTGCTGAGACGACAACACCACTTTCAATTCCACGCATCACACTGGCCCAACAAAAGCGTAAGAAGTTTGATTTTTAATTTCATTTTCCAATGACATGTGCCATGCATGTAATCAACTGGCCAGTGCATTCCTATAACTACTAAACCACTGCAATGTGAATCTGTGGCAACAGGAAGTGTCCCCGCCAATGATGCCAATCAGTTCTTCGCTACAATTTTTGCAACAGTAGCGTGAACTACATTTACAGACTGCTACTGTGAGAGGTTCCTTCAAAAACTATTCAGTTGACTGCCTCTTTCAACAGAGCTGTCTCAAAGTCCAGCAACTCTGTTTCAGCCTATTAAATCAGGTAATGAGCGTTCAACGAGGCCATGCATTTCTGACTGTGCCATGAGTGAGCTTGGGCATTCCCACAGACTTGCAAACTTCTATGCGCTCTCTATTCAGGGGGTCACGCTGAAGCAGGCCATATTACTGTCTCCCTGTCTCCCCAATATCTCACACCTGTAACAGATGGTGAGTCACATATCGTGACATTCATGATTTGCAATGACCGATCCTATTTCTGTATGTTTTCTTGAAATCAAAGTTCAACAAAATTCCTCATCGAGAATACTTGACTCCACTGGGAATTGTACCGAAGCAGTTTCAAAAGCAGATTTTTTTTTTTCTTAAAATGCAAAAAACATTTGATGCTCAAGGCAACAACATCCCAGTGGAGAAACTGAGAAAACAAGATGTGTTTGTGAAACACTGATGCCCCCGAAGATGGCATATCCCCCCGGCCCCGCAAAATCAGGGAGGCGTCAGGTACCTTGTACTAATAAATATCTTCTCAAAGTTTCATAAAAATACTTTCAAGTTCTGCTACGGGAATGTAACTTTCCACTTCTTTCTGAGCCTGTTCCATTTGTTTTCATGAAGCAGAAAAACCCAAATAGCAAAAGACACCCTTTTTAATTCACAGGTATGTTGAAAATTTTGTTACTGAGTTATGCCTCAGAAATGAGCTACACCCTAACCAGAGACTGAGTGTAATTTGTGGCTATAGAAACACAGAAAAACAAGATGTGTTTGTGAAACACTGATGCCTCCGTGGCCCATGTTTAAGGCCCGGGCCACACTGCCTGCTGCTGTGTTGCGTCTACCGCAAGCGCAGCACTGCAACCGCTGGTCGCATGCGTCTCGGTCACACTGCCTGCGTGTCTGCTGCGTCTGGTCTGCCGCTGGCTCCTCCTTCCAACTCTGGCTCTGCACGACTTTGCCCAAGAAAACACTATAAAATAATACTTTATTTCATCTTGCGTCGTTATCGCCTACTACACGTGATTTATATTTTGTATTGACAGAAGGGGAAGCATACTTGAGCGTAACATACAAACAATCTACACGATCGTATTACAATACACAGCAAACCCTTTGAATTGGTCTTGCTCTCTCCGAAGGTAATTTCTAAGTAGGGGTAGGGTATCGGGATGTGGAATATGATTTCAAAAGCGATCTAATTTTATCATTAATCTTATTTTTTAAAACTTAAATACGACGTTGCTCGTTTTATTTTGGATTTAGATGTCTAGACTTTGCGGGAATATGCCATTAATTGCGGTGCCAAGCCAATGGACATTATTATGTTGATGCTTAATGAGTATCAGAGCAGTACTTTTCCGTATCTCTCACTCTGGCCAAGACACCAACGAGACACCCATGGCCATGACACCCACGAGACACCCATGACACCCACCCAAGAAATCACTATAAGATCATACATTATTTCGTCTCGCGTCGTTATAGCCTACTACACGTGATTTATATTTTGTATTGACAGTGGGTGAAGCATGCTTGAGCGTAACATACAATCTAATTACACGATCATATTACAATACACAGAAAACCCGTTTGAATTGGTCTTGCTCTCTACTTTCGGGGTAGGGGGGGGGGGGGTATCGGGATGTGGAATGTGCTTTCAAAAGCGATCTAATTTACATTAGTTGAGGCTGAAATCATTCGTGTAGGCTAGGCGCCGAACGACCGTGAAAGGTACACTTCAGACAATTCAGAAATTGGCTGATGTGCTGTACGTTCGTCTGGCCATTATATCCAAAGGATGTTTTATAGCTCCATGCTGTATCCATCTTAGTTTTTTTCTCTCTTTACAAGTGGAAACAGTCACCTGAACCTGCTGATACAAGTGGGGGAGTCGTATGTAGGTTCCGCAATCGCTTGGGTGTCATGGCCAGAGTGAGAGATACGGAAAAGTAGGCTACTGCTCTGATACTCTTTAATCATCAACATAATAAGCTATGTCCATTGGCTTGGCACCGCAATTAATGGCATATGCCCGCAAAGTCTAGACATCTAAATCCAAAATAAAACGAGCAACTTTGTATTAAAGTTTTTAAAAATAAGTTGAGAATGACGAAATACTTTTCTGTTGGCTATATCCCCTTTAATGACAGCGGCCTACGATGCAAGTCGCGAATTTCCCACAACATGTTTCAATATTTCACGAAGCACTGCTGAATTGAGCGGAAGGGATTATGTCCATATAAACGGGCTTTTAATATGATAAACATGCTGGAAGTGTTGTTACATCTTTTGATTGTCTGCTTCATGCTTGCAACAGACACTCATCCTCGGCAATTTAGCGAAATTCATGCATTTATGGTGATATGACTGTTTCTAACAGTCATTTTCAGCTCTGCTTTGCCTTTTTCCACATACGTCGTGCGGAAAAATTCGGCAAGAGTCCAAATCTATCTTTTCCGCAAGGCAGCAGTACGGCTTCTGCATGCGTGAGACGCGCAGCTTCAGCATGCAGTGTGGCCGCTCTCATTGAATAACATTTGAACCGAAACGAAAAGACACATGCTATCTGCGGAAGACGCAACGCAGCAGCAGGCAGTGTGGCCCGGGCCTATGTTTTTGTCACCAAGCGTCATGCTCCAAGGTCAAGGTCAAAAGTCATGACCCCATCTGAAATGCCTTCTCACAAGCAATGCATATGCCAAGTATCAAAGTCCTATCATGAGCCGATCAGAAGGTATAGCCATTTTAAAGTGCGGACAGACAGACAGACGGACAGGGGAGAAAATGTATGCCGCCGAAATCTGAAATGCCTTCTCACAAGCAATGCATATGCCACGTGCGAAAGTCCTGTCATGAGCCATCAAAAGTTATAGCCATGTTGAAGTGCGGACAGACAGACAGACGGACGGACGAACGGACAGGTGAGAAACTATATGCCCCCGAAATCTGAAATGCCTTCTCACAAGCAATGCATATGCCAAGTGCGAAAGTCCTGTCATGAGCCGATCAAAAGTTATAGCCATGTTGAAGTGCGGACAAACAGACAGACGGACGGACGGACGGGTGAAAAACTATATGCCCCCGAAATCTGAAATGCCTTCTCACAAGCAATGCATATGCCAAGCGTGAAAGTCCTGTCATGAGCCGATCAAAAGTTATAGCCATGTTGAAGTGCGGACGGACAGACAGACGGATGGACGGACAGGTGAAAAACTGTAAGCCTCCGAAATCTGAAATGCCTTCTCACAAGCAATGCATATGCCAAGCGTGAAAGTCATGTCATTAGCCGATCAAAAGTTATAGCCATGTTGAAGAGCGGACGGACAGACGGACGGACGGACAGGTGAGAAACTATATGCCCCCGAAATCTGAAATGGCTGCTCACAAGCAATGCATACGCCAAGTGTGAAAGTCCTGTCATGAGCCAATCAAAAGTTATAGCCATGTTGAAGTGCGGACAGACAGACAGACGGACAGGTGAAGACAGGTGAAGAACAATATGCCCCCGAAATCTGAAATGCCTTCTCACAAGCAATGCATATGCCAAGTATCAAAGTCCAGTCATGAGCCGATGAGAAGTTATAGCCATGTCAAAGTGCGGACGGACAGACGGACAGGTGAGAAACTATATGCCCCCGAAACTTCGTTTACGGGGGCATAAAATAAAACAATCTTTTGGTGACATATAAAAGATGCAAGGACCGAATAAGGGAGACTGGGCAAGCCAGAACAACATGGGAATACTTTGAGGTATGTGCTGCCAACTCATGTCCTCCAAGACTGCTCCATATTTGCATGCTTATGGTTTAACAGCAGATACTTTGCAGCTCATGGACTGCTTATTCGGGGAGACGGCTGGGGCGAGACCAGCTCCCATGTCGATTGTGTTGACCATGCTGCGTGGTGCACCTCAAGCTGTCGGCAGTCCAGCCGCCGCCGCCGCCACAAACACCACTGGCTCCCCCACTGCCTCAATGTTTCTGCCCAGGAACCCCAGGGCTGGGCCAACAGTGCAGAAGAGGGCTCGCGACAGCGGTTCAGCTCAGGAATTCCAATACCATGCCGAGAGGCGGACAGCTGTCTGAGACCCTTCTGCGCTGAGAACCATCTCAAAGGCAGAGACTGCAGGAGAGGAGACCGATGAAGAGCAATGAGGACATACTCGCCACCCTGAAAGAAATTGCGACGACACTGAAAGACACATCCAGAAAACAAGATTTGAACTTTGAAAATCAGATTAATTTATTGGGCAAATTCAATAAAGAGTGAAAAGTGTTTGCCTTTGCATTTGTAATTCTTAACTGCTGGGACCAGGTCCCCAGTAAAATGGGCAAGTTAAGCTAAGAAATGTCACTTGCTATTCACAGTTAAAGGGTTAAATACTGAAGTGGTCCCTGCACTGAAAAGGCACTTTCCATCCTTGAAATATGAGGATAAAAGATGGACTGTTCTTGGTTCAACCTCCCAGCTAACAGCTCTCAGTGAGAACTGAGCCAGAGCCACACTGCAAAATTCAATTTAACACTGATCAGCGCGAGACCTCAGTTTATAAAACCCGTTTCTTCATGACAAGCCTTTGTTACTGGGTCTCATGCCACGGTAAAACACTGAGCACTTCCAAATATTCCCAAAAATGGGGCAAGGGTGCACAAAGCCATTTCTGAATAACATGATTAAATACACTTAGCAATTTTTCCAGTGGACATACTTGCATTGATGGTATTGGTGCCTTCAAGAGTACAGGTGTGTTGTCACATGTCTGCAATTTGGCACATGACCTAATAGGAACCAATAAATTTCATGGTGGCAACCCAAGACCCACTTTTATTGCATAAGTCTCAATGACATGCTCTCATTATACAATTTTGCAGTGTCAGATCTGTTTGCATAATTGAAAGCAAAGCTGTCAGGTCTGAGGCATACAAGCCCCCTCACCACGACAAGGTGACAGCCCAAGAGGGGGGTGTGGTGAGGATGAATGGTGAAATGGCTATTGAAGAGGTGAGTGAAGATGTGGAGTTGGAGAGCTACAGCAGATGAGAGATGAGATGCCGACATGCATTGCCCAGTTGGTTGATTTGGCCCATCTGTTCCTGCAATAAAGGCTCCATTTGCTGTCCTACCTCATCTTCCTCCAGGAGCACAGGATCTTCACCCAGCAAGCAGATATTACGGAGGATGCAGCTTGCTGTTACCGCCTGACTGATGTTGCTGAGGTCCTGCATGTGCAGTCCCTTCAGCCTTCCAAAGTGCTGCTTCAGTACTCCAAAAGCACTCTCAATCAACATTCTGGCCATTGAATGCCTCTGATTGAAGCACTGTTAGAGGGCTGTGAGATGGCCATTGTCTCAGTATGGAGTGAGGAGGTATTAAGTCAGTGCTGCTGATTAGCGTCATACCATCTCCCGGTATGTCCACATTTATATGGCAAAACCTCATTCGGTGGTCACAGAAGGCAGTGAGGTTCACCGAATAGGAGCCTTTCCTGTTGATAAAGGTCTCTGGATTGGCTACCCTTGGAGGCCTCTGGATGGGAATATGGCACCCATCCACTGTGCACAGGGATTTTGGGAGCCCAGCTCTTTCAAAGCCAGCAACAATTTCCTGGACAGCTTTTCCGGTGGGCCAGGAAATTTTGAAGGCCAGGTGCTCCACAATGAGGCGGCAGCAACTGTGCAGGCAGAGGCAGAGTGTGGATTCGCTGCAGTTGAACCAGTCTGCCAACCCTCTGTATGACTCTTCATTTCCCAGAGTCCAGAGTGTGGCAAGGAGAGCATCTTGCAGCGGCCACTTTTGCCCGACTGGATCCTCATAATGTGGTCCAAGAACTGCCTGCACCAACTAGATTTTCAGTTATAGGTATTAGTTCAGCAACTAATGACAAATTTTGGTTAAAGTTCATGTACGACTCACCTCCACTTGCTTTCGGAAGAGCCTGAAATGGGCTTTGAAATCACAGAGAGTATGCCCTCTCTGTTGCCCGCACAAAGTCCCATGTTTTTGGCCCGTGACCAAATTATATTCATAAATTACAATTAGTGAACCACAGAATTTACTGAGTCACGTGAATATGATTTTAGGCATGGCCTCATTACATCAAGAACCTAAAACGTGACGGTGTAAATGTGGCATAACATATTCACATCATCTATTACTCTTGTTGTCATGTATTCTTTGCTGGCAAGTCTGAAACCAAGATCCCAAGCTAACTTGGGCATATCCCAGGGTAAATAAAGCATTTTATGACGAACTTGGACTGTACGTATTAATAATAATAATATAATTTACGTGTTTACTAACCATTACACGACACAACGGTACGTTCAGGATGCAACCTGTAGGTGGCGCCAAATGCATTAGCATCAACAGACAGTGAATGGAATTTTCCTAATAAATACAAAAACTCAGACTCCAAAGCCACCAGCAGCTTCCGATCTATCCAGTTATTGCCTTCATTTGACAGATGCGCCACCAGTACTTTTTTTTTTTTTTTTTTTTTTTTTGCAAACACTTAACTTTTCTGACATTTAAAAAAATAAGAAAGAAACAAATAGCTGGCATTTGGGATAATTATACAAACAGTGTCGAGTCATATTTTATATACCTTCGTCTCCGGTCAAAATTTTCATCAATGAGTCCATAAATAAGGAGAGGAATGTCAAGAGCATCCATCCCCTCGATTATTTCCAGCGTTGCCAAGCAAGTCGCCAGTCTTTTCTGGCGTGAAGTCTCATGTGATCATTCACATGATGAGCTGCGCTGTTCCTGCGCCCCAGGAAACGTGTCATGTTACAGTGCGACACAGCCGCAGACTTTGTTTTTGTGGAATTTGATGCAAACTCTCGTATGCAGCCATGTTGGAAAACCTGCACGTACTCGCGTGTCGATCAAAACACGGGAGTCTTCTCTTGCGAGACCTTTGCAGGACACCCTTCAATCTTGAACATGCCCCTGGTAGTCTAGGGATTTTCAGCAAGATGCTGCAGCCACCGCGGTATTCGGAGGACTTATCGTGCATCTTCAATGAGGTTATTCCGTAATTTTTCAGGTATCTCGCGCATCTGCAGACCCTGCTGCTTACTCGAAAGTAGCCTCGGTAAATTTACAGAGCGTCACATGATTGTGGTCACGAGACGAAAAGTTGGTCATATGACATATCTCTTGCAGTAGCAGCCAGTTTGAAGGATCCCAGATGAGAAACTAGGAGGCTAGGAAGTAAAGCCACCGAACACCACCTGTCAACACAGTAAGGGCAGTTCTGATTTTATGATATATGTTTTCCTCTGTGTATTTGCTCGCTGTATCTGCTGTTAATACTTGGCGATGTAAAAATGACCGTAGTTCGTTTGTCTGAGAGCGATATGTTTATGCTGATGATCTGGTTTAGGGGTTGGTGTAACGTTATAATTGTTATGAAGAAGTCGTAGTAATTCACTTTATCTTTTATGCTGACTTTACATTCTCTCTCTCTCCCTCTCTCTCTCTCTCTCATTGTTCTTCCATTGAGTGGCTGCTGTTTTGTCAGAGAAGATCTATAATTGACTTAGAAAACCGTTCAAATGTAATGTCAAAACATTCTGTGATCTGTAAGCAATGTTCACACATCCAGTCTCCATAACGTCCTGTTTCTTTGATTTTATTTTATTTATGTCTACCTACCCTTACCACAAGTTTTACTGATTGTGAAAGGTCTATTGTTTGTAAGCTTCCATTTATTGTTTGACAATCAGATGACTGTTTTAGGTGTGGCACCTTATACACACAGTTATGTGTGGTTCTTCTGGTTACTTTTGAGTCATGTGACTGAGGGACCTGTAATAGTTTGGCATTCTTTGCAGCACTTTCTCCTGTAGTTTCTATCAAGAATGGGATTGACAAGGATTATATTTGTGCTGGCACTGGCTGCAGTCACCTCCACTTTGGACAATGGCGTGATGAGGACCCCTCCAATGGGATGGTTGGCATGGGAAAGGTTTCGCTGTAACATTGATTGCAACAATGACCCCAAGAACTGTATCAGGTAAAATGGATAGATAAGATGACATACCTGACTTGATTTGTATTAAAGTGAAAGCCATATTCAAATCAATCAATTATGATGTGTTTCACTGAAAGTAAATGCATGCCAATCTGATTCTAAATTGTTTAACGCATATGACATTGAACGTCAATCAGCCATAACGTTATGACCACCAACAGGTGAAGTGAATGACATTGATTATCTCATAACAATGACACCTGTCGTGGGTGGGATATTTTAGGCAGTACGTGAATATGTTATGCTTGAAGTTGATGCGCTGGAAGCAGGACAAAATATGCAAACATAAGGATGTCTGCGACTTTGACAGGGGCCAAATTATGATGGCTAGACGAGTGGGTCAAGGCTTGTCTAAAACTGCTGCTCTTTTGGAGTGTGGGGTGGGGTCTACAGTGGTTGTTACCCACCAAAAGTGGTCCAAGATAGGATAATCAGTTACCCAGCGACAGGTTCAAGGGCACCCATGTCTCATTGATGCATATCGGGAGCTAAGGCTGGCTCGTGTGGTCCAGTGCAAAGAGGAGCTACTGTAACTCAAATTGCTGAAAAATTTCATGCTGGTTCTGATGGAAAGCTGTCAGAACACGTAGTGCATCGCAGTTTGTTGGTATGGGATTCATGGCTAGAAGTTTATTTTAGTATCAGAATGTTGATAATGATGAGTTCTTTCAAATGAACTAGCTTCCATTGACCAATAAGTTATCCCACATGGCATTATGTGTTCTCCAAACTTTCCCAAAATTAAGTTTTTCAAGTTTTCAGATCTTCCTGCAATTGCAAAATGAATCCTTAATGCAGGCAAATCATGCTTATTTTATTTTTCTGTATCCTAGGCATTAATATGATCATAGCTCTGTTATAAATCTTACTTATTTCCGAAAACATCTAGATGCTTGAAGTAGGCAGCCAAGAAAATTGCAATCACAATTTTTTAAAGTTTGACTTCATGCTGTGGGGACATAAATGTACATGGTCAGGGGCAGAGTGGCCATCGGGACGACCGGGAGATTTCCCGGTCGGCTGGCCGGCCAATAAGATCAAGTGAACCGGCCTGCAGACTGCCCCGCGTGGCCGTGTGATGTTCATGGTCGGCCCACTGAGTTGAGAATTACTATGATGAACCGAGCCTGATCCCATGCAAATCTCCAAGATGTACTCCAACTACACCGTTCCCAATTCCAACTATTTACTGTTTATGTAAATGTCTTATGTCAAAACGTAACTGACGCCAAATTTCACTTTTATAGCTGCTAATGACGCTATTTTATATTGTTCTGCTTTAGCATTAGCAAGTGCCACAGAAAAGCTACAATCTTCTTTTAATGGTATTCAGAGTAATCTTAATAAATTAAAACTTGTGCTCAATTCTGACCAAACTAAAATTATGTGCTTTTCAAAATCAGGGAAGACGGATGATGTTTTTCAGATGGTTACACAAAAGGAGAAAGTGATTGAACGAGTTTCAGTCTATAAATCCTTGGGATTTTACTTGGATGAAGATCTGTCTTTTAAATACCATATTGAGTGTCTAACAAAGAAACTCGGGGTTAAACTGCCTTTAAGGTGACAGATTCAGGCAACTTTCGTATCATTACTTGACCACAGTGACATCTTATTCATGCATGCAAATCTCTCCTCTCTGAAAATGCTGGATTCAGTTTATCATGATTTGTAACAGATTTAAGTTTTCGTACTCATCACTGTAGTCCTAATCAAAGTGTTAGCTGGCCTTCTCTGCATAATTGCAGATGGGAACATTGGTATTGTTTTCTTTAAAAGGCCTTCCTGTGTGACTTGCCTCCTTATTAATGTTCTCTCTTGGCTCCTAAAGTCAACACTAAAAGCTATAGTCTCAGGTTCAATAGATTGATAATGTACGCTATTCCCCGTATGCAGACTGTCTTTGGGGAAAGTGCCTTTAAAGCATTCCCACCCTTGTCCTGGTGTAAATTACAGAGTCATCTTAAATAGGACTACCTTCCAAGTATGGAAGATTTGAAAGCTAGGATCAAGGACTATTTGACCACTGCATGCACATGTACCCTTACGGAATGCAGTTGGTGATTTCTAATGTAATGAAATTATTTGCCAAACTTTTAAACTTGTATGATGTTTCTTTGTTGTCGTATCGACAAGTGTGTATCCTTTACCGGACAACTGTGCTACTCATCTCATCAGAATTCTTATGCGACAAAGACTTTTAAATGCGACGGAAATACCTTTCAGCAAATGTCAAGCAAGGTGGGGGATAGTGATGTTTATACCACTTGGTGCCTCTCTACATCTCACTGGATACTCAAGTGTCAGACTCACTTTCATCAATCCGGCCTATTGATTTTTGTTAAGCCTCCTATCTTGATCTAATTATTTTTATTCAGACGTTGCATAACTTTCATGCCCACAAATATAAAATTTATTGTTATATAATTTGTTTGTTTGTTCAAAAATTAATGTAGAATGGTCGGAGCAAAGCCTCTTGGGAAAGGGAAACTGCGTATCTCTCCGTTTATCCAATGACCGTAGGGGGATGACTGAGCGGCTGTCAGAGAGAGAGAAAGCGGGCAGGTTGAAGTTGCCTGAGTTGCCTGAGTTGAGTTTTTTACCCTTGAAGATGGAAGGCAAGAAGAAAGGAGAAGGGAGGGGCCGTATGGGCCAGAATGAAGAAGAAGCGGATGCTGGAGGAGGTGCATCAAAATGGTCAAAAATCACGGATTTATTCCGAAACAACCAGGCGTCAACTAGTGACGCTGGTGAGTTCACAGGGAAACGGTTAGCTCAAGCCTTGCCGTTATTACTTGGAGCGAATTAGCATAACATTTCACCCGAGTTCTTCGAAGTTCCTCCTTAGCGGGGGCGGTGTCATCACGGCGACTAATACGACCTCGTCGCCCTTCGCTCTCTTTTTTTCCTCTCCTTTCGTCAGCTCCAAACCCGTCTGCATCTGCACCGCGATTACGGAGCAGAGTGGTTTTCCACACACACAGCTGTCATTTAACTCGCGTCAGAATGACAACACTCTCCGTATAGATCATTGGGCACAGCAATTTACCAGCTGTTATTTTACTGATACTGAAAACATTCGATTTTGTCTTAAAAAAGTATTTTTCAAAAAAATGAAATTAAATTAATGCATTTTTTTCTTGATTGATTAGATTTTGGGAATTTGGCCCATGTTTAATCACACCGAGAGGACATATAATTATAGAAATTGCATGGTTTTGGTGATGTAATTAGTTTTTACCCCTCGGCCCGACAAGGGCATGAGGGGTATTGTCGTCCCTTCGGCGGGTGTCTACCCCATAGATATACATAAACACTAGATGGCTCAAGCACGCTGCGAGCCATTGTGAAGTAACGTCGTCACAGCGCTGCCATCTTGGGACAGGACTGCTCGATCACTCATAACATTACAGCCAATGGAGCACGGACTTTGAAATAACTGTAAATTGCTCAACTCTCCCAAATTCTCGACTGATTTTCAAACAAACGGCTTGGTTTGTCGGGTAAACACCAGAGATGTAGTTATTTAACTGCATTTTAAGAATAATTAAAACCATTGAATTCGGTATAAAAAGTACATTAAAGTTTGTAATAACCCAATCCGTTTCTAAATCCGTCAAGAATTCAGCGAGTTACGAGTATTAAAGCGAGTAAATCATCCACCTTACCTCCCACTACAGCGCAGCGCACCAGGGGTGCATTTCCCAAAATCACAGATGCTAACTTACGTAGTTGGGCCCATTGACTGTGAATGGACGAACTATGTAAGTTGCTCACTTAGTTAGCAACTACGGCTTTGGGAAACGCGGTGAGCAGTCCCCTGTCCCAAGATGGCCGACCAGTGATGACGCTGCCGACTCTGCCTTGAGCCATCTAGTGTTTATATATATCTATGGTCTAGCCTCCATTGCAGACGTCGGTGTTCGGTTAATTTCCCTCAACCTACAACGTCTGCGCACTCGAGCGAGGTTTTGTGTTCCGTGACGTAATGTGATTGTGCTTGATGAGCCAATCAGAATGCTTATTATATGTTACGATCTCTGTCATTACTATGGCTTTTCCCTGCGACTTGTCAAAAATAGTGAAATGGCGGAAAAGAAACTCCTAAAAAAACTTGTAGAAAACGACATTTGTTTTGTGTGTAAAACAAAAATCCTCTTAAATAAAGACAAGATACGAGTGCATGGAAAAAGCAAGCTTGATGTCGCTGCAGTGATAAGCTCTGTCATCTCTGTTAACACAGCGGTATACACAAACGAGTTATTCGTTTGCCAAACGGGCTGCTATCACTTACTTGAAAAAAATTGAAAATAGAGAAAGAACTTGATGATTTATTATGTGAGCTTCATCGACAGCAACAGCATAAATATTGTTTGAAAATTCGGCATTCAGCAGCATCTTCCTCCACCGTTCACGTAGCCAAAACTCTAGAGAACTGTATACTATTGAAAACAATCCTCTTTCCACACTTCTCTTCTCCATTTCGGTATCGACCAGACTTAAACTCATTGCTTTCAGTCCTATGTTATTCAAATAATTGACTTGAGCCTTCATAAGGTTAACAAGAGGAGAAACAACAATAACGATAGGCGATTCTTTATTAGAAAATGCTTCCCCGAGGATTGGAAGAGCTTGGTATATGAGCGATTTGCCAAATCCTGTAGGCAAATTTACGTAGACATCTTTCCTATGGATTACTAAGTTGTTCATTGCTTGTTCTTGTAAGCTATTCATACTTTCAATCTTGAAGGCTTTGCAGATTTTCTCCAAAGCTCGAGAGAAAACATTTTCACCACCGTCTGCCAATTCGGCTTTATCTGTTTCTGCATATATAATTAGCTCCTGGATTTTAGGAGCTAGTTTCTGATTGGTGGAACACAAAACCTAGCTCCAGTGCGCAGACGTTGTAGGTTGAGGGAAATTAACCGAACACCAAGATGTCTGCAACGGAGGCTAGCGGGTGGGCGGGCGGCTGCCAATTTTGTCCGAGCGATTTCTCTGTAACCACTTGGGTTAGGAAGTTCATATTGCTGAGGACTCCCCATGGGGTGTAGGTGTGCCTTTTTGAGGTTTCGTCCCAGTTTGACCTTTGACCTTGCAGCAGTGACCTTCGGGGCTGAGGGGTATTGCCCGCTTCAGCAAGGCCCATTTTTCCTTAAATTAAATCACCAAAATTGCTCTCTTGATTTGCCTTTGTACAATAGATTTTATTGTGCATGATTTGGTGGGGGAAGATTGGATTGGTCTCAGTCATTTTAAATCACATCCAGATGTGACAAAATCATCCAGTGGTCATACTTCATATTTCCGTTAAGTCCTTCCTAATTGTGTGGATTTGGCTGGTGTTAGAACAGATGGAGGTATTCCACTCAAAGAAACATGACATTATCTGGGTCTTCATCCAGATAAAAAAAAAAAGATGATGGAGGGGATTGGTTGGGCCAGTGGTGGGCTAGTACGGTCAGAATTTTCCCAGTGGCTTTTGTTGTCCCACTCTGCCCCTACACATGGTTGTATTATAATTGATGTTTTCAGCAGAGCTGATATGTAGCTTTCAACCCTGAAATGTTCGTTCATCTACCTACATCACATACAAAGTTATGAGGACTCAAAAATGCCGTAAAAAATGAAGCCCCCAAATTTCGACTTGCACCCGTGTATTTCAAAAGTCAGTAACTCGAATTCTTTGCATGATCCAAAAAAATTTGGCATGGGTTCATTAAATATGTCGTAGTTACTGTGCTGAAACTTTCAACTGAATCTGAAGTGGTAGTGCGGGAGCCACTTGTTGAAATTATATGGAATGACCCGATCGAAACGCTTATCAAGTAAAAGAATGACAAAATATATACACTGTATTAGCCAACACAGTACCCATATTTGAAGGTGAACATAAAACTAATTTTGCATCAGTTTTGAAATGGTTTTTAACTACTAATAATGTAAGTAAAAAGTCTTGCAGTTATTAAATGATAAAAAATAATGCTATGATATAAACTCAATGTGCAGTTTCCCTTGCACCAAACCAGTAGCACTCTGTTCTGATGTTCAGCTCAAGCAGCACTCAAATTTAATTTCTTTTTTGTAGGCAAGAGAAAGTGACGATACTGTTACATAAGGGTCTATGGTGGACTAGCCTAGTATATGATGGCATGATATTAGGCCTTGGCCTACACACTAACTGTTAGGTAAAAGCAATATACTTAATGATAATTTTCGGAACCTATTTTGTATTGTATCGATGTTAATATATCCCTATCACATTTGACTTTGAAGTCTTTACTAAACAACCACTTTTTGAAAGTTTTCAGTGACTCTGATGCACTCTTCTTCTTGTTGGCTGTGATCGGCGAAGCCATGGTTGTTAAAGGAGCTGTGTCACAATGACTGCGCATGCCCACAACTTTGAACAGTGAATTCGCTCGACTGCAAATCAAAATCTACTTCCATCCTTACAAATCCGTCATTGTTTGGCGTTGTATTTATTTATTTTAGTTAATCGAGCATTATGCTTTTAAGTAATGTTCACTGGGTTGCCAGTAATCATACAGTAGAAAAGGGAAGTATTTTCCTTCTTTTATGATTTTTGGCAATTGGCAAGCCAGGTTAAATTTTAAGTATACTTTTGCTGAAGTGCTGAAACAGGGCTTTGAATCCTCAAATTTCCATAGAAAACTCCTTAATCCAAAAAGCAGAATGCCCTAAAACCTATAAATACCAGTGTTGTAGTCGAGGTCACAGCATTTGAGGTCACCACCCTCTGAGGCCGAGACCGAGTCCGAGTCACCATTTAATTATTTAATGTCTGAATTCAAGTTTGGGCAGTGGACGCCTAGCCTAATATTCAAAGTCAACATTGTAAAATTCCACTGCAGTCAATCATTCCATGAAATGTGAAAAAATGTGACCGAAA
The DNA here is from genome assembly GCA_029721435.1 of Gymnothorax reevesii. NCBI lineage: Eukaryota > Metazoa > Chordata > Actinopteri > Anguilliformes > Muraenidae > Gymnothorax > Gymnothorax reevesii. The sequence continues at coordinate 60,351,473 of CM056576.1, forward strand.
TAAGAAAATAGATTACGGTAGGTAACAACCCATTGCCTGTTAATCTCAGGCCTGATGTTATAATAAAATGTTCCGTCTTGTCTGTTGCCATCATTTGGCATCCGTAGTCATTGTCGTTTGTCATTAACATTTTTCAAACATCTTCTCCTCTGAAACTACTGAACAGATCCAGATTGAAATTATTTCTTTATTTTTTTAATAACTTTGAAATCTTCAATCCCACCCAAATCTGGAATGCCCAATCCGAGAACTCTGTACAAGCCTTGCTTGTATGGAACCCCTTGTTGCCAACTCAGGAGAGCAAGACAGTTTGCGGCTCTCCTCCAAAATGCGCCTGTCAGCCCCTGCATCTTTACACTCATTGATTGAAATTATCGCAAGTTCAGATCGAGGGCGGAGGATACCCAAACATGAGCAGGCTTGGAATCTCACTGATGAGCGCCCGGCTGGCCAACAGGAGGCACTTGAGCAACGAACAAGGCAACTACTTTTAATATTCCTTTCCGGCAGTCCCATCCCAATTTGCATTCCCACATCGCTTTAGCCTATTGTGCACTGTTCTGAAAAAGGTACTGAACACTGCTGGTTGGCACGACCAGGGATTGAACCCGCGCCGTGGTAGTCACTGCTGCTCCACAAATACGGCGCATTAAGAGAGTGAGCTAACCTGGCAGCTTCAGACTTAAATTAGCCGCAAGCATCCTCCGGATGTCTACTTTTAAAATTGCGTCAATTGTGCTCGCTGTCTGAAGAACATGGCTGCTGTTACTAAAAATAGAACATGGGGTAAAACCACCTATTTTCAGCTGTATCTCAGGAACTAAAGCAGCTAGAGAAAAAACCATCGCCTCAAAAATGATCAGCAGATGGAACTCTACAAAAATCTCCATAGGATTGAAATCATAAAATGCCTCCTTGTAGGAGTTATCGGCTTTGAAATGTCAAATTTGATGATTTTGCGGCTTTTTTGTTTTTGAACCTATATAATGAAAACTATAAGAGAGAGAAAAAACTTTCAATTGCTAAAATGATTAGCAAATAAAGTTCTACAGAAGTCTTTGTAACACTGAAATTGTACAGTGGCTCTTTGTGGGAGTGATTTGCCTTAAAACATCAAATATGATGTTGAATTTCACTATACAGCGCCCTCCATAATTATTGGCACCCCTGGTTAAGATTTGTTCCTTAGCTTCTAATAAATTCAGTTCTTTTCTAAATAATAAAGGACCCCAATGGAAAAAAAAGAGGAAAATCCAACCTTTAATTCAAGTGCATTTATTCAGTGGGGAAAAAATGCCATATTAAGAAATAAATATTTTACATCAAATCATGTGTGCCACAATTATTAGCACCCCTGATGTTAATACTTTGTACAACCCCCTTTTGCCAACAAAACAGCACCTAATCTTCTCCTATATTGTTTCACAAGATGGGAGAATACAGAAAGAGGGATCTTCAACCATTCCTCTTCGCACAATCTCTGTAAATCATTCAGCAACCTGGGTCCTCTCCTCTGCACTCTCCTCTTAAGCTCACTTCACAGGTTTTCAATGGGGTTGTGGTCTGGAGACTGAGATGGCCATGGGAGGAGCTTGATTCTGTGTCTGGTGAACTATTTCTGTGTAGATTTGGCCACATATTTAGGGTCATTATCTTGCTGAAAGACCCAGTGATGACCCATCTTCAGCTTTCGGGCAGAGGCCACCAGATTTTGATTTAAAATGTCCTGGTATTTCAAAGCGTTCATGATGCCATGCACCCTAAAAAGGTTCCCAGGCCCACAGCATCACCGATCCTCCCCCATTCTTCACAGTGGGCATGAGGTACTTTTCTGCATGCTCATCTTTTGTGTTCCGCCAGACCCACTTAGAGTGTTTGTTGCCAAAAAGCTCTATCTTGGTCTCATCTGACCAAAGCACATGGTCCCAGTTGAAGTCCCAATACCGCTTATCGAACTCCAGAGGTTTGCGTTTATGATTGTGAGTGAGAAAAGGTTTTTTCCATTCGTGCCTCCCAAACAGCTTTTTGGCATGTAGATGGCGCCTGATGGCTGTTTTGAAGACTTTGTGACCCCAAGAGACTACCATTTGTTGCAATTCTACAACAGTGAGCTTTGGAGAACTTTTTATTTCTCTTACCATCCTCTTCACTGTGCGTGGTGGCAAAATAACCTTGCGTCCTCGTCCAGGCTTGTTTACTACTGTTCCAGTTGTTTTAAAATTCTTAATGATTCCTCTGACTGTAGATATAGGCAGGTGCAGGTGAGTGGCTATTTTCTTGTAGCCATTGTCGGACTAGTGAAGGTCAACATAAATCTACCTTACTTGAATGGTGTGTTCCTTTGTCTGTCCCATGTTGAAGAGTGGATAAGAGAAATGGCCTCTGTGTCACATCATATTTATACCCCAGGGAAACAGGAAGTGATGAATTACTAATTAAATGTTCCTAGATACCCTGATCAACTTTGTAAACTACTGTAGAAATGACAGAAATACTTCAATTACATTTATTTCCTAGGAATTGTCAGGGGTGCCAGTAATTATGGAACAGGTGATTTTATGAAAAATGATTATTTCTTAGTCAGGGATTTTTTTCCCCTTAAAATTCACTTGTGTTGAAGGTTACATTTTTCTACAATTTTTAGTGTGAGAGTATGCTCCTGCAATAAAAATTGAATTTATTTAAAGGCTTTTAACACATCTTAACCAGGGGTGCCAATAATTATGGAGGGCGCTGTAGCATGTGAATCAACCACCACATTCAATTTGCTCATTGGATTCTTGAAATGATAATCAGAATCCCCTGGAATTTCCATTTGAATCAAAGTGATTTATTTATTTCTTTTTCATTTAAAAATCGATTCTGCTAAATTATGGGACAAGGTCGAATCGTAATCATGTTTTTTGGTATTTCATTAAGATCCTGTATGCAGTTAGAATGCTGAGTCCTCAGTACAGTATGAACAGTATGAAGTTCTACAACATAGCACAATATTTCATTGTATAAAAAAGCAATTTTCCCCTCCTTCTTCTCAATCTTCATGGTCGTAGAATGTGAATTGAATTCTCTGTGAAGTTGAAGTCACAGCGTTCTAAGGCCAAGGCTGGCCTCAAGTCCTCCAACACTGATAAATACAATGGACTACAAAGACGGAGTGGCAAGGATGGAATCAGATTATGACTTTCAGTTAAGCAGATTCACTTGTTAGGATGCAAGTTCTGAGTATATGGAGTAAACGTGACACAGCTCCTTTAAACATAGGCTAATTCAGATGACCAATATCCTACACTAGTAGATGTGTGCACACCACGGTAGGTAGTTGGTGTACTAGCTACATAGACACGTACGATACAAGCTGTTATAGTCAAAGGTGCATTTAAACATGCCATCTTTCTACACGTGAATAGATGAACAAAACAATGATCCAGAATAATTTATGAAAATGAGTCATAAGACTGCCTGAATATTGCATACATGCAGACATTATTGGCATCAAAAGCATTAAATGTTGAAACAAAAAAATAACAGTTGTCGAAAAAAATTCCGATGGAACTGCGAGTGTAAATAAACTTTTTTGACAATATGAAGCATTCGTCTTATGACTTGGAGGTGGCAAACTTTGTGGCTATGACTTCAGAACCTGCTGCTGTGTAGTGCTGAATCCATCACTTGGTTCACAGCCAAAGTAGATACGGCACCAGGATGCACTATGGGAAAAAGACAAGCCAGCAGAGGCAGTGTGGTGCTTTGGAAAGTGTTCTGCTAGGAAACGTTGGGTCCTGCCATACGTGTGGATATTGCTTTGACTCATACCACCAACCTAAACTATGCAGACCCTTCCACAGAAACACATTCTCTAATGTCAGTGGCCTCTTGCAGTATGATAATGTGCCTTGTTACATTGCAAAAGTGGTTCAGGAATGGTTTGAGGAACACTACAACAAGTTCAAGATGTTGAGTCGGCCTCCATAATTCCTAGATCTCAATGCAGTTGAGCATCTGTGGGATGTGTGAGACAAACAAGTCTGATTCATGGAGGATCCATCTCGCTACTTACAGGACTTATCGGATCTGCTGCTAATGTCTTGGTGCCAGATTCCTCAGCACACCTTCAGAGGTCTGGTGAAGATAATGCCTTAATGGGTCAGGGCTGGTTTGGCAGCAAAAGGGGGACACAATACATGGCAGGTGGTCGTAATGTTATGGCTGATTCCTTTGACTATCTTTTAAATATTTGCACATGGTATAGAATGCTATTTTTAATGTTGTTTTCTTGAATTTGGTGTTGGGCGACCCTGAGTCTGTACAGGTGTAGCTTCCACAAGATACGCTGGCTAAGTAGAAAATTAGTTGCACGTGCCCTTGCACATAAGACACCAGAGCTAAAAACATAGTATGTCAGAACATTTTTAGTTTAATGTAGCCCTCGTTCTTCAAAATACAACCCTGTGCTTTATGCAGTGAGCAACTCTTCATGGACATGGCTGATCGGTTGGCGGAGGAGGGCTGGAAAGAGCTTGGATATGTCTATGTAAACATTGATGATTGTTGGTCAAGTATGCAACGAGATCAACAGGGGCGTTTACAACCAGATCCCAAAAGGTACGCTGTCATCATTGTTCTTCATTTTTCATGACTGCTACTTCTATCATGTCATTTGTATAGAATGCAGTTATACAGTTTTATTTGTGGTCCAATGATCATTCATCAGCTTTTATTATTGCACTATGAATAATAAAGAACATTGCCTGGCCAAAAAGAGGCGCCATTTTGATTTAAATTAGCAAATACTTAGAGGAAGAGAGAATCCTTTTTTCAGCTCTTATTCAAAAAAAAGTACACGTTCTTCTCGTTCCATAAATATTTTCAGCGAATTTTTGTGATTTTGATGCACCGAGTAATCAAATCTCAAACCTCTGAATTGCAACTAATTAGCACAAGTTCATGAATGCCGCCATTTCAATACTTTGTGTGACAATGTCCCGGATGTTTTGATGCGCTTGCCCACCAAGAAATCAGCTGATCTATAGAAAGTGTATACAAATTAGTCTTGATTATCACTCATGCTCCAGCTTCAGTTTACGTTGAATGATCAAGGTCTGATATTACCAATCATAATGAGAACCTGAACGACAAAATCAGTCGTAATGCTTCTGTGTGTGGCTGTTGATTGCTCCAACAAAACTGGAAACTTGGACCTTTATGTTATGTGTGTTCTGTGTGCATGTCTGTGTTGATTAATTGATTAATCAATTAATTTATTAAAAGAAAATAAAATGTACATGAGAGCAAGAGATATTGTGATTTGCTCTTGTGGATACATATTTTTACATTGTGGGTAAGAGTTTGTAGTTGGTCTTTATGTTAAATTTGCAAAGTTACATGCTTCTACAGCTCACTTTATTGCCGAAGTGTACAATTGTTTGTAAAAATTATAAGTAACTCTGTAACTGTATAGTAACTGTAATTGTGACAGTTTCAGTGGAGCAGTTGTTAGTAAGGGTTTATTTTTGTACTACTGATGCATTCAGTTGGTCTGCAATTGTCTGCCAGGCTTTCTCTCTTTGTTTAATTATATTGGCCCTCTTGCCTTTTTTACAAGTTATATGTTTCTCCTCCTCATACGTTTTCATTATAAGTTTTTGCTCAATCGGTCAAAAGTATACTGCACACGTCCTCTTCATTTTTGCATCAGTAAATCTGTGATGGAACAATTTTAGAAAGTCATGAATGTGCACTTATCTGAATTAGTTACAAGTTGACATAACTGCTCCTCCTGAACCCGAATTGGCATTCGTGCAACGGGTTAAGCCAGGATGCTCTGAGCAGAATAGGTCATGCCTCATTTTCTCAGTCATCCTGGATTTCTGGTTCTGGTTTTGTGCAACAGCCCCCTGGTTATTCAGTACATTCAGGTAGTCAGCAGACTGTACTTTCTTGCGGTATAATGTTGCTGAGCCTAGACCTGACCAACTGAAGTAACCACTGATCATAACACTGCCATGAGGAGTACGTCACTTCATGGGCTTCCTTTCTCACCCTCATTGTTTTTCATTGCTCCACAGTCCAATCGTTATGCTTCCTAGCAAACTGAAATAGTTTTTCCTCCAATTAGCCTCACTAACAAGTGGCTTTCTTGTCACCATGCAGCTGTTTAGTCTAAATTCTGCGAGTCCTTGCTGCATTTCAGGTTTGGAAATGCTGTTACTTTCACAGTAAAACAGAGCCATGAGTTTTACTGTCAGGGTTTAAAGCTGAGACTTCCCCAAGCCTTTGAGTGATGTCCAATCACAGCCATTCATTATTATTCTCCAATCCATTTCTTTTGCTAAGTTGATGGTTCTCCACCATCCTTCCAGATTACAATAATGCGTTGGTCAGTTCTCAACCTAATTACAGTGATTTCAGCAGTATCCTTTGTTGTTTCTTTTGTTTAGTGTCGGTCAATAATTTCCCCTTCTTGAAATACAGTCACATCTTTCACACGACCGCGGGACAAGTCTTTTTGTTTTTTTTTTTTTGCCATGGTTGTTTAAGAACTGAGAAGCTACACACTACATCAGTCGGGATTAAAGGAATTTTTGCCATCTAAAACTTATTAATTTTAACTACTGCAGTAATGATTCAAACATAGTCTCTTAAGTATTTGCTTATTGAAATCGAAATGGTGATTTATTTATTTATTTATTTATTATTTTTATTTATTTTGGCCCGGCAGCGTAAATCAAAAAAGCATCGGAAGATGAAGTTGTTCCTTTCCAGGAGTTTTGTCTGTGTGTAACAGCCTGCTCCATAAGTCTAGAATTCAAACTCTGGGCAATCCAATTGAATCCAAGTTTACTGTTTGATTCATCTCAGTTAACATTAACCTTATTCTAGGTTTCCAGGGGGAATCCCTAAACTTGCACAGTACGTCCATGACCGTGGCTTGCGCCTGGGTATCTACGGAGACCTGGGCACTCACACCTGCATGGGCTACCCTGGTACCACGCTAGACAAGATTGAGACAGATGCACAGACGTTTGCAGACTGGGGCATCGACATGCTCAAACTGGACGGCTGCTATTCTGATGCGACTGTGCAGGAGAAGGGTGAGGAAGTGTGGGAGGGAAAGAGGTGGATGAGAGGAAAGATGTATCGATAGTTTAATGACATATAGAAGATAGAATAGTGCAGCGAGGAAGAGGAGGGGAGAGTGAATGGAAAACCGGAGGACAGAGATCGGACAGAACGCAGAATTTGCAAAGTTTACTTTAAGTTTCAGAGATGATGCTAACTGCCTCTCACACTATTTACCGTAGTGTCCTCTCCATTATATATACTCAACAAAAAAAAAGTGAAGGAACATTCAACTCTGACCTGCGTACGTGAAGTGTAAAAACTGAACATAAATCTCAAGTGTCTTTCACATCATTGATGTTAATCCATGACACAAAATGCATCAAAACATTTGATTGGATGACTTTATTACCCCAAAACAGGGTATGCACAGGAAAGACCAGAATCCTACGAAGTCTGGACCATTAAATCAAAGAATGTCCAAACTCATTTCAATATGTTGTGCGACCACCTTGCACTTTTACCACAGCTTGACTGCATCTAGGGAAGCTCGGAGCATAAGAAAATCAGGGAGAAAAAACTCTATGGTCCTTGACTTTAATTTGTAGAGTATAGTTCAAAATCTACACAACTTGTAACACGGTGCAATTAACTGTTTCAACTACAGTCATTTTCTGCGCAGTAAAATTTGTCATTAACAAACTTTAATTTCAAGAAAAATGCTTCATTTGGCAAGCAGTCTGCTGTTTTGCTTTTTTTGCTCTGATGAGAGAAAAGATAAATTACACTGAAGGGAAGAAATGGGAGGAAAGGAGAGAACTGGAAAAGTACTGGAATGGAACAGTAGGGGTAGGGAGTGGAGTATGGCATGTTTCAAGGACATTTGGAGCGCTAATATTTGTGATAGTTTTGTCACTTGTATGCACATCACTGTCTTACAGGCTACCCACTCATGGCAAAGGCTCTGAATGCCACAGGGCGTTCCATTGGCTATTCTTGCAGTTGGCCTGCCTACCAAGGTGGCCTTCCGCCAAAGGTAACTGTCACAGACGGAACAGTAATAACTGTAGGCTTGAGCAGTTTGACAGCTGCAGTGTAAGCTGTTTTCAGGCCCAAATTACTTCTGACTATGGAAAGATAAAGATGAATTTCCATGTTGACACTGCAGGAAATAACTCATCTGTCTATTCCACAACTGGCTACGATGAGCCTGAAGAAATATTCTAAAATGGGGGAGGAATTAAATGCTTAAAAGGAAGTACTGTGAATGTATATTAGCAGACAGATTGTGGTGGGGACATTGAATGTTAGCAGTGAGTCTGGAATTAATAATTTTGTGAAAAATCCTGAAAAGACCTGCTGTGCTACAGTGCTGAGAGGATTAATTTGCCCCTTCCCTATTTCTTTCATCTTTGCTTAATTGTCATTTTTGAATGTCAGATCATCCAACAAATTTTAATACATAAGGCAAAGACACTGTGAGTAAAGACAAGCGAATAAAATGCAGCTTTTAAATGATCGTTTCATTTTATTGAAGGAAAAGAATTATTCAAAAACTACATCACCCATATGAAAAAAAAATTATTAGCTCCCCTGAACCTACGGAGTTACCGCAACAACTTCTATTAAAGGCTTGCAGTAACTGGCAATGAGTCTTTTACAAAGCTCTGGAAGAATTTGGCCCACTCTTCATGCAGAATTGTTTTATTTCAGCCACATTGGAGGGTTTACATAAGGTTATGCCAAGCATCTCAATCGCATTCAAGTGAAGATTTCAACTAGGCTACACAAAGAACTTCATTTTGTTTCTTCTGAGCCATTCAAAGGTGGACTTGGTACATCCGATTATTGTCCTGCTGAATAATCCAACTGTGCTTGAGTTTTGATCACAAACTGATGTTTGAACATTCTCTAGGATTTTCTCGCAGAGAGCAAAATTCATGGTTCCATCAATAATGGCAAGTCACCTAGGTCCTGAAGCAGCATAGCAGTCCCAGATCATCACCCTACCACTAGCGTGATGATGTTCTTTTTGAGGAATGGTGTGTTACCTTTATGCTGGATACAGGATCCATGTCTTTCAAAAAGTTCTACTTTTTACTCATCAGTGCACAGAATATTGTCCTAAAAGTCTTGGGGGTCATCAAAATACTTTTTGGCAAATGTGCGATGAGCGTTTGTGTTCTTTTTAGTCAGCAATGGTTTTTTTTTTTTTTTTTGTGCAGCTCTCCCATGGATGCCATTTTTTTCCTAGTCTCTTTCTTATTGTGGAATTATGAAAACTGACACGAACTGTAGCAGGTGAAGCGTGCAGTTCTTGAGATGATAGAGTTGTTTCTATTGGGTCTTCTTTTATGAGTTGTTGAGGAAGGGTTCCTCTTGGAGGAATTTTGGTCGGCTGGCCAGCTCCTGAGAAAGTTCACGTCTGTTCCAAGTTTTTTTCCATGTGTAGATGATTACTTTCACCATGGTTCGCTGGAGTCTAGTTAGAAATTCCTTTGTTAACCTTTCAAGACTGATATATAGGAACAACTTTGTTGCTCATCTGTTCTTGAATTTGTTTAGATCACGGCATCTTGTAATGCTTTTTGCTCTCTTCATACTGAAAGACGAGTTCTATTTATGTCGTGCTTAGATTCAATAGGACTGTCAGTGTGTCCAGTGAAATTGAACCCAGTTATCAATTGAATTTGTTTAGTTGATTGATTCAGTAACTTTGGGAGCAATTACTTATTCACATAAGGCCAGGTGGAGTTGGATAGCTTATTTCCTTCAATTAATGAAATCATCATTTAACAAATTCATTTTGTGTTGACACAGGTTAGCTTTGTGTAATATCAAAATGAGTTTCATTCTCCGAAATATTTCAGTCTGACACATGGGGAAGAAATGGGGAAGGGGCAAATAATTTCAACAACATGACTTTGGGTGCATGCCTGCCAAGCATAAAATGGTTAATGGTCTTTTTACCATCCAAATATGGAACAATTTATCTGAACTATTTACAACACAACTTGCTACTAACCAATCATCGCACTAATTTATCACTGTATCTCTCCATGTTTAAACAATTGGTAGAATACTTTCTCAAAGACCTTGCTGTGATTATACTTCTCTCCCCAGGTGAACTACACAGAATTGGGTGAGATCTGCAACCTGTGGCGTAACTATGATGATATTCAGGACTCATGGGATAGTGTGCTGAATATTGTGGATTGGTTCTCCAACCATCAAGATGTCCTGCAGCCCTTTGCTGGCCCTGGTCAATGGAATGACCCTGATATGGTCTGTCAGCCTGCCAGGTCCCTGCCTTTGTTTCTTTGATGCATCAATGCACCAAGCCGATTGTCAGCTGACCATTTAGGGTACAGTCTCTCTGGAGCATTTATGTCATTGGCCATAATTGGCCCTTGTGGGAGAAGTCAGGACCTTTTTGAAAGTTGTTGACTACCAGATTCAATAATAGAAATCAGGAGTTCATTTTAGACATGTTTGTTAGCCCTTCAAGGCAATCTGTTGTGGGTTTCAATACAACCCCAGTTCCAAAAAGTTGGGATGCTCTGTGTAATGTAAATAAAAACATAGTGCAATGATTTGCAAATCTCATGAACTGACAATTTATTCACAATAGAACATAGATAACATATCAGATGTTGAAAGTGAGAGCTTTTAACATTTCATGAAAAATATTAGCTCATTTTGAATTTGATAGCAGGAGCACATCTCAAAACATTTGAGATAGGGCCATGTTTAGTGTCCCCTCTTCTTTTAACAACAGTCTGTAAACGTCTGGGAAGTTAGGAGACCAATTGCGGAGGTTTTAGGAGAGGAATGTTGTTCCACTCTCGTCAGATGTAGGATTCTAGCTGCTCAATAGTCTTGCTTCGTTTTATGATGCTCCAAATGTTTTCTGTTAGTGAATGGTTTGGACTGCAGGTAGGCCTGTTCAGCACTCAGACTCTTCTACTGCAAAGCCATGCTGTTGTGATGGATGCAGTATGTGGTTTGGCATGGTTTTGCTGAAATATGCACGGACGGAAGTGTATGTTGTTGTAAAACCTCTATATACTTTTCAGCTTTGATAATTCCTCTCCAGATGTGTTAGCTCCCATGGGCACTAATGTAGCCCGATATCATCAGAGATGTAGGTATTTGAACTGTGCGCTAATAACAAGTTGGATGGTCCTTCTCCTCTGTAGACTGCACGACAGGACCTCCGTGGTTTCCAAAAAGAATTTCACATTTTGATTCATCTGACCACAGACAGTTTTCCATTCTACCTCAGTCCATTTCAAATGAACTTGGGGCCCAGAGAAGATGGTGGCATTTCTGAATCATGTTCACATATAGCTTCTTTGTATGATACTGATTTAGCTTGCATTAGTTGATTGCACAGCAAACTGTGTTCACAGACAATGATTTCTGGAAGTGTTCCTAAGCCCATGCAGTGTGGTCCAGTGCAGAATCATGCCTGTTTTTAATGTAGTGCCGCTTGAGCGCCACATCCAATATTGACCTTCGGACTCGTCCTTTGCGCACGGAGATTCTTCCAGATTCTCTGAATCTTCTGATGATATTATGTACTGTAGATTCAAAGTCTTTGCAATTTTACATTGAGGAACATTTTTCTGAAATTTTCCACAATTTTTAGACGCAGTTTTTTGCACATTGGTGAATCTCTGTCTATCTTTACTTCTGAGACACTTTCTGAGACGTCCCCTGCGGCGTCCATCTGTCTGGCCGTCTGTCTGTCCATTGACAACGTTACCGCTTGGCGCCTTCAGGTGTGCATCTAGCTTTCTCATTTCTGGATGGCTAGTACGTCTATGGATCCTTCCCTTACCTATCGAATTCCGGGTTTTTTTGACTCTTAGTTTGGCAACTAAAAAAAAAAAAATTGCCGTAACTTCCTTATTATTTCAGCTTGGACGCTCAAATTTTCACTGAAGGTACATGGAGTCAATCTTCATCACGTATCAGATGCCATTTTCATTTCACCTATTCTTTACCTTCTTCTAGGTCGAATAGCATAAATGCTGCCAATCTTTAAATTCAATGCTTCTAGGTTCCTCATTTTTGGGTGGCTGGTACATCTACGCATGCCCCACGATCCTTTCGAATTCCGGCCATTTTTGACTCTTAGTTTGGCCACCAGGGGGCTTATTGTGAAAAATCAAAAATTGCCATAATTTCCTTCTTTTACAGCTAAGATGCTCAAATTTTTACTGAAGGTACATGGGATCACCCTTCATCACATATCAAACGCATTTATGATTTGACCTATTTTTTACTGTTTTCTAGGTCAGATACGATAAATGCTGCTGATCTATAAATTCAACGACGTTACCACTCGCCTTCAGGTTTGCTTCTAGGTTTCTCATTTTTGGGTGGATGGTACGTCTATGGATCCTTTACTTACCTATCGAATTCCAGCCAATTTGACTCTTACTTTGCCCACCAGGGCTTCCATACGCAGTTGAGTGGTCTCAAGTGCGATTGGCACAGTATTTTTTTTATACCCACTCATGTTCCTGACCTGATGTCAATTAACCTAATTAATTGCAAAGTGCTCCTCCAGCTGTTTTTTTTTTTTATTTATACACTTACTATTCCAGCCTTTGTTGCCCCTCTCCCGACTTTTTTGGGATGTGTTGCTGCCGTCAAATTCAGAATGAGCTAATATTTTTCATGAAATGTTGAAATGTCTCATTTTCAACATCTGAAACATTGGCTATGTTCTATTGTGAATAAAACGAGGGTTTATGAGATTTGCAAATCATTGAATTCTGTCTTTATTTAGAATTTACACAGCATCCCAACTTTTTTGGAGTTGGGGTTATATTAGAAGGGGCATCATGTAGTAAGAGAAGCCAGTACGGCTGATGGAATGTTCAAAACTACTCAAAATTATTGGTAGAATATCATGACTTGTGACCTAATTTCTCAGATTATGAAACCAAATGAAGCAATATTATTTTCTTGAATGAAAAAACACCGTGCCATTGGTGTAAATACTTATTTCATTTGATTTCATATTCATTTGATATATGGTATATTTATATTTGTTTAAGTAAATTGTCCAGAAAACAAATATTTTGTACTAGATAAAACAAGAAATGGAGAGAGCATTTGAAATGAAACTGTTTAAAAAATAACCTCTTCACTCTCAGTGAATTTAAACAGCTTTTTCTGCAATTTTTCTGCTTCTCAGTGCCGCATTGATGAGCGGTCTCTCACTATCTTCATCTGCTCCTTGGCAAGCACTGTTTTAGAGTGCTCTGAAATGGTTAAATCTCATCAAACTCACTTACAGTTTATTCTGTCTAAAGTCTTTGCTTGAGAAAAACTACAGGAGGTTACACAGCTGCTATTATTAAATTACTATTAGACATACTGTTTGTAAATCTAAGTCATTATTCATTGTCCCCATTTTTACTAATTAAATTTCAAGATTGCATTAATTGTGCCAAAATATGCTAACATTTGGACGGAGGGGAGCATTGCATTAATAGTGTTGGACTCATTTTCATTTCACATTTTTGACATCATCTCTACCTTTCTCTTGCTGACCAGAATATGTTAACATTTATCCGTTGACATTCTGTCCGTGCTCTCCAGTGCATGTTTTTACACACTTCAAAGATTTGACATTCAAGATTCAAGTTGGATTGGAGATGCCAAATTTAGAAGTAAATGTACTTGGGACTATAAAAAAGGCACGTGTGAGGGATGTACTGTATTTTTTGCAACTTGATGACTCCAATCAATTTTTATTGTTTCTCCAGTGAGATGTAAGTGAAGTAAAGAAAAACGCTTTCGTAATAACAAGCATAGAATTGTTTGTGATGTGTACAGTGACACTTGATTTGTTCTTTTGGGTGTGGTCAATAGCCTATATGAAGCCAAAAAAATGCCTCAGCTTCAATGAAATGGCATTGCTTACAACTCAGGAAGAGCCATTGGCATGTTAGGGACAGGTCTCAGCTGCGGAGAGGTGGCATATCATCTGCACTGCCAACAATCAGGTGGCTGTGCCCCTGAACGGGAAACTGGCACTGTCGCTTACTGACACCACCCACGGAAGCCACAATTAAGACCCCTCACATGTGCATTTTTAGTGGTGCTAAGTATAAATAAAATGAGCAGTTTGTATATTGGTATTTTTGTTAAATAAATAATTATCATGGGCTGCACTGTGGCACTGTTTGTGGCGGAAATGCCTCACAGCAAGAATCTATCCTGGGGGCTTTCTCAGTGGAGTGCAAGGTTCTCCCTGTGTGTACGTGGATGTTTAGAGTACAGGTCGTTTTTATACCTCAGGCTGAATTGCCCATGGGTGTAAATACATTTCTTGGTCTGGCATTTTTCTGTGAAATCACAATAATTAAGTTATACTTTGACTTGTATAATTTATTCAAAATCACTGTTGGACATTTAGCCATCACATAATTTCGGTAAAATGACAGACCAGAATACATTTTTCCAGTGAAAATTGCTTTGAGGAACAACGCCCTTTAAAGTATACAGATACCAGTTTTCTTCCTCAGTCTCGCAGTCTACGTTTTTCTTGTCACTCACAGGCATTGCTGCTGTTTTTCTCCTAGCTGCTCATTGGAGACTTTGGACTGAGTGAGGACCAGTCACGCACTCAGATGGCACTGTGGGCCATCATGGCTGCACCACTTTTCATGTCAAATGACCTTCGAACACTGAGTAGTTCAGCACGGAAGATCCTGCAAAACGAAGGGGTCATTGCCATCAACCAGGACAAAATGGGTGTCCAGGGTAGACTCCTTCTTAAGGTGAACAGGATCATTAAACTGAAGATTGGCAAACCCTACTGAGTGAGCATTTTCCTCAGAGGCTGTTTTACCTTAAATATGTCTTCAATTGCCTCATTGCCCCTCAACGCCAGTTGGAAATACTGCAATGTAAAAACAGATAGTTGACAAAAACAAATAGGTCAATGACGTGACATTGTCTGAGTGCACTACTTTGGTTTAAAATAATTTTGAATGATTCATAATAAGCATAATTTTTTTCCATAAAACCTGTTAAACTGAAAATATGTTCTAATTAATCATAAAAATGATATACACTGAACAAAAATATAAACGCCCCATGTCAAATATTGATGCCACATGGAGATAACAACTGTAAGTGAGCATATGCTGACTTTTACTTGTACAATAGGGATATTTGTCTTGATTTGTGTCCCATTTTTTAATCCATCTTTCTGTCAGTGAGCATTTGCCCAAACCCAGACTCTCCTTATACTGGGGAGAATAATAGGCCACACCAAAATGTCAAATTTTGACAAAAGTCATCATGCCTCAGATGTCTCGGGTCATGCGGGAATGTGCCATTGGCATGCTGGATGCAGGATGTCCACCAGAGCGGTCTGCATGCAGTTCTTTGAAGCAGAGCACATTCCAGTTCTGGACTGGCCTGCATATTCACCAGACATATCACCCATTGAGCATCTTTGGGATTTTCTGGATCGACGTGTCCGCGACCGTGTTCCAGTTCCGGATAATGTGCGCCAGCTTCGTGTGGTCCTCTGGAAAGACTGGAATAACATTCTACAGGCCACGATAGACAACCTGATCTACATAGGTAGGAGATGTGTTGCTCTGAGAGACGCAAATGGTGGACACATAAGATATTGAACATTCAATTTCTTCAACCTAACCCCCAATGTTTTCAAAGGATTATCACTCCTTTGCAGATGCTAATATCAAGATGTAATGGACGGTGATCTGAAGATTAGTCATTAACAAAAATTAATTTTGATTCGCTTCATATATTACATAACCCTAATGTGAATAAAAACTCAAAAATTTGACATGGGGCGTTTACATTTTTGTTCAGTGTACAGTATCTCACAAAAGTGAGTACACCCTTCACATTTCGACTATTAATTTAGTATATCTTTTTAAGGGACAACGTTACAGAAATGAAAACTGAATATATTCTAGAGTAGTCATTGCACAATAGGTGTAGCAGTGTAGATTTACTGCACTGTCCAAATAACTGAACAAACAGTCACTATTTCCAAAATGGGTGGCAACAAAAGTGAGTACACCTCACCGTCAACATGCCAAATTGTGTCCATAGTGTCAATATTTAGTGTGACTGCCATTGTTGTCCAGCACTGCCTTGATTCTCCGAGGCATGGAATTCACCAGAGCTGCACAGGTTGTTGCTGGGATCCTCCACTCCTCCATGACAACATCACGGAGCTGGTGGATGTTGGACACCTGCTGCTCCTCCACCTTTCTCTTGAGGATGCCCCACCAGTGCTCAATAGGATTCAGGTCTGGAGACATACTTGGCCATACCATCACCTTCAACTTCTATAGGAGGGCAGTTGTCATCTTGGAGGTGTGTTTTGGGTCGTTCTCATGTTGGAAAACAGCCATGCAGCCCAGTTTCTGAAGGGAGAGCGTCATGTTCTGCTTCAGAATCTCACAGTACATGTTGGATCCATTATTCCATTAATGAAGTGCAGCTCCCCAGGACCAGAAGCACTCATGCAGCCCCAGACCATGATGCTGTCAGCATCACACTTGTTTTGATACTTCTCACCAGGGCGCCACCACACATGCTGGACACCATCTGAGCCAAACAAGTTTATCTTGGTCTCGTCAGACCACAGAACATGGTTCTAGTAGTTCATGTTCTTGGACTGGTTGTCTTCAACAAACTGTTTTCGGGCTTTCTTGTGGGCTAGCTTCAGAAGAGGCTTCCATCTTGGCTGATGGCCATGCAGACCAACTTTGCGCAGAGCATGGCGTATGGTCTGAGCACTGACAGGCTGTTATCCCACTGCTACAACCTTGTTAGCAATGCTTCCAGCACTCCTGCGTCTGTTTTCTCAAGCCAACTTGTGCACCTGGCACAGAGCACGAGGACTCAACCTCTTCGGTCGACCCTGACAAGGCCTTTTCCCAGCAGAACTCGTCTTGGAAAATCGCTGGATAACCTTGGCCACCATGCTGTAGCTCAGTTTCATGGTTTCACAGATCTTCTTGTAGCTTAGAACATCTTTGTGGAGAGCAACAATTCTCTTTTTCAGATCCTCAGAGAGTTCTTTCCCATGAGGTGCCATGTTGACCCTACAGTGACCAGAATGAGAGCATTGCACCTAAAGCACTACAATTTTACTCTTCAACATGTTACACAACCTCTTATGGCCCAGTTGAACAGACAAAAGCATGAACATGATGAACAAGTCGCGTTTCATTGCTTGGTTGACCATTATCAATTGGGGTGTGTACTCACTTTTGTTGCCATCCATTTTGGAAATAGTGACTGTTTGTTCAGGTATTTGGACAGTGCAGTAAATCTACACTGCTACACATATTGTACCATGATTACTCTAGAATATATGGAAGTTTCACTTCTGTAGCATTGTCCCTTGAAAAGATATAATAAATTAATTGTCAAAATGTGAGGGGTGTACTCACTTTTGTGAGATTGTATATGAGATTGTACTGTATATTTTATGTTTTGCCATCTCAAACCCTCAAAATGTCAGGTGGCACAACCATCCAAGCAAGTTAACACTATGTGGAATGTATTAAGTATGTAATTTAAAATTTATGAATTCATATAATATTAATATGGGGGCATAATTTTTTTTATTGAAAACCTTTCAAAAAAACAAAGTTTAATAGTTTAATTGTTCTTAAATTGTTTGGAAAACCAAAATACTCGCCCCCTATAATAAAGAATCCGTAAGTTGCTTTTAATACCCAGCTCGACTACAAAATAGTAATGTTTTAGGCAGAGTTGACACTCAGGTATACTTGCTAAAAATCACTCAGAAAAAAAAGTGGGAAGTGTGTTTCATCCCCCACCCCCCCCCAAGAAACTTTTGGTTGTGCCACCTGACATTTTTTTGGCTGGTGAAATTGCAAATACAGTCTAAAACTGTACTAAAACCCTGTAAATGTTGTGCAACCATTAAGACTTGTTTAAACACACTCTACCAAGTTCAAATAAATGTATTCTGTACATTTTTAAAGTTTTATTAAAAAAATGTTTTTTAAGGCTTATTTGTCATTGACCCAAATACAAACCTTAAGAAGTAGTTTTATTAGAAATATTATTGTATTCCTATTATTTTGTCAAGAGATCTATTGAGGAGAACTGTTAGGAGGCTACGTCACTATAACCTCTCTTTCTCCCCCCTCCTTCTTCCTTTCTCTTTTTATCATCCTTAATCTGCAACTCTATCTGTACTTTTCTCTCTGTCGTTCTCTGTATTGGTGTATTTTGCAGGAGAAATCTGGTATTGAGGTATTCTGGCGCCCCCTGTCGCACTCCACCAGCGCACTGGTGTTCTTCAGTCGTCGCACTGACATGCCGTATCGATACACAAACTCCCTGGGAAAACTGAACTACACAGCCGGCAGCTACCTGGTCTGTTTCACCAGCCACTTGCTATACTACATTCAAACATGTATGAGCTGATAATATGTCTTGCTGGTCCTCTGTTAGCATGTGATAATCAGCATTTTTTCTTTGCAGATGTATTCCGCACATGGTCTGACTATCTCATAGAATTTTTTATTCTTGCTTCTGTTACATTTGATAAATTTAAAATCGCCATGGTAATTAATTACTTGAATGAGCATGTAATTACAGTCTAATGTAGTTATTATATTTACCTAAGGATTACATTTATCATACAAACACAGTCAGGACCATAAGTATTTGGATAAGGACACCATTCTCAACAATCTCCATACACCTCCTCAATGGATATGAAATTAGTGTATCAATAGTGCTTAAAAGGTAGTCTTTCAGGTTTGAGTTAAGGTTTTAGCCAAATATAGTGTACATATCATACAGGGATTAACAACCATTTTTATACATAGTCCATCTAATTTTAGGGGCTCACAAATAAACATAAAATTGTCATGTATACTACTCATTTGCAGTCTGGGACCCATAGACATCACCAGTTGCTGGTTTCCGCCTGATGATGCACTGCCTGCCATGCCCTGCACCTCTAATTTATCGTTTTCCCCATGATCCAGAGTCCATGTCAGTTTCCAGCGCCTTCTCCTTTATCTGATTATTAATTATTGTAGTCCTGTCTTATTCTCCTTTCTCCACGCATGAGTCTTGCCGTGTTCCGCGTGCGTCTCCACTTCCCTCATCTGAAGTATTCTTGCCAGTACCATTTTCTGAGCCTAGTGGTCTCATCCCTCTTCAGTTAACAGTTGAAACGATAATTATTGTAACTTGTGCTCCTTATTGGGGACACCCTCTCCCTACTCTTCAGCAGTCTCCACAGCAGGGACAGACCCTCTTGCACTGTCCTGGTATGTCTGCGAATGCACTGTCCTGCAGGCGCTGCAAATCAGCTTGGCTTCTGTCCCGCAGATTATTATTAAGCATGGATTGGAACTGCTCCTCTGACTTACTTTGCCATTTGCCTGACTCAGACCTCCTGACCACTGTTCCAGCCTGTGTCCTTTTACAAGTTTTTATCCTTGTTTTACCTGCTATGAGGTTCATGAAAGCACCTAAGTGATATCTTCTATTGATCTACATCTGGCTCCTTTTGGGTCATTTCATGTGAACTGGACCAATAGTCAGGAGTCAACCCCTTCAGAACATCTGAAAAAAATCATGGCTGTTTGTCATGATGAGATAACATATTTTGCGGAATAATATGTCAATATACACATTTTTCAAAAAGTTATGCCCCTTCAAATTATAGGAGTCAAAGGTCATTTGAGTGGCATGCTATTTTATTGCATTTTTATGGCATTATTTTCCTGCCTTCCCATAAGCTAAATCCTTGAAACTTGCTGTAATTTGAGCTGTAAACTTGAGCTTGACGTAAATTCTGATTGGCCACAGAGTCAAGCGCGCTCATGCAGAGGAGCTGCTTCTCCTGCCAGAGAATTGCCTGAGTGCACATGACTGTCATCTGACTTTGCTGTCGCATTATTGCTTGACCAACAATATGCTGGCTTACTTAAGCTGCGATCGGAGAAGCAGCTCTTCAGCACGTATGCTTAACAGCCCTCCTCCTCCCTAGCTCTGCCCGTCTATATCGGCATTCTGTAACCCTGTTCTTTTATAACAGAACTACCGTTCAATAACAATGTCTCTTCTATGTCTCTTCTTTTTGAGGTCATTGTTGCTGTAGGCTCTGTTCTGTAGTGTGGGGGGGGGGGGGGGGTTAGTTGCAGCTCCCTGCCTTTGGTTCCTCGCTTGGACGGGCAGGGATCTTTCAGAATGGAGCCATTCCGCCAAACTCGTGGTCCTATGAGAAATAATACTTTAGTGATTTTTGGGGTCAAAGTTTTCAAAACGTGTTGTAGCTATATATATATATATATATATATATATATATATATATATATATATATATATATATATATATATATATATATATATATGTGTGTGTGTGTGTGTGTGTGTGTGTGTGTGTGTGTGTGTGTGTGTGTGTGTGTGTGTGTGTGTGTGTGTGCCTGCATGTGCTTGTAAATGGTGGCTGGTGGTCATTTCAAATACTGACTATTGGTGGATCAAGAAAATCCAGGGGGAAATTTGCTATCTACGCAAAAAGTTCTTCTGGGATCATCATTTATGACCCCTTTGCAGTCTTGAAAAATATTAAAAATAAGCAACGAAATATCACTGCAGTACTGCGTCATCAAATGTCCTGCCTACGAACCCCTAAAACACACCATATTCAGCAGTGAATTTAAAATGCTTAGAATGAAGTCCACCCAATCATACTTGGAAATGTTGAAGTAGACAGTCCAATTATTGTAATGGACCAAGTTTCAGAATTTTTGTTCCACTGCTTGGGTAAGAAACCAGGGTTGCCATTTGGTAAAATAATACCGCAGAATGAATTTGAGACCCCTTTAAATCCATCACAGTACATGTAATAGTCGTTTTTAATGTTTGGGGTTAGAGTTACACATTTTATGGTTAAATGTGCCAAAGTACAATATTCTACAGTCATTAAGTGTAGTCCTAGGGCTGTCCAAAATCCTGAAAAATTTCAGCATCATGAATTTTTTCCAGATTTGGGATGGCTCTAGTAATTTACAGGTAACCCCTAGCCCAAAAATTATCCCAGATTCAAAATCTACATAAAAAACCCTGTTAGAATCCCTATTCAGGAAAGTATTACCTTTTCAGGAAAGATTCAAAATCGACCACTGAAAACCTTTGAAAATTCAATGAATGCGGGAACTTGTATGGTTGCCCTACACTGCGAGGGCCATATCTCAGGGGTTAATTGATCTAGAGGTCTAGATTTTGGCATGAGTTAATTTTATGTCATGTACAACAACATATATTTTTGCCAGATTTTTTTGAGGGTGTCAGGAACAGACTATTGGTCCAATTAAGATGGAATGACCCTATATTGACGAATGGCAAACAGAGAAATGAGTGTGGGTCCTCTATATATTGGCAACCGCCATGCCTAGGGTTAAAACAGCTCTATACCTTTTATCTGCTACATGTAATTGAGATAATGAGGGAATAACACACATATGGCCATGGAACAGCTGTGCAGTTGATATTCATATTACTTTTCGTCCCGTAAGGGAAGCCATGCAGAAAAAGTTCTACAGGTTCTACACTGCTCACCTGATTTCGAGGTAAATGCCCTCAAATCAAGGTTGATAGTCTGCATGTTGAGCAAATATTTGTAATGATCCAAATGGGGATCCGAATGCAAAGTCGGAGTACAATCCAGTTGTAGGGTTCATTCATAGTAATATGATAGAACATGGGGACAGAGCCAGAACAGGAGGACACGGTTCTGTTCAGATGGTACAGGCTAGGGTGTGAAGGCATATCCATGCTCATCAAGTGGCTATCTGGGACAGCTGCCTGATAAAGTGCACACTTCCCTAGAGCACGACTGTCAGATGGCAGGACTGTGGGATTTAGCAGGAACATAGTCCCAATCCTGATGACTGCTGAAGGCTTGGGTGGTTGTTCCTACTAAAACCCCGTTCACACAGCTCTGCGACCTTACAAAGACCATGCCGATCACTAATCAAATCGGGGCATTATCGCCGTCATTATCCAGCATTTTGGGAAATTAAAGACTACATTGCGCCTGTACTGCGATGTCAAAAGTGCTGCTGCCTCGCTGCCACTACGATTACATCTAGACAATGCCGACCAAGCAGTCATTTCTACTACGTTGCTGCTACTATGTACAGGACCATATTACGTTGTTACACAGGCCTAGAAGACTGTGGGACGATGTTGCTATGCTGGTGCTGACCATATTAGACTACTAGTAAGATTTGTGGCAATGTCTATGTAATTGTAATTATATCCCCAAAATAGTTTCGGGGATTTCATGGTTTAGCCCCACCCACCGCCGCGTCCGCAGATTTTAGCCGTTAGCGTGATAACTCACAAAATTCTTTACATTGGCTTCTCATTTTTAGCATATGGGTAGATATGGTAGAGAGGATGAACTGATTAGATTTTGGGCAAGTATGCACGCCTAGGTTTGCCACCAGGTGGTGCTATATATTGAAAAAATCAGTTTTTTAACCATATCTCTGGAACAATTACTTACACAGACCTCAAATTTTCCTCGTATTGTAGGTCTAGTAAAGGGGAATCTAATAAAGGGGGCTTTGAGGATTGGGGAATTTCGGGTATATACCCCTTGCTGTCGGCTGCCGACAGCGTAGGCCTAGTTACTGTATGCATTATATTTCTTCGGAGTATCTTATACTTGCTCAACTGATTTTTGTGGTGTGTAAGTTAAATACAGTGAGTGAAGAAAATACAATACAGTAAACAAAAGTCATTGTACTTTTGTACGGTACTTATTTAATTTATTCAATTATTGTGTGCACTAATTTAAGTTATAATTTATGTCCTCTTGCTTTGATCGAATATCCTACTTATGATTGTTTTACTGAGGAAGAAGGAGCATGATGGGGGGGGGAAAAGGAAGAAGCGGAAAAAACGATTGAGTTGAGCAGTTCATTTTGTTGGATGTAACGTTAGCTGTACCGTTCTGTATTGGTGTGATGAACGAAGATTTAAGATTGATTTGTGTACCACCAATTGCAGCGCTCATTCCCACACCCCCGAGACCTGGAGCACGCAACCTAAATCGAGAAACGAGGATTACATCTATATGAATCGGGGGTCTTCAAGCATTTCTTCAGTTCTTTCTGAACTTCGAAGATGATTTGATTTGATTCAACTGGCTCTGCTCCAACAAGAACGGTGCTACGTTTTTATTATGACCACAGAGATCTCACCACAATGCTATCAGGCTGCTTGTATGATAATGGCGTTTCCATTACATTCTTAAGACTTTGCCCTGCTTTTTGTTGGCCACAGCCCGGCTACGCTTATTTTGTGCATGTTCAAAATAAGTGTGGGGAGAGCGTGCAGCTTCCTGACCTAGGAGATCCCACCCCGACCAAACCACGCTCATGGAGATACTCCCACGTTTGGCCCACGGTTGGCCACGCTCTCGGCCACTTTTCCATCATAGTAGAAGCAGTGTGTTTGTGTGAACGGGCCATAAACTGGGCACAGGAACAGACTCAGAATTGATTAATAGGATCAAGGTCCCAATCCTGGAGATCGAGGCTGCGTCCGAATAGTCTTTCTTGCATAGGAAAGTTCCTAAATCCTAAAAAATGATCTGGAAATAATTACATGGCAGCTATGATAAGTGGATTTGAATTCTTCAAATGTTAAGGAAAGGTGTCTCAGGGCTTCCTAATTTACCACCTTTAGCATAGGGTACACAGAACCGTCCTTTTTATAAAGTAAGGAGATAAAGCTATCCTACAGTTCTGCGCAACTGCAATATTAAAAAAGTGGCGACCGCTCCGACCAATCGCGTAAAGAAACATATATGATGGGCAGGGGACTCATGATCATGTTGCCTAGTGTAGGTGCATTTGGATTCTTTAATTAGCGCGGTTGTCTTCCTAAGTCGTTTGGAATTCCCCTTTACACCTTTCTATCCCTTATGACGTTTTCCACAAAAGTTGAAGAAAAGTGGTTGGGGATTAGCGGATATGCCACAATTTTTTGACTATTGAGACGCAGCCCAAGAGTAAAACTTTGGAGCTTGTTCCTATTAATAGCACAGGAAGGAGAACTTCCAGATATCACTATCATTAAAGGTACATCAACACACTTGTGAGGGAAGGGAAACATGAGTAGAACTCTGCTGGCGAGAAAAGATCATGGGACTCTAAACCAGTTATCCACTCACTCATTGTCCAACCTGTTTATTCCGGTCAAGGTTGCAGGGTGAAACCCATCCTAGGCTCCAACTTCCTACCCCCCATCCCTGGAATTGGCTAAATGGGCAGTTATATTTAACTCCTCGTTTTTGAATATCATTTCCAGTAAATTCAAAAACCAAAAAAAAAAAAAACTTTCTCATACATTTTTGACAGGGCTGCAGAACCAGTGATACTCCCATTAGAAATTTGAAATCACTCCCTGTTCACTTCCCATTTTCCATTTGCAATACCATTGTCCTATCTATCTGCATTCGTTCTTCTTACCTGCACTTTTTTTATCTCATTTTGCAGGTGTATGATGTGTTTGAAGAAAAGTGGATGCCAGAACTGAGGGAAACCACAGATTTCACCATCTCAATCAACCCCACAGGGGTAGTTATGTGGTACCTAGGTCCTATAGTGCTCAAGGGCCAGTCCCGGATGTGGGCTAGCAAGTACCCCAACGTCAGCTGGAAGCAGCAAGCATCTTTGCTGTGAGGTGGCATGGTAATGCCCTTTCCACTGTCAGGGTAGAGTTTGACTTTCTCAGGGCTCATAGGTTGATCAGTGGTTCCTGTCAGCCAGTCACTAGAACCATGTGCGTGCTGGTGATGTGCCAAGAAATCACAATCATGCAATGATTTTTCAAATGTTTTTAATGCTCAAATTAAACTTTGATGTCATCAGCATCCGGACATTCATTGAACTGCAGTGGTACAGGGAATGATAAAATAACTTTCCCAGAAAGTTGTGCCAAAGCACTGGGCTATGCTAATCTAGAGTGCTGTTATAAAGTGGGGAATTACTTTTAAAAAAAATTTTTCTAATTTTTTAAAAGATATTGTTTACCAAGATGGAATTCAATTGACTCCTATTGATTCAAAGTACTGACAAGATACTGAGAATGTTACAGTTGAAGATCTGCATGCAAAAATGACTAAAGTCGCGTTTTGCGAAAAAATGAGCTGATACCAGTATGAAAAGCCATAATGGCCAGAGCATCATCTGATACCACAGATATCTCAGAGGAAATACTCAAGTCTTGTGAATTGGTGTGTTTCCTTTGTCAAATTTGCAAAACTTTAGTGCAGAAGTACCTAAGTCCACGAAAGATCAAAATCCTAGAATGTGTCACTTGACTAGCTGTGAGAATGGCAACCACGGAGGCAAAAAAAGTTGGCTTCTTCTGTGGAAAGAACTCAAGTTCAGCCATTTAGTGGTAAACGTACTTAAGTACGTTTTTCTGCTAAATACCTGGACTTAAGTCCAAAACTAATTAGGTTATTAACATCAAAATACAAGCGTATTTTTCCCCAAAAAAAGGGTTTGTATGCTCTTAATAGCCCCTGGAAGCAGCAGTGGGCTCGATAGTAGGGGAGACTGGGGTCCGATGAGCCATGGGGACCAATGAGCCATCGCTATTTTGCGATCAATCGATGACAGAGCTGCTTAAAATAGGCAATATATTTTACCGTTGGCTGATGAGTCATGGGGATAATTGATTTTGCCTATTTTAAACACCTTTGGCATCAATTGATCACAAAATAGTGATATGGCTCATTGGTCCCCATCACTCATCGGACCCCAGTCTACCCTATGCTACCATTTAAAAAAATTTATCTTAAACATGTTTTGAAAATTTTGACCCCCAAAAACTCAAAAGTGTTGTGACTTAGGTACTTCATGCTCACAGGTCTTCAGTTTGTGATTACTCTCTAAAATCTTTTTTAATTCAGTCTTGACATATGATTGCAAAGCTCCTTTTTTGCAGCCTTTTCTCCCGTGTATTAACACCATACTGGATCGTCCCATCCTCGTGTGGTTGCGCACATGTGTATAAATAATTGCTGGGTGTTTGCTGGTTTTACTTTTTACCATTTTTACCTTATCTGTGTGTTAATGATTTTTTTATTTGGTTGTTTTATTGAAAATAAATCTGCTCTAGTGGAGTCAAACTCCATTTCCTTTTTATTTATTTTCTTTGAATGGGAAAATGTATAGAAGACTGGTTGTAATAAAAAAAATCAAATCAAATAAAATAAAAATAAAATTTTAATTGGATGGAATGTATGCCTGTAATGACATATTAGTGAAATTAAATGAGTTTTATCGTTTGGTACCTGAGAAATCTGAAATGGCGCTGTAAGGAATTGTGAGTCATTCTGCAGGAGAGCAGGAGATTGATAATCTAGTTAGCCCCAGTACTGTAATCAACAAGCATGGACCCACCACATGCTCTGAAATGGTAATCCTGTCATGGTGTCAAGGGAACGCCCACACCTTGATGTGGTAACACCTGGAGACAGGAAAAGCCAACGATGGCCATCAACTATCGGAGAGGACATACTGAGTGCCATCCTAGCTAAACAGTGATCATCAAAACTTAATTAGCACAGCAGTGGCTACACTGCTGAGTAGACAATGGTCCTCTGACCATTTGTTAACCTTATCATGTTATACCTCAGTATTATTCATAGAAGTCAAGAACAATCGCCTTTACTTGATATACAGTGCCGTTCAAAAGTATTTCCTGATTTCTTTTTTTTTTTTGCATATTTGTCCCACTTAAATGTTTCAGATCATCAAACAAATTTTAATATTAGACAGATAACCCAAGTAAACTCAAAATGCAGTTTTTAAATGATTTAATTTATAAAGGGAAAAATTTATTCAAACTGTGATTGGCCAGAATAAAAGGAGGACACAGATGAGAGAGAGACTCGCGCTTCCAATGGACCTAGATGTCGCCGGAGGCGAGGAAGCAAGGCGAGCTCGACGGGACGAATAGAAAGGGAAAAAAATCTCAGAAACCGAGATAAAAGGAATTAGCACCAGACGGTGCACAGAAAGAGGAAAAAACAAAGATTCCTTTGCTATCTAGAGCTTTTCCTCAAATATGCAGCTAAACCTCAACAACTCTCTTACTAGAGACCTTACTTGCTAAAGTGCAAACATAACACTGACACTCTAGCAGAGGTGCATAATCCAGGTTCAGAGAGAAAAAGTCCATCCCAGGATATTGTTCCAGCCACTAAAGACCTGTCAGTTGGCCCTATTCTTCAGCTGGGAGGTAAAACGAACAAGTGAAATCTGCTGGCAGGAGTTTACGGGTGGAAAGAAAAGATGGTAGGATTTTTACTTTTCTTATACAGCTCTGCACTCTTGAAAGGGAAGTGAGGCGGAACTAGGGCTTTAATCGAATCCAGGCGACGCCCTCAATTAATGCCTGCTGGCTCAGGAATCCGATTCAGAGCAAAACGATACTGTCCTGGACGAAAGCAGGACCTTGTTGCCATTTTGTTCACTTGCCCTTGACCTTGCCTTTTTGTTATTAGTCTAGATCTGTAACAATGGAACGTGTTCTGTCACTTACTGTTAGCACTTTTACTTGTCTCCTAGGAGGTCTGCACTTTTGTACTGTTCTTATGCACTTTTGTACGTTGCTCTGGATAAGAGCGTCTGCTAAGTACATGTAATGTAATGTAATGTAATGAAAGCAACAAAGAAAGCTCTCAAAGCCTCCAAACCATGACAGGATTCCTCCCCCCCCACCACCGCCCCCAAGGGACAGCTCCAGAAGTCCCCAAGGAACCCCGCGTGCAGAATTCAAAAATTAGTGTGGGATCCAGAATATTCCCCAAAGGGACCCAGCAGTGCTCCTCGGGGCCATATCCCTCCCAGTCCACGAGGAACTGAACCCCACAACCAACACGCCTCTCGGCAAGAATGCGGTGCACGGTGTAAACCGGCCCCCCCGAAACCATTCGCGGTGGCGGCAGGGGTGTGTTGGCAGGTACCAGGACGTTAGTGTTATCTGGCTTAATCTGAGAGACTTGGAAAGATGGATGGATGCGCAAAGATCTCGGGAGCTTTGTAATGTGGAAAGAAGCCACTAGATGGCAGTATTGACCCTTTTTTTGTTAAGCCCAGAGTGGAGCTAGGTTTGGGCATGTCCTGGGCATGTCTGAGACGGAAAGTCCCAGCCAATAAAAAAAGTCTAAAAGGTGGGAGGGGGCTGCAAAAGAGTATATAAGGAGAGAAATTGAGAGAGTAAAGTAGTTGGAGAAATTGCAAGGAGAAGGATACATTTGACCAGACTTGTCACTCTTTTCAAGACCTGTGAAGCTTTTATTGGATTTTTGCCCGTGTTGGAGCATTTTCCTCACCTGGAACATCACCAAGCAACCCCATCTCAAGGGACTGTAAATATTTTTTTTCTTGTATATTATCAATCTTGGTCAGTAGTATAAATTGTTGGTTGGTGTTAGTGTTTGTTTAATTAAATCTGTTTGAATTTAAAAATTTTGTCTGTCATCCCTTGCTGTCATAAATATCATAACAAATTGGGACCATAACAGCTTTAACTGGACCGTGACCGGATTGATCTTCCGCACTATCTCGAACAGGCTAATATAGCGAGGCACCAGTTTTCGGGATTCTACCTTCAAGGGGAGGTCCCGGGTAGATAGCCAAACTCTCTGACCGACCTGATAAGATGGGGCCAAACGACGCCTTCTATCAGCAGCTGATTTTCGTTTGAGCCCCGAGTGCAACAGAGAAGAACGGACCCTGGTCCAAACTGATCGACAGCGATGAATGAAATGGTTGACCAAGGGACTCAGAATCATTCTCAGTCTCAGGAATACAGTGGGGGTTGGTAAGCCACCTGAGCCTCAAACAGGGAAAGACCTTTGGAGGAATTACTCAGTGAGTTATGGGCATACTCGGCCCATGCTAAAAATCGACTCCATGAGGATGGATTATCCACTGCCAAACATCGTAGAGTGTTTTCTAAAGACTGATTGATACGTTCAGTCTGCCCGCTAGTCTCTGGGTGAAACCCAGAGGAGAGACTCACGGTGGCCCCCAACTGCTTGCAAAATGCCCGCCAGAATCTGGCCGTAAACTGAGGGCCTCGGTCAGAAACCACGTCCTGCAGAAGCCCATGCAGCCGGAACACATGGTTAATCACAAGAAGGGCCGTCTCCCGCGCCTAAGGCAACTTAGGTAGGGCAACAAAATGAGCAGCCATAGAAAAACGGTCAACCACGACCAGGATGACCGTGTTGCCGTCAGATATAGGCAGCCCCGATAGGAAGTCCAACGCAATATGCGTCCAAGGGCGCTTGGGAGCGGGCGAAGGTCACAGCATACCAGGGGGAGGGAGGTGGGAAGTCTTGTTCCTGGAGCATGTGCCACAAGCAGCAACAAATTCCAGAATGTCTCTCATCATACCAGGCCATCAAAAACATCCGGCCAGGAACTGCTTGGTCTGATGGGCCCCCAGGTGCCCAGCCAAGTGGGAAGACCTGTGGCCTAACTGTAGGCAGAACAAACAAACAGCCAGGAGGCTCCCCCCAGGACCAGGGTCAGTCTTGAAAGCCAATAGGCATGGTATAGAATCCATGTGAACCCTAACAGAATTACGATGAGTTCATAGATCCACATGTTTGATGACCTTTGCCCGCAGTCGCGATCTTGTTGTCATAGAGGAGGCTAACAGGTGCTGGTGTAAAGGAGCGTCAGTATTATCCTCAGTCAAGCGCTCTCACTTTTGCTGGACAGAGAGATGGGAGCAGTAGCTTGACACCTGTTCGGTAGTTAGCTAGTCCTCCTTCACAAAATGGGCTTTTATTTTCTTAGCCATCAACCCACGGTTTTCCTTCCTCCCAGTCTCAACTCCTCTCATAGTCCTTGTGGTTAATCAGGCTGCTTTGTGCTCATGGGATAACGATGTGGCTGCATCAAATGCATGCGACTGAATTGTCATGGCATCAAATATAGGCCAAGGCCTAGGCCTGGCACCAATGGTACATTCGCAAGTACCTAGCTGATCCAATCGGCGGTAAAAATGTTCCAAATATCAAAAATTTATTTTGATGTTGATGTCTGGCTTAAAGTCAAGGCCAAGCCTGTATCTATGTGCTGGGCAGATTGTGATGTATTTGTCAACAGTGTGTAGTAGCCCAGCACACAGTGCAATGAGGTCACACTCCAGTGGCAGTTGTAGGCCTTTCCATGTTCTCGTTTAAGAGGAACCTTTACCCCCAAAAGATGGCTTCAAATGGACTTGTAACACATTCTCAAAGCAATACAACTGTTCTCATTTGGGTCATTCCATGCTAAGTGATCAAATGGCTTCCAGGTAACCATCTCAGATTTTGCTT
Organism: Gymnothorax reevesii; assembly: GCA_029721435.1. Lineage (NCBI taxonomy): Eukaryota > Metazoa > Chordata > Actinopteri > Anguilliformes > Muraenidae > Gymnothorax > Gymnothorax reevesii. The sequence continues at coordinate 60,381,972 of CM056576.1, forward strand.
AAAGTATCTCCAGATGAACTGTATGGTGTATAATGAACACCTGAAAAATTTTAGGATTCAACTCCCACTGGTTTGGATTTTATGGCTCTTCAAATTTTGGGTGCCACACCCACTTTTTAGAACACGACTGCCTGAAGTGGTTTTGGATGGTAAATATCTTCACGATGGAGAATCCCAGAAGGCTGAACATTGGTAGACTAGCCAATACTGGCCCAGTCTTTCAGAATTTTGGCTTAGATTTACAAAACATTATTTCACACCATTTAGCTGTTGGGGGTTCTCAAGGAGGGAACTTTCGCAAGACGGACCTTAGGGCCCTGGGGGCTGGGAGGGATCCCAAGACCACATATTGTGAAATAACAACAATTTCTTTGCAAGAATATCAAACATGGGAACAGATCTATGAGTAAAAGGCTTATGAACTACCCTAGGGGGATCTGAAAAGGGTCCGCAATTGAAAATGGCCAAAAATGGCCCCTTAACGAAGGCATAAAACCCATGTGGGACAGGACCCAGCCTAACCAATTTTTTACTCCTGTTTCATCTGTTCAAGGTATATTATGTCAAGTTTTCAGCTCTTTTTCTCTCCTCACTCCCTTATTTTTTCCGCGTCAAAGGCCGAGTTCAAAACCGCGCATTAACATACTACTCGCGGGGAGTGATTTTGTGTCTGTGAAAAGTTTCCTGATGTATGCTAGATCGGGCGGACATTTTGTGGATGCATCGCAAGCTCACTATTCAATTACCTGTGCTCGAAACCTCGTACTAACATACCACTAACACTGCCGATTACGTCAGAGTTAGGGGGTAGGGTGTTCACTGATGCTTAGGGAGTGAGTTTGTGTCCGGAAGAAGTTCCTGGATGTATACTAGATTGAGCAGATATTTTGTGGGTGCATCGTATGCACACTATTCATACATAAATTGCCCAAGATACAACGCGGCGTAAACTGCCAGAAAAAAACTCGCTGAGAAATAATAAGAAGCCACTTTAACTGCAAAATGGCTGAACCTGTGGGAGGCGACATGGTACCAGCCAAGAGTAGCGCCAATACAAATGTGAGTAAAATGTTTAATCTTGTTATACAGGTTATATAGAGTAAAATAATATTCAGCTGAAGGTGTATTGAATGTATTATTTCAGAGTTGTAAAGAACGTTTCCGCCCGGTTATACATTATACTGTCAGCATCAGCATACGTAAATCGGGCCGTTAGCCAATGTAGCTAAAATGGGCTTATAACACCACAGTTGTTACTGGCGTATAAGTGAGGACTTCCGATGATTAATCTGTGTAAAATGTTGGATCTAAAGACACACATCTTGCTCGTTTTTTCGTTTCTTATAGGGGCAGATGAAGATACAGGGCGCTTCATCTCCTGGAGAGCCAGCAATGAGGCGTTCTTCACAGTGGGGCTCAATGCAGCGGTCAGAGGATTTCGGTATGTAAATAATTTTCTCGGAGTATTGCAATGTTAGTAAAGGCTTATATTCAGTTATGTCAATGTCACCGATGTTATGTTTCTGTAGAATGTTAATAAAAGAGCATGGCCTGGAGGGCAAGGTGGAGCCAGGGTGGATAAAAGAGAAATGGGAGAACCTCAAACAGAAATAAAAAGTAAGTTGAAAAATCATATGCACTACAGTCAACACAAAAGAAACAAGATGATAATGGGGATCGTGAGTTTAATCAAAATGTTAAAAATGGGCCTCACTGAAGCGGGCAATACCCCTCAGCCCCGAAGGTCACTGCTGCAAGGTCAAAGGTCAAACTGGGACGAAACCTCGAAAAGGCACACCTACCCCCCATGGGGAGTCCACATATGCAATATGAACTTCCTAACCCAAGTGGTTACAGAGAAATAGCCCGGACAAAATTGGCATCCGCCCGTCCGCCCGCCGAAGGGACGACAATACCCCTCGTGCCCTTTTCGGGCTGAGAGGTAAAAAATGCTTTTTGTATAATTCTGTTCTGACTTGGGAAAAAGTCATTAATGTTGAGGGAAAAAGGCAGCGTTGTTGATTTTCAAGAGACCATGAAAATGTAAGAGACAACAAGTGATATCAGAGTTGTGACCAGCTGGTTTATTGCATTGTGGATTTTCATATACTTTTACATTGCTTTGTTCTGATGATGCATAACAACCTAGCACGAGAGAAAAAACTGTCAAGTACCATGGAATATGCACACAAATTGCATTGCCTGAGAGAATCTAATAATGGAAGGTGTTGCGTCTGGTTTTTGCTCTGCAGAAATGTACTAAATATTGTAACGGAACATGAAAAATTCAAATATCAACCAGTTGACTAACTTCAGTAGAAACCCCTCTTTTTAAGGTGGCAACGATCATGCATGAATTGAGCAAACTCTTCTTAGTTTTCATTGTCCAGCACCATGTTTGAGGGAGAGACCTTCGACTTCTACACTTAGCTGTAGGTCTTCCAGCAATGTTTCTGTAATCATAACTTATCCGCTAAGCAAGTGATTGGTTCACATAGTTTTACCAGAACAAAGAACTCCCTGGGCAGAGTAACACAGACCAAAAAAACTAACAATAATCATGTTCGTACAGCACTGCAGTGGGAACATCAGGAGCAAACATCAGTGCTGCAAGTCTGCCCCTGAGGGTGTCCCTGGACCGCTGGAGTGGCTTGTCATCGCCATCATCCCCGTTATCCTCGTCTTTGACCTCAGGCTCCAAGATGTCCCTGTTCCTGAGGCAGACGTTGTGAGGGAAAAGGCAGACACAGATGTCCTCAGGCACAAACTCCACCTTTGCCTCCAGTGCCTTCAGGAAAATAGAGTGCCACCTGGTCTTAAGGACCCCAAATGCCCTCTCCACCATGCACCATGCCTTGGACAGCCTGGTGTTATACCTGCCCTCCACAGAATTCGGGACAGGCTCCCGTAATGGCTTCATCAGGCAGATGGGCTCTGCCAAGCACAAGTATCCGCCATCGCCCAGCAGACACCATCCAGGAGGTGGGTACAGCCGGTGGACATAGGAGGGGCTGCACCTCAGGACCCGGGCATCAAGGACGCAGCCAGGGAAGCCCACCACCACATTCAGAAAGCGACCCTTGTGGTCGCAGATGGCCTGGAATCGGACTGAGTAGAAAAGCTTCCTGTTGTAATGGTCCACTGCAAAATGCCCGGGTGGAACAATGCAGACATGGCAGCCATACTGACCCGATGGATCATGTCATGGCATGTGGTGCGGGGAATGCCCAAAGGCCTCTGACAAGACCCGGTAGGACTTTCCACAGGCCAGCCAGTACACAAACACCAGCACCTCTATAGACTTCCCCCATCCATGGTCGTTCTCTCTCAGGAGACGAATAAGGCTCTCCAGCGATGACCTTCATAGGCGGAAGTCCTTCCGCAGGTCACCTCCCTCAAAATAGAGGCGCAACAGGGGACCCTGGAGATTCACCCTGCAGTATGGCCCTCTCAAACCCACCTGTAAAGGACAATATTTTAATTATTAATTGGACTATCTATTGATTGTTGTTAAATAATTTCATATACATTGTTAACTATTTAATTCAATTATCTACAGAGCCATTTTCTTAAATTATATGATAATTTAATTATTTATTAAACTTTTCTTTAAAGTGATTGAAGTAATTTATTAAATATCTTATTGGAATATTTCTATGAAAATATTGCATATTGACTGTTTTTTAAAGATGAAATTCACATTTGCCATCTTATTATTTTTTGTTTTATTTTAATATTTCTATGAGCTCAAATGCTCCCCTTTATGCATAATACATATAAAGGAGTTTTTCCTGTTGTGCAAGAGCTTATTTAATGCTTCATCACTCAGTATTTGCTAATTATACATTGCTAATTGTTTTACATTAGCCAAGACATCTGTTGGACAGTTTTAAATATACAAATTATTTTAGCACTGATTAGATGGATTTCAATGGAACTCTTGTCATTATCTTGTTATCAACTAGCTAGCCCGCGGAGGATGGGCTTCCCCACTATAGCCGGGTTCCTCCTGAGATTTCTTCCCACTGGGGAGTTTTTTCTCACCACTGTTTGAGGATTTTTTCTCCCTACTGGGAGTTTTTTTTTGCCTCGCTGTAGTGGGAATAGGGAATAGGTACTGGGAATAGGTTGGGCACTGCCCTTCAGTAACCCATCTCTGACTGTAAAGCGTCTTTGTGACAGTGTATCTGTAAAAAGCGCTATACAAAATAAAATTGAATTGAATTGAATTGAATATTTGTGTTGCAGATACTGGCCAAAATGGTTCAATTGAAGTAAAACATTCAAAAATTCAATTACAGAATTAATTTAGCCATTACATTTCCGTATTCATGGATTCAGGTACATATACCTGCGCTAAGGGGAAAATGTGAATTGTGAATGTAGGCTAATTTTTCCCTACAACTTCATTTGCAGAGCATTTCACGCGTCCTGCTCCATACACGTAACTGTTTGGTTTAAGTTATGTTTCAAGTAAAAATACAATAATAACAATATGCATGATAATTAACATTAGATGGTAATTTAAAGAATACTTTCTTCGTGGTCATTCAGTATTCTGATACAACTGTTGTTTGGTTGAAGCCAAGCTAACATTTCACTCTCATGTGTTCACATCATCCACTGGGAGTAAGCTGAGTGAAAGTAGAAACTTGTTTAAAATGGTATCTTCTGAGGAAAATTCATAAGCGCGCAGATTGTTTATTGTTTATTGTTTATTTAAAGGATCCCCATTAGCTGATGCCAAAGCAATCAGCTAATCTTCCTGGGGTCCCATCATACATACATACACAGTACATTACAACAACAAGCATTAATATACATAGACTTAATTGGTACACAATTAAACAATTAAATTTGCATATAATAACAATATGGTCAGTGCAACTCATATGTTTGAGTAGGAAACCAAATAAAAACCAATATTGAAAAAATAAATAAATAAATAAATAATAATAATAATTTAGCACATTTTATTTTACGCACATAGACCTAGGGCTCTAATTTCCTGGCGCAGCGCAGGTGGCGTAGCGAAGCGCAGCCCGCGCAGTGGTAATTTCGTAGGGCGCAGCCCGCGTAGTGGTAATTTCGTGAGGCGCGCAGCCTTCGGTAGACCAAGGTGCGCCGACATGGGTGTGGCGGCGTAGTAGGGGGAGGTGTCACATATTCATCAAGACGCAGTGACAATTTCGTAGAAAAAGTCTCCGCTGGAGTTGCGCAGAAAACTCGCCAACTCCAACCTGGTTTAATTTCCGTGCAGTGGTAATTTGGCTGACCGGCGCAGAGAGCGCACACGTCACCGAAATCTCACAGGCAGGTTTACAGATGTCAGGCACATTTCAATGCAAGAAATAATTACAGGAAGCAGTATTTAATGTAACTATCTGAATAAGGACATAAATTATAGTATCTATATCGATTGTCCTGATGTCAGATTAAAGGCGGTTGCCACGCGTAATGGAAACTTGACCGGGCTTAATCAACGCAGCTGAATCTGTGATGCAAACTAACGACTTCACATCTTTCTCAGTCAACCACAAACTGTATATATATATATATCGAATGCTTGCGGTCTATGCTCATTAAAGCCGCTTGCACACTGGACGCGAAACGAATTTTTCGCCCGACTGATTACAGACAAAGTCAATGCAAAGACGCGATAGTTGGACAGGGTTTTAATATAGCTCCGTGTCCGAAAGTCATAAAAGTTCTAATTTTTCCGAGTATTCCGTGACGTGGAAACTTGGCCATTTTTGTGTTCGACCTTCACTGAATGCAAATTGATAGCTATCGACTTTTCTTGGTCTTTTCAGCCTATTCTTCTGTTTTCTTCCGTTGAAGATAGCCAGCAGTCTTTATTCGGTCTTTCTTTTGAAAATTAGTCAGATGGACCGAACAGATTCACGCTTTATTTCCACAGCTGAGATAAAACAGTGCGTGAGCAAATCAATTCCATGACCATTGACAGTGTGAAGAAATTATCGCATGCACGATTAAGACTGTCCGACACGAGATGCAAAAATACTCCATGTCCACCAGCCAGCAAAAAGTAAAAGTATTGAAATGAGAACAGATTTATAACGGGATATCCAACAAAGATGACCCGCTAAAAAATAAATCCCAGTGTTCATTGGATGTTCTGTTGTTAACATGTTTCTTTTTATTCTTTATTTCGGTATCAATCTGTTCTAATCGTCCTCTTTTTTTTTTTTTTAGCTGTCAGACACGGAGGCATTGTACATTGTCCCATGCCAGTGTCGACTCGCTTTACTGAGCAGAGCTTAAACAGAAACATTGATTGAAATTCTCGGTACTCATCTTAAAGAACTGAGCCCTCTTATCAAAACATTCGCGTTTAATATCGACAAGAGTCAGCAGATTTGAAGAAATTAAAAACAATAATAGACTGTCGGACACGGAGATTTATTAAAACCCTGTCAGACTTTCGGGCACAAGACGCAATCTGTCGAGCGAAAAATTCGTTTCGCGTCCAGTGTGCAAGCGGCTTAATACTAGGCTACTATTATTGTCACTTCGGTTTTATCGTCTTCAGTGGGGAAAAGGAATACAGCCTGATTGCTATGATCTCGTGCTGAGTTAAGATCGCATATTGAAAATAAATGTGTCACGTATCTTGCATTGTTGTCCATGCATGTTAATCCCAAAATTTAAAGCAGCAACAGTTTGTAATTCATGGGAACACGCTATCCATCGTTTCTCTTGCCAGTGAGCAAGATTTGACTCGGCTGTGTCGCCTTCTTTGCCTACTTGCGCTGGAAGGAGGGGCAGAGGCGGGACAGAGGAGTTCTTGCGCCAGGCTACGCCGGGCACGAAATTGCCACATACGCCTGGACACACCCCGTTGGCGCGGCGCACCCCCCGTACGCTATGGCAAGCCGATAGTGACATAATTCGTCGGTATACAACGCGTTTTGGGACGAGAGCACGTGTATTTTACGCCGTTATTGCTTTTTTTCGGCGCTTATAACGCCGTTTTCTCGCGAGAACGCCGTTAAAAGCGCCGTTTTCATTTGAACATTAGCGGCGTTAATTACGGCGTTGTGGAAAACGGCGTTAAAAGCGCCGTTTTCATATGCAAATTAACTCCGTTTTTGACGGCGTTGTGGAAAACGGCGTTAAAAGCGCCGTTTCCATGGTAATGAGCTCCTCCCATTGATTTCTTGCAGCCAACACATATTATCTGCTCTCCTCCAATCACCTGCCAAGGGAAACAGACCAATCAATTCAACCCGGATTTCTTTCTGCAGATCTTCCCGTCAGGAAGTTTGCCCTAACCTGCAGTGCATCGCTACAGTCTGATGCGTGTCGAAAGGAAATAAACCATGCACACTTTTTCAATAATTAAACATTTATTTGACAAATAAGGTTACCATTCTGTGAATAATATTGTCAGTTAGGCCTACATAGCATACTGTTTATATGTATGAGCAGTATCTGTGGTCCATCTGGTTACTTTATAGGGCAAGTGAAGACTTATCGTTGCCCAATCATTCCAATAAGATCCTGCGTCAATCGCGGTTAACTTTTGACCTGAAAATAGGCAAACATACGTCGGGATTCGGCCCAGCAACATAATTACATTATCTCTGAACCTCAATCATGTTAACCAGCGGGTCTGGACCAAGTTCAAATGCGACATATCGCCACAAACATAGTTCGTATTGCTCAGCAAAGTCAATACAAAGGCGCGCGTCAATACGTTTCGCGGGTATTTGCGTCTTTGCTTTGACTTTGAATGTAATCTGTCATGCAAAAAATCGTTTCGCGTCCGGTGGAAAAGCAGCTTACTAGTTTTGCACCTGATTTCACTAATCAGGGTCTGCATTGAACCCCACGCACACTTTTTCAATAATTTAATATTTCTTTGACAAATAAGGTCGCTATTTTGTGAATAATATTGCCAGTTACATAGGATACTGTTTATGTATGTGGATCATATAGTAGCCTATATGGCATCACACCCCTAATTATAAAGATATCAGAGCTACGATTTCTTTCTGTCTATTCAGCATTGATCTCTGCATTTTACTTTACTGTACCTTGCTGCCTCATCTTGAGCAGTTTGTCGACATTTCTCTAATAATTAAAAACAAATATTTGACAGATAATGGTGTCATTCTAAGAATTGTATCACCATTGCTAGAAAATCTATGTTCATTCTCCTTCAATCACCAGATGGCTGAGAGAGTGACACTCATGAATTTGCTACCATTGCTTCTGCTAAAAGAGCCACATGTTCAAATCCCAGTGGAGCCATTCGCTTCATGCACTTCTGTTGATGCCCGCTCGATTTAGTCATAGACTTTAGCGATTTTGGATGAAAAGTACATTACAACAAGGTCTGTGAACCAATTAGCTGGTAGCCGTGATTTTTTTTTTTTTTTTTAGCCTTACTTTGCAGTCTCACCTGTGCTGCAGTCTGTTCACCAAGCCAGGGAAATAGCTCTCATCCTTTTACTTTACTCTTATAATCTATTTCTAACACATACCACAATCCATATGATATCATGTATTGGCAACTTCACATTAACCCCCTTAGATTTACTATTTTCTGACATTTCTCACCAGGTGAAGGCACAAGCTTACCCACCTTCACCTTCTACCTAAGGAATGAACCAAACCACCAATAAGGGTCACAGGCGCAGGAGGCACAGCACAAAATGAATAAATATTTATTAAGTTCCAAAAATGAATAAAAACCTTTAAAAAGCAATATTTAGAATGAAATCGGAAACTGGTCCAATTGCTGTCTAGGGAACCCCCCTCAGCTAAATGGGGTCCTCCCGCACCGAGCATCCAATGCCCCCCAACTGCCTTTTTCACCATCTGCAAAATGTTTAACCTGTTCAAACTGTATGTTAAATATGGAAAAGTGAACATTTTTACCAATATCATTTCTTTTTTATGATATCATAAAAAATATATATTCACCTTCCTCTCTAGCCCAGACTTAAGCAAAAGGATGAGAGCTATTTCCTTGGCTTGGTGAACAGACTGCAGCACAGGTGAGACTGCAAGGTGAGGCAAAAAAGAAAATAATAATAATAATAAAAATAAAAAATTCCAGGCTACCAGAAAATTGGTTCACAGATGTTTACCCAGGCATAATGTACTTTCAACCAAAATTGCAAAAATCTATGAAAAAAAAAAATCGAGCGGGCATCCATAGAAATGCATGAAGCATATGTCTCCACTAGGATTTGAACCTGTGGCTCCTCAAGAAATTGCAATGGTAATTCATGGGTGTCACCCTCTCAAGCATCAGGTGAGCCTAATTGAGGGAGAAAGAACAGATTTTCTAGCTATGGTGATACAATTCTAAGAATAGCACCATTATCTGTCAAATATATGTTTTTAATTATTAGAGAAATGTGGACAAACAGCCCAAGGTGAGGCTGCAAGGTACAGTGAACTAAAATGCAGAGATCAATGCTGAATAAACAGCAATAAATCATAGTTCTGATATGCTTTTATGATTAGGGGTGTGATGCTATATACTGTATGATCCTCATACATAAACATTATGTAACTGGCAATATTATTCACAAAATAGCGACACTATTTGTCAAAGAAATGTTTAATTATTGAAAAAGCGTGCATGGGGTTCAACGCAGACCCTGATCAGTAAAATCGGGTACAACCCTAGTAAGCTGGTTTCCCCACCGGACGCGAAACGATTTTTTGCATGACAGATTACATTCAAAGTCAAAGCAAAGACGCAAATACCCGCGAAACGTATTGACGCGCGCCTTTGTATTGACTTTGCTGAGCAATACGAACTATGTTTGTGGCGATATGTCGCATTTGAACTTGGTCCAGACCCGCTGGTTAACATGATTGAGGTTCAGAGATAATGTAATTATGTTGCTGGGCCGAATCCCGACGTATGTTTGCCTATTTTCTGGTCAAAAGTTAACCGCGATTGACGCAGGATCTTATTGGAATGATTGGGCAACGATAAGTCTTCACTTGCCCTATAAAGTAACCAGATGGACCACAGATACTGCTCATACATATAAATAGTATGCTATGTAACTGACAATATTATTCACAGAATGGTAACCTTGTTTGTCAAATAAATGTTTAATTATTGAAAAATTGTGCATGGTTTATTTCCTTTAGACACGCATCAGACTGTAGCGATGCACTGCAGGTTAGTGCAAACTTTCTGACGGGAAGATCTGCAGAAAGAAATCTGGGTTAGGGTTAGGGTTTCCCTAGGCAGGTGATTGGAGGAGAGCAGTTAATATGTGTTGGCGGCAAGAAATCAATGGGAGGAGCTCAGTACCATGGAAACGGCGCTTTTAACGCCGATTTCCACAACGCCGTCAAAAACGGCGTTAATTTGCATATGAAAACGGCGCTTTTAACGCCGTTTTCCACAACGCCGTAATTAACGCCGCTAATGTTCAAATGAAAACGGCGCTTTTAACGGCGTTCTCGCGAGAAAACGGCGTTAAAAGCGCCTAAATAAAAGCAATAACGGCGTAAAATACACGTGCTCTCGTCCCAAAACGCGTTTTATACCGACGAATTATGTCACTATCGGCTTGCCATAGTACGCCGCGCCTGCGCCGCGCCTGCGCCTGGTCTACGAAATTAGAGCCCCTAGAAGTTAAGACTCCTTTTATATCATCTAATATTCAGTCTATTAGCTTCTTCCAGTAAATACCTCTACATACTCTTTTTAAAAGTTAATTTATTGTTTATCTGACAAATCCTTAGGGGTGACTTGTTCCAGTTTATTATGGCTCTGTAAATAACCGCTTTTTTCAATGAATTAGTCCTTGGACAGGGCACCACAATGTTACCATCAACGGCAAATCTTGTATTATGATAATGTACATTATTACAAAAAACCAATTGATCAAATAGAAATTCTGGCATCTTAGAATTAATGATACGGCTGAACAGAACAGCCAAGTATAAAAAACTTGTCTGCTCAATGTTAAGCCATGAGAGGCAAGAATACAGTTTTTCTGATCTTATTCTTGTAGAACAGCCCAAAACAAGTCGAGCAACCTTATTTTGTGTGACCTGTAATTTTGCAAGGTCACAAGGTCACTGACTGAGCAATAATCCAGATGACATAAAATTTATGATTTTGAGACCTGGCCAAGCATATATGATTTTAGGGAGGGCAAACACTTCCTGCCGATTGCAATACCTCGACCCATTTTTTACTAACAATTGTATTAACCTGCTCAGTCCATGACAGTTGGCTGTTGAATGGTTTCACCAGATATGGACAACTCAAGTTTAGGCTTGGAAGCCAATTTATGCCGTGAACCAAAAACAATTCATTTAGCCTTGGAGATGTTCAAAGCTAAGTTGTTCATTTTTATCCAATCATATACTATGTTCAACTCGCTTGACAAAATTTGATTTAATTCATGATGTGTTTGCTGCATAGAATACAGATGAAACGCTGATGGCGGGCCGACTGTCTCTGTCGTCTCCTTGCTGACCGTATCTTCAACAGGTAAGGCATAACGGCGTAATGCCGGTCGGAGGGTCGAAAACTGTTATTTTAGGTTGGCTGAAGTCTGGTTGGCTAAACATCCTGTTTCAATCCCCTCAAAACGAATGCACATTTTCCCCTTTTTGGTCTTCTGCGTATTGTTTGGCTATGGGGGTTTTATTTTATATATCACATTTGGAAATTTGAATTTCTCAAACGGGTTCCTTCGTAAATCATTATTTTATTCCTCACAGATGGTGGCGGTAATATACAAATTGGTGTGTTTTTGACCATAAAACTCAAACGAAGAAGAAGGATGGGTTCGCTTCTAGGGAGAAGCAAGGGGCCAAATACTCCCTAAGCCCTGAGCCCTGACTAACTTAAGTTGCTGCACCTGGAAAGTGATTGAGTGCGTGAGGCAGCAAGGAGCTGAAGTACTATAAAAAGGGAATGGGACAGCCTTTTGTTTGGTTGTCAACAGTGATGCATGATGTTTCTCACAATCGCAGTTTTGGGACTTTTTATTTTACGTTTTTTGCTTTGATTGCGCTCTCCATGTTTTTTATTTACAAATTCGCTCGTTTCACTTTGCTTTTATAGTGGCCGCCAGCTGGTTTCCCCAGGGGATTCATGTCATACGTCACAATGCAATGAACTATGGGTAATTCCCTAACGCTAAGTCTGCGGAGATGCCCACTTACGGAAAGGGTGCATTAAGGGCTCAAAAAGTCCGCAAGAGATCCCTCACGCCCTTCATGATTTGTCAATGGAACGACCCTAAGCCCTCACGGACTTAGCAGGAGCCCGCCTCAAAGTCAGTGAGTGTGTGGGCCAGGCTGAATCCAAATACCCGCACTTCACCGCATTCGCAGACGTGCAAACTTTGCGGGCGCATTCACGGGAAGTCCAGGAGTGCTGAGGGCTGTCCAAATCCACAGTTGATCCAGTCCACAAGGGGCCTCAAGCGGACTTTCTGAGGACTTCCAGAGTCTCCACTTGGGGTGCAGACTTCACTCATGTAATTACCCACAATTCATTGCAATACGGACGTGACGTTTTAATTTTTCCAAATTGCTAACAGAAAAAAAAGCACATTCACACATACAAAACCACATAAACTTATTATAAATTTATAATATTAAAGCGTTACTTGAATAACATTTTAATATCATAATAATAACAACGTATTACTTGAATAAGTGAAACAGACTCAAAGCCTGTCTATCAGCTCCTTTTATAATGCTGTACACTCCTCCTGCTGTAGCCTTTACGTGATGATGGTGAAGACGTCATATTATGTACGCCTGAAGCCCGTGAGGGCTCAGTCTGCAAGTCCAGAGGGTGGAGATTTGGATTCAGCCAATGGGAAAGTCGCAACTCTGAGAATATCAATGGCTCTGGCTTCATGAAACTATTTATCAGGAATGCAGATGTCTGGTTAAGTGCAGCCAGATAACTAAGACAAACCCTGGTTATTGTAATCCAGCTTTATGGTACAGGCCTCGGGAATGTCTTAGAAAAGTAGCTAGACAGGTTAGTGAATTTAGGGCTGGTAGCTAGCGCTAGCTAGCTAATGTAAACAGAGGCTGTGCATTGCTGATTGTCCTTTAGCTGTCTTAGGGTTTGATGAGTGTTAGCTAGCAAAGTTGTTTTCACTCAGGTGAGGGCAAGTGCCTGCTCTTGTGCTATCAGGAGGGCCAAGTGTCACCATATAGCAGCCCTGCTGATTTGAGTTGAAAAGAACCTAACCAGCACGGATGTTGAGCGTGTGTGGAAGAGGGCCCCCGCACCCAAAACAGATGAGGTCACAGCGAAGAGGGTGTCTGGGATTGCGCCCTCCACATCTCAAGGTTAGTACATAAATGAATCCAGAGTTATCAATCATGATCGCAGTATTACATTGAATACTAAAAGCGAAGCCCTGTCTGGCTTTAGTGTTATAAATGAATGGTGATGTTACTGACAGCAGTTATGTGAGATAGGAGATGGTTTCAAGTGAGAACACTATAATACATTTTATTAACCCTTTTATGCTTATATTCCAGCTGGAACTAAACGACCTGTCACCCAGGAGGACAGAGAATGGACACTGAACTCCTTGGCACAGCTGGGCCGTTTTACAGGTCTGGGTTGGATTTTGGCACCAGAAACGCGTCATGTTTGACTTCTGTCCTTTGTATTTTTGATTTGTCAGATCCTGCTATATCAGAAACATGACAAGTACACTACATTAAATTAGTTACATTAGCTAAGTTTGATTGAGTTATCCCACCACACTCCACTTTCCACTGATGAAAAGTTCAATTTGACATACCCATCATAAACCATTGCAAATCAGACATCAAACTGTTCACACTTTGAATGTATTTCGCTTGTACTGTGTTGCCAAACAACATATGTGGTGCATGTCTTTCTGAACATCATTGATCAACATTTTCTGTCGAATTTCATAATATTTGTGTTTTACTTCAAATTTAGACCGTCCCTATCAAGACCTTTGATGGGGTAGTGACCAGCCCTGGTTATGGCAATGCAGAGGACAAAGCTCTGTATGTGCTTTCACTGCTTTCTGTCAGCCCACAAGAGAAAGAAGCCATTGAGAGAGCCTTAGTTGGGCAAACTAAAAATGCCTTATGATACATACAAAGATAGTCTGTATTGATTTCAGGTGTGTAGCATTGACTAGCTTTCCCTCAGTTAGTGCTGGAAACATCCCTGTTTGCTACATGGACAAAATGCACCTGTGTTGCAAGTGGCATGAGGTTAACTGTTTTGGTTTTCTTTTAACAGGATGGCATATCGCCAGAAAAGAATCACAGCCAACAACTTCGGTTTGGTGTTGGCAGCAGTGAAGCGGAACTCTTACCCTCCTTCCTTAATCAAAACCCTGCTTAGCCAATACAACCTCAAACAAGGATCTCATGTAAGTGGTGGGCACTAAGTGATTTTAATTGAAGCATACTTCCATACATATAATTGTACGTATTTGAAAAGACCAAATAAAAACATGAATATACAAATAATTAATAATATTACTATGTCAATGTTATGCCGAGAGCATAGGAATGCATACTACATCCAGTCAAATTTTTTAGTTTGCAAAGCCACCACTTTTGTGTCGTTTAGTATGGACGTATGCGATACGGAATGCAGGGATAGTCTTCAAGATGACACCTTTTTCCTTCCCTGCCCCCTGGGTTGTGATTGGGGAATCCTCCATGAGCCAAAGGCAAAGCAGGAGTACATGGAGCAAACTGGTGTGAGCATCCAGGAGAGGGGAGTGGTCCTTTCTGACAGCGGCCTGCTCGGTGGCTCTCCAGACGGGACGGTGGCCGACGACTTAGTCATTGAGGTGAAATGTCCCAGTTCAGCCAGAACCAAACCAAACCTGCAGGCAGCGGAGAGAAAGGACTTTTTTCTAGAACTGGATAAAGCCACTGGCTTACTGAAGCTCAAGCAAACCCACAACCACTGGCATCAGATTCAGAGCAATCTTCACCTGACAGGAGCCAACAGTTGTCATCTTGTGGTGTGGACTCCTCTTGACCTTGTAATCCTGCTCATCCATGAAGACCCAGCATGGGCTAACAACATTAACATTCTAGAAACATTTTATAAGGATTGTTTCCTTCCTCGCATTCTGTCAGAAATGTAAATGTTCATTCTGCTACCAAGGTATTTATCAAATCACCATTTATATTTTTCTACTGTGTGGTCTTTTATATTTTGCACTCGCTTTGAGCCAGGTGATTGTATCAAGAGGAATCAAATGGAAATGTTTGTATTCACAGTTGATAATTAACTGACTGGGGGAAGGAGCAACTGTGTGAAGACTCATTTTTGTCTGCTAGTTCAGCTTGCTTTGCACCAAGCCTGTCAAAGTGTATGTCCATGTGGTTCCCTCAATTATTCATCCAACTGACGGTGGCTTAAACTAAATAATTTTGATGTGACAGACAAAAATATCGACATGAGTAAGACATGAGTAAAACAATTACATTTATTTTTAAGGATTTTCAGTTTCACCATAGTTCTAATACTTTAAGCAAGGACACTTGAAAGTGTTGTGACAGACAATTCATGCTATTTCACGGAGAATGGGCCTCTGTAAATTCGCAAGACAAACACATACTTTAAGGATCTTGTTGGCATGCTTCTTATACTGGAATGGGATGTAGGTCAGAATGTCAAACGTTTTCAGACGTTGTATGGAACGCTCCAAATGAATCCTTGCACTGGCAACAAGTTTGTTGTGGTTAACTTCTTGCACTGTTAACTGTCCATTGACAAGGAACGTTGGGATGTTCAGTGAAACTCCCTCAAGCAAAATGTCACAAATAGTGAATCCCTTATCACAGTGTCGCCTGATTCTAGCTGTTGGAGTACTCCACAGTCAGCTGTTATCGCCTTGTCCGAGGGACTTCCACTGTATAGGTTACTGGCGAAGGTTATTACTCCATTGGGAGCCACACCGATCAGATCAAGTGTGGTGTGTCCTTTGTAATGACTGTGCAGATGACTCTGGGTGTCCAGTCTTTCTGTGTTGGAGACAGCCAATTCAGTGCACTCAAGCACTATCCGACAGTCGGGAAATGGCTGAAAGCAAACTGGCAGGGATGTTTGTGTCATGGTTTCGGGAGCTCTGTTAGCTCCTTTTGTTACACTCTTCCGGGACGATATCAGTTTGCTCACCATGGGATTCCTTAGCCAGCTGGCATTGACTGGGGGCGTTGCCCGGACTCTATTTAAGCTCCTGCCCTTCCTCGTTCGTGTTCGTTGAGTGTCATTCTGCTTTTGACGCTTGAGCTGGTAAGGTATTTTGGGAAGTGAGAGTACTGGCAGTGTTATGGCCCCAATTTGTTATTACAATTTACAACACAATAGCAACAGCAACAGCAAGGGATGACAGACATAATTTAAAACTTAAACCCATTTAATGAACAAAGACAACTAACAAAGACAACTACTGACCAAGATTGAATACAAAAACAGAAATATTTACAGTCCCTTTGGTGGGTTTCCTGGTGATGTCCTGGGTGAGGAAAATGCTCTAACACAGGCAAAAATCCACAAAAGAAACTTCACAGGTCTTGAACAGAATGACAGGTCTGGTCACATGTATCCTTCTCCTTGCAATTTCTCCTACTACTTTACTGTCACAATTCTCCCCATTATATACTCTTTTGCAGACCCCTCCCACCTTTTAGACTTTTTTTTTCTTTTCTCAGGGACTTGTTTCAGACATGCCCGAAACATGCCCAAACCTAGCTCCAGTCTGAGCTCAACAAAAAAAAAGGTAAATACTGCCATCCAGTGGCCTATATTCACATTACATCTCCATTCCAAAAGGGAAAAATTTTGACTCATAAAGGCAAAATTTTTCTTTTCAATACAAAATGGTTAAGTGAACACTTGTCTATATATACATATCATACAATATTCAAATAAACACATGATATATATATACATATTCAAACACGGGATAAGCAATCAGAAATCACATTGTTGGCACCCTTTACATGCTTAATTTCGAAGTCAAACTCCTGTAAAATCAAACTCCAATTCAACAATCTCCGATTCTTGTTTTTCATCTTACTCAAAAACATTAAAGGATTGTGGTCAGTGTACACAATCATTGGCTTTTTCCCTGTACAAACATAAACATCAAAGTGTTGTAAAGATAGAACCAGAGCCAACAGCTCCTTCTCTATTGTGGAATAGTTCCTTTGGTGGCGATTGAACTTCCTGGAGAAGTATGCCATGGGATGCTCAATGTCATCAGAGTCACTTCTCTGTAGGAGCACAAATCCACAAGCTTGGTCGCTAGCATCGACCGCGATGGAGAACGGTTTGTTGAAGTCAGGAGATTTGAGCACGGGGAAGTGACACAGCAGAGACTTCAGACGATCGAAAGCTCTGTGGCACGATTCATCCTAAGTGAACTTTACGCCTTTCTTCAGTTGGTTAGTTAGACTGAGAGCAATCTCAGCAAAGTTCTTGCAGCACTTGCGGTCGTACCCGATCATTCCAAGGAAGCGGCGCAAAGCTTTTTTGTTGTCAGGAACTGGAAAGTCCATGATGGCTTGGACTTTAGCATTTATGGGTGCCACCTTACCCTGGCCTATGACGTAGCCAAGATAGGTGACAGTAGCACAACCAAAGTCACTCCTGTTCAGGTTAACAGTCAGGTTAGCCTGGGTCAGGCGCTGGAACAACGTCTCTACATCTTTTAGATGTTCTTCCCAGGAGTCACTCCATGTGATCAGGTCATCGATGTATGCACTCGTGTGTGGCAATCCGGCGATTGTAGACTGAATCATCCTTTGGAACGTGGCTGGGGCATTTTTCATGCCAAAGGGTAGGACTTCATACTGGTACAACCCAGATGGTGTGGCAAAAGCAGAGATACTCTTGGCCCTCTCAGTTAAAGGCACACACCAATAACCCTTCAATAAATCAATCTTGGTCAGAAACTTTGCTTACCCTACTCTATCAATACAATCGTCAATCCTAGGTATTGGAAACACATCAGTTCTAGTTACAACATTGACTTTGCGATAATCTGTACAGAATCTAGTACTTCCATCAGGTTTTGGAACTAGCACACAGGGTGAACTCCAATCTGAGTTGGAGGGTCTGATAATATCATGTTCTAACATGTACTCAACCTCTTTCTCAGCAATCTTTCTCTTTTCAGGATTCATCCGGTACGGATGCTGGTTTATTGGTTAGGCATCACCAACATCTACATCATTAGAGGCTATAGAAACTCTTTTGGGAACATCAGGAAACAGATCCTCATATTTCTTGATCAACTTCTCAAACTGATCTCTCTGTGAGGGTTCTAAGTGCTGGAGTTTTACATCAAGATTTTGCAACACTTCAGAATTTTACAATTTGCATGAAAGAACTTCAGCTTTAATTCTAGGTTCATCATCTTGAAACTCCCCCTCATCTTCACAAATCTCGGCCATAGGAGAATCTGAAGTGACAGCTGCAACCCTAGCATTTCTGTCATGATAAGGCTTCAGCATGTTAATGTGACACAATTGTTTTGGTTTTCTCCTATCTGGAGTCTTCACAATGTAATTGAGATCATTGAGTATTGTCAGAATTTCATAAGGACCATGAAATCTAGCCTGCAATGGATTGGACTGCAAGGGAAAGAACACAAGGACCTTGTCTCCTGGTTTAAACTCACGGCTTCTAGCCTTATGATCATACCAAGTCTTCATTTTTCCCTGACTTGATTTCAAGTTCTCTTTGGCTAGGTCACATGCTGCACGCAATCTTTTCTTGAAGTTGCTAACATAGTCTAACAGACTGATGTGCGGCTGTTCCTCTTGCCATTGTTCACTCAATAATAGCAAAGGTCCCCTCACTTCAGGGCCAAACACCAGCTCAAATGGACTGAATCCAGTAGACTCCTGCACTGCTTCTCTAGCTGCAAACAACAGCAAATGAACACCTTCATCCCAGTCTCTCTCATGGTCATAACAATAAGTCCTCATCATTGTCTTGAGAGTGGAATGAAACCGCTCTAAGGCACCCTGACTTTCTGGATGATAGGCACTAGAAAGAATCTGCTTTGCACCTAGTTCATACACAACCTGCTGAAACAATCCTGAAGTGAAATTGCTACCTTAGTCAGACTGAATTTCCCTGGGAAGGCCAAACAACGTGAAGAACTTTATCAAAGCCTTCGAGATTGCAGTTGCCTTGATGTTACGTAGAGGTATGGCTTCGGGGAATCTGGTAGATGCACACATGATTATCAACAAGTACTGATTTCCAGATCTAGTCTTGGGTAATGGACTAACACAATCAACAATGACCTTAGAGAATGGCTCCCCAAATGCTGGGATAGGCTGCAATGGAGCTACAGGTGGGTCTAACTGGTGTTTTCCAACTACCTAACAAGTGTGACAGGTTTTGCAAAAGTTGGAAACGTCCTTCCGAAGCCCAGGCCAAAAGAAGTGTTTCATGATCTTATCAACAGTCTTGTTAACACCAAGATGACCTCCTAAAGGTAAACTATGAGCCATTGTTAAGATCTCATTCCTGTAGACCTTCGCAACAACAATTTGCCTGACCACTGCCCAATCTGCATTGGCAGGGATATCAGGAGGGCGCCACTTCCGCATCAACACACCATCCTTGAGATAATACCCAACTGGAACTGCGTCTATTTCTTTATCAGGAAGGGCTCTCCTCTTTAGTACACAAATTTCAGGATCATTAGTTTGCTCCTCAATCAATCGCTTTCTGGACAGAGACAAGTCTCCAGACACATCAGAATCACCAAACCCATCTGGCTGGCTGAACAATGAACTGATAAAAGTGTCTGATAAATTCTCAAACGGAGAAACCATAGTAGGCCAATCAGAGTCATGAGGTGAACCACCTGAGTCCTGACTATTCAATGTGCTGGACGGCACCACAACATCTTCTTCTTTAGCCTTCTTCGCCATAGCACGAGTCACTGCACAAGAAGGATACAGAGATGGGTCCTCATCCCCATCTTCAGTGCTCGGCTGTGAAGTAAGATATACAGGGGGAACTACTTTGCCCCCAGCCAGGTCATTACCTAGCAACAGAGAAACACCCTTTATAGGTAGACTTGACATAAGTCCCACCTTTACCTCTCCTGTAACTAAATCTGACTTCAAGAATATAGAGTGCAGGGGTACAGATACAGTCCTTCCTTCAATACCTTGTGCAAGTATGAAATCCCCTGAAGCGGTCTCATCACATAACTCCAAGGAGTCCATCAACAAAAGTGACTGAGAAGCTCCGGTATCCCTTAGGATATATATGGGGACAGGAGTAGTATTCTCTTACAGAGCCACAAATCCCTCTGACACAAATGGAAGAAATTCCTCCCTCACAAAGTCAGCAGCATCAGGCTTTTTAGCCCCACAAGAAGCAGGCAATTTAGCAGATCGGTCATCGACTACAGGGGTTTCTAACCTTGTTTTCACAAAGGCATTTGGTTTGGTATCCTTTTCTTTTTCTTTCTTAGCTTTAAGGAACCAACAGTTAGTTGTAACATGACCAGATTTCTTGCAATAACTGCAAACTAGACCACTTTTGTCACTGTCAGCTTTCACATTTTGATCAGACCTGTTATTGGATTTCTGAGCACCATCACCAGATTTGTCTTTGTCTTTGGGTGAGGAATCTTGGGTATCACCGTAACCCTTTTTCTGAAATTGGGACCATCTATTCTTACTGCTAGACTGAAATTTGGACTTATGTGTGAGAACATATTCATCTGCAAATTTGGCAGCTGATTGCAAATTCAGTGCTTGCTTCTCATTAAGGTAGGTCATAACATCATCCTTAACGCAGTTCTTGAATTCTTCAACTAACACCATCTCTTTTAGTGAGTTGAAATCATCCTTGACCTCCATAGAAGTACACCAGCGCTCAAAGCAAACCCTCTTCTCATTTGCAAATTCCACATAAGTCTGATTTTCAGATTTATTCAGACTTCTGAATTTCTGTCGGTAAGCCTCTGGAACCAACTCATAAACTCTCAAAATAACCTTTTTGACAACCTCATAATCAGAGGAATCATCTGCAGACAAAGCCGAATAGGCTTGTTGAGCTTTACCCTTGAGGACAGTTTGCAACATCAGAGGCCAGTGTTCCTTTGGCCACTGGCAACTCTTTGCTACCTTTTCAAAACACTGGAAATAGTTGTCAACATCCTTTTCCGAAAATGGAGGCACCAATTTTACCTCCTGGCTAGCCCGAAATTTATTTTCAGTTTGAATTTTAATTTTTAGTTGCTCCATTTGGAGTCTTTCTTCTCTATCGAATTTCTCTAATTCAAAATCTCTCTGTCTTGCAAATTTTTCTAACTCAAATTCTCTTTGTTTTTCTTTTTCCTCCCTTTCTTTTTTCTCTTCTCTAGCTAATTTTTCTAACTCAAACTGCCTTTGTTTTTCTTTTTCTTCCCTTTCAAATTCTCTTTGTTTTTCTTTTTCCTACCTTTCAATCTCTAGAATTTTTAATTTAAGTTCCATTTCTATATTTGGATTTCCACTGGAAACTGTTCCAGATCTCCTGGTGTAAACACATTTTCATCAATGTAATATTCAACTATCTCTCAAGCCAGTCTTGCTTTTCGCATGGCTGGTTTTACCTCTGTCAGCTCTAAATGTCTGCAAATTTCTAGCAGTTCTGTCTTTATAAAAGACTTCAAAACCTCAACGGTTGGTGATGCCAAGAAATCATCCATTGCTGTTGATCTGTCAATATATTTATATAGGAAAATTCAAAAGAACAATTTTAAAATTTGAAATGTTAGATTTTCAATAAATTACTCACACAATGGTCTGTCCCGGACTTGAGCCGCCAATTTGTTATGGCCCCCAATTTGTTATTACAATTTACAACACAATAGCAACAGCAACAGCAAGGGATGACAGACACAATTTAAAACTTAAACCCATTTAATGAACAAAGACAACTAACTAATCTACTGACCAAGATTGAATACAAAAACAGAAATATTTACAGTCCCTTTGGTGGGTTTCCTGGTGATGTCCTGGGTGAGGAAAATGCTCTAACACAGGCAAAAATCCACAAAAGAAACTTCACAGGTCTTGAACAGAATGACAGGTCTGGTCACATGTGTCCTTCTCCTTGCAATTTCTCCTACTACTTTACTGTCTCAATTCTCCCCTTTATATACTCTTTTGCAGACCCCTCCCACCTTTTAGACTTTTTTTTTCTTTTCTCAGGGACTTGTTTCAGACATGCCCGAAACATGCCCAAACCTAGCTCCAGTCTGAGCTTAACAAAAAAAGGTAAATACTGCCATCCAGTGGCCTATATTCACATTACAGCAGGATCTTAGCTGCTTTAAGTATTAGTGTGAGTAAGTAAGGAATTTATTAGGGTTATTCCCGTTTTCTTTAGGTTTATTATTTGAGCTCGCCTTTGGGCTACCACTGACTACGTTAGGTCCGTAGGTAGCGCGGGTTTGGTTATTTCCATTTGTTTTAGATCAGCACGTTGCTGCATTTGTCTTTTATTTAGAGCCACTGCTCCTGGCGTCCAATCGCCTGCCCCATCACAGTTTGCTTCTTGACTCTGGAGGGGATGTTGTTTTTCATCATGCCGACATACAAAATGTCATGCAGTTCACTGCTGATGGTGGTGAAGATGTTGGTGATTGTGGCACGGGAGCAATTAAACCTTGTTGCAAGGTCTAGGATGCCATAATTTCTAGGATGCCAAAAGTCAGGAGTAGCGGATCGATTAGGGGCATAATTTGGACATTCCAATCAAATGATACTGGAGATCAAATTTGGAGAGAAGGGCTTCCAAAAAGAGGACAGTGGCAGCATCTGACAAGCCAGTGTTGTAATTGACTTCATCAGGCTGGGAGGAGATTTGATTGAATAAAAATGTTGTTTTTGTATCTACAATTCTCGTTTCAGTTGATTATTTTCTTTTCTGAGCATATCATTCTCAATTTCAAGGACCACAACACTTGAAGTACCAGGGGTCTGTGTAGCAACGTCAAGATGGTTTGGGCCTGGTCCTGCTGTTCTTTCATCCTCCATGCTCGCAGGGACCACTCCTTTTTCACGTTTGGTGGGGATGTGGTCGGGGAAAGCCTTTCCGTCATTCTATGCAAACAATGTTGGCTCAGCTGCTTTTCCATCAGGAAAATACCACCCACAGACCCTCGAGTTGTAGTTCGGGGTGACGCCAGCAAAAAAGAAAAAAAAAAGAAAAGAAAAAAACAAAGTGGCAATTAACGTCCAGTGTTGTGCAAGTTCACACTTCACATGAACTATTTCAAAGTTCAGTTCTAACAAAAGAAAATGAATAAATACACGTTCATAGTTCACCAATTCAGTTTTGAACTAGTTCATGTTCAGTACATTAACAGTTTTTTAGATACTGAAAAAAAAACAGCGGGAGTGAATATTTCAGTTATCCTTTAAAATGAATCCACTCCATTATCAGTTGCCCATCACTACCATCCTAAATTGTTGTTGATATTATGCGAACAACTTTTTCATTCATCACGACTAAGGCAGTAACTCTATTTTCTAAACATGTCATCAGGACCTAAGCATCAATTCAGAATGTCACAAAATCTGAACTAATTATATCCCCGAACACCGAACAGCGTTTCGGGGATATTATGTTTTTGGTACGACCGCCGCCGCCGCGCCGCCCTACGTGTTAACGCAATGACTTCAATAATATTTCAATTAGAAATTTCATGTTTTGCATATAAGTAAGTGATATAAAGAGGAAGAACTGTTTTGATTTTGGACAATTTACAATTTCTAGATTGGCCACCAGGGGCCAAAAACTGAAAAATCACTGTTTATATCATATCTCTGGAAAGATTTGTCCGATTGACCACAAATCAAGTGCAAATGAAAGGTCATGACCTGAGGATGTGTCCCACAATGACATTCTACCTGTTTGGTTCAAAATTTTGACACAAAGCGGAGCTTTGTCACTTAAAATTCACCGTTTTTGCCATATCTTTGGAACCATTTGTCCAATTGACATGAAACTATGTGCAACTGCAAGGTCATGACCTCACGTGTCACATGATTATATCATACTTGTATGGCTCAATATTTTGCCACCAGGTGGCGCTTTGTGATGGAAAATGACCATTTTGGCCCTATCTTCAGAACCATTTGTCCGATTGACCTGAAATTAAGTTCAAATGAAAGTCTATTCAAGGTCTATTCAAGGTTTGGGGAATTGGAGGATTGGAGGCATTCAGGGATATACCGCAAACCATCGCCTCCGACGGCATAAGTCATAATTCTTTTTTTTTAAGCTAATATCACCAGCTATACAATGACATACTCATTCTGGGTATTTTCATGGGAAAATATTTTGAAAAATTATTTGGTCATAGAATTTTAGAAGTGGGTGGCAGAACCTGCCTGGCAGATGGATCATAAATACACCATGTATCTACCTACCCAAAGATGGCTATGTCATTGTATAGAACATAACAAACTGATGCTATGGTAAAAATTTCAGAGCAATAGCTTAAAAAATGTGGATTTTATGCCTGCCATAAGCCTGATAAACTATGAAATTTTGGGATGCGAGAAAATCGCGTTTTTGTCTGTGAAACGAATGCACTGGAGGCGTTCACATGATAAAAATCCACTTAAAAGATAGTTTTTTGGTCTTAAAATCACCTTTTATGACTGGTTTGAAAGATTTTTAACAAAATGATAAAAAATATGTTATTTTATGTCTGAACCTAGTCTTGACCCCATAATTGGTTTCATCATTTTCAGCCAAATTGATTTTAAGAATTTGGTCAAAATGCAGGTGGCCATCAAAGGGTTTATATTATTCACTCATCACCAGCTATTGTTTTAAAAACTTACATATAGTCTGCTGTAAGATTACTATGAATGTGAACGATAAATCATAATTTCTTGGCATACTAGCATCTATTTTTTATGTTCGAAGGGCAGAATTTTGGGCAAGGCCCATTTTATGTAATAGTTTGACCTCTGGTGACCTCCGATCTTGACCAATCAGAATGTTTTACCAGCCACTGTAAAGTTGGCACTCAGAGCTTTCATATGAGAGGTCATCCTTCAAATTCCATCAAAAACTGACCATTCCAGATCAAATTGTATTTCCCCTATGCCATTTTTTGCCATCATTTTGCAAGCTGACATCCAGCATTAATCATTGAACATCTACCTTGCTGCCAGTGGTCTGGATGTCCACCTTGATTTTTAGGATGTCCAAGATGGCCCTCTATTCAGATCAAGTGAAAAACTGAGTGGCTCATTTTTGCATGCTAAGGGCTCCTGGCTACTGAGGTACTGATTGTTTCAATTGAATGTTTGGCCGTGATTAGCATTGTAAAGAGGTCTGGGTAAAACACATTAGTTGACCTTGCAACTAGCAGGAGATGAGCATTTAGAATGCATACATGCCAACTCTGCCACTTTTGGTGGTAGACTGCCGCTTTCAGGGCGATTCATTCTGAAAAAAAAAACGCCCCAAAAAAGCAGTAGTCTACCGCCAAAAGCGGAAGAGTTGGGATGTACGAGAATGCTCTTAAAACAAAATATGGGATATTGTATCTAGGAGCCATGACGAGGCTTTTGAATTTTGTGATACAAAGTAATGCAGTTTCAGTTACAACCAGAAGACTGTACAAGAGACCTATGGAGGCCCAAACTGCATACTTAATTGGTACTTAAGCTGAGCACGCTCATTCTCTTAATGAGCAAGTCTTGTCAACCAATCTTTGTCCATGTCAATGATCTTGCCATGCCTCTTGTTTCTCCTTCTCCAGGTGTTGCCCCTCATGTGTTCTGATTTCTCACCCTTTATCTGGATGTGGTGGACGTTGGCTGGCAGACAGTGTCTCAAGTTTTATTGCCAAGTTTTTGCACAAGTCTCATGCGTTTCATAGTTCTTGTCTCCTTGTATATAGCGTTTTGTCTTCCAAGCCATGTCTTGTCATTGATATCTTTAGTCTTTATTTCTGTTTATGCCTTAGTTTGTCTTTTGCAATCCTTTGGACCAAGTTTTATGTTGGCACTCGTGCCTGATTGCTTTTGTTTTAATAAATTCCCTTTTCCCTTCAACCTCGCATCTGGTGTCTCTCTGATCACGGATCAACAGAAATGACCGAAAAACTGTTTTCTTGGAAATAAAAACGATTTACGGGCTTTGGCTATTCCCGATTTATTTAATTTTGTTGTTTTCGTCCTATATTTTAGGAGGGCAGGCTTGCTGGGAAATTTGTTTGACCAATGGCTTTGCTCGTCCCCTGCTGAAAAACGCGTTTCAGCGACTACATGATCGCGAAAATGTCAGAAAGCAATGGAGAGGCGGGAAAGCGAAGAGAATAAAGAAAGCAGATATGGAGCCTCTGGCTTAAAAATGCCAACTAAAAACCAACCAGCTGTTTAGCCACGATGATCCTCATGCAGCAAGCAGTTTTCTTCTGGAGGGAAGCAGTAAGACACGGAAGAAGTAAGACTGACGTTAAATTAATTGACTATGAGTTCGGCTAAAATTTGCTTGTGCTTATGTAACGACTCCAATAGACAAGTTATTTGCATACTATTTGATGCACATTGATTTGTTGTTTTACGGTGCCAAATAAAATTAGTCTTAGAATATAGGAAGACCTCACAAATTTTCAATTCCAAAACCCTGTCGTTCAGAATCACCTGCCATTAAACTTGCAACTAAGTTTCTGCGGTTCTGAGGCTAGTGAGCTATTCTACGCCCATTAGAGTCTGTTAGTAAAATATGTAACTTTATTTTTAAAAAGGCTATGTATGAATCAATCCAAATAATGCAGTGGTCTTATTGAAAAATGCAATGTTTCCAAAGTCACATTTCTGTTTCACATCCATTCATGTATAAATACCGGTAATTATGATTAACCCTAACCCTAACTCTAACTAAAAAAGCACTTAGAGAGCACAGACCGCCGCCAGGGGGCAGCAAAACCCAAAAGTACGGCGATTTGGAACTCCGGCCCATTGGAAAGACTTGAAATCTTGAACTTTGGCGTATATCTCAGCTATACTTTGGCCTAGATATGCCAAAATTTAATCACCTATTCCTTGACTTAATACCCACCATCTCTTCATCAAAATCGGTGCATTACTTTTTGAGTCATCTTGCTAACAAACAAACAGACAAATGCTGTCTGAAACATAACCTCCTTGGCAGAGATAATATTTCTGTAAAATACCATTTTCAACATATAACTAATGTATGTTTTTAATATAGGACAGCATCATTTTATTCAGTTTATTTCAGGACATCTTTCAGGTAAATAAGATCTTTAATATAAATATTTATATAAATATATTACCCATCCAACCCCTGCCTTCAGAATAATAAGGTCACTCACATGTACTTGTATATGCATATAGCCACTGGGTTTGTATGTTAGATAAACGCAACAATTATTTTGTTGTAGGCTAATTGGTGCCATATTAAGATCTCAAGAACTTTTGATGTTTTAAGGGAAATATAGTCCAGTATGATGTTAAAATGCATACTTTTTTGTCAAATAATGTGAATTTTTTTAGGCCAGCCACTACCTCCCCATCCTAGCCGTCTGGAGAGCGGGCCGGTCAGGTATGAATTCCCGGGCCTTTTTCGCCCCAGTCTGCCCCTGGCTAGGTGTCAGCTGGAACAATAAGCTGAGACTGCTGCTCAGTAGAGACGAAGGATGTGGATATTCCACTCGTTATTCATGGATTTCTGAATGATCATAAGAATAGGATACAAAGGTACAAAACAAATGACATGCCCCTGTGTGCATTTACGCTCCAGGTACTGGTAAGTTGCATTGCTTTTTGTATTCTTTGTATGTCTGGAATGTCAAGTTTTACCCTAAAACAATGGTTCTCCATATGACTGTATTACGTTAATGAAATAAAAATAAGCATATGAATCAAAGACAACCACTGTCTTCAGAGTCTGTTAATGTGTATATTTGAACAATTCTTTGTAGCTACAGTGGGGTAACAATTGCTTACTTTGTCACAGCCAGCAGGTTCTATACCATAGATACATATATTTAGAGCACTAGATTGCTGATGTCATCATATTTACATTATCCAAAGTGAAGCACCCGGTCACCGTATTGATACTCCTTAATTCTTAATAAAAATGAATGGCTTCTTATGAGGCCAATTTCAAATGAGTCGATACAAGCGAGAAAATCCCGGGATGTGCTGATGCCTTTTGCAGCAATATTTATAAGAAGAGCTGTAAAAAAACGTTTCAGGCGTAAGTAAACGTATAAACGCTAAGTTGTCACTTCAATAGAAAAAAATTGCTACAACAAGCTAGCTAGTTACTTGTAATTGACATTCAAGGACAATACTTATTTGAAACTGTGGAAAAGTCGCTTTGTCTGTTTTATACAGAGCTCTAAAAGACGAGGGGAGAAAAGCTTCACTAGCGCTTCCTTTTATCAACGTTGGCATTAGCCATATGATTCAATACAAACAATTCTGTTTATGTCAAATAGTTAACCAGGGTATAATGAAGTGGGGAAACCAGAGTGAAATTTGATAACGTATACGGACATTCATTGACGTTTCTTATAACGATGATAACTTCCAAGCAATTATCTTATCAGAGGTAAAAGCCTCGGTCACGTTAACGTCACTTCTCTGCTGTACTTAAACGTTAACACTAAGTCACATTTCGATCTTCCCTTCAGTGCGTGCGCCGCTTTCCATCCTCAAAAAAGCACATATTTAGGGAGACAAAATGTTGCTCCGCACAACGATACCAAAATAACACCTACTCGGATGCAAGTCTTTTTGAAAATATAATTTTAACGTAGGCGAAAAAATGAATGGGAGTCTACGTGTGAATTTTACTTCTGGGTGTTTTAGCTCCTAGGACAGACGCTTCACTTGAGCGTACCCTATCAGCAATCTAGTGTTCTATATATATATATCTATGTTCTATACATGCACTTTCATACCCTGTAAACACACTTAAATGTACTTTCTTATTCTTAACAGCCACTGTCCATATCAGTCCAATGTGTATTGCTTTACCAGAATCGCGTTACCCCCTGAGCTAGCATGTGTGATGGTTCTTCCCTGCCCTGCAGTCCCTCCCCCCTCCTGCTGTCTCCACATCTGTTGCTCATTGAGGTGGAGGTGCAATGACGAGTATAAAAGAGTGCATTCTGTGTCCAGGAGCCCTGTCTAAGTTGGTTGCCGCTGCTCCTGTCCGTTTTAATTTTTTAAATTAAATATATTTTTATATTTTTACTCAGCTGTACGTGTGGGTCCCTTACTTGGTTTTGGGTACATTGTCCCAGTGCCCGCCGGCTTCTTGCCCTCTACCGGCGGGACCAAACCATGACAAAAGTAGTGCACTCGGACAATGTCACGTCATTGACCCATTTGTGTAAGTAGCGCATCACTGATGACACACCGGGTTGCTAGGGCAGGCGTAGCATTTGCATTCTCGATATTAAATATTATTGTTAAATTCTAAAGCCTCTTCTCACTGAGAAAAACTCCTTAAAATGTATAGGCACCTACCTTTTAACATCGTTCTGGCAAATTAAAAGCCGGAACTAAGTGGAGGTTGGACACAACATTCATTCCCCCTTACGATATAGCTAGACTAAGTTCTATTAGTTTTCTCTCACAAACTGAAAGCATTGACTTCCTCAGCATAATGGAGACTTGAGAGACTATATCGGCGAGATACTGTCAAGGCAAGTTCTTGATGTTGTTATTTTCAGCACAAATTAAAATCAGAAATCAAATGTGTAGCGTTCAGTCAAACAAATGATAGGGCCTTGTATTTTACTTGTGTACCTGCGGACTTACAGTATACATGTTGAGAGGAGATTAGGATCATGTCTCCTTGTCGGTTGTTTTGAGCAATGAGAATTCCTTGCACGAACACTCTAGCCATTAGCTGACTGGTGGTGCAGGACCCACTCATAGTGGTGTAAATGATATTATTTCACGTTCACAAAACTAACTGGCAAACAGATTCAACTTTGTTGGCTATATATAGCAAGTACAACCCCAATTCTGAAATAGTTGGGACAGAGCATAAATTGTGAATAAAATCAAAATGCAATGACTTTCAGAACACATGATTTACAATAGAACTCAGATAACATTTCAAATGTTGAAAGAAATTTTACATTCTTTTCCACAAAATTAGCTTATTTCAAATTTTCTGGCTGCAACAGGTCTCAAAAAAGTAGGGACACAGGCAAAAAGGGCTGAAAATGCTATTAATATAAAAGAGAATCAGCTGATTCTCATTTAGCAAGTAAGTTAATTGGCGTCAGGTGTGTAACATGACTGGCTAAATAAAGGGATGTCTTAGCGAGGCTGAGTCTCTCAGAAGTAAAGATGGCCAGAGACTCTCCAACTTGTGAAGGCTTGCGTAAAAAATTGGGAAATGCTTTGAAAACAATGTTCCTCAACCTCAAATTGCAAAGACTTTTACAATGTCGATGATGAGACCTTCAAACATCATCAAAAGATTCAGAGAAACTGGAAAAAGCTCTGCGCTTAAGTTACAAGGCCGAAGACCTTTACTAAATGCCCGTGATCTTCGGGCCATCAGACGCCAATGCATCACTCACCGGCATGATTCTGTCATTGACATTACTAAATGGGCCCAGGAATTCACAGACAGAAACCACTGTCTGTGAACAGAGTCCGCCGTGCCATCCACAGATGCCGCCTAAAACTCTATCATGCAAAAATGAAGCCTTTGTTGAGCATGATCCAGAGGCGGCGCCGTGTTCTTTGGGCCAAGGCTCATTTAAAATGGACTGTAGCAAAGTGTCCTGTAGTCAGATGAGTCCAAAGTTGACATTCTTATTGGAAATCATGGGCGTTGTGTCCTCCCCGGTAAAGAGGAGAAAGACCACCCCTCCTGTTATCAGCGTTCAGTTCAAAAGCGAGCATCTCTGATGGCATGGGGATGCATTAGTGCATATGGTGTGGGACACTTGCATGTTTTAAAAAGCACCACGAATGCTGAAAGGTATTTAAAGGTTTTAGAGTAATGTATGCTCCCCTCAAGATGACATCTATTCCAGGGAAGGCCTTGTGTATTTCAGCAGGACAATGGAAAACCACATACTGCAGCAACTGCAACAGCATGCTCCATAGTAGAAGAGTCCGTGTGCTGAACTGGATGCCTGCAGTCCTGATCTTTCACCAATTGAGAACATTTGGTGCATAATTGGAAATTGGGACTGAGCAGCTGAGCGAAGCTTCTTGATTTCAAGTTAGACGCCGTGAATTTTGCTGCCTTCAAATTCCATAAATTCAAGCTCTTTTTTGTTGTTTTTGAATGCATGTTTGTTTAAATAACAAACTGTAAGTGACCCTAAACATTTGTTATGTCCTAGCTCTGAATGTGCCGCTTTAATTCTGCCTTGATTACAAAGTATCAGACTTTGAACTCTGAGCGGGCTAGCTGCCTATAGACACACAGTGTTCACACCAGCAACCGGCAGTCTGGTGTCAACAACTCTGAAGCAATGCCTCCACTTAGTTCTCTGCATGACAGTGCCAAATGCTGTCGGCTTACCAAAAAAATAGCCGAACTTGAGGGTCGGCTTTCCAGTCTCTATCAAATCCAGGAGGCTATAATGGACTCTCTGGTCGCTGAGGCTTCCCGCTTCCCTGACAACAACACCACACTTCCCTGGCTCGGTCCCACTGCTTCCTCTGAACCATCAGTCCAGGAGGACAAGGACTGGCCTATGCTCGGTGCTAAGCCCAAAGTCCGGAATTGTTCCACACCAGCACCTCGGGACACTTGAACCGTCATCCGAGTGAAAAGGCATGGTAGGAATCTTTCCCGTGCTCCTCCATCTGGATCCCCTCTTCCTGCTGGGACCATTCGGCTTGAAAATAAGTTTGACGGTCTGGGAGAAAAACATCTGTCCACAGACAACCTGGAGCCTCCTGTTGGTCCAGCTCAGCCGCCGGTAAAGCCAACTGCGGTCCCAGGTAGAGCCTCCTCTGGTCAGTCTGCAGCTGCTGGGCACCGCGCACCATATGGCTCGCCAAATCCAGGGGAAAAAAAACATCGAACCCTCAGGTGAGCCCCAGCAACAGCCCACACCCTGGTTATAGTGGACTCTATCATCAGGCATGTCGGGTCTGGCACAGCACAGCTATAACGCATTGTTTCCCGGGAGCCACAGTCTGTGACATTACTGATAAAACCATCAAGGTACTTGCTAATAATCCAGAAATCTCCAAAGTCATAATCCACGCAGGGAAAAATGACATCTGTAAGCAGCAGTCAGAACTCCTGAAAGCAGACTTCCTCCACATGTTCACAACACTAAAAGGATCCGTGAGCCACGTCCATGTGTCCGGTCCTATCTTACCCTGTGTGCCACGACTGTTGGCTGCTGGTGCTGCATACCTGGCTGTCATCTGCCTGTGCTGCTCACGGCGTCTCCTACATCACCATCTACTGGAAATTTTCTGGAATAGATGGGAGTTGTTCAAAGATGATGGTGTTCATCCAAACTGGTTAGGGGCGAAAATGCTATCTGGAAACATTTTCTACAGTGTTTCCCACATACGTGTGTCACCCCCCAGGTAAACAAAACACTACAGCAACGTCTACTCCTCCCTCTGACCAGTCCCACTACTATTGACGTCCCCGGGTCTGAGCACCAGTGTCAATAAATGTTGAAATGTTGAAAATCCGATTCAAATTACAACTTCTGCATTCAAAACTGATTTCAACACCCCCACCTGTTGTCTGAGAATGGCCCTCTTCAATGTCAAATCTCTGGTCAACAAAACATTTATGATTAATGACCTCATCTGTTAAGAACAATATTGACTGTTTCATTCTCAGTGAAACTTGGCTAAATGCATCAGGTAGCAGAGAGCCGATTGAAACTATAAATTCTTACATTGTTCAAGACAAGACAGTGGAGGAATTGCATTCCTCGCAGCAAACCAGAGGGAGGGAGGTGGGAAGTCTTATTCCTGGAACAGACGCCACATGCAGCAACAAACTCCCGAATGTCCCTCATCATCTCTGGCCACCAAAAACGTTGGGCGAGGAACTGCTTAGTCCGATGGGCCCCCGGGTGCCCTGCCAAGCGGGAAGAGTGTCCCCACTGAAGAACCTGTGATGTAACACCATGTGGGACAAATAGACAACCAGGAGGCTCCCCCCCAGGACCGGGATCAGACCTCAATGCCTCCTGAACAACTGCCTCAACCTCCCACTGAATAGGTGCTACAATAAGAATAACAGGCTCTAGGGTAGGATCGCTATTCGTGCGATTGTACATACGAGACAAAGCGTCGGGCTTAATATTTTTAGAGCCTGGGCGGTACGTGAGCGTGAAATCAAAGCGGTTAAAAAACAATGACAATCGCGCCTGCTGGGAATTACGTCGTTTGGTCAGCTGAATATATTGAAGGGTTTTGTGGTCGGTCCAAACCACAAAAGGGTGCTCAGCTCCCTCCAACCAGTGGCGCCACTCCTTGAGCGCCAGCTTGACTGCTAATTACTCTCGGTCACTAATACTATAATTGCGTTCGGCGGCGGACAAAGACCGGGAGAAGTACGCACATGGGTGAAGCTTATTATTGCAACAAGGGCGCTGGGACAGAATAGCACCCACGCCCACCTCCGAAGCATCTACCTCTACGACAAATGGGAGGGAGGGATCGGGCAAAACCAAAATAGGCTCGGAGCTAAAAAGTTTCTTCAATTCCTGAAAAGCAGCATCAGCTGCAGGGGACCAAAAAAACTCCCAGGAGGTATTCTTTTTAGTGAGCGCAATAATGGGGGCAGCAACCGCGCTAAAATTACGAATAAACCTCCTATAAAAGTTCGCAAAACCCAGAAAGCATTGGACCTCTTTAACACTCTGCGGTGCAGGCCAATTCCTGACCGCAGCCACCTTATCCGGGTTCATCTGCACCGAACCCTTTGACACAATGAAGCCCAAAAATGAGACAGTCTGGGCGTGGAAAACACATTTCTCGGCTTTGACAAAAAGTTTGGCACGGAGCAGGGCTTCCAGTACGCGTCTGACGTGTTGTTTGTGCTCAGACAGTGTTGAAGAAAAAATTTAAATATCGTCAAGATAAACGAAGACTAATTTCTCCAACATCTGTCTGAGCACGTCATTAACAAATGCCTGGAACACCGAGTGGGCGTTAACCAGCCCGAAAGGTAAGACCCGATATTCGTAGTACCCGTCATGCGTGTTAAAAGCCGTTTTCCATTCGTCCCCCTCCCGAATACGAATCAAATTATACGCATTACGAAATGCTTCGTAAGCATGACGTAAAAAATGACGCCTCCTGTAGACGTTCAAACGCGGAATTCATTAAGGGAACGGGATATCTGTTCTTAATGGTGATTTTATTCAAACCTTTGTAATCAATACAGGGTCTCAGACCGCCATCCTTTTTCCCAACGAAAAAGAATCCCGCTCCAGCGGGGGACGTGGACGGCCGAATAAACCCATTGGCGAGAGCCTCCTGGATATACACTCGCATGGCTTTACGCTCAGGTCCTGACAGCGAATATAGCGAACCCCTAGGCGGTGTTGTGCTAGGATAGAGATTAATCTCGCAGTCGTACGGACGATGCGGGGGAAATGTAGAGGCTTGTTGTTTGCTGAATACCTCAGCCAAATCGGCGTAATCCCAGGCAACATTCGGAGGCAAGTCAAAGTTCAGGGTAGCCCCATATTCTTTACCCTGATCAGAATCTAATTAATCTGTGACTGATTCCAAATCGCTTAAGTTCCCCAAAAAGTAATCATCCTCTGGCTCTCGCCAGTCATATTGAGGATCCCATTCTAACCCCTCCTCTGCCCCTTTCTCCAGTCTAGGAGGGTACAGAGTGATAACCTCTTCACAATCGCTCTCGGCGTCAGCCTGCCCCATTGCTTCACGTCCGAAAGAACCATTATCATTAGTTTTACAATGTGTGCTACACTTGGGACCCCAGCGGATGATAGGATTAATTTGTCTCCCCCAGTTGATACAAGGATCATGTTCCCGTAATCATGAATGACCCAAAACTATAGGGAACGTGGGGGACCTGATAATGAAAAATCGAACCTCTTCAGAGTGGCTACCAAAAGTGATGAACATTTTTAATGGTTCGGAAACTTCAGTTATAACTCCCGTACCCAGCGGGCGACCGTCCAAAGTTCTGACAGAACGTGATTGTGAAAGTGCAACAGTAGGGACGGAGTGCCTCCTAGCCCACTTAAATCCATGAAACAATCAACTGCGCCCGAGTCTACAAACGCATCAATAGTAAATCTTTTACTCCCAACAGTAAGTTCTACGGGGATGTTCGGAAGGGAGATTGAGTCTGCCCTTCTAGCACCCCCTGAACAGCTAGAGGGGTCTTTCTGTTTCCCCGAAGTCTAGGACAATGTGGACAGATATGGCCCGGCTTATTACAATTAAAGCAGATTATTCTTCTGCTAATGGGTCTCTTAGACTGACGGTTAAACGAACCGTCAACATGCATGGGCTCAAACGAAGTAGAATCTTTAATGGGTGAAATAGGACATGCGCACTCACCACTAGCAATTTTAATCCCATTGTCAGCCAGCGAGGATTTATTTACTCTCTCCCGGCTGCGTTCGCGTATGCGATTGTCAATTCGCACAGCAGTGTGAACTAAGGAATCTAAAGTTGAGCAGGGTTCTAACGTAGCCAGCACATCCTTAATCTCCTCCGTCAGGGCATGGCTAAATACTGTCATCAGAGGAGCCTCTGGCCAGCCTGTTTCCGTGGCCAGAGAGCGAAAAGCAATAGAAAACTCAGCTGTGCTTTCCTTGCCCTGTCCTAAGTGCATTAAACGCGTAGCTGCGTCTTGTCCACAAATTTCTTGATCGAAAACAGAAACCATTTCCTTAACAAGGGCCTCTACCGAATTTACAACCGGTGAGTTAGATCTAATTAGTGGGCCGACCCAAATGAGCGCTGTGCCAGCCAACAGGGATAGTATAAACGCAACCCGAGGGTCCTCATTACTAAACCGTGACGGCTGAGCCTTAAAAAATATTTCACACTGGGCAATAAAATCCTTACACTTCCCAGCCTCGCCACTGTATCTTTGGGGAAGCTGTAACTTAGGTTCTCGGGGAAAATGTATGGGTGGTGCTTGTGCAACTCTTTGTGGAGTCTGTAACGTTAGAGATTTAATACTCTCAGACAAATCTAACAGGACGCTCTGCTGGTTCTGCAGAGCAGTCTCCTGCACGTGTAACCTCTCAGCAAGATCAGAACGTTGATTGCAAACAACAGAAAGTGAATTAGCAAATCCAGTCAACATCTCTTGTTGGCTGGCAATAGCCTTCTTAATTTCAGCCACCGCTGACGTCTCCATTGTGGCTGAAGTGTACTGTGATGGCGTTGGTGTTTAGACGCCAAGAGCAGTGGCCCGAAATAAAAGTAAAAGCCAGCAGCGTGCTGAGAGGCTAAAACAAATGGAAATCACCAGGCTCGTGCTACCAACGGACCTGACGCCGTCCGTGGTAGCCAAAGGGGAGCTCAACAAAATACAAAAGAAAAGGGAAAATAACCCAGATAAATCCCTTACTCACTAACACTATTACTTTTATGCAACGAAGATCCAGCCAACACTCTCTCCTAAAATACCTTACCGGCCAAAGCGTCAAGCGCAAAATGACACTCTAGCAACACGAACGAGGAAGGACAGGAGCTTAAATAGGGTCCGGGCAACGCCCCCAATCAATGGCTTGCTAAGGAATGCTGGCTAAGGAATCCGACGGTGAGCAAAACGATATCGTCCCGGACGAGAGGAACAAAAGGAGCTAACAAAGCTCCCAAACCATGACAATATGTGCCATAATCTGTCCATCATGTCATCATGCAATGACATGATGGACAATTTTATCTATATTGTGGGTCACATAATTGTCAATATTGCCCCAATTAAGAAAAAGGTAGTAAAAAGGAAACCAAAGGCTCCTTGGAGTAACGGGTAAAGTGTGAGGAAGTTAAAAAGATCTTGTAGAACGTAAATGGCAGAAAAACTTCAGGTAAATTATGAAATTTATAAACACGTACTTGCGGCCTACAATAATTAAATTAAACTGTCCAGAGAACAGCACATCTCAAAAATTATAAATGAAAACAAAAATAATACCAGGTACCTGTTCTCTACAGTTGATAAATTGATTAATCCCACCCGATCAACTCCTGCTGACCATCTATCATCAAATAAGTGTAATGAGCTTGCCGCTTGCTTCAAAGAAAAAATTTCCATCAGATCAAACATCTTACAATTACGTAACAGATTTCCTACACATCATTTTGCACAGCTGTCCAAACTAGAATACACACTTTTCAACCTGTTAATATGAGTGATCTTGATAAAGTAATACGCAATCTCAAGTCTTCTACCTGCTCTCTTGACCCCATTCCCACAACACTATTCAAATGTGACTCTCACTGTTTGTTACAAGATCCTCTACATATTACCAATGCGTCCCTTCAGTCTGGTGATTTCCCCATTTTGTCAAGCATGCCATTAACATTCAAAAATAACAAGCTTGATCCATCAATAACCAGCCAGTACAGGCCCATCTACAACCTTCCCTTTGTCAGTAAAATCATAGAGAAAGTCATCTACAATCAATAACACATTTACCTAACCCATAACAATCT
The DNA here is from genome assembly GCA_029721435.1 of Gymnothorax reevesii. Lineage (NCBI taxonomy): Eukaryota > Metazoa > Chordata > Actinopteri > Anguilliformes > Muraenidae > Gymnothorax > Gymnothorax reevesii. The sequence goes on from CM056576.1 coordinate 60,419,676, forward strand.
GTATGATGACTACCAATCAGGATTCAGAACCAATCACAGCACTGAAACTGCACTGGTCAAGGTTATCAATGATACAAAACTCAACAATGACTCAAAATCTCCATCGTGGTATTATTAGATGTAAGTTTCGCATTTGACACAGTTCACCATAGCATACTACTACACATACTAGAAAACTACATAGGCCTCTCAGGATTATTCATTCAGTGGTTCAAGTCATATCTACAAGACAGAACATTCCAGTATCACTTGGCAATTTCTCATCAGCAATTCTCAGTCTGAATTGTGGGGTGCCACAGGGTTCTGTCCTGGGCCTACTTTTATTCAGTCTTTACATGCTTCCCCTTGGTCCCATAATCCAAAAACACAGTGTCTTTAACTGTTCATATGCTGATGATACTCAACTATATGTGTCAATGTCCCTCGATAATCTTACTCCCATGAATAATCTGGTCAATTGGATAGACAAAATAAACCACTGGATGTCACAGAACTTTCTCCAACTCAAAGAAAGAACAGAAATTCTGATTGTAGGTCCACAAAAACAGAGACAAGAATTCCTATCCATTTCATCTTCGCTTCCGTTTAAGACCAGTGAGCATGTCAGAAATCTCAGTGTTATTATTGACAAAAATCTAAATTTCCAAGATCATATAACCTCCATCACCAAAACAGCCTTTTTCCACCTAAAAAACATTTCTAAACTCAGGTCATTCATGTCTCAATCTGACTCTCTCAATCTGAAAAACTGGTTCATGCATTCATGTCCAATAGATTTGATTACTGCAACGCCCTCTGTACTGGACTCCCTAAAAAAAACATCAACCGACCAGAGGTCGCGTTACACTTTTTGATTGTCCGTCATCATGACGGACAGGGGCATAAAAATTTTGTCATAATCAATTATTATCCATCATTGTAATTTTATTTTTTTAAATGACAACCGTTTATTTTTTTAATAAAATGAACAGAATAATTAATATATTATGCATTAGCTGATGCCGACAGTGATTCATGTAGACACACATTGCGCACTGTGTTAAATACAGCACTGCATGGATTTTCAAACTTACTGCTGTATGAACTTTATAAAACTTTACAAATGATTTCTCCCCCCACACAGTAACAGTGGGCAAATGAACAATGCTTTCAGCTATTGCTGGGCCTCACCAGTGGCGGGCGGTGGACGGGAAACTAGGGAGACAAAAAACATCCCATGAAAGGGATGAGATTAGTGACCCGATTTCAATCATTGTTCTTGGTCAACATCTTAGTTTCCCTTATAATGAAATGTTTAAGCGAGTAAATATTAAATTCGATAAAATGTTAAATTTACGTGCCTTAATAGGCAACTCTTCATAAAAAAACCACTGTGGATTTTCTGCATTAAATTTTGTCACATCCTAAGCAAGTCGTCAAACCTGTGCATAATGATTGTTTAATTGAAAAAGATTGAAATGCGCTCTTTTTTGCATTCAACTGGTGCGTTTCAATTCTCATCTTAACGAAGACAATTCGCTACACCTGAGAGGGGAGAGCTGAAGTGTCTTTTACCAGGGAAATTGGCAGAAAACAGATCAAGACTAATAAGCAGTTTAAAGACATGTTTATCAACCTCCTTGTTCTCTGTCCACCACCTGCCACTGAGCTTCAATAAGCCTAACAACCGCAGTCTCTCTAAGCGATCCTACAAAGTTGCTTTGTTATGTTGTTATGTCAACCGGGTCTTTCCCCACCTAGATATCTGTGTGTTCGCATAACAGAGATGGCGTTTCTAACATATGACCAATCGTCTACTGGCAGCAGAACAAAAAATTTTACAAATGAAGAGCAAATGATCATATTACAAAAATATGAGAAATACAGGATCATACCAGAGATGCCAAGTCTGACGCATTCGGCTTGAGTATCTCACTTCTTAGTGGCATTCATGTTCCTGTGCCGTAGTCAGAAATTATTCAATCAACGCAAACTCAAGAAATTAACTCACGGAATTCAAGTCATTGCACATTTAGTTAATCAGTTTTACATGCATTATGGTGGATTTCCCCACTAGTGACTTGGAAATTGATTATGACTCGGGAATTCTCACGCTTCTCTTTACTGAAGGATTGAAAGCAACGGTATTGCATTAAGATGTTTCAAATGGTCTTATTTCATTTATACTATTTAGATGATCATGAAACACATGCAATGTTTCTGATCCCTGAGTAAAGAGAAGCATGAGAAGTCTTGAGTCATAATCGCTTTCTATAGAGAGGTCCACCTTCACGTAAGTGAAACTGAAACTTCAATGCACAAGTACCTAAATTCCGCGTGAGAATCTCATTAATATGCGTTCATTGAATAATTGCGGACTGTGATGAATAAGCCTAAAAAATGCGTGAGACCTACGCCAAATGCGTGAGACTTGGCATCTCTGTCATACGGATCGAAGATAATGCTCGAGACAATATGACACCCACCACCAATTGGATGGGGGTGTGAATTACATTCTGTCAAAGTGATGGATGGCCTTCAAAATATTCCGTCATTATTTTAAAAAATCTGTCAATGACGGAAAATATTTGGTTAATGCGACCTCTGAAGCCGACTCCAACTCATCCAAAATAGTGCAGCTCCAGTGTTAACAAGAAGAAAGAAAATGAAACACATCGCACCAATTCTCAGAAATCTTCATTGGCTACCAGTCCAATACAGGATTTCAGGTGGGCTTGTAGTTTCTAGAGGAGCAGATATAATTGTTTTACAGTCTCCTAGTCCGTAGTCAGTCTGCCCTCGATGTTTACGAGATTATATCTGATAATCGCAATCCTAGTCACTGAATATCATCGGGATTTCACCTCCAGAACCTCACTGCCCAGGTCTGTCGGTCTACAAATTGGTAGTTGAATTGTCAAGTCAAGTAATTTAAATTTGAAATGACTAATGCAGAGGCACTAACCCAAACATGCCCGTTTTTACTATTTAGTTACGCCAAGTCACCTGTGCACTAATGATTGGTTGGAAGTGTTTAATTTTGTGATGTTAATACCGTCATGTTGAGAAATAACTTTATTAAAGTAAAAGTCCTGCATTCAAAATCAAATTTAACAGTAAACAGGCAAACAAACAGACAGACAAACAGGCCAAAAACAATATGCCCCCAAATCTTTTATTCTGAGGGCATAAAAAGTCAATTTTTGTCAATTATACCCAGACAAATGACTTTTGAGCCAGGACAAGTAAAAGGTAAATTTACTTGTCCGAAGGACAAGTGCCTCAAAAAGTTTATGTCAAGCCCTGGTTAAGGGCTAACGTAGCATTGCATATTATCTCAAACATTTAACACCGTGTTGTATTAACGCGGTGCGGCTTGCGAAGAGCCATGTAGAGAGGCTCTGAATGCTACATGACATTAACCCCATCTTGAAGGATGCATGGCCCTACGATGGACATGATGGATATCCTGTTTTGGATTACGATGTATCTCTGTTGACAATGGCAAGATCCAACAAGTTTGGCTCATGATCCAAATATTTCCTGATCTTTGCTCAATTCTGGTGCTGAAACGAGATTAGGCTTGGCAGCTACTGTGACTGGACAGTCAACATAATTTACCAGTATGTGGTTTCGGAAATGGAGATTAGAATTATATATAATAATAGTATAATAAAGGCTAAATTAAAGGTATTTGTATCATTTTGTCAGTCACAAACAAGAGATACTGCGGTACACCGGATCGGAGCTGGTTTTGTTTTCAGCCGAAATACACTACATGGAGGACAGAGAGCCCCCACTCTCCCCGTAACAAGTTAGAAGTCAATGAATCCAACCATAACCGTTCAAAGCTGTTAAATTGAGGTAAAAAACAATCCATAAAGAAAAATATCCTACATACAGTATATAGTTCCTCGACTTTAATAAGTAGTTATTGAAAAAAAATTGAAGTGATTACCTGATTTCGGGCTTCTACTTCCAGCTCTTCTTTGACGTGTGCACACAATAGCATTCGCGCGCGTAGACGTGATTACGGCACTGCTATTTCACCTGGCAACAAGAAATACTATTTTCTGATTGGCTGATAGGTTGCCCGATTCAAGCAGAGCCGTCTGCCTTTGCCTCATCCATTCATAGATTACAAATCTCTTTTACAGTTTATGCTACTAATGTGTGGCAAGTTTTATCACTTCTCAGTGGCGGATCTAAAAAATTTTACATGGGGTGGCAAAGGGATGGCAAGAGGTCTGGGAGGGGTGGCATGGGACATCCTCAGTGTGGTGTTAAGAAATCCCCAATTCCAATGAGGTTGGGACATTGTGTAAAACGTGCAATAAAAAAAGAATACAATGATTTGCAAATCTCATAAACCCATATTTTATTCACAGTAGACCACAGACAGCATATCAGATGTACTGTAGTGAAAGTAAGAAGTAAAGACAGGGAGAGGTTCACCAATCTGCAAAAACACTGAATCTAAAAATTGGGGAGCAATTTCAGAAAAATATTCAATGTATTTATTGTGCAGTGAGTCTCAAAAATGGAAACCAAGAAAAAATGGTTGATTATATAAAAATTACTTAACATTTTTTTATTTAAAATGGCATTTGGTGTTATATAACTATGTCTTGTATCTAATGATGTCAAGTAAGTGGAAGTTGTGCACACTCAACTGAACAACAATGACACTTTTGGAGTAATTCAGTAACCACTTTGCGCCAGATTACATAAAATGATGACAGGCCTAAACACGGATGAACCTGGTTGATCAGTTTCAACTTTTCATTGTCGGGGCCATTAGTGCTTTAGGTTGTGTAATGTGTACTGCTTTAAATGTAAACCCTACTTGCTGCATGACGTGCACAAATCATGCAGCTGACAACAGAACAATGGATTCTGACAGCGATGCCTGGCTAATTTTGTGTTCTTTGTATGAGGTGAAAAAGTACACAGTTGTGTAAATGAAGCTTAGCGGAAATTCAAGCAGGAAGACTTTCTCTTCACGCATGCCCACTATGCCTTTGTATAGTTTCTGCTTGTACTTTAAAAATTACTCTGCCTAACTTATGAACCAATCGGAATCCTACTCCGAGTCTCTGGACCAATCATTCGCTAGCTGTCAAATTTTAGAAGTACTCGCTCTCCCAGCAGTTAACCAGCTGTCAAACGCTTGATATGCTCTGCAACCCCTCCTCCTTCCCAGCACCATCCTCTGAGGACGGCCTAGATAGTCCCCCGAGGAATCCGCGATTCCGCGATCGCGGAATTTACCGCAGATTTCAAAGCCCTCCGCGGAAATCAAAGCAGTCCGCGGAATATAGGGCGAGGTGCAGAATTTTATATTTTACAAGTATTTTTCATCCCGGCCGCTAGATAAACGGGATCTAAGACTCACAGCTGTTGCTGCCGGTTACGGAAACTGATTTTTTTTCTGTTGTATGCAGCATAAACTATATAAAAAGATGGACGCAACACCCTTATTTGAAAAAAGAAGCCCATGTGGAAGTACCGTAGAATGGCATTCTATTTAATGGCCAGCAGATGGCGACGTCAGTGGTTGCAGAAAATGCAATGCAATAGAAGTCTATGAGAAAATGACCCTACTTTCCAACCTGATTTTTTATTTAAATAATGATTTTTCACATCATTTTATGTTAGCTATAGCAAGTTTCAGGTCTCCTTCGACATATCATGACATTCGTTTTCGTGAATTATGGTCCCATATAAACTAGAATAAAGTATAAAGCCAGAATATGCTTCTGGGGCGTCGCTATCCTCTGGTCCTCGTCCGATACGGTCAGAACCAGAGCCACGTTCCTCCCCGGATCTTCGATTCACTTCATCTTCGAACCAGTGGGTGACATCACGGTAGCTTCATCCATCTTTTTATGCAGTCTATGGTATGCAGTAACGTTTACAATATCCTGAGGATACAGTGAATAGTGTACACTTTGTTTAAATCTTTACTTTGATCTTTGGCACTTGTTCAGTTACTAAGCCTCGTTCACCCATAGTTTGGTGAAATGTTTTGCACTTTTATTTGCATAACTTATAATCTGCTCAAGAGGGACAAAAAGAATAGTGATGCTGCTTATTTTATAACCACAATGTTTCGCAGTGTTTTGGTATTGCAAATAATTCCATAAGAGAAATTTTGCTTCATTATTACCTAAATTTGCTTTATAACTGGTCATTTTAGGTTTTTTTTAATGCCCGCAGAAAATCAACTTTCAAGCCGCGGAATCAAGAATTGCTCTCCGCAGAATCAGGAATGTTCTCCGCGGAATCAACACTTTTTCTCCGCAGATTCCTGGGGGGACTACCTAGACTCCTCTTCAGCTTCAGCTCTCCGATCACTTTGCACAAAACTTCCTTTTAAAACAATCATTAGTCCTGACCTGTTTCTAATCGGGCAGAACAAGCCGCACCTGTTAACTGTGGAGTGCTCTTGGAGTGAACCTTCTGTTAATTATGAAAATGACTGAGAACAGGTCAGAACTAATAATTGTTTTAAACAGAAGTTTTGTGCAACTCAATTCTCTGTTCGTGTTCCGCAACTGGACTTAATTTAGCCCATGATTTAATCGCTGTTAGATCGCATGCGGAGAGAAACCGCGTCTTCGGTTGCCAATCACGATAATTGGAAAACGCGTCAATAAATGAAAATGATTGAGAACTAGCCGACTAATTGCAGTCAGAAAGTGACGTGTCTCAGCACCCCTGCTGGCTACGCCACTGTCGGCAAGTGCACGTGCCAAAATAAAATTATCCCTTTGTTCTAAAAATGTAGCCTATCGGAATCAACATGGTATATCGAAATGTATTTATGACCACAAAGACGTTTCATGACACCTCCTAGAAATATCAAAACGAAGACATTTCAATGATAAACCTACCTGGTCCGCCATGTTGAATTTACTTCACTGGAGGCCGCCATTGGGTCATTGTTACCAGGGCCTTAGTTTCAGCGCAAGCGGAATGAGGCTCGGGCACCAGGTTGGAGGCTTGTCAGACTCCGCGCGTTTGATGCAGGACCGTAGCTAAGTATTTGAGGAGCCGAATATTATATTACCATTTTTTTTTTTCTTTTTGGTGAATTCAGCTTTTATTTTGATGCTTTGAGGGGCTTTTAGACATAGTGGCGATTACAAGCATAGTTTTAAGAACTGTAAAGTTAGGGGGGCAAGGGTCGACAATGGGGTGCTGCCCCTCCGTAGATCCGCCCCTGTCATTTCTCAGTGTGAGAAATGTCATATGTGGCGTGAGAGCGTGTGAACTTATTGAAATGCCTGAGTGTCACGCTCAGTGCGTGAGACTTGAGAGCCCAGAATCAATGCAAGCCCGAAGTTGGCAAGAGACAGTCATACAACATGTCTAGATGTTTGTTTTGAAATTTGCAACTGGATAGTGTATTGATGATCATGATAATGATGATTACTATTATCATTGTCATCATTGCTGCTAATATATTTTTGACAGCAGTCACTACCCAGTCAACAATTTGATGTCACAGTGATGTCACAGGTGATACCACAGCGTGAGTTTTTTGTGATTTCACAGTGACCTCAATTTGAAGCCTCACAAAGTTCTCATAGTGATGTCACAATGTGATATCAAAGTTAGACAACAGTGTGATTTCACAGTGACCTCAATTTGAAGCCTCACAAAGTTCTCACAGGGATATCACAGTGTGATATCAAAATTAGACAACTGTATGATATCACAGCTGTAGATCTCACTGTGATGTCACATTGTGATATCAAAGTGAGACGTCACAAAGTGAGAAGGGGTAGATGTGGCGCGAGTAAAAATTCCGGTTTTCACCGCTTTCACTGTGTGTATTATCTCTCCAACTTCTTCTAATGTATTCTTTTTTCCTTTGAGTCTGTGAACAAAGGTTTACATGTTAAGTTAGACATTACATTAGTGATTGCAGCGGGATTCAAACCGGGAAACCTGTGGAGAAAGCAATGTTAGACACACCACACACTGTGGCCTTAACCACTACACCAACTGAATTTGTAGCCAACTCAGCACATCAGTTTCCATTCATCATTGAAGAAATAATATATTCATTTATTTTTATTTATTGTTTTTAATGAGGTAATGAAGAGACTTTATGTGATCCATTTTGACGTCTTTCATGCTGGTGAGTTTGCTGATCTATTGACACTTGGTTGAATAATTTGAGCAGTACACACCATTGTTTGTGGCTGAGTTGGATTAAAGTTAGGCACAGGGATAGGGATAGCATTCCCAATGAGTTGGGTTAAGGTTAGGGTTAGGGATGGGGATAGCATTCCCTATGAGTTGAGTTAATGTTCAGGATAGGGATAGAGATAGTTAAGTTCGTTTGGTTAGCGTGAGCACGAGCGTGCCGTGCGTGGGCACAGTACGCGACCACGGCTGGAAGAGGTGGATTAGGGCACGATCCATCCCGTCCTAGTTATCAAATGTGAAAGCAACTGTACTTCAGCGCGGCAGATTACCGTTATGTGTCATGGTTGTCTTGTTCTGACAAATGCAGCGGCGAAAGGATCTCTCCATTCAAGCGAGGAAATTCAATACTTGCTCAAAATGTAGGCGCGCAAAAGCATAATCCACCACTGCGTAGCTACTACGCACAAAAAAACTCTGAGGTTTTCGGAATAATTTGTGCGCAGTTCATATTCGCGGGCTCATGACAGAACAATAGATCAGTGTCATGACAAAATTAAAGAAAATGTCGCTCCGATGGTTATATCAAAGTGCGCGATGCGGTGCCCAAGTCTTGCAGCTCAAAGTTATGAGGCAGATAAATTTTACATCATGTAAATGGGCCGCCATTTAAGTACTTAAGTACTGTGAAAACGGCACGATCTCACATTTTCATATGATTACAACAAATGTATCAAATCTGAGCAGTGTGACAACATTTAAGGCTTTAAAATGCCATTTCTTGAGCCATCACGTGGCGCTGCTCTGGTGACATTTGTTTTCAATATTGTTTTGATCAGAGTACACAAATCTCTGCATTTAGAGGCAAACATTTCATAAAAATGGAATTCCAAGGTTAAAATATTACAAAAGTATATTTATGTGTAATGTGAAGAAATACCACTAGATGCCAGTATTGACCTTTTTTTTTGTTAAGCCCAGTCTGGAGCTAGGTTTGGGCATGTCCTGGGCTTGTCAGTGAGGGAAAGTCCCAGAGAAGAAAAAAAATGTCTAAATGTTGGAGGGGGCTGCAGAAGAGTATATAAGGAGAGAAATTGCAAGGAGATGGATACATTTGACCAGACCTGTCACTCTGTTCAAGACCTGTGAAGTTTTTTTTAGTGGATTTTTGCCTGTGTTGGAGCATTTTCCTCACCCGGAACATCACCAAGCGACCCCATCTCAAGGGACTGTAAATATTTTTTTTTCTTGTATATATCACTCTTGGTCAGTAGAGTAGATTGTAGGTTAGTGTTAGTGTTTGTTTAATTAAACCTGTTTAAGTTTTTAAATTTTGTCTGTCATCCCTTGCTGTTATATATGTTATAACAAATTGGGGCCATAACAAATTGGGGGCTCAAGTTCGGGTCAGACCATTGTGTGAGTCATTTATTGAAAATCTAACATTTCAAATTGTAAAATTGTTTTTAGAATTTTCCTATATATATATATATATATATATATATATATATATATATATATATATATATATATATATATATACACTCAGCAACAAAAGTTTCTGTGACACCATTTATGTGTATGTTATAAATGACACGCAAAGATCTCAATGCAATCAATATGTTTATTTAACAGGAGAAACACTGACTTTTCAGTGCCAACGTCACTCAAAACGAAAAATGTCATTTTCATGCGTCATGAAGCACTTGTCTGACGTCTAACCAATTGTGACCTTCACACTTCAATACCGGGTGTGACTTCCTCGTGCCATGATGCAAGCAACGCATCTCCGGCGCATGGACTGAATCAGATGTGCCAGAAATTGCTGTGGGATGTCATTCCAAATCTGACGTAGACGTTGTCGCAATTCCTGGAGTGTAGCTGGCGGGTTATCCAACCGCCGCAAACGTCGATCCATCTCGTCCCAAAGATGCTCGATTGGGGACATGTCTGGAGATCTGGCTGGCCATGGCAGGACATTGACATGTTGTTGCATCAGATACTGCTGTACAATCCTTGCAACGTGTGGTCTGGCGTTATCATGTTGCAGCGTTATTCCGGGACCATGCTGCATCAAAAACGGTACCACCAATGGCCGTAGCACTTCATCGCGATATCTTTGACCTGTCAGATTTCCATCAATAACAAGCAAATCTGTTCTGTTTCTAGCCGTGATCCCTTCCCAAATCATGACACTACCACCTCCAAAATGATCAAATTCCTGAACACAGTTGTTGGCATAACGTTCTCCACGTCAACGGTATACACGTAAACAACCATCACATCGGTTAAGCATGAATCTTGATTCATCAGTGAAGAGTACAAGATCCCACTGACGTTGGATCCACCGTCGATGTTGTTGTGCCCACTGTAGACGCAGTCGTCGGTGTTGTACTGTGAGTATTGGACGTCTTGCTGGCCGACGTGGGACAATGCCAAAATGACAGAGACGGCGACGGATTGTCTGTGCAGACAGTCGCCTCAAACCAGGTATCGTTCTTGCAGTTATGGTTGCAGGTTGGAATCGATTTCGGAGATGGGTTGTTCGAATCCAGTTGTCCTGTCTGGGAGTGGTTACTCGTGGACGGCCGCTGCGAGGACGGTCTCTGACATGTCTTTTCTGCTGATGACGCTGCCATAAGTTCCAAATGGTGTTTCGGTGGACATTCAGGCGATGAGCAACTTCCCTCTGCGAGGTTCCGGATTCAATCATCCCAATGGCCCTCCACCGATCATTTTCAGACAGTCTTGGCATTTAGAGGGTAGAGTTCCTGATCCGAAATGGCTGTGTTTTCGATAAGTGATGCTTCCGTCGTTCATCAGGCACAATGTGAACATTCCAAAAATTCTCCTCTTTTATTGCCATCCACAAGCATGATTAACGCACATTTTCACGTGCAAAGTCATTTTCTCGCATTTTCATGATTTCCATTTCAATGTTGTGTTTACGTGTACTGTTTCAGTCTGATATCACCATGTATGACAATTTCATAATTGCGTTATGAAAAATAATTAACAATAACAATTAACAATAACAATTAACAATGGTGTCACAGAAACTTTTGTTGCTGAGTATATATAGACAGATCAACAGCAATGGCATCACCAACTGTAGAGGTTTTAAAGTCTTCTAAAAAGACAGAACTGCTAGAAATATGCAGACATTTAGAGCTGACAGAGGTAAAACCAGCCATGCGAAAAGCAAGACTGGCTAGAGAGATTGTTGAATATTACATTGATGAAAATGTGTTTGCACCAGGAGATCTGGAACAGTTTCCAATGGAATATTCAAATGTAGAAATTGAACTTAAATTAAAACTTCAAGAGGTTGAAAGGGAGGAAAAAGAAAAACAAAGAGAATTTGAGTTAGAAAAATTAGCAAGAGAGAGAGAGAAAGAGGAAAGAGCAGAAAGAGAGAGACAGAGACAGAGAGATTTTGAATTAGAGAAGTTAGATAGAGAAGAAAGACTCCAAATGGAGCAACTAAAAATTAAAATTGAAGCTAAAAACAAATTTCGTGCTTGCCAGGAGGTAAAACTGGTGCCTCCATTCCTGGAGAAGGACGTTGATAAATATTTCCAGTGCTTTGAAAAGGTAGCTAAAAGTTGTCAGTGGCCAAAGGAACACTGGCCTCTGATGTTGCAAACTGTCCTCCAGGGTAAAGCTCAACAAGCCTACTCGGCTTTGTCTGCAGATGATTCCTCTGATTATGAGGTTGTCAAAAAGTTTATTTTGATAGCTTATGAGTTGATTCCAGAGGCTTACCGACAAAAATTCAGAGGTCTGAAGAAATCTGACAACCAGACTTATGTGGAATTTGCTAACGAGAAGAAAGTTTGCTTTGAGCGCTGGTGTTAGTTGAAGAATTCAAGAACTGTGTTAAAGATGATATTAAGACTTACCTTAATGAGAAGCGAGCACTAAATTTGCAATCAGCTGCCAAATTTGTAGATGAGCATGTTCTCACACATAAGTCCAAATTTCAGTCTAGCAGTAGCAATAGATGGTTCCAATTTCAGAAAAAAAGGTAACGGCGATACCCAAGATTCCTCACCCAAAGACAAAAACAATTCTGGTGATGGTGCTCAGAAATCCAGTTACAGATCTGATCAAAGTGTGAATCTGACAGTGACAAAAGTGGTCTAGTTTGCAGTTATTGCAAGAAATTTGGTCATGTTACAACTAACTGTTGGTTCCTTAAAGCTAAAAAAGAAAGGGAAAAGCATACCAACCTAAATGCCTTTGTGAAAACAAGGTTAGAAACCCCTGTAGTAGATAACCAATCTGCTAAATTGACTGCTCCTTGTGGAGCTAAGAAGCCTGATGCTGCTGACTTTGTGAGGGAGGAATTTCTTCCATTTGTGTCAGAGGGATTTGTGGCTCTGAATGAGCATTCTCCTCCTGTTGCCATATATATCCTAAGGGATACCGGAGCTTCTCAGTCACTTTTGTTGATGGACTCTTTGGAGTTAAGTGATGAGACCGCTTCTGGGGATTTCATACTTGTACAAGGTATTGAAGGGAGGACTGTATCTGTACCTCTGTGCTCTGTATTCTTGAAGTCAGATTTAGTAACAGGACAGGTAAAGGTGGGACTAATGTCAAGTCTACCTATCAAGGGTGTTTCTCTGTTGCTAGGCAATGGCCTGGCTGGGGGCGATGTAGTTCCCACTGTTCATCTTACTTCACAGCCGAGCACTGAAGATGGCGATGAAGACCCATCTCTGTATCCTTCCTGTGCACTGACCCGTGCTATGGCCAAGAAGGCTCAAGAAGATAATGATGTGGTGCCGTCCTACACATTGAATAGTCATGACACAGGTGGTTCGCCTCATGACTCTGTTCGGCCTACTATGGTTTCTCCATTTGAGGACTTATCAGATACTTTAATCAGTTCTCTGTTCAGCCAGCCAGATGGGTCTGGTGATTCTGATGTGTCTGGAGACTTGTCTCTGTCCAGAAAGCGGTTGATTCAGGAGCAAACTAATGATCCTGAAATTTGTGTACTAAAGAGGAGAGCCCTTCCTGATAAAGAAATAGATGCAGTTCCAGTTGGGTATTATCTCAAGGATGGTGTGTTTATGCGGCAGTGGCGCCCTCCGAATATCCCTGCCAATGCAGATTGGGCAGTGGTTAGGCAAATTGTCGTTCCGAAGGTCTCAAGGAATGAGATCTTAACAATGGCTCATAGTTTACCTTTAGGAGGTCATCTTGGTGTTAACAAGACTGTTGATGGGGGGCGTGGCCATGCCACTGAACTGCGTGGACATGTTTCTTTGAGCTCCCGGTGAAATTCGGCAAAAATCCTTCATAGCTTTAAAAAAATACGCGAACACAGCGATTAACCTACGCTGACAAGGTTACATAATAGGCCGTGAGTAAAATGCCACCGAGAAAAAATAATATACTCAGCAACAAAAGTTTCTGTGACACCAATATTGTTAATTATTTTTCATAACGCAATTATGAAATTGTCATACATGGTGATATCAGACTGAAACAGTACACGTAAACACAACATTGAAATGGAAATCATGAAAATGCGAGAAAATGACTTTGCACGTGAAAATGTGCGTAAATCATGCTTGTGGATGGCAATAAAAGAGGAGAATTTTTGGAATGTTCACATTGTGCCTGATGAACGACGGAAGCATCACTTATCGAAAACACAGCCATTTCGGATCAGGAACTCTACCCTCTAAATGCCAAGACTGTCTGAAAATGATCGGTGGAGGGCCATTGGGATGATTGAATCCGGAACCTCGCAGAGGGAAGTTGCTCATCGCCTGAATGTCCACCGAAACACCATTTGGAACTTATGGCAGCGTCATCAGCAGACAAGACATGTCAGAGACCGTCCTCGCAGCGGCCGTCCACGAGTAACCACTCCCAGACAGGACAACTGGATTCGAACAACCCATCTCCGAAATCGATTCCAACCTGCAACCATAACTGCAAGAACGATACCTGGTTTGAGGCGACTGTCTGCACAGACAATCCGTCGCCGTCTCTGTCATTTTGGCATTGTCCCACGTCGGCCAGCAAGACGTCCAATACTCACAGTACAACACCGACGACTGCGTCTACAGTGGGCACAACAACATCGACGGTGGATCCAACGTCAGTGGGATCTTGTACTCTTCACTGATGAATCAAGATTCATGCTTAACCGATGTGATGGTCGTTTACGTGTATACCGTCGACGTGGAGAACGTTATGCCAACAACTGTGTTCAGGAATTTGATCGTTTTGGAAGTGGTAGTGTCATGATTTGGGGAGGGATCACGGCTAGAAACAGAACAGATTTGCTTGTTATTGATGGAAATCTGACAGGTCAAAGATATCGCGATGAAGTGCTACGGCCATTGGTGGTACCGTTTTTGATGCAACATGGTCCCGGAATAACGCTGCAACATGATAACGCCAGACCACACGTTGCAAGGATTGTACAGCAGTATCTGATGCAACAACATGTCAATGTCCTGCCATGGCCAGCCAGATCCCCAGACATGTCACCAATCGAGCATCTTTGGGACGAGATGGATCGACGTTTGCGGCGGTTGGATAACCCGCCAGCTACACTCCAGGAATTGCGACAACGTCTACGTCAGATTTGGAATGACATCCCACAGCAATTTCTGGCACATCTGATTCGGTCCATGCGCCAGAGATGCGTTGCTTGCATCATGGCACGAGGAAGTCACACCCGGTATTGAAGTGTGAAGGTCACAATTGGTTAGACGTCAGACAAGTGCTTCATGACGCATGAAAATGACATTTTTCGTTTTGAGTGATGTTGGCACTGAAAAGTCAGTGTTTCTCCTGTTAAATAAACATATTGATTGCATTGAGATCTTTGCGTGTCATTTATAACATACACATAAATGGTGTCACAGAAACTTTTGTTGCTGAGTATAGTTAAAACATAACTGACTTTGCCGTGGATGACGACGAGTGCGATGCTAGTAGCATGACTAGCTCGACAGAAGATGCTAACCCATCGTCTCAGCCATTTACAGCGCCTACCGATTCGGACCCAAACCTGGATGTTATTCAAAGACTGGACCTCATGAGAAGTGATTTCGCCTCTAAACTGGACGGAGTTTTAAATGCAATACATGACGTCAAGAGGGATGTGAGAGACTTTTCAGGCCGCATGGACGCGGCAGAAGAGCGGATCAGCAAAGTCGAGGACGCGGTTAACTCGGGGAAGGGCAAGACCGAGGAGCTCATTAAACAAGTGGAGCAACTCACATATAAGTTGGACGATCTTGAAAACCGATTGAGGAGGTCAAACCTCAGGTTGGTTAATCTCCCTGAAAAAGCCGAAAAATCTGATGCAATCGCGTTTCTCGAGAAGTGGTTACCCGAAGCTCTGGGTCCGGCACAGTTTCCCGCGCCTCCAGTCATTGAGAGAGCACACAGAATTCCATCGGGGACGCAAAACGCCAAATCTACCCGACCGAGAGTTCTCATCATTAAATTCCTAAACTTCCAGGATACAGTCAGAGTAATGCGTGCAGCCAGAACCAAAGGCAAGATGCTTTATGGCGAGTAAGAGTTCATGTTTTTTCTGGACTTATTGGCCGAGCTACAGCGGCAGAGGAGACGCTTCTACGGGGTGAAACAACAGCTGAGGTCCCTGGATGTCCGCTACGGGATGGTGTGCCCTGCCAGGCTTTGGGTGACGGTCGATGGACAAACGCGCAAATTCAACTCCCCTGCGGATGCTGAAAAGTTCACCGAGAGTCTGAAACGCACCGGCGGTATTAAAGAGACCTAAGCCGGGATCCTATGGACGCATACTGTACATGGAAGCCTCATGAGTAATGATGTGGGGTAGACATTGGACTATTAATACAAACTGCACTAGCATAGTACAATTTATCCGCCTCGAAATTTTACATTAGTGCTACTGTTTTTGGATGCAAGGTTAGATATATTTTGAGGACTGCATTCTTTTGTTTACGAACTTTGAGAGGTGGAGGTGTGTGGTTTTTTTTTTTTTTTTTAAATATGTATACCCCCCACGATACCACTCCTGTCTACTGCTATGAGGGTCCAACAGAAGCTACAACCTTCTAAAGGCTCCTTGTTTTAGATTTTTAATTGTGCCCGATATCCAACAACTTTAAGCGAAGCATAGCTGCTTTATCGTTTCTTTATTAGATTCGTGTAATTACCAAATTTTTGCTGGGAGACTCCTAAGTTACATGCCTCTTCACTTTGGTTTGTTCTTGTCTACATGTGCCTTAGTTTTGAAAAGGTACACCAAGAATGTAGTTTGGCTGACAGCTCCCTTGCTTTGTATTGGATCCGTCTTTGCGTCTAGTTTTTCCCTTAGATGAAGGGGAGTGGGGGAGGGTACTAGTAGCTAGTTTCATGTAGATGACTCATTACCAAATCAGACACTGAAAACCGTTTTGAAATATCTTTGACGATCTTTTCAAAATTTAGATTTCAATTTTGCAATATTTTATTTTTGCTCCAGGACAAGGATCAAAGGTTATTTTTCCAAAGCCAACAACTCCTACAAAATATTTAGCCATTTCATGGTATTTACTGTATTTCCATGCATTGGTAGCCAAAGCATTGGAGACTTTAAGTCATTGCAGGCAATTGAAACACACAATTCCATTGTGAAATTTTTCAACAAGGTCAGCAACACAAACATCATTTATGATACCAATTTTCAATTGCTTTGTTGTTTTGAGTATAATAAATTTAGGAGATTGTCAGAAAATGTAATTCCGTTACCATTTTGTAATTCCGTTACCGCTGTCTCTTTGTCATAAATGGTATCCTACAAAATATCTGTGACATCATCTTGGTCTCTGAGGCCACAAAACAACTTGTCTTGCTGGAGCTGACAGTTCCCTGGGAGGAGTGGATGGAGGATGCACAGGGGAGAAGGAGGGAGAAGTAACAGGAGATGGTGGAGGATTGTCGGAGGAATGGTTGGAGGACTAGGTGCATGCCAGTCGAGGTGGGCAGTCAGGGATTTGCCAGCCACTCCCTGAGTAAGGCCTATGGCACACTGGGCATAACAGGCGTCAACCGAAAAAGAGCCATGAACAACAACGTGGAGGCTGCAGAGAAACCATCCAGATGGCTGTGGTTGAAGAGGGGAGAGCAGTGGGGCCACTTGGACACAGGCCAGGGTCTGATCAGCCTCGGTCGGGTCGCCTGGATGAGGGTGTCGGTTGTAAGACCCGAAACACCCAGTGACTCCAGGAAACAACAGTGATGATATGTCCAATGTAGTGCATCAGTAGAAGATTCTCTAACTGTGAACATACCAGTCAATATAAACATACCATGGCCTGGTCAACATCCTAGGCCACCAACTTAATCTTAAACCTACTGCATATCATTGCCAGATTTAAGAGAAATGCCTGTCAAAGTAAAGGCAAAAATAATGGCATTTTTTCTGCCGTAATTCCATTACTGCTGCTTTCACCTTCGTATAGCCTTCTACAAATTAGATTACCTCTAACTTTGTTTTATACAGCTCAGTAGGCATGCCAGTGGAACTGATAAATGCACAGGCAAGTAGCTACTACATTAGAGTAATAGATGGCAGGTAAAAATGACATGAAAATTACCCTTGATCTTCATTCCGTTTCCGTGGAATTGCCCACATAAAGAGCTATAACTGCTTTATGATATGTCCAATCATCACCACACTTGAGATCACACATCTACAGGCCATGCAACTTCTTCACACTGAATTTGGTTTAAATCTATTTTTAGGTGGTGCTGTAGCATAAATGGTCATGAACTATTTGAAAAAAATTCTGTGAGCAACTTTAAGTTTTTCATGATTCATAATGGTGAAGGTTGCTATGAAAACTTGGAAGAATCAAACAAGATGGCTGACATCAGCCAATCAAATTTCATTAGCCTGTATACTCACTTTAATTGTCATCAATCATGAAACTTTATACTGTTGTTCAGAATGTATAAAAGGGCAGTCTTGATGCAAATTACATAGATTTGCCGAATGGTGGCACTGTAGAGAGGTACAACAAATTTGATTCCCATTGGCCAATATGTGGTGCTGTAGTGAGAAAAACATTGTAAAATTGCAAGTTTTCAACCATTTGACTTAATGGTTCTAATTTTGCATATTACTTCTCTGAATGAGGATCAAGTAGTTTTTCAAATGAAAGAATAAATCTTTAAACATTTGCCTGGAATTTGTTAATCAGGTAACAGCTGATATTTCAAAGACATGACAGTGACTAATCAAAGTGAAATTTGCCATCCTCACTGCTTCAGAACTGATGATTAACTCATGTTGCTTGGACGCCATAGTTACTGCTTGTAGTTACATTTGTTTTTTTTTCCTACACAAATTAATAATGGTGTCTTCATTGTCCCAATGTTGGACCCCAGCATGAAAAAATAGTACAAAGCCTCTGCACCCGCTGGGCCAAACATGGGCAAATGGAACCCAAGGCGCTCTGAAATTTGTCATTTAAAAATTTCAGATGATACCTGTGTGTGTGTGTGTGTGTGTTTGTGTATGTGTGTGTGAGAGAGAGTGACAGACAAACAAACTAATGTTTCTGATGTGTTTGCTTGCGTTGTTTTAACATGTTGATATGGAAAGATGATGCCATTGTTACCTGCATCAGGTAAGTATGACTGGCAATGCATTCATTCCATTGAATTAACATGGTCAAAGCTTTTCTCATATTTGATCCATTCACTGTAGCGGGCAACATTTGAGCAAGCACACTTTGCAGTTTCTCTGTGGAAATGCAGTCTAGTTTATTTAGTCCTTTGGTGAAGAGGAAAATGTTTTCAGAATAGGCTGGAGCTTAGCTTTTGCCCATGCACCTAGTTAAGCAAGATTTGGTAACAGTTCACTTTTGTTAGCTAGAGTAGTAATAACAAACATTAAAACACATGACTGCTATTATGTATAGTGAAGTACTTGGGCGTTATGATCAGCTGGAAATATTAAGAAAAAAGAGCCACACTCAATCCTGATCAAGTCGACAAGCTAATAATTTACAACTAGCAGTTGGGGGTTAGTTACGCTCAAGGGTTATGTTGCAATAAATAAATAAATAAACAAGATAAAGAAATGACTTCTTAGGTTGAATTGTACAAACATGATTTTCTTTGAAAGTAATAGCACTAGTCTGTGCCTCGCTGTAAAGTGTAATTGACAACTCCATGGCCATTAATTTCAAAAAAGAAACAGTCAATCGGGCAACTCCCAACACCTGGTGTAAATTCATCCCTCACATATTAACTCACAGTCTTTTCCATTTGTAGGGCCGGTCCCTGATTTGCCAATAAACAAGAATGCAAGCACAATAGGCAATATCAAGGTCAGAAAAAATAATCAAGGTCATATCCATATGTCCAACAATAAGTTAACAATGTAATTATTATGAAAGGCCAAACCCTGTATCCAAAAACAGAGAAAACCACAGACAAAAGTAAAACTTTCAAGATGAAGTTTCAGATTCTTATTTAATAAAAACAATCTTTTAAAAAATAAATACGCTTACTACTTACACTGAAACAAATGTTAATATTTCAAACTGACCCCTTTATGGCACCAATAAATATATTATATTAATGTGTCATACTAAATGTGCCTGGAGATAGTACCAGAGAACAGCTGTCATTGACAACACAGGTACAATGTTCTACGTCCTGGAGCTCTTTCAATTATGTGGTAACATTAGTACAGGTGTAGCATGAATGGGCACAATGCTCATGTTCAGCTATTAAGGTCAGTGTTGTGCAGGGTTCAGTGATGGCACAGGCTGCAAAAGAAGAATGTGAAACAATCATGCTCAATGTGCTCAGAAGCACTCAGGTAATGACCCTGGTTGGCCCACCTCCCCACTCCCGCACCATCTCAGTGTCCAGCATAGGACACCCCATGCAGATCATCTTTCAGAAAGTCTGTCTGGAGCTTGGAATGTTTTAAGTTATCTTTCTTCCTTATAAAATGCCATCAACCATTTTCTCCAGAGGGTATGGTACATTCATAGTGAAAAATTAAGCATAACACCTTGAATAACACTGCATCTAAACAGATTAAATTAATTACAACAACAAATACTGAACATATTCTAGAATTATAAATTGACTGTAGTGTAATATGAAAAAGGGTCAATTAATTATGTACTTAGTCTTGACATGGTGTATGCATTGCTCTCTTTGGAACTTCAAAATTAAAAAAAGAACTGTTCATAAATGAAGCTGGTCTGTTTCAGTGAATAAAGTAATTATACACTCATTTTCAGACATTTCCATTTATACTTCCCATTAACATCCCTTCACAAGTGCTTAAACTCTGCATGAGTCTGAGTGTTAATCAGCAGTCACCTCTTCATGCCCTGCCCACAGCTGAGAACTCCACGTAGTGGGATGTGACATTTCAAAGTAAAAATGTTTAAAGTTCCAGCTTTTCTCCATTTCTGGGTCATGCCATTCTTTGCCATGGGAAAATTTTGAGGGAAATCCTCTCCACCTCTCCAGTCATTATTCATGTCCTCTGGTCTCTTAGCATAAAGATGCACTTGAGCCTTTCTCTCCAAAATACAAGTCCCAGTCATACACCCAAAGAAGCCTTCATTGCCTGCTAAGTTTGTTTTTCTCTACATACACCCCCAAATCCAGTGAAGTTCTACATTAAATCAATAATTTCCACGATGACAAAAGCCCACAGCAAATGGACTTGATCCAATTCAATCAAACGCTCTCAATCCCATTCGCTACCCTCAATGAAAATACTGTTCTATTCACATGCCAGGAACAAGCAATGGCTCTTAAATCATATTTTTATAGTATCAGTTTTAGCAGCAACACAATCTATCATTCTCTCACTTATATAAATATATATATTATAAAATTTAGCTCTCTCTCTCTCTCTCTCTCTCTCTCCTTTTCATCTCAGTCTCTTTTTCTACTCAGTCTTTCCAAAGAATGCATTCTTTCTTTGGGAAAATGGCCAAAGTTCAAAGTGCAGTGCAGATACTCCTCGCTCCAGTCTTTTTCTCCTCTCATCTCCTTGGCTTGTCACATCTGGAACAAAAGATACAGTAGGTTTGAAAGCCATGTCATTGAAAATACTTTTCAATGACCAACAGGCCAGCTATTAAATTACAGGTAAAAAATCTTGGGTTTTGTGTAAAAAGAATTTACCCATTCTAATGTTTGTTCATTTGATTGTGCTAACAGTACCATTGTTTAAACTATACACCAAGCAAGTTAAATAATGATGAATAGCCACTTTCTTCGCCAGCACACCATGGGCTGATGCTGTGCGCAGGGGTGGGTCTAGAATTTTTTTTATGGGAGGAGCAGATGGGTGCAGAACCATATATATACACAGCGCCCTCCATAATTATTGGCACCCTTGTTTAAGATGTGTTAAAAGCCTTAAAATAAATTCAATTTTTATTGCAGAAGCATACTCTCACACTGAAAATTGTCGAAAAATGTAACCTTCAACTCAAGTGAATTTTAAGAAAAAAAAGAACACCTAAGACATAATTATTTTTCAAAAAATCACCTGTTCAACAATTATTAGCACCCCTAACAATACCTAGGAATCAAATGTAATTGAAGTATTTCTGTAATTTCTGCAGTAGTTTACAAAGTTGATCAGAGTATCTAGGAACATTTAATTAGTAAATCATCTCTTCCTGTTTTCCTGGGGTAAAAATATGAAGTGACACAGAGGCCATTTCTCTTATCCACTCTTCAACATGGGAAAGACAAAGGAACACACCATTCAAGTAAGGCAGATGTGCGTCGACCTTCACAAGTCAGGCAATGGCTACAAGAAAATAGCCACTCGCCTGCACCTGCCCATATCTACAGTCAGAGGAATCATTAAGAAGTTTAAAACAACTGGAACAGTGGTAAACAAGTCTGGACGAGGACGCAAGGTTATTTTGCTACCACACACAGTGAGGAGGATGGTAAGAGAAATAAAATGTTCTCCAAAGCTCACTGTTAAAGAAGTGCAATAAATGATAGCATCTTGGGGTTACAAAGTCTCCAAAACAACCATCAGGCGCTATCTACATGCCAAAAAGCTGTTTGGGAGGCATGCACGGAAAAAACCTTCTCTCACTCACAATCATAAACGCAAACGTCTGGAGTTCGCTAAGCGGTACTGGGACTTCAACTGGGACCCTGTGCTTTGGTCAGATGAGACCAAGATGGAGTGTTTGTTGCCAAAAAGCTCTATGTGGGTCTGGCAGAACATAAAAGAGGAGTATGCAGAAAAGCACCTCATGCCCACTGTGAAGTATGGGGGAGGATCGGTGATGCTGTGGGCCTGTTTCTCTTCCAGAGGCCCTAGGAACCTTGTTAGGGTGCATGGCATCATGAACGCTTTGAAAAACCAGGACATTTTAAATCAAAATCTGGTGGCCTCTGCCCGAAAGCTGAAGATGGGTCGTCACTTCGTCTTTCAGCAAGATAATGACCCTGAACATGTGGCCAAAGCTACACAGAAATGGTTCGCCAGACACAGAATCAAGCTCCTCCCATGGTCATCTCAGTCCCCAGACCTCAACCCCATTGAAAACCTGTGGAGTGAGTTGAAGAGGAGAGTGCAGAGGAGAGGACCCAGGTCGCTGGATGATTTAGAGATTGTGCAAAGAGGAATGGTGGAAGATCCCTCATAATGTATTCTCCCAACTTGTGAAACATTATAGGAGAAGATTAGATGCTGTTTTGTTGGCAATAGGGGGTTGTACAAAGTATTAACATCAGGGGTGCTAATAATTGTGGCATGCAGGATTTGATGTAAAAGAATTATTTCTTAATGTGGGATTTTTTTCCCACTGAATAAATGCACTTGCCAATAATTATGGAGGGTGCTGTATGTGTATATATATATATATATATATATATATATATATACTGTATATATATGTGTACTAGCTGCTACCCGATTTGTAGCCCATTATTTTGTCGCTTTTAGATCGCATGAGGGAGAGAAGCAGTGTCTTCAATTGCCACTTGATTATTCTTGAATTCGAAAACGTGTTAATCAAGGGAAACCATCTTGAATAAGCCAGGACAGGTGTAACGCCAGCCCTGTGAGTGTTCAACTGTGAAATTTGAATTTGGGAGCTGTCAAGTTCGACTAATCAGAATGCTGCATTCGTGGATGAACGCGGTGCCCGGTCAAAAGCCTGGCTTTCGTGCAGGCTGTCTTATCACTCCCTCGGCCCCATCGCAAACAGTAGCCTGCTCGCTAACCGGAGTGAAATTGCCATTTTTTTTTTTTGCGTGCATGACTGTTTTTCAAAAATCGGGTGACGTCAAGTCCTGCCTGGTGTCCAAGTGGATATTCACACCAAATTTGTTGATAATCAGTTGAGAAATGTAGGAGAAAAACGTGTACATACACAGACGCACACACAGACACAGACACACAGACACACACACACACACACACACACACACACACACACACAGAGACAGACAGACATCAACCTCAAATATATTAAAGATACATATATATATACTAAATAAATATATATATATATATACACACACACAAACACACACACACATATATACACAGTTGCAATCAAAATTATTCCACCCCCATTGCAAATTGGGTTTTAAAGCACAATTTACAAACTTTCAGCTGCTTGTGATAAACAGATTAAACAAGAACATTTTAAATAGCTCAACACAACTAATATGACAAGTGGTTTCTCCAAATTTAACATAAAATTAAATTTTACTTGATTACTGCAGTCTCAAAATTATTCAACCCCACGACTAGAATCCCTCATAAGAGCATATTTGCAAATCAGGTGTTCATTCAAGCACACCTGGAGCTAATCAAGAGCTTAATTAGTTGCATCAGGTTTGCTTGAGTTAGAACACATCAAATACTTGCACTCGTTAGGGGTTTGTTGACAGTGACATTTGATTACATATTAGACATATGGCTGTCAAGAGAATTGTCCAAAAGGCTAATAGAGGAGATCCTCGCCTGGCACAAACAAGATTAGGATACAAAAAGGTAGCACAGGTACTGAATTTTTGTAGAGATACCGTTGGAAGCAAAGTTTGCAAGTTAAGAGTTAGAGGAAGAGTGGTATCAGTGCCAGGATGTGGCAGAAAGAGGAAGCTATCAATGACAGTCACCAGATTCCTGAGGAGACGTGGTCGAAAACCCTCGAGTGACTGCAGGAGACCTACAGCAAGACTTTGAGGCAGGAGGCACTGAGGTTTCAGTTTGCTGAGTAGGGCGCATACTAAATGTTGAAGGTCTACAAGAAATATACCTCAACTGATCCAAAAGCTCCAATATGCTCATAACCATATGAATAAGCCACAAAAGTTTGGAG
Source organism: Gymnothorax reevesii (assembly GCA_029721435.1). Classification (NCBI taxonomy): domain Eukaryota; kingdom Metazoa; phylum Chordata; class Actinopteri; order Anguilliformes; family Muraenidae; genus Gymnothorax; species Gymnothorax reevesii. The sequence continues at coordinate 60,444,170 of CM056576.1, forward strand.
ATATTGTTCTGTGGATAAGTTGATTGACAAGCACGAACCAATAGATTGCAATCTGTTCCCCTGTCTTTCCTATTCGTTGTCAATAGAGTTATCCTGACTTTCAAGATGGAGGCGACTGGAAACTACCTCACGGTACGGTTTGCATAAACAGTCTTTTTTAATAAACTACCTGTGCATTTTCAAAGTTCTCAGTGCCTCGATTTAAATGTTAGGGCCCTCGGAATTCTACCGATGAAGTGTAAGATTTTAGGCTTGCTCATGTTCGGGGATCCTTCGCCTTCATTCTTAAATTGGGAAGTTTCAACCTATGAGTGAAAAGATGCAGTGGCTGACAGGCGTGTGTTTCGGAGGAGAGCCGCAAACTGTCTCTTTCTCCTGAGTTGGCAACATGGGGTTGCATATGAGCAAGACTTGTACATAGCTCTCCAATTGGGCATTCCAGATTTGGGTGGGATTGGACATGCCAAATTCAAAAAAAAAAAAAAAGAGCTTTGACTGCAACTGTGCAGAAATACCAGGTTTAAAAAGAATAGATACATGCAAAAATAGTGGCAAAGCCACTGCGCCCGCTTGGCCAAACGTGGCCAAAATGGAACGCCCCCTATTGGCCATAGTATCAGTCCGATTGGGCTAAAAATTGAACTTACTTAGGACTTTAAAACGCTATATACACATATGCAATATGAAAAGGATCAGTGAAAAATTGAAGATGCTAGAGAGCAGACAAGCCAAAAGTTTACGCACGCACGCACAGACGTACGACATACCGCCACTAAAGACCCTGAGCATATCCTAAGCCCATTGGGCCTTTTAGCCAAGCGGGAAAAAAATTTGAGCATCTTAGCTTTTAGAATAAGGGAGCTAGAGCTGTTTGAGGTTTTGCAGAAAAAGCCGCCTGGTGGCCAGAACAAAAATCGCAGCATGACCAAAATCAAACTCGAGCTAGATCTGGGGCCCATATACATGCATATAAAATAGGAAAAGGATCCATTGAGAACTGAGGGCGCTATTGCGCTGAAACGAAATCAACGTATTTTATGACCATTGATCTATATAACCTTTAAAATTAGGTCAAATCAAAAACCCATGACATGTATGATGAACCCTTGGCAGAACACCCTACAGTGAAAATTTGAGCATCTTAGCTCAAAGAATAAGGGAGCAAGAGCTATTTGAAATTTTGCAAAATAAAAGCCACCTGTTAACCAAACCAAGAATGGCAGCACACCCAAAATCAAACTTGGGCTAGATCTTGGGCCCATATACATGCATATAAAATATGAAAAGGATGCACGCACGCACGGACCCACAACAGACCACCACTAATGACCAAAAGTAGAGCACAAGCCCCTTGGGCCTGTCGGCCAAGCGGGCTAACAAAAAAGCTGAAGCATTCCAAATGTTGATTTACAGTTTGACTGTAAACGTTACAAAAGAAGCTTCAAGCTATTTGGTACAGGCCTAATTTTAGAGCAGGCTCATAAATAACACATTAAAACAACAGCCTGATGCTGCCTGCATTAATTGTAATGCGCAACTTTCATAGACTGGACCTCATTAAAAAAAAAAAAAAAACACAAAAACTACAAAATGGTTTTTTGAATACCCAATCACGCAACGGGACAGGTATTCAGTTAGAGAAAATGGTGACATCATTAGTGAAGCAAGCAGTTTTTACCATTTATTTTCTATTCCCTTCACTTTGGGCCGCAGAGTCAGCTAAACAACAAAACAAGGTGAACCGATACCAGTTCTCCTCCTTCAATAAATTAGAAGATCATTTGAAAATGGTACGCATTTATTCAGGTCATCTTAGTCAAAAATTTTGTTTGGCATTCTGAAACAAGAGTGACGAATATAAAGAAATAAAAGACACCAGAAAGTGGGCAAATGCTACTTTTAATACTATAAACATACAGTTGGGTCTTGAGATGTCTAAATAGTGACAATTTTCATCATTTTACAACAGTGCACCACCACAGTGGATTCAAAATGATATAATCAAGACGTGCTTCAGCTGCTGACTTTCACCTTTAATTTAAATTAAATTTGGGCTCGGGGGGGACTCTGTAGACAACATGACGTATGACCACCAAATTTGCAAGGGATGATGGACACGTATACATTGCAATCATTTTGGTATTATTATCCCCCGCCAACACGAAGTGGGAGGGGGATATAGGTTTGACCTCCGTCCGTCCGTGCATCCTTGTGTGCGTCCGTCCGTCCGTCCGAGATAAAGGGGACAGCTTTACTCAGAAACTACTACAGATACAGTGACCAAATTTGGTGTGTAGCTTCAGACCATAAAGGCCTTGATTGAGTTCGAAAATGAGAAGCGCACGATTGGCGGGGGATGTTGTAGACCATGTCGACTTGTTATGACCTATTATGACATCATATTTTGATTTTGCTACCCGAAACTGTCATAATACCATAATTTCTTGCAAATTTAGGTAAAACTAAACTAAGATGTAAACTGTTCGCAGATGGAAATTTACATGCATCTCCGCATTCATCAATATTTTTGTAGCCCCGATCTTTTCATTGCTACTAACAAAATCTACACATGCTGCTGACCACACGTAGTGCTTGTGTAAATTTTAGAATGCACATAATGCTAGTCACCATTGGAAATTAGAATTTTAATTTATATTGCGCTTTGTTATGTACACAATACGCAGATGCCTTAGAAACACGTGATATAGCCTAAACATGACAAACAATTAATAATACACATTTGGTTAAAATAGTTGGCAGTTGGCAGATTTAAGATCCAGATTAGGTTCATGGTTGTGAATAATCTATCTGAATCGACTCAATAGATTATGTTCTTTCTAAATGTTGAATGATGATGATAAAAAAATAAAAGTGGAGGCATGTTGCTGTCTCCGTCAGGTATAATTCCTGACAGAGAGGTCTCCCCAGCAATGCGCTCGTCTGCAGATGATAGTTGTGACTGTGAGCCTCTTCCTATGGCTGATGTTTTATTTACTTTTTGTGTGCGCTTATGTGTTTCTTTGCCTCCAGTTTCATGTCAAACCATTTACGCTTCACCTCGGACATGGTTCTATGTACTACAGAGACAACATTAACGGCATCTGTCTCCTCCCTCCAGGCCTTCGCTTTGCCCCGTCCCTGTCACACCACTGCTAACAGATGAAAATAAATGTTTTTTCTTAACTCCACTCCACCCAAAATTATTTGTTATTATTATGACCAATTAGGATGTTATTATGACATAATGTTTTGATTTAATTACCCAGAATGCTTTGCTTACTTAATCCCATAATGCACCAGCTCCGAGAGGCCATAAAATGCACAAAATTAGGGCCTGAGCACCGACTGGTGCCAGGGCCCGAAACAGGTCCTGGCACCGAAGGTGAAAGGAACCTATTGTTATTGATGGGATTCTTATGATTCTTATTAGGGCCCGAGCACTAACAGTGCAAGGACCCAATTGTAATTGTTAGAATTTTTCTTTTTTTTTTATTATTATTATTATTTTTAACCAAGTATTTTTGAATGTTTGGAGGCCTGAACATACTCAAAAACTCACCAAATTTTGTACACTTGTCAGGTCTGGTGAAAACTGACATATTTTAAAGTCATTGCAAAAAGGCGGGGCAAAATGATTTCGCGCAAGCCTTCACAGGTTGAAGAGCCTCTGGCCATCTATACTTCTGAGAGACTCAGCTTCTCTAAGACATCCCTTTTAGCCCAATCATGTTACACACCTGATGCCAGTTACTTGGCAAATGTTCTTTCAGCTGATTAGCAAAACTTGCTCTGTTCTTACCATCAACTTCTTTGTGTTTAGTATATTGGAAAATAAAAGGAAGAGCAGCTGGATAGTTCACTCAGTTAACACACCACACTGCCGGGTAGAAGTGACTATCACGGCGTGGGTTCGAGCCCAGGTCATACGAACTGGCAGCGGTCGGCAGCTTTTTAGAAGTAGTGCACAAGTGCCATTGCGCTATAGGGAAGAGACTGCCGGAAAGGGAAATATGAAATGGTTTCTTTGTTTGTTGCTCTAGGGCCTCCTGTTGGCCTCCCGGGCGCCCGTCAGGAAGATTCTAAGCTTGTTCATGTTCAGTAATCCCCCGCCCTAGTTCTGAACTGCGTGGATTCAACCAATGAGTATAAAGAAGCAGTACTGATGGGCATGTGCTTCGAAGGAAAGCCATATACCATCCCTCTCTCCTGAATTGGCAACAGGGGTTTGTATACAATTAAATTTGAGGGAAAATGTACCTGAGTTAAAGATATAGTCTGCAGTCTTGGACTTTGGCCCTTTAAATTCAATGATGTCATCAAATTAGCATAAATTAATTCTACTTAACAAAGCTGACATTAAATTACATAAGATATTGTAAATATAATGGAACAAGTATATGTTAAAAAAAAAATCTAGGAACTACATTGATGAAATCGGTCATTTTTTGGCAGACATGCCTGCTAGAAAACCGTTGCCATGAAATGGCAAAGATGGTGGACTTGACTTATTGGTATAAAATTGTTCCCAGACAAGTTTTACAAAAGTCACCAAGTTTGGGGGTCCAAGCTCAAGACGTTCAGAAAATATACCCCCCCCAGTCTAGATAGGGTTAAGGTTTTTTGTCAAAAGGTGGCTACTGGGTTAGCACACTCAGTGAAGGCCCTGCCTTGCAGTCCAGTAGTAACCCCCATGGTCCGGGTTCGAATCTGATCCGTGCCAGTGCCGGTGGCCTTTATAGAGCTGCGCACAATTAGCTTGGCACTGCTGGGATACGGGAGGGTTACAGCTAATCTGGGATAGCATTGTTTGTTGCTCAAGCACCTCTTGCTGTCCAGCCAGGCGCTCATCAGTAAAATTCTAATCTTACACGTTTAGGTTTCCACTGCCCTTGTTCTGAGCTCACAAAGTTTTGAGCTATGAGTGTAAAGAAACTGCAACTGGCAGGCGCGTGCTACAGAGGAGAGTTGCAAACATCTACGTTCTCCCGAGATGGCAGCACGAGTCACAAACGAGCATGCTTGTTCATACTTTGCCGACTGAAGATTCGGATGGGATTGGAGATGTATAATTTATAAAAAGTTATTTGAACTGTGTAGAATGTACTATAATTTCTATAGCCCGCTCCAGTTTGAGGGACTGAGAGTAATTGGATAAACTGACAACTTGGAATAAGTCATTTTTAATACCTGGATACAAAAGAATGCCTGAAGTCTTGAACCTGTAGCACTGGGTTCAGGCACGGATTAAGAATGCTGAGGCCCCTGGGCACAAAATCTTGGAAGACCCCCCACCCCCGGCCTGAACACATGCGCTTGATTGTGCGTGTGTGGTTTTGATTTATAAGTTTTAAGCATAGGCTACTATCTGTTTGAAACACTTGTAGCTTATACAGGATTTACACTGACAGGCGACAACCTATGACAACAACCTGAAGGACAATATCGACAACACCTGTAGATATCATCCATCATACTGGATTTACACCACTTGACTGCGGCAATACTTTCCTGGGCCTGCACAGTAATATCAAAGCATTAGTCTACAGTGTGTAGCTAAATGGCACAGGCAAGCACATACTGCTCTAAATCCACCAATACAGTTCTATGATTCAGATTCTTCCATCAATCATACACACACTGTAACTCAAAGCACATGCATACACAAAAACACACACAGTAATCGATGCATACTGCTCTGCATAGGAAGACCTATAACTAATAATATTTGTAACCTGTATCATACAGCATTTCTATCCCATCACACATCCTGGTATAGAGAGGCAATGATGCTATAGCCTATTTTTTTTCTAAAAACAAACAAAGTCTTCTCATGGTATAAATGCAGCACCTTGGAGAGAAAAATGCTCATCTTAAATTATGAAAATCCATAAAGTGTGCATTATATGAGAGATATATTTTTGTCTTTTATTTATTTCTTAATCTAGTCTTTGGTTGACTGCATTTGACTACCATTACTGTTGTTATACCTTTAAAATCTATTTTATTAGGGCTCCATTTTAATAATTTTTATTTTCTAGGGTACACACTCAAGACTGGAAAAAAATCCATCCAGAACAACAGGAAACAGGAATGCATAAGGACAGCAGTACAGCAACATCTAACATCATTTATACAGCAAAGCAAGCAACACAAAACAGCAAAACACAGCCATGCTGAGCCAGCGGTACTGACCACGACCATTTGTTGATACACCATACATGCATACATACCAAACGTCACTAGACAGTAGGCATAAATAAAATACAACAATCATCATGTTGATCTTCATAAAATGTTAAAAGATGCCACCATGGATAAAATGATAATTGCACTAACCCACAAGCCATGCAACACTGAGCTAAGGACAAAACTTAAGAAAAACATACAGTGGCTCCAATAAGTATTTGTACACTACTTGAAAATTCGACTACATAAAGCTTTTGTATATTCGGCTAAATGCTTGCTATTGTGTGTAAAAGTGATTAACATATTTGATAATCATTATGTTTTAAAGAAATATTTAATGTCAAAATGGCATATTTGGTCAGAAAGGTGATTATCTGACCCAATAAGTATCTGTACAGTTCCATTAGTGAGTCACAAAACTTATAATACTCACCTAAAATTGACTCAAGATGTTTACAGGACATGGTTGACTCACTTGGTCTGATTTGGTCTAGCGTGACCATATTGGACACTCCCTCTGTACACAGACTGGCCTATGTAAATGGCCTGACCATTCCCATAATGTATTCCTGTGATATATGGCTAAGACAGGCAAGATACCCCGTCAAATGCGGGAGCAAAGCATTCAGCTACATAAAGAAGGCCAAAGCACCAGAAAAATTGGAACTCGGCTATCATTACGCCACACGACCGTGCAGTACATCATCAAGAAGTACAAACAGTCTGAACGCATAGCCAATGCAGCTAGGAAAGGACGTCCCAGGAAGACCAGCCAGCGCACTGACCGATACATCTCCCTGCTGGTACAGAGGGAGAGATAGTCCTCGGCCTCCAGTCCTGCCACCAAAGTGGAGGAAGCAACTGGAAGCCATGTTTGTGCCCAGGCCATCCGTAACCGCTCCATGAAGTACAGTAGTGTACAAATACTTATTGGAGCCACTGTATATTTCATACAGAATTGTTCATAAGTTAAGAAATTGCCATTCGTGTCCATCAAGTCAATTATAGACCATTATATTCCTCCCATACCAATCTTCAAAAAATAAGGATTTACAGTGGCTATTGGCCATTAAAGTAATAACTTATTTGAGTAACTGTTGGTGTTTAAACTTAAATTTATTAATTTAATGGCGAAAAGTGTTAGCATTCTAGCTAGCTAATTATTTATCCTATTGACTCGAAAAGTCTGCCGAACAGAAGCTAACGCTTTTCATTAATTTTCCAAATAACATGGCACTGACGTTTATGGTATAAATAGGATCTCAAATTTGTGAGCCTGAGATATCAAATTTATGAGACTAAAGCGGCCATTGTCATTTCATAAAATTTATATCTTCGGCTCACTTATTAGAGATCCTCTAGCTATATACCGTAGTAGCCTACCTATGACTATGGATTTACTGAGCAAAGCTTCAACAGGATATTAACAGAGGCAGACCTTATTATGTGAGTAGTCTGATTTATAAATGTATTTATTTTTAACAGTAGCCTTAGGGGTTGTGTTCTGTCCATGTACCATTCACAGATGGGAGACAAGCCCTCGCCGCTGGGATGAAGTTGAAGAGCTTGTCTGGTGAGAGGAAAAAAAAAGGTTCAACGCCTCATCACAGCCTTCCCCAGCGCTCTGTCATCGCTTCTCTGCCATAGAAAACAATGCTAAATAACAAGCCCTTATGTTGTTGTTATTTAGCCATGTGGTTTAATCAATAAATTTTATTTTGATGAAAAAAAATGCCTGCTAAACATTTTAACGGCCTGCTCAGTCACTTCATCCTGTTGCCTTGCCTGAGTGGTTAAAACAGCTAATATGATGACTGAAACAGGTAGAAGCAAAAAATTAGTTGTGGGGCTTCTACACTGGTAACCTACCTGCCACTGAGTCTCCTCCGACCGAATCGGTGTTGGGGAGACGTGCTCAGTAGGAGAAGAGGCTGGGGCAGTGGTGGCTGCCGAGGCGATTCGATCCTATTCTTTGCCAGCATTGTCTTTACTCGCAAACCATCTACAGATGACCAGTATTTTTTCTCAGTTCATAGTCCTGTTTTTTTTCTTCCTTTTTTCTTTTTTGCGGCTTCGCAGTCACCACCAGATCATGACACCACCTGACCACCTGCTTCATCTTCATCAGACACAGCCAGCAAACCAACCATAATTTTTTTCTTCTTAGCGTAGCTTTACTTTGATTGTTTCAACAATTGTTTTGATTGTTTCATATTTCAACACATACCTGCACACACTCGCTCACTCGCTAATTTATTTACTCTGATGTAAAAATAAATAAAATAAAATAAATAAAACAGTGGGTGCTTAGAGGCCCCCGAGAGGTCGGAAGCCCTCGGGCATCAGCCCACTCGGCCCAGAGGTTAATCTGTGCTTGGCTGGGTTCATTTCCCAGTGATGCTTTTCCAGGCCTTCGCTGTCTTTAGTTCTCACTTGTGCTAAGAGTATATTGCCTTTAGTTTGCCTTCAGTAAGTAATATACACTCTAAATAAGTTTCAGGGCAGGTGACTGACTTGGGAACTGTACAACATTCTGCATCTTTGCCTTTTCCAAGTTAATGTCACCGTATATACGGGAACAACTGATTATAAGAGGTAATTCTGTCGAATAACGTTGCCTGAAATGAGTTTTAGCAAATATTTTAGCATCAATCATCATGGAATGAGCCTTCAAACATGCATTTGGGCGATGCAAGAGTAAAAAAAAAAAATGAATTTGTGACACCATTCAATTGTTATAAAAAATTATGTTTTTAGTGTATTTGTTCATCACCTATATTTTTATCTCAATATACTTCTAAGAATGATTTAGCTACAATTGTATTTTTCAAAATATTGCCAACAAAAAATTATAGAGAAGTAATACATTAAGACCACATTTAGATGAAAGTGGTGGTGTATAATCTTCACAGCATACTACTGTACAAGGGAATCATTTCCATTGGCAGCAATACGTGTCCACAACATGACACAACCTCAATCATGCTTCACAGATGAGGTGGTATGTTTTAGAACATGAACAGTTCATTACCGTTCCCATACTCTCCTTTTCCAATGACTCTTGTACAAGTTCATCTTGTTCTTATATGTCCAAAAGAATGTTGCACCAGAATTGTACTGGTCTTATTTGATATTTTTGGCAAACTGTAATGTTTTTGAGGCTTGCAAGTGGTTTACATCTCGCGGTAAACTCTCTGTATTTACTCTGGTGTAGTCTTCTCTCGGATTTGAAACACATGCTCTTACGTACAGGACGACACTCCTTATTTGGCCAACTGTTTTAAAGCAGTTCTCCTTAAACAGGGAGAGAATTCTTATATCACTCACCACAACCTTCCGAGCCACTTGGTGCTGCTGAGCTCACCTGCGTTATTTCATTTTACGGATATACCAAATAATTGATCTGGTGATTTGCTATTTCTCTGATGAGTCAGGTTTGAAATTATAGCATAATGCTGTCTCACTTCACTTTTTTTCTGTTAGAGCTTTGGGCTACATATTGAGAGTTAACAGCAACCCGAATGCAAATGCCAAAAAACAGAAGACCACTGATATGCTCACTTGTAAATGAAGGAGGGGCAGAGGCTGTGTTTGAAAAGTGCTGCAATTTCTCCATCGTGTTAACAGTTTGGAAATAATTACCCTCAAATTAATGCTGAAAGTCAACACATTGAGCTCATATTCATAACTTATGAATACGAATTTAGCACATTCTAATTTATCAACCTGATCTTTAATTTGCCTCTTCAAGCATTGATGTATGTACAAATGTGGTTTAATGTAAGGTGGCATAAACAAACCTGCAAGTTCTTTCATTTAACTCCAGCTGTCTAGACTTGCAATCCTGCTCTGAATGTTTGCAGGAGCATTGACAGGTGAGGGGGTCTTGTACAAACAGGCGTTTTCTTCTCTCCGAGCAAGGCTCACAGTGGCTGCAGGAAGTCAGAAAAGAGAGTCAGATACAATTCCCCACATCGCTAATCCCCGTGCTTCTTTCTGAGATTCTCTTCATGCATGTGAGCAGCGCACGTAAGATCAGTATTACAGATGTACAGTGGGTGAGCAGCATATCGTTAGCCTCATAGCAAAATTGCCAATCTCATTATTTAGTTTTTTTTTTTTAGATTCTTCTTATTATTATTTGAGAGAATGTTTTTTTTAAGGTTTTGAGGAAAAAAAGGAAAAAGAAAATTTTTTCACCAGCGCAAAAGAACAAGCATCCAATATCTCAATAGGGAAAAAATATGACTTCAGCAATTATGCCATGAGGCTAACGATATGGAAGTCACAAACGAACAAGCAGGAGGAGGCCTGCAGACGCAGTATCACACAGCACCATCTATCAGCCGGGGTGGGTATTGTTCTGCCCATTTATTTTCACTCAGTGTCAACCAATCCCCACGCGGCAAGGGGAGGCTGTGATAACCCACCTTTACCCCCGCCGGACAGATAGAATTACACCCTTTGGCACATAGAGAGATGCTGCAAGCAGCATTTAAGTAATCCAAAATTTTTCTTATATTTTATTTATAGCATTTACAAGCAGCAAAACGGCAAATCATCGAAGCGGTCAACAAACAAGGACATCACCCGCTTCCTCCCACCCCCTCCTTCCCACCTAGGGTAAAAATATAAAAGAAAATACAATAAAATAAGAAAATTAAAAGTACAGACAAACAGGCAAATAAATAAATAAGAAAAGTACATAAATTTATTAAAATTAACATACTCCACTTCATATGTTTCTTTGGTCATCCATCTGTTTAATTAAATTGTATTCAAAAAGCCAGATACTTAATTCAAAATGTAGTTGAAAGTTTTTGAGGTTTCATGAGGGTCCACTCAGTGCTTTAATATTCTCCGGAAAAGGTTGCTATATCTGTTTAAACCCACTTGCTTTCCTGGACATCTCATATCCAATTTTCTCCATATCTAAAGCACGAGAGAGCTCAGTAAACCAGGTTCAAAACAGGATCAAAACATCTCTTTGTGCCAGACCATGAGAGTGACATTCTTCACAATTATCAGTAAAGTTTTCCAGTGACCCAAAGTTTCTAGCCGTTATGACCAGCTTAGAATAGCAATTTCTGGGTTAAGTGGGAGATCATGTCCATTAAAGGTCCCATATTATGCTGTATTTAGTTGTTTAAAATATATCAAATGAGTCTTTAAAATAATGTTAGGAATTCAGGCACAAAATAAACATGACGCGTTGCTGAATACCCCTCGGTCCGGACAAGATTTCCTGCCTCAAGTTCAAAGGTGAAATCCAGCAAAAACATGACCTTGCACATCTATGGGTCACAGTGAGTGACCATACCAAATTTGGTGAAGCTGTGAGAATTAGCTGCCGAGTACTGACCCGGAGAAGATTTTAAGGATCAAGGTCACAGAGCTAAGGTCAAAGGTCAAATCCAGCAAAAGAACCTGATGTTGCACATCTATGGGTCATAATGAGTTATCTTACCAAATTTGGTGAAGCTGCGATTATTAGTTGCTGAGTGCTGGCCTTGACAATGTCTTCCGGACAAGATTTCCAGGGTCAAGGTCACAGCGCTAAGGTCAAAGATCAAATCCAGCAAAAAACCTGACTTTGCACATCTATGGGTCATAGTGAGTTACTATACCAATTTGGTGAAGCTGCGATAATTAGTTGCCGAGTACTGACCCGAACAAGATTTCCAGGGTCAAGGTCAAATCGCTAAGGTCCAAGGTCAAATCCAGCAAAAAACCGTACGTTGCAGATTTTTGGGTCATAGTGAGTTACCATACCAAATTTGGTGAAGCTGCGATCATTAGTTACCAAGTACTGGCCCGGAAAAAATCATGGACGGACAACGAACGACGAACGACAGACGGACACGCAGATGACAACTATACCCCTCCGGCCAGTCGGCCGAGGGGTAAAAACCACACACATCCAGGCCTAATGAGACCTCTTCTGTCACCCGGACTGTGCCGGCCTGAGACATAAGCCGTATTGAGTGGGTGGGGAGGCTATACTAATGAAGCGGTGCTCTGATTGGCTGCATGGCTGCTTCGATTCCGGGGGAGGGTTCAGACCCGAAAAATCAGGAAACCAAAATGGCAGGTATTTCAGGAGAGCCATCTGCGGCATCTATTGCTGAAAGACCGGACATATTTGATCCTAAATCTGACCCCGAACGGCAGGAGGGTGCTATTGAAGTGTTGCAGCAACGTTTATCAGGATGTCAATGAGTGGTAAGTTGAAATTTTAGTGTTTTGCTCGTACTGTCTCACCTTGCATATGTATGGTTGTAGCTGTATTGTTATGTAGTCATGTTATATACCCACTTATCCAAAGGAAACTTTGTTAAAAGCTCCTGATGACTATTTCCACCAAAACAAAACACAATTTCGACACCAAGCTACTGAATGAGCTCGGAGCAAAAACACACAAACAGCATAAGCGTTGTTTATGTGGAGCAAGCGAATCAATAACTTGTACCGGAAAGAATTCAGTATCCAATGTCCACTTGTTTCTTTTTTTATTTGCCAGAACAATTTTTAAAGGGGAATGAAATTCCACCACGGCAATGGAGAGAAATCGTTTAGTTATACCAGACATGTTATAGTGCGTTTCGTGATTGCTTTCTCTGCGGTAGCATCAGAGAGCTAGCCCACACAATGGCAAAGTACCCAGCTGACCCCGGACATGGTTAAGTAAAACTATCATTTCACAGTAGCAGTAATGAAAAATTTCTGACCAAAACTTGTGAAGTTTGGTCCAGAACAAAAACATATGAACTAATGTTCCATCTGCTAGTTTACATTTCATACAAAGTGGCAATGTGCATGGGTAAAATGAATGTAATTAAACCCCTTTGGCTATTTGTGCGTTACCCTATTTAAGGCCTTATAATTCAAGACTTGAGCTTCACAGCAGGAGGGAAAATGGTTTTCAGCTCTGCTGAAGATGAGTGAAATGCCCATGTCATAACTTCATTTCAGAAATCCTTGAAAACTATTGCAATATTAACACATATGACACATTTGGTAACCAGAATATGCTGTGAACCAGTTTGGTGTCTCAATTTATGTAGTATAACAATGGAGCCACACTGCAAATTGCAATCGATTATTTCAATCATTTTACCAGCAAGCAATACTAGCAACAGCAAATACCCACCAGGCCTCTTGTTGAGATATTAAAGAGACTGAAAAAAAATTAGCACAAACACTGATTTTCTAAGTCCAAAATGCTGAATTTCTCAAACTCCGGGAGGTAGAATTGTCTAATTTTTGCAGGGGTCATCAGAACATCATAAGGAAGGCTCACAAAAAATTAGACAATAATTTATCAGACAGTTTTTGAGATACTAATGAAAGACTGAAAAAATGAGCACAAACACTGATTTTCTACACCCAAAATGCTGAATTTCTCAAAAAACGGGATGCAGAATTTTCTCATTTTCACAGGGGATCACCAGAACATCATAAGGAAGGCTCACACCAAATTAGAAAAAAGTTATCAGTGTTTGAGATATTAAAATTTAAAGGGAAAGTGGATGCCAGATAGACGGAGAGACCGACAGACACACAGATGAATGGACGCCGGATGACTCTGCATTAGAAAAGCTCTGCTGACTGCTGACCATTGTCACAGCGGAGATAAAAATGAGCGCAAACACTGATTTTCTAAGTCCAAAATGTTGAATTTCTCAAAAACCGGGATGTTGAATTTTCTAATTTTCACAGGGGATCATCAGAACATCATAAGGAAGGCTCACAACAAATCAGACAAAAAGTTATCAGACAGTTTTTGAGATATTAATGAAAGACTGAAAAAAATGAGCACAAACACTGATTTTGTAAGTCCAAAATGCAGCATTTCTCAAAAACTAGGATGTAGAATTTTCTCATTTTCGCAGGGGATCATCATAAGGAAAGCTCAGAATAAATTAGACAAAAAGTTATCAGATAGTTTTTGAGATATTCAAATGTGAAGTGAAAAGTTGACGCCGGACGGACAGACGGACGCTGGACAACTCGGCATTAGGTAAGCTCCGCTAACTGCTGACTATCGTCACAGTGGAGCTAAAAAGACGAAGCGGTTAATGACGGTACTTGGAAACTCAAAAGCAAAGGAAATTGCTTAGGAAATGTTGAAAAAAATGCTGAAATCCCAATATGGCTCTTTCCATCTGCCACCTAATCATCACCTGATCTAATTGGCTGTGCAATTCCTCCTCTCCCTCCCCACCTCTACCCCCAGGGCTGCCTTGAAAAAGAGATTTCTATCTCAACGGGACTTCCCTGGTTAAATAAGGGATTAATAAATAAGAAATGTAAACACAGGACTTCAACGCTGAAAGTAATTGTTTAAGGAATTCTGACTTTTCAGCTGCATCATGACAGAGTCTACTCTGCTTCAACCCAGCAGTAAAAAAAAATGGTCAATTGAAGTCAATACGATAGAATAGAATAGAAAGCCTTTATTGTCATTATACAAAGTACAATGAGATTTAAAGCTTCACCATAAAGTGCATACATAAATAAACAACCTACTAACAGCTATACATAAGCCCTACATAGATTTGTGAAAAGCTGAAGGTACCAAGGCAGGTTGAGAGTAAACAGATACACAGGTTGAGAACAAAGTGCTCAAAGTTACTAGCAGCAGGTGATTGAGGTATTAATGGCATTTACACCTATCTTCAGTAGTAGGCAACTGCAAACCGATAGACTTGATATGATATTTCAAAAGACAATTTACAGATAGCTATGATATAACAGTACAAAAATGCTATAATATAACCGTGCAAATACGGCAGTTTACAGTACTCAGACCAAAAATAGATGAACTGACTTGATATGATAGTGCAAAAGACAGTTTACAGATAGATATAACAGTACAAAAGTGCAAACATGCTATATAACAGTGCAAAAAAAAAAAAAAAAGACAATATACAGTACTCCGACTGAGGCAGATGTCTGAGAACATATTACTTATCACTTCCTCAGTGCAAACTTGAGTTGAGTATGGTGACAGCTCTTGGGAAGAAACTGTCTCTGAGTCTGTTTGTTTTGGCTAATATGGCCCTGTAGCGCTTGCCAAAGGGCAGTAGGTTGAAGAGGTGGAAGCCAGGATGTGTATCGTCTTTTATGATGTTCTTTGCCCTACCTAGGCACTGGGAGTTGTAGATGGTGGACAAGGGAGGTAAGGGGCAGCCTTATTTTTTGTGCTGTGTTGATCACCCTCTGCAGTCTTTTCCTGTCCGCTTCTGTACAGCTTGAGTGCCACACTGACACAGCATAGGTCAACAGGCTCTCAATGACCGACCGGTAGAAGGTCACCAGCAGGATGGTGTCAAGTTGCTACTTCCTAAGCACTCTCAGGAAGTGTAGTCTTTGCTGCACCTTTTTAACCAGAGCTATGGTGTTGGTTGTCCAAGAGAGGTCAGCAGAGATGTGGACCCCAAGAAATTTGAAGGACTCCACTCGCTCCACGCTTTCGCCGTTGATGTACAGGGGGGCAGGGGCGGCTTTGTTCCGTCAGAAGTCCAGGATGAGTTCCTTAGTTTTGGAGATGTTCAGCGCCAGGTTATTGAAGGCGCACCACTCACTGAGTCTAAGGACCTCATCTCTGTAGGCCGCCTCGTTCCCCTCTGTGATCATCCCCACCACCGTTGTGTCATCTGCTAATTTCACAATGATATTCTCAGGGTGGGTGGGTCTGCAGTCATACGTGTAGAGCGAGGAGAGTAGTGGGCTCAGCACACAGCCTTGGGGCGAGCCGGTGCTGAGCGTGCGGGCGGATGAGAGGTGGGGACCCAGCTGCACGTGCTGGGGTCGGTTGATCAGAAAGTCCTTAATCCAGGAGCAGGTGGAGGGTGGAAGTCGCAGGTTGGCCGACTTGGGGATAAGAATGTCCGGTATTATTGTGTTGAAGGCAATGAGGTTGACGCATTTCTCTCTTTGGCCCTGAGCGTATCTAGGTCAATGCAGTGCATGCTGAGAAATTAGCTTTATGGCAGAACAAACATGGCAGGCTACTTTGGCAGACTGCCGCAGCTGTTGTTGCCTATTGCTCATTGTCAGTCTCTCCCCCAGTCCTGAACTGTACAACACTGACCTGGCTAAGTAGGGAAATGCTACTACTCATGTGTTTGAAATGGGTCGAACTTGAGCGTTGAAATTGCCATCACTGCAGATGACGTAATCAATAGCTAGCTAACATAACGTTAAATATTATACTACTCAATGAGTATGGGAAAGTTACGTCTGCTGGCTTAGCAAGGATGGCAGTTAGGGCGTTTTTTGATACCAATATTTTGCCCGTTTCAGACACGACCATAAATTTATCTAGCTACTGTGAACAGTTGCTAGAATATTTTAGAATAGGAGCTCGAGCAATTATTTTCTCTTTTGCAATTTTTTACTGTAACGTGTTCTCATGGCCCCGCCCTACAAAAATACCAGTCTATGCTGCTATATATGTGTGCTCTTGGGTCTGTTTGAGCGACTGTACAAACAGCAGTACTGAAAATTCTTTCACTGAGTTTGATGCAGAAGAATGGGATTTGTCTAACATTCGTATCAATCTTAATATGAACAATGATGATGCTGAGGCCAGCAAAAAAGTCCAGTAGAGGGCAGAAATTAACCGCAATGCCGCTACGCCACAATTTCGCTGAGTCACTCTGAGCCATTTGAGTCAAAGCATTTGGTCCAACAGAGATTTTAGCTAAGGCGTCTTTTACATACTACTGCCTCTACCTCTAAGAAAGTACGTACGTCCAATCAACGAAATGGCACCATGCTAAAGCGGAGAGTCTGCTGAGTGTTACGGCCCCAGGGCCTTTGTCAGGGTTCATTGTTGTTGCCATGTGATGCTGTGTGGTGCCTTCTCTGTGTTTCAGCAAATGCCTTGATTGGTAAGCAGCTCATCTGGAGATTGGATGCAGCTGGCCACTGCTTCCAACCTCTCTTTAAAAACCTGCCCCTCCTGCAGTCTGGAGTTCCTACTTCCCTGGGATTTTGTATTTAGTTTCTTTAATTATTGTTTAGTTTATTAACCTTATCCTCATTTTATTTGGTAATATGACTTTTCTTGACAGTTTCCTTGTTAGCTTGAATATTTTGTTGCATTTGTTAAATAAATTCCGGTAACACTTTACTTGAAGGTATCGTCATAAGAGTGACATGACACAGTCATGAACTCATCATAAACATTATGTCAATGTCATAAACATTGTCATTAAGTGTCATTCAGTTTTTGAGGTGACAAGTTGACATTGTTTGGGTTGTCTTGATTATGACAACTTCGTCATAAGAGTAACATGACACTGTCATGACTGCTACATGACACATGTAATAGTTATGACAGTGTCATGTCACTCTTATGACAGTACCTTCAAGTAAAGTGTAACGTAAATTCCTTTGCTTTGATTAATCCCTTCTGATCCGTTCCTCTTTTGTTGTGGCCTCAGAGAAAAATATGTCAAAATTGTGTATGTAGTGCCAAACATGTTGGGACACAAGCAAATTGACGTTTTTCAGCTTTTCTTGTCCAATTTAATATAGGAGTTAATATAGGAGTTTCGGTTAGTGCTCTCATCGATTTTAGGCTCATACTGCCAAAATAATCTGCCAATCTGTCCTATTGTTTGCATTACAGTTACATTTTCGTGACAAGCACAACTTTTGCTACAACTTGAATATAAAGATATTCATGTGGAGTGAAAACTGCGGGAGTTCAGGACGGACGGACAGTCCCAGATGGCTGACATTTTGCACTGCACCTCTCCCTTTGGTAGAGAATAAGTGTGCCAAATTTGAAAAGAATCCAAGAATATTCAAGATATTGATCGGACAAATAATATGACGGAATAACGGACGGACGGACAGTCCCAGATGGCCAACACTTTGCACTGCACCTCTCCCTGTGGTAGAGAATATGTGTGACAAATTTGAAAAGAATCCAATGAATAATATTCCAGATATTGATCGGACAAATAATATGACGGAATAACGGACGGACGGACGGTCCCAGATGGCCAACACTTTGCACTGCACCTCTCCCTCTGGTAGAGAACGAGTGTAAAATTTAAAAAGAATCCAATGAATGATATTCGAGATATCAATCTGACAAATAATGTCTTCGGACGGACTGATGGACTGATGGAATGACAGACGGGTGAAATTCTTGGTATTGAACTATATACTCCGAACATTTCGTCGTCGGGGGTATAAAAATGACCGCAGTTATGAAAAATTAAGCGTAACTTAACATTTTGGAGTTTGAATGCCATATCTAGCTAAACGCATGACAGAGTAAAAGAAAGAAAATAGCTGAATCTACTGAATCAGCACAAAAATGGTTTGATTTAATAGGACCCAAAAAAATAACATTTAAAATGAAAGATCTCAAAAGCTTAAACGGTGTAGGAGGGGTTAGTCGGCGAAATTTAGGCAGAAGAAAAAGAATAATTAGAAGAAGTAAGAGAATAAAGTGTGCTGCCTCTTCGCAGAAGCAAGCATACAATTAATGATTTTCTAGCAGAATTTAGCGTGAATTTATCAATATACACACAGATGGACATCAATAGGCACCAGTAACCTCTCCAAACCAAAAACATGCCTTTTCCTCATGATATAGTTAAGTTTTATCCATTTCTCGACAAAACTGCATCAGCTATGCATACTCATTAAAAGAACTGCTTATTTTAACATCAGAATGTTCACCCTGCAACAAGAAGCCTGCCATTTAAAAAAGCCTGTATAAATGCTTTTTTCACCCTATAAGGAGCATGTATTACTCACTAACATAGTAATATCTGAAAAATACCACATTTTAACAAAACAGCTATTCCACTATCAGCAATAAGCAGGCAATACACAACTCTAGACTTAACAGAATCAGTGCAAAGAACATAGCAGAGGATTTACCGAAGTTCTGCAGCTGTTCTCATTTTAAAAGAATGAAAACCTAGGCGTTCGGTTTCGTTAAATGCAGTTTAAATTCCAAAACATTGCTACATTGAGCAAAATACCGCCATCTACAGTATTATTAGCAAGGCTAATGGTTACTCATACTACCCAATGTGGCAAACAAGCTCTGTGATCATCAAGGGAAAATAAAAAACAGCTCGCCAGATACAGCTTTCTTGGCATTAGATACAGAGGTCTTTGATAGGGTGGAGTGGCCCTATTTGTTTCAGCTCCTTGATAGATTTGGTTTGGGGGATAAACTTTGTAACTGGGCAAAACTTTTGTTTAATGATCGGTAGGCAGATGTAATTACTAATAACACTGCGTCAAAACGGACAAGGATGGGAAGAGGGTGCAAATAAGGATGCCCTTTGTCTCCTCTTCCATTCATAATTGCCATTGAGCCATTTAAAATAGCAGTGAAAAAAAAATGCAAGGATTACGGGCATCCGTATAGGAGGACTTGAACATTGCATGACTCTTTATGCGGACGACGGGATTCTTTTTCTTAGAAACTTGAGTGAGTCAGTCGCAGCCCTTTTGGATCTAATAAAAAGATTTGGCAACATTTCAGGGTACAAAATAATCAACTCAAGGTCCTCCATAAAGCTCCTTAATTCAGAAGAGAGAACCTCCCAACCATATTTGTCATTTTAAAACAGTGAATACTTTTTTTTTTTTTTTTAAGATTATTTTTAATCTTTCCTTTATTTTATAGTTACACAGTGTAGAGAGACAGGAAAGTTGGGGAGAAGAATGGGGGGAAGAGATGCAGCAAATGACCTGCTCCGGAATCAAACCCAGGTCGCTGCAGGAAGGACACAGCCTTTATGGTGTGCGCACTTTGACCTAAGAGCCAGCTCTAAAGTCCGTTTCAAACACACTTGATAGATGGTCAAAACTTCCATTTCTTTTTTGGGTAGAATTTATACACTGAAAATGAAGATACTCCTAAAGCCACTGTACTTGCTTCAGAATATTCCCTAGCTGCCTCTCCAGTATTTCTTCTCTAGATTAAAAAAAGAGAGACTAGTGAACACTAAAGGAATAAGTCCCGAGAAGCAGTGGGTTACAGTGATTTTATAACGGCGGAGGGGCGTTCTAAGGCACAACGTGCAGCCGTTATAAAATCACTGCATCCCACTGCTTCTCGGGACTTATTGCTTTTATAAAACGGTTACCCTACATATAGCCCATTAAATTAAAAAAAAAAAATTGACAAATTATTGGCAATGATGCAACAATAAAATTGAGAACTTTGTTCTTCCACTAAGCAAGACAGAGTGGACAGAATGGTTGGCAAGCAACATAGACGCCAAGATTGCTTTTCCATATAGCGCCATTATCATGTCACATCAGGCTATTTGGGCTCGCTAATGTAGATATACTATGAAAGCGGACTATTTTGAATGTCTCCTTCAGTCTCTTGAAGACCCTGTAAAATAATTTTACATTCGTTTCGGTTGTAGAGTTTCCTTGTTGTCAACTTGCGCAGATCGGCTAAATCATTACAACCAGCAGCGAGAGTAGGTAACGATTGACTTTTGTCCTCCACACTTACAGGTGTCCAGGAAAATATGTTGAATTGTGCATTAGTTTGCTAGCCAGCTTGTCAACTAGCTAGCGTTCACAACAATGGATGTGGCTACCCAACACATAGCCCATAAAATAAACACACAAGAAAAAAAGTCAACAATTTATCATTATATAGGCTACTGAAATAGCGAGCAAGTTAGCAACGTAGCTAGCAACGCAAAAGTGATTTCGAACTCTGTAATGTAATAGCTAGCTAGGTAGATAGCCAACTGGTGAGCGGGTTAAAAGGCTAAACTTCGCTAACACTGAAAAAGCGAGCTAGAAGTCTTGAAACAAACGTAACCTGACGAGTCAGTTGAGCGCAGAGTAGTTTGTTCCGCGCAGGGCTATTTTGTGCTGCGGCTTGCCACAGTGGGTTACAGTAATTTTATACCACCATGGAACGCTGCTCAGCCAATCACATTTAAGGATGGGAAGCATCAGTTTTATAAATATAGAATAATAGACGCCACAGACTACAATTATCTCTGTTATATTTTCCTTATGATAGGGGAGGGTTACTACATCCAAACATGCAGTGGTACTATTGGGCAGTAATGTCTAATTACACAGCAGAAAACTCTCCTATATGGAAAGATATTGAGCTATATTCTTTAAAGTTACCTCTTCCTGCATACTTTTACTATAACCCCAAAAAAACAGAATAGATAAAAACAGAATAGAATGATTTGCAAATCCTTTTCAACTTATATTCAATTCAACTTATTTTTTTTTGCAAATAATCATTAACTTAGAATTTAAAAGGCAGCAACACATTGCAAAAAAGTTGGCACAGGGGCCTTTTTTCACTGTGTTACATCGCCTTTCCTTTTAACGACACTCAGTAAACGTTTGGGAACTGAGGAGACCAATTTTGAAGCTTTTCAGGAGGAACTCTTTCCCATTCTTGCTTGATGTACAGCTTAAGTCGTTCAACAGTCCAGGGTCTCCGTTGTCGTATTGTACGCTTCATAATGCGCCACACATTTTCAATGGGAGACAGGTCTGGACTACAGGCAGGCCAGTCTAGTACTCGCGCTCTTTTACTACGGAGCCAAGCTGTTGTAGCACGTGCAGAATGTGGCTTGGCATTCACTTGCTGAAATAAGCAGGGGCGTCCATGAAAAAGATGTTGCTTGGATGGCAACATATGTTGCTCCAAAACCAGTATGTACCTTTCAGCATTAATGGTGCCTTCACATATGTGTAATTTGCCCATGCCTTGGGCACTAATACACCCCCATACCATCACAGATGCCTGCTTTTGAACTTTGCGCCTATAACAGTCCGGGTGGTTCTTTTCCTCTTTGGTACGGAGGGCACGACGTCCACAGATTCCAAAAACAATTTGAAATGTGGACTCCTCAGACCACAGAACACTTTTCCCACTTTGCATCAGTCCATCTTAGATGAGCTTGGGCCCAGCGAAGCCGGCGGCGTTTCTGGGTGCTGTTGATAAATTGCTTTCGCTTTGCATCGTGGAGTTTTAACTTGCACTTGCAGATGTAGCGACGAACTGTAGTTACTGACAGTGGTTTTCTGAAGTGTTCCTGAGCCCATGTGGTGATGTCCTTTACACACTGATGTCGGTTTTTGATGCAGTACCGCCTGAGGGATCGAAGGTCACGGGCATTCAATGTCGGTTTTTGGCCTTGTCGCTTACGTGCAATGATTTCTCCAGATTCTCTGAACCTTTTGACGATATTACGGACCGTAGATGATGAAATCCCTAAATTTCTTGCAATAGCTTGTTGAGGAATGTTGTTTTTAAACTGTTCGACAATCAGCTCACGCATTTGTTCCCTACGTGGTGACCCTCGCCCCATCCTTGTTTGTGAATGACTGGGCATTTCAGGGTAGCTGCTTTTATACCCAATCATGGCACCCACCAGCCCGTTCACCTGTGGGATGTTCCAAATAAGTGTTTGATGAGCATTCCTCAACTCTGTCTTTTTTGCCACTTGTGCCAGCTTTTTTGAAACATGTTGCAGGCATCAAATTCCAAATGAGCTAATATTTGCAAAAAATTACAAAGTTTACCTGTTCGAACATTAAGTAACTTGTCTTTGCAGTGTATTCAATTGAACATAGGTTGAAAAGGATTTGCAAATCATTGTATTCTGTTTTTATTTACGATTTACACAACCTGCCAACTTCACTGGTTTTGGGTTTTGTATATAAATCAGGCACAACGTATTAATGAAACTGATAACTGATAATGAACTGGTTGCTTTTAACATTATACCTTTTTTATCTTAACATTTCTTGTTCATAACAAAACAATAGTTTACGATAGAAACTTAGGCCTACAGTAATCTGGAATAAATTTACTCTGTAGTAAATATGCAAGCCATCATTTGGCCTTCGCGTATCCTGCGGGTAAACTAAAATTCACATCTTTTTGTTGCCTTCGTGTGTGGTTCGGGTGTCATCTTGTGACCTGCTGTAGGCACTGTACTTGCTTTGGCTGTAGATTGGTTTTCTACCAAGTTCTGGGTCATCACGCGAAATTCAATATTCGTATGGCCATCCAGTGTCAATTTCGGGACAATGTGACGCCTGCTTTACAGAATCGCTGACCATCACCATGGATACTCAATAGATGCAGCAGAGACATGCGCCAGCTTTCAGTCAGAGACTGCGTTCAGACAGAGGGTCGACACAGTCTCTAAAACGCCTCTGCTACTCCTTCAGTTCCTGTCTGAATGGTGCCAGGCCTTTGAGAGGAGTATTAAAGTGAGCCATTTCTGATACACCTCAGGAGGTGTATCAGCACCGTCAAATAGGAGTAGCTGATGCACTTCTGCGTCTGTGTGAATGGGTTAAGCCGTCGTTGCTCAGCAGAAACCAGAAAACAGGCATGATTGCGCATAAAATGCACTTGTGAATTGCTAAGCAAACCCAAGTGCATACAAATTTTTACAAGCATATTTTTACTTTATATGTCACAATTTTGCTACCAGCCATCTTTTTCGTCATGCTTAAATTCTGAAATAATACTCCAATGTAGAATACGCTTTCAGACTAGTAGACTGTATTCTCTGCTTTTAATCACTTCTGATAGAGGCATATTCAAATTAAAAACTAAAATGTTAACGTAAAAAAATAACATCAAGGACCCTCCTGAAAATGTTTGATTCTAGTATCGCAAAGCGAGCGACACTAAAGTAACCACTCAGCCTTACCCGTCGCAGTCTGAAGATGAAGAAAAGCAGCAGCTGCTACACAGGGCTGTCGTATAGGGGGGAAAGGTGATGACAATTATAAGGGCCCACAACCCACTAGGGCCCACAAAACCCACAGTAACCGCCATGATTAAATCATTATGCATAGACCTAACTGCTATTCAAACTAATGCACCAGAGTTAATCACAAAGCCATAAAGGTATGCAATATTTATTAAATACATTTCATCAATCCCCTTCTTAAAAAATGGTTTGGTCTTTCATGCTCCTCTTGGAAAATTGTCTGTGCGTTTTTGCCGGCGAGGTTCGCGAAGTACGGCAGTCAATAGTACGTGCAGCCCACACAAACAAATCTGGATTCCCGAAAAGGATAGAGAGATAGAGAGAGAGGGCAGGAGAGCAGGGGCACAGAAAATTACAAAATTCTTTTCAAAGAAAGGTGAGAGTATTTAAGTAGCTTGCTATCTTAGCTGTTCAGGCTGGCTGTTCAGCTGCTAACGTCACGTTAATGTAACATGCGGTCAGCTGAGTAAATAATCGCCTGACAAGAATGACATTACTCAGTTATTATCGGTATCATCAACAGAAAAGATTATAATATATCGACAAAAAAATCCGGTAGCAGCAGGACACATGCCCCAATCCTTATTACTGCATAATTGACTGTCGTGACTGTCCAGGCTAGGTTTGGATAGCGAACTACATGCAGTCAGTGTGGTACAGGTAACCTTAGGTGCAACTGGAACAATCGCTTGACAAGGTTGACATTTTACCTTCTTACAAAAGTGTTCACTAAAACGAAACTTCAGTTACCATAAATCTTGTTAACGCGGGGGGTAATTTTCCAGAGATTGCCCTCCTCAAACAATATCAAAGTGAAGCTGTGTGCTTAGAGCTATGGTACGGAGAGAGAAGCCCATCTAAATTTGGTTTATTCCAAGACTAGGTATGTTAGTTCTTCATTAGTTGGTCCATAAAATGTAATTTTAAATGTTTACAAAAGCAGTATGAAATTGAATAATTAAACTTTTATGTACTGCCATACCAGAATCAGCTGTGGTCACTTCATCTGAATCTGACCCAGCAGTAGACCCTCAGGACCAGCAGTTTGAAGAAGTTTTAGATGGTGAGTGAGTGTGTGTGGCAGACACTGGTTGGCTGTTTAGATTTATTAGTGAACTGCTGTCCCAAGGGCAATTACTTACATATTGGTCAATCTCTCAGCCATTTGAACTATATAATTAAATAGGCTGGATTTTTTTATAAGTCTACTTAAGCCACTATCCATCCAGTTGACAGAGCCAGGCCCATCTCCCTAGGCTACTTCAGATAGAGAAGGCAATAGTGAACCAGATCATTGCTGTAGCCTACAGCTACAACAACCCAGGAGAGGCTTAATAGCCTTGCCAGACTTTCAATTGAAAGTCAGTTAAGCAGATAGTTGGACTTCAAAGACCTTAAGCTGTGAACAAACAAAATAACTGAAGTTAAAGTTGAGAGAAGGGAAGACTTAAAATTATAGTTTTTGATATTTATTTTACAAGAAAGTATTTCATTGTGTTGTAAATATTACTTGCAAGAAATTCAAATAGTTAAGTTAAATAGCTACCTTTGTGATTTCACTATAACAGCTCCACCTTGTGTTGCATCTTTAGCCAGTATACTTGGAATTATTGCCTGTTCCACATCAGTGCTCGATGTTTTAAAAAAGAATACCCAGTACCCATTTGCTGAGTGGTTTATACTGAACATTTATTTCTGATCAGACTAGGGGTAATAATGTGGTTTCAGGTGAATATGAATCTTTTGTGAATATGTGTCACATCTAATAATTCAGAATTTGCATAATACTCAATACCCTTGACTCTGTGTTGAGTAGTTAATAAAATTGGGTGTATTGCATCTAGCACTGTCAAGAACGCCGAGAAACAGAAAAATGAATAACAGCCATTGACGTAAAAAATGTCGAGGGCCCACGCGGATATTCTTTCAGGGGGCCCAGAATTCCTAGCAACTACCCTGTGCCACACCAATTCCTTGCCGTATGAAGAGGGTTACCACGCGATTTAAGGTAGGTAGACACTCCCAAATACATTTATTTCTCTCCCATTCATAACGATTTAGTACCAACATCGTATGAACAACTACTAAATACAGAATTAAAATAATGGCTCGTTTACATAAATTATGCTAATTAGGTCCTGAGATGGCTACCGCAATCTGGAACTTGATCAAGTACCTCAGGCAGGATATCTCTAAAAGTTTTTCACTTTAATCTCAAATTTTCACAGATAATTTAGGACTATATAGTGCATGTTCTGATCAGAGGGTTTTCAGAAAAAATATTTCTGTGAAAAAAATATCGGCATTTTAGTGTTTTTTTTTTTACTTTATTGGGTGCCTAATCACCACAAACCCAAGAGTTACACAAATTATTTCTTCAAAATGCCCGATCAGTCCATAGACATGCATCTGGTAAACTATATTCCAAGTTTCACAATTATAGGTTGAGAGAAAGAGGAGAAATTGTGTTTGAAGCAATACTTGGCAGGTCAAAATCAACATTTCTGCGAAACTGACAAAAAACAACAGAGGTCCATATTTCTGATAGTCCTATCAAGTACACACACTATGAACTTACTGAGGGCTATTTTACGGAAATGTCAAAAACAATAAAAAAAAAAAAGCCTATTTTGGGAGTGTATACCTACCTTAAGACACTAAAACACTTCAACTATACCTTTTTCTCTTTGATTTCGACCAAACTGAGCGAGAAATGGCAGTCTCAACTTGGGGAATAAGGACAAATCTGATATTGACAGATTCTAAAAATGTGACATGGAAGGGGGATTGACTGAATTGTGATAGTGCCCGTCTCATGGATACTTGAATAAAATGATTGAATTTTGGCTATTTTACTGATGCCAATGGTCACAAGTTTAAAATAATTACACTGGGCTGACTTAAAGGAGTAGTCAGTGATGTGGGAGGAAACGAGCATAGAGGTTTTTGATATTTGAAGTGTAAATGAATACAGACCCACCCCTCCCTTCATACTCCGCCCCTGGGTCCACCCCCGAAGTTCATGGATGCGCATTGTCATGTAAACTGCCGTAGAATCTGCGTAGCTGACCAATATGGCAGAGGCCGGACCCTCCAGTGCTCAAGGGTAAGTTGGCAAGGGGAAGCCGTATTTATTGCTTTGAAAGTACATGAGACGAGTTTTAGTAGTATTGTAGCAGAGGGGAAAATAAGCCTGTCATATAAACAAGTAGATCAGAGGGATCTAATAGCTGCGACCTGGCCTAGCATCCGTCACGTGGCCTAGTGTTCATGACTGGTGGTTTCTTGTACAAGTGTGACCTCGAAATTGGCAAATGACCTTGAAAATCAATAGGGAACCCTTCCTCTGTACCAAGAAGCTTGTTGTAAGACTTAATAGCCATCTATCAACTTAAACTCGAGTTATGGTGCGAAAACTGTGAAATGGGGGCAAAATCGACACTTTTTTGACCGGTGTGACCTTGGGATTCGACAGATGACCTTGTAAATCAATAGGGAACCCCTCCTCTATACCAAGAAGCTTGTTCTAAGATTTCATAGCCATTCATTGAATTAAAGTAGAGTTACGGTGCGAAAACCGTCAAATCGGGCAAAATTGACACTTTTTTTACCTGTGTGACCTTGGGATTTGATGGATGACCTTGAAAAACAATAGGGAAGACCTCCTGTATGCCTAGAAGCTATTTCCAAAATTCCATAGCGATCCATGAATTCTAACTGGAGTTACAGCGCGAAAACCCGCAAACAAGGTCGTGACCTCTGTGAACTTGACCTTTGACCTCGACCTTGTGCATGGACATCACTTTGGTGAAGGTCAATAACTCCTGAAAATTTCACGATGATACGAGGACAGGAACATGGTGAAAAAGGTGTCACAGACTGACGGACAGACGGACGGACAGACAGAAGCGTTCATAGAGCTGCTTGGTCGTAGCTAAAAACTGCTAAAGCATGCTTGTCAGCGCAAAGCCTCAAATAGGAGTCTGTGTCCACGAACAGACTACGGTCAGGAATGCATTAAAAATTCATTCTGGCTAATTACAACCTGAAAAAGGGGAAACTGGATTCGGAGTTTTTTCCGGTACAAGTTATCGATTCGCGAGCTCCACACAAGCGATGCTAAGACCGTTTGCATGTTTCTGCTATGAGCTCATTTAGTAGCTTGCTGTCGGATTTGTTTCGTTTTGGAAGAAATGGTCATCAGGAACATATAGCAAAATTTCTTCCTAAACAGTGGGTATACAGTATAACAGTATAGCTACAACTGCATGCATGCAAAGCGAGACAAAACAAGAAAAACAATAAGCTGAGACAAAGGCGGTTCATTTAATTCTATCTAGTCACACATATGAACAGTGTTTGATTGCTGTTCCCCGTCGATTCCTTACATAAGATGTCAGACATTCACAAGAACTGGTAGCCACAAGTTCAATTTGCGAAGCTAAGGTTAGCTGACCCATCAGACAACTGTACCCACAACTCGACTGCTATTATAAATAGATAACATCACAACAACGGTACATTTTGGCAGATAAGACAATATGGTGAATGCCTGACGGCTGTTATTGTTGTGTGAAGCACCGCAAAGCTAATGTTGCTCACCTGTCTAGCAGAAAGACTGCAACCACCGCGTCCATTTTCACACCCTTCAATTTGCGGAGTTCCCTCAACCGTTAGAAAGCCACACCAATGTTGACCCGGGTCTTCGCACTTTCATGGTCGTAGCCATTTTTAATTGATGTCCCTGCGACCTTTTTCTCTTGGGCTGTTTTTCAGCCATCGCAAATGCTGCAATGCCGTGTCTCTCTCTCTACTCTAACTGTGCACGTACCCTGCTATTCCCCCACCCCCCAGTGTCTGACCTGTGCACGAGTATGAACCTGCTCCTGGGCGTGAGGGGATGGACCCATGTTCTGGTGGCTCTGTCCAAGCCACAGATTTACCTGCTGAAAGTCTGAGCCCAGGCTGTGTGTTGAAACTGGATTTTTTTTTCAGCATGCTCTCAGAAGTGACAGCTTGCAGATAGTGAGGAGAAATACGGTAATTTTGACAAAAAGTGCGTGGATTATGATTGCCAACTATACCTTTAAATTGAGATAGCAATGTCTAGTGGGCAATTTAAAATGACTGTTAAGGACATTGATTTTCAATCTCGGGACTGCTGACTGTAGTGAGGTGAAGCT
Source organism: Gymnothorax reevesii (assembly GCA_029721435.1). Lineage (NCBI taxonomy): Eukaryota > Metazoa > Chordata > Actinopteri > Anguilliformes > Muraenidae > Gymnothorax > Gymnothorax reevesii. The sequence goes on from CM056576.1 coordinate 60,473,316, forward strand.
GGCCAGCTCCGCAGACCTTGTTCCCATGGTTACTAGTGCCCAGGGCTCAAAATTAACGTTTTACTTTAGTGTCCCGCAATGGTCCCGAATCCTACTCTGTATTGTCCCAGATGTAACCAACAGTGTCCCCAAGTATTTTTAGCAGCGACCAAGCAGCTCTGTCTGTCCGTCTGTCTGTCCGTCCGTCCGTCCATCTGTGACACCTTTTTGACCATGTTCCTGTCGTCGTATAATCATGAAATTTTCAGGAGTTATTGACCTTCACCAAAGTGATGTCCATGCACAAGGTCGAGGTCAAAGGTCAAGTTCACAGAGGTCACGACCTTGTTTGCGGGTTTTCGCGCTGTAACTCCAGTTAGAATTCATGGATCGTTATGAAATTTTGGAAATAGCTTCTAGGAATAGAGGAGGTGTTCCCTATTTTTTTTCAGGGTCATCCGTCAAATCCCAAGGTCACACAGGTAAAAAAGTGTCAATTTTGCCCGATTTGACGGTTTGCAACGTAACTCAAGTTTAATTCAATGAATGGCTATGAAATCTTAGAACAAGCTTCTTGGTATAAAGGAGGGGTTCCCTATTGATTTTCAAGGTCATCTGTCGAATCCCAAGGTCACACCGGTCAAAAAAGTGTCGATTTTGCCCCGATTTCACAGTTTTCGCACCGTAACTCAAGTTTAGCTTGATGGATGGCTATTAAATCTTACAACAAGCTTCTTGGTACTGAGGAAGGGTTCCCTATTCATTTTCAAGGTCATTTGCCAATTTCGAGGTCACACTTGTACAAGAAACCACCAGTCATGCACACTAGGCCATGTGATGGATGCTAGGCCAGGTCGCAGCTATTAGATCCCTCTGATCTACTTGTTCCCCAAATATCCACATATTAACACAAAAATGCAACAGCAAGTCCATGTCAACTTTTTTTGTCTACATTTATTATTTTATTGTAAGCTATAACAGTCAGTAATTCCAAAATTCTTATGGACTCTGATAGTGTCTCTCAAATAGAAACAAAGTGGAAATAAAAATAAATGAAGAATTGGGTGCAATCAGAGAGTTGTTTTCGTTTTCATTGTTGCTATTAATTTATTTAATTAGTAGGTTTTTAATTCTTGCTTTAAGAAAACAGCTGTTACACTTGATTCAAACAACGTTAAGTATATAGCGTATTATAAATAACAAAATAACTAATTGAAGAAATTGCTGAAGAAGTAAATAGAATAAAGCAAGTTCACATATGATGTGTCAAATCGCAATTTATGAATTGCAAAGCTGCGTGAACATAAACGGCATTCACCCAACTCGGCCATTCAGCTTTCGGATTTAATGTGCCAGCACTTAAACAATTAAGGCAGTTACTACGGGTATGGCAGTTTTTCAATGCATTTCAATGTGGTGAGGCATGGCAGTGCCCATTTCAAGTCCTGCCCCAACCTAACCCTAACCCCTAACCCTTCCCCTAACCCCATCCCCTTACCCTTCCCCTAACTATAATCCCGAATCCTTATCCTAATATCATGAAATCGACTGTCATACCAATAAAAACTGCCGTGTCTTTAGACACTTCCAACAATTAAATTGTGCTAAAAATGCAATATATGCCCAGTGAATGATCCGTGATGTGAAGTTTGATATGGTGTAATCCCATTCCACTTATAAACGAGATTAGCAAAAATGACTAATTTTTTGTTTGTTAGGTTTGTTGGGTCTATTCTTTCTTATGCATTATGCTAGTCAGACTGGCTTCGGTGACAAGAGCATCAGCTATAGTTCTCGATTTTTGGGAGACACCAGCGGTCAAAGTTTGCATTGAACCTGCAAGCTGCAGTAGGACTGCTTGCGATGTAATGGAAATGCACCTTTTGATACAGTTTCAAATTATCAAATTAACCATCTTAAATAACTCAGTTCGCATTACCAACAAAGCACATTAAACATGTTCATGTGTGGAGAATGTGAAGAAGGCTAATTCACCGTTTTCAAATCGTAGTCTCGATGAAGAGTTGGGTTGCGTCTAAAATAAAATGTTGCCCTCAGCTCCAGATTTTTTTTTGTTGTAACATAATGTTCCATAGCCATACCGAAGTGAGCAACTAAAGCCAGCCTACTTCACTGAGCTTAACTGCGGCTAGACCAGATCTTGATTATTTCACGTCTAAATGTAATGATTTGGGAAAAACATGAATTTCAAAACCTTATTGAAATTCTTTGCTCTGAAGAGGTGACACTTCAAATAGCCAATTAGATGCGTTATCCTTCGGCATTGATGAATGATGTAGGCGCGTTGAGGCAAGGCGACAGTGGAGAGGGAGAGGGTGGGCCCAAAAAGGGATTCCCTGTGCGTGGGCGCGCACGCAAGTGAAGCTTGATCAGGCGCAGGAAACGCCACAGTTTTTTTGTGATTCCTAAGTTTTTAATGAAATTGTTCAAACAACAAAAGTTACACTTGGATAGGCCTACCCATTCTAAAATTGATTTCAGAATTGCTCTGACATTTTTTTTTTTCTTTTACTGTCCCGGAATTGTCCCGGTCATATCATTTTTATGTCCCAGCAGCAATTTTTATAGGCCTTGGGACTTTGGGACACCGTTAGTTTTGAGCCCTGCTAGTGCCATGGCTCAGCCCACATGCTTTGTGCAATCGAAATGAGTCTTGAGATCAGGCTAATCCCGTGCTGATCCTCGGCTAATCCCTTATCTCACCTTTATGCAATATTCCCCTGGGGTGATATGAACAACTAGTGCCAGTGACATTTTAGTACCTGATGTTACAAAAAAAGTGTTTTTTTTTTCCTTTTGAAAGAATTCCATATCCAACCTCTGCTTTTTTCAGCTTTTTATTCACCAATATATTTTGGGTGGTTTTATTGGTGAGAGGGGGGTTTAGAATTTAACATCAATTTTGAATATAGTGAATGCATATGCTGTGCGTCCACCCCTTGTAGATTTGCCAGAACTTCAAAGAATCCATACTTACTTTTCCTTCCTTCCTGTCACCTCCATCTTTGGTCTGAAAAGATGATAAAAGAAGAAAATGTATAATCTGATGAAGTAAAGTTTATTCCATGCAAAAAGACAGCCTTGAGATTCTATTCTCTTCCTGCCACTTAATTCTTACCTGCACTCGCACCTTGTGTGTTCTGAAAAACTCAGCAAAAAATTGTTTTGTTGTTTTAGGTGTTTAAACATTTTTACCTGCAGAAAGATGAGAAAGTACTCAGCACAAAGCAACACACTGCATTGCTGCAAAAAGTCACATCATGACTGGTGGGCTTGAAATAAGCATATCTTTGGAAAAGCACAGATTGAGATGAAGCAGAGAAGTCACAAGGAAAAGGGCAGGGCCCTAACCTCCATGGTGACATTATAGGTCTCCGTGGGAACGCACTCTAGTGCTTCGTCATTGCAGCAGCCAGCACAGCGCACAAGAACCACACAGGATGGGATAAAAATATGTTCAATCTCATCAGGATACTCCCGGAATATATCAACCAGGACCTCCCTCGTCTGGCACATGCTCTTGTTATACACCTCCATGAAAGAAATCACTGTGGGAGAAAAGAAGAGGATTGATATCATCATCACTGTGCCTCGAGAATCATAATCAGATGACCGAGTCCCGTCATTGGTCCTTTTCTTGATTTGCATCCTACTGATTGTAAGAACAAAATTTTACGGTTCTGCCATCTCTCATTTTTCTCTTCTCCAAAGTGTGTGTCACTTTCAAAACTGGTCAAGAGTCATACCACAAAATGCATGAACAAAACTTTTAAAAAATCCTAAAAAATATGTTTACTGTATGATATTAATGTTCCACTGGAACTAACAAATATCATTTATTGATTTAATTAAAAATCAATTTCCTTCAAATCAAGGTTTCACAATGAATGTTATTGCAAATAACAGCTACCAAAATTAAACCAGGAATTAAATTCCACTTTTTAAAGTTTTATCTAAATGTTGAGGAACTATATTGAGCCATTACATCACTTCCTTTTTCACTAGGGTATAAAAATGAGGTAACACACATGCAATATCCTTTTAGTCATCCAACACCATCAAGAAAACAAAATAACTATCAGTGCAAAAGAGGCAGGTGGTCATAGACCTTCATAAATCTGGTAATGGCTACAAGAAGATTCTCAAATGTTTGAATGTGGCACAGAGCACCGTCAGGACAATTACTAAAAAAATTCCAAAGATATGGAACTATTGAAAACCTCAAGGGTAGAGGACACAATTTTATTTTGCCCCTGAGGATACTGAGGGTGATGGAGAGAGAAGCAACAAAATCCCCAAGAATCATTGTGAAGGAATTGCTGGCCTCGGTGGCATCTTGGGGTCACCAGGTTTAAAAAAGCTACATCAAGTGCCACCTCCACAACCACAGGCTCTTTGGAATGATTGCCAGAAGAAAGCTTTTTCTGACCAGGAGACACTGAAGCAGCACTTGGGGTTTGCTGAAGTTCATTTAAATTATGACTGGGCCAGTGTGCTCTGGTTAAATGAGACCAAAGTCATATCTTTATGACAGATACAGCATCGGTATGTTTGTATTCAGCTCCGTTTTGACGACAAAGAGAAGCACCTCATACCCACGGTGAAATATGATGGCGGGTCAGTCATGTTTTGGGGCTGTTTAAATTCAAAATGCCCAAGGGCACTGATTTAAAAAAATGGCATAATGCATACTGGTAAGTATCAGGATGCTTTAGCTGACAATCCAGTTCCCTCCGCCAGAAGGCTGGGACTTGTCTGTAGGTAGCCTTTCCAACAAGACAGTGACCCAAGGCATTTCTCAAGATCCACACAGGAATGGTTTTCTGATATCAAAATCAAAGCTCTGCAATGGCCATCTCAGTAGCCAGACCTCAGTCCAAATGAACAATTGTGGGGTGAGTTCAAGAGAGCAGTCAGAAATCTCAAACTCAGGCATCTGAAGGATCTTGAAAGGATCTGCTTAAAGGAATGGTCCAAAATGCTCCAAATGTGTGCCTTAAAATTACGGGGAAAAGGTCCATGCTGTTATCCTTGCCAGAGGTGGTTGCACTACGTACTAAATTGTAAGCCTCATGGCATAATTGCCTCAGTCATATTTTTGCCAAATTGAGATATCGGCTGCCTTTTCTTTCATGTTGGCCAAAAAAAAGCATTTTTCCTTTTTTCTCAAAACCAAAAAAAAAATTTAATCCATTCTCTTAAATAATAAATAAATGAATGACCCTTAAAGGTGATAGCTACAAGTTTCATTCCTTCCAGCCAGTAGGTGTCACACTCACACTCGCCTGCTCTCGCTGCAAGCTTCAATTGTACTGGTTCCCAGGTATGACAAATACCGGAGAGTGATGTCAAGCGAGGAGTGTTTCGTGGTATATTAATTATTAAAACATAAATCCTTTCTGTGTGCCTATATAACGCCATTACTCACTGTAAAAATCACCTTTTAAAACATGTTTAGATCGCTAACTAAACAGCTGACTGATTAATGCCATCACATAACGTCTTTTTAAACGTCTGCCAACCCCTGAGCTCCACCTCACGTGACAACAACATTTAATGCTGTTGGCACACAGATAATTTCATGTCGACGTTACCAACGTAACCAGATGTAAATATTTATATATTTTGTGCCCGTAAAATTTCATCAAACAATTATTTCTATACTACAACATTTTTTTCAGTAAATTAATATTTTCATTCTGCACCCCTCTAGACATTCTGTGGATGTGTTATTTTTGAAAAATGAATCATTTTGATGAAAAAGTTGTAGCTATGACCTTAAAAAAATGAGATGCGCCATTATGTGATGAGGCCAACGAAATGAAGGGTGCCAGTTATTATGAAACCTTCATTTTATTGAAATTTATTTTGTATTAAATGCTTGATATCATTTTGATTGTTTTCATCGAAACATTAATAAAGTGAAGTATTTTACACATGTTGGTATATTCCATTTCTTTATTAATTATATTGTCACTATTATTTGTTTTGATTGTGCATTGCCATTCAGGGGTGCCAGTAATTTTGGACCACACTGTGTGTATATAGATGGCTCAGGCTCATGAACTGAGAACCAGGGAGGGTGGCAAATTAAAAATTGAAAACATTAGGCAGGGGACTGGTTAGGAAAGCTGGCAAACTTCAAAGACTGATGCTATTGTTAAGATTTGGCTTGGTCACGTGACTCTGACGGGGCACACAGAATTCAATAAAGCATCAGGCTAGGACATGTTGAGTGATTGAAGTGTGATATTTTGCTAGTTTTCTTGACTTAACCTCTTAAGCCCTGAGCCTCTTGCTCAAAAATGGCATGCCCAAAATAAAATGAGTATATCCCTGCAACCTCAACATACTTGGTCCATTTGAATATTTTTGGTCTCATAATAAAGGTAACACCATTTGGGATGTCTGTTGTGGTTTAAAAATTGGTATATATCCCACTGAGTCAGAGTAAATGAAGATAAACTTATGTTATGAAACATAAATGAAAGATCTCATTTGCGCCTAACAAAGTTTTACTTCTATCCCTTGTGAACTTATTTAGTTGCAGTCTGAAACCTTTAAAAAAACTACAGCACAGAATCTCATCATTATCTGTGCCAAGCTTTATTCTAATCAAGTAAATCAGAGCAAAATTGGACAGGAATGTCTTGGCAGCCTCTCCAAATTGGTATTTCAGGTACCCTGTGTGCCATTTCAGATTTCTCTGATACGAAACTGCGAAACTCATTGAATTTCAGTCCTATATACATTCTCCAATTCAAAGAAAATGAAGTTTTGAATCCACTGGAGCATATTTAGAACGCAATGCTAAAGTACCCTCGGCCGAATGGCCATAAGACAAGGAATTACAACAAATAAAGGGGTTTTTAATGTAAGCCTATGTGACAGAATGTGTTTAATACTTTCAGGCTTGGGAGTAGTTTCAAGAGTCAAAAGGAAGACAGAGGTAATTGCCCAATTTCATGTCGGACCTGGCAGGTTAAATGGAAAGCGTGGAAAAGGCCAGCTGGGACTTTACACCGTTTGGCATTCAGAATATGAAGTCTAACATGATGCGCGGTCATCAAAATTCGATGCGATGTTGAAGGTGAGTGAACAGTTTGGTTGATAATGTTGCTATAGCAAATTGTTATTAGAAGGTATTGTATGATATTCACAAGCTTATCAAGTAGCAATTCGTGGATAGAGTTGTTTTAAGTTTTATGTTTGAAATCAATAAAGAAACATTGAATTGCAAAAGGTGTGTTTAATAGGAAATGACGATATGAACATATAATTGGTAAATCACAATGGTAGGGTTGTAACATCAGGTATACATTCCACATCCAATTTTTTCCAAGCAGACTTCCTGAGCATACACCCTATGAACTTGATGAGGCCACACCCCCCCCCCCCCCCCCCCCACAACCCTAATCTGAATGTGTGCTACAATTATTAGCACCCCTGATATTAATACTTTGTACAACCCCCTTTTGCCAACAGAACAGCTCCTAATCTTCTCCCATAATGTTTCACAAGATGGGAGAATACAGAAAGAGGGATCTTCGACCATTCCTCTTTGCACAATCTCTCTAAATCATCCAGCGACCTGGGTCATCTCCTCTGCACTCTCCTCTTCAGCTCACTCCACAGGTTTTCAATGGGGTTGAGGTCTGGGGACTGAGATGGCCATGGGAGGAGCTTGATTCTGTGTCTGGTGAACCATTTCTGTGTAGATTTGTTTAGGTTCATTATCTTATCTTGCTGGAAGGCCCAGTGACGACCCATTTTCAGCTTTCAGGCAGCGGCCACCAGATTTTGATTTAAAATGTCCTGGTTTGTCAAAGCGTTCAAGATGCCATGCACCCTAACAAGGTTCCCAGGGCCTCTGAAAGAGAAACAGGCCCACAGCATCACCGATCCTCCCACATACTTCACAGTGGGCATGAGGTGCTTTTCTGCATACTCATCTTTTATGTTCTACCAGACCCACTTAGAGCTTTTTGGCAACAAACACTCCATCTTGGTCTCATCTGACCAAAGCACATGGTCCCAGTTGAAGTCCCAGTACCGCATGGCGAACTCCAGACGTTTGCGTTTATGATTGTGAGTGAGAAAAGGTTTTTTCCGTGCAAGCCTCCCAAACAGCTTGTTGGCATGTAGATAGCGCCTGATGGTAGTTTTGGAGACTTTGTGACCCCAAGATGCTATCATTTATTGCAATTCTTTAACAGTGAGCTTTGGAGAACGTCTTATTTCTCTTACCATCCTCCTCACTGTGCGTGGTGGCTAAATAACCTTGCATCCTCGTCCAGGCTTGCTTACCACTGTTCCAGTTGTTTTAAACTTCTTAATGATTCCTCTGACAGTAGATATGGGCAGGTGCAGGCGAGTGGCTATTTTCTTGTAACCATTGCCTGACTTGTGAAGGTCGACACACATCTGCCTTACTTGAATGGTGTGTTCCTTTGTCTTTCCCATGCTGAAGTGTGGACAAGAGAAATGGCCTCTGTGTCACGTCACAGTTATACCCCAGGGAAACAGGAAGTGATGAATTTCTAACTAAATGTTCCTAGATACCCTGATCAACTTTGTAAACTACTGTAGAAATGACAGAAATACTTCAATTACATTTATTTCCAAGGAATTGTTAGGGGTGCTAATAATTGTGGAACAGGTGATTTTATGAAAAATAATTATTTCTTAGTCAGGGATTTTTTCCCCTTAAAATTCACTTGAGTTGAAGGCTACATTTTTCTACAATTATCAGTGTGAGAGTATGCTTCTGCAATAAAAATGGAATTTATTTTAAGGCTTTTAACACATCTTAACCAGGGGTGCCAACAATTATCAAGGGCGCTGTATTATTCTTGTTTCCCCTGTTTTGACCTAATTCCGTGTGGGGCGGCAAAAACTACAAGGGTTTGTCACTTGTAACTTGGTACACTATTACATTGGCTGAAGACGATCTCCGAAGCCAAAAATCCCACCAGTATACCTCTAGGTGGCGCTGTAACAAGTGTGTTTGCATTTGGACTCAGATCTAAGACACCATATGGTCTTTTGAAAAATTCTTTTATCCTCTGATTCCATGGAGTATCCTGCATCTAATGGGCATCGTCCTACCCATTTCCGCCATGAAAATTTTTCCGCCATTTTGAAAAAACTGAAAAACCTTTAATGCGTTCTACACCGTTTGTCCTACTGTCATGAAATTTAACAAAAATCATTGTCAAAGGACACCAATTAAATTAATCTATGCCTGACATGTCACAGATTTTTCGTTCAGACGTTGCGGTCTGATGAATTTTGCGGGGCGGTGCTAATAGTTGCTCTCATGTCTTTATTATTGGATATCCTGATCTGAACTTCATAAAACTTAAGGGTCATGATGCTAAGTTGCTTTGCTGAAGCCATGCCAAATTTTGTTGAGTTATACCAAAAGGGGGCGCTATAAACACCATATGGTGATATCTCAGGATCCGTTTGGGCTAATGACCTAAAATTTGACATGGTGATGTAGGACGCTACTAGAATTTATGGCCTAAAGATTGGTGGGCGTGGCTTAAAAGTCAGCGAGAAAAAAAAAAAATGTACAGATGTCTATATTTTCAAATTGGCCAGAAGTTTCGGATTGAGCAATTGATTATGATAGGTCCTTGCATTTGGAAGATATGTACCAAATTTGAGGCTTTTAGGATTGACAGGGGCGGAGTTATGAATTTTTTTTCTCATCGTTTTTTAAACACATATGTCTACAATTTGGCAGAAGGGAGGAAGCTCGTCGGCTGAGTGACTGGTTTACTCTAGCAGTAACAACCACCATCTACGTTCCGCATACTGGCTTTGTTAATATGGTATTTACACATCCATGTAGGCATCCATGGACATTTAGGCTTTTATTTGTTGGCCAGTAGCCCATGAGGTCTGAAGCACCCGGCAATTTATGTTACTTGCAGCAGGAGAGATGCCATCATCCCTGTATACAGCCGTATACAAACCTCCTTAGATTAGACTAACAAGCTGACAACTTACACAAGGCATATGGAACATTTTTCATTGGCCATCTCAGTCCTTCAATCCTTTCGATGCTCTCCTAAACTAGTATTGGCCGTATTTGACTGGTTGCTGGCGAAAAGTCAAAAATATTCTCCGCACATCTGTGCCGTAACAGATTGTTAATGTTAGCACGTCTGCCAGTCGAATGGGTTTTTGAGATCTAGACAGTGGTGCTCGTACAATAAAGGAATCTCCCAAGAAAGAGGAAGTACAGAAAACATGTCATTGTGCCATAACACAAGACTGGCGGCCCCAGAAGCTCCCGCCGTTAAGATAAACAAAATGTTGAAGCTTTTGTTGACAGACACACGCATGAACGGAGCCCGATACCATAGCTCCCATGCCAATCGGGCGGCAGGAGCTAACTAGCAGCCTGGAACTGAAAATTTTGATGAGATAAAGCAAAATGTAAACATTTTTGGTGATATGTTTGGGCCAGTGACCTTTAAAAAAATAGGCCAAGGTCACCTTTAGGCACGTCATTTGTAGGCTTTTATGAGATGCATGTCCAGTAAAACTTAGGAGCCTGTAAGTGAAATAGTTGATGAGGTAAAGCGAAATGTTGAAGTTTTTGGTGATATTTTGAGGCCAGTGACCTTGAAAGGTACGTCAAGGTCACCTTTAGGCACGCTATTTATCAACCTTATGAGATGCATGTCCAGTAAAAATTAGGTACCTGTAACTGAAATAGTTGATGAGATAAAGCAAAATGTTGACATTTTTGGTGATATTTTGAGGTCAGTGACCTTGAAAAAATAGGCCAAGGTCAACTTTAGGCTCGTCATTTGTAGGCCTTTATGAGATGCATGTCCAGTAAAAATTAGGAGCCTGTAACTGAAATCGTTGATGAGATAAAGCAAAATGTGTTGACGGGCACACGCACGCATGCACTGCACAGACGGTGCCCGATACCATAGCTCCCGCACCGCGAATGGTTAGTGTATTTTTCCTGGTTTGCCTCAGTTTACGGTAATTACGATTGCAAATCATATGCATTATCGTCCATTATAAAGTTTCAATAAATTAGGAGGATCTTCTGAAACAATTACCAAACCAGGATACCGTTACTTGAGTATAGTTTCTACCCCATACTTCCCTTAGCAATTTACCATTCACGTGCTTCCGCAATGTTTTCTGCTACTTCACAAACTTCACGCAGGTTTCTCACTGGTGAATAAAGTAATCACATTTCTACACATCCAATACCAGTCAAATCATCAGAAACATTTAAGGAAAACAATCAATTTGTGAAAGTGCCAGTAGAATGTGGCATTGACATTAAACAAAAATTAATGCTGCTTTCCATTTGTACTGGGAAGTCGGGGTTCCCAAGCTGACAGTCAGAAATTTCAATTGGAACGCCCCCTGAAGTCGGATTTCCTACTCAGAAAGTCGGAAAGAACCTCAACAGCCCCGGTTCAGAGTTAAAGATGGCTGCTCCCTGTATCAACATGGTCAAAAATGAAGTAATGTATTGCTTATTTGAGCCTCATTAAATCAATCATGCTCACAGTACTGCATAGCTTTTATCAGTGGACTTGTTGCTACGGTGTTCACATGTGCAGCATACCACGTAATGCATTGTTATCAACCAGTATTGCAAAAAAGGCAATCCTGGCCAGACGCAACCACAATGACCACTGAGGTCAATTGTACAGGTTTTCACCACAACAAACTTTTGATGCAGGGTTGTGCAAACTGGATATTGTGAAATTTCATTCTAATACGTTGAGGTAAAGAAGTAATTTGGCATGTTTTGCGCATTTTCACACCTCCAAATGTCCAACCTTTTGCGCGGACCCGCTCGGAAACTATCGCAGTCTGACGTCACCTACGTCAAAGTGAGACTTGATAACAGACTGAACAGAGCTTGTTACTCTCAGTCATGTGTCACACTTTGATAACAAAATAAAACAAAACAATGGGTTTTATCAGAATAATTGATTCAAAATATCTAAATTTCTCTGAATTCCATACCCTGATGTTGCATTTTTCCCCCCCAAATTTTTGTTGAATGCAATACAGGCTATAGGCTACCAATTTTATAACAGCAAAGTTTGTAAAGACAAATCTGTGGTGTTTCATGAGAATTTCATAAACACAGTTATGCAAACTTGACATAAATACAGTCGTCTTTCCAATAACTCAATCAGTTAACTGGGAGTGCACAGACTTTCAGTGGCGTAGCCAAAACTCAAAATGGGTGGTGCCAAGAAAATCGCTTTCCAACAATTATTAGTCCTAGCTTGTTCTCAATCATTTTCCTGAACATGTATTCCAAATATAAAAAATAAGCCATTGGCAATCAAAGTCATGGCTTATCTTTCCATGCGATCTATCCGCAACTAAATAATTGGCTAAATTCAGGACAGAAAAATAATTAACTCAAAAATAAGCTCATGCTTCATGAAAGACAAGCTGCTCTGGAACTTCCGCGCAAGCACAGATTAACCACTGGGCCAATTGGGCCAGTGCCAAGGGGCATCCGACCTCTAGGGGGCCTCTAAGCACCCAATGTTTTGTTCATATTATTTTATTTTATTTATCTATTTATTTTTACATCAAATTAAATAAATGATTTCAGTGAGTGTGTGGACGTATCTGTTGAAATACGAAACAATTGGTGCTAAGTTGCGCTAACGAGAAAAAATTATGGTTGGTTTGCACGCTGTGTCTGATGAATATGAATTAGGTGATCAGGTATTGTCCCTGATCTGGTGGTGACCTTTTTTATTCTTTTTGCGCCTTGCAACATGTTCAATGAACGGTGGAGCAGCTAAAAGAAAAAGAGAAAAAAAAAGTAAACTGAGCCAATGAACTGAGAAAAAATACCGACTATCCATAGATGGTTTGCGAGTAAAGACGATGCTGTCCAAGAAGCGGATGGAAATGCCACTGCCCCAGCCACTTCTCCTACTGAGTACTCCTCCCCGACAACAATTCGTTGGTTTCTTGTTTTGTGTTGCTTGTTTTAATATATAAATGATGTTTGATGTTGCTGTATTACTGTCCTTATGTGTTCCTGTTTCCTGTTCTGGATGGCTTTTTTCACTCTTCGAGTGCACTTAAGAATTAAATTTTACGGCTAAATTTTAAAAATGTAGCCGTAATATAATAGATTTTACAGCTATTATGACATTAATAGTACTCAAATACAGTCAACCAAAGACTAGATTAAGAACCAGATAAAATAGATTAAAAAAGAAAAAAAATCTCTCCCTCATACACTTTATGGATTATCCTATTTTAAGATATACATTCTTCTCTCCAAGATGTTACATTTTTACCATGAGAAGTGGTGGACATCGGTTGTTTTTAGAAAACATTGGGCTATTGCATTATTGCTTCTCTATCCGAGGGGCGTCACAAGACTTAATACTGTACTGAGGCTCAAACAACGTGAGCACGCGAAGTAGGGGTGTCAACGTTTACAATTTTCTCTACATGTGTACACGTATGGCAAGCCGTTTAAGCTTTAATTCATTTTTGGAGGATATCACAAATTAAATTACAACTAGTTAGAATTCAAATTCCTGATATCACTAATTTTATTCTAACTAGTTGTAATTTTTATTTCTGATAACAGGAATTCAATTTTAACATGTTAAAATGGCAATTTCTGATATCAAGAATTCAATTTTAACATGTTACAGTTACAATTTCTGATATCAGAAATTAAATTTCAACATGTTAAAATTACAATTTCTGATATCAGGAATTCAATTCTAACTAGTTAGATTAACAACGTTTCTCTCATTCATTTCAATGGGAGCTGGAATATCTGATATCAGAAATTCAATTCTAACTAGTTTGAATTCGAATTATTGATATCAGGAATTCAATTTTAACTAGTTAAAATTGTTGAGTGACGAATTTTAGTTTATATACTCAGTTTTATGATAACAGATTTAAGGTAATAAGTTGTGTTTGTGTTATCTCTTGCTAAACTGCAGTTCACAATTTATGCCACTATGTGTCGCAGTCAGATAAGTCAGAGGTCAATGTCAGGTTGTCACGTGTTAAACCACATCTTCTTCTCCCTGTGCAAGGAGAGAGTCTACCATGTCCAGTCAATAGTGGTCTGTAATGGGTTATGCCGTGTTTCAACTGTGAGAGATAATAAATATGCTCAAATGATCTATAAAGACAGTTTTTCCTCCGTCGCCTTTTTCTCCGGGTTCAGCGCAGGATTCACCGCGCCGTTCAACAAAAATAACCATTTCTGATATCAGAAATTCAATTTTAACTAGTTATAATGCGTATTTCTGATATCAGAAATCCAATGCTGACTAGTTTAAATTACAATTTCTGATATCAGAAATTCAATTTTAACATGTTAAAATAACAATTTCTGATATCAGGAATTCAATTGTGGATATCAAAAATTGCAATTAAATTATTGATACCCAAAATTGAATTCCTGATATCAGAAATTGTCATTTTAAAATGTTAAAATTTAATTCCAGATATCAGGAATTGTTATTTTAACTAGCTAGAATTGAATTTCTGATATCAGAAATACGCATTACAACTAGTTAAAATTGAATTTCTGATATCAGAAATTGTTATTTTAACTAGTTAAAATTAAATTCCTGATATCAGTAATTCGAATTCAAACTAGTTAGAATTGAATTTCTGACATCAGATATTCCAGCTCCAATTGAAATGAATGAGAAAAACGTTGTTAATCTAACTAGTTAGAATTGAATTCCTGATATCAGAAATTGTAATTTTAACATGTTGAAATTCAATTTCTGATATCCCAAATTGTAATTGTAACAAATTAAATTGAATTCTTGATATCAGAAATTGCCATTTTAACATGTTAAAATTGAATTCCTGTTATCAGAAATAAAAATTACAACTAGTTAGAATAAAATTAGTGATATCAGGAATTTGAATTCTAACTAGTTGTAATTTAATTTGTGATATCCTCCAAAAATGAATTAAAGCTTAAACGGCTTGCCATATACACGGGACTTCTAACCGACGTGTACCCGGTTACACGTTCGGAGATTTATGAGCTCTTTCTATCGCAGTTGCGCTGTATGACCACAGAAAGTAAAATGAGTTGAAAGTAAAATCCTCGATCATTTTGACAGATAAGAAAACATACAAGTGAAAGCTGAAAAAGGTATAACCTTCTTTTTTAACAACTATTTTAACTATTGCTCGCTTTTGCGCATTTTTTTTTTTAAACTTAAAGTGCAAACTGCCTCCCTCTCTTGCAACAGGAGCTGCGTCTGAATTTCAATATGCGTTTCATAGTAAAAGTAATGTGGAATTGGTGAGAGAAATCAACTCAAAAAGAAGCCAAAGTAAGCTGAAGTGAGAGGAAAAAACTTCACCTATATATCCACAAAGTTAAAAAAAGTAGAGGGGGACTCTCACAGTTATTCTCTAAAATTGGCGAAAAAAAATGCGTTTTCTTCCTCCTCTTTAGACGCGAGGATGCGTGATCAGGTCGTGAAAAGCCGACAGAACACCAACCAACAATATTATGTACTTTGTACGACAACACGCAACAATATAGGCTAAAATAACAAGCCATTTACAGTTTTTGTTTTCAGTTGCACGACATTTGCACATTGAGAAGAAGATGAGCGCCGCGCTCTTCTAATTCCTCCGCAGCCTATTCTTGATGTGGCGCGACACTGGCTGTGGCTGCGGGGTTTTTTATTTATTTATTTATTTATTTTTATATCAAGGTAACATTGAGCCCATGCATCTGTATGCGGACAACTGCACTAGTGGGAACATTTAAGTGTATTGTTAGTTAATGTTATTATCTGAAGCTTTCAGGCAACATTATCACCCCTAAAAATAGGCGACTATATGTATTGGTGAGAAATGAACGAAGAGGAGGAAGAGTAGGAAAAAATGACGTGTACACGGTTATTGATTTTTCTAAACAGTTATGATTTGTTATCTGTGTAACCGTTTACACGTGTAGATGCTGACACTCTTTTACACGAAAGCAAAAATTTTTTCGCACTAATTTATCATAAAAAAGCATAAACACTGCTTCAAATTATTCATTCATGTCCGATTATCTTGTTGTCTCATAACCAAAGTACTCGATGAGCCCGATTCTCTGTTCATACAGAACCCATGTTTTAACGTGAAATAGCTCATATATGATCATCAAACATCGATAGTAATCTCCAGAAACTGAGTTGACAGTGCTAGGCTAACCGTTATGAATCAACGTTATGCCTATGATGAGCCGGTTAGCAAAAAGGCAGCAGCTAACGTCTGCACTAGGCTACTTCAATTTACAGCCAGAGCTGGCTGGCGAGACGGCAGCTGAAAGTTTAAGCAAAGTTGTGGCATTTAAATTCCCATGGAAATGGCGACACAGTGGAGAAAACAAACAATAGCACAGGCAGTTGCCCAGCACTAACCTTTACTTTACTTGAACAATAATTCCAGTTCGTCGTATCATTTTTCGAGATTCTGCGGAAAATAATTACATGTTGAGAACTTTTGAAAATGCACAATGCGCAGTCCCCGCATATCATGCTCTAGGCAAATAAACGTATATAGGAAATAGATAATTGTAAAAACGTTAATAGCGTAAAATAAGTTATTAATGAAAATGCATCATTTTCCCCAATAATTAGCAACTTATTACCCAATGAGAACAAGAATTTGTCGCGACCATTTGAATGTTGGACCGTTCAAGTTTGTTTGCCCTGTCTTAATAAGCAGCATTCCATGTTTAGAGTAGTTATTTACCATCTTAAGTCACATTTGGATGGACACATCCATTCTGCTATGGAGAATAAAAACCCTTGAACATCTTGTGCTTAATTTTCAATATTGCTGGGATTTTCAGGTGAAAACTTTTTTAAACAGATCAAATTAGACTCTGAGAAAATCAATAAGCTCCAAATTAGGTTTCTGAATGCAGGTGTTTTGAGTTTTTCCCAAATAACCTGCCTGGACCAAATAAAATCAACAGAAAACACAACAGGTGTGACTCCATTGTTTGCCAAGTAAATTGTCGAGTTTTTCCTCCATGTGTTAAGAGTTTCACCAATGAGGAACCTGTGGATATTTGCATAAATGCACCTAATTAAAACAAATCAACAGCTTGTAAAAATCCTAGAATTGCAGTAGCGGCTGGAACAAAAACCAGCATACACAGGGGGGCGCCAGGACCGAATTTGAGAACCACTGCCCTAAACTGTCATGGATGAAAAATCTAAAAGGACGCGAAAGCCCAACTGGAGCCACGACCAGTTACTGCAGCTGGCCCAGTTGGTGCTGGAGCGAAAGCACATAATTAAAGGGAAATTTGGCTCGGGGGTTAACAGCAAATCCAAGCGAGATGCGTGTGATAATATCAGATCAATGCTGCATTCCCCGGTGTCTCGGACGCCGAGAAGCGGTGGTATGGACTGCAATCGCAGATGTGGTTCGAGATTGCAGCCTATAAATGGGCTATCGTACAAACAGGAAAGCATACTAAGCTTGGTTTGTAATTTATAGCCTACAATTTAAATATGCATACAAAATATGACACAGGCTGGTATTATTATGATGATCTATTAAATGTAACCCTTGTTGAATAGCCTAATAAAACAAGTGTTTGCCCCTAACATGGCAATATCCCCCGCCGCCTCAATTTTATGTCCGTACGGACGGACGGACGGAGCCCAATGCTATATCCCCCGCTTTGCGCTAATCGCACAGCGGGGGATCATTCATAGCAGAGGGAGGTTCAGCACCAAAGCCACTGTAGCCAAGGAAGTGACATCCCACAAATACATAATGCCAGCCTAATAATTGGCATAAGATGCTTTCCATTAAAATGCAAGTCGTGCGTGGATCCTAGGCATTTCGTATCAATGTCCAAAATATTGTATTCGGCATCAAATACTATCAGGGTGCTGATGGAATTAACTTTTTTTTTCTATTTACAAATAACTCTTCATCTTGGGTCGGAGAAATAATTTGTGGGTCTCGTCAATAACAACGATGATACCGGGCATACCTGAGATGAGCATGAATTCAAGTTTGATTCTGTGTTGTTGGCGAATGTCCATTGGACTACGGATAAACTGTCGGATTATATGGGGTTCACAGAGCGCATTGGTTGTTTGTTGAATTGAATGACTGACAGATGACTGTGAAATCTCTAATTGTCCATGTTGCAAAGTTGCATTTTTCCGGTGGCAAGGTAACAAAGTGTTGTCCAACATTTATTTCGGGGCTTATTTGGTTGTTTATCATGGTTGGAGACGTAATTCTCTCCTTCACCAGGTCAACAACAAATAAAATCCCTACACGGTTGATCCGATATCTTTTGAACAACTGTGCATCATTCAGAATTTCCAAGTCATTCTGTCTTTCAACAGCAGAAGCTATTTTCCGATTCTTTGTGAATAGGTTTTAGCGAGTTAGGAGTCCTCTTGACTACTTTTAAGCTCTCCCAGTCTTAGGAGCTACTTTTAGGCCTAAAATGCTTTGTGAATAACACTTGGTAAAATTAATTAGGAGTCCTGTATTTACGACTGACACGCCCTTTTTTTAGGAGTTTCTCCTAAATCCGGCAGTTAGGACCTACTTTTAGCGATAAGATTCTTTGTGAATACAGGCCCTGGTTTCTTTATAACATGGACACATTGGGCTAACAATAGTAAGCGCAGATTTACCCTCGAACAGTTTTTTATTACAAAATATCAAAGGTAAGAAAATTTTTTTGCCCATTTTTGTAGACTGTAAAGTGTATGCCTGCTGCTCTTTGAGTGTGGTATTCATTTAAATGACAAGGCTTATATTGTTGGATTCTGTGAACTTTCATTTGAGGTATGGTTTGTATGCATAGCACAAATTCAGTAGAAATGCTAGTGACTCAGCGCTGATATGGTTTTATCCTATGTTTGGCTCCAAGCTTATTTAATTGCTTGGTGCTTGAATTGTGTTTGGCTGAGGTAAATATGGTCAACATGAGCTTTTTGCCGAGTTAATTCACATTAAGTGGATAAGCCGCATGACGATGTTGCCATTAGGAAACATGCTGTATTTATTATGCGTAACGTTCGGGCTTAAGGGGTTAAGAAAAAGGATTTGAAAAATTAAAATTATTAGAGGTGACATAGAATCAAAAACCATTTTTTAACTTGTCTATGTTGCGTAACGGTACTATACCTGCATTCAAGAACATACGAAAAGTGCTAGACATACTGAACATCTCCATTTCATAGAAATTCCTCTTTTAAAAATGAGGAAAACGCCAGAAAACGGGCCAATCTGAACAACGGATACATATAACATGTCTCTCACTGCCCCCCCACTCTCATTCCGTTTCCTCCCCTTCAAAATAAATTGTCTTTATACAATTCCATTGCTTCCAATCCCTCAGTAAAGACAAGCGTGAGAATTCCAGAGTCACAACCGATTTCCGTGTTACTAGTGGGGAAATCCACCATAATGCATGTGAAAAGGATGAACTTATGGCACTTAAGGACTTAAATTCCGCAAATGAATTTCTTCAGTGCGCTTTGATTGAATACTTGCAGACTACGGCACAAGAACGTCAATGCGAGAGAATCACTCCAAACGCGTAAGCCTTTGCAGCTCTGAATTAGCCTATATAGCCAAGACATTGGGAATGGAAAACATTTGTATAGTCAGCATTTCAACTTTTGTCCTAAGTATCTATATACATGTGTCGACTTTTCATACAAACCATATAAGCATCAGCATTTGAGCGAGCCTCCTCTGTCTATGTTGATGCTCATATTATCACTAATAGGCCTGGTTGAAACGGTTCTACTTTCGTTCTGCTCTAATGGTAGGCTACCATCAGCCTAAGACCTAAACTTGGGCCTCTGGACATATTTATGCATAAGAGTAGAATTATTATTCATTTTCGATTTAATGGTACAAAAGGATTAGGCTAATGTCCAAATAGGTAGCCCGTGCTATAACTTTGTTAGGACACTTTGGACAAGAAATGGTTATTACGTTTGAAAAAAAAAAAAAAAACCGCTCTGGGCGAAGTTACATTCTTTTGAGCAGAGGGTGTCTGTCAATAGGAGGCGCTGGGGCCTCGTCCCCTCCGTCTTCCCATCCAAAATTCGACAGAGGAAGTGCACTTTTAAACATACCTAAATTTATCATTAAATTATAAAAAAATAACCGATAAAATGATTCATTTTTTCACACAATGATAGCCTGTCGGCACCTGTCACCATTAAATAAAAGGGGTTTCACAAAATTTATTAATCAATAAATATGTCGTGAATACATAGTTTATTAACGCAGGGGCGCCGGTGTTCAGACAAATTTTGCTACCCATCAAAATATGCTACCTCGCGGTTCTGCGCTAGCGCAAAGCTAAAATCTCGGGCTGTTTCCTCACCCTTATCTTAAATATCTTCAAAAATCATACAATAAGATTTATTTTCAGGGTGCATTTTGACTTGTAAGCGTACTTATACATGCATGTACACGCTGGGGTTTCCTGAAAATGCAGAAATTAGACGATAATGGCGTATATGAGCATATATCTTCAAACAAACTTATCCAACTCGTTACAAAATATGCGTATGTTATAAAAAGCTAACAAACAACAAAGTTACTACTGTAAACTGATTCATATTGCAATATCAAGGCGAAAACAAAGACTTTACGATCGCTTTGCATGAAGGTAGCATTTTTTGATAAGGGAGCAAAATTTGTCAGAACACCGGTCTAATGAGAGTCAATGCAAGTCCTTCAACTTTTGCCCAGCATGTGACCTGAGGCTTCTTTCTGATTGGCCGCTTCAACTTTGCCTGCGGGGCCCAGAGAAATGCGCCCTGGACACTCCCATTTTGATTGGCATCGAATTAGTATTGTTTTTTTGACTCTCCTCCTCATGTGACTGGACAACGACAGCTGCCAATCATATCAATACGTCACCGCAGCAGATGTGATTTACTCATGCGCAAACATCGCACACGCTCATGAGAATTGTGGAAGTGGGGTGTTGCGAGTCATTAGGGGGTGAATTTTTTGAACTTAGACGGATTGTTTTAGATATTGGAAGAATGGAGAGGGAAGAGGGAAAGAAGGAAAAAAGGAGTGGAAAATGACGATGATGAAGAATCATTTGTAGTTGGAGTGAAAGCAGTTGGAGAGTGTTGGCAAATTACCAGAACATTCAGCGATAGTCATAAGGTCGGAAAATTTGTGAAAAATGAAATTGGAGATGTAAAGGCAGTAAGGATATCTAGAGGTGGTATTGTGATTGTGGAATGTAAAACGAGAAAACAAATGGAAAAGGCCCAAAAAATCAGTCTTCAACGATAAACGTATTGTATGTTTTCCTATGAAGCGACAACCGACAGTGAAGGGAGTGATAAGAGGGGTTCCATTTTCCGTGAACGTAGAAATTTTTTTAGCGGTAGAGGGAGTTTGTGCCGATCGGCAGTTGAAAAAATAAAGTGATGGTAAGGAGACCGATAGTATGTCGGTACTCCTTGAGTTTGAAAAGGAATTACCGGAGAGGATTTTTATGGATTACGTTAGTTATCGGGTGTGGGTATATGAAAGGGCTCTGCTTCGGTGCTGCTAGTGTCAGGGCTATGGCCACGCTGCAGCAGTCTGCAAGACAGAGAGCTGCAGGTGCAGAAGGTGTTGAACAGAAGGCTGTTCAGATGAAGATTGCGAGTTGGAAAAGGAAAAGGCTGTTTGTTGTCACTGTGGAGGGAATCATGAAGCGGGAGCAAAGCAATGTGAACGGAGGCAATTAGAAAGTGAGGTTGAGCGAACACGGACACTGAATAAGATGTCATACTCAGAGGCTGTAAACAAAGTGAGGATAGAAAAGAGAGCAGTGGGGAAAGAGATGGATACAGTTGAAATGAAGGGAAAAGAGCAAAGTAAGCAGGACAAGCAGTTGTTGAATATAGATAAAAGAAGGTTCTTGGCAATTATAGCAATGGTTATTAACTGTGCAATTGAAATAGAATCTAAAACGGAGAGGATAAGGATGGTGGTGTACGCAGCCAGGGAGATTTTAGAAATAACCGACGTGAAGGGGGAGGGGATCCAGGGAATTTTAGAGAAAGGACATGGAGGGAGTCAAACGATTAGTATGTAAATTATACAGAGGAAATTCCGTTTGTGTAAGAATGCGGGTTAAGGTCATAGATATATAAATATAGTACACTAGTTTGCTGATAGGGTACACTTAAGTGAAGCATCTGTTCTAAGAGCCTATACACCCGGAGGTAATATTCGCTCCCACTCATTTTCGCCAACTTTAAAATGACATTTTCAAAAACACTTGCGGGCGAGTCGGTGTTATTTTGGTATTGCTGTGCAAAGCAGCATTTTGTCTCCCAAAATATGTGCTTTCCGGAGGATGGAAAGCGGCACACTTTCCATCGAAATGTGACTCGCTGTTTACGTTAAAGTGCAGCAGAAAAGCTACGTTAACGCGGGTCCATGGCACTGGTCCAACCTCCCATTAGTTCCCTTGCGCGATGAATGAGGACACATGCCCCCCCGTGTGTGTGAGATGTGATGCGCGTTTCTGAGAGCGCTCTCTCTATCTCTCTGAGGTCGATTTTGTCGGAGTAACGGGAGGTCGGACCAATGGGAGGTGGGACCAATTGGGTCACTTTGTCGGAGGAACGGGCGGTCGGACCAATGGGCAGCTACCCGTTAAACACGACCGAGGCTTTTACCTCTGATAAGATAATGGCTTGGAAGTTATTGCTGTTATAAGAAACGTCGATGAATGTCCATATACGTTGTCAAATTACACTCTGGTTTCCTCACTTAATTGTACCCTGGTTGACTATTTGAAATAACCCGAATTGTTTATATTGAATCATATGGCTAGTCGATAAAAGAAGCGCCAGTGAAACCTTTCTCCCCTCCTTGTCTTTTGGAGCTCTGTATAAAACAGACAAAGCAACTTGTCCACTGTTTTAAACATCATGCAGGTAAGAAATATTATCGTTGAATGTCAATTACAAGTAGCTAGCTAGCTTGTTAGCCACCTTTTTAATTTATTTACCACTAAGTCAATGCAGTCCCCGCGACGCCAAGGTAGCTCGCTGGTGACCGATCTCAATCGCTAGCGTTCGCTTTCAGTCAGCGGTCTGTTCAAGTCAATGGGACGGCTAATTAGCTAGCGAGCACGAAACGCGATTTTTTTCTATTAATGTGACAACTTTGCGTTTATACGTTAACTTACGCATGAAACGTTTTATTCGAGCTCTTCAAAAAAATATTGCTGCAAAAGGCAGCCGCACATCTCTGCATTTTCTCGCTTGTATCGACTTATTTGAAATTGGCCTCATAGGAAACCATTCATTTTAATGAAGAAGTTGGGTGTATCAATACGGCGGCCGGGTGCTTCACTTTGGATAATGTAAATATGACGACACCAGCAATCTAGTGTTCTACATATATATCTATGGTTAAGGTGGGTTTTTTTTGGAGAAATAATTAATTTAAAAAAAGTTACCCTGAATTTCCAGCAGTAGGCGGTAATACAAACAAATATTGTCAACACCATAAAACGAAAGAAGAAGAAGAACACACGCTCATTCTCTTGTCTGATAGAGGTTCAAAATGGCAGCTTCCAGTGGATCCGCGGAACACTCGGTTATTTCACTACAGAATAACCCGTGGTAAGAGTACCATACACAACATCAGGCAAGTGATCGTGGACGACCTGACACCCCGGGCTTCTCCCGCACTTGTTACGACAAATAGAGTTGGCTAGCTGGTTGCGGTATTAGCAATACCTTTTATAGTTTTCCCTGTTTGCTGTTCCAGTTTGATAGATTCAATAGGGCCACTGTGAAACGAACAGTACATCTATTACTGAAAGTCTGGCCAGGAATATGTTCCCCATTTTTTTATTTCACAGTGCTAGATACCATTCTAAAATGTCCTGAGCCCTATTTCATTCTGTGAAGCCAGTTTTTGCAGCGAACGTAATTTCTGTCCCCTGTGGAATATTAACGTTCGTTCCGCATTCCGCATTGAAATCCCTATTTTACAACAACCGGTAGTCTGAAAGCGGCGTGAAGTGCATGCGCGAGCGGATGCATATATCCTGGCCCTCTGGAATTTTCACCAACTAGCGTTTGTGTCCCTCATCGAAAAGGTAAAAACGTCCGTCCACAGTAATAACGTTAGCAACAACCTGTAATCTCAGTACAGCCCTGCTGTGAATGAGATTTGGCGGCTGCTTGCAGAGTATTTAAATCCTTTTGCGCGGA
This sequence comes from Gymnothorax reevesii, assembly GCA_029721435.1. Classification (NCBI taxonomy): domain Eukaryota; kingdom Metazoa; phylum Chordata; class Actinopteri; order Anguilliformes; family Muraenidae; genus Gymnothorax; species Gymnothorax reevesii. The sequence goes on from CM056576.1 coordinate 60,497,594, forward strand.
TGTGTCCGCTAGTGGACACAGAGCTGCAGATTTATGCACACAGTTACAATATTGTATCACTAGATGGTACACCCGGATCGGTTATTGAATTTTCACAAGCAAGCAAAGTTCAAACGCTGTTTATATTAAATTGATGAGTTCACTCATCACTCCTTCCTCTCAGAACTCCTGGTTGAATGAGGTACTTGGCAGTGAGTGGACAAGAGCTGCCGGAGAGCTCACTCGGTTAAGGCACAGCGCTGAGGTGTATATCACGTCGCGGGTTCGAGCCCCGGTCGTACCCACCGGTAGGGTCGGCAGCTTTTTCAGAGTAGCTTGGCTCGCTACAGGGTTTCAATTTGGGATGCCGAATATAGGACGCAAAATCAGCTTTTTTCTTTGCTCCAGCGCCTCCTGTTGGCCGGACGGGCGCTCGTCAGGAAGACACTGGGTTTGGGTTTGTTTTGTATCCTCCGCCCTCGTTCTGAACTTGCGAATATTCAACAAATGAGTGTAAAAGAATCAGTGTTTGAGAAGAGCCGTGAACCGTCCTCACTATCCTGTGTTGGCAGCAAGGGGCCGCATACGAGCAGGCTTTGTTCATAGTTCACCAATTGGGCATTCCAGATTCGGGTGGGATTGGAGATGCCAAATTTTTTTTAATGACTAATTATCCAGTATATGAATTTTGCGGCCTCAAAATAATCCCGGAAAAAAACTGCATTTCAGGTTACTGTTCAAGAGTAAATATACAGGCTTTAACAAGGCCCTGCTTTTTGTGGATTAGCGGGTTGGTCTCTGGTGTGCCTTCCCTTTCAGCTCATTGTGCCATTATTGGCGTTGGCTCAGACGGTCTTGACACTGTTTGAGTTCCGTCCTGTGAAAACCGATTTTCCGTCCATGTAACATTACAGGTGCTGGTCAACGAATTAGAATAATTTGAAATGGTGCAATCGTAAAATTTTTAAATGCATTTTTTGTGCAGTAAGCAAATCAGGTGTTCACCGCGCCTGTCCTACTTGTTAAGAGTAATCACAGAACTCGCTACCAGTAAAAAAATTGCTCAGCTGAGCTTTCCAAAAGGCCCATTTAGGCCATTTAACTGTGACACTGTTGTTTCATTGAATTAGAATAAGTGCTTGAATTTTTGTTTTCTGTGAAGAGTGTTCACTGTGCAGTATAAAGTCAGGGTTGAGAAGAATTTCTAAGTTGTAAAATCAATCATGGGTCAGCAGCGCGACCTCTCAACCGGAGTAGTGGCTCAAATTCAACCCTTCGCCAGCAAGGCTTTACCAAGCTAAAATTGCTGAGCAGCTCGGCATCAGCCAGTCTTCCGTCTGCAAAGCTCTCAAGAAAGACTGGAGCAAGCACACCAACTGTTCCGGCGTGCAAAAAACTTCTGCTTGCGACAACAAGCAGCTGAGAAAGATCGCAGTCAGCAACTGGTTCAAGTCCACTTCCGAGCTCAGCGACTTGTGGAATGAGCAGACCAGCACTAACGTCTCGAGATCAACCACTTAGTCGTGTGCGCGAACTCTGCTTCAAATCTCGCGTTCCAGCAGTAAAACCAATGCTGAACAAGAAACAAATGGAGAAACGGCTGAAGTGGGCCAAAGAACATGGCGAATGGACTGCTGAAGACTGACAGAAAGTGGTCTTCAGTGACCAATTACGCTTTTGCATCTCCTTCGGTGACCAAGGTCCTCGTGTCTGGCGTGGTGGCGAAACCTACAACCACGAGGCTGTGAAAAGATCTGTCAAGTTTCCCCAGAGCGTTATGGTCTGGGTATGCATGTCCGCTCGGGGTGTTGGGAAACTCTGCTTCCTCAAGAAGACTGTCAATGCTGCCGTATACCAACATGTTCTGGAAACGTTCCTGATTCCGATTGTTGAGGAACAGTTCCGCGAAGAAGACCTCATATTTCAACAGGATCTTACATCGGCTCATGCGCCAAAGTCGACCAAAGATTGGTTCGCCGAAAAACAGCTTGAAGTTTTGGCATGGCCGGCCAACTAGCCTGACCTCAATGTCATTGACAACCTTTGGGCCATCGTCAAGCGGAAAATTTGCGACAGAAGGCCGACTACGCTGGACCAACTGAAGCAGAACATCGCCACAGCCTGGGAAGCAGTGAGTGCAGAAACTTGCGACAAGCTGGTCAAATCGATGCCGCAGAGACTTGAGGCAGTCATACAAGCCAAGGGGGCAGCCACAAAATACTGAGAAAGTGATGATTCTAATTATAATAAAAATTATTCTAATTCAGTGAAACGGTTTGTCCATTATTCTAATTCAATAAAACAACAGTGTCACAGTTAAATGGCCTAAATGGGCCTTTTGGAAAGCTCAGCTAAGCAAATTTTTTACAGGTAGCGAGTTCTGTGAATACTCTAAGAAGTAGGACATGCGCGGTGAACACCTGATTTGCTTTCTGCACAAAAAATGCATTTAAAAATTTTACGATTGCACTATTTCAAATTATTCTAATTCGTTGACCAGCACCTGTAGCAACAAGACCAAAGTACAGTGGGACCTTTTGGTCACACTTTCTGTGAAATGTCATTTATGTATGTAAATATGTAATTTACCACAGCTGTAAGGTGCTGGAAAAGCATGAAAATACACCTTGAAAATCCTTGAAAAGTGCTTGAATTTCACTTTGCAGAAGGTGCACGAAGCCTGTAGACAGCATTACAGTGGTGTTTTTAGATTTGTTTTGTTTGTTTTTTGTTTTTCTGTTTAACCATGTTCCAGTTACTGTTTGCATCTTTATAAAACATCAAAATCCCAGTTAGTTGGTGGACTTTAACATGACCGCTTTTACAGTCAATCTGTAAGTGATGTAAGGACAGATACAGTGATCTGTGGACATGATGGATACATTGCAATTCATAATAAAAAAGGGGCACAAACCCTGATAAAATCTATAGGCTACATTTTCCTTAATAACTGACGGTGTCGACATCAAAGCAGCTGTAAGGTGTGCTACGCCAAGGTTAATTGTGCCCTCCCCAGAATTTTTGGCACCAGCCGCCACTGCATTGAGTGGCAGTATAGTCAGCCAATCAGCATCAAGTGCTTGAATTTCATAATGAGGTTGCCAGTTAAGCCCGGAAGGTCATCAAATAGGTGAAAAACAACACGTTCAAAATCCCCCACCCTAACATAGCTTTTTGAGAGAGGTTTGTAAGAAGCTTCTGAGGCATTACAGACCCAACCAAAATTTTGTTGTCTAAATGTCACGTCGCAGAACAAGGATAAATACCCCGTTCAACCATTCTATGTCACCTTTAAGTGTCATGCTGATTTGCCCATAAGTCATTTTCTCACAGTCCCATGAATGAATTCCACTTTGTTACAAAACCTTACTGGTCTGCACATAGGACAATATCAGACTGTCACGGTCGTTGACTGTAGTGTCCACAGTGCTAATGACTGTTAGCATGTAGGTGCTACTGGACAGATGAATGTACTTTCCTTTCACCGATAAACCAATATCTTCCCCACTAATTTCTGCCGATTTTGAAAAGTACCCCCACAAATTCTAAGAATCATTTTATGTCCAGTAAATCACAACCGTTTCCAATGAAAATTTTTATTCTTTACTTATGCACATCAATTTATTGATGTTTTTCACATTTGATGGAATGACATTTGTTCAGCCACAAAAGTTTTCCAGCGCGTTGCTGTGAGTCGGCTATTTCTGCTGTTATAAGTGTTGTGTCCACAATTTTGTATGTTGTAATGACTGTTGTGTGGAAAGGGAATTGTGATAAAACTCATCCAAACCCATCCTTATTATTGATCATCTTTCTGCAATTGGCCATCCCTCCGCAAGGTAGGACATTACTGACTGACATTTCCATGACTTTTCCGTGTAATTTATGTCATTGATTTCATATTTTTAGGTTTATAACGCGATTTCTTATCACGCAGTGACCGATTCATTCGTATGCATTTCTTGTCCACCGTAACCAATCGAGTTGAAAGTTATGCTTCAGGCTAATGTTGTCCTATAAAATATCGTATGATCAATTGGACAGCTGATGACATCTCTGCTTATGGGTAACAACTCCTGTCATTCAACATGAATCGGCATTTTCGATCGTTTCCCAGTCACGCTTTTGTTACTCAGTATCGTGAAAAGACACACATATATATATTTCACAAAATGAGTCTGATGAATCCTGGCATTGTCATCTTGAAATATGCCTGTGCCATCTGGGAAGAAAAATCCATTGACAAAAAATCCTGATCATTCAGTATATTCAGGTAGTCAGCTGAATTCATTTTTTGGGCACATACTGTTGCTGAACCTAGACCAGACCAGAGCCATAGAGAGTTGCAACAATGAGAGGTAAAATGCTGGAGGGTCACATTCATACAGCTGGGGTAAAGTTCCAAACAAAGCCTGGTGGGCGATTTGAATGCACAGTTTCAACGTGTTAGCATCGACTTTGGTAACTATTAAACAATCTTTGCATTTTTTTTTCACCACATACATGTATTTCATGGTGATGTAGTTTGTGTTGTTGTCTAGGTACATTTTCATTGCAAAATTGTTTTAAAAATTCCTGAATTTTGAGGAAGTATGAATGTGGACAGCAAGCTAGCCTGCTTTACTGATTTAATCCTTAACTAGCGAAACACTGCTTTACACTCAGTGTCGTAACTGTCGACGGTGCGTTGCGCTGGGGCCCGAAAAGATCTCATGTTGACAATTAACATCACTCGATATTTTCCGTACCAGTTGTCCCCCACAATCATGATCATGAAATCATTCAACAGCAGTACAAAATTGCTTACATGTAGCCTATATGTGGCTCACCACTTAACGTATATCATGGTTTTGAATTTAGGTTTTTTTTGGGGTTTTTTTGCCTTACTAAAATGTGACAAAACTGAATGTTTTATTAAAAATAAATATTATTTGTATCAACCACTTTTTTACTTTGCTTGCTTTCTTAAGTTCCGAAGGAAGAGGGCTTGCTGGGAAATTCCAATTTGTCGAATGACCTTGTTCCTCATCATTTATGATAACTTGTGTCAACATCATTTCATTTTCACCTCTTCCTTTTAGCAAGAAGCAAGTGTACTATAGCGAGTGAATGATAAGTTAGCAGAGCATCATAATGTTTAGTAAGCCCAAACAAAAAAGCGGCACCTAAAAGAGAAAGGAAAAAATGGGAACAGGATGAGTATAGTGCTAATCTGACTAAATTAGATTGTTTTTACGCATTCTACCTCTCATGAACGTAGAACAGCAGATCCTGACCAATCCTGTTAGCGTGTCTGGAGATTTAAATCATCGGTTGAGTTACACTGCTATGCCTCGTGCGTAATTATGCATGGACCAGTGCCTCCCCATGAGACTTGCTGGGGGATCACTGCAAGCATTTAAGCTTAACCCAATAGCACTTGGACCGCCCCATTATGCCTGAAACTTCTGTGCCCTAGACCGCCTCAAACTGCCCTTGCCACGTGATTGCCTAGGGTTACACACTGGACTATGTAAACAGCTTGAAATGGGACAAATCGGCAAGAGGGATTCCCCAGTGACCTAAATTCAAGATAAAACATAGGGGGTTGTTATTTCGGATTTCTCGCTGTACACTCGGAGAAGTACAGCCCGGGAAGTGCAATGACAAGGGAAAAAAATAATAATTTGTGGCCACAAGATATAACTTGCTCTCATGAATCAATTATTTCGTTCCTATGAGTTAGTTACTTGTTCCAACTAATTAGTTACGTTGTTGCCACAAATTAGCGACTCGTTCCCACGAATTAATTATTTAGTTCCTACGAGTTAGTAACTTGTTCCCAAGAATTAGATATGTCGTTGCCACAGGGTAGTAACTCGTTCCCACGAATTGGCAACCTTTTGGCCACAAAATATAAATCCACACTCCCTCAGTCTCTCCGAAGCAGACGGCATTTGTCCCGGATGATCTCCGAGTGCAGACCTGTGTCTGCGCCACCCACCCCATTCCATGGCCTGCCTGACCGAAGCAATTTTCAGAACAAGCACACTGACAATGCCATGGGCCAGTCTAATCTATTGAAAACAACGACTGAATGAGGATCAGGACATTAGCCACGGTTTTAATGTAATACATTGCAATAGGGAGAGCAATGTTACTGATCACTTCGTTCACCATTGCAAAAACGTAGCTGCTCCAATTTTAGCCTGGAGCCACGAATCAACCTGGGGTGTGTTTCTCGAAATCACAGATGGTAACTTGCATAGTTGGGTCCATTGACTGTGAATGGACGAACTGTGTGCACTCTTGAGAAATGAGCCCCAGATTCAGGTTTACTAGCCCAAGGGAGCATGCTGCATGTGGAAGAATGGTAATGTAGCCCAAACTGGAAGTATTCCCGACAAAAATAAATCACATTTGAGTCTGACATAATGTGTGCTTGCTTGGTTACTGTAAATCCCCCTCACTGGACAGTGGAGGTCCGCGCTCGGAGATTATTTGTGGCAAGTCTTGGGAACGACTTATATCTAGAGACCACGGAATAGCTAAATTATGGGAACGACTTGTGTTTTGTGGCCACTCCTAATTCCTGGGAACAAAATCACTAATTCGTGGGAATGAGTTATACTGTATAAAATAAAGGAACCCCTTGCGCTTCAGCCCCTCTCTTGCCAGAGGTTGGTGCTCACAGAAAAGGACAAATTCAGAACAAATGAAGGAACAGACTGGAGCACTCGAATCACTTGCATCAGTTTGAGATGCCAAGACTAACGTTTCGACGCACAGCGTCTTCCTCAGTGTCAGAGTTATACTGTATTTTGTGCCAGTGATATAACTAATTTGTAGGAACAAGTTATTTCTTGTGGCAATGGAATGGCATAACTAATTTGTGGGAACTAAATAATTAATTAATTTGTGGGATCTTTTGGTCACAGATTAATTTTTTTCTTTTGTTCTGTAGAGGAAAACAAGATTGTGAATGAAAAAATTAGAATTTTGAATGAGAAACTAGAGGTAATAAGCTTTCATATAAATATAACTTGTAATACTTGATTTTCAATTTATATCGGGCAAAAGTGGACTCTCAAATCCAATGTCAAAAATACGGAAATTACCTGGATTTTTCAGGGAACAGAGGTAATCTATATACAATGAGACTGAATGCTATTGGGTTAATATGCTCATATTTTAGAGTATGTAATTAATATTTTCCTCACTAATACAGTATTATTCCATCAACAGCAACGCATCTGCTATTAATCAAAATGTTACATTTTATAACGCAGCCCAACCGATCTGCAGATTATCCATGGTCCGCGGAAATAACTGCACTGGGCGCATCACTATTGAGTCGGCATGTAATGAGCCACTGTGCTTTTCTCAATGGCTACTTGTTCTATGCTTATTGACATATTGTGTCTGTAACTTTCGTGTTAATTTGTTAGTGCAGGCTGGCTAAATCCATTTTGGATGTGTGGTAGTAAGAGAAATCAGGCTGTGGTCTGTTCAGTCCAACGTAGGCTTAGATTAGCTGATTACTTTGGTTCTTCCTCTGCTGTCCACAGTGCTCATTAACGGCACGTGTGCAGAATGAGAGTTGTATGTTGAGCCTCTCCATGGTGAACTAGTTATTGTATGCTTGTGTGCCTGCGCTTGCATTTGGGGCGAGGGTGGGGGCGCCCAAAAAAATTTTGCACCAGGGCCAATCACAATTATGGTACGCCACTTACACTGAGAGTGAATGGTGTGAACACAGGTGTAAACGATGTTGGTATTGTGTGATCGTCCGGGTGTATAATATAGTCTTAAAAAAGACTGTTGCTGGCACCTGACGTTTGGACAACCTGAACGGAAGTCATCTTCAGAGTGAGGAAACGAACAAACGGACAGAAACGGTATTTATATGTTTGGTTCAATCAGAAATATTGTTGAAATGAATGTCAGGTGCGTGTGGAGGCATTACTCATTGAGTTGCAGGTATGTTTTAAGTGGTTAATTAGTCTGTTGTATGGTGTAGGGAGTGTCTGGCAATGATTGAGTGGGTTCTGTTGTAAATTTGTGTACCAGCTTTCAAGTATGCAGCATTGGTGATAGTTTGTGCAATATGTTTACAAACTGTTTACACCGTCCTTAATTTCCCCATTTTTACACAAACACATATACACACACATGTTAATAAATGAAATTCTACACTACCTACAAGTAAACGTACGATTTCCACACTTTTAGTGGACCATATAATTCATACACCATACAAATATGGTATTTAATTGTTAATAATCGCTCAGTGATACTTTATTAAATGTGGTCGACATTAACTGGGATTAGAATCAAAATCAGACGACTTTATTTGTCCTAAAAAGGCAATTCAGTTTCTCCAGTCTACCGGGGAAAGTAGACTGCAGCGGGTCGCACACTGAGAAGCGCCCTGGAAATGTTACGTTACTGTAAGCCATGTCAATCTTTGCAAACAGTATTAAATCTAAAAATCTGTGCGTAAATGGCAAGCTATCATGCTTCAAATCATGCTGTTAATTTGATTTAAACATGCTTATAAGATGGTTATCACAAAGACGTCAACTGCAAATTCTTACCTTTTAATAATCGCTCCCTAGGTGTGAGAAACACTGCTTCCCCATGGAGATCCTATTGCCCACGTTGCATTGTTCAGAACTATCGTAGGCTTCCGTGTTCCACCATTGCTGTAAAATAATTGGCCCACTGGAGTCTATGGAGTTATTGCAACTCTCTCTCCATGGCTCTGGACCTGACCAACTGAAGGAACCCCAGGTCATAATACTGTTCCCACAGGCTTGTACAGTGCACTTCAAGCATGATGGGTGCATCAATTCATCTGCCTTCCTTCTTAACCTGATACATCCATCACTAGAACAGGGTTAATACAGACTTATCAGAACACATGACTTTTTTTTTCCATTGCTCCTGAGTCCAATCTTTATGATCTCTAGCAAACTGAAGCTAGCCTGGAATCCATACATATCAAGTGCTGGTCGCTCCGAAGAATCACTGACTGATATCAGTCTGGCCTCAGCCGTATAGCCAGCGTTTAGCCCCTACGTCACTAATGAAGTGAATATATGAATATTCACGTTTTCTGCTCTTGGCTGATTGGAGGTTCTCACCAAAAGTTCACCCAATCAAATATGAGTTAGCTGGCCAGCAAAGGCATTCGTGAATGTTATTTTATTTATTATCTCTGCCAAGGAGATTATGCGATCGAGTCGGTTTATTTATTTATTTATTTATTTATTTGTCTGTCTGTGGACAGGATTTCTCGGAAACTACTGGACGGATCTTCATGAAATTTTCGCCAGAGATAGATCTTGGTCCAGGGACGACTCCATTAAATTTTGGTGAGGATCTGGATTCTGGATCCGGTCCTAAAATCTTCCCAAGAGACAGATCTTGCATTTGTATCAATGTCATCCTTTGGCGGAGATCAGAAATCTCGGATTGCTCTCGTTTAAAAATTAGATTGTGGTTTGCTTGTGTTCACTCTTGGAGTGGTTGTTAGGTTTTGAACAGGATAATGTTTGGTCATATCTGCATTTTATTTATTTCAGTGAGATTCCCCGGAATAGTAAAGGCTAAATTAAATAATACTCAAATTACAAAACGTATTTCACAGCAATTGGCATTAGCTATAACTTGGAGGGCATAACCGCATCAGCTAGATTAAAGTGATACTCCACCCAAAAACTGTAATTTGTATATCAATTACTCACCATTAGATGTCTTGAACGGATGAAGTTGTTCTTCACGTGGTGCAACTTTGTGGCCACTGGAGAGTTTTGAAAAATTATCCAAATTCCTTTTTGCTGGAAGCAAATGGGGTCACCCAGTAGCAATGGGAAAACTCCACAAATCATCCGTTCACAAACTTTCAAACCATCGTCCAACGCATCTTCTAGTAAAATCCAAGTCTGCTTTGTCCATTCGTATCCTCAGAACTTCAGAAACTTGGTTATTTTTTGCTAAAAATAATAAAATACCACATTTATGCTTCAATAAGCTTGCACATTCAATGGAAGTCCTGCCTCCCAGCTCGCTCATTGTCCAGAGACTCTGAAGCCACTCAGATGAATACTCGTATAAACACGAGCCAGGAGGCGGACTTCCGTTGAATGCAGAACTGTGGTGTTTCATTTATTTTTAAGTCTGTGTAAAGGGGCGGGGTACCCTTGCGACTGTGAGCCAATCACAGATCTTGCATGGATTTTGTGCGAATATTTGAAAGTCAAACACTGACCAACTGACTGAGGCCAGACATACAAGCAAGTGACCGTTGGGAGCGACCAAAGCTTGATATGGATGGATTCCAGGCAAAACTGAAGCCTCCCTCCGCCATTAGCCTCACTGATGAGTAGTTTTTATAAGGCTACACAGCTGTTTTGTCTCACTTGTGTTCTCTTTGTATTGTGTGTGTGGAAATGCTTACTTTCGTAACTAAATATAGCCATGAGTTCTACTGTTTATTTCAATGCTTCACTGATCTCCAGTCACAATCATTCGGGTCATTCCACGTCAGATGATCAAATAGGTCTCACCACCACCTTCTCAATTTTGCTAATTTTTTGTACGCAGCTGTGTAAATGTAAATCACTGACAAATCCGGTACTGTCCTTCAATTTTTTAGTCAACTGACATTTTTCTTGTATTTAACATGACATAGCTTTTTATTATTACACCTATAACTTTGAAGCTTTGCATCCAAGCTAATGGTATACTGCTTAATCAGAAAATGTAGTCCATTTTACTTTATCTTACTTGGTTGCGGAGCTATGAGGACACCAAAAGTGCCTTTTGTTCAGGCAGTTCCATGTTTAGGTCCCCAAAGCACCCCCAATATAAACCCTAGCATAGGCGCTCTGGAATTTTTCCCATTCATTTGTGTCTGCTGAATAGAAATCAGGCTGAATTCACCATGAATTCATCACCAACTGCAGTCGGTATCTTGCCAAATATGAAAAAAAAAAAAAACCACTAAAATGCCACCTGTTCAAACCCCCGTATCTCCAGGGCACTGGAGTGATTTTAGTGGTTTTCTTCTATTTTTTTGTCCCCCACGGTAGTGGGTGGAGCAGGGGACATAGTATTCAGCTCTGTCCGTCCATCCCTCCGTCTGTCATGTCCCGCAGTTGGTGATGCCGTGCCATGTTATGCCATGTTAAATACAAGAAAAATGTCAAAAAAAAAAAAACTGGACGGACAGTACCCTTAGATGAAAATTCACCAAAAATTAATTTTTGGTCCAAATGAGCTGAAATTTCAGATTTGTTCATTACTAACAAATTTATCTAATGTGAGAATATGGTAGCAATCTATGACGAAATGGTGACAAATGTTTTGTATATCTGATTTCACATGGAATGACCCATTCACAATTTCTTTCCGACCACATTTCTTCCTCTAAGAAGATGGTTCGCCTCATTCCTAGCAGGTGTTAATAAGTTGGACAGTTCTTAACCCAATTTCAGAAGCTTCAGACATCTCCTTATTTGTTTTCTCTGCTTGATGCAGGCCAATATTATGACTCTTCTGAAATGGAGTAACACCCATTCCATGGCCACAGGATGTGTCTTCCAACATGGTTGCTTAAAGTGCCAGTAAATACCTTGCTTGTGTTTTTTTTTTTTTTTTAAATTCCAAAAGTCAAGCTATCTGTAATATGGCCCAAAAAAAATAATAAAAAATATTTGACAAAAAATAACCTTAGGAAATGAAATTTTTCAAAAAAGGTTTCCCGGTCTAAAAATAGATCGGCTAGATTATTTATCGCGCAAAGCACTGTGGGTCGAAATCGCGCACTGTAAACAAAGATGGCATTGCGCGGACGAAAAAGAAGACGGACAGGAATGTTTTTGGAGAATGTGGAGGCTAACACGATAAGCAAAACATAATTCCCCCATTCGAGGCACACTACCATTTACGTTGTATACTTTCATGAACTCGAGTATCGCAAGAAATGTTGCAAAGAAAAACCAACACGGTATTTCAACTTACTAATCCATCAAAGTTAGGGCCAACTCATCATTGTCAATGCCCAGTCGCTCTCTCAGACTCTTCCACCGATCAATAGCACTCCCAATATATACTAGGGATCGTCTTCTTTTGGCATCAAGGGCAATTTTCCGGCGTTTTCTCTCTGAGGCTGTCAACTTGATTCTTTCCGCCATTGCTGTTGTGTGGGCTACGTCACACGTCACATGGTACGCAAGAAAGGGAACTTACTCTAATGACATCACATTTTCGCTCGCGCGACAGTTTGAGGGTTGAGTGAGTTAACATCAAAATCCATATTTTTCGATGTCGTAAAAATTTGTATAACATATCGATGTGAAGATGAATGATTTCCCTACCTACTGATACCATTTTTATATGTTATCACAATTGAGATATAATTGAAGATGTGCAAGGTATTTACTGGCACTTTAAGAAATGGTTAAATCCTGGTGGTGACTTTGTTTTGGGCCATGTAATGTGTGTGTATGACACATGCGCGCACACACACACACACACACACACACACACATAGCCCATCCAAAAAAAGTCACTGTAAGAGCCTATGATTGAATCATTATTGAAGTGATGAATATGTTTCGGCTGGCAATAATTCTTTTGATCCTTTGGAGTTACATTCTTATCTTTATTCGAGATTTATATGGGCATATATTATATGGGCTACATATGTACTTCCATTGCTTTCTTCACGACATTGGAATAAAAGGACAGTTTACATATGCCCATACTTCTACTTTTTCCATAATAACTACATATAAAACTGGCCCATAAACAATGTACTCATCATGCACAGTGCCCATTCTACAAGTCCTTGGAGCCAGTATTATGATCTGGGGTTGCTTCAATTGGTCAGGTCTAGGCTCACGACTGTTCTGCAGCAATATAATGAATTCCTAAGACTACCTGAATATATTGAATGACCAGCTACCCATCTATGGATTTTTCAGTCCCTGACTGCCCAGGCATACTCCAGGATGACAATCCCAAGATTCATCAGGCTCAAATTGTGAAAGAGTGGTTCATCAAACATGAGGAATCATTTTCACGCATGAAACGGCCACCTAAGAGTCTGGACCTTAACCAGCTGAAAGTCTTATGGATGTGCTAGAGAAAGCATAATGGAGTTGTTGCCATCAAATTCAAAATGAGCTAATAGTTTTCATGAGATGATAAAATATGTCACTTTCAACAATGTACAATTTACACAGCATATATATATAAACATACTTTAGGAAGAAAATGAACATATCTCTGTGCATTGGTGGGTACAGTTTGTGAAAAATGCACAAAATTTGACCTTTTGTGATTTCCCTTCAGGGACATATCACTTTTCCCATTTCAATGTATTTGTAACATAAATTGACGGTGGAATAAGATGTCGAACCTGCAACTTCATAAAGTGTTTCAGATGTATAGAGGGATCACAGACAAGTACCCCTCAGAAACGTTTGTAAGAAATGGACAAAATTGGTTTTTGCATTGGTTAAAATAAGTTCACAACCCCATCAGACACTCAAAAATAACCTCTTCATTGTTGCACCGTAATAAGCGATGCCTAGAACCAGATTGCATTTCAACCATGATCTCTGCAGTGGTCATCTCTGAAGAACTTTTTCTCTTACTTTGTAAAGAATAACTGAAATGGGCAACAATCCAATTCAACTCGGAATGTCTGTACCATTTAAGTATCCCACCGCACCATGGCAACACAAAATGGAGATACTGTATGTTGAGTTCACAGATAAAGTTGGTTTATTTGAATCAATAACTAAATAAAAAGACTGCACCTATGTGTTGCTTGCTGAATTTCTTATGAAACTTACTGCTCAGCACTGAGATGCACACAGGCATGCTCACCTCTCAACCATAATGGCAATAAATCCTTCAATTTAAACGAGCTGTGATTACTGCACATGCTCAGAACCTACATACCACAAAACTGAATCTGCTTGACTGCAAGTCATAATCTGATTCCATCCTTGCCAATCTGTCTTAATTTTGCATTGTATTTCTATATACTCAACAAAAAATGTGAAGGACCACAAGTAAAAAACGTAATGAAAACCCACTTTAAAGCACCTAAACGCAGTGCAAACAAGGAAATGGTATTTCAGGGACAGAAAATTACCAAATCAACAGTTAACCAAAATTTGGAAGAGAAGTTGACAGGATGCAAAGCAAGTGGTTATTTAAATGAAATGAGCATGAAACTTTAAATTGTCAGAATTGACATTTCCTTTTCTGGGACACCAATATCCTAATGTCAGACCAACTTGTGACCTGATTATAGCCTAGCAATGCCTGGTGAAGTCCTCAACAATATTTCTGAAGGATGCCTGAGTAATTTTTCACCACTCTTCTACCAGAGCATTGCCAAGTTCATCCATATTTCCCAGAGCAACTGGACATGCAGAAACCTTTTTTTGAACAATGTCCCATGTATGTTCCATAGGATTAAAAACCAGAGAGTAGGCAGGCCAGTCCATCTGGTCAATTGTTTCCTTTTGGAGATAGTCATTCACAATTCTGGCTCTGTGTGGATGAGCATTATCCTTCATCAAGGCAAAGTCATTGCATATAACACCAGCATAAGGTCTCACGATTGGATGAAGGATCTCATTCCTATATCTAGCACCCGTTAAGAGTGCCATTCACAACATACAACTCTGTTGATCCCTCGAAACTGATGCCCACCCAGACCATTCAGAAACACCCATATAATGGTCGTGTTTCATTACGCAACAGTAGGCAAAAGTAATGTCATTTTTTAATCTCCAGACACATCTTGAACCATTGTGAGAGTCCAGGCAAAACCTGGATTTGTTTATCAAAAGAATTGGAAGTAATCCATTGATTCCAAGATTAACATGCATCATAGCAAATTCGACCCAATGTTCTCTGGACAATGGTGGGCATTCAGCAGGTCTGCAAGCAAGCAAATTTACCTGCAACCCGTTTCTCTTTGTCTGTGTTGAAATTTGAACACCAGTTACATTTCTGAATTCAGCATTCAACAATTTTGCAAAAAAAGTCTACTCCACTTCGCCATCAAGGTTAATTGACAGTCCTGTTGATGCGTTGTTTTCCTCGGATGGCCACTTTTAGGCCTTTGTTTCACTGTCCCTGGCTGCTGGTACCTTTCACATGGTCTGGAGATCACACTATGGCTGACATTGAATCGCCAACCCACTGCTCTTTCAGATTGCCCTGCTTCCAAAAACCAATATCTCTACTAGCCTGTTTCACCATTAAATGACGTCTTGCAGGCATTATTCTGCTCAGTAGACCTTTAAAATCTCTAAAAAAAAAAATGAAAATCTCTCCACGCCACCCAAGAGCAGAATGTTCACAAAAGACGTGTAAGACTCAAATGTGACACATGGCAAGTAATTTTCCATGCAAGGAAAGTTTCAATTTATGCACATGCTATACGACATGAATCATGCTCACAACGTACGGAGAAACCTATAGAGCTCTGTATGTGCCATTTTCATTGTCATCATTTCTCATATCAAATATTAGCTCGAAAAAAACAAGATCCTTTCCTTTTTTTGTTGAGTATATTTTAGTTACCCTGGCATTGTGCTTTTCATATTAAGGAGTTCTCTATAGAAATTCAAGGCTTCAAAGCGTTATTTTGCTTCAGCCATGGGGCATGAAGAATGTAAGCTGGTTTGCCAGTGCCAATATTCATCGAAGAAGAAGAAAAATACTCTCGAGATTTTGACTAGCAGTTGAGTGGACTGACTTAATTCAAAGTTACGAGCATGCGCAGGAACCATGTCACTCCATTAAATACTTTGTCAAAATAAAACTGTTTTCTTAGAGAATAAACAGAATGTGAAACAGAATGAGCATGGCTTGGCTGGAAAATTATGCATAGACATAAGATAAAGATAATACTTTTGAATCTAAGGTATTAATGCCGGCTCATTTAAATTTACTCAATTCTGAAAGCTGGGGTCGTTCGGAGGAGTGTCTATTGTAAAAACTTAAAGATCTAAAGCAATGAAAATTTATTTATGCCAGGGGGCAGATCACACGCCACAGTATCTGATTCAGTAGACTAGGCTATGTAGAAAAAACCATTAGCAGCTTTATCAAAATGTTGTTGTTGTTGTTTTTTGTTTTTTTTTAATACACCTACCGTCACGAGAGTTCTTTTCTACCTCCTTGGGTATGTGGACAGTCTGCGAGAGAGAAGTACAGAGTTAGCAGACCTGTGCTCGGGCTGGCTACTACCGAAAACATAGGCCACACTACAATTACTCACAATTATAAATCGCTGTCAAAATCTGATCCTAATCAAGAGATTAAAACAGGATATCCTGATTTCATTTCTTCAACTTATGTCATGTATATCAGGAGAATGAAAAAAGTGTCAATTTAATTCCATATGTTAGTCACAGTCTCAGCAAAATAGAGTGATCTGGAGTACTTCCACGCCAGGGGCAATCCCACACCCTTTCATTACATGGCTTCTATATCCTAGAGGAGTGAGTTCATGGGGAACCTCCATTAGCCAAGATATCACCTTTATTCCGATTACCTGAGCCACTGTCATCTGCTACAGAAAAATGTTTCCAAGTCAACAGCTGAATTATACACTTAGCACCATTAAAACCACACGGGTGAAGTATGTACTATGTGTCGCAAATTGAAGAATCAATCGGTTTTTATTGCTTTTCCAGTGAGATGTGAGTGGAAATTAAGATAAGCGTGTGGTATTGTAATCCCAATGCACGCCACAGGAACGTGCCAAGCACTTCAGTAATAGCAGACATTCAGCGGTTTGTGATGTGTACAGTGACACTTGACTTATTCTTTTGGGTGTGGTCAATAAGCTACATAAAGCAAAGCCAAAGCTACTGCATCAAGAAAATGGAACGGCTTATGTCACAGGAGAGAGAAAAAGACCCTTTGACATGTTACGGGCAGGTCTCAGCCATCGAGAGGTGGTGCGTCATTTGCACTGTCACTGTTCAACAATCAGTCCGCTGTCTATCCGAGAATGGAACACAGGCACTAACCGCTCAATGTTTGTCATCACTGAAGTGCTTGGCGTGTTCGCATGGCGCGCATCAGCATTACAACACCACGCGCTTTTCTTTACTTCCATTCTTGCCTCACTGGAAAAGCAATTAAAATCAATCAATTCTTCAATTTGCCGCAAATACAGTATATATCTCACCATTGCTTTTTTAATGGCACCAAGTATGGTTTGCTCATCCTGGGCTGAAATGTTGTTTCTAGGTGCCAGAAGCTGGTTGACTCAATGCATTGCAGAAGCACAGCAGTCATCAAAAATAATGGTTATGCAACCGAGTATTACAACCTCAATTCCGAAATTAGTTGGGACAAAGTGTAAATTGTGAATAAAATCAAAAAGCAATGACTTTGAAATCACACCAGCCAGTATTTTATTCACAATAGAACAGAGACAGCAAATGCTGTAACTGAGAAATTTTACAATTGAAGCACCTATTACTAAAACCCCATAAGTCACACTTGACTTGACTTGACTTGTGGGGTTTTAGTAATCATTGCTTCAATTTTATCCACAAAATGAGCTCATGTCAAATTTGATGTCTGCTACAGGTCTCAATAAAGTTGGTACAGGGGCCCGTTTACCCTGGTGTAGCATCCCCTCTTCTTTTTAACAGAGTGGAGGCGTCTGGGCATTGAGGAGACAAGTTTCGTGATCTTAGCCATTGGAATTTGATTCCACTAGTTTAATACAGGCTTCCAGCTGCTGGAGAGTTTTGGGTCTCCTTTGACGGAGTTTTCGTTTAATTATGCGCCAAATGTTCACAATCGGTGAAAGATCAGGACTGCAGGCAGGCCAGTTCAGCACAGGGACTCTTCTACTACGAAGCCATGCTGTTGTAATAGCTGCAGTTTGTGGTTTTGCATTGTCCTGCTGAAATGGACAGGGCCTTTCCTGGAATAGATGTTGTCTGGAGGGAAGCATATATTGCTCTAAAACCTTTATATACCTTCAGCAATAATGGTGCTTTTTAAAACAAGTAAGTGTCCCACACCATATGCACTGATGCGTCCCCATACCATCAGAGATGCTGGCTTTTGAACTGAACGCTGATAACAGGAGGGGTGGTCTTTTTCCTCTTTAGCCCGGAGGACACGACGCCCATGATTTCCAACAAGAATGACAAATTTGAACTCGTCTGACCACAGGACACTTTGCCACTTCGCTGCAGTCCATTTTAAATGAGCCTTGGTCCACAGAACACAGTGGCACTTCTGGATCATGCTCAACAATGGCTTCCTTTTTGCGTGATAGAGTTTTAGATGGCGTCTGTGGATGGCACGCCGGACTGTGTTTACAGACCGTGGTTTCTTGAAGTATTCCTGCACCCATTTAGTAATGTCAATGACAGAATCATGCCGGTGAGTGATGCAGTGGCGTCTGAGGGCCCGAAGATCACTGGCATCCAGTAAAGGTCTTCAGCCTTGCCCCTTACGCACAGAGATTTTTCCAGTTTCTCTGAATCTTTTGATGATATTACGCACTGTCGATGATGAGACCTTCAAAGCCAATTTGCAATTTGACGTTGAGGAACATTGTTTTTAAAGTATTCCACAATTTTTAATGCAAGCCTTCACAAGCTGGAGTGTCTCTGGCCATCTTTACTTCTGAGAGACTCAGCCTCTCTAAGACATCCCTTTTATAGTCAATCATGTGACACACCTGATGCCAGTTAACTTAATTACTTGCTAAATGTTCTTTCAGCTGATTCGCTTATATATTAAGTGCTTTTTCAGCGTTTTGTGCCTTTGTCCCAACTTTTTGAGACCTGTTGCAGCCAGAAAATTTGAAATGAGCTCATTTTCTGGATAAAAATATAAAATGTCTCAGTTTCAACATTTGAAATGGTATCCATGTTCTACTGTAAATAACATATTGGCTTGTGATCTGAAAGTCATTGCATTTTGATTTTATTCACAATTTACACTTCGTCCCAACCATTTCAGAATTGGGGTTGCATTTCAGTAATTTAGAGAGAGTTTAAATCTTGAGTTAAATGTAGTATTTGAGTTTTAAGAGAAGATTGTTGACACTGCTATTTTTTGAACAGATTAATATTTTCTTTGCTTCCTATAAAACAATAACACAGACTTGATCACTATATGTGAATGCTTTGATATGGAGGAATTGAATGTGAAATAGTTCCACTACATTTGAAATGCAGAAACCAAAGACAATTAAAAAAGAAGATTTGCTCTTTATTCACATTTTGTGACATATTGCAATTTTTTTTTAACACACAATTGTATATTTTAACCCCACCTTAATTGCTCCTCTACTCAGCCCGCCTTCCACAGAACTGTACTCCCTTTACCTTTAGATTGGCTCAATTAGTCTGGGATGCGTTTCCCGAAAGCATAGCCGGAACTATTGACTGTGAATGGATGAACTATGCTTTTGGGAAATGCAGCCCTGGTCGTTTTACCAGAATAAACATATACGAGTCACAGTCAGCTAAGGTGTAACATGGCAATTCATTAAAACCATCAGGATAAACTATTCAATAGATAATTTATAAATGATTAATTATGAGTAAATTTAGTTTGGTTCAGAATCAGTAAATTCTGTTTGGTGGCCTTAATTATATGCCTGAACGCCGAATGGCATTCCGGGGGTATTATGTTTTTGGTCCGACCGCCGCCGCCACACTACGTGTTAACGCGATAACTGCAGTAATATTTCAATTAGAAATTCCAAGTTTTGCATATAGGTAAGTATCATAAAGAGGAAGAACTGATTCGATTTTGGACAATTTACTATCTCTATATTGGCCACCAGGGGCCAAAAACTGATTTACGTGTTAACGCGATAACTGCAGTAATATTTCAATTAAAAATTCCAAGTTTTGCATATAGGTAAGTATCATAAAGAGGAAGAACTGACTCGATTTTGGACTATTTAGAATTTGTAGATTGGCCACCAAGGGGCAAAAACTGAAAAAAAATAACTGTTTTTATCATATCTCTGGAAATATTTGTCCGATTGATCTCAAATCAAGTGCACATGAAAGGTCATGACCTGAGGATGTGTCCCACGATGACATTATACCCGTTTGGTTCAAAATTTTGACACAAGGTGGAGCTTTGTCACATAAAATTCATAATTTTTGCCATATCTTTGGAACTATTTGTCCAATTGACATGAAACTATGTGCAACTGCAAGGTCATGACCTCACAACTTGTCACATGATGACAACATACCTGTAGGGTTCAATATTTTGCCACCAGGTGGCGCTTTGTGATGGAAAATTACCATTTTGGCCGTATCTTCAGAACCATTTGTCCGATTGACCTGAAATTAAGTTCAAATGAAAGTCTATTCAACGATAGGGGAATTGGGGGATTGGGGGCATTTGATTTTGCTTCTTCTGGGTCTTGTGCTTTGTTCAAGGTCTTATGTTATGGTTCCAAATACAAGTGTGATGCCATTTCTTTAGCTGCATTTGCCAAAATCTGTGTTAGTCAGCAGGACAGAGGATACATGCAGACAGACGGCTCATGAAAGTTAATGCACTAGGGACATAGATCAGCTATATGCATTTCCAGCATCCTGTTTTGACTTTTATGAATTAGTAAACATAGACATACTTGCGAAAATGTCTTCCCTCACCTGAAAATGGCGCAACAAGATGAAAAGCAGTAGAAAACACACCATTAAGTCCATCAAACAATAACACACGCAAGCAGTCACATCTCTGGTGAAAAAGTCACTTTAAAATAAAAAGGGGGGGATTACTATGTTTTCTTTACCAAATTAACCCTGTACAGTAGTTCAGCTTTTATGAAACAGGCAGAAAATTAATGATTGAAGAAGTCTATATTTTGACATTAGTGTGACAATTTATTACACCTTAGCTGATTTTGACCATGTATTCCACAGAATTAAGATTTGAAGTCAAATGCCAACCACTCAATATCATAATTCGTAATACTCCTCCGCATGTGGCCCACTGTCCTTTTTGCTAACCAGCGGCCAAAACCACAGAGCAAGGAGAAAACCATGTTGACTAATGGGAAACGCATTCTATACAGATAAGGGAATATTTTTTCCACAGAGCTTGCTGTTTAGTAATGTCTCATTTTTGTTTTGCCATAAACAAGAGTTGCTGAATAATTGGAGCCTGCTGGTAGAGCGGGATTCTCCATCCAATGCGCATTTCTAAGGGCTGAACTTGTCAAGAGACCGGCTAGCCAATGTTGATCTTCTTGTAGTGGTGCTTCAGAAATTTCGAAAGTGCCATTCATAGCATTGAAACTCTACATATGCTCTGCTGGATCATCATCTACCTGAATGTGAATATTTTGATGAAATTCCTGGTAAAATGACCAGGGGTGCATTTCCCAAAAGCATAGCTGCTAACTCAGTAAGTCACCAATATAGTTAAACCTCTGACTAATTGAGCCAATATACAGCCAAAGGCAGCACTGCACTGTGGAAGAAGGACTGAGTAGAAGAGCAATCAAGGTGGGGTAACAATCTAAAGCCCAACGCCCACTGAAGGCATTAGACGCGCGTCAAAAATTTGGCTACATTAATTTCAATGGAGCAACGCCCACTGGCAGCGTCTGAGACGCTGAGAGTGAGCGCAAGCACCGTTCAACACCTTATACATGAACACATGCATAACCACGTCCTCTATAGAAAACCTTTTTTTAGGCCCTGCGTTTGGTGTATAGTGTGTATTTACTTCAAATTGGAAATACAAACTCCACTTCCAATGAAGTTGGGACGTTGACTAAAATGTGATTAAAACAGAATATAAAGATTTGCAAATCTCTTAAACCCACATTTTATTCACAATATGAAGTGAGTCAAAAAAAAAAAACTATACACTTTATATATGTCCAATTATTATATTCTGTAGCAACATGTACACCATCTTTTTACATGCTTGTTTTCAGCCGCTCTTTCGGCTTTTTTTGATACCAGTTTGAACCTTGTTAGATCAAACCCATGACTGCTGTGGAACAATTGAAGGAGTTCAGTGAAATTTCACTTGTGCCAACTGCTCTTATACAAAAGCAAACAAAATAGAATTCCCTCGGAAGTTTCAAGTCAACATAAAACATTTATGGCACATTCATTTCACTCCCTGTGGTCAGTGATTTGAGTCTTCCACATGACCACCATTTCTTTGAATACAAAGCTGGGCTCTGCCCATAATTCCTGCAACACCCGGCGAATCATCTGCGTGTCTTGCCTGAGAATGTCCACCTCACGAATAATCCTCTGTTTAAGATCATCCAGATTTGCTGGAGGTGTTGTGAAGACGCGCGATTTCAATTAGCCCCAAACAAAAAAATCCATAGGGGTCAGATCTGGGGATCTTGGGGGCCACTCGATCAAGGCAATTACTCAGTTTCCAAATAACTCCCTGAGCCGCTCAGCGATGACCCTTCTTCTGTGTGCGGGAGCACCAGAGATGCCTGAACTGGTCAATTTCATATCCAGCTTGGGTCAGTTGGCACAAGTAAGGTTTCACTTAAGTCCCTTAATTGTCCTCTGTGCAGTCATGCCTGAAGCTTAATGAGGTGTAACTGGTACCAATATCAGCGGAAAGATCTGAGGCAAAAGTACAAAACATGTGGTACACATGTATATTGCTACACTATCACAGAATGACTGGTTAAAGAGGGTTTTTTTTTTTTCTTTGACTCACACTGTAGAGCATAGACAACATCAGAATATTTACTCATTTTGAATTTGATGGTTGCAACACGTCTCAAAAAAGTTGGGACGAGGGCAACAAAAGGCTGGAAAAGTAAGCAGTACTAATAAAAAAAAAAATGTAATAAAAAAACAGCGGGAAGAGCTGACAGATAACTCACTCGGTAAAGCATCGCGTTGCGAAGCAGAAGTGACTATCACGTTGCGGTTTCGATCCCAGCCTCGTACCAGCGGGCAGTGGTCGGCAGCTTTTTCAGAGTAGCGTACAATTAGCTATTGTGCTACAAGGTTGCAAATTGGGAAGGAACTTGCCGGGAAGGGAAAATAATAGTTGTCTTGTTCGTTGCTCGTCAGGAAGATTCTAAGCCTGTTCATGTCCTGGTATCCTCCGCCCTCGTTCTGAACTTGC
Organism: Gymnothorax reevesii; assembly: GCA_029721435.1. NCBI lineage: Eukaryota > Metazoa > Chordata > Actinopteri > Anguilliformes > Muraenidae > Gymnothorax > Gymnothorax reevesii. Next base: position 60,520,721 of record CM056576.1, read on the forward strand.
GGAGATTCAACCAATGAGTGTATAAGAAGCAGCATGCTGACAAGCAAGTGCTTCGGAGGAGAGCCGCAAACTACACTCTCCTGAATTGGCAACAAGGGGTTGAATACGAGCACGCCTCGTATACAGTTCACCAATTGGGCATTCCAGATTCAGGTGGGATTAGAGATGGCAAATTTTTCAAAAAAAAAACAGCTGTAGAAACATTTTGCATCTAATTAGGTTAATTGGCGACTGGTCAGTAACATGACTGGGTGTAAATACAGCATTTTAGGAGAGGCAGAGTCTATCAGAAGTAAAGATTGGCAGATGTGCACCAATCTGTGAAAAACTGCGTCAAAAAATTGTGGAACAATTTCAGAGAAATGTTCCTCAATGAAAAATTGTGAATACTTTGAATGCCCCACCATCTACAGTGCATAATATCATCAAAAGATTCAGAAAATCTGGAAAAATCTCTGTGTGCAAGGTACAAGGCCAAAGGTCAATAGGCCCTCAGGCGGCACTGCATTAATAACAGGCATGTTTCTGCACTGGAATTCACTGCATGGGCTCAGGAACACTTTCAGAAATCATTGTCTGGGAACCCAATTTACCATGGAATCTACACTCAACAAAAATATAAACGGAACACTTTTGTTTTTGCTCCCATTTGTCATGAGATGGACTCAAAGATCTAAAATTCATTCCAGATACACAATATTACCATTTCTCTCAAATATTGTTCACAAATCTGTCTAAATGTGTGATAGTGACCACTTTTCCTTTACTGAGACAATCCATCCCACCTCACAGGTGTGCCACATCAAGATGCTCATCAGACACCATGATTAGTGCACAGGTGTACCTTATACTGCCCACAATAAAAGGCCACTCTGAAATGTGCAGTTTTGTCTCACAGCAAAATGCCACAGATGGCGCAAGCATTGAGGGAGCGTGCAATTGGCATGCTGACAGCAGGAATGTCAACCAGATCTGTTGCTCGGGCATTGAATGTTCATTTCTCCACCATAAGCCGTCTCCAAAGGTGTTTCAGAGAATATGGCAGTACATCCAACCGGCCTCACAACCGCAGACCACGTGTAACCACACCAGCCCAGGACCTCCACATCCAGCAGGTTCACCTCCGAGATCGTCTGAGACCAGCTACTCAGACAGCTGCTGAAACAATTGGTTTGCATAACCAAAGAATTTCTGCACAAACTGTCTGGAACCGTCTCAGGGAAGCTCAACTGCATGCTCCTCATCGGGGTCTTAACCTGACTCCAGATCGTCGCCGTAACAGACTTGAGTGGGCAAATGTTCACATTCGATGGCGTCTGGCACGTTGGAGAGGTGTTCTCTTCACGGATGAATCTCGGTTTACATTGTTCAGGACAGATGGCAGACAGCGTGTGTGGCGTCGTGTGGGTGAGCGCTTTGCTGATGTCAATGTTGTGGATCGAGTGGCCCATGGTGGTGGTGGGGTTATGGTATGGGCAAGCATCTGTTATGGACGAAGAACACAGGTGCATTTTATTGATGGCATTTTGAATGCACAGAGATACCGTGATGAGATCCTGAGGCCCATTGTTGTGCCATACATCCATGAACATCACCTCATGTTTCAGCAAGATAATGCACAGCCCCATGTTGCAAGGATCTGTACACAATTCTTGGAAGCTGAAAATGTCCCAGTTCTTGCATGGCCAGCATACTCACCGGACATGTCACCCATTGAGCATGTTTGGGATGTGCTTGACCGGCGTATACGACAGCGCGTACCAGTTCCCACTAATATCCAGCAACTTCGCACAGCCATTGAAGAGGAGTGGACCAACATTCCACAGGCCACAATTGACAATCTGATAAACTCTATGCGAAGATGATGTGTTGCACTGCATGAGGCAAATGGTGGTCACACCAGATACTGATTGGTTCTGAGTCCCCAGACCCCCAATGAAGCAAAAACTGCACATTTCAGGGTGGCCTTTTATTGTGGGCAGTATAAGGTACACCTGTGCACTAATCATGGTGTCTGATGAGCATCTTGATGTGGCACACCTGTGAGGTGGGATGGATTGTCTCAGCAAAGCAAAAGTGCTCATTATCACACATTTAGACAGATTTGTGAACAATGTTTGAGAGAAATGGTAATATTGTGTATCTGGAATGAATTTTGAAGTTAAAGCTGTATCATGCAAAGAAGAAGCCATATTTGAACACAATACAGAAATGCTGCAATCTTCACTGGGCCAAAGCTCATTTAAAATGGACTGAGGCAAAATTAAAAACTGTTCTGAGGTCAGATTAATCAAAAATTTGAAATGCTTTTTGGAAACCATGGACGCCGTGTCGTGCGGTCTGAAGAGGAGAGGGACCATCCAGCTTGTTATCAGTGCACAGTTCAAAAACCTGCATCTCTGATGGTATGAGGTTGCATTAGTGTCTATGGCGTAGGCAGCTTACAGATCTGGAAGAGCACAATCAATGCTGAAAAGTACACTGCTCAAATAAATAATAATCGAACGCTTAAACAACACAATGTAACTCCAAGTCAATCACACTTCTGTGAAATCAAACTGTCCACTTAGGAAGCAACACTGATTGACAATCAATTTCACATGCATTCGTGCAAATGGAATAGACAACAAGTGGAAATTATAGGCAATTAGCAAGACACCCCCAATAAAGGAGTGGTTCTGCAGGTGGTGACCACTGACCACTTCTCAGTTCCTATGCTTTCTGGCTGATGTTTTGGTCACTTTTGAATGCTGGCGGTGCGTTCACTCTGGTGGTAGCATGAGACGAACTCTACAACCCACACAAGTGGCTCAGGTAGTGCAGCTCATCCAGGATGGCAAATCAATGCGAGCTGTGGCAAGAAGGTTTGCTGTGTATGTCAGCGTAGTGTCCAGAGCATGGAAGAGCAACCAGGAGACGGACCAGTACATCAGGAGACATGGAGGAGGCCGTAGGAGGGCAACAACCCAGCAGCAGGACCACTACCTCCATTTTTGTGCAAGGAGGAACAGGAGCAGCCCTGCCAGAGCCCTGCAAAATTACCTCTAGCAGGCCACAAATGTGCATGTCTGCTCAAATGGTCAGAAACCGACTCCATGAGGATGGTATGAGGGCCCGACGTCCACAGGTGGGGGTTGTGCTTACAGCCCAACACTATGCGGGATGTTTGGCATTTGCCAGAGAACACCAAGATTGGCAAATTCGCCACTGGTGCCCTGTGCTCTTCACAGATGAAAGCAGGTTCACTCTGAGAATGTGACAGACGTGACCGAGTCTGGAGATGGCGTTGAGAACGTTCTGCTGCCTGCAGCATCCTCCAGCATGACCAGTATGGCAGTGGGTCAGTAATGGTGTGGGGTGGCATTTCTTTGGGGGGCTGCACGGCCCTCCATGTGCTCGCCAGAGGTAGCCTGACTGCCATTAGGTACCAAGATGAGATCCTCAGACCTCTTGTGAGACCATAAGCTGGTGCGATTGGCCCTGGGTTCCTCCTAATGCAAGACCTCATGTGGCTGGAGTGTGTCAGCAGTTCCTGCAAGACAAAGGCATTGATGCTATGGACTGGCCCGCCCATTCCCCAGACCTGAATCCAATTGAGCACATCTGGGACATCATGTCTCGCTCCATCCACCAACGCCACGTTGCACCACAGACTGTCCAGGAGTTTTCGGATGCTTTAGTCCAGGTCTGGGAGGAGATTCCTCAGGAGACCATCCACCACCTCATCAGGAGCATGCCCAGGCATTGTAGGGAGGTCATATAGGCACGTGGAGGCCACACACACTACTGAGCTCATTTTGACTTGTTTTAAGGACATTACAAAGTTGGATCAGCCTGTAGTGTGTTTTTCCACTTTAATTTTGAGTGCGACTCCAAATTCAGACCTATGGGTTAATAAATTTGATTTCCATAATTTGTGTGATTTTGTCAGCACATTCAACTATGTAAAGAACAAAGTATTTTAACGAGAATATTTCATTCAGATCTAGGACATGTTATTTTAGTAGTCCCTTTATTTATTTATTTATTTTGAGCAGTGTGTATATAGAGGTTTTACAACAACATATTGTCCCACCCAGACACAGTCTCTTTTTGGGAAGTTCTTGCATATTTCAGCAAGACCATGCCAAACCACATACTGCATCCATCACGACAGTCCAGACTTGTCATCAATGGGTAACATTTGGTGCATCATAAATGAAAAATCTGGCAAAGGAGACCCGGGACTGTTGAGCATCTAAAATCCTACATCTAACAAGAGTTGGACAAAATTCCTCTACTTAAGCTCCAGCAACTGGTCTCCTCATTTCCGAGATGTTTACAGACTGCTGTTAAAAGAGGGGATGTTGCACAATTGTAAACACAGACCTGTCCCAACTATGAGAAATTTTGAGTTTGGCAGCAACACAAGCTAATATTTTTTTCATTAAATGGTAAAATGTCTCAATTTCAACATCTGGTATTGACTATGTTCCATTGTGAATAAAACATGGGTTTATGAGATTTGCACGTCATTGTATTCTGTTTTTATTTACATTTTACACAATGTCCCAACTTCAGTGGAATTGGGCTTTGTATGAAATATGAGGTTAGATGACATCAGGAACCAGGCCTTCAAACAAAATCCGCGAACTACATAGCTAAGACAGTTTTCCGCAAGGACAGCTTTTTCTGCCCCAAAGGAATCCAGTTCAGCTGAAATAGTTGCATTAATTCAAGTAATTATTCCCATTATCACAAATTTTCAGATGGAAATTGACTGATTTCGACACGACTGCTTTCTTAAGACCTGTACGAGGATGAGGGGGTGCCACTGCCCCATTCAGCCGAATTTCTGAACTCCACTTTAAAGTGGTAACCCATAAGGTTTAACAGACAGCAACGAGATGGAAGTCAGTGTCTATCAGAGAGGAGGGATAAAACAACGGTCATTGGGCCCATGACCCACTGATGAAAGCACTTGTTTTTCATTCTTCGCCAGATAAAGTAATCAGTGTGTCTATGGCGACATTACCGCACTATATTAAAATACAGGCGCACATCTAGTGACGCTTTTTACATCAGCAAGCAGTGTTTGGTCTGTCCAGGAGGTAGGAGGAGCCGCAAGCTAGCTTGAAGGAAGTAAGGAACCCCAGGAGAAGCAATGGCAAGGTTGACGTCAAAAGGGATCCAGTAGCAGTACTTTCCCAAACCTGAACCTTGGCTCAATCCTTGAACCCTACATCTAACTTGTCCCTTACACTATATGGCGTTTTACGGATGGACTTAAGGGAGGACCGTTAAAAATGCAGCCTTCCAAGAAGCAGAAAGTACCGCTACTGGATCCCTTCTGACGTCTACCCAATGGCAAAGGCAAATACCAAATATGTGGCTATACTGTGCACAGCAGAAACTAACGTTATCGGAGTCTCTGTTGAGGCTACTTCTGAAACTAAAATTGTAACTTAGCTTCCTGAAATTAACTGGGAAAAGGCTACATTACCTGCCTCGACAAATTATTTTTATTTAAAAAAGTTATAACGTTACCTGTTCACCATCTTCCGTTTTCATTATTTACACAGGGCTCTCAACTTTAACATATTCGGCTTGAGTTTAAATGACATATTCTTGTTCCCGTGCTGTAGTCAAAAAATATTCTATCAGACCGTTTGTAGAGATTCTCAGGTGGAATTGAAGTCCTTGTGCATTGAGGTTTATCAGTTTAACATGTGTTACGGTGGATTTTGCCCCTTGTAATATAAGAACAATTATGATTCCGGAAATCTCACGCTTTTCTTCACTCAAAGGTTGGAAGCAGTGGAATTGCATAAAAATGTTTCAAATGGTCTTACTTCATTTAAACAATTTGAACGATCGTGAAATACACGCATTCCGTTGATTGAATAATTACTGACTACAGCACGGGAACGTGAATGAAGCACAAATTCTCACGGCGAATGCGTGAGCGTTTGCAGCCCTTTAAGTTCATCGATTTATCATGATAGCCTGACATGTTACTGGAACGAGATGACGCTAATGGATGACTAACGTCACAGAATTTTTAGGCCTACTTCGATTGATTTCGATTGCCGTGTCAAAGAGCATCTTTCCCGCCTGCATGAGAGTTGAGGCGGGGAACTGGCAAGAGCCGTCAATTTACCGTCGTCATACAGGCCACACTTGGGTCTCGACAAGAGTTATGGAAAATGAGGTCCAGAAGCGCTCCGGCAATTACAGCTTACTGCCAAAGATGTCAATATAAACAAACCAATTCTAATCTTACGCATTACCACTAATTAAAATCTGTAACACCCGCCATGTTTGTCACACATATTTAGGCCAAATTGTAATCGGTTATAAATCACTACAAAAGGGAGCATTTTATTTTTTCCTTTGGCATATAAATGCATACTCATGATGAAAAGTGCGAAGTTGGAGGTCTAATTCCCCCAAGTACACCCAATTAAATGCAGAGCTACCTATACAGCGAAGAAATTACACAGAATGGTCTCTTCAGTTTAAAAGCAAGGAGATAGCCAGGAAATATCACTGGATGCCTCACAGTGGCTTGAGGAATATTCCAACCTCTTAATCGCAAATGACGATCTCTATATATTAATTTCCCCGCCTCCGGGCTCATTAGAGAGTCTGGCTGGTTAAGATGACATGTACCATGCTATAGTGACGCTTCTCGCGCAACAGCCCTCAAACATTGCGTGAGAAACATACCAATTTGACTTAATAGGCCAGGGAATATAAAAGTCGGGCAGCAGGTTTAGTGCTGGTCTCATGAGTTTACGCAGTCATTTACGAAAACGATGAAACAGACGGGGTACCAGAGATGGGTAACGCAGCCCTGAACAGCACACCTTTATTCTGAAGATGCTACAACACGCTTCGTCACAATCCACACCCCTTTGAGTTGGCGTTCGGCAGGTTACGCGGCAAAGTAACATGAAGGACGAGAATCATAAGTCTGGTTTATTATTCCTGTGGCGGGAGCTGCGACTTAAATAATTATTGGGCCATATCCTGAAATGTTCACAACTGGCTCGAGTCAGCTAGAAAAAGACCTTTCGATGGTGGTTCATCAGGTTAAAATATTACAAAAAGCACCTAACCGGCTCCAGATGTTACGCGAAGTAAAGAGTCTTCAGAATTGCGAACATGGTACGGGACCACAGTTTCATAACCCACTTTTCGCATAAAGTAGCTAAGAATGAGTTGCATCTAAACAGCTGCTTCTTCATATTCAGGGGGCTGGGTTTCGCCGAAAGTCAAGTTCATTTACTCTGCTTCTTAACATTTCAGCCTCTTTGGGATCTCTGTCTATCGTAACCCGCAAGTGAAGTTCATATAGCCAAGCCTATGATGTTCAAACGTCACTAGGTCCATTATTATAATTGACAATCACCTAGGTGATACTCCACAATTAGTTTACACGTCTTCCTGCTTAATATGAATAGATCAAATACATTAAACGCGAGTTCTAGCCTAGAAGTTGATCCTAGCGGCAACAACCTGGTTCTCTTACCAACCAAAAATATTGTTATTGGTAACCTCTTACAGGCCCAAAACGCCTAGAAATTAGGTCAGGGGCAGGTAGTTGGCCTGAAACAACGACCAATGTCCCTAATCTTTCTGTCTCACAACTTCCCAATTTACACGTAGCTACAAATCTCACTAATTAAATCGCTGCTGCGCCTTTAAACGGTTACAATACCAAGAGGGTGGTTATGAGCAGGCCTTCAGGTCCGATGAAACTTCACCGCATTTTGTCAGCCATACGCGATAAATTCGAACACAACAAGAAGTTCATGAGACACAACTCAGTGCAAAGTTTACCAAAAAAGCAGCATTCAATGAGTTTCTCATGCTATTGCTTTAATATTTGCGACACTAACTTTTTTGGTTGCTGCGAACACGAGGAATGACCTCGCAGCAAGAGCTACAAGGACGACCTGGCAGCCAATGATATGTTAAAAACCCCACATTCTAACGATTTCAGCTTCATAACGACATTAGCTGCTCCTTCCAGCTTAAACTTGGATCTTACCTTGACAGCAGACAAGTACAAAAGCGCGAAGAATAAAGGTATCACGCTGATAAAGTTCATTGTTGTAATTCCAAACGTCAGTATAGTTTTAAAAATCCTTTCCGACCCAGGACTGAGATCTTCAAAAATGCATTTGTGGTAATTAGAAGCAAGTAAAATTGAAGGTATTTATCAAAAAAGGCTATAGCGGAATGCTTTCCATTCTCTTCTATCTCTGTGGATGACGAGACATAGGATAAATATCCTTAAATACGCTTCATGAGTTTTGCAAATGAATTTCATGCCATCCAGAAACAAACGATTCCGAAGAGCGTTGTGTTTCCCTCCTTTCTTTTATATCTTAATTTGTTAAAATACAATGACATTCCAGTCACAGTTGCAATCCATTTCTTGATTAGCCACCATTGGTAATGAGTATCCGTTACAAAAAAAGAAAAACGAAGTTGGAAAAACTTCCATAGACTTCAAAGATAAAAGTAGCAAACCGCAAAGTAGGCTACGTTTAAAAGCTGTGTGTGGCACTGAGCGGAGAAAAAAAAACACTAAGAACATCTAAATTGCGATAAAAATAAAAACCACTCAGCAAAATTCTTTATGCCATAATTCCCGAAAATGGGATTGGTGGCTGTATTTCCTCTGTGCTGATATTGCTGAAAACGATGGAACATCTAACCACCGACGCGGAGGTCTTGTTTCCTCAATCCGTTTCTCTCTCTGCTGTCGTAGAGTCCCGAGGCAGAGGCTTATGTGTTCAATTGCACCACGCTCATTGGCCAACTGTGAGTGGGTTGGACAACGTGCGCTCACCAGCGTCCCAACCCAGGGGTAAAATCATATAGAAAAGATAAATTAAGCAAAAGAAGTTTTATGCGCAGAATGAACTGCAAGCAATGTTCAAAATAAGTAGTGATGTCCTAAGGGGGTATATTTGCAATTGTTGTCTACTCATAATTATACAAAAGGATTAATTTCATTATTAGAGTGCTTACTGTCCGCCAGCACCCTTTGTCAGGTGCCTAAGAATTAGGACGGTGACGCAGATTTTTCAATAACATTTCTCTGTGCACCTCCAAAAGGATTTGAAATAAAAAAAATTAAGGATATACTCCAAGAGTGCACTCTCATCTTAAAGAGTTTCGTCAAAAATACTGGTTGAATGGTATATTGCAACCATTTTTATACAGAGCCCTCCCTTTTCAAGTGCTTCATAGTAATTGGACTAATTAACATGATCATGTCATGTTTAATATTTGGTTGTAAATTCTTTGCAGTCTGCCTTAAGTTTGGAACCCATCACCCGTAGCGGCCCGTCGGCAGTAACAGGGGCCTTTGGTAACCTCACCTTTCAATGTTGAATGACCTAATCCTCTTGCAGTTTAATTTGTCTGATTAGCAACAGTTGCTAAGACTAATTAGTCGAATCACTGTCAAATTTATTTTAAAACGCATTATTGTTCATTGTATCACAAAGTTATGAGGTGTTTTATTGTGCACTTAAATGACAACATAAAATGTCAATGTCTTCCCAAATTTTGAACTCATATAGCTCATGAAACAACATAGATTAATGTAATTTAGTTTGCGAGGCCCATGAAGCAATAACGTGTAAGAATCCATTCCAATTCTGAATATAGTCACAACTGAAAGGCCTTGTTAGGCATGATGCGCAATGGAGTGACATTGAAAGGATGCCAAAAATCTGAATAAAAGCAAAAAAATTCAAGGTAGATGGAAGTCAGCAAAAGTTTTCCATTTTTTGGATTTATTTGGAATATTGCCAATGTCACATCAGTTACATACATGTGGCCAATAGCCAATCACTTTGTTTGGTCACACTTTATTTGAAGTGTTGCTCATAAAGGCTTTATGCAGCTTGTATAATGCCCTCATAAATGAGACATAATGTCTTCATAAATCATACATAAGCAAACATTATGCTTTGTGAAGGGTGAAATAACACATCCTTCTTCAGCATGTGATGCCAGATGTGATATAACTGACGATGTCACTTAGCTAGTGGATAATTGCGATGAAGGGTGACATTGTCAGCTAAGTGACATTGTCATTGTCTCATCTGGCATCACATGTTGAATAACGATGTGTTATTTCACCCTTTAAAAAGCATGACATTCGCTTATGTATGATTTATGAAGACATTATGTCTCATTAATGAAGGCATTATATATGCTGTATAAAGCCTTTATGAGCAACACTTCAAATAAAGTGTGACCCTTTGTTTTTGTCATTTATGAACCATTGCAGGTCATGTATAGGTCTTAGCTGTTCAGTCAAAAAATAATTTGAATTTTAGTCAGGCAAACTTGAACAGGAACGGCTTGAGCGCAAAAATGCAGTTAGGGGTTAGGTTAGTAAAGGCCCTCTCACTACCTGATCTATTGGCTATTCTAGAACCGGGAATTGGGGGGGCACAGACACGTCCCTTTATGACAATTAGTCCTTGCTAGGTCTCAATCATTTTCCTTTACTGACGCGTTTTCCAATTATCGTAATTGGCGACTGAAGAGTGAAGACAAGGTTTCTCTCCATATGCGATCGAACAGCAGTGAAATCATGGGCGAAATTCAGTACAGAAAAATAATTTCCTTACTAACAGGCCAGTGCTTCGCGTTGATTGATCAGGTCCATGTTCCAATGAAATGTGGCCTTTCGATTTAAAAAAAAAAAAAAGAAAAAAAAAAAAAGGTGGCCGGGGGTAGTTAAATAGACAGCGTGCTGCTCAAGCTATTTGAGAGTCGACAGGTATGCAAATTTGAATAAAGTTGATTTAAATACAGTAAATACACTTCCAGATGAATGATTGTCTTCTTAAATAATCGGGGAGAAAAAGCAGCGCCTGTTAACTGTGGAGTGCTCTCGGAGTGAACGTTTTGTTAATCATGAAAATAACTGAGAACAGGTCAGGACTAATAACTCTTTTAAATGGATGTTTTGTCACAATTCTCAGTTCTAGTTCCGCCACTGTACTGAAATTAGCCCATGATTTCATCGCTGTTCTATCGCATATGGAGAGAACTAGCCAGGATAAATTGTCATAAAGGGACGTGTCTGCGCCCCCCCAAATTTCGGTCCTAGAACCGCCACTGGTTAAAATACTTATTGTCAGCTGAAACATTGGCTATTAATCGCTGCAACAGTTATCTGGTTGTTGTAATTATTTATTTCAATCTAAATAGCAACTACTTTTGGAGAAAGTCTCGCTGCTTAACCCACCTAGCAAGAATAAGTCCAATCGACGTCTTTTTGAGGTCTTCCACAACGTCTAAATGACTTCCCCTAAGGAGCCAGAATGAAAGTTTTTAACGACATCATCTTGACGTCCCGTATTGACGTACACCAGACCTCTGCACAAGGTTCAAAATTTGTTCACGTGCTCACTCTTTTCAACGTCAACTGCACACTTATTTTAGAGATAGGCTACTTGACGAAAAAAAAATGCATTCGCTTTTCTGTCTGCTCCCTCCACCTACTTTGCGATACTTCCCTATCTTTTAAAACTGTTTAATTAGCTCTTAGATGTCGCTTTTGAGTAGCTGAAATTAAGACTCTTCATATCATATAACCAACAACACTCTTTCTTGTATGTAACTATTTTTTAAGATTAAAAATAATTTCCAAAGACGATACTTCCATTAGGAAGATACTGACTGGTTGCTGAAGGGCACATTGAAAGCCACAACGTCAGAATATACAGAAACCCCAAACAAGAGTCATTTAATTCATATTTGCTGTACCACATCAGGGAAAAATTCTTCAACCAAATGGAGAGCATGTGTTTTATTTTATTTATTTATTGCACTTAATACTAACTGTTTTGTAGTAAAGATATACTTCCATGATTTAAAAAAGCATTGAAACATATACCTGGGCTTTATTGTCCCCCGGCACCGCGGTAGCGAGGGGACATAGTATTCAGCTCCGTCCGTCACTTCCAGTTTGTTGTGAACGCGATATCTCAAGAACGGTTTGACCGATTCCATTCATCTGTGTTGTAAAGGTGTATTAGGGGGGTGCTCACAGCCCACTTGATTTACGTGTCCTTGGCATTATTCTCAAGGTCATTACAACCATGGTACCACTTACAAATACCTTGTCAACGTGATATCTCAAGAACGGGTTTCACCGATTCCATTCATCTTTGGTCTCAAGGTGTATTAGTGGCGGGGGACATAGTGTTCGGTTCATCCGTCTGTCCGTCCGTCCGTCCTGTCCCATTTGTTGTGAACGCAATATCTCAAGAACGGTTTGACGGATTCCATTCATTTTTGCTGTCAAGGTGTATTAGGGGGGCGCTCACAGCCCACTCGATTTACGTGACCTTAGCCTTATTCTTAAGGTCATGACAACCATATTACCACTTACAAATACCTTGTCAACATGATATCTCAAGAACGGTTTCACCGATTCCATTCATCTTTGGTCTCAAGGTGTATTAGTGGCAGGGGACATAGTATTCAGTTCGGTTTGTCCGTCCGTCCGTCTGTCCGTCATGTGCCATTTGTTGTGAACGCAATATCTCAAGAACGGTTTGACGGATTCCATTCATCTTTGCTGTCAATGTGTATTAGGGGGGTGCTCACGGCCCACTCGATTTACGTGACCTTTGCATTATTCTCAAGGTCATGACAACCATGTTACCACTTACAAATACCTTGTCAACATGATATCTCAAGAACGGTTTCACCGATTCCATTCATCTTTGGTCTCAAGGTGCATTAGTGGCAGGGGACATAGTATTCAGTTCGGTTCGTCCGTCCGTCCGTCCGTCTGTCCGTCATGTGCCATTTGTTGTGAACGCAATATCTCAAGAACGGTTTGACCAATTCCATTCATCTTTGCTGTCAATGTGTATTAGGGAGGTGCTCACAGCCCACTCGATTTACGTGACCTTGGCATTATTCTCAAGGTCAATACAACCATGTTACCACTTACAAATACCTTGTCAACATGATATCTCAAGAACGGTTTCACCGATTCCATTCATCTTTGGTCTCAAGGTGTATTGGTGGCGGGGGACATAGTATTTAGTTCGGTTCATCCGTCCGTCCATCTGTTCGTCATGTCCCATTTGTTGTGAATGCAATATCTCAAGAACGGTTTGACCGATTCCATTCATCTTTCGTGTCAAGGTGTATTAGGGCTGGGAGAAATAGTATTTAGCTCCGTCAGTCCATCCATCTGGTTGTCCGTCCATCACGTCCCGTTTGTTGTGAACGCGATATCTCAAGAACGTTTTGACCAATTTTATTTATTTTTGGCTTCAGTGTGTATTTTTGTGATTCGCTGACCCCAGTAGATTTCCGTCACCTGTCGGGGGACATGGCCACGTTTAGTGGCAACACTTGTAGTGTTTGAGATACCATGCTTTTTATGATACAAGATAAAATGATGGGCTATGTTTTTATGTCTTTGATAAACTGCTACATTTGAATGGTTAAAGATTTGAAACATACTTTTTTTCAGAATATTTTGAGGACATGCATATACTCCAGATTGGTGTCAGTTCATTCATATGTGCTTTGCTCATCAATAAAAAAATCTTCAAAATTTGTATTTTATTTTTGATTTTTGACTTGTAGACATTCTGTATACATAAGAGGATAAAAACTGGCATTAAAAACTGAACTTTGGTCAAACAAGATGCCAAGCTTTTTGTAATTGTAGTCAAAACAGGCAGAATTTCACTTATTTTCCCCTAGGGCTGTGAGAGGTTGAGAAGTTAAAAGTTAGAAAAAAGCATTTTTTACATATTGTGGGATTAAATCATATACATATCCTCCATCAGCTGGTTGCATTGCTTCAGTGACGCTATGTCAGACTTTTACTAAGTGACACATTCAAACCCAGGAAATAATATTTTTTATGGCCGCAATATTACATGAAATATACACTGATCAATCACAAAATTAGTATAGTGAAGGTCCCCCTTGTGCTGCCAAAACAGCTCAATCAGACTGATATCACTTGAAAATACAAACTCAGGGTTTCCCGGCAGAACATTTATCAGAGTATCATACTCCTTCCACCGGCTTGTCTTCTTCCCGCAGTGCATTCTGATGCCATCACTTCTCTTGTAAATGGAGAACACGTATCCAGCGGAAGCACAGGATGTAAAATAAAATGAGACTCATTGGACCATGTGACCATCTTCAACTGCTTCGAGGTCTAGTTCTGAAGCTCAAGTACCCATTGGGAGTGCTTTTAGAGGTTTGCTGGGGTTCGAGTGGGCACTGTGGTCTGCAAACTAAAAAGTGTAATACAGAGTAGGGTACGATGCACTGTTTGTCTTGACACATTCTGATTGTAAATATTATTGAAATTCTCAGCGAATTGTGCCACAGCCACCCTTCGGTCGGTTTGGAACAGGCAGGGTAGTCTTCATAACCCTCGTGCATCGATCGGCGTCCTTGAATGCTCAAAACCATGTCGCTGGATCATGATTTGTCCCTCCTTGGACCACTGACAGTCGGTACTGACAGCTGTTGACAGGGAGCACGCCAGAAGTCTCATCACTTCAGAGATGCACAAACACACATATCAGGACAGCTGCTGGCCTGCAAAATTTTTTTTCCCAATCCATATATCCATTGCACTTTTTATTCAGCCTCTGATTGGCTGTTTCCTTGTGATGTTGTATCAAGTGTGGTCTAGTGGTTAGAGTGTTGAAAGCACGAACACTACAATGAATATTGAAGTGATTTCGAACCCACGTGCGACCACTTTAATTTTTTTTTCACTTCTTACCAAATATTTTATGTGTGTTTTGTCCCTATTTTACTGTTCTTTTCAGCCGCAACTCATTATTTTCACCCCAAGGCGAGTTATTTTATTGGTTGACTCTGGGATTATTCCAAACAATGAGCCTATTTTAGTTTTTGCAGTCACAGAAGTTTCAGTGATATGTCAGAGAATAATTTTTGTATCAATTATGTATTACCTGTAATTCATAATTCAACCAATAAAATCATTCTCAATCCCCCCCCCCCCCGAAGTGCACTGAATGCTGTGGGGCATTACTAATTCACCCTGAAAAAGTAGCATTTTTGTGGCATCAAAATAGTTTAAAGCTCCAATCCATCCATTGTTGGCAGATTTCCAGGTGTAAATTTCTGTAGCTTTTTGCTGCGAATAACCACATTTTCTTGGTCAAACTGTGTAACTGTAGCAATTATACTATAACATATTTTGTATAATTTGTTTACCATTTTTGAGATTATTTCATTATTGAGAATGTATTTAAGTTGCATATGTTATTCATACATCATTTTATTCCATTCAATAAAAGTGTCTTGGTACAGAGGTATATGAAAGTCTCACTGAGCTGCTCTTGCAAGAATGGAATGTAAGTAAGGCTGGCAAGCAAGTTGCACTGACATCAGTGCGATCTTTAAAGTTTTAAGTTCGTCACTACGGATTTAATTTGTAGTGAATGCTTGTAAGGAAAGCTCTGAAGACTGAAGAATTATTCCCTGTATGCAGCATGCAGCCAACAAGGTATTTATTTTTTTGTTTGTGTTTATTGGGGAAAATGTGATTCCACATGCTGCCAATGCTATTCTTTATGCTATGTTAACTTAGTCTGTATTGTATGTTTAGTTTTCATGGTGGATTTGGAGAGAAGCCTTCAAATAAACCAGTAGCAAGGAAACCACTTGCGCCTGACTGTGCTTTGAGGGAATTATAGTGAAAACTCACACTGTACATCACTGCGAGTGATGAAGCTTATGTCGACAGTATGCACAGAGCTAATGATGAGCCGAAAACGCTCACTCCGCGCAACATAACGAAGTAAGAAGACACACGCATGATTTAAAGAGCAGCGTTTGCAAGGTGAATCCATTAAGAGCATTGACACAAATAAATTTGAATTACCCAATGTTTTAGAAGGCTTTTGTAAAGGTTTGTGGAAAGTTCTTCTACCGTTTGTGCCGTGAATGTTTTAACTTACTTGTTCATGCAATACAAAGAAGGGTGTGTGCCATTTGATATTTGAATTTTAAATGTTTTAAATATTGAGAGCTTTTTGAAGGTAATGCCCAAGGTTGAATTAAGCAGTTTTTTGCACATTTTCATTCTGAGTGCATTCATTGTGAGTGCATTTAAACTTCATTGAAATAATGTTATTTAAATCATAATGTTTAATTTGTTTACATTTTAAAGTATTTACATTCTAGGGACATTTGCATTTGAATAAGTGTTAGGTGATGTAGGTGTGTCATTTCTTGTACAATTCATTCACCAAAATGAGTCAATTTAAAGTAGCAACATAAAAATGTCAGAGCCAAGTGTGCCTATGGTTGACAGTAAGGGACAGAGCATTTAGATTATGTTCTTGGGCCTTCAGGTCAACACCTGTTGAGGCACTTCAGGTTGAACCTGGAAAATGGCCATTGCAGCTAAGACAAGATAAACTGGTGCTAACATTTTGGGTAAGGTTAAAAGAAAGTGATGAAAATCTTAATTTAAAGGCAGGACTTGGGGATTATGGGGGGTGGGGTGGGAAAACGGAAACCATTTGTTTTCACCATCGTTAATAAAGTGGCTGCATGTGGACTAGGGCAGATGGAGGTATGGGCTGCGAATATGCTGAGAACCATTCCACCATGGTTTTCCCTAAACCTACAGTTTAGGTAAAACTATTTAGTATATTTCTCAGCACATTCACGAATGGCACTAAGGACCCAAATCCGTGGAAGGGACGAAAAAGGGGTATATACACAGTACACTCTAATTTGACGTTAGACGGTTTGCTAGGATATCAGACAATGGGCTCTAATTTCGTAGACCAGGCGCAGGCGAGGCGCATGGGGGGTGCGCTGCGCCAACGGGATGTGTCCAGGCGTATGTGCAATTTCGTCCCCGGCGTAGCCTGGCGCAAGTACTCCTCTGTCCCGCCTCTGCCCCTCCTTCCAGCGCAAGTTGGCAAAGAAGGCGACACAGCCGAGTCGAATCTTGCTCACTGGCAAGAGAAACGATGGATTGCGTGTTCCCATTAGTCACAAACTGTTGCTGCTTTAAAATTTGGGATTAACATGCATGGACAACAATGCAAGATAGCCTACGTGACACATTTATTATCAATATGTGATCTTAACTCAGTACGAGATCATAGCAATCAGGCTGTATTCCTCTCCCCCACTGAAGACGATAAAACCTAAGTGACAATAATAGTGGCCTAGTATTAAGCCGCTTGCACACTGGACGCGGAACGAATTTTTCGCTCGACGGATTGCGTCTTGTGTCCGAAAGTCTGACAGGGTTTTAATAAATCTCCGTGTCCGACAGTCTATTATTGTTTTTAATTTCTTCAAATCTGCTGACTCTTTTAGATATTAAACGTGAATGTTTTGGTAAGAGGGCTCAGTTCTTCAAGATGAGTACCGAGAATTTCAATCAATGTTTCTGTTTAAGCTCTGCTCAGTAAAGCTAGTCGACACTGGCGCGAGACAATGTGCAATGCCTCCGTGGTTAGAACAGATCGAACGAAATAAAGAATAAAAAAAAAACATTTTAACAACAGTGCATCCAATGAACACTGCGATTTATTTATTGGCTGGTCATCTTTGTTGGATATCCTGTTTGTTGGTTTTTATTCTTTATTTCGTTATAAATCTGTTCTCATATCAATACTTTTACTTTTTGCTGGCTGGTGGACATGGAGTATTTTTGCATTTCGTGTCGGACAGCCTTGATCGTGCATGCGATAATTTCTTCACACTGTCAATGGTCATGGAATTGATTTGCTCACGCACTATTTTATCTCTGCTGTGGAAAAAAAAGCGTGAATCTGTTCGGTCCACCGGACTAATTTTCAAAAGAAAGACTGAATAAAGACTGCCGTCTATCTTCAACGAAAACAGACGTACAGGCTAAAAATACCAAGTTTGCACGTCTAATAATTCCTGGAATACTGGGAAAAATTAGAACTTTTATGACTTTCAAACACGGAGCTATATTAAAACCCTGTCCGACTATCGCGTCTTTGCATTGACTTTGTCTGTGATCAGTCGAGCGAAAAATTTGTTTTGCGTCCAGTGTGCAAGCGGCTTAAATGAGCATGGAACACAAGCATTCGATATATACGGTATCTCACAAAAGTGAGTACACCCTTCACATTTTGACAATTAATTTATTATATCTTTTCAAGGGACAATGCCACAGAAGTGAAACTTCTATATATTCTAGAGTAGTCATGGTACAATATGTGTAGCAGTGTAGATTTACTGCACTGTCCAAATACCTGAACAAACAGTCACTATTTCCAAAATGGATGGCAACAAAAGTGAGTACACAACCCAATTGATAATGGTCAACCAAGCAATGAAACGCGACTTGTCCATCATGTTCATGCTTTTGTCTGTTCGACTGGGCCATATGAGGTTGTGTAACATGTTGAAGGGTTAAATTGTAGTGCTTTAGTTGCAATGCTCTCACTCTGGTCACTGTAGGGTCAACATGGCACCTCATGGGAAAGAACTCTCTCAGGATCTGAAAAGAGAATTGTTGCTCTCCACAAAGATGGTCTAAGCTACAAGAAGATCTGTGAAACCATGAAACTGAGCTACAGCACGGTGGCCAAGGTTATCCAGCGGTTTTCCGAGCCGTGTTCTACTCGGAAAAGGACTCGTCATGGTCGACCGAAGAGGTTGAGTCCTCATGCTCTGTGCCAGGTGCACAAGTTGGCTTCAGAAAACAGACGCAGGAGTGCTGGCAGCATTGCTAACAAGGTTGTAGCAGTGGGATAACAGCCTGTCAGTGCTCAGACCATACGCCATGCTCTGCGCAAAGTTGGTCTGCATGGCCGTCAGCCAAGATGGAAGCCTCTTCTGAAGCTAGCCCATAAGAAAGCCTGAAAACAGTTTGTTGAAGACAACCAGTCCAAGAACATGAACTCCAAGAACCATGTTCTGTGGTCTGACGAGACCAAGATAAACTTGTTCGGCTCAGATGGTGTCCAGCATGTGCGGCGGCGCCCTGGTGAGAAGTATCAAAACAAGTGTGTACTGCACACAAAAATGGTGCTGACAGCATCATGGTCTGGGGGTGCATGAGTGCTTCTGGTCCTGGGGAGCTGCACTTCATCAATGGAATAATGGATCCAACATGTACTGTGAGATTCTGAAGCAGAACATGACGCCCTCCCTTCAGAAACTGGGCCGCAGGGCTGTTTTCCAACATGACAATGACCCGAAACACACCTCCAAGATGACAACTGCCTTCCTGAAGAAGCTGAAGGTGATGGTATGGCCAAGTATGTCTCCAGACCTGAAGCCCATTGAGCACCAGTGGGGCATCCTCAAGAGGAAGGTGGAGGAGCAGCAGGTGTCCAACATTTACCAGCTCCGTGATGTTGTCATGGAGGAGTGGAGGATCCCAGCAACAACCTGTGCAGCTCTGGTGAATTCCATGCCTTGGAGAATCAAGGCAGTGCTGGACAACAATGGCGGTCACACTAAATATTGACAGTATGGACGCAATTTGGCATGTTGACGGTGTGGTGTACTCACTTTTGTTGCCACCCATTTTGGAAATAGTGACTGTTTTTTCAGTTATTTGGACAGTGCAGTAAATCTACACTGCTACACCTATTGTGCAATGACTACTCTGGAATATATTCAGTTTTCATTTCTGTAACGTTGTCCCTTAAAAAGATATACTAAATTAATAGTCGAAATGTGAAGGGTGTACTCACTTTTGTGAGATACTGTGTATATATATATATATATATATATATATATATATATATATATATATATATATATATATATATGCAAGCGGCTTTAATGAGCATGGAACGCAAGCATTCGATACATATATACAGTTTGTGGTTGGCTGAGAAAGATGTGAAGTCCTTAGTTTGCATCACAGATTCAGCTGCGTTGATTAAGCCAGGTCAAGTTTCCATTACGCGTGGCAACTGCCTTTAATCTGACATCAGGACAATCAATATAGATACTATGATTTATGTCCTTATTCAGATAGTTACATTAAATAGTGCTTCCTGTAATTATTTCTGGCATTGAAATGTGCCTGACATTCTGTAAACCTGCCTGTGAGATTTCGGTGTCGTGTGCGCACTCTGCGCCGGTCAGCCAAATTACCACTGCACGGAAATTAAATCAGGTTGGGGCTGGCGAGTTTTCTGCGCAACTCCAGCGGAGACTTTTTCTACGAAATTGTCACTGCGTCTTGATGAATATGTGACACCTCCCCCTACTACGCCGCCACACCCATCTCGGGGCACCTTCGTCAACCGAAGGCTGCGCACCTCACGAAATTACCACTACGCGGGCTGCGCCGTACGAAATTACCACTGCGCGGGCTGCGCCTCGCTACGCCACCTGCGCTGCGCGAGGAAATTAGAGCCCAATGTCTCAATATACACAACTAAGATGACAGCTGTAATAATGGCATTAAGATGGTTAGTGGAGGTGACCCTGCTAAGAGTAGTGATATGCACTGATTAAGCCTCAGTTCTGAACAGTCTGAATTATCGCTCACGATGGCCGGGTTGGGCCCCCCTGGCCCTGGACTCACCGAGAATCTCCTAAGGAAGATGGTTGTCAGTGAAGTTCTCTGCTTTGTACAGAATAAGATGGACAACACCAGCTTGGACTATCTTGTGAAGGCCGTGTCGAACTTCTACAACGATGTGCATATTGAAGGCGCCAAAAAGCTACTGTTTGACCAGTGTAGTGAGGGTGCATCACGTATGAAGAAGCGACAGGGTCCTAACCGTAAGCAGGAGAACATCAAGGATATCTACAACAAACTGAACGAGGTGGGAATCGCTGCACCCCACTTTGTAGCGCAGAACCTGATGAACTTGCCACCGACTACACTCGAGTCGTTTGACCTCGCGAAGCTTTCAAACGATCTCGGACATGTGATGGCCCTTGAACAGAACGTGACATCGGTGTTCGAGATGATAGCATCGATTCAGACGGATGTAGCGGTGATCAAGACCCAGTTAGCCAGCACCGGTGTTCCTGCCGCCGAGCTTGCACTGAGCGAGCGGGCTGAGGATGAGTCTGGGGATGTCATCACCAGCGATGACGAGACTGAGAACCCAGATGAGCTACCGACTGTGCCCAAGACTGCTGACACGAATGGCAATTCTGATGGTGGACAGGCAGCTCACGATGCTACTCCAACCGACAACGTGGATGCTGCCATTGCGACCACTTCCTCTGCTGCTGGTGCTGTCGCTAACGAGGCAGCCATTGACCTGCAGGAAGACTTTGACGGCGTTGTCGTGTCTCACAGCCGGAGGAAGAAGAAGACGTTCGCCGCCGCTTGGCCACTGCCAAGTCTCCGCGGTTGCCTGCATCGCAGCTCCGTGTAGCGACCAGACAACCACAGCAGCATCTCTGTGTTGTGCCAAAGACTGAGAGGCAACCATCTCCAAAGGGACAATGTCAGGTTTTTATTAGCAGACTTGTACCTTCAACTAAAGTTCACCACATTCGTTGCTATCTGAGATCTAAGAAGGTTACTGTCAGTTTTAAAATCGAGCAACTTGACACTAAACATTCTAGCTACGCATCATTCAAGTTCACAGGCCCTGCCAGCTGCAAGTCAAAACTTTTGAGTGTCAATTTCTGGCCTGATCAAATGTATTGTAGAACTTTTTTTGATAAGAAAAAGTACTAGCTGTATTAGCTTGTTTTCTAGTCGTGTTTGTTCTCCATTACGTTCAGTCTTAGGGTCTGTTGTGACAACTCTCAAAATGTGAAAACCTCCACTGATGAGATCTCTAATCTTTGTGACTCTCATGATGTAGTCCTATTACAGGAGCATTGGTTGTTTACACATGTTTACACAACTGTCAATGCTGAATCATATACATAGTGACTTCGTTGGACAGGGTATATCTTTTATGGATACTGAGGAAGGTATACTTTTGCGACGTCCTTATGGTGGTGTCGCTATTTTGTGGCGTATATCTTTATCAGATTGTTGTGTTATAAAATCATACGACTGCAATAGGATTATTGGTCTTGATGTTACTATTGGTACGTTCAACGTTTTATTATTATGTGTGTATTTTCCCTGTGATAATGCTGATAATACTGATGAGTTTTCTCATTGTCTCAGCTTAATGAAACAGGTTATTGTTGAATTTCCTACACCTTATGTGTATGTGTTGGGTGATTTTAACGCTAGTCTGTCTCGTTCTACCCGTTTCGGTAAGGAGTTAATTTTATTTTGTGAGAGGTACTCTTTACATATCTCTGACAATATTTTATTACCTGCTGAAACTTTTACTTATGTTAGTATGGCTCACGGTACAACTTCGTGGTTAGACCATTGTATTACTACTGCCACTGGTCATGATAATGTCACTAGTGTTAAGGTGTTACCTGACTATGTTAGCTCAGACCACCTACCATTGTCTGTCACTATTCAAACACACAGTAATGTAAGTGGTGCACAGGGAGCTTCCTCGGCCACGTCTGGTAGCAGTAAGGTCTACAAGTGGTGCGATGCCACTGAGGCTGACCTATTTAGGTACCGTGAGCATACCCGCAGGGGGCTTTGTAACATCCATGTTCCTATGGATGCTATTAGGTGTAGAGATCGTGATTGTGAGGCTCATAAGGATGATATTGATAAATTTTACAGTGATGTTGTTGATGTACTGAATGCGGGTGTTGGTGACTGTATTCCACATCACAACATTTCCACTCAACATAACATCCCAGGCTGGAATGATGTTGTTCGCGAGGCTCATACAGCGGCTCGGGATGCTTTTGCTTGGTGGAGAAATAACAATAAGCCTCGTAATGGTCCCATCTTTGAAAATATGAAGTTATGTCGAGCTAGGTTCAAATATGCTTTACGTAGTTGCAGACGAAATGAGGACAGTATCAAATGTGATAATATGGCTAGTCACATGAGTGAACTTAACATGATAGATTTTTGGAAGCAGATTAAACGCATGAGCTCTTCTCAGTCTGCTCGATCTAATACTATTGATGGTGTTTCTGGTGATGTTAACATAGCTGAAAAATGGAAATGTCACTATGAATCTGTTTTCAACTCTGTTAAGAATGTGTCTTTGAAAGAATCTGTGTTACGTGATGTTCACTCTGTTAACGATACCACTGATTTATCTTTTGTTCTACCAAATGAAGTTGATACTCTCATTAAGGGTCTCAAGAAGGGCAAATCTGCTGGGCCCGATGGTCTTACGGCTGAATGCTTGATTAATGCTAACTACAACGTATGTGTGCTTCTATCTCTGTGTTTTAATTGTATGTTTGTTCATGGATATATGCTGGCCATGTTGATTGAGTCTGTTATTATTCCTCTTGTTAAGAATAAGTGTGCTAGTCTCTCAGATATGAACAATTACTGGCCCATTGCTATTGCCAATGTTATCTCAAAAGTGTTAGAAGGTCTAATTCTGAACAGGATTGAGGATTACCTGTGGACTAATGACAACCAGTTTGGTTTTAAACCTGCTCATTCCACAGATATGGCCGCTTACCTACTGCACGAATTCATAGATTATTTTAGGAGTCGCTCTACTAGTGTATATGTTACATTTCTTGATGCTAGTAAGGCATTTGACAAGATTAATCATTGGTCACTGTTTAGGAAACTTATTGATCAAGGTGTTCCTATTTATATTGTTGGTATTTTGTTATATTGGTACAGAAGTCAAACAATGTTTGTTAGGTGGGGAAATGTGATCTCTTCCAAGTTCTCTGTTACCAATGGTGTAAAACAAGGTGGTATTCTCTCGCCGTTGTTGTTCAATGTGTATGTTAACGATCTGTCTACTTTATTGAATGATACCAAACTTGGTGGTCTATTGCATGATACTCATCTGAATCACATTTTCTATGCCGATGATCTTTGTTTGTTGAGTCTTAGCACTGCAGCGATGCAGCAACTTCTATCAGTTTGTGAAGCTTATGGTTCTGAAAATGACATTTTGTTCAATGCCAAGAAGTCCATGTGTATGTCTTTTAAGCCCAGAGGTGTGAAAACCTCTGACCCAGTTATGTTGCTCTGTGGAAATCCATTAGAATTTGTTGAGAAGGCAAAGTACCTGGGCGTCTGGTTTGAATGTCACAAAACCAATGCTGATTGTAGTAGGCAGATCAGGAAAATGTATGCTCAGACTAATTTACTGATTAGAACTTTCAATAGGTGTTCACCAGAAGTGAAATGTACGTTATTTAAAACTTATTGTACATCCATGTATTGCTCACCGTTGTGGTTTAGCACCAATGTTACTGTTCACAATAAGTTACGTGTTGCGTATAATAACTCTTTGAGGAGATTGTTAGGTGTTCCTAGGCGAGCGAGTGCAAGTGATATGTTTGTCTCAGTCAATATTCCGTCTTTTGGTGAACTGTTGTGTAAAAATGTATATAATTTTATCAGGCGACTCCAATCGTGTTCAAATTGTTTTATTGTTGCACTTGTTAATTCATCAACCCCGCTACATTCCAACGTTTGGAAGTGGTGGCGAACCATTTTATATTGATCTAGTCACTGTATCATATTATTATTATTATTATTATTATTATTATAGTTATTTTTATTGTATTTTTGTACCATACTATGAACTTCGAGTTTGAAATAAACAATTGAATTGAATTGAATTGAATTGAATTGAAGTGTGGTAGATCAGATAGGGTGGATTTACGAATTGTAATAATGAGGTTGTTGGTGGGATTGGAGAGGATGGGACTGTTGGTTTACTTTTGTCGGGTATCTGCTTATGGGGGTGGAAGGGAATGAGACAGTAGCCTAGATACTGCAGCTAAGACTGCAATCAGAAGATAAAGGATTGATGTGCATGTACCACTGGGTCGTATGGAAATCAAATAATTTATTACGACTGCAGGTATCAACATCTGGCAAATGCAATGGAACAGTGTTATTCAAGGGAGGAGTTTCTACTGCATAAAGAAGTCAGCTTGGGAGAAAGTGGGGAGCTGTAATATAAGGAGAGAGTAAGTTATGTGGAGCAGATTACGTTTTAGGCGTATTGGGTGATGCATCACTGAGACTGATTGGTTTACATGAAACAGGGTTATGTAATTACTGTCTCGTAGATGAAACAATAGAGCATGTGTTGATTTTCTGTGAATTATATATTCGAGAGAGAGGTTGTTTTAAAGAATCAAAGAGTCTGGGCGGGCGTGGAATGAACGTGGGATATTGATGGAACTAAGTAAAGGAAAAGATGTGGTTCGGTGAGGCACTGGTCAGCTCCTCTATTCGGATTGGACAAGAAAATATCCTCAAATTCCAGCACAGTAGGTGGCGGTATATGCACCTTCAAGTTTATATCTACAAACCTAATCGGAAGAAGAAGACAACGACAATGGCTGTGCAAAATATACTGAGGTCTGTCTGGAGGACTGTGGTGTTACCAAGTACACAATTGCTGACTTTTCACTCAAACGGCATATTTTTTAAAAGAGCAATTGCAAAACCGATGTTGCCCGCCTTTTGGAATGTTCAAAGTCGAGGTGTCCGGCAAGGTGAGCCAAACGTCACGTAACATTAGCTAGCTAGCTACATGGTGTATGGTGTGGTTAGCTACTTCAACGTGAATAAGGTTCATAAGCCACCTTCCTTTAGTTCGCGATCTTTCCTTCAATCCAAAGCGTGCTTCCTGATTAGCTGACTGCTCTCAGGGAATTTGACTGCTAACGTTACCGTTAGGAGCTGTCGTTATCGGTATTGTTTCAACTTTACGAACACTGTAATAAGTTCATTGAAATTCACACTTTCTTCGTGAGTGAGACTCTAAAAAGGAGTATTGGATTTAATATATATATTTTGCGGATAACTTGCGTACATTCATAATTGCTCATTTTGCATATATTCAAAGATTTGTCATTTTTACATTGATGTCTCTTTCCTATTTTGCCAGTCGTGGAAGAGCGAGAGGGGAACACTACTGTTGTAAGTACATAATGTTTGAGCTCATAATCTCATGTCTAGTGCAGTTCAGTTATTCATTTTTGGTATCCCTTACGTGTAGCTGTGTGTTTTAGGGGGCCGCCAAGCCAATGTTGATATGGAGCATAAAAAAAAAATTGAAGTATGTATTATGATTGGTCATTATAATTGGAAAACTCATTGTAATATATTGCTTAACTGTAAAAATGTAAATAATTATGTATATATGTATAATATATTGAAATAAGTACATTGAAACTAATTAATACTATTGCTGTCATTCTGTGACAATTTGCCTCCTGTAATTCCGTGACATTGACTTTTTGAAATTTCTTGCCCACAAAGCAGGGTTAAAGTCAATATTTGTTTCTATAACTTATAGTATTAACAAAAAACACCTTAAATATGAACATATTGAAGTTTCATAACTTAAGTATGACAGGAACATCATTTTCTGAATAGTTAAACACAACATCAAAAAACCACGTCAATTTTATGTAATTCGGTGATGGAGTAGTTTTTGCTTGTTTCTTCTCTGAAAATTTCTCAAAAAATATATTTTCACTAAATAATATTAAAGAACAAGTTAATACCTTCAATATGACACATCATACTTGATTTTATCTTATTTAGTTGTAGAGTTACAACCCAAAATGTAGTAGGACTGTAATTCCGTGACAGCTTGGCAGCCCCCTTTAGTCCCTTCAGTTTGATTACATTGTCACCGGCGGACCCTCTCTATAAACAAATTAACTTCTGCTTCAAAGAGGGTTCTCGCTTTGTATTGCGTGAATCTGGCGATAAATGCGACCTGTTAGCAGCCTGTGCATAGGAGTAGGAGTAGGCTTCAACAAAATGACAGCATGCAAGGCACGGACTATGAGATGAGCACGATCATTTTAAAGCCAATGTCATTTTACCCACTTGGCAGGCAGGATCCTCAGAACAGTTCTGTGGGGTTAATAGTGAAGAAATGAACAGACAATTCTGAAAATGAAAAATCTTAGAGGTGTAAAAACCTAGAGCTGCATCAATGTCCAGCTCATTCAAAGGTGGTGATTGAGAATTCTGTAAAGTGAGTATGTGGATGGAGTGTTCCTGTCTTGCTTCAATCTACGGGAAACAAACTGCAGACAGATGTTTTTATGTGTTTCTGTCTAAAAGCTGATTGGCTGAGATGTTTGATTTGAGTGGATGCTTTGCAGATGGAGGGTAAAATATTAGTGACCCCAGAGGCGCCCCAACCTCCCAACCCTGAGGGTGACTGTCCCATTTGCAAATGGAACCTTAACAACAAATACAACTACACTGTGAGTAAGACCTCAGGACACAGCTGCAGTAAATGCAATACTATTTCATATTCTTGAAAGCACTGCATTGCTGCTTGGAAATAAGGTGTATTACTGTACTTTGTAAGATATTCATGTGTCACAGATATATAGCATTGCAGTGAGAATAACTGTGTACATGCAATGAAGTCCTCGGATTGTAGGAGAAATTGGAGTCTTCATGATTCGTCAGTTATCCAATCTCAAAATGTGCAACGATGTAGAATAAAGCCAGGTGTGAGTGCTGAGGGTTTATTATTTAAATGAAAAGGAAATTGCGTTGGTGGAATTTGCAGAAAGGTAAAAAAAACAGAAAAAAGTAATCAAATGGTGGCACAGAATGAAAGCAAAAAAGTCATTGCCAAGACTCAATATTATTAACAAGACGATAACAGAATACAATGAGGAATCCTGACAATGGAATTGACCTGACCGGACCAGACCAACATGGCAGGTATGCAATGCCATCTGCCTGCTGTCGAGAGAATATTGGGAAAAGAGCATTCAAACTTTTCATCTCCTCCAGCATAAAGCTATTCATACATCCTGTTATCAGATTATGGGGCTAAAATTCAGGTGTTCTCATCTGATTTCTCCGAAAGAGATAGCGCCTGGATACAGACCTTTGACTTCCAATTCTGCTATATACACCAGATTTGTCTGATTAAAGGGGCAAAAAGCGAAATCGTTTCACCACTAGGTTTGCTGTTGTGCACTGTGTGCAGACCAAAACAAAGTGTCATGAGCCACACCTCCCTCCACCTCTGCTCTCCACCCCCCACCCCCCCCACTCGCCTTGTCTGAAAATGACTATCTGCAAAGTGCAAACGCGCCGAGCAAAACAACATCACTATTTTGTAGAACATTTTTAGTAACAAAGTAAGTAACTTATAACGTTATAATGCCGCAAAAAAAGAGAACTTCCTTTTGGCTAGTTTTCTATGCTGTTTTGTCCATAAGTTAATCATTATGCCAATAATTTAGTGTGTCACCATTGCATCAAACAAGTCTGTTCACTGCTAATGGTGTTGGCAGCAGTGACGTGCGGTTGGACGTTTGTTTGGTGAGGCAGAATCCGCCCCGTTGCTTGATTAGCAATCAGGCGATTAACTAGTTTAGTCAGACTATTTGGCAGAATGAGGGGCCAGTTTAAGTTTCTGTGGCGTTATTGCTCCGTACATTGAACTTGAAATGCTCACAAAACTGCAGATTTGCGCTAATTGCAAATGTTAGCTAGCTGCTGGGCTACTCACAGACGTAATGCCTGACCCATTGCCGGGACCAAGCCGCTAACAATTCAAGCTCCGGACTTCAACCCATGCTACGATTGTAACATTAAATTTAACAACATAGCGAAATGTGCCGAATGTTACAGTAACACTAATTAAAGCCGACATTTGACTATGTTGTTACTTACCTGTCCGGGAGAAGAGTGAGCTCCGAGTCAAATTGTAGCCCCTTCAGCTCTCAGAGTACTCCCCACCTTGGAAATGCAAGGCCAATATTGATCCATGTTCTGTCCCTTTCTTTATCCGACAGCTTCTTCGCCAACAACCGTTGTTTCTTTAGAAGTAATTTTGGATCCTGTTTGTCTTCAGGTGAACTTTTTGTTCCGCTCTCCGCCATTTCGCTTTAAAAAAAAAATGCATGCTGCCACTGCTCACTGGCTGTAGCCTTTTATAGGGAGGGAGGGTCAAGGGCTCTGAGAAGAGGGAGGAGGCGGTGATTCACATGAACGTACATGAACATGCAGCAGGACCAGCTCGTAAACAAGGGGCTGGAGATCAACACAGAGAGCGGGTGTTTGCCATCCTGCTGTACTCCAGATGAAATTACACCCCTCGTTCTACGCATAGTGATTTTTTAATTCCCTCAATCTAGAAATGATGTATTTCTGCTTATTGCCCCTTTAAACAAAATTAGAAAAAAAATTGATCTGGATCAGATTATTTGCATGCGTGTAAACACACTCAATGGCTTCTCATATCATAAAGTGGGTTTCAAAATTGGTACTCCTGAATGGCAATAGACAAAAATACTTAAATTCTGACAAAAATATTTGTTGAGAAACTCGATGTAATGTGAGACATGCTGTACAATAGTAATGTTCCAATGGAAACAACCAAAATCATAAATTATTTAATTAAAAATCAGCTGCCTCCAAATCAAGGTTTCATAATTTATGGCACCCTCAAAGATTAGTGTAATAACATCTACCTATATTACAAGACCCAAAACCAGTGAAGTTGGCACGTTGTGTAAATCGTAAATAAAAACAGAATACAATGATTTGCAAATCCTTTTCAACCTATATTCAATTGAATACAATGCAAAGACAAGTTACTTAATGTTCGAACAGGTAAAGTTTGTAATTTTTTGCAAATATTAGCTCATTTGGAATTTAATGCCTGCAACATGTTTCAAAAAAGCTGGCACAAGTGGCAAAAAAGAGTTGAGGAATGCTCATCAAACACTCATTTGGAACATCCCACAGGTGAACGGGGTAATTGGGAACAGGTGGGTGCCATGATTGGGTATAAAAGCAGCTTCCCTGAAATGCTCAGTCATTCACAAGGGTGGGGCGAGGGTCACCACTTAGTGAACAAATACGTGAGCTGATTGTCGAACAGTTTGTAATGTTGCACGTAAGCGACAAGGCCGATAACCAACATTGAATGCCCGTGACTTTTGATCCCTCAGGTGGTACTGCATCAAAAACCGACATCAAAAGGACATCACCACATGGGCTCAGGAACACTTCAGAAAACCACTGTCAGTAACTACAGTTCGTCGCTACATCTGCAAGTGCAAGTTAAAACTCACAATGCAAAGCGAAAGCCATTTATCAACAGCACCCAGAAACGCCGCCAGACTCATGGACTGATGCAAAGTGGAAAAGTGTTCTGTGGTCTGACGAGTCCACATTTCAAATTTTTTTTGGAAACTGTGGACGTCGTGTCCTCCGGACCAAAGAGGAAAAGAACCATCCGGACTGTTGTAGGCGCAAAGTTCAAAAGCCAGCATCTGTGATGGTATGGGGGTGTATTAGTGCCCAAGGCATGGGCAACTTACACATGTGAAGGCACCATTAATGCTGAAAGGTACATACAGGTTTTGGAGCAACATATGTTGCCATCCAAGCAATGTCTTTTTCATGGACGCCCCTGCTTATTTCAGCAAGACAATGCCAAGCCACATTATGTACATGTTACAACAGCATGGCTCCGTAGTAAAAGAGTGCGGGTACTAGACTGGCCTGCTTGTAGTCCAGACCTGTCTCCCATTGAAAATGTGTGGCGCATTATGAAGTGTAAAATACGACAACAGAGACCCCGGACTGTTGAACAACTTCAGCTGTACATCAAGCAAGAATGGGAAACGGTTCCACCTGAAAAGTTTCAAAAATTGGTCTCCTCAGTTCCCAAACGTTTACTGAGTGTTGTTAAAAGGAAAGGCGATGTAACACAGTGGTAAAAAGGCCCCTGTGCCAACTTTTTTGCAATGTGTTGTTGCCTTTAAATTCTAAGTTCATGATTATTTGCAAAAAAAAAAAAAAGTTTCTCAGTTTGAACATTAAACACCTTTTCCTTGCAGTGTATTCAATTGAATATAAGTTGAAAAAGATTTGCAAATCCTTGTATTCTGTTTTTATCTACGATTTACATAACGTGCCAACTTCACTGATTTTGGGTTTTGTAAATCAGGTATTAAATTCCACTTGTTTAAAGAGGAACTGAAACATAACTTTTTTTTTTTTTTTGCCGCTTTGGCAGTTTTAGGTACTTTTGTATTCAGGGGTGCAAACTCATCAGGGGTTAAAAAGGTGACCGACCCCAGTTTAAACTGAGACAGCTGAAACGTATATCCCTTTATCTTCACGTCATACTTAGTCACTAATTTCAACCAGGATCCGTTCCACTTGCACCTGGCTCCAGCCTCTAGTTGAGCCACAGTAAGGTTATCTTCCTCCTCAAACTCTCTCATTCTGAAAAAAAATGAAGTGTGGTGAAGTTTGGCTGCCTGAACTTGTTAAATGTTCATGTATGGACAGGAAAGTGTATTCACACAGTACATTTCGTATACTATGGGAAGTTTAACTGCTTTACATAGGGGGAATGTGACACCATTCAAGAATAAATGCCGTCGTGATTAAACAATGTTTACTTGGGGCAAAGAAAAACGGCTGTAGATCGTCATTTCTGCAATTGAATTTCGGAATCAAGTTGGCTGGCGGGATAAACGTGAAGTGTTCTCCCCATCTTGAAACAGGCTATGGCTTAGCTCACTCAGCTATGGCTTAGCGTTGTTTCTACTTGAGTGATCCTAATATTGCTGTATATTAAACGGTATGCTTTTCTTGAAGGTCGAACAAATAGACTATACATCATATTTATAGCTTATTGTTAAGAAACAATGAAAACATCTAGTGATGCATTTTGTAAAGGGTGCAGTCACCTGATATACCAATAAGATACCATTTATCTGCTAACAGCAGCCTAACTCGGTAAAACGCCATTTAAACCGGAACACCATAATTTACAGCTGATACAAATGCATTCAGTCTTGTTCAACAGCGAGCTGAATTGAGCTGGATACAAACAGGCTAACCTAAGCATCAACAAAATTACTTCAAGAAGAGGTTGCCGACCGTTGGCTTATTACTTTGTTTCATGTAGTCTCGAGATATCAATAAAAGCGGAAACGTTTCGCTTCCAGGACCGATGATTGTATGTAAAGGTGAGCCACTCAGGCAGAGTAGGGTAAGTCCATTTATTTGTCAGCAGGGGATGAACAGTACCGGTGGTGTGAAACATGACTCACAGATACGTGGTGATTACTTGAGTAAGACCAGAGCCATTTCCCTACATACCTCTGAGTAAGACGTACGTCCACTTTTGGGGTCTGGGAATTGCACACTTAATTTGCAAGAATTTTTGGAGACCCATATCTTTTGTTAAAAGCTAGAGACAGGCCTGTAAATGGCTATATGTATCTATTCTGCCCCTGTCTATCAGAATCTGCATTTACAACTAGCATAGGTTTACTATATTTAGAGATATTTACCCCTTAAAAGTGGATTTTTTAATGACACAATAAATTTTTGGGGCACTTTGGGGGTCTATATCTTGGAAAGTTTTTGTCCTGATGGGGTTTAAACTAATTCATCATCATATTTGGGTACACTACTGTGTATTTAGAGAATTTCTGGGCACTTAGAGCCTTGATGGGGGTACAGGAGGGTCCCAAATATGGCCTCGGGACAAAATTAACCTTTGGTACCCCCTACTTCAGGCCCCGAGTTGGCCATGTGGGCACATGATGACTGGAATGAGCTTTTTACCCCATCAACAGTCACCCTTTATCAAAGTTTTGAGCCAATAAAAACTTTGATTATCAAACTCCTTCACTATCAACTAAGCCTTTGCATATGGAACTATTTTTGGGAAAAAGCCTAAGTCCAGAAAGTAGGTCAACTTTTGTTCTAACTGCCTATTCATGTTTTAGGCAGTTAAAACCGACCAACTTTATAAAATATACATTAAATAACAGATTCTAACAATGAACACACATATTTGCATACATGAATTGAAAAATTACATGTATTAATCCTTTACACACTGGATGCATACATTTAACAGCTATAATGTATTTACATCATCTGATCAGATCCATATCAAGGAGGCAAGATGTCATTCACTACTGTTGCAATATAAGCAGATACAATTCTACAATTCAGGTCAATGATACAGGCTTGCTGATTAACAGGCAATGAACTTGGGGAGAAGCCTCTGAATTCTTTCAACATCAACTGCAATAAGTTTATAATGCCGAGCACTACAACCTTCAATCTCTGGAGCATTTACACAACATATGATATCTTGAAATGGTACCCAGCATGGTGGATTTTGGCAGTTTTCAGCAGGCCAAGACAGAGTCAGGTTTGATCGCTTCATGAAATGAGTAATAACGCCGCGGAAAGTTAAACTGGCCCGTCATTCTGCCGAATAGTCTTACTAAACTTTCTAATCATCTGATTGCCAATCAAGTAAAGGGGAGGTTTCTGCCTCACCAAACTATCCTCCACTGCACGTCACTGCCTTGTTTTAATCTTTGCCTTTCCTATTTGAAAGGTGCATTTATCTCTTAAGCGAAATAATCCTACTCAAGTAGTTGGAGTTGTCTGAGTTAATTTAATTCTTAGGTCTGTTTTTACTACCATAAACATGAATAGGCAGTTAAAAACAACAGTTGACCTACTTTCTGGGCTTAGGATTTTTCCTACAATATCCAAAAATAGTACCATATTCAAAGGCTTACTTGATGGTAAAGGAGTAGGATAATCAAAGTTTTTATTGGCACAAAACCTTGATAAAGGGTGACTGTTGATGTGGTAAAAAGCTCATACCAGTCATCATGTGCCCACATGGCCAACTCGGGGCCTGAAGTAGGGGGTACCAAAGGTTAATTTTGGCCTGAAGCCATATTTGGGACCCTCCTGTACCCCCATCAAGGCTCCGAGTGCCCTGAGATTCTCTAAACACTCAATAGTGTACCCATACATGATGATAAATTAGTTGAAACCCCATCAGGACAAAAATTTTCCAAAATATAGACCCCCAAAGTGCCCCAAAAATTTATTGCGTCAATAAAAAATCCACTTTTAAGGGGTTAATATCTCTCAAAATGGTAAAACTATGCTAGTTGTAAGTGCAGATTCTGATAGACAGGGGCAGAATACATAGATTTAGCAATTTACAGGCCTGTAGCTAGCTTAAAACAAAAGATATGGGTCTCCAAAAATGCTTGCAAATTAAGTGTGCAATTCCCAGACCCCAAAAGTGGGCGTGGCACCAAAACTTTGAAGGGCCATAATTCAAAATCCATTTGAGCTAGGAAGCTCAAATTTCAGATTATTTCATTTGACATCATAAGGCACCAATAGAATACAAATCAGGCAAATCAAAGAGGTGTCACTGGGGAGGTTTTGGGGATTTGTGTGAATTGACATGGAATGACCCAAATGCCTTGCACGCAGCTACGTGAGCTCCCCATTTCTAAATTGCCTCCGCCATCAAAGGAAAAAGGAGGTTATGTTTTCAGTCCCATTAACTGGGAAATGTTATAACATGCTGTATGCTCAGCGAGTATTAAGCTCTGCTGTGGAGAGGTGTGGATGTAGAAACATGACATGCATAGTTGCTGTTCTAATATTAATGCGTTGCACGCAGAATAATCTTTTGGCTGGCAAGAGAGGAGTGGTCTTCGCCTTATTACATGCAACACAACACAGAACCATAAGACCGACTACATAAGGATATCAAATCGTGTATCTCTTATAAAGACAGACATTACTTTTCAAATTCACTGTTATTGATGTGTTTTTCAGTATGTACAAAGTTTTATTATAGCTTTCAAGGAGGTTATGTTTTAGGCAGCGTTTGTCTGTTTGTTTGTTTGTTTGTTAACTCAAAAAGTAATGCACCGATTTTGATAATACCCACCTTCTCCGAAAATTTTAAGTCAAAGAACAGGTGATTAAATTTTGGCATATCTAGGCCAAAGTACAGCTAAGATATATGCCAAAGTTCAAGATTTCGAGTCTTTCCAATTTCCGGAGTTCCAATCGCCGTGCTTTTGGGTTTTGCTACCCCCTGGCGGAGGTCTGCGCTCTCTGAGTGCTTTTCTAGTTACCATTAAGAAAAAAATAAAAAAAAGGACTTCAAGTCTCTTTATCTCTCATCTCAGTATATCTGAACGAAAATGGTTTTCTAGAGTTCTGACGATGGAAAATCTCCCTCCCTCCTCTCTCTTGAAAGAATATTATGGTTATTTTGAACTTACTACATTATGGGACGGCTGAGGATGGATGGATGTCGGCTTGGAAGCAGTACTTGAAGCAATTTGCCTTTTTCAGTCATGTACTTGTACTAGTAACCATGGTGACGTATACAGCTGTGAGGTTAACAAAATAAAATACATGTATTTACAATAGGCTATACTCTTTGCAACATACTAAAGGCAGTCTACGAGCAAGGACAGGACATCTGGACAGGTGAAGAATGGAGCTAGGTGGCTTAGTGCTAGCAGGTACCGTTACATGCACAATACACTGCTCTCAATAATTATTGGCACCCGTGGTTAAGATGTGTTCTTTAGCTTCTAATAAATTCAGGTTTTTTTTCTAAATAATAAAGGACCACCATGAAAACAAGAGGAAAATCCAACCTTTAATTCAAGTGCATTTATTCAGTGGGAAAAAAAAAATCCCACATTAAGAAATAATTCTTTTACATCAAATCATGTGTGCCACAATGATTAGCACCCCTGATGTTAATACTTTGTACAATCCCCTTTTGCCAAAAAAAAAACAGCACCTAATCTTCTCCTATAGTTTTTCACAAGATGGGAGAATACAGAAAGAGGGATCGTCGACCATTCCTTTATGCACAATCTCTCTAAATTATCCAGCGACCTGGGTCCTCTCCTCTGCACTCTCCTCTTCAGCTCACTCCTCAGGTTTTCAATGGGGTTGAGGTCTGAGGACTGAGATGGCCATGGGAGGAGCTTGATTCTGTGTCTGGTGAACAATTTCTCTGTAGATTTGGCCACATTGTCTTCCTGAAAGACCCAGTGATGACCCATCTTCAGCTTTTGGGCGGAGGCCACCAGATTTTGATTTAAAATGTCTTGGTATTTCAAAGCGTTCATGCTCCCTAACAAGGTTCCCAGGGCCTCTGGAAGAGAAACAGGCCCACAGCATCACCGATCTTCCCCCATACTTCACAGTGGGCAAGAGGTGCTTTTCTGCATACTCATCTTTTGTGTTCTGCCAGACCCACTTAGTGTTTGTTGCCAAAAAGCTCTATCTTGGTCTCATGGTGAAAATGCACTGCTGTGAATATAGCTTAACAGGAGAAGTTATCACACTGTGGATTACGACCTTTTCTCCTCCATAATAGTTGAATTCATTATTCACATTACTGCAATACTTGAATCCGTGTCTTGGATGCCTGTTTGTTTCGGGATTAATCTCAGAATTATTGTTTTAAAAGAACCATGCAGGTTTGCACCAGGGTAAATTGAGAATCTTTCAAAAGTATGTTGACTTTGATACAAATTCTGATGATATCATTTCCATTTATTTTCCCCTTCGGTATGCCCAATTCAGGACGTCCTCTTGCTCAGTCAGTTTATCCGCTCAGATGGAGGGATGCTGCCGCGCCGGGTCACAGGACTCTGTGCCACAGAACACAAGAAAGTTAGCATCTGCGTCCAAATGGCACTCCGCGCAGGTAATTCTCAACACAGCGGCAATGTTTGCTGTTGAGACGGTAGGCACTGTATCTCTGCATTTGAGATCATGTCGGATTTTCTTTACAGGTCTGTTACCGGACCACAGGCCCCCCCTCCCTGAGGGTCATGTGCAGAAGAGACTCAAACCACAGCTGAACAGGTGAGCTTGTGGAATGGGCGCTCAATACCGAAGACCAGACACTGAGCTAAGCTAAGCTTGGTGGTTTGGTGCATGTTGCGAATTTGTGTGGCTGAAACACGAATAATTATGATAAATGGCTGAAAATGTAGGCCAACTATATGAATAGTGATTTAAAATTGGTGACATAAAGCTGACAGTAAATGACAGTAATTTTCACCAGTAATTAAAATTTTTTTCAGTGTGGTCCAACACTTGTAGAAAGGAAACCCGAGCTGTTTGACTCTGAATTTATTCTGCAAACTTCTTGTCAATACAACATAGTTGTGCAGAATGTCAGAGAACTCCATTGATGTTCCTGAAGCTTGCTAAAGACGCTCTAGATATTATTTTGATTTGGTATGATGCAACATGTATACAGGGATGGCCCTTCATAACTGAATTAAAACTTTAAGTTAAAGATGCTTTTTCTGTGTCAAGTGTCCATCAAAATTGGCCACTTGGGTTAAAATTAGCCAAAAATACAATGAGCAAGTATGGCTGTTGTTGGTCTTCACAGTTTTTCATGAAAAATTTTGACAAATCTAACCCTTAAAGACTATGATGAAAGGACAAAAATATTTCCATTATGTGACATAATTGGGGTCTAAAAATAAATTTTTGCTCCATTGGCCAGTAGCTGGTAAACAAAACATTTACTAGACAAAGCTTTTTTTCACCGGCCATAATTTCCTCAATAGCGATGTGAAAGAGTCAATGCCAGTTATCACAAATGCTTGATTGCAGCAGTTGTCGCCAAAGGTAGCATAACCTGTTATTAGGTGTATGGGGCAATTACTTTTTCACATAGGGCCAGGTAGGTTTTGATAGCTTTTTCCCTCAATTAATGAAATCTTAATTTAACAACTGCATTTTCTCTTTACTTAGGTTATCTTTGTCTAATATTAAAATTTGTTTGATCTGAAACATTTAAGTGTGGCAAATATGCAAAAAAAAAAAAAATCAGGAAGGGGGCAAAAACGTTTTCATGGCACTGTGTACGCCATGAACTACAAATTGTTTGTAAAACTTACACAATTTGCGTCCTCACTGCTTCAAAACTGATGATTGCCTCATGTTGCTTGAACCCCGAAGTTACTGCTTGTAGTTTTATGTCCTACACAAATTACAAAAGGTGTCTTCATTGTCCCAATGTTGTATCCAAGCATAATAAATGCTACCTTTTGTGAGGTTAAATAACACTAAAGCCTGAGATAAACCAATTGAGCTACAGTGCCCATAACACAATTTTTTTTTTTTTTTTTTGATTTTTTGATTCGTTATTTTGTGAATAAACTATGTTTAGGGTGATTCTCATGTTACGTGTGCGACGTTTGGAAGGTATTCTTTTTATTTAAATAAATTTGGCATCTCCAATCTCACCCGAATCTGGAATGCCCAATTGGGAAACTATGTACAAGGAGTTTTATGCCAATTTCAATAGCAAACGTGTATTCCCGACAACTACTGGCTGAATATTTCCAGCAACGGTGAAACGTAATGAGTGTGCACGCGGGGAGGAGGGAGGGACAGCGGCTGGCAAGTGCAGCAGAAGCCATCTGATTGATTCTTTCCATTCGAACCGAATGGCAGGGATTTGTCAAAGTTTTTACAGTCCTGCAGCCGACACAGAGGTCTGATTCTTTTTGTTCCTTTTTCTGAATACATAATGTATTGACTACTCTCAGGATAGATAGACCATTTCACCCAGTATAACAAAGTGTTTCTGAACAGGATTACCAACTATAGCTTTAAGCATCATAAAGAGGATGAATGTGGCTAAATTCAGAAAAGACACTTGCAGCATTTAGAATTACATTGTATTTTAGTTTATTTTCATGATTTTGGTGGAAAAAATGGGCTGCAAACATAAAAAATCTTGGCGAGAATTCACCATTGAAACTGTAAAAAAAAAATTCTGAGGATTGAAAAATAGCTTGGGGTTAAAACAATACATTTCTGGGATAATAAACTCCTAAACCACAAGTACTCCTCATCTGAACATGAAATATTAAATTATCCACTTTTTCTAAGCCAAATAAGATGGCTATCCAGGTGGTTCCCCAAACTCCCACAGCCTTGAAAATGCCACACTTTCAATGGTCATATTGACCTTGAGAATAATGCCAAGGTCACAGAAATCAACTGGTGTCAGCGTATCAGTCCAATACCCTTGACACCAAAGATTATTGAAATGGGGATTGTTTCCGAAGAAGCACTCAAATCCCGTTTAATATTTATGAACCAAACTTGCTGCTTATAACAACCGGCTCCTTTATTCCCCGATTAATAATGCAAGGGGATATAGTCATCAGTATGTCCGTCTGTTATTTCCTTTCCGGAGCAGAACTCGAATGCTGTTCAGTATTATTTGAAAAAACTTTTGTGCATATTCTGCAGGTCCAAAACTGGTGCCTTTTTATATTTTGGGATTTCTGAGATAGACGTTGTTTTTTTTTTTTTCTTTCTTTCCATGGAAACAAGCTTAACTTGAAAAATGAGGATTGGGACTGTTTCTGGAGCAGAAATCTAAAACGGCTCAATGTTTTTCATCGAAAATGTCTATGCAAATTAGTAAGTCCCTAAACTGATGCCTTTAGGTATTTTGAAATTTCTGAGATTAAAATTCTTTTCTGTTTCCATGGAAATAAGTTTATGTTACTGAACTTGAACGTGGGGACTGTTTCCAGAGAAGTACTCAAATCCTGTCAAATATTTATGAACAAAACTTGCATTTATCAATCACGTCCTTTTTCCCCCTGACACACAATGCAGAGGGATATAGGCATCAGTATGTCCGTCCGTCTGTAATCATTTCGTTTCCGATGCAGAACTTGAATAGATTGCAAGGGCCAGGGAGATATGTCATCTTCTGATGACTCTTGTTTATAATGCATTTCATTTTCAAGGGCCTAAACTCAAACTCATAAAATTTCACCACACATTAGCCCTGGAATAAATTTTGCTTCTGTAACTGGTTTCCACATGGTCGTGATAAAATGGTTCAATTGTGCCCCCTTGAAAATTTCACTGAAGCATACAGGGAGTAACACTCGTGTGCAAAGTACAGTTTACTTACATAAAATTTTCATGCTTTGGTCTACACTAGTTGTAAACCAGCATAAGGCATATTTGGTGGTTCTGTAGCATCCATAGTGGACACATGAAGTGCACACCCTCCATTACTGTGACCGATGGTTGCAAATGCACCCCTGCACCCGTCGGGATCCCGCCAGCACACTCAGCATGCATGAGGATGCGAATGCTCTTTCAAAGCTGCTTGCAGCTTTAGTTTCCTCAATAGCAGGGAAAATGTATTCCTGCCGCCGATTACTGTGACCCCACAGTTTATCATTTCAATTACTTTCTGCATTTAATGCTGTTAAAATTCAAAAAATAATCTGTTGCTCATCTGGACAGTAAATCTTCAGTGAGCACATCTATACCAAGTTTCAGCTTCATTGACCTGATTGTTTTGGAGCTGATGTTTACAGACTATCAAAGTATTCAACAGTGTGGCATAATGACAAAGGTGAAATCCAGGTCAAAATGCACAGGATGTCCTGTCTTGCTACTTGGCTCCTGCGTACCCTATTTTAGCCTGACTGGTGCAAAAATGCATAAGATAGAGCTGAAATAAACTCGTGAACGCAGGTCTGCAGTAGCAGGGTTAAGAGGGACTGCACTGGGGCGCCCCGGTGGCTCATCGGTGTAAACATGCGTACCATGAAGGCTGTGTCCTTCCCGCAGCGACCTGGGTTCGATTCCGGCTCGGGTCATTTGCGGCATGTCTTCCCTCATTCTTCTCCCCAACCTTCCTGTCTCTCTACACTGTACAACTATTAAATTAAGGAAAAAATTCCCAATCATTAAAAAAAAAAAAATACTGAACTAGAGGATATTGTACTTCTGATGTGTTTTGATATTGGGAGCAGTGAGTTTATTGCTGTTCTTGTGGAATATTATGCCATTCTCCCCCCTTAAACACACCTAAAATTTTGTTGTAGGTACCTGACGCGCTGGTCCATCAATTCAGTAAAGCCTATTTGGAAGAAAGGCCCAAAGTGGGCCAAGGTTCGAATGCCAGTGGGACACCCAGCACTCCAGGACAATGTACTATATGGAAAAAAACGTTGGCATTTTAACCACTGAGTGACAATCCAG
Organism: Gymnothorax reevesii; assembly: GCA_029721435.1. Taxonomy (NCBI): domain Eukaryota; kingdom Metazoa; phylum Chordata; class Actinopteri; order Anguilliformes; family Muraenidae; genus Gymnothorax; species Gymnothorax reevesii. The sequence continues at coordinate 60,561,669 of CM056576.1, forward strand.
TGCCTGTGCTTTCCTGTCCATCTTGTACAAATAAATGTTTACCTTTTATAACTGTAAATGTACTCTTCATACCTCTTGTTCTATTTGAAATGAAAAGTAGTTGCTGTTGTAGTCCATGTATTTTATTATGAAAGTCAACCTGCCTGAGTGTGAGAGGCATGTATGGGGCTTTTAGTACAAAAAGCATGAAAGAGTTTTTATTCTGAAGTAATAAAAGCTAAATTTTCCAGGCATATTATGTAAGGAAATCACCATCACAAGAAGGGCATGTACAGTGGGTTAATGAATGAAACCTGCTGCACTGTGAAAGCCTGGTCCTGGGTTTTCAGTAAGAAGAGCCGTTTTGGCTGTTAGGCTCATTCCAGGTCTTATGTAAGGAAAGCTGCTACAGCATGAAGGGAAGGTCCAGATTCTTCAGCCCATCGCCCATGTAGATGTAGCCATGCTGAGGACTGGAGGGGACATGGTAAAAGGTCAGTCCCAGCCAAAGCTGACTGCGCAATACACACACATTGCTTCCCTCCATCTGCAGGCTCCAGGACCCTGGGAACAAGAAAAGAACATTCAGACACTTGGGGCTTATTACTGCCTTGTAGTCCCTTTCTCTCCACCTTTAAGGGCATTCTAGCCTACTGAAGTAGGTGTATGTTGTTCTTGAGGTTCCATGCCTTATGAATGATTGCTCTGTCATGCACATCTGCCACCTCTGTTTTTGGCATTTTGCAAACTTAACACTTGACTCAGAAAAGAACTACCATTTTTCTAATGCGTTTGTCTTTGATTCCATTGCTTCACATCCTTTTCTTCCATCTCGCTGATAAAAGCTGTAAGGAAAATAAAAGATGCAAGGACTGAAAATGTTGCAGTGGAATTGGCCAAAAGATGTGGACCATATTCTGAATTTATCCATCTGCTGACCTCTACGATCTTGGGAACAGGAGACAGCGGTGACAAACACAACTGACATTTAGTCAACTCTTTTACCTTCCTGAATTTGGAGGTGTGTGCATACACGTTTCTGTCCAACAGAGTTCCACAGCTGTGAAATGCAAGTGATGTTACCTTGACAGCATAAAGTATGATGACATGAGAGACAAGAAAAACTATTGACCTAGTATGTCACCCACTGGATACTGTTTTCCCCCCTCATTTTCACGTGCGAGTGCGGTTTTCAGGAAGATGCCATGTTTTGTTGAGCCCAGCAGCCAGGATACAAGCTGCAAAAACTATGTTTGCTTGCCATGTCAAATAGACTAGTCTACCCTATACGAAACACGAATACAGTTTTTTCTTTGTTTTTATGGGACTAAATGTAATTGGTACATGGCCAGGTGTGTCATTCAAACTGAGTCACAGAAACTGAGCAATCTATACACTGGAACCTCTGATATCTGACGAGCAAGCCATCATACCCAACTTAAAAAAATTTATTTTGCTAGTAAGCTGTTACTGTGAATTAATCTTTCATAATGTTATGGAATGGACCATTTAGTCTGTAAATTCACGTTGCATCAAGTTTCAACTTTGAATGATCTACCCATGCACCTTAGGTTTGCTTATGTGTGCATTTTGTGCATAAATAGGCATGCAACAGGTGGATCTTTTTAGACTCTTACCATGTTCATTCAGGAAAATTGTAGATTTCCTTGTCATTTCCCCAACATGGAGCATTTGACAGCGAGACCAGATAAAAATGTCAAATTTTAGGAATTACAAGTTGTTAATGTTGGAGTCTTTACAGTACTTGCACAAGTGTACACAAGGAGCTAATTTGCAAAAACAGGCACCTGTTTCTTCATAAATTATGTTTTTAATCAAATATCATATGAATCATGTACATAGTGATTTCGCTGGACAGGGTATATCTTTTATGGATACTGAGGAAGGTATACTTTTGGGACGTCCTTATGGTGGTGTCGCTATTTTGTGGCGTATATCTCTATCAGATAGTTGTGTTATAAAATCATACGACTAATAGGTTTATTGGTCTTGATGTTACTATTGGTACATTCAATGTTTTATTATCATGTGTGTATTTTCCCTGTGATAATGCTGATAATACTGATGAGTTTTCTCACTGTCTCAGCTTAATGAAACAGGTTATTGTTGAATTTCCTACACCTTATGGGTATGTGTTAGGTGATTTTAACGCTAGTCTGTCTCGTTCTACCCGTTTCGGTGAGGAGTGAATTGCTTATTGTGAGAGGTACCCTTTGCATATCTCTGACAATATTTTATTACCTGCTGAAACTTACTCATGTTAGTATGGCTCATGGTACAACTTCGTGGTTAATGAGGAAAGGAGAAGACGCCTGCACACTTACTCCAAGCCACCACAGAAAACTTAATTGGTTATAAAATTACAATGTTTCGATCCGACTTGGATCTTCGTCTGGTCGGAAATTCTCAAAAAGGGGGGGGGGGTACAAACCCATATTTATACATTATCCCCACCAATAAGCTGACAGGATTAATTATAATCTCCAATAAGGCAGGAGACTAAAAATTCTAATTCAAACATATATCACATAACACAAAGGGAGCAAATAGGTAGATACACAAAAAAAAAATAGTAGAGCCACCAACTATATTGTGAAAATTGTACGTAAAAAGAAATACATCCATAGATACCAATGTGCATCACAATATAAGCATCAAAGACCTTAAAAAAGCAACAAGATATTCCGCCAATGTAGTACAAATGTGATCAAAGGAAAGGTTTGAGATCAAATTCTTGATTGAGTCCTCTAGGTGCAAGAGTCTGGAGTGTGAAAATATAAAAACCACCTCTTTTCAGCAAGAGTGCATTTGTGTCACCTCCTCTTCGAGGGATTTTAACGTGCTCAATGCCAATGTATCTCCGAGAGGCCACTGGGTGGTTGGCCTCTCTGAAATGCAGTGCCACCGGGCTACGCTGGTCCTGAGTCCGAATGCAACTCCTGTGTCTCGTTCTACCCGTTTCGGTGAGGAGTTAATTTCTTTTTGTGAGAGGCACTCTTTACATATCACTGACAATATTTTATTACCTGCTGAAACTTTTACTCATGTTTGTATGGCTCATGGTACAACTTCGTGGTTAGACCATTGTAATACTACAGCTACTGGTCATGATAATGTCACTAGTGTTAAGGTGTTACCTGATTATGTTAGCTCAGACCACCTACTATTGTCTGTCACTATTCATACACACAGTGATGCAAGTGGTACACGGGGAGCTTCCTCGGCCAGGTAGTAGTGAGGTCTACAAGTGGTGCGATGCCACTGAGGCTGACCTATTTAGTTACCGTGAGCACACCCGCAGGGGGCTTTGTAACATCCATGTTCCTATGGATGCCATTAGGTGTAGAGATCGTGATTGTGAGGCTCATAAGGATGATATTGATAAATTTTACAGTGATGTTGTTGATGTACTGAATGCGGGTGTTAGTGACTGTATTCCACGTCACAAAATTTCCACTCAACATAACATCCCAGGCTGGAATGATGTTAGCGAGGCTCATTCAGCTGCTCGGGATGCTTTTGCTTGGTGGAGAAATAACAGTAAGCCTCGTAATGGTCCTATCTTTGAAAATATGAAGTTATGTCGAGCTAGGTTCAAATATACTTTATGTAGTTGCAGGCGAAATGAAGACATTATCAAATGTGAAAAGTTGGCTAGTCACATGAGTGAACTTAACATGTTAGATTTTTGGAAGCAGATTAAACGCATGAGCTCTTCTCAATCTGCTCAATACAATACTATTGATGGTGTTTCTGGAGATGTTAACATAGTTGAAAAATGGAAATGTCTCTATGAATCTATTTTCAACTCTTAAGAATGTGTCTATGAAAGAATCTGTGTTACGTGATGTTCACTCTGTTAACAATACTACTGATTTATCTTTTGTTATACCAAATGAAGTTGACACTCTCATTAAGGGTCTCAAGAAGGGCAAATCTGCTGGGCCTGATGGTGTTACTGCTGAATGCTTGATTAATGCTAACTACAAGGTATATGTGCTTTTATCTCTGTGTTTTAATTGTATGTTTGTTCATGGATATATGCCGGCCATGTTGATTGAGTTATTGATTGTTTTTATTCCTCTTGTTGATAAGTGTGCTAGTCTCTCAGATATGAACAATTACAGGCCCATTGCTATTGCCAATGTTATCTCAAAAGTGTTAGAAGGTCTAATTCTGAACAGGATTGAGGATTACTTGCGGACTAATGACAACCAGATTGGTTTCAAACCTGCTCATTCCACAGATAAGGCCGCTTACCTACTGCACGAATTTATAGATTATTTTAGGAGTCGCTCTACTAGTGTATGTGTTACATTTCTTGATGCTAGTAAGACATTTGACAAGATTAATCATTGGTCACTGTTTAGGAAACTTATTGATCGAGGTGTTCCTATTTATATTGTTGGTATTTTGTTATATTGGTACAGAAGTCAAACAATGTTTGTTAGGTGGGGAAATGTTATCTCTTCGAAGTTCTCTGTTAACCAATGGTGTTAAACAAGGTGGTATTCTCTCGCCGTTGTTGTTCAATGTGTATGTTAACGATCTGTCAACTTTGTTGAAAGATACCAAACTTGGTGGTCTATTGCATGATACTCAACTGAATCACATTTTCTATGCCGATGATCTTTGTTTGTTGAGTCATAGCACTGCAGCGATGCAGCAACTTCTATCAGTTTGTGAAGCTTATGGTTCTGAGAATGACATCTTGTTCAATGCCAAGAAGTCCATGTGTATGTTTTTTAAGCCCAGAGGTGTGAAAACCTCTGACCCAGTTATGTTGCTCTGTGGAAATCCATTAGAATTTGTTGAGAAGGCAAAGTACCTGGGCGTCTGGTTTGAATGTCACAAAACCAATGCTTATTGTAGTAGGCAGATCAGGAAAATGTATGCTCAGACTAATTTACTGATTAGAACTTTCAATAGGTGTTCACCAGATGTGAAATGCATCTTATTTAAAACTTATTGTACATCCATGTATTGCTCACCGTTGTGGTTTAGCACCAATGTTAATGTTCACAATAAGTTACGTGTTGCGTATAATAACTCATTGAGGAGATTTTTAGGTGTTCCTAGGCGAGCGAGTGCGAGTAATATGTTTGTCTCAGTCAATATTCCGTCTTTTGGTGAACTGTTGCGTAAAAATGTGTATAACTTTATCAGGCGACTCCAATCGTGTTCAAATTGTTTTATTGTTGCACTTGTTAATTCATCAACACCGCTACATTCCAACGTCTAGAAGTGGTGGTGAACTATTTCATACTGATCTAGTCACTGTGTCATATTATTATTATCCCCCGCCAACACGAAGTGGGAGGGGGATATAGGTTTGACCTCCGTCCGTCCGTCCGTGTGTGCGTCCGTCCGTCCGAGATAAAGGGGACAGCTTTACTCAGAAACTACTACAGATACAGTAACCAAATTTGGTGTGTAGCTTCAGACCATAAAGGCCTTGATTGAGCTCGAAAATGAGAAGCGCACGATTGGCGGGGGATGTTGTAGACCATGTCGACTTGTTATAGTTATTTTTATTGTATTTTTTGTACCATACTATGAACTTCGAGTTTGAAATAAACAATTGACTTGACTTTTAAATCAAATTTCAGTTGGGTCGTTTTAAGTACTGAAAAATAAAACCTAAGTAACTTACAAAATTAAACTTTTGAAACTCATTTAACACTGAACTTTTTTTTTGCAAAAACATATCTCTATGTAATTTTCATTACAAAAGCAGATAACTGCACATTTCATGTTTTAAAGCCATAAGTTGTTAGTGCATTTTAGTGCAGTACAACATTGTTGTACATAAAGCGCTGGAAATTGCAAAAACACTATGCATTTACTTGAGAATATGTTTAGAAAAAACCCATCCAAATTATGAAACTCCTGAACATAAACACACCAAAATTTTAACCTGCTCTCAAACTTTTTTTTAAAGAGCTGCCAAGGTGGACCAGCCAAGCTCGTCCTCGAGCAGACAGAAGGTCTGAAATGGAGCCTAAAATGAAACATGGTTCACCGTTCACAATTAAGTGTCATTGAATGGATAGACCATGCAAACTGTGATAACCTGGGGTCAGGCAATTTTGGTATATATATAAATATTTGGTATACTCATGCACCTTACCAAGTAATAAATGAACCTTCAATATGAGCATCATCCATTTATTTTTGTAGTAGTAATCAAATAATGCATTTTGATGGATTCTGGACCATTTTTGAAGGATTTTCATGGGGTAAATTCGGGACATACTCTATATAAAACGGCTGAACTTTCAACATTGCCCCTTTGTGTGAATGTTGCCCATAGGATGGCCCATCAAAAAAAAAAAAATTCCAAATGTGCCAGTTATGTGTCAACATAACCCCAAAATTTGGAATTGTGTGTAGGCCTATTCGACAGCTTATAAGTCATCTGCCACAGGGGTAGAAACTACAAATCATGGTGGAAATGGTGGCTAATTACATGCTCTTTCATAATAAGAAATTAAAAAAAAAAAACTGGCTGCTCAACTCAGTACTTTGTAGTAGCACCAGAAATGAGGAGAATATTTCATTGGTTTGCAGTGCTGCCACCTATATGCTGTATCTGGAACTACAAACCTGTACCCTAAAACAAGTAACACTACCAATGTTACTTTGTCTGCCCTGGCCTTATTCATTCAATTTTAATGCCAACACATGAAAACTAAGGGTATTCTACCATAAATGTGGCCGTTTCCCTGGGAAAGGGGCGTGTCAGGCATTTTTCCATGCACAATCCAATATAGACTTGATCACTTTGTTTCTGCTTGTTTCAAACTTAAGGTCTTGTCAAAATAGAGTAAAGAGAGTCCAGGAATGAGGCAGTTTTGGACATAACAATGTTAGCAGGAGTGGTGCCACTGTCTATTACCCAGCAGTTGAAGAATGACTGGTCGTGAATGACAGCAACCACCAGACTGCCAGAGAAGCCAGCATTAGGAAGTGTTGGGAATCTAGTACTTCCATCAGGTTTTGGAACTAATACACAGGTGAACTCCAATTTGAGTTGGAGGGTCTGATAATATCATGGTCTAACATGTACTCAACCTCTTTCTCAGTAATCTTTCTCTTTTTAGGATTCATCCGGTACGGATGCTGTTTTATTGGTTTGGCATCACCAACATCTACATCATGAGAGGCTACAGAAACTCACTTTGGAACATCAGGAGATAGATCTTCATATTTCTTGATCAACCTCTCAAACTGATCTTTCTGTGAGGGTTCTAAGTGCTGGATTTTTACATCAAGATTTTGCAACATTTCAGAATTTGACAATTTACATGAAAGAACTTCAGCTTTAATTCTAGGTTCATCATCTTGAAACTCCCCCTCATCTTCACAAGTCTCGGCCATATGAGAATCTGAAGTGACAGCTGCAACCCTAGCATTCCTATCATGATAAGGGTTCAGCGTGCTAGTGTGACACAACTGTTTTGGCTTTCTCCTATCTGGAGTCTTTACAATGTAATTGAGATCATTGAGTTTTGTTAGAATTTCATAAGGACCATGAAATCTAGCCTGCAATGGATTGGACTGCAAGGGAAACAACACAAGAACCTTGTCTCCTGGTTTAAACTCACGGCTTCTAGCCTTATGATCATACCAATTTTTCATTTTTCCCTGACCTGATTTCAAGTTCTCTTAGGCTAGGTCACAAGCTGCACGCAGTCTTTCCTTGAACTTGCTAACATAGTCAAACAGACTGATATGCGGCTCTTTTTCTTGCCATTGTTCACTCAACAAAAGCAAAGGTCCTCTCACTTCATGGCCAAACACTAGTTCAAACGGACCGAATCCAGTAGACTCCTGCACTGCTTCTCTAGCTGCAAACAACAGCAAATGAACACCTTCATCCCAGTCTTTCTCATGGTCATAACAATAAGTCCTCATCATTGTTTTGAGAGTGGAATGAAACCGCTCAAACGACACTCACACTCACTCACCCTCCACTCACCATATAGTCAGTACGACTGAAATGTAACTGGAGTGTGAGAAAGTGATCGATCTACCACTAACCGAGAGAGCGGTCCCACTCCTCGCCAGTTGCTATTCACAAACATCACTCAAGCATAACTGACAGTAGCGGGAACTGGGTACCAGAGACTGTGCGTCGGCTGCTGCAAAGGGACGCTCAATCCTCACCCTTCAGTGCTGAATGACCTAAGCCTGTCGCAGTTAACTTTTCTTGATTAGAAAGTTTCTCGGACTAATTGGTAAAATGACAATCAAATTTATTTTATAACGTCATCATACATTGCTTCACAAAATTGAGGAGTTTCTTTCGCTCATAAATGATGACGTAAAATATCAGCATATCTTCATAAATTCTGTGGTCGAGTGGCTCGCGAAAGGCGTAGGACAGCCCGCGAGGCTCACTATGCAACAAGCTGTGAAACACGTCAGACATTTCCTTCTAACTTCAGCAGTTAAGGATGTAGAAAAGAATGGATTCTCGTGACTTACAGCTACACGAGCCCCGCAGACTAATCCACACGCGCCCCACGAGCCAGCTGAGCGCAGAATTTTCCAACCCATGAGTAAAGAAAAGCGCGAGAAATCCAAATGCGTGAGAGTTAATAGATATGCGTCATTCATGAAAACTGGCGCACCTGATAATGTTGAGAGTTCTGAGTTTTTGCAATGGTAATTTAAATGCATTGAAAACAGGGCAATAGCCTAATTATCAATGCTCATTCAAACTTAACAAGTAGAACTGGCGATAAATGATAATCCTTTGGATTTTTGTAGTTCAAGTAAATAAAATTTTATTAAATGATTGGATATGACCTTTTTCAATCATTATCTTTAAGGGATGGTTTTTAGCTTCCCCAATTGTCAGTTCACCAGTAGCCACTGGCGGGTACACAAATGCTAACCTCGAGTTCAACACAGCGCAGTTCGTAAACACTGAAACCAGGTAGTCAGTTAGTAAGTTACCGGCATTATTATCATCAATAGAGTTAAAATTTGCATAGTTGTGATTGCGTTGAGCATGTGGCTGTAAATGATCCAGAGTTTCTAATGTTTGTAACCACTTGAAAGCCATGACAACGAAATACCGGCGCAAGTTAGTGCGGCTCAAGGGAGGTGTTCCCTGCACTCAACCTTCACTCAGAAAGAGACACTATTTTCAGTGTGAGAGAGGTCTCTGAAAGCAAATGAGTGTTAAGGCAACCTCTGACTCATTTAGTATAACCTGACACAAACTGAGTTTTAGTACTCAGTCGCACTCAAGGCCTAAGGCATCCTGACTCTCTGGATGATAGGCACTGGAAAGAATCTGCTTCGCACCTAGCTCATACAAAACCTGCTTATACAATCCGGAAGTGAAATTGCTACCTTAATCTGACTGAATTTACCGGGGAAGGCCAAACAACATGAAGAACTTTATCAAAGCCTTCGAGATTGTAGTTGCCTTGATGTTGCGTTGAGGTATGGCTTCAGGGAATCTGGTAGATGCACACATGATTGTTAACAAGTACTGATTTCCAGATCTAGTCTTGGGTAATGGACCAACACAATCAACAATGACCTTAGAGAATGGCTCCCCAAATGCTGGGATAGGCTGCAATGGAGCTACAGGTGGGTCTAACTGGTGTTTTCCAACTACCTGACAAGTGTGACAGGTTTTGCAAAAGCTGGAAACGTCTTTCCGAAGCCCAGGCCAAAAGAAGTGTTTCATGATCTTATCAACAGTCTTGTTAACACCAAGATGACCTCCTAAAGGCAAACTATGAGCCATTGTTAAGATCTTATTCCTGTAGACCTTCGGAACAACAATTTGCTTGACCACTGCTCAATCTGCATTGGCAAGGATATTAGGAGGGCGCCACTTCCGCATCAGCACTTCATCCTTGAGATAATACCCAACTTGAACTGGAATTTCTTCATCAGGAAGGGCTCTCTTCTTTAGTACACAAATTTCAGGATCATTGGTTTGCTGGATCATTTGGGGTTTCTAACCTTGTCTTCACAAAGGCATTGGGTTTGGTATCCTTTTCTTTTTCTTTCTTAGCTTTAAGGAACCAACAGTTAGTTCTAACATGTCCAGATTTCTTGCAATAATTGCAAACTAGACCACTTTTGTCACTGTCATTGATCAGACCTGTTCCTTTAGCCACAGACAACTCTTAGCTACCTATTCGAAACACTGGAAATACTTATCAACCTCCTTCTCTGAGAATGGAGGCACCAGCTTTACCTCCTGGCTAGCATAAAATTTGTTTTCAGCTTCCATTTAGATTTTTAGTAGCTCCATTTGAAGCCTTTCTTCTCTGTCTAACTTCTGTAAATCGAAATCTCTCTGTCTCTCTCTTTCTGCTCTTTCCTCTCTCTCTCGCTCTCTTGGTAATTTTTCTAACTCAGACTGCCTTTCTTTCTCTCTTTCTGCCCTCTCAAATTCTCTTTGTTTTTTTTTATCTTCCTTTCAATCTCTAGCATTTTTTATTTAAATTCCATTTCTGCATTTGGATTTTCCACTGGAAACAGTTCCAGATCTCCCGGTGCAAACACATTTTCATCAATGTATTATTCAACAATCTCTCTAGCCAGTCTTGCTTTTCACATGGCTGGTTTTACATCTGTCAGCTCTAACTGTCAGCATATTTCTAGCAGTTCTATCTTTTTAAAAGACTTCAAAACCTCTACGGTTGGTGATGCCAGGAAATCATCCATTGCTGTTGATCTGTCAACATATATCTAGGAAAATTAAAAAAAAACATTTGAAATTTTAGATTTTCAATAAATGATTTACACAATGGTCTCTCCCGTACGAGCCCCCAATTTGTTATGGCCCCAATTTGTTATGACATATTGGACAGCAAGGGATGACAGACAAAATTTTTTAACTTGAACAGATTTAATAAAACAAAGACTGACTGGCCAAGATTGAAAATAACAAAAATGAGATATTTAATGTCCCTTTGTAATTCAGATGGGATTGCTTTGCTGCCATGTCCTGGGACAGGAAAATCCTTTTGTAGCTGCCTCAGAGCTGAGGATATAACATTTGGAAATGGCTTTGTAATCCTTTTCAAACTAATGGATATCATCAACTTTGATTCTTATCTATTCTTAATTTTTTTTAGATCAAGGCATCATTGAGCTGCTTTTATCCTTCTTCTCATTGCCGGAGAGGTTCTGTTAAAGTGATATGTAGATTTAACAGGCCTGGCAGTAATCATGCCAGGGTGTGTCAAGTGAAATAGACCCAAATCAACAATTACATTTTTTTAAATTGATTGATTTATAGTTACGAAGGGATCAATCACTGTAACACATAGGACCAGGTATGATTCAATAGCGTTTTTCCTTCAATAAATGAAACCATTATTTAAAAACTGAACATTATATTGATGTGGGTTAGCCTTGTCTAATATTGTAAGTAATTTGACGATCTGAAACATTTATGTGCAGTAAATATGCAAAAATATAGGACATTTTCCAATCCCAAAATCTAAGATATAACAGGTTGGCTTCTGTGGGTGGGGAGCTGGGCTGTGGTGTGCTCCACCACTTCTTAAAATAGCAGAGAGAACAGTATAACAATGTCCTGAAATCACTTGCGTACAAGTGATAGCAGAGGAGTTTATTACGGGGGTGTGATATGCTACCATCTGCAGCTTTTTACCATTCATTAAAACAATTTTCTCCCTGTCTGCCTCAGCAGAGATATGGAGGATATTCACCTTTTGGAATGTCCTCACTCAGGGGGTCCAAGAAGTCAATGGAAGGGTCCAGGTCAGCCATCTGCAGGATTGATTTCTTCTTCAGGTGTTGAGGTTCGGCAAAATGCAGATAGTTGCTAAGATTCCCAGCTTCCAAAGTGGACAGCCCTGTGTAGGAGGCAGATGTACACATACAAGCAAAAAACTTTTGCAAGGACTCAAAGACTAACACCAATCTCTGATTTCTTTCCAGTTGGTCATTGTTAACTTCCTTCCTTGCGCCTCACCTAGAAATCCATAGTGGTCCGTCATCATTAAGGAGATTCCATTCTTTTAATTAAAGGTACGATGTGCAACTTTCAGAAATTCCTTGTCATTACTTTCATCAGTGTTAAGGGTGCTTTAACACTTGGTTCAATTGCTCTGTACCATGCCGTGCCACAGTGTAAGGGTGAATCCCATTTCGCCCCTTGGCCCGACCATTTAGCACTACCCCTTCATTTTGCGTGTTCCTGTGTAGGGGTAGTGATGTCCTAAGACTTGTTGGACAGAGGGGGACGGTGAAGTGGTAGGGCTATCTGCCCCTTCAAACAAAGATATTTCAGGGGCACACCAACGAAAGGGTTAGACAAATCTCCAACAGTACCTCACGAATCATCGGCAAGATTGTGACGAATGCCTCAGAGGCACCGAAAGAAGCGCATAAATGTAAATAATTTCCTGGTAAATAAAATATAAAAACCACTGGATCACCCAAGTTCAATTCCATTTTAATACATTATGGACAGTTTATTCGTAACAAACGTAACAAAAATCACTTGTAGTGTACATATGTTTGCCCATGTCTCTAGCTAAATAGCTAAAGTTAGCATTATAATGACATTACTGACAAATTCTTAGACTGTTACCCTAATGGCGTTGTTTTGTGTGGCGGAGACCATGGATGTCGTTCGGTCCATTTTAGGGGGGCTTAAATATATATGTATATTGAAAATAGTGCAGACTTGCACACAAACCAGCAAGAAAACAAGTCAAACAATAATATGTTTACAAGTTCTACACTAATAAAATTATCGTTGCTTCCCAGCATAGCCAGGTAGGCAGGCAAGCGCGGTTCATGCGGTAGCTGTATGTTAAGGCCTAGGCTACTTGCTGTAACATTACGTACCTGGGGCCGGCAGAGTTGTGAAGAGACTTAATTCGCAGTGATTGATGCAGTGAATGAGAGATTGTAAGTTGATGTCAGTCATTGTTAATTGCTAAATGTTTATCGAAGAGGAAGAAAAGGTGATATTGTACGTGTCCTTTTTAACATTATGGCAGCTAAATTTAACTTGGACGGAGTGCAATCCTATAGTCCCCTCCGTTTCCGGGAAGGGACTAATTAATGATAGAATAGATAATAGATAGATAATTGGCCAAGGCATTTATTTTGGTGGTAGGCTAACCTCATTCCCAACAGCATCTAGCAATTTTAGAAGATATAATACTAATTTAACTTCAGGGTTTCATGTTAATTTTGTTTTTGAACTCCTTGAAGGGTGAGGCAGGAGAGGCTGAGGAGGAAAATGAGCATCAGGCAAGTTCAAGTCAGAGAGAAGAAGTGAATCCAGATTCAGAGGAGGTCGAGCAAGTAGGTCTAGAGAGAGAAGAAACAAACTGAGACAGAAGGCGAGCAAGGAGGCCAAGAGGAAGAAAAGGCTCAAGAAGCTGCAGCAACTCCTCTTGGTGATTTAGGTGATAAAGACACAGGGCCCAGACTGGTAAAGCTGAAAAGCTATCCACAAGACATCTTTGGTACACAGAAGAGGGCATTTCACCACAGCTGGTTTACTAAGTACTCATGGTTAGAGTATTCAGTCAACCTGAATGCTGCTTTCTGCTTCCCATGCAGTGTTTTTGGCAAAAACAACAAGCATGATGCTTTGATCAGTTGTGGTTGTAGAAATTGGAAAAAAGCTTTGTCTGTCTTTAATATGCATGACATGACTCAGTCACATAAGGACAGTGTTGTTGCATGGAAAGGATATCAGGCAACTAGCCAACAGGGAGATGTACAGATGATGGTGTCTGTAAATGCTCATGAGATAGCAGAGAGAAGGGACTATCTGAAGCAAATTGTTGCAGTTACCTCAGTGTTAGGGGCTCAGGGACTACCCTTCCATGGCAATGATGAAAGTGAAGCGAGCACAAACAGAGGCAACTTTCTTGCTTGCATGGCGCTTTTAATGGAGTTTGTAGAATTACAATTCCTGCAGAATTACAATCCTCCATCAAATGCCACGTACATTTCACCAGTATCTCAGAATGATTGAGTGTTGCTCTCAGGAAGTGACCAGCCTCATAATGTCTGAGATTAAACATTCTAAACTTTATTCCATTATGGCAGATGAAGCAAGAGATAGGCGATCAGGCAGCTGGCTGTTTGTGTTAGATGTGTGTCAGAGGGGGAAGTAAAAGAACGTTTCCTAGCATTTTCAGGATTAACGTCATTTGATGCCCAGTCCATTGCAGACAAGCTGCAGCAGCAGCTCCAGGTCAATGGCCTTGCTGATGTCAAGTGTGTGGCACACACTTATGACGGTGCGGCAGTCAGGAGTGGACCCACAGGAGGCGTGCAGGCATGTTTCAGAAGGTTCCATCCTGAAGCTATCGATGTACACTGTTATGCGCACGAGCTTAACCTAGTATTGTGCCACAATTGCAGGGCTGTTTCTGAGGCTGTGGAGCTATTTGATTAGTAGGAGTGTGTATATTGTTTTTTTACCACCTCCCAGGTGAATCACCATAAGTTCACAGACGCTCTGCCAAAACTTGGGTTGGCAGCAGTTGAGCTTGTACAACTTTCGAACTCTCGTTGGGCATACTGGCTGCAGTCAATCAATGCAGTTCTTCAGACCTTACCTGCCATTTTTTAATGTCTCTCGGACACTGGGCCTCCCATGGCTGTCACAGTTCTTAACCATGTATGCTCTCCTGATGTTTCAGACACTTCTGTCTATAACTGATGGACTACACAAACTCCTTCAGAAGGAGACTTTAGACCTGGCAGAAGCTCTGATTGGGAAGGATGCTGTCTGAGACACACTCATGGGTAAACGCACAGATTCATTTCCCACAGAACTGTATGAGAGAACCAAGGCTCTGTGCCAGACACACAGTATTCCTGAACCACACACCAAGAAAAGGCAGAAACAGAAAAAATGGAGGATTTTGTGTTTGAGACAACCGTAGGTTCGCGCACTGAGTTAGTCAGTTCTGAGGTCTTGAAAACAGAGTTACTTTTCCCCTGTGTGGACAGGATGGTTGGTGAGCTAGAACTAAGATTTTCCAGTGTAGATGCAGGGCTCTTGAAAGGCATCCAGGCATGCAGCCCTAAGTCTGAGAGCTTCTTGAATGAATCCAACTTGGAAGAACTTGCCAGGCACTATGGCATAGACCTGAAAACGGAGGAGGTCCTTGTTGCCTGGAACTTTCTTGCTCGAAAAGCAGATTCTGGATATCCACCCCAAGATATGTTAGCTGTACACAACCTCCTAAACTCAGATATGTTTCCCTCTCTGAAGGAAGTCCTCCAAGTTGCCCTGAAAGTGCCTGTAAGCAGCTGCTCGTGTGAGAGGTCCTTCGGTGCATTGCGTCATCTGCACTCCTGGCTGCGTCAAACAATGGGGCAGCAAAGACTTCATGACCTTGCAGTCATGTCAACTGAAAATGGCATAGTAAGCCAGCTGAATGACAACAAAGTGTTAGACCATTTTGCCACTCCGGAAAACAGTAGGCATTCTTTGATGCTTCCACCCACAAAGTAGAGCAAAGTGGGCACTGAGCTAAGTCACAACAGTGATAAGAATGGATAGTTGACTTTCTGTATTATAAGTTACTTACTTAGTTATATACAGTGTTTTTGTCTTTTAATTGTTGATTTAAAGACATTTCCTTGTCTGTTCTCCAACACATCACTATTACTTACATTAAAACTCTGTTACTGTATGTAAGACTCAGACACATTGAGTTTGTAAGAATGTAGCTGCGTACTGTGAAAAAGTCTCAAGGATGTCCATCTTTTCTGTGATTTCGTTGTACAATTATGACAACTTTTGGGCTCAACTATGTAAGACCAATTAAGACCTTAGTTTTTTTTTCTTTGCGTTTTAGGCCATCTCGTAAAGTAACTCTAGCTAGCAATTAAATAATGAAAGCTGTTTTTGAGATAGGACAGAAATGTTGAGCGAATTTTCTTTCAAAACTTCACTATCAGTTTAAGCCCATTTATCTGTTTGATATCTGGTCTGAAAACTAAGTGTTCCCCAAAAGGTTAAGGTATACTGTATACTCATTTGGCAGAATAAATGTTTGAGAAACATGCATATTTGTCTGTATTGTCAGATTTCACTAGGATTTGAACTAAGCTAGTTGTAACTAAATTAATTAAAT
Source organism: Gymnothorax reevesii (assembly GCA_029721435.1). NCBI lineage: Eukaryota > Metazoa > Chordata > Actinopteri > Anguilliformes > Muraenidae > Gymnothorax > Gymnothorax reevesii. The sequence goes on from CM056576.1 coordinate 60,577,796, forward strand.
AAAGCACCACACCATTATGTTATATTATCCTGTTCAGTGCATTAGACTGAATTAAATAGCTTTATTTGGAATATAACATAATTATTAATTTTTACCAAATGCATTGATGGAGATATTTGCAAACATCTGTCTTCACAAACATAGCCCCAGCCCCTAACTAGGCTTATGCCGACGGAGGCGATGGCTGGGGGTATATCCCCGAATCCTCCAATTCCCCAATCCTTGAATAGACCTTGAATAGACTTTCATTTGAACTTAATTTCAAGTCAATCGGACAAATGGTTCTAAAGATATGGCTAAAATGGTCATGTTCCATCACAAAGCGCCACCTGGTGGCAGAATATTGAACCATACAGGTATGATGTCATCATGTGACACGTTGTGAGGTCATGAACTTGCAGTTGCACATAGTTTCATGTCAACTGGACAAATAGTTCCAAAGATATGGCAAAAATTGTGAATTTTATGTGACAAAGCTCCACCTTGTGTCAAAATTTTGAACCAAACAGGTATAATATCATCGTGAGACACATCCTCAGGTCATGACCTTTCATTTGCACTTGATTTGAGGTCAATCGGACAAATATTTCCAGAGATATGATAAAAACACTGATTTTTTTCCCCGTTTTTGGCCCCTGGTGGCCAATCTAGACATTGTAAATCGTCCAAAACGAATCAGTTCTTCCTCTTTATGATACTTACTTATATGCAAAACTTGGAATTTCTAATTGAAATATTACTGAAGTTATCGCATTAACACGTAAATCAGTTTTTGGCCCCTGGTGGCCAATCTAGGAATCGTAAATTGTCCAAAATCGAAGCAGTTCTTCCTCTTTATGATAGTTACCTATATGCAAAACTTGACATTTTTAATTGAAATAGTACTGAAGTTATCGCGTTAACACGTAGTGCGGCGGCGGTTGGAATGAAAACATAATATAATGAATTGAAGATTCTGATAAATGTTCCTCAAATAATAAAATATTGACGAAGCCTATATAGGAGCAATGAAATTTTTCTTATTAATGAACACACTCCTGGGGCTAAGCCCCCCCCCCCATGCCTATGAAAATGACTCTTTCTAAAAACTCCGGTCAGAGTGGAGATTTGGAAAACTTCGGTTGCAAGTTTGCATGTAAACTGAGAAAAACTGAGGGTGCGTTCGAGCGCTTCTGCAAGTAAACCGGCAGCGCGAGATTCCCGAAAAATTACGTGAGAATCTTGTCGAAGTTGCGCAATAAGCCCTCTAAACCATGCTATAGCTGCAGGATCTTGCAGCTAGATAATATTTCTTTGACAAGACATATCTCGACTCCAGTTTTTGATGATGAATTTTTAGTTGGTTTGAATGAATATTTCTGAAATCTCTGCTGGGACACTGATTATCAGGAACCTACGCCTCTGTGTATTGAGAGTAACATTTATTCACCATCTAGGTTGAGTGAATACGAAGTTATGCTGTCTCTATCCAGAATAAAAAAGACTGCTTCGGGACCAGATAGTATACCTTATTGGGTGTGGAAAGATAATGCATTCTTTTTCGCACCTGTTATCTACGCGATTTGGAACCTATCACTCTCTTCAAATACCTGGCCAAGAGCATGGAAGGAAGCAAACATTAACCCCCTCCCTGAAGTTGATATTCCATCGGAGTACCACGACTTTCAGGGGATAAATGTGATGCCAGTGATTGGTAGATGCTTTGAAAAAATCGTTCATGGAAAATTTTTAAAACAAATTTTGGAAGACAGAATTAGTTCTGGTCAGTTTGCGTATAGAGATGGTTGCAGTTGTACAGATGCTATGATTAGGCAACTATGCAGTACCAAGCTCTCCAATTATTGGATGGCAATGATATTATTTGTGTTAAGACTTTTTGCTATGGATTTTTCGAAGGCTTTTGATTAAGTTAGACATTTGTTACTTGGTGATAAACTTAAAATAATGAAACTCAATCCTTACTTAATCAAGTGGTTGTTAAGTTTTTTAAGGGAAAGAAAGCAGTGGGTAGTTTTTAAATTGGAAAATTTGCATTTGGAAAGATGTGAATAAGGGCACTATTCAAGGATTTACACATGGATCAAAATACCCTAATCTGCCACATAATTGCCGTGCCAGTAACTGCCATCACATTAAACTGACGTTTGATGGAGCAAGTACATTTTGATTACCTAATTTCTTTGTTGCTTAGATTCCCATGTCTTAACTTGCTAGTTTTTTTTTATTTCTCTGCCTTGTCTCCCAATGGGATGAAGGATATTAGGAAGAGGAGACTGACATGAGCCCATAGTCAGCAAGTAGCCATTCATTGACCCTAAATCCCTGAAAGGAGTCACCCATACACTGATCTACATAGGAAGTCAAACTCTGGGTTTGTGTTTAAAAGGTGTCACACACAAACACACAGATTTTCCAAACCTTGGAAGCTGCGGTTGGCCTGCACGGTGTCATCTGTGGTCTTGATAAATGCGCCACGGGGTACTACAGAAACATCTCGTTCAATGCTGAAAATGGTAGCTGCAAGTCTCTTCTCTTCAGTGACTTTCATCTGCAACACACACCATCCCGCAAAACATTGTAGCAGATCAAAAGCATTGAACACTGAACTGACTCACAATGGCAACAGCACATTCCAGAGGTGCCTTCTGAAATACATGAGGAGATGCTGCTTTTCGGACCCTCACCGTAAACTCCTCCTTGACAGCCTCATCCCCTTGTCCCTGCTGCCGAGTCTCTGTAAGTTCATACTCAAAGGAGGGGTCTCCAACGAAACGCCCTTTTGCCACTGCTGATACCTCCGTCAGCAAAACCGAGGTGGGTTGGGGAAGCAGGTGCCAGTCAATGCAGTTTAAACTTGAGAAGCAGAAATGAAACAAGTCTTGGAATTACACACACACAACAGATTTACTAACGGCTGGACTCTGGTATCAGGGCCGGATCCAGACTGTTTCAACCGTTTCGCCCGAATCGGTCAGATTATTTTCCGAACTGTTCGTTATCGGTCAGATTTTTTGCAGGAAACTTTTTTGCTGCCAGGGCGTCGTTATCTGAATCCCGGCGGTGGAATACATTGCCGCCAATATACCAGCACGCAAGATTTTCAACCAGTCTCCGTGAAGCAGCGCGTGGGCGTTTGTTTCTTGTAATGTGATGAATGAAGATTTCTTGTAATGTGATGAATGGAGATTTGTTGTAATGAGATGAATGGAGATTTGTTGTAATGGGATGAATGGAGATTAGTTGTAATGTGATAAATGAAGATTAGTAGTAATGCGATACTTTTGTAAATGGAGATTTGTTGTAATGTGATGATTGAAGATTTCTAGTAATGTGATGAATGGAGATTTGTTGTAATGTGATGAATGGAGATTTGTTGTAATGTGATGAATGGAGATTTGTTGTAATGTGATGATAAAAAATGCATCAATTGAAATTTTTCTGGCATTATTATTGATAAAATACCCTGATGTATGTGCAATTCACATATAGTTACCTGAATGTGTAGTAGTAAATAAATACTATATGAAACATGAAACTTTGAATGGTCATTTGTGCAACAGTGTTATGAAGTGATCTATCAAGTATAGTGTGGTGTGGTGCAGATTTCCACATATATGTGCTTGTGTGTGCGTATGTGCTCGCGTGTTTAAATTTTGCTGAAATCTAATCGCGTGCGCGCGCGCTTGAAATCTCCCAGAGAGTCGTAAGGGACTAAACCAGTCAGATTTAGGTCTGGATCCAGCCCTGGGTATGGATATGACAGTTTAATTGAAACAAAATTCAGAGACAACCTCATTTTCAGCAAAGGCGGGGTAGAGAGATAATATCATGAGCCTACTGTCAAAAAACGATTGATGGCTTTTTGATGAGTTCATCTGAAGTAATTGAAAAGAGGTTTTTACAGTTTATTCTGTATCCCCCCCTGTCTCTTCCTCCCCCCAGTGGTGTGGGGACAGAATTTTATACATTTTGGCGTGTTTTACAATTTTTTTTTTTTGTGGGGATAAACCTTTTAAAGCAGTTATTTGTGTTATAGTTTAGTGTTTTTTAAACGTGTATTATTTGAGTGGTTTAGGGAAGTGAAAGTGATAAAAGTGGAAAAACTTTATTTCAAGAGTTTTGTTAGTCGTGGGGTAACGAAAGCGAGTTTAAATTCGGAGAGTGTTACAAAGTTGTTGGCGACATGTTAGTAAAACAGTGTTTTAAAGTGAAAAAATGAGAGCAAGAAGTGTTAAAACAGTAAAATAATGCGATGGTGAAAGCATGCTGAAAATAGCGGTGCATGCAGTGTGGTGAATAAGTGTGTGTAAAGGAAAAAGAAAGAAAGAAAAACTAAATTATTTACCAGTTAAGTCTTTCAGCGAGATGTGAGTGGAAAAGAAAAGTTTCCAAGAAGTTGTAATTTAGTTGATGAAAGATGCAGCAAAATAAGGCTGGTTTCCAGAGTGTTCATTCCGTAGGTCTTCTTCCCTTCTCTCCTTTTCTCCCTCTCTGCGTGCAGACGCATAGTAAGTGAATGGGAGAATGGGGGGCGGGTACTGGTTGTGTGTGTGTGTGTGTGTGTGTGTGTGAGAAAGAGAGAGAGTTGGCAGGGCTTGTGGGGGCAGCAAATAAATGATTGATTGAATTGATGAATGAAAATCTTCTGTCTAGGAATACTAGTATAATGAAACTTACCCAGAGGTATGGGTGCCTGCGTTTTGTGAGATTTTGTGAGATTGTTCATGACAGTCATTGCCATGTCTTGGGCCTTTCATAGGCCTTTACATAGTTGATTTTAAAACGGTGTGAGAAGATCATAGATTACCCACTTTCACAATGCTAGGTTTTTGAAGGTGTGGGAATGTGTGCTGCTTTGGGGTGTGATATTGTTCTCCGAGGTCATAGATCTCAGGATGTTTCATTATTAGGCTTTCAGTCACCACCGTTAAAGTTTATACCAATGGGGTGTCATTATTCTTTAAAACGACAGAAGATTTGGCTAATTTTAGCAATATTGTATTCCAGGCCAGCCAATTGTTCCAAAAGTATTTTTGCAAGAGCGTGGTTAAATATCCATCACCGATGAAAGATTTCAGGCCTACATCTAGTTATTTGGCCCAGGGTCACTTATTGAATACATTGTTGATTGCAGTTCTGCACCAACAGTGAATGGAATTCGTGCGACACCATCTACTTCTAAGGATTTTTAACTGGCCATGAAAAATATTTTCTGTATTCTGTATTTGATAATGCTCAGTATTTATCACAAATAAGTGTTTTATTTGTAATATATTGCATCCAGTCTTGTAAAAGAGTAACAATAAATAAATAAATATTTTCTGATATACTTGATTATAGATAAACCATTTTCATAAATTTCAACGCGGCATTAGTTTGTTTAATTATATGCAGGGTCTTCGTTTGTAAAAATGCAAGTTTCAAAGTATATCCTAGAATTTTTAACAAAATTTAACAAAGTTTTTTATTTGAGCGGGAGTGCTTGCGGGTCGTGTGTGTGTGTTAGTTTGTTAAATTAGAAGCAAGGTCTTCATTTTTAACAAACAAAATCGAAATATATCAGTTATTTTTTCTTTCAGTATGAATAAACAAGCAGGGCCTTTTAGGTCAATGTAGCAATCATATTATATCATTTATCATAAAGTTTTTTTAAGAAATGATAAAATTGTGTGTAGAAAGCTGGAAAATGTGAATTTCAAAGTATGTCCTGGAATTTTATGTTGAATATAGGTTTTAATTAAGTTTTTTATTTGAGCGGGAGTGCTGGCTGGTCGTGTGCGTGTCTGTGTGTTAGTTTGTTAAATTATAAGCAAGGTCTTCGTTTTTAAAAAACAATCAAAGAGTCGAAGTATACCCAGGGCTTCCACCAAGCAGCGCGATTGCAGGATTCCCGCAAAAACTGCCCCAGCGCCCGCAATAAAAAATAGCCAAAGCAGGCCATTCCCGCAAATGTTTTCAGTGAATTAAGCTGCTTGCACACTGGATGCAAAATGAATTTTTCGCACAACAGATTATGTTCAAAGTCAATATAATCTGTAATGCAAAAAATTCATTTTGCGTCTAGTGTGCAAGCGGCTTTAAAGTACCCACACAAGTACTGCTTGACTCGAACGTTCATTCACGCCCACAAAATCTGAACAGATTGGACATTCAGAGAGTAACTAGCCAGTCACTAGGTACATTTTCTGCCTTGCCGCTGGTCGCAGATGATCTCAAATCTTCCCTTTCGTTGTGCAGCACCGCAATGAGGCCAACGTCGTCACTAATTTCAGACATGGTAATCACTATTTTGCCCAGCGCTGTACATTTTCGCCTTTGGGACAAGGTTTGCGCCGTCTGCACCTGTCACCTATTCATTAAAATGTTTATTCATCGCTTCAAATCAAGTGAATAATTTTTATAATGGGGGAGATGGCTTGTACGTTAATTTTTTTTTTCATGCTGTCAATGCCAGTCTTTAATTTATGGGTGTTCGATAACGGTTTCCAAAGTGTCACCTTCCATTCTTGTCAATTTCGTTTTTCATGTAGAGGTTCTATGCGGATATACGCAGCGACCGAGAATCACGCTGCTTAGCGAAAGCACTTCTATTTTTTGAATCCAGTCAAGCCCAGTCCTGTTCTAAAGCATACCGTTCTGTCGCGTAATATCCACTATCTGATAAAAGTCAATGACAGTTGTAACTTGTATTTTTTATTTTTCAGTCACTGAGTGCAGTAATTACTTTTTTGAATAAATATTTTATTTTTGAGAGAACTTTTGTCTAGTTTCATTTCATCTCAATATCATAAATGAATAGTTGATACAGTCTCTTTGGTTGTGACAGCTAGTCGTTACATACTGAAATCCCCCCTGACAAATTGAAAATCCGCCCGACAAATTGAAAATCCCCCCCAAAAAAAGTTGGAAAGGGGGAAATCCCCCTCTGAAAAATATTTTGGCAGAAGCTCTGTATATCAGTAATTTTTTCTTTCTGTATCAATAAACAAGCAGGGACTTTTGGGGCAATGTATCAATCATGTCATATCATGTATCATTTTAAAGTTTTTCAACTTTAAATGATAAAATCGTGTGTAGAAAGCTGGAAAATGCGAGTTTCAAAGTATGTCCTAGAATTTTATGTTGAATATAGGTTATAACTAAGTTTTTCATTTGAGCGGCAGCGCTTGCGGGTTGTGTGTGTGTGCATACATGTGTGTGTGTGTGTGTGTGTGTGTGCGTGCGTGTGTGTGTACGTGTGTGTGTGTGTGTGTGTGTGTTTGTTTCCCCCATTCTGAGATTCGGAAACAGGAAGAGCAGAAATGTCTGGCAAAGGGCCTTGTGTTGGCACTGGTGTTTAACAGTGAACAACATGGCATTGAGAGCACCATGTCCGAAAAGGAGTAGGCAAGACTACTTTGACAAGGAAGATGTCAATGGATAATGGAGAGATCACTATGAGAGGGACTCTATCAACTGCTGACCAAAGTACACAGGGTAGAAGACGGTGATCATTAGATAACTTTTCTTGTTGGAACAGTTCTGTCTGAAAAAAATTTATGGGTGTTCGATAACGGTTTCCAAAGTGTCGCCTTCAATTCTTGTCAATTTCATTTTTCATGATCACTATGAGAGGGACTCGATCAACTGCTGACCAAAGTACACAGGGTAGAAGACGGTGATCATTAGATAACTTTTCTTGTTGGAACAGTTCTGTCTGAAAAAAATTTATGGGTGTTCGATAACGGTTTCCAAAGTGTCGCCTTCAATTCTTGTCAATTTCATTTTTCATGTAGAGGTTCCATGCGGATATATTCGGAAACAGGAAGAGCAGAAATGTCTGGCAAAGGGAGAGACATGAATAACAAAAGGTCGCAAGTGACATTCCTGATGAAACCTGTTTTCCTGCACCACAAAGTACCACAAAGAAAAACAGGTTTCATCCGGAATGTCACTTGTAACCCTTTGTTACTCATGGGATGATAAGCAAAAGATTGCCGGAAATAGATTTTCAGAGCATAACAGAAATTAATTGCTAGTTCAAGCCAGCATAGCATTATAAGAGACAAAAATGGAAAACTGCTCCTATACGCAATCAGAGCTCTCAGAAACCAAGACAACCAACTGGTCAGCTAGCCAGTTAAACAATGACAATAAATCATACACAGTGAAAGCATTTTTCTCAACTTAAAGCTGACATTATGTTTGTCAGTCCATCAGTCCAAGTGCCATCCGGGCAACAACTGACTATCAGCATTGCAAAATCCAATGGCCGAGTACCTGAACTTCCAAATAAGGAGCAAAGGTCAGGTTTGACCCTAGGATTTTATGTAAACAGACTAACTTTATTTTTTTTAAATGCCAAATTTCTGGTATTCATACTTGCAATTTACAACCCCAATTCTGAAATAGTTGGGACAAAGTGAAAATTGTGAATAAAATCTAAATGTAATAACTTTCAGATCACATGAGCCAATATATTATTTACAATAGAACATAGAAAAGATTTCAAATGTTGAAACTGAGACATTTTACATTATTATCCACAACATGAGCTTATTTCAAATTTTCTCACTGCAACAGGTCTCAAAAAAGTTGGGACACAGGCTAAAAAGGGCTGGTAAAGCAATTAATATATTATAGAATCAGCTGAAAGAACATTTAGCAAGTAATTAAGTTCACCGGCATCAGGTGTGTTCCATGATTGGCTGTAAAAGGGATGTCTTAGAGAGGCTGAGGCTCTCAGAAGTAAAGATGGCCAGAGGCTCTGGACCATGGATTTTATGTTGGAGTTAATTACTATAAGATTAAGTCAAAATGGGTAGTTCTGCATAGTCCTTTAATATACATGAGTGATTTGCATGAAAAGTCACGTCAGATCAGTCATCAGATTCGGCTCCTAGAAAATAAATTACATTTATGCATAAGAAATTAATTCCTATAAATATGTCTAGTTACAAATATGGGACGATTTCAAGTACATTAACGATCAGAAAGTGCCAGGAAACAGGAAAATCAGGCATTTTGTGCCGGGCATCAAGTTTACTCACGTATCCAGCAAAAATCTGGCCACATCTTCCTCAGAAATATCTCCAAACCTGGTTTAAAAAGTTTGTCAGCAATCACTTTGGCCTTTTATATTTCTCATGGTCTTCAATCAATCTCCTTCCTGGCCTTTTCTACCACCTTTACGGGCCGAATCAGACAGCTATTTCTTTGGCCGCGGAATTTTGTTTCTGGCCAACTTCTCTTCATTTCTGCGTCCACTGCGCACATCCGCTTTCGCATGACATCTTTTTTTGTAGAGATGGCAATTTCGACACCGATTTCAAACGGCTTCAAAACGTTTTAAAACTTCCAGTTCCGACACGGCGTTCGAGAGATGTTTCGAAACATCACGTGATCGCTACCCGTCCACTGCGAAAGGTTTTTAAAAAGGGAGAATACAGATGTTTGAGGTGTTTTGTGGATCTCACCGCTGTCCAGCGTCTGAACTGACGCTCATGGGCAGACACACAAGTTCGATGGCCCTTGGCAGCCGTAGAAGAGTGCTATTCACAGATATATCCCGGTTCCAGTTTTTTGCTAATAAAAACTCTAAAATTTAAATCCCTTCAAACCTCACAAAATGCATAAAATGCATGGAGGCCAGAATGGACTCCATGGATCAGGCAACTTCAGACCACGAATCTCGACTGACAAAGATGGAGAAATCTTTAAACGATTTGACAGTTAAAAACACTCGCCTGCAAGTCAAAGTTAACGACCTAGAAGGAAGGTCTCGCCGTAAAAATATAAAATTAGAGGGTATTCCTGAGGGGGAGGAAAAAGGGAGACCGACAGAGTTTATAAGTGGCCTCAGCCCAAAATTGCTTAGTGAGTCTAACTTCCAGAAACCTGTGATTATCGACCGTGCACACCGTGCCCAGCAGCCGAAGCCAGCAGAAGGAGCCAGGCCCCGTACATTCATTGCCAGGGTCCACTAACACCAGGAGAAGGAGAGGATAATACGACTTGGACAACAACGGACCCTGGAATACAACGGACAACGTGTCCTAATCTTCCTGGATTACACTGCTGAAGTGAAGAAACAGCGGTGCAGGTTCTACGAGGTGATGCAGGACCTGCGGGAGCTGAAGATCAAACACACCCTGCGCTTCTCCAGCACAACGGTCAGCAAAGGATTTTCACTTCACCTGGAGAAGCAAAGAAATTTGTGGACGAGGTCCTGAAAATCAAGGCTGAGGAGGAAGAGTCGAGATCGTAATACTGGACATTGGTAAATATTTTTTTAGAGCCTTCAGCAATAGCCTATTTCCATGTATCCAAAGACAGTACATATTATAATGTATATTATCTGAAACTGCGGAGAAGGCGATTGGCCTGTTGCATTTGTTCATGGGCTTGTGTGTTAATGGGCCTTTAGGGTGGCATCTTTACGAGCCATACGCCCAGCAGTCCTCATTTAACCCCTTTCTGCAGAAGCCAAATTTGGCTATTTATGGGTTACCCACTTTAATGCTGTATAATTCAAGATTCAAGCTTCATAAAGAGGAAAAATGTCGCTCAATTCAGAATAGACACTTACAGCATTTAGAATTACATTGTATTTCAGTTTATTTTCATGATTTTGGTAGAGAAAATGAGCTGCAAACATAAAAAATCTTCATGAGAATTCACCATTGAAATTGCAAAAAAAATTATTCTGAGGATTGAAAAACTGCTGGGGCTAAAAACTTTACATTTCTGGTATCATAAACTCCTTGAGCACAAGGGGGTCTATTCTCCCATGCGCTTAAGTCGAAAAAAGCGCGTAGCTACGCGCTTTTCAGCCTACGCGTATTCTCCCCTCGACTTAAGTCTGTGCATTACGCGCCTTGAAGGCACTAACGCGCTTGGGGCGGAGCAAGGCCAAAATCGGGGCGTTTCCGGGCGTTTCTCATGCAAATAACACTTACGCGTATTCTCCCCCTGGCTTACGCGCTTTTTCTGTTAAGCGCTTTTGAGGGCTGTGTTAAGGTCAAGCGTCAACATTAGGCGAAATTGAATATTGCGTTTGATGTCGGTTATAGGCCGAATTTTAACATTACTTTTATTTTATTTAACATTATAAAGGTTGAGACATTTAATATTCGATTGTTCTTCCTTATTTCTAAACTACATTTCTCAAAGCCATGATAATTTATCAAACAAAATCATCATATGATATTACGCATCAGCCTCTTCTCCAATCAGTTAAATTACAAACGCAAAACAATTAATTAATACGAGTATACATAAGACCATCATTCTACCATGCCCTCAAAATCTAAAGCCAAAATGCCAGTCCTGCATTTGCTTGCACTCTTGCGTGATTGGGAAAGAGTAAGAGGAGCGCGCCGAGCTCGAAGACGAACACTCGTATATCGGCTTCGTTTGGACATCCTGGGACAAACAAACATCGAGTGCATCCAACGCTTTCGCCTGGACCGTACATGAGGCAATCATCTATCTTTGCCGACTTCTGGATGAACAACTTTCCAGCCGCAGCAATTATCAACAAAACATACCCGTGGTCATCAACGTCAGAACTGCGCTGTCGCTCCTGGCATCTGGGTTGTTCCAGAGAGTGGCTGGTCATGTCATTCACATCACAGGCGTCTGTGTCAAGGTGTCTGACGCAGTTCGTTGGCGCTTCAAGTTCTTCTCCATGCACTTCCACTGCAGAAAGAGTGGATGCCATCCCTTCCTCCTGTGCAGTGAAATGCACAGGGGATGATGGTTGCCCACCACCTGTTGCGTGTACAGTTCTCCGGTGTGCAGAGAACCTGGCTTTTACAGCGCCCCGCAGATCTCTCCATTTATGCTTTAAATCGGGGATACTGCGCTTACATCTCCCCACCGAAGCCACATCCAGAACTATTCGCAGCTTAATTCCTCGGATCAGCCTTCATTGCTTGCTTGCCATACACCAACATCTGTGAAATTTGGTTTTCGGCTTTGGCTCGACATCGCCATCATTGTCTTCCATGTTCTATAAACAAATGCGACTGCCCTATATGTTCGTGATAATCTAAAAAGTTGTGATATTCTCACGAGTGAGGGGATTGATTTTCTCATTGAGGATATCTGTATTAACGAACTCGAGTCCTAGTAATGTTTTACCATTGGTAATACTGTGTAATTTAATGTGTGAATAAAGGTATTATTAAATAGGCTACTCTAGATTGAGCCCTACCCTGGCAAATACCAAAGCACTATCCATTTGTTAATCAATTTTAGCCTATAAAGAATAGCCGACATGGGAAGAATCATTATCAGTAAATGGGATAATTGATTATAATAAAGTATTAGGCACAAGTTCAAGTGAATGTGTCGCTCAAATCAAATGGGATGATAGGCTATGGATATGGAATTCTATCATTACTGAGGCGGTTTCGGGGCGGGGAGATGACCGCGTGCGGGGTAAGAATCCTTGTTAAAGCGTTTCCATGTCTTTTAGTTGCAAACATGACATCGGAGTAGTTTTCAAGAGTGCAATTTCTAAATGAGATCATATAAACTGTCTTTGATTGTCTTTGTGTGACTAGAATGTTCCCTTTGTCTTCTTCCCTGTCTTCCACGGAACAAACAGGCTGGTGTAGGAGGGGCACATTTTCAATGATCTGATTGCGCTGATTGAGAAGCGCTAAATTCTTTATTTATTAATTCATTATCGCGGCAATTTGTTTGTATGCATAGCTTTAATGCCATGGCGACTAGAGCAAGAAATAACAAGTGTTTGTCACTAACATATCCCCCGCCGCCGCAATTTTATGTGTCCGTACGGACGGAGCCCAATGCTATATCCCCCGCTATCCCCGGCGGGGGATAAATAAAGAGATGTCTGAATTACGTCTTGTAATTGGTACGGCCTACTATTACAGCGGCATATAAAACCTCGTATCTTCACAATGACAAACTTCACAGGAAAATAAAATAAAATAAAATAATTATAATAATTATAATAATATAAATGGATAAATATAGTTTAAAATAAAAATGTTTAATTTTGCATGTTAGAATAGTGGACATACGAGTTTTCGTTTCTTATCAGTTTGGAGATACGAGGTTTTATCAGCAGGCCGACAATATTCAAATTTAAAGTCTGGTTTGCGTTTTCCATGGACCACAAATGCGTTTTTATTGTTAATCAGAAAATCCTTTTTCCATGTTTTCCTGATAGCCATAATCAATGAGCTTTGTACAGAGTCTGCCTCTCTTTTGGATCAGTCACACCTCTTTCATAAGGCCGCCTACATTCTGAAGTTAAGCGCTGTGGGCGTGATCAAAGCGAGTAGGGGAGAATACGCGTAACTCAAAAGCGCTTAACTCGAAGCGCGTAAAAAAGGACTTACGCGCTAATGGGAGAATAGACCCCAAGTAGAATTAATCTGCAACATTACATTCTAGATCACCTACATGCTATTAGCCAAATTATACAGCTACCCAAGTGTCTCCCCAAAGTCTCAAAATCATGGACTGTCAAATCATAAAAAAATCATGTATTTAACACAAATAAAGTTTTAAGGCATGAAATTTAATATGAACAAATGATTTTCTAGTTGAGTTTAGTATGAATTTATCAATATCAGTGCAGATGAATATCAGTGGTCACCAGTAACCTCTCCAAACAAACAACATGCCTTTTCTCCATAATAAAGTTTAGAGTTTTGGCCATTTTTCTTCAAAGCCAGCACAAACACGCATTAAATAAACTGCTTATTAAACGGTTAGAACATTCACCCTGTAATGGAAGCTGCCAGTCCCCTCTTCTAAGCTCATGCACCCATTTCAACACTTATAAGAAACAAGTACACCTCACTAACTCAGTAATATCTGAATTCTGAAATATACCTTATTTTAACAGAACAGACACTCCACTTTCAGGGAATATCAAACATTCCATTGCCTCTCCCGATTCAAAAGAAACGTGCAATGAACGTACCAGGGGGTCCATCCAAATGCACGGGCAGTTCGCGTTTTAACCAGGAAAAAAACCTCGCCATTCGACTTTGTCGAGTATGTATACATTCCAAAACGAAACAAAAACAACAACAAAAAAAAAAAGTAGCAGCCTGACCTTTTTCATGAATCCCTCCTCCAGACACCGATCCAGTAGCAAGAACCCTCCGGTCCGGTTTCATTCGAAATAATTCCAACTGACCATATCCTTATCTCATTTAAATCCTGTAAATGTAACTGAACACTTCAAGGCCAGTTTTGCGAACCTGTTTTATATAAATCGCGTCTATTTTAGCCGCGTAATGTGCATTACGTAGACAGGATACAACCCAGCCTGCTGATACGCATAGGTTTGTATGCTCTGTGTTTGACCAATCAATGTGTTTCACTTACTCTAAAATGTTTAAACACTCGGGAATTGGATAAGAAACGAGCCAATCAATACATTGTTACCAGGGAAACTTCACGAGGGCAGGAAGTGTAACTCTACAATTACGCAGAAGAGCTTGAGTGTATGGTTGAGTACTGGCTATCAACGCCAGTACTCGGGTGGATATGAGGAAGCGCTGGATTTGTCAATGAAGGAATCTAAGCGTAAATCCACGGTAGGGAACAACAAATTTTTTTGTATGTGACAACTGTAATTGACCGTAGAATGTGAGAGAATCAATACCATGTCGATTTTTTTGCCTCAGAAAACTGATTTTTCTGAAACACTAATTGGAATACTGTTGGCTCACTGTGGCTAAACTGGTTGCTACAAAGGATAACAATTTTTTCTGTGTCAAGATATCGTTTTTTTTAAACTGCTGGATCGATACTATGGGCAAGGATACTGACCAGTTTGCACATCAGGCTTAGCTGAGGAGTTTAATTCATGCAGCTCTCGAAAAACAGGGAGCGGAGTGAACTTCCCCATATTCAGAACCGCGATCAAGGTCTGCTTGCTTGTGAACATTCAATAATTGATCCGGGGGTGTCATCTAGTGATCGAGTACAGTAACAGCGTGCTTAAATTTGCATGTCTGTCGACGCAGGCGTCTACATCTGCAGAAAGGGGTTAAGGAGACTGGGATGGGGACACTTCATTTGGGAAAGTGTCTGTGGGGAGGGGTTTGGGCTTCACTTAAGTTTATTGTTTATTGTATAGATGCCAGACTGTTTAAGTTTTTATTGTTTTTCTTTCTTCTTTTTTTTCCCCCTTTACCTTGTTTTGCTTTCAGGCTGTTTTTGTTTTCCACCAGTTAATATATGTCAGGGATTAATAAAGTAAATCAGGCGGATATAAACAACATCACATTAGTCTCCCTTAATGAACGGGGGCTTGGGCATGCAGTTAAAAGGGGTAAAGTTTTTTCTCATTTGACATCTTTGGGGGCTGACATAATGTTTCTACAAGAAACCCATATCAAAACCAGGGAACAGAGGCAATTAAGAACCAATTGGATCTCTCAAGTATATCAGTCACCTTTTACATCTAAAGCTAGAGGTGTGGCTATTCTTTTACGCAAGAATATCCAATTTCAGCTTGTCTCGATGGTCACTGATCCAGGCGGAAGGTATAATATAATTACTGGAAACATAAATTAGCTCCCTGTCACTCTATTAAATATATATGGGCCAAATATTGATGAGCCAAAATAAATTATTGTAGGAAAGTGTTTGACTTAATTCCAGACCTCAGCACCACCAATTTGATAATGGCTGGCGATTTTAACTGTTATCTTGAACCACACCTTGATAAGCTCTCTTCTCGTATCCCGTCCACCAGTGCATCAGTCCAAATATTGAATAATCTGATGAGATCTAGAAACTTGGAGGATATTTGGAGATTACAACATCCATCTGACAGAGACTATTCATTTTTCTCCCACATTCATAACTCGTATACAAGAATTGATTATTTTCTAGTAGATGCAAAATTAATATCAAATATCAATCATACTAAATACCACAACATAGTGATATTAGATCATAGCCCAGTCTCATTAAACCTCAAACTTACTCTCCCCAAGCAAAGGTATTGTTGGCGTTTTAACCCATTATTTCTCATGGATCAAGTATTTATAAATTATATGACTGCACGGTTTAGGGAATTCCTTGAGACTAATGATGCAGGAGAGGTGTCAGATTCTATACTTTGGGAGACTAGTGGTCAGAGGTCATATAATCTCATTTTAAGCCTCAAAAAAAAAAAAGGAACAGCGCAAACAACTGGTGGAGATTGAAGATATGCTCACAATTCTTGAACAATCTTACAGGAACTCTTTTTCACAAGAAGTTTATAATAAGATTTTGAATCTCAAATATGAATATAATAGCATTATTAGTGGAAATGTTAGTAAACTTCTACTCAAGCTTTGTCAGAAACACTGAGTTGGGTGACAAACCAGAGAGGCTGCTGGCCAAACAATTGAAGGGAGCCCAGGCAAGCCATGCAATCCACATAATTAAGTCTAAAACAGGAGATTTGCTAATTAAGCCTTGAGAAATAAATAATTGTTTTAAAGAATTTTATTCATAATTATACACCACCAAGTCTCAAGCTACTAAGGCAGACTTTGCTGACTTCTTTGACTCCCTCAATTTGCGAAAGCTGGATGAGATGTCTAGGTTAGACTTGGACTGCAATTTTTCAGAGATCGAACTAGCTGAGGCTTTTCCCTTAGGCAAAGCAGCAGGACCAGATGGATTCGTTTGTGAGTTCTATAGAGCATTTCATAAGACACAAGCCCCACTTCTTCTTAGGATGATTAACAACTCTATTGCCAACAACAGATTCCCGAAGTCCCTCTACGAGGGAATTATATGTATTTTGCCAAAGGAAGTTAAAGAAGAAACAGATCCGAGCAGCTATAGGCCCGTCGCCCTGCTTAATTTTGACAAAAAGTTAATCAGAAAGGTATAGCTAATAGATTGGGCCGACTTATTTCAACAATTATACACCCTGATCAAACAGGGTTTATCCGAGGGAGATTCTCTTTCTGCATTGTGCGTCGACTTCTGAACTCTATATACGCGGACAGAGAGAAGGATTCCAGAGCAGGAATCTTTTCTCTGGATGCAGAAAAGCCGTTCAATCCGATGATCGAATGGCCAGGGTTTCCCGTAGCATACACAGTAATACACAGTAAAATAAGGTCACATCACGCTGAAGCCGAATAGCAGCCGGCATCTTGGTTAAATATGTTACTGCGCCATCTATCACCTGTTTCTACGCCAACATAATTTTTTTGTATCAGGAAGAAGCTAATTATCCGTATATGGGCTACAATAACGTGTCGTCGTCATGGGAAGGACATGTGGAGGTAAGATAATCATTCATGTAAACTAAATATTGGAATAGTGTCTCCTATCAACTGCTTACCCACATATTCTGTTTTATTAAGATAGGCTATATGCAATTTGTTTAGTTTCTTACCAAGGCTACCGATGTATTTGCGCATGGCTTTCTGCTTTGTTTTACAGTTGCACGTGGTTTTCTCTAATGCACAGTAATGGATGGGAAAAAGCAGTCAAAAATATCAGGGTATTTTATTCAAAGAAGCCAGTGTACTTCACCATCTGCTCGTAATTAGATCTCGTAATTGGAAGACAAGGTGTATATATTTTTTCCTGCGAATGCAATGCGCTTCCGTACAAAATACCGTTCTCCTCTCCCCAAACATAACCACAACCGCAAAGCATTTGGCGAATTGAAGTCAACACAGATAACAAATACATTTTCCGTTCTTACATTAATTTTCGTTTAACCCTGGTTGTGCGCATTTTACACGCTTTTCATTCTTCTTTTTTTTGATAATTTTGGCAGTGTTCATTCATGTAGCATGAATTTTGGTAAGATTGTGTGTTTCTATTTGATTTTATTTCCAGCTCAGTTCTTACAGTAAAGCAAAAATACACCATGTACAAGCAAGTGTTACACTCGGACTATTAAGCGCAAAAAATGCGCCATTGAAACCCAGAAACCCATTAAAACTGCAATTTTTGATCTCACTTCCATGAAAGCATAATACATGCGTTTTATTATATCTGAGTAACAGTTTCTCTGCGGTAAACCCTGAAAGGCCGTACATATTTGAGGCACTTCCAAGGTTTGGAATTGGGAATTTTTTTATTACATGGGTTAAAATGCTGTATCACTGCACAACTTCCTCCTTTCTCACCAATAATGATAAATCTGAGCCTTTTTATTTGCACCGCGGGGTCAGACAGGGAGACCCTCTGTCTCCCCTACTCTTTGATGTCGCTCTGGAGCCTCTTGCAGTAGGAATCAGGGGTCACCCCAATATCAGTGGTATAAAGATGGGAAACCTGGAAAGTCTTGTTAGTCTTTATATCTATCTGACCCAGAAACCTCTGTCCCTCCCCTCTTAGATTATGTTGAATCATTTGGCAAGCTTTCTGGTTACACCATCAACTGGGGTAAAAGCGAGCTCATGCCTCGATCAGATAATATGGACCTAAGAGTTCCTAAATGCTCAACTATTTAAAGTAGTAAAGAATCATTCTACATATCTAGGACTCAAGATACCTCAAAACCCCAAGCTTTTATATAAACTCAATTATGCTGATATCTTCCTCACTTCATCCTTCTTTAAAAAACTGGATTCCATTATTGTCCCGTTTGTTTGGGGATATAAAGCCCATCGCATATCAAAAGCGCACCTGCAAAAGCCAACAAAAGGAGGCAGCTTAGGCCTTCCTGTATTTACGAATTACTACTGGGCAGCGAATGCTAGGGCTCTGATGTATTGGCGATGGGGATTTCCAGACAAGATTACAGTGAATAATCTTCCTCTTTGGCGAGATATTGGAACTATGAGAGTAACAAGTTCTTCCCTTTCCCTTCCCTTTCTTCTAAAACAGAGCTCTTTAACAAATTAATTCTTAATAATTTCATTTTAAGATAGTCTCTCAGGATTCTAAATCAGATAAAGTGTTTGTAAATTGCCAGATGTTTCGATTTACACTCCTATGTCATAACCACTCCTTTTTGCAATCCCAGACAGATGGGGTGTTTGCGGTCTGGCGGGACAAGGGGCTTGTAACCCTTAGTGATCTATATACTGTATAAATGAATGGTTTGCATCTTTTTATCAGTTAGAAGCTAAAGTATTTTTTTTTTTGCCATCTCCAAATTAGGCAGGATGTTAAAAATAAAATTCCAAATTTTGAAACCATACCAAAGACTTATCCCTTGTGGTGGAAATTCTTATTTCATAGTGTGTACCTCCTGAACTGTAGGTGTCGCTGTTTATATAAGGATTTACTTACTGTAACCTTCCGGCCCTTACTCTTTGTTCACTGTAACTCCTCCCCTCCTGTTGTGAATAAGATCTGGGGTCACCCCTGTTTCTAGGAGGTCTCCACCTAGGACTTTTGTCTGCACTAGTGTGGCTTCCCGTGCACGTATAAACTAATATCAACTGCCTTTGACTGAGTGTGTTATTACTTATTGCTTACAATACTTAAAATACACAACGCAGAAGGGGAAATCCCCCACACCCTGCTTTGAGCTTCTGCAGCTTCCCCCAGAATCAAGGCACCTAATATCTCACTCTGTCTGTCTATTCATGACTTCTGTATCCACTGCCAATCTGAAAAATGCTTGTTCCACTGAGCTGAATCTGGAGGTCTCTGATGACATTTGGAATGAAGGTTTAGCTAGAATTCAGTCTTACACCATTAACGTCAGGTATAGATTGATTCAATTTTAAGTCATTCATACACTCCACTATTCAAAGACCAAATTCAGCAAAATGTATCCTTCTATTTACTCGCTATGTGATAGATGTAAAGCTGCAGAGGGCTCTTTGACGCACCTTTTCTGGCCATGTCCTCATCTATACAATTATTGGTGCAAAATATTTCAGTGGTTCTCTCGAGTCTATGGAAAAGACATTCCCCCTGACCCATCCAACTGTCTTTGGATGCTCAGAGATGACTTTGAACTATACATCTGATGAACAATTGACATTGATGCTCGGAATGGTAGCTGCCAAGAAGATTATTTTAATCAGCTGGAAATCATCTACACCCCCCAGCTTCCAGAAATGGCTCAATGAAATGCTTATAATCATAGAAATGGAGAAGATACGATCCTACAAATCTGCAGCATCCAATAGATTTTTGAGCATATGGGGTCCATTCATTGATTATTTCACAGATGAATAATTGCTGAGTATATTTGCCTACCCTTTACCTGTGGCTTTGTAATACCTGACTATGTGACATCCTGAGAATTACAGTACTGACGGCATGAGTGCCTGGCAGCCTTTCTTTTTACCTTATCTTATTTATTTTTCTTGTCTGTTGTTGTTTTTTGCTTCATCATGTTGTTTAAATGTTTTTTAAATATAAAAATTAAAATTTGAAAATAAACTACAAAAAAAAAAAAAAAAAACCTCAAAAATTTGACATGCGGGGTTTACATGTATTTTTGTTCAGTGTAGATAGATCTTGACAGGTACTCTTTCCATTGTGTCAATAAGTTGAAGCATGTTTGTTTATTTGTTTGTTTTTTTTATTATTATTTTTTTTTTAGTCCGCTTGGGCCTTGGGGGCCAAGGCCCAAGTGGGCTTATGCTGTGCTCGGGGTCCCAAGTGGTCTGTCGTGCGTGCGTGTGTCAGTGCGTAAACTTTTGGGCTTGTCTGCACTCTAGCGCCTTCAGTTTTTGAGCTAGCCTTTTGATATTGCATAAGTGGGTTTATGACCATAAGGTCTCGGAAGAGTTCGATTTTCGGCCCAATTGGCCCACTACTTCAGCCAATAGGGGGCGCTATCCTTGCACATTCGAGCAAAGCGGGCACAGAGGCATTGCCACTATTTTTGTTGAAATAAACTTGTAATTTGATTTCAGATGCAGAGAAGCAGAGGAGCCAGCTGAATAAAAGAGATGCAGCAAATATTATCCCTGAATAAAAATCTTTGGGCAAAATGTTTCTGAATCTAAATCCTTATACCACAATTTATTGATGTGTATAATCTCATTGAGGTGCAATACCAACTAGGCAGAATCAAAGATTGCAATTGTCAAGTCCATTCATATATAAAAGCCTGACCTGACACAATCATTCTCAATGAATGAATGAACATTTAACGGCAAAATAAACAAACAGTATCATCCAATAAGAAATAGTCATATCGTTCAAAAAATAAATGATTGGCTGATTGTGCCTGTGTCAAAACAAGTAATATTTTTGGATTTTTGAAAAGTGGGGCTTCAGCACATCAGCACCAACAATAAATCAAGGCTGCAATGACAACTTCTGCCAGTGGATGCCATTGTTGAGCAAGCAAGTTCTGAAATGTTCCAAAACATTTTGAAACAATGGTCTAAATGTTTTGAAAAGTTTCAAAGCTTCAAATTTGCCATCCTTACTTTTTTGCACTCTAGTGAATACTAATGAGGTATTTCAAATGGTGCAGGGAGTTTTTGCTGGTCGCAAAAACTATTTTCACATTCAATATTGGGGGGATTGCAAGCATTATCGGAGAAAACATTTATTTATTCCCCTTTGTTTTGGTCATATCTATTAGATTGTATCAAGAAAGAGAACACATTGGTTACATTTAACTCTAAAGGGCCTTAACATAGTATGATGGGTATGGAAACAGGTCAACAACAGGAATGTGGGGTAGTTAGTGAGATGCTCGAGAGTATGTCTTGCGAAATTCATGTATTCTATGATTAAAAAGGCTGTCGTTGACCCTTGTCGTAAAATTTTGAACATGTTCAAAATTTTTCGGCATTGAAGGTGATTCTCTATGTCAAGCCCATTTTATAGGTTTGTCGTGCAGTGCCCGACAAGGTTATTCAACTGTGTTGCTAAAACTTCAAATTTTACTCTAGAATTTCCGACAATAGACCTGCAGTTGTCCTACGTTAATCCCATGACAGTCCTACGAATGTTCCACCATTATAAATCCTTTCTGCAACTCTCACAAGTTAATCGGATGATTACAATTCTATTCAACATCAGTCGCACGGCTATCTTAAATTTTTTGTGACATACATTCTTAAAACAGTAGTACGACACACACACTGTTATGTGACCAAGACTACACAACCCTCCTTCTCGCCCAAACATAAGTCAGTCCCTTAAATTGATTTTATGCATGTGATCATTCTTCAGTCAATGTGAGGAGTACATATTTTTAGCAACATAAATACCAACCCCACATACATGCGACCAGACTTTTGAAGATTTGTCTGGCAAAATGAATCCCTTCTGGACCCATTGACCAATAAGAACAAAATCCTCGCGTTAACTCTGGCCTACAGATGAGGCATCTCAAGTTTGGAGATGATTTTACATTGCATTCAGGAGTCACACCCTATGATATCAATAGAGGCCACACCACCAAAATTCATTGGCTTTCTGCCAACACAACTTTTAAGGGGTGATCTTGGATTAAATGAATAATGACACCAGAAAACAACTCAGAATTAATCTAAAGAGGTATATGTAATAACCACCAAAAAAAAGATACAAACTGGCATTTTTCTGTCTATGCAGTTGCCATGGTAACCGAGCAAGCTCATTAAATATGCAGAAAAACTCTGGCACCAATTCCACTTTAACTTTATTATAGAATTCAGTTTTTCTTTCACCATTTAAAAGCCAATGCTTATCCAAATGCAATGACATAGCCCAATCTTTGCCAAATTTATCAGTTTTGTGATTTTGGGGCATTTTACTCAAATTTTGAAATTATTTTGCGCAGAATCTGATGAATACTCAAAATATCAAAGTATGTAACAGATAGGCAAAATTTCCCAATGTCATTGCATTTCTAATGAAGTATCTGGAGCCCAAATTTCATTGATTTTCAATGATAAATAAAAAAGTTACGGCTGCCACAAATATGAGAAACATGGAAAAATTAGGAAATCAATGGAAAATGCATTAGATCGCATTAAAAAGTTGAGTTCAGTTTTTAATCCTTGTAGCAATTAGTGATTATTAAAGGTGGGTTATTATAGAATATTTTTATTAAAAAAAAAAATTGGAAAAATGATCAAATTTTGCCCATTTAACCCCAGATCACCCTTTAATGTAGAAATTTTCTTTACGCTTAGAATTTAGATATAGGTCTGAAGATTCTGTGTTCCAAATTTAATACAAGTCAGTCGCACCCACAAGGAGGAGATAGATTTTTTTTAATGTTTTACAAAACGCAAGGTCTTCAGAAAAGGCAGTTTTCATTGGTATGGCAGTCAATTTGAAGGAATTAGGATGAAGATTAGGGATTATGGCGAGGGTTAGGTTAGGGCAGGGTTTGGGACTTCCGTACCTCTCGACATTGAAATGCACTGGAAAAATGCCATACCCATAGCAACTGCATTGACAAAAACTCAAAATAGCTGAAAAACTGCTGATATGCAAATGGTTGTGGCTTATATGACTTGATTTGTCTTGACCAACAAATCTTGGGCTGCATTCTGATAGTCTTTTTTTTTTTTTTTGGCTTCTTATCGCCAGGAAAATGACCCGGAATTACTTATGTGGCAACCATAAGTGTGTTTGAATTATCCAAATATAAAGGAAAGGTATTTCAATGCTTTCAACTTTTCACCTTCAGCAAAGGGTACACTAAACCATCGCATACGAAAAGAAAGGTGATGGCACCTCCCCACTGTACCGAGCGGCAGCGATATTTAGAGCGACGATCATCCATTCAGCCAATCACGAAAACAAACGAGCATGAGTAAGACCACTGATCTCTATATAATATATATATATATATATATATATATATATATATATATATATATATATATATATATATATATATATACACGAGTAAGACAGGTATAACCATACTGCCTAGTGCAGGTGCATTCGCATTCCATTATAAGCGCGGTTTTCTTCCTTAGCCGTTATGATTCCCCTTCTTACCTTTCCTTTACCTCATGAAGTTTTCCATAGAAGTTTAATAAATGTGGTTATGAATTGGAAGAAAAGACGTAATTTTTGGCTATTCGAACGCAGCCCAGCAGCAAAAAAAGAAAAAAAATTAGTTTCTACTCCCTGCGGTTCATAAATTATAGACCAAAATTCATTGTGCTTCTCTATATCGCCATCAGATGGACAGGCGGGGTAATTTTGTTTTTACCAGAGTAGTGGGTGAACATAAGAACCAACCAACCATATTTCTTGCGTCTACCTTCTATAGTTATCGCCGTGCAAACACTTTAAGGGAATAATAATAAGAACAATAATAATAATCATCATCATCATCATCATCATCATAACAAAAACAAAACGGTTCCAGCCCTAAGAGTTTGGACCCCGAATAATAATAGTAATACCCAGTGATAATTCTGCTAATAGTTACGATCCTATGAAATAGGGGGACTTGTTTTTTTTTTTTCAGATGGGTGGCAAATTCTGAATAATTTAACCTTCGCAGCTTAGATCTTTTAATACTGCGTCAAATACAAACAGCATGATACTGAATTATACTGTAACTAGTGCAAAAAAAAAAACTGCACCGTTTTAGTAACGTTAAGGGTGCACGGTACTAAATACTGCAGAAGAAACATGCTCCCATAAACTCCGTAATTATGAGGACAGTCGCAAGTTTCTTATCCTTCGTGTCTGTACCCCAATAAGTGTGACGTTAAATAAAACTATGAATATGAGACAAAAGCGCAGACGATCGACTATTTCAGGGTACATACATTCATATCGGACAGGTCCATTTCAAACGTATTTTATTGCATTGAGAGCAATTCAGCAGGACAATATTATCCGATATGACGCCCATGTTCCCGCTCTATCGTTACCTAGTTATAGGCCAAGCGATTCTTACCTGTATAATGATTTCTTGCTTCTAAGCTCATCTTCTGTAACGCCCTGTGCGATAAAATAATCGCCTTTTGCGCCCAAAATCTTGCCCCAGAATAACACACGGCTAAATTTGTAATTTCTTTGTACAATTATCAAGGATGTCTGCAAAGCAGCCTTTTGCTCTCTGCTCAACCGTATACCATTGCCGCAAACTAATTCCAAAGAGTAGTATAACGTATTCAAATCCATTTTCAGTTTCCAGGCAAAGTTCTGAGACGTCGCTTGCAACGGACTAAAGACTACCACAAATTACAACGCCCCCTCAGACCCCTGAGCGACGACCAAAATGAATGTAAATTACCATAGCAACTTTAAACAGAACTATAGACACCATAGACTGGTTAATGAACTACAACGCTCATTGGTCGTTGGCCTTGGGCGACGCCAATGAGGCTCCTCTTCCGGAAGTGGCAAACAGGGCCCCTTGGATACTGCAGTTCAAAAGTGTGAACGTTATGTTATTTTAGCAGATCGAAGGTTTTTAAACATGCGGAAAAGTAGCTGTGCAGGTTAGCGGTGCCAATCCGTATTCTAGGAATAGTAATGTCTCTTATCATTGGTATGTTTTGTATGTAATTTGTAATAATATGTGTTCATTTTCTTCATTTCAATATTGTCCCGTGAAGTTTACAAATTACTTTTCCCTCGACACAAACGTAATAATAATAATAATATTATTTTATTACTAAATAATAAACTTCTGGTGGTTGGGTTACTTTTCGTGAAATCTGGCAGAACTGCCTGTACAACCTTGCTGCAGTGCAAGGAATTATGAAAGACTGTGCCACCTGTCCGACACTGAATATCAAAGAAAGCATATTAAAGGAATTTGTAAATATGCATGATCATGAAGCAGAATATGTCATTACATTCCACTGAAGACAACAGTGTTATACTGAAAATTAATTGGCCATTCATTTTGGCATTCTTTCCACAAATTTCTGAATTGGTATTTACACACCTGGACTCAGAGTAGCTCTCACTTACACAAGCTATAACTTTGAAGAAAATTAGCTGCCCCTCTGTGTCCTACTTTAAGATTTAATTCCTCCACCCCCACCTAGCCCCATAAGGGAAAAAATAGAGGTTTTCTGAATAATCCACCAATTTGTTGTTAAGAGAAAAAATGAAAGAAGTCAACACCAGATTCACCAAAAGTTCATCCAAATCTGCTCTTACCCATGTCTCCACCATTTCATGAGGCAGTTCAATTTCTGATCAACTCAAAGTGGACAATCATGGGCTTTATGGATTTATTGGCAAAGTTTGGAAAATATAAGGAGACCTGTTGCAAGATAAAGTCCTTACGAGGATTTTTGCCAGATTTTGGTTGGATCTGTGTGGTTTTGAAGGCGCTTATTTATTTTTTTCTATTATCATGATTTTTAATGCTATACTTTTTTAATGCTATTGATTGTATAGAGAACAACCGGATTTGTTTCCCAGGTTAGCGCCACCACTGTATTTGACTGCTGGCATGATGTTCTTATTGTGGAATGTGTTAGCTTTATGCCAGATATAAGGAGACCCATGATGTCCTGCAAAAATTTCTACTTTTGACTCATCGGTGAATAAAAGATTATCTTGGGGGGTCATCAAGATCTGTTTTATCAAATGTGAGACAAGCATTTGTGCTCTTTTTGTGGTAGTTTTCACCTTGAAACTATTTCATTGTCCAGTCTATTTCTTATTGTGAAATTGCAGACACTTATCTTCACTGATGGATGCCAGCACTTCTTTAGACGTTAGTTTGGGTTCCATTCTGACCTCCACGATGAGTTATTGATGCACTGTTGGAATAATTTGGTAGGTCAACCACTACGGCGAAGGTTCATTACCGTAACAAGTTTTCTCCGTTTGTAGATAATGGCACTTAGCATGATTTGCTGGAGTCCCAGAGCTTTGGAAATTGCTAAGTAATCTTTCCAGACTGAAAGATGTCAACGACCTTGTTGCCCATCTGTTCCTGAATTTCTTTTGATCCCGACATCCTGAGCTACTTTTTTCCTAGGTCTACTTAATACTGCCAGTCAGGTTTTGTTTAACCTGGCTTTGATATTAATCCTTGTCTGACTTGTCCAGGACAAAGAAAATTTGCAATAGAAGTTCTACTGTGTTGCCTGTTCAAACAAGTCAATTTTCTGGGGATAAAACATTTGAATTCTTTTCATTTTGACAGTGCTTCCAATGTTTGTTTTTTTTTTGCACATCCACCATCTTTCCAGTGTTTGTCCTTGCATATCACAAGGTGTGGTGCGCAGATATTTCCGCTACAGTCCATGAGCACACGTCCAATGTGTGTCACCCACCCTTCGAAATGCAACTTCGGCAGTCCGTTAGCATCTCAAATTGGGCACAAAGAAATTTAAGAGGGGAAATTGAAGCAAACACAACAAAAAATAGCAAAATTGAATAAAAATATGTCTTTTCTAAAGCCTCCACAGCCTTAGCAGGTACCAAGAAAAAACACACACCTCAGAGAAAAGCTTCAACACCTGCATGCCAGCAAGAGAGCAATAAGAATAACAGGAGAGAGAAAAGGAAAAGAAAGTCTGTCACAAGCTGCAGCACAGTTTCTTTGTCCCTAAATTATGAGGAGAATATCTCTTAACCATACTGAACCATCTGTTTGCATGTATAGCAGATATCCAAGTTTAGCTAAAATAATTTTACAGATTATTATGCAATGGATAATGCCCAACAAGGGGTCCATTACCATGAATTAATGAATGACGAAGTAAGAGAACTTCACAAAGTGGAGCGGAGGATGGTTCCCTTCATAGAGTCCATTATTTCCTCATAATGGACACCTCAAGGGACATTATTAATGCTCTTTTACCATGGTCATTTGCTAAATAAGAAAATTTAGACCATTTTGCAATCTAAATCTTATGTTTTCGTAAGCCATTTCTTAATTTTTTGGGAGGTAAACTAGTCTGCTCAGTTTATAGAACCCTGTGGCTTTACTAAGAGAAAGCAAACAGTATGCTAACAAAATTACCTCCATAACATTGTGGATGGTGGAAAAACATACATTTTCCCAGACAAATTATTTGTTTCTCTTGCAAAGAGACATATTGGCAATTTATTCCAATCCACTGATTGGCTTCAGTAAATAGCAACCATCAGCATCAACTGCGATACAAGATTCAAAAAGTTTGAACAATAATAAGCAGTAAATAAGCTCCAAATTCATGAAACAATTGACACATGGTCACACACACTAATGGTTTATTATGCACGCAGATGAGAAATAATATAAAGTTAAACCTATTTTGTGTCAAGTTCAAGCTAATTATTTTAAAAGAACTCTTAATACCCATGTTCAGCAACCTAATTTATAGTGTACTGATTTTTGTTCTGTATTATTTGATCTCTTTATAAAAACTGTTACCTCAAATTATTTGCAATATGGAACTATAAACACAACATGTTCCTGGTTCTTTTATTCTTGGCACACAAGGATATTTCCATTAAAATGTGGCTTAAGATGGTAAATAACTTCTTGAAATATTAAATGCACAAAATTAGAAAAAATTAATCACTTATTAAACATTTTCAATAGCAATTGTGGCTGGAACAAAAAGTAGCACACACAGGAAGGCCCCAGGACTGATTTTGGGAACCACTGCAATAAATAATAAACAGTTTTGACTGTGCTCCTGTTGCTGCACTTACCAGGCACCACTAGATGCTAAATCATTACCATAGTATAACTGTAATTTTCACTGGAATGTAGTACTGTATGGGTTGATATATCAAAAATAGTGCACACCATGCAGCCAATCAGAATCGAGTACTCACCGACTGTAGTGGCAAATTCCAATAATTTGAACCCATTTAGAATGCTATTAAGGGCTTCCAATTCAACGCGTGTTCATGCAATTTACTTTCAGAGTGTGGAACTCATTTCAATCCAACATAACAGCAGGCTACTCACCACCCTTGGAGACAGATGAACGTTGCGCATGGCGATTTATTTCCAGAACTGCGTATTTCCAAGTTTCTTGTCCAATACAAGTCCACACAAAGTTGAAAGCAATCCTTCTACAACAACTTTAACAAGTATACTCCAATCGCATTACGAAAAACCACTGATACATGATGGTCACGGTCAAATAACTTATCGCTCTGCCCTTATGGCTTCCTTCCACCAACCTTGATCTAACAACCTAAATATGCACATGTGTTGTAAAAACAATTGGCACAACAGAACATTCTACACAGATTCAATTTAACGCATGTACAGAATTGGTTTTTTGTCAAAGCAAAATCAACAATATCAACATTGTTATCCCAAACAATAAACCAAATATCACTTTTGGGTATAAATTTTAGCGGAAACATTATTTAAATGAATTTGGCTCTAACACTTTCGACCCCAATAATTGCAATGTATGGACCCATTCAATTATTCAAACAATATAACTCTAAAGAGCCACATTCAGCCTTGAACAATGACTCATTTGTTCCCCATTTTTGTCCATATATCAACATCCATACTTTCAATCACTGTGAGTGTCAGTCTCAAAAAGAAGGCATACTTTGTCAATAGGTCTCTCTAAAGAATTAGTCTTGGTTTTGATAAGCACATGGCGAATAAGTCTTTCATAGTGGTAATCACTCCGTGCCCAAAACCCATGAATTGCGGGGGGGGCAGAATCGTCCACAATAAGAACAACGTCCTCAGGAGAAAGGCGCTTGACTGTATTCCACTTTTGACATTGCTATATAAGTGGCAGGTATTCACATACTCAACGACTCCAAAACAAGCCTGCTAGATACTGAGTCTGTCACCACCTGCGTCAAGCGTACGTCATTCTGTAGGTACAGTCCAGGCGGCAGCAAAGGCTCCCTTTTCATTAACAGCTGGTGATTGGGAGTCAAAGGGTCCAAGATCATTCAGATCGTCGGATAATGTTGTGATCGGCCTGTCGTTGATTATGGGCTCCACTTCACAAAACAGGGTGTGAAGACGCTCATCATCAATTGACTGTTGTCTTAGGATGGAGTTCAATATTTTCCTCACTGTTCGAATTCGGCGTTCCCAAACTCCTCCAAAGTGGGAGCCAGCAGGAGGATTGAAAATCCTTTGTATTCCTTTTTGCATGAGTGTGTCTAATATGTGTGACTGATTCTACTGTTGTATTGAGTCCGTTAGGACCCGCTCCGCACCAACCAAGTTAGTGCCATTGTCTGGACTGATGACAGAAACCTGTCCTCTTCAGCTGATGAACTGTCGAATTGCCTGCAGGCAACAGTCAGTGTCTAATGTGTGAGCGATCTCGAGGTGTACAGCCCAAGTTGCAAGGCACGTGAACATCACCTCACCTCACCTAGTCCCATCCTCATCTTGAGGGTCGGGGACTATGGTTGCATTCAGCACTAGCCTCCTCCATCCTTCTCTGTCCTTTGCCCTCTGCGTGCAGTCTGCTAGGGACAGGCCTGTCCAGTCCCTGATGTCGTCTCCCCATCTCCTGCGTGGCCTTCCTCTGCTTCTGCTGCCACAGATCTTTCCTTGCAGGATGTGGCTTGTGATGTTCTGGGCTCTTGTGATGTGTCCGAAGTACTGAAGTTTTTGTCTCTTGACCATGTTTAGGAGTGATCTTCCAACTCCTATCTCTTCCAGAACTGAGTTGTTGGTGCGGTGTTCTGTCCAGCTGACCCTCAGTAGCTTCCTGTAGCATTTCATTTCGAAGGTTTGTATCTTCTGTATGTCCCTAGCGTGAAGTATCCAAGCTTCGCAGCCGTACGTCACAACTGGCCAGACCAGGGCTTTCAGCACCCTCAGCTTGGTGGACTTTCTCAAGGCTCTGTCCTTCCAGATGACCTCCAGGGAACTAAGAGCTGTGCTTGCTGCTCCTAAGCGCGCACTTACTTCACGGCTGCACCCAGCTGTTTCATCGATGATAGCGCCCAGGTACACCCTCTTTTGACCTCAGAAATAATCCATGCCCACATTAATAACGAGTGGTTTGTCTGGAGTCAGCCTATCTTGTGGTAAATCTGCCATTTTTTGTTGTTCAGCTTTGGCTTTGACTCTCCTACAGATAATGCATCCTTTCAGGTATTTTCTGACTGCAGCGCTGGCTACAAGGATCCAGCACTTATGCCTTAAATGAGAAAGCATATAGCTTCTGCCGAAATGTCCGATTCTCTAATGTAGTATGTCTTGAAGGATAAGATTAGTCACGTGAATCCTTTGGTATTCTTGCCAAATGTTTAGTTTCAAGTAGCATTGCCGATTTGCCGAGTCGCCCACCCACTCTTAGCACTCCATCCTGAAGTAAGGGATCCAGAATGTGAATGCTACTTGTCCTTTTCACATTTTTTCCTTGTTTTGTTGCTGTGATTTCCTCCTGGAATCCTTGTCTCTGACAGAATTTGATGATTTCTGTCTCCACATTTATCAGGTCATCTACAGTCACTTCTTGTTTGCTTAGAGCAGGGCTGCCCAACCCTGTTCCTGGAGAGCCACCATCCTGAAGGTCATCACTCCCACCAAAGCAAACCACACAGGCTTTCCCAGTTACAGACCTTGACGAGCTGCCAATGAGCTGAATCAGGTGTGTTGAATTAGGGTTGGAGCAGAAACCTACAGGATGGTAGGTCTCCAGGAACAGGGTTGGGCAGCCCTGGCTTAGAGTTTACTTATACTATTGCATTTGCTTGTGCTGAGAGGCCATTTTGTTGTTTGCATTAGCTTGATTGGTTTTCAGCTCCTTTAGTTTTTTACTTCGATCAAACAACATTACCTTGAGTCTGAATAGCCAAGCTACCACCTTTTTTAGTTTGTACCACTTGGAGTAATGATGAATCAGTTTGCTCAGTAGGTTTTCAGCTTCTGTTACGTGCATCAGGTTTGCTCTAGTCGTTTTTTTCACCTCTACATCATCATTTTCTATATCTAGCTGATCTGGACTTCTCGGAAAGAGATGCTCTGTGTCTTTCAAAAAAGAGGGGCCCTTTATGCAGGAGTCATGGGACATGAACCTTTCTGCTGTCAGCCCTCTGGAAGCAGAGTCTGCTGGAATTTGTTGAGGTGATGACGTACTTCCATTGAGAGTGACTGGTTGGCAATCTGGTCGGCTACAAACGTTTTGAAATATACTGTCATCTTTAATGTACTTCAGGACCGTAATACTGTCTGTCCAAAATGTCGAGTCTTACAGCTCTATTTATAGCTCATTTCTTAACATTTTGTCGATGTTCACAGCAATGGCTGCTGCAGTCGGTTCCATGCGGGGTATTGTTATCGGTTTTAGTGGGGCAACTCTTGACTTTCTCAGCATGCAGGAAACATGAACAAGAACCTTTTTCAATAGTGAGCCTCAAAAATGACACTGTCCCATAGCCATTTTCAGTTGAGTCAGAAAAATGATGAAGCCGAGCGGTTGCAACAGCTCCAAAGTCAGCAGGCTTGATGACCCCCCTTATGCTAAAGTTTTCCAACTTGCTTAAGTCCTTTAGCCATGTGAACCATTTCTACGCTAACTTTTCTGGGATGCCCTGGTCCCAGGTCAATTTCGTTTTGCACACAAGTTGCAGCTGGATTTTGGCTGGGAGTGTGAAGGGTGAGAGAAACCCCAGTGGATCATACATCGAGCTCACGATGGAGAGTATTCCTATTCTCGTGACTGGTCGGTCTTTGATGCCAATTCTGAACTTGAATGAGTCAGACTCTGCACACTACGACACTCCGAGAGCTCTTTCCACTTGCAGGTCATCTTTACTTCAACCCAAATCTCTTCCTTTGCTGGCTCTTCAACTGGGATAGCAGCTAGAACAGACCGGCTGTTGCTAGTCCACTTTAAGTGAAATCCTTCAGTTTTGCATAGATCTGTGAGGTTTTTGGAGACCATGATGGCTTGCTTGACATTGCTGGTAGATCCTAGAAAGTCATCCATGTACAAGTTATTGGAGACTTTTGCTACAATTTCAGGTGAAGCTTGACATCTGTTGTCCTCTGCTGTTCCTCAGAGTGCAAAGTTGACACAGCTTGGGGATGTCTTTGCACTATAACGGTGTATAATCATCTTGAAGTCAGCTATTTCCGGACTGAGATCTCCGTCCGGCCACCACAGAAAACATAATAGATCTGTGTCTTTTTCATGCACCCTCACCTGGTGGTACATGGCCTCGATGTCAGCCATGACTCCAATGGGCTCCTGCCTGAACCTAGTCAACTCTCCTGCCAGGTTGCTCATTAAGTCTGGGGCCTGCGGGAGTTAACAGTTAAGCGAGGTTCCTTGATAGGTACCGGTACAGTCAAATTCCACCCTTAGCTTCTTTTTGAGAGGGTGGTAAGCCCCGTGATGGGGGATTGCACTTTAACTGCATACCCTTACTTTAGCAGTTCTCCCATGAAGGTCTTGTACTCTTCATGGAAAGCAGGGTTCATTAGCTTCTTCTTGAGGTTGAGCGCACGTTGAACAATGAGGCTCCAGTTATTTGGCATTTTCATATCTGACTTTTTCATAGGCAGGTGTAATAATGCTCATCAGTGTGACACACAGTCTCCTGGCAATCCTCCTGTAACATTTCTATCTTATCATAAAAGGTTTGCTCTGGAAGTAAAAGTTGTATTGCTGTATGACTAGCTGCTCCATATTTTCAATAGAGATTCGATTCACGTGAACCCATGGGTTGTCATTACTTTTTCTTTAATTATTGGGCCATTGATAACCCCCCCCCCAAGAGTGGTTTTGACCACATACGGTCCATTGTCCTGGCTGTGTATCACCTTCCATGGTTCAAACACCTTGTGCACTTTGGTTCCTATTAAAAGTCCTAAATCTGCTTAAATGTATGCCAGCTTTACTTCTCCAAGGTAGGGCCAGCTGTCGACATGCCTTTGTTGTGGAATGTTATGGGTACTGACAGGAATGCTAGGCTGAGTAAACACTTTCTGTAGATCAATTAAATTGTTCTCCTCTAGCCCACTCACTTCTAAGTCAGATAGAATGTTATTTTTCACTCTTCTCAACGGGCTCATGGTGTTCAACATTATCTCAGTCTGTCAGATAATAAGGTTTAACTGTCTTGCTAGCGCGTCTGTACAAAAGGATGCCGAGCTGCCTGGATCGTGAATGCATGTTTCAACCGATATATTGCTTTTCTTCAACTTCATCCAAACAGGCACAATAGGTAGTATACTCCGGCCCCAGTGCAGGAAATTATTTCATGCCTGAGTGACACTTGAGCACTAGGCACTAATTTCTCTCCTGTAGTGACATTTTCTGCCTTGACTTCAGGTACCTGTTGGGCCAATCTTATTGTTGGAGAAGTGCAGGAGACGAGGATGCCTTTGAGAGCACAAGTGTCATGTAATTCGTTTTTTTGCACTCCTTGCTTAAACGTCCTTTCATTAAACATCCGAAACAAAGTCCGCTTCTCTTTAGGAATTCTACACTCAACAAAAATATAAACGCTACACTTTTGTTTTTGCTCCCATTTGTCATGAGATGGACTCAAAGATCTAAAATTCATTCCAGATACACAATATTACCATTTCTCTCAAACATTGTTCACAAATCTGTCTAAATGTGTGATAGTGAGCACTTTTGCTTTGCTGAGACAATCCATCCCACCTCACAGGT
The DNA here is from genome assembly GCA_029721435.1 of Gymnothorax reevesii. Classification (NCBI taxonomy): domain Eukaryota; kingdom Metazoa; phylum Chordata; class Actinopteri; order Anguilliformes; family Muraenidae; genus Gymnothorax; species Gymnothorax reevesii. The sequence goes on from CM056576.1 coordinate 60,612,217, forward strand.
GTGCCACATCAAGATGCTCATCAGACACCATGATTAGTGCACAGGTGTACCTTAGACTGCCCACAATAAAAGGCCACCCTGAAATGTGCAGTTTTTGCTTTATTGGGGGTCTGGGGACTCAGAACCAGTCAGTATCTGGTGTGACCACCATTTGCCTCATGCAGTGCAACACATCTTCACATAGAGTTTACCAGATTGTCAATTGTGGCCTGTGGAATGTTGGTCCACTCCTCTTCAATGGCTGTGCGAAGTTGCTGGATATTAGTGGGAACTGGTACGCGCTGTCGTATATGCCGGTCAAGCACATCCCAAACATGCTCAATGGGTGACATGTCCGGTGAGTATGCAGGCCATGTAAGAACTGGGACATTTGCAGCTTCCAAGAATTGTGTACAGGTCCTTGCAACATGGGGCCGTGCATTATCTTGCTGAAACATGAGGTGATGTTCATGGATGTATGGCACAACAATGGGCCTCAGGATCTCATCACGGAATCTCTGTGCATTCAAAATGCCATCAATAAAATGCACCTGGGTTCTTCGTCCATAACAGATGCCTGCCCATACCATAACCCCACCACCACCATGGGCCACTCGATCCACAACATTGGCATCAGCAAAGCGCTCACCCACACGACGCCACACACGCTGTCTGCCATCTGCCCTGAACAATGTATAAAACCCAAAACCAGTGAAGTTGGCACATTATGTAAATCGTAGATAAAAACAGAATACAATGATTTGCAAATCCTTTTCAAGTTATATTCAATTGAATACACTGCAAAGACAAGATGTTTAATGTTCAAACTGAGAAACGTTTTTTTTTTTTTTGCAAATAATCATCAACTTAGAATTTAAAGGCAGCAACACATTGCAAAAAAGTTGGCACAGGGGCCTTTTTACCACTGTGTTACATCGCCTTTCCTTTTAACGACACTCAGTAAACGTTTGGGAACTGAGGAGACCAATTTTTGAAGCTTTTCAGGTGGACCTCTTTCCCATTCTTGCTTGATGTACAGCTTAAGTTGTTCAACAGTCCGGGGTCTCCGTTGTCCTATTTTACACTTCATAATGCGCCACACATTTTCAATGGGAAACAGGTCTGGACTACAGGTAGGCCAGTCTAGTACCCGCACTCTTTTACTACGGAGCCATGCTGTTGTAACATGTGCAGAAAGTGGCTTGGCATTGTCTTGCTGACAAAAGCAGGGGCGTCCAAGAAAAAGACGTTGCTTGGATGGCAACATATGTTGCTCCAAAACCTGTATGTACCTTTCAGCATTAATGGTGCCTTCACATATGTGTAAGTTGCCCATGCCTTGGGCACTAATACACCCTCATACCATCACAGATGCTGGCTTTTGAACTTTGCGCCTATAACAGTCAGGATGGTTCTTTTCCTCTTTGGTTCGGAGGACACGACGTCCACAGTTTCCAAAAACAATTTGAAATGTGGACTCATCAGACCACAGAACACTTTTCCACTTTGCATCAGTCCATCTTAGATGAGCTTGGGCCCAGCGAAGCCGGCGGCGTTTCTGGGTGCTGTTGATAAATGGCTTTCGCTTTGCATTGTGGAGTTTTAACTTGCACTTGCAGATGTAGCGACGAACTGTAGTTACTGACAGTGGTTTTCTGAAGTGTTCCTGAGCCCATGTGGTGATGTCCTTTACACACTGATGTCGGTTTTTGATGCAGTACCGCCTGAGGGATCGAAGGTCACGAGCATTCAATATTGGTTTTCGGCCTTGTCGCTTACGTGCAGTGATTTCTCCAGATTCTCTGAACCTTTTGATGATATTACGGACCGTAGATGATGAAATCCCTAAATTTCATGCAATAGCTCGTTGAGGAATGTTGTTTTTAAACTGTTTGACAATCAGCTCACGCATTTGTTCACTAAGTGGTGACCCTCGCCCCATCCTTGTTTGTGAATGACTGAGCATTTCAGGGAAGCTGCTTTTATACCCAATCATGGCACCCACCTGTTCCCAAGTAGCCCGTTCACCTGTGGGATGTTCCAAATAAGTGTTTGATGAGCATTCCTTAACTCTCTCAGTCTTTTTTGCCACTTGTGCCAGCTTTTTTGAAACATGTTGCAGGCATCAAATTCCAAATGAGCTAATATTTGCAAAAAATTACAAAGTTTACCTGTTCGAACATTAAGTAACTTGTCTTTGCAGTGTATTCAATTGAATATAGGTTGAAAAGGATTTGTAAATCATAGTATTCTGTTTTTATTTACAATTCACACAACGTGCCAACTTCACTGGTTTTGGGTTTTGTAAACCGAGATTCATCCGTGAAGAGAACACCTCTCCAACGTGCCAGACGCCATCGAATGTGAGCATTTGCCCACTCAAGTCTGTAATGGCGACGATCTGGAGTCAGGTTAAGACCCCGATGAGGACGACGAGCATGCAGTTGAGCTTCCCTGAGACGGTTTCTGACAGTTTGTGCAGAAATTCTTTGGTTATGCAAACCAATTGTTTCAGCAGCTATCTGAGTAGCTGGTCTCAGACGATCTTGGAGGTGAACCTGCTGGATGTGGAGGTCCTGGGCTGGTGTGGTTACACGTGTTCTGCGGTTGTGAGGCCGGTTGGATGTACTGCCATATTCTCTGAAACGCCTTTCGAGACGGCTTATGGTGGAGAAATGAACATTCAATGCCCGAGCAACAGATCTGGTTGACATTCCTGCTGTCAGCATGCCAATTGCACGCTCCCTCAATGCTTGCGCCATCTGTGGCATTTTGCTGTGAGACAAAACTGCACATTTCAGAGTGGCCTTTTATTGTGGGCAGTATAAGGTACACCTGTGCACTAATCATGGTGTCTGATGAGCATCTTGATGTGGCACACCTGTGAGGTGGGATGGATTATCTCGGTATTGCAAAAGTGCTCACTATCACACATTTTGACAGATTTGTGAACAATGTTTGAGAGAAATGGTAATATTGTGTATCTGGAATGAATTTTAGATCTTTGAGTCCATCTCATGACAAATGGGAGCAAAAACAAAAGTGTTGCGTTTATATTTTTGTTGAGTGTATTTTGTCTTGATGTAACTTTTCCTTAATTTGCTGACATTCATCCAGAGTGTGGTTCTTAGCACAAAAAACACACGACTTGGTGAGACCACTAGTGCTTGCTTTGTCTGTGTGTTGACCTTCAATAACTTTCATAGCAGAACTGCTTCCTTTCCTCGTCATTTCTCGGCCCTTCTTCCAGCTCTGATTTACCCTTTTCCTTGCATGCTGTTGCACACACATTTGAAAGGAGGTCTCCAAAGAGCGGATCTGTCATGATTTTAAGTTGGCGATCTACAAAAGAGACAAGATCTTTAAATCCAGCTCTCCTGTGACTTGTTTCTTGGATCTCATATGCTACAGATCTCTATTTGTCAATGATTGTATATGGTAGCTTTGAGATTATGAGCTTCAGATTTGCAGGATTGTCTAGTTTGTAGTCAATATCCTAGTTTGTATGTCAATATCCTCCATGGCATTCTTACATTCCAGAAGATGCAGTGAAAAACCACTCAGCGCTTTTCCATCCTCTGGCTTTATCTGAGGCCAGTTGAATGCCTTCCCTTTGTAAGCAGCTGCTATTTTCACTTCGTTTCCAGATTTCACTTCCAACAGCTTCATTGCCTCTCTGTATCCACGATCAGGTGGCATGTGTAAGCAGTTCTTTACCAAATCTCTTGGCTCTCTTCTGCAATTTTGTTCCAGAAAATGGAGTTGGTCTGTGCTGTTTTCTGCCCTGGAGTCAACAGCATGGTTGAAAGGCCTCAGAAATGACTTACACTCAAGTGGATCTCAGTGAAACAGAGGAATTCCTCTTTTTGGTAGACGTAACAACAGTTGGTTTTTTACAAGCATCTCAGTGATGTCTGTCTTTGCATCATGCTGCGGACAGCTCTTCCGTCATCAATGGGGTTCCCCAGGTTTCTAGCAGGTGCTGCTGCTGCCTGTGTTCTATCCTTTGGCCTTGCTCCCAGATGATCTTTCTTATCTGGTGGCAAGTGTCTGTCTTTAAAAGGTGATGGAGCATATTTGCATTTATCATCTTCCTTTGGGGCTTTGCTATGCATAGCTTGGGATTTTCTCTTGAACGATGCTGACATATAGCGGGCACCCTGCATCTTCTCTAACTCTTCATAGACATTCATCTTAGCATTTGACTCAGCTAAGGCAATGCTAAGCATGAGCTCTTCCTTCTCAACTTTCAGTTGAGCTTTTTTTCATATCTATTGTCTGCTTCTCTTTCAGAGCAGCTATTTGTGCTTCAATGGTTGCCTGCTTAGCAGCTTCCTTTAGGCATGCTGAAGCTGTGGTTCTAAGACTGTCACTACTCCTTAAGCTTCTAGAAGATTTGATAGACCCCTTTTGTGAGATGCTATCAGATGGATTTACTTTATTATAACACTCTAGTGCAATCTTTGAACGAAGCCCAGCATATTCAAGCCATTTGAGAGTTGCCTCGACAAATTCACAAAAGTTTCCCTTTTTGGCTTAAACCAATACTTCTGATCTGCACTTACATTTCTACACTCAAACACTGTATTATGTCATTATGCTCCAAGAATTCATCGGTCTTGTCAAATTCTTTCATTAAATTATTCATTCATCAATGTCCATTAAATTTCCATCATCATTTTTAAGCTGCTAAATCTGCTTCACCTTTCCAGTCTGCAGGGTGAGTTTAGCTCTCCTTGCCCCAATATATTGTTTGAGCTTTGCTTCATGTCCCTTTTCGGTACACGACTGTCCTCTTGAGGTCAGTTTTGTTATTTTCACCCTCAACGATCAGCTGTTTTCTCTCAGTTTTGTCAGCCTCCACAGCAGTGACGTCTGGCTGCTGCATTGCTCATAAATGAGCCCAGTGAATTGTAAAGCAGAAACGAATTCTCACGTAGCATCTTGCAGTCTTTATGTGTTTCCTTCTAGTTGTGAACTTAATGAAGAGCAACTTCAGAGGATTGCGTTATAATGTTTTCCATGTTCTTACCCCAAGTGCGCCACTCGCTACTAAATTGGTGTTCTTTTCATGCGCAAGGCATGAGTCTGATGCGTGATAAAGCCTCTCAAATAAACGACTTTTTTTTTAAAACTTTTATGTAGTGGCCAATTTCAGCAATTTGAACCCACTTATAATGCTATTAAGGGCTTCCGATTCGACGCAAGCTCATTTACTTTCAGCGTGTGCAACTAACTTCCATCCAACATAACAGCAGGCTACTCACTAACCACGGAGACAGATTAACATTGCGCATGGCGATTTATTTCCAGAACTCAGTACTTCAAAGTTTCTTGTCCAATACAAGTCACTGTTCCACACGAAGTGGAAAGCAATCCTTCAACAGCATCTTAAACGAGTATACTCCTGCCGCACAACGTTAAACCACAGATACATGACGGTCACGGTAATAAAAACAACAACAACAACAACAACAAAAAACTTTATCGTTCTGCAGTTATGCAATGGCGCCTCCAATATCCTAAGTTGTGGTTTCATCCAATTTTATGAATAACTAATGGTTTTAATCCGAAATGGTTATTAAGAGCTAAACGGAGTTAGAAACTCTGCAACCGCTAGTGATTAAACTTAAAAACAGCTGATCAAGGTAAGCTAGGTCAGAGCATGTCAAAATTGTCAAAGCTAAATTTTAAACAAAAAACTTCACCAAAACCAGTCACAGGCACTTCATTCCATCATTTACCGTTGTGATTTATATCAGTTTTGTGAGAGATAGAAATAGAAACTCCATAGAGTTCATGACTGAATTCCTTGCAGCTGACCAAACTAAACTAGAAGCAAAGAACAAGCTTAAATTGTCGCAACTTCTTCAGACTTTATATATATATATATATATATATGTACACACACACACACACACACACACACACACACACACACACACAGTGCCCTCCATAATTATTGGCACCCCTGGTTAAGATGTGTTAAAAGCCTTAAAATAAATTCAATTTTTATTGCAGAAGCATACTCTCACGCTTAAAATTGTAGAAAAATGTAACCTTCAACTCAAAATTTTAAGGGGGGAAAAAATCCCTAAGAAATAATTATTTTTCATAAAATCACCTGTTCCATAATTATTGGCACCCCTAAAAATTCCTAGGAATTAAATGTAATTGAAGTATTTCTGTGATTTCTACAGTAGGTTACAAAGTTGATCAGAGTATCAAGGAACACTGAATTAGTGATTCTTCACTTCCTGTTTCCCTGGGGTATAAATATGACGTGACGCAGAGGCCATTTCTCTTATCCACTCTTCAACATGGGAAAGATGAAGGAACACACCATTCAAGTAAGGCAGATGTGTGTCGACCTTCACAAGTCAGGCAATGGCTACAAGAAAATAGTCACTCGCCAGCACCTGCTCATATCTACTGTCAGAGGAATCATTAAGACGTTTAAAACAACTGGAACAGTGGTAAACGAGCCTGGACGAGGACGCAAGGTTATTTTGCCACCACGCACAGTGAGGAGGATGGTAAGAAAAATAAAAAGTTCTCCAAAGCTCACTGTTAAAGAATTACAACAAATGGTAGCATCTTGGGGTCACAGAGTCTCCAAAACAACCATCAGGCGCTATTGACATGCCAACAAGCTGTCTGGGAGGCATGCATGGAAAAAAACCTTTTCTTACTCACCATCATAAATAGAAACGTCTGGAGTTCGCTAAGCGGTACTGGGACTTCAACTGGGACCGTGTGCTTTGGTCAGATGAGACCAAGATAGAGATTTTTGGCGACAAACACTAAGTAGGTCTGGCAGAACACAAAAGATCAGTATGCAGAAAAGCACCTCATGCCCACTGTGAAGTATGGGGGAGGATCGGTGATGCTGTGGGCCTGTCTCTCTTCCAGAGATACTGGGAACCTTGTTAGGGTGCATGGCATCATGAACGCTTTGAAATACCAGGACATTTTAAATCAAAATCTGGTGGCCTCTGCCCAAAAGCTGAAGATGGGTCGTCAATGGATCTTTCAGCAAGATAATGACCCTAAACATGTGGCCAAATCTACACAGAAATGGTTCGCCAGCCACAGAATCAAGCTCCTCCCATGGCCATCTCAGTCCTCGGACCTCAACCCCATTGAAAACCCGTGGAGTGAGCAGAAGAGGAGAGTGCAGAGGAGAGGACCCAGGTCGCTGGATGATTTAGAGAGATTGTGCAAAGAGGAATGGTCGAAGATCCCTCTTTTTGTATTCTCCCATCTTGAGAAACATTATAGGAGAAGATTATGTTGGAGGTGCTGTTATGTTGGCAAAAGGGGGATGTAAAAAGTATTAACATAATGGGTGCTAATAAATGCAGCACACATGATTTGATGTAAAAGAATAATTTCTTAATGTGGGATTGAATTGAAGGTCGGATTTTCCTCTTTTTTTCATTGTGGTCCTATATCATTTAGAAAAAAAATTGAATTTATTAGAAGCTAAAGAACACATCTTAACCAGGGATTCCAATAATTATGGAGGGCGCTATATATATATATATATATATATATATATATATATATATATATATATATATATATATAGCGCCCTCCATAATTATTGGAATCCCTGGTTAAGATGTGTTCTTTATGAAATTAATGAATTTATAATTGAATTTATAATTGAAATGAATTTATAATTCATGAAACGTATATATCATAAGACTTCAATATTTTACTACTTTACAATCGTTGTCTCAATGGAAGCAAATCGGTACGAAGCTGCGTGAATCCTCTTTTGGAACTATAGAGTGGCGAAGTCACGCCCCTTCCGGTGGACCGCAAGGGACCTTATTTCGAAAAAAATTTGTATGGTAGTCAATGGCGAGAGAGAAGTTAATTTTCGATCCCGTTTGTTTTGCGCCATGAATTACACATATGATGTTTCTGAATTGAAATGATAATTATCTAACTGAAGAAAGTTGCAGGTTGTCGTAAAGATTTTAAGTTATATTTATTTTTGTCTGAGGCCGCTCAATGAACTACATCCCTCCGTCTCACTGAAATTACGTCATCGACACCAACATGGCCGTAAGTCTGACACATTTCACCGCGTTCTTCCAGAACGAGAATAAAAGTATTAATAGAGGAGAAAACCGCTTCAAGTTTGGTGATATTGAGAGCTGCAGCTATGCGAAAGGGGAGATAGTCGGTTCCGTCAGAGCTAGTGTGCGGGACCGACTCTACAAGGTTTCGGTGAGTGTTAAACAAGCGAAATGCCAACTAGCTAATGTTACATTTCTGTTAGCACCAGGAAGTATCTATAAGTGTAGCTAGCTTGCTAACGTGCAAGTGATCAGTAATCCGTAAAACTCGAGCGATTTAATGTGTACGTCAGAGACTACAGATATGTGCACACTGTCGAGGCTGTTATTTGATTTTTGTGAAAATAACAAATGGCTACGAGTTTTACGGATTACTGTTAACTCGCATGTTAGCAAGCTAGCTACACTTTTAGATACCTCCTGGTGCTAACAGTAACGTAACGTTAGCTAGTTGGCATTTCGCTTGTTTAACACTCACCGAAACCTTGTAGAGTGCCGCAATGGGAGTGCCGCAAATTTGAGAATATCAATGGCTCTGGCCAGGGCTATTCAGCCGTGTCCAGAAAGGGCCGGTGTGGGTGCAGGCTTTGATTGCAACCTAGCAGCCACACACCTGACACCACTACTGAACCCCAGGAGTCTTTGCAAATGAACTTGATTAATAGTATCATGTCTTAAGTGCTTTGCCTACACCCACACCGGCCGTTGCAGGATAATGTTAAATAGCCATGCTTTACGTACATCAGCGGTACTATTATACGTGGAATCAGCCAATCACAGCTCAGTTGAACTCGCGTATCAATGAGAATGGCAACGCATTCGACCTTATCACTGTCAGATGAGTTGTGCATGTACAAAACTGGTTAATGCTCGTTCGACAATAATGTCCACAATGCGCAAAATTACAAGTAAACTGCAGAAGTCCAACAGTCTATTTCTTAGGCCTTGGCTTCGGTAACTAATACTGCGGATCAGAGAGCAAATTTCATGATTTTAGAAAGTAAGGATGATGACATCCCATCCCAATTTGCATTACTTTAGCACATTGGCCAATTGCGTGCTGCTTCTGAGAAGGCTGACGACCACTACCGGTTGGTACGACAGTGGCTCGAGCCCGTGCCATGATAGCCACTTCTGCTTCGTGAGGCGATGCTTTAACTGATTGAGCTATCTGGTAGCTGCCAACTGAAACATTATATAAATGAATTTGGCTCTTACACAGACAGAAAAAATTTTTATTTATTGTAAAAATTGGCAAAGAAGATGGAACGTTAATATAACTTTTTGGATACATAGGTCAGGGGCTGGATCCTACCTAGACCTTAACGATAGCGTGAAAAGCTCAAGCTTGCGCAGCTCATCACGTCGCAGCTCTTTACCCACCGGTAGCCACACAGGTTGAGGTCAATTAGCAGCGGGCAAAAGTCTGAGTGTATCATTAATTCAGCTACATCAAAGACCACAGATATGCCAAAGACTGTTTTTCGATGGCCGTATTTCCAGTGTGGGAACCTACTGTTGGAAATTCAACATGGCAAAAATGGAGAAAACAAAAAAAAAGCTCGATACAGAGCCAGCTCTGAGCATTGCAGTTACTGTAATTCAACATCACGTGGGTGCTTTCCCAGAATTTCACAAAAAGCCACTGAAAGGTAGGGCTAGTCCTGCCTCTATGATATATGGCTCAGATTTTAAGGAAAGACAGCGCTCCTCTGAAGAGTAACTCCAAAGAACTTCCCTTTAGATCAGGGTTTCTCAATGTTGCTGCCCCCTAGGGGACGCAAGGAGCAAGACAGCAGAGAGCAGTTCTATACTTTTTAGGGGTGTGAATTTTTTGCTTCACAATAATTCGATTCAATTACAATGAAGTAGTTGGCGATTTGATTAAAGGACGAATATTTTTTCCAACAATACGATTCGATTCTGCAAACCATGATTCGATTCAGTAACTTTTAATTATAATTGTATTTCCATGAAATAAACAGCAATAATGAGAGGGAGACTATCTTTGCCATCTGAAAGGTGAAAAAATAATCAACCATCAACAGCATTACTTAATTATTTATCTACCTATATTTACCTTGGCTCCAGTGTGTGCATCATTCCTCTGAATCCAGCATTTTCTACTACGCTGTAAGGACATAAGTCTGTGCAAATAAATTTAGCAATCGACGCCGTGATGGCTTTAGCCCGTGATGTATTTACTCCGAGATTTTGCTCAAAAATGTTAGCAATGTCACTGCTAATTGAAGGGTTAGCCGAACTAGCTACACCTGAAGAAGATGCCGCTGTGATAGCGTGTCGTCTTGAACGGTGGCTGGCTAGATTTGTAGTGTTCCCGAGGTATTTAATTGTAGTATTACAAACTCGACACACTGCAGATGTTTTGTCAATGACCATTTTTCCTTGTGACGCCGAAATGCCGCTAGACTTTAGGTTTTAGGTTTTACTGGTGGATTAAAAATCTTGCGACCGCTCTCTGCCATCTTTGCTGATGAAATGAAGTAGAGGGCACAGAAAAGAAACTTATGCTGACTAGCTGATGAAAGTTACGGATTACAGAGCTGCATTTTACATAAACTATGTCTTAAAACATTACTAATATTTAAGAATAGTGACTAATTCAATTAAAAGCATTTTGTATTGATCATTGGAGAAGGCAAAGCGATTCATTCTATTTATTTATTTCACCAGATCGATTTAGTTGAATCGGCAGGAATTACAATCAATTAATCAATTTTTCACATAAATCGTTACACCACTAATACTTTTATAGAACACTCAGAGGTCTGTCACACAGAGTTACAGGTCTGATGCAGCATACTTTTCTGTTCACCCAAGATACAGCTGAAATAATGAGACCTTGGGATGTTTCCAAAAATTTTACGCATCCCGAAGTGTTTGAACAGAGACAATAATGCTACTTTAGCTGTCCAATTGGTGAAAATTTAAAACTTAATGCATATGAGTGTAATTTGAGTGCATTCAAATCCTTAATACATGGTCACCCCCTTCAGACCAAATGAAACCAGACAGCGGGCTGGTCAGCAGTTCCACTGCCAACAAGTTATTCCCTTCTTATTTAATTTACAAGCAAGTTAAACAGATACAAGGACTGGAGGTGATTTCATGTAATTGGTCAATATAATGTCCCAAGAGCTGTCACTGCCAAGCCATTAAAAGAAGCAGGATGAATTTTCAATTGAATAGGGCTATATTATCAACTCAGATTAATCCAAATGCTTCAAACCACATAGGACAGTGCTTGCATAGTCCCTGGACAATGATCCAAAGCACTTCAAAAAAGCAGCTGGAGACATTTTGAGGACAAGTTGAATGAAGCAAAGCCAATCATTGGACCTGAATCCAACTGAACAAGCATTTCACTCGCTGCAGGGAAAACTGATGGTGCAACATTCAAAGAGCAGGCAAGAACCAAAGGCAGCTGCAGTGAATGCATGGTAGAGCAGGCAAACATCTGGGGGATATACGAGGTTCTAAATTTCAGGCAGTCACTGACTGTAAAGGATTTGTGAACATTGGTTCGCCCAATTATTTTTGAGCTCCTAATATTAGGGGGGGGGTATGCATAAGATTGTCATAATTTTCATTTGTTTCATGCAATATTTTTGACAAAATTCAAAGCTGAAAGCCAACACTTCAAGAACATCTTGCTCATTTAATTTAAAATCCAAATTTGGTGGTATTAGAGTTCTGCATCGAATTGGGTACCCGTGAGTACCCAACTGGAGTGATTCACAGGTGGCATTTTGCCTTATTTTCATTTCCAGGTTCAGGTCCGGGTTAAATGAAAAAACCTGCGGGTCTAATCGAAGGTGTTGGCTGATAAATATTTTAAAATAAAATGAAAATAATAAAAACTCAATTTCATGTTTTAATCATGACTGCAGTCTGTAGAACATCCAGTAGCTGGGAGAAATATGCTGCTTTCAGCTCTGCGATTGGTAGTTCAGCAATAATTTTACACAGGGCTCCTTTGCAATCGCTTGAATTGTGGAAATTTCTGATGGAGGGCAGGAAGGGATAAATTATGAATCATGAACAGCTGACACGGAATAGGTATCTACCTACATTTTTGGTCTAAAAATGCAAAATTTGTTCGGGTTCGGGCCAGGTCGCAGATCTTTTGTTGACGGGTAGGACAGGAATGCAAAACATACTGATCACATTTGCTGGTGGCTGGGCAGGGACAGTACAGCAAGTCACTGGGCCGTTGCAAAAGCCGTTGCAGGTAGTGTTCAGGAGTCAGGATCATGAAAATTGTGTCACTGTCAAATACCTAGACCTGACTGCATGTTAGTTACAAGCTTTTTAATTTGTCTACTTCATCTACTTTGAGCAATGCTACATACTACAAGGCTCTATATTGCAGAAAAATAATGCAAAGGGAAAAAATTTTGGTCGGTCTGGGAACAAAAGGGCATGGACTCTCTTCATAAAACATTTCACCTACATTTCACAACATGGCTTTTGGGGACAGCGCAGTGGTTGTGATTTGGTTTTTTGCTTTTGTTCATTCTCGAAAAGGATTTCTAAAAACTGCTAATTAATGCAACCCCATTGCACTTTTGCATTTTTTAAAAATTAACTTATGTTTCACAACATGGCCTTTTGTTTCATTTTTAAAGGATAGTCTGCCCTCCAGATCATCAGGTGCCACGACATGGGATCGATTCACTTCTGCCAGGGGGCATTTTTATGGTTTGAGAGTCGGTCACTTAGGGATGGAACACAGGCCATTAGCATAGTCATACTAGCAAGGGTGTGATAGTGGGTCTATGCTGCTGAAAAGATGACTTGCGGCGGATTATAAATGCAGCATTGAGAAACACAGTCTTGCACATGTTCTGAACACCAGCTAGATCAGACAGCCAAGTATCGATAGGACAATACAGCTGACTCCCCAGATGAAGTAATGCATGAACATCAAACTTATTTTACATACATTTTAAACTTGGAAAAAAAAGTAAAAAAAAAAAAAATTTGTTTGGTCGAGGTGGATCAGTTGGCATCCCTTACAGACAGGATGTAAAAAAGGGAGATAAACTGAAATTATGATTGGATGTTGCAACATAAAGGTTAAGTAGAAATAATGTTGCATATATTCCTCTATATATGCAATATAAATACCTCTTCCAAATATTCATATAATGGAAGGTGACAGCATCACGCGCAATTTTGCATCTCGTCATGCTGACAAAACGTTTATATGGAAACTTGATAAAAGTGGCATTGGTTAAGTAGGCTGTTCCAGGCTGGGCAAGTCTGGACTGAATCCACTGCATTCACTTGTGGAGGATTGGGGGTGTTCCTCCAGTGTCCCGTATGACTGCCCCTGACTCCTTGCAGGAGAAGAAGCCGAAGTTAATGATGACTGCAGCACCTTGGGAAGATAAACCTGCAAAGAGATTTGTTTGAGTAGATGGATAGTGTGTAATAAAGGAGAATCCATTGAGCAAGTGCAATCTTTCAGAGTCCACTGAGTATGAACAATCAAGAGCTGCATCCCACATATAACTTGTTAGATACTATTTACAGAGTTGTGAAAAAGTATTTGCCCCCTTCCAAAATGTTTCAGATGAACGAACCAGTCACAATATTAGAAAAAGACAAGGATGATTAAAAAAAAAAAAAAAAATTATGATGACTTATGATGGAAAAAAAGCTACTCAACCCTAATTAGCTCTATGTAAAACAAGTAGATCAGAAGGATCTAATAGCTGCGACCTCGCCTAGCATCCGTCACGAGGCCTAGTGTCCATCACTGGTGGTTTTCTTGTACAAGTGTGATGTCGAAATTGGCAAATGACCTTGAAAATCAATAGGGGACCCTTCCTCTGTACCAAGAAGCTTGTTCTAAGATGTAATAGCCATCCATCAAGTTAAAGTGGAGTTACGGTGCGAAAACTGTGAAATCCGGGCAAAATCGACACTTTTTTGACCGGTGTGACCTTGGGATTCAACAGATGACCTTGAAAATCAATAGGGAACCCCTCCTCTATACCAAGAAGCTTGTTGTAAGATTTCATAGCCATTCATTGAATTAAACTTGAGTTACGGTGCGAAAACCGTCAAATCGGGCAAAATTGACACTTTTTTTACCTTTGTGACCTTGGGATTTGACGGAAGACCTTGAAAAACAATAGGGAACACCTCCTGTATGCCTAGAAATTTGCAAAATTTCATAGCGATCCATGAATTCTAACTGGAGTTACAGCGCGAAAACCTGCAAACAAGGTCGTGACCTCTGTGAACTTGACCTTTGACCTTGACCTTGTGCATGGACATTACTTTGGTGGTCAATAACTCCTGAAAATTTCATGATGATACGACGACAGGAACATGGTGAAAAAGGTGTCACAGACGGACACACAGACAGACAGACGGACGGACAGACAGACACAGACACAGACAGAAGCTGCTTGGTCGCAGCTAAAAAAAGTAATTTCTGCCCTAGTTACCAAATCAACAAATTGAACAAATTTAATTGGTAATTGGGTTCAATTTGCATTTTACATACCCTGGCATGATTATGGCCAGCCCCGCTGAATGTAAAAATGATTTAAATAGAACCTGTTTGGCAATGTGAAGTAGGCAAAATCAGCCCACAAATTCATGAACAGATGAGAAACAAAATTGTTCCCTCACAAAAAAATCCTGTGGTATAGGTAAATGGTCAGTGATATTCATGTGGTATGACCTGACAGGACTTCAGAAAGCTAATTCTATGGTAATCTATCACAGAATCTGTGGCACTGTACTACAGACTTAACACAAGTACATCTCCTGTGGCACTGTGCCATAGATTTACCACGAAGTGCATGCCCTGCAGTGCTATGCCGTAAATTTACCACACAGTACAGGTTGTATAGTACTGTGCCATAGATTTACCACACAGTGCATGTCCTGTACTAGGCTACTGTACAATAGATTGATAACAGTAGATTTCGTAATCATCTGATTATTCGAACATGAGGTTCACAAGCGGTACGGCATACACTGCAATTTATATTTTATTATTCTCTGTAAAGAACACAAATCTCAAAAATAAACATCCTAAAGACATCAAACCAAGACCATGTAAAGGTAAGTACAAAGCATCAACAACCCCCTTCCCCCCTGCTCTAAAACATTTTGAGTCTAGAATAGAGTAGAATACCTTTATTGTCACTACACACATGTACAATGGGATTAAAAGCAACTCCTATCACAGTGCAGACATGCACATAAAATAAACAGTATAAAACAAAAAGTGCAAGAAAGGGGTAAGTGGGATAAAGTTCACAGTTCTGAGGCTCTATGTACACTTACAAAAAATAAATATGCTTGCCATGTACAGCGGGATATACAGTGGGTTATTGCACATTATAAAATATTGCACAGTAATGATGATCATATGCAGTGAGAAAAAAATATTGGACAGTAACGATAATGCGTATTATACAGTTATTGCACTGTCATGGAATTTACACAGAGTTATCAATAATTTTAAATATTGCACAATGTGGGTAAAAGAAAGTCCGGGGGTTGGGGGGGCTGGACTGTGAAGTCAGTTTTGGGGATAAAACTGTTCTTGAATCTGTTGGTCTTTGTTCTGATGCACCTGTAGCACCTCCCTGAAGGCAACAGGTCAAACGGTTCAAAGCCAGGGTGGGACCTGTCCTTGGTGATGTTTTTTACTCTACTGAGGCAGCAGGAGGTGTAACTGTCCATCAGGGAGGGGATCGGGCAGCCAATGATCTTCTGTGCTGCCTTTACTACTCTTTGAAGCCTCTCCCTGTCTGCCACGGTGTAGCTGCTGTACCGTCCTGTGATACAGCACGTCAGCAGGCTCTCGATGGATGAACGGTAGAAGGTCAGCAGCAAGTTGGAGTCCAGGTTGTGCTTCCTGAGGACTCTCCGGAGGTGTAGCCGCTGCTGAGGCTTCTTGATGACCGCTGTGGTGTTTTCTGACCAGGAGATGTTGGCGAAGACAAGGACTCTGAGAAACCAGAAGGTGTGGACCCTCTCCACACACTCACTGTTGATGTAGAGGGGGGCTAGGTCGGTGCTGTGCTTCCTGAAGTCGACAATGATATCCTTGGCTTTTCTGGTGTTCAGAGCCACATTTTTCTCTGAACACCAGGCTGCCAACTTCAGGACCTCCTCTCTGTAGGCTGCCTCGTCTCCCTTTGAAATGAGTCCGACTACTGTGGTGTCGTCGGCAAACTTGAAATGAGGTTGCTGTAGTGGGCTGGATTGCAGTCGTGGGTGTAGAGTACAGTACAGGAGCAGGCTCAGCACACAGCGCTGTGGGGAGCTGGTCCTCAGCGTGCGAGTGGAGGAGAGGTGGGGGCCAAGTCTCACAGTCTGGGGCCGGTTGGTGAGAAAGAGGGGGGAGGCCGAGACTGTTCAGTTTTGTGATGAGAATGTCCGGAATGATTGTCCTGAGAGCAGAGCTGTAGTCCACAAAGAGCATCCAGACATAGATCTGCTGCTGCTCCAGGTGGCTCAGCGCAAAGTGGAGAGCTACGGCGATGGCGCCTCTGTGGATCTGTTTGCGCGATATGTGAACTGGTAGGGGTCGAAGTCTGGGGGGAGATAGTCCTTGATGTGCTGAAGAACCAATCTCTCAAAGCACTTCATGATTACCGGGGTGAGGGCCACAGGACGATAATCATTTAGGCAGGTGATGGGAGACTTCTTCGGCACTGGGATGATTGTGGCTGATTTTAGGCAGGGCGGGATGACTGCCCGGGCCAGAGAGAGGTTGAAGATTCTGGTGAAGGTGATGGCGAGCTGGTGGGCACACACTCTGAGCACCCTGCCAGATATTCCATCTGGGCCGGCAGCCTTCTTGGGGTTCACTGCCAGGAGCACCCGTCTGACATCGTGCTCCTGTACAGTGAGTGGAGTGGTGCAGGAACTGGGTGGGGGTGGGGTCAGGGCTAGAGTGGTGCAGGAACCAGGTAGGGGTGGGGTCAGGGCTGGGGTGGTGCAGGCACCAGGTGGGGGAGGGGTCAGAGCTGGAGTGGTTCAGGAAACGGGTGGGGGTAGGGGTAGGGGTAAGGGTGGGGGCAGAGCTGGAGCAGATGAGTGCTGCTGTGATGTTTCAAAGTGAGCGAAGAAGCCATTATGCTCTTCTGCCAGCAGCGCACTCAGGTCTCCTGTTGTCGCATCACAGCCTCTGTAGTTTGTGATGTCTTGTATGACCTGCCACACCACCTGCATATGGTTGCTGGACAGGTGGGACTCTATGCTCCTCTTATGGTCCGCCTTGGCTATTTATATTCCTCTTTTCAGGTCAGCTCGAGCAGCCCTGTACAGAGCTCTGTCGCCTGACCTGAAGGCAGCATCGCGAGCTCTGAGGAGTGTGCGGACCCGGCCGGTCATCCAGGGTTTCTGGTTTGGGAAAACCCAAATGTTTTTGGCCACAGTCACATTTCTGATGCAGAACTTGATATAGTCCAGCACTGTTCCTGTGAATTTTTCCAGCTCCTGGTGTTCAAATAAGTCCCAGTCTGTCTGTTTGAAGCAGTCCTGTAGTTTGGAGACTGCATTGTCAGGCCAGGTCGTAACAGTCTTTGTGGTGGGCCTGACACTGCGTCTGAGGGGGGTGTAGGCTGAGGAGTGCAGGAAGGAAAGATGGTTTGACTGGCCGAGGTGGGGGAGGGGTATGGCTCTGTCCGCGTGCTTGATGTTAGAGTAAACATGATCCAGAGTTCTCCCCTCCAGAAGAACACTTGACATGTTGATAAAAGTACAGTTTTCAAGCTGGCCCAATTAAAGTATCCTGCAATTATGTGAACACCGTTGGGGTGAGCCTGCTGCTGTTCATTTATGGTGTTCAGCAGGAGTGAGAGCGCTGTGTTTACACTGGCGTCGGGTGGAATATGCAATGGCGATCACTGCAGTTAGCTCTCTCAGTAGAAAGAAAGGCCGGCATCTTACAGACATGTACTCGAGGTCTGGGGAACAGTGTTTGTCTATAATTATTCAGTTGTTGCACCAGTTTTCATGCACGTAAATACAGAGCCCCCCCCTCTGCTCTTACCAGAATCCTCAGTCCTGTCCCATCGGAGTAGAGTGCGAACTGCAAGCTGCATGCTAGCTGCATGCTAGCATCAAGTACTCCCCGGTGAAGCCAGGTTTCAATGATAATCAACACAGCAGTCACGAACATAGCAATTTCCAGCAAGTTGTAATTCCAAGTCGTCCGTTTTGTGCACCAGGGATCAGGCATTGGAGAGATACAGGCTCGGTAGAGGCGGCTTATGTGGTTTTTTTCTTAGCCTGAGCAGAACATCGGACCTGCGGCCCCGCTTCTGCTTTCTCTCCCTCCTCCGTCTGCGCCGCCTCCTAGACCCAACAGCAATCCACGGAGAGCCCGGTGGTCTCACTATGTCGTTTGGGATGTTTTGCGTGTTGTGAAAATTGCGCTCGAGTTCCAGGGGATATTATGTTTCTGGTCCGGCCACCGCCACCGCTGCACTTCGTGTTAACGCGATAACTTCAGTAATATTTCAATTACAAATTCCAAATTTTGCACAGAAGTAAGAATCATAAAGAGGAAGAACTGACTTGATTTTGGACAATTTACAATTTCTATATTGGCCACCAGGGGCCAAAAACTGATTTACGTGTTAACGCGATAACTTCAATAATATTTCAATAAGAAATTCCAAGTTTTGCATATAAGTAAGTATCATAAAGAGGAAGAACTGATTCGATTTTGGACAATTTACAATTTCTAGACTGGCCACCAGGTGCCAAAAACTGAAAAAAAAAATCAAATCATTTTATCATATCTCTAGAAATATTTGTCCGACTGACCTCAAATATTTGTCCGATTGACCTCAAATCACCACGGTTGCGCAGCTGAAAATGATACGATTTCAAAGAAACAAAGACACCCGAAACCGGCCTGAAGTGTTCGGTTTCATTTACGAGATAAATGTTGTATGAACGCGGTCAATGCGAATTATTCCGAATGAAATAGCACTGGAGGGTTCCTTCTACCCGATACATCTGTCTCTGGAGGAGGGAATCAATGAAGAAAACAGGTTATACTTCAACTCTGTTTGCATTTTGCTCAATATGACTTTTCCTGTATATTTAATACCGCGTATAAAGACATCGAATGCCGAGGTTTTCGTTTCTTCAAATGCATGCAGCCCACCGCGTCGGTAGATCCCTCGGTACGTTCATTACACCATTCTGTTGAATATGGAGGCATATATCGTTTGATTTTTCCTGAAAGTGAAATTTCTGTTCTGTTTAAGTAAGGTATATTTCAGAATTCAGATATTACTGAGTTAGTGAGTTTTTACCCTTATAAGGTGTAAGATTATGAGCTCGGATGTGAGAGCGGTTAGCTTTTCATTGCAGCGTGAATGTTATAGCGGTTTACTCAGCACTTTATTTAATGCTTGGGGGACTTCGAAGAAAAATGGACAATATTGTCAACTTTATTATGGAGAAAAGGTATGTTTTGTGTTTGGAGAGGTTACTGGTGACCAATGATGTTCAACTGCACTGATATTGATAAATTCATGCTAAACTCAACCAGAAAATCATTAGTTCATGCTGAATTTCATGCCCCAAAAGTTAATTTGTGTTAAATATATGATTAATGTATGATTTGACAGTGAACCATTTTGATGGATCTCAGACTTTGGGGAGACACCTGGATAGCTGTCTAATTTGGCTCATAGCAAGCGAGTAATTTAGAATGTAATGTTCAAGATAAATTGTACTTGTGGTCAAGAAGTTTATGATTCCAGAAATGTAAAGTTTTAAGCCCTAGCAGTTTTTCAACTGTCAGTATTATTTTTTTTGCCATTTCAAAGTTAAATTTTCATGAAGATTTTTTGTTTACAGCCCCTTTTCTCCACCAAAATCATAAAAATAAACTGAAATACGATGGGAGTCTAAATGCTTCAAGTGTTTAGACTCAATTGAGCCAAAGTTTTTCTGTCTGTAAAGCTGCAATCTTGAATTATAAAGCCTTAAATCAGGCAACACCTAAAAAGCCAGATTTGGCTTCTGCGCAAAGGGGTTAAGAAGTTTAAAACAACTGGAACAGTGGTAAACAAGCCTGGACGAGGACACAAGGTTATTTTGCCACCACGCACAGTGAGGAGGATGGTAAGAGAAATAAAAAGTTCTCCAAATCACACTGTTAAAGAATTGCAACAAATGGTAGTATCTTGGGGTCACAAAGTCTCCAAAACAGCCATCAGGCGCTATCTACATGCCAACAA
Organism: Gymnothorax reevesii; assembly: GCA_029721435.1. Classification (NCBI taxonomy): domain Eukaryota; kingdom Metazoa; phylum Chordata; class Actinopteri; order Anguilliformes; family Muraenidae; genus Gymnothorax; species Gymnothorax reevesii. The sequence goes on from CM056576.1 coordinate 60,632,549, forward strand.
GCTGTTTGGGAGGCATGGAAGGAAAAAACCTTTCCTCACTCACAATCAAAAGTAAATGTCTGGAGTTCGCTAAGCTGTACTGGGACTTCAACTGGTACCACGTGCTTTGGTCACATGAGACCAAGATACAGCTTTTTGGCAACAAACACTAAGTGAGTCTGGCGGAACACAAAAGTTGAGTATGCAGAAAAGCACCTCATGCCCACTGTGAAGTATGGAGGAGAATCGGTGATGCTGTGGGCCTGTTTCTCATCCAGACGCCCTGGGAAACTTGTTAGGGTGCATGGCAGCATGAATGCTTTGAAATACCAGGACATTTTAAATCAAAATCTGGTGGCCTCTGCCCTAAGGCTGAAGATGGGTCGTCATGGGTCTTTCAGCAAGATAATAACCCTAAACATGTGGCCAAGTCTACAGAGAAACGGTTCACCAGACACAGAATCAAGCTCCTCCCATGGCCATCTCAGTCCCCAGACCTCAACCCCATTGAAAACCTGTGGAGTAAGCTGAAGAGGAGAGGACCCAGATCACTGGATGATTTAGAGAGATTGTGCAAAGAGGAATGGTCGAAGATCCCTCTTTCTGTATTCTCCCATCTTGTGAAACATTATAGGAGAAGAGTGGGTGCTGTTTTGTTGGCAAAAGGGGGTTGTACAAAGTGTTAACATCAGGTGTGCTAATAATTGTGGCACACATGATTTGATGTAAAAGAATTATTTCTGAATGTTGGATGTTTTTCCCCACTGAATAAATGCACTTGAATTAAAGGTTGGATTTTCCTCTTTTTTTCATTGTGGTCCTATATTATTTAGAAAAAAAAACAGAATTTATTAGGAGCTAAAGAACACATCTTAACCAGGGGTGCCAAAGATTATGGAGGGCAGTGTATTTAATGAACCCGTGCCAAATTTTTCTTGGTTCATGCAAAACATTTTTGAGTTACTGACATTTGAAGTACACGGGTGCAAGTCGAAATTTGGGGGCTTCATTTTTTCCGCCATTTTTGAGTCCTCATAACTTTGCATGTAATGTAGGTAGATGGAAGAAAATTTCAGTGTTGAAAGCCACATATCAGCTCTGCTGAAAACATCAATTATAATACTACCATTTATGGCCCCAAAGCATGAAGTCAAACTTTGAAAATTTGTGATTGCAATTTTATCGGCAGCCAACTTCAAGCATCTATATTTTTGGAAATATGCAAGTTTGATAATAAAGTGTAATGTGAATAGAGGCCACTAAATGGCGGTATTTACCTTTTTTTTCTTAAGCCCAGACTGGAGATAGGCTTGGGCATGTTTTAGGCATGTCTGGGACAAGTCCCAGAGCAAAATTTAAAAAAGCCTAAAAGGTGGGAGGGGTCTGCAAAAGAGTATATAAGGAGGAAACTTGAGGGAGTGGAGTAGTAGGAGAAATTGCAAGAAGAAGGATACATTTGACCAGAACTGTCATTCTGTTCAAGACCTGTGAAGCTTCGTGTGGATTTTTGCCTGGGTTGGAGCATTTTCCTCACCCAGGACATCACCAAGCAACTCAACCAAAGGGACTATAAATATTTTTGTTCTTGTGTTTAACAAACTTGGTCAGTAGAGAAGATAGTAGATTAGTTAAAAGTCTTTGTTTGATTAAATGTGTTTAAGTTTTAAATTTTTGTCTATCATCCTTTGCTGTCATAAATGTCATAACAAATTGGGGGCCATAACACTATGGTCACAGCGGAGCAAAAATGCTATCAGATAGTTTTTGAGATATTAATGACTGACAGAAAAAATGACCGCAAACACTGATTTTCTAAGTCCAAAATGCTGAATTGCTCAAAAATCAGGACGTAAAATTTTCTCATTTTGCAAGGGATCATCAAAACATCATAAGGAAGGCTCACAACAAATTGGATAAAAAGTTAGACAGTTTTGGAGATATTAATGAAAGACTGAAAAAAATAGCGCAAATATGATTTTCTACGTACAAAATGCTTAATTCCACAAAAACAGGGACGTAGAATTTTTTAATTTTCAGATTGAATATTCAGAATATCATAAGGTAGACTCAGACCAAATTAGAAAACAAGTTATCAGACAGTTTTTGAGATATTAAAATGTGAATTGAAAAGTTGATGCTGGACAGACAGACGGACGCTGGACGACTTGGCATTAGAAAAGCTCTGCTAACTGTGACTATGGTCACAGCGGAGCAAAAAATTTAATAAGCATGATTTACCAGCATTAAGGATTCATTTTGTAATTGCAGGAAGATCTGAAAAACCTACTTTTTGGCAATTTTTGAAAGATTTTGTGACACAGAAGGATTAATGGCTAGAAGTTCATCTTATTATCAAAATGTAGATGAAAATGAGTTCTTCCAAATGACCTAGATTTCAATGACCAATGAGCCATCCCACATGGAATTGTGTGGTCCAAACCCTTGACCAAAACAAGGTTTTTCAAGTTTTCAGATCTTGCTGTAATTATAAAACAAATCCTAATGCCCGCAAATTGTGCTTATTTTTATTGTTCTGTTTCAAGCTATATATCTGATCACAGGTCAGTTATCACACTTATATATTTCCAAAGATATAAATGTCTGAAGTTGGCTGCCAAGAAAATCACAATCACAAATTTTCAAAGTTTGACTTCATATTGCCAGACGACAAAAAACACATGGCAGTATTATAACTAGGCTTATGCCGTCGGAGGCAACGGCTGGGGGTATCTCCCCGAACGCCCCTAATCATCCAATTCACCCATCCTCGAATAGACCTTGAATACACTTTCATTTGAGCTTAATTTCAGGTCAATCGGTCAAATGGTTCTGAAATTATGGTCAAAATGGTAATTTTCCATCACAAAGCGCCACCTGGTGGCAAAATATTGAACCATACAGGTATGATGTCATCATGTGACACGTTGTGAGGTCATGACTTTGCAGTTGCACATAGTCTCATGTCAATTGGAGAAATAGTTCCAAAGATATAGCAAAAATGGTGAATTTTATGTGACACAGCTCTACCTAGTGTCGAAATTTTGAACCAAACAGGTATAATGTCATCGTGAGACACATCCTCAGGTCATGACCTTTCATTTGCACTTGATTTGAGGTCAATCGGACTAATATTTCCAGAGACATGATAAAAACAGTGATTTTTTCTGTTTTTGGCCCCTGGTGGCCCATCTAGAAATTGTAAATTGTCCAAAATCAAATTGGTTCTTCCTCTTTATGATACTTACTGATATGCAAAACTTGGAATTTTTAATTGAAATATTACTGCAGTTATCGCGTTAACATGTAAATCAGTTCTTGGCCCCTGGTGGCCAATCTAGAGATCGTAAGAAGTCCAAAATCAAATCAGTTCTTCCTCTTTATGATACTTACTTAAGTGCAAACTTAAAATTTGTCATTTAAATATTACTGAAGTTATCGCGGAACAGTGATTTTTTCAGTTTTTGGCCCCTGGTGGCCTATCTAGAAATTGTAAATTCTCCAAAATCGAATCAGTTCTTCCTCTTTATGATAGTTACTTATATGCAAAACTTGGAATTTCTAATTGAAATATTACTGCAGTTATCGCGTTAACAGTGAAATCAGTTTTTGGCCCCTGGTGGCCAATGTAGACATCGTAAATTGTCCAAAATAGAGTCAATTCTTTCTCTTTATGATACTTACTTATGTGCAAAATTTGGAATTTGTAATTGAAATATTACTGAAGTTATTGCGTTGACAGTGAAATCAGTTTTTGGCCCCTGGTGGCCAATCTAGACATCGTAAATTGTCCAAAATATAGTCAATTCTTCCTCTTTATGATACTTACTTATGTGCAAAATTTGTAATTTGTAATTAAAATATTACTGAAGTTATTGCGTTGACACATAGCGCGGCGGCGGCCGGCCCAGAAACATAATATCTCCAGGAACTCCCTTCGGCGTTCAGGGATATAATTAATGTTTTCAGCAGTGCTCATGTGTGGCTTTCAACCCTGAAATTTTCGTTCATCTACCTACATCACATACAAAGTTCAGCCTGGTGCCTGTGCCTCGTTGCGCTTCCGCTCAAAGTGAGGCCCTAGTAACAATTACTCAATGGCTGCCCCCAGTGAAGGAAATCGAAAATGGTGGACCAGGTAGGTTAATCATCAAAATGTCTTCGTTTTGATATTTCTAGGAGGTGTCATGAAACGTCATTGTGGTCATAAATACATTTCGATATACCATGTTAATTACCAATCTCTATAAATTTTTAGATCAAAAGGATAATTTTATTTTGGCACGTGTACTTGCCGACAGTGGCGTAGCCAGAGGGGGTGCTGAGACACGTCCCCTTTTGACTGCAATTAGTAGTTCTCAATCATTTTCAATTATTGACACTTTTTCCAATTATCGTAACTGGCAACCGATGACGCGGTTTCTCTCCGTATGCGATCTAACAGCGATTAAATCATGGGCTAAATTCAGTCCAGCTGCAGAACACGAACAGAGAATTGGGTTGCACAAAACTTCCGTTAAGAACAATTATTTAGCTCCTCTAAATGATCGTAACGCTTCTGTTCTATGACAAAAGCCTAACCTGCTATTTTGGAGTTTTAACTGACCTGTCTTTAGAGCATTATGAAAACAAATGAATGTCTTTGTGCAGATGTCTTTGTGCAGGGGAAATATCACGCTGTCGCTATAGGCCTCTTGAGTGCCGCAATAAAGGCCAAAGGAAATTGTGTGATTAAGAAATGGTTCGTTATCCATCTTTGTTGTAGGCCTCCTTATGTCTTTAATTAAAGGGCCACTGTACGGGGATCACTTCTGCAACAGACCTTTCACCCCTTCTTCAGTGGGTTTTGCACCAAAATTGCCACTTAAGAATTACTGATACCTGATTAAATAACATCTATGTAGTTTACATGTGATTTAAATTTGCCGATTACAGCGCCCTCTTCAGGTTGTTCAGTAAGGTACAAAGAATATTTCTGCTAAGTTTCATCAATGTACTCAAAAAGTGATATATACCCGATTGCTGCGCCCCCTTTAGGCACTTCTTAACACCTAGTTTACAATTTAAGAATCCTGAAACTGATCACCATGCCAAAACACAACCTTTGGCACAGGTTTGATTACTATACTCAAAATGTGATTGAAATAGATTTTGGGGGGTAAATCAGGCAGCGCCCCCCATGTAACGCACCTGCAAAAAAAAAAAAAAAAACATAAGAATGGCTATTTCACTCCAACTGAACTAAAAGAGGACCAATCCTTTAGTACTCAAGATGTGATTTAAGTCCCCGCTAGCCCCAGCATTATTTTCAATGATGTTTAGATTCAACAGGGCAGGCTCGAATCACGACTGCGTGTGTCAAGTGAAAAACCAAATTAGTTGATTTAGTAACTAAGGAAGCAATTACTTTTTCACATATGACTTGTTGAAATATGCACAGGCATGCCCGGAAAAGATGACATCTTGAAGGAGGCTCGTACTACTCCAGTACTTTTCTGCATTAATGTTGACTGAAAAGTTTAAGTTACTCTTGACAAAGGCAATGACACAACCCAATACCATCACGGACCATTGCTTTCGGGCTCGTTACTGACAACAGTCTGGATGGTCCTTTTCTTCCAAAATATTGACCAGACATGCTGACTCTTCTGACCACAATACATGTGTGACGGTCCACTGCAGATGACTTTCATGCCTTGAGAAGCAGATGGCACTACTCAACACTCTTAACAAGTCCTCCTTTTTGCACGGTTAAGTTTTCACTTACAATGTGGATGGAACTACCTACTGTAGTACTTGAAAAAGGTTTACCAAAGAGATGCTGAGCACCATGTGATCATGCTGTTGTAAATTAATGAAGTCTCTTAATGCAGTGCCATCTGAGTGATCAGAGATCATGGATATTCAGCTTTGGCTAGCACCATTGCCCTTTACACACAGAAATTCCTCCAGATTTCTTAAATCTTTTAATTATGTTATGCACCATAGTGGGTGAGATATTCAAATTCCTTCTCATCTTTCTTTGAGGAAGTTTCTTTTCAAACCTCCTAATGATATTCACATGCATTTGTGGGCAAATTGACTATTCTCAGCCCATCTTTGCTGCTTAAGTACTCCACCATTTCTGGATGTTGCTTTTACTTGAAATCATGATTATAATCACCTGCCAACATCAACATTGAGTAACATTCAATTTTTTTGACCCCCTTGCAATTCCTGAATTGCCTCCGTCCAAAATTTCTGTGGAACTTGCTGCACCCCTAAATGCCAGGAGCGGATGCACGTTTACAAATAATTTGAGGTTGACCAAACAAAACATCAAATATCTAGTCCTCCTACTGTCTGCAAGAAAATAAAAGTCAAAGTAAATTTAGAAGTCCCTGCTTTCTTTTTAGATGCATGTTCCATACTGTCCCAACCTTTTCAGAGTTGGGGGATGTACAATTTAGAACATACTAAAACATTCACTAACTATTTTCGGTGTACAAGTGGTTTGGAAGTTTGCAATTTTGGGTGCAGCCCTTGATATGTGCACTCAGGGAAAATCCATAGTGGATGTACAAGCCATAACTAGCTGTTACTCACCGAACCTAAGGAGCCCCTTGATATTTGCTCTCCAGGCTCATCACATTCTTCGTCAACCTAAAGTCACCAAGATCGCAGGAAAAATGAATGAGAACCACTTCCGCAAACAAACAGGTGTGTGTGTGTGTGTGTGTGTGTGTGTGTGTGTGTGTGTGTATGTGAGAATGAGAAATATGGTAGGGGCATACAAATTGGGGTGTACAGTGGACTCCAAAATTACTGGCACCCCTGACTGGTAATGCACAAACAATACAAAAAAACAGATAATATAATTATAGAGAAACAGAATATACTGACATTTATGAAATAAAGTACTTCACTCCAATAATGTTTCATTGGAAACAACCAAAATTAAAACAATAATTTAATACAAAATAAATGACAAAATCAAGGTTTCACCTTATTGGCACCCTTCATTTAGTACTCAGTGCAACTACCTCCAGCAAGGATAACTGCATGGAGTCTTTTCCTGTAATTTTTCACAAGTTTAAGGCACACATTTGGGGGGATTTCGGACCATTCCCCTCAGCAGAACCTTTCAAGATCCTTCTCATTCTTGGGTTTGCATTGATCAACCGCCCTCTTCAACTCGGCCCACACGTTTTCAATTGGATTTAGATGACCATTGCAGAACACTGATTTTGTTGTCGCAAAACCTTTTCAGAGGCCAACTCCCAGCATTCAGCAGGTGCAACCAGATGTCAGCCAAAATATCCTGATACTTGGAGGAATTCAGTATGCCATTAATCTTATCCAGTGCACGTAGACTGCTTGAATAAAAACAGCCCCAAAACATGACAGACCTGACATCATATTTCACCGTGAGTATGAGGTGCTTCTCCTTGTATGAATCTCCATTTCAACGCCAAATATGCTGATGCTGTATCTGACCAAAACATGCAATTTTGGTCTATTCAGACCAAAGCACCTTGTTCCAGTAATAATTTAAATGACATTGGGCAAACTCCAAGTGCTTGCTTTGGTGTCTTCTGGTCAAGAAAGGATTTTCTTCTGGCAATCTTTCCAAACAGCCTGTGGTTGTGGAAGTGGCGCCTGATGGTTGTTTTTGAAACCTGGTGAACCCAAGATGCCACTAAGGCCTGCAAATCCTGCATAGTGATTCTTGAGAATTTTATTGCTTCTCTCACCAGTCATGTCCTTTACCCTTGAGGTATTCAAGAGTTCCATATCTTCAGAATTTTTTAATAATTTCCCTGACAGTGCACAGTGGCGAATCTTCTTCCAGCCATTGCTAGACTTATGAAGGTCTATTACCATCTGTCTCCTTTGAATAGACAGTTGTTTTGCTTTCTTCATGATGTTGGATGACAAAGGAATATTGCATGTGTGTTACCTCATTTTTATGCCCAGGTGAAACAGGAAGTGATATAATGGCTCAATACAGTTCCTCAACACTTAAAAGTGGAATTTAAAACTTGGTTTAATTTTGGTCGATGTTATATACAATAATCTTTAAGGGTGCCCTTAATTTTGAAACCTTGATTTTGAAGAAACTGATTTTTAATTCAATGATTTTGATTGGTTCCATGGGAGCATAAATATTGTATCGTATTTCTCACATTTGTATATAGAGTTTCTCTATTAATTTATATATATATATATATTTTTTTTTTTTTTTAGATATTTTAAAGCCTTGTCTGTGCATGGCCAGTCAGCAGTGCCTTTAATTTTGGAGCCCAATGTATGTGTGTTCATAGTATGTACGTACAGACTCAAATTAGTCTTACTATATAATAAATAAATATTGTGACTCCTGAGCCTGAGGTATACCATTTAATCATATAAATAATTGATTAATTTGTGCTGTCCTTCTTCTCTCTCTCACACACATACACACCCGCCAATTAGTAAGCCCAGCAGTCAATTCCCAAATTTGCAGCCAGAAACATTCAAAGGTCAGGTCATTGCACTCACATTGTAATTGTGGGGACTAAGGTACTTGAAGTGTCCAAAACAGGCATAGCCAATGCAGATGAAAATTGTCACACACAGAACGACTAAAGTAAAGAGTGAGGTGTCCGCCATGAACCCTAAAACAAAGCAAAGAAAATAGAACTTTCAGTATGGTTTCCAAAAAAGGCGCATGACAGTCATGACAGGATGACCAATGATACATTGCAAAACATACCCTATAAGGTCGCAACGCTCCTGCAAAGCCGAAGCAAAAAGCAAAAATGGTCAAGTAATATGTAGGTGCCTACCAGAGCGGATAACTGAGAAGAAGTATAGCCAGAGCAGGCAGATGATGGGTGCAGCCATGGCCTGGTTAACTGCACTTAGGTGAACTTGTCTGTCAAGGCGGGTGGGCAGGTAGGCGTAGTAGAGATTGTGCTTGTCCACAAGGTGCTTGAGCATAACGTATAGGAGACCTGGCAGAGAAAATGAGTTTTGGGATCAACGGCCTTGCAGAGAAATTGGTAGGCTTTGTGCCCACAGCTTTCACATAGATTGACTTGAAGTCCAGAGCAAGTCTGAAAAGCTTTGAGACTGGTGTGATGAACAGGAGGAGTATATGTACATGTGTGTGTACATGCATCATATCTCACTGGGTGAATAGGTTGGCACAGTGTGCATGTGTGTACTGTCTGTTGAACAGGTCTGAACAATAAGATACCCACAGAGTCAATAACCAATGAAAGATCACTGATAATACAGATGATATCTACAGAATGATGACTGACTGGGCTATAAAGGAAACTGAGGAGTTCATCAATCAGCAAATGAACATTATAAATAGTTTACAGGTCTATCATTTTAAGTATTCTTAGATTTCAGAAAAATGTCATGGTGTGGCAATCAACTCTCTCTCAAGAATAAAATATGGTATTTAATCGAACACGCTAGACCAGAGGACGAAAACAAGAGCAACTGAATGATCTTTACATCCATGCTCTATTGAACAAGTCAATCCAGATCTAGAGGGGTCCGACCCATCCTCTCGATTAATCTCAGGGACCATGTGTGAGATGGACAACCTGGCAAAACCCTGAACGTGGAGCCAAAACTTATTAATTATCCCTTGGTGGCTGGTTTCAGCATAAACCCCTTCTTGATTAACCCCAATCCCATCTTGTTAACAGATGGGCCATGGGGAAACTTATTAAAAAAATCAAATCCGTACCAAATAATTTTATTCCGAAAGATAGTTTGTGATTTTAGGTAGTTCTTACCATACTGATGCATACTCGAGTTAGATTTTTTTTTGCTGACGAGTTTGGTTTTAATTAGTTATGCTATTTTATTGTACAAACCCCAAATCTAATGAAGTTAGGACATTGTGTAAAACCTAAAAAAAAAAAAAAAAAAAAAAAAAATAGGCGTGCAATGCACGGAATACCCCTCAGCCCGATGTCGAAGTTTTTGGAGATGCCCACCCAACCGCCGGCCCGCCCAACCGCACGAAGGATAGCAATACCCCGTCAGCCTTTAGGGCTGAGGAGTAAAAAACAGAATGCAATGATTTGATATCTCATAAACCCGCATTTTATTCACAATAGAACATAGACAACATATCAGATGTTGAAAGTAAGACATTTGACCATTTCATGAAAAATATTCGCTCATTTTGAAAAAAAAAAAAGAAGAAGTTGGAACAAGGCCATGTTTACCATTGTGTAGCATCCCCTCTTCTTTAAACAAGAATCTGTAAATGTCTGGGAAGTGAGGAGACCAATTGCAGGAGTTTTGGAAGAGGGATGTTGTCTCACTCTTGTCTGATGGAGGATTCCAGCCACTGAGCAGTCCTGGGTCTCCTAAGCCAGATTTTGAATGTTATGAAGCGCCAAATGTTTTCTATTGGTAAAAGGTCTGGCCTGCAGGGAGACCACTTAAGCACCCGGACTCTTCTACAGCGAAGCCATGCCGTTGTAAAGGATGGAGTATGTGGGTTAGCATTGTCTTGCCAAAATATTTAAGGCCTTCCCTGAAAGAGACGTTGTACAAAGTAAAACCTCTTTATACTTCTCAGCTTTGATAATGCCTATGTCATAGGCATTAATGCAACCGCATGCCATCAGAGGTACAAACTTTTGAACTGAGGGCTGGTAAGCTGGATGGTCCTCCTCCTCTTTAGTCCGCACAACACGGTGTCCTTGGTTTCCAAAAAGAATTCAAAATTTCGATTCATCTGACCACAGAACAGTTTTCCATTTTGCCTCAGTCCATTTTAAATTAACTTTGGCCCAGAGAAGAGGGCGGTATTTCTGGATCGCGATCACATATGGCCTCTTCTTTGCATGATGCTGCTTTTACTTACATTTGTAGATAGCACGGCAAACTGTGTTCACAGACAATGATTTCTGGAAGTGTTCCTGGGCCCTTGAAGTGAATTCCAGCGCAGAATTATGCCTGTTTTTAATGCAGTGCCACCAGAGGGCCAGAGGATCACGAGCATCCAAAATTGTCTTTCAGGCCTGTCCCTTGCGCACAGAGATTCATCCAGATTCTCTGAATCTTCTGATCATATTATGTACTGCAGATGGTGGGATATTCAAAATTCAAAATAGCCATCAACAATGACTCCATCAACGAGTGGGATAAAAGAATTCTGCAGTCGTTAGTGATTTCAAATGTGCTCCGATTCTGCAGAAGGCAGGACAAAAATTATCACATCACTCAAAAGGACCACGAACGATTGCGGAAATCAAATTTAAAATCGAAGTTCTCATTAAAAATCCTGCAAGTTTGATTTATGAGGTAGGCATCCACAAAGATAGGATTTGACAACTTGAAAACCTTGAACTTTGATGTTTTGGACGAAGTTAACAGAGATGCCAAGGCTTACGTCCTATGCGTGAGTTTCTCCTCTTAGTGACATTCACTTTTCTGTGCTGTAGTCAGCAATTATTCAATCAAAGCGCACCGAGGAAATTCACGCCCGGAATTTAAGTGATCGTGCATCAAGTTAATCAGTTTCACATGCATTACGGTGGATTTCCCCACTAATGACACGGAAATTGATTATGACAGGAATTCTCAGGCTTGTCTTTACTGATGGATTAAAAGCAATGGAATTACATAAAAACGTTTCAAATGGTCTTATTTCATTAAAACAATTTAAACGATCATAAAACACAGGTATTGTTTCCAATCCCCGAGTAAAGAGAAGCACCGGACGTCCGGAGTCATAATCGCTTTCCATGTTACTTCTGATGAGGCGCCCCTTTACGCAAGTGAAACGAAAACTTCAATGCACAAGGATTTTAATTCCGCATGAGAATCTCACTCGGCATTCAATGGATAATTACGGGCTACGGTGAATAAGCCTAAAAATTGCGTAAGACCTACGCCGAATGCGTGACGCTTGGCATCTCCAAGTTTGGTGAATATACCAGTTCATTGAAATCACGTGGTTTGCATTTTAATGAGGTCCTTTTGAGCTCTGTGAACGAGTGCTTACCCCAGCATTTGTGAATCGCTGTACGCATTTGTGGATCTTCCGCGGCAGAAGTGTAGCAAAAGTAACATGTAAGAACCCATCCAATCCCAGTGCCTGATATTTACACAGAGTTTGTTGTACGCATTTGTGGATCTAGAAATAGACACGGATACTTCTACACATTTGTGGATCGTAATATAAATTGTTTTTACGCATTTGTGCATCCGGTTACACATTTGTGGATCGAAATACAAATTATTTTTACGCATTTGTGCATCCGGTTACACATTTGTGAATCTTGTTACAGGCACGGACTGGATCTTTTGACAGAATTGAATTCATTGCTTGTTTTCTTTTATCTTGTTGATGATGAACCAAGCTGTTGTTGAGCATGCTCAGTATTTTTACTACTTTCTGATAAACTGATTTTCATTTCTGTGCTCATGACGGCCAGCTTAGAGGACAATTCTGCCGTTTTTGAACTTGGGCCCTCTTTTCCTATCGATTTGTGTCTAAATGATGGATAGGAACAAAAATCTTTTATTTGGTCTGATATTTAGCGAGAACACTATAAATTAGCATCAATGAAAATGCTGCAATGTAACTAACTGGGTATCTGTGTCAAAACACATTCACTAGAAGTGCATGGTTTTGGCACTGTTGGACACAGACTAATTAGAAGCATCTGACATTATGGAAAGGATCCTTTCAAAGATAGACATGAGCCGAACATGTAACTAAGGTCTTGCTCAAGAAGGAGCCTGGATCTGAAATCCAGCAGGAGGAGAGCAGAGCCAATCTGAGTGAAAGTCTGGGGAAGTGTGGAGTACAGAAAGCAAAGCTTAGTTTAAAGATAAAAAAGTAAAAAATGGTTCGTATTGGCACAATTCTGAATTGCGGTAACAAAATGAGGCACTACACTTCATGAAGCTTTCATAGACTACACTTGAGGGACAGAGAAATGCGGAAGATGTGGCTAGCTGCGCTATACATGGATGAAAACAATCCTGCCTGTACACTGTGCCTCGCAGACCGTCGTGTTTGCAGTGACCATTTGACCGGGACGATTACTGCCAGTGAAATAGGAGAAACAATCAAACACCAATGTAGCTCTACATTGACGAGAGTGAACATTTTTTGGCACAGAGGGAATCATGGCTAGAAGAGACGCCTGGTATGAAAATGTCGATCAAAATAAGATCTTTCATATGCCATAACTTGATTTGATCAGTAGCCCATCCCACATGGTGATACCACCCCTTGAAGTTTTCCTAACCTGCACATTTTCAAGCAAAATCATGACACATCCATGGTTCCAATACCGGTTTTTATAGCACCTCATTGTTATTAAATTGGTGCCGTGATGTTACTGAAACTTACATAGTTCCCATAATATTGAAGCTTGAAGTTGGCTACAAAACATATCTCGAAGAAGACATTTTGGCTTAAGATTGTAACACCTCAAATGGGCATACAGTTGATTTAATTGCACTTTTTACAGTGCTCCAGTATGTCTTTCAGTTCTGAAAATTTTATTCAGCTATCTGTAATAAAAATTAAGTTATGAGGGCTCAAAAATGCGAGAAAAAAATGGTGAGAGTTAGAAAGCACGAAATTTCAACCTACCCCCGTGTACTTACAGAGCCTATAACTCATAAAATATTCCCAAGATCAATATAGAATTTGCCGAGGATTCATTAAATGTACTGAAGTTATTGCGCCAGAAAACTCAGCTGATTCTGAGGGGGTGGGAACTTTTTCCAGATTTAGTTGATTTTATATGGAACAACAAATTGATACAGATGAGATGAGGTAACTATTCGCATGTTGTGGTTGTTGGTAAAGCTTGGAGTGTCTGTCAGCCAATCACAAAATGCAGGTATAACGGTTTCATCATTACATAATAACATTATCAAATTGATTGATTAATGCGTGCTTGAGTGCAAAAGGATCAATTGTGTGCGGGTTAACTCACCGAAGGGCACAATGACGGGACAGATGATGCTGTAGGCCATGATAACAGTGACGACACACAGAGTCCAGCCGTACATGGCGCCATATTCAAACTCATATGCCTGATTCTGAGGAGGAACAAGGAATGAGTGAACAGCTGGCAGACAGTGGAGGAGGGAGGGTAATGGGGTATGAGGCACAGGGCAGGGCCTCACCTGTTTTATGTATTTCCTCTCAGCTGCAGAGGTGGCCAGTGCCATACGCACTGTGTAGAGCAGCAGCCCGGGTAAACGCAGCAGGTCCATCCCTGATCCAACCAGCGCTGCAGCAATGACATAGTTCACAAAGAAGGCGCCCTGATCTGGCAGGAACACACATCTGCAAAGGACACAGGGGATGGGGGGGGGCAAGTGAGTGCAGATAACTATAAGTATACTGGTTATCAATATAACTATTATTTAATGGTAATGGTTAATAATTAACTACGGAGAATGAAAACTTCAAAAATCAAAGTACGATTTGGGAGTAGGCAAAAATCGTAAATCCAAGACGGTCCAGTCAGAAAGATAATCACAATGAGAACAGGGGGAATTGAACGAGGCACAAGTAAACATGAGTGAACGATCTGACAAGGCAGTGCTGTGAAGAGACACCTAATATACATTTCAGGGAGGTCACATAATAACAGAACATGTTAACATGTTGCAAGCAGTCAGACAGATTACAAGGGAGCAACACATTAGGGAGAACCTGATCACATGAAATTGGCAGAAGCCGAAACGCGGACAGGGATCACGGGACAAACCTACAGACAATTATACAGCTACAGTCAAGGAGTTCTACCGTGCACAGATACTAAGAGAAAGGAAAGCATAAGCAGGTCTGGAGACTCAACTGAAATGCAGCAGCAAAGATTAGGGAGAGACAAGAGGCGGAGACTAGAATAGGGCTGAGAGCTTGTTAATCGTAAGTGCAGCTATACAATCCCGAGTGCTCGTTAGTAAGTTAGTCTTATATACAATGTTAGTCTTGGTTAGTAAATTAACAAAAACAACAAAGTGTTAGAACAGTATGTGTTAGTAATATAGAAAAAGCAAGGAGAAGGAAGTAAACGAGATTGGTAAGGAGGATTGAAACCCAGAAACCATTAAATCACCCGAAGGAGTGGTACGCATTACTGGGGCTGTGAGCAAAAACAAGACCAAAGACCAGACAGGGGAAGACAAAGTGCAATGCATGGATAAATCAAAACATGGACCGGAATAAAACTATGGCGATAAGTAAAACATGGAAAACCAATACTAAGACAATGCATGAACAAAAAAGCAACCAAATCACAATACACATTTCTAAAGAACAGTCCGACAAGACAAGGATCAAAATACACATATGGCAGTCAGGACAAAGACATGGCAAGGCAGAACCAGAATCACAACATAATGATTTAATTGAAAATTATTAAATGATCCCAAAGATAAAAATTTTTTTAAGATATGGAATTGTTGAAAACCTCAAGGGAAGAGGACGCAACTGCATTCCGCCCCCCAGGATACTGAGGAGGAGAGTGAGTGAAGCAACAAAATTCGCAAGAATCACTTAAGAACCAATTTTTCTAAGGTTCAGACAGCCCGGATTGATGACCCCCCTGGATTGGGCTGAATTTTTTTTGTGAGATGGTTATGGTACCCAAACTTCAAAACCCAAACCGTTCCATGGTTGACCTCTTGTAACCAAAGTAACAGCGCCCCCTATTTTGGACCCCCTGGGGCAGTAACAAAAAAAGTTACAAGTCCCCACCCCTCTAATTCATAACTTTGAGGGTGTCCCAGTTTTTAGTTTCTTGATACGAAGGCTACATGGAGGGTGCAATACTATAATACTGTTATTTTCCTGGGACACCTTCAAAGTTGCCCAATAGGGGGCGCTAAAAGCGCTCCAGGCTGAAAATTGTTTAAATTAGGCTTCCCATTATTTTGAAACTTTGAGGGTATCCCACAAATTTTATTGCAGGTATTGTTCATTTGGGAGGTGTCTGATAGGTTTGTACCGTTATTTCAGTGGGACACCCTCAAAGTTGGGAGAAAAAGCTGTCCAGAAAGGGTCCCGACTCAAAAGAGGGTAAATAGAGGTCTTTTCAGAACCCGATTTCTCAAAACTTTGAGTATGAATTCATAAACATGTTACAGCATTTGAAAGGAATAGACCTAAATGTTAAAACAAAACAAGAAAAAAGTGGGATCTCCTGTAATGAACTTTTAGTAACAAAAAACAAAATTGCACTAGGCGGCAGTCACTGTTCAAATACTAGGGCACCATAAGGCCATTTCTATATATTTTTTGTATTGTTTGTGCACTGCCAGTCAAGGGTGCCAGTAATTTTGGAGCACACAGTAGGTTTTAGCAACTTGAGCTTCAGAAAATTGATTTTCCGATGTTAGCCATCTTGTATGAGCAATCACCTTGAACTTATAGATTTCCAAAGCAGCCTCGAGAAACATGCGGCTTGCAAAATTTGAAGTCAATCGGACAATAGATTTTGGAGTTATGACCATGTGTGCCACCTAAGGATGGCCACCTATGCCACCTAAGGATGGATTAATGCCAAATTTGGAAGACATAAGTCTAATGGCCTGCAGATGAGGAATCTCAGATTTGCTAGTGACTGGAGATAGTGATAGAGGCCACGTCCACAAATCTCATTGGCTTACCGCAGCCATCCCTTTAAATGCAGCAACTTCATTTATAGAACATTTTAAGATCTTGGAATGCAGATACTATGTACCAAATATCATGCAAATTTATAACACAATCTAGAAAAAGATAAATTTTAAATGGTCTTATCAAATTTGTTACATCTAGCTTCTATAGTTTTTGTTCTGCAAACACTTTTAGGGAACAGAAAATAAAAAATAAACGATGATCAAAACAATTACAAATCGAAACAAACACAATAAGATTCCAGCACTAAGTGCTTAGACCAATAATTAACAGGATACAATAGGAGCGACCTGATATAGCATAAAACTGTCATAAATTGGGAGATGAGATGAGTGGAAGGGATTTCTTGTGGACATCCGCACTTCCGGTAATAGGGCCAGCTTCGCCAAGCCAATGTATGCAACCGCAGGCTAGGTTGCAAAGCCACAGCTGCTGCGGCATGCAAGTGATGAAGTGAATATATAGGATGTAATTTATTATTTGAATTATAGTCTTAATTCTGATCTTTTTAAACTGTATAAAAATAAAAATTAAATAAACGTCTCATATTTACAGTATGACTCGGCGAGATGGCGTTTGCACTGTACTGCACGCGGATTACGCCGCGTGTTACGGCCGCCTGAAGCGCGGCGCTAAAACGCTTTGATTGTAGTAATTGAATTATAATGATCAGGTCCAGAGCCGTGATCGGGTCTTCACATCGGCGGGACAGGAAATAAAGAATGCGCTGTCACCACCGTGTGAAATTGCAGAAACCTCCAAAGGGGTTTCTGAGCGTATCACGCGACGCGTCCAGTTAAGCGTGTTCCATAGTCAGCCAATAGAAATTCAGGAAACTCTCCCACGTGATGATCTGCAGGCCTGACAGATTTTTTTAAAAAGACGAGGCTAATTACCCTGTCAAACTCTGAGACACAACCCTGTTCGCTTTCATTTACAGGCAGAATGGGACGAAAGGAAGAAGACAATCAAACTGAGCGTTTTATTATCGAAGTGAAGAAAAACAGAGTGCGAGTCTCCCCTAATCTGGGAAAACCTAGTAACTCATTGTGGTAGAAAGTAAGTTAGAACTATTTTTGAAATTACTAAGTTACTAATCATCAAATAAACTGCCTAGTCACCAATTTGCTCTTTTTTAATGATTTTTTTTTTTTTTCTTACAGCAAGTTTATCCTGAACGACTTCAGTTCTTTTGTTTTCTCATCTTCATGAAAAAGTGAGTAACTTGGTTTTACCAGATTAGGGGAGGAGTTTCCAGCTAACTCTGAGGACAAAGCGTGTACACCCACTTTACCTGCCAAGGTGTAGACCGCTCACCGCTGCTTATTACGCAGCGCTTGCTCAGAGCGTTTTTCGCGGCGTTAACGCGCATCATAAACCGCGTATGTGTAGCCAGGCCCTTAGAGTTCATACAGAGCGTTGCCCTTGCCTACGCCAAATTCTCTAATCTAATCCTGTGTCCACGTCTTTCAAGTAAACGCTATAAATCGCGATTGTGTAAGTGTTTGATTGCGTGCAGATACAGGTGGAAGTTCAGTCATCTATATTTTGACCTTTGAGCCATCGATGATCATATCCACCTTGCAATGTGCTGTATTATATATCAGGTCGATTCCATTGCCTGCACTGTATGAGTATATTGAATCTGAACTCCAAACAGGACACCTTTGTATGTAGACTGGAAAAACCAGATATGATAGCAGGAGGTATTGCAGAAGAATGACTTACTCAAACCTAAGTTTTCCTTGAGACAAAAACTTGGTGTCGAACAGCCATCGAAAAAATAGGTCCAAACTGAGGAAGACAAATTTATAGGTTAGACTATTAATTCTGTATTTATGTGTATTCATGACAGATCATCACTACAGTCACTTCATCAGCATTATTCTCATCAGAAGTAAAGACAAACAAAAAAAAATTGTAAAAAGTAAGTTTTTTTTTTTCAATTTATTTGAGTGGGGCATATGCACAATAGTTTGAAGGAGCAAAGGTTGTGGGTATGGTCTGAGGAGGGGAAAAGTGATCAAAAGCACAGAAGACATGAAGATTACTGATTAATAACACAATAATATGTCATTTATGGATGATAGACGTGTGATGAGCATTCACCGGACGATGATTTTGACTGTTAGGTGTGCTGATTATGTAATAAATGGTCCAGTTCTTAGGTTTGACTAGTTATCATCTCATAAAGGTTGTGGTTGATAATTATGGTCATTCGTTTTCGTGTGAGGAGTGCCGCTAATGAGTGTGGTTATAATTGGTCATGAGAAGCATTGAGTTGCCATGTGTGGTTTGTATTTACCTGGTAAGACCCAATGAGGGCAATATCAGCACCATGAAAAGGAGGAAGATGTAGAGTTTGTACATCATAGTCCTGTTCTCAGTCGACCTAAAACAGAGATCCCATATCAACTGCATGCACAACCTGAAGGTAGCAGAGTCACCTAGTCTAGTAAGAATTACAGCAGTAATGTTACAGTCATGTAAACTTCAACTTATCTGGCCCAATGAGACTCAGGTCTAATTCCATTTGATTATTTTATTGGGCCTTCTGCCCTTTCCTGGTGCGCATCCCTCGCTCCAAGCGACACTCATCAGTACAGGCAGACAGTGAGAAAAAGACGCAAAGACTGGAATCGAGGAGATGTGAACAGGAACTAGAGGTTCAAGCATTGACTGTATAAAACAATAGAGCTAGACTCCATGATGTCACCCACAGAGTTCTGAAAATCTCTGAGGAAGCCCAATTTGTGCTGGCTCGTGCTTCCAGTCAACACCATCTTGGCAGTGCCTGACTCTGCACAACTCCCTGGCTAATCCAAAAATGGGCAAAGAGGTGAAGCGGTGGTGGAGCAAAATGATGTGGGCAATATGAATCTTGGTTATATAAACCTTGCACTGATCTGTATAGAATTACTGAATAGCTGATGCAATAGTAAACTGCGTTGGTGCGTTGAAAGGTTGAAGCAACCAAGCAGCAATATTGTTATGCCCGGTAGTAATCAACCGTTACATTGAATCCTAGGCAGAGCTGACCCCCTATGTATTTTCTTACTTCCGAAAAAACATTTATGAAGGGATTTGACAAGACAATTCACAGAGTGAGGTCAAGAAGGATACACTGTAATTAATATGTATAACATTAACCAAGTACATTTGCGTCCTACGACTATCACCCAAGCTTACTGTCAGCTAGTCAGTGATAGCTAGGACTTCAGAAATGTAAACTCAATGCAAGACATCCTTTGGGACTAAAATACGTTGTACAAGAGTGTGTGTCACACCCAGACAATGGTTAATATTTTTCGTTTTTAAATGAAATGAAATCTTTATTTCGAACACGTTAAAAGATAAAAAAGAGATAATCACCAAAACAAATGGCCACCATGCCAATACCAAAACAAAAACAAAAAGCAAACTGTTGATAACTGTCTTGCATGAGCAGCAAGATTGAATGCTCGAAAAGGAGTAGGAAGAAGAACTTATTTAATCCTACCCCTTGTATTACCATATTCTACAGTCAAGTTATTAAATTCTCTATTATTATATTTACAATATTCACCGTCTATTCAAGAACCAATGGTACTTACAATTTGTTGACTATAATATTCAATAAGCTACTTATATACAAATATACACAGAATATTGCACCTGTATATAATACTGAATTTCTATACTTCTAGAACCCCCTGCGCACACACAGAAGAAGACATAACAAGACAATGTATCCACATTTTTCTTAACCCTGCCATTACCGTCCTGGGTCAAACTGCTGTTCCTCATCCTTATATTTATTTAAAATTTGTTTTTTATATGTTTTTTTAAACTTGCCAACGGTTTTACATTTCCTTAATTCATCTGTTAAACTGTTCCATAATTTGACCCCAGAGACTGAGACACACATGCTTTTCAAGGTAGTTCTGACACGATTTATTTTTAAGTTCAGTTCCCCTCTTAGATTATAGCCTCCTTCTCTCTCTGAGAACAGTTTATTTAGGTTGCCTGGGAGTAAGTTATTTTTTGCTTTAAATATTATTTGTGCTGTTTTAAACTCAATCAGATCTTGAAATTTTAGAGCTTGCAGTTTTAAGAAAAGTCTATTTGTGTGGTCTCTAAATCCTACATTGTGGATGAATCTGATAGCCCTTTTCTGCATTATATTTATTGTTTGAAGATTACTTTTATATGTGTTTCCCCATACCTCTACACAATAGGTCAGATAAGGTAAAATTAATGCCCAATATAAAATATATAGAGCTTTCAAGTTGAAGATCTGCCTTGCTTTTCCCAGGACGGCAATGCTCCGTGCCAGCTTCCCCCGAACATATTTAATATGTGGTTTCCAGCAGATTTTGTGGTCTAGAATTACACCAAGGAATTTGATTTCATTTACTCTTTCTATGCTAATATTATCAATGTTTAATTTTATATCTATATTTCTCTTATAATGTCCGAACAACATAAAATTAGTTTTGTTCAGATTTTAAGACAATTTATTAGCATCAAACCACCATTTTAAGGTATTCATTTCCTTTGTAATCACCTCCAAAAGCTGCTGTAATTCCACATCTGAACAAAAAATATTTGTGTCATCTGCAAATAACACAAATCTTAATACATTAAGATCTGCAAATATCATTAATATACATAATAAATAGTTTTGGTCCTAAAACGGATCCTTGAGGCACCCCGCATGTAATATTCATAAAACTTGATTTTAACTTGTATTCTGATTTATTTGTACAAATTGCTGTCTGTTTAGTAGATAACTCTTCAGCCAATCCAAAACATGACCTCGGAAACCATATTTCTCCAATTTTCTAATCAATATGTCATGATTGACTGTGTCAAATGCTTTCTTGAGATCTAAAAAACACTCCCATTGCGTACTTCTTTGTATCGATACAGTGTGTTATTTCTTCTACCAATTCTAACAGTGCCATGGCTGTCGATCTATTATTTCTAAATCCATACTGACTGTCTGTTAACAACTTGTGTTTCTCAACAAAACCATCAAATCGTTTTATGAATACTTTTTCTAATATTTTTGAAAATTGGGAAAGCACTGATATCGGCCTATAATTAGTGAAGTAGTGTTTATCGCCTGCTTTGTAAATGGGAACAACTTTTGTTACTTTCATCTTATTTGGAAATAACCCATTTTGAAAAGACAGGTTAAAAATATACATAAGTGGCTTAGTAATACCATCAATAACATTCTTCACAGTCATCATGTCAATATCATCACAATCTATACTGTTTTTGTTCTTATATCCTTTGACTACATCATAAATTTCTTTTTCTTCTACAGCTGTTTAAAACATTGAACTATTATTCCTCTCAACATAGTCTGTAGGATCAATTTCTGTTCCCTCCACCATTATTTCCTCTGACAGTTTTGATCCAATATTTACAAAAAATGAGTTGAATCCATCTGCTACATACTTCATTTTCTTAACACAGCTTCCTTCATCTATGAAATACTGAGGATATAGATCATGTTTTTTTTCATTTTTAATTACACTGTTTAGTGTACTCCATAACGCTTTTGTGTTATTTTTATTATATTCTAATTTATTACTAAAGTACTCTTTTTTACACGTTCTCATTAAATTGGTTAACTTATTTTAATATTTTTTATATTTATTTTCTGCTTCAATAGTTCTATGCTTAATAAATTCTCGATATAAGGCATTCTTTTTTTTGCAGGAATTTTGTAGCCCTTTAGTCATTCATGGTCTTCCTGTGTAGTTTCGTTTCATGTTACATTGTACTACTGGACAGTGTTTATCATATCGTATTTTAAAGATCTGTTAAAATGTTTCATATGCTTTGTTAACATCAGTCTCTTCATATATGATATTCCAATTTTGCTTTAGCAACTCATTTTTAAAGATATTTAATGTCTTCTCTGTACGGATTCTTTTATACATTATGTTACCTTTGATTCTGTTGCCCTTGCAATTACAATCATAAGCAGCAAAAACTGGTAGATGATCACTGATATCATTGATTAATAACCCACTTTTAATGTTATCATCCATTATATAGATGATATGCATTTATGCTTAGGGCACCAAAATGGCTAGCGCCGGCCCTGAACGGGATGTCTTAAAGAGGCTGAGTCTCTCAAAAGTAAAGATGGTCAGAGCCTCTCTAACCTGTGAAAGCTTGCATAAAAAACAAACAAACTGTGGAATACTTTAAAAACAATGTTCCTCAATGTCAAATTGCAAAGGTTTTGAAGGTCTCATCATCGACAGTGCATAACATCATCAAAAGATTCAGAGAAACTGGAAAAATCTCTGTGCGTAAGGGACAAGGCTGAAGACCTTTACTGGATGCCCGTGATCTTCGGGCCCTCAGATGCCGCTGCATCACTCACTGGCCTGATTCTGTCATTGACATTACTAAATGGGCGCAGGAATACTTCAAGAAACCGCTGTCTGTAAACAGTCCGCTGTGCCATCCACAGATGCCACCTAAAACTTTATCATACAAAAAGGAAGCCATTGTTGAGCATGATCCAGAAGCGCTGCCGTGTTCTGTGGGCCAAGGCTCATTTGAAATGGACTGCAGTATGGGCAAGAGAAAACAGA
Source organism: Gymnothorax reevesii (assembly GCA_029721435.1). Taxonomy (NCBI): domain Eukaryota; kingdom Metazoa; phylum Chordata; class Actinopteri; order Anguilliformes; family Muraenidae; genus Gymnothorax; species Gymnothorax reevesii. The sequence continues at coordinate 60,655,781 of CM056576.1, forward strand.
CAAAATTCCTATAGATAGGGGGGAACTGGAGGCATCACAAGGGAATGAAAGTCATTACCAATCAATTATTCTGTCCAACTCTGAAGGTTAGCCAAAACTCCCAAAACTGAACACTATGTATGAGGCGGCACTACGCAGGAAAGGCATCAGTCTCCCTTTATCTAGATAATCTACTGTGACCCTTGAAGCGAAGGATACCGCACACTCTTGTCCTGCTGCCAAGTTTTTATTCAGACAACGTTTCGGCCTGTATGGCCTTTCTCAAGTCTTACCATAGTACTTACATACTTACAAGTCTTGTCTTACCAAGTAAGACTTGAGAAAGGCCATACAGGCCGAAACGTTGTCTGAATAAAAACTTGGCAGCAGGACAAGAGTGTGCGGTATCCTTCGCTTCAAACTCAACTACTACCCATTACCTGCACCTCGTAACTTCTGGAGTGCGTTGGCTTTTCTTCTTCAAAAATCAATCTACTGTGACCCAACATAATTTAATCATCAGGGAGAGTTGGACAGGTGCCTTTGCATCCCTGCTCTGCTCTCTTTGGGACTAGTTACAATGTGTAACTCTTGTCCTGCTCTATCACAACAGCAGGTATGTAATGTGAATGGAAAGATTTGGGTTTCAATCTATTCACTGCAATGTAGTAGGTCAGCCCAAGTTGGTCAATCAGCCATCTCATGAATGAGAGAATTCCGGTCGCGTCCAAACTGAAACCTCTGCCTCATATTTTTTTGCTACAGGGGACTAGAGCAGTCAACTTGAAATTTATTTTGACTCCTGTGTTCGTGGTGTAAGTCAGGTGTGTGTAAATGCTTTTACACAGGTGTCACAGTGGGGCAAAGACTACATCTGGCTTTGCACTTTATCCCAATAGTGACAGCCTTAAAAGACGAAGCTCATATGAAATAAAACATTGGTTACATATTGTAACCCCAGATTCTGAGTGGAAGTGTAGCCCTTTAGGTTTCCGCCCCACGTGCTCCACCATCGTCACCTGAAAAAAAAGCTGTTTGTTTGGGGTCGGACTCAGGTCGCACAAATATAAGATTCCGCGGATGCAAACCTGATTGGGGCCATCATGCAGGACAATGGCAGGAGAGAAAATCTTCAAAGCAGCCCACGCGCACAGGGATAAATCCAATAGCGACACCCTTAAAGGGCTCCACTCATACTGCCTATTTCACTTCTCAAGGTGAACATAAAATCATGAACAAAGCACTCGCTCACAAATTAGAAAAAAAAAATCATTCCATCCATAATACACCCAGACCAAACAGGTTTTATTAAAGGCAGAAACCCATCCCACAACACATGCAGATTATTCAATTTAATGCATTACTCAGCATCACATCAGAAAAAAATCTGTCATAGCCACCTTAGATGCAGAAAAAGCCTTTGATAGAGTGAACTGGTCATTTTTCATTAGTTACACACTGCACAGATTTGGCTTTGGAGAATCATTTTTTAGCAGGGCCAAACTCTGTACAGCTCTCATTCAGCCACTGTTTTCACCAATGGAAAGGATACCCACACTCTCCCTCTCTGTTCAGCATTTTCATCAAACCTTCAGCAGCAGCCATTCCGCAGAACACCCACATCGAAGGAATCCAGACTCGAAACATGCGCCATAAGATTAGTCTCTACACAGATGATATATATCTTTTGCAACAAAACCCTGATTCATCACTGCAAGAAGCAATTAGTATCATTCAATCACTCTCCCGTATTTCTGACTACTCGGTCAACTGGACCAAATCCTCCATACTCCAACTAAATAGCAACAACTTGGATTTGTCAGCCCTTAAATCTAGAAAGGAAGTTCTTTCTTTCTGGCCATTTTGAGCCTATAAACAAACAAACAAACAAACAAACAACTGCTGATGCTTCAGGTACTAATCCAACCTCAAGAATGCATGATCCCTTTCGCCCTCCCTTATTTGTTCAACGGTTTCCAGCTGTGCAACACATTTGGAGAAGGGTTTTCTAATAATCAATTAGCCTTATAAAATGCTTAACTTGGATTAGCAGCCATACCAGGAGATTGATGCAGAGGACTGACAGTTGCTGATAATAGGCCTCTATGCAAAAATGTAGATCATTCTTTGAAAATCATCTGCTTAATTTTAATCATTTGTTAAATGAAAAAAAATGTTTGTGAAATGCATGAAAATGTATTTTTCTTTGGAAAACAAAGAAATTTGCAAGTGATCCCAAACTTTTGAGCAGTAGTGTATAGATTTTCCAGATTTTGCAATGGTTTTTTTCACACGTCTGTTTTGTCAGAGTGCCCATTCCTTTGGATCAACGACGTCACTTTCACACTCTTTACAGTAACGTTACGTTTTTCTTTTTTGCCCACTTGTATAATTACACTAATGCAATACGCCAATGGTTGTAGTTTTGGCAGGGTTGTGAACTTTGATGGCTACAGTTCTCGGCCAAATTTAAATTTAGAGGCCATTACCTCAGTCCTTAACTGAATTTTAGTAGTTCCAGAAATCTTCTCAGTTCTTTTCTCCGCTTAATACAGGCCAATAATTTGACCCTTCTGAAATGGAAATTTTTTTCCATGACCACAGGATATGCATGATCTAGCATGGTTGTTTAGGAAATGTGAAGCTACTAATAGCATCAGCTAGGGTTAACTAGAAATATTAGTTTTTGCAAACAAAACATACGGTATGCATCCCCCGAGAAGCCTATCCCCAGTTGAACTTAGAGACATCCTAGGCAAAGAAAATCAACAATAGAGATGGAAAGTGATAGTACATATGTCACAGCCAATTATGCTGATACTGTCATAGGGTGACCTTGAAAAAACAGGTCAAGATCAAGGTCAACATACCCAACAAAATCCCCTGGACCTGATCAGTATGGGTGGTCAATATGTAATGGCAACTCGAAACCCCCATAATCCAAATTTAGACAATCTATCAAATGACCTTGAAAAAGTAGGTGAAGGTCACCCATGTTCGAACTTGTCCGAGCCCCTCCAGAGATACATCTGTGGTATCAATTTCAAGTGTCTAGCTGAAATCCCCACAAAGTTAGAAAGGGCAGAACCCCAGAATCCCATAATGCCAGATGACCTTGAAAAATCAGGCCAAGGCGAAGGTCAAGGTCACCATACCCAACAAAATTCCCCAGGCCTGGTCACTATGGGTGGTCAATATCTAATGGCTGCTCAAAATACTCTTGGAGATATTAGCAAAAACATTTGTGGCGGCGGACACGGCGGCGGCGGCTTCACGCTACTGAATCCAAACATGCTCCCCCTTTCGGGGGATGCATAATTAACTTGTTGCCAGCAGAAACATATTGATCACTCCGGTAATTATCCAATGGGAGGCTTTTACTTTTTTGCTACGTTAAATCCAGGTGGTGACTTTTCTTTTTTGGCTGAGCAGTGTTTGAAAAAACAAGATTATTTCATAAATCTTGTTATTTAAACTGTTAGTATTTTTCATTTATTTAAATTTCTTTTTGATTTATATAAAGTATTTTAATAAAGTTTATGCCTGCTCCATCAAATTTCATGTGATATTCCAGTCTTTTTCAGTCAGTCTAGAAAAATCTTCTGCAGGCTAGTGACTTTTTTGTCACTAGCCTGACTGTCCACGGCAATAAAAGATCGAACACTGAAATAAATATTAATCTTTGAACAATTTGCACTTGTTCAGCTTACGAGTTAATTAGCAACAAAGCTATATGGACCAATTAAGTGAGCTGAAAACGTTGTTGCTACATTATGCCAGTATTATGAGTCACATCAAGGAGGCCATCTAGCTGGAAGGCGACATTATTAGAAGTACTCCATCGTTAAGACTGTGAAACTCAAGTGATGTCACCATGATTTCATGCTCAGCCAAAGTGTTTTTAATGAAGATATACTGAATTAGTTATAAAAGTACACTGCTTTGGCCCCAAACATAGCTGCCAAAAAAATTGTGCCAAAGCCATTGGCTCGCTAGGCCAAACATGGGCAAAATCGAACAAAATCGGCAAAGATTTTCATCCCATATACACGCATATAAAATATGAAAAGGATCTGTGAAAAACTGAAGGGGCTAGAGAGCTGACAAGACAAAAAGTTCACGGAAACATGGATGCACGACAGACCCCGAAGGCATGTAACCACAGCAAAAGTCCGATTGGCCTAGAGGCCAAGCGGGCTAACTAGTGTTGAAGCAACACCAAGGAATTAGGTTACATGGATTATGTAGAATAATCCAGCTAGTAACCAGACTTTATTGGTCATTCAGGGGAATGTATGCTGGGAATGTAGAAAGACAGACTGGCAAAAAATTAAAAGCGGAAATTTAATATTGGGCGAAGTACCCACTTTGTTACGAATAAAGCAAAGCCTAAAATGTGAGCTCGTAACAGTACGGTCAAATGTAATTCTGTCCCAGAATAAATGGCACCCTCTTGATGCATGCAAGTTTGCTTAGTGAAGAATAAACTGAACAAGCGTGTCTTATTCCCAGATTAGCATTTTATCTTTTTCAAAGCTTGTGAATGCGCCAAAGTGTGAAAGAAATAAAAACCACTCTGCTCCAGTCTATTGAGTCAGTGCAATTCAAAGGCCACAACCACTACCAAGCTCAGCAATGTCATGCTTAAAATCTCAGCAACCACTGCAGCCAACGGGTGGTAAGTTGAATGACAGTAAGTCTGAGCTCAGGAGAAAAAAAGCAGTCGTTACAGACAAATCCACACTTATTTGCAGATGGCCATGGCAGAAGTGTAGCGAAAGTCATGTGAAAGAAGACAGCCAATTGAGCAGCCTGCCCGAGGTGTAACTTATCTAGGTTTCCAATTCTTGGTGCAAAATACTGACTACGCATTTATAGATTCTTTTAAACACTGACAAACCTGATTACAGGCACATGGATTGAAATGCAGTTACACAATTTTCAACACACATTTGCAAATGGCATTGCCACAATAATGGCCCCATATGATGGGCTCAGAGTGTCAAGTTTGACCAGAAAGCAAAGAGTTTTTTTATTTGATACATTCAAAACAACAGTAGTTTTTGGAACAAATCCCTACATATAATTTGTACATGTACTTTGATACATACAGGCACATCATTACATTGTGAGTTGAAAGTCATCCAACAGAACTGTAGGTGGGGGCGAGTTACCTGGTCCAGTGAGACTCCCCCAGTGTGGAGTAGTAAACCACCGTGGGCAGCAGAGCAGAAAAGCACCACAACAGTAATGTGGGGAAAAACTGGCTGACCACCGCACTCTGCAGCAGAGAGACATGAAGCATTATCAGTAAGACACAAAAAGCTGGGAGCCAAACAGGCACGATTTCGCAGAAACTGTGCAACAGAGTCAGATACATGGGTATAATTAATTCCACTTAGATGAGCAGACTCATGCATGTAAAAAATGATATCACAAGAAGGCACAGAATCACATCCAAACAAATGAAACAAAAGACTTATTGAAACAGATATAACATAACAAAGAGATTGAAACAATTAATTCCACAAAAATTCACACAAAATTATTTGAGGCCCTAAAGTGGTGGTTCCAAAACCTATGCATGCTGGTTTTTGGTACAACCTCATTTGCAATTAAATTATTTTAAAAAGCTATGAATTTTTTCAACAAGGTGCTGTTCATGCAAGATTACTTAAAATCTTAAAGGAGGAGACAGCACCTCAGCATATAAGGATACAAGTATATTTCAGGAAAAGTGGAATACTTGAAGTGTCTAAAACGTATGGTTTTATAAATTACAAGTCAGTAATGATCCAGCGCGACGCATTTTTATACCAGCAAGTCTTCAAATTGGCTTCAATACTAGGGGGCAGACATTTTTATTTGGGGAATCTTCTGATTTTTAATTTGATCTTCTGTAACCTCACCTTTAAAAATGCATAATAACCTAACCTCTAGCAGTTTACATCTCCCGATGAGCCACAGTTGCTCAGACTAATTGGTAAAAACCGATAAGAATCTAATTTACTTTTGATAGCATTGTTTTGTATTGCGCCACAAAATTATGAGGCGTCTTCTGTGCGTAAATGACGAGGTAAAATCAATGTCTTCACAATTTCAGCGCTCGTTAAACACCACAGATTTGCAGAAATCAGTTTGCGAGGCTGCGGGAATCCATTCTTCATTTTGAATGTTGTCATGGATAAAAAGGTGCTGTAAGGTTGCACAGCTGTGTGACAATCCCAAGGACGGTGAAAATAAATGCTGCAAAGTCAGCGAGTTTTGGATTCACGATGCCATATCAACTACATAAATGAAGGCAATGGCAAAACACCTTTCTTTTCCATTTCTATTTATAGGTCATGTATTGGTCTTGGTCATTAAGTCGATAAATTGTTTGATTGTTAATCAGGTCAGCTTAAATAAAAACAGCTTGCAGGCAGCCAAGCCGTAAAGGGAGAGCTTACTGAAGGTCATTTGGACTACTCTATGGCCCAGATGAAAGGAAAGAGAACGACTGACGTCACGCAAGAGAATAACTGACGCACAAGCACCGCTCCACATTCCGAAAGAGATCATTTATTTCGAGTATCTGGTCGATAACAGAGGTCTCTCAGTCACCGTCTCCTGCAATAAAGCAGCATGTAAAATTCTTGAGTAGCCCACTGCCTCAATCCAATCAGGTGAGAGAACATCATAAAGACGTGTTTCTCTCTGCCTGTGAAGGCGCAGAGCTGAATCTGCATTGTTACTGCGCCATCTGTCGAAAATTTAATAGAAGAAGAATTTACGTTGTTGGCAATAGCAGAACAAATGAAGCTTCCAATTCTGCATGAATGTAACGTGTCGTTTGGTCCATGTATTCAGTGTGGCTTCCATACGACAATTACGGAGTGTGCCTGTTTATATTGTCCTTACATTGTAACAGAGACTCTACTCTCTTCTAGCTATTGGAAACAGATGTGCGTTCCTGTGAGTGGCTTGGGGATGGGGGGCGGGGACTGCTTACATAGGCTTCGGATAAGAAGCTAAAAAAACGATCAAATCAGTTACAGCAACTTTAATAAACAATAGACAAACCTGCATTGTATTGATGTTAAAGAAAGAAAAATGATCAATTCCAACTGGGACAGGAGCCTATTACCTCAGTGATTAATGTTACCTCTTTTTTTATGTAATTGTTTGCCATTTTGCAAAAGGCACAATATCAACTTGGGTTTTTTATATATTCCTTTTTGTTTTGCATTTTTCTGGCACAATGTCGATCAATGAGATCAGTAATCCATGTAAAAATCAAAAGCAAGTACTCAAGAAAGACAAGAATTTGCCACTAACGTGTCTTTGTCCCCTGCCACAAGATGTGAAATCGTGTCAAAATGAACAATCTCTCGGTGTGACCTTGAGAGTGACGTGAAGGTCACCAAAATCGACTGGCGCCGGGGTATCACCCTAATACATGTTGACATGAAATTTGAAAGAAATCCGTCAATTCGTTCTTGAGATATCTCGCTGACAAGGATTCGGGACGTACGGACGGACAGACGGACAGTCGTGAATACTATGTGCCACCGCTTTGCGCGTTCCGCGCAGTGTGGGACAATTAGCAGGGCCTCAAGGACTGAGTTTGGGAACAATTGGTCAAAAGTACACCACACAAGTCCATTTAGGGCATGGCCAGACACAGTTTGGCTAGTTTCATGGCAAACAAGATCAATGCAAGGCATTAGGTTCAAATGGAGGTCTCTGTGGATTAATTAAGAGACCCGTCTTGGGCGTAATTTGCAAAAAGCGTACAGTGCCGTGAAAGTATTTGACTCCCTCTGAATTTCATCTATTTTTACTAAATTGTCTTATTTGAACGTTTCAGATCATTTACCTAATATTAATATAACACATAGACAACTTGACTAAACACGTGATTAAAATGCAGCTTTTAAATGATCATTTTATTAATTGAGGGTACAGATTTAAACTCAACCTTTATCACCCATGTGACAAATAATTGCCCCCTTCAACCAAATAACTGGTTCAGACATTTGTGATAACGGTCTTTTTCATAATTGTGGAGGAATTTTGGCCCACTGTTCCTTGAATAATTATTCGATTCAGCCAAATTTGGTTGGGGTGGGAGCTTTGAGCATGGATTGTCTGTTTAAAGTCATGCCACAGCATCTCCATCAGATTCTAGTCAGGACTTTGATGACGCCACTCCTTCTTCATCTTGCTTTTTTCAAGCCGAAAAAAGCACAAATAATCACTGATCAGCCTTAATCAACGATTATAATAATACCATTTTTTATAACACAGGCATTTACAGATATACACCATATAGGCTAATTTGTTACTGTATTCAATTTCATTGAAATCTCCTGACATTCAAATTGTGTACCACTGAATCCCACAGAGTCTCAGAGTCATTTGAGTCTCACATTATTTGCCCATCAGGTCAGGAACCATTCAATGAGCAAACCACACATTGTCTGGCACATTCTGGTGGTTTGATTTCTTTGTTATATTAGAAGAGAGATCAGACATTTCAAACAGCTGCTCTAGGGACAACACAATTATGCAAAGAAAAGTTGGCATTTAGTACACTGCCATTGATCTCACATTGAGGTAGTAGATTGGCATGGTGACATTGAACTTATCCATCGTGGTGATGATTATCGAGGGTGTTGTAAGAAAGAAAAGAAGGATGAAGAGGAAGAAGTTCAGCAGTAAACATCGAAGCCACCAGCGAACACCCCGCAAGGACAGGTTCTCCCTAAGGAGAGACAATAGGATATGGAGTGTTAACACAATCCTACAGGTCTACACCTGTGGCATAAATCTGGTCAAGTATGTTTAAAAAAATTTGATTATTGATTATTATTTGTTAATTGCCACATTATTCATCCTTCATGACCACACTTTCATGTTTTTCTAAACTGCAGCATCTAACACTACTCAAGAGCACAAAATGCTAAATTGACATCTGCAAGGCAGAGCTCTTTCTTTAAACATAGTACAAGCAGAGGAGATACGTGTATATCAGTTAATGTTGACATAAATTATTTTCATTGTGAATGGCTGCTCCATGGATTAAAGAAAAGTGCTACATCAGATTAGTCAGCCAATTACTAGGCTGGGAACTTCATTACATGTGCAATTAAAACCTGCAAACAAACATACAAAATTTTCTATATAATATTGGTCTGCTCGTACGTCCCATGAGCATAGTCTTCTGGTTGCAGGACAACGATGAAAAGATTTCCCATAACTTGTGCACATATTCAAACGATGCAGACTGATCAGCCAACTACAATAAAATCCTTTATTTAATGTTGAAGTTTATTATGAGGCCCAGAGTCCGCTTTGTTCATGTTTATTGTTCATCGCAGTCATTGAATATTAAGCGTAGATGAGTTCAAGTCGGTAGTGTGGTGCAGCATGTGTGGGAAATTGTGATGCAAGTTTACAACGTAGAATGATTGGTAATCAAGCAGTAATTTTAAAAGCAAAAAAAATAAAAAATCCTAATGTGTAGCCCTAATCTGAATTTCCCTCCATTTCCTACATATAATTTCCTGACATTAATGTTCAAGCAGAGTGCTGGCCTTAGGTTATCAGTAGATGCTGCAGTGATGGAAACTGACCAGTATATGTTGGTGGGGTGGGGAGCGTAACCAACTCTCCATTTGGCCACTCTTAGGGCCTGACTGTTTGAAGAGGGCTGGGGCTGCCATCCACACCCATGTCGAACGACACCCACACTGGGCACACCTTCAGCCCTGTTCCCACATTGCAGGGCATTGAAGTCTTTCAGAATGCTGCCAAGAGAGACCAAACAAAAACATCAGTGATGCATCCCTGAATCTGGCAACACCACTGCTGCTCAAATTTTAACATCGATACCAACTTCAGATTGAGCGTCACGCCATCGATCAACTTAACATGTCATGGGAATCAAATCGATACCAAAGCAAATCACCAATAACCATAAATTATTTGAAAACTGACACTTGACCACATTCATATTAATACCATCCCTATAGGCAGTCTGCCAGCCAAGGACCAAAAAAGTGACCTTTGGTGGAATTTTTTGTTAAAAGCTGACAACCATGCTTTAAAATATTGCTTGGGCAATGATGAATAAAAATCATCAGTTTAATCTTTCTTGTGGTAAGATATCATTGAGGTCTTGGAGTTTAATGTTGTACTTAGCCATGTTTAGCTATATGGCCGCAGTCTCTCCTTGCAACGCAGTACCACCCTGGGAGCCACCCAGTCATATTATACTGACACCGGCTGACCAAACGTCTTCTTCCCGCTAAAGCTGTGCGCCCAAACTGTGATCAAAACCCAAATCTCCCGCTTGCAAGGCAGATACGCTAACCGCTAGATATCAAATAACACGTTGAAAGGCACCCTTCAGGAAAAAATTTAGGAAAACAAATTTTCTTGTTTTCTAACAGTCTAAGGGACCCATAAACAAGAAACCCTACCCATTTCATACAGCCGGTAGTCATCTCTTCAGTACATATGTAGTAAAAGTCTCTGCGGTGACTTTTTCCATCTACATCAATGCTTAACAGAGAACCTGCAGATCATCTGACGATTTAAGTCTCTGTCTTCGGGGTAAATGGAAGTAATTACTCTTCCTTATATCACCAATCAATTTTGATGAAGGGCCACTCCACCGAAACAGCAAAATACCTTGAAACCCTAATTATCATATGAAATGTCCCTTTAAGAAGTAAAAATGACATTTGAAATGAAACATACACCTGAATTTGGCATTAGCTGTTAGGCTAACATCTAGGCCAACCTGAGTGCAGAAATGAAACATCAAGGTACTGAATGCTGAATGACAACGCAACTGAAATAATTTAACAACTTCTAATGTTAATTCTCGATTTGTATTAATTGTGAAACTACACAATGAGAACAAACAAGTAATGCATCCAGGCTAGTCAACTGAGAGGAAGGCATTTCTTTTCAAGAGGAAAGTTTATAACTTATTGGCAGAGAATATCGATAAAATTTATTTCACAGCTATACACAGCCAGTCACTCTCTTCCTCTGAAAAACCCCTCCAATGACCTGACTGGTCGGCTAACAGAGCTAACACAGATTTGGATAGCGACTAATGAATCAAAACCCTCAGGCTAATTTTATTCCAAGTCTCTAAATTTCAAACTGACTTCGTAGAAAACTATATCATGAGAATGGAAAGGTAATGTGTCCAGCCAGTGAAACTTTAACAATCCATTCTCATCCCAACTCGTAAAGGGACACTAATTGACCAAGCGTTGATATACACTGAAAAAGGGGGCTTTAGGTGTCCTAATTTGACATTTAGGGTTATGCTTTGGGTTAAGGGTTAGGGAATGGGGTAAGGGTTCGTTTTAAACTGGCATCAAAAAAGGACGCCAAAAGCCTCCTTCTTCATCGTATGTCGACGTGTAGTCAGGTAGTGTCACAATATGACAAGTCGGGATGAGACTGGGCTCACTTAACGCATGGCATTTACAAACAGAATAAATCCCAAAATGTTGCTGACATGCATAGATTCCAGGTTTGCAGTTTATTCATGAACACTTGGAATGGAATTGTTTTTCCACTAGAAACCATTCAGGAAATCCATATTTGTTGAAAATTAAATACAGTCATTGTTTAAGTGTCTTCAGCTGGTAGAGAAAATATACAGTGCCGTGAAAAAGTATTTGCCCCCTTCCTGATTTCTTACACTTTTTTGCATATTTTTCGCACTTAAATGTTTCAGATCAAACAAATTTTAATTTTAGACAAAGACAACCCAAGTGAATACAAAATGCAGTTTTCAAAAGGATTATTTCATTTAATAAGGGGACAAAACTATCCAAACCTACCTGGCACTATGTGAAAAAGTAATTTCCCCCTACATCGTAATCACTGGTTGTGCCACCCTTGGTGAGAAGAATTGCAATCAAATGTTTGCAATCATTGGCAATGAGTCTTTCACATTGCTGTGGAAAAATTTTAGCCCACTCTGCTTTGCAGAATTGTTTTAATTCAGCAACACTGTAGGGTATTCAAGCATGTCATGGTCATGCCATTGCATCTCAAGCGCATTTTAGTCCGGACTTTCACTAGGCAACTCCAAAATCTTAATTTTGTTTTTATTGAGCCATTCAGAGGTGGGCTTGCTGGTGTGTTTCGGATCATTGTCCTGCTGCATAACCCAAGTGCCCTCAAGCTTGATGTCACAAACTGATGTTTGGATATTCTCCTTCAGGATTTTCAGCCAGAGAGCAGAATTCATGGTTCCATCGATTATGACAAGCCGTCCAGGTCCTGAAGCAGCAAAGCAGCCGCAAACCCACCACCATGTTTGACTTAAAGTATGATGTTCTTTTTATGAAATGCTGCGTTAGTTTTACGCCTGATGTAGCAGGACGCACACCTTCCAGAAAGTTCAACTTTTGTCTCGTCAGTCTACAGAATATTTTACCTGTATTTACCTACATTTTAAAGAGTCTTGGGGATCATCAAGATGTATTTTGGCGAATGTGAGATAAGCCTCTGTGTTCTTTTTGGTCAGCAGTGGTTTTTTACTTGGAACTCTCCCATGGATGCCATTTTTGCCCCGTCTCTTTCTTATTGTTCAATCATGAACACTAATTTTAACTGAGGCAAGTGAGGCCTGCAGTTCCTCAGATGTTGCTCTTGGTTCTTCTGTGACCTCCAGGATGAGTCATCAAAGTGCTCTTGGAGTAATTTTGGTAGGCTGGGCACTCCTGGGAAGGTTCACTGCTGTTCTAAGTTTTCTCCATTTGGGGATAATGGCTCTCACCGTGATTCGCCAGTGTCCCAAAGCCTTAGAAATGGTTTTGCAACCCTTTTCAGACTGATAGATGTCAATTTCTTTCTTTCACATCTGTTCTTGAATTTCTTTAGTTCGTAGCATTACATGTTGCTTTTTGAGATCTTTAAGCCTACTTCACTTTGTCAGACAGGTTCTATTAAAGTGATTTCATGATTGAACAGGTCTGGCAGTAATCAGGCCTGGGTGTAGCTAGCCAAATTGGACTCAAAATGTGGTTAATCACATTCATTCATGATTTAAGAAGAGGGGACAATTACTTTTTCACAATGGGCCAGGTAGGTTTGGATAGCTAACTTCAGGGCCGGAGTGGGACTCATTTTCAGCCCTGGAGTTTCATGCCTCAGACCGGCCCACTTTAGATCACGACCCATTATTACTAAAATCATGTAATTAAAACCTTACATGTTAAGTCTTCAATAGCGCACTGTTCTGTAAAACCTTATAATTCAGTGTATTTTTCTAAAATATTTCCAATTCAGTGCAAGTAAGGGTTGCTTTCACAATGTAGATTTATTTCAACATGAGTGCACATCTCCAGCATTATGCTTTAAAACACATCCTTTTCAACAATATCAGAATCTATATTCTGTTCAAATAACTGTTCACAAATATCCAACCCTTAAAAAAGCACAGATATTGGGGGAATTAAGAGTCACTTCTTATTTCAGTTTACGGGCAGTTGTGTGAATATTCAATAACTGATACTGGTGAATATTCAATAACTGATCCTGGTGTGCCATCTAGTGATGGAATATTGTAACTGCGTGCATAAATGGCAGCTCCGCGTCCACTGGTGGACACATCTGCACAGAGATATAGCGTTGTTCTTCTTGAACACGCCAAATCCAGACAATGCGTAAATGATTAATTAAATTAATATTTTCATTTGAAACGAGTAACTAAGTTGCCAGTGTCAAAGTAACAAAGTGAAAGTTTACTACTAACGTATATACTGTATACTGTCACGAAGTGCGTGTACATCGTACTATGCAACTTTGAAAATGGGAATATTATGCACCAGAACTCTATTAAGAGTTAAGAGCACTATTAAGCTGCTTACTGGACCTGAAACGAATTTTTCGCACTAAACATTACGTTCAAAGTCAATGTAAAGACGCGAGTACAGACATTTCGCGTGTATTTGCGTCTTTGCATTGACTTTGAATGTAATCTTTCGCGCGAAAAATTCGTTTCACGTCCAGTAAGCAGCTTAATAGTGCTGCACCTGATTTTATTAATTAAGGTCTTTATTGAACCGCAAGATTAAAAAGCTTTAGGAGTAGCGCCATTCCCAAACACCCGAATTCGGCAGGAAGCTTCGTTCCAAAATAGATCTTTGGAACTTGCATCATAAGAAAAAAAAACAATGAAGCTAGAAACATGCAAGAGACATCTTTAAACAGCTAAGACGCTGTGGAACTAATGATGATATAGCATTATGAATCAAATTGCCATGTTTTCGTGGTCAAGGAATCTAAAAATGAAGATAAAATAAATGTAAGACTAATATCTATGGTGGAAGTCGCAATATGGAGGGAAATGTTGTGCTTGGCGGAGGTCTGCGCTCTCCGAGTGCTTTTCTAGTTTAAATTATATAACGTTATGTTATATGCCACAACGCCACACATTTCATTGACTTGATAATTAATAAACGTGAACGGTGGCTTGCAGGCAAAGTTTAACATCGTGCCTTTCCCATTTCATCGTCCTCATTTCTCCTTTCAAACCACGAGCTCGTTTTAGTGAAAAAGTTGCCAATATTTGCACATTTGGCTGCGTCTGTTTCCATAGCTTTTCTCTTTTTAATTCTGGCCTTCTCCGCGCCACCCTTGCTCTTTCTATTTTCCATCTTTCAAACACCACTGACTGAGAGCGCGGACGTGTTACGTCAGGGTGCGTCTGCAAAAAAAAAAAGAGCTGCCAGTGGAGGCAGAACCGGCCCAGGCACAGCGGTAGCAGCATTCATGATCAACCCAGTGCCATGACTGAACACCAGCCCAAAAAAAAAAAAAGAGCTGCCAGTGGAGGCAGAGACGGCCCAGGCACAGCGGTAGCAGCATTCATGATCAACCCAGTGCCATGACTGAACACCAGCCCAAAAAAAAAAAAGAGCTGCCAGTGGAGGCAGAGACGGCCCAGGCACTGCGGTAGCAGCATTCATGATCAACCCAGTGCCATGACTGAACACCAGCCCAAAAAAAAAAAAAAAAAAAAAGTGAATACCGGCCCACCGGGAATTATCCCGGTCCTCCCGATTAGCCACTCCGGGCCTGGCTAACTTTATCTAATATTAAAATTTGTTTGATGATCTGAAACATTTAAGTGTGAAAAATATGCAAAAAAGTAAGTCATCAGGAAGGGGGCAAATACTTCTTCATGGCACTGTATACTTGCCGCCATTAAAAACGCACGGGTGAGGTATATACTGAATTTGCTGAAAATTGAAGAATCAATAGATTTTTATTGCTTTTCATGTAAGATGCGAGACCCTACCAGGAGCTAACTGGTCCCACTTGAGGGATCGGAAAAAAAGCGATTCTCTAGTCTCCTATGACGAGCCCCCCAATGGAAATAAAAACCTTGCCCGGATTAGGGACACCGGGGCCCCCCCCTGGAGCTCCCCTCCTGGCCTAGGAGGGGAGCTCACAGGCGAGCGCCTGGTGGCCGGGTTTTTCCCAGGACCAGGCTGGGCTCAGCCCGAAGAGGCAACAGGGAGCTGCCTCCAGGTGAACCCACCAATGAGGAGAGGAGTAGGGAACAGGTGCAAAGGCAGACAGGGGCGAGGGCCCTTGTGTTCTGGGCCCCAGTCATGTAATCTGGCTCTTGGAACATGGAACATCACCTCACTGGTGGAGAAGGAGCCAGAGATTGTGCAGGAGGTTGAGTGGTACCGGCCCGATATAGTCAGACTCAACCCCAACGCACATCTCTGGCTCCGGAACAAAGCTCCTTGATAGGGGCTTGACTCAACCTTGAGTTGCTCAAGGTGAGAGGCGGTGAGCAGGCATGGGGATACCAGTGTCCTCTTGACTGAGTGCCGTCATGTTGGAGTCCATCCCGGTGAACGAGAGGGTCTCTGCAATTCACTTGCAGGTTGCGGAGGGGAATGCTCTGTTGACTGTTGTTCGTGCTTACGCACTAAACCGCAGTTCAGAGTATCCAGTCTTCGTGGAATCCCTGGGTGGGGTCCTGGAAAAGGAATGTGGGTACGATGGAGACACTTGGAGGGGAGTGATTGGGAGGAATGGCCACCCTGATCTAAACCCGAACGGTGCTTTGTTATTTGATTTCTGTGCTAGTCATGGATTATCCATAACAAACACCATGTTTGAGCATAAGGGTGTTCATAAGTGTACTGGAGTACCAGAGCACCCTTGACCAAAGGTCGTTGATCAATTCTTTAATTGTGTCATCGGATCTGTGGCCATATGTCTCGGACACTCGGGTGAAGAAAGGGGCTGAGCTGTCAACTGATCACCACCAGGTGGTGAGTTGAATCAGATGGCGGGGAAGACTGCCAGACTGACCAGGGAAGCCTAAACGTGTTATGAGGGTGAATAGGGAACGTTTAGTAGAGAACCTACCCTGTCCGGAAGATTTTCAACTCGCACCTCCGGAGGAGCTTTTCCCATATCCCAAGGGAGGCTGGGGGACATGGAGTCCGAATAGACCCTGTTCAACGTCTCTATATTGGAAGTGACTGCCGCGAGCTGTGGCCTGAAAGTTGTCGGTGTCAGTCGTAGCGGCAACCCAAGAACTCATTGGTGGACCCCAGCAGGAAGGGAGGCCGTCAAGCTGAAGGAGGAGGACTTTGGAACTTAGTTAGCCCAGACGCCCCCTGACTTGGCTGACCGGTACCGGCAGGCTAGGACTGCAACCGTAGTAGTTGCTTATGCAAAAACTCGGGTTTGGGAGGAGTTTGGGGAGGTTCTGGGGAAGGACTTTCAGGCGGCCTTAGAGGTTCTGGCGAACCATCAGACGACTCAGAAAGGGGAGGCTGGGCTTTGCCCAGGCTGTTTTCAGCAGGGGTGGTGAACTGCTGACCTCGATTGAGGATATTGTCTGGCAGTGAAAGGAGCACTTACTGGGGACTCCTGAACATGCCCTCCATTGCTGAGGCAGCGACAGAGGACTCTAGCAAGTAGTTGCCCATTTTCCTGCAGG
This sequence comes from Gymnothorax reevesii, assembly GCA_029721435.1. Classification (NCBI taxonomy): domain Eukaryota; kingdom Metazoa; phylum Chordata; class Actinopteri; order Anguilliformes; family Muraenidae; genus Gymnothorax; species Gymnothorax reevesii. The sequence continues at coordinate 60,672,753 of CM056576.1, forward strand.
CAGTCACTGAGGTGGTCGAAAAGCTCCACAGTGGTAAGTCACCAGGGATTAACGAGATTCATCCTGAGATGCTGAAGTCCCTGGATGTTGGTGGGCTGTCATGGTTGACATGCCTGTTCAACGTCGCGTGGATGTCAGTACCCATGGACTAGCAGACTAGGGTGGTGGTCCCAATTTTTAAAAAAGGGGACCGGAGGGTGTGCTCCTACTATGGGTGGATCACACTGCTCAGCCTCCCAGGAAATGCCTATGCCAGGGTGCTGGAAAGGAGGCTCCGCCTGATTGTCGAACCTCGGATTCAGGAGGAGCAATGCAGGTTCCATGCCGGCCGTGGAATAGTGGAGCAATTTTTTTCCCTTGCACCGATACTGGAGTGATCATGGGAGTTTTCCTATCCAGTTTACATGTGTTTTGCGGACTTGGAAAAGGCTTATGACTATGTCCCACGAGGTATCCTGTGGGGGAAGCTGTGGGAACATGGAGCTCCATAGCCGTTAATTCCAGCCATTAGATCCCTGTACAACCAAAGCCGAAGTTGTGTCCGCATTCTTTGCATTTCATCTAACTTTCCAGTTGGTGTTGGATTCCGCCAAGGGTGTGCCTTGTCTCCTATTCTGTTCATGATTTTCATGGACAGGACATCAAGGCACAGCTGAGGTTTGGAAGGCGTCCAGTTTGGTGGCCTCAGGATTCCATCTGCTGTTTGCAGATGATGTGGTCCCATTAGCATCATCACGCAGTGACCTCCAACGCACACTGGAGTGGTTCGCAGCTGAGTGTGAAGCAGTCGGAATGAGGATCTGCATCTCCAAATATGAGGCCATGGTTCTCTCCCGGAAAAAAGTGGGTCAGGTTTTACCCCAAGTGGAGAAGTTCAAGTATCTCTGGGAATTGTTCACCAGTGAGGGTAGGATGGAGCGCGAGATTAACAGACGGATCACTGCAGCGTAGATAATGGATGGATATGTATACTGAGAGGCGTTAAAAACGCATCATAAAATATACTGTTTTAAGTTCTGGTAAATGGTCTCTTTCGTAGTTGCAAAACACAGTCTTGGGAAACTATGCTTTTGGTGGTAAGACTTGCCCTCACTATTATCGTTACATTGGCAATCAATTCAGCAGGTCTTATGCATTATCTGACATAGCAGAAGATGTTTTATAGAATGTGATTTTGTGGTGTCACAGATGACGCACTTTGTCGGGGATGGCAGCTGACATCTGGTCATTCTGTGTCATCCCTGCAGTCTGGATACAGTCATTTAATGGGCATTAATGCGTCCAGCAGCTTTTCTTTACCTTTTCTTGGCCATCATTCAACATTCAAAATGTTTGATTCTTCCGAGATTCATTTGTTTGTGGCATTCGAAGTTGGAATGATGTGACTTTGTTTGTGTGTGTTTTTATTAGCCCCGATCTTCAACTTTTCATGTGCAAAATGATATCTTCCCAGTGTGATTCACGACCATGATCCAGGGAACTGTGCTGCATTTAGATAATCATCCTAATGAGGTGTTAAACCAAGAAAGGATTCAAACCGAGACACTTGACATTTTGCTATGCCTACTATACCTGATGGTCATCATGTCAATCAGCAAAAGGAAAAACCATCAGTTTTCAAATTAGAGGAAAAAAACCACTTTGCATTTTTAATGCCTCTCAGTAGTGCTGTTACCTTCGATACCAATGTTTTGGAGCTTGTGCCAAAAATGTGAAGCACTTCCCAACGGAGCTCCGTGTCGACGCTTGCCTCGTCTTGACGTAACAACGTCACTCAGGACGTTCGAATTCTCACCTGGGAGGCTGCTTTGGCGGGCGATTTGACTTTTGGCGGGCGATTTGACAATAAAATATCCCAATTCTCCTCGGCAACTCTAGGGTTGTTGTCAGGAGTTGGACTTTTTTTTTTTCATTTTTTTAAATTTTTTTTTTTTTTTAAATAAATTTGGCATCTCCAATCCCACCCGAATTTGGAATGCCCAATTGGGGAACTATGTACAAAGCTTGCTCGTATGCGACCCCTTGCTGCCAACTCAGGATAGTGAAGACAGTTCACGGCTCTCCTCCGAAACACGTGCCTGTCAGCCACTGATTCTTATACACTCGCTGGTTGAATCTTCGCAAGTTCAGAGCGAGGGCGGAGGATACCCGGACATGAACCAAGCCGGAGTCTTCCTGACGAGCGCCCGTCTGGCCAACAGGAGGCGCTGGAGCAACGAACAAAGCTGTTATCGAATACCCAAATCCGGCAGTCCCTTCCCAATTTGTAACCCTGTAGCGCGATAGCCAATTATGCGCTACTCTGAAAAAGCTGCCGACCCCTGCCGGTGGGTACGCCGAGGTTCGAACCCGCGACGTAGTGATCACCTCTACACTGCAGCCCAGTGCCTTAACCGTGTGAGCCACCCGGCAGCCTGTAGGAGTTGGACCTTGACAAAGTTGGCAATGGAGCCAGCCAGAAAGAGAAAGGTTTCACCCGTTCGGGAGTACTTTGATTTGATTTCTCCTAATAAGGTTGGTTAGTTTGGCTATTAGACAAATTTGTTATACTATTATATGATGTTATATGCTCAAACTTTTTCAAAAAATTTTCAATACATAATGACTTTCCTTAGTCTGAAAGTTTTCGCTTTTGTTATTAGGTGCAATGTTTGATCTGCGACAAGCAGCTTAGTTATAGTAATAATACTTCTTCAATGCTAAGGCATTATCATGCCTTGCATGAAATTAATGATGAGACCAGAGCTGTAACAAGCCAAAGTAGGACTTTACAAAATCACTGTGAGCTCATTATTGTATGTGAATAATTTTGTAGCCTTTTATGACTGAAATTATGTAATGGTTTTACATAGTTTCAAGAAAACAAGAGCTGGATGAGGCCCTGGTGGATATGGAAGTAAAAGACTGCCAGCCATTCAACATGGTAGAGGATCAAGGGTTCAGGGTGTTTGTGAACAAACTGGACCCTACATATGTTTTGCCGACAAGACAGGTGTGTAACCTAATATGGTCTTACACATTTAGACTGAGCTGTTTCACAGCTTTTACTCCACATGCTTTTCTTCTTCATTCTTTTTTTCAGGCTTTAAAGACTCTGGTTGAGCAAATGTACAAGAAGGCAAAAGAAGAAGCCAAGCGTCAACTAGAAAAGTCCTCTGCAGTGACTTTTACCTCTGATATGTGGACATCCATTAATATGGACGCATATCTCGCAGTCACTTGCCATTTAATCGATGAGGGCACTCTGAGGTCAGTGCTTTTGGGTGTGGAGCACTTCCCAAAAGCTCATACAGCTGGGAACTGAGGCCAAGGCAGCTAATTATTAGCAAAGGCAGCTAATGGATGAAAGGGGCATCAGACCCAAGGTTACATGCCTCGTAACCGATGCTGCCGCATACATGCTGGCCTGTGCCAGAGAGCTTAACCTAAGGGACACCATTTGCATTGCACATACCTTAACTTTAATTGTAAAAAAAGCTCTTTCCCAGACTCTAGGGCTTCCTGAAATAAGGGCCAAGGCAAGGAAGCTTGTAGGCTTGGTCAGATGCAGCACCACTGCCAAGGTATACATTACATGAATTATGAAAGCCTTGAATGCTGTGGTATGAGATTTATACTATCGCTGTGTGTATACATGTTTTCCAGTATGTGTTTTTATTCTGTCATTCCTAAAGTGATGGTATATTGTTCCTCTAATTTGTATTTTACATCCTATTCACAGGAAAGACTAGTGCAAATGCAGGGACACTTGGGGCACCCCCATTAAAACTCATTCAGGAGGTTGAAACCAGGTGGAACAGCACATTCCTCATGCTCCAGAGGCTTTTTCATTTAAAAGAGCCAGTTGCTGCAGCCATTGCAACATAAAAAACTGATATCCCCCCACTGACAGCGGAGGAGTATTTACATATTGGTGAGTGCCTGTGAGTGCCCTCACCCTTTAATGAGCCACGGTGGAGCTCTCTCACGAGAAACAAGTCTCAGCTTTAAAGGTGATACCACTTCTAAAAATATTAGACCATGCCTTCAGTGAAGAAATCCCAAAGAATTCAGTAATTGCACAGGAGCTTGCACAACTTCTCTTTCGTCATTTGAGGTTGAGGTTGCATCATCTGCAAAGTATGAGCATTATGAAGTGGTTGGCTTTATTTGACCCTCGTTTTAAAGCTCTGGGCTTCCTCAGCCACTCCAAAGCAGAGCAGGCAGTGAAAAGGCTCACAACAGAGTGTGCAAATATAATACGAATACAATCGGCACAAGCAACACAATCCCCAGAAATGCAGCCGGAGCCCAGAACCATCAACAAGCCAAGCTGCTGTACCTTCATCCTCCTCAGGTATATACTCCATGCTGTATATTGTGTTAAATTTTAATTGTTACATTTAATAACCATATTTTTCCATTTTTTTCTACGTAAACTGTGGCGGCACTTGGATGTCTGTGTCCACCAATCAAGGCCATCTCAAAGCACCACAGCTAATGCCATGGAGGTCCAGCGGTACTTGGCTAAACCGCATTTACCAAGAGCTGGTGATCCATTGCAATACTGGAAAAAAAAACTGAGCCCTGTATCCTAGTTTGTATGTGCTTGCACAACAATTTTTATGCTCAACTGCATCTTCAGTTCCATGTGAACAAATTTTTTCCAAATCAAGAGAGATAATTTCAAAAAAAGAAACAGTTTAAGCCCCCAAACAGTGGAGCAGATATTATATTTGAATAAAAACACATCGTTTTTTGTCCCTAAAGCACATTCACTGCCCACTGTCCAGTCCCGCACAGAATCACTTTCACATCCCCTCCAGTTATTCAAAAGCACTTTCACAACATAATACATTTCTCTCCCCCTGTCCCTGATGTATAAGTCGCCCACAGAATCACTTTCATATCCCCTGCAGTTTATAAGCGTATATATATATTTATTATGATAGAATATGAAGTCAAAATACTTAATTTGATTATTTTGCATTAATTAATTTTGTCACTTTCACGCTGTTCACTTACACTTGCCTATCATTTCCTTTGAAACACAATATTTTGACTGATTAGTAGGGGTCTCCAGAGTGCATTCGAATCCACAAGGAATGAACCACACTTCAACACATCTGGCTGGAAAGTTTCAACGCTTCATGAAGCTTCATCTCACCAGCACTACCTCTCAGTAAACTGTCATCCATCACAGGTTCTCTCTTAGCTTGACAAGCAGGATTTTGAAGCCCCAGTGACAAAACCTAAAACCTGTCAGACCTAATAGGCAATGGTTGGCAAATAATACATAAAAATAAGATCTCAATATGAGACAAAAATACTGCCTTGGACTAATTTATTATATGATTTTTAAAGTGAAAAAAAAAATCTACGCACAAAGCAGCCATGGCCTCGGTGTCGAAGGTGACGAAGGCCATGCCCAGAGGATGCTGCGGCACCTGATCCCTCTGCTCTGTCACTGCCTCCCGAAACGTGGATTCCTGCCGGCTGTAGAAGTTAATGGCATCCACCTCAGAAAGAGAGAAGACACATTATGCACCACCTCATACAGCAGTGATATACACAACTGACTCTAGAGCAGGGGTGGGCAATCACGGTCCTGGAGGGCCGGTGTGTATGCAGGTTTTTATTCCTATCAATTACCCTGACTAATTGAGTTAATTGATTGAATGCACAAATATAGATTTTCGCAATGATTCGATCAAAGGAAAATGTTTTATGAAGGGAGACAAGACTAGTCTTTGTAGTTTCATGATAATTTAAAGAAATGCGCATGAAACGTCAGATTTCATAAATGGTTTGGCTAATTGAGACAATTAACTAATTAAAGACCAGACGTTGGTGTGAAAACCAGGGACAGATACGGCCCTCGCTGCCCACCTCTGCTCTAGAGACAGTACAATACCAGAAACCTGGTAGTCAATTCCAATTTCCAATGATATTCATTCATACCCAATTTGATACCACTGCCATGCAAATCAGCATACATTCCTTTTTAGCAAAATATGAACATTAGAAATAGCACTGGCATATTGCCTACCATGCTAGTACCTAAGTCGCCAATGATGCCACTTGTCTCACTGGAAATAAACACCTACTTTTCGCTTTGAACCTTTATACGCGTCTCAAGTCACTGGAACACAGCTTTTCATTTGATACATTTGCTTGATATGGCCATTTTTCATGGATTTAGGAGCCCGCTGAACATGCAGTTGGCATTCCTCGGCATCAATTAGGTCACATCGTGACGGTATAGAAGTTTAATTGTTAAGGTGCCTGGTGATATCCACCAACACACCAAACTATTCAACATGGCTATTTATATGTAGCTAACCAGCGTAAGCCAAAAAAAGTATAATCTAGTCTAGGTATGACTTGCAAGCGGTATGGTGGCTTCGGTTATAAAAAAAAAAAAAAAAAAAACAAAAAAAAACAGGGAAACTGGAAAATCAATTCTTCATACCAAGATGCCATCAATTGGCATACAAACAAAAATTTCTACATGACAATCAACATTTTAAAACCCGCTGGCACTTAAGGTTCAAGAAGCACATACTTGGATCCATAGACTGTTTAAAAAGATGGACGAGGCTACAGTGACGTCACCCATTGGTTTCAGCAAACCATAAATGAAGCCTCGATTTTGGCAATTTGAATTAAGCCATGTTGCCATTTTGAAATGGGATGTGATTTCTATTGGACGAGAGCGTGTTTTGAAGATCCGGGGAGGACCGTGGCTCTGAATCTAACCGTATCGGATGAGAAACAGTGGACAGCCACGCCCCTAAAGCATATTCTGACTTTATCCTTTATTCTAGTCTATATGCGACCATAATTTACAAAAATGAACATCATATTATATCCAAGGAGACTTGTACCTTGTTACAACTACCATAAAATAATGTGAAAAATCATTATTTAAATGAAAAATCAGGTGGGAAAGTAGGTGTCCTCATTGACTTCTATCGCATTGAACTTCTTTCTGCAACCACTGACATTGCCATTTGCTGAGCATTAAATGGAATGCCATTTTACGGTACTTCCGCATGGACTTCATTTTTCAGACCAGGATGTTGCATCCATCTTTTTATACAGTATATGCTGGGATCATAGATTTTGTTTCCACCAAATGCAAGTACAATACAATTAAGCGTGTTAATTTCCTGGTACAGATATGGCCATAATATCCTAAATACTTTGGTTACAGAGCTGCTTTTGGTACCAAAATGAAGTGATTTTGTGCTGTATTTGATATATGTTATGTGTCATTTAAACAATGTTTTAAAAACATTTTGTAACACCCCTAATGTATTGTTAAATGTCCGGCCAGACTTCAAATGGTGGTCTCACCAGATACTGACTGGTTCTGAGTCCCCAGACCCCCAATAAAGCAAAAACTGCACATTTCAGGGTGGCCTTTTATTGTGGGCAGTATAAGGTACACCTGTGCACTAATCATGGTGTCTGATGAGCATCTTGATGTGGCACACCTGTGAGGTGGGATGGATTGTCTCAGCGAAGCAGAAGTGCTCACTATCACACATTTAGACAGATTTGTGAACAATGTTTGAGAGAAATGGTAATATTGTGTATCTGGAATGAATTTTAGATCTTTGAGTCCATCTCATGACAAATGGGAGCAAAAACAAAAGTGTTGCGTTTATATTTCTGTTGAGTGTATTATCAATATTATAATATATAAAAAACAAAATATACAAAAATGCAAAATTCAGACTCTGATCTTTTTCATTTGTGGTCTTCATATATTATCATAACCCAGCCAACACCACATAGCACAGACCACCAGCTCACCAGTTCGCAGCCTTGGGTCACACAGCAGCACAGCTGTCCACAAGGACGAGGATTGATCATTTTCCTCTCCCCCTGATCCTCAAGAATTTTCTGGTAGTACAGCAAGTTTTTCTCAGAGCGCTTCCTGTCAGAACACACATTATCCATGTTGCACCTTAATATTCATTTGTCATATAGAATATGAAGTTCAGAAACAGGTTTCATGACACCTAAAATTAGTTAAAACCTAGATAAGCAATGCCATCCAGATATCCTCCATTTTTGCACATTTGCCACACTAAATGGTTTCATACATGTATCCAAAATGCAACACAGGATTAAAAAAAAATAAATAAAAAACACAGAGAGACAAAAATGTGTTTCAAAAAGAGCATTTCATTTATTGAAGGAAAAATGTTATCCAACACCCATGTGAAAAAGGAATTGCCCCCCCTAAACTTCATGACTGCTTGTGTCACCTTTTGTAGCAATAAGTGCAACTAAAGGCATCCAAAAACTAGAGATCAGTCTCTCACATTGCAAAGGCGGAATTTTGGCCAGGGCTTCTAGGCAGCATTGCTTTATCTCAGCCACATTGGAGGGTTTTCAAATATGAACTGCCTATATAACAGTCACGTGCTATCAGGGGGTTTCAAAGGCCTTCAATAACCATACCGTTTGACAAATGATTGCTCTCAAGCGGTTCATGTTCAAGTCTGCCTGATTATCAATCATGCAATACGCAGTATTTACAGAATAATCAAGACACAGCCTATGTTGACGCATAAATGATAATGTCAAAGTGATTGCCCTCAGGCTACATTGATATTATGGGTGTGACAATGTAAGGATTGGAAAAACTCAAATGCAAATTTAAAAAATCCTAAACTTTCTCTGATTTCCATTTCTCATTTCAGCAGTTTTTCAGCAGTGTAATTTACCATGGAATTGTGCTGGATGTCTGTCACTCTCTGCACTAGCAGGGCCAGTTTATGCACGGCTGAAAGGAAACTGAGGATGCCCAGGGGGCAGTCTGACCTCTCCTCCACCCAGGTCCTCCTGGCAGCATTCTCCTCTTTGATCACCTCTGGTTAAAGCAACGATCAGGAAAAAATATCCAAAATTCTACTTCAAACCCTCATCAAACGTTCTCCATTTTTCTACCCTCCTCAGCCCCCCTCCTGCCTCCCCTCATTCCTCCTTCACTCCCAATGACATGACGAGATTGAAAAGACTCACATCCACTTCCTCTCTCTTTCCCTTTCTCTCTCCCCTTCCTGTTCCCTGCTTTTCTTCTCTCAAATACTCCAATGGCCCCAAGCCTCTGCACTCCCATCGCCCCGTCAACTGTGTCCTCGAACAAAGTCCCGCATCTCTTCTCCAGGCCATCAGTCCTGTTTTCCTGTCTTCAGTCAAATTCCGAGCAAAGCCCTCCTTATCTTCTGGGTATTCTTATTTTCCCTCATCTTTTAAGTGTGCCTATGTCACTATCCTTCCTTGTGAACAAAGCCCACACTCAATCCTGCCCTGATAAACATTTATCGTCCTGTCTCTCTTCTCCCTTTCCAATCAAGAACACTTGAAAGAGCTGCTTCAAATCAACTCTACTCCAAGTCGCTTCATGCTGCCAGAGCAGCATCCCATTTTTTGGTCTTGAACCTCCTTGACCTGTCTGTGTCCTTTGATAGCATCAACCCCACCCTCCTGTCTGCCTTGGCAGCCATTGGCATCTGTGGCACAGCCTTGGAGTGGATCAAATTCTTTCTCATTGATCGCTCCTTCTAGGTTGCCAGGATAGCTGCAGTATCAGCACCTTGCCCCCCTACCAAAGGAGTCCCGCAAGGCTCAGTCCTTGGACCCATTCTCTTCTCCATCTACACACGTTCTCTTGGTCCTATACTCTCTGCTCATGGAATCTCCCATCACTGCAATGCTGAAAATACTCCATTCTTCCTTCCTTTTTCACCACCTGACATGCAACTCTTTCTGCCTGAAGGACATCCAGAGTTGGAGGGTTAACCATCATCTTAAGCTCAACCTGGGTAAGACCGAGGAGATCATATTCCCCGCTCCTACCTCTCCCATCCAAGACTTTGCAATCTCCATAGGGGACACCTTTGTATCCTCATCACCCTGAGCAAGGAATCCTGGAGTGGAGATGGATAACAGATTGCCCTTCTTGGAGAGCACAATAGTGATGAGCCAAGTCTACTGATACTTCCTGCCTAATTATCCAGAAAATCTTACCTCCTACTTGACCCAGCTTCTGCCCAAGCATCGGTGCAATACTGGCTGGACTAAAACTCTCCCTGCACCTGCACGTTATGCCTCTAGCTCATCCAGAATGCTGCAGCTCATCTCATTTTCTACTCACCCAGGCACTCCAATGTCATCCCCATTCTTGCTGACCTCCACTGGCTCCCTGTTATGGCTCACATCAAATTTTAAACATTGGTGACTGAATATCAGTTTACCAAATGATACGTCCCATCCTGCCAGCAGGACATTACTAGCCCTACAAATCAACCAGACCTCCCCATTCTTCCACCTCCAGTTGCCTGGCAATTCCACCAGGCAATTATAACCCTTGAAACCCCGGGGTGTAGTTTTCTGCAGTCAACCTATCCACTCTTCAGAAAAGCGCGGTCAAAATGACCGCGTCTCAGATTTAAGTGCGCGGCTATGCTCTGTGTATTGGCACTCTGTTGGAAGAAATGGAAAACCTTGTTTCTGTTTGAGATGGCGAACAATGTTCAAGGAAAGTAAATTAATATACTGCATATTAAATGAAGCTACATAGCTCCATACACCGCAATATTTACCAACTTCTAAACACATAATTTGTTTAAATTGCTCAGCCAACAATGAATAAAATCACTTTAAAGCCGCAATGTAGGGATAACCAAATTAATGTAGCCTAAACATAATGCTATTTCGGATGCATGGCAAAAAGGTTTAAATAAAGTGTTCCCAAGAGAATTTGCTGAGAATAATTCAACAATTTTTGTTAATTTGTGATGACAAGGGTTCAGATTACATGCTTTTGGCAAACACTAAGACAACATTTTTGATATCCAATAATTTAAGGTAGTTAAAACTGTAAATGGGCTTATATGGGAGCATGATGTTTAAGACTATGCAGAGAAGTGAATAGTTTTGACATGGGGAATCTTGAGATGTGTCTTGGCATTGATAGCTGCAAATCATCATGAATGGGAGCACTTTGCTTGAAAGGCAAAAAGTAAAGATTTTCCCATAATTGGCTCACAATTTCAAATGAATCATATTTTTAAAGGCCTACACTAAATATATGCACAGTAAAAATTAATCCATTCTACTGTGGGATTCTTGAACTATGTCCCTTGAAGTTTATCACCGTAGAATGTTTGTGCTCTTTTGGCAGTGCTCCACGTGATGGGGAGGTTTTTCCCATATGTTGTTCAAAATTTCAACTGATTTGTTAGCCCCAAGGCCCACATTATATGAACACAAAAAAACAAGTTTACTGTGGGAGTCCAAAGATATGTCTCGGAGTTTTCAAGTTTATTGCAGTTGTACTGTATATGCGCAAACGTGGCAAGACTATTTTTGGATGGCTGTTCAACAAGATTTTCCAATTACTTAACAGTTTCAATAAAATCATGATCAGCAAGGCTTAAGCTACCGTACAGGCCAGCAAAGACATCTTGTGTTTCTCTTGTGGATTTCTCGCGGTAATCTCCTCTTTACGTCTTTACTCTGCTGAGACGAGCTTTGCAGTTGGCCGGCCGTTGAACCTACACACGTATGCCTAGAGCCTGCCAAATGCGTGACGTAATGTAGTCCGAATTAGGCCTTGCACAATTGTAACTGAGAATTACTTTTTATATGCAGATTTAATAGACATAATACGTTGTTGCGTTGCTGCCTTGTTGTTGCTAATTGCTAATCATTAATGCGTGAAAATGGAGGGTGGGGTGAAGGAGAGAATGCGATATCCAGCAGCGGTTGAAGAATCACTTTGAAAATCTCAGTATCCATGTGCCGCTGGTCTGAATAAAACATAATGGGCTCTAATTTCCTGGCGCAGCGCAGGTGGCGTAGCGAAGCGCAGCCCGCGCAGTGGTAATTTCGTAGGGCGCAGCCCGCGTAGTGGTAATTTCGTGAGGCGCGCAGCCTTCGGTAGACCAAGGTGCGCCGAGATGGGTGTGGCGGCGTAGTAGGGGGAGGTGTCACATATTCATCAAGACGCAGTGACAATTTCGTAGAAAAAGTCTCCGCTGGAGTTGCGCAGAAAACTCGCCAACTCCAACCCGGTTTAATTTCCGTGCAGTGCTAATTTGGCTGACCGGCGCAGAGAGCGCACACGTCACCGAAATCTCACAGGCAGGTTTACAGAATGTCAGGCACATTTCAATGCAAGAAATAATTACAGGAAACACGATTTAATGTTACTATCTGAATAAGGACATAAATTATTGTATCTATATCGATTGTCCTGATGTCAGATTAAAGGCAGTTGCCACGCGTAATGGAAACGTGACCGGGCTTAATCAACGCAGCTGAATCTGTGATGCAAACTAACGACTTCACATCTTTCTCAGCCAACCACAAACTGTATATATATATATATATATATATATATATATATCGAATGCTTGCGTTCTATGCTCATTAAAGCCGCTTGCACGCTGGACGCCAAACGAATTTTTCGCCCGACTGATTACAGACAAAGTCAATGCAAAGACGCGATAGTTGGACAGGGTTTTAATATAGCTCCGTGTCCGAAAGTCATAAAAGTTCTAATTTTTCCGAGTATTCCAGGAATTATTAGACGTGGCAACTTGGCCATTTTTGTGTTCGACCTTCACAGAATGCAAATTGATAGCTATCGACTTTTCTTGGTCTTTTTAGCCTATTCTTCTGTTTTCTTCCGTTGAAGATAGCCAGCAGTCTTTATTCGGTCTTTCTTTTGAAAATTAGTCAGATGGACCGAACAGATTCACGCTTTATTTCCACATCTGAGATAAAACAGTGCGTGAGCAAATCAATTCCATGACCATCGACAGTGTGAAGAAATTATCGCATGCACGATCAAGACCGTCCGACACGAAATGCAAAATACTCCATGTCCACCAGCCAGCAAAAAGTAAAAGTATTGAAATGAGAACAGATTTATAACGGGATATCCAACAAAGATGACCCGCAAAAAAATAAATCCCAGTGTTCATTGGATGTTCTGTTGTTAAAATGTTTCTTTTTATTCTTTATTTCGGTATCAATCTGTTCTTATCGTCCTCTTTTTTTTTTTTTTTGCTGTCAGACACGGAGGCATTGTACATTGTCCCATGCCAGTGTCGACTCGCTGAGCAGAGCTTAAACAGAAACATTGATTGAAATTCTCGGTACTCATCTTAAAGAACTGAGCCTTTTATCAAAACATTCACGTTTAATATCGACAAGAGTCAGCAGATTTGAAGAAATTAAAAACAATAATAGACTGTCGGACACGGAGATTTATTAAAACCCTGTCAGACTTTCGGGCACAAGACGCAATCTGTCGAGCGAAAAATTCGTTTCGCGTCCAGTGTGCAAGCGGCTGCTTGCTATTATTATTTTCACTTCGGTTTTATCGTCTTCAGTGGGGAAAAGGAATACAGCCTAATTGCTATGATCTCGTACTGAGTTAAGATCGCATATTGAAAATAAATGTGTCACGTATCTTGCATTGTTGTCCATGCATGTTAATCCCAAAATTTAAAGCAGCAACAGTTTGTAATTCATGGGAACACGCTATCCATCGTTTCTCTTGCCAGTGAGCAAGATTCGACTCGGCTGTGTCGCCTTCTCTGCCAACTTGCGCTGGAAGGAGGGGCAGAGGCGGGACAGAGGAGTTCTTGCGCCAGGCTACGCAGGGCACGAAATTGCCACATACGCCTGGACACACCCCGTTGGCGCGGCGCACCCCCCATGCGCTGCGCCTGCGCCACGCCTACGCCTGGTCTACGAAATTAGAGCCCAATATGTTACATACATGTAGATTGTAATTTTGCATTTATTTCAGCCTGTTTACGGTTTCATCATTTCATCAGTTCATGTGGTTGAGGGACATAACTCATATTATGTTTGCTGTTTAATAGCCTTCTGTGTGACGAGTCTAGAGTTCTGTCCGTTGCTGTTTGTAAACAGAGTAGACAAACTTAGCCCCTCCTCTCGGGCTCAGTGATACACGCCCCCTGCCGCTGCCAGCCTAACTGATACACACCCACCCAGCCCAGCACCCGGCTTACTGTATCGTATTGAATCAGGATCTGTGCGCCATTCTACCTGCAGGAATGAGTGACGAGGTATCTTGCAAACATAAAACATTTGATACTATCGTGTCCACATGATATTGTTTGTGCATTTGAATAAGCAGCTATGCAAATAATAATGCTAATTATTGACTGTAGTAGTTTAGATGTTCAGTCTAGCAGTCTAACAGATGGTTTATAAATGTATAAAAGTATGTGTTCTGACAAAGTAATTGCAATGTCTAGTTATACCGAGTTACATCAGTCATCGAGAAAACAGATAATTATCACATGATCGTAATATGCCCAGATAGAATTTTGCAAAGCTTCCAGAGCTTCTAACACAGACTCTGACGCCAGCCGTGGTCCAGCACAGCCTCGAGGGAGAGGACGAGCAACCAGAGCTCGAGGCTGAGGGAGGTAGAGCGATGGGGCGAGTAAGCAGCGCGAATGTGAAGATGTTTGCAATGTTTGATACTCGGACTTAGTGTGAACATAAACTGCTTATACCTCCACGACAAAGCAACGTAGCACGTTGCTAAATAAGCAGGCTAACATCCCGTGTTTGACACGTACCTGTCCAACAGCAAGCAAGCCAACTCCACGTCACTATTCAACCCCAGCCTCTCCTTCAGGGCTCGGAAGCAAGTGAAAGCCAAGTCGGTATTCACTCTGGTTTCAAGAGTACTTTGTTCGTTTCGTGTACTTTGTGTACGTTTCGTCTCCGTATATTTTCTTTTTTTGGCAGTGTCAGCCATTGCTTCGGCATTGACTGCTCCAGTCCAGAGCTATCTGATCCAGTCGCTATGCTCTATGCAGGCCCACAGAGCGACATGCCCTGAGCTCAATGGCTGGAGAAAACACGCCGACTCTCTGCCCAGAAATGTCCACATCCACAAGAAAAAGTAAAAGACCAAAATACAGGCAGGGGGAGGATATGCTGCAGACGCAGTCACCGCCCCAAAGGACTAGAAGCCCATGGGTGATGATTAAGCCGGATTTCATTTGTATAAGTCTAGTGTTACTTTTGAGCAAAAAACTCCAGACCCTACCTTTAAAGGAATAAGCCCAAGAAGCAGTGGGTTACAGTGATTCTACAACAGCGGAGGGGCGTTAGTGCCCCTTCGTCGTTGTACAATCTCTGTAACCCAAAACTTCAAGGGGCTTATTGGTTTTATAAAACGGTTACCCTACATATAGCCCATTAAATAAACACACAAGAAAAAAAATCAACAATTTATCGGTAACAATGCAACAATAAAACTGAGAACTATTCATTCCTCCACCAAGCAAGATAGAGTGGATAGAATGGTTGGCAAGCAACACAGACGCTAAGATTACTTTTTCATCTAGCGCCATTATCATGTCACATCAGGCTATTGGGGCTCATTAATGTAGATATACCATGAAAGCAGGCAATTTGGAATGTCTCCTTCGGTCTCCTGAAGGCCCTGTTTAATAATTTTATATTTGTATCAGTTTGAGAGTTTCCTTGTTCTCAACACGCGCCGATCGGCCATATCATTACAACCAGCAGCGAGAGCAGGGAACAAGATTGACTTCTGTCCTCCACACTTGCCACTGTCCAGGAAACATCTAGAACTGAGGAATGCTAAAAGACTGTATGAAAGACAAATTGCAGAGGGGGCAAAAACCAGCCCTAAGCACTTCTTTCAGTACTGTAGCAGAAAAAGGAAAGTTAAAGAGCAGGTTAAGTGCATAAAGAATAAAAATGGATCGCAGCTATATGATGACAAGCATATTGCGGATGGCTTAAACAGTTACTTTGTTGAGAATTTTACCTCAGAGGGGGTTTTTATTTGGCCAGAGGGCATCTCAAATGCTCAAGATTATTTAGCGGAAATTGGGGTATTAGAAGTATTAGAAAAGTTGCATAAACTAAAAGCAGATAAGGCGGCGGGTCCTGATGGCTTATATCCTAGAGTGCTCAGGGAAGCTGGTGAGTTCATCTTTAAGCCGCTATCTGCCATCTTCAGACAGTCTTTAGAAACTGGAGAAATACCAAATGATTGGAAACAGGGCAATATAATACCAATATAAGAAAGGGGACCGTACCGAGCCAGGAAACTACAGGCCAGTGAGTTTAACTTGCATTTCGTGCAAAATATTGGAATCTATCATAAAAGATGAGCTGGACTTATTTCTTGAACGTAACAGTATCTTGAGGGATAGCCAACATGGTTTCTGTAAGGGAAGGTCATGCCTAACAAACCTTCTGGAATTTTTTGAAGAGGCCACCAGGACTTACGACCAGAGCAGGGCTTATGACATCATATACTTGGATTTTCAGAAAGCATTCGAAACAGTACCGCATAAGAGACTAATTTTTAAAATGAGCTCCATTGGAGTTACAGGAGGTATTCTGAAGTGGATTTCAAAACTGGTAACAGGACAGAACACAAAGAGTAGTGGACAGTGATATCTCATCTGAGCTGGGTATGGTGGGGAGTGGCATCCCCCAGGGATTGGTGTTGGGACCCCTGCTGTTCCTCATTTACATTAATAACCTTGATAGGAATATTGAGAGCAGATTGGTTAAATTTGCAGATGATACTAAATTGGGGGGTTTGGCAAATAGTCTAGGGTCCACTAAAGTGATTCAGGACAATTTTGATAGAATCCAGAACTGGGCAGAAATGTGGCAAATGAAATTTAATTTAGCAAAATGTAAAGTTGTACATGTAGGTAATAAAAACATTAGACGGGATTACTTCATGGGAGGTTTAAAACTGGAATGTGCTGCACAAGAGAAAGATCTGGGAGTGATTGTTAACCAAACCCTCATAGGTTCTAGCCATTGTGCCGTAGCAGTTAAAAAAGCTGATCGGATGCTAGGATATATTGCCAAAAGTATTGAGTACAAATCTAAGGAGGCGATGCTTCTTATGTACAACACGTTCGTGAGACCACACCTGGAGTATTGTGTACAGTTCTGGGGACCATACTTTAAGAGAGATATAGAGGCTCTAAAGAAAGTTCAGAGAAGAGCCACCAAGCTTATTCCAGGTATAAAAGATGAAAGCTACGAGAAGAGGCTGAAGATCCTTAATCTCTTTAGTCTTAGGAAAAGGAGACTTAGGGGTGATTTGATAGAGGTCTTTAAAGATGTTAAAGGGATTAACAAAGTGAATCATGTAGGATTCCTTCGACCAAGTGTTGTGAGTAGAACTCGGGGTCACAAATGGAAGTTGACCAAAGGTAAATTTAGCACTGATATTCGGAAATATTTCTTCACCCAAAGAGTAATTTCCATGAGGAATAGCTGTCCTGACCATATTGTTGAGGCAGCCACTGTAAATCCTTATTTTCTGAAGATTGGTATGAGAGGAATATATAGTCTATAGTTGACTTGATGGACACGAATGGCAATTTCCTAACTTATGAACAATTCTGTATGAAATATACAGTGGCTCCAATCAGTATTTGTACACTACTGTACTTCATGGAGCCTGTTACGGATGGCCTGGGCACAAACATGGCTTCCAGTTGCTTCCTCCACTTTGGTGGCAAGACTGGAGGCCGAGGACTGTCTCTCCCTCTGTACCAGCAGGGAGACGTACCGGTCAGTGCGCTGGCTGGTCTTCCTGGGACGTCCTTTCCTGGCTGCATTGGCTATGCGTTCAGACGGTTTGTACTTCTTGATGATGAACTGCAAGGTCGTGTGGCGTAACGATAGCAGAGTTCCAATTTTTCAGGTGCTTTGGCCTTCTTTATGTAGCTGAATGATTTGCTCCCGCATTCGACGGGGTATCTCGCCTGTCTTAGCCATATATCACAGGAATACATTATGGGCATGGTCAGGCCATTTACATAGGCCAGTCTGTGTACAGAGGGAGTGTCCAGTATGGTCACGCTTGACCAAATCAGACCAAGTGAGTCAACCATGTCCTGTAAACATCTTGAGTCAATTTTAGGTGAGTATTATAAGTTTTGTGACTCACTAATGGAACTGTACAGATACTTATTGGGTCAGATAAATCGCCTTTCTGTCCAAATATGCAATTTTGACATTAAATATTTGTTTAAAACATATTGATTATCAAATATTTTAATCACTTTTACACACAATTGCAAGCATTTAGCCGAATATACAAAAGCTGTTATGTAGTCGAATTTTCAAGTAGTGTACAAATACTTATTGGAGCCACTGTATATGGGTACGGTTGAGAGAAAAATGCATGTTTTGATTTTGATTAATGGTGAAAAATATAAACCACTAAGGGATATCATTTCTTGGTTATATTTTAACGCACAAATAGAGGATATATTTTGTGAAAAAAATCTTTTTTAGTGTCTTTTCAGTGTCAAATTTTTGTGTGGAAATGGGAAAAGCAAAAACTGGCTCAACTGTACTCAGTCTACCCTACTTTTCCGTATCTCTCACTCTGGCCATGAAACCCACGCGATTGCTGAACCTACATACCCCAGATAGCAAAATTCTTCTGGTCCATATCTGGCCCACGCCGGACACGTTCGGCCTACATATCCGGCCCACATACCACATGGAATGATGACACTAAGGCGCTCCGCTCCCGTTTGCCAGAACTTGGCCACAACCAAGCCATCACAATGCCAGATGTCAGCCAAGAACATATGATGCAGCAAATGTGAGCCAGTTTTGGTTGACTTACAGACTGACTATTGTCATTCTGCCAAATATTTGCCAATTGTGGGCCATATCTGTTTTGTGATATGCGGGCCAAATTCAGCATTTACCACATGGGCCACGAGGATGATTCGAGGATGAAGGGTTTTGGTCTGAGATCGCAATGAAAAAGATGAGAAAAATCAAGCCAGATGCTATCCCGAAAATCAAGTGTCCATTTGAGAAAAGAAAAATCGAGGAAAAGGGGAGAAAGAAAAGCAGACCGGGCACACAAAAAAAAACAGAAGAAAATAGGCCGCTAATGAACAATTATAACAAGTTAGCTACTACAGTGCTTCAGTAGGGCTTTCGTTATAGACACTATAGAGCAGGGGTCCCCAATCTTTCCCAGAAAGAGCCGGTGTGGGTGCAGGGTTTTATTGCAACCAAACAATTACACACCTGATACTACTAATTAACCCCTGGACTCTTTGCTAATAACCTTGATTAGTAGAATCAGGAGTGTAGCCGCTTGATTGCAATGAAAGCCTGCACCCCCACCGGCCCATTCTGGGAAAGATTGAGGACCCCTGCTATAGAGCTTAATATAGCGCTGGCTGCGGCTAGCACTTACGGTTTTACGCATTCTCTTCGCCAGCGCTCTATTAAGCTGCTTTCACACCAGACGCGAAACGCGTATATTCGTCTCTTTGCATTGAATGTAATGAATTTGAATGTAATCTGTCCTACGAAAAATTTGTTTCACGTCCTGTGTGAAAGCGCTTCCCCCTAGCTGCTGGTGCGCGACTAGTTGCATGCTGCCGCTGTGTCTGGACTCTTGTCTCGTGTTCTTATGATCTGACAAAGAGAAAAAGATATTGTTTTACTCTAGCCTGACCAAATGCCGTACATAATCTAACGAGCTTGTTTGATGTCTGCCATTAAACTCTTATTTCAAGCCTTACTCTAAAATTGACTAAATTGCTGGGAAATGTGTGACTGCTGTAACTTGTACAAACAGTTTTAGAAATTATTTTAATCAAATTTGAAAATGTATCTCCATTACATTGGGTGGTGCACGCTAAGCTAGCAGCTTGCTGAAGAACCAAACACCTGGGTAACGCGTTTAGCAGTAGCTTTCGCAGACGGCAAACGCAAGTGAACCACGGATCTCTAGCCCAATTAGCGCATCTGTGATTGCCCCTTAACCCCGTTGCGCAAAAGCCAAATTTGGCTATTTATGGGTTACCCAATTTAATGCTTTATAATTCAAGATTTAAGCTTCATAAAGAGGAAAAATGTGGCTCACCTCAGAAAAGACACTTATAGCATTTAGAATTGCATCATATTTCAGTTTATTTTCATGATTTTGGTGGAGAAAATGGGCTGCAAACATAAAAAGCTTCATGAGAATTCACCACTGAAATTGCAAAAAAAATTAAATAAATAATGCAGAGAATTGAATAACTGCTGGGGCTTAAATGTATACATCTCTAGGATCATAAACTCCTTGACCACAAGTAGAATTCATCTTCAACATTACATCCTAGATTACGTACATGCTATTAGCCAAATTATACAGCTTCCCAAGTGGCTCCGCAAAGTCTGAGATCCGTCAAAATGGTACACCGTCAAATCATAATATAATCATGTACTAAACACAAAAGGTTTTGACGCGTGACATTTAATATGAACTAATGATTTTCTGGTTGAGTTTAGCATGAATTTATCAGTATCAGAGCAGTTGAACATCAGTGGTCACCAGTAACCTCATGCCTTTTGTCCATTTTTCTTCTAAGTCCCCCAAGCCAGCACACAATCATTACATGAACTGCTGATTAAACAGTCAGAACAATCACCCTGCAATGATTTTAGCTACCAGTTCCCACTTCTGAGCTCACAAACTCATCTCAACGCTTATAAAGAACAAGTACAACTCGCTAACTCCGTAATCTGAATTCTGAAGTATGCCTTATTTTAACAGAACAGACATTCCACTTTCAGGGAAGATCAAACATTACACGCATCCCTAGATTCAACAGAATGGTGCAATGAACGTACCAGGGCATCCACCCAAATGCATGGGCAGTTCACGTTTTAAACAGGAAAAAAACCTAGGCATTCGACTTTGTTGAATGCGGTATACATTCCAAAACAAAAAGCATAAGTAGCAGCTTAACCTACTTCATTGAATCCCTCCTCCAGAGACCAATGTATCTAGTAGAAGGAACCCACAGGCCCCGTTTCATTCGAAATAATTCCTATTGACCATGTCCTTATCTCATTTAAATTCTGTAAATGTAACTGAACAGTTCAAGGCCAGTTTTGCGAGTATTTTTTTCGATAAATCGCGTCGATTTCAGCTATGCAATGTACGCAACGTAGACAGGATACAACAAAGCCTGCTGATACGCATAGGCTTGTATGCTCTGTGTTTGTCCAATCAATGTGTTTCACTTACACTGGAACGTTTAAACACTCGGGTATTGGATAAGAAACAAGCCAATCAATACAATGTTACCACGGAAGTTTCACGAAGGCGTGAAGTATAACTGCAGTTACGCAGAAGAGCCTGAGTGTATAATTGAGTGATTGGCTATCAACACCAGTATTTGGGTGGATATAAGGAAGCGCTGAATAAGTCAATGAAGGAATCTACACGTAAATCCACGATAAGGAACTACGCATTTTTTGTATGTGATGACTGTAATTGACAGTAGAATGTGAGAGAATCAATACCATGTCGAATTTTTTGATCCAGAAAACTGATTTTTCTGAACCATTAATTGGAATACCGTTGGCTTACTTTAGCTAAAGTGGTTGCTTCACAGGACAACGATTTTTTTTTCTGTCGCAAGAGATCATTTTTTTAAACTGCTGGATCGATATGGGCAAGGAAAAGGACCATTTTGCGCATTTGGCTTAGCTGAGGAGTTTAATTCATGCAACTCTTGAAAAAAAGGGAGTGGAGAAACTTCCCCATACTCTAAACCAGGTTCGAACTCGGGGTTGAACCGGGGGTGCTATCTAGTGATCGAGTACAGTAACTGCGTGCTTAAATTTGCAGTTCTATAAACGCGTACGTCTACATCTGCAGAAAGGGGTGTAAGATCAAAAAAATTTTTGATCAAAATTTTGCCAATTTTTCTTTTGCTCATAATGTAAATCATATCGGATTTGAAGTTACTAAGCACTGGGGTGACAAAAACATGTAATGAAGTGATTGAAATGATATTTTAACATGCATTTGTACATACCAGCTATGCACCGAATTGGTCCTGAGATCTTTATATGATGTCGCACTAAGAAAGGGCAGCATTATCGATTGCAGCGATTAAAAAGGGGCATTCCCAGGGCAAGTAGAAAGTTACTAATTACTCCAAAACGGTTTGATATTATGGGAAATGACTGCCGTTTTTTTTTTCTGGATGAAAAATGACATAATGAGGGCCTGTTTGTGAAATTTCGCCCTCTGGACGCTGTAGTTCCTTTAAAAGAGTGGAAAACCGTGGACCTCCTTCTGATGTTGATTACAATTAAGCCTCCCAGGATAAAAGTTGGTGGAGATGAGAGAGGTCGTGGTTTGGCTCTGCCGACATTCTGTCCAGGAGACCACGGGCGCGAATGTAAAGCCGCAGGCAACAGCACTGAAGACAGGGGCAGCTGAGATGGAACAGCTACTTGGTTCCATGAATCTTGCCTAGGCCATAGCTGGCCTGTTCCATGTCAAGTGGGTACGAAAAATGAACTTTAGGACATTGGTGGCACTTAATTTCCTTGTCCTTGTAATCTGCTTGTTGAGACATATGAACATTTCCCAAAAGTCAAATATTAGGACCATCAGCAAATTACCTAGGATTTTATGGCCTTCCAAAGTTCTACCCCTCGTGTGGCAATTTCCGACCCTGGAGTGGGCCATACCATTTCTTTCATTCAATATCTCAGCCGCTATTTATGCCACATGGCTGAAATTTCGAGCACATAAGCTTTACCCAAGTGTTTTTATCAACCAGAAGAGTGGCCCATTAACCCTTTACTTATTGAATACTATGGCCTCAAAAGTTGCCAAAATGTAGGTTTTTTCACATATTTTGGCAATTTGCCAACCTCATAAATCAGCATCAGGTCAGAATTTTTTAAATGGCGTCTTTTTTGTTTAATAGTGACCAGAGTGCTTGACTGATCCATTATAGAAGAACATTTGATGCCAGCACTAAAAAAGGCTAATGTTCCGCTGACACTCAATTACCGTTGACGGACAAATTTAATTCTGCGTGGTTATCAACAAGGATGTAAAGTTAGAACTACTTAAATTGATAATGTGATTCACACTCGACAATGAATGGCAGGCAGTTTTACATACATCTCCACAATGCACAACTCACTTCACTTCTCATGCGAACGCTGATTTAGCGACCTTGATAAGTTTATAATGGGTTCTCTTCAGCGAACCCACTTTTGCTTCGTAGGAAAATTAGCCTAGCTTCATGGCAGCTACTGAGTGAAGACAGCGCAAGAGAAAACTCAATACAAGACATCCATAGGGCCTTACATATGCATTATGCGCGACTGAATCTCACACCCAGTGTTTCTAAAAATAAAAAAAAACCGTTGACAGCTTATGGCTACTTTATTTTCTCATGAACTTTTCAAATACCCCCACACAGAATAATAGTAATACATGCAGCATTGATGTCTTTTCTTCAGTCTCAATGCCTTTGGACTTCAATTTCCTTGTACCACTGCCCCACTCAGGCGAGATGTAGAAAAATCTGTATAGATTTCCTATGGAACTGTGATGGCCATAGCCACACAGGGTAACATCAGTCCTCACCCTCATACACATTAATTTTGGTATAAGTTTGTTGCACACTTTAGTATTTGCAGTCACATGTACAATCATATTTAAATAACTCACACAGCACTTTTTGATTTATTTGTTTTAAGCTTAATTACATTAGCCTTACATTGTTTTATGGGTGCACACTTTAACAATGTAAGATTATGCAATTTGTTTGTTATTAACCACATGTTTCTTTGTCTTGAGTTACCTGAGCGTTGGGGGCTGTCCCTTCCTGTTTGGGCAAAGGCGTGGCTGAGGAGACTTAAAGGGATAAAGGGAAAGTAGTTGGCTAGTGCGCACAGCTGTTAGCAGTGACAGCGCACAGTGATCGCTATTGAGAGAAAGTAGCCCCAAGCAATTACAAGATGTGACTTTTTGGATTACCAGGGTTTTGTTATGCAAATAAATCACTCGTTCGAACACATACCGTTTTGAGAAGAAAAACGTTTTACTTTGCAGACCCCAGGAAACCTGCCGGAACTACTTTCGCTTTGACCAAAACTGGACAGAGCTCGGCTCACAGGACACTGTTGGGGGAAAGTCAGTGTGTGTGCACGAGACTAAAGATGGTGATGCCATACAGATTCATGTGAAAAATCCCCAACTACCCCTTTAAGTCCTGGTGCCTGCTTATTAGGCCGTACCAAGTCCGCGTATGCCAGAGGGGGATTTTGACCTTGGTTGCTTTTATTTTGTATTGTGTTTAGAGTTTACGGATTTAGTTTACCACTTTTTGTGCCTTTGGTTTGGCCAAGCCACTATAAATGTTCCCTTTTTGTTTCATTGTGAAAAAGGACCGTTTTTATACGCCACCAAAGGCGGTCGTATATTGGCGTCATCCGCTCCGCCTGTCCGTCTGTTCGTCTGTTAACATTCGCCGTGTCCGCAAATTTGTGTGCAAAGCTTCAGGCCGATCGGGACGAAACTCCACAGGAACATTACCTGGGTCAGGGTCTAGACACCGAATGACTGTCGGCTTTGACGCTCCAAGGTCGAGGTCACACATCGAGGTCAAAGGTCAAATTTATACCAAAATTACCTTTGTCCGTGAATTTGTGTTCGAGCCCTCTGACCGATTGGAACGAAACTCAACAGGTACATTACCTGGGTCAGGGTCTAGACACCGGACGACTATCGACTCTGTCACTGTAAGGTCAAGGTCACACACGGAGGTCAAAGGTCAAATTTATACCAAAATTACCTTTGTCCGCGCATTTGTGTCCCAGCCTTCCAACCGATTGGGACGAAACCCCACAGATACAATACCTGGGTCGAGGTCTAGACAACAGACAGCTGTTGGCTCAGTTACTCCAAGGTCAAAGGTCAAATTTATCCCTAAATTACCTTTGTCTGCGAATTTTTGCCTAAGTTGTCTGTTCGAAAGGGTCAAAACTCCACAGGTACATTACCTGGGTCAGGGTCTAGACACTTGACGACTTTCGGCTCGGTCAGTCCAAGGTCAAGGTCACACGTGGAGGTAAAAGGTCAAATTTATACCAAAATTACCTTTGTCCACCAATTTGTGTCCAAGCCTTCTGGCAAATTGGGAGGAAACTTCACAGGTACATTACCTGGGTCAGGGTATAGACTCCGGACGACTGTCGGCTTCGTCTTAGCAAATATTTTTCCGCTTCGACTGTCGCGACCGTTCGAAAACTTGATGCCTGCAGAAATTTGATGATGCCTCTGACAAGTACTTGAGGTAAGATTATTAGAATTTTCCTGACCACTTTCTTTCAAATGATTTCTCTATGTTGTTAGTATGCATGGTGCCCAGCAGAATTTCAAATTTCTTTGAAATGTGTCAATGTGCAGAAAAACAACAGGAATGGAACAGAATTTTATGGTCTGTACAACTTGTGTACCTGTACCCTTTCTCACATACAATACCGGGAATCTTTAATTCCGCTGTTTTTGTGATATCTCATATCCATCTCCCAGTCCTTCTGTCCTCTATTGCTTCTCCAAGCTCGGTCAACAAACCTGACAGATACATTGGACGATTTCAAGAAATTTTCTTGGCGGCGTATAATGTACCAGCTCCTGGTGCTCTTCTGGTTCACTTGCAAGCCGCGGCAAATGGTTGTTTGCGTCATTTTCTCTTGACCTCTTTTATAGGCCTAAATTTTGGCCTGGGTTAATTTTGATTAATTTTTGGGTAAATAAAACCCTTCTTTTGAACAAAATCCCTGTTGTCCTCATGCCTCACTGATCGGTCCCTCACAGGAACGCACTCATTGGTCATACTGTCAAGTGTTGATATTGTCCATTGAAAATGTTAAAGGCACGTACAACTATTGCCTGCTGTAGTTAAATCTGCGGTCCTTAAGGCATTTTTCGTAAAGTCAGGTCTTTCTGAGGAGGAAACGGAAAATACGGCCTCTTCCGTGTCTGTGAAAAGATATCTTCTCAATTAATTATATTGTTGGCTGCAACATGTTCAATGTGAGCAATGTTCTGAGAGATTATAGTTGGGCATACAAATATGGTGGCACGGTTACTTCAAAATTAAGATGTCATCAGCTATCCAGTTCTTCTATGTAGATCAGTGGTCAGAATCCCAACATAGGCAATCTTCTTGATGAAAATACACATAAAAGGAGGCTTCAAACACATTTCTACCCTTTTCTCCTGTCAAGACAAGGCCATAAGCCTTCAGTATGGGCTATCAAATTCATATTTGTAATAATCCCCACTTGGACTTTTGATGCCCCGAAGGGGGGTCACTTTTGAGTTGTGACCGTCTTAGGGCCCCATTATGAAAATATCAGAGCAGGTATCAAATGTTCTTTTACAAAGGATCAGTCAAGCACTCTGGTCACTATCAAACAAAAAGGACACCATTTAAACATTGACCCTTTGCTGATTTATGAGGTTGGCAAATTGCCAAGACATGTGAAAAAACCTAAATTTTGAGGCCATACTATTCAAAAAGTAAAGGATTAATGGCTCATTCTTCTGATTGATAAAATCACTTGGGTATAGCTTGTTATGCGCTCGAAATTTCAGCCATGAGGCATGTATAGCCGCTGAGATATTGAATCAAAGAAATGGTATGCCCCACTCCAGGGTTGAAAATTTCCCTACAAGGGGTTGTACTCTGGAAGGCCATAAAATCCTAGGGCATTTGCTGATGGTCCTAAAATTTTGCATGTGGGCATTTTATAGTTCCAGATACACAGGCTTAAAATAGGAATTGAATCGGAGCAATGCAATGTCCTACCCCGTACCCAGTTGACATGGAACAGGCCAGCTGTGATTGGAACTCAACCAACCATACAAAAGGTGCAACAAGGTTAGATGTAGGCAAAGAACAATCCTGTTTTTCTATTACAGAGAATCTATTCTGCATTTCGATGTTATGAGGTTGGGTCATGGGATGAGGTTGGCGATCGAAGCGTCTGCCCTGTCGCTTTCCTTCATGGACCATGGTTCACATCTCCAGCCGACAGGGTGTGGAGCTGCTCACCTGCTTCGGTCGTGCCCCTAGGCTCGGCCATGGATCGACATCCACGGCCAATGCGGGGGCCGAAGCAGTAGCCTTAGTTAACATGGAATCTAATAGGGCCTCGTCCTCTCCGATTTGGTGTTGCAGAGTTATCCCCTCTCAGAGATACAGGCACGGCCTTCGTAATAGTAAATAATGGGCAAAAAGAGTGAAATAAAATTATAAGTAAGGAAGTAGGTAAGCGAATAAATAAATGAAAGAATAAATGCCGGAAACAAATCGATGGAACCAATATTCCTAGAACCGAATGACCAAATATATACACAATATTCATAAACTCACAAAAAAACAGAACATGCAGTGGCACTAAAGGACCTTGAACTTGAAATGGGCATGCGTTTAGCTACAAGTGTGGCTGTGTTTGCGCACTGGCTGGCACCGTACCTTTGCTTTGCCAGATACATCAGCTTGGCGACATCATAGCACAGGTGCACTTCAGACACATGACAAGTAGGGTATGCTTCACTGTTGAGGAAGGAGGGAAAAAAAGGTTGTAATTAAAGAAAGATAGTTTCCACATCTCCTTAGGTTGACAGGAAATGTTTTATATTAGGCAATGGCAAATATATCTTTGAAGGGCATTTCCCCAGTATTATTTTTTTTTTTTTTACTTATTTTTGAAATTATTCTGAAATTACATTGTGGAGACTACCCTGAAAGCCTCAGTGTGAATGGCAAAGTGTTGTCAACCCGTAGCAAAATAATCCAATTGTCCAGTCGGAGCTCTGTTTGGGTGGTTTTCCCCTTTCATTACAAATATTTAGAGTTTATATAAAATCGCATACTTTCCCGTGCTGCTTAAATCATTCAAGTGCCGAGGAATGATTAAAATGTTTGCTGTGTGGCGTGCTGTTCAGTTTCTCCCAGCTCCCAAACTATGTACACCTTTTCGTAATTGATTGGAACACCCGTGGAAAAACCTAAAACCATGAGACATATCTAATCCCCACCTCATACTCCCCAGGTGTCCAAAAATAAATAATGGAAAAATAAGTCTGACAAAAAAGTGAATATAAATGGCTCCTATATAAATAAATGTACATACTGAGGAACAGGCAGTTCACCAGGTGTAATACAGTACAATTTATATGTTTACTGTAATCAATTGTATACTGGGTCACTTTCACAACATTTCCTTTCTATATGATACTCATATGCACCGTCCATTGGAACCAAAACATATCAATACAAAGCCTAAGAGTAAAAGTCAGCCTCTCCATCTCAAACATTTCCATTACAACGGTTTCCCACTCTTTTTGTTGGTGGCTTCTTGTCCAGCCATTTCTCGGCGATTGCTTTCCTGTGAACGACTTGTAGCATTTTAAGAAGATACTAATTAGAAGCGTTTAATTTAGTTGGTATACTTCTAAAATATGTAGAGCTAAAGCCACGTTCAATCTGAACACCCAGTATAGATCTTATTTCATTCACTATTTCTAGCAGGTAAGACTGGATTGCTGGACATTTCCAAAATACATGAAAATGATCAGCCATTAGGTTGTCACACTGCCTCCATCATCCTGATTTTGGTCTGCCGTTTTGCAAAAGTTTGGCCAGAACTAGAGGAGGTAGAATGTGTCTAACATACAGTGGGGAAAATAACATTTTTCTCAGTAAATAGATTTCTAATGGGGCTATTAACACAAATTATTTTCACCAGATGTCAGTCACAGCCCAAGTAATCCACACATAAAGAAATCAAGAGAAATAAGTCCATAAATTATGTGTAATAAAGAGGAATGACACAGGGAATACAGTGCTGTGAAAAAGTGTTTGCCCCCTTCCTGACTTCTGACTTTTTTTTGCTTATTTTTCACCCTTAAATGTTTCAGATCATCAAACAAAATTTAATATGAGACTAAGATGACCCCAGTAAATTCCAAATGCAGTTTTACAATGATGATTTCATTTATTAAGGGGAAAAAGCTATCCAAACCTACCTGCCCCAAGTGAAAAAGTAATTGCGCCCCCATCTTTAAGTGTGATTAACCACATTTTTTTTGTCCAATTTCACGAGTCACACCCAGGCCTGATTACTGCCAGACCTGTTGAATCAAGAAATCACTTCAATAGAACCTGTTTCAAAAAGTGAAGTAGGCTAGAAGATATCAAAAAACAACATGCCATGCCTCAAACTAAAAAAAATTCAAGAACAGCTGAGAAACAAAGAAAATGACATCAAAGCCATTTCTAAGGCTTTGGGACTCCGGCGAATCACGGTGAGAGCCATTATCCACAAATGGAGAAAACTTGGAACAGTGGTGAACCTTTCCAGGAGTGGCCTGCATGCCAAAATTTTTCCGGGAGTGCATCGGCGACTCATCCAGGAGGTCACAAAAGATTCCAGAACAACATGTGAAGAACTGCAGGCCTCAATTGCCTCAGTAAAAGTCAATGTTCATGATTCAACAATAAGAAAGAGACTGGGCAACAATGGCATCCATGGGAGAGTTCCAAGAGTTCCAACCACTGCTGACCAAAAATAAGACAAAGGCTCGGCTCACAAAATACCAAAATACATCTTGATGATCCCCAAGACTTTTGGGAAAATATTCTGTGGACTGACGAGACAAAAGTTGAACTTTTTGGAAGGTGTGCGTCCCGTTACATCAGGTGTAAAACTAACACAGCATTTCATAAAAAGAACATCATACCAAAAGTCAAACATGCTGATGGTAGCGTGATGGTTTGAGGCTGCTTTGTTGCTTCGGGACCTGAACGACTTGTTGTAGTTGATGGAACTATGAATTCTGCTCTCTACTGGTAAATCCTGAAGGAGAATGTCCAACCATCAGTTTGTGACCTCAAGCTCAAGCATACTTGGATTATGCAGCAGGACAATGATCCAAAACACACCAACAAGTCCACCTCTGAATAGCTTTAAAAAAAACAAAATGAAAATTTTGGAGAGGTTAGTCAAAGTCTGGACTTAAATCTGCTTGAGATGCAGTGGCATGACTTTAAACAGGCCGTTCATGCCCAAAAACCCTCCAATGTGCCTGAATTAATACAATTCTGCAACAGAGAGTGGGCTAAAATTCTTCCAACGCGATGTGAAAGACTCATTGCCAATTATCGCAAATGTTTGATTGCAGTTGTTGTAGCCGAGGGTGGCACAACCAATTATTACGATTTAGGGGGCAATAACTTTTCAGATAGGGCCGGGTAAGTTTGGACAACATTTTCCCCTTAATAAATGAAATCATCATTTAAAAACTGCATTTTGTATCTCCTCGGGTTGTCTTTATCTAATATTAAAATTTGTTTGATGATCTGAAACATTAAAGTGTGACAAATATGCATTAAAAAAAAATCCGGACCGGGGCAAATACTTTTGTGGCACTTTGTAAGTATTGAACACATGAAGAAAAGGAGGGGAAAAAAGACATTGAAAGTCAAGAAACCAGCTGAAATCTAGAAAGCAATCCTGCCCCACATCAGTGCTAATTAATAACAGCTGGTTTAGTCCTGATTGATGGCCTGAAAAAAATGTTTCTCATTACCAAGGTGTCACACAATAAGCATCTCATGATGGGTAAAAGCAAAGAGCTCTCTCAAGACCTCCACAACCTTATTGCTCCAAAATATACCGATGGCATTGGCTACAGACGTATTTCTAAACTTCTGAATGTTCCAGTGAGCACCTTTTGGGGCCATAATCTGGAAGTGGAAAGAACATCATTTCACCATAAACCAGCCATGATCAGGTGCTCCTTGCAAGATTTCTGACAGAGGAGTCAAAAGAATAACCAGAAGAGTTGTCCATGACCCAAGGACCACTCCCAGAGAGCTTCAGAAAGACCTGGAATTAGCAGATGCAGTTGTTTCAAAGAAAACTATAAGTAATGCACTCAACCACGATAGCCTCCATGCATGCCCCCCACACAAGACTCCATTGCTGAAGAAAAAGAATCTTGAAGCTCATTTAAAGTTTGCTGCACAACAGTTGGACAAGCCTGTGAAATACCGGGAGAATATAGGCTGGTCAGATGAGACCAAAATTGAACTACTTGGATGTCACAGCATACACCATGTTTGGAGGACAAACGGCACTGCACATAACCCCCAAAACACCATACCAACAGTGAAGTTTGGGAACATCATGGTGTGGGGCTGTTTTTCAGCATTTGGTACTGGCAGACTTGAAGAATGGATGAATGGAGAAATGTACCGAATCATTCTTGACAAGAATCTGCTGCCATCTACCAGGATGCTGAAGATGAAACGAGGGTGGACGTTTCAGCAAGACAATGATTTAAACAAAGCCAAGGAAACTCTCAATTTATTTCAGAGAAAGAAAACTAGAATGGCCTTGTCAATCACCCAACTTGAATCCAACTGAGAAACTATCAAAAGAACTGAAGATCAAAGTTCATAGAGGGCCCCAGGAACCTTCAAGATTTGAAGACTGTTTGTGTGGAACAAAACCACACCTGAGAAATGCATGTAACTCGTTCCTCCATACAGGTGGCATCTAGAAGCTGACATTACCAACAAAGGCTTTTCTACTAAGTATTAAATAAATTTCAGTAAGCGTGTTCAATATTTTTTTCCCTTTGTCAGTCCACTTTATTACACAGAACATAATTTATGGACTTATTTGTTTTGATCTCTTCGTATGTGTCGATTACTTGGGTTGTTACCGACAACTGGTGAAAATTTAATGAGGAACTTTAAATTTACAGCAGACAGCTAAACCACAAAAGCCACATGAGACAGCTTTATTGTTCTGTTTCCTGGACTATCAACAATATCAATAGCTCTGAAAACCTATCACAAGACTGCAATTGCTACTGAAATGATCAAAACTGTAGCACTAGCTGCATCCTGTCATACTTCCAAAGACTTCATGGCGAGCAGCTACCCAAAGTACTGTGTGGTGTTGGCAGAACATACGCAGGGCTCACGCTGCCCGTTTGGCAATTTGCTAATGGCATTTCATCTGACAGTTTGGCGATGTCTACAATGCATTTGGGAAATATTTGGCAAAGACCTTTCAAAAGTGGGTTTCTGAGATGACCAGGCGTCCCGCTTTGTGTTGTACCGCACGGCATTTGTGTCTGTTTTCCAGTGTTTGGCAAATTTAGACTCAGTCCTGCATTTCATTGCCTTTGACCTACTGGATTGTAGGCATTAAGTGCCAAAAATCAAGTTATTTTAATTACATTTTTTATTGGAACTTGTACATTAAACACAACTGAAACACAATATTCGATTGGCGCCTTAAAGTGAAACAAAAGCTGGTAAGTAATAAATGAAATTCTGAACATATTGTTAACTCTTAAATTGATTGAATGTATTTGACAAGTAGACTACTACCTCTCGAAGGTTACATCGAACCAGACAGGGGCAATAACACGGCCAAGGATGTGTCGTGGTTGAGTTATGACAGATTTTAAAGCTGTGCGCGATCTTGGTATTGTTAAGTGAGTTTGATCTCATGCAATATAAGTGAGAATATAATTCCTAAGAATTAGGATTTTTTACGTTTTTTTGCTTGAAGCGGAGATTACACGAGGATAATGTTGCGTTTGTTTCCAGTATCTACAGCCAGACAGCTGTCCACTAACAACAACGTTTGGGCAAGCAAAATCAATGTTCAAAAAACTGAAGAGAGAAATGCTTTGAGTCCTGCCCTAAAGTAACCAATTTGTTTTTGGAGAGGACAGCTCTGAGTAACCGCAGTATAATGTTAAACTGACAATTCATTCTCGAGGCTTGGATATAACCTGGCAATTTACATCTGAGACAAACTTGCCAAGTTTTCAAGTTTACGGCCAGAAAAATGCCCCTTGAAGGTGGAATCTCTGTCTTGGCTGCAGCTGGATGTCTTTATTGACATTTATTATCCACACACTTTAAAATACACCTTAAATTTTGAAACATGATAACGTTGAACATTTCACCAGTTACTTGCATAACAGATTCTTGATTGACAGCCTTGCACGTGTTCAATACAGCACTTAAGTTCACTCGTCACACCCTCTCCTGCTATAACATTGTTGCAGCTGTAGTTATGGACAGTCATCTTTGCTGGTGCTGTTATTGCCTTTTATTACGGTGATGGAAAATAGAACTTTCAGTCTTATTGTTATGCTTATTTACAACCCCGATTCTGTAATAGTTTGGAAAAAGTGTATATCGTGAATAAAATCAAAACTCAACGACTTTCAAATCACACCAGCCAGTATTTTATTCACAACAGAACAGAGATAACATAGCAAATGTTGAAACGGGGAAATTTTACAATTTTATCCACAAAATGAGCTCATTTTAAATTTGATGACTGTGACAAGTCTCAAAAAAATTGGGACACTGTTTACCATGGTGTAGCATCCCCTCTTCTTTTTAACACAGAGTGGAGGCGTCTGGCCACTGGGGAGACAAGTTTCTTGAGTTTAGCCAATAGAATTTGATCCTACTCTTGTTCAATACAGGCTTCCAGCTGCTGGAGAGTTTTGGGTCTCCTTTGACTCACTTTTGGTTTCATTATGTGCCAAATCTTCTCAATCGGTGAAAGATCAGGACTGCAGGCAGGCCATTTCAGCACATGGACTCTTCTCCTGTGAAGCCATGCTGTTGTAATGGCTGCAGTATGTGATTTTACATTGTCCTGCTGAAATACACAAGGCCTTCCCTGGAATAGATGTCATCTGGAGGGCAGCAAATGTCCCTCTAAAATCTTTATATACCTTTCAGCATTCATGGTGCTCATTAAAACATGCAAGTGTCCCACACCATATGCACTAATGCATCCCCATACCATCAGAGATGCTGGCTTTTGAACTGAATAGCTCTCCGGACATTATTCGTCCCGGCGAGCTAAAAAAGCCATTAAGGTGGCATGAAGTCCTTGTCCTGATTGCACGGTACCGCCTACCCGAGGGAAGCAGCTGAAAGATGTTGCTTGCAGGATGAGACTGATCAGCAGTGTGCAAAATACGTTGCAGCCTGTTCTTTGCAAGAGCGGATGCTGAGGCAAACCACACCGTGATGGATGAAGTCAGAAGGCTTTCCACAGTGGCTCTGTAAAACCTGGCCTGAACAGAGCTGGAGACATTCAATTTCCGTAACCGCCTCAGGAAAAACATTCCGCTGTGTGCTCTCTTAATAATGGACGAGGTATTTTCCTCCCATTTGAGGTTGTTCGTCATTGCGGTGCCTAGAAATTTAAATGACTCCACAACCTCGACAGCAGAGCTATTGATAGTTAGGGGTAGTACAGGGCAGGGGGCTCGGCGAAAGTCTATCAGCATCTCCACTGTCTTTTTTGGGTTGAGTTCCAGATTATTTTTGTCACACCACACTGCCAATTGAGACACTTCCTGCCTATAAGCAGACTCGCCATTGCCCTTGATAAGGCCGACCAAGGTGGTGTCATGAGCAAATTTAATTAGCTTGATAGAGTTATTGCCAGAAGTGCAGTCATTGGTGTACAGCGAGTATAAAAATGGTGAAAGCACGCACCCCTGAGGTGCTCCAATGTTGGTGGACCGGGGATCAGACAAGTGATGGTGGAGCCGCACCTACTGCAGCCTGTTGGTAAGGAAATCCATGATCCAGCGGCAGATAGAAGGTTCCACCCCTATCAGTGACAACTTGCCCAGCAGCCGCACGGCTATGATTGTATTCAAGGCGGCACTGAAAGCCACAAATAGTATTCTGACATAAGAGCCAGGAGAATCGAGATGGTCCAGAGCAAAATGCAGGCTTTGGTTAACTGAGCGGTTTGCTCTGTAAGCGAACTGAAGTGGATCAAGATGGGGGGGCTGTGATGGATTTGAGATGGGACAGAACCAACCGCTCTAGACATTTCATGACCACTGATGTAAGGGCCACGGGCCTGTATTCATTGAGGCCCAGGACACTGTTCTTCTTCGGGACTGGGATAATGATGGATGATTTAAAACAGGCAGGAACTTTAGAAAAGGTAACAGACTGATTGAAAATGTCTGTGAAAACTGCAGCAAGCTGCCCTGCGCAGTGCTTCAAAGTGGCAGGTGAAATCCTGTCTGGGCCCCCTGCTTCCTGTACATTTTGGCGACTAAATAGCCGGTACACATCTTTCTCCTCAATACTAAAAGGGGCTTGATCGTGGGGGGAAGCGTTTCCCTCCAAACCTAGGTGGGTTCCATAGTTATGGGGCAGTGTGGTTGTGATACCCTGATCAAGCCTGGGAGGAGACAGGGGAGGAGGGGAAGGCCTCTCAAAATCGGGTAAAAAATACATTAAGATCATGAGCCAATTTTGAAGATGGTGTGGCTTGTTGTACTTTATTTTTATAGACTGTTAAATTCTTCAATGACCTCCGGGCTGAAGAAGAGTCAGTAAAACATTTGTAAACCAGGGCTTGCCGTTGCTATATTTCACCACAGTTTTGGTGGGGATACAGGTTTGTTCACAAAAAGATATATAAGAACCTACAGTGTCTGTATATGAGTCAATGGAGTCACAGTCACACAGTCCTGACTCCTGGATCATCCGAGCCCTGTCCCTCACCATGGGCGCTGGCTTCTGCGGTCATGATCCAGTTCTCCTTGGCATGCCACTTCCTCCAGCAACTGATAGCACTGTTTAGATGGACTTTAATGGAACTCTATTGTCATTATCTTGCTATCAACTAGCTAGCCCGCGGAGGATGGGCTTCGCCACTATAGCCGGGTTCCTCCTGAGATTTCTTCCCACTGGGGAGTTTTTTCTCACCACTGTTTGAGGATTTTTCTCCCAACTGGGAGTTTTTTTTGCCTCATTTGCTGTAGTGGGGAATAGGCTGGGCACTGCCCTTTCAGTAACTCATCTGACTGTAAAGCGTCTTTGTGACAGTTTATCTGTGAAAAGCGCTATACAAATGAATTGAATTTGAATTTGAACAGGTGGCACGCATGGATTCCCAATCTGTGGTGATTGGACAGTCCTGTAGCATCCCAATTGCCTCTGTCGTCCACCTTTTAGATGTGTGTTGGACCGGTTTGACTAATTTTAGTTTTTGTTTGTAGGTGGGTACCATCTGAATTAAACAATGATCAGAATTCCCAAGAGGGGCACGGGGGAGTGAACGATATGCTGCTTTGTGAACCGAATAAAATGATCCAGAGTATTCTTCCCGCAAGTGGGACAACTGACTAGTTGTTTGCATTTGAGAAGATCGCGTTTAAAATGACAGGCATTGAAATCGCCCAGAACAAGAAGCACAGAGTTAGGGTGCTTATTCTCGATATTCGTAATCAGCTACGTCAAGGCGCACTGCGCCTCCCGAGTATTAACTTCGAGTGGAGTATACACACATGCAAATATAATAGAGGTGAACTCTCTGGGGGCGAAAAAGGGTTTGCAGTCTATGGCAATAAACTCCAACAATGGGCAGCAGTGCCTATATACAAACCCAAAACCAGTGAAGTTGGCACATTATGTAAATCGTAGATAAAAACAAAATACAATGATTTGCAAATCCTTTTCAACTTATATTCAATTGAATACACAGCAAAGACAAGATGTTTAATATACAAACTGAGAAAATTTTTTTTTTTTTGCAAATAATCATTAACTTAAAATTTAAAGGCAGCAACACATTGCAAAAAAGTTGGCACAGGGGCCTTTTTACCACTGTGTTACATCGCGTTTCCTTTTAACGACACTCAGTAAACGTTTGGGAACTGAGGAGACCAATTTTTGAAGGTTTTCAGGTGGAGTTCTTTCCCATTCTTGCTTGATGTACAGCTTGAGTTGTTCAACAGTCCGGGGTCTCGGTTGTCGTATTTTACGCTTCATAATGCGCCACACATTTTCAATGGGAGACAGGTCTGGACTACAGGCAGGCCAGTCTAGTACCCTCACTCTTACTACGGAGCCATGCTGTTGTAACATGTGCAGACTGTGGCTTGGCATTGTCTTGCTGAAATACGCAGGGGCGTCCATGAAAAAGACGTTGCTTGGATGGCAACATATGTTGCTCCAAAACCTGTATGTATCTTTCAGCATTAATGGTGCCTTCACATATGTGTAAGTTACCCATGCCTTGGGCACTAATACACCCCCATACCATCACAGATGCTGGCTTTTGAACTTTGCGCCTATAACAGTCCGGATGGTTCTTCTCCTCCTTGGTCCAGAGGACACGATGTCCACAGTTTCCAAAAACAATTTGAAATGTGGACTCCTCAGACCACAGAACAGTTTTCCACTTTGCATCAGTCCATCTTCGATGAGCTTGGGCCCAGCGAACCCGGCGGCGTTTCTGGGTGCTGTTGATAAATGGCTTTCGCTTTACATTGTAGAGTTTTAACTTGCACTTGCAGATGTAGCGACAAACTGTAGTTAATGACAGTGGTTTTCTGAAGTGTTCCTGAGCCCATGCGGTGATGTCCTTTACACACTGATGTTGGTTTTTGATGCAGTACCGCCTGAGGGATCGAAGGTCACGGGCATTCAATGTTGGTTTTCGGCCTTGCCGCTTACGTGCAGTGATTTCTCCGGATTCTCTGAACGTTTTGAGGATATTACGGACCGTAGATGATGAAATCCCTAAATTCCTTGCAATAGCTCGTTGAGGAATGTTGTTTTTAAATTGTTTGACTATCAGCTCACGCATTTGTTCACTAAGTGGTGACCCTCACCCCATCCTTGTTTGTGAATGACTGAGCATTTCAGGGAAGCTGCTTTTATACTCAATCATGGCACTCGCCTGTTCCCAATTAGCCCGTTCACCTGTGGGATCTTCCAAATGAGTGTTTGATGAGCATTCCTCAACTCTCTCTTTTTTGCCACTTGTGCCAGCTTTTTTGAAACATGTTGCAGGAATCAAATTCCAAATGAGCCAACATCTGCAAAAAATTACAAAGTTCACCAGTTCGAACATTAAGTAACTTGTCTTTGCAGTGTATTCAATTGAATATAGGTTGAAAAGGATTTGCAAATCATTGTATTCCGTTTTTATTTACGATTTACACGTGCCAACTTCACTGGTTTTGGGTTTTGTATTACTGAAACATCGGTGCACCAGTTTGAATTTATGTAGCAACACAGACCTCCGCCTGAAGACTTCCCACACGGGCTTTTGACGCGGTCGGCTCTGATGAAGTGATATCCAGGTAATTCCACAGCTGAATCCGGAATGTCAGCTTTCAGCCAGGTCTCGGTGAATACGAAAGCCGCATTCCTGCTGTAATCATTCTTGGTCCGTAACAAAAGATTCAGCTCGTCGATTTTATTGCTGAGAGCACACTTTAGGGAAACAGACTGCAGGGAGAGCAGCTCAGTGTCCTCGCTTCCTTCACCTGTAGAGCGCCCCGGCTCTCTTCCCTCTGGGTCGGCTACGTTGGTTGACACTTGCCGCCGAGTTTGCAATATCGTCAACAGAAACCAAAATTTCGGGTAACAAGCGGGCAGGCATTGTTCCCCTTATGTTCATTAGCATACCATGATCGTAGTTAAGACGAATAACACAAAAACAGCGAAACAATACAAACAAACGAAGCACTGAAAACGCTG
The DNA here is from genome assembly GCA_029721435.1 of Gymnothorax reevesii. NCBI lineage: Eukaryota > Metazoa > Chordata > Actinopteri > Anguilliformes > Muraenidae > Gymnothorax > Gymnothorax reevesii. Next base: position 60,711,248 of record CM056576.1, read on the forward strand.
CGGCTGCCCTGCCTAGTGGGAGGCGCCACCACTCAATGTTATCAATGTTCTATTGTAAATAATATATTGGCTCATGTGATTCGAAAGTCATTGCATTTTGATTTTATTCACAATTCACACTTCGTCCGAACCATTTCGGAATTGGGGTTGTATTTTTACTGTGTACCTTTCAAATAAAAATGACTAGAGTATGGCATGAGTGAGAGGGATGACAAAGTCAAAGCAAGTGATGTCTGCTGCCTTCATGACAGTATCATGGGACTAACAGATGAGGCAATGAAATTTTTGTTCAGATACTGCCAAATAATTTCGTTGTTTATGTGCAAAGCTGCCCATATATGCATCTTAATGTGGTCATATTAAACATTTTTCAGAACTAATACTGGCATATTGTGTGATACAGAATCAGGCACAAGGTAAAGCATGGAGATATAACAAAACAAGGGACATTCTCAATGTTCATTTATCAGACTTTTCGGACTACCTTTTAGCATGGGCAACATGTCCCACATAGTCCCACACGATCATAGCATTTATCCCACATTTGGTTTGTGAGTATCTGGTCACCTTTGGAGGGGTAGACAGTCACACCGTCCCAGATGTCAAAATCTCCATTAACTAGTGGCTAAGAGTGATGTAATTTGACTAAGTGATCGTGGCTATAGGCAAATCATTTAGCTAACATGTCTCAGAAAACAGCTCTAACCCTGCATATGAATTACCCAGTCAGAAGAAGCACTTACTTGAAATGCATCTTTATACTCTCCTCACTGGCATTTTCAGGAATGGAGCACACAAAGAGTGTTTTTCTGTCCTGCAGAGAAGACAGAAACACATATATGTGCACATGTTTCTAACCAATATAAACATGGCCAGAGAACGCACTGAATGACAAGTGGAGAGCGCTACAGAGGGAGAGGATTTAAAGGGATATTTCACTTTGGCAAAACATATGAAATCTTATGGAGCCTGCCACATTATATTGGCATGGCTCAAAATACTAGCACTATTAGACAACAACAACCCAATGTAGGAAAGAGGGGTGCAGGCTATGACGCACTGGAATTTTCTTTTTGGGACAAGGGTGACCGGTACTAGCCTGACGCACTACTCTTAAAAAAAGAGGGATAATGCTGCTATAACTTGCTATGTCTCAGGCCGAACTGTTTGTTTGGTCTTTAGGTAAAAGAAGCTGGTAATCAATGGTGAAAGAGGTTGTGTGTGAGCGATGGCATTGAAACTGACAAATCAGAGATGTAAGAACATCTCCAATAGTGCCATGCATTACATAGCAGCCTAGCCATCATAACATTATCATTAGCCTCCGTGCATACATGCGCTACCCAGAAGCTGTTTGGTTGGTATGCAAATGAGGAACGTCCTTTTAGTTTGCGCCCCAAATAAGTGACGTCCTAGCTGAAGACCCGCCTCGATGGGATGCTGACAGATTGCAATAGAATTTTCATTGTGTCCCAAAAAGAGCCTGGTGACAAGTATTTGTAAATGCAATGGACTTGTAGGCACTGTTTCCCTTATTGCATTTGAATATTGTCCAATCTATTGCAGGACAAGTCTTTGAAAATATGCTAAATGCCGTTATTATTATTATCTCCAAGTGATTAGAAAACTGCATTTTCATTTTCACCCTAAATGAGCGTGATGACATGTAAATGTAAATGCAATAGACTGGAAGTGCTGTTTGGCTTATTGCACTTGAATATTGTCCACAGTAGAGCAGGTTGAGCCTTTGCAAATTAAATGATGAATGCCATTTTCAATATCATTTTCAGATAGTTAGAAAATAGCATTTACATTTTCATGATGACCCTAAAAGAGTGTGGTGACATAAATGTAAATGCAATAGGCTGGGGGTGCCGTTTTGCTTATTGCATTTAAATACTGTCCACTGTATTGCGGGGCACAACTTTGAAAATGAAATGTCAAACAGCTTTTCATTATCATTTCAATATAGCAATAAATTTGCCATACGAGTAGGTGAAAATGAAAGTGATAATTGGATTAATGCATTTTCAATTTAATATTGTGTCAAATAACTCATTAATAAGTGGAACATTTTAATGCAAGAAAGGAATAATATTGTCATTTTAATATTGTCCCCTATGGGCTTCCATAAAAGAGAATACTAAGGCTGAATAATGTAAAATGCTGGCTATGGTCAGAAGGGCCAAAAACTAATCCTCAGTGCTTTTTTCAGTACTGTAGCAGAAAAAGGAAAGTAAAAGAGGAGCTGAAGTGCATAAAGAATAAATATGGATCGCTGCTGACTGAGAATATGGATATTGCTGATACCTTAAATAGTTACTTTGTCAATTTTACCTCAGGATGGATTTTTATTAGGCTAGAGCGCATTTCCAATGCTCAAAATTATTTTTTTTAGAAATTGAGGCTGGGGATGATGAAGCATTAGAAAAGTTGCATAGACTGAAGACATGTAAGGTGGCAGGCCCTTGCTCAGGGAAGTGTGTGAGATCATTTCTAAACCACTCCTAGTTATTTTCAGGCAGTGCTTAGAAACTAGAGAAATACCAAATGATTGGTAGCAGGGCAATATAATACAAATATATAAGAATGTAGACCATACTGAGCCAGGAAATTACAGGCCAGTCAGTTTAACCTGCAGTGTATGCAAAATACTGGAATCTATCATAAATTATTGCTTGAATGTAATCACATCTTGAAGGATATCCAACATGGTTTCTGTTAGGGAAGGTCATGCTGGACAAACCTTCTGGAATTCTTCGAAGAGGCCACCAAGACTTATGATCAGAGCAGTGCTAATGACATTATATGCCTGGATTTTCAGAAATCATTTCATACTGTACTGCATGAGAGACTAATTTTTAAAATGAGGTCCATTGGAATTACTGGAGATATTCTGGAGTGGATTCAAAAGTGGTCACAGGACAGAACACAAAGAGTTGTGGTCAGATGGATCTCATCTGAGCCAGGTCTTGTGGGAAGTGAAGTCCCTCAAGGATTAGTGTTGGGACCCCAGCTCTTCCTCATCTACATAAATAACCTTGATAGGAATAATGAAAGCAAATTAGTTAAATTTGCAGATGATACTAAATTGGGAGGTTTGGCAAACAGTTTAGAGTCCAATAAAGTGATTCAGGATGATTTGGATAGAATCCAGAATTGGGCAGAAATGTAGTAAATGAAATTCAATGTAGCCAAATGTAAAGGTCTACATGTAGGTAAATATGTTTAGGGGATTTACAAAGTGAATTATGTGGGATTACTTATGCTGTGGGATTACCAGCATTGTTTGAAGAACTTGGGGTCACAAATGGAAGTTGGCCAAGAGTAAATTAAGCACTGATAATAGGAAATATTTTTTCATGCAGAGAGTAATCTCAGAGTGGAATAGCTTGCCCAACCATATTGTTGAGGCTGAAACCTTGGGAATTTTCAAGAGTAGGCTTAATTTAGCGCTTGATACCATTTAGTCATCATTTACCTGAATTTTAAAGGAACATTTCAACATTTTGGCAAATTGGCCTATTGCCTTAATCCCTATAGTTATATGAGTAGGTACATTACCTTTAGTCATCCGTGCTCGTTGGTTTTGAGATTCGATAGGGGAAAGACGCGAGTTGCTCAGCAAACAATGAAAATGAACGGTTCAGTTCCCTCCCTCCTTCAAAACTCTTCAAATAACAATCCAGTAGCTCCAAAACGTTCAAGGACAAGTTGTGACCTGCACATTCACCACGCTATGAAATGATAATGTATCATTACGATACGAGATGTACGAGAGCATTTTGGAGCTGCAAGATTACGTTTTTGAAGAAGTGAGGGACCTGCACCGTTCACTTTCATTATGTCGCTGAGCAGCTGGCATCTTTCCCCCCTCGAATCTCAAAACGACAGGCACGGATAAATGAAGGTAAAGTATCTACTCATATAACTATAAGGATTACGGCAATAGGCCAATTTGCCAAAATGTTGAAATATCCCTTTAAGATACAGTATAGTAATAAGAAACTGGTCAGCCTAGCTAAACTGAACGGCCTGTTCTCGCCACTCATGTTATGTTAACTCTGCGGTTCCTCTAGGTTATCACGATCCCAATTCAAACATATTCGTGTAGGACTGCACCAAAATTAATAGTTTTACAGTCAATTATTAGTTTTTTTTTTTTTTTTATCTTAAATCAAAAAGTATCAGTTTGAGCTGAAAAAATGTGTTACGGTTATAAATACTGACCATACTGTAAAGGAAAATTTTTCAGGTTGTCTTTAAACAATTGAATAATGGAAGAATTGAGGGTCACAATTCATGTAAATAAGCAAAAATGGTAGCGTGAAGAAATGACTTTCACTGTGTATAAGCAAGGTTTCAGACTTGAAATCCCTTTGACATTCATCGCCATTGGGAAAACCAGAGAGATTTCCCCTCAAATGAGAGACAGTTGAGCTATCCACAAATTAGGAAAAGAACAGAAGGAAATATATCAACAGTGGAAAATACCACTATTCAGAGCCAGAGTAATGCTGCATTCATGTGCGATCGGGAAGATGATACTTTCCATTTGTGAATTCGGAATTACGAGTGCGTTGTGTTCAAGTGCTTGTGTTGTTGGAGCGAAATTAAAAATGGCGGACCCATTATTTACCATTGGCGATGAATCCTTGCTCGCTCTCCGCCATGTTGAAAAGGTAAAAGGTTATTTCATCTCGGCAACTCGAGCATCAAAATTTTTTACGAGTTGCCCAGTGGAAAATACCACATGGGGGGGGGTGTTCATGTGAACTTTTCATGTCGGCTTTTGGTATTTACCATAATTCCCATAGCACATGAATGCAGCATAATACTCAAGAAGTTTCTAAGGAGGGGAAAAGTAGCAGATTTGCCAGGAAGTATGCAGGGCTCGATCTTTGCACTCGCCCAAGATCCGTGGCGACTGAAATTCATTCCGGTGACCAGCAAGCTCAGACTCCTGACATTCTGCATGATCTTCATTTAAAATTCATCCAATCATGCCATATAATTAACAATGCACACCTCAAATTTTTTACTTCTGTGTATTAAAAAGTATGTAATTTTGAATAGTGCTCACTGAAAGAAAAAAATGCTTTTGGAATTTTTAAGAATTGCTGAGCGGTTGCTGAATTATCAGGATTTTTCCCACGCAGGCTTATTGGAATCAATTAACAGTAAAACCATAGGAACAGTCAGACTTTGACAAATTTATTAAGTCCAGTTACCTTATTTCATGAATGAAGTCAATTTTCTTCACTGTTAGGAAAAAAAAAAAATTCTTTTTGTTAAATTCCATAAATATCCCCATTCTTTATGAATAGACATTTTTTCGGAAGATTAGATTTTTTTTTTTTAAATGTAAACAGAAGGGATTTTTAGGGAATTAAAAAGAATGATAGAATAATGGATCTGGATGCATTGCGGTAATGAGAATTCATGGGGATAATTAGTCATAAAAATAAATTAAAACTATAAAAATAGTGCCATGGCCACTATAACTCACATGGACATATGTAACCTTCGAAAAATATCAAATATTAGTTTTTACATATTTTATTTTCTAACATGGCAATGTGAAAGGGCCAAAGTGGCACATTTACATAGTTCTCTTTCTGCATATACATTACATGTGTGATTGAAGTTATATTGTACATGGTGCACAGTGCTGTAGACTACACTGGTGATAGGAGCAGTTAGGTGGGCGTATATCTGACCCCTCGCTTCCCCCGGATCTTGGTCCATGCTCTCAACCAATCAGAATCCCATCCAGTTTCAAAATGACAAGATGGTGTTGGTCAATTCATGTCAATTCTTGATTCCTTTCTGGTATTCTGAAACCAATGGGTGATGTCATGCTTGCTTTCTCCATCTTTTATATACAGTCTATGGTTTAAAGTTATAACAGAAAAATATATGGTTATACTATACCCAGTTGTATGATTATACTGATAGAATGTGTTAATGGCTGTTGTCTTCGCAGAGAAGTAAGCTTCGATAGCTATATTTCTTCACCAAATTCAAATTTATCGTATAATAGTAATACTACAAAATTATAATTTATAGTATCAATATGAACTTTCCTTTCACAAAAATGTAGTGAAGAAAGCAAAGGAAGTATATGAAGCCTAAGAGGGCAGGAGCGTATGAACCTGCTTAGTAACAGATTAAACTGTAAAATAGATCACGCACAGATAATCCATCCAAACAACAACAGATCTGAGTGTAAACACACACTTTGAGTAGAAGCAGTGCAAATCCTAGCGCACGCAAGGGCTAATTAAGTTCGAGTGCAGAATCTTTTGGGGAAAACTTAATTCTGTCAATGAAACTCCATAAAATCCAGATATATTTACATTGTAAGATTCGCGTTTTCCTTTTTATTCTGTTGGCGATGTGGCAAAGCACTTCTTGCAAATGAGAACAGTGTGTACATGGACTTGAAAAAGAAAACACAAAGTGGACGAATACGTGATAATTTTCATGATGATACAAATAATGCGCTTGCTTCTCTAAAAAGAAAAAGCATTTACAATATGCTTTTACAATGCATTTGCATGATAAGATTAGCGTTCATGTTTTGTAAGTGATATTGTGGGGCACTTTTTGAAAATGATAATGGATATGAGCAATGTATTTTAATTTTTAATTTGTTATAAAAATTGCATTCATGGCCTTAAAAATGAAATGGCAAAGTGGAAGATAACATTTCCATTTTCATTATGATACAAAAAAATGTATTTGTATCTTGAAAATGAAAACGCATTTCTGAGAATGCATTCTCATTTTAATATTGTTCGCTTTATGCTCCCATACTTATTAGCCAGCAAAATGTCATATGTCTAGAAATTGATTTTAATGCAATGTTTAACCCCTTTGCGCATAAGGCAAATTTGGCTATTTATGCGTTACCCTATTAAATGCTCTATAATTCAAGAGTTCATCTTCATAGAGAGGGGGAATACAGGAGACAAGACATTTGCATTTGGAATTCCATCGTATTTCAGTTTATTGTCGTGATTTTGGTAGAGAATAAGGGCTGCAAATATCAATCATGAAAATTCAGTAGAGGAACTGTGAAAAAAAAATTAGGACCAAGGGTACTGTAGCTTACCAGCAAGCAGTCTTATATTGATGATACAACTTATGAAAACTTCATGTGAAGTCTGACCTTCGAACCATTGAAGGTTAATGTCAAAGTCACTAAACAAAAGTTCAAATATACTTATAAGACCTCCCTGTCATATAATCCTAAGCTCTGAAGCAGTTTTGGTGATACAAGTCATTGAAAATTCAATACGTCAACTGTGAACTTTAATGGTCATAGAAGGTCAAGTTGAAGTCTTCAAATGGATTTCATATAGGACTTTCTAAATGTCGCTATACAAACCTTGGCTACATCTGTGACCAATTTGGTGATAAAACTCATTGCAATTTCTCTATGTGAAGTGTGACCTTCAAAGGTCACAAAAGGTCAAGTTCAAGACCACCAAATGAAAATTCATATATGGCTTCGTATAAATATAAAATACACGTTTCCAATCTTCAATATTTTCAAGCCTAGAAGCCTTTGACAATTGTAACATTTTGCTTGACCGCAAGGATGTCAACTTTAACGCAACCAAAATATAGGTCATATATGACTTCCTATATGTTGATGAGACCTACTTTATCTGTAACCATTTATCTTCCACAGGCCATTTTGCCCATTCTCCATCAGACTCAACGTTAAAGTACAGCTCCCCTACTAGATCCAGTTCAGTCGATTCAATCAAAATGGCACTCGCACTGTACATGGAGTGTATCAATGTGAGCCCATTGCCAGATTTATAAAAAAATGTATTATCCAGTTTTTGAGAAATCATTTTTTGAAATTTAAAGTCCTATTGTTAATATTTTCCTTGACAATTTGCGATGCAAAAACAGCTACACAGCAAAGCAAATTTACTTCTGCTTTGCAACATCTGCGAAACAATTCTAATTACTTCGGAGCACCTGTAACTGAAATTCTGTTTTATCATCAGCAACGATGTAGTTGCAAACTTCTCACTTGCCGCAGTTTGCCACTTCCCAGCATTGCTGCACTATTCATGCACCGGTCCACAGGTGAAATCAGGTAGCCTGCTTAGCGGGCATGACAAAATTAATCCTGACAGCTCACTACATGTGTATGTGTATATGTATATAGGTGTGAATGTATGTATGTATGTATGTATATATATGTATATGTTTATGTGTATGTATATATATATATATATATATATATATATATGTATGTATATGTATATATAGTTAGATGTATAGATAGATATATATTTACGTATGTAAATTAATGTATGTGTGTGTACGGATGTGAATGCAGATATAAGAAACTGTACCTTTATTTTATATTATCTGTTACATTGTTTTTACTTTAATTAGAACATGTAAAATATGGTAAGGAAGGGGCTGGGCTTGATAAGTTTTTTACTTCTCCCTGTCCCTTCTCGAACGGTTGTTGAACTATGGAAATAGTCTTTGACTATTTACCTTTTTTTTTTTGATACAAAAATGTTTTTTGTTTTATGTTCGAGACAAATTAATAAATCAAATCAAATCAAATCATTTATTTTTAGAACAGAACACACCTTTACAGCCTCGTAATATCAACGTATCATAGCTTTATAAACCAATTTTGATGGTTGTACTTCGGTATTAAGGGTGTTCTGTTCACCAATTCTAATCAATGTCTTTCTATCTATATGTACATTTACCTTATGCTGCATTATTGTTCAAAAAAATTATCTTGCAAATTTAAAAAAAAGAGAGATGCATTAGACTTAGGCATTCCACCATTTATTTAATATGTTCATCCCAAATGTTTACAAAGGTAGGCTTGCTGGGAAATTTTTTTGACCAATGGCCTTTCTTGTCCCCTGTTGCGTTAACAATTTAGAAACGCATATCAATGACTACGGAGATCAGACGAAAAAGTCGAAAAGCGAAGGAGGAGGGGGAAAGCCAAGAGAATTAAAGCAAGCATTGGAGGCGCAGCATTCCAAATGAGAAAACCTGACCAGCTGTTTGGCCATAATGATTTTGAAGTGGCAAGCAGTTATTCAATTGGTGGGGGACACGGAAGCGGCAAGATTGATATTAAATTAATAGGTTATCGGAAGCGTGTGTTCAGTTAAAATTTGCTTGAGCTCTCAAAATGACCCCACTGACGGACACAATGTTAGCCTCCCATTAGCCTACTATTTAATGCATATTGATGCATTTTACTAGTTTCTTTCACAATGTCAAATGAAATTGAGCTGAAGTTGAAGACTTTCACAATTTCCCTTACCAAAATTCACCTGTCATAATTAGACAAGCAATCAGCAAGTTCTACGGTTCTGAAGCTAGTGGCCAACGCCATGTTATTCGTAGTCTGCAAGTTCAGCTATGTAACATTATTTTTAAAAAAGCCTATGTATGAATCACTCCAAATAATGCAATGTTCTTATTGGAAAAATTCTGCAGTCTAAATGGCCTCAAAGTCACATTCTTTTTCACATTAATTCATGAAGATATTATCATCATACCACCTCAATAAAAATACATTAGTTTATATGTTGACAATGTAATGTTTTCAATTTAGGACAGCAGCATTGTACTTAATTTATTTTGGGAGAATAAATATGGTCGTTAATATGAATAGGATTATTTGTTTTCAGACATCAACCCCCCTCCGGCCAATCAAAAAGGGAAAATGCCAGGGCCAGATTGCACTCCAAGTACACCCCTGGATGCAGCCACTATATAGAATAGGACCGATCTGATATACAATACGACACATGGCCAGGCGGATATGATGGCAGAAAATCACGGGTCAAATGTAAAAATGTCGACAAGTGAACTTCCGCTTATATCCGCGCACGGTCGAACACTAGCTAATATAATGGCGATTTATAGCGTTTCGTTCCAAAACGTGAACTCCAGCTTTGACTCGTTTGTAGTGTTTATTTGAATTTAGTGGTATTTTCATGTTCATATCTGTGTATCCACGATGGTATTGGACAGCGAAGCTATGCAATGCTCATCGCATTTCGTCATGCATGCATTGGCTTGGCGAAGCTGGTCTTATTACCGGAAGTGCAGATGACAAAAAAATCCCCTTCCTACATCTCATCTCCCAATTTACGACAGTTTTGCGCTATATCAGATCGCTCCTATTGGGAATAAAACAAAGCACACCATGATAAGTAGTGCTATAGGTTAATAACAGGTATGGCAGACTAACATGTGCATGAGAAAAGAAGAAAGTAGAAAATGGGCAAAAAAAAAAAAAAAAACCTGAAAGAAAAAGTGCTATACAAATTTCAGCCAAATTTATCTTTGCGTAGCAATTGTTGCGATACATCTCTCCCCCCCCCCCCCCCCCCACATTTCAGACTCTGAATTGGTCTATGGCCTTAGTTTTTTTTTCTGGAAAACGTAGAAAGGAAGTGAATTTTAAAGCAACCAGGAGGAACAGGCAATACAATGATGGCAAGCTGGGAGAGCCGACATTGCTGCTTGCACGGATTAGTAAGAATCATTGGGGTAAGAGTCATCATGTAATTAATGTTATACCAAAGTTCAATAATCCACCTTCAGGGGAGAGTTAGGGAAGAGGTGGGTATGAGGTGACACTCACCATATCACTGCGGATAGACTTAATTTTTGAGGTGTGCCATCTCAGCACTACAACTGTCAGGATCAAGTAGAGAACTGCGAACACCGTATGCAGCCACAACAGGTTATTGCTGAAATGTAAGAAGTGGGTCACATTGTATGTCACCACATACTTGCAAAACTTAAAACAAAGGCTAACCGCTACCACTGCATTCAGAATCTAATCCAAGTCCAGAATTTAACTGCTGTTATCATTTCTGCATATTGCTTGAAGTCACAGTGCAGTTTGTAAAATGCCCATTTCTACACTAAATAACTAAGCACTTAACATAGCCTCATGGAATCAGAAGTATTTTAGTCGAGACAGACCAAGAAGACCTACAATTCTTTTGAAAAAGGCATCACTATATCATGGCTGGAGTGGAAAAGTGGGTCTAAAATAAGAGAAATCAAGCCAATTTTGCATTTTCAGGATTATTATTATTATTTATTATTAAATTTTTAGAAAATGTGTTTTACATTACATAAACTTACCCTTTTTCCCCCACTTCAGTTATGGGGGGTGGGACTGACTATCATGGTTTGCATATTTGCAAAGTAAGAAAGAAAAGGGCATCATTGATACAGCACCAATACATTCCCAAAAAAACCCAATGAAGCAGCAAACTAACCAGTCAGAAAACGGACACTTACTCTTTCCGAAGATTTCCAATGGTTGTTCTTCCAAAGCTGTAGGGATCATTACCTGGGAAAAAAAAAAAAAAAAAAGGGTTTTACCTTAACATCACACTTGACCCAGAAAAGCAGGAATTTAAGGAAAAGAATCCCATGCTTGGGGTGAAACAGAGAGTGTTTCAATGGTGATACTGAACCACCGTATTTGTACTGAAAGTGATGCAATAGGTTGCAAGTGTTGTGGAACATGAAGAATTTAAACTGAATGCGATTTTAAATTGTAACTGTGCCGGGCCCTGAAGAGTTAGAATTGGCAGCCCCTACCAGTTTTGCACCTTTTTGAGTCACTGAAAAACAAAGACAGTATATTTGGGTATTTTTTTAGAATGATTTCTTTTTCGACACAAACAGCCTCTGTGCCATCTGCCACTGTAATAAAGATTGTACAACAACCTCCTGAATCATTAGTTTGCAAACATCAAGAATATAAGTCCAGGCAACTTGGTGGTTTTTTGCCCATGTCTTGGGGCTCCCCATCAGATAGAAAGCACGTTAATAAAGACAGATTTTGAAGTGAGGAAGTCAGTGTGGAAGTTGTTTTGGGAAAAAAAAAAACTAGCTAATTTACAATGAATCTAACTTTGAAGTATTCATAGTGTATGTCATAGGTCAACACAACCTAGGAGGACAACATTTAGTTTATTGTGTGCAAGGCCATTTATACGCGACTCACTCAGTCTGAGAACTAGGGCTGCACGATTCTGGAAAAATTTGAATCATGATTTTTTTTTTTTTTTTGTTTAGAATTGAGATCACGATTTTTCCCCACAAATTTAAAAGTTTATTGTCGTCATTAAAAAAAGGCCATTAAAGTGAAGTTTAAAAAAAAAACGATTAAAAAAAGGTAAAAAGTCAAAATAAGTGCATCTAAAGTACGCTTTTTCCACATGGCCCTGAACTAGGGATGCAACAATGTAAAACCGCAACCCAGGGGATGATACTGCTAAATTATAATGTCATATCCAACAGGCAGGCACCGATGCAAGTCCATCCGAGGCACATTTGCTCACAAACAAAAGCCTGCATGGAGAGAAAGCAGCATGCCGACTGCATTCCAGCAAAAACCAAGATTAGTTTTGGGGCAACCCATTAAAGTCAAACCATGCATCATCCACCTTCAGTCTTGAAAAAATGGCTATCAAACTTCAGTGGCCATTTAAAATGCTTCTGAAGTCAGCTCCATCACCTTGACATAATTAGCATTCCCTAAATCTATTCCTGAGCAGCAACTTTGCCGAACTAAAATCGCTTTTCCACCAAACGTTAAACGATTTTTTCGCTTGAAAGATAACGTTCAAAGTCTATGCAAAGACGCGAATACATCGCGTGTATTCACGTCTTCGCATTGATTTTGAATGCACTAATCTATCGAGCGAATAATTTTTCCCGCATGGTAAGAGTACCACACACAACCTCCAGCAAAATAAAAAAAATTCACAACTTTTTCGGCTTACCTTAATGTTTAGATGCCAAGTGAAGTATTCAGGTGTGGAAAAACTTTGAGCGTACATCCAGTAAAGATAATTTACTCTTTAATTTCTACAGCGGCTATACGTGCTACAAGCTTATAAAGGTGGCAGCCATGACGCGGTTGACAATACAGGGGCAGGCACAGCATATGCATAGTATTATGTATTATTATCATTAAATGGTTGGCCCGAAAATCTGCAGTGAAAGATTTTGGGAAACTAGTGGGGCAATTTATTGTACTCAAGACAGAAACACAGAATCAATGCCTTTGCGCACCATTGTGCCTCTCCCAAAATGTAAACTGATGGGTACCTTCATATTCTACCAGTATATTGCCATTAGTGAGTATTTTAGTGTGCGCAAACAAATAGGATTCAATCAGGTGCGTATTTTGTAAATGAGAGGGCTGGGGAGGTGACTTGCATGTCTGCGAGGGAACCACTACAACAAAGTGATATTGACGAATTACAAAGCAACCTATGCCTTCATCTAGACTAAGAGGTCTAGAAAAAAAGGGCAAGTTCTTTTTTTACGCAATTCGAGTTAAGCGCTTTTGAGTTACGCGTATTCTCCCCTACTCGCTTCGATCACGCTCACAGCGCTGAACTTCAGAGTGTAGGCAGCCAGGTGGTGGGCAACCATCATCCCCGTGCATTTCACTGCACTCAGGAGGAGGTGGCATCCACTCTTTCTGCAGTGGAAGTGCATGTAGAAATACTTGGAGTGGATACGGATGAAGGAGGGTTACGTAAAATGGTCATATTTATTTGCCTATCCTCAAAGTATCACTGTGATAGATACTGGAAACAAGCTTAATATGGTATTTTTGACATTTCAAGCAGTTGCGCAGTACATAGGCGTCATGGGCTGAGCCAGGGAATTTGGCGCAGATGCTTAATATGCGCGCATCATGATCGCACACAACCTGAACATTAATGCAGTGCCAACGTCTGTGGTCTCTGTACATATTCCTATTAGTGGAAGGGGTTCTGATTGCAACGTGAGTACAATCAATGGCTCCCACAACACTGGGGAACCTGGCGACCCGGTAGAACCCTCCCTAACTCTCTGTCTTTCAGCTGGTGTTTCGGGGAATTTTAAAGTGGCTGACGTGGTGCAGCATAGCATCAACCAACTGTGTCAGACACCTTGACACGGACGCCTGTGATATGTGCATGACATCACCAGCCACTCTCTGGAACGACCCAGATGCCAGGACCGACAGCGCAGTTCTGGCCGTATGACCACCGGCATGTATGTAATTGTTTGTAATGCGTTTAACTAATTGGAGAACAGGCTGTTGCACAATATCATACGATGATTTTGTTTGATAATTTATTATGGTTGTGAGAAATGTAGTTTAGAAATAAGGATGAACAATCGAATATTGAATGTCTCAACCTTTACTATGTTAAATAAGATAAAATTAATGATAAAATTCGGCCTATAACCGACAAACGCAATATTCCATTTTGCCTTATGTTGGCGCATGACCTATATATAGCCCTCAAAATCGCTTAACAGAAAAAGCGCGTAAGCCAGGGGGAGAATACGCGGAAGTGTTATTTGCATGAGAAACGCCCGGAAACGCCCCAGTTTTGGCCTTGCTCCACCCAAAGTGTGTAACTGCCTTCGGGCGCGTAATGCACAGACTTAAGTCGAGGGGAGAATACATGTAGGCTGAAAAGCGCATAGCTGCACGCTTTTTTCGACTTACGCGCATGGGAGAATAGACCCCTTAGTCTGTTCCCCCTGTATTTTCCAAGAAGACAAAGCCAAACCACATTCTGGATGGATTTCAAGGGCATAGCTGCGTCAACAAAAAATGCAGAAGCTATATTGGCCTGCTTGCATTCTTCAGCCCTCTCTGATTGAGAATGTCTGAGCTCTTGCTGTAATGTATATTTTCAATAAGCAATTCAATTCTCATGTTAGAGCTTCAAATAATGTAGTGTTACTGTTTTCTACCCATTAGTGGGTGAATGGACTTTTCAAATTAGACCCTGTGGATTTTATTTGCGTTTTCCATACCGTTCAAACATTTTAAGAATTGGGGATTGAAATCAAATGGAGTTGTGAAAACAAAAAATCCCAAAGATGCTGCAAGGGCAAAAGCAGCCTGTTAATACATATTTATGAACAATATACCGAAAAGATGTTTGAAATGCTGCCACATAAATAGGGCTCCAGACTACCCGTAAATGGTGGCATTTTGCCCCTAAAATTTGAGACAGTGCGAGTAAATTTTTCATCTGCTCGCGCATGTGTGACCAGTAAATTTGCTGATTTTTTTTATTGTTATTAAATATTTTTTGTTGCGGACAAACGTCTGCTCCTCATTTCAGCCCAGTTGTTGGCAATAATGCACAAATGAGTTGGTTACTAGCTGACGAACACCAAAGAAAAAGAATGTGGGCCAATGTGTGTGAGAGCGGGGGGTGAGTGAGTGGGGAGCGAATGACCACTGTTATTGGCTAATGTGTGAAAAGAGGCGGGTCTTGGGGTTATCTACAGGTATATAATACCCTTGGTTTCACATAACTCCTATGAACAATGGCGAAGAGGACTATAAATGCCTTCTTTCTCCCCTGTTAACCTAGTGTGCCTTTTCGAAGACAGCCTTTTTCTCACATTACACACAGGGTTTAAAGCTCGGAAAATTGCCATGCCAGAAAAATGAAATTATCGAATGAATGAAATCCAAATAAATAAATAAATTAGTTGCGACCTAATGCACTTTGTGATGGTCAGAGGTGTATAGTAATGAACAGTAGCCTACTTAGGTAGTTCTTTATTTTTTTTTTTTGAGGATTTGTACTATACTTGAGTTTTCACTTTTACTTTTACTCCACTGCATTTAAAAGATAAAAAGTATACTTTCACTTCGTTACGTTGACATTGGCCTCTTCGTTACTCTTTACAAATTAAAATATGAGTGTAACTCATAAGGATTGTCTGGATTTGGCGCGTTCAAGAACAGGGTCAGCCTCTCTTTGAACAGATGTTGAGGCCAGCGGACATGAAGCTGCAAATTTATGCACGCAGTTACAAAATTCTATCACTAGATGGCACACCAGGATCAGTTATTGAACATTCACAAGCAAGCCAAGCTGAAACACGATTTTAAGGATGAGTTCACTCCTAATTTAAAAGCAGGATTTCTACTTTTAAAGCATTTACATTGTCGCATTGACACTTTTAGTTAAGTTAATCCTTAAAACATTGTAGTTTCTGCATTTATTGCCAAAATATTTATCAGTAATACTGTGAAAATGAGAGGAAATGTGAATATTTGTTTTTCAAGTCAATTTACACTGTGCGCCTGTAAATTTTCTGCTTGTGCCCCTAAAATTTAAAGTTAGGGGCCACTGTGCACCTGGCAAAAAAATTCAGTCTGGAGCCCAGCATAAACCTTGCACAGACTTTTATGAATCACCCTCATATTGTTCAGGGGTCTGAAGACAGCGTGCGCAGACTAACCTAACAAATTGCCAGAAAGATTCACAGGTAGTATGATGGCAATGGACATCACACAGATGATGGTCAGCAGACCGATGAGATGGCGCTGGAAGGACAGATAATGCACAGCATCGCTGCCACACCGCTGCTTGATAGTTTCCTTCCTGCGGACAGAACACTTCATTTGAATAGAATAAATTTTCGAACTTCAAAAGGAGTGACAGGACAAGAGCTTGAAAATTATTGCACAAAGAGGAAAAAAAACGTATGGAGACAGTGGTGGAGAGCCCAGGATTTGTTCTTTACTGCAGTGGCTATGGGATGGCTATTCAATTAAAGAGGCATCTTGACAAGAAATCTGACAATAACACTAATGGTAAAATTGTACTGCCTAACTAGGTGTCCCCATCACAAATTACATTTTACCAAAGCTGCACAGTCTGATTGGCAATACCAGTGCACCAAGGCTGAGAATTATCTCTCAAGTGCAACTAGGCTGTGAACTGTTCCTCAAGGATGCAATTCTATGTTGGGGGCCAGGGGTTTCCATGTATATTATCAGAGGGAGCGAGACTTAAATGAGGTTGCGCAAATCAAGATTTTGGTATAACATAATGCAGTCTGCTTAAGACAAGTGTGAACCGTGTACTGGAGCGCAAACTATTTGATTCCACCAGTCGGTGCCAACAAACTGAGCAGCTCTGCCTGTTGTAGGAAATAGAATGCTAATACTTTAATCGCATAGCTTAAGAGGAATAATGTATAATGATTGAATTGTGCGTCACTGTGCCATCATCAATGTAAAATTAGTGTTATTACTTGCAAATATTTGGAATTGATTATGGAGTAACTTCAGTTTGGAGCCTGGGTGCCATTTCTCACAACCTGCCACACCCTTACAGAAAGTGCAGAGAAGAACATGGTTAAAGAATTCTCAGAACAAGTCATTTTGTGGCATAAGCTTATGCACATCAGATATTCATTTACTGGATTCCATTTTATTCTTCCAACTCAATTTAAAGCAGTAATTTTGAAATGGCAAATCTGTGATCCAAATCTGTACTTCCCTCCCATTACAAGGCAGCTCTTCATTTAGAACATGTTGGGATGTTCCAGACAGATTGCAATGTTCAACTCACCGTCAGTGGGGACAGGCATGTTCCAACAAAAGTAGGCAAAATTGTCAATGGTGTCACATAATTTTTAGTGGCGGATCCTGCTGCTTGGTCCAAGTGCCTGTCCCCACGGGGAACTAGTAGCATGTCTGTGATCCATCAGGACCATCCCAACATGTGGTCAAGATGAAGAGATGCCTTTTGACCAATCACAGAGCAGCTTATAGAGCTTTGAGAGAGCCAAACAGCGATTGGCTGTTCTACTACAGCTGATGCGGAAACCACTCTGCAGCAATGGCGGACGACCGGACAGGAAAAGTTGCCATTACACGTTTGGAAACACCCGCGTTCAGTGCAAAACAACCCAAGAAGAGGAAAACGGATTCAGCAAAAAGGGAGTCTAAAAGAGAGTTTGACAATAAACGCAATAAAACGCGTGTCAATATCAGCGTTGCATTTCGAAGATGGAGAGAAGTTCGGGATAGCATTGGTTTCAAGTTGGACTCGGAGCTCGCTGTACTTCTGTTGGACAGGTAAACGGCTAAATTCTTTTCCCTCCAACTACAGTTAAAAAGAAAATAAAAGAAGCTTGGCGTTGGCGTTGTCAGGTAACGTATATGCAGGTGGATCAGAAGCGCGTGCATCAGATGCGTGTCTGGTCGGAGGAGCTTGAGTCAGAGCTGATGGGATGAGAACCGTGTGGACTCAATTCAAATCTTTTTTCTAGGTTTCTGCCTACCTAGCCTTTAAGGAGCATAAAAATACAAAACAAGTTTATAGAACCGTTTTCAAAATAACATTTTGAAAGAGTTTTTCCCTTTTGTGAAAATCAGGATATTTTCTGCCAAGTGCAAATGCATTGGCACTACTGTAAACTTAGATGCCTTTCTGCAGGCATTTTTGTAAACCATTTAAGTATTACTTAATACAAAAAGTTAGTACAGTACCCTTAAAAATAAAGGCATTTCTGCAAAATACAAAAAATATCGATACCAATGTTGGTATTGATATTGAATGATACCAGGGTAAAAAGATTAATACTTTAGTTTTTTTCACTCCCGCATGCACTCACTGGTGCAGTTGAACTAAGAGGCGACCTGGCTGTCCATGTGCTTTCAAGTGCTCGTCCTGTCACAGCGTGGAGCACACACTTTGCTCCTCCTCCCCCTCTTGTGTTTGATGTTGCGCTGTCACGTGTCTCAGCGGCACCAGGCAAACAACATAGACGGTATAAAAAGATGGACGGTCAATGATTGACTTTGTGGTCGTGTCATCTGACCTTCAGCTGCATGTCTTGGACACGGGTGAAGAGAGAGGCTGAGCTGATCACCACCTGGTGGTGAGTTGGATCCGCTGGCGGAGGAGGAAGCTGGACAGACTTTGCAGGCCCAAAATGGAGGAGTCCTATTGAGCTTGGTTGGCTCGTGGGACTCCGGAGGTAGCTGACAGGTACTGGTAGGCTAAGCGTGCTGCAGGCCAGGCGGTAGCAGAAGCAAAAAACTTGGGTATGGGAAAAGTTCGGGGAGGCCATGGAGGAGGATTATCGGTCGGCCGCGAAGAGATTCAGGAAAACCGTTCGGCGCCTCAGAAGGAAAAAGCAGTGCCCTGCCAACACTGTTTACAGTGGAGGTGGGGAGCTGTTGACTTCGACTGGGGATATTGTAGGCCGGTGGAAGGAATACTTCGAGGATCTCCTCAATCCCACTGACACGCCTTCCATAGAGGAAGCAGAGGCTGGGGACCCAGAGGCTGATTCATCAATCACTCAGGCTGAAGTCACTGAGGTAGTTTGGAAGCTCCTCGGTGGCAAGGCACCGGGGCTTGATGAGATCCGCCCTGAGTACTTCAAGTCTCTGGATGTTGTAGGGATGTCTTTGTTGACACACCTCTGCAACATCGCGTAGCAGTCGGGGACAGTGCCTCTGGACTGGCAGACCGGGGTGGTGGTCCCTCTTTTTAAGAAGGGGTACCGGAGGGTGTGCTCCAACTATAGGGGGATCACACTCCTCAGCCTCCCGGGTAAAGTCTATTCCAGGGTGCTGGAAAGAATTCGGACAATAGTCAAACCTCGAATTCAGGGGGAACAATGCGGTTTTCGTCCTGGTCGTGGAACACTGGGCCAGATCTATACCATCCACAGGGTGCTTGAGGGTTCATGGGAGTTTGCCCTACCAGTTCACATGTGTTTTGTGGACTTTAAGAAGGTATTCAACCATATCCCTTGTGGCATTCTGTGGGAGGTGCTTCGGGAGTACGAAGTCCGAGGCCCTCCACGAAGGGCCGTGCGGTCTCTGTATGACCTAAGCAGAAGCTTGGTTTGCATTGCAGCCAGTAAGTCAGACCTGTTTCTAGTGCATGTTGGACTCCGGCAGGGCTGCCCTTTGTCACCAGTTCTGTTCATTATTTTTATGGAAAGGATTTCTAGGTGCAGCCAGGGGCTGGAGGGAGTCTGGTTTGGGGACCAGAGGATCTCATCTCTGCTTTCTTCGGATGATGTTATCCAGTTGGCTCCTTCGAACCAGGACCTTCAGCATGTACTGGGGTGGTTTGCAGCCGAGTGCGAAGCAGCTGTGATGAGAATCAGCACCTCCCAGGCCATGGCTCTCGACCGGAAAAAGGTGGCTAGCCCCCTCCGGGTTGGAGGAGTTTAAGTATCTTGGGATCTTGTTCACGAGTGGGGGAAGGATGTAGGGAAGGATGGAGCCTGAGATTGAGAGACTGACAGCAGTAATGCGGTACCGTACCGATCTGTTGCGATGAAGGTGCTGAGCCGAAAGGTGAGGAATGGCCTCTCAATTTACCAGTCAATCTACATTCCTACCCTCACCTATGATCAGGAACTTTGAGTCATGACTGAAAGAACGAGATCTCGGATAAAAGCAGCTGAAATGGGTTTCCTCCAGAGGGTGGTGGGGCGGTCCCTTAGAGATAGGGTGAGAAGCTCTCTCACCCGGGAGGAGCTCAGGGTAGAGCTGCTGCTCTTCCGTGTTGAGAGGAGCCAGCTGGGGTGGCTCAGGACGCTCCCACCTGTGAGGGTGTTTCGGGCATGCCCCACCGGGAAGAGGCCCCAGGGAAGACTCAGGACACGATGGAGGGAGTATGTCACTCGCAGTGGTGTAACATTAGGGTACAGCGAGTGCAATGGCACTAGGGTCTAGTGGAGGGGCAGCCCCTGAGTGGGTACCCCCGCGACAAGGTTAGGCTTCTGACGACATGAGCATGATCCTCCATTAAAGCACTTGTACCAACCAAGACCTATATATAATATTCTTCACAACAGTGCTACTGGATATTTATACCACTGCAATTGCATTCATTTCTCAGTCATGGTGTTGGCAAGTCGATGTCATCATGGTACAGTATTAATCATTTTAATGGAACATAATTTGTTATAACATGGAATAATTTAGATTTCTTTTTGGAAAATGCTAAATAAAACAATGATAATTTTATTCTGCTGTTGATATTGTCATTGAGCCAGCAAGTGTTTCTGGGTAATGTCCAACATTCGACCAGTGTTTCCCAAAATGTGTGCCGTGAGAGCTCCCTAGGTGTGCTGCGAGAAAACCCATTTACCGTTTTTTTCCTGATAGGCTTATAATATAAAACGGCTGAACTTACAAGACATAAATATAACAATTCATGTCATTATCCATTCATTCAATTCAGTTTATTAAAATGCCTATTTAAAATTTCTTCAATATTTCCACATCATGTTCTCTGAACCACCTCACTCTTGCTGCACTAGCCAGAAAAACAAAATCAAAGTGGTGAGCAGACTTTACAGTGAGAAATATCTGGCTTATGGGTTTATATTCACCAGAGATCTTGCTACCCCAATACCACTGTGTCTTGCCTCCAGCGAAAAAAGCTGGTGAAAAAAGCTATGGTGCCAAATAAATTAAAAAGGCACCTTTCAACCAAACCTTCTCTCGCAAAAAAAAAAAAAAAAACACAAAAGCCTGCAAATATTTAATGTGGTCGAGAACCCAGATGAACAAACAAGCTTGTCTCATGATGAAAATCCCTAGTGTCAGAAAAAGCATTGGAAGCTAGCCATCTGGTCGCAGAACTAGTAGCAAAATCAAAGACGTCTCACACATTTGCCGAATCAGTTATCCTGCCAGCATGCAAAGCTATCGTCGGAACCATGTTGGGTCAAAATGCTGCCAATGAAATATCGAAGGTTCCTCTCTAAAGCAATACAATTGGCAGACGAATAGGAGAAATGTTGGCAAATATAGAGGATGCTGTAATGGAGAAAATAAAAGGGAGTGGGAAATTTGCACTGCAGGTGGATGAAACCACCAATGTCAATGGATATGCACAATTACAGGCCAGTGACAGATATGTTGATAGAGAGACAATTAAAGAAAATTACTTTATTGAATTTTGCCAGAGAAAAATACAGGTGAGGAAGCGTGACATCTGAGTGTCTGGAGAAGTGGGGGCTAAACTGGAAAGACTGCGTAGAGTCATGAAATTTATGACCGCATAAAAGCCTGAAACCTGGTTGGAAGAGACATAAGTTTGGGAAACACGTGATGATCTGACGGTTCGTTCGTTTAATCCAATGACAGTATACGGTTTCAGCTTGGTGCTGTTTAAAATCGGGTGGGGGGGCCATGTCGACAGGTCTGCACTAGGGCCCCACACGGACCACGTTACGCCACTGGTCGCTCGGCTGGCCTGGGAACGCCTTGGGATACCCCCAGAAGGACTGGAGGAAGTGTCCGGGGAGAGGGAAGTCTGGGCATCCTTGCTTAGACTGCTGCCCCCGCGACCCTGCCCCGGATAAGCGGAAGATGATGGATGGATGGACTTTTAATATCCGATTTTTTATTGCTACTTTCACTTTAGAGGTTTAATGTATCCTTTGATCTGATCGTGATAAACTTTATCCATTTTTATGTATATTTTTTGGCAGGAGTTGAATTAATCTATTTTTTTAACAATATTTAAGGTTTTTTGATGCTGATGTTTTGATTGAATGTGTATTCCTTCTTGTATTATTGTTATTATGATTTCCAAATGTGTTGGGAATGTATGGGACTCAAGTGGCCTTTTCCATGCCCCTTGCGAATCATGTGCTTGGCCTGGTTTGAAGGACGTCACCCACGGCCGGCATATAACTCTGATTGACTGTGTACTCTTCAGACCCTGATGAAGACCTAGAGTCGACATGTGTTGGTCTGCTCTGTTGCTATGCTCCTAGGATAAATTTTTCACCAATTTTTCATCCAAGACAGAGCGCCTGTTTTTTTCTTTTTTTATTTCCAATGATTGCTCGCCTTATTTTACACTAAGCAAGAATCCCGGGAATTGTTTTTTTTCTCGTAATTTTCCCTGCACTACAGAGCACCTGTCGGATGAACCATCAGATCCAGGAGGCGCTTCCTCCTTCCATTTTCAATTGTCAGGGTTTTCGCTTCATGTAATTGATTGTGCCATACCGCCACTGCAAAATAAAAGCCGCCACACTCATGTAAAATAACTTTACATAAACTCCAAAAATTTCATGGACAATCAGGTGTCACCAGTTCTCCTTGTAAAGTTAAAAAGAGCGGTAATAATTCTTAACCTGTTGTTAATCATTTTGCTTGATGAACACAAATAAAAATTTGCCATCGGCAGTAAAACGCGCTGCTTTCTTCTTAATGCAATGTGTGCAATGATTAGAGAAAAAATGTTTTGTTCACTTTGGAAAACGATAACCTACGATGTTAGCTGTGAGCACAACCAGCTCTACCTAATTGTACCTACATGATTATTTAATTCCAATTCCGGAGTCATAATCGGTTTTCATATTAGGTTGAATATGTGAAATCCACCGTCACACACGTGCAACTGATAAACTTCCGTGCACATATCCAATGTAATAATTGAAGTCTATGTGTCGATTAATGAAAACTGGCAACACCTGATAATGCTGAGTTTTGACCTGACACTGAAGTCCTCCGCCACAGTTTCAAAAAATCCTGGAGGAAACTCCAATTGTAATAACTGAATAATAATAATGTGAGAGAACAAAGTAGTTTTTCTTAACGGTGTATATTGTGGCAGTATTTCAAGGGCAACAGCATTAACTTATCTCGAATAAATATGAAATATGTACAACATGTGGAAAGACGGACGTCTTGAGGAGGTCTACCATAATAAGTGCTTTCCTTTGTAAATGGCCAAGAAACTGCACTTTTCTAGTAATAAATATACTACTGGTAAGCAAGCTGGTAAGGAGCAAATATGATCAATAGACCTACCAGCCACAATTCCTGGCTATCTGTGTTGATGAACTGTAATCTCCAGCAAAACTTAAAATAATTCTCGAAGCTAGTTTTAACCACAGACAAGGAAATCTTGTGAGTAGCTATTATTAGTGCTCTCATTGAAGTCTCTTGGAACGTTGATAGAGTCAAGAAAGCTAGTGGAGGTGAAGAAGGTTGCAAGATGTCTTTTTTTTTTTTTGCCAATTTCTGGCTTTCAGATTATTTGTAGAGGTCCGTTTTGTGGTCAGGAATGGGCAAGGCAACATCCAGTTTCAGATTTTGGAGGAAAACTTTCGTTGGTACCCTGAATTTGCATTTAAAATCGCTCTCTGGTCCTGCAGAATTACAAACTGGTTGGATGTAGGAGCGACATGGAAAGCCTCACAGCACTCTACAGTCAGGCCCTACAGTCATCTGAGATAGTAAGCTGGAGCTAATATAGAATTTTTCTTTGAATCGGGCAAAGCTAATGCATTCCAATTGAGAAATACAACCCATTCTTTTCAAGAGGTGACAGCTAACTCCCTGAAAAGGTTGGGGATGACGAGAGTCAGAACTCACCCCATTTGGATGACAAAAGGCAGCCAGGAGCAGCATTCCTGAGGAAAACAAATATCAGCCTGTAGTATCACAAATGCATCAGAGCAGGCATGTCATTGTCAGTGGGATAACAAAACCCCTTAGCAGGCATTTGCTAAATGCAAAAGGGCAAGTCCATTGCGACTGAAGTTATAAACTGAAGGGTAATAGGGGATGAATCATTATAACCCTACTAATGACATTCACCATTCAGTAACTAGTCTCATGACTTGCATTCAGTGGTCCTTACAAAACATGAACATTAGCTCTCCACAACTTTTGAATTTTCAAAAATTCATAAGGATGCTCCAAAACAAATGTCAAGTCATTCTGGCAGAAAGTTTTGGAGAAGTTTCTTGAAAAATTGCCAAGGACGAAGGACGATGATGACAACTAACGAACGATGGTCGCTGAATACACAATGCAGATTATCTATTCGCCCTTGGACAAAATTGCAACTGTAGTCAGAAAAAAAAATACACAGCAGATGTTTGTGAAATGAGGTGGAGCATCACGTTACAGCAAGGTCAGAGCACTGTTCATGGCATTTTATGGGCTGCATAACTACATTGGTCATGGATGTTTTATTGAAATAAATTAGGACTCATCACAGACTTCAGAAGGTGCAATGTTGAATTATATGTGCCGTTACCAAGGAAAACAAATACAAATAGAACCATAAGCATTTGGACATTTACAATGTTATTATTATTTAAGCAGTTGACCATAAAATATTGGAATGAAAATATAAATATGAGTTTATACGGAGGAGATTCTATCGCAGTTTAAGGGTGAACGCAGCCGAAATTGGGTGGATGGTACAAGAGTTACTTCAATATTTTTTTTTAAAGAGTTTTCCTTTATTTAGGGACCAAAAGTATTCATGCAATTGGATGCTCAGCAGTTCCATGCCAAGGTGTATTTTATTCCCGAATAGCTTAATTTAAAAGTGAACAGGTAACAGGACTACAGTTGTTTTCAAAAGAAAAATTTCCATTTGGAATCGGTTAATACAAGTATTTTCCCCGCTGTATGTGCCCCACAGAGTTTGAGAACATGTCATAAATTACTGTTTAACCCCTTCAGTAAAACATGGAGGTGGAAAAATTATAGTCTGTGGTTCAGTCTGCTCAAAAGGAGCCGGTGATTTCACAAAAATCAATGGAATCATGGATCAGAAGAAGCATCACATTATCCTTGTGGGAAATGAATTGCCATCTGGAAAGAGACTGATTGGTTGGGGATTTTATTTTCAACAAGACAATGATCCAAAACACACTTCTAAGTTTTTTTAAGGGTAACACAGCCATTTCTTAGGCTTTGGGACTCCAGTGAACCATGGTGAGAGCAATTATCTACAAATGGAGAAAACTTGGAACAGTGGTGAACATTCCCAAGAATGCCTGGCCCACCAAAATTACTCCAAGAGCACAATGAACACTCATCCAAAAGGTCACAAAGGAACCCAGAACAACATCTAAAGAACTGCAGGCCTAATTTGCCTCAGTCAAAGTCAGTGTTTATGATTCAACAATAAGAAAGAGACTGGGCAAAAATGGCACCAATGGGAGAGTTCCAAGGCGAAAACCACTGCTGACTAAAAAGAACACAAAGGCTTGTCTCACATTTGCCAAAAAACATCTTGATGAGCCCCAAGACTTTTGGGAAAATATTCTGTGGACTGACGAGAAAAAAGTTGAACTTTTTGGAAGATGTGTGTCCCATTTCATCTGGCGTAAAACAAAAAGAGTATTTCATAAAAATGACATCATACAACCAATCAAACATGGTGGTGGTAGTGTGCTGATCTGGGGCCACTTTGCTGCTTCAGGACCAGGACGACTTTCCGTAATTGATGGAACCATGAATTCTGCTCTCTACCATAAAACCCTCAAGGAGAACGCCTGACCATCAGTTCGACCACCATCAAGCTCAAGCGCACTTGGGTTGTATAGCAGCACAATGATCTGAAACACACCAGTAAGTCCACCTCTGAATGGCTTAAAAAAAATAAAATAAAGGTTTTGGAGTGGACTAGTCAAAGCCCGGAGTTCAAACCAATTAAGATGCTGTGGCATGACCTTAAACAGTCCCTTCATGCTCAAAAACTCTCCCATGTGGCTCAATCAAAACAATTTTGGAAAGAAGAGTGGGCCAAAACTCCTCCACAGCGATGTGAAAGACTCATTGCCAGTTATCGCACTTCATTGCAGTTGTGGTCACCAAGGGTGACACAACCAGTAATTACCTTTAGGGGGCAATAACTTTGTCACATATGGGCAGGTAGGTTTGAATAGCTTTTTCCCCTCAATGAATGAAGTCATCATTTAAAAGCTGTATTTTGTATTTACTCAGGTTATCTTTGTCTAATATTAAAATTTTTTGATGATCTCAAACATTTAAGTGTGACAAATTTGCAAAAAAAAAAGAAACTGGGAAGGGGGCAAATACTTTTTCACAGCACTGTGAGTGTGACAAATACAAAAAAAAAAAGAAATCAGGAAGGGGGCAAATAGTTTTTCACAGCACTGTATTGATGCACGATAGCACAGACTTGGTGAATTACAAACTCAACTGCAATATAACATAAAATAATTCTGACAGCCAGTCGGTGTTGTCAGAGTGTTTTAAATAGTTATTACTTCTGTTAAGAACCAACAGTTATGAGATACTTAACTTATGGGATGCATCCAATAATACTCCACTGAGTGTGAAATTCCAAATACATTAACCAGCATAATCAGCCAGGCATACTCAGGCTTCTGCCCCAGTTAATTATTTCATAGAGTCAAACTCATTTTTTAATGTTCATGTCCACCCATCTGTGGATTTGCCAAAAACATCCTGCATCACAACGCAGTCTCACAATACCCATCAAAAAACTACCATGCAGGACATTCTATAAATTAGGCTTCAGACAAAAGATGACAGTGTCAGTGTTTCAGAAAGGTGTTGGGTTAAAGGACTCACTCGCTCCTTTGTCATCTCCTGGCCTTGCTGTTCACCACTGGACTCCAGGGAGGACACATGACCATAGCGGCGGTGGGACGTCTCGCCAAATCTGAGGTCAATAGAAAGGACATCATAAAATGGTACCAGGTAGATTTGACATCACCCAAAAGAGTCTGCAGCTTGTCTTCACTCAACAAACATGAACAAGTTCAGTCCAAAAGACACTCACATAATTTATCAAACTTGGAGCAGTTGCCTTTGTGGTAGATAATGCATCTAGAGTTACCTTCCCTTAGTTAAATTTTACTTTATTCACAAAGTCTATATTCACTGCGTAAACAAGTCTTGCCAGGGAAAACAAGCCTCACCCAATAGCGCTCATTTAAGTGCTTTAGTTTCTGGTACAATGTTGTTAATGTGGTCTCTCCTGGGGATAACTTAAAATTTGTGACCTTCAGTTTGACATTTTAAGGTTTGACCTGTTAAGGTTATTGTTCCAAGTGAAAGCCCGTATGTGACTTCCTATATGTTGACAATAATAAACAACTCTCCATCTCTAACTGTTTTTGAGTTAGAATGGAAAATCTGCAAATTTAAGCAATGACTTTGAACCCCCTGACATTTAACCCCCAACCACTCAAAAATGTATGAGATACCCAATCATGTAGCACAAGTGTGGAGAAAGAATTGAAAGGTACACATCATATATTTAGTTTGAAGTTGATATGATCGTTTTTTACCAAAATTATTGCAGGAAAACGATTTTGTCCTTTCCGGTGACCTTGACCCGCTGACCTCTAAAATTATTAGGGTCTATTCTGGACTAATACCCACCTATTCCGAAAGTTTCAAGAAGATCGATCGAGCCGTTTTGCTGTAACATCGCTAACAAACAAACAAATTCACAAAGAAACCCCACCAAAAACAAGCCCACCTCCATCCCGGGCAAGGTAATAACGCTTGGCGTTCATCACCATGAAATTAGATAGTTTTGATGACATGCACCTTATCTGATCAATGCTCAGAAGTTGTTTTAACCCTTTATTACATGGTGGCCAATATTTTGCACAAGAAGTGCCATTTTTGTTGCCGAGGCTCATATATACCCTGAAAACGCATTATGCACATTTTTTTTTTTTTTAAAGATATTTTCACTTCAGAATTTCCCAAATAGGTGCCTTTCTGATTAGTCACATGATTTATCACAAACAATCACAATGGCATCATCAATGAGTAAGAGATTGATGATTTTTCTTTATTTTCCTTAATTACAGGAGACCCACTGAGACAAATACAAAGTCTGTAATAGACAAAGCAGGGTAAGATTCACACAATTACATACAACAACTGCAGAATGAAGGAAAGCAAACTTTAAAATACAGTTAAAAAAAACATTCAAGTACAAAGGACTGAGAACAAGTTCAAGGTTAAAACTAAAGGCAAGAACTAAAGGCCTCTTAAAGTAACTTCTCCCACAGTCGATTCTTGAAGGAATCATCGGGAATGAGACCAATATGGATTAGTAATATGTTATCGCAAATTTACATGAAAATTCATCAGGCCAAAAAAAAAAAAGATTAAAAATGTTCCAGATGACGGACGCCGTACGCCTCACCACGACAATAGGCTATCGGCCCATAGAGACAGTAGAGGTCCAGGGACAATAGTTGAGATTATGAATTTCACCAAGTATGAGTATATTTTCCCTGACAATCTGGCTGTCTCTGCCAGAAGGCTGGGACTTGACCCTAGATGGACTTTCCAACAAGAGACAATGACCCAAAGCACACCACAGATGGAAATGGTTCAGTGACAGCAAGATCAACATTCTCCAATGGCCATCTCAGTCACCGGACCTCAATCCAGCTGAAAGCCTGCAGGCTGAGTTAAAGAGGGCAGTTGATAAATGCAGACCCAAGAATGTGAAGGATCTTATAAAGGTCTGCCAAGAGGAACGATCCCGTAAATGTGTGCCTTATCCTCGTCAAAAATGACAGGAAAAAGACTCTTTGCACTAATCTTTGACACAGGTGGTTGCAAAAGTACTTAATTAAGATGCCAATTATTATGAAACCTTGATTCTATCAAAATTTATTTTGTGTTAAATGACTGTAATGATTTTGGTTCTTTACGTGATAACAATAATAAAATAAAGCGTTTCACCAAACTGAAATAGCATGTTCTATTTCTCTACAATTGTGTTGTTTTATACAGTATATATGTTTTGTATTCCTTGTGCATTGTCAGTCAGGGGTGCCAGTAGTTTTTGAGCCCACTGCTGCTCAATGAAGCCAGGTCCAGAATACTGGACATCAGCCATATCAATGGCTAGAATTCATATTATTCTTGTCACCCCGCATGCATATAGCCAAAAATATCGGACAGCTGCACAAGCATTATGTCAAAAATAATGGTCAGGCTAACCTTACCCAAGTACCCCTCCATAAAACAAAATTGCATCAAATCCTATCATATGCTCCCAAACCAACTAGCTTCAAGGATTATTTTAAGTTTTGCAGGAGACTGCAGTTCATCAACCCAGATAGCAAGGAATTGTGGCGGGTAGGTCTATTGAGCAGAATCGCTCCTTGCCGGCTTGCATACCAGTAGTACATTTTTAACAAGGAAAGTGCAGTTCCAGAGCAAACCGCGTGGGCAAGCTGGAAGCTGCCAAAAATGTGAGTTTCAAGTTGCTGAACAAGTTAGGCCAAAGCTGATGAAAATGAGTTTAAAGCTTCTGAAAATTACATTTATGTGATGACAGTAGGATATTTCATAATTGAACTGTGATGTCAAAAAACAAAGAATTCTTAATCTCACCATCTGGGCACAAAATGTATGCAGCACACCCTAGAATGTTCCTGAACAAGAATGATTTCAATTGTAAGATTTTGGGGTTTCTCAGCGTGTTCTCCCAGTTTTTCTTTCATATTTCCGAACACATGGTAAGCCATGAAAGCCAATTGGCCAATACATTGATTGCTCACGATCAAGTTTCCCTCATTGTAGTAGCTATACATATCAACTGGGCGCCAGCGGACGGTTTAGGAGTCATTCGCCTAATCTGAATGAGCTTCAGCTAATACGCTGATTGCCATCTACCTGCTTTCCCCATAAACATGCAAATCAGTTTGGTACCTGAGCACAGTCACCATTGAATTGCTAAGTGAGGGTGAGGGGTCTGGACATCCTGTCAGGGAAGCATTTACACTAGGCTTACCTATGAGTACTGTGAATAGACAGCCATCTCCTTGGGACGGCCCAGGTGGTGGTGACTGTCTGGCTAGGAGCTACCTCACATCTAATATACTGTTTGTGTGTCTTTGCTCTGTGTGTGATGCTGAACTCTCCCGCGAAGCACATCTGTTTTTCCATCGCAACTGAACTTGTCAAAGTGCTTCACGTGCCTCATCGTCACCATTGGCTCTGTATGCAAGTTATTTCCATCCATGATTAACAGTGAATTAAACAGCCTGTTTTGGAATCGTCAAATCAGCGGTAAAAGAAGAAACTTAACAAGAGATTGTGTTTACTGTTTATAGTCTGAATCTATGCTGAGTGAAAGCTGCCTTTTACCGTGGGGAAAGCAAAAGAACTTCTAATTCCCCGCCCTTTTCAATGAGATTTTTTCATCTTCTGCCCCACAAAGAACATGCGCGCGACCCAAATCTCGCTCAAGCCGAACTGGTTAATACAGTGTTTAGGGAGTAAATTAAACAGGTGCTTGCCAGTTTTCCAGGACATTTAATTTGTCCTCTAAACCATCTTCACCAGGCATGAACAAAATATTATCACTGTTCGGAGGAGGAATCAGTGACAAAAGCAGAGGAATCAGAATCGCTCTCCATGTTTTCCATTCGCATGCTGGCTTTGGTTTTGATGACGAGTCCCTTTGATGACGTCATGCTAAATATAGCGCCTGATAGAAGTTTGCTGAATATGGATTCGGAAAATGGTTGGCAGCAGTGAATAAAAGAGTTTTTAAATTTTTTTCCCCCCAAAATCTCCAATAAAACTAATTTTTCATACATGATTATTATAATGATATGATAAATGTTTCTAATGCATAATTGAGCATTTTTGCGACTTCGACCTCCTGGCACTTTGACTGTACATAATAAAAGTAGGCATAAAACAGCAACATTCTATGTCGCATGACTATTTACAAAACAGAAAAATGATTCTGAACATTTTGTAGGAGCAAAGGACCCCAGAGGCACCTGACTAGCCTCCGTAAGAATTCCATATTCAACCTCCACCAATATCAAATAAAATCAGTAAAAACGTGTGGTGATGTCAAAGTGAGTAAAAAAAGTCAAGCATATATCAAGTCAAGAAAATTTAGTTCAATTTCAAACGCTGCTAAACATGGTAACAGCATATAACGGCTGTAACCATGTTACTAATGACACATCGGGTTGCTAGGGCGTGCGCAGCATGTGTATTCGCGGTATTTCTTCGTACTGAAGAGCCCACGATTGTAGGCTATTGTGGTTAGATCGCATATAGAGATAAATCGTGTCTTTTGTTGCCAATGAAGATAATTGGAAAACGCCTCAATGAAGGAATATGATCGATAACTAGCCAGGATTCATTGTCATAAATGACGTGTCTGTGTCTCTTCCAATTACCAGTTCGATTTGCGCTTCTGGATTCTGGTCCATGCAGCAGACTTATTTTCGTTAGACTTCACATCAGCCTTCCTGTCATAAATGACACCTGTCCGTGCTTTGACAGTACATGAGGGTCCGCCTCATCCGACATTAAATCTTCACGGCGGTGTCTTCTGTTCGTAATTTTGCATCAACAGGTGGTCGAGAGACACTGCTAAATGTACGCCTACTTCCCCTAATGCATTCTGTAAGTAACATGCCAAACAATGAACGTGGTCAACACCACCTGACCGCTTGATTACGCGTGTACAGCTAAACATCTGCTTACCTAGGGTGAGTGTAGTAAAGTAATGAGCGCTTAAAACTCCTGTTTAGCAATGCGTGAACAAATGTGTTTTAACGTGGTTCTACCTCTATACGCGCTGAGATGAGCGCTCGCCGACAAGAACTTTGCGGTCAAGCTGATCGCAAGTGACTTGATGCCATGGGGGGCAAAAGGAAATTATTCCATAAGGAACAATTGAAAAAGACACTAATAGATCCGTGAATAAATTAATTAAAATTACTTTGAATATCTTACACCGATTCACGGTACTGTGTTTTGCTGCTTCATGTATTATATCGAAGGCTGACTACAATAAACAGTCATGTTTGGATCTTATGCATTGGGCATAACGGTTTATTGCAGTCAGCCCTCGATATGCTGGCCTTCGCTTCAGTATTACCAGTTCTATTAATACATCCATGGTTTCATCAGCGTTGACGAGGCTTTTTGATACACGGTCGCTGCCGTAGTTGCAATACGTGTTTAAAAAATGAGGCGCTAAAGTGCATTATTCGTTTGAATGTAATACACGATTCCAACCCTGGATGGGAGTAATTCCTACACAATGTCCCTTTAATGGTTGATACTTGCCATATAAATAATCAATGGCCAAATTATGATGTCATATTAAAAATTCATGAGAGAAAGCATTTATGTTTATGGGTGTCCTTTAAGTAAAAAAAAAAAAAAACACTTTATGGTAATGGTAAATATAATGTATTTAAATGTAAATGTCATGGAAATACACCAAAAATAAAAAAATTTTCAGATGCTTCAAAGTACACTTTATTTTTAAATTAGGTATGTTTAGTATGACATATAACCATATGAAAAATCATAAATCATCAATAAAATACCAACAAAAAAATAAAATAAAATAAAAAATCTGAACCCAATTTTCACAATGAAATTGGTCGCAAATTTATCATGGTTACTCACAATTATACCGAAACAACATTTGTAAAATTTCACAGTGAATAGTCAAATGAATGATGAGGCAATGCTAACTGTACCTTGGTGTGATTTTCAGTGTATGAACAGATGAGCGTTGTTTTAACTGTACCTATTGTCATTTGTAGATGTTCTTACTTCTTTCCAAATAGTAAAATTTGCAGGTCAACAAGAGCCGGTTGTAAGAAGTCCCAATGTTTAATAAGGCCAAAGAAAGCAAACTGATTTGTAAAGCTGTCTTTGAGTCCACAATGGCACATTGCAAACAGTACCAGATAGAATCCTCACATGCAATTCTCCATGGGCTTGGAGTCATTTGTGTAATTGTTCAAATTAGTATAATTATAATAGGATTATAATAAACTATAATTGACCTCCTGAAAATAAACCAAGTCAAAATTAACTAAGCCAGCCAGAAACAAGGAGTCCCAAACAATATTCAGGTTCCTCTTGAGATGTATTCCCATTGGAGAATTTTGCCCAAGGATTTTTCACCCAACTGGGAGTTTTTTTCCCCCCACAAAAGCCATCTAAGGATTCTGCCCACCTGCTACTCTGCAAAACATCTTTGTGACGGTTCTGTAAAAAGCACAAAGCAAATAAAATTGAATAGAAATTGAACTGAATTGTGTTTTAAAACTGCCTTTTGAGGTCTGTCACCTGAAAGAAATATACTTTTGAAATTGAATGCTCATTTGATCTGAAGAGACACTGACCCGCTGCTCTCTGCAACCAGCGCCAGGCGTCCATAGTCCCAAAGCTTGCTCCTGATGATCGCAAAGATTCCAAGTAGCACCTGCGGGTGGTGAAACGGGTGACAAATCATATTACAATGCAGAACACAGGGTTGTCAAAATCATTCATGGAACGTCGCCTGTGACGGCTACCTCTGGCTTGGCAACGTTTACTATAATCATGAAGAAATTACTAAGTCAAATTTTTTGAGACAGATTTTAGCTAGTGCTGACAGCTGAGAAAATATTTACACCCCGGACACAGCTCATCCTTTTATGCAGATCATGCACTGCAAAATAAAAAAATCAGATGAAGATATTTTTACAAATTTACATGGAATCAATCTATTACAACAGTTTTTTCCTCTGTAGCTTATTGCTTTTTACCAATTAATGCAATTATTGGAAAATGGCTCCCTCTTTGTTCTAAGAAAATGACATTATATTGATAGATAAAATAGTTACATGTAAAGCCACTAATAACTAATGTGGCAATTACACTTACTGTACAAGAAACATAATTTTTGCCCTGTTGACTTAGTTATATTTATTTCTTCTAATTTCTATTCAGGATCCAGCAGTATGCCAAGAATGCAGTAGTACTATCTGTTCTTCATTCAATTTCCCGAGAACCATAAACTGTGCACCAGATGACCTAAAATGCATCAGCTAGTTTGTGTCCATATCTGTCCCACTGTCCTATACATTGCCATCACAATTCTTAAACTTGTGGCAAATTAGGCTGCTATCATTATTTAAGACATGCTGAGACATGTTAAGGGAAGATGGCCAATATGTTTTTAAAAAGAATCATCTATAACGTAGGCTACCAATCATAAAACATTGCCTGATTTTTTTTTAAACATTGATTAAGGTGTGAAAATGTAACATTGCTTCCTTACAGGTCAGATACTGGCAAGTTCCAGCTATAGCTAATGTTATCCCCAGCTCTTCACAAACCAAACACAACTAAACAGTCAGTCACTCGCAGGTTTGCACGTATCCTCGGATGCCCCAATAACAATCACTCCGAAAATCGATAGACTTACCATACGCAAGGTCCTTGCCAAAAATGAAATGAATCCATAAAGAATTGTGATATTTAGAGCTCGCACAGAAAAATGTTGGCAGAGGCAGCGTAAAGATCGCTGAGCCATAGTATCTCCAACTCATCAACCAATAACACTGCATTAAGACCTAACTTGCTCACATTAACGATTTGTGCTCCACTCAAGGTCTGGAGAGGGGTAGCTGCCTCGGGTTGAACAGTCATTTTTCAAATATTTGCACTGTGAAGTTGGAGAACAAGTTCTGCGTTTGGATTTAAAATTTTTGAATTTTGATTCATTGGTCCAAAGGACTTGTTCCCTGTCTGTCTGTGTCCAATTCTTTTCTTGGATAACCCAATTCTTTTTTTTTTATGTTGCAGCCAAGCACTGGTAACAGGACCAATCAGACCATTTTCACACAGGCATCTGGAAATAGTAGAGCTTTATTCCTTCACCTCCTTACTTATGGCGCTTTTAAACTTTCACCTCCTTACTTATGACAAGATAATATCATCACGGAGTTGTCGTGCTGTCATACACATTTGTGTCATACACAAATAATGAACATCAGAGGCACTTAACTTCTGTTTTGCACCTCTATTGCCACTAGTTTTCAGAGAACCAGTCCCTTTGACAGGGCCAGCTCTTTGCATAGGCGATATAGGTGGTCGCCTGGAGCGCCGCGTGCTGGGGGGGCCCCGGTGGTCGCTCTCAAAAAAAAAAAAACCAGTCAGATTTGACCTTTGAAGGTCAATACGAAGGTCACCAAATATAATTTCATATATGACTTCCTATGTGTCTCGAATACAAACCTAGGCTCCTTCTGTGACCGTTTTGGCGATACAAGTCATTGTAATTGTATTATTTCAAGTCTGGCCTTCAAATGTCATGAACAGTCAAGCTGAATGTCACCAAATGTGAGCTTATATGCGACTTCCTATGTCAGTAACACAAACCTAGGCTTCATTTGTGACCTTTTCAGTGATAGAAGTCATTTAATTTTCTCTAGGTCAAGTTAAACCTTCGAAGGGCAATATGAAGGTCACCAAATGAAAGTTCATACATGACTTCCTACATGTCTCCAATACAAACCTACACTCACTCTAACAATTTTGCTGATACAAGTCATTGAAATTTCACTGTATAGTTTGGCCTTTGAAGGTCACTGAAGGTCAAGTTCAAGGTCATCCAAGAAACTTCATACATGACTTCCTATATGCCCCCAACACAAACCTAAGCTCTATCTGTAATAGTTTTGGTAATAAAAGTCAGTGAAATTTCACTATGTGAAGTTTGACCTTCGAAGGTCACCCAAAGTCAAGTTCATGAATGACTTCCTATCCATCTCCAATACAAACCGAAACTATCTGTAACCATTTTGCTGATATTAGTCCTTAAAATTTCACTGTGAAGTTTGGGCATTCGAGGTCGCTGAAGGTCAAGTTCAATGTCACCAAACGAAACTTCATACAGGACTTCCTATATGCCCGCAATACAAACCTAAGCTCTATCTGTAATAGTTTTGGTGACAGAAGTCATTGAAATTTTACTATTTGGGTTTGACCTTGACCTCGCCAAAGGACAAGTTCAAGGCCACCAAATGAAAACTCTTACATGACTTCCTATAAGTGTTCAATGCACCTATGTTCCCCATCTTCAGTATTTTCAAACCTAGAAAACTTTGAAAATTGTAATATTTTGCTTGACCTCAACTTTGACCTTTCAGGGTCATCTGAGGTCAACTTTAACACAGCCAAAATATAGGTCATATATTACTTCCTATGTGTCAGTAAAACAAACTTCATCTCTACCTGCAACCATTTAGCTTCCACAGGCGATTTGGCCCATCTCCATAAGACCTAATGTTAAAATACAGCGCCCCCACTAGACCCACTTCTGTCAACTCAATCAAAATGGCACTCACACTGCACATAAAGTGCATCAAGGTGAGTTGATTGCCAGATTTAGGAGAGAAAAAAAAAAAAAAAAAAGTTATCGGACATTTTTTGAGAAGTAATTTTTTTAAAATTTATCAGACCCATAAAATTTCAATTAGTTTGTCAGAATTATTTCACTAAAACTCATAAGATATGTTGGATTGAAGTAACAAGAAATGTGAATATTTACATTATGTAAATTCCATTAGACCGGAGTGCAACATGTTGAGGTTGGAACATGATTGCCATCTATAAAATTTTACCCGAATAACAAACTAGTCGTGGACAAAAATGTGTTATAGGCAAACGTATGCCAATGAGGGAAATAATGCCATAAGTTTGGCTAAAAATCAGTAGAAGTTCTCGGATTCAACTGTATATCGTGATAAAGTCGATGTTTTATGTACTTCTTAGCTTTGTTTTATGGAGTAATATGTCTGGATGGTCCTTCGCCACAAAGCAAAACAAAGATGATCATCATTTTGTCGACAGCACAGTTTGTAGAAGCCAACTCGCGTTATGGATTTGTTTCTGGAAGCAACTGCTTATAATGTAGAGACCAGAGGTTCGATCATGTTTTGGATTCAACTTAAACAATCATGATGATCGTTCGCTTTAAGAGTCCTTCTGTCTTGTGATGTATTGGTGTGTGTCGGTCGGTTGCTGCCACCCAGTGGCGCGGATGAGGAAAAATAAAAGGGGGAAGATTTCCGTTTCCCGTAATGGCTGACCTTGTTGTCTTTGCGTGTTTTATGAGTGGTAACATCCATTAATATCTGTGGAAATATTCACCATCCGCAAATAAGAAGGACATAAAACTGGCGACGAGGACCTATTGTTTTACCCACGGACTTTTTCACGATGGCTGTATTCGGGAACATTGGGGAATTTGACATCAAGTTGGAGACCTTCGAGGACTATAAGGAACGCATGGTGGCCTATATGGATGCAAATGAAGTTGCAAATGCACGTCGTATAAGTGTTTTCTAGTCCTCGGTGGGTCCAGCGACTTATAAACTTTTGAAAGATTTGTGTTCTCCGGATAATCCAAGTGGGAAAACTTTTGAGCAGCTGACTAAGCTCCTTGCGGATCATTACAAGCCTGAACCAATTGTTATCGCTGAAAGGCACAAGTTCTGGACTGCCTGTCAATTGGAAAATGAGACTGTGTCTGATTTTATTGCTAGGCTTAGGCACTTGGCTAGTACATGCCAATTTGGGGCGTTCCTGATAGAGGAATTGAGGGATAAGCTGGTGTCTGGATTGAACTCTAAAATGTCCCAGTCTCAGTGTCATTTACTGTCTGTTAGGGGACTTACATTTGAACAGGCAAAGGAGAAGTGTCTCGCTGATGAACTGGCACTGTCAGCAAGGCAGTCAATGGGTTCCGGAATGACTGCTGAGAGCGCAAATAAGGTCTCACACCAACAGCGTAATGGCAAAGATCGGAAGTCAAAAGGGGAAAAGAAATCGTACGTTCCATGCAGGTGTTGCGGATTTGACAATCACCCATCTACAAGTTGCCGCTACCAGGATGCGGTGTGCCATAATAGTAAGAAGAAGGGGCATATAGAGCGCGCATGCTGGAAGAAAGGGTCTGGCCAGCAAAAAGGATCTCAACGATCAACAGGCAGGTTAACGAAATACGTGGATGATGGGGTGGATCAAGACAATGACAGTGACAGCAGCACTGTAAATCAAGATGAAGGACATGCCTACGGTTTATATATGGTGTCTGAAGAAACCGTTGACCGTGAATTCTGTAATGATGTAACAACCTATCATGGTAGGAATGATGACAAGGAATGGTTAAATTCACATGCAAATGTAAAGGAACCAGACATATGTAATGGGGCATGTAATGACAGTGGCACCAACCAAGATGTTGATATTGAACATGAAGTGAATATTTCTAGTCCAGGTAATAGTGTACAAAAGACAAAGCCTTACATAGTGTCTGTAGATATCGATAGAGCTAAGATTGTAATGGAACTTGATACAGGGGCTTCATTGTCCACTATTGATGAAGATGTTTTCAGAAGTTGGGTAAATATCAGCTCCACCCAGTCAAAACTACCATACGGGGTTATACAGGTGACATTGTTCCTGTCTTGGGAAGTATAAGGGTACCAGTGTCAATCCAAGGCTCCGATTCTCAAGAATTAGATCTCATTGTGGTGAAGGGCAAGAAACCAAGTTTACTGGGGCGGAACTGGTTGACTAAAATAAGGTTGAACTGGGCACAGATCTTTGAGATGAACCACTGTACAAATAGCTCTAAGGAATTAAGTGTGCAAGCCAGGTTCAAGAAGATGTTAGATGTAAAGTCTAAGATATTTGACACTGAAAAATCAGGTATAAAGGGATTTACAGCTCGAATTGAGTTGAAGGAAAATGCCAAACCTGTCTTTCAAAAGTGTAGACCAGTGCCTTATGCAGTACGCAAAAATGCTGAAAATGAATATGAAAGTTTGCAAAGGTCAGGTATTCTTGAACCGGTAAATTATAGTAATTGGGCATCCCCAGTAGTTCTTGTACCCAAGGCCCAAAAAGGTGGTATACGTGTTTGTGGTGATTACAAGAAGGTGAACGAACTGATAGAGGATGACAGTTACAAGCTACCAAATGTGCAGGATATGTTTTCTAAGTTGTGTGAAGATGTAAACAATCCAATTCTCATCTTTAGATTTGGCAGGTGCTTTTAATCAGCTTATTTTGCACGAAGAGAGTGCAATAATTCTAATTATCAATACTTACAAGAGTCTTTTGAAGACAAAGAGGTTGAGTTTTGGGGTGAAGATATCACCCTCAATTTTTCAGTCCACCATGGACAAGAATTTGTCAGGGCTAGATCACGTATTTTGCTATGTTGACAATATACTGGTAGCCACTGAAACAGAAGAGCACTTAGTTCTGCTAAACAAGGTGTTTGACAAGTTAGAGAAATTTTACGTAAAATTCAATGCAGCGATGTGCATGTATTTTTTAGGAGACATGTTTTGTGGGAGTAAAACCAGTCCAAAGCAAGGTTGAGTCTCTCCGTAATGGTCCACAGCCACGCAGCGTTACAGAGCTGAGGTCATTCTTAGGCATTGTCAACTATTATGACAGATTTGTCCCTAATGTGTCATCAAACTGACCGTATTGTACACACTTTTAAACAAAGATGCTTCTTTTGACTGGGCGCCTGAATGTGAAAAATCTTTTCAATTCCCAAAGTCTGTCCTGACTACTGAGCAGGTATTAGTATATTTTGATCTAAATATACCTCTGATCCTAAGAGTAGATCTAAGCCCATACGGTCTTGGTGCAGTTCTTAGTCATCGTGTGCCTGAGGGTAGCAAGCGGCTAATAGCATATGCTTCGCGCACATTGTCTGCTGCAGAAAAAAACTGCAAATTGAAAAAATGGGTCTAACAATTGTGTTCAATGTAAATAAATTCTATTAATTTCTGTACGGCCAAAACTTCGAGTTAGTCACGGACCATCAACCCTTGACAAGGATATTCGGTCCTAAAACAGGTAAACCTGCATTAGCTGCCGCACGTATGCGGCGGCGGGCATTGTTGTTGTCAAGTTACCAATATACCATTGTGTAACGCTCTTCAAAAAAAAAAAATGCGAATGCAGACTTGTTGAGCAGGTTACCACTAGATAAGAAGGTCAAGCAGCATCCAGATGAACACTATGTTTTTCATACTGTTTCATACTATACTAACTGCCTGTAACAGTAAAAAAAGTTGAATATTGTACTTAAAAGGATTCCTTATTGTCAAAGGTCGCAGAAAATACTCTGAGTGGTAAGCCAAAGCATTGTGAGGATGAGGGTACCCAGCCTTATTAGCTTCATTGACATGAACTGTCAATGGAAGATGGATGTTTGCTCTGAGGGAGAAGAGTGGTCTTTCCACCAGTCCTGCGAAAGGATGTACCTGAGGAATTGCATATCAGTCACCCGGGTATGTGTAAAATGAAATCATTAGCACGATCCTATGTATGGTGGCCAGGGGTAGAACAAGATATAGAAGACATGGTAAGGAATTGCTCCGCTTGTGCCGATATGCAGAATATGCCAAAGTCATCACCCCTGTTGTTGTGGCCATGGGCAACAGAACCTTGGCAGAGGATACATGTTGATTATGCCGAAATTAAGGGACAGTCATTTCTTCTCGTTGTAGACAGTTACTCTAAATGGTTAGAGGTATTTCCTATGAGTAGTACTACATCAGAAGCTACAATCGATGCAATGAGATCGTTGTTCTCAAGATACGGACTGCCAGTGCAAGTAGTCAGTGATAATGGACCACAGTTTTGTTCCGCTGAGTTCAAGGTGTTCCTTGAGAATAATGGTGTGAAACACACACTTTGTCCACCGTATCACCCTGCAAGCAATGGCTTGGCTGAACGTCATGTTCAAACATTTAAACACATGTACAAGAAAACGAATGACAATTTGTCGGTCCAACACAGAATCTCAGGTGTGTTATTCCAATACAGGAATATTCCACACTCTACCACTGGAAGAACTCCAGCTGAGTTGTTTCTTAAGCGTGTGCCAAGAACTAGATTAAGTCTGTTAAAACCTAGTCTTCAAAGGAAGGTTGAAGAGTCACAGGAAGAAACAAAACGTTACAGAGATGGGTCAAACCCTAAGTTGAGAAAGTTTGATTTGTACCAACATGTTAAAATCAGAAATATGAGAGGAGGTCTGGAAAAGTGGGTGTCGGCCGTAGTTGTTGACATTAAGGGTCCACTCACACACATTGTTCGAATTCCTGGGAAAGATGGACAGAACTACTGTGTTGTTCATGTAGACTACATGATTCCAGATGAAAGTGACAGAAGGGTTGAGAAGTTCACCAAGGTGCCTGAGGTCAGGTCACCCTCGCCTGTTGCTGTACCACCATTCTCTCTTCCCAATGTTCAGGATCTTGAACCTCCAGCAGAAATCGAGACTAATGAGAAAAAAAATTTGATCCCATCTCCTAAGGTGTGTGTCTCTCCTGCGGTAGAAGCCAAAGTTCCAAGTTTTCAGACACCCAGTCGAGCTTCACCTCAGAAGGGGCCCGTGCCTCCCAGAATTGTACCAAATACCCCACCAATGGTGACAAGGTCTGGTCGATCGGTTCATGTTCCACAAAGGTTGGATTTATAATTATGCTCCATAAGTAAAGTGGAGGAATGTGATGTATTGGTGTGTGTCGGTCGGTTGCTGCCACCCAGTGGCGCGGATGAGGAAAAATAAAAGGGGGAAGATTTCCGTTTCCCGTAATGGCTGACCTTGTTGTCTTTGCGTGTTTTATGAGTGGTAACATCCATTAATATCTGTGGAAATATTCACCATCCGCAAATAAGAAGGACATAAAATGTCTCAACGTCAGCGGCATGCAGTCGGCTGCTTGGAGTTCGGCTGAGAATGACTCGTGGCCGAGTCGCACGTAACCAACAAGCATTATGTCAGTTTAAAGTCGTGAAAATGCCATCATTGTTGTATACTTACTAACAGTTCGCAGGGTAGTCGACTGATTGTTTGTCG
Source organism: Gymnothorax reevesii (assembly GCA_029721435.1). Lineage (NCBI taxonomy): Eukaryota > Metazoa > Chordata > Actinopteri > Anguilliformes > Muraenidae > Gymnothorax > Gymnothorax reevesii. Next base: position 60,753,610 of record CM056576.1, read on the forward strand.
TGGTTGCACTGAACACCGTTCTGAAGAGTTGTCCAGTTCTGCCTCGAGTAGACAGTCAGTTGGCTCGCTCAAGCTAATAATCTCTGCTATATTACCGACTAATTTACGAATCTATTTTCCTCTATTGCTGACCTATGACTAGGTAGCGGCGTTTAGAACACTGGGCCATTCTGACAAATAGCTGACATACCAACAACAAGTTTACCACTTATTTTAAGGTTGCTCTAAAGTATGACGATTACGGGTGGACTGCTTATGTGAGGTAGCCCATCATGTGATATACAATACCAAGGCAAAGCACCTTATTATCAGAGCTGAAAAAAAAAAAAAAAAAAAAACTTCACACGTGGCTCAGCAATGTATTTTAAAGGCATCAAAACAAACCAAAAGAACCCCAAGTGATGTAGCGTGATTTCGCCTAGGTCTCCCTAGAGCTTCTCGTAGTTACGGTAAACACAACCGATTATTTACAACAAACTCCAAATATTTGTCCACATAGTAGAAGATATCTTTATTGTTAAAATAAACAATAATCATTATCGATCATAAATAAATCCAAGGCCTTTTCCTTTGCACGACAGAACTGAGCTCGAAGTTGCGCAGGTTTCTACTGACATTAATGCGCTGCTTTAACGAGTGTTTATTCAGCAAGAAAAACACTATCACAAGCTTACTTTCGCTTATCTGTCGTTGTCCAGCTAGATTCATAATCTAATATCATTGAGGTGGTCAATCTCAAATCACTTGCATTGTTTTTAAAATGGTGTAGGTGAGTGAGATTCCTAACCCGGAATTCCCCTTTTCCAAGACGTGAAAAATCCCAAATGGAACGATGAATCGTCAGCCAGTCAGTGCGATCGGAATGAACGTTATAAAGATAATTTATGACATATGATAATATTATGATTTATGATAATTAAGTATGAACCGAAATATGATGGTGAGTGGGCGATTGGACTTGAAGTAGGCATCGGGCAGCCGTGGCGCAAAACCCAAAGTTATTACATCTTCACTCTCTCCATTGGGCTTTCCCCAACGTGGCGCTTTGAGGCCAATTTTCAGTCGCCACATGCCTCACCACAAGCTTCACGTGGCGAGCGGGTAGCGCCCCCCCTGCTTACTCATGAGAGGTAATTCCAGGAGTTCAGGTTTCAAGTGTTCAACAATTGAGAAAGGCATCTTTTCCACTCTGTCTCCTCACTGGTCGTGGTGGGCTGATGGCAAGGTGCTATCCGGAATCTGGCTGTGACATGAATGTACGCTCCAGTGGTTGATACAGCGTGGATGTATACAAGTCTTTGGTTTGAATCGCCTGGCAATGAGCGTGGCACATACGAACCAATCACACAAGCGTTTGTCCGAACGCTGATTGTTGATTGGCTGATCATTCTTGTTGCCAGGTTACTTTTCCGTTTGAGCTCAAGCCATGCATCTTTTTTTGTTTTTGGTCAGCCCACAGAACTTTTTTGTTTGCATTTTTACTATCGTTCGGCTTAGGCGCTCCACAATAACTTTAAAGCTCAGCGCCTAAAAGTTTATATGGTAAGGAAAACCCTGCCATGTACAGTAGATACCCCAATGTGCAATCAGCTTTCCTGTTGGTATATGATAAATTGATGCCCCACATGTGCAATCAGTGAGTGTAATACTAGCTTTCATGCCAAAAAGATATCATATACATTGCAACAAGCAGTATTAAAAAGCAGTTATTAAAATGGTAAATGTACCAGCTTGGTTTGAAATGACTCAGCCAGCAAACCCTTCATCATCCATCTTTAAAAAAGCATGCATGATAAGCTCAGAAACACACTCACAAGAAAAAGACAGAAATCCAGCAGCAGTACAATTGGCACACCACCGAAGTTGACTCCTCGTAACACCGTGCTCTGAGTTGCACTGAAGCAGCTGCTGTCGTTGCTACCTGCAGTACCATTGTTGGCCGGTAGGGGCAACGGCTCCGGGAAAAGAGAGTCCATAGGCACACCTAAAGAAATAAAGATGCACTGAGTATTAAACAATACTTACCTGGAAACCAGCATTAATAACACTTAACAGCAAGTCCATTTTGACCATTTTATGACACTAGCATGGCACTGCCCAAATTCTTCAGGATCTGAACTACCAATTTTCAACCATGATTGACCTACAGGGGGTTACAAAAAAGGATCACATACTCTGAGTGTCCAGACCATAAAACATCAAATGCTGCGTATCTGTGGAGCTTCGTATCAGGTGTCTGTGTTTTCACTGATCTTCCACCTTATTCCTTGAGATACACCAGGGGAACATGCCCCCCTTAATCAATCTCAGCCGACTCCAGTTCAGATCAAAATGTCATCAGCTAGCAAGATCTGAAATTTTTTAAGGAAGATAAAATGTGATCATCTCATTGTCATAAGCCACGTGTTAAGTTCTCAGAATCACTTTAAATACTGTGTCCAGAGTTGAGCAAAGAAACACTACACAACCACCTTGTTATAAAAAGTTGTTTTAAAGGTTTCAAATAGTTGTGAACTCTCTATGAGGCCATAGAAACCTATGCTTTAAGAGCGTGTCTCTGTGCTTCAACAAAAATGGCTGTATTAACACACACCATCAACTAACAGTAAAAATTTCCATTGAGACCAGTTTCAGGGAGGAAGCTCTCCATTTCTGCCACATAAACAGGGACAGATAGTCATTGTTGTTTGTGATTGTTGTGGCTCAGTGATTAGCGGTTCTAACATGGATTGCTAAATGGTTCAGGCAATGGATTGCCAAATGGCTAAATGTTTGATATCCTCTATGTATGTCTGCAGCAAGTCACTGCAGTTGTAACTGTCAAATAGATTAATGAAATTGTAAGTATGTAGTATGCAATAAAGTAACCACACTTTCAGGATAAACAGGTCATTTTAACGTGGTCAAAATTAAATAAATAAGCAGGTCAACAATCAAAAAGGTTCTTTTTTATCAGTAGATTGCCTGCCAAACAGTTTACGGTGGTTTCTTTCACATGAGAAACAATGAGCAGTCATGATTCTTTTATCGAGGACAAAACTGCCAATTCACCAGATTTCAAAGAACACTCAAAGAAATTGTGTCCAAGTGTTCACCAACTTAGCATCACAAAGTCCATGAACATGTGGTGCGTTGAAAAGGACTTGGAACTTGCTTTAATATTATTAAAAATCTGACTATCAAAAAATCCTAGTGAGTCGTCAGTTTAGAATTTACATTTGTTTAAAAAAAACTGCAATGCAACATCAATAACCTGATGAACCACAGTCAGTGGTAGTAGTGATATTTCTGCATGGGTAGTAATTTACTTGTAGATGCAGTATTGTAATAGAAAAACAACAGATCCAACTGTCATGATATGCATGCTGCTTGTTCCGAGAAATTGACTCATTCATTCAAAGAGGCATGTTCATAATAAGAGTGTGTGGAGTTTAATTGGAGAATTAATTTAATCTGTGAAGAAACAGCTGTCATTAACTGTCCTTTATGAAGAAAGACGGGAAGCAAATGTTCCACACATTGTCAGAAAATATATTTCCTGAATTGCGAAGTAAAATGGGCCATTCCAAACACAGCTCAGATTCAGCCGATCACCACCTCCAGAGATATCAAAGATGATATAAAATGACCAGTAAGTGCTGTCACAGTCAGAAGACATTTCATTGAAGCCAAGCGATCAGCAAGAAGCCCCTGTAAAGCACAATTGTTGGAAAAAAAAAAAACTGGCTGTGCAGAATCGATAGGCCCAAAGAGAAATGGCCAAACATTCGGCAGACAGATGAGATAAAAATTGTTCTTCTCGGGTCTAGTGGTCTTTGACAGTATATCAGATGACCCCCGGGTATAGAATTCAAGCCATAAAACACTGTGAAGACAGTGATATATGGTGGTGCAAAAATCATAGTATGGGGATGTTTTTCATGCTTTGGTATTGGGCCCATTTATGGTATACCAGGGATTATGGATCAGTTTGAAAACATCAAAATACTTGGAGATTACACTGGCATATGCCGAAGAGGAAATGCCCCCGAAGTGGGTGTTTCAACAAGAAAACGACCCCAAACACATGAGTAAGCAAGCAAAATATTGGCACCAATCAAACTGGATTGAGGTTATGGAGTGGCCAGCTCAATTCCCCAACCTCAATCCCATTAAAAACTTGTGAGGTGACATTAAAAATGCAGTTTCTGATGCAAAAACCAAAACTTCACTGGAATTGTGGAATGTAGCTTGTTCATCCTGAGTGCCAGAAGTTGGTTGACTCAATGCTCGATGTGCAGCAGTTATCAAAAACAATGTTTATGCAACTAAATATCAGTTCAGTAATTGAAAGTGATGTTAAATCTTGAGTTAAATTCAGCATTGGAGTTTGAAGAGAAAATTGTACACACTGCTATTTTTTAACAGATTAATATTCCTTTTCTTTGCTTCCTGTAAAAGAATAACAGACCTGATGAAATTTATTCATGCTTTTAGTTAGAATTGAATGCGGAATGTCTCCCGTACATTTAAAATATGGAAAAAATAAAATATTTGCAGTTAAAAAAAGGTATGATATAAAATGTGAATTAACAAAACTGTAGATCTGGCAGAAATTCTGAGCTCCAAATAATCAGACCTGATGTCATGGCAAGAAAACAAGAAAAAATGGCAGCACTTGCAGGTTGTGAAAGGAAAGCACTGGGCTCACTCCAATCACTTATTTTTCAATCCTTTTTCTTCAAGCATCTGATCCAAAATTGATTACAGTCCTCCATCTTTAAATAGACACCAATCTGAGCTTGAAAACTGGAGGTTCTTCAACATAACAGAACGTGGGGAGGTAACAAATCATTGAAACCTTGCTTTGCAGTAAATTTTTTTTCCAGAACGAATGACATGCACTGATCAACCTGGGGGGATAAATAAATAAATAAAAATCAACCTCTCTATGTGCTACGCATCTGTCAAGCCAGCAACCAATTTCAGTTTGAAATCACGTTTAATGCAACACTGTTGCATACATGTTTCTTTCAATTTCCAACTTTTCCACCTTTTCTCCCATTTCATTCTTGTCCCCACGCTGGATAGAGTGTAGAGCCGTATAAGAAAAAAAAGGTTGGAAGTCTGGGTAAATTAAACAATAGGCAGAGAGGCCGAAGAAAAAGATGCAGGCGGTTTCCTAATAAACAAACTGCAGAACTGTCAAATTGCCCATCTCAAACCCAAGTTTGTCAGCAGTCCCTCTCCAGTAGGTAGAGGCAGTGCTGTCAGCAAGGGGCAGATGAGAAAGCATATGGAGTTACATTAGGGTCAAAAGTTTTGTACTTGAAAAAATAAAATTTGAAACAGAAAATTCATGTGTTGATCTTCAATTTTGAAAAATGTAACAATGTAATAACAATGTATTCAAAATAAAAGAGTATGCTATCGACTGCCAGCTTTGGACATTATGGTCAATGAACTGCTCTTTAAGAGGACTAGGGGAGCTTGTAGAGGAGGAGGGACTATTATTGTGGGAGACTTCAATTATCCTGGTATCCATTGGAAAATTGTGAAAGGGCAGGGTAAAGGGGAGGAAGAATTTCTGGATGTTATAAATGCCAAGTCTTTTGTGCAGTATATTAATAAACCTACAAGGGAGAAGGCAATTTTAGATTTGGTGCTTTGTAATGACTCTGATAGACTTAGCAATGGAGAGGTACTGGAGCTACTTGGGACTAGTGATCATTCTACTGTTAATTTTGACATTTCATGTGAAGTTAAAAAGGTGTCTTCGAAAAAACAAAATTCTAAATTTTAGACGAGCAAACTTTGACGGGATGCGGCCATATCCAAGTGAAATAAAATGGGAGTCACTTCTGGACTGTGAGACTGTAAATGAGATGTGGGAAAGATTTAAGGGGGTTTTACTTGATTCACAATTTAATTTCATTCCAAAGGTGTCCAAAAGTAAGCTGAAAAAACAAAATCCTCCATGGATGACCACAGCTATCTGTAGGAGTCTGAGGAATAACAGGAATCTTTATAAGATGTACATAAAGGATAACAATGAGAATACTAAAGGCTGAATACTGTGAAATGCGAGCTGAGGTCAAAAGAGAGCTGAGGAATGCTAGAAGACTGTATGAAAGACAAATTGCAGAAGGGGCAAAAACTAATCTTAAGCGCTTCTTTCAGTACTGTAGCAGAAAAAGGAAAGTCATTGAGAAGGTTAAGTGCATAAAGAATAAATATGGATCGCTGCTATATGATAACAAGGATATTGTGGATACCTTAAACAGTTTTTTTGTTGAGAATTTTACCTCGGAGCAGGTTTTTATTCGGCCAAAGGGCATGTCCAATGCTCAAGATTATTTTGCGGAAATTGAGGTTAGGGATAATGAAGTATTAGACAAGTTACATAAACTAAAGGCAGATAAGGTGGTGGGTCCTGACGGCTCATATCCTAGAGTGCTCAGGGAAGTTCGTGAGATCACCTTTAAACTGCTTTCAGACGGTCTTCAGAAACTGGAGAAATACCAAATGATTGAAAGCAGGGCAATATAATACCAATATATAAAAAAGGGGACCATACTGAGCCAGGAAATTACAAGCCAGTCAGTTTAAGTTGCATTGCATGCAAAATACTAGAATCCATCATAAAAGACCGGCTGGAATTATTACTTGAACGTAATAATATTTTGAGGGATTGCCAACATGGTTTCCATAAGGGAAGGTCATGCCTGACAAACCCTCTGGAATTTTTTGAAAAGGCCACCAAGACTTGTTATAAGCCCTGCTTTGATCATATCATATACTAGGATTTTCAGAAAGCATTTGAGATAAAGTACTGCAGAAGAGAAATTTTTAAAATGAGCTCCATTGGAGTTACAGGAGGTATTCTGGAGTGAATTCAAAACTGGTTACAGGACAGAACACAATGAGTGGTGTTCAGTGGAATCTCATCTCAGCTAGGTATGGTGGGGAGTGGCGTCCCCCAGGGGTCGGTGTTGGGACCCCTGCTGTTCCTCATCTACATTAATGACCTTGATAGAAATATTGAGGGCAAATTAGTTAAATTTGCGGATGATACTAAATTGGGAGGTTTGGCAAATAGTTTAGACCCTATTAAAGTGATTCAGGAGGATTTGGATAGAATCCAGAGTTGGGCAGAAATGTGGCAAATGAAATTTAATTTAGCAAAATGTAAAGTTGTACATGTAGGATATAAAAACATTAGGAAGGATTACTTCATGGGAGGTTTAAAACTGGAATGTGCTCCACACGAGAAGGCTCTGGGAGTGATTGTTGACCAAACCCTAACAGGTTCTAGTCATTGTACCGTAGCAGTTAAAAAAGCCAGTCGGATGCAGGGATACATTGCCAAAAGTATTGACTACAAATCCAAGGAGGTGATACTTCTCTTGTACAACACATTTGTCAGACCACATCTGAAGTATTGTGTACAGTTCTGGGGACCATACTTTAAGAGATAGAGGCTCTACAAAAAGTTCAGAGAAGAGCAACTAACCTGATTCCGGGTATAAAAAATGAAAGCTATGAGAACAGGCTGAAGATCCTTAATATCTTTTGTCTTAGGAAAAGGAGACTCGGGGGTTCTCTGATTGAGGTCTTTAAATATGTTAAGGGGATTAACAAAGTGATTTATGTAGGATTTCTGTTAGTTAGAAGTACTGTTAGTAGAACTCGGGGTCATAAATGAAAGTTGACAAAGGGAAAATTTAGCACTGATATTAGGAAATGTCTTTTCACCCAAAGAGTAATTTTGATGTGGAAAAGCTTAGCTCACCATATTGTTGAGGCAGAAACCTTGGCAATTTTCAAGAGCAGTCTTGACTTAAAGCTAGATACCATTGAGACATTGAGTATCTGAGGTGACATATTCACAATAGTTAAAAGAAACTGGCGAGCTTAGTTGGGCTGAACGGCCTGTTCTCGCTACTCGTGTTATGTTATGTAACCGAGTTAAGTACATTCCACGCAATACAATTAATTAAACTAGCCAGAAATGTTAGAAGTCCAATAAAGGTTATGCAAAGCTATTCCGTGGCACCAGTTGACATAACATTAGTTAATCTCACATTTCATAGGGTTTCATTTTTTTGAGTGCATCACAGCGTCATGATGTGACAACTGTGGGAGTGTTGATTTGGCATGGCAATAAAATAGTGAAGGAGCTGGAGGGCGGATATGCTCTGAGGAGATGGTTGCTTCTTTATTGATAACTCCTTCCGACAAACCGGAAACAGGTGTCCAAAAAAAAAAAAAAAAAAAAAGACTCATGCTAGCTTAAACCAGTGTCTCCCAAACCTCTCCTGGAGCACCATTTGCCCTGAATGTTTTCCACCACTCCCCGCTCCAGTAGAGATGATTCAAAGGATCAGGTTGAAAGCAGTCTTTAAAGCGGTTTGATAATGAGCTGAGTGGGGACAGATCAAAAACATGCAGGACAAGTGTTGCTCCAGGAGAGGGGTAGGGAAACACTGGCCCAAACCTTCCTCAGCTGCTGGCCAGCAGGTGCAGCCAGACATCATCACCAACTGATGCAGCTGATTTTGAAATGCTTCAGGCAAGCAGGATTAGGGTAGCCACACCCATTGGCTAGCTTGCATCTACACACCCAAAGCCACAATGCCACAGTGGCTTGCAGTTACAACCATAGCTTGCAGTGCAAGTTCTGCAACATCAAGCCACCATAACCCTAAGGAGGTCAACAGAGTGCAGAATGCATTGGCATTATAAACGTGGGTTACCGCATAGGTATGCACTAGTGTGCAATAATATGACTGCTACTTTGCGCAATAGAGATGCCACGGAAAAGTAAAACCTCTGTCGCTTAAAAAAAGGAATAAAAACAGCTATATTCCATCAAACAGGCTGCAACTACTTCAAATTCCAACTTCCATCATGCACTTGGCACTCTCACTTTCTGATCAGTGATCTATCTGATCCCTTAAATTAGACATGTAATGATCAGAAACTTTTTCGTGTTTGATATCACCTGCAAGGGCATGCAATATTCTCTCAAGCTAGTGACAGTGATGATGACGATGGAGAGGTGGGAGAGATCAAAAATGAAGAAGAAAATCGGCGACGATTGGGATGCAGCTACCACAAGAGTACCAGCACGAACCGGAGCCTCAGGCTCAGGGGAGCGAGCTGGAAACAAGCTCTCAAGTATGTTTCCTAATAACATATTTGCTTATTTGTTGACATAGAATCGTTGACGGTATATGGTCGAACTAGCCATATAAGTAGTTATATAGTAAGCACTTATGCTTTTGAGAAACTTACTCCTGAGTGAGGACGGAGGAAATAAGCTTAGAATTTTTCAGATGAGCACCTGGCTGGCAAACAGGAGGTTCATTAAGCAATGAACAATGCTCTAATTCTATAATCCGAAACCGGCAGTCCCTCCTAATTTATTTCCCTGCAGCTCTAAGCCAATTGTGCATTGCTCTGATACCACAGGCCATAGTGCTCAGTACAACTCTGTGAGGTATCCCGGTAGCCAAACAACAACATAATTTGAATCAAATCTGCCAGAAATATTAATGAAGCGAGACCAAGAAATTAACTAATTATGACAGGCACAAGATGGTCGATGCACTCGACTTCCTAACCGCAAGTCCCAGTTTCCCACAAATTATGCCATGAGAAAAGGGGCCCATTTCCCCATGGTTTTTTGGCAGATGTGTTTAAGTTGAAAGGGAGTTCAAAATGCCTCTTTTACTCTCTTCCCATTCAAGTGAGTGTACAGAAAGTGTTTCATTCATGATCTCCATGATAAGCTTTCTCTAAAGGTATATTCAACCCATTTTTTTGAATTTCTCAATACATGTCTACTGTAAGTCCCATGCCCCATTCTGACACGATGAAAACAAATGCAATGCAGCATATGCTACTTTGCTAGTGGTCAGCAAGGTAGAATGAAAGCCTTCAGAACTGTTTCTGGCTTCTTAGACTGTGTAGTCTAAGGGATGGAAGCATTTCTGATTCCAAAACGATGCCGCAGGTCAGCGGGGGGGTGAACTATAAAGCGGGTTAGTAAGATATATTGGGCCTAAAGCTAGAGTTTTCAACTTGGCTCTTTTAACCTACAATTTTAACTATTACCGTCCCAAATTGTGAGTTTAGCACTTGGCCATCCAGCTCATGCAAAGAAAGCCTGGCTATTCCCATTTTTTTAAATCATGGGGGAGCAAAGGTTTCTGCGGAGTTGTCTAATATTTTGAATATGATGGAGCATCTCTGTGATAAACACCCATCACAGAACAGCAAACTCAAGGTAAAGTAATAGTACGCGCAGGCGTGCTACACTCCTCATGAATTATCTAACCTGTCTGCAAGTTGTAGCAAATGGATAACCTACATGAAGCTGGTTGGTGCTTTAAAAAAAAAAAAAAATATCAGGTAGCTTTGGCTGCTTTGTTGTCCAATATATTAACTAAGCCTTAAAGTTTTTCACACTACATGCACATTTAATCACAATAAAATATTATCCATCCATTTTTTAAAGTATGATCATTAATGTCCAGACTCCAGTCAGAAATGTACCTGTCAGTGGAGTGACATTAATAAAAGAAGCCTTTGGCCTAACTTGTGAGCAAACCTCTCTTAGCCTGTCAATCAAGTTTCTATGACCGATACAGTTTTTACAGCATATTCACAAGATGTTTCATTGTGCTCCCAAGTATTGTATCCACAACGCTCTTGTTCTAAGGTTTAAAAAAAAATCTATTTATCATCATTTGCATTAGTTTCAATTCCTTTTCAGAATATCTTTCATTAATTTATGTTCACAGATTGAGAAAAAGCTTGAATGAGATAATGAACAGAAGGCATCTCAATGGAAATCAACATTTTTACTAACTTTACCCAGCTGAGTGGCCAGTAATTTAGGACTCATTTTGAAAGCTTCACGGAGTTTTATCTACATCTACAACATATTTAATTACTTCATTGAGTTTGTTTGCTCATTTTACTGTGCGTTTGTGTGCAAATATACGTCTTTTCACAATACTGGAGAGATTTCCGGGATAGTTGTTGTTCATTGTTGTATGATCAGTAGATAATGTTTGATGTACGAAATTCATGTTCATTTTTTTCAGCACACATCAGAGATAAAGGGAGGATAAAACAACCACTTGAACTGAAGTAGAATTTTTTTTTAATTATTAAATTAATTTAAATTTTTTTTAGCTCAAATAACGACACCAAAATTTGACATCAAAAAGATAAGTTTATCAAAAAGGGGGAAAATATGGAAGTATAAGATGCATTTGCCCATAATTTATGAACTCACAATCCAGTGAATAAATTCCACTTCGTTACAAAAATTCTCGTCAGGACATAGTTACGGCCGTTGCCTGACGTATGCTTTATCAAGGAAAATTACTGAAAACAGACCAAGACTAATAAGCAGTTTAAAGACATCGCCCTCCTTCTCTGTCCAACAGGCGCCACGGAAGAAATGTTTGAAACATAAATGACAGTTAAGTCGTTTTCAGAAATGTAATCAAGAGTAATTGGATACAAAACAGAAAAACTGGTTTATGAATATGGCATCCATCTATGAACACCAAAGAAACACAGTGGTGAGTTCAGCTCAAATAGGCCATCAGGTAAAATGGACCAGATAAGGTCATAGCACTTTAAATTTGCACAGCAAATCAAAATAGCTGACCTTGCAGTGTTGCTGCAATCCTAAGGGCCGTGATATACTTGCTGCAAACAACGCAAACGCGAGCGCATCATGGCTGCCACGTGTTACCTTGTTACGGTTTGTGGCATCGGACGTGCCCGGTCGCAATCTCGACGTGAGGTACTGCAATGCGTGCACGAGTTGCAATATTGACATGACCACTAGAGGCGCTCTTGCGAATGGACACTGTGACCATTGCATGCACTACCTGCCCGGCAATATTGCAATACCAGCTTTTCACGATTTCTGAGTTAATTTCTGTTGTCTGCCCCAAGTGCAGACCGCCGGTATTGAGCGTTTTGGCTGTGTAGTGCTTCAGCAAGTTTATGCACACACCAGCACAGACACAACCCGATCACGCAGCAAGTATATAACAGCCCTAAGTTGATATGTAAGAATAGTTTTGATTGGCTTGAGATTGCTTAAGTGGGCAGGACACAGTGTTATGGGCAGGACGTCAGAGAAACTGGGCGGTAAGTAAGGCAGGCATATCAGATTTCTCTCATTACTAATAAGGCAGAGGTCTGCGTGGGTGCGGGCAGCCCACGCGGGTGCGGGCAATTGCAAGTACCTGCAACAGATGTGTCGTGGGTGCAGGGCAGGTGCGGGTCCAATATGAAAAAAAAAAAGGCGCAGGTGTGAGGCGGGTGCGGCAAAAAAAAATTGCTACCCGCATATCTCTCCAAAATCATATAAATAAACATTCAATAAACATTCCAAGTTGTGGCAGGAGCCATTCATCTCACACCTCATGCTCAACAAACATATGTCTAACAACAGTCACCAGCCAAACAGCAGTTTCAAATCTACATTGCAATTAGCCACTACATTGACGAGATCTGCAGAAAGTACACCCTTCCCTACAACTTATTGCAATTAGCCAACCTTCGTGGCTTCCCAGGCCCTGTATTCAGTCTTGTGCCAAGTAGTCACAATAGTTCCAGAACGGAGACACAGGGATATCATCCAGTATTCTGCTGCCATAAAATTGTGTAAATATGTCAAAGTATCTGATAGGAACTCACTGGCATGTACAATGCAATACTTGTGGGAATATTAGTAATTTGCCAATAAAGACAATAATATGAAAGCCCTGGGTATGCATAACCAATGAATGTTACTACATATATTGTGAAGATTTGAAAATCTATATTGTCAGTTGTCAAGTACTTTGAATTGGTACTGATACAGAGTTAATATTATACTTGAAATATGAGGGTTGTATGTTGCAATGTTTGCTCTGTATATAGCTTGAGTACATTAGATATTTTTAAATCCTGTGATATACATTTTGATAGACATTGATGGACCAACTCAAATAGACAGAATGTTGTTTGATGTCATAGCATGAGGTTGATTAATAAACCAAAGATTAAAACTGGCCATAGCTTATACTTGAATTTGTGCATGTAACGAATTTCAAATAGATAGACCGTGATGAACAAATGCTTGTATGTATAAAGTGCAATGTAGTTTGATGTCATACATGTAGCATCGTATGTATTAATAAACCAAAATTGTAAATTTCCATAGTATGAGTATATTTAAAGCTACTGAATATGTTCAAGGAATATTTTTGATATACCTTCAATGGCTTAATAGATAGGCTCATATATACATGTATGTAGTTCAATGTAGTTTGATAGAACTTCGTATTTATCAATAAACCGGAGTTTAAAATCAATCTTTTTGTCATATCTTGATGTTAGTTTTTTTTTAGACAATGTACACTTAACAGCCCTAACATCTGAACTTTTAGCAAGGAGTAAAATTTCAGGGTAGGCCTTCATGTTAAGTGCCAAAACAGTCTCTAAAATAAAAATTCCTGGGACAGTAAATGATTTTAAATATCATTAACCAGGAAAGTAGTACATTTTATGCAGATAAGAACAACAGAATGTAAACTGTAGCCACATTTTCATGTGGGTGTACATGCGGGTGTGAGGCAGGTGCGGGTCCTGACTATGTGGGTGCAGGGCAGGTGCGGGTAGAAGTTTGAAAATTCATGCGGGTGCAGTGCGGGTGTGGGTTCATGTGTGTGGGTGAGGGGCGGGCGTGAGTACAGTTCTTCAACCCACGCAGACCTCTGTAATAAGGGTGATAAAGGAATTAAGTACCCTTACCAGCAAAGTGTGTATGAACAATGTTTTGTAAGGCTCTTTCAAATAATAAAAAAAAGTTTTGATCGAAAAGAACCTTTTATTTATACAAAACGTCATTTTAGTCACTGGTCTATTTTAGCTGAACCACCTCAGCTAAAATGGACCTCATTGACACACATTGGCTGCATTAAGTAACTTAGCGCTCACCATGAAAATGCTCACTTTGAGCACTGAGCATATTTTAGAACCATTCTGCTCTATATGAGCAGTGATCTCTCAGAAAATGGCAACGAGAGCCTTAGCAGATAGCAACTAGCCACGAATGATACTGTTCTGCTTGTTTTTTGTTTTCTGCCCAGTAGTCAAACCGAACTACCAATGAACTCTCTATGCGAGCCAGCAAGCAACAGTGTTCCCACTTTTTCGTTGTTCGTTTGCTATTTTGATTTCTCAGTAATTCAGCACCACTATTAAATACATGCAAACGTTTGATAATGTTTTTGTTTAAGTAGCCCATGTATCGCAGACAGTAATCCAGGACAGGTTGAGAAGCAGAGAGAGAGAGAGAGAGAGAGAGAGAGAGAGAGAGAGAGAGGGAGGGAGGGAGGGAGGGACAGAGAGACCGAAAGAAAATGGGAGGAGGACAAGCAGAGAAGAGAAAAAGAGAGAGAAGACAGGGAAAGAAAGGAAGAAAGCAGTACAACACTGGGAGAACAGACAGGATGAGGGGGTTGCATTGATGAATATCACAAGATGGTTGAGTCAGGGGAGACACTGAATATTCGTTTCTTGTCAAGGGCTTGGAACATTCCAAAGACCACACTGCTGAGACACATCTGAGGTAAAGTTATGGGCTATGACTATGCATCTGGGAGAACGCAATACCTGTCAAAAGGAAGAAGAGAAATAATTAGCTGATCAAATCAAAGTTCTCATGAAAAGACGTTTCCCCATCAGGAAGAGGGAGGTCCAGGAGTTTGCTTTTAAATATGCAAAGGCCAATAACATTGCAGGCTTCTTGAAAGTGAAAGGCACTGCCGGGTACTACTGGTTTCAAAATTTTATGAGATGCCTTCCAGACCTGAGCACCAGGAAACCAGAGGGTCTTTCAGCAGCACGAGCAGCAGGGCAGGACCCTGGTGTAGTCAGAAAGTGGTTTAAACAATACTAAGACCTGCTGGAGTAACTGGGTATCAAAGATGTTCCATCACACATTTGGAATTATGATGAGTCTGGCCTCCAAGATCAGTTTAGTTCCAGACATGTGGTTGGGGAGGTGGGTAAGCCCTGCACAGAGGTGAACCCCAGGGAGAGGGAAGAAACCACAACCGTCCTTGCAGCCTTCAATGCGATGGGAAAATTTAGTCGCACAATAGTCATCTTTAAAGGGAAAGGCCTAAGGAGTGAGTGGTTTCATGGTTGCCCAATGTTGGTGTCAAGGTACCTGAGAATAGATGGATAACAGTGACCTGTTCCTGGAGTGGGGTCAGATGTTTACAGAGAAACTGCCAAGGGACGACCCAAGACCCCAATTGCACACATTTCCATCGTGTACAATTTGGAGTTCCAACAACTGATGAAAGACAAAAATGTGCATGTGATTGCCTATCCACCTCACACCACACCACACATGCCCTCCGACCTGCTGACAAAGCACTTTTCAAGAGTCTCAAAAACAACTGGAGGGGAGGAAATGCACAAGGAAGACAGCAGGATGAAAGCTCCTAAAGAAAGAGTTTTTTCCTTTGTTTCACAGGGCCTGGCAGAAGACAGCGACCGTTGAAATAGCCCAGGAAGGATTCAGGGCCACTGGCATGTTCCCTTTTAACAGGGACATCATCCTTGATTATGTTTATGCACCAAGCCTGACTACAGAGAGAGCTTCGCCAGCCACAGGTGCAACAAGCACACCAAGCTGTGCATCCCTCAGAAGCACCAAGCAACACAACAGAACCACTGCCCATTGTGGACACACCATCATATTCTTTCTTTGAGGATGCTGAAGTTGCAGAAGAAGTGGTTCTTGTCACATCTCAGGAGGATCTAGAGAAGTAATTTTGTAATCATGGATTGCGACAAATGCACACAGACATGCACAAATGCAATACATACAGTACATAGAGAGACAACTATGCACTCACACACAGAGACATGTACACAAACGTGCGCATGCGTGCGTGCGTACACACAAACACACACACACACATACAGAACCAGACAGACAAACAAAACACACACACAAACACACACACACACACACACACACACACACACAATTTGTCCAATAATTTTTTTTTTAAGTCCGTTATATCTTGTCTTAGGTCCCTCTTCCATCTTTTCACTCCTGAAGAGACACACCAGGGAGATGGAGAGCAAGGGATTTTGCTACAGGAGGAACAACCTGGAACCTCCTTCAGTGACCTCATACCCATCCCTACACGGGAGAGGAGCACCAGAACAAGGGCCAAACCCCCGTCCTATTATTTGACAAGCATTGACCATATGAACTATGTTGCTACAAAAAAGAACAAAAAACAACCAAAGGGAAAAGAGAACAAAGGAAACAAGTATTTGCCACTAACGTGTCTTTGTCCCCCGCCACAAAATGTGAAATCGTGTCAAAATGAGCACTCTCTCTGTGTGACCTTGAGTGACACGAAGGTCACCAAAATCGACTGGCGCCGGGGTATCACCCGAATACATGTTGACATCAAATTAGAAGAAAATCTGTCAATTCGATCTCGAGACATCTCGCTGACAAGGATTCGGGACGTGCGGACAGACGAACGGACGGACGTGAATACTATGTCCCGGCGCTCCGCGTATTCCGCGTGGCTGGGGACAAAAAGGCATGAAACAAGAATGACGAATGCCCCTGCACAGCTTGCCAGACATTTTATGGTGATGCAAAAGACACTAAGGCCACAGAGGACTGGGCGTGCTGCTATCTTTGCAACACCTGGTACCACGAGAGCTGTGGAGAAGAAAATGTGATCTGTGATGGCGATGGTTACATTTGCAAGGATTGTATTTGAAGGGACCTGACTAGATGAGATGCTTAGCCTACAGTTCAAATGAAATTTGTTTTCGTCAACAGTGTTCTGATTCTTAATTATTATTATTCTTGATTCAACATTTGGCACATTAAATTAATTTTTATATGATACATGTTCAACTTTTTATTGAATTAATAGCTTTTGACAAAATGTCCCATTCATTTTTTTTTTTTATTCAAAAAACTTTGGCACATGAATTTTGACAAAATTAATTCTATGAAATATGGTCAGTGTGATATTGTATGAATTTTTGTCTAATTAAAAGATTTAATCAGAAATAACCCTTGTTGTCTACTTTTACATCAGTCCATTTTAATTGACAGCTGGTCTATTTTAACTGAACAACTGGAACATTTTACCTGAACAGGGTGTTGTTGCTCAAGAATGGACCTACTAACACTCCAACTCTCAAAATTCCAAAACTATTTTATCCATTTCTTTTGAAGAAATAAATATTCAAGAGACATGCCAATTTAGAAAAACATTATCAAGATTAGTCACCTTCCAAAAAGTGGTCCATTTTAGCTGAACTCGCCCTAATCTCTGTCGACTCGGAGGCAATATTTGCTTTCAAATTGTCCCAAAAATGTTTCCAGCAAGCGCGCATTACATAGAGGGCTGACTGCAATAACAGTTATGTCCAATATACACTGCTCAAAAAAATAAAGACAATACTAAAATAATACCTCCTCGATCTGAATGAATGAAACATTCTTATTAAATACTTTGTTCTTTACATAGTTGAATGTGCGGACAACAAAATCACACAAAAATTATAAATGGAAATCAAATTTATTAACCCACAGTGGTCTGGATTTGGAGTCACACTCAAAATTAAAGTGGAAAAAAAAAAGAAACACACTACAGGCTGATCCAACTTTGATGTGATGTCCTTAAAATGAGTCAAAATGAGGCTCAGTAGTGTGTGTGGCCTCCACCTGCCTGTATGACCTCCCTACAACGCCTGGGCATGCTCCTGATGAGGTGGCAGATGGTCTCCTGAGGGATCTCCTCCCAGACCTGGACTAAAGCATCCGCCAACTCCTGGACATTCTGTGGTGCATGGCATCATGAACGCTTTGAAATACCAGGACATTTTAAATCAAAATCTGGCGACCTCTGCCCGAAAGCTGAAGGTGGGTCGTCAATGGATCTTTCATCTAGATATTGACCCTAAACATGTGGCCAAATCTACACAGAAATGGTTCACCAGACACAGAATCAAGCTCCTCCCATGGCCATCTCAGTCCCCAGACCTCAACCCCATTGAAAACCTGTGGAGGGAGCTGATCAGGAGAGTGCAGAGGAGAGGAACCAGGCCGCTGGATGATCGTGCAAAGACGAATGGTCGAAGATTCCTCTTTTTGTATTCTCCCATCATGTGAAACATTACAGGAGAAGATTAGGTGCCGTTTTGTTGGCAAAAGGGGGTTGTACAAAGTATTAACATCAGGGGTTAATCATAATTGTGGCACACATGATTTGATGTAAAAGAATTATTTCTTAGTGTGGGATTTTTTCCCCCACTGAATAAATGCACGTGAATTAAAGGTTGGATTTTCCTCTTTTTTCATTGTGGTCCTACGTTATTTAGAAAAAAAAAACTGAATTTATTAGAAGCTAAAGAACTCATCTTAATCAGAGGTGCCAATAATTACGGAGGGCGCTGTAACTGTTTATTGCAGTCAGCCCTCGATATATTCATACGAACTCTCAGACTAACCCTCCACCCCTCATATTTTATGGGTAATGTGTATTATGCTTCGTGGCTCGTGGAAGGAGGGTTGTCAGTTTAGGAGACGGCAGAAATGTCCCGTCCAGCACTCCGAGCATCCTGGCCAGAACCCTGCGCAAAGACTGTGACTTGTAGCCATACGTAATATCATTTAGAATGTAATGCTTTATCTCTTGACTGACGTCTAGTCTGCGACGCATTGATATCGGAATCCGAATATCCCCAATGAAAAGCTTCACCGCAACTACATTACAGCATCAATGGGCGCGCAATGTTTCTCGGTTCTCTGGTTAAAACAACAAGAGTTGTCAGAAAGACAACAAAGCTCGCCGGGGCAAGGTTAAAGTTTATCTGGACGCGGACGCCGGGGGTACGACAATAGCTCTCCGGACGTTATTCGTCCCGGCGAACTAAAAAATAAAATGACTTTTGAAATGGAGACCGGCCGAAACTTTTAATCCAGTCACGTTTCCGCAATTCTCGGCTGACTGACCAAATATTAGCTGCTCATCAACATTGGCACAAAATGTTTTATTTTCCTTGAGACCGAGGTCTGCTTTCAGCTTCCAGGAATTAAAATCCTACTTTTGGAAAAATATTTCCATACATTTGCACTAAGAGCTCAATGTAATTAAAGTAATTACGTGATAATGCCAATTCTGGAGAAAATAAGGCGGTAATTGATATGTCACATAAATTTAACGAATTGCATTATGAGCGCAGGGTAATGTTGACTTGTAAGCTGCTGTCCGATGAACAATCGGAGTCGCTACATCTTCCACCACAGCTGGTTTCAGAAGCCGACCAAATATGCCCCAACACTTGCCTGTTGCAACACAAATGAGTGTAATTTCCAAAACCGAACTTATCGCTCATACCTAGAGTTCCGTTCCCAAAGCACTTACCTACTGTCAGCTAGTTTGCAACCCTACTACGAAGCACACGTCTCAGAATTGTTAACATCGCCGAAAAAGTTACTTTATCTTTCATGTCTTAGCTATGATTGCAACTCTGAACTTAACTCGACGAGGAAGTTTCATGTAGCTCACTGGTTAGTTAGATAAGTTAGCTAAAGCTGTAAGAAAAGTTGCCAGTTATTGGTTTGAGTACACTGACACAGCTAGCTAGCTACGCCTCTAAAAATTGACTGACGTACCCCAGAAAATGGATTTAATTCATAACCATAAAACAGTCACAATTAGTCTATTTGTTCATCAATTTGGCCAATCTGGAAGTAATGTTACAAGATATGAAGCCAACGATAGTTCGCTCCTCAGGTGACCATCTGGAAAGAAACACAGATGTCTCACCTTCCGAACAACACGTAACGTTAATGTTGATGCTCCAGACTACCGCTCTGCCAACGGTCTTTATCGTGCCTGGAAAGGCAGACGCCGATAAATTGTTTTCTGGTCAGCGACTTTTCTTATTAACACTGTATGTACAGCCAACTTATACAAAAATGTAGGAGATGTACTCACTCTGATCGAACCGCACTTCAGTTCCCCAGATACTTCCGCATCCTAGAAGTCACTTCATGGGTTGTCATTGCACTTAGGCTATGCAGTTTAAAGACGTTTCATAGTTGCACATGCGCTGTTAAGACAGGGGCTGAACACGGGCCGAAGTGCTGTTGTTTTAAGGTCCGGCTACATATCCGCGGATTACGCTGCGTGTTACGGCAGCGTGAAGCGCGGCGCTGAAACGCTTTGATTGGAGTAACTGATTTATACTGATCGGGTCTCCACATCGGCGGGACAGGAAAAAAAGAATGCGCTGTCACCGCCGCGTGAAATTTCATAAACCTCCGAAGGGTTTTCTGAGCGTATCAGGCGGCGCGTCCAGTTAAGCGTGTTCCATAGTCAGCCAATAGAAATTCAGGAAACTGTCCCACTTGATGATCTGCGGGCCTGACAGATTTTTTTTTAAAGACGTGGCTAATTATCCTGTCAAACTGAATGAGACACAAACCCTGTTCGCTTTAATTTAAAAGCAGAATGGGACGAAAAGAAGAAGATAGAACGTTTGATTATCGAAGTAGAGAAAAATTCTTGTTTATATGACAAGCAATCTCCAATGTAAAAAGACTGCAACAAACAGGATGACATTTGGAAAGAAATTGCACATCGTCTGGGCTTTGATGGTGAGTGGCTACACATATCGCAGTTAATGAGAAAAATGAGAATGAGAAAATTACTTTTTATTACAATCATCAGTGATGATCCTATTAAAATAAAATAATTACAACCCTAGAGAAAAACCTTGGGAAAGAATCACAGAGCTCATGTGAAGTGTAATTTTAGCCTCAAAATAAGGAAGTAAAATATGGATATAAGAAAAAAAGAGGTAATAAAATATGGACCACAATTTTCTCAATCTGTCACACAGCAATACAGAGAGGGCCACTGTCATTGGTACTTTGGTCATTCACTCAGCATGTCCAAAGCAATAATCATATTTCCATGGTAAAGATCCCATGGGTGATACAAAATATCTGATGAATTTATCTCGAACAGCTATTGCATCCTTAGGTGGTCTGCCCCGAGCTCTTTGTATTTCCTTGAGAATTCCATCATGCAGGTCATCTGCTCTGTTTATGTGAAGGTCAGGTTCCTGGGGTGGTGGAGGAACAGGTATTCCACGCATCTGCAGCATGTTATGTAGGACACATGTTGCCTTTACAACTTTATCTACACTTGTTGGTTGTAGTGGTATCTTCCGATGATACAGCCACCATCGATTAGCTAAAATCCCAAAACAGTTTTCGGAAACCCTTCGTGCTCGGGATAGCTGGTAGTTGTACATCCTTTCACTTTCTGAAAGAGTTTTGCCAGGCACTGGACGGACAAGATGTTTTGCTAAAGGAAAGGCTTCGTCTCCATCTATGACATGCGGTACAGGTTCTGTTTCCTCAAATGTTGGGAGAGGCTTGTCGTCTGGGATGTTCAAAGTCTTATTCACCAATTTCTTTCCAAGGTGACTTCTCTTGAATATTCCTCCATCACTGTTCTACCCATACGATCCAATGTCAACCACTAGAAAGCAATACTGGTGGTCAATTAACCCAAGCAACACGACAGAAAACGATTTCTTGTAGTTGAAGAAGTTTTTACCGCAATTTTTTGTTGCAAAAATTTGTACATGTTTTGCGTCGAGTGCTCCCAAGCAGTTCGGAAATTGCCATTTTGTTAGGAATCCTGTTGCAGTGTCTTCCCAGTGTTGACGGGTTGGGGGAGGCATATAGAGAGGCTGCAATCTTGCCCAAATAGCATCACAGGTTTCATTTATTATATTGGCAACAGTTTGGACACCAACTCGATAGCTGAATGCAATGGTCTTGTACGAATCACCAGTTGCAAGAAATCTGAAAAGACAGAAGTGAATAACAATGTCAAAAATTTGTTTTCAGTACCTGCAGCAAAGCAAAAATGGAAGACTGTCAGGGATAATTATCGGAAGTACAAGAATAATCTGAAGTCCAGAAGTGGCAAAGCTGCCAAGGTGGTCGCTCCCTACAAGTTTTCTGGAATACTTGGATTCCTAAATCCTTTCCTGGAAGACAAAGAGTAAGTTTCCCCGAACAATTTATGGGCTTGTGTCCTACCCTTAATTGAAGGCAACAAAGGCTAAGATATGAAATATCATTGTGGTATAACCTGCTTGTGTTTTACTACTTCAGCTTCTCTGATTGTTCCGTCTGTGGCTCTATTGCAGGTCAACATTTAACCTCAGCAAAGGTGACCTTCTACATGTCGACATGGATGAAGATTTTGATAATGGGGAAAGTGCTGTTCAACAAAGAGAAGAAGTTGTTGGAGGAGAGGTTATAAATAATGATATTGTGCCAATGTCTCAATCTCCTGGGGAGCATTCTAGTGCTTCATCATGTTCTGCTACTCCTATTCCTCTTTACCCGAGCAGGAATAGAAAGCGAAAGTCAATGAATAATGCGACTGTGGATGAAGCCATTGTGGATTTTTTCACAGAGAAGAAAAAATCCTTATTAAACAAACATACCCTCCCTGTGGAGGAAAAGGAAGATGACATTGACCACTTCATGAGGTCAATGGCGAGTACCATTAGAAAACTGCCCGCCCATGTTAGAGCAGATGTGAAATATAAAATTCACGGCATTGTTCATGATGCTGAAATGAATTACTTATTTCAGCATGGAAATGATTACAATCCATCAATGTTGACTGTTCAGAATAGGCTCAGTACTTCCTCACAATATGAATCGCATGCAGTTTCATGCATTCAGGCTCCTTCTACTTGTACTACGGGTACAACTGAGGAACGGTAAAATTCATTGGAGTGTATAAATTGAGCCCATGGAGTCATATAGTTGGTAGACAGGTTCAGCAATGGGGCCAGGAATAATATCCTATTGCTTACAGTAATATGTTCAGTGATTGTTCACTCATCATTTTGAAATACATGTGGCTGGAGTCTGTAGTATCTTTGTATGCAACATGTATTCTGTGATACCTTGTAAGACTGACTGGAATCGTTGAGCATGCGCAATAAACGTGAGCTCTCATGACCGAGTATACTGAAGCTGGTCGTCTGTATGTCTGCTGTCCGAAAAGATGTAAAAATATTAATGAGTCAGTCGAAAAAACACTGTATGAATAAAATAAAGCACTTACCTCAAACAGATGGCTAGCCTCTCTTCTGTTCCAATTGGCCTATGCCAAAAGGTCAGCTCTTTTGTTAAGTCCTTGAGTTTTTTATGGAGATTATTGAATGTCCGTGGCAGCATACGGAAGTACTGGGAATCTGTCTTCATATGAAAATAGTTGCTTTACTAAATGGTGATACTCCCCAAATTGGGATCTTTGCAAAAGGAGGTCATGTACCCAGCATTCTCGGGTCCTTCTCCTGGCCTTTTGCCTCTTCCTGTAAATGTACAGTGCCAATATCTCCTCAATGTCACTATCTGATTCTCCCCTGTCCACCACGTTTACGGAGTGCAAGTCTCCCCTTATCTGGTCAAACTAGTAACTCATTTTGGTGGAAAGAAGGTTAGAACCATTTTTGAAATGACTAAGTAACTAATCATCAAATAAAGTGCCTAGTCACCAATTTGCTCATTTTTATTGATTTTTTTTCACTGCAAGTTTATCCTGAAAGACCTCAGTTTTTTTTGTTTTCTCATCTTCATGAAAAAGTGAGTGACTTGGTTTTAACAGATTAGGGGAGGGGTTTCCAGCTAACTCGGCAGACAAAGCCTGTACACCCACTTTACCTGCTAAGGTGTAGACGGTTCACCGCAGCGTATTACGCAGCGTTTGCTCAGAGCGTTTTTCGCGACTTTTCACGCGGCGTTAACACGCGTTATAAACCGCGAATGTGTAGCCAGGCCCTTACAGTCCACGGTCTGTCCAGGGCTGTATCTCAAAGCGTAGGCTGTATCCTTTGAAAGCTGCACTTTTAGGGGTCGTCGCTTAATTCCATCTGCCGAACTGACGTAACGTCATTTCATCTCCGTTAAACAGCTTTGGTTTAAGTGGAGGTCACTGATTTACCTAACCTTAACCTTAACTCTAACCATTAACCAAGACCTACCCCTAAATTTCACCCTTTCTCTTACCCTAAATGACAGGTTAGCAGATGGAAGTAAGTGACGACCCCTAAAAATGCAGCCTGCAAAGGATGTAGCCTAGGCTTTGAGAAACTGGCCAGGAGGTGTTGAGCCACTTTTCCGCTGCCTACCAGAGTTCCACACCCCTCCCGTGAGCACGCTTTTGCCCTACGCCAGAAACGCAGTCTCAGGCCCTTCTCAAAGCGCTCCCTCACCACCAGCACTTCACGACAGTGTCATCCGTATGAAGTTTCCCTCGCAGCTATGGTGGGATCTTCATTAAGGGGGAGGGTGTCAATACTCGTAGAAACTTTGGGATGCCCTTGCCCAACGAGAAGCGGAGGTGGTCATCACTGTGCCCAGGGTCAAATTTAGCAATTCTGGGGCCTAAGGCAAATATAGGCATGGGGCCGATAATATCAGCGCCCTCAATAATTATTGGCACCCCTGGTTAAGATGTGTTAAAAGCCTTAAAATAAATTCAATTTTTATTGCAGAAGCATACTCTCAGGCTGAAAATTGTAGAAAAATGCTAACTTCAACTCAAGTGAATTTTAAGGGGAAAAAAAATTCCTGACTAAGAAATAATTATTTTTCATAACATCACATGTTCCACAATTATTGGTAACCCTAACAATTCCTAGGAAATAAATGTAATTGAAGTATTTCTGTCAATTCTACAGTAGTTAATCGAAGTGTCCAGGAACATTTAATTAGTAATTTATCACTTCCTGTTTCCCCAGGGTATAAATATGATGTGACACAGAGCCCATTTCTCTTATCCACTCTTCAACATGGGAAAGACAAAGGAGGGCACCATTCAAGTAAGGCAGATGTGTGTCGACCTTCACAAGTCAGGCAATGGCTAGAAGAAAATAGCCACTCGCATGCACCTGCCCATATCTACTGTCAGAGGAGTCATTAAGAAGTTTAAAACAACTGGAACAGTGGTAAACAAGCCTGGACAAGGGCGCAGAGTTATTTTGCCACCACGCACAGTGAGGAGGATAAATACAAAGTTCTCCAAAGCTCACTGTTAAAGAATTGCAACAAATGGTAGCATCTTGGGGTCACAAAGTCTCCAAAACAACCATCAGGCACTATCTACATGCCAACAAGCTGTTTGGGAGGCATGCACAGAAAAAACCTTTTCTCACTCACTATCATAAACGCGAACGTCTGAAGTTCGTTAAGCGGTACTGGGACTTCAACAGCGACCGAGTGCTTTGGTCAGATGAGACCATGATAGAGTGTTTGTTGCCAAAAAGCTCTAAGTGGCTCTGGCGCAACACAAAAGATGAGTATGCAGAAAAGCACCTCATGCTCACTGTGAAGTATGGGGGAGGATCGGTGATGCTGTGGGCCTGTTTCTCTTCCAGAGGCCCTGGGAACCTTGTTAGGGCACATGGCATCATGAACGCTTTGAAATACCAGGACATTTTATATCAAAATCTGGTGGCCTCTGCCCGAAAGCTGAAGATGGGTTGTCACTGAGTCTTTCAGCAAGATAATGACCCTAAACATGTGGCCAAATCTACACAGAAATGGTTCACCAGACACAGAATCAAGCTCCTCCCATGGCCATCTCAGTCCTCAGACCTCAACCCCATTGAAAACCTGTGAAATGAGCTGCTGAAGAGGAGAGTGCAGAGGAAAGTACCCAGGTCGCTGGATGATTTGGAGAGATTGTGCAAAGAGGAATGGTTGAAGATCCCTCTTTCTGTATTCTCCCATCTTGTGAAATATAATAGGCGAAGATTAGGTGCTGTTTTGTTGGCAAAAGGGGGTTGGACAAAGTATTGACATCAGGGGTTCTAATAATCGTGGCAGACATGATTTAATGTAAAAGAATTATTTCTTAATGTGGGATTTTTTTCCCACTGAATAAATGCACTTGAATAAAGGATGGATTTTCCTTCTTTTTTCATTGTGGTCCTGTATTATTTAGAAAAAAAACTGAATTTATTAGAAGCTTAACCAGGGGTGCGAATAATTATGGAGGGCGCTGTATATATATGTATAATATATTCAATTTATTGTATATACTTTTGTATATTATACACACTTTCAAGGGAAACCACTGTTTTTCTACTCATACCTATTGTTTGAGGTCACTGTGGGCTGTTGTAGGTAAAAGATTGAGAAAATCTGGTAGCCTATATTGGATACTGAATAGTGGACAGGCAGCTAAATCTAACCTATTGGAGGATTTGGCAAGAGGTCCACAATTTAGCCTGGTTTTTGCCAGTTTTCCAGTTATTTTTCCAACTGACAGGCCATGCGTCGGCTATGAGTAAAATAAAACACTAATTCTGCTTTCAACCCTGCATATAACCTCATTACTCCAAAACGAAAACAGAGAAGTGAGAGTGAACAAGAGCATTACATAATCTAATAACAGAACAACAGAAATGAAGCCTCAGATAAGGCCTATCTTTGCCAAAATAGCAGCAATGTTTATTTTTCTCAGATAAAACCTAGATCTATATCAATATCACTGCAAAGTGATTACTGCAATGGTATCATGGCCAACTAACAGCATGTAAAACAGTGCTTTCACGGGTAGGGCAGAATGACATGCTTTTTCATGTAGGCAGTTCCAATGTACAAATACAAATTTTCAATATAGAAAGTGAGGTAGGGTTTACAAAGACCAGCTATCTTTACAGATATTTCCCACTTGTCATCTACGTTTAAATGTTATTATAAAATACAGTGTGTGTGTGTGTCTGTCTGTCCAAAATGCAAAAGGTCACTCTTTAAAAAAAAATATATCTTTGTGTGAGGGACAGCTCAATATCTCAATGATCAGTTCAACAGTTCATAACCACAAAGTAATTACTGCCATGGTAAGGTGTGAATGAATGAATGAATGAATGAATGAATGAATAAAAAGTTTATTGGTTATTTGTTTTTCCAAAGGGTAGGGGCAGAAGCTACAGCTTATGTAAAAGCCCCCCCACTCACATTTTATAAGTGTACAAACAATTTGTCAAAAATTGATAATAATAAATAATAATAAAATAAAAGTGCACAGTATGGAATTCTGCCTGTACTACACACAGGTTCCTATAATCATGTTCACACAATAAGGCTATTGGACAGTGTAATATTTTTTTTTAAACAAGTCATGATCCCACAGATAATCACTGATCATTTAACTTTGAGACCTGCATTTGTCTAATGATATGTTTTTGAACCCCTTTTTAAACATAAGGACATTCCTGCTTTTTTTCAATTCATCTGATAATGAGTTCCATAACTTTACACCACAAACAGATATACACCTACTTTTCATCATTGTATTGAATGTGGGCTGCTTCCAATTCAGTTCCCCTCTGAGGGCATAATGCCCTTCTCTTTCACTGAACATCCTTTGAATGTTGGGAGGAAGTAAGTTGTCACGAGCTTTATATAGAACTAGTGATGTTTTCTGATCCACCAGATCCATGAACTTCAGTGTATTTGTTTTATGGAATAAGATATTGGTGTGAGCATTGTAGCTAACATTATTCTCAATACGAATGGCTGGATTGTGCACACTGGCTGTAAAGTGGTTTTACAGGCGTTCCCCCAGATCTCAACACAGTATGTTAAGTAAGGTAGAGTGTGCGTTGTAGAGTGTTCATAGACCTGTGGTTGAGACAATGCCTAACTTTACTTAACACTCATATGCTTTTGGCAATTTTGGATCTGACATGTTTCACTTGAGGTTTCCAGCTAAATTTGGGATCTATTATTACTCCTAAGAAGATGTTTTCATATACTCTCTTTAATTCATCCGTATCTATTTTTAAACTTACCTGAGTGTTTAAATGTGTTCTGTGGTTACCAAAGATCATGTATTTTGTTTTGTTTAAGTTTAGAGATAACTTATTGACATCAAACCACAATTTTAATTTATTTAATTGTACTGAGACCTTATCTAGCAGTCCTTGTAGGTTATCATCTGAACAAAAAATGTTTGTATCATCTGCAAAAATAACTAATTTTAATATGTTGGACACCTTACAAATGTCATTTATGTACATGATGAATTATTTCGGTCCAAGTATGGAACCCTGTGGCACTCCACACTCGATGTTGGCCAGGTTGAACGTATTGGCTTCTGTTTTCTATATAGCTCATTAACCATTCTAGACCTACTCCTCTAATTCCAAACCTTTCCATTTTATGTAACATAATATCAGGGTCTATGGTGTCGAATGCCTTCCTAAGGTCTATGAACACTCCTACAGCATACCTTTTGCCATCAACTTCTCCTGAAAGCTCTTCAATGAGTTCCATCAAAGCCATTGATGTGGATCTACCTTCTCTTAAACCATATTGAGAATCAATTAATAGATTGTGTTTCTCAACAAAACAGTCCAGTCTGGCAACAAATAATTTTTCAAGGATTTTTGAGAATTGGGATAGGAGAGAAACAGGTCTGTAGTTTGTGTATGTCTTTTTATCACCAGCTTTGAAAAGTGGAATAACCTAAGCTATTTTCATTTTGTCTGGGAAGCGGCCTGATTGGAATGATAGATTACAAATGTATGTGAGAGGTACTACAATGGCTGTAATAACCTCCTTAACTACGGTCATGTCAATCCCATTCCAGTCTGTAGATTTTTTGTTTTTAAATTTTTTTACAATTTCTATAATCTCACTTTCAACCACTTTTTTCAAAAAAATTGATTCCGAATTTCGGGCTCCATAAATATCATCAGCTCTGCCCTCTACTGGTGGTGATATTTCCTCAGCAAGATTAGGGCCTACAGATACAAAGAATTTATTAAATCCCTCTGCCACTTCATTCATATCACTGACAACTTTTCGATTGTCAATAAAGTGGCTGGAGTAGCTGCTAAATGTTTTATTTTTTATAATTTTGTTTAATATATTCCATGTTTCTTTAATGTTGTTTTTATTGGTTTCAAGTTTATTTTCAAAATGCTCCTTTTAACTCTTTCTAATTATATTTATGAGTTTATTTTTGTATCTTTTGTATTTAATTTCTTTATCTTTGGATTTAGATTTTATAAATTCTTTGTACATATTGTTATTTTTCTTGCAGGCATTTACAATACCCCTAGTGAGCCAAGGCTTGTTGGTACTGCTTATCCTTTTGCATTGCCTGACTGGACAGGTTTTGTTGTACAGTGCTAAGAAGGTGTTGAGAAATATATCATAGGCGGTGTTTACATCCTCGGCCTGCATGACATCACTCCAGTCATGGGACATGAGTTCTGTGCCAATGTCTCAATCTCCTGGGGAGCATTCTAGTGCTTCATCATGTTCTGCTACTCCTATTCCTCTTTACCCGAGCGGGAATAGAAAGCGAAAGTCAATGAATAATGCGACTGTGGATGAAGCCATTGTGGATTTTTTCAAAGAGAAGAAAAAATCCTTATTAAACAAAAATACCCTCCCTGTGGAGGAAAAGAAAGATGACATTGACCACTTCATGCGGTCAATGGCGAGTACCATTAGAAAACTGCCCGCCCATGTTAGAGCAGATGTGAAATATAAAATTCAGGCATTGTTCATGATGCTGAAATGAATTACTTATTTCAGCATGGAAATGATTACAATCCATCAATGTTGACTGTTCAGAATAGGCTCAGTACTTCCTCAAAATATGAATCGCATGCAGTTTCATGCATTCAGGCTCCTTCTACTTGTACTACGGGTACAAGTGAGGAACGGTAAAATTCATTGGAGTGTATAAATTGAGCCCATGGAGTCATATAGTTGGTAGACAGGTTCAGCAATGGGGCCAGGAATAATATCCTATCGCTTACAGTAATATGTTCAATGATTGTTCACTCATCATTTTCAAATACATGTGGCTGGAGTCAGTCAAAGAAACACTGTATGAATAAAATAAAGCACTTACCTCAAACAGATGGCTAGCCTCTCTTCTGTTCCAATTGGCCTACACCAAAAGGTCAGCTCTTTTGTTAAGTCCTTGAGTTTTTCAAGGAGATTATTGAATGTCTGTGGCAGCATACGGAAGTACTGGAAAAATCTGTCTTCGTATGAAAATAGTTGCTTTACTAAATGGTGATACTCCCCAAATTGGGATCTTTGCAAAAGGAGGTCATGTACCCAGCATTCTCGGGTCCTTCTCCTGGCCTTTTGCCTCTTCCTGTAAATGTACAGTGCCAATATCTCCTCAATGTCACTATCTGATTCTCCCTGGTCCACCATGTTCACAGAGTGCAAGTCTCCCCTTATCTGGTCAAACTAGTAACTCATTTTGGTAGAAAGAAGGTTAGAACCATTTTTGAAATTACTAAGTTACTAATCATCAAATAAAGTGCCTAGTCACCAATTTGCTCTTTTTTATTGATTTTTTTCACAGCAAGTTTATCCTGAAAGACCTCAGTTTTTTTGTTTTCTCATCTTCATGAAAAAGTGAGTGACTTGGTTTTACCAGATTAGGGGAGGGGTTTCCAGCTAACTCGGCGGACAAAGCGTGTACACCCACTTTACCTGCCAAGGTGTAGACCGTTCACCGCAGCGTATTACGCAGCGTTTGCTCAGAGCGTTTTTCGCGGCTTTTCACGCGGCGTTAACACGCGTTATAAACCGCGAATGTGTAGCCAGGCCCTTACAGTCCACGGTCTGTCCAGGGCTGTATCTCAAAGCGTAGGCTGTATCTTTTGAAGGCTGCACTTTTAGGGGTCGTCGCTTAATTCCATCTGCCGAACTGACGTAACGTCATTTCATCTCCGTTAAACAGCTTTGGTTTAAGTGAGATGTCACTGATTTACCTAACCTTAACCTTAAC
Source organism: Gymnothorax reevesii (assembly GCA_029721435.1). Taxonomy (NCBI): domain Eukaryota; kingdom Metazoa; phylum Chordata; class Actinopteri; order Anguilliformes; family Muraenidae; genus Gymnothorax; species Gymnothorax reevesii. The sequence goes on from CM056576.1 coordinate 60,784,551, forward strand.
TCTAACCATTAACCCAAAACCTACCCCTAAATTTCACCCTTTCTCTTACCCTAAATGACAGGTTAGCAGATGGAAGTAAGTGACGACCCCTAAAAATGCAGCCTGCAAAGGATGTAGCCTAGGCTTTGAGAAACTGGCCAGGAGGTGTTGAGCCACTTTTCCGCTGCCTACCAGAGTTCCACACCCCTCCCGTGAGCGCGCTTTTGCCCTACGCCAGAAACGCAGTCTCAGGCCCTTCTCAAAGCGCTCCCTCACCACCAGCACTTCACGACAGTGTCATCCGTATGAAGTTTCCCTCGCAGCAATGGTGGGATCTTCATTGAGGGGGAGGGTGTCAATACTCGTAGAAACTTTGGGATGCCCTTGCCCAACGAGAAGCGGAGGTGGTCATCACTGTGCCCAGGGTCAAATTTAGCAATTCTGGGGCCTAAGGCAAATATAGGCATGGGGCCGATAATGTCAGCGCCCTCAATAATTATTGGCATCCCTGGTTAAGATGTGTTAAAAGCCTTAAAATAAATTCAATTTTTATTGCAGAAGCATACTCTCAGGCTGAAAATTGTAGAAAAATGCTAACTTCAACTCTAGTGAATTTTAAGGGGAAAAAAAATTCCTGACTAAGAAATAATTATTTTTCATAACATCACGTTCCACAATTATTGGTAACCCTAACAATTCCTAGGAAATAAATGTAATTGAAGTATTTCTGTCAATTCTACAGTAGTTAATCGGAGTGTCCAGGAACATTTAATTAGTAATTTATCACTTCCTGTTTCCCCAGGGTATAAATATGATGTGACACAGAGCCCATTTCTCTTATCCACTCTTCAACATGGGAAAGACAAAGGAGGAAACCATTCAAGTAAGGCAGATGTGTGTCGACCTTCACAAGTCAGGCAATGGCTAGAAGAAAATAGCCACTCGCATGCACCTGCCCATATCTACTGTCAGAGGAGTCATTAAGAAGTTTAAAACAACTGGAACAGTGGTAAACAAGCCTGGACAAGGGCGCAGAGTTATTTTGCCACCACGCACAGTGAGGAGGATAAATACAAAGTTCTCCAAAGCTCACTGTTAAAGAATTGCAACAAATGGTAGCATCTTGGGGTCACAAAGTCTCCAAAACAACCATCAGGCGCTATCTACATGCCAGCAAGCTGTTTGGGAGGCATGCACAGAAAAAACCTTTTCTCACTCACAATCATAAACGCGAACGTCTGAAGTTCGTTAAGCGGTACTGGGACTTCAACAGCGACCGAGTGCTTTGGTCAGATGAGACCATGATAGAGTGTTTGTTGCCAAAAAGCTCTAAGTGGCTCTGGGGCAACACAAAAGATGAGTATGCAGAAAAGCACCTCATGCTCACTGTGAAGTATGGGGGAGGATCGGTGATGCTGTGGGCCTGTTTCTCTTCCAGAGGCCCTGGGAACCTTGTTAGGGCACATGGCATCATGAACGCTTTGAAATACCAGGACATTTTATATCAAAATCTGGTGGCCTCTGCCCGAAAGCTGAAGATGGGTTGTCACTGGGTCTTTCAGCAAGATAATGACCCTAAACATGTGGCCAAATCTACACAGAAATGGTTCACCAGACACAGAATCAAGCTCCTCCCATGGCCATCTCAGTCCTCAGACCTCAACCCCATTGAAAACCTGTGAAGTGAGCTGCTGAAGAGGAGAGTGTAGAGGAGAGGACCCAGGTCGCTGGATGATTTGGAGAGATTGTGCAAAGAGGAATGGTTGAAGATCCCTCTTTCTGTATTCTCCCATCTTGTGAAACATTAAAGGCGAAGATTAGGTGCTGTTTTGTTGGCAAGAGGGGGTTGTACAAAGTATTGACATCAGGGGTTCTAATAATTGTGGCAGACATGATTTGATGTAAAAGAATTATTTCTTAATGTGGGATTTTTTTCCCACTGAATAAATGCACTTGAATAAAGAATGGATTTTCCTTCTTTTTTCATTGTGGTCCTGTATTATTTAGAAAAAAAACTGAATTTATTAGAAGCTTAACCAGGGGTGCGAATAACTATGGAGGGCGCTGTATATATATATGTATAATATATTCAATTTATTGTATATACTTTTGTATATTATACACACTTTCAAGGGAAACCACTGTTTTTCTACACATACCTATTGTTTGAGGTCACTGTGGGCTGTTGTAGGTAAAAGATTGAGAAAATCTGGTAGCCTATATTGGATACTGAATAGTGGACAGGCAGCTAAATCTAACCTATTGGAGGATTTGGCAAGAGGTCCACAATTTAGCCTGGTTTTTGCCAGTTTTCCAGTTATTTTTCCAACTGACAGGCCATGCGTCGGCTATGAGTAAAATAAAACACTAATTCTGCTTTCAACCCTGCATATAACCTCATTACTTTAAAACGAAAACAGAGAAGTGAGAGTGAACAAGAGCATTTCATAATCTAATAACAGAACAACAGAAATGAAGCCTCAGATAAGGCCTATCTTTGCCAAAATAGCAGCAATGTTTATTTTTCTCAGATAAAACCTAGATCTATATCAATATCACTGCAAAGTAATTACTGCAATGGTATCATGGCCAACTAACAGCATGTAAAACAGTGCTTTCACAGGTAGGGCAGAATGACATGCTTTTTCATGTAGGCAGTTCCAATGTACAAATACAAATTTTCAATATAGAAAGTGAGGTAGGGTTTACAAAGACCAGCTATCTTTACAGATATTTCCCACTTGTCATCTACGTTTAAATGTTATTATAAAATACAGTGTGTGTGTGTCTGTCTGTCCAAAATGCAAAAGGTCACTCTTTAAGAAAAAATAACTTTTTGTGTGAGGGACAGCTCAATATCTCAATGATCAGTTCAACAGTTCATATCCACAAAGTAATTACTGCAATGGTAAAGTATGAATGAATGAATGAAGAGTTTATTGGTTATTTGTTATAACCAAAGGGTAGGGGCAGAAGCTACAGCTTATGTAAAGGCCCCCCCACTCACATTTTATAAGTGTACAAACAATTTGTCAAAAATTGATAATAATAAATAATAAGAATAAAATAAAAGTGCACAGTATGGAATTCTGCCTGTACTACACACAGGTTCCTATAATCATGTTCACACAATAAGGCTATTGGACAGTGTAATAATCTTTTTTAAACAAGTCATGATCCCACAGATAATCACTGATCATTTAACTTTGAGACCTGTTTTTGTCTAATGATATGTTTTTGAACCGCTTTTTAAACATAAAGATATTTCTGCTTTTTTTCAATTCATCTGATAATGAGTTCCATAACTTAACACCACAAACAGATATACACCTACTTTTCATCATTGTATTGAATGTGGGCTGCTTCCAATTCAGTTCCCCTCTCAGGGCATAATGCCCTTCTCTTTCACTGAACATCCTTTGAATGTTGGGAGGAAGTAAGTAGTTACGAGCTTTATATAGAACTAGTGCTGTTTTCTGATCCACCAGATCCATGAACTTCAGTGTATCTGTTTTATGGAATAAGATATTGGTGTGGGCATTGTAGCTAACATTATTTTCAATACGAATGGCTCTTTGCTGGATTGTGCACACTGGCTGTAAAGTGGTTTTACAGGCGTTCCCCCAGATCTCAACACAGTATGTTAAATAAGGTAGAATTAAGATATTGTAGAGTGTTCATAGACCTGTGGTTGAGACAATGCCTAACTTTACTTAACACTCCTATGCTTTTGGCAATTTTGGATCTGACATGTTTCACTTGAGGGTTCCAGCTAAATTTGGGATCTATTATTACTCCCAAGAAGATGTTTTCATATACTCTCTTTAATTCATCCGTATCTATTTTTAAACTTACCTGATTTTTAAATGTGTTCTGCGGTTACCAAAGATCATGTATTTTGTTTTGTTTAAGTTTAGAGATAACTTATTGACATCAAACCACAATTTTAATTTATTTAATTGTACTGAGACCTTATCTAGCAGTCCTTGTAGGTTATCATCTGAACAAAAAATGTTTGTATCATCTGCAAAAATAACTAATTTTAATATGTTGGACACCTTACAAATGTCATTTATATACATGATGAATAATTTCGGTCCAAGTATGGAAGCCTGTGGCACTCCACACTCGATGTTGGCCAGGTTGGACTTGGCTGTGCCCTTTTGAACGTATTGGCTTCTGTTTTTTATATAGCTCATTAACCATTCTAGATCTACTCCTCTAATTCCAAACCTTTACATTTTATGTAACATAATATCAGGGTCTATGGTGTCGAATGCCTTCCTAAGGTCTATGAACACTCCTACAGCATACCTTTTGCCATCAACTTCTCCTGAAAGCTCTTCAATGAGTTCCATCAAAGCCATTGATGTGGATCTACCTTCTCTAAAACCATATTGAGAATCAATTAATAGATTGTGTTTCTCAACAAAACAGTCCAGTCTGGCGACAAATAATTTTTCAGGGATTTTTGAGAATTGGGATAGGAGAGAAACAGGTCTGTAGTTTGTGTATGTCTTTTTATCACCAGCTTTGAAAAGTGGAATAACCTAAGCTATTTTCATTTTGTCTGGGAATCGGCCTGATTGGAATGATAGATTACAAATGTATGTGAGAGGTACTACAATGGCTGTAGTAACCTCCTTAACTACGGTCATGTCAATCCCATTCCAGTCTGTGGATTTTTTGTTTTTAAATATTTTTACAATTTCTATAATCTCACTTTCAACCACTTTTTTCAAAAAAATTGATTCCGAATTTCGGGCTCCATAAATTTCATCAGCTCTGCCCTCTACTGGTGGTGATATTTCCTCAGCAAGATTAGGGCCTACAGATACAAAGAATTTATTAAATCCCTCTGCCACTTCATTCATATCACTGACAACTTTTCGATTGTCAATAAAGTGGCTGGAGTAGCTGCTAAATGTTTTATTTTTTATTTGTTTAAGATATTCCATGTTTCTTTAATGTTGTTTTTATTGGTTTCAAGTTTATTTTCAAAATGCTCCCTTTAACTCTTTCTAATTATATTTATGAGTTTATTTTTGTATCTTTTGTATTTAATTTCTTTATATTTGGATTTAGATTTTATAAATTCTTTGTACATATTGTTATTTTTCTTGCAGGCATTTACAATACCCCTAGTGAGCCAAGGCTTGTTGGTACTGCTTATCCTTTTGCATTGCCTGACTGGACAGGTTTTGTTGTACAGTGCTAAGAAGGTTATGAGAAATATATCATAGGCGGTGTTTACATCCTCGGCCTGCATGACATCACTCCAGTCATGGGACATGAGTTCTGTGCCAATGTCTCAATCTCCAGGGGAGCATTCTAGTGCTTCATCATGTTCTGCTACTCCTATTCCTCTTTACCCGAGCGGGAATAGAAAGCGAAAGTCAATGAATAATGCGACTGTGGATGAAGCCATTGTGGATTTTTTCAAAGAGAAGAAAAAATCCTTATTAAACAAACATACCCTCCGTGTGGAGGAAAAGGAAGATGACATTGACCACTTCATGAGGTCAATGGCGAGTACCATTAGAAAACTGCCCACCCATGTTACAGCAGATGTGAAATATAAAATTCAGGCATTGTTCATGATGCTGAAATGAATTACTTATTTCAGCATAGAAATGATTAGAATCCATCAATGTTGACTGTTCAGAATAGGCTCAGTACTTCCTCAAAATATGAATCGCATGCAGTTTCATGCATTCAGGCTCCTACTTGTACTAAGGGTACAAGTGAGGAACGGTAAAATTCATTGGAGTGTATAAATTGAGCCCATGGAGTCATATAGTTGGTAGACAGGTGCAGCAATGGGGCCAGGAATAATATCCTATCGCTTACAGTAATATGTTCAGTGATTGTTCACTCATAATTTTCAAATACATGTGGCTGGAGTCAGTCAAAGAAACACTGTATGAATAAAATAAAGCACTTACCTCAAACAGATGGCTAGTCTCTCTTCTGTTCCAATTGGCCTATGCCAAAAGGTCAGCTCTTTTCTTAAGTCCTTGAGTTTTTCATGGAGATTATTGAATGTCTGTGGCAGCATACGGAAGTACTGGAAAAATCTGTCTTCGTATGAAAATAGTTGCTTTACTAAATGGTGATACTCCCCAAATTTGGATCTTTGCAAAAGGAGGTCATGTACCCAGCATTCTCGGGTCCTTCTCCTGGCCTTTTGCCTCTTGCTGTAAATGTACAGTGCCAATATTTCCTCAATGTCACTATCAGATTCTCCCCTGTCCACCATGTTTATGGAGGGCAAGTCTCCCCTTATCTGGTCAAACTAGTAACTCATTTTGGTGGAAAGAAGGTTAGAACCATTTTTGAAATTACTAAGTTACTAATCATCAAATAAAGTGCCTAGTCACCAATTTGCTCTTTTTTGTTGATTTTTTTCACAGCAAGTTTATCCTGAAAGACCTCAGTTTTTTTGTTTTCTCATCTTCATGAAAAAGTGAGTGACTTGGTTTTAACAGATTAGGGGAGGGGTTTCCAGCTAACTCGGCGGACAAAGCGTGTACACCCACTTTACCTGCCAAGGTGTAGACCGTTCACCGCAGCGTATTACGCAGCGTTTGCTCAGAGCGTTTTTCGCGGCTTTTCACGCGGCGTTAACACGCGTTATAAACCGCGAATGTGTAGCCAGGCCCTTACAGTCCACGGTCTGTCCAGGGCTGTATCTCAAAGCGTAGGCTGTATCCTTTGAAGGCTGCACTTTTAGGGGTCGTCGCTTAATTCCATCTGCCGAACTGACGTAACGTCATTTCATCTCCGTTAAACAGCTTTGGTTTAAGTGAGATGTCACTGATTTACCTAACCTTAACCTTAACTCTAACCATTAACCCAAAACCTACCCCTAAATTTCACCCTTTCTCTTACCCTAAATGACAGGTTAGCAGATGGAAGTAAGTGACGACCCCTAAAAATGCAGCCTGCAAAGGATGTAGCCTAGGCTTTGAGAAACTGGCCAGGAGGTGTTGAGCCACTTTTCCGCTGCCTACCAGAGTTCCACACCCATCCCGTGAGCGCGCTTTTGCCCTACGCCAGAAACGCAGTCTCAGGCCCTTCTCAAAGCGCTCCCTCACCACCAGCACTTCACGACAGTGTCATCCGTATGAAGTTTCCCTCGCAGCTATGGTGGGATCTTCATTGAGGGGGAGGGTGTCAATACTCGTAGAAACTTTGGGATGCCCTTGCCCAACGAGAAGCGGAGGTGGTCATCACTGTGCCCAGGGTCAAATTTAGCAATTCTGGGGCCTAAGGCAAATATAGGCATGGGGCCGATAATGTCAGCGCCCTCAATAATTATTGGCACCCCTGGTTAAGTTGTGTTAAAAGCCTTAAAATAAATTCAATTTTTATTGCAGAAGCATACTCTCAGGCTGAAAATTGTAGAAAAATGCTAACTTCAACTCTAGTGAGTTTTAAGGGGAAAAAAAATTCCTGACTAAGAAATAATTATTTTTCATAAAATCACATGTTCCATAATTATTGGTAACCCTAACAATTCCTAGGAAATAAATGTAATTGAAGTATTTCTGTCAATTCTACAGTAGTTAATCGGAGTGTCCAGGAACATTTAATTAGTAATTTATCACTTCCTGTTTCCCCAGGGTATAAATATGATGTGACACAGAGCCCATTTCTCTTATCCACTCTTCAACATGGGAAAGACAAAGGAGGAAACCATTCAAGTAAGGCAGATGTGTGTCGACCTTCACAAGTCAGGCAATGGCTAGAAGAAAATAGCCACTCGCATGCACCTGCCCATATCTACTGTCAGAGGAGTCATTAAGAAGTTTAAAACAACTGGAACAGTGGTAAACAAGCCTGGACAAGGGCGCAGACTTATTTTGCCACCACGCACAGTGAGGAGGATAAATACAAAGTTCTCCAAAGCTCACTGTTAAAGAATTGCAACAAATGGTAGCATCTTGGGGTCACAAAGTCTCCAAAACAACCATCAGGCGCTATCTACATGCCAACAAGCTGTTTGGGAGGCATGCACAGAAAAAACCTTTTCTCACTCACAATCATAAACGCAAACGTCTGAAATTCGTTAAGCGGTACTGGGACTTCAACAGCGACCGAGTGCTTTGGTCAGATGAGACCATGATAGAGTGTTTGTTGCCAAAAAGCTCTAAGTGGCTCTGGCGCAACACAAAAGATGAGTATGCAGAAAAGCACCTCATGCTCACTGTGAAGTATGGGGGAGGATCGGTGATGCTGTGGGCCTGTTTCTCTTCCAGAGGCCCTGGGAACCTTGTTAGGGCACATGGCATCATGAACGCTTTGAAATACCAGGACATTTTATATCAAAATCTGGTGGCCTCTGCCCGAAAGCAGAAGATGGGTTGTCACTGGGTCTTTCAGCAAGATAATGACCCTAAACATGTGGCCAAATCTACACAGAAATGGTTCACCAGACACAGAATCAAGCTCCTCCCATGGCCAGCTCAGTCCTCAGACCTCAACCCCATTGAAAACCTGTGAAGTGAGCTGCTGAAGAGGAGAGTGCAGAGGAGAGGACCCAGCTCGCTGGATGATTTGGAGAGATTGTGCAAAGAGGAATGGTTGAAGATCCCTCTTTCTGTATTCTCCCATCTTGTGAAATATTATAGGCGAAGATTAGGTGCTGTTTTGTTGGCAAAAGGGGGTTGGACAAAGTATTAACATCAGGGGTTCTAATAATCGTGGCAGACATGATTTGATGTAAAAGAATTATTTCTTAATGTGGGATTTTTTTCCCACTGAATAAATGCACTTGAATAAAGGATGGATTTTCCTTCTTTTTTCATTGTGGTCCTGTATTATTTAGAAAAAAAACTGAATTTATTAGAAGCTTGACCAGGGGTGCGAATAATTATGGAGGGCGCTGTATATATATATATATATATATATATATATATATATATATGTATAATATATTCAATTTATTGTATATACTTTTGTATATTATACACACTTTCAAGGGAAACCACTGTTTTTCTACACATACCTATTGTTTGAGGTCACTGTGGGCTGTTGTAGGTAAAAGATTGAGAAAATCTGGTAGCCTATATTGGATACTGAATAGTGGACAGGCAGCTAAATCTAACCTATTGGAGGATTTGGCAAGAGGTCCACAATTTAGCCTGGTTTTTGCCAGTTTTCCAGTTATTTTTCCAACTGACAGGCCATGCGTCGGCTATGAGTAAAATAAAACACTAATTCTGCTTTCAACCCTGCATATAACCTCATTACTCCAAAACGAAAACAGAGAAGTAAGAGTGAACAAGAGCATTTCATAATCTAATAACAGAACAACAGAAATGAAGCCTCAGATAAGGCCTATCTTTGCCAAAATAGCAGCAATGTTTATTTTTCTCAGATAAAACCTAGATCTATATCAATATCACTGCAAAGTAATTACTGCAATGGTATCATGGCCAACTAACAGTATGTAAAACAGTGCTTTCACAGGTAGGGCAGAATGACATGCTTTTTCATGCAGGCAGTTCCAATGTACAAATACAAATTTTCAATATACAAAGTGAGGTAGGGTTTACAAAGACCAGCTATTTTTACAGATATTTCCCACTTGTCATCTCCGTTTAAATGTTATAATAAAATACAGTGAGTGTGTGTGTGTCTGTCTGTCCAAAATGCAAAAGGTCACTCTTTGAGAAAAAATATATCTTTGTGTGAGGGACAGCTCAATATCTCAATGATTAGTTCAACAGTTCATAACCACAAAGTAATTACTGCAATGGTAAAGTATGAATGAATGAATGAAATGTTTATTGGTTATTTGTTATAACCAAAGGGTAGGGGCAGAAGCTACAGCTTATGTAAAGGACCCCCCACTCACATTTTATAAGTGTACAAACAATTTGTCAAAAATTGATAATAATAAATAATAAGAATAAAATAAAAGTGCACAGTATGGAATTCTGCCTGTACTACACACAGGTTCCTATAATCATGTTCACACAATAAGGCTATTGGACAGTGTAATAATCTTTTTTAAACAAGTCATGATCCCACAGATAATCACTGATCATTTAACTTTGAGACCTGTATTTGTCTAATGATATGTTTTTGAACCGCTTTTTAAGCATAAAGACATTCCTGCTTTTTTTCAATTCATCTGATAATGAGTTCCATAACTTAACACCACAAACAGATATACACCTACTTTTCATCATTGTATTGAATGTGGGCTGCTTCCAATTCAGTTCCCCTCTCAGGGCATAATGCCCTTCTCTTTCACTGAACATCCTTTGAATGTTGGGAGGAAGTAAGTAGTTACGAGCTTAATATAGAACTAGTGCTGTTTTCTGATCCACCAGATCCATGAACTTCAGTGTATCTGTTTTATGGAATAAGATATTGGTGTGGGCATTGTAGCTAACATTATTTTCAATACGAATGGCTCTTTGCTGGATTGTGCACACTGGCTGTAAAGTTGTTTTACAGGCGTTCCCCCAGATCTCAACACAGTATGTTAAATAAGGTAGAATTAAGATGTTGTAGAGTGTTCATAGACCTGTGGTTGAGACAATGCCTAACTTTACTTAACACTCCTATGCTTTTGGCAATATTGGATCTGACATGTTTCACTTGAGGTTTCCAGCTAAATTTGTGATCTATTATTACTCCTAAGAAGATGTTTTCATATACTCTCTCTAATTCAACGGTATCTATTTTTAAACTTAACTGAGTGTTTAAATGTGTTCTGCGGTTACCAAAGATCATGTATTTTGTTCTTATTGACATCAAACCACAATTTAAATTTATTTAATTGTACTGAGACCTTATCTAGCAGTCCTTGTAGGTTATCATCTGAACAAAAAATGTTTGTATCATCTGCAAAAATAACTAATTTTAATATGTTGGACACCTTACAAATTTCATTTATGTACATGATGAATAATTTCGGCCCAAGTATGGAACCCTGGGGCACTCCACACTTGATGTTGGCCAGGTTGGACTTGGCTGTGCCCATTTGAACGTATTGGCTTCTGTTTTCTATATAGCTCATTAACCATTCTAGACCTACTCCTCTAATTCCAAACCTTTCCATGTATGTAACATAATATCATGGTCTATGGTGTCGAATGCCTTCCTAAGGTCTATGAACACTCCTGCAGCATACCTTTTGCCATCAACTTCTCCTGAAAGCTCTTCAATGAGTTCCATCAAAGCCATTGATGTGGATCTACCTTCTCTAAAACCATATTGAGAATCAATTAATAGATTGTGTTTCTCAACAAAACAGTCCAGTCTGGCAACAAATAATTTTTCAAGGATTTTTGAGAATTGGGATAGGAGAGAAACAGGTCTGTAGTTTGTGTATGTCTTTTTATCACCAGCTTTGAAAAGTGGAATAACCTAAGCTATTTTCATTTTGTCTGGGAAGCGGCCTGATTGGAATGATAGATTACAAATGTATGTGAGAGGTACTACAATGGCTGTAATAACCTCCTTAACTACGGTCATGTCAATCCCATTCCAGTCTGTGGATTTTTTGTTTTTAAATATTTTTACAATTTCTATAATCTCACTTTCAACCACTTTTTTCAAAAAAATTGATTCCGAATTTCGGGCTCCATAAATATCATCAGCTCTGCCCTCTACTGGTGGTGATATTTCCTCAGCAAGATTAGGGCCTACAGATACAAAGAATTTATTAAATCCCTCTGCCACTTCATTCATATCACTGACAACTTTTCGATTGTCAATAAAGTGGCTGGAGTAGCTGCTAAATGTTTTATTTTTTATAATTTTGTTTAATATATTCCGTGTTTCTTTAATGTTGTTTTTATTGGTTTCAAGTTTATTTTCAAAATGCTCCTTTTAACTCTTTCTAATTATATTTATAAGTTTATTTTTGTATCTTTTGTATTTAATTTCTTTATCTTTGGATTTAGATTTTATAAATTCTTTGTACATATTGTTATTTTTCTTGCAGGTATTTACAATACCCCAAGTGAGCCAAGGCTTGTTGGTACTGCTTATCCTTTTGCATTGCCTGACTGGACAGGTTTTGTTGTACAGTGCTAAGAAGGTGTTGAGAAATATATCATAGGCGGTGTATACATCCTCGGCCTGCATGACATCACTCCAGTCATGAGGACATGAGTTCTACTCTAAAAGTATTCAGAGCTTCCACAGTTCTTATTCTTTTAAAACTGATATTACTCTCCTCCATTACTCTATGATTGCAATCATATATAGCAAAGACCGGGAGATGATCAGTGATGTCCTTCACAAGAAGCCCACTTACTACTTTGTTCTCCATACTATTTGTAAATATATTATCAATAATTGTAGCTGAATGTGATATAATTCTAGTAGGTTCAGTGATTGTGGGATGAAGACTCATTGAATAAACGGTTTCCATGAAATCAATTATTGTTGTTAGCTTATTAGGATTTAGTAGATCTATGTTTAAGTCTCCACATATAAACATGACCTTATGCTCCGTCTTTACATTACCTTTTCCATCCATTCCTTGAACATTTTTATGTCATAATTCGGCGCCCAGTAAACACAGCTTATCATAATATTTCTGTTCCTTCTCAACTCAATCTCTATGGTTAAACATTCACACACGTTCTCAACAGCCATTGTCAGCTTGACTACCACACTATATTTCAATCTTCTGTCAACATACAGCATTGTTCCTCCTCCCGCTTTTCCAGCTCTACTTATGTTTTTTGACTCATATCCTGGAATTTCATATTCATCCTCCCTGCCGTCCCCAATCCAAGTTTCCGAAATTCCTATTACACTGAAAGGCCTATTAAATTAATTTAAATAATCAACAATGTCCTGAAAGTTCTTATTGAGACTACGGCTATTAAAATGAATAATTGAGATACTATGAACTGTTTTAATATCATTGTTGAACTGATCAACAGTATAATAGTTGCAATTGTCTACATTATTATAACAATTTACATCTGGGTCCGCATCATGATTTATATTCATAAGCTACTTTGTTGTTATCAGCCTACCATAAAGTTACCTCCGTAAAGCCTCATCTTCCTTGGTACTTTGCGAGATCTTCCAAGACTTTCACTAGAATTATTTTGGACTTCTCTGGAGTACCATTTGCCTGTAGGTAAACTTTGCAATTTCTAGTCAACGTAAGATTCATGATACAACGAACAGTCATACAGCATGTAAGGAGCAGAATGAAATGTTTTTGAATTCAAACATTTTGTAAAGCAATTCTAATGTATACATTCAATCTCACAAATGCACAGCGGCGAAAGAGAGGAAGGGTTTGCAAAGACTAAGTATTTTTAAACATTTGTCATCCCAGCTTAATATTGCGTCTGTGTATGTGTGTGCGCAGGCTTGTGAGGGTGTGTGCGTGCAAGTCCAAGGGTTTTTTTTTTGACAGTGCACACCCATGAGCATTGTCTGATTTGTGTTCCAATTTTTTTGTTTGTTCCATATTTATCTTAGACAGAGAGTCCTACTTGTTGACATCTTCTCCTTGGTCTTCATACGGCAGTGATGTGTAGACGCCTGGAACTACACCTGTAAAATAAACAACAAAACAGTGTTTACAATACGGTCTATGCACAAAAGGAATGTCCGACTTTTTGTCTGATAAAGATATATCATTAAGTAAAATCTTACCTCAGTAGTCCAGTTGGTGATGGGCCTCTGTCTTCTACCTTTTGTTAGGAAGTGAGAAGATAACATACAAAACAAGAGTAGGTCAATCATGGAGTTGAAGAATGAGACAAGTATTTAAATTTTGCTCTTAAACGATGACCACTCTTTGTCCCTGTCCTTTTCTTTCTCTCCTACTCCTCACTCCTCCCTTTTTCTTTTCCTCCTCATGCCTGTTTTTATTTCCTTTCCCAGAATAGCAAAAAGCATTCATTCAATGTTGGATTTTGGTCAGATTGGTTGTTTTTGGTTGAGATTTATCAATCTATGTTGACACAATGTTTAATTACAGTTACCATTTCAATGTTTGAAAAACTGTTGTTGAATCACTGTAGTATAGATGATGATTTTTCAATGTTGAACTGCCCTACAATGATTTGACATCGTATCAATGGGGCTGATGGGTGCTGGCCAGACAGGAAACCTAAAAGGAGGACTATCATAGCTGGGAAAAGTGGGTAATATTACAAAAGTCTTTCAATATCATGAAAAAAGATCCTACGACTTTTTTTATTTTGCGATTTATTACATTTTTATGAGCGATTTTACAAAACAAGTGGACCGCGCCATTTTCACCACAGCAGACGAAAATTCACCCTCGATCCACTTGGGGCGCCCCGAATCGTGTCATCAGTGCAACATCAGTGCACTATGATCAACATTTCCACGTTGATCATAGCGAGCACTTTCAATGTTCTGTTCAATATCTGACATCAATGTTGATTACAATCTTCAGCCTGACAATATCACAATGTTGATTCAATCACTTTTTGCTATCTGGGTTGCTTCCTCTCCCTTCGCTCACTTTCCTCTTGTATCTTCTCCGGCTCTGCTTTTATGACTATCGTACAGGGTGGGAAAATTTGCTAAATAAATCACCATCCTTAGATTGTATATTATTCTCAACTGTCATGTTTATTCATGTTTATTGAAAAAAAGAGATTATAAAGCAGACAATAAAAATAATAGGTAGTCCATAATTCAATCTGTCCACCATTATTAGCAATAAGAGGTGCACACAATTCAGGGGATTGGTTTTGGGATTGTTTGTACTTCAAATGTCAGTGCAAGTTTTGCTTCCCCACCCTGTATTCTTCATTAGTCCCCGATTTCTCTTTCCCTTGAGTGCCTGAGTGTTAAGTTTATGTCCATCTCTTTTTGCTTTAAGTTGTCTTTTTCCATCTTAAAGTCAGCTGGAATCATTTAAAGTTAATTCTGTATGGGTGGGAGACACAGCTTAGATCATGATTATGCTAGTCTAACTCTGCGCGTTTTGGCCTCAGCAAATCTTGAAATCAGAGACTCCATTCCATATCCAGTGCTCTCCTCACTTCATACTCAATGGCAATGACACCAAGAGCTGATAGTCTGTCTTGGGACATTGATGCACGCATATATGTTTTCAGTTGTTTCAATGTTGAGAAACTTTTCTCACCTGAAACAATTGTCACCGGGAGAGTAAGCAAGAATCTCAGGGCTATGCTCAAATTTGGATATATATCACGGATCTCCAATCTCCAATGGTGCAGAGATGTGTGGGGGGAAAGGCCTAACAACACCCATTATTTCCAACTTCAGGTCCCCGGCATCAACATCCTCCATGGTTTGCTCCAGTCTGCTGCAGCATTCATCCAAAGTCCCTCCCTGCAATGTACTTCATATTTGGTCAGTAGAATAGAGAAATCCATAAAACTTGTAGAAGATCTCCATGTGAGAAAATTTCTCCCTTGTTGTAGCAAGGGTGGTATCAACTAGGTGTAGGAAAAACTCTCTCCTGAACTGCTCCTCTGCGGTTGACCTGGTCTCTTCTCTATTCTCGTTGTTGAACTTCCTTTTTGTTTTTCTCTGCCGGACCTCTGGCCAGATCATCTCCACCTCTCCAATCTCCCTGGCATCTACTCCTGCAGCATTTAACCCATGCTCCCTAAACTCTTGGAAAAAATCTACCACTGCAGTGATTTCCTTCCTCACTGTTTCAATGGACACTCTGGAGCTCTGAAGGAGTTTACTGACTTTATTAATGTGGTACAAAACATTGTACCACACCAGAATACTCACCAAGATGGGCCATTTCTTCATTTCCTCACTGATGCTCAAGGCACTTGAAGCACACTCTGAATCCCTCTTCTCTTTGGCATAGTCATGGAATCCAATGCAGGTTGCTGTGGGAAGGACATCCTTTATGGTATGCGAGCTTTAACCGATGAGCCACCGGGGCACCCTACGTTGCTACTAGGGGTGTCAACATCTACACGTGTAAAAGGTTACACGGATAACAAATCATAACCGTTTAGAAAAATCAATAACCGTGTACACGTCATTTTTATCCTCCTTCTTCATTTCTCACCAATACATATAGTCGCCTATTTTTAGGGGTGATAATGTTGCCTGAAAGCTTCAGATAATAACATTAACTAACAATACACTTAAATGTTCCCACTAGGGCAGTTATATGCATGCAGATGCATGGGGCACGATGTTACCTTGATAATAATAATAATAATTATAAAAACCACAGCCACAGCTAGTGTTGCACCACATCAAGAATAGGCTGCGGAGGACTTGAGAAGAGCGCTGCGCTCATCATCGTCGACATGTGCAAATGTCGATCAGCTGAAAACAAACACTTTTAATGGCTTGTTATTTTAGCCTGTATTGTTGCGTGTTGTACATTATATTGTTGGTGTTCTGTCGGCTTTTCACGACCTGATCACGCATCCTCGCGTCTAAAGAGGAGGAAGAAAACACATTTTTTTCGCCAATTTTAGTGAATAATTGTGAGAGTGCCCCTCTGCTTTTTAACTTTGTGGATATAAAGGTGAAGTCTTTTCCTCTCACTTCAGCTTACTTTGGCTTCTTTTAGAGTTGCTTTCTCTCGCCAATTCCACATTACTTTTACTATGAGATGCATATATCAAAATTCAGACGCAGCTCCCGTTGCGAGAGAGGGGTGCAATTTGCACTTCAAGTTAAAAAAAATGTACAAAAGTGAGCAATAGTTAAAACAGTGGTTAAAAAAGAAGGTTAAACCTTTTTCAGCTTTCACTTGTAGGCCTACGTTTTCTTATCTGTCAAAATGATAGAGGATTTTATTTTCAACTCATTTAACTTTCTGTGGTTACAAAATGCAACCGCGATAGAAAAAGCTCATAAATCTCCGAACGTGTAACCAGGTACACGTCGGTAAGTAGTCTCGTGTACACGTGTAGAAAAAATTGTAAACGTTGACACCTTTCGTGTCACGTTGACACAATGACAACGTTGTCATTTTCTTGAATAACGCTGAATCGCGCACATCACTAGGCTCGGGTCGGACTAATCAGTGCCCTTGCAGTCTGCTTCGCTTTGACGTGCAGTTAGAAAATTTTCAAGGTGCACGGCAAGCGGCGCAGAGGCTCTGCGTAGCGACAGGGTCGATTAGAAGCATAAATCCAGCTTAACACTGGCGATGTTAGCAATATTGCAGGAACTACAGGGTTGAGGTAGACTCAACTCCAGATCACCGGCGCCAGAGTGGCCATCTATGGGTTGCGGCTCACCCTCGTTTTCTTCAGGGTTGTCATTATTGTCGTTGTCTGTTTCCACTGTATTTGTCGAAGTTACCTCACCTGGGCTCTCATCGCCGGCAGTGACTGGCGGCGGTGACGTTCGCTGAGGTGCTACCGCAAGTTGCATCTTGAACAACGTTGATGTTGTTGTCGGTGTCATGTGTAGTTGTAGGGGCCTTAAAAAAGCTAGTTAATTTGGGCATTACTGCTATACATTTTTGAGCGTATTCTCATTTTTTCTATTTAACCCAACTGCTTGGATAGTGTGGTTTCATCACTGATCTATATATAATAACTGGATAGCTGATGACGTCATAATTTTGAAGTAACCGTACCGCCATATCGGTATGCCTAACTATAATCTCAGATTATTACTCACATAGAACACTTTGCAGCCTACAATATAATTAATTGAGTAGATATCTTTCCACAAACATGGAAGAGGCGGTATTTTATGTTTCCTCCTCAGATCGACCTGACTATGAAAAATGCCTCAAGGACCGCAGATTTAACTACAGCAGGCAATAGTTGCATGTGCCTTTTACATTTTCAATGGACAATATCAGCATTTGACAGTATGACCAATGAGTGCTTTCCATCGGAAATCTATACAGGTTTTTCTACATCTCGCCTAAGTGGGGCAGTGGTACAACGAAATTTAAATCCAAAATCATTGACGCTGAAGAAGACAAGATGTCAATCCTGCACGTATTATTATTATTCTGCGAGGGGGGATTTAAGAACTTCATGAGAAAATAAATTAGCCGTAAGCTTGCATCATATGTACCGTCGTCTTTATTTTAGAAACACTGGGTGTGAGATTCAATCACGCTTGGCGCATATGTAAGTCCCAACGGGGCCTCAGGCAGTTGCCTACCTAAACCTTATAGTTAAGTCCCCTCTTGCCAGGTCACATTTTAAACAGGAAAAAAACCACGGCATTTGATTTTGTTGAATACGGTATAAATTCCAAAACAAAAAGCAGCAGTAGCAGCCTAACCTTTTTCATGAATCCATCCTCCAGAGACCAATCCAGCAGAAGGAACCCTCCAGTCCTGTTTCATTCAAAATAATTCCCCTTGACCATGTCCTTACTTCATTTAAATCCTGTAAATGTAATGGAACACTTCAGGCAAGCTTTTCTTTTTCTTATAAATAGCGTTGAACGTTGAACGGATACAATCTACTTTGCTGATACGCATAGGCTTATATGCTCTTATGTTTGTTCGATAAAGGTGTTTCAGTTACTGTGGGAAGTTTAAACACTCGGGAATTGGATAAGAAACAAGCCAATCAATACATCGTTACCGGGGAAGTTTCACGAGGGCGTGAACTATAGATACAGTCGGCAACAAAGGGAACGCCCACAAAGATGATAGAGCCGAGGGGGAAAACAAACCGGTCTCTGCCATTAGCCATAATGCCAAAGAGTTGCTGTGTGCCCTTTTGCACCACAAATAAACAAAAAAAAATCACCAATTAAAGTCTTACACAAAGGAGGACAAAATGGCTTCAAGCTATCAGAAGAAAGGACGAGTTTGGCAGATTATAGCGGGACCCACAACAAAACGTGTATGTCTGCAGGCCACTGAGTCGGATCATTTGCCCAGGCTTTTAAAACATAAGGACAACAATCCAACCCCAGTATATTTAATTTTTAAACATATAAATCCTTGCCAGCAGGCAACAGCAACTCAAAGTACGTCATGACAACTTCTTGGCATTAGCGAGACAAGTTTAAATTCCGCGTTTTTACAGTATAGTGGACGGGCGGTAAGGATTGCTTTCCCCCCCGGCTCGAACCAGATGTGACATTTGTGGGTGTTCCCTTTGTTGCCGTCTGTATCTATAACTGTACAGTTATGCAGAAGAGCCTGAGTATATAATTGAATGATTGGCTAGCAACACCAGTAGTTGGGTGGATATAAGGAAGCCCTGAATTTGTCAGTGGAGGAATCTATGCGTAAATCCTCAGTAGGGAACTATGCATTTTTTGTGTGTGATGACTGTAATTGACAGTAGAATGTGAGAGAATCAATACCATGTTGAATTTTTTGCTTCAGAAAACTGATTTTTCTCAACCACTAATTGGAATACTGTTGGCTCACTGCAACAGAAGTGGTTGCTACAGATGACAATGATTTTTTCTGTCGCAAGAGATCATTTTTTTTAAAACTGCTGGATAGATACCATAGGTCAAGGATATTGAACAGTTTACACACCAGACTGAGCTGAGGAGTTTAATTCATGCAACTCATGAAAGACAGGGATAGGAGTGAACTAGTCATTATTCAAGACTAGGGCTTCTCAATGTGGGCGGTACCGCCCCCTGGGGTGGCGTTCGGACAACTTCGGGGGGCGCTGGGAACGTGAGGGCTGAGAGCGGTGCTTCAACAATCGCCAAAACTGTGCAGTTTTCATTATGGGGTCTATTCTCCCATTAGCGCATAAGTCCTTTTTTACGCGATTCCAGTTAAGTACTTTTGAGTTACGCGTATTCTCCCCTATGTGCTTCGATCACGCCCACAGCGCTTAACGTCAGAACGTAGGTGGCCTATGAAAGAGGTGTGACTGATCCAAAAGAGAGGCAGACTCTGTCCCAAGCTCAATGATTATGGCTATCAGGAAAACATGGAACAAGGATTTTCTGATTAACCATGAAAATGCAGTTGTGGTCTATGAAAAACACAAACCAGACTTTAAATTTGAATATCGTGGGCCTGCAGATAAAACCTTGTATCTCCAAACTGATAAGAAACCAAAACTCATATGTCCACTATTCTTATATGCAATATTAAACTTTTTTATTTTAAATTATATAAAAATTTTTATATTGTTATTTTTAAATTTTATATATTTTTTAATTTTCCTGTGAAGTTTATCATTTTTGAAGATACAAGGTTTTATCAGCAGGCCGACGATAGGCCGCTGTAATCGTACGCCTATGTATGTCTGTGCCAATTACTAGAAGTAATGCAGACATCTCTTTTTCATTTCTTATTCTAACCACCATGGCATTAAAGCTATGCAAACAAAAAAATTGACGCGATAATGAAATAATAAATAAAGAATTTAGCGCTGCTCAGCCAGCGCAATCAGAGCATTGAAAATGTGCCCCTCCTACACTAGCCTGTTTGTTCCATGGAAGACAGGGAAGAGGACAAGTAGAGAACATTCTAGTCACACAAAAATAACAATCAATGACAGTTTATATGATCTCATCTAAAATTGCACGCTTGAAATTTCAAACTACTCCGATGTCAGGTTTGCAACTAAAGGACAAGGCAACGCTTTAACAAGCAAAGGATTCTTACCCCCACACGCAGAAAAAAATCTGCGGGGCACTGTAAAAGCCAGGCTCTCTGCACACCAGAGAAGTGTGTACGCAACAAGTGGTGGGCAATCATCATCCCCGGTGCATTTCACTGCACTGGAGGAGGAGGTGGCATCCACTCTTTCTGCAGTGGAAGTGCATGGAGAATAACTTGGAGTGGATACGGATGAAGGAGGGTAACGTAAAATGGTCCTTTTTATTTGCCTACACTCAAAGTATCACTGTGATAGATACTGGAAACCAGCTTAATATGGTTTCTAATACAAAAGTATTTATTGTATTTTTTGGCATCTCAAGCAGTTACGTAGTACATAGGCATCATGGGCCGAGCCAGGGAATTTGGCGCAGATGCTTAATATGCGCGTATCATGATCGCACACAACCTGAACATTAATGCTGTGCCGACGTCTGCAGTCTCTGTACATATTATTAGTGGAAGGGGTTCTGATTGCAACGGTAGTACAATCAATGGCTCCCACAACACTGGGGAACCTGGCGACCCGGTAGAACCCCCCTTAACTCAACGTCTCTCAGCTGGTGTTTCGGGGAACTTTATTAAGTGGCTGATGTGGTGCAGTGTAGCGTCAACCAATGTGTCAGACACCTTGACACAGACGCCTGTGATATGCGAGTGACATCACCAGCCACTCTCTGGAACGACCCAGATGCCAGGACCGACAGCGCAGTTGTGACCTTGATGACCACCGGTATGTTTGTAATTGTTTGTAATGCGTTTAACTAATTGGAGAACAGGCTGTTGCACAATATCATACAATGATTTTGTTTGATAATTTATTATGGTTATGAGAAATGTAGTTTAGAAATAAGGATGAACAATCGAATATTGAATGTCTCAACCTTTACCATGTTAAATAAAATAAAATTAATGTTAAAATTCGGCCTATAACCAACATCAAACGCAATATTCCATTTCGCCTTATGCTGGCGCTTGACCTTAATACAGCCCTCAAAAGTGCTTTACAGAAAAAGCGCGTAAGCCAGGGGTAGAATACGCGTAAGTTTTATTTGCATGAGCAACACCCTGAAACGCCCCGATTTTGGCCTTGCTCCGCCCCAAGTGCGTAACTTCCTTCGGGCCGCGTAATGCACAGACTTAAGTCAAGGGGAGAATACGCTTAGGCTGAAAAGCGTGTAGCTACGTGCTTTTTTCGACTTAAGCGCATGGGAGAATAGACCCCTATGTGCTTTATGTCCGCAAGCATCTACATCTGCAGAAAGGAGTTAATTGCCTGTATGTTTCCCAGTCAGCTTTATCCCTTGTTTGCCGAAATTTAGCCCAAGCCTTATCTCTCTGCCTAAAGATGCTTATGAGGTCAGAGCTTATCCAAGGTAGGTGTCTACCTTTGACCTTACAGAATTTCAAAGGAGCGTCGTTGTCTTTGACAGCAGTGAGCTCTGAATGTAAAAAGTCCCAGGCATCCTGAACATTGGGCATTAATTGGTACCCATCCCAATTAATAGAGACAAAATCATTAATATAAGAGTCTGTAATAATTTGCTTATATTGTCGTATCTTTATTAATTTTCGAGGAGATTTATGTATCTTGATTTTCCATATACTGTACAATAGATGACTGAGTGAACACTAAAACAGTTTGATAAAATGCCAGATGTAATAAATCTGTCCGAATGAGTAACCATTATCCAATCTAATAAAGACTGAGATGTTTGGGTGATGCGAGCTGGTTCCTAAAGGCCCAGTCACACAGCCGATCACGCACGAATCACTCACAAATCACGCACAAATTGGGTTTGTGCGTGCTTGTGCGTTGAGAAATTGACCAATTTTTCGGGGGGTCGGGGTAGAAATCTCGACGAATCACGCATGAATCACGCATGAACCACGCATGTATCACTTACAATCACTGACATATCGCACACGTCGACGCATAATAGCAAACACGGTGCAGTATTCCACGAACATTCGACGCACGCATCACCGGCGGAGCACGTCCAAACACGAACGCTTCACGTACATTCCACGTACAAGCACTTTCGTTCCGCGCATGTCGACGCATGCCCCACGGATGAATCACTGACGGATCACGCACGAAAAACGCACCTTCGGCGTCACTATCGCTTCGGTTCAGCGCATATAAAAAGCGGTGAACGACGGGAGTTCCTCAGGACCTTTCGCCAATCAAGAACACTTCAAGAGATGCCACCCAGGAAAGCTCGCTTGCCCTCAAAGACAAGGGTGCAGAAGAAGAAAGCTGCTGAAGAAGAAGTCCATGTAGATCCACCAGAAGCTGCTGCTGCTGAAAAACCTGCTGCTGGTGCTGCTGCTAGGAGGTCCCGTAGGTCTGGAATGGCAAAAGTGCCCGAAATGGCTGCTTTTATATGCCAAAATACATACGTGAGTTGTCAGTGGTTCGTCAGTGGAACATCAGTGAATCATCAGTTTTCTGTCAGTCAGTCGTGCGTCGGAAATGCGTCACTCGTCAGTGGATGTGCGTCGTCATGCGTTTTCCATCAGTGATATGTCAGTTATTCGTCAGTTTTACAATTGATTGTCAGTGGAATGAACGTGATACGTGCGCGTTTCATGCGTGATATGAACGTGGGACATCAGTGGACGGACGTGGACGTGCGCGGATTCAAACCAGTTCTGACGCATAAGCACTGACGGCCGACGAGTGTCCCGCGCATAGTTACGCATACTCGACGCATAAACTACGCATGCCGACTCATGAATTACGCACACCAACGCACAGTTGTGCGTCGGAAAATTTTTGAACCGTTCAAAACTCAAAATCACGCACAAACCGCCTTCGACGCACATCCACTTACAATCACTGACAGTCCACGTTCGTTCCACCTACGAATTACGCATACGACGTACGCTCCGCGCAGAAACGAAAATCTGTGTGTAATTCATGCGTTTTCGCTGTGTGACTGGGCCTTTAGTTAGTGGAGTGAGGAGAAGCTTTTCCAGATTGGTTTTATCTTTCGAGGAGGATCTATCTATCCTGTTGATAAAATCAACTAAAATGACCATTTCAGTTTTACATGGGATAGAGTCAATAGTTTAGAATAGACATTTGGAGGATTCTGCTGGGACAGACGGAGGTCTATATATGTTGCCAATGCTTATGTATTTGTTCTGATGAAATGTTATTTTCACAAAAAGGCATTCAAAGTGAACTGGTTCAACTGTGGGTGTAATTCATTCAGAAACCAAGTTAAAGGAAACATATGTGGCAACACCACCTCTCCTACACCTGACAGCTCTATAGTTCATATCCAGGAATACTGACTTGATTGTTGGGGACTTTGTTATTGAGCCATGTTTCAGACGATGTAATGATATTAGGGTGATAGTGAACTACCCAAGCACGCAGTGAATCAATTTAGGTCAAAAGACTTTGAATGTTCATGTGGATCATCTTTAGGCCTTTAATATTATTCATTGGCAGTGAGAGTTCATGGTGAGAACACATACTATGATGATAATATTAAAAATTAGGGCAGGGAAAATCAAAATGAGGAGAGTTGTGAAAGGCTGTGATAACAAAACACATACAGAAAATACAAAAACTCAAAACATACAACAAGTCAACAGAAAACACAGAAGTTGGCCCAGCAGCCCCAGTCGTCTGAACCCAGGGCCTCTCTATGAAAAAGCTGAATTCATTCTTTTACAATGACTACTGGCAGTCCATGAAAGGCTGTCTGTCTACATTTGACATAGAACTGTGAAAGAAAGCTCTCAGAAACATCAAGTAAATACTCAATGGGACAATACAAACATAGAATAAAATAAAAAATGCCATTAGAATCAGCAAGCCAGAGGGCTGTCATAAAGACTTAAGAACAGCTGGACAAATACAAACACGATTCCGCGACAGTCCAGAATACGGTCAACCGAATGTAAACAAAAACACAAAAAACTTACGGCAGGTAAGTAAAATCAAACATCCAGAGGGATAATCAAGTGATCAGAAAATTAGTAAAAGTAGACCAATAGGAGGTTCATATTGCGTCGCAATAAATTCTATCGCAAAATGTATAGAATTATAAGCACTATTCTGGTCTTCGTAAAACCTTCATAAGCACAACCCAGTGTTTAATTAGTGGACTACAATAAAAACACACATCCAAAACATTGCGCACCCCTGATGCATATTACAAAAGTACTATGGTTTTTTTGGTAAGCAGCCTGCTTTTTTAACATGTAAATATTATTGTCATTCAATTAGTTTTAGTCTTCTGCTCATTAACGTCCATGAAAGTTGTAAAATCATCCCCAAGATTCAAATAATATTGTGTCCTGTTTCACTGCTCTTCAGGTTGAAGAAGACTGGAAATATGATGCCATGGGGATTGACCACATATTTATATGGATGTTTATCATTGCATGACTGCTGGACTCGATTGGGCTCTTTCTGGCACCCAGGCAGGCGGGCATGATTTACATCCACCCCACTAGCACCTGGGCACAGTTGGCAGTGACAGCATGCAGTTGCCAAATGTGCTGGACTAAACTTCGCAAAATGCTGTCTGGGACAGGACTGCACAATGATATGAGTCATGATGTATTTCTCATTCATTTTTAGACTCAACTATGTAGCAATTTGCCCACAATTCAAAGGAAGGAAGAACTGGTTCTGCCTCCATGCCAAGGTGCTATGGTATGATGTGTCACAAAAAAAGTGAAAAAATTATGTATTAATGGAAACTGTGAAACATGTTGCACAATGTCTGAAGAAATAGAGACAATTTTGTTGAATTGCTTTTGACTTATATTTACGACATTTATGGTTGAATTCTTTTACACAACAAAAATAAACATATAAAAACTGGGCCAAACCTTATGAGCTCTCTGCTATGACCCATACTGTATAAACAATGGCATGATGAACAGCAAATGCACTCTGTAAATGTACTGGTGCTCCACGATGCTTTGATCTTCCTTTAAAGCCCCCTATGCTACTGTCTCACATGATGAAATTACACAAATCCCAGGCAGATTATCACTAACCCAGGTGGCATTACAGAGTTTTTTTTCCCCCAGTTTTTCATTCTAAAACTGAAGTTGCTAAGATATAATATGGACAAATGGAAATCAGAAAATGGGTCAGGAATGGCAGCGATTCATGTTCATCCTATAACAACACAAAAAGCAATCCAAATTTTTTCCCAAATGACAGCACATTAATAAAAATGTTAATTACTTCCAAAACTGTTTCCTAAGCGCTTTTTGGCCTTATGTTACAGAAGCTTAACGATCTCATGTTTGCAAGAAAAAATTCATCAGAGACAAAACTATCCCGTGAAAGTTTTTTGCAGTAGGCTTAGTATGTCCAAGGTTGTAAACAACTGATGTCCTCTTGATGCATTTTACTCCAAATCAAAACAATGCTTCAGCAATTTCCAGTTCTTTTAATTAAAACAAATTTCATATTTCAGAATTACAGATTAAACTGAGAGAAACACAGTCATGATAAAATATTAATTTTTCCTTAGAATGATTGAAAAGTCTTTAATATTACAAAACATTATGTAATATATTTTGCTGTTATGTTAAACTGTCAGTTGATCTATGCACCCAAACAATCTGCTCCTCTTTTAGTAAGCATTTCTCAGTGCATGTATGTATGTTTCTCTTTGTTAATTTATGGAGATGTCATGGGTTATAATCTGTCCCAAGCTATTAAATATTGAAAATCGTCGAGAACAGTTTTAACTGTTGAGAACTGCCACAGACCATTTATGTTCAATGATCCACCCGGACTAAGGGTGGTTAGGATGCAGAGGGCTTAGGTTTGGCCAGGTTGGCTCGCACCCGAGCCTGGTCCACAGCATCCAGAAGGTTCTTTGAATCCATGGCCAGGGTGTGAGCAGCAGCCAGCATTTGCCTTTTGCACTCCTCCTTCAGGGAGGTAACAGCGTTCTGCTGAGCCAGCCGCATCTTACTGATCAGTTCCGCCATGTCTTTATTCAACAGCTTCTGAGTTCCCTCGATCTGGGGGAGAGACAAAACTTTCACTCCTCAGTTACTGAAACATGCATTCAATGTTCCAGGATTTTGAGTTACAAAAAAATTCAGCAATGATTTTCATATAGAGGAGGATGAAAATTTTCATGTTATCTTTTTTTTTTTTTTTTTTTAAATGTGGCATCTCCAATCCCACCCGAATCTGGAATGCCCAATTGGTGAACTATGTACAAAGCTTGCTCGTATGCGACCCCTTGCTGCCAATTCAGGAGAGTGAAGACAGTTAGCGGCTCTCCTCCGAAGCACACGCCTGTCAGCCTGCTGCTTCTTATTCACTCATTGGTTGAATCTTCGCAAGTGTAAAAAGAGGAATAGCAGACTAAGCAGAGAGGCCCCGGCGTCCCTCCCAAGCCACTTCCTCCAACTCCTCCTGGGGAATCCCAGGCAGTTCCCAGGCCCGCCAGGAGATAAAGTCCCTCCACCATGTCCTGGGCCTGTCTCGGGACCTCCTCCCAGTTGGAAATGCCCGGAAAACCTCAAAAGGAAAACATCCGGCAGGCATCTGAGCCAGATACCCAAACCGCCTCAACTGACTTCACTTCACTTCATAAAATGGGTTCACAAGTATGTGGCATGCAAATCACACTGAAAAATCTTAGCAACACTGAAATGAGCTGTTGGGTCTTCTTCCATTAACCATCCCCAAAACATAAATAATAGTGGAAAGATAAGTCCAAGCATGGCTTTTATGGGAAAAGCATTCATGTTCATCACCTGGAAAGGCCCATTCATACTATTGTTAGACCAACCTATTTGATTTGAACGTAACACATGGAGAAAGGGACACTATTTAGAATTTTCAAAGTTTTGGTTGCTAATTTCTTTATTCGAAAAGGAATTTACAGTCTTGCAGAGCACATTTCTTTATACGTTTCTTGCAAACATTATTTGCTATAGGAAGCCGTTTTATGGGCATGGTTCCAAGCGTAACTGGAATGGACACTATATGTTACGTTAACAACCACTACTTTCAATGGAAAGTTTCGGCGTAAGATATGATTGGGGAGTGATATTAAGAAAAGATGGCAAGAAACAGTAAAAAGGAATAACACGACACAAAAATTGGCTGGATGAATGCAAAAATAGGCTTTTTTTTCATAAAAATAATGCAGTACAGCAAGTGATGTCACACTGAGAGGGGATTTTGTGTCCTGTGGTGATGGATTTTTTCTTTTTTTAATCACACGGTTCCATAAAGGTACATCATTTTATCTGTGGTATATGGGATGGAATATCCGTCACTATGGTGGGTTCTCCCCTCAATTGCCGGAAAAACTCCACAGCTCGGGTGCCTTTATTGTCACACTATGATTTGTGACCCCATTTCATGAAGTGACCCTTCTCTCAATGGAGAGGGGCAGCAGTTCTACTCTGAGCCTCTCCTAGATGTCCAAGCTCCTCACTCTATCCCTTAGGTTCAGCCCAGCCACCATGCGAAGAAAGCTCATTTTGGCCACCTTCATTTGCGATCTTGTTCTGTTAGTGGTGATCTTTCGGTCACTACTCAGAGCTTACCATGTGTGAGGGTTGGTACATGGATGGACCAGTAGGTTAAGAGCTTCGCCTTTGAGCTCAGGTCCTTCTTAACCATGACGGACATATTTTGGCCCTCAAAAATATGATTCATCTTGCAAAATAATAATAATAATAAATAGATAAATTCATACAGTTTCTACTAGGCTTTTGCACTACTTGGTGCTGGGCCTTAATGAACTGTGCGGAAGGTGGACGATGATGAAGGCCATGACAGGACCAGAGAAAAGCATCTTGCCACAGAAATCCTTCTCAACATACGCTATGACGCAGGCCAAGCAAAATCACTATTGACTCTACTCGAAATATTGCAGGCATTCTGATAGTTATTATAATCACTGACTGACCTTAAAAGATATAATGAAAGTCAACAAATTCATGTGAAATACTGTTTTGGTGATTTGGCGGTGCCCTGTACGGCAGCGGCTGCACTGGCTCCTGACCATACTAAAAATTCAGGCCTTACCGATCAAAGTTATATTTATTTTATAAAGTTAAATTAGTTTATGATTGAGAGACTGTATTAGACTCATGTACAGTATCTCACAAAAGTGAGCACCACCCTCACATTTCGACAATTAATTTTATCTTTTCAAGGGACAATGCTACAGAAATGAAACTTGAATATATTCTACAGTAGTCATTGCACAATATGTGTAGCAGTGTAGATTTACTGTATTGCACAAATAAATGAACAGTCACTATTTCCAAAATGGATGGCAACAAAATTGAGTACACACCCCAATTGGTAATGGTCAACCAAGCAATGAAACGTGTCTTATTCATCATGTTCATGCTTTTGTCTGTTCGACTGGGCCATATGAGGTTGGGTAACGTGTTGAAGGTTTAAATTGTGGTGCTTTGGGTGCAATGCTCTCATTCTGATCACTGGATGGTCATCATATCTCCTCAAGGGAAAGAGCTCTCTGATGATCTGAACAAGAGGCCTGTCGGCCTAGAGAGCTCCACTGAAGATGAGTAAAATGTCCATGTCATAACTTAAGAAATCCTTGAAAACTATTGCACTATTAACACATGACACATTTGGTAACCAGAATATACTGTGAACCAGTTTGGAATCTCAATTTATGTAGCCGTGGTCGTCAACACCGGTCCTGGAGGGCCGGAGTGTCTGCTGGTTTTTGACGTTATTCTGCACTTAATTGATGAATGAAAGCAGTTCATTATACACTTAACTCATCTAACCTGGTGTCTTAGGTTTAAATAGGGTAGAGAAAACCAAACTCAGCACACCCTGCGGCTCTCCAGGACCAGGGCGTGCTACCCCTGCCCTAAACACTTTTATCTTTACTTTGAACCTCTACTTTGTCCAGATTACAATTATGCTCAATGTCCAACTACATTGACAAATCTTGGTTTCCACATGAACTTCTGTCACAACCTGCATGCCTGTTTAATTGGCTCTTGGAGTCTTGTGGGTAGTTCCTGGTAATTGATTGATTGGCTTATTATTTCCTTAGTGCAGGAGTATTGCTAACAGCACAGGGTGTGCCGAGTTAGGTTTTCTCCACCCTATTTAAAGCGAAGATACCAGGTGAGATGAGTTAAGGGTGTAATCAACTGCTTTAATTCATCAATTAAGTGCTAAGCAATGTCAAAATCCAGCAGACACTCCGGCCCTACAGGACAGGAGTTGACGACCACTGTTATGTAGTATAACAAAAGAACCACACTGCAAATTAATCATCTTACCAGCAAGCAATACTAACAACTAACAAATACCCACCAGGCCGGTTGTTGAGATATTAATGAACGACTGAAAAAATTAGCGCAAACGCTGATTTTCGAAGTCCAAAATACAAAATTTGTCAAAAACTGGGATGCAGAATTTTCTCATTTGCGCAGGGAATGTTCATAACATCATAAGGAAGGCTGCCAACAAATAAGACAAAACACTCATCCAAAATTACAACTGCCTTCCTGAAGAAGGTAAATGTGAAGGTGATGGCGGAGCCAAGTATGTCTCCAGCCTTGATTCCCATTTAGCACCTGTGGGGCATCCTCAAGAGGAAGGTGGAGGAGCAGCAGACGTCCAACATCCACCAGCTCCATGATGTTGTCATGGAGGAGGATCCCAGCAACGACCTGTGCAGCTCTGGTGAATTCCAGGCCTCGGCGAATCATGGCAGTGCTGGACAACAATGGTGGTCACACTAATTTGGCATGTTGATGGTGAGGTGTACTCACTTTTGTTGCTACCCATTTTGGAAGTAATGACTGTTTGTTCAGTTATTTGGACAGTGCAGTTAATCTGCACTGCTACACATATTGTACAATGACTACTCAAGAATATATTCAGGTTTCATTTCTGTAATGTTGTCCCTTGAAAAGATATAATTAATCATCGAAATGTGAGGGATGTACTCACTTTGGTGAGATACTGTACATCCAGTGGTTTAGCAATCGTGAATCATGATACTTTAGATACTTTCATGATCTCAGAATACAACGGTTGCTGGACCCTGGTGGCTGACTCAGTAGCAGAATGTCCATCCAGCACAGCCTGCATTCGGAGACTGAATAGGCGTTATAAGAAACAAATGTTTGGCACTCGCCAGGGATCAGAGCTTGGCTGAGGGCAACCCCCCGCAGAACACTGCTCCCATATATTCTGCTTGCTAACGTTCACTCTTTGGAAACTAAACTGGATGAGACTGGATTTAAAAACAACGCATGAGACGAGAGACTGCTGTGTTCTGATCTTCAAGGGGATGTGGCTGAATGCTACTGTTCCTGAAATTACCATTCATGTGAAGGGGCTAACAATCTTCTGAGGCGGCAAGGAGCTGCCTCCGTGGTAAATCTCAGGGTGGGTTTGTGTGCATTGATATTAACAACAACTGGTGCAATAACGTAACAGTGGTCTCAAGCCATTGCTCTCCAGACATAGAGTTTTTGAAAATAACGTGTTGCCCCTACGATTTGCCATGGGAATTCACTGTCTCAGCAATCACAGCTGTGAACATTCCCCCCGGTGCAGACACAAACCCTTCAATGCAAATGCCAAATCAAGCCAATCCTCGCCTGTTGCGCATGAACCTATTTAAAGCTCGATGAAGGATTTGCGTCACAGAAACTAGAAAAGTTATTTCAATGACGCAAGACCCTTGTCTCATTTGGAAATTCAATTATGGAATTATTCAGCAATTAAATTTCGGCATTTTGTAGACGCCGGAGTCTATTCTGTGCAGAGGGGCTCAAGAGGCCCTGAATGCTCTCTATTATTCCATCAGCAAACCACCCATCCAGACAGTGTGCTCATAGTTGCTGGGGACATTAACTGGGCCAAAATGAAGACAGTCCTTCAACTCTTCCACCAGCATGCGGACTTTTCCACATGGGTGGTTAGCACATTGGACCGAACAGACACAAACAAGTTCAAGTTCAAGTTGACTTTATTAGTACCTGTAGGTAGGTTTGTTCTGGAGGAAAAGGGAGAAGCCATCTCACTCATACACAGACATGGCACAGGGCAGATACAGACGACACGTTAAAACAGCACAGAAACAGACATGGCAGGTCCTCACACTGCTCACTGAACAGGATAAAAGCAGATAAAATTGCCTACAAGGCAAGGAACAATAAATAAATTAAGTTCGATTTCTAAAAAATAGAAATAATAAAATAACAAAATAGACCTCAGTAATAAAGTGTATTAAATTTTTTTTTTAGGAGAGACAGCAGCAGGGACAAAGCTATTCCTATAGCGTGTGGTCCTAGTTCTCAGGACTATGAATCTCTGTCCAGATGGCAACATCTGGAACTCACTCGCTAAAGGATGGGAGGCATCATTTGGGATGGAGCTGGCGAGCCACTGCAACTGTTTGGTGTACAGCGACTCCAGGCACAGCTGTGTTTCCCCAATCAGCCGATCAGATCATTTAATGATCTGGTTGAGTGAGCTCCTTTCTTTTAGGGGCAGGTTTCCGAACCATGAAGCAAGTGAAAAAGTTCAAACAGATTCAATAAAAGCATGATAAAAGAGTGTCATCATGGTCCTGTCAACATGGAAACGGGACAACTTCCTCAGACAGAACAGCCGCTGGTGTCCCGTCCTGCTCACAGCTTTGCAGTTTAAAGTGGAGTCAATGATTGTCCCGAGGAATGGTTCTGCAGGTGGTGACCACAGACTACTTCTCAGTTCCTATGCTTTCTGGCTGATGTTTTGGTCACTTTTGAATGCTGGCGGTGCTTTCACCCCAGTGGTAGCATGAGACGGACTCTAGAACCCACACAAGTGGCTGAATAGTGCAGCTCATCCAGGATGGCACATCAATGCGAGCTGTGGCAAGAAGGTTTGCTGTGTTTGTCAGCGTGGTGTCCAGAGCATGGAGGCACTACTAGGAGACAGGCCAGTACTTCAGGAGACGTGGAGGAGGCCATAGGAGGGCAACAACCCAGCAGCAGGACCACTACCTCCACCTTTGTGCAAGGAGGAACAGGAGGAGCACTGCCAGAGCCCTGCAAAATTACCTCTAGTAGGCCACAAATGTGCATATGTCTGCTCAAACGGTCAGAAACCGACTCCATGAGGATGTTATGAGTCAATCCACTAAGTGGCTTTATAATGCACCGTATTTTGAATTTATGAGCCATTTGTGCATGGTACACATCCTACCCAATCCCTGACTTGTTTTTGTTGTATTCCTTAACTTTATTTGTGAGGTGGATGCAACTTCTTGTTAGATTGTAGATTGTGCACTTGTCTTGAGTATTGTCTGATGATATAATCTGTCCGTCTATCTACCTATCTATCTATCTATCTACAGTATCTAATCAATTCAAAAGTGCTTTACTGGCATGACCAAACATCAGTTAAGTATTGCCGAAGCATACAACAATATGCATTAATCATAATAATGGCAATAAATATTAACAGCTAGTTCACATATAGCAAGTGTCTGCCACTAACATGGCAATATCCCCCGCCACCTCAATTTTATGTGTCCGTATGGACGGACGTACGGAGCGCAATACCATATCCCCTGCTTTGCGCTAATCGCGCGGCGGGGAATAAAAATATTGGTCAGGGTGCCCAGTGGAGTTCAATCACACCCCTGAGCGCAAAGGGTTTGATAGTTTGGTTCTGTTGCGATTGATGTGGGAATGAAAAAAAAAAACAAAACATTTCGTTAGCTCAGGGGCCGAAATGCCCCTCCGAAAAGGGGTCCTCATTTACACTTTTGAGAACAAGGCTGAAATTTACGTGGATATTTATCTTTATACCACTGGTCTAAAATATAGAACTTAAGAACACTTTAAAAATGGGGTTTGGATTTCAGAAGGGTCCTCGTGGGGGGTCCGAAAAGGGTCTAAATTACACTTTTGAGCACGAAGTTGAAACTTGCACTGGTGAATGCCCTTCACATAGTTGTCCAAAATACGCTAAATGAGAAAATATTTTTTTTTAAAGATATGCCGTTTGTAGATGCCTTGCTTGAAATGGCAGGAATTAGCAAAGCTGGAGACATACAGGCAGAACTCTCTCCAAGTCGTTTGGCACGTGCCAACAAAGACCTCAGCAGATTGCTACAGACAACTGAGGGAGGCTTTGAGATTCCATTCCCTGTCAAGTCAGAGTTTCTAGTTAACATTCAGGCAGGGAAGGCTGCAACAGTTGAAATCTTGGAGTCTTACTCAGCATCGACAGCAAACACAGGGAAAAACACAATGTTTTCATTGTAGAGTGTGTGGAGGATGCTGAGAGATTTGAGAAGTATTTCCAAAGTTCCACTGAAACCATTTCCTGACCAGGCTACAAGGAACAAGTGGGCCACCAGCCCGATTGTGAAGGAACTCAGGTGCATGAGGGATCTCTCTAGACGGAGTGCTATCATAGCTGCAAAGAGGAAAGTGGACTTGGAATACCTCCTACAATACCCTCTCACCCCTGTGCCTCTCACTATGTGTCGGATAGATGATACTCTGGTATTCATTGCACATGGAAATAAGTTGGACCTCTTCAGAGTCCTTGAGAATAAAGTCGATGAGCATGGTTCTCCAACATATTTGACAGCCAGTATCATTGATGGTAATTTCCTCCTGTGCTGTCTCTCAGCCAATCTCCCATCAAGATAAGCGGACTATCTGAAGTCATTCTGCAGTCAGTGCTGAAACATCCATCAAGGCAGGTAGACATTGTCTTCGACACATACGAGGAACCTTCCATTAAAGATAATGTGTGTGAGTGCCGAGGTGTGGAGGACAGTCTACAGAACAAGTTTGCCCCGGAAACCGAGACAATGAAGTCTTGATTGTTTAAACACCAGTTGCCAGGCTTTCTCTTGATTGACTGGGGGGATAAGTGACATATTACCGACTTGAATGGTCAAGAGCTCTATGTTGGGGTGGATACAGCTTGCATGAACTTCAGAAGAGTCAATTGGGA
Source organism: Gymnothorax reevesii (assembly GCA_029721435.1). Classification (NCBI taxonomy): domain Eukaryota; kingdom Metazoa; phylum Chordata; class Actinopteri; order Anguilliformes; family Muraenidae; genus Gymnothorax; species Gymnothorax reevesii. The sequence continues at coordinate 60,819,056 of CM056576.1, forward strand.
AGTTGAAGTGACATCAGTCCCTCGCTTGGAATGCAATCACTCAGAGGTAGACACAAGAATTTGTCTCCAGGGTCGTTCCCGGTCAAATTATCCAGATTTTGAGAAATTTCTGCAGGTCACCTCCTCAAATTTTTGAAATTATTTGAGTAAATATTCAAAACAAAATAGAAAGTCAAATATTAGGCCAGTATCTCAGATTAAGTTATAGCCATTTAATATTTGAAATTTTGGTGAACCCATTTTTAGCCAACTTTGGCAACTTATTGCTCCAGACTGGTTGCTTAGACAAGGCTGAAATTGGGTATACTAACCATGTTAATTCCCTAGAATGTGAAAATGGCCTTAGCTTCTGTTTATCTTGATCCAGTGTTGTACGGTAAAGCCTCAAAAGAAAAAAGAAAAAAAAAATTAGCCAAAAACACAAAATGCTCAAAAACGACACCACATTTTATGACCTGTAACTCACGGACTAAGATAAAAGGCTCGAAATTATCATTTTATGATATCTCTAAAAATGCAGTAATCCAAGTGATATCATTTGTAGAAGTTTTTAATAAAATAATTTCTAAGTAAATTTTTCCGGTTTTGGCCGGGGAAAAAAAAAAAAACCCATGTCACCAGTTATTAATCTCTCTGAAATTTTTACTGTGTTCTCAAGTGTGAACAGTGCCTGGAAAGAAAAAAACTTACTTTTATTGAATTTTTAAAATATGTTCTGAAATTATGTATTTTTTGTTGACTAAATGGGTATAGACCTGCTGCAAGTGCTGTTATTGTTATGGGTTAACCCCCGCCGGATACAAACTTGCATTCCAGTGGGAGCTAGGACAGGCTGGTATGACAATAAAAGATTTAATGAAGACCTTAAACACATGATAAAAGATAAAAACCAGGAGCGTCATCAAAGTCCTCAGGGATAAAATCACAGCATCAGGGTTAAAAGCAAATATGCTGCACCGATACAAACTGGCAATGGCCAGCCCTCCATACACACTTCGGTAATCGCCTCCACCCTAACGAGCAACTGCTGCAGCTTGTTAAGGTGGAGGTGAGAGAAAACCACAGGGGAGGGACTGCAAGGCCAAGACCCTTACAGTACCCTCACCCCGAGGCATGACTCCTGGCATGCTAGAAACCAGGAATGGACCACTGCACTCCGTTGACTCCCCTGGACTGGACCACTGCTCCCAACTGGCCCCTGGGCCAGGCCGCAGCTCTCCGCCGGTCCCACCGGCTGGGCCGCACCAGACCCATGTTTGGGTGGAGGCGATTACCAAAGTATATAGGGCTGGCCGTTTCCAGTTTGTATCAGTGCTGCATTTTGGCTTTTATCCTTGATGCTGTGATTTTATACTTGAGGACTTTGATGTTGTTCCCAGTTTTTATCTCCATGTGTTTAAGGTGTTTATTAAATCTTTTATTGTTATACCAGCCTGACACTTGGGTCCAGTTTCTCTCTCAGGTCCATGGTCCTAGCTCCCACTGATAGCAAGTTTGTACCCGACGGGGGTAAACCCATGACAGAATGCAGCGCCCATACTAGGACCCAGCCAGGCTGGGGGGGGGGGAGCGGCCCTGTTCATGGGGCTAGTAGAGGGCAGCGGTGCACAGGAGATGTGCGTGTGTTCTACATTTAAGAAAAATATCAACGCCCCATTTGACACTTTAAGGCATTAGGCATTTTAGCATTAAGGGTTTTACAATATATTAAGTCATACACAAATCATTTTATTGTTCAACAGGCAACAGATTATTGTTCATTAAAGCATTGTGGCGCATGGCAATTAGGGATACTCCTAGACACCGTTGGGATCACGATGAGGACGACAATCGTGTAGGTTCGCTTCGATCAGGCAGTTCTGGACAGTTTGAGGTGTGATACGTGTGTTGTGCCGACCACCTGTTTTATCTGCGGTGTGTGTTGCTGGTCTGAGGCAATCACGCAAGTCGAGAAGCCGGATGTGACAATCTTGTGCTCGTGTGGTCACACATGGACGACAAGGGTGAGATCGATTTGCTGTACTGCCAGTCTGTCTAAAACGAACTCTTAAATGCCCAATTGTCCAATAGTGAACATTCAGCTGTGCAGCAACCGCTCTGGACATTTCTGCATCCAGCAATCCTATGTTGCGTTCCCGCATGATTTGCGACACTTGTGGCATGGTGAATTTTGATGAAATTTGATATTTCGGGGTGGCCTTTCATTGTCCCCAGTTTTAGGGAGTGTCTGAGTTCTGTTCATGCTGTTTGAGCAGTGTCTGCACATGCCACACCTGTATTGTGGGTGGAATCAATGCATCACTGAGCAAGTGCTCACTGGCAGAGATGAACACAAATGTTGTATACAAATCAAGACGAATAACCATTTTGCACAATTAAGACATCAGCTCATTTAGGGCAACACATTTCATGTTACGTAAATAATTTACATGGGCGTTTATATTTTTGTTAAGTGTACACAAAGCCTGAAGGCCAGTGTTAGTGATGCTCAGGGAGGCAGTTCCCCATACGCACAGCAGAGTGGAGAAATGTTCTGTCCAACTGGTAGGTCCTGGAGTTTGTAAGGCAGAGAGCGTGTTCTGGTGTGGCTGTGCATGGGTGGTTCGTTGCCAGATGAGTGGAGGGGGAAGCAGATCCTGGAGGTCTTTGGGACAGAAGGGGGTGTGCATTTTATATAGTACAGTGACAGCAGCAACGTGTCTTCTATGGGCAAGGCTGGGGATGGAGAGTCTTTCCTGGGCAGTGTCTTGGTCGACCCCAATTATTTTGCGGGCCTTTCTCTGGATGATATCCAGGAGGCTAAGGTAATTCTGTGGAGCACTCATCCAGCACAGTGAGGCACATTCCATGATGCTGCGGACCTGGAGCCTGAAGGCAGCAGCACGGCTAACCATAGTGAGGTTACTGGACACTCTTCTGAGTGCTCTCAGTTTTTGACCTGCATGAGTGGAGATGTTGCTCAGGTGTTTAGTCCAAGACAGTTTGTGGTCTATTGTGACACCAAGGATGTCAAGCTCTTTTGTGGTGCTTGGCTGGTGACCACTGAAGTGCAGGTGCAGTTGTGATGGAGTCCTCTTCCTTGCGAGTACCATGAACTCACACTTGGATGGTGCGAAGGTGGTCTTCCATTGATCTCCCCAGATGGATAGTTGATAGAGATCCCGGTTCAGACTAGCCTCCATGAGATACCTGTCTTCTGAGGATGGTATGCAGGCATAGAGGGTGGAATCATCAGCGTACACAGCGTAAAGGTCATCAGCATAGATGGAGAATAGCAGGGGACCTAGGATTGAGCCTTGTGGTACTGAAGTGCTGATGGAGCAGGGAATGATTAGATCCTCATGAGCACTGAAATGGAAGGGAGTAATTTACCTTGGTGCAGTATTGGCATCCATTTAGATGACGCATGTCATTCACATACAAGAAAAACTGGACTATTGGGATTAGATACTTTCTCAAGTGAGGATACGGCCTTCATGCAGTGATGGTCTGGTTATCCGCAGATTGATTCTGTGTGTTGTCATCATGAGAAAATGTTTTTAACTTGCTATGAGAAGAATCAAAGGTACTCTGCTGATCCCAGAAACATTCATCACAAAAAAAGTAGCAGGCCTATATCCGTTTAGGTAACAAAAAATTTGGAAAAATCAAAAATTTCATAAAAATATAGCCGCAAGCGGCAATTCCGGGGTTCAAGCCAAGAAAGACCATTTGTAGTTGAAAGCTTTAACAACTTAATTAACAAGTGTTACCACTAAACGTGGCCATGTCCCCCACCAGGTGACGGGAATCGACTGGGGTCAGCGTATCACAAAATTACGCATTGAAGCCAAAGATGAATAAAATTGGTCAAAGCGTTCTCGAGATATCGCGTTCACAACAAACAGGATGGGACGGACGGAAGGCCGGACGGATGGAGCTGAATTCTATATCCCCCGTCTCGAATACACCTTGACACCAAAGATGAATGGAATCGGTCAAACCGTTCTTGAGTTATCATGTTGGCAAGGTATTTGTAAGAAGTCAAATGGTCGTAATGACCTTGAGAATAATGGCAAGGTCATGAAAATCGAGTGGGTTTTGAGCACCCCCCTAATACACCTTAACACCAAAGACGAATGGAATCGGTCAAACCGTTCTTGAGACATCACGTTCACAATGAAGGAGACGGGACGGAAGGACAGACGGACGAATGGCGCTGAATACTATGTCCCTCGCCTTTAATACACCTTGACACCAAAGATAAATGGAATCGGTCAAAACGTTCTTGAGACATCATGTTGACAAGGTATTTGTAAGTGGTCAAATGGTCGTAATGACCTTGAGAATAATGGCAAGATCACGTAAATCAAGTGGGCTGTGAGCACTTCCCTAATACACCTTGACACCAAAGATGAATGGAATCGGTCAAACCGTTCTTGATATATCACATTCACAACAAACGGGACATGAAGGACGGACAGACAGATGGACGGAGCTGAATACTATGTCCCCCGCCCCTAATACACCATGACACCAAAGATAAATGGAATCGGTCAAACCGTTCATGAGATATCACGTTCACAACAAACGGGACGGGACAAACAGACGGCCGGCCTGAATACTATGTCCCCCGCTCTGCTCGCTATCGTGGCAGCGGGGGAAAAAAACCACTTTAAAAGTATTTTGCAGGCATTTATGTGGACCTATTTTGCCAGTGAAATGATTGGACCAACAACTTATGATGTGTAGTCTGATTTGTGTTATGTTAGGCTATTTTGAGCATTTATGGCGCCCCCAACTGGTTGATTTGATTGAAACTTTCAGGCTATGTTTCAGGTTCTTATGTAGACATATCCTGTGAGTTTTGTAATGATTAGGAAAAACAATTTATGATTTATAGTCTGATTTGTGTTATACCACATTGCTTTGTTTTGCATTTGTAGCGTCCCCTATCGAACAATTTGAATTAAATTTTCAAGGTATGTATGAAGTACTTATATGAATATATCCTGTGAGTTTTATGGCTATAGGACAAACAATTGCTTATTTATAGTCTGATTTGTGTTATGCCATGCTGCTTTGTTAGGCATTTATAGAGCCCACTATCTGTCAATTTGAATTAAATTTTCTGGGTATGTTTCAGGTACTTATATGAATATATGTATCCTGTGAGTTTTATGGCTAAAGGACAAACAATTGCTGATTTATAGTCTGATTTGTGTCATGCCATGCCCATTTTTTGCATTTATAGCACCCCCTATGGGCCAATTTGCATGAAACTGTTAAGGTATGTTTCTGGTACTTATATGGACATATTCTGCAATTTCTGTGAGGATTGGCTCAATGGTTGTTGAATATTTTCCCCATTTACGTGCTACGCCACGCCCCTGCTGAAGTTCATTGGTCAATATCTTGGAAACGAAATGAGATTTCAACAAGCTTTATGCAATCTTTGATAAGCCTGGTCCACTGATGATCCACAGTAAATTTCAAAGGAATCGGACCAACGGCCTAGGAGGAGATGTCAAAAATGTGTTTTTCAGAAAATTCAAAGTTCCGGAAAAACAAATATGGCAGACCTTAAAGGTTCTTATATAAAAGTTGTTGAGTTTGGACCAAGGAATGTCTGCACCAAGTTTTGTGTAAATCGGACTTACAGCGAAGGAGTTATGACCTTTAAAGTGAAAAACTGTTTTTCTTGAATTATAGCACCATTATCAGGCCGATTGAGTTAAAAATGCTTTGGTCAGCATTTACACACAACTTCCAACAACTTTTATTGTAATAACAGCTTCCCGAGAGATTAATAACTGGTGACATGGTCATTTTTTGCCCCAATAAAGGGCGTTTTGGGGCAAAACTGGAAAAATTTACTTAAAAATTATTTCATTAAAAAACTTCCACAAATGATATTACTTGGATTACTGCATTTTTAGAGAGAGATATATCATAAAATGATAAAGATGAATTCTTGCCTTTCATCTTACTTAGTTCCTGAGTTACAGGTCATAAAATGTGCACTCGTTTTTGGGCATTTTGTGTTTTTGGGTGATTTTGAGGCTTTACCATACAAAAGTGGATCAAGATACACAGACTCTAAGGGCCATTTTCACATTCTAGGGGATGAACATGGTTAGTAAACCCAATTTTAGCCTTGTATAAGCAATCAATTTGGAGCAAAAAGTTTCCGAAGTTGCCTTAAATGGGTTCAACTCAAATTTCAAAGGGATATAACTTGAAAACTACACTGACCAAAACTTCCAACGGAACACTCGAGTTTATTGCAACACACGTCATTTTCTTACAATGAATTTAACAATACATAACAAATATTAAGATTCAAATCAAAAACACAGTTTTCGAGTCAGGAATGAAGAACAGATTTTTCCTGGTTTCCTGGATTTTTCCTGGTCAGTTGAAGGTCAGTATCTTGTATGGCCTCTTCTGGCGTCACACATAGCCTGGATTCTGTGATACATGGAGTCAATCAAATGCCGAATTTCAGCCTGTGTGATGCGGTCCCATTCCTCCTAGAGTGCTTGACACAACTGTTGGACTGTGGCTGGTTCTGGATCACGCCTTCTCACCCGGCGATCTAGAATATCCCATAGATGTTCTATAGGGTTTAACTCTGGGGAATACGCAGGCCAATCAAGACACTGAACATTATTCTGCCTCAGGTAATCCTGACAGACTCTGTCAACATGTGGTCTCGCATTATCCTTTTGCAGCGTTAGGCGATAGCGATGGACGAGTGGAACTGCGACCGGGGTAAGGATATCGTCACAGTAACGGGCCGCACTGAGGTTTCCATCGATGAAAATGTCGGTCGTGTCTACAGCTTATTCCAGCCCAAACCATCACACTGGATCCACTCCAGCGGTCACGCTGCAGGATGGTAGCGTCAGTATAACGTTCCCATCTCCTACGCCATACACGCAGTCTTCCGTCAGACACACTCAACTTGAACCTCGATTCATCGGAGAAGAGCACCCTGTTCCACCTGAGAGCATTCCAGCCCAAATGTGGCCTTGACCATCGCGACGGACGCGGCGACGTGTAGGAGTCAACACCAAACCACTGCAGGGACGTCGGTTGTGCAAGTCGGCTTCACGAAGGCGGTTGCGTATGGTTTGGTCGCTTATCCAGTTCTGGTGACGACCTCTGGTTTGAGCAGCAGTGACTGTCGCTGGCAGGAAGCGATTGCGCAGGTGCTGGAGACGAATATGGCGATCCTGCTGAGGGGTGGTGACACGTTGTCTGGGGGCATGTGGTCTATCATCGGTGCTTCCTGTTTCATTATACTGGCTCCAGAGACATGATATGGTCGTCACGTGGACGCCCAGGTTCCTTGCAACCCGTCTTTGCAACATTCCACCAGTGAGCATACCAACGGCTCGCTCTTGCTGATTTTGACCTAGGCGCGGCATAGTCACACGTTGACCCAGGCTTATGCAAAGGAATATTTAAGTTGCCCATTGCCACGGCTATTTATTGACCAAATTCTCAAAGGATTGGTCAATGAGTTCTACTCAACCTGACGGGATAGGCAAAATTCTAAACAATGAGCAATCAAGCGGAACAAGCTGCCCACACGACAAAATCAAAATAATTTTCTGAGCTTTTAAGTTGCAGTTGATGTATCATGGCTCAAAACCAATATCCCATTTTATGTACACCAAATATTTCAAAATTGTATGTGTTGTGTTGGAAGTTTTGGTCAGTATATTTGAGATACTGGCCTAATATTTGAGATTTTTTCTTTTTTTTTAACCAACATTCTTTTTATTGTTTTTCACAACAAAACAAAGAAAAACAACACATTACATGTACAACTACATGTCTTGAACAAACATGTTTAGCCCCCACCCTATCAATCTACTTCAAATCATGGTTGGGAATCAGGTCCATGAGCTCTGTACTATCATCTACTAGGCATTTGTAAATTTTGGATATTAAACCCCTACCTAAACAATTGATGTTCATTAACTTTTCTATGGTAGAAACTTCAGGGATCATTAATGTTTGATTTTGGTATATTCTAATGAAGTCTCTCAACTGTAAGTATTTTTTAAAATGTTTACGGGGTATGTTAAATTTGTCATCCATTTCTTCAAATGTCATCAGCACCTTTTGAGAGTTGTAGAGGTCTCCTATTTTTCCCAGCCCCTTAGTAGCCCAAGATTTGAATCCCCCGTCTGATTTACCAAGGGAGAAAGAGTCATTTCCCAATATTTGGCTGAAGACAGACAGAGAGGGTGTTTCTTTTCAATATTTTTTAACTTGATGCCAAACATCAATCATATTTTTCACAATAGGGTTTTTTGTATTCATTTTAAGGGATTTTGTGCTTGCTCAGTACAGGTATACTGGGAGGGGCAGACTTAGCTGGAGTTCCTCTATTTCTTTCCAGGGAGGAGCCTCTCTTTCTGTGAAGTAAAACAGCAGTGTTCTCAATTGAGCTGCCCAATAGTACCAGAGAGGACTGGGACATTTGAGTCCCCCTCTGTCATAGGGTAAGTACAACAGTGACAGTCGTGTCCGGGGACGTGTGTTATTCCATAAAAATCTGACAAATAATCTTTCAAGTTGAGTGAACAGGTTACTTGGACGAGGAAGTGGAAGATTCTGAAATAGATACATGAGTTTGGGCATTACATTCATTTTAAGGACTTTTATTTTCCCTATTAGTGACATTGGTATAGGTGTCCATCTTTCCAGTAACCTTGAGATTTCTTGCATAAATAGTTCATAATTACTGGCTACAATATATTTAAGTTGTGGGACAATTTAATGCCTAGATATGTAAAAATTTTAAATTGAGTGGCTATCTTAGGAGGACTTTTACTTTCCAATTGATTAAAGAACATAATTGACGATTTTGATTTGTTTAATTTATATCCTGAGATTTTTCAAAATACATTAATAAGTTCTAACAATTCAGGAGTGGATTTTTCCACCTTTCAAAGAAATATTATTACGTCATCCGCAAATAGAGCCAGACGGTGTCCCTGTTGTCCAATATGCCAGTTATACCTAGGTGTGTTCTTACCGCTATTTAGTCCCCCCAGGAATCCGCGATTCCGCGATCGCGGAATTTACCGCAGATTTCAAAGCCCTCCGCGGAAATCAAAGCAGTCCGCGGAATATACGGCGAGGTGCAGAATTTTATATTTTACATGTATTTTTCCATCCCGGCCGCTAGATTTTGCGGTCAGATAAACGGGATCTAAGACTCACAGCTGGTGCTGCCGGTTACGGAAACTGATTTTTTTCTGCTGTATGCAGCATAAACTATATAAAAAGATGGACGCAGCGCCCTGATTTGAAAAAAGAAGCCCATGTGGAAGTACTGTAGAATGGCATTCTATTTAATGGCCAGCAGATGGCGACGTCAGTGGTTGCAGAAAGAAGTTCAATGCAATAGAAGTCTATGAGAAAATGATCCTACTTTCCGACCTGATTTTTAATTTAAATAATGATTTTTCACATCATTTTATGTTAGCTATAGCAAGTTTCAGGTCTCCTTCGATATACCATGACATTCATTTTCGTGAATTATGGTCCCATATAAACTAGAATAAAGTATAAAGCCAGAATATGCTTCTGGGGCGTCGCTATCCTCTGGTCCTCGTCCGATACGGTCAGATCCAGAGCCACGTTCCTCCCCGATCTTCGATTCACTTCTTCATCTTCGAACCAGTGGGTGACATCACGGTAGCTTCATCCATCTTTTTATTCAGTCTACGGTATGCAGTAACGTTTACAATATCCTGAGGATACAGTGAATAGTGTACACTTTGTTTAAATCTTTACTTTGATCTTTGGCACTTGTTCAGTTACTAAGCCTCGTTCACCCATAGTTTGGTGAAATGTTTTGCACTTTTTAAGTTATGCAAATAAATCTGCTCAAGAGGGACAAAAACAATATTGATGCTGCTTAGTTTATAACCACAATGTTTCGCAGTGTTTTGGTATTGCAAATAATTTCATAAGAGAATTTTTGCTTCATTATTACATAAATTTGCTTTATAACTGGTCATTTTAGGTTTTTTTTTAATGCCCATGGAAAATCAACTTTCAAGCTGCGGAATCAAGAATTGCTCTCTGCAGAATCAGGCGTGTTCTCCGCGGAATCAACACTTTTCCTCCGCAGATTCCTGGGGGGACTAGCTATTGCCAGTGGCTCTATAGCCATAATGAACAGCAGGAGGGATAAGCAATCTCCTTGTCTACATCCTCTTTTGTATCTTAATGGTTTTGGATATATTACAGTTAGTCATGATTTCAGCATATGGTTCCGTGTAAAGTAGTTTTATCCAATTATTTAAGTTTTCTCCAAAGCCCAAACGTGTGAGTATTTCAAATAAATAGAGCCACTCAACTCTGTCGAACGCTTTTTCAGCATCAAGAGACAGTAATGCTGTATCTGCTGCTCCTTTTATATTTAGAATCTTCCTAACATTATGGAACATTGTGGAAAGATTCCTTAAACATTTCTAATAACGTTGGCATCAGTCTATGCTTGAACATTTTATAAACTTCGATGAGAATCCCATCTGGCCAAGCCGTTTTCCCTCCTTTGATAATGTCAATGGCCATAGATAATTCCACTAAGCTTATATCTTTCTCTAGTTCTCCCTTATTTACTTCTGGTATCTTGGGGATGTTGTCCAGGAAATTATCCATTTCAGATCTATTTGGACCTCTTTCTGAGCTTTTCATAAAATTTTTTGAAATGTTCATTTATTTCAATTGGGTCGACAATGTTTTCCTCATTATCGTTTTGTAGTGAGGTTAATAAGTCTTTCATTCTGAAGTTGTTTAATGCGCCATGCCAGCACTCTGCCAGGCTTCTCTCCCTGATCATAGAATGTCTGTTGAAGTCATAATAAGCTTGATAAAGCTCTTGTTGTAGATATTTCATTATATTACATTTTTAGCAGAAGTAATTTTTGGTGGACCTCTTGAGTACCTGACCGGTAGTATTCGTCTTCTAATTTCTTTATTTCTGTTTCTAATGATTTTGTTTTCTTGTAGGTTTCTTTGGCTTTAAAGCTAGTAATATTAATTATTTGTCCCCTAATAAAGGCTTTAAACGCTTCCCACCTGATACTTCCTGATGTTTCTATTGTATTAATTTCAAAATAGTATTTAATCTGTTCATCTAAGAAAGTGACAAAGCCAGTATCTGCTAACAATTTTGTTATATATCTCCATTTGGGAATATCGCTAGTCAATTTGGGATCATAATAAACTAAGAAATTTGGAGCATGATCTGACAGGAGTATGGCGTCATAAAAACCTCCTTTATTTTGCATTTTAGTAGTGCTGAAACCAAAAAGAAATCTATGCGAGAATATGACTGGTGAGTACTGGAGTAACATGAATATTTTTTCCCAGTGGGATTATCTTCCCTCCAAACATCAATTAGACTCATTTCTTTCATAAAATGATGAATTAAATCCCTGCTTTTCGGATGTGACAGGTCCACTCCTGTACTTTTGTCCTTCCGTGGAAATAAGGAGCAATTAAAATCACCTGCCATAATACAAGCCCCAGATAAAGAGCCAATGGTAAGAAATAGGCTTTGGAAAAATTTGGGTTCAGCTGTGTTTGGAGCATAGACATTTATCAGGATTAATTGTTCCCGAAGAATTTTACCCTGAATAATCAAGTATCGCCCAGCCTTATCTTTGATAACTTTATGAATTTGTAGTGGAATAGAATCATGGATCAAAGTCATGACACCCCTTGCCTGAGAGGTAAAGGGGGCTGATAGAATTTTACCCTTTCACCTCCTCCTCACTTTAAGTTCATCTTCATGTGTTAGGTGGGTTTCTTGAAGGAATACTATATTAGACTGTCATGATTTAATCCAGCTCATAACTTGCTTGACCCTTTTTGTTTTTTGTAACCCTCTGCAGTTCCAGGATGTAATTCTTGCCTTAAGATCAACAGACATATTGACAAATTGTTTTGAATTTTCCCAACACTTTCAGTAATTTAAGACCAAACAAAGAAGAACAAAACCAAAATTATTTCCCTCGACCATTATTAATCCACCTGTACGTTTTCTGGTTAGTTGTCCCCCCACCTTCATATATTGGACCTCCAGAAGGCAAAGATCTGGTCCACACTATATGAGGATCAGAATAGCAATGCTGGTGTAAAAATTCTAGTTAATCAAAAAAAGAGAAAAAAACGAACAGAATAAATGTAGCAGCTCTGCTACTGCGATTCAAAACTTTCCTTTAAATCAACCCAGCAAATAAAAAATGTATCCACATTTGCTTAATTAAACAGTGCATATTAAATCAGAGGATTGCTCCTTATCAACAGACTGGGAGGGAAAGCGATCAGAACTCAGTGTAACAACTTAAACTTTCACTCTACCCTCCACTCCTGTGATATAAAAATAATGTTCCATCAGAAGTTTTAGATTACAGGCGTCATCTGATCGTCAATACCTCCGTCTGGATGATTACCCGACTGGATCTTCTCAATGAAGCGGTCGGCTTTATCGGCGCTGTCGAAGATGTGTGAGCACTCCTTGTAGGTACCTATAAGCCCAGCAGGAGGGATCATGCCATATCGGAGCCCCACTAACGAGCTGTCGCCTTGCTTCCTCATCACAGCCGCTCTCATCACAGCTTCCTCGTCTTTATAGTTCAGAAACTTCATTATGAGGGTTCTAGGTGCGGAGTCAGTTTTATATTGTCTTCTTGGTCCAAGCCTGTGTGCTCTTTCCACCGTAATGTTTCCCCGCAGCGCGCGAAAGCTCCAGTGCCTCCGGTATCCAGTTCTCCAGGAATCCGCAGGTGTCTTGTCCCTCTGCGCCCTCAGGTAGGTTGACGAGCCGTATATTGGAGCGACATGAACGAGTTTCCAGGTCCAGTACTTTCACCTCAAGGTCTTTATTTTTCCCCTCTAGGTTTTTCACCTTCTTTTGGAGCACAGTCACATTATCCTCTGTTGTTGAGATTCTCGTCTCTGCCTGTGTAATTCTTTCTGAGCAGTCTGTAATGTCTCTCCTTACTTTTTCAGTTGCAGACATGATGTCATCAAATTTAGACGAGACCTCCGTCTTCATGGTGTTAATAGCTGCCAGTATTGTTGTCAAAGAGGTACCGTACTCTTCCCTGGCTGTAGTGGTGTCTCCCTCCGGCTGTTTCTCGGGGCTAGCCATGGGGTCAACACTAGCAGCAGGGCTAGCGCTAGCGCCAGCTTCTATGGTCTCGTTGTTAGCGGTTAGCTTAGCTTTGGTAGTTGGAGTTCCAAAGTTAGTTTGTTGTGTCCCGCCGCGATTTGTCTTCTTTTGTGGCATTGATATTTTCTTAAACCCTGATGTTGTAGTTGGGCTGAATGTCGCATAGAATTGAGATTTTAGAAAGGATTTGAAGGACTGAGTAGCAGAGCAGTCTTACACGCGTCTACTCAGCGAGTCGCCATAACTGGAAGTCCGGGATTTTTTCATTTTGTGTGAATATTCATTCGTGAATTTTTTCAAATAATTTTGTGGAGGTGACATGGCACCCCCTAGATGATTTCACATGGAATGACCCTCGTTGCAATTAATGCAGACCTGTGTAGCCAGCAATCAGGTGATATAGTGGTGAGAGCCTCAGATACTGATGTCGCTTTTATTCTCCTACTCCACTGCCAATGAATGCTCATGAACATGTGGATGGATGTTGGCACTAAAGGTCAAGGCAACAGGAAATATGCCAACATTTCAGCCATCACCAGCAAGATTGGTTCCAAAGTCTGTGAAGTCCAGCTAGGTTTTCATGCATATACTGGATGTAACTATACAGCATCCCTCATCAGAAGAGGCAAAAAGTGCCCTCTTAAAATTGCTGAGGAAAATCAAGCCTACCTTAGTGCTTTTTCTGCACTGGCAGTGGATGAAGCATATGAAACAACATGCCAACACCTCCTAGAATACACTGCAAAGCTATATGGTGCCAAGAAAGCAGTACCCCTGAACAAGCACCGGTTCCAGTGCTTTGACAAATCACTTGGACCAAAGAAGGGCAAGGGGCCATTTGCTGGTCTGAAAGGTGTAGATGCCAGTAGTATTCCACCTTGTGAGAAGGTTATCATGCAAAAGATCCACCTGAGCAACTTTGTTACCATGACTTGGCATGCCGCATATGACAAAATGATCCCCAAAGAGCCACTCAAAGGATGGGAACTTGTGGACAATTCATACCAGATCACCTGGTTTACAGGGCCCCAGATGCCAGAGTCTGTTCTTCCTGACTCTGTTGAGAGAGCTGAGAATGATGATGATGACGAGACTCTGGATCGGGAGAGCTGCTATCAATCAGACTCTTACGACAGCAGTGATGATGCACCCATTAATGACGAGACTGACGATGACTGTGACTAAACTGACTTACTTGTACAGTGCTGTTGACTACTAGTAGTAGTAGTAGTTGTTGTTTTGTCGTTGTTGTCACTATGGGCAGTTTCTGGAAACTGTTGAAGCCAGCGAAATTGGGAATGAATTTTATTTTCTTTTTTCAAATATTTTGACCTTTGACCTATCTGAGAGTTGGGTCTCTCTAGTCAGAGAATGCCAAAAGCCCCTAGTCTTCCCTCACTTTTTGGTAAAATTTCCGGAGATTGCACAGGAATAGCATCATAAGACAGTTTCAAAGGAATCCACCTCGCGAGAAATGATTTGACCTATTTTCGCTGTTTCAAGTGACCTTGAAATTTTGAAGTCGGGTCATTTTAGATTTTGCTGGCCATAACTCGTAAATGGTGCACGATAGAACCATAGTTACTATTGAAGGCGAATGCTTTTTGTATTGGCATAAATATTTCTGACGTAGCAGGAAGGATGGCATCATAATGATGTCACGTATATTTTGCAAAGGCTATAACATGTAAAGGTCATGTAAACAGTGCAATATCAAGCCATGGTTATGATTGAAGATGAATAGGAACATGCCCTTTCAACTGTAACCAGAATTTTTGACATACAGGGAAGGGTGACGTCAAAATAACGTCATTGAGAATTAATTGTAACATCTAAATGGTGCAAGATAGATCCATTGTTACTATTGAAGACGAATAGGACGTCAGACGGTGTTTTGACTGGCGCCAATATTTATGATGTCAAAATGAAATCATCGATATATTTCAAGGGCTATGACGTGTAAGCAGTGCAAGATAGAGCCATTGTTACTATTGTTAGTGTTACTATTGAAGGGCTATCAGTGGTAAACAGTGCACAAGAGAGGGCCAGAGTTACTACAAAAGACGAATGAAAAGTCGTAGATGCTCTTGTGTTTGACACCGAAATATATGACATAGACGTATGGCCTCATAATGATGTCACAGTCACATGATGCCTGGGGATGGGATCCATTGTGGCCATCACCACAACGTATTATATAAATTATTACAATAACGAGTGCCAATACACGGCAACCTCGACCAGTATTGAATAGATTACAATAGTGGTTGAGTTTACCGCGCATTCGCGCCCGCTACTCTAATAATTAAATACAATAGTGGTGTTATGATTCAGTCATGTTTGCATTTTGATCTCTGCCTTGTCTGACCATGCTTTGTATTTTGCATTGAGATTTTGATGTCTGGTTCTGTTCATGTTTTGTCTTAGTTTAGTTTATGCCATGTTTTTGTTATTGTCATGTCTTGTATTCTTGCCATTATCCACTCTGCTGTAATTATTCCTGTCGATGTTCTTGCTTTTGCCATACATTTCACTTTGTCTCCCCGAGTATTGTCTTTTGTCATGTGATCGCTCACTGCCCCAGTGTTGAATGCCACACTTTCGGGTGATTTCATGGTTTCTGGGATTTCAACCATTCCTTCCTATCTCGTTTCCTTCCTTCATCTTGCTTTTCTATATTACTAACCAATACTAACGGTTTGTTGTTTTGTTAACGTTACTAACGTAGACTAACATTGTACATAATACTAACTTACTAACGAGCACTAGGGATTGTATAGCTGCATATTACTAATTGATTAACAAGCTCTCAGCATTCGCCCTGTTCTAGTCTCCGCCTCTTGCCTTCACTAATCTTCTTTGCTGCGTTTCAGCGGATCCTCCGCACCTGCTCACTCTGTCCTTTCTCTCATTATCTGAGCACGAGTGAAGTCCTTAACCGGAGCTGTGTGTTTTGTCTATTGGTTGTCTCGTGATCCCTGTCCGCATTCTCTACTCCTGATTTCTGTATAGCATGTGACCTCCCGTAGGTATATTTTAGCGGCCTTCTCACCTTCTTGTCAGAACTTTTTCCTTAGTTTGCCTGTGCCGCGCTTGTCTTTGCCTCGTACTCTTTGTGATTCCATTCTGACTAGATCGTCCCTGATTACAATTTTTGGCACTGTTTTGGATTTCTGTCTGCATCTGTTTTTTTTAACACTTTTCTGTCTGACCACAAGTACTGTGATTGCTGCCCTGGTTTTCGACTTGGATTCTGCCCTAACGGATTGTGATTTTTGGATTGTGGACTTGCTTAATAAATTCCTATCTACTGCATTGCTTGGTTCTCGCATCTGGTTCCTGAGCGTACCATCACAAGTGGTTGAGTTTACCGTGCATTCGCACCCACTATTGTAATAACTTATTACAATAGTGGTAAATTTTGCTGAATATTCCCCCCCGCTATCGTAATTTATTACAATAGTGGTTGAGTTTGCTGTGCATTCGCACCCACTATTGTAGTAATCTATTACAATAGTGGTCTAGTTCGCCACGTATTCCCACCCACTATTGTAGTAATTTATTACAATAGTGGTTGAGTTTACCTTGCTTTTGCACCCGCAATCATAATAACTTATTGCAATAGTGACCGTTATTACAATAGGGGTTGCAAGAAAGCATTCACCAGGGCAAGTTTCAACTTTCTGCTCAGAAGTGTAATTGAGACCCTTTTTGGACCCCCCACGAGAACCATTCTTAAATCCAAAGCCCAGAATTGAAGTGTTCCTAAGTTGAACATTTTAGACCAGTGGTATAAAGACAAACATCCACGTGAATTTCAGCCTTGTTCTCATAAGTGTAAATGAGGGCCCCTTTTCTGAGGGGCATTCCGGCCCTCCATTTCTTAACCCCAGGAAGGCTGAGCTAAAGAAATGTTTTTTTTTTGTTCCATTCCCACGTCAATCGCAACAGAACCAAACTACCAAACCCTTTGCGCTCAAAAGTGTAATTGAACTCCACTAGGCTCCCTGACTATATAGGGAGAATCTATCTATCCATCCATCCATCTATCTAACTTTCTGATCTGCTCAAAAATATATGCATTTTATATGATGTAATTTAATCTGAAAAAAAAACACTCACTGATACACAGCTGAGAAAAAGTATTTGCTCCCGTTTTGACTTCTTAGATTTTTGCCTATTTGGCTCACTTGATAATTTCAGATCTTCAAACAATTTAAAGCGACAGACAACTTTCCCACAAAACCAATGTTTAATAAAATTATTAGAGCCACTAAGGTGGTACCTGCACACCAAAAAAAGTTCAAGTCCATTAGACTATCATCAGTGCTCAGTTCATTATCAGTCTAATGGACTGAAACGTTTGCAGTCGGTTTTTAAAATCATTTTTTGTTGAGCACTGGGAAAATTTTTGTTAGTGCACCATGTCCTAATTATAGTTAGAATTTTGGCATTGATCTCAGCCTTTGTATTGGCTTTGTGTGGCAGGTTCAGCCCACTTTTTTTGGTGTGCAGGTATCTTCTTAGTGGCCCTTGTACTTGTTTCCAGTACAAATGCACCAAAGACAAACTTTCTCTAGGTGGCGGAGTTTCACAGCCTTCTGACGATTTTCTAATAAAATTATTACTCGTATCAAGTCCAGATATTATGACTTGGATTGGTGCAATCTGTTTGTAAATTTATACAACGCTTCAAATAATGAAAGTGCAACTGAACTATATATTTTCTTATATTCGTTGGCGCAAAGCAGGGGAATGGGGAGGTAATTTTCACACACATCTATTCATCACAGAGGAATGGAATCTTGGTGAGTCATTTGCCAAATATATTATATACACTGGTAACTGCATATTAAACCCAATATATAAAGTCATGAAAATACGGATTTAAAGGCTAGGTGTTACAATTGAATCCCTATATACTGTAGTATGTGTCTTGACTGATTTGAAAAGCTACTCATCAAATAAAAGTCATAAAATCATTTGCATCCTTAAACCTGCTCATTTTAGCAATCTGAATTTGAAGACGGACAGCAAGAATCAGCAGAACTGCACTCTCAATAATAGACATATACTGATGCATGATATGCTTTGGATACTATGTAGCAACCTCTGACTGGTTTCTGGTTTTTTCAAAGAATGCGCTTATAACAATGTTCCTTGACCTTGAGACATGTTTGCATAGCCTTGATTGAAAATAAGACTTAAGACATAAATGATTTAAAATTTGGTATTTAAAAAACTGCATAGATCATTGTCAGAAAAATGTATTATTGGTTTAGCAGCTGTTTCCTTATGGAGAAATTTCTTTCTGCCCCCCATGGCATCACTTGACCCTACTAAAAGCATGTATTCTCGGTGGGAACTGTCATATAATGACTTAATTTCTTAGAGATGGTAAAGGACATCAGAGCACTAAAATATGTATTGTCACATGCAAATCCATATAAACATTTTTAACAAGATTTAGCGAGAATGGTCTTAATTTAAAAGTAAATTGAAAATTTATCAGTGTCGCCCTTTGGCAAAATTATGCAGTTATGACATTTTTCAATGTTCCCCTGGGGCAACATCATACAGTTATGGAGCTACTCCATAGACAAAAACATACACCGTACAATGCTGTGTCCAGATGTGAGTTGGATTTCCTTCATCAACTTGGGAAAACTATATTCACAGAAAATGTACAAAACACTTTTTACAGTGGAGGGAGGCACCAATAGACAGTGAGAACAGTGAGCTAAAAGGCAACGCCACTGAAGAGGGGTGATAACCAAATACAGGTTTAATAGCTTGTCACATGTAAGGTGAAATGCCCATATAGTCAGTGATGCAGTGAAGGGTACACACAAGTATATGAAGTATATACGCTTTTTCTGTAAATTTACAGAATAATCACCAACAAGCCAAAAAAGCATTGTACAAAAGTAATACATAGAGGAGTATACCCACTTTCTCCTTGGCGATCTATCATCTACCAAATAGAATATACCCATTTCTCCTGGGACCACTACACCACTGCATATATTAACCTCCTGCTGCAGAGGAGCAGTAACCTTGGATGCAGTTATCTTAATAATAATTAGCGTTATAGAATAATTGCCTAAGCCGTATTTTCACCATTTGAGATATCGATGGCCTGTTCTTTTGTATTGGTGAAAAAAATGTTTTTTCTCCTTTTTTCATTAAACCAAGAAAAATACATTCTCTTAATTTAATTAAAATAAATAAATAAATGAAATATGAGATGGGCAGTTAAGCTATGAGGACAGCAAATTGTAACTGCACCTGGAATATGCAACTACCGCAGACTCAAAAATTACTGACACCCTTGACAGGCAATACGATTTTTAAGCCTGAGGGAGGGGCTATTGAGTTAAAAGGGAGCTGTTCAGCTCAGGTAAAGTCAGTCTTGATTTGGTTGTGTAGGGGGTAACTACTGACTGCTCACCTCACCATATTTCAAGTATTTGCACTGTGGGAGGCCGGCATAAATTAAAAAAAAAAAAATAATAACTTTATTTTTTCCAACTACGCCTGAGTTTTTGGGGACTTTAAGGTCTTCGATAAGAAACCCCGCCAAATATTTACAGTCGTTTTGTACAGCAATTTTACATTAAAGTCAATGGGGAGTGTGGTTTGTTTTCCCCCTAAAAGGGGCGGGGCTACGTTTGTCAACCTGATGAATTGGCCAGTGACTGAAATAGGAATCCTAAGATGCTGTGTTAGATTTGCTGATTATTACCCAGCCCGGCAGGGGATATTGTGCTCTATGAGCACTCTTGGTACAACTGAGAGTTGTTTAATTTTCTTCATGGTGTTGGATGACAAACGGATACTGCATGTGTGTTACCTAATTTTTACACCCTACAGCATGGGTTATCCATTTTTAACAACGAGCTTGTGTAGGAGTAAGAAGGAAGCTTTGTAGGGGTTCCCAGCCATTTACTTTGCTTCCCCCTTTTTTTCTCCTGTTTTGTTGTTGTAAGGGATTTTAGCATTGTTTATCTATTTTACATTTTCAGTCGGAAGGTTTTTTCTTTTCTAGATAGTGTAGCTTTTGTTTGTTGTGTTGGCCTTGGTGACCCTGAAGACTTACTTGCTTCCTAGTTTGCCCAATTGTTTGTTTCTATTTTCCTAATTGTCTCATGTAAATGAAACACATTCCACCGTGCACAAGTTTTGACAGTTTCTCTTTGTTGGTATAACAAGTTATGTTACTTACTGCGCTCCCCTAGACACCAGTCAAGGTTGTAACATAGGGACTCCAGTTATATCTAAGGTAAATGCTAATTTGCTCATCAACTGATAAGAAATTGTAACATTTGTAGAAGTCATGCCATTATAATGGAATTAATGATAATATACTATGGCGCATAGCATCATTTACGACAGGGAACAATTTCATGGAGCTGCATTGGAAAAGGAGTCTGTGAGGATGTGTGCGCATTATTTTAAATTTTGAGGTTTATATTACTTTGAGGGAGGAATTGACTGTGCTTCTGTGGGTGAATAACTTTCAGTGAGTTTTCTGTTTAGTTTGGAGACCGAGTTGAGAGGTACTTCATCCGCACCCCTCATTTTAACTGTAAAAAAGACTTAAAACATTCACTTGATGCAAAAGTAGGTATCGCAAATCAAAACAGTTACATATGTACAGATACAATTATAATTCACACCAATGCAAAAACTCTCAATTAGCAGTTGTCCGAGAAGGTCAGGAGGTAGCTTCTATTTGACATCACAGATAAGCAGATGTGGCACACTTCTGGTTAATGAGTTTATGATCCAGGAAATGCATTGTCTTACCTTCTAGTCATTTATATGTCTCGGAATTTAATCACAAACAACCTCTGTGTTGAATTTTCATAAAGCTTTTTTTATTGTATTTGCAGCTCTTTTTTTGTCCCAAAATTAGGAAAATACGTGGAAAAGAAATTTTTATTCCATAGAAAATGAGCGTTTTTTCTCATTAAAATCATTTTTCCAGTCTTTCTGATACTCAAATTTTGAGTAGTAAAGCCTGAAATAGAGGTTATGCACACATAGGCGAGGATTGGCTTGACTTGGCATCTGCATAAAGGGGTTAAAGACCATGGATGAGAGAAGTGACAACTTGCATAAAAGCACTGTAAACGTTTAGTTGTGTGACAATAGGTGTGAAAATGACCACCGTGAAAGCGTCTCTACAGTGAAAACATCAAAGATTATGGCTTTCAGCAAATTGTATAATTTTGTCTGACATCACTTGGTGTGGTCCCATTAAGGAAGTTAGTAATCTAATAAAAGTGCAAAAGACATTCAACCTTTTTCATTTGATGTTGAGAAATTAAAACCATTTCGAAAGTCACTTTATTTTATACCATAGTTGCATAACTGTAACTGAAAAAAAGTGCCACTTTTTTTTTTTTTCCCAAATAAATACCAAAATTCATGTAGTTCAGGGCCTTTATTTACAGGGCCACTTTGATAGCAAAGTCCTCATTTTATTGTTAACAAACAGGGATCGACTTGAACCACGGAATTAAAGCAGGGTGGCAAACCAGCTGAATTTCAGGTTCACTCGAGCATCTACTTACAGGTAATCTGCTGTGGTGACGGAACTGAACCAACTGAGTCAAAGGTCCTCCTGTGGGTTACGTGGGCCCCAACCCATACAGGGAAAACAAACTGATTCATAGCCAGTTTGGTTGAGTTATATCTGTCAAATATCAGGGATCAATATATACCTCAGTGATCTCGGGAAATTGAAGCATATTCTGCCAATACATCTTAATTGCCCATTAGTGTCAGGTAACTGAGAACGTACACAAAGAGGGTGTTCTTGCTGGACTGTGCAGAAATAGGCTACCGTAGCACTCATCTAAGAGCAAACCAGGTCTGTCTCCATGGAGGCATTGTTTCAGAGCATGGAGGCGCCGGCCTTCATACATTCAGGACAGGATTACTAATCTAGGGCTAAGATTTCCCAAAGCCCATGGGCTATTAGCTTAACACTTGCAAGCAATGCAAGCAATTCTTCATCACAGCTTGCATTCTGCTGCATTTTATGAATATAGTGGGAGGGAGAGAGGGATGAATGAGAAAGATCAAGACAGGGCATGAAGGGGGCCCCTCCTTACCTCAGCCCTGATGGACTCATGGAGAGAGGGTAGAACATCATCCACACTGCGTATCAGATTCCTCAAGGTTAACCCAACCGACTGAATGAGAAAAAGAAACATTTGAAGAAATGTTCAAAAAGTGGACTACCAATGGAAACCTGTCACAAATCCACTGGGCATACTTAAACGATGCATATTTAGATTTCTGAGTAAACATTTCAAAATAAGTAAACCGCTACACCAAAACACAATACAATGCAAGACCATCATAGAGTGAGTAGCAAAAAGATTTTGTCTGATGTCTCATTTAAATGCTCTGATCCTGATGTTTCCGTGCTAAATCATTCAACTCAAAACAGAAGGAAACAATACTGAACAGTGTCTATCTCTGTTCATTTTAAAATCAACAAATATGAGTATTATTATGTTTCTGTCGTAACATTCCCTCACTTAAATTCAACGTTATTGAATATACATGAGCTTAATGTTCCCATCATTCATGGCAGCTTTCCTGCTTTTAACTGTTTCCTTTGAAACATAATTTTAGCATGCCCTAATATCTGACCTCTCGAGGTAATTCGGCCCCAGGATTGAGTAGTACGACAGCCAACTAGTAATTCAAGGAATCATTATTTTTCCTTCAAAAGAATCACATTTTTCATCGGCTTAAAGGAGGATGATCGTGTACAATGTATTTGCCACTGTATATTCTGTGTTTAAATCATATTCTGAACAAATTAGTTTCAAATTATCTAATGCATCCCATATAGAAAATAACAAAATTAGATGCAGCCTAATGGGCAGCACAAAAGCAGACAAATTCACTGGTCTTGGACCGAATGAGACCTGAGATCATGATGTCAATGTGGCAGCTGGTTGGACATGTTGGATGCAAATGGCGGCTTGCATTGTGCATGACTTGTGTGGCTAAACACAGTAAATTAAGCCTGGCAATGCCATCTGTGTCAGTAACACAAAGAAGACGATGATCATTGTGGTGACGCTCATGTTTCCAAATAATAATAATGCATCAATTTTATATAGCGCTTTTCTGCTTTCCAATGCTTTCTGCTTTCTGGGCACTCAAAGACGCTTCACAAGGATACATTCACTCACACGTTCACGCTCTGATGGTAGTAAACTACATTTGTGTAGCCACAGCTGCCCTGGGGCAGTCTGATGGAAGCGAGCGCCTACAGCCTC
The DNA here is from genome assembly GCA_029721435.1 of Gymnothorax reevesii. Taxonomy (NCBI): domain Eukaryota; kingdom Metazoa; phylum Chordata; class Actinopteri; order Anguilliformes; family Muraenidae; genus Gymnothorax; species Gymnothorax reevesii. The sequence goes on from CM056576.1 coordinate 60,842,555, forward strand.
TCCGACCACCACCAAACATTCACACACAGCCATACAGGAATGTTCCTATATTGCATGTTTTGTAGTTGGGAGTACCCGGAGAAAACCCACGCAAACTCCACACAGAAAGGCCGGATTCGACACAACCTTCTTGCTGTGAGGCAGTAGTGCTAACCACTGTGCCATTGGAGAGACTCTGGCCATATTGACTTTTCAGAAATTCAGCCTCTCTAAGACATCCTGTTTATAGCCAATCATGCTTCACACCTGATGCCAGTTAACTTCATTTCTTGCTAAATGTTCTTTCAGCTGATTCTCTAATATATTAGTTGCCATTTTTTGCCTGTGTCCCAACTTTTTTGAGACCTGCTGCAGCCAGAAAATTGGAAATAAACAAATTTTGTGGATAAAAATGTAAAATGTCTCAGTTTCAACATTTGAAATGTTATCAATGTTCTATTGTAAATAACATATTGGCCCAAGTGATCTGAAAGTCTTTGCATTTTGATTCGATTCACAATTTACACTTCGTCCCAACTATTTCGGAATTGGGGTTGTACAAACGAGACTTAAAAGCAGAGCTCTTAGGTTTACCAGCTGAGAGGGTGCTGAAGGCAAATGCAGTTCCCACTCTCTTTGAACACAGTGAAGCTGAAACCGAGAGAGAGCAGAGCAGCGTCGTGTTTGGAAAGGAAGCAAGTGTCAGCTGATCACCAGTCAGCCGCCGCAATAACATCACGATTTCAGACTTTCACAAGCTGAATCACATTAACACGTAGCTTGGATTAAAACAATGGCAGTCACCTAGAACAGCTTGCAGGACCAATTATAGATAATTAAAGTGTTTTCGGCAGTGGGGGAGTGAATTTTTGACCAGCTACACTTTGGGCCATTCGGTGTAAAAATGTCAGAGGAAGGATTCCTTGTTTTTGAAAAGTGAAAAGAGAAAGAGCACCAGAAACACCGCTTGAAATGTACTTTTAATGCACAGCAGCTCTGATAGGTTTTATATTTGCCCTTTTTCCTCTGACATTTTTACATAGCCTCCTTTGGGCATACTATGACAACAGCTATTGGAAAAAGAACATGTCAAAATTGGTATGTAATGATAATCCTTAAAAAGGAGCTTTAACACCCATAGAATTTCACATATGCATCGGAAATGGAAAAAAAAAATCTATATTTCAGGAGTCTTGTGCATGGTTGTGCCAACATGACTATGGTGCCCCGACACAATTTCATAAAAGTAACCCTTGCAGTTTGTTTTACTTCAATGCACAACATTTGGTTGGCTTATGTAACATCCTACGACTTCAAAAAAAATCCCTTGGTGCCATGAACTAAACCACGGGAACACAGTCATTTCGAATTTATTGTGCAATTGTAGTGTATTTTTTGCCATTTAAATAAGCCATGCTTCAACAAACTCCTCCTTTAAGGTTAACTGGATCCAACTCAAAATATGTCAGCCAAAGACCTAATCAATGAAAAATTGTTAAGCTGTCAAGTTTTTGTCGACAGTGTGGCTGTGGTAAAGCCTCAAATTTCCATGTTTCACAGCAAGAACAAGGTCAAATCTGCCCCAGACTTCACAGATTTGATCATTTTCCCAGCCCTATTACATCTGCAGGCCAAAACTAATTCATAGTCAAAGCACCATCAACTCACAACAAGAAATAAGCCTTCTGTGGCGAACATCATTCCATTAAATTTGCGTTTTGTGGTCTACACTTGATATACAGCAACATAAAGCAGGTTTGGCGTGTGTTCTCTGGCGCCGCATAATGGACACAGGAATGGTCCATAATGGACACTGATGGTCCAGACAGTGCACAGCTGTCACCTGGCATCTCGCAAGAACCCCCAACATGCACAAGGATGTGGTCCCAATCATTGCTGCTCGCAGCTTTAACTACTAATTGTTCTCTTAAACTTAACCTGTTTAGTGCTATGGGATGTAGTTTTTTATTCATTCCCATTTTAACCCCTTTTTGCAGATGTGTCCGCCAGTGGACGTGGAGCTGCAAATTTATGCAAGCAGTTACAATATTCTATCACTAGAAGGCACACCCAGATGAGTTATTGAATATTTACAAGCAATCCGAGCTCGAACACAATTTAGAAAATGAACGAGTTCACTCCTATCCCTTTTTTTTCAGGAGTTGCCTGAATTTAAGTCCTCAGCTAAGCCTGATGTACAAACTGCTCAATATACTTGCCCAGAGTACCTGCCCAACAGTTAAAAAAAACTGATCTCTAGGGTCAGAAAAAAATCGTTGTCCTCTGTAGCAACCTCTTCAGCTACAGAGTACAGTTTTCTGAAGCAAAATTCGACATGATATCTATACTATGCCATTCTACTATGAATTATAGTCATCACATATGAAAAAACACATAGTTCCCTACAAGGGATTTATGCATAGGCTCCTCCAACGACAAATTCAGCAATCCCTCATATCCCTGTAAGTACTCATATTGATAGCCGATCGCTCAGTTATTCATTAAGGCTCATCTGCGTAATGCACGCTTATAGTTCACGCTCACATGAAACTTCCACGGTAATAAAATATTGATTGACTAGCTTCTTATCCAATTCCAGAAAGTTTACACTTTCCACGGTGACTGAAAGACATTGGACAATCAGAATAGTATTCAAAACTGTGTGTAAAAGTAAGGTGGGTTGTATTCTCCTAATGTTGAGCATGGTTGTGAAACTAAAAATGACGCGATTTCAAAGAAAAAAATTCATCCAAAACCAGCCTGAAGTGTTTGGTTACATTTACGGGATTTAAACGAGGTACGGTCAATGGGAATTGCTCCGAATAAAACAGAACTGGAGGGTTTCTTCCACCCGATACATCTGCCTCTGGAGGAGGGATTCAATGATAAAGGTTATACTGCTACTCTGCTTGCATTTTGCTCAATGTGACTTTTTGATTTAGAATTTATTCCGTGTTCAACAAAATCAAATGCCGAGGTTTTAGTTTCTTCAAAATGCAAGCAGTTCATTTAATGAGTATGCATGCTGGCTAGAGGGATTCTGAAGAAAAATTGTCAAAATTCTAAACTTCATCATACAGAAAAGGCATGTTTTGTGTTTGGCAAGGTTACTGGTGACCATTGATGTCCAACTTCACCTGTATTGATAAACTCATGCTAAATTCAACGAGAAAATCATTACTTCATATTGAATTTCATCCATCAAAAGTTAATTTGTGTTAAATATATGATTATTTTATGATATGACAGTGCACCATTTTTGGGGGATGTTACGAGTTTGGGAAGCCACCTGGATAGCTGTCTTATCTGGGTCCAAGAGAGTAGGTAATCTAGAATTCAACTGTCAGATGACTTGCACATGTGGTCAAGGAGTTTATGATCCCAAAAATGTACAGTTTTAAGACCAAGCAATTTTTCATTTCTGGGTATTATTATTTTTATTTTTTTAACAATTTCAATGCCAAATTTTCATGAAGACTTTTTGTGTTTGTAGCCATTTTGGCTACATTCTACATTCATGAAAATAAACTGAAATATGATGGAATTCGCTGTAAATGTTTCAAGTGTCCTGACTCAGTTGAGCCATTCCTTTCCTGTCTGATAAGCTGCAATCTTGAATTATAAATTTAAATCAGGTAACACATAAATAGCCAGATTTGGCTTCTGCACAATTGTGGGGTTAATTGTGCACCATCTTAGCACATTCTTGGAGGAGAAGCACAAAGGATCAAAGTTACAGTAAACTGAAAACATTTTAGCACTGAATAAAATATCATATGTGCATACAAAGTCCCAATAAAGCCATCAAGGCCATTATGACACTCCCTAACTGCCTCTGCAAACAGCAGTAATGTCTTGTTCAATTGCATGAAAAAATTGTTCATGCTCAGCTTTTCAATGAGCTTCACAGAGGATTCAAAAGCACTTTTTTCACAAGCAAGGTAGGTGCAGAGTGTTAGTCACTAAATTTACAATGTGTCAGGCTTGTGCTTACATTCAGAGTAAATAAACATGCAGTTTACAATTAACTGTGTGATTCTTTTGCTTTGAGCATCTCATTAATGCCAAGTATTGTATGCAGACCGCCCTATTAACAGATTTAATTTTCACAGCAGAAGAAGCCTAATATTATTGGCATTGCAAACATTTAAAAAAAAATCAATTAAATGCATACAGCAATGACACAAATGCAATAGCCCATCTATCCCAAATGGCAAACCTGAAAAAATATGCTGTTAGAAAAATGTTTGCATTTGATAAAAGCCAGAGGAAATTAAATCTTCCCAAGAGCAAATGCTAAAATTGGCCTACTCTCCATGGAGGGGTATGATATATAATGTTAAAACTCAGAATGTGAGACAGATTTGACAGATTTGTAAATTAGCGACTGTAATACATCCAACTACATGATTTGGTTCTATAAGTGGATGCAACTGAATACTGATGGCATTAAAATGATAAGTACGTTAATATGTCCAAGGACGAACATATTGTATGTAAACTGCGAACAAACAGACCTCTGTTTACAATACATTTTGCAGAAAAATACATGCATTTCCTGTACAGGGCTTGGTTTAAACCTATATTAATATGGACGTAAACAGACAGCACCTCCTCTCTTCCCCACCCTCCCTCTCGTTGGCATCTACCTTCACAACACCAGGGTATTCGGAGGGTGGCAGTGTGTTGACATCGTTCTTCAGCTGCACCACAACCTTCACCACCTCCATGACAAAGTGGTAGACCTGGTCGTCAGATCGGTCAATCTCTGCTGTAGGGGCCGGCTGGAGGGAGGAAAAGAGGATGTCCATAGGCATGTTTACACAGGATAATACAAATGGAGCAGGGCCATTCTGATCAGTAAGGCTGCTCTCATGGTAAAAAAAATAGGGGGTACAGAATGTAAATACACAATTCAGCTAGCTGATTATTGCTTAAACTTTTTTTTTTTTAGCTGTATATCGCAAGGCCTCATGGTTTGTCATCTCCAAGTTTTAAAAAAAGTATTGTTAAAAAATGCATTACAATCCCATGGAGGGATGCAAGTAACAAAAAAAAAAAAAAATTGCTCCTCACCTGATTTTATCCACTTTTGTACATTCATCGCACCAATCATTCTCAGATCATCAAACAGAATTTACTTGAAAATGAGATGGCACAAAAAAATTTCTACATAATTGCCACTCCTGCATCTCTCAGCATTGGTCTGGGGTTCAGCAATATTTGTTTCTCCTGTGTTCTCATCTTTGGCTTCCCATAGTTAGTCGGAACAATGTCTCGTTTCATATCCGATTCTCCTAACCTGTTGCCTGTTACCAAGTGCGTCTTTTCTGCACATGATAAGCTGGATAAGTACCCTGTTATATGAACATAGCTAATACATAAAACACAAAGCTATTTTCAAGGTCTTGCTACTCCAGGCCTCGAATTTCACATTTTGCCTCCACCTTTGTTTTTTCAAAAATCTAAGGCTCTCCACAGCAATTTTTCAAACCTCTACAACAGCACATAGCTGTGGTGACCTTTGCTAACCATGACAATTTTCCTGTCCATACAATTCTAATCGTGCAAGTATGACATGTTCCTGTTGTACATGCGCCGCCGCAGCACTATGAGTTTGTGTGCATATTGTTAACTGTTCAAAATGCTCATCCAGGTTGCAGCAAAGCAAAAAAAATGCACTTGTTTGAGATTCTTTAATTTCGATGTTACATGTATCAATCAGAAGTTGACCAAAATCAGGCTTTTATTGGAAGGATGCTGGGCTATGATTTTTGAAACAATGACCTAATTTTAAACAAGCCTTAGTTTTCCCGTGATGTGACGTCATCAGAACGACCTATCATGGTGCAGATTTCCTCAGCTCCTCTCGGTACAACGTCATGGAAACCACCAAACATGGTGCAGATTTCCTCAGCCCCTCCCGGTACCAGTCTGAGCAGTTTACTTTCAACCTCTCAACACAGGAGCCATTGTTAATCACACAGCGCAAGAAACGTAACATGGGTGCGAGGTTGACCTCATTGCTGATAATGCAAAAAAATAATGAGATCAGGCAGTGTGTGATTTGTAAATATGGTCATGTAAACATCCCCATCCATTTACAAGCCACTGCAGGGGAAACTTGGTAAAGTTTGGCACATAAATTATCGATTGCGGTTGCGAGTCTAATTGGATACCACCCAGCCTGTTATGCCCAGGGCCGTTGATCATCCAGGGCCCTGCCTAATGTTATGTGAGTGATTTAAAGCATAAGGGCATTTTATCGCGGCAACTAAGGGTTACTAAGCTTTGCTATATTGTTAGAGACTAGTACATACTTCGCATAGGGGATTTATAAAGTCAAGCCAGCTGTCTGTTTGTCTGCAACAGATCGAGTCTACACCTATTTGATATATCATTGTTAGCGAGAACTAAGCCCCGATTAAATGAGGCATATTATTTATTTATTTAGTTTTTCTCTGGTTTTCGTTGTGACTGCTGCTAAGACCTTCTTGAGTTTATAAATTGTGGTTTCCGCGCTTCTGTCTCAGCAGTAATAATTTTTTTTGCTAATTCGGGAGTCGTCGGGGACTAGTTACAGGTCAAAATCTATTTCTCGAAAACTGGTCATCAGATTGTTTTCAAATTTCAGTGACGCATTCTATACTTCATGCAGAGGTGCAGTACCAGTATACTGAAAATATGCCCTATCCGTCCTTCCATCTGTCCACCGGCACCAGTTTATCTGAACGATTCCTCACAAACCACCCATCAGAAAAATTTCTAATTGCAGTCATGCATTCTACACCTCATGGAGAGGTGCAGTGCTAAATTTCATGGAAATGTGATTATTTTTTCAAAAATTACTTTTCTTGTCCATATTTTGAACCTAGAAAATTTACCACAGCAAAAGTTGTCCGACCGATTTCTCGAAAAAAAAGCTCATCAGATTGTTTTCAAATTTCAGTCATGCATTCTATACTCCTGCAGAGATGCAGCACCAATTTATATGAAAATATGCCATAATCTCTTCAGTGCACAAGGTTAAGGGGTATTCATGAGCTGTGCTCACTTTTTATTTCTTATATGTGTCATAAAGCTAACAGAGCATTCCACAACCACAACATCAGACCATGAATTCTGATCTCCACAGAAAATCCTGAATGACTGGGCATTAATTTCTGATCTAAAGGTCTACCGCAAGTCATCAATTTGACTAGGCCACTCCAAAACCTACATTTTGTTTCTTTTGGGTCTGTCAAAGCTCGACTTGCTTGTGCACGTCAGATCATTGTCCTGCTGCCTAACCCAACTGCCTGCTCAGCTTTTTGTACTTCCTCAGGTAGTACAAAGCCAAGATCAAATTTAAGGTATACAAAAACAAATTAACAAGTTATATGAGATAAAGCAAGAAAATGTATAATAGTGAATTACTTGAAAAAAACAGGACTGACATTGAAAATACTTGGAGGGTTTTGAATGAAATTATTAAAAACAGAAAGACCATGAGAAACCACCCTCATTACTTTTACTCCAACAACGATACCGTTAACAAAGATGACAAATTGATTGCGTATAAGTTTAATGAACACTTTATTAATGTAGGGAAAAATTTGGCAAACTCTATTGCACTTCCAAATAGTAAAGATACTCTCTCATTGCTCCAGATATAACTTATTGTGTAAAGGTATGGGGAACTACATATAAAACAAATATTAACCCTATTTTCTTACTGCAAAAAAGAGCCACAAGAATTTAAAGTAAAAAACCCTATCATGAGCCAATTAACCCACTATTCATTCGGCTTCATGTACTAAAATTTTAAGATTTAGTAGATTACAATGTAATACAAAGCTGAAAACGGATAATTCCCGCCAGGTACCCAGATGTTGTTTAAAGTGAGGGTCAGCCAAAACAGTCTGCAAGGACAATTCAAGTTCAAAAAACCAAGGGCACAAACAAATTTAAAAAATCATTGTCTGTCTGTCAAGGGAGTAAGTCTGTGGAATGCTTGTTCTGTTAATATTAAAACATGCAGTACATTGGTCAAGCTCAAAAAACTTTATAAGGGAGACTGCATAATGCATACACCATGGGGAAAATAATTACAAGTTAATGTAAGTACTGTATGTTAATAATGGTTATGATCAAAATGTCAACATCAAGTTTTCTGCACCACTGTTGCCATAAACTTGTATGTTTACCTCCGCCAGAAGGTTATGTTTTCGGTAGTGTTTGTCTGTTTGTTAGCATGATAACTCAAAAAGTAAAATTTTCAGAGAAGGTGGGTATAAAGTCAAGGAACAGATGATTCAATTTTGAAATATCTAGGCCAAAGTACAGGTGAGATATACGCCAAAGTTCAAGATTTCAAGTCTTTCCGATTGGCCAGTTGCACAAGATGGCGTTGTGTACATTCTGAAATACGTTGGTAAGCTTTACTATTTCTGGTTTGCTTCTGCTCCTATCAATGTCCATCAGATGATGAGCAGATGACGGGTATATCATACTGAAAATGTGATTTTAGCTTTAGCCATATTCCCAGGACTTGGCTTAATTAGCCACGAATGATGTTCGTATGATTTGTCTCGATTACCTGTTATTGATGTTTGTTCATTGGCACTCTTAATGAGGCATTTGCTGCTCCAACAAGAAACGAGAGGATTTCTAACTAGCAACACATTTCCAGCCGTTCTCACCGATGAGTGATGAACTGGCTTTAAGCGACAGATAAAATACGTGAAAATATCTGATAAATGTGTAAATAATCCATAACTTCGAAATGCTGTTTCATAAATCTAACATTCGATCCAGAAATATTTTAATATTGTCGATACTCCGTTTCCCTTCCCACTCAGCGTCAGTTGCACTCTCATCACTTCTGGAGCTATGGTTAGCCGAGCACATCTAAGAAAACCATAACAATATCGCAGTACTAGGAAGCCAGTTGCATCAGAAGATGTAAAAGTAAATTCAATGTAAAACCTAAACAGAAAATATTGCTAGCTCTCTAGCAAGCCTTGCTAGCTACTCAACTTTGCTACTGCTTGATGAAAAAATGAAAGCTAGCTTCAGATATTAATCTAATGAGAAAATTTGGGTCGTGCAACACTGGACGTTTGTTGCTTAAAGCCAGTTCATGAGTCACCACAGCAAACGGCTGGAAATGATGCTAGGTAAAAGCGTCGGAAACCCTCTTTTTCAGTGGGGCAGCTAATGTCTCATTAACAGCGCCAATGAACAAACAGTAGCAGCTAATCGAGACAAATCGTGCGAACATCATTCACGGTTAATTAAGACAAATCTTGGGAACAGCGGCAATAGTTAAAATCACATTTTTGGGATTATATTCCTATCACCTGCTCAGCATCCGATGTAGTGATAAATGACAGAAGCAAATTCAAAATATACTCAGCAACAAAAGTTTCTGTGACACCATTTATGTGTATGTTATAAATGACACGCAAAGATCTCAATGCAATCAATATGATTATTTAACAGGAGAAACACTGACTTTTCAGTGCCAACGTCACTCAAAACGAAAAATGTCATTTTCATGTGTCATGAAGCACTTGTCTGACGTCTAACCAATTGTGACCTTCACACTTCAATACCGGGTGTGACTTCCTCGTGCCATGATGCAAGCAACGCATCTCCGGCGCATGGACCGAATCAGATGTGCCAGAAATTGCTGTGGGATGTCATTCCAAATCTGACGTAGACGTTGTCGCAATTCCTGGAGTGTAGCTGGCGGGTTATCCAACCGCCGCAAACGTCGATCCATCTCGTCCCAAAGATGCTCGATTGGGGACATGTCTGGGGATCTGGCTGGCCATGGCAGGACATTGACATGTTGTTGCATCAGATACTGCTGTACAATCCTTGCAACGTGTGGTCTGGCGTTATCATGTTGCAGCGTTATTCCGGGACCATGTTGCATCAAAAACGGTACCACCAATGGCCGTAGCACTTCATCGCGATATCTTTGACCTGTCAGATTTCCATCAATAACAAGCAAATCTGTTCTGTTTCTAGCCGTGATCCCTCCCCAAATCATGACACTACCACCTCCAAAACGATCAAATTCCTGAACACAGTTGTTGGCATAACGTTCTCCACGTCGACGGTATACACGTAAACGACCATCACATCGGTTAAGCATGAATCTTGATTCATCAGTGAAGAGTACAAGATCCCACTGACGTTGGATCCACCGTCGATGTTGTTGTGCCCACTGTAGACGCAGTCGTCGGTGTTGTACTGTGAGTATTGGACGTCTTGCTGGCCGACGTGGGACAATGCCAAAATGACGGAGACGGCGACGGATTGTCTGTGCAGACAGTCGCCTCAAACCAGGTATCGTTCTTGCAGTTATGGTTGCAGGTTGGAATCGATTTCGGAGATGGGTTGTTCGAATCCAGTTGTCCTGTCTGGGAGTGGTTACTCGTGGACGGCCGCTGCGAGGACGGTCTCTGACATGTCTTGTCTGCTGATGACGCTGCCATAAGTTCCAAATGGTGTTTCGGTGGACATTCAGGCGATGAGCAACTTCCCTCTGCGAGGTTCCGGATTCAATCATCCCAATGGCCCTCCACCGATCATTTTCAGACAGTCTTGGCATTTAGAGGGTAGAGTTCCTGATCCGAAATGGCTGTGTTTTCGATAAGTGATGCTTCCGTCGTTCATCAGGCACAATGTGAACATTCCAAAAATTCTCCTCTTTTAATTGCCATCCACAAGCATGATTTACGCACATTTTCACGTGCAAAGTCATTTTCTCGCATTTTCATGATTTCCATTTCAATGTTGTGTTTACGTGTACTGTTTCAGTCTGATATCACCATGTATGACAATTTCATAATTGCGTTATGAAAAATAATGAACAATATTGGTGTCACAGAAACTTTTGTTGCTGAGTATATTAAAGCAAGCCAGTGTATTTCAGAATTTACTAGCCCCATTTTGTGCAAACAAGCCATTTTTCCATCCACACCTTCTTATGCGAATGAAATCATATCGAATTAAAAATGCCTTATGGAAACGGCGAGATTCGAATTGATTTGAAGAATATCGACACAAAGTTTATACGGTTGATCTGATCGGATTTTCTTTTGATCGGTAAAAGGCTAATGCGATAAATGCTGATGGAAACGTTAAGTGCTGAATAAATCTGCAACTGCATCGTGACAGTGTTTTGATGCCTTCGTTGCCTTCGGATAATGGTTTGCTATGTTGCTAATAGCTGGCACATAATTTGCACAAGTTGTACGTGCTTATCATCATTTGAATGGTAGACGCAATTCATTTTGGCTTACTAGCTAAATTAGTCGGCTAACACACTACTTTTGTTCACTTGAAGGTTCTGCGATTCAGTGCGAAACTGAAAGGAAACCGCTTAAAATGACAGAAATCCATTTGATACACCAATTTGACCACATAACAGCATGTGATGTCATTACGCACAACTTTTTATTCGCTTTAATGATGATAGATGGAAACGCATTTTCACCTGCTTATTTCGGATGAATATTTTTGGCGAACTTCAGATAGTTCAATTGACAAGTGGGTGGAAACATAGCTGCAGACAACTCGGAAATTCTATTTCAGTTGCTGTGCACATAGCGAATGAGCCGAAGTTCCAATAGCCGTGCTTTAGGGTTTTGCTGCCACCTGGAGGAGGTCTGCGCCCTCTGAGTGCTTTTCTAGTTTCCTATTGCGATGATTATGATTTTGTAAGGCAAGAGGGGTAGGGGTCTAATAACCATGCTTCAGCCCACACACTTTTGGTTCATAACTGGGAATTCGGTAGGTTTTCTCAACGTATTTTTTTTTCTTTGTCTTCATACCTTTATTTTGTCGATTTGAAATGAACCAAATAAAAAATTTAAAAAATCTACCAAGTCCTATAATGCAAATCAGTCTCCTACTCTGATGTGTACCTGCCAGGTTATAACTTATTCAGGCAGGATAGATCCTCTTAGGGCAGAGGATTGGCAAAATATGTAAAGGAACACCTTCAGTGTTGCCCTAACAAAATCAACTCCAAAGCAGTTTGAATTATTAGCTTTAAATATCAAGCTGTCAAATAATTACTCCATGTCAGTGGCTGGTTGCTATCGTCCCCTGTCAGCATCAGCATGTGCATTAACATCTTTGGGCACTGCCTTAGCCCCGTTTACTAGGTCTGAGTTTTTTCTTTTGGGTGACCTAAACTGGGACATGCTGAAGCCCTGTGACACAGTTTTATTGCAGTTTGATTCTTTAAATCTTCAGCAAATAATATCACTTCCAACCAGGTATAACGCCATAAACCTTCAAAAGGCCACATTAATAGACATTGTTTTTACTAACTCCCCACATAAGTATCAGTCTGGAGTTTTCTGCAAAAATGTAAGTGATCACTGCTTCATTGCCTGTGTTCGAAGAGACTGCTCAGTTAAGCACCATATTAGGTTCAGCTGTAAACGCGTATTAGAACATTTAAACACACTAGCTTTTTTATGGAAGCCCATAGGGGACAATATTAATATGGAAATGTAATCCCACTATTTCATTGCAATTTTCCGCGTATGAATGAGTTATTTGAGACAATATTATACTGAACAAAAATATAAATGTCCCCTGTCAAATTTTTGAGTTTTTATTAACAAAAAATTGGAACCGGAATTAGTCTGTGACGGTGGTGTGGATGGTGGACGATTAATACGAAAAATAAATAAATTCTGCTGAAATAAATAAATAGAACGAATCACTTTGGCTTCTCCAATAATCAATACAAAATGCTTTTAATCGAATAAATTGCGATTCCTAAATATTAGTAATGTGTTAAGACCTAGTTTATGTAAAATGCAGCTCTGTAATCCAGCTAGTCAGCCTGAATTTCTTTTCTAGCCCTCTACTTCATTTCATCAGCAAACCTGGCAGAGAGTGGTAGCGAGATTTTTAATCCACCAGCAAACCTAAAATCAAAAGTCTGGCTGCATTTTGGCTTAGCAAAGGAAAATGGTCAAATTGACAAAATGTCCATAGTGTGCGGAGCTTTTAATACTACAATTAAATACCTTGGCAACACTATATCTGGCCAGCCACCTCTGAAGACAACACGCTATCACAGCAGCATCCTCTTAAGGGGTAGCTAGTCCGGCTAACCCGTCTACAAAAGTATTAGTGGTGACATTGCTAACATTTTTGAGCAAAAGCTCAGAGTAAATACATCACGAGATAAAGCCATCACTGCGTCGATTGCTAAATTTATTTGCATGGATTTATATCCTTAGTGTAGAAGAAAATGCTGGATTCAGAGTAATGATAAACACACTGGAGCCAAGGTAAATATAGATAGATAAATAAATAAGTAATTCAGTTGATGGTTGAATATTTTTTCACTTTTCAGATGGCACAGATGGTCACCCTCGCATAACTGCTGTTTATTTCATGGAAATACAATTATAATTAAAAGTTACTGAATCGAATTGTGGTTTGCAGAATTGAATCGAATCATTGGAAAAAATAAATAATCGTCCTTTCATCGAATTGCCAACTACTTCATCGTAATCGAATCGACTCCGTGTGAAGCAAAAGATTCACACCGCTAGCCTGTGAATAGCACTTCTCTCCAGCGTGCCAAGGGCCATCGAATGTGTGCGCTTGCCCATGTGAGTTGGTTCTGATGCCAGACCACGGTGAGGACGCTGTGTGTGCAAGTTGGCTTCTCCCAGGCAGTTATGGACTGTCTGTGGTGTGATGCGTCTGTTGTGCAGACCAACAGTCTCATCCGCTGTGCGTGTCGCTGATCTGAGCCGATCACGCAGGTGGACGAGCTGGATGTAGCGATCTTGTGCTGGTGTGGTCACACGTGGCCAACGAGGATGAGGTCGATTTGCAGTACTGCCCATCTGTCAGAAACAAACTCTCAAACAGCCTATCGTCCGATAGTTAACATTCAGCTGCACAGCGACGGCTCTGGTGGACGTCCCTGCATCCAGCATGCCAATAGCACTTTCCTGCATGACCTGAGACATCTGAGGCATGATGACTCTCGACAAAATTTGACATTTTGGGGTGGCCTTTTATTGTCCCTAGTATAAGGTGTGATTGGGTACTGCTCATTCTGTCTGATCACAGCCTGAAAATGCCACACCCATATACTGAGTGAAATCACTGCATCACTGAGCAAATGCTCACTGACAGAGAGATGGATTAAAAAATGGTAGTGAAATCAAGAGAAATATCCCTATTGCACCAGTAAAAGTCAGCATATGCTCACTTAGATTTGTTAACTCCATGTGGCATAAATATTTGACATGAGGTGTTTATATTTTTGTTCAGTGTAAATTGAAAATGTATTAATCCAATTATCACTTTAATTTCCACATATTCCACTCATATGGGAAATCTATGACTATATTCAAATGATAATGAAAAGCTGTTTAACATTTAATTTTCAAAGTCATGCCCCGCAACACAGTGGACAATATTCAAATGCAATAAGAAAAACAGCACCCTCAGCCTATTGCATTTACATTTAAATGCCATCGCGGTCTTTTAGGGTCATCTTGAAAATTTAAATGCTATTCGGACTATTTGAAAATGATACTGAAAATGGCATTCAACATTTAATTTGCAAAGACTTAACCTGCTCTGCTGTGGACAATATTCAAATGCAATAAGCCAAATAGCACTCCCAGATTATTTCCCGTATGTGTATGTGAAAATGAAAGTGTTAATTGGATAAATACATTTTCAATTTAATATTGCCTCAAATAACTCATTCATAAGTGGAAAACTATAATGCAATAGTGGGATTACATTTTCATTTTAATATTGTCTACCATGGGCTTCCATAAATTAGAATGACAAAAAATAAATAAAAAAATTGAAGAGGGGGGGGGGACTGTTCCACTGCAATGTAAGAGTGCAGATTTTTATCTTTTCATATATAATTTCAATTTCAATTAATCCTTTCAATATATAAAATCAAGCCTGCAATTTACAAGATTCAGTGCTGACCAGAATGTGTATTTTTTTTAAAGTCAGTTTGGTGCTACCTCTACACCCTCTCCTCATTGAAGAGACCGTATCCAAAGCAGTATGAAAAAAATATAGCCTTGTGCTGAATTGGCCTTTAAATAGTTCCACAACGGACCAGCAAACCCCTGCTTCTCAAGTCATTATTTATATATGGGCAATGCCCCTCGTAACCACTTCCTCAACCACTTAAGTGTATTACACCCCGAAAAGAAGACCCTTCAAAGTATACAAAACTATTTTAGGCAGCAAGCTTCAAAGGATTTTAAATCCCTGCATAACAGTGGACCATCAGTTTTGAAGGAAAGGGGGACCACAGGTACCTGGGCACTCAGTCTTGGAGGCTTTTCAGGGGGGGCAGTGAAATCACCTGCAGGGGAAAGAAAAGGTTCAGTGGTCAGGTTTGTGAGTTTGGACAATGTTAAGAGGAGGCGCACTGTGGGTAGTTCTGCTCCCAGAGGACCCACTGAATATCCATTAATTTATTTTGGGTCTCTTTGACTCTCAGTACTGGGGCGAGAAAGCCATATTATGACCCTGCAGATACAAGGTTTCCAATCTTTACTCATAAAGGCCAGAATAGAGCATAATTTTGGATTTAGTTTTGACAACATGTTCTCATACTAATTTCATAAAAATGAACATGAAAGTCCAGAAATCCCCTGGAAATTTATGGATGATTTGAAGCACTTAATTCCAGTCTGCAACTAAAATAGTAGTTTGCAATATTTATTGAAAAGGATAGGCATTGAGACCATGGAGACTGGCGCTGAATGAAGGGGAGCCAGTTAACCAGCATTGAAGTCTGGGTGAAGTGAAAAACACCGAATGTTCTGACTTAGGCACATCATAGAGAAATGTGTAAAGAACTCAGCCCAGTTTTAATGATCAAAAAAATCATTAAATAAACTAGAATGGTTTTTACACGGAAAAACAGATGTCTCCCCCTTCCCCCATTTCACATTTTAGAGTTATGGTCCGGAAACAAGTCCCACCCTTCAATATGCTGAAGTCCAAATTCTTGCCATGGAAACAGGAAAAAGTAAAATTCAAAAGCAGTTCAAACCCTCAAAGGCACATCTACATGTTATGTACATGTTACATATCAAATTTGGTGAGAATCGGTCGAACAGTTTCAGAGTTATGCTCCGGAAACAAATGGGAACGCCGACGCCAATGCCAACGGGAATTCAGGCAAAAACAATATGTCTCCCCCCCCAGGAAGGGGGAGACATAAACATGTCAAAACAGCCAAAAAGTAAGCCCTATTCATAGCTCAAAAACGCTGTGGGTGTGTTAGCTAATGCCACTAAAACCGCACCAAATCGCAAGGAGCAACTTCTCTCAGCTGTCTCAAGTGCACCACAGATGGAGAAATGGATGCTCCAGTGAGCAGATTTTTAGATTAGTATAGCTACTTTAAGTTGCCACATTTGCCTTATGAGAAAGAATAACTGTATGAAATACAGACATATGGATAGTTTAAGCTACTGTAGCCACAGTAACTATCGAGATTAACTGGAGACAAAACTTCTTTTCTGCTCCATGAAGCTAGACCAGGGGTGGGCAATCATGGTCCTGGAGGGCCGGTGTGTATGCAGGTTTTTATTCCTATCAATTATCCTGACTAATTGAGTTAATTGATTGCATGCACAAATATAGATTTTCGCAATGATTCAATCAAAGGGAGACAAGACTAGTCTTTGTAGTTTCATGATAATTTAAAGAAATGCGCATGAAACGTCAGATTTCATCAATGGTTTGACTAATTGAGACAATCAACTAATTAAAGACCAGACGTTGGTGTGAAAACCAGGGACAGATACGGCTCTCGCTGCCCACCTCTGAGCTAGACCATGCACCAGTTGAACTGAGTATGAGTCATCTTAATCGGTAAAGAACTGTAGACATTTCTGTGTATTTTTATCCAAAAAAAGGAAGAAAAAAAAACAGCAGCAGCACTTTACAGCAACGGGCCTGGGCTGTCAATACGGCTACATCAACTCAGCTACATAATTTAAAATCATGTAGAGGAGCGACACATCCTGCACAATTTAATGTGGACCACCTACCAAGCTGGCTTGCTGGCTAATGTAATTAAAATAACTGCTCACACTGTCACTTACTGGTATACTCATTGCTAAGCACCATGACTAATGTTACTGCCGACCAGAGGATAAGATCTAGGCAGAAAGGGAGAACAAAGCCCAGGAGGGGAGATGGTCGGGTCGGCTGCATTTGCCAAAATCAGCTGTCTGCTTGGTAATTTTAGTTGTCGCTGATGATGTTAGACAAAGTACCCAGGGTAAAATGTTTACCACAGAGGGGAGTATAGGAGGTGATCCTCAGATCTCCATCAACGTGGCTGTTAATAAAAGTAATCCACCTGTTCTTCATTTTTTAGAAATATACATAGGATGACAGAGATTTTTTGAATTCTCGCAAAATACAATTTGGGGACACAGCAGGCAAAATAGCTGATTTGCCACCTAGAAAACTGAACATTGGTGACTCAACAAGCTAGCTAAGCACAGGACATGCGGTCTTTAACCATGATTGAGCTGGAAGCCACTAATGCAATGCGCTCATGATTTTATAGACGGCAAAGAGCGGGGTATGTTAAGGAGGGCTTCAGTGCATCATCAGGCTCTGTTTTAACCCCGCCCAAAAAATCAGGAAAGTAAAGTGGGTGAGGAACTGTTTAACGATCTAACGCCACAGTTCAGCACTATAGTTTGCAGTCTTTTCACGTTAATCATTATCTATTTTGTTACAGGTACATTTTGTTTCAAAGCAAATCTCTGATTTCACTTCACCCGGACTTATAAACTCCATTTCAAAAAAGGCACAACTTGAAAACAATGACTTTAACACTTACCGGAAAGTAAAAATTTTCAAAAATTACGCACTTGGAATTTCATTCATATTGTTAAATAACTGTTCAACAAAGATTATTAAACCACCAAGGCAGAAAATATTTATCAGCCCTGAAAAACAAGGACTCCTAAAATGTATTAAATAATCAACAAAATGTGGTTCTTGACATAAAAAACAGTTTGATTAATATAACTAATATTGCTTCAGCAATCAAAAGGCCTCAGAAGTCATGTCATCTCACCCTTGCTCTTACTTTCGAGTTGAAAAAATCTGGCAGTCAATGGGTGCACAAACTGAAACTCTGTTTGGATGTCTATTTGTGTACAAGAAACAATAAACTATATACAATTTGGATTTTAAATAATTATGCATAATTTTAAAAATCAAAATTGTACCAGGTAAATGCTAAGCGCCTGTGAAAGAGACAAGTGCCTGAAAGCTCCATTTACTTCCCCATAGGGAAATATGTCTTCAACCAGAGGTCCATGTAACCTTAGCCCAGTGTTATTAGCAAGTTGTGTCAGATTCCAAAGACTATACATTCTTTGAAAATAAACTCTGGCTAGTAACTCACCATAACCCTGCTCCTTTTCAGGGGTCTGTGGAAGAAAAATATGGGATTTAATTAAAATTTTAACTAACTTTTCTTTCCTCTAAAATTTTTTCCCGTCAGTTCGCAGCAGCTTTCTCTCCTTGGCTCAAAGAAGAATGCTGTGGCTAGTGATTCCTCTGACTTACATGGTGACTGGCCCTTTTCATAAAAAGCCAATTTGACTCCGTCTAAATTACTGGCATCACAAACGCCTGGCTAACCAGGAGTGGCTGGTAGAGAGCGATGAGGCTGACAAAAATTAAATGCCTTAATGCCCATTCTCCAATTGTTGCCTACACAATGTGGATTCTCTAGCTATGTCTGCAAATGACATGGCTAGGATTTGAAAATCCAACAAAAAAGCTCTCAGCCAAACATTTTTGCTGTGAGCCACTCTGAGGTCAGTCAACAGTGTTTTCAACCACTACATATGGTTATCGCAAGCGCAATAAAAGGAACTGGCACTAAGAGACAGACAGACCAGCTTGCTTATTACCTTTTCTATGACACATACCTAATGCAGTCATTTGAAATGCTTCTGGGAAGAAAATTGTGATTTGAAATCCATTAATTACCCGCAAGGTTGGGCAGCCTCCTCGCCTTGGCCTAATTGGCTTGCCTAAAATCAATTCCCGTGTACTTTGCCTAACTTGCAATCAAGCCGTTTATTCAGCCAACTGACTGATCAAAACCAAAATGTGGCCAATAATGATTAAGAAGAGATCGCAGACAGACCTATTTGTGTTAGATTGAAGGAGATTGATAGACAGACCAGGCTGCTGTGTTAGATTGAAAGAGTGTCAATAATCTGAATAAATAGCAGACCTCTGATTTCCACCTCACATAGAATTTTTACATAGCCTATCATTAAAATTATTCCTTAATTGGTTTTTAAGCGTTTCAAAATATACACAAAGCAGAAAAAATTAGTAAAGCATATCAAACGTGAAAGTGAGAAATTATTTTCGCATTGCACGCAATAGACAAATGCAGCGAAATGCTTTGAAATGCAGAGATTTTTTTATAATTCACATACTGCTCAAAACTGCAGTCAGTCAGCATGTGGACAGAGACATTTTGAGCAGGATTAATATCTTCAAATTAAAGAATCATCATCTTTATCAATATGCCACAAACAATGAGGAAATTACAGCCCTTCACACCTGTGCCATTTCTAAACATGTATGGCCTTCAGTGGACATGTACCAAACATAGAAAAGACCTACCACTGGAGTTTTCACGTCCTCATATCCAATGGGATCCTGAAAAAAGAATATGTTTATTTATATTAATCATGGAACATTAGACATGGCATTATCCATTGTCAAGCCAGAGTGAGTGACGGAACGAACTAGAAAATTTCCATGGGATGCTGCTTGGATCTGAGGGAGCCCTGAATGGTGGCCAGGCTGCAGATTAATTGACAGCTCCATTACAACCCCAGGCAGTGGAACAGGAACTAATCAGAGCTGATCAGGACAAAGAGTGAACCCACCAGTTGGATCAAAGAAGTTAGTGTGTTAGTGTGCGTCTGTGCTGTGGTATCATACTGGTTTGCATGTAATGCATTGTTTATGACACCCACTTTTATTTCCAAAATAAACAATGCATTTCAAAATGAGGTCATATCGTCTATCTGAAAAATTAGCTCAAATGATTACTGTAGTCTCAAGTGATTAATATACTGTCAAATTAGAGGGCACTCTGTAGAGCACATACCTCCGCCACAACATATATGTTCTTTTGGTTTCAGAATATTTTCTGGATCACTTCCAAACTTATATTGGCTTTTCTTTTGACTACCACCGGTCATCCAGCCATTTCATGCCAAACCGTTCATAGCTTACAGTCAAAAATCACACAGACCTGCATTAGACAGATATATTTTAATTCTCCTGGATCCAGACTCCAGAATATGTTCCGGATCAATTGTAAAATTGAATCAACTCATACTTGGACTGCCAACTATCATCCTAACAAATTTCGTGCAAAACTGTTCATAACTTTTTTAGTGATCCTGTTAACAGACACAGACAGAGAGACGGACAGATAAACAAACAAACAGGGGTAAAAACATAACCTCCTGGCGGAGGTAAAGATTATTATTGTCTCAAATGATTAAAACATCTCATTCTTATAATCTCAATGTTCTTAAATTGTACTTCCCAATGTTAGAGTACAGTGCGCCCCCTAGACCCACTTCCATCGATTCAATCAAAATGGAGCTTGCATCGTACATTGATGGTACCAAGGTAAGTTGATTTAGAAAAAAAAAAAAAAATATCATGCAGTTGTTGAGAAAATTTTTTTTTTAAATTTCTTAGTTATATTTTTAACATAGGAAGGTGCCAAAATGTCAAGGACCCATAAAACAGACAAAAATGATTCAATCAAAAATCTGAAAAAAGAGTCTGGAGATATGGTTTAGTCGCATTTTATGGCAAATTCACACAAAAAATCATCTGGCCAAAGTAAAATTAAATATTTTCTGGACGACGGATGCCACATCATGACAATAGCTTATCAGCCCATAGGGCCGGTAAGCTAAAAATAAAAGCATGGAGGAGATGTTGCCGTGTGTGTTGGGATGTCAGCATGGTAAATAAAAATGCAAGAATTTTTCTTGAAAAAGTTTGAAACACAAGATGAATTTTTTACTGTTTATTGCCCCAATATAAAAGCTGCTTGACAGATTTTTTCGACGTGTCCACATGACCAAATGATGCCTTGAATTTTGGCATTTTTGGGTGTTTTTTATCATAAGTATTTTCAGATGCAAGTTAAACTAGAGACAAGAGATTGGCTTGGGTTTAAGGCGCCACTGTGCTGTAGCTGCTGAGGATGAGGCTGCAATATGAACCCCTGATTATGCATACTTCGGTCAAGGGGATCAACTATAAATGAAATAAAAATTTTGGTTCAGTAAAAATGGTCATTTTCAACAGCCTATTACAGGAAAATCTAATCAGATATGCCAAATCTGATAACAGATTCATAAATTTCAGGTAATTTTACCTATGTGCACCCATTAACATTAATTTAAGAGCACAGAAATGTGTATTTGCATGCCTTCAAAAATGCTTAAAAGGCATTGTTACATTTGCGAGTGACAAGACACCCCTCCTTAAATTGGCAATTACTCCATGAAAAATTGTAATTGGAACTTAAAGGGGACCTATTATGCTGATCCTTCTATGTTTCTAAACATAAGATACAGAGGTTTTGCCGTAATCCAAGAACGAGACTTCATGAACGCGATTTCCTCTCTGGAAAGCTCCTCCCGAGATCTTCGCGAGATCTGGGCAAAACCTGACGTCAGGTTGTGCCGTCCAATTAGTACAGACCAAGCCAGAGCTAATCACGACACTGGACCTGCCCACACCGGAAACTATTCTAGCAGGCACTAACCACGGCAGATCATACTATGCCTTAGTAGCATGTACACTTATGGAAATACAAAAGAAGAACCGCAGATCATTTGAGGTGCAGTTTTGTCAGTATCTCTCCCAAAGCTGCGTGTCCGTTTACTTTTGGACGCAAAGAAAAACACGTATTCATCTTACAAAGAGGATGCCACCAGAAATTAGTGGGTAGCTTTTTTTGTTTGACGGCAGCAAACAGCCATGGCCAAAGGAAACGTAAGCGGTTTGTGCTTTACATTTCACCAAAAACAACTTTGTCAATAAAGGATAATTCGACACTGGATAAGCGTTTCATCTGCTTCTCAAACCTGAAGCAGTTGCATCGATCAAGCGCTCGGAGCCACAAGCTGTAAGTAACCATATAACAGCAAATAATATAACAGCAAATAATGTAAGTGAAGCTAACATGTTAAGGGTGGCTAGCAGGACCGCTAGCGATAGTTAGCACTAACAACTGGCATCAAACGCAGGCTTTGTAAAATATCTCAAAGATAAAGCCTGTTTCGGTCACAACTGTAAAAAGAAGCTGTACGTTTCTTTTACTGCATAAGCCAACCTGACGTGATAGTCAGTTGATTGTGGCTATAGCACAGCGGCTAACGTAGCCAAGTTACTGTTGCTCATGTTTTTGTCCTTAATATGCGAGTATTGGGAGTGGGGGCAATAGCGGAAGAGCCACCCCGATGAGGCGTTTCAGGCAGAGACTACTATGGACTACAAATGGGTTTTTCTGAGGATGGCAGTATGAGCTCAATAAGGACCCTGTTCAGGACTTTGACTGATCAGGAGTGCTCCAGGGGAGTCCAAGATCAAAATATAACCTTGGAAATATAGCAAAATAGGTCCCCTTTAACATATGGGATTTGTCCAT
The DNA here is from genome assembly GCA_029721435.1 of Gymnothorax reevesii. Classification (NCBI taxonomy): domain Eukaryota; kingdom Metazoa; phylum Chordata; class Actinopteri; order Anguilliformes; family Muraenidae; genus Gymnothorax; species Gymnothorax reevesii. The sequence continues at coordinate 60,865,305 of CM056576.1, forward strand.
TCAAAATTATGGCAAACAAACACCCATAAATTTTTTGAGACGGTGCGGTGCAGACCCCGGTCCACTTAGCAGGGAATGACCCAGCATTAAAGCGCGCACAGATGGAGATGTGACAGTGGCAATCAGTCAGGTTGTCAGCAAGTCTCCTATATGAGGAGCCATGAAATACTTAGGGATAAAAAGATGAAAAGCCATGGCTGTGATGAATGGACTGCACTCAGATCAGTTTCATATTATTTTCTCACCAGCAGCCTCTCCTCTTTCTCCAGCCACTTGTTATCCTCCACCATCTGCTCCTTCTGCCTCTTCAGGGTCTCAAGCATTTGGATCTGCCACAGTTGCTTGGCATCCTCCTTACTAGAGGGCTCCATAATGAAGTCCCCCTCCTTCAAAATACAGACAAAAACAGAGGAACAGTGAGCTCCACCCCCTGAAAAAGATGTGTGTACACAAAATGCATTGCTAGTAAGGTAAAAGACTTAATTTCCACACACCACAGTTAAAATGTTTACAAATATTCATTAAATAAGTTTAAATGAACAAGGTACCAGAGCTGTTATCAGCCATCCTCATCACCGTTTCAAAATAACTCAGGCCATAAAAGTCACTTCAGTTAGGAGAACAAACCAGTGGTGGCTGGAGAACTGGCAATAAGGGAAGCACAATCCATCCCTTAAAAATAATGAGTGGTCATAACCTGTTTTCAATCTGAATAAAATTGACTTTACTTGACTCCAAAAATCCTAAGGACCATCAGGTGTCGCCAGTTCTCCTTGTTAAGTTAAAATGAGAATGAATAGCCTAATTCTTGACCTGTTTTCAATCATATATTAAAATTACCATTATAGAAACTCCAAAAACCCTCAACATTAACAGGTGTGGCCATTTTAATTAATAACGCTTACCTGTCAACTCTCACGCATTCAGCGTGAGTTTTAGTGGCATATTCACGTTCCCCTGCTGTATTCAGCAATTATTCAATCAACGCTTATGTAAGAGATTCTTGCGTGGCCTTGAAGTCCTTGTACATGGAGTTTCACATGCGTTACAGTGGATTTCACCACAAGTAATTGGAAATTACTATTACTACTGCTATATTATAAATTTCTTATTATTGCGGTGGAGACGACATGCGTGAATCCATAGTAGCCGTCTGACTTTGTCCGGGGGCCACAATTGTCATCTTGAACATATGTTTGCCTGGATCAGTTCAAACTTGCAGTGCAGTCCTAACTTGCAGCTGAATTTATCATATATTTTCAGTTGGTGGATATTTGTTTGTTTGGTTTAACAGTATATTATATGAAAGTTTCGCAGCACAAGCATGTGATGAAGTTATATTGCTAATATCACCAGAAATGAAGGTGCATTTTATCTTGTTACATAGTCCGTCCTTTGTTAACTGCCATGGTAAGAGACCGTAGGTTTATTGTGGAATGTCATTTGGTGCACAGATTTATAGATTTGTCTACACAGATTGTTTAATGCATTCAGTCAGCATAATAGACAAATTATGTCTAATGTTAGGTTCTGAAGGGTCTGTTTGTTCTGTGACCATGTTTGGATGACTCTGAGGCTTTGCTATGTGCCTTTTGCCGCAGGGGAAACTGGGTGTTCTGTTGGCCTACTGCTGCAGACGTTGTTACCACTGGTATAAAAGCTAAAAGCTGTTACCAGCTTGCAGGTGCCGCTTGAATGCCTTTTTTCTGTATCATTACGATTTATAAAAAAGTCTATCTGAATATGTGTGCATGCCAGTCTTCCCTAGTGTTTGTGGGCCATAGAATACTCTTAGCATGATTTTACAAAGCATACAATTTTTTTTTCAGTCGAAGTATGATGACTGGAGGGGAGAGCCCAACACCTAAGAATAGCCTAGGGGGCAATCACCACCTTAGTCTGCCACTAAACAGGTGTGATAAGTTCACGTTTTTGCACTCTCATCAGGATCCCAGCAGCGCCGTTGAGGATGTGTTGCAGTATCTGAAGACTTGTGAGAGATCCCAATGAAAGATGTATTTCAACAGCCCAGTCTGGAGAGTTTTAAGGGAAAACTTTAAGGAAAATTTCAAGTTTAAGGAGTTTTTTTTAAAGTAGATGGTGCACAATTACTCCTTAGGGGGAACTAAACAAAATTAGCGAAAGATGGACTGCAAAATAATCATACCAAGTATTTTAATCTCGTAAGTAGGCTTAAAAAATTTTATGGTGTCCATCACCCTTTTTCACAGAAAAAATTCTACCACTGATGTGGAATGATTTTGACCATTTTGGTGATATAAGTCAGGGTAATTTCACTGCCGAGTTTCACTGCCCTCAAAGGTCTCTGACAGTCAAGTTGAATATCACCAAATGAAAGTTCATATGTGATATCCTAGATGTCTGTAACACAAAGCTAGGCTCCATCGGTGACCATTTTAGTCATACGAGAGGTAAAATTTTCACAAGGTCATAATTGACCAACGAAGGTCAATACGAAGGTCACCAAATGAAAGTTCATATACTCAGCAACAAAAGTTTCTGTGACACCATTTATGTGTATGTTATAAATGACACGCAAAGATCTCAATGCAATCAATATGTGTATTTAACAGGAGAAACACTGACTTTTCAGTGCCAACGTCACTCAAAACGAAAAATGTCATTTTCATGCGTCATGAAGCACTTGTCTGACGTCTAACCAATAGTGACCTTCACACTTCAATACCGGGTGTGACTTCCTCGTGCCATGATGCAAGCAACGCATCTCCGGCGCATGGACCGAATCAGATGTGCCTGAAATTGCTGTGGGATGTCATTCCAAATCTGACGTAGACGTTGTCGCAATTCCTGGAGTGTAGCTGGCGGGTTATCCAACCGCCGCAAACGTTGATCCATCTCGTCCCAAAGATGCTCGATTGGGGACATGTCTGGGGATCTGGCTGGCCATGGCAGGACATTGACATGTTGTTGCATCAGATACTGCTGTACAATCCTTGCAACGTGTGGTCTGGCGTTATCATGTTATTCCGGGACCATGTTGCATCAAAAACGGTACCACCAATGGCCGTAGCACTTCATCGCGATATCTTTGACCTGTCAGATTTCCATCAATAACAAGCAAATCTGTTCTGTTTCTAGCCGTGATCCCTCCCCAAATCATGACACTACCACCTCCAAAACGATCAAATTCCTGAACACAGTTGTTGGCATAACGTTCTCCACGTCGACGATATACACGTAAACGACCATCACATCGGTTAAGCATGAATCTTGATTCATCAGTGAAGAGTACAAGATCCCACTGACGTTGGATCCACCGTCGATGTTGTTGTGCCCACTGTAGACGCAGTCGTCGGTGTTGTACTGTGAGTATTGGACGTCTTGCTGGCCGACGTGGGACAATGCCAAAATGACGGTGACGGCGACGGATTGTCTGTGCAGACAGTCGCCTCAAACCAGGTATCGTTCTTGCAATTATGGTTGCAGGTTGGAATCGATTTCGGAGATGGGTTGTTCGAATCCAGTTGTCCTGTCTGGGAGTGGTTACTCGTGGACGGCCGCTGCGAGGACAGTCTCTGACATGTCTTGTCTGCTGATGACGCTGCCATAAGTTCCAAATGGTGTTTCGGTGGACATTCAGGCGATGAGCAACTTCCCTCTGCGAGGTTCCGGATTCAATCATCCCAATGGCCTTCCACCGATCATTTTCAGACAGTCTTGGCATTTAGAGGGTAGAGTTCCTGATCCGAAATGGCTGTGTTTTCGATAAGTGATGCTTCCGTCGTTCATCAGGCACAATGTGAACATTCCAAAAATTCTCCTCTTTTATTGCCATCCACAAGCATGATTTACGCACATTTTCACGTGCAAAGTCATTTTCTCGCATTTTCATGATTTCCATTTCAATGTTGTGTTTACGTGTACTGTTTCAGTCTGATATCACCATGTATGACGATTTCATAATTGCGTTATGAAAAATAATTAACAATATTGGTGTCACAGAAACTTTTGTTGCTGAGTATATATGACTTCCTATATGTCTCTAATACAAACCTAGGCTCCATCTCTGACCGTTTTGGCAATGCAAGTCATTGCAATTGTATTACGTCAAGTTTGACCTTCAAAGGTCACCAATAGTCAACTTGAATGTTCATGTGTGACTTCCTTTAAGTCTGTTATACAAACTTAGGCTCCATCTGTGACCTTTATAGGGACAGAAGTAATCAAATTTTCACTAGGTCAAGTTTGACCTTCGAAGGTCAATATAAACGTCACCAAATGAAAGTTCATAAATGACTTCCTATACGTCTCCAATACAAAGCTATCCCCTGTATGTAACAATTTTACTGATATAAGTCGTCAAGTTTGGCTGTTGAAGTTTACTGAAGATCAGGTCAAGGTCAGCAAATGAAGCTTCACATGGCTTACTATATGCCCACAATCCGATATCTGTAATAGTTATGATGATAGAAGTAATGTAAGTTTCACTATGTTAAGTTTGACCTTCGATGGTCACTGAAGGTCAAGTTCAAGGCCACCAGATGAAAGTTCATATATGACTTCTAAAAGTGTTCAAAACACACATGTTCCAAATCTTCAATATTTTCAAGTCTAGAAGCCTTTGAAAATTGTCACATTTTGCTTGACCTCAAGTTTAGCCTTTCAAGGTCATCTGAGGTCAAGTTAAACACTTCCAAAATATAGGTCATATATTACTTCCTATATGTTGATAATACAAATATAATCGCTATCTGCAACCATTAACCTTCCACAGGCGATTTTGAACATTCTCCAAAAGACCCAGTGTTAAAGTACAGCGCCCCCACTTGACCCACTTCCGTCGATTCAATCAAAATGGCACTCTCATTGTACATAAAGTGTAGCAAGGTGAGTTTATTGCCAGATTTAGAAAAAAACTTAGACAGTTTTTGAGAAATCTTTTTTTTGACATTTCAAGTCCTATCTTTTAACATAGTTAATATATTCCATGACCTCGAGTTTGACCTTTCAAAGTCATCTGAGGTCAGCTTTTACACTGTCAACTTATAGGTCATATATTACTTCCTATATGTCAATAATACAAACCTAATCTCTATCTGCAACCAATTGGCCTCCACAAGCCATCTAGCATATTCATAAAGTACAGCGCCCCCACAAGACCCACTTCCGTCAATACAGTCGAAATGGTGCTCGCACTGTACATTGACGGTACCAAGGTAAATTGATTGCCTGCTTTAGAAAAAAAATTTATCTTGTAGTTTTTGAGAAATTATTTTTTAAATTTCTCAGTACTATCTTTAACACCGGGGCCAAAATTTCAAGGGCCCATAAAACAAACAAAAATGATTCAATCAAAAATCCGAAAAGAAAGTCTGGAGATATGATCTAGTAGAATGTTATGGCAAATTTCTACGAAAATTCATCGTGCCAAAAAAAAGATAAAAAATGTTCCGGACGACGGACGCCACACCACAACAATAGATAGGGCAGATAAGCTAAAAAGGATATAGAGACTATTGTTCTAACCCTAAATACAAGATTAAAATATTTATCATTTTTTTTGTTTGTTTTATAGTGTGTATCAAGCAGTTTCATGGGAAAAGTGAAAACAAACTTCAGACTCAAATTCAAAATGGGGACATGGCAACCAATTAAATATGCAAATGAGGCGAACCAATGATGCTAGTTTCCTTGTAATGGCAATAAATTCATGAAAATGGTGACCTGGCAGCCATTTTGGAATATGCAGATGAGATTAAAAAAAACACACCTAGTTCATAACTGCAACTAAAAGAGAACGTAATACAAAATTTCAGAAAAATCCACCAAGCTGTTTTATGCCCGTTGCATGGGAATGTGCACATCCCTTCAGTTTCTCCTCGTCAGGCATAAATCTCTTCCAATACTCATTTTTTAGTTTGGCAACACATGAGAAGACAGCTGAGGTTTCAACGATCAATCTGATATGCGGTTTATAATGGGTCTCATTCTTCTTGATGATGCTTCGCAGAGATTTGTCATTGAAAAAAATCCCCAAATTTCGCAATTTAATGGGGATATTCACAGGAAAAAGGTTTATGAAATTGAATTAAAAATATTGTTGGAGTGTCACTGACTAGAAAAATTACCTACTGCTACAGAAATATACATCTTTCTGTCAGGCAGAAACAACAATAAAATTGCTGCACATTTTTGATGCAAAAAACCTCTAGTTGCGTGTTTTGTCATTGTAGCTAAAATGGAAAAATAATGAATCCCTTGAGACATAGGGCATACCAACAACAAAGCCAGTTTACATCCTGAAAAGTTCCTGTGGAGCTTTTGAAATGTCCATACGGTGGTTGGCCAAGTCGACCACTCATCTTGTTATTACCTGGCCCCCCCCCCCCAGGGGGAGCCAGCATAAGCAATGATCATGTCTGTGAGTGTGTGTGTGTGTGTGTGTGTGTGTGTGTGTGTTTCTGTCACTCTGTTTGTCAGCCCGTGGCCATTACCTGCCCCCCCCCTAGGGGGAGACGGGTTAAGCAATGATCATGTTACAAGGAGAGTTAGTTAGCTAGCTGCCCGGGATAAACTACGCCATGCCACGGGGCCAGCGCATTGATGGTCTGTCCTCGTATTAAAATGGAGGCCGCTGCGGCTCGTAGGCCTATTTGCTTGATGCCCGAGGAGCCTGGATTGTCGTATATTATATTGTTTTCTATGTCTGCTTAGGTAATTCTTGTATTATTTTTGCGAAATGAACATTACGTACAATTTCTGTGAACGTTTGAGCTGTATGTAATTATTTCGTTATAAGTGTGTAGCTAGCATGCTAGCTAGCTCTATGGAGCTCCGTGTTGTGATACGGACCCCTGCGAACCATAATCGCGCTGCATTTTCATAAAACAGTATGCTTGTTTGCATTAAATAATTATGTTTCCTAATTGTATGAGATTTGTGGGTTGTGATGTTACGATTGAATTTGTGCTTTTATTTCTATTTGCGTTGCATTATTCCGCATACTTTCGCTGCATACTGCCCGTTTTTCGTTGGCGGACAAAGTGATCTTGCATGGAATTGCACATAGCAGACGGGGTCCGCTTTCCAGCTAGCTGGGCTTGCTGAAATCACCGATTTTTTATTTTTTTTTTAAAAGATGGTATAACGTCTTCTATCGTCTTCTGTGTCTAGTTAGCATTTTGTTTTACCTAGCTGGACACAGCTAAGCATTTTTGTCGTCATTTGTGCAGTATGAATGAATTTGACTTACATTACAAGGAGAGTTAGCAAGCTAGCTAGCTGCCCGGGATAAACTACGCCATGCCTCGAGGAACAGCGCAGTTCGCCGGTCTTCGTATGAAAATGGAGGCCGCTGCGGCTCGTAGGCCTATTTGCTTGATGCCTGAGGAGCCTGATTTGTCATGTATTATATTGCTTTCTATGTCTGCTTAGGTTGTCTTTCTATTATTTTTGCGAAATGAACATTACGTAAAATTTCTGTGAACGTTTGTGCTGTATGTAGGATCGTGTGTGTGTGTGTGTGTGTGTGTGTGTGCGTGTGTGCGTGCGTGTGTGTGTGTGTGTGTGTGTGCGTCTGTTACTCACTCTGTCTGTCAGCCCTGTCTGTCAGCCCGTGGCTGGGGCCAGGTCTGCTTTCTCTGATTGCCTTGTTTTCTTCAAAAAGTTCTCTATCACAGCAGCCTTTGTTTGCAGTGGCAAAGAGTTTGAGAGTATGACATCAGTCCTAACAGCTATCAATCTCGCAAAAAAGCTGGTGAGTGTGAGTTTTTATTCTTCAGAATCATAAAAAAATATATATATATATTGAACTGTTTGTGCAATATCTTCATTCTGCACTGTCCAGATTTCCAGCATTGGACCCGGTTCTGCTGTGAGAGAAAAAATCACATTTTTGTATGTCACAAAACCTGCATCCCAGAGACATTACACCGGTGATGTTGGACAACTTCATATGGAATATTATTATTTAAGGTATAGCTAAGATTTTTTCCCTACTGATTAAATATTGCAGTGACTGTGCTAATTTTAGAGTTCATAAGTGACATACAAATTGAGATTCCATCTCATGTCAAGTGAATTTTATGCAATTAAAAAAATAAAAATAAATTTGGCATCTCCAATCCCACCCAAATTTGGAATGTCCAATCCGAGAACTGTATACAAGGCTTGCTCGGATACAACCCCCTATTGCAAGCTCAGGGAAGAGAGACAGTTCGCGGCTTTCCTCCGAAGCACGTGCCTGTCAGCCCCTGCATCTTTACACTCATTGGTCGAAACTATCGCAAGTTCAGAATGAGGGCGGAGGATACCCAAACATGAGCTCAGAATCTCACCGTTGAGCCCCCGGCTGGCCAACAGGAAGAGCTTGAGCAAGAAAGCATTTTTAATTTCCCTTCCCAGCAGTCCCTTCCAAATTTGCATTCCAACAGTGCTTTAGCCAATCGTGCATTGTTCTGAAAAAGCTGCCGACCACTGCTAGTTGGTTTGGCCAGGGATCAAACCCGCGCCGTAGTAGTCACGATTGCATTGCAATTGCACGCCTTAACTGAGTGAACTAACCCAGCAGCCAATTTTATGCAAATTTTAGAAAATTCGCTGAAAAGAAAATTTGAATTACAAGCCCCAATTCCAATGAAGTTGGGATGTCGTGTAAAACGTGAATAAAAACAGAATAATTTACAAATTGCTTTCAACCTACATTCAATTGAGTACACTACATAGACAAGATAATTCATGTACAAGCTGATAAACTTTGATTTTTGGAAATATTCACTCATTTTGAATTTGATGCCTGCAACACATTCCAAAAAAGCTGTTCCATCATCTTTCCTTTTAACAACACTCCATTAACGCTTGGGAACTGAGGACACTAAATGTAGAAGCTTTGTGGATGGAATTCTTTCCTCTCCTTGCTTGATGTACGACTTCAGTTGCTCAACAGCTTCTCCGTTGTCGTATTTTGCACTTCATTTTTAACAGGAAACAGTTCTGGACTGCAAACAGGCTAGACTATTACCCGCACTCTTTTACGATGAAGCCACGCTGTTGTAATGTGCAGAATGTGGCTTGGCATTGTCTTACTGAAATAGATTTCAACTGAATTGCTGCAAAAACTATTGACAAAAAATGGCATTTCAAGATGGCTGATGTGGCATGAATATGTGAAAATGGATTGCAAATATTTTTATCAACTTCGCTGTCCTAATTGGTTGGAAGACATTTGCAAATTTTCAGCTTCATCGGACAAGTAGTTTCAGAAAAGATTTCTCAAAATATTTATTAAATTTTGGGGCATGCTGCATAGCACCTACATACAAAATTTTAGCTGATTCATTGAATAAATTATTGACGAATGGGTCAAAATGTCATTTTAAATATGGTTGCAGTGATACCTTTCAGGGAAATCAGATTCCTATGATTTATTTTCACTTTGGCGTCCTCATTGTTTGGATGATGTGAGCAGAGTTTCAGCTTCATTGGCCTAACAGTTTTGGAGATGTTGTTGTTTGCGGATGATGACGAACTATGACGACGATAAACGGCGAACAACAAACGATCAGGCCACGACACATGCCCACTTTAATTTTGGTCCAGGTGAGCTGAAAAGAAGCAAACTGAGCCGTTATTCGGTCCTCACACCTGAACTCAGGGCTGAAGACTTTCATGCCTCTTTTTCCTTCCCCTTATTCGCTAGAAAATTGAAGACACACATTCACCACAGCAGTAGCCTGATATGTGATTGGCAACGAAACACTCCACCACTCAAGCAGAGTGAAATTGAGTACCTGAAATACACTTTGTGAATTTTAATAGAAAATCCACACTTTCCAGCCCCACTTCATGTAACCGGCAGGACATGTAGCAGTCTTACCCCTACACTGCGACGCCGGGAGATGGATCTAGGCAACGTTAGAGCATTGCCAGAGTCGAAGGGCGCCTGGTAATCACTCGGGCTAACGAGGTCGGGCGAGCTGACACACAGACCGCCGGGCAGCTGGGAAGCAGAAAGCAGGGCCAGATACAGAAGCAAATCCACGAACATAAACAGGCATGGACTACAACAGCATATACATGCAGGCACACGCATACATAAATTCGCACAAGCATAAACAAGTGCTCATACGCACACATGCGCCCACACAAGTGAATATGCACATACATCCACCCACAACAGTATATACACACACACACACACACACACACACATACACACACACAAACGGAGACAAAAGCATGAACCCACAGCAGCATTTACATACAGGCACACATGCACACAACATGCACAAACAAGTACACAGATAATATATACTCATATAACGCTATAGGCCCATGACAGAATACACTCATGTGCACACATATGCATATACATGAACATAAAACATACACAACACCCACAGTCACCCACAAAAACAGAGAAACATGCACGAAAACACAGAAACAATGAGCAAAAAGCACAACACTGAAAGCTTTACGGCAACAGTATAATATTCTGATCCTTGAGAGCAGGCATGGCTCCAGGAATGGGCAGCTTAGGATCTCTCAGTATGTGTGTATTCGGAATGCAGCCCTTCTGTTTGATCTTATCCAATTACAGTGATTTCCCTCCGAAATCACAAGTTAGTTTGACTTTACGTGTTAAGCGCTTCAAAACTGCAATTAAGATTCCAAATTTAATGGAAACATAAGCCAGCCATACCTAAAGGAATCAGAACTGCCTTGTCTGACCATAAAACTCAGGGGGAAGGTGGGGGGTGTGGGAAAACACCCCACCAAAACCTACTCTAGCATTTTGAAGAAAGAAAAAAGGAATTTTTGGTATTGTGCAATGGCAATAACATAAGAAGAATGCTGAGGGTGACACTAAACAAACATATCTTTTAAAAGTAAAACTGTGACCCAGCAAATACCGCAATTTTTTTTTGAATTGTCATTCTTCAGAAGCACTGAAAATTCAATAAGATACTTTACTACCAAGCTAATGCAGTTGCTAGAAATGTGCCTTGGTATGTATACTCAGAAGAGGGTCCTTATGAAAAAGATCATTAAAATACAGCTGTATGAATAAGATTTGATAAAAACCATTGAGCCCATTTCCTCTCAGCAGTGACAATGATTGGTGAAAATAAGTGAAATGAGGACACCACCCTCCTGGGGTTTTTGTAAAGCTCATTCTCTCATAATAAAAATGACAGGAAAACATACCTGAATATGTAGCCCAATACTTAGTGTGTTGCGCCCCATCTTGTTTCTTGATGGCTGGAAATTGGATCATAGATGCAGATGAGTAAAACACTTTAAGACAGCAGTTTATGTATATTTAATAGAAAAAAGGAAACGTATACCTGCAATTTTACTGCATGTTTAGAACCAGCAATGATTTCACAGTAATCATGCACATCTATTATTCTGCACACTCATTTTGATTAGGAATATTTACTAATTACATTTACCGCACACTACCTTCCAGCCAGGTGCTCAACAGGCAAGAAATCCACAAAAAATGCAAAATGGATGGTGGTTCAGTTGGGTACCTGACTTTTCTACTTCTAGGTGCCACTATAGCCATATCCATAGAAATTGTGAGCTCAAACTCCGGAATTTTCCGTTACACGTGTATGGGCACCATTCTGCCAAATTTCATGCAATTCTGAGATGAGTCACTCCATACTAAACTGTTCAATTCACTGTGTTATACAAGAATGATCAATACGTATTTTTCTCTGAGAATTAAATGATTTGCATTGTTCATATTTATTCACTCCCGATTGAAGATATACATAAGAAAAAATCTGAGTCATCAGTCCAACAACACAGCAGAAAAACTGGTGTCCCAATGTCAGCTAAGGCATTGTGAAGGACATATTTTGTTACAAAATTTAGCACCCAACTTCACGAAACGTTCATGACATGTCTAATGATACTTCAAAAGAAAGTGAAATTAAATACTGCAGAGAAATACCCATAATAATGGTTTCAATTGTCTGCACTAAATTATCGGGACTCGTCTGATCAGGAAAAGCAATTCGAAATGACCGTCGTAGGCGTAACCAGTCACGTCCTCACGTGTTACATCCATCCCTGTGGTTTAATTTGCATAATGTATGCAAATAGCGTAAAGATGACCTTGGCAAAATAAGGTACTCACTTCCTGCCTCCAAATTTCACAAGGCGTAAGACAATCATATACACCATGCTTTTAAAAGTAATGAACGTTTTTCCGTACCCTAATATTGTGTTACGCCCATAAAAACATGAACAATCTGTGCGCTATCGCCATGGACAGTATAAAAAATGGACGCAGCACCCGGGTCTGATAAGTGAGACCAATGCGGAATCTGAATTCCATTTAATGGCCAGCAGATGGCGACGTCGGTGGTTGCAGAATTGGAAAAGGCGTATTTGAACTTTCATCACCATTATAACACGTTTGTAGAGTTTAGTATGGAATGAGCCAGATGTCAAATCCAGTGCCAGTCCCACTCTCTCAGAATATGGCTCTTAATCGTTATTATTATTGTCACTATGTTTTCCATCCCAGCAATATCCCTATGAAGTACATAGTCAATGTAGCCCATCTGCGATCTGTCATTTCTTCATACTTTCTTAAGAATTACAGGCTTATATATTGGTGTTGATTATTCAGTAAATAATTGTGTGATTATTAATCTAGAGATCTTAAACAGGAACAGCTTGAAAGCAATTATGCCTTTAAATGAGGAGATCACACTTGGACGAAGCATATTTCAGCGGAAAAAAGTGTCTAAAACGCATATTCTAATTTGATAATAATCCAGTGCGACGCATTTTTAAACCAGTGAGTCTTCAAATTGGCTTCAATATCATGGCGCAGAGATTTTTACTAGGGGAATCTTCTGATTTTGAATTTAATCTTTGGAAAGCTCACCAAAAATGCTTTATAACCTAAACCAAATCCCAGTCTACAGTGGGGTACAAAAATTTTGGCAAGCCTGGTTTAAATGTCTGTTACAATTAATCTCCAAGTGATTGAAAGCAAACCTGAACACTTTATGCTACAAAGTTAACCATGACACCTTTCTACAAATTTAAAAGCAAGGTTTCATTTTATTAAGTTTTCTGAGTTTTTAAATGATAAAGGCAGAGAGATCACGTGACGCATCCATGGAGCTGCACGCACATTGACCGGTCTCCTGGCAAACAGTCCTTATTTCCATGTTTAGCCCTCTTTTCGACGGAATAAAACAAGTCTGTTTTAATTTGCTTGCATTTCTGAATGGCAACAATACGTAAACAGCTCACTTTAACTTCGCTTTCGTCTCCCCATAGGAGAAAACCGAAATCAGAAGACAGTCACGCTAATCCATTTAGCATGGCGAACTCTTTGGCTAGGCTGGAGTCAGTTCTTAAATCGGAGTTGGCAGTGGTGAGAAGTGAGTTCGCTGCACATATGAACACATTGTGTTCCAAAATTGACTTGACAGCTGAACAGATGGAACAGAAAAAATCCATTACCAATCACGCCCGGCGCTTGGACACATTGGAGCAACAAAATATTGACCTTCAGGATCGAACCAGACGTAATAATCTCAGTTTGCTTGGCCTTCCCGAGGGAAAGGAAAAATACGACCCCGTCGTTTTTCTCAAGAGGTCACTACCAACTTGGCTCCTCGGATTGATGGGAAGAGAGATCGAGATTGAACGAGCTCATCGCATCTACTCTACAACTTCAACTAATACCAAGAAACCTTGAGTGTTCATCATAGATATATATATATGGAGAACATATACAGAATATATATATATATATATATATATATATATATATATATATAGAAATTGGCCTCATAGGAAACCATTCATTTTTATGAAGAAGTTGGGTGTATCAATATGGCGGCCGGGTGCTTCACTTTGGATAATGTAAATATGACGACATCAGCAATCTAGTGTTCTAAATATATAGAAAACCCAAAACCAGTGAAGTTAGCACGTTATGTAAATCGTAGATAAAAACAGAATACAATGATTTGCAAATCCTTTTCAACTTATATTCAATTGAATACACTGGAAAGACAAGATGTTTAATGTTCAAACTGAGAAACTTTATATTTTTTTTGCAAATAATAATTAATTTAGAATTTAAAGGCAGCAACACATTGCAAAAAAGTTGGCACAGGGGCCTTTTAACCACTGTGTTACATCGCCTTTCCTTTCAACAACACTCAGTAAACGTTTGGGAACTGAGGAGACCAATTTTTGAAGCATTTGAGGTGGAACTCTTTCCCATTCATGCTTGATGTACAGCTTAAGTTGTTCAACAGTCCGGAGTCTCCGTTGCCGTATTTTACACTTCATAATGCGCCACACATTTTCAATGGGAGACAGGTCTGGACTACAGGCAGGCCAGTTTAGTACCCGCACTCTTTTACTACGGAGCCATGCTGTTGTAACACGTGCAGAATGTGGCCTGGCATTGTCTTGCTGAAATAAGCAGGGGCGTCCATGAAAAATACGTTGCTTGGATGGCAACATATGTTGCTCCAAAACCTGTATGTACCTTTCAGCATTAATGGTGCCTTCACATATGTGTAAGTTGGCCATGCCTTGGGCACTAATACACCCCCATACCATCACAGATGCTGGCTTTTGAACTTTGCGCCTATAACAGTCTGGATGGTTCTTTTCCTCTTTGGTCCGGAGGACACGACGTCCACAGTTTCCAAAAACAATTTGAAATGTGGACTCGTCAGGCCACAGAACACTTTTCCACTCTGCATCAGTCCATCTTAGATGAGCTTGGGCCCAGCGAAGCTGTCGGCGTTTCTGGGTGCTGTTAATAAATGGCTTTCGCTTTGCATTGTAGAGTTTTAACTTGCACTTGCAGATGTAGCGACGAACTGTAGTTACTGACAGTCGTTTTCTGAAGTGTTCCTGAGCCCATGTGGTGATGTCCTTTACACACTGATGTCAGTTTTTGATGCAGTACCGCCTGAGGGATCGAAGGTCACGGGCATTCAATGTTGGTTTTCGGCCTTGTCGCTTACGTGCAGTGATTTCTCTAGATTCTCTGAACCTTTTGACGATATCACGGACCGTAGATGATGGAATCCCCAAATCTCTTGCAATAGCTCATTGAGGAATGTTGTTTTTAAACCTTTCGACAATCAGCTCACGCATTTGTTCACTAAGTGGTGACCCTCGCCCCATCCTTGTTTGTGAATGACTGAGCATTTCAGGGAAGCTGCTTTTATACCCAATCATGGCACCCACCTGTTCCCAATTAGCCCGTTCACCTGTGGGATGTTCCAACTAAGTGTTTGATGAGCATTCCTCAACTCGCTGTCTTTTTTGCCACTTGTGCCAGCTTTTTTGAAACATGTTGCAGGCATCAAATTCCAAATGAGCAAATATTTGCAAAAAATTACAAAGTTTACCTGTTAGAACATTAAGTAACTTGTCTTTGCAGTGTATTCAATTGAATATAGGTTGAAAAGGATTTGCTAATCAATGTATTCTGTTTTTATTTTAGGATTTACACAACGAGCCAACTTCACTTTTTTGGGTTTTGGTTTTTGGGTTTTGTACATCTATGGTGTTAATCCTCAAGTTGCTTCGCTACAACGACCGAGATGTCATTCTCCGCGAAGCCCGGAATCATGGCCCCTTGCATACGAAAAATGGAGCGACACTCAGCTTTTTCCCCGACTTCTCACCAACTACTGCGAAGAAACGTAGCTCCTTTGCAGCAGTGAGAAAGGAGCTTCGAGAAAGGGCAATACCGATACTTTCTCCAGTATCCCGCTACGCTGAAAATTGGAACGGAGAGACTAAATTTTTTTAAACTCCGAATGAGGTTAGCCAATTCTGCGACTCTCTTCCCCTCTTCGCCGCCCAGGTACGGACTGATGTTAGCTAATGCTACTGTCCGCGTTCGGATTGTTTATTATTCAGACTTGGGGTTTTCGTTTTTCTGTTTAAAGTGCTACCAACAGTTGGAATTTTTACGGCTGCTAACTACTTTTATTTTTCCTCCTATTTTAAACCAGCAGTCAAAGCTTTCAGTGTTTTTGTTTACGGTTGTACAACGTGATGTATTTTGTGCACTCTGGACTGAATTTAGCTAAATCTGCAAACTACGCTTGAACAATTATAATAGGACAACTTGAATGCTCAGTTTTACCGGTGATCCTTTGAAGGATTTTTGCGATCACCAAACTATTGTATATTTTCTTTCATTTATTTGTGTCTTTTTATTGATTTATTCCGGCTCGCCTACTGGGCCTCCTGTACAGCCTCCGCCTCTGGACTGAATGATGTGATTTTTTGCTTTTTTCATAAACGTTTTGGCCAGCTAACGGCCCATAGCTTGCAATCTTTCATATATGTCATTCGGCACGGCATCCTCGAAATATCGACATGTAATAACGCTATGACCAATGTTTCTTTTCAATTATTTTTGTCATTGGGTAATTTAACTATTTTTGGGCCTACCAGTGGTAATTTATTATTTAGTTACCTTTATACCACATGTTTAAAGAGAGGTGTTTCAATGACTTAATTTGGCAATTGGGCTGATGCCAGCGTCCTCTCTGTGTGTGATCCATTGCTGATGTCACGGATTGTTGAATATGTCGCAGACTTTGGCTTGTTCTATGCCCGGTCTGCGTGGGGGTTGGCGAATTTGTTTGGCTAAGATCATTTTTTCTTGTTTTTCGGGAGATTGGGGGGTTGGTTGTTGGTACATATCTGGATTTATGTTCTTTTCTTTTTCTTTCATTTTTGCTCATTAAGTACAATACTAGGCAATCATGACCACTTTGAATACCTTAAGTTTGAATGTAAATGGTTTAAATGGCCCTTATAAGCGTGCAAAATTTGATTTGGCTTTAATTCAAGAAATTCATCTAAGGAAGGATGATGTTCACAGGTGCAACAACAAATTCTATGAAGTTGTTTCCTTTTCGGTTGCCACCAATAAAACCAAAGGTGTTATGATATTAATGCGGCGGAATCTAAATCTCAATGTATTGGAGCAAGGTAATGATGCAGATGGAAGAATAACTCATGTAAAGGTATCAATACAAAATAGGAAACTAGTTCTTCTTTCAGTTTTTGCTCCTTCCACTTCTGATACAATTTTTTTCTCTACATTGACTGATTATCTTCTTAATATGCCTGATTCTGAGGTGGTGATGGGGGCGGATATGAAAGCTGTCATGTCTCATGATATAGATACATCAGGATAGAGCGAAAATCACTCTCAGTCACTCTCTAACAATAAACTTAGGCAATTTGTGTCATCTCTATCATTGGTAGATGCATGGTGTCAACTTAATCCCTCTACAAGAGCATATACCCATTTTTCATCTTGGTACAAATCCTACTCCCGGATCGATTATGTTTTCATTTCCCCAACTATTCCCTCTGCTTCATTTGGTTCAGAGATATGGCCCATGTCTCTGTTGGACCATAGCGGTAACTATCTTAAACTCTCGCTAGTCAATAAGCCTCAACGAGCCCCTCGCTGGCGACTTAATCCAACATTACTATGTGACAAAAATTATTGTACCAATTTTAAAACAGAGCTATCAGTGTTTTTTTTTTTTTTTTTTTTTTAAATCCCTCCACCCCCCCCCCCCCCCCCATTTTGGGGGCCTACTGAATTTAATCAATTTCAATAAATTTCTCAAAGACCCCACACCCACCCTTTGACTCCCATCACAACACCCTAAACCCGTATTTACAGATGATACAGTGAAAGGACAATGACATAAATTAGAATGTAAACATACACAAAGATGAGTAAATTGAAGTGAAAATTAAGAACATACCTACACAATACCTACATTAATCATAATTATATATATGTATACATATATACATACATAAACGTATGTATACATATATACATACATACGCATACAGCATATACATATATATATATATATATATATATATACACATACTTAAACGTACCTAGACGCACACACATACATAAGATACATGCTTTAGCAAATATAATCATACAACATATCATATATTAATGTACTCATACAATTACTTATTTTCATTCCCATCCTTCTGCCACTCTCAGCGCCCTCCATCTATCCTTATATACACTTAACCTACTGTTCTCTTGTGCTATTATACATTCAATTTTACTGTGATGTTTTACAAAGATTTTGAATCTCTCTATCCTCAGAGCGTCCACAGATTTTGATTTATAAATGAAAGTTTTGCCAAGAAGTATTAAAATATTGACTATTTTTCCGCAGTCATTTTTTAGACTGCCCAGAAGAATGGTGGGCAAGTCCAGTGTAAAATTACTTGAATATATTTATTTATACCAAATTTATACTATTTATTTATACCAAAATAAATGTTCCACTGACTCAACCTCTTCGCCACAAAATCTACACAAGTTGGACTCCTCAATTCCCCAAATATGAAGCATCTTTTGAGTGGCCAAAAATTTATATATTAATTTAAACTGAAAAAATCTTATTGACGAATCTATAGTTGTTTTGTAAATTAAATTGAAGACCTGGTTCCATGGAATTGGGAAATCTAGCATATACTCCCAAGAATCTAAAATATTGTGAGGATTAGCTCTCAGGTTTCTTGATTCAAGGTGAAACTTGTATATCATTCCATTTATGCTGGTTTTTTCAATCCACTGAAAGTTTTTCATAAATGGTCGACAGACAAGCTCCTTGTTACTTCCTCTAACAATTCTTCTTTTCCATTTTAGCGGTATGGCGGCAACCAGTTGATTGAACTTTTGTAGAGGGCAAAGCTATCAGAGTTTATTGCTATTAACCAAGGCTCAGTCAATGACCCTCATATAATTTGGGACGCAGTCAAGGTTTTATTTGCAACTTTTTTTATCTCATATAATTCACACCTTCAGAAATTACATGTTAAGAAAATCACTGATCTTGAAACTCTCTTGGCTTCACTAGAGAGATCAAATCAAGATTCTTTCTCAGTTGAGACGGCCACTAAAATTAATGTGGTGAAAACTGAAATAAATCAATTATTGAGAGTTAAAGCAGAGTTTCTCATTCAAAGGACGAGACAAAATTACTTTTTTTAATGGGAGTAGACCGAGCCACCTTCAAGCTCTACAGCTACGCCGCAATCAGAAGTTTTCCAATATCCCGGTCCTAAAGTCACCCTCAGGTCAGCTTCTTACAGATTCAAAACATATTAATGAAACTTTCTGCTCTTTTTACTCTACTTTGTATACATCAAAAATTACATGTGATAACACTGAATTTACTTCTTTCTTTTCTTCACTTAATTTGCCTCAGTTGTCCGATTCCGAGGCTGCTTTTTTAGCAAAACCAATAACTCTGACTGAGCTGGAAGAAACTTTGAAGCATATGAGCAGAGGTAAATTTCCAGGGATGGACGGAATTCCAGTGGAATTCTATTCCACCTTCTGGATTGAGCTGGGTCCCCTTCTCTTAGCGATGATAAATTACTCAATTCAGCATGGAGCTTTTAGACAGGACACAAATACTGCAATTATTTCTCTTCTACTTAAGAAAGATAAGGACCCAACTATGTGTTCCAGTTATCCTCCACTTTCTTTATTAGGAACAGATATTAAATTATGCTAAAGCAGTCGTTCCCAAACTTTTTCTGCTGGGCCCCTCTTTGGTACATAAGAAAATTTTTGCGCCCCCCCCACCTCCAAAAAATGTTGTTTTCAGAGTCCATTGCAGTTTATTTCGCACATTGTAATTAATATAAACCTCAACCTAATTTGAAAAAATATAAGTAAACGGTCATAAACTGTAGGTTGTCATAAACTACAACTAGGCTACTTTTAGAATTAGAAATAACAAAATAACAAACAACCATGATGTAATTATTTTAAGTGAAACTGTTTTCAAGCTCCTTGACTGTGTAATTATGTTCAGTGTAACAGGTTTATTTTTTTAATATTCAACAACATTGCTATTTATGCATTTTCCGGATACCAACAGAAACTTACTTGCATACAGCCAATCAGCAACCTTGTGCCGGACCGAGACAGTTACATTTTTCTCTCTTCACTGGCCTTGCACTTTTAAGTTAAAATACGTTATCCAAGATTGCGTCAGCTTATTCTAGAAAATATGAATTCTCTGAACAGATGATTTTTGTCTAGCCTAGCTGGAAACATTAAAAACGATTGGCAGATTTGGAAACGGCCACCGTAATTTTCCAATTCAGGACACGAAAATGTAATAATTCAAAACCCCTTTTTAAAGTATAAAATCATTAGACTGTATCACACCCCTCTGCCTGAGTATAGCCGTCTACTTAAAATTATGTTTCTATGATGCAGAAAGACAGCACCATAATCAACCTATATTAAAAGCCGACAGCGAAGTACGAAAAAAATTCATGAACACCACTTGCCAAACCTGCCGATATGTTTGTAATGTTCAGTTGCAAGGCTAGATAAAAATAATCTGGAGGCCTACAGAGCATTCATATTATCGAGAATAAGATGACGCAATCTTGGTTATTTCTGCTTTGTATTCATCGGATTTTGTTCGGTGTCACTTACCATTTATTATCAATATCAGTGCAGGATAAAAAGCGGCGAGTTGGGTATCGCGAGACTACATTGATTGTAACCAGCTCATTTTGCCAGCTTCAAATATTTGAACAACTACATTCATAACAAATTATTAACGAAAATGGCAGGCGAGATGAATGATTTGGCGAACAGTTATGTTGAGAGTAAGGCAGGCATTTACGATGTAATCGCAGAATCCTGGGCAGCGAATGGACTGTATGCAAAAAATTTTCTGTTGGTGTCCGCCTCTGTCCGGAACTCTAGTGGGGGGAAAAAAAAATCGCACCCCGCGCCCCCCCTGCCATTGCTCTGCGCCCCCTACTTTGGGAACCACTGTGCTAAAGTATTATCTCGGAGACTGGAACATTTCATGACTAAGCTGGTTCATAAGGACCAAACTGGCTTTATTAGTTCACGCTCTGCCTCTGACAATCTCGGTCGTCTTCTGTATGTAATCTATTTCGCCGATCAATCTATGTCTCCAAGTGGAGTATTCTCTTTAGATGCCATGAAAGCTTTCGACCGCCTTGAACTTCAATATCTCTGGTCAGTGATGGAACATATGGGTTTGGGATCTGGTTTTATTAACATGATAAAAGTTCTATACTCTAATCCAGTGGTTCTCAAATTCGGTCCTGGCGCCCCCCTGTGTACGCTGGTTTTTGTTCCAGCCACGACTGCAATTATAGGATTTTAAAAAGCTGTTACTTTGTCTTAATTCGCAGCATTCCATGTCTGAGTAGTTATTTACCATCTTAAGTCACATTTGGATGGACATATCCATTCTGCTATGAAGATTAAAAACCCTTGAACACATTGTGCTTAATTTTCAATATTGCTAGGATTTTCAGGTGAAAACATTTTTAAACAGATCAAATTAGACTCTGAGAAAATCAATAAGCTCCAAATTAGGTTTCTGAATACAGGTGTTTTGAGTTTTTCCCAAATAACCTGCCTGAACCAAATAAAATCAACATAGAACACAACAGGTGTGACTCCATTGTTTGCCAAGTAAATTGTCGGTTTTTGCCTCCATGTGTCAAGAGTTTCACCAATGAGGAACCTCTTGATTATTTATGTTGATTGAATGTTTGGCTAAATTTTTTCCCTCTGCCAATATTTACAATATATCTCAATGTGGATGTTTGCATGAATGCACCTAATTAAAACAAATCAACAGCTTGTTAAAATCCTAAGATTGCCAATGTGGTTGGAACAAAAACCAGCGTATACAGGGGGGCGCCAGGACCGAATTTGAGAACCACTGCTCTAATCCAAGAGCAGTTGTTTTAACTGGTCAGGAATGCTCGCAATCGTTTATTTTAGGGAGGGGAACTTGTCAGGGCTGTCCTCTCTCCCCTTTATTATTCGCTCTCTCATTAGAACCTTTGGCTCAGGCCATTCGGCAGTCAGAACTCCTCTCTCCTATCACCATTAGAAATACCTCGTACTACATCTCTTTGTATGTGGATGATATTTTATTATTTATAAATAACCCTGCTCTTTCGATTCCTCATACCTTGAAGATGTTTAATAATTTTTCTCATATCTCGGGTTATATGATAAATTGGAGCAAGTCGTGTTTTCTTCCATTAAATTTGACCCTAGCTGTCTGCCTCTGCCTAGTACTGCCCTGTTGTTAGTTCTTTCAAATATTTAGGTATAGACATCTATCCTACCATTAATGACATCATTACTAATAATTTCAATAAAATCCTCTCTGAACTCTCGTAATCTATCAAACTGATCACGGTTTCCTCACTCTTTATGCTCACG
The DNA here is from genome assembly GCA_029721435.1 of Gymnothorax reevesii. Taxonomy (NCBI): domain Eukaryota; kingdom Metazoa; phylum Chordata; class Actinopteri; order Anguilliformes; family Muraenidae; genus Gymnothorax; species Gymnothorax reevesii. Next base: position 60,887,617 of record CM056576.1, read on the forward strand.
AATATCTGCAGTGAAAATGGACATCCTCCCACGTGTTAATTTCTTTAGTGCCATGTTACCTTTACCTCCCCCAGTCCATTTTGTTCTCTTCAAGTATATTTGGAATGGGAAACGCCCTCGTGTCAAGTTATCCACTCTTCAGCGCTCTAAGTTAAATGAAGGCCTTTCTTTTCCTAATTTCAAACTTTATGCGCAGTAATTTATCATGCGTTCCATATCAATATGGTTTAGTTCAGATGACGGAGCGGCGTGGAGGGCAATTGTAGAATCAATCGTGGCCCCTTATGAATTAAAAGACTTGGTTTTTTCCAATATACCTTTGAGACAATGTAGTTTACGCTTTGGCCCTATAATTACCCATCTAATTTCCACCTGGAGAGCTCTAGAAAGACAGACTGGATTTAACCTGAATTGGCACCAACACTCTCCACTCTTTAATAATGGTAAGTTTTTATCTGGAAATGTCTCATTCAGAAACCCTCAATGGGCTAAGTGTAATATCAGGTTTTTCGAGGATATATTTTGTGACACAAGTCTTAGAACATTTTCGGATATCAAGTCAAAATACAGCTTCATCTCAGAGGAATTTGCTATTCGCTGCTTTCACAGCAGCTAAATAGTTGCTGGAATTTCGCTGGAATCCACCTCATTTAATGTGTAGGCGTGTATGGGCTCTAACTCTACTTGACATTATCTCCATGGAGCTTTCTACAGCTCGCATACATAAATGAAAGGCAACAACTTTGGAGAGGTGGTGTGCCACTTCCGATAAAGTTAAGGCACTAATTAGTATCTGCTGACACCGCTACTATTATGTTTACTGTCTTTTCATTATTTATTGATTTATTCAATGTACTTTATTAAAGTTACTTTATCATTTTTATTTTTTATTTTAATTGTTATTTTTACTCTTTTCTACTATACATCAATGTATTTTTTCTATATATGCACATTTTGGTATGTGTGTTTTGCATGTGTATTTGCAAGTATTTTAAAATGTATGTATACTGTAATTTTATTTATCCAGATGTTTACCACAGGGTCTGTTTAGGGGTGCGTGGGAGGGTGGCCGGTGGGAAAGGGGATGTCCTGTTTTTTCTGTTTGCATTTTCTTTGCTATTTGTATACATATAAAAAAAAGAATTAAAATAATTGGTCACAAAAAAAAATAAAGGAAAAAGGGCCCTGTGCAAAAGGTTGGGAATCCTTTTGGATTATTTTTTGTTACCTTTTAAGAAGATTATTACTAAGGCCCAGACCCAGGTGACTTACTTGTAGGAATTCAATGAGTCAGGTGCATATAATTCTAGGGTCGAACTATATATTCTGAAGTAACTCCATGCCTTCTAAAGTATCCTACTGTGGTGGCTGTTGTGTCTGGTGTTAAAAACCATGTGTTCCTCTAAACAGTTGTGCAAGGATGTCAAAATCAAGATAATTCACTTCTACCAACCAAGGAGAGGGCAACAAAAAACTCTTGCAACGTATCAAACTACCCATTTCTACCGTCAGAAACATTGTAAGAAAGTGGAAAATAAATGGAACAATTGAAGTCAAGGTAAGATCTGGAAGACAAAGAAAAATTTCAGAAAGAATGACCCGAAATCTGGTGAGAAATGCTCAGAAGAACGCACATGACTGCAAAAGAGCTGCAAACAAGAGTTGTCAGAAAGACAACAAAGCTCGCCGGGGGGGCAGCCATCATTATTTACTGTTTTACTACCTGTGCGCAAGCGCAGGAACATAAATATTAAAGCCCTACCTCTTATGGTTCAAAAGTTATGGGCAAGGTTGAAGTTTTTTGAAGGTCGGTCAAAGGTCAAGGTCAACATTACCAGGTCTTGAATTTCGGCATGAGTAGGAAGGTCTGGCACCAAGGACTACACATGCAAGTTATGAAAGTTCTATGTCTCACGGTTCCAAAGTTACATGTATGGGCAAGGTTAAAGTTTTTAAAAGGTCGGTCAAGGTCAAGGTTTCTAAGTGGACAATTACAGCATGAGTAGGAAGGTCTGACACCAAGGACTACACATGCAAAGTATGAAAGCCCTGCCTCTCACGGCTCAAAAGTTACGGGCAAGGCTAAATTTTTGCAAAGGTCGGTCAAAGCTCAAGGTCAAGGTCACGAGGTCAAAAATTTTGGCATCAGTACGTAGGTCTTGCACCAAGGAGGATACATGCAAAGTATGAAAGCCCTATCTCTCACGGTTTAAAAGTTATAGACAAGGTTAAAGTTTTTGTTATGGGCAAGGTTAAAGTTTTTTAAAGGTCGGGTAAAGGTCAAGGTCAAGGTCATCAGGTCAAACTTGGGCATCAGTAGGTAGGTCTTGCACCAAGGAGTACACATGCAAAGTATGAAAGCCCTGTCTCTCACGGTTCAAAAGTTATGGGCAAGGTTAAAGTTTTCTAAAGGTCGGTCAAAGGTCAAGGTCAAGGTCACGAAGTCAGAAATTTTGGCATCGGTAGGTAGGTCTGGCATCAAGGAGTACACATGCAAAGTATGAAAGCCCTATCTCTCACGGTTCAAAAGTCATAGGCAAGGTTAAAGTTTTTTAAAGGTCGGTTAAAGGTCAAGGTCAAGGTCACCAGGTCAAAATTTCGGCATCAGTAGGTAGGTCTTGCACCAAGGAGTACACATGCAAAGTATGAAAGCCCTATCCCTCATGGTTCAAAAGTTATAGGCAAGGTTAAAGGACGGACGCGGACGCGGAGGGTACGACAATAGCTCTCCGGACGTTCGTCCCGGCAAGCTAATAAAAAGAGTAGCAGACATAGGTCTAGTTGTTCACAGGACAACATACAGGCTGCCTGAAACAACAAATACCTACATGGCAGAGTTGTGAAAAGGAAGCCTTTCCTACAACCTCAACACAAAATTAAGCGTCTGAAGTATGCAAAAGAAAACCTTGAGAAACCTCAAGCTTTTTCGAACAATAATTTGGACTGACAAAACCAAAATTGAAATTTTCGGCCACAGCCAAAGAAGGTATGCTTGGAGAAAAAAAGGGGGAACATTTGTACAGAAAAACACTTTGCCAACCGTCAAGCATCGAGGTGGATCCATTACGCTTTGGGGTTGTGTTACAGCTGGGGGCACAGGCAATATTGTGTGGGTGGAATGAAGAATGGATTCCACAAAATATCAAGACATTCTAGAGGCTAATGTTCAAAGCTCAGTCCAGAAATTGAAGTTCAAGAGATGTTGGGTATTCCAGCAAGACAATGACCAGAAGCACACCTCAAAATCCACCATGAGGTACCTCCGGGGAAGACAGATGAAGGTTTTGGAGTGGCCATCACAGTCCCTACACTTGAATATTGAATAAATCTGTGGAGAGACCTCAGACATGCTGTGCATGCAAGGAGGCCTCAAGAATATTTCTGAGCTGGAGGTGTTCTGTCAGGAGGAATGGGGAAAAATGACAAAGACAAGAATTGAAAGCGACAGGAAGCGTTTGCAAGCTGTTATAGCTGCACGAGGAGGAGTTACAAAGCACTAGCTGACAGGGTTCCCGAACTTTCGCACAAGGCCTTTTCTTTGTTTTATTATTTCGAAAGTGTAAAAAGTTAAAAATAAAAATTATTCTTGATTTAAAACGTGATGAAATGTGCCATGTTTAATTTTGCAGCATTTAGTGTTCAGGTTTGCTTTCAATCAATTGGAGATTCATTGTAACAGACATTTAAAGCAGGGGTACCCAAAATTTTGCACCCCACAGTACATCTTCCAATTAGCCACAGTTGCTCAGACTAATTGGTAAAAACTGAAGACAGTCTCATTTACTTTTGATAGACTGCCCTTCAAAATTATTGGCACCCCTGGTTAAGATGTGTTCTTTAGGTTCTAATAAATTCAGTTTTTTTCTAAATATGACCACAATGAAAAGAAGAGGAAAATCCAACCTTAAATTCAAGTGCAGTTATTCAGTGGGGAAAAAAAATCCCATATTAAGAAATAATTCTTTTACATCAAATCATGTGTGCCACAATTATTAGCACCCCTGATGTTAACACTTTGTACAACCCCCTTTTTCCAACAAAACAGCACCTAATCTTCTCCTACAATGTTTCACAAGATGGGAGAATACAGAAAGAGGGATCTTCGACCATTCCTCTTTGCACAATCTCTCTAAATCATCCAGTGACCTAGGTCCTCTCCTCTGCACTCTCCTCTTCAGCTCACTCCACAAGTTTTCAATGGGGTTGAGGTCTGGGGACTGAGATAGCCATGGAAGGAGCTTGATTCTGTGTCTGGTGAACCATTTCTGTGTAGATTTGGCCACATGTTTACGGTCATCATCTTGCTGAAACACCCACTGACGACCCATCTTCAGCTTTCCGGCAGAGGCCACCAGATTTTGATTGAAAATGTCCTGGTTATTTCAAAGTGTTCATGATGCTATGCACCTCAACGAGGTTCCCAGGGCCTCTAGAAGAGAAACAGGTCCACAGCATCACCAATCCTCCCCAATACTTCACAGTAGGCATGAGGTGCTTTTCTGCGTACTCATCTTATGTGCTCCGCCAGACCCACTTCGAGTGTTTGTTGCCAAAAAGCTCTATCTTGGTCTGATCTGACCAAAGCATATGGTCCCAGTTGAAGTCCCCAGCGAACTCCAGACATTTGCGTTTATGATTGTGAGTGAGAAAAGGTTATTTCCATGCATGCCTCCCAAACTGCTTCTTGGCATGTAGATAGCACCTGATGGTTGTTTTGGAGACTTTGTGACCCCAAGATGCTTCCATTTGTGGAAATTTTTTAACAGTCAGCTTTTGAGAACTTTTTACTTCTCTTACCATCCTCCTCACTGTGCGTGGTGACAAAATAACCTTGCGTCCATTTTACCACAGTTCCAGTTGTTTTAAACTTCTCAATGATTCCTCTGATAATAGATATGGGCAGGTGCAGGCGAGTGGCTATTTTCTTGTAGCCATTGCCTGACTTGTGAAGGTCGACACGCATCTGCCTTACTTGAATGGTGTGTTCCTTTGTCTTTCCCATGTTGAAGAGTGGATGGCCGTTTCTCAATAAAAAGTACACCAAGTTCGTACTTGTGAACTCCGTGAGCCTGGACTTGCCGAGTTCAGATGAAAGAACAAACTCCCTGGGGATGGGAGGACGAGAGTACGGTCTTTCTGCAATTGGAGCAGGAACGTACTTGATGACGTCAACGTCGTCGTTTTCGCTGGTTTCGGCATTTCAACTTCTGATTATTTTCACTGGTTTACTTAAAATAAATTGCAAACACTATGAGCACTTCCAAGGCTAGGAACACTCAGTGGGCTGTCGACAGTTTGAGATGATGCGTTCTCGTTAGTATTACGCAATAGCCTACGCCAGGCAGTAAACCATGACTTCATCTGCCATCATGCAATCATCCCCTTTCCCCCCAGCAATGTCATCTGTGGGGGAAGAGGGGTCTGTGAGTGTGAGCTACTTAAGGTGCTTGGCTTAGCTACGTTCCGCCGGCTGTTGCGGAGTTTCCCCACACCGAAAACACTGGAGCATATTTGACATAAAACATCGTAAAGCAGGCAATATTCCAAATGTACTCGGATAATAGTTCCTAGCCTTAAAATCACCAGAAGAGTATTCAGCCAAGAAATAGCAAACGAATATTGCAACAAAAGACTTAAGCCGCTTTCACACTGGACGCGAAACGAATTTATCACACGACAGGTTACATTCAAAGTCAATTAAAAGACGCAAATACATGCGTTTTCGCATTTGAATGTAATCTGTCGTGCAAAGAATTCGTTTCGCGTCCAATGTGAAAGCGACTTTAGGATGTTAAATACATTGGCATGCTAGCTTTTACATTATAGATATCGATGTCTCTTTATCTTGCTAGCTAGCTAGCCAAATAGCTCCCTCGTGACTATTCCATTGTGAGCAAACTGTCGTCTTTTTAGCTCGCTAGGCAGTTGGCCATGTAACTACATTGGCGTGCTTGTTATGACACACAGTTCAATATCACTTCCTACCCAGATATCAAGCACCTCCGCTCCAGATCTGCCCCGGCTATGTGCCGACTCCAGCTGATCCGGCTCAGAGCCGGGGCAGATCCGGAGCGGAGGAGCTTGCTATCTTGGAAGCCAACTAGCTCGCTTATGAGTATGACAATGTACGCAAACTGTAGCCTTATTTTGTCGGCGTAATTATTTCGGAGAATACTGTGGTCATTGAAAGCGAACTGCAGCTTTTGCAGCTCGCAAGCCAGTTGGCTATGTAGCTAAATACACTGCCGCACTAGCTATACTATTACTAGCTAGGACGCTGAACAGCTCGCTAGCGAGTAACACTGCAGGGAAACGGTAGGAGGACCAGAATTCCAGAATAGCGACGCATTAACGATATGGAAAAAATATTGCACCCCGCTCGTGCTTGGATGCCGAAAAGAATTCTGGGTTATGCGTGCTGTCAAGTTCACACAAGTTACCATCCGATGCATCCTCGGAAAAATGGGCGCGTCAAGAACACTTCCGTAACTGGTAACCGTTCTCGTCGAGATGCGAACTTTGAATTGAGAAAGTACTTGATCTCAGAAGGATGACGTTTCTCAAGTTCACAAGAAAAAAAGTACAGAGAAGAACGCATATTGAGAAACGGCCGATAAGAGAAATGGCCTCTGTGTCACGTCATATTTATACCCCAGGGAACCAGGAAGTGATGAATTACTAATTAAATGTTCCTCGATACTCTGATCAATTTTGTTAACTACTGTAGAAATGACATTGAAATGAATTGTTAAGGGTGCCAATAATTGTGGAACAAGTGATTTTATGAAAAAAAAAAAATTTCTTTGTCAGGGATTTTTTTTCCCCCCTGAAAATTCACTTTAGTTGAAGGTTACATTTTTCTACAATTTTCAGTGTGAGAGTAAGCATCTGAAATAAAAACTGAATTTATTTTAAGGCTTTTAACACATCTTAACTAGGGGTGCCAATAATTATGGAGGGCGCTGTAGCATTGTAATGCATTGCACCACAAAATTATGAGGCGTGTTGCTTGTTACGCAGCACAGATTTGCGAAAATTAAGTTTTTTGAGACTGTGAGAATCCTTTCTACATTCTAAATATTATCACGGCACTTGCAAAGGGCGCTGCAAGGCAAGTTGCACAGCTGTGAGACAATCCTAAGGACAGCAAAAATAAATGCTGCGAAGTCAGCAAAAGTTTTTGATTTACGATGCCATATCAATTATATAAATGCAGACAATGGGAATTCACCTTTTCATTATCATTTCTAATTATAGGTCATGTATTGGTCTTGGTCGCTTAGTTGATAAATTGTCAAATTGTTTATCAGGCCAGCTTATATGAAAACACCTTGCGGGCAGTCAAGTAAAGGGTGAGCTTACTGAAGGCCCACTGAACAACTCCATGGCCCGGATGAAAAGAAAGAGATCAACTGATGGTCTGAAAGAGAATAACTGATGCCACAAGCACAGTGCCACTGGCGTTTGATGTACACTCACTCACTTAAAGGGCACTATGTAGTGAATGTTATACATTGAAAACAATATAAAGAGAGTGAGTGAGCGATTGGACAAGTGTACATTCTGAACGCAGCCTTAGATTCCCCAAATAAAAATTTCTGCACCCTGATATTGTCGCCGGTTTTAAAATGTATTGCACAGGATTAAAAAATTAAAATTTATAAAGCCACGAGTTTTATACACTTCAAGAATCCAACTAACCCTGAAATATACTTTGCCGAGGTGCTGTCTCCTCCTTTTAGGGCAGCAGGCTCACTGCACGGAGGGAAAAGCCCACACAAAGAACACAAAGAATGCACAGCAGCCATTTTTCTTAATGCGCGATGAATGGGTGGCACTGACATCATACTTGCGCCGGTTCACGCGTGATGAAGGTGATATCGAGACTTAATGGTGCGTTGCAAGAATGAGGCCAAATTGAAATTTAATCTTAAATCACTACTAACCAGGGTTTGTATGCTGATTTTATTTGGCACAGTTGCAAACCCAAAGGTGAAATGAACGTAAAAATGAGACTTTGATGCAGGGTATACTTTTTAAGTAAGCAGGTTGCACCTTTGGTGGAGGCTCATTGGGGATGACCTTCGAATCAAAGTACCGGGACGATTGTGCGCGGCTCCTCGTGATCTCCACTTGCTGCTCCTTCTCCATCTTGTGAACTTCACTGTAAGGGACCAGGTGTTCCATTGTTTCACAATTTTGAAAAAAATGTCATTGGCAAGTAAATTTACATTTATTAGTCATTAACTCAGATATGTTCTTTGAATAATATTGAAGATGTCTCATCATATTGTACAGCTAGGTTAATGAAGTACTATAACACAGTCTTTCTCTAAACTGACACAAATAGGCCCTGTGAATTAAGTTTACCCGGCAGCTCTGCATACCTCAGTTTACATACAAGGTCTCTGAAGTTGGGCCTTTCCTGAGGGTCATAGGTCCAGCAGCAGGTCATCAGGGAGTAGAGAGTTGGGGGGCACTGCTCAGGTTTCGGTAGTCGGATGCCCTGTTCCAGCTGGTTTATCACGTCCTTGTTTTCCAGCCAGAAGAATGGCTGCTGACCTCGACTCATGATCTCCCACATGCACACCGCTGTGCAAGTACGTACACATGTTGATAAAGATAATACCCACATGTAAACTATAAGCATAAATGCACCCTGCAAACACACACACACAAACACACAAAAGCACAAGCACACACATATTCTGTACACTCTTACAAACGTATAAATGGACACAAGCACGAGTGCGTACACACGCATGCACACATACAGAACACCTTCAAATATTCACAGAATAAAAGTCAAATGAGCTCACATGTACACACACAGCTCCTAGACACGAAAAACCCTACCATGAAATTCCTGACATTTAAATAACTGAATATTAACAGAAAAAGCGCACTTAAGTCCTGTGTCAGATCACAGGAGATTGAGAAATCAATTTCCTCATCTCTAAGAATGATGATTCTGCTTGAAGAAAGAGAAAGACAAATGGAGGAGCTAGACATCAGAGATGAATGACATTGAAATGGTAAATGCAGTTGGATTTCAAGGAAATGGCCTGCCAAACTGTCAACATGGCCAGAATATTTTGCCTGGAGCCAATTTGACCAGAGAAAATCTAAATTTCAACTTCACTGAGGGATACTTATGAGTTTGATCATTAGGCATTTTATAAAGCATTCTCAATGTCGTCATTCTTTATACTAATATTGTCAAGTCATGGCATCTGAACACAAAGGAGAGGCCTGATTCTGCCATTACAGCTGAAATGATGGCACTGCCTGCATCAGCTGCTCAGGGGAGGCAACTGGATTCAGCACAAGCCATAAAAAAATTAATTGAGTCCTATTCCAGCACACATTCTCACCTTCATTCGGAATAATCTGACTTATTAAAATGAGGCCGGAGCATTTTATTGGCTATTTAATATATTGAAATTTTAAGAGATTTCCGCATTGGCTTCACTTTTCTGACCCAGGTGCTGCATCCATCTTTTTATACAGTCAATGATTTGGACATACTGTGCTTTACTGGACATAACAAGTACATTGCAACAGAATAAATTCCCATTTCCCACATTTAACCAGGGAAAGCACCGCAAGTCCGAGTGAATCTTTACTAGGACTTTTTTCTTTACTTTCTAAAAAATGTAAATTTGTGACTTTGCATTTTACCAGATCAGTGTAGATTTAGAGGCTATCTACAATGTGCATGGTGAAAAGTGGAACGACTCAGTTTGAAGTTAATAGTTTCTTCACTTTCAAAGCTACAAGATGAAAATAATGGAAATTACATGAGGAGATGGGAAACATTTAGACCTGTTCAGGTTTGAAGATCCATTGTATTTCCTTCTTATCAAATTACTTCAGGAAAATGAATCCAACTCCAGCTCTAACTCAAACGACAGTATGCGTACAATGTACACACAGAACTCTAGCTTCAAAACAAATAAGAAAAAATATTTTCAAGTGATAGCGTAGCATTCATTGAGTAGACCAGTTGGGCTTAAGCGAGATTTGGGTCGCCCGCATGCTCTTTGCAGACTATGCATGGTAGAAGATGCACAAATCGCATTGAAAAGGGGCAGAAGTTCTTGCACCTTCCCCATGGTAAAGGCAGCTTACAGCATGGATTCGAACTATAAACAGGAGGAATCTTTGTTCAGGAACATTCTAGGGTGTGCAACGTGCATTTTATGTCTTTGTGGCGAGATGAAGAATTCTGTATTCAACCTCAACCAATATCGATTGATGAACCCAGAGAAACATTCGGGTATGTAAACAGTTTCAGCTTCCATCCAGTCAAGGAAATTTAGAGTTAAGTTTCTAGTGCTACTACTCGTGTTAGTAACATATTGTGCCGGCGGCTGCCAAGTTACTAATGACACACCGGGTTGTTCGCCCGGGCGAAGCATATGCATTTGAGATATTAAATATTAATATTAAAATCTAAACCCCCTTCTCACTGTTAAAGCCACCCAAAATACATTGGCGTCCCCCTTTTAAAATCGTTCCAGCAAATAAGCCGGAAAAAAGAGAAGGTTAGATATGGAATTCTTTCCCCTGGACGATATAGACTAAGCTCCATAAGTTTCTCCAACAAATTGAAAGCATTGACTCCTTTGATGCAATGTAGACTTAATAGGCTATATCGGCGAGATATTGTCAAGGTAAGTCCTCGACATTCAATTTGCCGTAGGAACACTGTCGCCATTAGCTGACTTATGGCATGGGACCCAATCATTGTGGTGTTAATGACATTAGCTCATGTCTGCAAAACTAACTGGCAAGCAAATTAAATTTTGGTGACTGTATATAGCAAGGAATTATGTGATCGAAATCATGAGTAAACCAAATGATTATTTCACGCAGTGAAATAAAAACCATGTAAACCTCCTCTTCAGACGTTTCAAGTGCTCCAGTTATCCCGGTATTTCAGAATTAGCGGACTGCAAATAGGGATGCACCTGTCTGTGCAAATATTTGTTTGGACAGCAGACATTTTTCAACTAATTCCCCCCTTTTGAGCTTTGAGTGTGGTACATCCACATCTTTGCCTATCTGTCTCAATTCACAAACCTTGAGTTGAGAGATTGCTCTCCTCTTGCTGACTGCAGGCTTGTTAACGGTCTCCAGTTTTTCCTCTGCCAGACAAATTGTTCAGTGCTCATGCGCTCTCCAAATCTCGATTTTTCACGCCCTTAAACCAAAAGGGTCTAATGCGGCTGTGTGTGGTATACTGAAGCCTTATTCGCAAAGTAGCTGGCTAACTCGCTACACAGGTGTGCTAGCTAATCGTTAAACAGTTCATTATCACTGTGGTGTTTTCTGTGAACTTCTATCATTTGTGTAGTTTTGTAATTTTTTTATTTATATTTTTCAATCAAATATTTATGTTAAACCAGAGCTAAACATGCTGCAGGTAACACTCAATAGCCTATTTTGTAGTGTCTCTTTAAGAGGAGTGCACTGTGAGTCCATGTGACCGGTGTTTTACCCAGTGATAAGAAAGCGCAAAATTCGTTTTCATTGTACTCAGTCTCAACTTGGTATGCAGCCACTTGGTAAGCTCTCGCAATTCCTTGTTTTCTTGGCTGCTTTCATGTTGTATGCTTCATGTTGTCTGTTATTGCTATGCTGCATCGTTGCACTGTTTACGTCTGCTCCCTTGTTAGTTAACATTACGTGATAACGCATTGCTCCGGTAGAATCCAAACAGTTTAGTTACTGATAAACGAAGTTAAAAGTTAACGAAATGCCTAAACTGTGGAATGTAAAGCTAACATTTGGACTTGTAACTTTGCTGTCCCATCCGTGCTCATCATCGTTCGTTTTCCGAGCTTTACTAGTGTTTGATTAAGTGAATCGCAAGTGCCAGCATTTGACATCTGCGCTGTACTTCCTGGTTTGCCGCCGGGCATCATGGGAGCTGTAGTTTCCTATCGCAGATAGACTAAATGCACTTTTTTGCATAGGCTTCAGTAGGATTTCAATACAGTGCATAATGGGTCAGATATGAAACGTGTACATGAAAAATGATTAATTGTGATGATAATTATTATTACATATTTGTATTTGATTAATGCATATGTCTACTGTGCTGCTAATAGATGATTCATATTTTGATGCCAATTGTCATGGAATATGGGATTGTTATTATTGTTGCTTTTTGTTATTGGGCGATTGTGATGAATAAGCTGTTTGTTTTATGCACGAGTGAAACATTGCATTCCCTAACTTTTCAGGTTTTTTACCTGTATCTGCTGTATCTACTTCTTCTGCTTTTGGAAAAAATAACAAACAAAAGTGGTATATACTGAGTAAAATCCTTTGCAAGCCGGGTTGCCCTTTCCGTTGGGGTGAAAAACGGAACAATCACTTTAGCTAGCAAGCTATCTCGCAATTATTATAATGGAAGCAAACTGTTGCCTTATTAGAAAGCTAGCTAGCTCGTTATTTCAGTGCAAGCAAACAACTGTATAACAACTGTTGAACTAATCATTGCACTAAAATGATATGAATTGGCTTATCAATTTCCAAGAATACTTTGTTACCACGCAAATCACAGATGATTGAATATGAGACGTGGGAGGACCAGATTTTTCATGACACCAGTGAAGCTTCTTTCCTTCTGACGGTGGTCAGCCCGTCATGCAAGCACTCTGCTGCAGTGTTGGCCCCCCGTGCATCACGGCGATGTAGCTGTTTTCAACCTGGTATAAATGTTTTCTACCGTCACACGGTATATACCGTCATACCACCCAGCCCTACTGTACAAATAATGTAACTGTCTTTCCTGAAGAGCAATAAAACTCAAACAAAACAACCATAACAGTGGTTGACAGAAATCGACCAATGAATGAGCGTCCGTCCTACCATAATAAAACCTGTCATTTATTGTTAATACAGTTGTCGGAAACTGTGCAAGGTCTTTCTCCCGCTTTCATCTTTGAACAGTCTTCATTGGCTTGAACCCTGGAATGGCCTCTTGTGGCTATATTTTGAAATGCTTTCTCCATCCCTGCGTTTCCCAGCTCTGCTCTTGGAGTACCCATTCCCTGCACAGTCTAGATGCTTCCCTTATCTGGCCCACCCAGTCCAATTCATCAAACACTTCACTAATGAGCTGATCAGCAAAATCTGGTGTACCAAATCAGGGCAATATCTAAAATGCGCTGGGCAGGGGTACTCCAGGGGCAAGGCTGGGAAACATTGCTCCATTCAATGCAATAAACATAGATAGCCAAGCAAGCTGTGGAAATAAGTTATTGGAACACAGCTAACCAATGAGTAATGTCACAGTGGCCAGGTTCATATTTTTATCCAGTCCATGGGTAAAATATTTTGGCGAAGGTACTTGGAATCTTTGAAGCAATTTCACTTCATAAGCTTGAATGAATAGAACAGTCCTCCCATTGTTTGCCTTGGAAATTTGGCTAGTACAGCATTAAATGGTGATTCACATTTGTCGCTGTGGCAGTGAGCATCAGAGCTACTGTTAACCCGGTAGTTCGGGTAAAATACAGTAGTGTGCAGTGATGATTATACTCCATCACTTTGGTCTAAAAGGAGTCCAAATATAGTATTATGCCTCTGTACTTTTTGGTGAAAATGTACTGAAAAAAATACTATTGTAGGCAATGAAAACAAACAAAAAAATGTCATCTCTGGAACAACCCCACTCTGAGCAGAGTTGAGGGAAGGGGGTTTTGCATGCACTACCCAACACAGTCATCTCAAGCTACTAACAGAGCTATCCTGTTGGGGGCTATAGGAGCTGTACAGCAATGGTGGCTAGTGAAAAAATGGTGATTCACAAACCATCCCTTATGATTGGTCGTGACCTGTTTTCAATCGTTAAATTAAAGTGACTTTAGCAAAGTGAACTCAGAAAACAGTTGCAACCATTAGGTGTAGAAGGGTTGTAAAAGCAACTGTAGAAAATGGCTGCAACCATCAGGTGTAGAAGATTTTTGATATATATTTTGCCAAGGTTCTCTCAAAGCTGCGGGAGGAGTAGCAAATTGAAATCTGATACGGAAGAGGGATAAGAGAATAAAAAGAAATTGAGTTTAGCTTAGTGAACTTCACAAACAGTTGTGACCATCAGGTGTAGCCAGGTCTGCTCGTTACGGTAAGATGTGCACTCATAAGCCTTGGGCTGTTTTCAATCATGAGTGCCACGGGCTCCTGCACAAAGGCACTTGTCTCCAGCAATGCTTCAGTAACACATGGAGGTGGTAACATGATGGTTTTGGATTCACTCTGTTTAAAAGGAGCCGGTGATCTCATAAAAATCCACAGAATCATGGATAAAATGAAGTATCACATCATCTTTGTAAGGCAACCATTGCCATCTGGAAAGATACTGATTGGTCAGGGATATTATTTTCAACAACCCCAAGCACACTTCTAAATTGTGCAAGAATGATCTCAGTTGGAAAGAAACATCTGGTGACATAAAAGTTATGATTTAGTACGCTCAAAGTCCATACCTTAATCCGATTGTGAGAATCTGTTGTGACATAGAAAGAATGTCCTTGGAATGAACTTCAAACTATATGGAGTGGTTTAGCGAGTGAGGAAATAAAAAATACACGTTAAAACTTTGCCTTAAAATTTTAATTCTGCAATCAAAGCAAAGGGTGGCCACACTAGATATTTACTTTTTCTCTCAAAAAGACATTATTATTTTTGTTTTTACCACCTTTTTACTTATTTTCATCTATGTGATCCAATATTACTTTTTTTAGTGTATAATTATCACTGCAGACAACTATACGCTTCAAATGTTTGACTTGCGGTTAATTTAAGCATGTGAATTCTTGGGCAAATAAATCAGAAGCCACAGAATTATTCTAACTATACCTGGCAAGGAACCGCTGGACACAAGTAACCAACAATGACTAAACATTGTTGCAGTAACTCATTTACACTCCTCCATTTAGCCAAATCAAATGCCGAATGGACGCATTCAGCCCTGTTGCTGTACATCTCTAAAGAAGGCGCCAAAATACTTCCCTCACAGTTTTCGCAGCATGAAGCCTTCTGAGCTACTGAAAGGTCTTTATGAGTGTAAGATACAGTGGAATAAGTCTAGGATAACATTTTAGCGAACATTTCCTGCTGGTATAGGCTTTATTAATTGCTTGTGCATGCTTATGTCCATTAAAAAATGGCATAGCCAATATAAGGTCCATCATGTGAAGTCCAGAATTAACCAGAAGGGACTTGGAAAGTGCATTGCCTCTGCGTCGTATTATGATTGAATGCCCTCTTTACGCACATGCCATAGAAATCAACACTGAGTCAGATTTTCTCTAAAATGTATTCAATTTCTTCCTAAAACAGTATGCATCAAAACACAAAATATCACTGACATTAATCAATAATGTTTTAATGTATTCCGCAAACTGATGAATCAGCCTCTCTGATATCCTCTTAAAATCTTATCAATCCTCTGTATTTTTTCCTTTTAAACCTCGTCACTTGGAGAATAGCGTGGTTTTATATAATATAAGTGTAAATGGACAATTATTATTGAAATCGAATCAAGGGAAAAAACTGATTTTACCTGGGCCCAATCAAACAACCCAACAATAGGCCACAGCGACAACCATCAGGCCAGCCCCAGGCTCCTGCAGCTACCATCAGGCCAGCCCTAGGCTCCAGCAGCTACCATCAGACCAGCCCCAGGCCCCAGCAGCTATCATCAGGCCAGCCACAGGCTCCTGTAGCTACCACCACGCCAGCCCCAGGCTCCAGCAGTTACCACCAAGCCAGCACGAAGCTCCAGCAAGGAACAACCAGGCCAGCCCCAGGCTCCAGCAGTGACCACCAGGCCAGCCCCAGGCTCCAGCAGCGACCATCAGGCCAGCCCCAGGCCTCAGCAGCTACCACCAGGCCAGCCCCAGGCCTCAGCAGCTACCAACAGGGCAACCCCCTGGTTCCTGCAGCTACAACCAGGCCAGCCTCAGGCTCCTGCAGCTACCATCAGGCCAGCCCCAGGCTCCTGCAGCTATCACTAGGCCAGCCCCAGGCTTCAGCAGCTATCACTAGGCCAGCCCCAGGCTTCTGCAGCTATCACTAGGCCAGCCCCAGGCTTCTGCAGCTATCACTAGGCCAGCCCCAGGCTTCTGCAGCTATCACTAGGCCAGCCTCAGGCTTGTGTAGCTATCACCAGGCCAGGCCAAGGCTCCTGCAGCTGCCATCGAGTCAGCCCAGGTGGCTACTACCCAGCACCAGCTGAAGCCATCCAGCCAAGAGATACGGTAGGGTTTCATCATCGATTTGATCTCTCAAGAACACAGCAGAGCTCTCTGCATTTTTTTTTTTTTTTTTGTGAGACAATGCTGCTTTTTACCCTTGTGGTACTCAGTTTAATATCAGGGCGGGACTTTGCTAATGGTGATAACTGTTTTTTAAGCAATCCTGAGGTTTTGTCCAGGGCACGCCGTGTCGTGAAACTCTTTCAATTTCTCTTAACCCTGATCAATCACCATCCCATTTTGTCCCCAATTTTCTCAGTTATGCAAATTTTGCAAACTAGCGGCGGCTTCTCAGCTTCACTGTTTTAAGGAAGTATTTCACATTTACATCCTCTGATGTTATCGCCTCCACACCCTTACGGACTCGGACTAAGTTGAAGCCCAAACTCTCTATGGTAAGAAAGAGAATTCTACTTCTTCTTATGCTTTAAATTTCTGGAAAGTTCAGCCAAATCCTGGTCCCATGTCCAACGCTCCCACCCTTTGTAATTCACCAGGTGATTTTAAGAATAAGCAAGGGTTAGGATTTATACATGTTAACGCTCGCAGATTGTTACCAAAAATGGATATGGTGCGTATATGGGCAGAGACGACTGGTGCTCATATAATTGCCGTCTCTGAGACCTGGCTTTCCAGGTCCATATCTGATACGGATGTTGATATTGATGGTTTTCACATCTACCGCTCTGATCGTCCTCGGAAAGGAGAAGGCGTGGCAATTTATGTTCGGTCATTTTTTGATGTACAGGTCTTGCTTTCTACATCTGCTACTAAGCAATTTGAACTTCTAGCCTTGAAATTAAATCTGTCTGGAAGTCAGTACTTAACTGTTGTAGGTTGTTACAGGCTCCCATCAGCGTCCTCAGATACACTGCCTGCCTTAATGCAGCACTTGTCCCAGCTTTGTTTTAATGAAATAGTCCACATTGGGGACCTGAACTGGGATTGGCTTTCTTCTGCATCAGATGATTTCAAAATCCATTGTTTATCTTCTGAATTCACTCAAATCATTGAAGGTCCTACCCATCCTAATCCCAAAAGACCAGATAAATCTTCCCTTCTCGATCTATTTATTACCAATAGGCCCCATAAATATTCAGTAGTTAGTGTCTCAAGTTTCAAGCCTTGTGTCATTCAGAAAAGAAATTTAAAAAACGTTGGCGAGCAAGCTTTTCTCGATGACTTGCATCAGTTTAGATGGGATCGCATATTCTTAATTGGAGAAGTCGATCTGGCCTGGAATTAATTTTCTGATAATTTTAGTTATTTTATTTATAAACATGCCCCTTTCCGTCGTTTCAGGGTAAAGGGGCATAATAGCCCCTGGTTCTCCAGTGAGTTGTCTTCCCTTTTATACAAAAGGAACCAGTTTTGGGCTGCTGCTAGGAAGTCTGGTTCTGATGCTGACTGGCTCGCTTTTTGCCTGGCTAGAAATAGGTTCACAGCTTCTGTTAAGAAGGCTGAAAGTGAGTTTTATCTAGCTCAGTCTCTTGATAGTCTAAACAACCCTAGGAGTTTTTGGAATAATGTGAAGTCTCTCCAGATGAACCACCTTGCCGATTTGCCTCCCTATGTTATTGTCGACTCAGTCCCAGTATATAACAAGTCTGAAATGCTAAATCATTTCAATGAACATTTTATTGCTTCTGGTTTCTTGTTTGACTCCTCACTTGCAACATTTCAGGGTGGCCTTTTATTGTGGACAGTCTAAGGTACACCTGTGCACGAATCATGGTGTCTGATGAGCATCTTGATGTGGCACACCTGTGAGGTGGGATGGATGGTCTCAGCAAAGCAAAAGTGCTCAATATCACACATTTAGACAGATTTGTGAACAATGTTTGAGAGAAATGGTAATATTGTGTATCTGGAATTAATTTTAGATCTTTGAGTCCATCTCATGACAAATGGGAGCAAAAACAAAAGTGTTGCGTTTATATTTTTGTTGAGTGTAAATGAACATCCCATTAACTGCACCAAAAAAATGAAAAATAATGTTGTTGCATTATCTATGCATTATTTTGCAGTCACATTTTCCCCTTTGCTAAAATTTCCAAACATTTGTATTTCAGCGTCATACCCTCATATTTCATAAATCATTAATTTGCGGTGACACTTTTCACTATTTGGACCTATCAGCTTTCATAGATGGATTGACGTTCGTGCTTTTAACATTGGTATTTCACCATATAAGAAATTCATTTTAATGGGAAAAAAAAAAAAAAAAACCATTGTCAAGTAGTCTCGTCATGGAGGGAAACACCTCTGCAGGAGGCCTGGTGTAGGAGCAAGACAAGTATAATCCATCTATCGACCGGATGCCGATCAACCAAATGAGAAAAATTGACCCCATGACTTAGCCCCATCATTTGCCTATAAGCAAGTGGTAAAAGCCTGTGCTGAAAAACAAGCATATGGAAATATAAATAGGGTTAAAATGAAGGACATGGCAAAATAATGCAATACAAAATTTAAAAAGAGTACGCTGAAATACACGTGTTTGGAAATACGAGGAGGCTAAAAAAAGCGTCTGAAAATAACGCATTATACCCTGTTCACACAGCGCTACGACCTTACAATCATGCCGATTACCCCTATCATCCCCGCTCTTAAAAATTTATCAAATAGGGGCATTATCGCCGTCAAAATCCAGCAATTTTGGAAGTTAGACAACATTACAATTGTACTGCGACATTTCTATGTCAAAAGCGCTGCTGACTCGCTGCCACGGCAATTACACATAGATCAATGCTGACCAAGCAATCGTTTCAACTATGTTGCCGCTACAATGTACAGGACCATACACAGACCATGTTGGGACACAGGCAAAAAAAAAAAAAAAAGGGATAAAAAAAACCAATTAATATATAAGAGAATCAGCTGAAAGAACATTTAGCCAGTAATTTAGTTAACTGGCATCAGTTGTTTAACATGATTGGCTATAAAAGGGATGTCAGAGAGGCTGTCTCTCTCAGAAGTAAAAATGGCCAGAGGCTCTCCAACCTGTGAAGGTTTGCGTAAAAAAAATTGTGGAATACTTTATAAACTATGTTCCTCAACATCAAATTGCAAAGGCTTTGAATGTCTCATCATTGACAGTGCATGACATCATCCAAAGATTCAGAGAAACTGGAAAAATCTCTGTGCATAATGGACAAGGCCGAAGACCTTTACTGGATGCCAGTGATCTTCGGGCCGTCAGACACCACTGCATCACTCAACAGCATGATTCGGTCATTTACATTGCTAAATGGGCCCAGGAATACTTCAAGAAACCACTGTCTGTAAACACAGTCCGCCGTGCCATCCACAGATGCCACCTAAAACTCTTTCATGCTAAAAGCAAGCCATTGTTGAGCATGATCCAAGAAGCGCCGCCGTGTTCTGTTGGCCAAAACTCATTTAAATGGATTGTAACAAAGTGGCAAAGTGTCCTGTGGTCAGACAAGTCCAAATTTGACATTCTTGTTGGAAATCATGGGTGTCGTGTCCTCTGGGCTAAAGAGGAGAAAGACCGCCCCTCCTGTTACCAGCGTTCAGCTCAAAAGCCTGAAACTCTGATGGTATGGGGGTGCATTACTGCATATGGTGTGGGACACTTGCATGTTTTAAAAAGCATGAAAGTGCCTGACAGCTATCTTAAGGTTTTAGAGCAACATATGCTCCCCTCCAGATGACATCTATACCAGGGAAGGCCTTGTGTATTTCAGCAGGACAATGCAAAACCACATTCTGCAGGTATTACAACAGCATGACTTCATAGTAGAAGAGTCCATGCGCTGAACTGGCCTGCCTGCAGTCCTGATCTTTCACCAGTTGAGAACATTTGGCGCATAATTAAACGAAAAGTCCGTCAAGATCCAAAAACTCACCAGCAGCTGGAAGCCTGTATTAAACAAGAGTGGGATCAAATTCCAATGGTTAAACTCAAGAAACTTGCCACCTCAATGCCCAGACACCTCCACTCTATGTTTAAAAGAAGAGGGGATGCTACACCATAGTAAACAGGCCCCTGTCCCAACTTTTTTGAGACCTGTAGCAGCCATCAAATTTGAAGTGAGTTCATTTTGTGGATAAAATTGTAAAATTTCTCAGTTTCAACATTTGCCATGTTATCTCTGCTCTATTGTGAAAAAAATACTGGCTGGTGTGATTTGAAAGTGTTTGCGTTTTGATTTTATTCACAATTTACTCTTTGTCCCAACTATTTCAGAATTGGGGTTGTAATTTTAATTACTGTATGCATTATATTTCTTTGGAGTATCTTATTCTTGCTCAACTGATTATGTGATGCGTAAGTTAAATACCGCGAGAGAAGAAAATACAATGCAGTAAGCAAAAGTCATTGTACTGTACTTATTTAATTTATGCAATTATTCTATGCACTGATTTAAATTATATTTTATGTCCTCTTGCTTCGATTGAATATTCACTCCTACTTATAATTGTTTTACATGATTAGCCACGCTCTCAGTCAATTTCCCATCTTAGTAGAAGTGGTGTCTATGTGTGAACGGGCCTTTACAAAATGTTAAAAGATTACGCTGAAATAAAAGGGTTTGGAAATACAAGTGGGGCAGAAAAGCTACGGCAAAATGATGCATTACAAAATGTAAGAAGACTACAATGAAATACAAATATTTGGAAATATAAAATGGGGTTAAAAAAAAGCAATGGCAAAATAATACATAACGAAATGTAAAAAATTTGCACTGAAATGCAAAAAGATTGGAAATATAAGTAGGGGTAAAAAGCAATGGCAAAATAAAGCATGGAAAATGTAAAAAATACAATGTTGAAATAAAGAAGTTTGGAAATACATACTGCAAGTAGGGGGGGAAATGCATAAACAAATGTAAAAAGACAACATATTCTATGTATTCTGCATTAAATGGCATATTCATTCATTTATTGAGTGTTTTATTTATTTATTTGGGCAGTATGGGTCCTCCATAAGGAATGGGGTGCACAGCGATTGATGCGTGCATGTGGCATAATTGACATTCAGTTAGATAAGCTACCTGATTGCAATTTCTTGTTCACCACCAGGCATGATGGAATTCTCCATATCAAAATACACTGGGAGGAGGGGCCAGGAAAGCATGAATTTTTCATGGAACACTTCACTAATTGACACCTTTCAGCATACATTGTGAGTGCAAAAAATTGTACAAAAGGAAACTTAGCGACAGCAGGCTTAAATAGTGTACATTAATGCAACATTGCAGCAAGTTTTTTTTCTTCAAAAGAAACAGATTGCCCTGTCTAGGTCAGTTGAATTGGACAAGGACTAACATACCAAACATCCAGACATCACTGGCTGATGTGAAGCGTCTGAAGTTTATGGATTCAGGGGCCATCCACTTGATTGGTAATCGGGTAACTGAGGCTGTGGAGAAAAAGCAGAGCATGATGTGTAATGTTGACGATAATCACATGCAAGCTGAGTGGATTGTGGTGGCTAGACCACTTTATTTGACTTATTATATTTATTACGTAGAGCTGTTATGGCCCCAATTTATTACATTTACGACAGCAAGGGATGACCGACAATTTTAAAACTTAAACACATTTAATTAAACAAAAACTAACACTAACCTACAATCTACTCTACTGACCAAGATTGATATATACAAGAAAAAAAATATTTACAGTCCCTTGAGATGGGCTTGCTTGGTGATGTTCCGGGTGAGGAAAATACTCAAACACAGGCAAAAATTCACAAAAAGCTTCACAGGTCATGAAAAGAGTGACAGGTCTGGTGAAATGTATCCTTCTCCTAGCCATTTCTCCTACTACTTTACTCACTTAATTTCTCTCCTAATATACTCTTTTACAGTCCCCTCCCACCTTTTAGACTTTTTTCAATTCTCTGGGACTTCCCGTCTCAGACATGCCCAGGACATGCCCAAACCTAGCTCCAGACTGGGCTTAACAAAAAAAAGTTCAATATTGCCATCTATTGGCTTCTTTCCACATTATGCCTCCCTTCCAAAAGGGAAAAATTTTGACTCATAAAGGCAAAATTTTCCTTTTCAATACAAAAATGGTTAAGTAGACACGTGTGTATACATACATATAATACAATATTCAAATAAACACGTGATATATATACATCCTCAAACACGGGATAAGCAATCAGCAATTACATTGTCAGTACCCTTTACATGCTTAATTTCCAAGTCAAACTCCTGTAAAATCAAACTCCAATTCAACAATCTCCAATTCTTGTTTTTCATCTTACTCAAAAACATTAATGGATTGTGGTCAGTGTACACAATCATTGGCTTTTGCCCTGTACAATCATAAACCTCAAAGTGTTGTAAGGATAGAACCAGAGCCAACAGCTCCTTCTCTATCGTGGAATAGTTCTTTTGGTGGCGATTGAACTTCCTGGAGAAGTATGCCACGGGATGCTCAATGTCATCAGAGTCACTTCTCTGTACGAGCACAGATCCACAAGCTTGGTCGCTAGCATCGACCACAATGGAGAACTGTTTGTTGAAGTCAGGAGATCTCAGCACGGAGAAGTGACACAGCAGAGACTTCAGGCGATCGAAGACTCCTTGGGATGCTCCATCCCAAGTGAACTTCTTTGGTTTGGCCCTTCTTCAGTTGGTTGGTGAGACTGAGAGCAATCTCAGCAAATCTCCGGCGATTGTAGACTGTATCATCCTTTGGAATGTGGCTGGGGCATTTCTCATGCCACAGGGTAGGACTTCATCCTGGCACAACCCAGATGGTGTGGCAAAAGCTGAGATGCTCTTGGCCCTCTCAGTCAAAGGCAGACACCAATAACCCTTCAATAAATCAATCTTGGTCAGAAACTTTGCTTGCCCTACTCTATCGATACAATCATCAATCCTAAGTATTGGAAACACATCAGTTCTAGTTACAGCATTGACTTTTCGATAATCTGTACTGAATCTAGTACTTCCATCAGGTTTTGGAACTAGCACACAGGGTGAACTCCAGTCTGAGTTAGAGGGTCTGAGAATATCATGTTCGAACATGTACTCAACCTCTTTCTCAGCAGTCTTTCTCTTTTCAGGATTCATCTGGTACGAATGCTGTTTTATTGGTTTTTATTGGTTTATACAGCTCTTTACTGTGGACATTCTCCAAGCCCCCCCACCTACAGCTGTTTACTGTGGACATTCTCTGGGCCCCCCCACTTAAAGCTCTTTACTGTGGACATTCTCTGGGCCACCCCACTTATAGCTCTTTACTGTGGACATTCTCTGGGCCCCCCCACTTAAAGCTCTTTACTGTGGACATTCTCCGAGCCCCCCCACTTACAGCTGTTTACTGTGGACATTCTCCAGGCCACTCCACTTACAGCTCTTTACAGTGAACATTCTCAGCCCCCCCTCCCCCACTCACTGCTCTTTAATGTGAGCATTCTCCAGGCCACCCCACTTACAGCTCTTTACTGTCGACATTCTCCTGCTCCGACTCATTTTTTAAATGAGTTGCCGCCATCAATTCAAAATCAGCTAATATTTTTCATGAAATGCTTATACTTACACATTTTAAAAATAGGACCAAGAGTCCTGTAGCTTACTGGCAAGCAGTCTTACAGTGATGATACAAGTTATGAATATTTCATGTGAGGTTTGACATTTGAATCAATGAAAATCAATGTCAAGGTCACAAAATAAAAGTTCATATACATTTATAAGACCTTCTGTAATACCATCCTAAGCTCTGAAGCAGTTTTGGTGACACGTCATTAAAATATGTAAAATATGTATTCAATATGTCAATTGTGAACTTCAAAGGCCACAGAATGTCAAGTTGTGGTCAGCAAATGGACTTCATATATGACTTTTTAAATGTCTCTACACAAACCTTGGCTCAATCTGACCATTTTGGTGATACAAGTCATTGTAATTTCACTGTCGTGTCTGACCCTCAAAGGTCACTGACAGTCAAGTTGAATTTCACCAAATGAAAGTTCATATGTGCCTTCCTAGATGCCCGTAACACAAACTCAATCTGTGACCATTTCAGTGATACAAGTCAGTGAATTTTTACTCGACCACATTTGACCTTTGAAGGTCAATATGAAGGCCACCAAATGAAAGTTCACATATGACTTCCTATATGTCTCGAATACAAACCTAGACTCCATCTGTGACCGTTTTGGCAAGACAAGTCATTGTAATAGTATTATGTCAAGTTTGACCTTCATCAACTGTCAAGCTGAATGTCATCAAATGAAAGTTCTTATGTGACTTCCTATGTCAGTACCACAAACCTAGGCTCCATCTGTGACCTTTTCAGTGATAGAAGTCATTGAATTTTCTCAAGATCAAGTTAGACCTTCGAAGGTCAATATGAAGGTCACCAAATGAAAGTTCATACATGACTACCTATACATCTCATCATCAAAACTACACTCAATCCGTGAAAAGTTTGCCGTTATAAGTCATTGAAATTTCACTGCCGTTCAAGGTCATTATGTAAAGTTTGACCTTCGAATCTCACTGAAGGTCAAGTTCAAGGCCACCAGATGTAAGTTCATGAATGACTTTGTGTACATCTCCCAAAAAAAAAACCCAAAACTATCGGTAACTATTTTGCTGATGTAAGTATTTAAATTTCACTGTGAAGTTTGGGCGTTCAGGGTCACTGAAGGTCCAGAACAATGTCACCAAATGAAACTTCATACATGACTTCCTATATGCCCCCAATACATATCTAAGCTGTATCTGTAATGGTTTTGGTGATAGAAGTCATTGAAATTTCACTTTGTGAAGTTTGACCTTCAAAGGTCTGCAAAGGTCAAGTTCAAGGCCACCAAATGAAAGTTCATACATGACTTCCAATAAGTGTTCAATGCACATATGTTCCCAATCTTCAATATATTCAAGCCCAAAAATCTTAGAAAATTGTAACATTTTTCTTGACCTCATGTTTGACCTTTCGAGGTCATCTGAGGTCATTTTTAACACAGCCAAAATATAGGTTATATATTACTTCCAGTATGTCAGTAATACAAATTTAATCTCTATCTGCAACCATTTAGCTTCCACAGGCAATTTGGCCCATTCTCCATTAAATACAATGTTAAAGTACTGCGCCCCCACTAAACCCACTTCCGTCGATTCAATCAGAATGGCACTCGCACTGTGATTTTACTGATAACTTCAGTAAAATTTCAATTAGAAATTTCATGTTTCGCATATAAGTAAGTATCATATAGAGGAAGAACTGATTCGATTTTGGACAATTTACAATTTCTAGATTGGCCACCAGGGGCCAAAAACTGAAAAATCACTTTTTTTTATCATATCTCTGGAAATATTTGTCCGATTGACCTCAAATCAAGTGCTAATGTAAGGACATGACCTGAGGATGTGTCCCACGATGACACTATACCTGTTTGGTTCAAAATTTTGACACAAGGGGGCACTATGTGATGGAAAATTACCATTTTGGCCGTATCTTCAGAATCATTTGTCCGATTGACCTGAAATTAAGTTCAAATGAAAGTCCATTCATGGTCTATTCAAGGATTGGGGAAGGGGAGGATTCGGGGCATTCGGGGATATACTCCAAGCCGTCGCCTCCAACAGCAAAAGCCTAGTTCTGTTCCTTCAGGATTACACAGTACTGTGATGTTTCCATTATGATTTCAGAAAATCACACAAGAAATAACATTATTTCAGAATCAGCTCTCTCTCCTTGACAAGTGCAGATTTTTGATATTTAGCCATTTTCATTGATTAGTCGGTGTGGTCTCTTCAGCCTCTGCACCACCTCAACATAGCAACAGCTGCAATCCATCATTCAAAATTACCTTTGTAATACTCTTCTTCTTCAATGTATCTGGACAAGCCAAAATCCCCCAGCTTCACACAGTCTGGTGCGGCAACTAGTACATTCCTCACAGCAATGTCTCTGAACAACACAGAAAAAAAACAGAGCTGTTATACACTGGATAAAAATCCCATAAAAATGACAAGAATGAGCTTTTGCTGTGTATTTTTCCAGCCTCAGTGAAATAATTTAAACTTCACATCAATTTGCATTTTTTTCAACTCATAACCAAGTTATCTTCAGCATTATCAACTTGTGATGAAAAACATCTAAAATCTTAGGTCGCAGAAAGGATGCCGTTACAGGTACCATCAGACTTATTAAAATTTCCCAAGGGAGAGCGGCACTCAAAAATAAAGTAACCCACTGACTCCTGATCATACTTTCAATAGAAACTCATTTCAGCATTAGCTTTCATCAGAGCTTAACAAGTTTGTAGAGCGTAACAGGGTTGTAGTGCTATTTGAAAAAGTGGGGAAGCGCCCCCCCAAGAAAGCTCACTGAAATTATATTAATAAACATGTGACAACACAAACAATTATAATCTATTGTGTTTATGTATGTATTCTAAATAAAGTTAATATGTCATGTTTAATGCATTTTATAATTTAAGATAAATGCAAGGGGTAAAATAACATTTAAAATATTCATTTATTTGTACCAACCGGCAGCTTTTTCAGAGTACCACACAACTGGCTATTGCGCTAAGGGGTTTCAAATTGGGAAGGGACTGCCAGGAAAGGGAAATTAAGAAGAAAAAAAAAGATAGATAAATAAATAAATTAAAGGATGAAAATTTTAATTATTAGGTAGAACAATGTCTTGTCTTTTTTGCTGTCTATGACTCTAGTGGCTTATTACTGGACAAAGCAAATATGAATGTATTGTCGTAAATAAAAAGTGCCGTGAAAAAGTATTTTCTCCCTTCCTGATTTCTTTTTTTTTGCATATTTCTCAAAGGTCTGCCCCACATAAGAACGAGCTATGCCTTTGGCCGCCCAAAATCCCGATTCCAAGTAAGCATGTGCCGATATGAAAAAAATTAAACCGGTTCGATATTGAATTAAAAATAGTGCCACGGGCCCTGTAGCTCACCTGACCACTCAAGGGAAACGCCTTGAACAAATTTAGTGTCCTAATGGGTGGGAAGGGACTTGTCAAGTTTAGGCTTCATTGGTCAAGTAGTTTTAGAGAAGAAGAGTTTTAACGGTTTCAGTGTAACTTACAAGTTGAAGTTCAAAGCAAGGTCAAAATTCAAAATACGGAAAAACTCGTATTATATGTGATGTATCTTGCTACTTACTACCTAAATTGCAAATTTCAGCTGAATATGTGCAATGATAGCTTTCAGATGGCCAATTATGTGATTTTCAATATGGCCGCCGTGGCCATATTGGGGAGGTAGTGGCTGGCCGAAAAAATTTCACATTTGACAAAAAGTATGGATTTTAACATCATACTGGACTATATTTCCCTTAAAACATTGATATTATTAGTTCTTGAGTTAATATAACACCTATTAGCCAACAACAAAATAATTGTGTTTATCCAACATACAAACCCATGCATGTGTGATCTTAGCAGATGGTAACAGATCACCTAGTCCACCCCCCCACCCCACCCCCCATGTACATGTATTTATGTACGTTGTACATGTGAGTGAACTCATTATTCTGTAGGCAGGGGTTGGGTGGGTAATACCCAAAAACAAACAATCCTATTTATATTACATTTATATTATATAATATTAATAGATTAAAAATATATTATTTACCAGAAAGATGTCCTGAAATAAACTGAATATAATGATGCTGTCCTATATTAAAAACATACCATTGTCAACATATAAATAATGTATTTTACAGAAATATTATTATTACTATTATTATTATTATTATCATTATTATATTTATTTTTACATGAATGGATGTGAAATGCGACTTTGGGGGCATTGCATTTTTCAATAAGACCACTGCATTATTTGGATTGATTCATACACAGCCTTTTTAAAAATGAAGTTACATATTTTACCAACAGACTCTAATGAGCGTAGAATAGCTCACTAGCCACAGGACCGCAGAAACTTGGTTGCAAGTTTAATGGCAGGTGATTCTGAACGACAGGGTTTTGGAATTGAAAATTTCCAAAGTCTTCCTATATTCTGAGACAATGTCCCTCTTGCCACTGTATGCGGTGTAATGTATTGCTTTGAGAAAGTGTGACAAGTCCATTCAAAGCCATTTTTCCGGGCTAAAAAGTTCTTCTTAGAGGAGAACATGGGGAGAAGGGCTCACGATTGCCACTGGAGAAGGAATGTGATGACAGTGCAATATGTGCTGTGCTGTTGACAAGGACATCACTATCTGTCCAGCACACAGATACAAGCTTGGCCTCGACTGGAAGCAGTCGCAGAAGTGCCAGTTCCCCTTCCACCATTCAAGTCGTCGGCCACGTCAATGCATTGATGCAGCCACACTGTTATCCCATTGGCACAAAGTAGCCTGATCAACCACAAGGTCTAAGAGAAGAGTAGAGACTGGAAGGAAGGAAACCCTGGGTCAGTGGCGATGAAAATCAAAACCCGATTAATGAAAGAGGACTGGCTGTCCACCCAGCAGGCTTCAAGCTACTTCTCCCATCTCTGTCCAGCAGAAGTGTGTCACTCGACCAAGGATAATACTGATACTCCTTTGGATGACCAGCACCTGTTAGCCTCCTCCATGACAGCAAGATCGCAACTGCAGGCACAGGTCATCGAATAGTTGGATCTGTGAACTCTTAGTAATTCTGGAAGAGTTCACATGGATTCTGGATCATGTATCATATTGGCTGACAACGTGGATACTTCAGTTGTCAAGTAAAGTATTGCTCATTCTTGATGTGATTGTCTATGGCACCATTATGATTATTAGCTGAACTTGGGCATACTGGCATCATCTTTTTTTGGAGTTACAGGACCTGTCGGGCCCAACACTGCTTTATATAATTGATCCTAAATATTTTGAAATACAGATAAATTTCAGCAGGTTGTTTTGTCTTTTTGTTCTTCACTTCCTAATCACTGCCTAATGCTCCTTCGGCAGTCTGGTAGTCCCTGTCATTCATGACCAGTCATTCTTCAACTGCTGGGTAATAGTGGCACCACTCCTGCTAACATGATTATGTCCAAAACTGCCTCATTACTGGACTCTCTAGACTCCATTTTGACAAGACCTAAAGTTTGAAACAAGCAGAAACGAAGTGTTCAGGTCTATATTGGGTTGTTGCCAATCTGTTCATAGAGAAAGAAATTAGTCAAAGACAGTCTGTGTCATATGAAAGATTTACGGAAAATTGGATAGTGCATGGAAATATGCCTGGCACGTCCCTTTCCCAAGGAAATGGCCATATTTATGGTAGAATACCCTTAGTTTTCATATGTTAACATTGTGATTGAATGAATAAGGCCATGGCAGACAAAATAACATTGGTAGTTTTACTTGTTTAGTGTACAGGTTTGTAGTTCCAGATACAGCATATGGGTGGCAGCACTGCAAAACGATAAAATATTCTCCTCATTTCTGGTGCTACTACGAAGTACGGAGTTGAGAGCCCATATTTTTTATTTCTGATTATGAAAGAGCATGTAATTAGCCACCATTTCCACCATGATTTGTAGTTTCTACCCCTGTGGCAGATGAGTTATAAGCTGTCGAATAGGCCTACACACAATTCCAAATTTTGGGGTGGGGGAAATATGTTAACACATAACTGGCACATTTGGAAATATTTTTTGATCATTCTCGTCAGTTTGGTAGGCCATCCTATGGGCAACATTCACACAAAGGGGCAATGTTGAAAGTTCAGCCATTTCATGTGGAGGATGACCCAAACTAACCCCTTGAATATCCTTCAATAATGGTCCAAAATTCATTTTTGGTGACTCCAACAAAACCAAATGGATGACGCTCATATTGTAGGTTCATTTAAAACTTGGCAAGGTGCATGAGCATACCAAATATTGGCAAAATCGGCTGACCCCGGGTTATCACTCTTTGCATAGTCTATCCATGCAATGAAACTTAAGCATTTTGCATGACCGCAAGTTTGACCTCTCAAGCTCATCTGAAGTCAACTTTAACACTGCCAAAATATTGATCATACAGTATCTCACAAAAGTGAGTACACCCTTCACATTTCGACTATTAATTTAGTATATCTTTTTAAGGGCCAACGTTACAGAAATGAAAACTGAATATATTCTAGAGTAGTCATTGCACAATAGGTGTAGCAGTGTAGATTTACTGCACTCTCCAAATAACTGAACTAACAGTCACTATTTCCAAAATGGGTGGCAACAAAAGTGAGTACACCTCACCGTCAACATGCCAAATTGTGTGTGGATGTTGGACACCTGCTGCTCTTCCACCTTCCTCTTGAGGATGCCCCACCGGTGCTCAATGGGATTCAGGTCTGGAGACATACTTGGCCATACCATCACCTTCAGCTTCTTCAGGAAGGCAGTTGTCATCATGGAGGCTTGTTTCGGGTCGTTATCATGTTGGAAAACAGCCGTGCGGCCCAGTTTCTGAAGCGTTATTTTCTGCTTCGGAATCTCACAGTACATGTTGGATCCATTATTACATTAATGAAGTGCAGCTCCCCAGCACCAGAAGCACTCATGCAGCCCCAGACCATGATGCTGTCAGCACCATGTTTGAATGTAGGCAGTACACACTTGTTTTGATACTTCTCACCAGGGCGCCGCCACACATGCTGGACACCATCTGAGCCAAACAAATTCATCTTGGTCTCGTCAGACCACAGAACATGGTTCTAGTAGTTCATGTTCTTGGACTGGTTGTCTTCAACAAACTGTTTTCGGGCTTTCTTGTGGGCTAGCTTCAGAAGAGGCTTCCATCTTGGCTGACGACCATGCAGACCAACTTTGCGCAGAGCATGGCGTATGGTCTGAGCACTGACAGGCTGTTATCCCACTGCTACAACCTTGTTAGCAATGCTGCCAGCACTCCTGCGTCTGTTTTCTGAAGCGAACTTGTGCACCTGGCACAGAGCACGAGGACTCAACCTCTACGGTCGACCCGGACGAGGCCTTTTCCGAGCAGAACTCATCTTGGAAAACCTCTAAATAACCTTGGCCACCGTGCTGTAGCTCAGTTTCATGGTTTCACAGATCTTCTTGTAGCTTAGACCATCTTTGTGGAGAGCAACAATTCTCTTTTTCAGATCCTCAGAGAGTTCTTTCCCATAAGGTGCCATGTTGACCCTACAGTGACCAGAATGAGAGCATTGCACCTAAAGCACTACAATTTAACCCTTCAACATGTTACACAACCTCATATGGCCCAGTCGAACAGACAAAAGCATGAACATGATGAATAAGTCGCGTTTCATTGCTTGGTTGACCATTATCAATTGGGGTGTGTACTCACTTTTGTTGCCATCCATTTTGGAAATAGTGACTGTTTGTTCAGGTATTTGGACAGTGCAGTAAATCTACACTGCTACACATATTGTACCATGACTATTCAAGAATATATAGAAGTTTCACTTCTGTAGCATTGTCCCTTGAAAAGATATAATAAATTACTTGTCAAAATATGAGGGGTGTACTCACTTTTGTGAGATACTGTATATGACTTCCTTCAGTCTTGTGCAAATTAATTAGATAAAGGTGCTGGTCAATAGAATGAGCTGAATGGAGTGAAAATAGCCATGCAAGTGATGGACATTTTACATAATAACCTCAAAGATCACTGCATTGTACCTTTTAGCCACATTTCATTAATTTCATCTACTTTTATGATGCAACTAATGTGGTTGCATCATCAATACAGTTCTTTAACTGTGTTGGGCTGGCCTGATAATTCACCTGCCCTCAATCCCATTGAGAATCTCTGGTCCATCATCAAGTCAAGGCTGCAGCAGAAGGACTGCACCACAAAGCCAGTCATTGATGCAGTTGTCCAGGTGTGGCCTCAAGACTGCAAAACTGCAAAAACCTGGTCAGCTCCATACCAAAATGGGTGGAACAGCTTATCAAGAACCACGGAGGGCACATCTTGTACTGAGTGCTGAATCTAGATGCTATTAAAGCAATAAAAAGCCTGAAAACGTTTGTTGTTTGTTTTTTTGCCATTGCAGCCTGCATTATCCAGTTAAATTGCACAAGAACGTATATGTCGATAATACAAACTTTATCTCCATCTGCAACTATTAGCTTCCACAAGCCATTTTGCCCATTTGCTGTAAGATCCAATGTTAAAGTACCGCACCCTCACTAGACCCACTTCCATTGATTCAATGAAAATGGCACTCGCACTGTATTTAGAGTGTACCAAGGTGAATTGATTGCCAGATTTAGAAAAAAGTTACCAGACGGTTGTTGAGAAATAATTGTTTTGAAATTTTAAGTATTATTTTTTAACATTGTTTTCATTTTCCTTGACCTAGAGTTTGACCTTTCAAAATCATCATCTCAAATTCAACTTCGATGTTTTCAAAATATAGGTGATATATGACTTCCTATATGTTGATTATAAAAACTTGAGCTGTATCTACAACCATTTGGCCTGCACAGGCCATTTTGCATATTCTCCTGGTGTTAAAGTACAGCGCCCCCCTAGACCCACTTCCATGGATTCAATCAAAATGGCACTCACACTGTCAGAGGCGGTGCCAGAGATTTTTGTTTGCTGGTGTTATGGAGTTTCTTGACTTTTCACTGAGGGTGCTCTGAAATTTTTACTGCAGCACAGCTGAGAAACATACATGCGCACAGGGCCAGGTAGGTTTGGATATCTTTTTTCACTTAATAAATGAAATCGTGATTTAAAAATGGCATTTTTTATTTACTCGGGTTATCTTTGCCTAATTTTAAAATTTGTTTAATGGTCTGAACCATTGAAGTGCGACAAATAAGCAAAAAATTAAGAAATCAGGAAGGGGTCAAATACCTTTTCACAGCACTGTGTAATCTGACTTCCATATGTACACCCCGCCAAATTTCACATTGATCCCTTCAGTGGTTCGGCAGAATAAGATCGAAGTCAACGCAGACGCCGACACTGCAGCGTGATCACATAACCTCCCTTTGGTCTGTTGGACCAAGTGAGCGAATAAGAATCACTTGACCTTTTTTGTTTACTTTTGCATTTTCCATAATGTTACGGGTTCTGATAAAAACTTTGTGAACTGATCTGGCATTTTCCATCTGGCATTTAAACTCGTTTGACAGCTCTGGCTGGGGATGACGTCATCAGGGGTCCCTTCCCGCACGCTGAAGCTGCCTCCTGCAACGGCGGATTTCCTCCTCACCACATCTCCCTGCCCATCGGAGGCTTCCAGCTGTCTTCAACCTCCACTCCATTCAATCATCTGCTCCAATCGCATTGTATTGGGAGGATCTAAAAAGTCCTGTTTAAATTTGCTAAAGGCGGCTGTGATTTTATGTGAGCAGTCCGCCTCTGTGTTCTGCGCCTGTCTATTTGAGCTACTGCTTGCTTGCTGTTTTGACCGTAGGTCTCGAGTCTTCTTTTAATGTGTGAATGACCAACTAGTTATGTAATTCAGTTGAATTTAAAACCGAAGCACTCATTTGCTTTCCATGGCAGCTGGGCCATAGTTGAGATTTGCTGTTCTTTTCCCAGACACGAAAAACACCATTGAGGGATTATATATAGGTATAGCACTGGGCTTTATGGGTGGCGGTTTCCTTTTGACTTCTGCTGTTTTTCTGATTTTGTTTGTTTTATCATTTGCCACCACCTGCCGTCCTCTCTTTGATGTGAGCTGTATTGCTCGTTAACTGCTTTCTTTTATCATTAAACAATAACCAGCTTATCTGCCACTTCTTACAAACTGTACTGTGTTGCTTCCCTTTGTCCCCGGACTTTTAAGTGAGGGCTGTAACACATGTGACAGCTGTTGATGAATTGGGGTCCTACAATGGGACAGGAAACACGTTCATCCAGTTCGATAAAATGTGATGTTTAATGACATGTGCAACAGGTGTTTTATCCATTTTACGGAAACAGATTACAACGGTGTTCAGAAGTTTAAAACGTTGTCAGTAGTGGAGGTGAGCTGGACACAGTCTGCTAAGTGGACCACCATTAACTTAACCAGGATGAAATACTCAGATCCCCCACCACGAGGTGGCTCATATCTGGCCTGGAAACTGAACGTAGTGGAGGGACGAACAGATGGACACGAATGACAGATGTATGAAACGACACATTTACGTACATAAAAAGATGTAGACATATATTCAATTTTGATGCAAAACATTGAACTAATAAGGAGTTCTGGCACGGAAAGGAACAAGATGGCGGATACAAAATAAAACAAGGAGGAGGGCGGGATGGATGGACAGGAGGCCGGATGGAAGTATAAGAAAGCACATCTACACAGGAAGGTATACCTATAGATTATAATGTGTTGAGGAAAAAGTAAAGGTTTAAGAATTCTGGCCCAGAAAAATAACAGGATGGCTGATATCTGGCCTGGAGACAAAATGCAGCAGAGGGATGGACAGACAGACTGACAGAAGGACAGATGGAAGGACAAATAAACACATCTGCACAATTAGATATAGCCATAAGGGCCAGGTCACGCAGTAACAGAGTTACAGAATTGGTGTATTTCGTATCAAAGCTCCAAAACTAAGTAAGTCTTCCTTTGTACCTCAAAAAACAAAATAGCCAATTTTATTAGTTGATTTATTTTGTCCGTTACCGGCCAGTTTTTTTGCTGTTTTCACCCAAAATAAATCAAATGAACAAAATTGGCTATTTTGTTTTTTGAAGTACTAGGAAAGACCTAAACAAAGCCATTTAAACTGAAACTTTATCTTAGTTTTGGAGCTTTGATACAAAATACACCAATTTTGTAGCTCCGTTACCGCATGACCTGCCCATAAATATTAAAAATATTTCGCTGAGACATATTGAACAGTTTAGGAGTTTAGGCCAGGAAAAGAAGCATGATGGATGGATGGGTGGACACGCAGAGGGACAGCGCTCATTCCTATTCCCCCATCTACTTTATGGCAGGCGATTATAAATGGCTTACAATTTTACAATAACTTTTGTACCCATTTTAGCTATTGTCCTCAAACCTCTCTCACGAAGAGAAAACAAAACATCACAACCTACCAACAGGATTTATCTATATTGTCAAAGAAAGTCACTGATAATTTCTTGAAATGCCTTGAATCACCTAAAAATCTTAAAAAAATGAAGGTCTTTCAACCTGTCGCATTTCAGGTGTTAGCTGCACTATATACAAAGGCAAAAAATTATAAGCATGAAATATGCATATCCTCGCCTAAGGATGGATAAAATCTGACCTGAAAAGGAAATGTGGTGAAGGGGCAGACAGATTGACAGGAGGATTTGCACATCTACACAATAAGCTGTAGCCACATTTTAAATTTATTTGACAAATATTGAATGATTTGGGGGTACTGGCCCGGAAAACAATTTGATGGCTGACATCTCGCCTGGAAACAAAATGTGGTCAAGGGACGGACAGACAGGCAGGAATCAATAGATGTCATAACTGAAGTGTAACACATGTCCTTACCAAAAATCAAAGTAGTCCTTCAAAAATTGCAGCTGGACTGTGTCCACAAGAAAATCTCTCTGTTTTGCCATTAATTTGCATACTATTTGAGCAATACCGTTGCCAAGGCAAATGAAATCAATAGGTGTCGTCAGTGAAGCGTAACACATGTCCATACCAAATATGAAAGTAAAACTGTCAAAATTTGCAGCCTGCACTGCGTACACAAGGAAATCTCTATGTTTTGCCACTAATATGCATATTATTCGGCCAGTACGGTCACCATGGCACCCAAAATCAATAGATGTCATGAGTGAAGTACAACACACGACCATACCAAATATAGAAGAAATTGGTCAAAAATTACAGCGTGTAGAGCATCCACAAGAAAGTGTCTACAGACACAGCGGCGGCAGCAGCGGTGGAGATGGCGCATGTGAATCCATAGTAGCCACTCAACTTCGCCCAGGGGCTACAATAATAGAAACATCTAAAAACTATTGTCTGGTCCAACCACAATATCTGTTTCCATAACATTTCCCAAGTCAGTGGGACTTTACTGCCAAATCAAGTAAATATAGGTCTATGCCAGGGCAAATAAACAGAAATAATGTAGGGCACTGTTTATTCAATACGGTGGCCCAGAAAATGAGTGAAATTTGTGTCAAAATGGTGAAAAAGCAAACAATAGGTTGAAACCAATAGCATGAACTGCCCCCTTATAATAATCACTTAATGACAAAAAAATTACTTGCATTTTGTGATGTTATCAGGCATTCCCACAGATTATCACTGAAGAAACCCTGTATTCAATTTGGCCTAACTTGCAGTTCAAGCCATTACAGGTCAAAGTTGGCCAAATACCTTTCAGAATTTTGCCATTTTTTAAACTAGACTTCCAACAGATCGTTAACCTCAGCATAATTGCCTAAGTCATATTTTTGCCAAATTGAGATATTGGCTGCCTGAGCTTTTGTGTTAGAGAAAAAATGTTTTTTTTTTTTCCTTTTCCCTCAAAACCATCAAATAAAAAATAAATAAAATCCATTCTCTTAAATAATAAAAACAAAACAAATAAAAACCTTAAAAAATGAGAAAGGCAATTATGCTATAAAGCTAATGAGATTCAAACGACTTGCAGAATTAGGGTATGAGTAACACTCACCTGTGGACCATATTTACACCTTCCAAATAGGCAAGTGCTTTGCAGATCTGCAATGCGTACAGAACCAGTGTGACATTGGTCAACTTGTGCTGGTTTTCCGTTAAGTAATTTCCAAGCTATAAGACAGAGAAAAATAAGGGCCTTAGTAGTGAAGCAGCAAATTTGCAAAACTGTGAAACAACTTTACTTCTTGTGCTCAAGAGGTTAGGCCAAGTGGAACATTTTCAATCAAAAGATACAACCCCATTTCCATAAAGTTGGGACGTTGAGTAAAATGTAAAGAAAAGGGGTACGCAATGATTTACAAATCATTGCACTCTCTTCAATTTAATAGTTTAAAAGACCACATATCAGATGTTGAAATTTATTTTTGTAAAATAAACAGTATGGTCATTCTGAATTGTAAGCAACACGTTTCAATAAAGTTAGAACAGGGACATGACTGGTTCTTTGTTGCGTCTCCTATTCTGATAACCACACTCTGTAGGCGTATGGAATCAAAGAAGATCAACTGTTGAAATTATGAAGGCAAAATGTTTTCCCATTCTTTCCAGATGTAGGATTTCAACTGCTTGACCCTTTGGGGACTCCTTCGTCATCAAAATGGAGAACTCCATTCAGAAATGGCTCCAGTTCCTAACGGTTGATGTGAGACTGTAGTGGAACCCCTTGAATTAAAGCTGAAAGTCTACTTTTCAATCAAACCTTGATTGATTTGTTTGAAAATCTATTGTGAAGGTGAAAAGAAGCAAAATAATCATGGTGCGAATTACGCGGGTGCTAAGGGGAGCTCGGCTCCCTCGAAGTCTACACGAGCTCCCCTAAAAGCCTCCCTTGAGACGTTTAAGGGGTGCTCTAAAAACCCTCCACTTTTGCGTGCTATATTTTATTCTTTTCTTCCATGCAAACATTCCTCAGTAAGTATACGTAATTAATCCGCAGAGAGTAAGATGACCATTTTGCATTGCCATATCCTTCACTAGTCAAACATACTGAGAGCAGGTCATTCAAGTAGTATTCTATGATGCATTATTGTTTGACATAACATGCATAAGGGCACCCACAAGATATTTACACATTTCACAATCCTTATTTAAACCCTCATGAAGCCAAACTTATCTCTATCATGGTTTTTTTGTAACACTTATTTCATAGTACTTTACAACAAAGTTACATACATGCATATTCTACGCGTTTTAAAAAATATAAATTATATTAACAATGTTCATATTTTCTTTTAAATTTTTCTTACAAACTGATATGCAAATATATCAAGGTGATTGCTGTGGAACATGTGGTCCAATGTCAAGTCTCCATTTGATTAGATCATGTGACCTCTAACACCTGATAGTTCAAGTGCAAAATCTGACGATAAGACTGGCTGGCTAATTTGCTAACTCAGGTCAGCTCAAGTCACGCCATTTAAACATAAAAGCAGCAGTCAAAATAGAAAAGAAAGAACAGGAGAAGGTAGCAAAACTAATTTTATTTGGCTTTCTTACAAGCAGTTGCCAGCCCACGGAGCCAACCCCCACCCCCACCCCTCCCCTGCAGCAGGTAACAGATATTGCAGCCAGCAGGTAACAGATCAACCTAGATATAGGCTAAGCTAACCTTTGATCACAATCAGCTACTGAGTAAATTTCAAGACAAGTCAAGGATTTTGCCCAACAGAAAGCTCGCCGAATGCTGTTCAAATATGTGAGCAGGCCTTCAAGTGACTCTTTTTTTTAGTCCACAGTCGATTTTTATTGACTGGATATTTGGCAGAAATAAGGCTGATTGTTTGCAGTAAATTGATAATTTTAGGGGGTTTATGCAGATAGTGTTTAGCTGGGAAATTAAGTGGACATAGTTTTAAATATATTTAAATATAGTTAAATATTGCCGCTTTCTTCCGTCTTGTGTGCTCCTTCAAGTTCCTATCATGTCCTGCTTTTTTCTCAACTAAGAATGCACTAGTGAGGTTGTAGCACAAAAATGCTGCTTGTTAAAGGCAGTCGTCACTTTTGCACCACAGTGATATAGACAACAGCTCCTCTCTCCCCCTTTTTTTTGCATGTTTAGGAAAGCAACCTTTATCAAATTACACAGAACTA
Organism: Gymnothorax reevesii; assembly: GCA_029721435.1. Classification (NCBI taxonomy): domain Eukaryota; kingdom Metazoa; phylum Chordata; class Actinopteri; order Anguilliformes; family Muraenidae; genus Gymnothorax; species Gymnothorax reevesii. Next base: position 60,926,544 of record CM056576.1, read on the forward strand.
TTCCTGCAGAAAATCTGTGCAGAATCTCCCAAAATTATAACCATTTCAATCAAGTTTTGAGATATTTTGAGTGACCCAATTATCGAGGTAGTGGAGAAAGAGAGGGCAACGAATAAGTATGGTAATCATGTCGAGTGCAAATTGCGACTTCATTGATCCATTTGTCTTCAGGTATATTGAGGCCATATTCATAAAGGTCATAAACGATTTTGTCTGTTGTGTCTTTATGAAATTTCACTGGCGGCACAAGGGTATGAGTACAATGTTTTTCACAGTAACCCTATTATTGACAGCACTGCCATTCACTTGTATTTGTGCACTTGTACATGACATGTTTTAGTTGTGGTGCGCACTGGAAAATGTGCCATTAAGCCACTAAGTATTTTGAACCCTGAAAATAATGAAAATAGTGTCATTATCCAAATACTTCTGGACCTAACTGTAACTTTAAAAAATTAAGATAAATCAGAAACCAAGCATTATTCAATTATTTCTTTCATGTAACATTGTATCATATTCGCCCGCAACTGCATGGATGTAGCCCCCGAAAGCCTGCCTCTCCAGCCTGTACTGCGTCCACAAGGAAATCTCTATGTTTCAGCACAAATTTGCGCATTATTCAGCCAATACTGTCGCCATGGCAACCAAAATCAACAGCTGTCATAACTTAAGTATAACACATGTCCATACCAAATATGAAAGTAATCGGTCAAAAATTACAGCCTGAACAGCGTCCACAAGGAAATGTCCACGAACGTGGATGCGGCGGCAGAGACGACAAGCATGAATCCATGGGAGCCACCCGACTTCGTCCATGGCCAATAATAAGTAGACAGATAATATATAGTGAAAAATAAATAAATAAATAAAATACAATCTTTTTGGGAGAAAAAGTGTGTAGCCACTCTTTGCTTTGATTACAGCATTGAGTATTTCAGGCATATTTCAGTTTTTCACATATTGTTAATTTGATCACTCGCTAAACCATTCCATACGGTTTGACGTTCATTCCAAAAAGATTCTTTCGATGTTACAACAGATTTGCTCAATCGGATTAAGGCCAGGGCTTTGAGAAGCCAAAGTCATAACTTTTACGTCACCAGCTGTTTCTTTCCAACTGAGAGGACTCTTGCACAACTTAAAAGTGTATTTAGGGTCATTATCTTGTTGAAAATAAAATCTCCAACCAATCAGTCTCTTTCCAGATGGCAATAAGTGCCTCACAAGGATGCTGTGATCCTTCCTTTGATCCAAGATTCTGTCAATTTTTATGAGATCACCAGCTCCTTTCAAGCAAACAGAACCCCAAGCCATAATATTATCAAAATATTACCACCTCAAAGTTTCACTGAAGGGGTTAAACATTCATTTTTGTAATGTTCTCCAACTCTACTGTGCATATCTGCATTCTGCATTTCAGTGGGAAAATTAAAATTTTGATTCATTGGTCTAAAGGACTTGTTCTCGGCCTATTTGTGTCCAATCCTTGAAATTCTTGGCAAACTCAAGTCTTTTTTTGATGTTGCCTGCCAGCAGCACAACCAATTAGACCACTTTCACACGGGTTTCTGGAAAAAGTAGATCTTGATACTGTCATCTCTTCACTCCTGGCGCCATTAATGTCACCACAAAGTTGTCATGCTGTCATCCACTGATATTTTGGTCCCCCACCGCCGCAAACCGCAGATTGGGGGACGTCGTATTTAGCTCATACGTCCGTATGTCTGTCCCGTTGGTGTTTGTGTGAACAAGAACCCGGAGACCAATTTTGCTCATGTTTAGCACCAACATGTATTTATGGGGTCACGCGCCCTCAGTCCAGTTTGGTGGCCTTGAGGTCACTTTTAAGGTCACAGCATAATTACATAAATTTGCCTTTATAAACCCTGTCTCTACAATATCTCAAGAACCAGTTGACCAATTTTGCTCATATTTAGCACAGCCATGTACATGCTGTGGGGTACACAGTCACGTTCGTGAAAAAGACTTCTTTTTTACTTGTCATACACAGATAATGAACGCCGGAGGCACTTTTTGCATCCGTTTTGCATCTCTATTGCCACTAGGTTTCAGAAAACCTGTCTCTTTGAAGCACTTGATTGTGTTTCTTTCAGTGCCATGGCAGCATTTAACCTCTTCAGCATCATTTAAAGCCACAATGTGGCTACGAGCAAAGTCAAAGAGCTCTTTCTGTTGTGCCATCGTATTTAACACTGTGACACTGCTCAAAGTTCATGTCATCTAATATACGGGAACGACTGACCATCAGAGGTAATGTTGCAGAATAATGTTTCCTCAAACAATTTTAAGAGAATTTCAGTCAGGTCCACTTATTTGAATACATGCAAAATTTGAATTTGGCGGCATGGCTCTATTCAGGGACCTCTATGCCCTACCAGGCGCATGCATGAAAAGCAAATGGCAGGGAGAGCCAAAATCCTCCCTGCCCTTCCATGCAAACACGTGAAAGCCATCAGTGGAGAGAACTGCAGCAAACATACCCTGCCTCCCCCAAAGCAACCATGCCAGGCAAGAAATTCGAGTCCCATGTCAGGCGACCCCCCTGCCCTTCCAACAGCACAAATGAAATACCAAAAGCTAGGAGACCCCATGAAAACCCTCCCTGTCCTACCATTCATATATGTGAAAAGCCAAAGGCAGAGAGAGCAGCAGCAAACCCCCCCTTAAAGGGATTGTGTGAAATATTTCATATTTATAATATTTAATTCACAATGTCAATGATCATGGAATTGATTTGCTCACTGACTACAAGCACTATTTTATCTCTGGTGTGGAAATAAAGCGTGAATCTGTTCGATCCATCTGACTAGTTTTCAAAAGAGAGACCGAATAAAGACTGTTGTCTATCTTCAACGGAAGAATAGACGAATAAAAAGACCAAGAAAAGTCGATAGCTATCAATTTGGATTTTGTGAAGGTCGCCTACAAACATGGCTAAGTTTGTATGTCGAATAATTACTGGAATACTCGAAAAATTAGAACTTATATGACTTTCGGACACAGAGTATTTTAGGATCTCTGTCCAACAGTCGCTAGAGTCGTCATAAATGCGCTCGCCGCTGCAATGTCAACTCACTATATTGAGCAGAGCTTAAACAAAAACATTGTTTGAAATTCTTGGTGCGCATCTTGAAAAACTGAGCCATCTAATCAAAACATTCACGTTTAATGTCAAAAACATTCAGTAGATTTGAAGAAATTAAAAAAATAATCAACTGTAGGACACGGAGTAATGGAAACCATCCGACTGTCGGACACGGAATTATTGAAACCATCCGACTGTCGGAAACTAAGTTATATTAAAACCTTGTCCAACTTTCGGACACGAAGACACTGCAAAGTTTTGGAGAACGCTTATATCCAAGTCACTATTTTTCATGAACACGATCTTTATGGCATAATGGCGTTCGACTATTGATAATTAAGTGAAGCTTGCTGACTTCGCAAACCAGTCGTTCAGAAAATGAGTACTATGAAAAAAAAAATGAACAAGGAATTTCGAAGTGTCTATGTGACCGGCAACCGGTCAAGCTTTTAAATAGAAAAAATGACTGGCAAGCAAAATGTTTTCGTAGTTTAGGCTAAATTGCACTCCGGTTAGCCTAAAAAGCACTCCTATTAGTCTGAATAGCACTCCGGTTTGCCTGAAAAGCTCTGAATAGCCTGTTTACGGTTAGCTTTCAATAATGGTAAGGGTAACACGATACAGACTTAAATTATCTATAGTTTTTGTGTTATCACTGGCCGTTAAATTGTGATAAAAAATAACATGCATACTTAAAAATTTCCGAGGCGAAAACGAGACATATATCCATATTTCAATATTTTGAGGTCTGCGTTTACGAGGTCTGTGTTTTCGACCTCTGTGTTTTCAAGACACCTCCGATGGTCTGCGTTTTTGAGGTCTGTGTTTTGGAGACACCCCTTGGTGTTTTTTATAGTTTTCATGGGCGATATTCACATTACCCACTCTCCTCAAATGGTAATGCCAGGAAGAGCAGAGAAATGTTTAACTACAAACAGGCAATTTGACGTATCAAACACATCTCTTAAACAGAAAAGAAACAGCAGTTGTAGCAAGGGTTTCATGGAGAAAGCCTAATCACTTTATCTAACCTCGCCATACTGGTACAGCTCCATGACTATCCACACCGGATCTTCCTCAATGATTCCAATCAGTCTCACAATATGGGGATGATCCAGGTTCTTCATGATCACTGACACAAAGAAGCAGGTTAATTGCACAAAAAGTAACAGAAAGATCCAGTATTATTAGCACCTTTTGATAGAAATTGTGATATAAAGGCTGTTTTGTTATTTTTCATCATTCCACAAAGTACAAGTTGGGAAGTAGGCTTGCGCAAACGTATATGACCATTGTGATTTTGGGAGGTTTATTATCCTGGCCATTAACTATTTGTTTTTTTTTCTCGTAATTTCTCTGATGTTGAAAGTGGCAATAAAGATGGAAAAATCTGACACTGATGTCATTCTTTCGACCAATATACAGTATTTCCAAATCCCTGACTTTTAATGTGCACATTTTGTTTTCACAGTCAATACATTACATTAAATATCTCAGTAAAATGCAATACATTCACTGTCACATCATCGGTCATTTTTATGACCTGCAATTCTTTCACTGTCATGCCTACTGATCAACACATACCACGTAAGTATTACAGCAGCATTTTACATGGCATGATCATACTGAGTTCTTTTCAACCACTCCATAACTTAAAGGGTGACTAAATTACAAAAAAATAAGTGCTGGTTACGTGGATTACCACCTTCAAATCTCGAATCTGACCATGATTTTTCATATTTGTAGTTATTTTTAGCGAAAAATTAAAAAAAAGAATGCTTGTGTAAAAATCACGTGGTGATTGGCCCTTGGCGTGTGATGTCACGGGGGTTAGAGGCTGAGACCTGCTCAGTGAATCATCATATACAATGCGTACAAAATATGGTATTTGACCCCTCTCTTCAACAGACAATTAATGAATTTAGAAAGTCAACCATACACCGTTTTGAGTGAAAATCCATTTATCTACATAATCAGTGAAGTGATTTTGCCTGCACTGTTATAAATTGACTGAATTTAACTCTGAGTTACACTCAGTCAATTTATAACCCTGCATGAATACAGCAAGCTATTCTCAGGTACCGTAAAAAGGAAAATGAAAGATATTGAAAGAAAACAAAAAAGGAGATAGTAAGAAATCAATGTTTTTTTTTTACGCCAACCACAATTTAAATTTTTGTTAGAAATATTCTGAATAATTAGAAAAAAAGTACATTTGTTCATTTAAGATTATAATTTTCTTTTGGGTGTTAAAGTTATGTGCGTGTGCGTGTGCGTGTGCTTGTGTTTGCCAATTACATACAGAACTAAAAAAAGAAGAAAAATAAAGTAGGAAGAAGGAAGAAGAAAAAAGAAAACATTTATACAACTTACAAAGAACCGGCTCGCGCCAGATATTCCCCAAGTGACCTCATTCTGATTTTTATCCAATTTGCAGTGTGGCTTGGCTGTCCAACGGCATCCAAAATTTTTAGTCACATTCAACCTGCTACAATTCTAGATGGCGGCTATGGACGACTAATTTAGGTAAATGGACATGAGGTATCATATTTAATGAAAAAACCAAGCAGGTTTTCGTTTACTTCAGTTGAAGTTACTTTTTAATTACCCGTAGGCGCTCAGTGTCAGTGGTCGGCGCAACCGGTTGTCAGGATGGACAGAAGAGTCGCACCAATTTTCCCACTGGAAATAAACACCCTCTTTTGCTTTGAATGACCAATACAATAGGTATGGTGCCTTTACACATGTCTCAAGTCACTCGAACACAGGGTTTTACTGGATAAATTCACTTGATATGGCCAATGATTGTAGATTTATGAGCCCTTTGCCCATGCTGTACTTTGTTTTGCTTGACTGAGTTTGCCGGTATTTTTATCTTTGGGATTGTTTTCCATTGTGGGCTGTCCGCACGCCGGTGCACCTTGAACTGAAAGACTCGGGGGGGGTCTTAATGGCCGCTGGATGGAGGAAAGAATTGTGTGTGAGGGTGCGTATTGTGGGAAGGGGAGTTCAAGGGAGAGTGTAGTGCGACGACTGAGTTCAGATTGTGTGGGGGTGGTGTTGGGGGAATGTTTTAGAGTGTATTGAGTGTTTGTCACCTCATGATCAACTACTCGCTTGCGGTGTCACATATCATTGCTAAATATGGATTGAAAGGCGATTTAATAGGCGTTTACGTTTAGCTCATTTATCCCTTTTTGGCCATGTGGGTGTGTGCAATAGTGTGGGTTGGTTAACGTGGGGTGAGCTTTGGTTTGATGCTTAATGAATTGTAGCCTTCTGTTTGAAATTGGCGTAGCTAAGCTGCTCATTCTGGTATTTTAATGAATTTAACTTGTGGTTAAACAGTAAAGAATGGCGCATTGCATTTCACTGTTCTGGTCTTGTGTGGTAGTTGGGGACTACAACCAGACCATACAGTTTCAAAAAAGGTGGTGGCAGCCTTGACTATTAGATTATTCAGTTTTGACTTATTAATACTTCATGATTTACAAGGCGGGCCTTCTGCACAGAAAAACATGTTGCGGCCTCAAAGAAACCGAGAGGGACAAAGGGAAAACGACTCTTCAGTCCAAGATCCTGTAGATTTGCATACGAACAGAAAAGGCTCTATGGGGCACCCCAGTGGCTCATCGGTCTAAGCACGCGTACGATATAGGCTGTGTCCTTCCTGCAGCGACCTGGGTTCGAGTCTGGCTCAGGTCATTTGCTGCATGTCTTTCCACATTCTTCTCCCCAATTTTTCTGTCTCTCTACACTGTATTACTGTCAAATAAAGGGAAAAATTCCAAAAAAAAAAATCTTTTTAAAAAAAAAAAAAAGGTTCTGCGCCAAAATTACCATAAAAAGGGTTTTATTGCAACCTGCAACTGAACACCTCTTTGGCATAATTGTTGTGATTATGTCACAAATCAAAATGATTTGGGCAATTTTCCTGGAACACAATACGCAAAAATAATGGAGAAACTAGAGAATCACGAGGGCCACTAACCCCTCACACTTCATATGGGCATGTGATCACGATGTCTCTGCAATTTTTTTGAGGGGCGGGGCTCAGAACCGCGTGAACTTGCAAAAATTTAGTTTTCAAAAGGTTATAAAATGTAACAGAAAGCAAAAATCTTGCCCAGGTGTGCTGCTCGTTGTACGCAACGGCAGCCCAGGACTCCTGTGGGATCATCAAGCTTAGAAGTCCGAAAATGTCTCACCATACATCTCATTACCCGTTGCAGTTTTGAACTGAGCTGATTGTACCTGACAAGCTATGCACGGTTCTGAAGGGAAGTAAGAAAGCGGCTCAAAATCTTACCAGCTTCACTCATAAACTTCTCTTTGACCTCAAGAGAGCAGTCTTTGCAGGTCTTTACAGCTACACTGATCCTCTCTCCAGACTGAAATGACAGACAATCGTATAATGTCATTGACAAATATGATACAAAAAATTGTCAAGTACAAGTTCATATGAAAAAACTATTGACAGTAAATAACGGATTTTGAACAGATGTGGTCAAAAGTGTTGGCACCCTACCACTTCAAAGAAAAAAGTCAGTTTTCTATCAATAAGCTGACACTGAGAAAAACCATTCGCCATCCAGCAATTGTATTCCATAATTAACAAAACTGAAAAAAAACTTTTCAATGTAACAATATTTTCCGTGAGAAAATTCCTTGAGAAAATGGCACTTTTTGAAGAAGTTGAGGAGTTGACCCGCTGGAATTGAGTAAAACTTGACGGATAGGTAGATATGATACTCTGAAAGAAGCAGCCAAATTTTTAGGTCCGCATCTCAAAAGGTCTGCGGGGTGCGCCACCTGAAAGCCGCTAAAGTGGCTCAGTTTTGCTTTTGACAACATATTTTACATCATTTTACATTTGGTTGGTAGAACATCAGTTCTTTAGAGCACCACCTAGTCAGATAGCCATCCACCCTGCATAGTATCAAGCTAAACTCTTCATTTTCAGAGAATATTAGCTGTGTGCATCACAATTCAAAAATAATTTCTTTGGTACTTCACTGGGGATAATCAGTACTTGCATCCAGTGTACAGTGTCCCCTGGAGGCTAATTTTTCCAACTTTAGATATTTAAAATCATCTACACTGAAAAGACTGCAATTGAGATTTTACTAATGCTGTAATGTACCCCAAAGGTACTATATATCCAGTGAATTTCAGATCTCCATCTTGCTGGGTAAACAAAATAATGCCATCCAAACACAGGTACAATCTGCTTTGAAATGGACCATTTTGAGTTTTCCTCCAACTTTGGCTTCGTCCAGCTTGAAAGTGTGGATACTACCAAAGAAATGCTTGGCATTCCTGAAAATAGAGTTCCAAAAGTACAACAACCAGCATTTACCCTCTCAGTGTAAACCTGGGTTACAGAGAAAATATACCGTAAACATGCACCAAAAATGAATTTATACCAACTTTTTGGCCGTCCATTGCACAAACACAGCAAGATGACTAAGTACTTTTCACTGAAAATGATTCTCTAGTTGTGTGTTAACACACAATAAAGCATTTTAGTTTGGCATATGTATGGAGTATTATTTTACTCCCATCCCCATTTTCAATTTTTTTCTTATTTCTCAAATAATTCTGGCTTGAGGAAGTAGTTACCCAGCTTGCCGCTGATGCGGTGCTGAAGTCTAACCGGACTTGAAGTGTCACAGGTCATGATAGAAGCCACTTAAGTGGCTTCTAGTTGGCACTATTGGCAGGCAAAGTGAAATACGGACCTAAAAATTTGGCTTTTTCTGTGAAACACCCCTATCTACCTATGTGCTAACTTTCATTCAATTCCAGGGGGGTCAACCGCACAGCGAATGTCAATCTCTCCTGGAATGGCTCTTAAATAATAAAACAAACAAAAATGACCAAAAAAAATATGGGGACTATAACCTAAAATTTTGCAGCACATTACGTGAGTCGGATGGGCACCTCGTGTATTGATTTTGCAAGTTTTTCAGAGGGCAGAACAAAAATTACTTATTTTGAACTTCTATAGGATACCTTTCATTTTTTGTGAAATATAAAAAATAAAGGTTGTCCTTTTTTGGAAAACTGTTAAATTTTTTCATCAACAAATGACATATACTCAGCAACAAAAGTTTCTGTGACACCATTTATGTGTATGTTATAAATGACACGCAAAGATCTCAATGCAATCAATATGTTCATTTAACAGGGGAAACACTGACTTTTCAGTGCCAACGTCACTCAAAACGAAAAATGTCATTTTCATGCGTCATGAAGCACTTGTCTGACGTCTAACCAATTGTGACCTTCACACTTCAATACCGGGTGTGACTTCCTCGTGCCATGATGCAAGCAACACATCTCCGGCGCATGGACCGAATCAGATGTGCCAGAAATTGCTGTGGGATGTCATTCCAAATCTGACGTAGACGTTGTCGCAATTCCTGGAGTGTAGCTGGCGGGTTATCCAACCGCCGCAAACGTCGATCCATCTCGTCCCAAAGATGCTCGATTGGGGACATGTCTGGGGATCTGGCTGGCCATGGCAGGACATTGACATGTTGTTGCATCAGATACTGCTGTACAATCCTTGCAACGTGTGGTCTGGCGTTATCATGTTGCAGCGTTATTCCGGGACCATGTTGCATCAAAAACGGTACCACCAATGGCCGTAGCACTTCATCGCGATATCTTTGACCTGTCAGATTTCCATCAATAACAAGCAAATCTGTTCTGTTTCTAGCCGTGATCCCTCCCCAAATCATGACACTACCACCTCCAAAACGATCAAATTCCTGAACACAGTTGTTGGCATAACGTTCTCCACGTCGACGGTATACACGTAAACGACCATCACATCGGTTAAGCATGAATCTTGATTCATCAGTGAAGAGTACAAGATCCCACTGACGTTGGATCCACCGTCGATGTTGTTGTGCCCACTGTAGACGCAGTCGTCGGTGTTGTACTGTGAGTATTGGACGCCTTGCTGGCCGACGTGGGACAATGCCAAAATGACGGAGACGGCGACGGATTGTCTGTGCAGACAGTCGCCTCAAACCAGGTATCGTTCTTGCAGTTATGGTTGCAGGTTGGAATCGATTTCGGAGATGGGTTGTTCGAATCCAGTTGTCCTGTCTGGGAGTGGTTACTCGTTGACGGCCGCTGCGAGGACGGTCTCTGACATGTCTTGTCTGCTGATGACGCTGCCATAAGTTCCAAATGGTGTTTTGGTGGACATTCAGGCGATGAGCAACTTCCCTCTGCGAGGTTCCGGATTCAATCATCCCAATGGCCCTCCACCGATCATTTTCAGACAGTCTTGGCATTTAGAGGGTAGAGTTCCTGATCCGAAATGGCTGTGTTTTCGAGAAGTGATGCTTCCGTCGTTCATCAGGCACAATGTGAACATTCCAAAAATTCTCCTCTTTTATTGCCATCCACAAGCATGATTTACGCACATTTTCATGTGCAAAGTCATTTTCTCGCATTTTCATGATTTCCATTTCAATGTTGTGTTTACGTGTACTGTTTCAGTCTGATATCACCATGTATGACAATTTCATAATTGCGTTATGAAAAATAATTAACAATATTGGTGTCACAGAAACTTTTGTTGCTGAGTATATTACACACAAGATTTTCCTAGACAAAATATATCCTACTCCAGATCTGAGCTTATGTCACATGTCACTTCCACTGGTTCTTTTGTTTCGAGGTTTTTACAGTAGTTGCGGTGGTCATTTCTGCATCTGCTGACATGAAAATCTCCAAATAGTCAAAGTGACATTTCTGAAGTTTTCATCCAACATCAATCATATGCTTTTAAGGCAATTACTGCAATGAAGTGTACTTTGTAACCCAGAATAACAATTTTACACTTCTGAGCTGGTGGTCTGGCCCACTGTACTTCAGCAAACTGCTTTATATTGCCCACGTCTGATGGGTCGCTTTTCCCAATTGTGATTGTCAGTTGCTTGCAAAGATGTTCGATGGGAATCTGATCAGGACTCAAAGGCTATTGTAGAAAAGGCCAAAGTTTTCTCCTCATCCATTTGAGTGTGCGTTTAGATAGATATTTTGGGTCACTATACTGTAGCAAGATCGAAGACCAGCAACAAAGACAGTTTTATGAAGCTTGGCAGTATGGCTCCCTCAAGAATCCTGAACAATTGCCCGATGTTATTATCTTTATTGTTATTAAGCCCTTTTCACTTTATTTTTGTTTTATTTTTATTTATGCAGATATACATGACAGAAGAGCTTCCGATTCAAACTAATTTCAAGAGGAATAGAGCATTGCTTCAATGAGGTGCAAAGGTAACTAGACTTTTGACCACATCTGTTAGCATGCATTTCATAAGTAAGGCAGGTTTCCAGACTCAGTTTCTATGAATTATAGATTGACCATGCGTTCTTTGTGAAATATCATTCACCACCACCTTTTGCATTTCTTATTAAAAATGCTTAGCCTGGAAGTAATTGTAAGAAAAAAATTTAAGTCACATATAGGCTTTAACATGGCTGCAATCGCAGCGAATGTACAGTGATAATGGTTTGGGCATAATCCATGTACTTGCCTGCTTTTTATAAACTCCTTCATGGACTTCCCCAAAGAAACCTTCGCCCAGAATGCGGCCCAAAACAATTTCATCTCTGGAGAGTCCATATTTTACCACTGGAACGATAAAGCAGAATTTCTTGGCTGTGTGCCCCAGGTAGTATTTTGTGTTTTAATATCATATGGATAACCTAAACGGGGATCATCTTCATCAGCTCACCAGACTTTGGCCGCTCATCTGGTATCTCGGCATAGATGTCAGATCCTGGGGAAAAATTAATCACAAAGCTGACTATTGTCATATTTGCTTAGGACATGAATGAGTTGCACAGGAGCCAAACAAGCATTCACAGAGTCTGAAAAATGGTAACATAAAGTACCTAAAAAGATCTAATCCTTGTCACAGGAGTACTAACCAAAAGGTATGAATGTGTACATCTAGCAATTGGTTTAATGCAATCTCAATTCCAGATTGGATACATTTGATCCAAAAAGCTGGATGGTTCTGATCTGAGGAGAAGGGTGGATTCAGTGTGGATTTCAGGAGCAAAATATAAAAAAAACTAACTTAAAATTGGTCAAGTAATACAACATTTGTATCATGTAGTGTATGTACACACATTCTTTTTTAATTTGCACATGATTTGTTCAACCATTACAATGATAAATTAGATAAAACAGACAAAAGTCTTCCTATTAAACTTGTTAGTACAGTTAATTGCAAAATAAAATGTATAAAACAATTCATAAAAAAATAATAAAGTCCCCCAAATAAATCTAACATCAATCTCTCAAAAATAATTACAGTTACACAGTCAAAAGTAATTTTGAACAATTGCATCCCTTATTGCACCCCCCTGGTCTGTCCCTCATTCTGAAGCATTGCGTCCTCGACAGGCTCAGGTGCATCATAAACCTCATCACAGAGAGGGACATTACATCTGGCGGCAATGACGTGAAGTACGTGTTATGTTGCACCCTTCCTGTGGCTCTACTCGCAAGTAGTTGAGACAAGCAAAGCGCCTCCACAGAACTCCATTTAAATGCTCCATAGTAAATCTTATTTTGTAATTAGCAGTGTTGCATGCGTGCCTGTGCCAGAGTGTGTGCCACAAGAAAAAGGGTCATCATCCATGGTAGGAGTGGATAGGTTCTGTCTCTGAATATTATGCCATCGGGTTGGTTGGTTTGGAGCCCTCAGAATAGCGCACACTCCCTCAGGATATGTGCATCATGGACAGACCTAGGCCACTTCACAATAGCTTGTGATGATGAGGTCAGCATCGCCCACAAGTTGGATGTTGATGCTATGCCTCCCCTTTCGGTTCATGTGCCCCCACTCCCACTCATGAGGTGCTGCCTTGAATGAGCCATTGATTAATAAAAATGTGATAAATTGCTCATTTTCGAGCCAATACGGCGACCCTCAGGCCAATACCAAGCAATACCAGGCAATACGGAAATAAGCAATTAAAACATATAATATTTTTTACAGCAAATAAAGGGGAGCTTGTGATCCATCTGGCTGTTCATGTGTCTGAGGTGGTGTATGGAAGGAGTAGAGTGGAGCTGCAGTAGTGACTTAGTCACACCTCCACAGGTGTGAAAATAGCCCATGCTGACAGCGCTAATGCAGCCCCAAACCAGGAAGGACACTAGCTATCGAACATTTTGTTCATAACAATTGGAGTGGTCCTTTTCCTCACTGACTTTGAAAGCACAATTTCCATTATTTCCAAAGCAATTAAATAGACTCGACTGACGACAGCACTCCTTTCGACTTTGTATTGGTCCATTTCAGATGAGCTCAAGAACAGAGTAGCCGCCAGTGGATTTGGGTGGTGAGGATATATGACGTCCTCCCTGCATTGAATTTTAACTTGCATTTGATGATGCCATAATGAGCTGTGTTAACAGGTGCAGCTCTTCTTTAGTATTTGAGAGTCCTTGCAATTATGCCTATCACAGGAGTATGTTGGTTCTTAATGCAGTGCCGTCTAGGGGCTCGAACATCTTGCCCATCTAATATTACTATTCAACCTCGTCTTTAACATGCAAGAATTGCACCAGCTTCTCTGAGTTCTCGGAATTGCTTCACAATGTTACTACCGGTATGTATTTTTGGAGAAATCCCGAAAATTTGTGCAGTCGCCTTTGAAGAACTGCTGTTCTTAAATTGTTTGATGATTTGTTCATGCAGTATTTCATAAAGTGGCAACCCTCAAACTATCTTGTTACTAAAGAGCTGTGCCTTTTGCCACTGCTCATTTTATACCCAATCAAAATGCAATATTCTGTGACCGATTCGCCCATTTTCTTGCGGAACATTTCAAACAGATTTTTTTTGAAGGTTCCATAAATTTTCCAAACTTCCCACTCCCCTGTCCTAGGTGTTTCTGAACTTGTTACATGCTTCAAATTTGGAATTTGCGAAAATTCACAAAAATCAACATTTTTCTTTGTGCTGCTTTCAAGTAAACATAGTCAGAAGAGAAACTGCAAAAATGAACAAATCACAGTTTTATTTGCATTTTACATGCTGTCCCAATCCTTGCAAAATTGAGGTTGTAGTAAAATCTTTTCTTTTATGGTTTTCAGAGGTACTTATATTAAAACCCAAAAACATGAATTACCCCTTGAGGATACATTTTGGATATTGGGTCCTTAAACAACAAAAATTCACCATCACTGTACCTTTATATCTGAGGTTCAGGAGAGAGAATGTTGCACTTACCCATGCTGTATCTTGAGGAAGTCTCTCGGTCTTCACTGGGGTGGAGGAACAAACCGTAGCATTAATAATGACAGCATCTTTTTTACAACAAACAGACAGGCCAGACAAAAAAAATTGACTTGCAAAGGTTGGTTGCAGGCTCCATTTCTTGGTATTCTTTTGCTTTGCTAAATATTCAGTTTTTAATTGAAATAAGTTTCTTATGATTATGAAAGAAAAAATCATGATCATCATCAAACAGATTTTTTTTTCTCAGAAACACATGCACCAGAATTATTGATCCCCTTAATACTTTGGGCAGCGTCCTTCTGCCAAGAAAAGCGTTCAGAGTCTTCTCCTATGGTGTGTAAGGATGTTGGAGAAAGCATGTCAAGGGATCAGAGACCATTCCTTCACGTAAAACCTCTTCAAAATCTTAAGTTCTGGTTTATGCACGAGGGCAGAGGATACCCGAACATGAAGAGGCTTAGAATCTTCCTGACGAGCACTCGAGTGGCCAACAGGAGGTGCTTGAGCAACGAACAAAGCAACCATCATATTTCCGTTCCCGGTAGTCCCTTCCCAATTTGCAACCTTGTAGTGCAATTCATAGCTTTCAGTCACGTGACTCGCCAGGAGCCCTGGAGGGCAAAACAACGTTCAAAAATGACAGCGCGAAATGCAACCTCTGCGGACAAAAAACAAAATACTCATTTATTTCACCTGTCAGCGGCCGAGAAGGAGAGATACCAAAACAAGCTAGAAGTGTTGGGCACTTGTGACCCATATACTGCACCGGATTCGTTATTTGAGCAATTACACACCGCCAGGTTTTTTTCAGAATTTTATGGCATTGCAACAGGCTGTGGTGAAAGCGAAAGTCCTATTTTGGCGTATTTAGGTGGCGCTAGAGAGCCATTTTGTCTCTTTGGTGGAGAATTTTCAGATTGTAAAAATATTCGAAACCATGTAGAAATTACTGCAAAATTTGGTATGTTTTCGAGCATGTTTAAGGGGTGAAATGAAGGTTGGAAATTGCCTACGCATCGAGAATAGGCAGTCAAAGTGGCTGGGGACCCCATTTTGACGCCTCATGAAATCCAAACCGTTCGACTTTTGAAAAAGTTGTAAAGAAATTTTCATCGGCAGAGAGTGCTTTGTCATCTATTAGCATTTGGGGTCGATACGATGAATGCCCTTAAAGGAGTTTGCGTTTGTTCGAGGGCAAACTTTGGCCAAATTTAGGGGAAAAAGGAAATTTTGATATGCAAATTGCGGACTTCCTGTTCGATTTAGGTAATGGGTGTCGATTGTTCATTTTTAGGCCTTGATGAGATGAACAATATAGTGTTGGTTCCATCTCTCCATGACTTTCCAACCGGTGGTGGTGGCCGTCTAAGTGCAAATGAAATGTTTCTTGGTGGCGCTAGAGAGCCATTTAAATTCAAAAGCATTTCAAACCCTCAAAAGGCACATCTACATGTTATGGAGAGACACTATATGAAATTTGGTCAACAGGTCAACATCGGTCAAACAGTTTCAGAGTTATGCTCCGGAAACAAATGGGAACGCCGACGCCAACGGGAATTCAGGCAAAAACAACATGTCTCCCCCCCTCCAGGAAGGGGGAGACATAATTAAAATAGGCTAAATAATATTAGCATTAAGTCCAGCTCCAAAAGTTTTGAATCATACATATAGCCTGTTTTTGAAGAACCTATACTTTTTGAAAGAAACCTATACTTTACTATACCCATACTCACCACGTTAGCTTCAATTGATGCATGAAAAAGAAAATACAGAATAGTTGTTGTTTGATCCATCCCTGTTTTATATCAGTTTTATTGGTCAATCTTTGCAAATGATTGCATAGCAACATTTTCATCAGTTCAGACAATACTTCATTCTCAGTCATACATGGTCATTTACGATAAAAACCAATCCTGTTGTATTAAGCACACTTGTGTTGTTCATTTAAGCTAAAACATCTTCTTGTCCATCAGTGCATTATATTTTATCCTGCCGAGTAAAATTCTGGTATCAAAATGGTAAAAAATAAATACTTTACTGTAGAAACACATGAGCCAATCATTATTTTGATCAATAAAATCTATTTCCGGTTTGACTTTGCCTGAGTAACATGATTAATGAGGGTTCCACAAGCCATTTTACAAGAGGGAAATATACAGAACGTGAATATTTTAGTTTTGTGTTCTGTCACTTTAAAATGCGTGTGTGGTCGCCTTTATGGGAATGAAGCATATTACATTCTTCCACGATAAACTTTGGTGTCTAAGCGGACGATCATTGCTGAAGATGCATGTTCCAGAAGAGTTCACTGACCGCACTGTGTCCACTACCAGAATAAACGACTCAACTTAGAAGATTGATCTGTGGTGTCTTTATATAACACAGTACAATATAAAGCCTCCTACTCCAGCAAATTGAAGTTTCCATATAATTGTGTGCACTACTGCTGAGAAGGTAGAGCACAAACTGGATCTAATCAGGACCGACTAGTACACCAGAAGCTCTAGTTTGAGGATCTAATGCCTCAAAGATGCTTGAGCCAACGGCTTCACTGAATATCTACCAACCATTAGCATCCGCAAGAAAGAAAAGACTACTGCAGGATGGAGACACTTTATAAATTCCAAAATCAAAGATGGCAAAGCAACTGAAATAAATGTATCTTTAGCCTATTGTATGCTTAAATTAATGGGATTGAGTTCTAAAGAAGCAAATTAGCATGTTAGCATCATTAAAGATGACATAATCTTTGACAGAGTGCAAAAGTCAAACAAATAGAATTGTGCAGCAGTTAGTTTTAACTATCATGCCTCTGCCTTTTAAGAAGCCATATTATTCTCATTTCCCAGTTAAATATACTTGGAGCCATTAAAACGCGTGGATGAGGAATGTACCGTATTTGCGGCAAATTGAAGAATCAATTGATTTTTATTGCTTTTCCAGTGAGCTAACAGTGGAAATAAAGAAAAGCATGTGACATAATAATTCCAAAGCGCCACATGGATGCACTGAGCACTTCAGTAATAACGAACATTGAGTTGTATTTCAGTGTACAGTGATGCTTGATTTGTTTTTTTTTAATTCAAATTCAGCCTTGCTTGCGCCGCCTCTGGCGGCCAATAGCCTCATTACAGCAGTGAATCAAATGAAAAAGGATATGGGAGGGCTACAGTCAGTTGAGCCAGCCCTGTTCTGCATGCAAGTGCCTCCAATAGGTCATCCAGGTGTCCACTGGTTTCTCTTTAATTTCTTTGAGTAGCGTACAAACTTGCAGGCATGCAGTTTGCTGATTGGACATTCCACATTCAGGTCCAAATTTGTATTTTAAAAGATGTTGTTATCAATGGCTGTAATTAAGATTAATTTAATACATAATGCCACCTCACTAAATAGAAGTGTCAATGTTTCACAATCATAAGAAATTCAAAGCAAATTCAAACTTTGTAGTACTCCAGATCACGCAAGTATACAATGCTCACCATGAATCATCTGATTGAATCCTATGACAAATAACTCACCATGGGGGAATCTCAGGCAGTGTATTTCTCAATTTCCTGTCTGAAAAAAAAATGATTGAGTAAGTTACAATAGTGATTATATTAGTGCTCCCTTCATTCCTAGGGTTGGGTACCGAAATTCTGTTCCAAGTAGGAACCGAATTAAATTTAGTGAGTACAGGGTACCCATAAATAAATAACAATTTCGGTTCTGCTTATCGGTTCCTAGATACGCTCATTTTACACAACGGCTGCTTACAGAGTTTAGATATCAGTCAGGACCTGTCTGTTGCGCGTCAACTACGTCACGCGACGCTGCACGTTGTCAACACAGCAGACCTGCCGCCAGCAGTCAAGACAGCGGGAGCTTGCAGCAGGTACTAACAGGAAATGGACCGGGGAAAGCGGTCTAAAGTGTGGCTTCATTTCAGGAGAGAGAGCGGCGAACGTGGAAAATGCAAAACGTGGGAAATTAATAAGCTTCAAGACAGGTTGCTCTTCCAACCTAACAAAACATTTGAGACTGCACGGCATCGACCTGAAGGAATGTGCGGTGTTTGATGTCTTGCGATCTCAGGCGTCGAGCCCCAGTGCAAGCACCTCCGCAGCTGCCTCAACAGAGCCGCGCACTGAGAGAGTGGCCACATTCTCTTTGACAAAAAGATCGCGAGATACTTCCCGATAAAGCTGATATGCTGATATTCCTCAACAAAAACTGTTTAGTTAAATTCTTGAATCCTCTCTATGTTTTTATGATTTTTTTTTTTTTTTTTTGCAGCTGGGCCTGTCCACAGAAATGGGGTACATAAGTGTGACACACAAGACGAAAAATAAACCAATAAAGGAGAAAAAAAGATTCAACCTAATTAGTCACTAAAGGGACCTTGAATAACTTTCTGCAGTTGTAAAGATAATATCAGCAAAGATGACATTGGAACACACAGTTGAAATGGTCATGGCAACACCGATTTACGTAGCCTATGTAACAAGACAGATATTTCAACCTAAAATCAACAAAAAAAATGCTTATTAGAAGTAGGTGAAAACATTGATTTATTCTAAAAGTCATAAAAACAATAACACTGATAAAAAAGTAGTATTAAAGTCGAGTAGCATGAAAAATCAAATTTTCTTCCAGATTTGCAATTTGTGGATTTCCCGCTTGCAAATTCTGGCACATAGTGTTTTTCAACACTCAAAGCAAACACCTTGCAAAGTTAAAAATTGAGCTAAATGAACTCAAGTGAACATCAGTAACATCAATCAATAAAAAAACCTTACATAAATCAACACCACAACTAACAATATTCGTTTTCCAAAACTAGCTGAAAGGTTTTACGTATGTAACAGGACAGATGAGATAAACTGCTGAGACATTTCATCGAAAATAATATACTCCTACGTGGCATATTTAATGGTTTAAATATGCAAGAAGACAGATTGCATTCAAATTCAATGCAAAGACGCAAATACGCGTCACGCGGATTCGCGTCTTTGCATTGACTTTGAATGTGATCTGTCGTGCGAAAAATTCGTTCGCGTCCAGTGTGAAAGCGGCTTTATTGTTCACATCCACAACGTTATTTTCGGGTAAAGAAATAATTAAACAATTCAGAACGACAAAAACAACGATTAAAAACATTATTTTGAACATACATTCGGGTTCAACATTTATAACAACATAACCATATGGAATATCTTATTTATTATGAAATAATTAATCGGAACAATGACACGGAATTAGAAAACAATTGGCCAGGGAGAACTTTTTTTCTGATAACCTTTTTATTTATTGGGGTGGCGTAGCATTTAGTCTAATCGTAATAGTCTGCGCAGGTGACCTCCGTTTTCCTGGTGCAATTCCCACAGACGGGTCTGAAGCAATTCCCACAGACGGGTCTGAAGCAATTACAGCAGGTGACGCGTCTTATTTTGTGAGTCAGCTCCTGCGGACCTGGCACTGCCTCCGTTTTGGTGCCAGCGTATCCTGCTGCTGCTGTTGGCTAAAACTTTTTGCCAGTGCTGCCCAATAAAATAAAATAAATCTAGACTACTCTACTCCACCAACTCTGACAGGGGCATCGGTTAGTTGCTAGGCAAACAAAAGATAGGCCTACATTTTTCGAAAAAAATTACAGCCGCAAAACTGTACAGTCAGTGAGACCGCTAATGGCAGAAATAGGTAAATTCGGTGATATTTTATGCTCCGTTGGTGTAATCTATATAAAAAGCCGGCGAATTTGCTCCATATTTGCAGTCCAATCTGAGACTTCAAAGTGCATTATTCGCCCAAACTGTTGTGTTGATTATGTCCAATAAATGATGTGATCATTGCTCATTTCCTATTACGTTCGTAACAGTACTTACGTAAGTAATATTCGTGACAGATTCAGAGAAAATCATTCCAGCATTGCAGACGATGCTTGCATGACCTTCAAGCAATGCCGTCAACTTCGAGGCGCACACGCATATTTACTATTCAGCTGTGACTGAGTTAACAGTCATAGATTCGCATGAATTTTTCTTGTTTAGGAGGGGTTACGAACGTAATATTTTTTGGACAGACTCGCAACGCAAAATTTTCAACAATCATTGAAAGAAATCAGAAGGAAAGAAAACCGAAATCAATAATTATATCGTATATCAATAAATGGACTCTTACTTTTCGTACATGTATGGGTGGTTATTTCCGCAAATATATCCCAGTCTGACGCATTTTTATGTTCGTAACTGCAAGGACAGACGATGGTTACGAACGTAAGCTTTTCAAATAGGGTGTCATTAAATTACCCGTCATTAATTTTTTTTAGAAAACGAAGAGAAACTAAAAGAAACTAAGTCATTTATTCAAGCTGACAACTTAACTCAAAATAAGGGTGCCCTTTGATGGGCTGAAACCGCCCTGAAATGGACTACATCTACAATGTCACAAACAATGTCAAAAACCAGTGTGGACATTTTCTTCTTTCTGCAAGTAAAAATAAAACTAGGCAAAGCATTACTTCAAAAATGTTCTTATTATATCTTTGTCATATGTATAACACAATAAACATACAATTTAGTGAATTGTCGAACACTATAATGTGCTATTTAACCGTTAATGTACCATACCCCTTAGGTACCCCATTTCTGTGGACAGGCCCAGCTGTTATGCACTTGATGCTGCTCTGACATGACTGAAAATTAAGCACCACGCGATGCACTTTAATTTTTATTTCTCTATTCATTTTTCAGGGATTTATTTATTTTTATTAAAAGCAGTTATTAATGAATGTACTTTATATTATATCTACATTTATTTTCATATACTCACATATTTATGTTGCCATTTTGTACGGAATTAAACGGTGATTTAGTTTGCAATAAAGTGTCTTTTGTTAGATATACATTTGACTTCCTGTTTATTTTTTCTTTCTGGAATCAAAATAAGGAATCATTAGGAACCAGAATCGATAGGCAGAACCGGAATCGGAATCGGATTCATAAAAATCCTAACGATACCCATCCCTATTCATTCCTGGCAATCATGTTCTGAACCTTTGAGAATTTTGTACAAATTAGTGAAAACTTTCTAATTCATCTCAGAATAATATAATAGCCGAATAGTTGCCCATCATTTTCGGCAAAAATTCACATGCTAAAGCCACTGTATGTACAAGTATGTATTTTAATGCAAACATCGAAGGTTGCAAGAGAGCGTGGCAGTTACACTGACAACACTAAATTTGTGACCTTGCAAATTGTTTGAGAAAAATATAAGAAAAAACTGTCGAGACTGTTCACAACCAAACAATCCCCATACCACTGAGGATGAGAGTCTATGAAGAGAGTTGACTATACATATTCCAGTTTTAATCATCATATTTGGCAATTAATAAAGAAATATTAAGTGAAAGCCTGTGTTTCAGGCTTTGGAGTGAATATAGTCTGCATTTCATCTCCAGCATACTGTCCAGAAATTAGTAACAGAGATAGCATAGCTGGCAAGACAAAATAGATTGACTGGAACCACAGTTTGAACCTAACCCTGAGGCTTATTACATTACTGCTGGTCATATCCAAATGACATTAGAATTTCAGGTATGAAAATACCTCCAAAATCCAAGGAAGCACAGTGTTAGACCTTAAATACACACACTTATCATACTTAAAAATTTTACTAAAACATTGAACAGATCCAAAACTGATATTTTTAACAAATAGTTATTCAGTTATACTATAAAATCGTGCAGGGAACTATGTGGAATAACAACCACATATATTTCACACTTCCACTTCATGATGCATAAATGACTCGACGCTTGTGTGGACAGCTGGAGAGCTTCCAGAACAGAACCAAACCCACTAAAGACAACTGGATTAACTTTTTACTAATAAATTCAAATTATGACCAAAGTGGTCTTAAAGTTTCAGTAGGCCTGGATGACAGCACCTCATTTGCATCATTGAAGCCTGCAGTTCGACCTTGCAAATCCGCCTTCTGAGCCGCACATTAATGTATCCTCTCTCCGTTTGTGTCCTGTGCCATTCACTCAAATAGGTGAAAAGGTACAACGTGGGATCAGGGTCAAAAATAAGACTACTGCGCAGTTGGAGGAAGCCATATTCTTGCCGAAGTCCGCAATCGATCTCGCCAATGACAGGCCAGCAGTGGTAAATCAGGAGCCATCTATATATTTGATCAAGGCAGTAACTCATGCAACTAACCTAGCAACGCACAGGATCGTCCACTGGCATAGCTGGTCATTAGCTTTCGAGACTGGTAACTAGCACACCGAGGCTAGCAACTCATTGGATCGGCAACAGGCTTGGTTGGTCATAAGCTTTCGCGGCTAGCAACCTGTCGCAACCCAAATGAAAAGGCAGCAACTTGGTTCACTAGCAACTTCAATTATCAGCTCTACAAAAAACACTGAGTTCAACAAGTTTTACCATCTTCTGGATGCAGTCTGATGATGTATACTAACATCCAGCAAATGTTTTAACCTTTTTTAAGCCAACATAGAAAAGATTCTGAATGAAACACAAAGCATTCTTGCTCCTCCATTTTAGGGTTTTAGCATCTTCTGGGTGCAGTGTAGTCAACGTTATCAGACTGCATTCAGAAGAAGTTAAAATGCATTTAACATGGTGGTTTTTTTTCCCGGAGCTGATGATGGAAGTGGTAGGCTAATGAATTTGATTCCATCTTGGACAGGATATATGGATCAGGTAGTGACATTTCACTCGCTATGGAGGCTGAAGTCTAGCCAAGCCAGTTGCTGATCTAGTAACTTGCTAGTCTTGGTGGTCTACTTGCCAGAATTGGTATGCCTGTTACCAGCCAAGCCAGTAGCCAATCCTGTGGGTTGCTGGCCTCGGCATGCTAGCCATCAGCCAGGCTGGAAGCTGATCCTGTGGGTTGCTCGCCTCAATGAGCTAATTTCCAGCCAAGCCAGTGGCAGATCCAATGGGTTGATAGGTTAGTTGCATGAGTTAATACCTTGATTGAATTAATAGATGGCTTTTTATTTCCCCACCACCGGCCTCTTAGTTACCACCGCAGGCTTCTCATTGGCCAGATCAGTGGCTGGCTTCGACAAGCACAAAGCCTCCTCCAACTTGTCAGTACTCTTTATTTTGACCTCGACCCTGCGCCATCATATGGTAATACTGCTAGAGGAAACAAGGATGATTTTTCTGAAAATCTGGACATGCCCAAACTGCATTCCGCCAAATTATGTCCTGCAAGCCAGACTTGCAAACAACGATGTGATTTGTGTTTGCCTGTGCCCTGCCAATTAAGAGATGTTGAAGCAATGACCACTCATGAATAGGATAGGGCAATTTTAAAATTTTAAATTCCTTACCATTCTGTGGCCTCAGGATTAAGGATGTCTCCGTGTTGTTCTCTAAACGACAGTAGCCATCAATCAAGTCAGCCATGTTCTCTGCCATGCTGATGGTAGCCGTGTGGATGGACAAAGACTAGAAGCACAGGTACATCATTCATTGTTTTATGATATACTGGGACAGTACATGATGAAAGAGTAAAATCATGTTTTATACTCATTTGACAATTAGCCAATTGGCCATTAACTAAGGCCCAGAAATGTAGTCACTGACTGCATAATTGTACGTGACTGTAATATTCCAATTATACTTCTATGTCTTGCAGTCCAACAAAGATCTCAGACATCCTTACATAGTCTGGAGTAGCAAACAGCAAAGGAACATGTGACAATGCTCAGAAATAGCCCATTGAAAAATCTTTGTAAATGCTGGAAGTATAGGTTTTCCCGGTCAATTTCATACTTTTGTCACTGCAATTCATGAATGTGCATTCAAATTCATACAGCGAATGCAAGCAAAAATATTCGGGCATTCAAATTCTGAATTTAGTGGAGAAGACAGGATAGATTTTTGAAGAAGGGGGCGAACGTTTCTCATAAAACTAACACACATACAGAACCCACCGGCACACCCTCCCCCCAACACACACACACGCAAAATTTGTATTTCCAATTCCATAGTCTTCTATGTAAATATGTTTTTTTAAGGTTGTATATTGTTCTGTTATTATATCTCCATGATATCACAGTGATATCATGTCCTTGTATATGTTCATGCATTCTCGTTGTTCTCGTTGTTTCATTTCAAGAAATTTTAAATGATAAGGCCAAGTCACCAGTACATAACAACACAACGTCATTTTCTAACTTACACTCCTTGATAACACCACACATAACAAAGACAACATCCACACAATGCGTCAATCCTAAGACGAACTGATAAACAACATATCATCACAATCTCACGGGTGGAAAATAAATAAGATACCAATCAACAACAAATGTTCGTGTTATGACTTTTAAGGAAAACATTAATTGCATAATTCTTTAGGTTTGTTTATTGCAAATCGACCTAGCCGTTGCTCGATTTATTCCAAGGGTATCTGCCAAAGCAATGTAGTCAAGATTGTCGTTCTCGAAGGCGTCGATCTACCTTCCCCTATCCTCGTTTGTAATGAGCCTGTAGCGTACGTGTTGAGCTGCCATTGTACCCGAATGAGGTTACACTTGAGAATTAACAGATATAGGCCCTACCAAAAGCAGCTGTATTGATGATGAAGCCAATTTATTCAAAACTAAATGGAAAAAAATAATTAAAAAGCCACACATAGACCCCAAGCTCACTAAGTGCAATGATTCATTTAAATTGAATGCACTTATTTGGAACATGGTTGCCTCTTCACGAATATGAATGACCAGCAAGGTTCCGCCGCCGGCTTGAAATGAATTTGAATGCTCATTGCTGAAATACATGCTCCTATTTTGAATTTGAATGACGCTAATGAACAATTGATTGCTTGGATAGTGAATTTGAATGACCAGATATGAATGACCAGAATTTGAAAGCTGATTCAGTGCTGCGAGCGTGAAATGCGTGAAATTGAATATGAACTTCAATGACAAAGTTATGAAATTGACCCGGAAAACCTATATTAAAATTCTTGGAACCGAAGGCCGTTATGAAAAGAGGGGCTTTGAAGCAACTGAGATTACAGAGACATGGCTGGGGTGAGATGATGGGGTGAATATAATTTTGAAAGTTATAAGCCAGTGAGGAATATATCCACGAAAAGATCTAGAAGAGGCATAGCTCTCTGTTTGAAAGGCAATCTTAGTGTTCAAGCAATTTCAAAAATCTGTCATTGAATGCCTTGTGAAGATATTTAGGTTGGGCTCATGCAGGAACAAATCTTAACATACAGTGCTGTAAAGAAAGTAGTTGCTCCTACTCCCAATTTCTTCTATATCTGCATTTTTATCTTACTGGCCCTATGGGCTGATAAGCTATTGTCGTGGTGTGGCGTCTGTCGTCCGTAACATTTTTTATCTTTTTTTTGGCCGGTGTAAATTTTCTATAGCATACTACTGGACCATATCTTCAGACGTTTTCTTTTTGGATTTTTGATTGAATCATTTTTGTCTGTTTTATGGGCCCTTGAAATTTTGGCCCCAATGTTACAGATTGGACTGAGACATTTCAAAAAATTATTTATCAAAAACCGCATAATGAATTTTTTTCTAAATCAGGCAATCAACTTCCCAACGTCAATGTACAATGAGAGTGTCATTTTGACTAAATCGACAGAAGTGGTTCTATTGGGGGAGCTGTACTTTACGAATATGCAAGATGGCCCGTGGAGGCCAAAAGGTTGCAAATAGATTAAGTTTGTATTATCGACATATAGGAAGTCATATATGACTTAAACATTGGCTATGTTAAAGTTGACCTCAGATGACTTTGAAAGGTCAAACTTGAGGTCAAGGAAAATATTAACAATGTTAAAAGAATGGGCAATGGGAGAATGGGCAAAGTGGCCTGTGGAAGCAAAATGGTTGCAGATAGAGATTAAGTTTCTATTATCAACATATAGGAAGCCATATGTGACCTATATCTTGGGTGTGTTAAAGTTGACCTCAGATGACCTTGAAAGATCAGACTTGGGGTCAAAGCAAAATGTTACAATTTTCAAAGGCTTCTAGCCTTGAAGATATTGAAGATTAGGAACATATGTGTATTGAACACTATAGGACTTCTTTTGGTGGCCTTGAACTTGACCTTGGGTGACCTTTGACGGTCAAACTTCACACAGCGAAATTTCAATGATTTCTATCACCAAAACTATTACAGATACAGCATTAGGTTGAATGACCAATGTCCACTTCGACGCACGTAAGCACAATCTTGCTACCCTTTGATACATTGGGACTGAACAGGTCTCTATCCCTAGATTTGGGGGGGGGGGGGGTGTAGACAATTTACTCCTTAGAAGAGACGCTTTTTACATATACATTTTAAATACCATGTCACCAAATGGCCCAACTATGTATTTTGACCTAAAGCCTTCACTAAGATGTTTTCTCCTTGCATGGAAAATATTATATGAAAATGTGTTTTGTCATTTTGATATTTGTGGTGTTGGATTTTAAGTCTCTGCATATACATGTGTTGAAATATAAACAATGCATTTTTCCATTTTATAAAATGAAGGAAGCTCCTTGTATGGTAAATGAACGAATCACGAACGAATAGGAAGGATAGGGGAACTGACTGCAATATATTCCTTCATGCTCGTCAATCGAATTATTGTGACTTTCAAGATCGAGACGACTGGAAACTACCTCAAGGTACTGTTTGCATAAATAGCCTTTTTTAATAAACTACCTGTGCATTGTCAAAGTTCTCAGTGCCTCGTTTTAAAAGACAGGGCCCTCGGAATTCTACTGATGAAGCATAAAGCTACTTTCAGCCTTGTTAAATATGAAAAAAATAGCGATTTCTTTGCATGGCAATGCCATCCTCGACTCACTACCATTGTAAGCCTGTTGGAAGCTTCGGCTAAAAAGCCATTTATTTCGAAATGTTGCGTGTGTATGGAGGTGGGGTATTCGACAAAAGTTGGTACTCACACCTCAATTCAATTTCACACCAGAATTCTCCTTTAAGGAGGCCTCTTAATTGGTACGGTCATGTGATATAAGCCGCTCTCTCCTGTTTCTCATATGCCTGACGAAGATCCAGGGTGATCGAAACGTTGCTATGCTTTTAAATAAATCAAGTTTATATTTTTGGTGGTTGGCAGCTTTTTCAGAACAGCGCACGATTGGCTATAGCACTGTGGGAATGCAAATTGGGAAGGGACTGCTGGGAAGGGAAATTAAAAATGATTGCCTTGTTTGTTGCTCAAGCGCTTCCTGTTGGCCAGACGGGCGCTCATCAGTGAGATTCTAAGCTTTCTCATGTTCGGGTATCCTCCGCCCTCGTTCTGAACTTGCGATAGTTTTGACCAATGAGTGTAAAGATGCAGGGGTTGACAGGTGCGTGCTTTGGAGGAGAGCTGTGAACTGTCTCTCTCTCCTGAGCTGGCAAAATGGGGTTGCATACGAGCAAGCCTAGAATATCATTCTCGGATTGGGCATTCCAGATACAGGTGGGATTGGAGATCCCAAATTAAAAATAAAAAAGTTTATATTTTTGGAGCAAGAGCAGTGCGCAGACCACTCTACTTTCCATATCTGACACGCTTGTCTGGCATCTGCAGATTACATTCTAGGTCCTAACAAAAAAAAATCTTTAGCAGATATCCTGCTAAAGGGTGCCGTGAAACAGTATTTAGACATTGATACAATTTCTCTGTGTTTTGGCTTTTTTACTACAGAAAATTGAAATGCAGCAATAAATGTGAACTTAAAGAATGAACATTCAGCCTTAATTTCAATGCCTTTACATACAAAATAGTGTAATCTTTGAAATAGTCATTATTTGTATAAGCAGGATGCCTTAACGACTGACTGCACAGTAAATCTCCCTATAAGAATGACATTTTTGAACTCTTCCAAACCGTAAAAGAGCATGGGCTGTGTCACAGCCTATTAAAATGTTTTGCCAAAAGCAAAACTTTCTTTTTCTTTTTTTTTTTCTTTCGACAAATTATTGACTGATAATTCAATAATAAATTGAAAATTTTGATCATAGCTTCAGTCAAGGGCACTTAATATAATGCAAATCATGACAGTTCCAAAAAATCAGCTTGGTATTGGTGCTTACCTGAGAAGCGCCTTCTATGCTAATATTCAGTAGTGCTTTGTGGTCACTCTGCATGGAACTTTTGATACTTTTCACCTGTTTGTAATCAGCTAAGCAAATTGGCTGGAGAGGAAAAGAGAGAAAAAGAATGCATTTCATTTCATTTCTCAAAATCTGGATGATTTGACATGGAATGACCCAGGAGACTTGAAACTTACAATAGATACCATAAAACAATATGGAAAATCATGAAATAATAAATCAGGTGGGAAAGTAGCGTCATTTTCTCATAGACTCCTATAGCATTGAACTTCTTTCTGCAACCACTGACGTCCCAACCACCATCTGCTGGCCATTTATGCAATTTTGAGAGATTTCCACATCTGCCTCACTTTTCAGACCCGGGTACTGCATTAATCTTTTTATACAGTCAATAGTATCTGCACTTTAGTGTAAATGTTAGTGTATGCATAATAGGACATGCCCCATGTCCCCATGCCTTGCAAAAAGAGTTGAGTGTTGTCGATGACAGTTCTGTGAATATGGACCTTTTTCCTCAGCAGTTTAGAAAAAAATGTCCTCATTCTTTATCAACAAATCTTCTAAAATGCATGCAGTGGAAGTTGATGAATATAAATTGACGTGAGAAAACTATGGAATGCCATTTGGGTCAAAATTAAATAAATAAATACATTCATAAATAATTAAATATGACCATGAAATAAATAAATATGGAAATGAAATAAATCTTGAAATAAGTAAATGGGGCAATAAATATATTAAAATATAAATCAATTCAAACATGAATATGAAAATCACTTGGTATAGTTCAGTAAATAAATAAATATTTCTTTATTTTAAAAAAATGTTCAAGGGACTCCTTTTATTCATTTCCAAAGATTTTTATTTTATAATTCCACATTTATTTATTTATTTATTTCAAAGCACTTTTATTTCTGAATGCCACATTTAATTTCTTTTCTCGCATTCAAATGAACAGGGCGTGGTTAGCTCACACAAGGCTGAGGCAACAACTCTGAGAGCAGCATTGAATACGTCAATGAAAAACTGCATGGGTCAAGCGGTGCGCGGTCAGTATGGAAGACCTCAATGAGCTCCGAAATTCAGTGCCATCTTGAGCAGCACAATCAACGGATGCCCTTTTGGCTGGCATTAAAGACTTTTTAGAAATACTTGGGTAGATTAGTGCCCTTCAAGATATACAGTAGAAGTGGATGGCTGATTGAGCTCCGTGTACAAGTGCGATATATCCAAGAAGATAACGTTGCTACTTCAAGCGTAGGCGCTTTCGCTTCTTATTCCTTGCTGTCTCCAAAGTGGTGCACTGTGACAGACCCACAAAGTACTGTAAAATGTTGCTAACAAATGATGGTCACTACATTGGTCTGATGTATGCTAAAATGCAATTGATCACCTTTGCCCATAAAGACCCATGAGCTAATGTAAGATGATGATATTGTAGGTTTATGTGACGGCTCACGCTGGCGGTCCGTCAGGTCCGAAGTATTTTGAAATTGGGGGAGGTTCGGAAGGTTTCCAAGTACAACAGATCATTATCCATGGAGCTCTGGTAACTGGAAATATTTTTTTCTCTCTTGAACAGGATATACTTTATGGGTCGGAAGAATCATCTGGCATGGACGTCGAGATTTCGTGTAATGAACCTTCCTGGCATCAGTCAATACAGACTTGCCCTGAACACTTTCCTGAAGCATGGAAATTATTCTGCCATCCGTGGTCAACTGACTGCAGATTTTGACGAAGTCCAGCTGAGCACAAAACTAACTTATAAGCAAAAAGCAAGTTAAGGTGTGGGACTTGTATTGACATGTCTAGCGCCTGGAGAGGAGGATAAACTCATGTCATCTATCAAGAGTGACCCGACTGAACATGAAACGGAAGAAACCATAAATAGGTCTCCAGTTCAATGCTACAATGAGGCGAGCACATAGCACACCAAGCGACAGATTCTTTCTATATTACCATAGCTCCCGCAGCGCGAGCAGCAGGAGCTAAGTACCATCACCACTGCAAAATTTGACCGAAATATAATTTAATAAATCTGGAAAATCTGATGAAATACACAAATTCTTGCCTTATGTGCAATTTTTTTCATGGACTTGCTCCTCCGATGTTGCGAGAGTTTATAAAAACTGTTAACAACTCCACAAGGAGTGCAGCCAGAGGAGGCTGTGTTGTCCCATTAAGGAGCCTCATGTCAATCTGCATTCTCAGTCAGGGCTGCTTGCGAGTGGAACTCTTTCCCAGCTTATATTCGAAATATTACAGCTTATGCTTCTTTTAAGCCCATGTTGAAAAATTGGTTGATTACTGAACAGCATTGTCAACATGAAATTCTTTTTTATACCCAGCGCCATCCTCAATGCTTTGCCTGTCTGTGCCTCTTGATGCTGTTAGGTTGTCTGCTGGGTCCTACCCTCATTGTCTAGTTTTAATGCCTTTTACTGTAGCTTTTTACTTGGGTTTTAAAAAATGTGTATATTATTGATGTTTATAAAACGGGTGCTTCCCATCCTTAAATGTGATTGGCTGAGCCGCGTTCCATGCCGGTATAGGATCACTGCAACCCACTGCATTCTGAGGCAGACCGCAGCACAAAATATCCCTGCTACCAACTACTCGGCACTGAACTGACTCGTTAGGTTACGTTTGTTTCAAGACTTCTAACTCTCTATTTCAATGTTAGCGAAGTTTAGCCATAACTCGCTAAACAGTTGGCTATATACCTAGCTAGCCATTGCATTACAGAGTTCTACATCATTTTAGCTTGCTGGCTATGTTGCCAACTAGCTCGCTATGTCAGAATTAGTGATAAATTGTTGATTTTTTTTGTTGTGTGTTTATTTTATGGGCTATGTGTAGGGTAACCACATCCATTGTAGTGAACGCTAGCTAGTTGACAAGCTAGCAAACTAATGCACAATTCAACATATTTTCCTGGATACTGGCAAGTGTGAAGGACAAAAGTCAATCCTGTATCCTACTCTCGCTGCTGGTTGTAATGATGGCCGATTGGCGCGAGTTGAGAACAAGGAAACTCTAAAACCAAAACCGAAATGAATGTACAATTATTTAACGCAGCCTTCGGGAGACTGAAAGATTCCAAATAGCCTGCTTTCATAGTATATCTACATTAACGATCCCAAATAGCCTGATGTGACATAATGGCGCTAGATGAAAAAGCAATCTTAGCGTCTGTGTTGCTTGCCAACCATTCTCTCCACTCTCCACAGCGCGTCGTGCCTTAGAACGCCCCTCTGCCGTTATAAAAATCACTGTACCCCACTGATTCTCGGGGCTTATTCCTTTAACATATTATTGATGTCTTGTTTGCAAATGGGGCTTGTCACTTTATTAATGGTCTTTGCAGAATTAATTTTGTGTTTTTGTGTTGCTGTGACTGTTGATGTTGCTCTGTTTTACTCAATATGGTTATCTGCCATCGTACTCTGTCTGTCTTTCGTAAATGCGTGCTACTTGAGTTCTGCTTCTGTTCATCGCAACTGTCCGCAACTGAAGTATCGCTTTTTGTTTGATGCAACTGTTTACTTTTGCTTATGTCTGTCGCTTCTGTCCACTACTTAAATTAAGCTTGTCTGTTTGTTTGCCTGTGTTCATTGCCATTTAGCTTTTTCCTCTTTCTTTCCTCTCCACATTTTGAATGTCAGACAGTTTGCATGCCTTAGGGTGACCTCTTACCATCAGTCTAGGGACTAGAAATGTAAAATAGCCTTTTGGCTAATTCTGGTGCATTTACTTTCTTATCCTCTAAGAAAAAATGTCTTATTAATGTACGTTGTCCCTGACAAATAAACCTGAAATAAAAAAAATAATAAAAAAAAACACGGTAACATATTTTCAACAACCATGAGATATGTCTTCCAACATGGTTTTTAAATCATTTTAAATGTTACACACAGAATCAGTCAGGATTAAATGAATTATTGCCAGCTGAAACATATTCATCACAGCAGTAATGGTTCAATTATAGGCTCTTGAGTATGTGGTTATTTCAATCCAAATGGTCACTTCTTTTTTTGGCCGGGCAGTGTACGTTTACTTATTAACTTAAAAGCATAGAAAAACATGGATAATCTCTCAGAAGTTAACTTCAATAAAAAACTTGATAAAATAGATAAAATTCTGCAGCCATGGGGAGGGAAATATTTAACACTTTATGGTAAAATCACCTTGATTAATTCCTTAGTGGCGTCTCAATTTCCATACTTGTTTATGACATTATCTTCACCAAGTGAATCATTTTTCAAACAATATGAGAAAAAAATCTTCAAATTTATATGGAGTGGTAAACCAGATAAAGTTAAGCGTGTGTACCTTTACAATGAATATGAATCAGGTGGCCTAAAACTGTTAAATTTAAGAGCTTTGAATCTCTCACTCAAAGCCTCCCTGATTCCAAAGTTTTTTAAAAACCCTGGATGGTTCTCCCGGAGACTATTAGACAATGTACACCCGATTTTTAAAAAGGGACTGTTTCCCTTTCTACAGATTAAATGCCCCCAGTTCTCACAATTGAATAAGGAACTGGCCGTCAATCTTTCCCCATTTTTAATGGAAGCCATACAAAGTTGGCTGCAATTTCAATTCTATCCTCCAGAAAATACAGAGGAAATTTTGCAACAAATCATATGGTTCAATTCTAACATCTTGATTGGTAAGAAATTCATTTTTTGGAAAAATATGTTTGATTCTGGCATTATTTTTAAAAATGATCTTGTAAATAATGAAGGTAAATTAATGTCATATGAAGAGTTAATTGACATTTATGGCAAGGTTTGCCCTCTACAAAAGTTCAACCAACTGGTTGCCGCCATACCGCTAAAATGGAAAAGAAGAATTGTTCGAGGAAGTAACAAGGAGCTTGTCTGTCGACCATTTATGAAAAACTTTCAGTGGATTGAAAAAACCAGCATAAATGGAATGATTTACAAGTTTCACCTTGAATCAAGAAACCTGAGAGCTAATCCTCACAATATTTTAGATTCTTGGGAGTATATGCTAGATTTCCCAATTCCATGGAACCAGGTCTTCAATTTAATTTACAAAACGACTATAGATTCGTCAATTAGATTTTTTCAGTTTAAATTGATATATAAATTTTTGGCCACTCAAAAGATGCTTCATATTTGGGGAATTGAGGAGTCCAACTTGTGTAGATTTTGTGGCGAAGAGGTTGAGTCAGTGGAACATTTATTTTGGTACTGCCCCTGTGTAGGTCTGTTTTGGACAGGGGTTCAGAGGTGGCTGGCTTTATATTCAAGTAATTTTACACTGGACTTGCCCACCATTCTTCTGGGCAGTCTAAAAAATGACTGCGGAAAAATAGTCAATATTTTAATACTTCTTGGCAAAATTTTCATTTTTAAATCAAAATCTGTGGACGCTCTGAGGATAGAGAGATTCAAAATCTTTGTAAAACATCATAGTAAAATTGAATGTATAATGGCACAAGAGAACAGTAGGTTAAGTGTGTATAAGGATAGATGGAGGGCGCTGAGAGTGGCAGAAGGATGGGAATGAAAATAAGTAATTGTATGAGTACATAATATATGATATGTTGTATGACTATATTTGCTAAAGCATGTATCTTATGTATGTGTGTGTGTCTAGGTACGTTTATGTATGTATATATATATATATATATCTATATGCTGTATGTATGTATGTGTATGTATGTATGCATATGTTTATGTATACATATATATAATTATGATTAATGTAGGTATTGTGTAGGTATGTTCTTAATTTTCACTTCAATTTACTCATCTTTGTGTATGTTTACATTTTAATTTATGTCATTGTCCTTTCACTGTATCATCTGTAAATATGGGTTTAGGGTGTTGTGATGGGAGTAAAAGGGTGGGTGTGGGGTCTTTGAGAAATTTACTGTAATTGATTAAATTCAGTAGGCCCCCAAAATGGGGGGGGTGGTGGAGGGATTTAGAAAAAAAAAAAAAAAAAAAAAAAAACTTAGAAGCATAGAAGTGGGGTGGCAGTTGGGGTGGCAAGTGCCCGTAGAACTGCCCCTGATGAAACAGAATATGTGAACACCTTACTGAGTTCGAGCAATCGCTCACTCTGCCAAAATGGTATCTGCTATGGCTATTAAATATAATTTTTAAAAATAATGGGAAACACAGGTCTGCTTTTGTGTCTCACATTTACTTTTGTGCTGTAAAATCAGTATTGCAGACGTTCCGACAAGAGGCACACTTGGGTTGACATGCCACATTACAGAGAAATTCTTACCGCTGATTGCTGCTGTGTGCACTGGCAGATGCCTTTGGGTCCAATGACTAACTGCACTGCAAGACTCCAGCCTTGCTGTGAGATGACATGGAAAAAGACTTCATAAAACAGAAATCTAAGTTTCAGCAAGTGTCATTTAAAATATAGGAACATTTTGATGCACTCCAATATAGAAATTATTGTTCCCCAACATATGGACTTGGTGGAAGATGATGGAGGAACTGAGGCTAATTAGATTGTAAATTAGTTTGTAAAACCAGTAGAAAATTGCACCCAGTTGTACTGTTTTGACACTGGCTACTGACTGGAACTCTGCAGGCAAGCCATTTGTTTTTTTATTTGTTGTTTTGTTTTTTTTTTGTATGTTTGTCAAATTCATGGATGGAAATATCGGCTACGTGAAACTTTTTTCAATACCTCTTCCCTTTTGACATCAGATTGCTTGCAGATCTGATCAAGTACTTTGCTTTCATTTGTTCGCAAGCCAAAAAGGGAAACATACCACCAGCTCACAGTGAAACACCTCCTGGTCAAAGCAGATGAACTCGCCAAACGTCTCGAAGAACTTCTCCATACACTCCTCTTCCTTAAGCGTAGAATACTGCAGGAAGGTCTGCTGAATCGTCTTCCTCAAGTATTTTGGCTGCATTGTCCCAAAAAGCAATAAATGAATTAATTGTTCAATCAATTAATTACGACATATCTCTAGGAAATTAAGCACCACCTGTAAGCATCAGCATCACTCATGGAGAGAAGGGTATCTTTTTCCATAAATTTCTTCATGCTCAAACAATAAAATTTTACACCAGCCCTAGTTCACTTTGAGGATCGATCGCAGTTAAATGCTCCTTGCGAGGACACAAGAGCCAACTTCATTGATTGTAGAGCTTAAACACCAGGGGCTCAATTTTCCAACTTTCACATTCAGAAAGGTATGGCTATGACATTATGCACAATTTTCTCCATTGCAAATGGCACATTGATAATTTTCACCCAGTTTAATAGTTCTGTCTCCTGAAATAAAGCTGTTTGCTTCACACTGGGTCAAACTGTGCATTAGGGCATGAGCCAATGCATAAAGCTGGCCTTATCCTGGTTTCGTATCATAGACCCCATTCGGGGTCGACTCACCCAGACTTTTAAAACACACAGTGTCGCTCTGTCTTGGTTTCATGGGACTGAATCCGAGCCAGCAAAGCTGTCTGCCAATGAACGGATATTGTTCATATTGTTGGAAAGTTGCTATTCATATTCATGTAACTGTAAAGGATCATATAGTGTTTACTACCTTGTGGTAACCATTTGGCCAAATTGAATGAAATTTTCAGCAATGATAGACTGAAGGAGGAGAAGTTTGTGGATTTTGAACTTCTTCATTCTTTGGGGAGATGTTTACCTTTATACCTTATTACTAAAATGCTGATAGCTAAGATTTAATTTTGGGAACACTGAACATTTTGGATTAGTTACATATTAACTTTAATCAAAGCCACAAAGGATAGAGAGAAACAAATACTTTTATGTAAAAAGAATTATCCATTTTCTCACTAATGCTGTGTGATATTGAACAACTTTATTCTCATTTGCGGAAAGTACGCAAGGACTATTTCCCAGGGAACATAGCGGTGTTCGGCGGAAAGTCTTGGAGACCGTAAGTGCTGCTTCCGACAGCCCTAGTTTTTATTACTTTTGCTTATTTTCTTCTTTTTACAATGATTGCACAGTTAAACGACAAAAGCCTGATGTACAGGTTGGTTCATTAGTTCTTTGGTTTATCCACTTTTAGGTAGGGCGTAAGGAGGTAATAATGGGGAAGGGGATAGTAAGGATAGAGGGGAAATGTTCCTTTTTTTAATGTAACTTGTGGTTTAGAAGTAGTAGCCCAGTTCATCTCATGCTGTGGCGCTTCCTTAGGCTACACTGGGGTAATTTTTTTTTTTTTTTTTTTTAGATTGGAGAAAAGGGAAAAGAGGAGAAAAGGGACAGAGAATAAAATCCATCTTTTCCCAGATGGAGTGACCTTATTCATTAAAGATTTGGTTAGCTCTATACTCAGACCAATCTTCAACAATCTATGAACAAACTTGCTGTGTTCTGATATGGCCGCAGTAAGCCATTGTATTTTATGGACTTGCCGTTATTGTATAAAGCTATGTGGGTCCTGAGTGAGAGGTCTGATAATCTCTATAATTTAGCTCCCTTTTCTTTACGTCATTAGTTTCAAGTCTACTAAAGTTCAGTGAATTTGCCTATAGCACTATAGTCCTGAAATAGTTATGGCCACTGGACTCATGCTCTGAAGAATTTGAAGTTTTGGATCTTGCTTAATGGTCGAGATAGTTATGCAAAACTGTAATTGGGAGGTACAAGCTGATACCTCACACAAAATAGCTGACATCAATAAATTAAATTTCAGTTGCCCTTGTACTCACTTTGGCTGTCACCCATCCTCTAAAGTATATGAATGATTGTTGGGATGTATCATAGAACATTTTTTCTAATGAATATCATTGGATTAGCACAACTGAGAGCCTAAAGGACCATGGATGGTGCCTGCTGCACCTCGTGAATTGGACACCCCCTCCACCACTATGTGCCAAACCAGGTGCAGCTAGAATAAAGAAAGGAATGGGGGAAAAGAGGGGCAAAATAAAAGGGAAAAAAGAAGCCTCTTGGTTCAGGGGAAAAATGTAATTGCTGCAGTGTGAGTGTAAATGTGTGTGTGTCAGTAGGTATGTATATCTGTGTGTTATGCGCTTTATACACTTCCGGTAAAAAGTTTTAGGACACCCCCATTTTTCCATTTTTTGAAAATTATGAAGTTTAATGTCTCATTGTACTCTGTAATAAAAGCATAGACATGATAGAACAAATAAACAATTGACGTTAAAAAAGAAATCATGGAATCAATTTATAAATCAAAATGTATTCTAAGCTTTTGACTCAAATTAGTCACCTTCGGCAGATATAACGGCTGAACACACTCATGGCGTTCCTTCTACAATGGAAATCAAATATTCTTCAGAAAGTTCTTCCCAACTCTGTTGCAGAAGTTCCAATAAATTTGGGGCACTTGTAGGTTGCTTTGCTTTCACACTTCTGTCCAATACATCCCAAACAATCTCAACGGGGTTTGAGTCTGGAGACTGTGTTGGCCACTCCATGTTTTCAAGCTTACCATCTTGTTCTTTTTTTGCGAAGGCAGTTCTGGCAGAGCTTGGACTTATGTTTTGGGTCATTATCTTGCTGTAGGATGAACCCCTGACCAACTAGGCGCATACCAGTGGGTACTGCATGGCGCTGCAGAATGCTGTGGTAGTTCAGGGTGCCTTTCACTCTAAGTCACTGACCCTGGATCCAGCAAAACAGCCCCAGACTATCACGCTTCTTCCTCCATGTTTGACAGTTGAGGAACCACCTTCCACCTACTCAACAGCATACAAAAAACCTGGGTAACCTTCCCTCTTGTTTAAAACTTCTGGCAGTTCATTACTTACCTTTGTACCATTCAAAGCTATTCAATGGACTGGAACTGCATAATTTTCAATAAAAAACAGGAAAAATTGGGGTGTTCTAAAACTTTTGACCGGCATTATATGTGCAGTATGTATGTCGGTACAGGTGTATGTATATGTGTGAATGTATATGTAGGTATATACGTGAATGTGGGTATATGGGTGTATCTGTACACACACACACACACACACACACACACAGACACAGATACACACACACACATATATATATATATATATATATATATACACACACACACACACACACACAGGTACGTACACATTGTAAGCAGGTGTGTACGTGCGCACATAGGTATATGCATATAAACACAAAAAGCCAGTCGTAAATGATCATTTTATTTGCTGAAGGTAAAGAGTTATTTAAAATGTACGTATATCACTCGTGAAAAAATTATTCAAACCTAATAACTGGTGGTACCACCCGCAGAAGCAAGAACTGCGATCAAATGTTTGAGATAACTGGTAATGAGTCTTTACATCGCCGTGGAGGAATTTTGGCCCTTTGCAAAATTGTATTCAGCCACAATGGAGGTATACGAGCGCAAACTAGCTGTTTAAGGTCATGCTACAACCTCTGAAGCGACTTTAGCTCCAGATTGACTAGGCCATTCCAAAGCCTTCATTTTGCTTTTGTTGATTCAGACGTGGACTTTCTGGGAAGCTTCAGATCATTGTCCTGCTGCAGAAGCAACTGGTCTTGAGCCTGACGTCATGAACTGCTAACCGACATTTTCCCTCAGGATTTTCTGGTTGAGAGCAGAATTCACAATTTCGTCAATTGTAGCAAGTCCACTTCTTGGTGGTAAAGTAATCTCCCCTGAGCTTAATTTAGAGTTTGGTCTCTGAGGTGGAAACACAGGTAAAGGATTAGAGTTCCTAAAAAGGTTCCAAGTCCCTGTGGAAAGTTCTTGCGCTGAAAACACAGCTTTACCGATCCTGTTCATGGAATGAAAGCCAGACATTTTCTACCAATTAATCCCTTTGTGCAGATGTAGATGCCTGCAGACAAGGAGCTGCTCTATTTATGCACGCAGTTACACTGTTCTATCACTAGATGGCACTCAGGGATCAGTTATTGTATATCTTCGAGCAAGCCGAGCTCGAACATGGTTTAGAATATGGACGAGTTATGTTCCATCCCTGTTTCCCAGGAGTTGCATGAACTAAGCACCTCAGCTGAGCCTGATGGACAAACCGCTCAATATACTTACCCATAGTATCTATCCAGAGTTTAAAAAAAAAAGATCTCTAGTGACAAAAAAATAGTTGCCCTCTGTAACCACTACTTCAGCTTTAGTGAGCCAATGGTATCCAAATTAAGTAGTTTCAAAAAAATCCGTTTTCTGAAGCAAAAATTTGCCATGGCATTGATACTATGTCATTCTTCAATCAATTATAGTCATCAGATTTTAAAAACACGTAATATCCTACTGTGAATTTACACAGATTTGTCTGTCTATAATTCACATATAAGAATTATATAAGAATTCAGCTGTCTTTTGAAGCCTCATACAAGCTCTCATGGAAATGCAATCACTTCAACGGTTATTCACTGGCATCTGCGTAACAGCAAAGCTATAGTACATGCCCATGTGAAACTCTCCCGGTAAATACCTATTGAATGATACAATTTTTATCCAATTACAGACAGTATAAGCTTTCCTCAGTAATTGAAAGACATTGATTGGACCCTCAGAAATATATTTAAACACTTGCATGATAGAAGTTAGGTTGAAAAAAGACTTCCAGAAACACGCCTGTAGTGCTGAGCTTATATCTAAGGGATGGAATTGTGATTCTGAGATGGAAAATGGCAGTTATTCTGAATGGAACAGACTGGAGGGCTGACAGCATTTGGAGGAGAAATCCGATGACGGAGAGTCGAAGTGTGAGGAAAACTGTCTTTGTATGGTGTAGTTCAACCTTACTTCTATCCAGCTAGCTAACTAGCCAGCTATTTCTTAATTTTGGTTTACTGCCGTGATCACAGAGGTAGTTTGTCATATTTTGTAACAAGAGTAGTCGATACTGCAATGTGCTGGCATTTTGCATAATATGGTGATCTGTTTTAGAATTTATACCACATTCAATGAAATAGAATGCCTTGGACTTTCGCCAGTTTAAAATTCGAACAACTATCACAATTAACTATTATCGAACAACTGTGTTGTGAGTTATACTTACTCATAACAGGATGTGAAAAGTGTTGTTACAAGCTTGCGTTTCCTTTGGATGATCGGAATTGGAAACAGTAAGCTTTCCATCTGAGTGAATGTTCTGACCGTATAATAAGCAGTTCCTTTAATGAGTGCGTGTGCTTGCTCATGTGGCTTTGTCGAAAAATGGGTGAAAAATGGGTGAATAATATCATGTTCGGTATGTTTTTGGTTTGGAGAGGTTACTGGTGACAATTAATTTCCAGCTGCGCCTATATCGATAAACTCATGCTAAATTCAACCAGAAAACCATCAATTCATATTGAATTTCATGAGTAAAAATTGATTTGTCTTAAAAATATGATTATTTTATGATTTGACAGTGTGCCATATGGAGGGCTGTGAGTATTTGGGAAGCCACCTGGAGAGCTGTTTTATTTGGCTTCCTCTTTCGATGCTCAGCTGAAGAAAACTTGTGGTCAAGGGGTTTATGATCACAGAAATGTATTGTTTTAACCTCCAGCCATTTTTCAATCATTAGTAATAGTTTTTATAGTTCCAATGCAGACGTTTCATGAAGCTTTTTCATGTTTGCAGCCCATTATCTCTCCCAAAATCATGAAAATACCTTATTGACCCGAATATAAGACGACCCTGAATACAAGACGACTCCTCTTTTCAAGACCCTTATTTGGAAAAAAACTTTTTATTTGAACAAAATTTCAAAAAACATTTCATTGTTTTTCTCGCACATTTCAACATCTTTGGTGTTTATGATGGGGGAGAAAATCATAAAATCATCCAAGCCCTGCAAATAGGAAAAGCGCAAAATGCACTTCACGGTTATATGCCATGAAAACAGTGCAATAAAACGGGCTTCGGCCTACTGGCCTAACTTGTGCAATAAACGGCGCTCATTCGCTTGACAAACACTGTCAGAAAAGTCTGCAAAATGTAAGAGCATTAACATCCAAAAACACTATGAACAGTTTTTTTCCAAATTCATTCTGAATGACGTTGATTTAAATACAGCAAATACGCGTCCAGATGAATGATTGTTGTCCCACAACAACAAGAACAAGGAACACCTGTTAACTGTGGAGTGCTCTCGGAGGGAACCTTCTGTTAATTATGAAAATGAGTGAAAACAGGTCAGGACTAATAATTGTTTTAAACGGAGGTTTTGTACAGGGGCGAAGCTAGAACCGGGAATCGGGGTGGCACAGACACGTCCCTTTATGACAATAAGGATAGTCTTGGCTAGTTCTCAATAATTTTTCTTTATTGACGCGTTTTCCAATGATCGCAATAGGCAACTGAAGACACGGTTTCTCATGCGATCTAACAGCGATGAAGTCATGGGGTAAATTCCGTAAAACAGAACTGGGGTGGACGTAACATCTGTTTTAAAGAATTATTCGTCTTGACCTGTTCGCAGTCATTTTCATGATTAACAAAATGTTCACTCCGAGAGCGCTCCGCACTTAACAGGTGCTGCTTGTTCTCCCCGATTAGGTAAGACGACAATCATTCATCTGGAAACGTTCGCTTAATTTTTCGGTTGCCAATTACGATAATTACGTTGCACTCTGTCATACATCTTTTTCCTGCCCTCACGTTGTTCGTTCTCTCAGCTTCGTTTACAATCGTAAGTTTAAATTTCACATCATAACTTCTCCTCTGATTTTTATTCACCTTACCGATTTTGGAAGCACTTTTTTCAAGTGGATCTTTGTGCCTTGGCTGCATCTTTCTGTCATTAAGTAGCTCATGCAAATATAAGCTAACACACCCACTCCAGCCGACTTGTTTACAGGATCACGCTAGGGTCACACTGCTCTAAACACTGACAGAGAGAAAAGCGCTCATATGGCACCACATATTGTTTTACATGGGTAACTCCTTAGACCCCGAATATAAGACGAGGTGTCATTTTCAGGCATTTTTCAAGGAAAAAAATATCGTCTTATATTCGGATCAATACGGTAAATTGAAATGC
Organism: Gymnothorax reevesii; assembly: GCA_029721435.1. Taxonomy (NCBI): domain Eukaryota; kingdom Metazoa; phylum Chordata; class Actinopteri; order Anguilliformes; family Muraenidae; genus Gymnothorax; species Gymnothorax reevesii. The sequence continues at coordinate 60,969,010 of CM056576.1, forward strand.
GTTGGAATACTACATGCTGCGTCTTGTCTCAGTTGAACCATATTACCGCTCCCTATGAAGCTTAAATCTTATATTAGAAAGCATTAAATTGGGTAATGCATAAATTGTCATATTTAGCTTCTGCGCAAAGGGGTTAACTAGTTTAAGTTTCATGTTAGCTGCAATAATCTGCTGAAACCGAGGGGGGGAAAATATCTTCCCTGCCCTCTCCTGAGTCTGCTCATATCTAACTGAAGTGAGAAAGCCTCTGAATATTTTTTCTCTGATTCATTACAACAATTAGTTTAATATCTTATAATTATATATTCAAAATAAATATTGGACAGTGTTAAGCAAAGAAGAACAAAAGAAATATTCCCAAGCCACTAAGCATATAATAGAGAATGCAAAGACAATGGTATTGTGAAGTGTGAAACTATATTAAAGAAGTACCATAATTTCTGGATTTGAGAATGGGTAATCTGACTGGAGACGTGCACTTCAATTACACAACTGAAGTACTGTACCTTCATGCTGTCAATAAGTTTTCTGGGGAAAAAAAGGTCAAGTCCCACGTCCTTTCTGGAACAGAGAAGGAAAGGTGTCTTGTTACAAGTAATATGTCACAAGTGTGATACTTTTGCTGGAATTAATGACCATAAAACAGTTACGCAGCTTGGGTGGATACACTTGCAGTTGATACTTACTCCAACAATTCAAAATTTGACTTTTTCTCCAGACCATTAGCATTCATGTCTTTGTAAAACCTCCTGAAACAACGAAAGAAAAAGCAAAAACAAAATTCAATAAAATTACTTCAGATTATCCTAAACAATCAAATAACTATTTGACTGAATCGTATAAAAATAGGACCAATGGACCTGTAGCTCACTATTCAGCATCCGAAACCAGTCTGGGCAAACCAATGTGAATCTCACCATGTCACAGCACACTGAGCAGTCACGAGAGGGCATTTTTGTGTCACTTTTTTTCCATAATATAACTAGACATATTTTCAAAATTGAGCCAATTTAACTTGAAATAAGTTTAAAATGCATAGATGAAAAATTTTTAAAACTGCAAACAAGCTTCAGAGACATGGTCCCAAGGAAGCTCCACTGAAAATATATAGTGAATCTGGCCAGCGATTTTGGAGAAGACTGTGATAGATTAAGCCAACGAAACAAAAACATGATCACGATGAAGATCCCAATACCTCAGCCTGTCTATCAGCCAGTGAGCTAAAAACCAGGTCAAGTGACACCTTGTTTGAGCCAGATCCTATGGGTCAGTCAAATGTGAGAAAATGTGAAAATTGTAGGCCACAACAGTCATGTAGTGCATCGGTCAATTTTTCTGACATTATGAGAACAAAGGTGCATTTTCAGAAGTCTGAATTCATTAAGTGTCATCTCAGGTGGTAGACTGACAACATCAGGAACTTCTGGTCAAATTGTACCGTAAAGTACTCAGTTAAGTGCTGAGAAAAAGTATCTGCTTCCCTCCCAATTTCTTATCGTTTTGCATATTTGTCACATTTGAATTTTTCACATCATCAAACTAGTTGAAGACCACAATGGAAAAATGATCATACTCACATTTTCACGTTGTGGAGAAATGAAGAATTAAAAAATTCAAAACAATCTTAGTAACAAAGCACTGAAAAAATATGCAAAAAATACAAAATATATTAGATATTATAATAATATATAATATTATTATTTATTATGTATAATTATAAATATTATATTATAATATATTATATTATACTATTATTATAATATATTATAATATTATAATAATATATAAAATATACAAAAATGCTACATTTGGTCTGATCGTTTTTCCTTAGTGGTCTTCAATTGTAATATAAAACCAAGTCAAGTAAGTGAACAAAAAATTCAGCATTTTTCAAAACCTACTGTATATCACCCATGTGAAAAAAGAATTTCCGACCTAAACTTTATATCTGCTATTGCCGGCAAGAATAGAAATCAAACATTTGCAAAAATTGCCATTGAGTCTTTTTTGTGTGCTTTGGATCATTGTCCTGCTGCATAACAAAATGGCACTTGAAGCTGCTGTCAGTGATTTTTTTGTTTTTAAAAAAGTGTTAAATAGGTCCTCATTCCATCAGAGATCATTTATTCGGAGTATCTGGTTGATAACACAAGTCTCTCATTCACGGTCTTCTGCAATAAATCAGTAAAAAAATTCTGGAGTTGCCGACTGCCTCTATCCAATCAGGTGAGAGAACGCCATAAAGACGCATTTCTCTCTGCTTGTGAACGCACAGAGCTGAATCTGCGATAGTGCGCCGTCCGCCGGAAAAATCATTTGAAAAAAATTGCTGTTGTTGGCAATAGCAGGACAGATGAAGCTTCCGATCCAAGCGCTACGGGAAATGGCGTGCACAATTAAACAGCCAAAGCGCCAAAGAACTGTCGAGGAACAAAGAGAATTAAGGAAGAAAAATTGGAGCAAGGGTCCTGTAGCTTACCGGCGAGCAGTCTTACAGTGATGATATAAGTTATGAAAATTTCATGTGAACTTTGACATTTGAATCAATGAAAATCAATGTCAAGGTCACTAAATAAAAGTTCACATACATTCATAAGACCTTCTGTGATACAATCCTAAGCTCTGAAGCAGTTTTGCTGATACAGGTCATTATAATATGTCAACAATATGTACCGGTATTCAATATGTCAATTACGAACTTTAAAGGTCACAGAATGTCGAGCTGCAGTCAGCAAATGGACTTTATACATGACTTTCTAAATGTTTCAATATAAACCTTGGCTCAATCTGTGACCATTGAGGTGATACAAGTCATTGTAATTTTACTGTGGAGTTTGACCCTCAAAGGTCACTGACAGTCAAGATGAATGTCACCAAATGAAAGTTCATATGTGACTTCCTAGAAGTCAGTAACACAAACCTAGGCTCCATCTGTGACCATTTTAGTGATACAAGTGAATTTTCACGAGGTCACATTTGACCTTTGAGGGTCAATACGAAGGTCACCAAATGAAAATTCATTTATGACTTCCTATATGGGCTCTAATACAAACCTAGACTCAATACAAGTCATTGTAGTTGTATTATGTCAAGTGAAAGTTCATAGATGACTTCAGAGATTAAAGCAAAGACTAATCTTTTGACTGAATTTTTTTTCAAGCTGCAGCCAGGTCATATTTCCCATCTGTAATTTGTAAAACATGTTACATGTTACATTACTTGACCCATACCAAAGAAAAACAGTATGTAAAATTGAGATTTCAGCACCACTACAGGCATAACCAATGCTACTGTTCTCTTAGGCAGCCATCAAGTTTAAATTCTCCAGACCAATAATGTTTGAAGGAAAGGAGATGCTTTTGAACAGCTTTTCTATTGTCAGTTTATTTCGTCTTTCCAGTGTGATTTTTGATTGATGAAATGACACTGATATATTATTATTACAATCCCATTTCCCAAAAAGTTGGGATGCAGTGTAAACTGCTAATAAAAACTGAATTTAATTGAATTCTTTAGTTTCCAAAGCCCCAACTCCAAGGAACACTTCATTTAAAGAGAGGGAAAAATTTATTTATTTTTTGCCCATGTTGTGATCTATATACTTTTACTTTATTTCTTTACAAGAGAGTGTCATTGGGATACTTTTGGCTGAAATTACAAGAAAGTTCCCTTTTTGTTACAAGATATGCAGACCTCTAATTCATTGGAGTTGAGCCCTTTGGAAACTCAGTGATTCAATTGTATGCAAATCATTTAATCCCTATATTGAATTGAAAATAGTGCAAAGACAACAAATCAGATGAAATTTTGTTTTTTGTAAATATACAGTGCCCTCCACAATTATTGGCACCCCTGGTTAAGATGTTTTCTTTAGCTTCTAATAAATTCAGTTTTTTTCTAAATAATATAGGACCACAATGGAAAAAGAGGAAAATCTAACCTTTATTTCAAGTGCATTTATTCAGTAGGGAAAAAAAATCCCACATTAAGAAATAATTATTTTACATCAAATGATGTATTCCACCTTTATTAGCACCCCTGATGTTAATACTTTGTACAACCCCCTTTTGCCAACAAAACAGCACCTAATCTTCTCCTATAATAGTACAATTAATATTAAAATAATAATATTATATTATAATATTATATTAAATATAATATAATAATATAATTTTGTATTTCAGAAGATGGGAGAATACAGAAAGAGGGATCTTCAACCATTCCTCTGCACAATCTCTCTAAATCCAGCGACCTGAGTCCTCTCCTCTGGACTCTCCTCTTCAGCTCACTCCACAGGTTTTCAATAGGGTCGAGGTCTGGGAACTGAGATGGCCATGGGAGGAGCTCGATTCTGTGTCTGGTGAAACATTTCTGTGTAGATTTGGCCACATGTTTAGGGTAATTATTTTTCTGAAAGACCCAGTGGCGACCCATCTTCAGCTTTCGGGCAGAGACCACCAGATTTTGAGCTAAAATTTCCTGGTATTCTAAGCATTCATGATGCCATGCACCCTAACAAGGTTCCCAGGGCCTCTGGAAGAGAAACAGGCCCACAGCATCACCGATCCTCCCCCATACTTCACAGTAGGCACGAGGTGCTTTTCTGCATACTCATCTTCTGTCTTCCGCCAGACCCACTTCGAGTGTTTGTTGCCAAAAAGCTCTATCTTGGTCTCATGTGACCCAAGCACACGGTCTCAGTTGAAGTCCCAGTACCGCTTAGCGAACTCCAGACTTTTGCGTTTATGATTGAGAGTGAGAAAAGGTTTTTTCCGTGCATGCCTCCCAAACAGCTTGTTGGCATGTAGATAGTGCCTGATGGTTGTTTTGGAGACTTTATGACCCCGAGATGCTACCATTTGTTGCAATTCTTTATCAGTGAGCTGCTTTGGAGAACTTTTTATTTCTCTTACCATCCTCCTCACTGAGCGTGGTGGAAAAATAACTTTGCGTCCTCGTCCAGGCTTGTTTACCACTGTTCTAGTTGTTTTTAACTTCGTAATGATTCCTCTGACATTAGATATGGGCAGGTGCAGGTGAGTGGCTATTTTCTTGTAGCCATTGCCTGACATGTGAAGGTCGACACACATCTGCCTTACTTGAATGGTGTGTTCCTTTGGTTTCCCATGTTGAAGAGCGGATAAGAGAAATAGCCTCTGTGTCACGTCATATGTATACCCCAGGGAAACAGGAAGTGATGATTTACTAATTAAATGTTCCTAGATACTCTGATCAACTTTGTAAACCACTGTAGTAATGACAGAAATATTTCAATTACATTAAATTCCATGGAATTGTTAGGAGTGCCAATAATTGTGGAACAGGTGATTTTATGAAAAATAATTATTTCTTAGTCAGGGATTTTTTTCGCCTTAAAATTCACTTGAGTTAAAGATTACATTTTTCTACAATTTTTAGTGTGAGAGTATGCTTCTGCAATAAAAATTGAATTTATTTTAAGGCTTTCAACACATCTTAACCAGGGGTGCCAATAATTACGGAGGGCGCTGTATACTCATTTTGAATTTGATGCCGGCAGATCAGTTATTCAATATTGGTTTCTGGCCTTGAGCCTTGTATAGAGGAATCTTCTCATAGTGTTATGTAGCAGAGTATAAAAATCACCAGATTCTTTGCAATTTTTCATAAAGAAATGTTATTCTTACATCAATGAACTAATTACCCATGCAGTTTTTCCACAAAGTGGAGAAACCCTCGCCATCATTACTTCTGAAAGCCTTCTAAGACCCAATCATTTTCCTGTTGCTCTGGAAGCTAATTATCTGAGAGATGTTCCACCAGGTGTATTTTTTAGCATCACAATTTTTCCAGTCCATTGTTGCCTCAGCCCCAACTTCTTTGAACATGTAGCTGACATCAAATTAAAAATGAGCTGATATTTTTCAAAAACAATAAAATTTCAACATCTTCAACAATTCAACATTTAATATGTTGTCTTTGTATTTATACTATTTTCAATCAAATAAAGGGTTTACAATGTTATAAACTGGCACATTTTTTGTCAGTTATTTTAACTGACACCTTTTTTTTTTACAAATTAGTTTATCTGTAATTTTACAATCAGTTTATGACAGAGGTTCCCTGTATATTAACGGTAAACCACAGTAAAATGCATGCAGGACTCTACTGACAATTAAAATAACAAGGAGACAATGCATTCATTTAACTGTTAAATTCAGTCAATTTATAAAAGAGTAAGTGCTTTGCAAATCTTGGCATTCCGTTTTTAGTTACATTTAAAGCAGCATCCCATCCTTTTTGGAAGTGAGGTTGTATTATAATAATAATAATTTGTAAAGCTTGTCTCAGTTTTTACCCTTTCAAATAAACAACCATCTATACAACTTTTCAATATATATATACACTTTATGTAACTTATAACACCACAGTGAGAGATCATGTTTCGCTGTAAAAGAACATACAGCACGCGCACTTTTTGGTTACACAAACAGACGGCAATGAATTGTTGAACCTCCATTGCGGTGGCTTTCACACCCGGGAGTGAAGAGCAGCCTTCTGACACGCTTCAGACTGATGGCGAGCTCGCACTTTTTTCCACTACTGCCATACTGTATTCTTTTGTGGCAAACAGAAACACACACTTGGCAGTTTCATTTTCCTGCAGCACGAAGCAAAAGGCTAAAATTGTTGCGTTTGATGAACGCCAGTTTCGTTAAGCAGTACGTTCATTTAAAGTAGACTGCACAGTGGTCTATTGATTTCATAAGCATCATATTTCCATTTTTAGTGTTTTTCTGGCAAATGTTTTCCTCGCGTTTAATGGTTTGACACAGAAAGCAACTTTTTTAAAAGGAATAAATAGTGGTGAATCAGCTTTGCTAGACCTTCCAGTTAAAATAAACAGAGCCTGGAGAATTAGCTAGCCAGGTCACCTTCACTGGATTAGAAGAATGAATGCAGAGGAAATGATTAAACTGCTAAATCTGCCAAATGTGGACAATTGTTCAATTGAATGCCAACCAAAAAACGCTAACAGAAATGAAATATATGCTAATCAAAAATGTGTGGTAGTCAGTTGTTTTTAAGATTAACATAGGCCTATGGCCGTTATACTGTACAGTAGAAGTCGTACCTGTACTTCAGAACAAACGAGCAATAGTAGCAGTCTAGACTTATCCACCGCCAAGATGAAGCAGTTGATAATTGTTGTTTAATTACTCACGTTTTATGATCACATGGCCGTTTTACATCCCCAGATGCCAGAATGTTGGTCTCTATTGATAAGGCATCCGTACTCTGTAAACCTTTAGGCCCTTTCTGGTGTACAGGAATGAATTACGTAGCGATAAGATGGATAACGTTTTAAATGTCACAACATTTTGATAGACGTTTCACAGATGTCCAGGGACAAAATAAGTAGGCGGTAATAGATATGAATCATAACCACGAATATATTTTTTTCCTTTTAAAAAAAGCCGACTTTCCCATTTAGCTAAATGTGCTGTGTTCGCTGTGGTTACGATCAAAGTAGAAAACTCAAAGCGGACACGGTTATCGCGCGGGAAATTCGAACGTGACGTAATCAGTACCAATGGATGCCAACCTTTCGGACTAACATCCCCTGCTCCACTTCTTTTTTTTCCTTTTTTTCTCGGATTCACACTGATCTCACATCGAGTAAATGGCTAATATGGACTCCAAATTATGGAAATCCGTCTAATGACGAGACGGAGAACCTTAATCTCTGTGACTTCCTACACGTCTCCAATACAAACCTACACTCAATCTGTAACGATTTTGCTGATAAGTCATTGAAATTTCACTGTATAGTTTGTCCGTTGAAGGTCACTGAAGGTCAAGTTCAAGGACACCCAATGAAACCTCATACATGACTTCCTATATGGCCACCATACAAATGTAAGCTCTATCTGTCAAAGTTTTGGTGATGGAAGTCATTTACATTTTAGTATGTGAAGTCAGACCTTCAAAGGTCACTGAAGGTCAAGTTGAAGGCCACAAAATGAAAGTTCATATATGACCTTCCATAAGTGTTCAATGCAAATACAGTATGTTCCCAATTTTCAATATTTTCAAGCCTATAAGCCTTTAAAAATTTTAAAATTTTGCTTGACCTCGTTTGACCATTGAAGGTCAAACGTGAGGTCAAGCAAATATAATAGCAATATGAATCAAGCAAATGAGGTCAAGCAAATATAATAGCACTATGAATAATAGGTTGATCATTGGACATACCAAAATTTTTTATTCCACCAAATGCCCACATATATGGGGTTTCAAGGACTAGACAAAAGAAATGTATATACTCCATAACATACATTCATTAAAGAGTAAAGATACATCTCCAATAATGTTGGAATCAGAATTAATGGAATTGTCAGATACTTATATAAAATTTTTAACTGTTAAGATTTTTATTAACTGATTCTGAATTTAACTTTGGATGAGCTCAATGTTTTGTGCACAATTTGTTTGAATCCTTCATTTAAATCTCAAATGTTTGGGGTTTCAAATGTTAAACATTTGATATTACCACAAATTCTGATGCCAACAACTAACAAGTCTCAGTACTGGTGTCTTGGTCTCCATTCAGAAATATTTTAATATTTCCAACATTCTCCCATCCTCAAACAATTGGAGAGAGACAGACTTCAGAAAATTAGGCTTTATCGAGGCATATTGACCAATACAAAGCAGAGCTAGTACAAAACTGACATTCCATTTTTCACTCCCAATTTTCATACCTTCATCACTGGAAATTCCTTCCAAATATGTTTTTTCCGTCTTCTCATTACAATAGTTCAATAACGTAATGTCTGCATCTCATTTGTTTTTCACTTCTCTCATTGGTTGGCATCCTTTGCAAAATAAGTACTTCCAGGCTACTTCATTATTGAAGAGAACTTTTAAATGGGTTACATGACATCCCAGAGACAGGAAAACCATAACACTACCGACTTGTCTTGAGAATTGCAACCAAAAAAATTACTCCCCTTTTACAGTCCAATATTGGTTATACATATTTTAAATTCATATAACACATATAGCAATGCTACTATAATCAAAACTGCTAACATGAAGCCAGCATGCATAACTACATGAGTTCTAATGAATGATGGTGAATAATGTTGATGACTGTTCAGATATTGACTGAATCAACTGAAGAGATGTTCATCAAAGCTACATAAATCCCCTGAAAAGATATTGATTGAATCAACTGAACAGATATTAATCTAAGCTACAGAAATTAACAGCTTATTTGAGTGTAAACTGCTTGTTGTTATTGGTCAAAAGCTTGGCGCCTATTAGGTCATAAGATGTAGTCAATTTTTACAAACATATTGCAACTTCTTGCGCTGAGCTTTTAAAAATCGTGGAATGCATAGCCATCTCAGTCATACTAGAATTTAAGAGTGAAACATCCCTCTAACATTATAAGCCACTCATTAAGAAAAAATATTGCTTGCAGCTTGTAAAAATGCTGCAGTTGCAATTCTGGGTGGAGCAAAAACCATCATTCACAGCATTCACCCCAGTACAGAGTTTGAGAACTGTTGAGTTAGGCTACAGAAAACTACCTTAATGGCCAACTATTGCGCTGGCTTGAACATATTTTAATAGCGATGAATTCACAACCAACCCAGCCGCGAAGGAATGGTTTGTTGTCAATACAAAGTTTTGATCATCATTGATGATGACCCAAATATTGTATAGCACTGTCTTGTGCCATTAAAGCTAACTTGGAAGTACCATCTTTCACATAATGTTAGCTCAGAAATCGCCAGTCATACCATGGTAGAAAACATGGCAACAAATGACATGATTGTATGCATAAAGTGATTGTTGTTTGTCTCTGTGGTTATGAATGCTCGGTTACCAGCTACTGCATGTTAGTTTGCGTGTCATGCTAAAAAAAAATCATGCTCCTGGTTAACGTATATGCAGTAATTCTGATCGTATGCTTGTGTTACTTCGGTAAGCATCAATATGGCAGTTTCATCAAAACGTTGCCTGATTGTAGCCACTACAGTTAGTGACAGCTTCACTTATCCATGATTGGGATCAGCCGGATACTTCACAAATGTCTGAGCAAGCTCTCTGGTGCTACCATGAAAGCAATGCGAAACGCAGAAGCTCTGCCGGTTTACAAACAATTTCTCTGCACTGCCTTGACATAATTTCATCCCCCTTTAGAAATTGTTGTGGCTTATAAAAAGCTGAAAAAGGCAGAGATTAAATAGGTCATTCTTTCCTGTAGAAGTGATCAATTCGCGAGCTCCACGTAACCAACATGTCCGCGCTAATGGAACTTACGGTCTGCAAAACCTGTATTATGTTCATAACATAACCGAGCTCTCTCTTACTGTTGCGTACTATCCATAAAGCTACTTTCACATCAGACACGAAATAAGCCTACATTCTAAGTCAATGCAAAGACGCGAATACACGTTACGGGCATGTCAAGCAGCTTTCACAACAGACGCGAAACAAATTTTTCACACGACTGATTAGCTACATTCAAAGTCAATGCAAAGACGCAAATACAGACGTTATAGGCACGTTAAGCAGCTTTCACACCGGACGCGAAAAGAATTTTTCGTACGACAGATTACATTCAAAATCATAACCGCTTATCAGCTACCGCATGTTAGTTTGCATGCTCTGCTAATTAGAACTGCTCCTGGTTAACTTATATGCAGCAATTAAGATCGGTAAGCATCAATGTGGCAGTTACATCATGAGGCAAACCAAAAAGGTGCTGTTTGTGTCTGCCGAGTTGGGCTGCAGTTAGACCAGACATAAATTTTGCAGAGCTTGGGGTGTGTTTTAGGGGGGCTTATGAAATGATCGCTTCACTTATCCATGACCGGGGTCAGCCTGATACATCTCCAAATGCTGTGAAAGCTCTCTGATACTACCGGTGAAAGCAATAGGGAAGTGCACAGGCTAACGTGTTCGGTATAACAAACGCTGCATTGCCATTGATTGAAAATAAAATTCTTTCCTCTAAAAGTGATCGATTTGCTAGCTCCACATAAGCAACGGTTCAAGCTGATGGAACTTAGGGCCTGTAAAACCTCTATTATGTTCATGACTTAACCGGAGCTCTGTCTAGCTCTTGCACGCTATCCATAATGCGCCTATTTTCCGCGAGGAAAAGCTGGTCATTCCGAAGCAATAAGTAAACCATTACCACGGGCAATTTCCGAAAAGGCCGTTTAGCTTGGAGCTTTCGCCCCTGTACTCACCAACTGTTGCCGTAGCAAACTGTAGCCGATACCAAATTTGTGCTTGAGCTGCCAGACTTCCGCACAGCATCCTCCACTTTTGCCATTACGTTTATAAGAACAAATTAATTTCATTAGATCTATACACATGTACTGCGCTTTATAGCAGAATTTCCCCACTGATTCCTAAGCTTAGATGGCAGACGCGCCTTGCATTTCACTGTGACACTGCAGCGACTCGCCTAGATCCACCCTCCGCAGAGCTGGCCAGTCAGAAGAAAGTGGGCACACAGGGAGTGGGGGCCATAGCGGAAGAGCCACCCCAGTGATGCGTTTCAAACAGAGACTACTATGGACTACAAATGGGGTTTTTTGAGGATGGCAGTGCGAGCGAAATAAGTACCCCTTTTTTACTTTGCATGATTAGGAGTACTCTAGGGGAGTCAAAGACCAAAATATAAACTTGGTAAAAAAGCATATTAGGTCCCCTTTACAGAAATAGCTTGAACTTTGTGGCCAGTAAAGCGTACACAAGGAAATCTCAATGGCCATGGCGGATGCCTCTTGAGGCCAAATCCATAGTAGCCCCAACTTTGTCTGGGAGCTACAATTAAAGTCACACTTTTTTTGCTTTGTTTGGTTGCGATATTAAAGCAACTACTTCACTTTTCAAATGGAAAACATGAGACTGAGGGTGTTGAAAGTGACTGATCAACGGGGAGAATACATCAGGCACTGTCCCCGCCTCCTAAATCTCAAAACCAGACTTATTGAGCCGGATTTGAAGTTGCAATTACGTGTTGAAATTGCAAGCGCATAGGGAGGGTCAAACTTGCACTTGTCACAGTCCGATACTAATGAATACTGCTCTGTGCACTTGCACAATTAGCGCAAGATTACATCTTCGGACACGGATACTGATTTGTGTGCTTATATCATGTGCATATGCTTGGTTTTTGTGTGTGCATGTTTTGAGGCCAATTAAACACCAACCTACTTTGGCGTGTAAAGCAATAACATCAGCAAAGGAGCTTGAGAAGATGACGGAGGAATTGCCACAAAAGTATCCATATACAAAGTAAAACAAATGCCCATATCAATATAACCTGAAAGGCCCAAACTCCAGGACCAGCAATATAAAAAAGCCAGACAGTGATCAGCAACTGCAGACAGGGACAACAAATCTATTTCTGGAGAAATGCTCTTCGATTCAAATGAACAAAAATTGAAATGTTCGGCCATGATGCTCTTAATGTTTGGAAGCGAAAGCAGGGGGTTTGACAGCTGAAGAACACCATCCCAACGGTGCAGCATGGGGGTGGCAGTACCATGTTGTGAGGGTGCTCTGCTGCAGGAGGGACTGGTGCACTTCACACAATCAAAGGCATCATGAGGAAAAAACATATGTAGATATATTGAAGTAACATTCAAGATATCAGCCAGGAAGTTAAATTTCAAAAAAATCATGCCAGTATGTACATTCCAGAGATGGGAATGCAGACTATTATGTTTAAATGCATTTTTTCAAAGATTTAAATGCTAAAAAAATTATTTTTCAAAAAGTTTCGCTCTCAAGATTTACAAGGCTTAAATTGCACAATGTAGATTCAACCTCCTGCAGCTTTGGAAGGGAGTAATCGTGATCATAAATGGGTATTGAGGGTGGGTCTTTATGTAAAGGACACTTGCCACGCAGAAACATGGTGGTTTAGAAGGTGTGGGATTTATCCAGGTGCTTTACTTAATGAAGTGAGTCTTTCAAGTATACACACAATGTAGAGTCATTTCAGCGCTATATTGATAATAAGAGCCCAGAGCTGTGATTTGGTTACCTGATTTCCAGGCAGCCCAGCTGAAATGCCATCCCATCACTGACCTTTGTGGCGTGGTGTTGCATGTAGTCGCTGCGAACCTACATGGTGCCCAAAACCACAAATCAAAGGTTAAGTGCGAGTTCTCGTTCAATATACTGGATAGCACTATTAAAATGATTACAAAAACCTCTTGTATTACAATTTCAGCCAATGACAGTGATTTATTGCAAGGTTACTCACCTGCTGGTAGAAGTACAGCAATGTGGTTCTGTCTTCTTTAAATTTCTCTAAGAAGTTGTCAGGAATATAACGGATTCGCAGATCATACCTGTGGAAATTTGTGGAAAATTAGATATGCAAAAGCCTATGGGAATGCGCAGAAATATTCACAGTAATACGATTGGTTGCGTCCTTCATATCGACTGTGCGCCTGTTTGATGTCTGCAGCGTATAGTGGATGGAACAGTGGACAGTGTTGACTGCATGCAAGGGAGAGACAGGATTCAGTTGCAGGTATCTCATCATGCAGGTTTAATTCGATCTGGAAAATCTGGCACCGACACTCTGCCTTCATTAAACTGTACAGAAAGCAGGTTCCTATTGCTGGTTTCACATGCTTGCAGAATTTGTTGACTGTTTAACACAGAGCACCAGAAAGACTTTCATGGGAAAGCAAATGTGCTTTCCTGGAAATGCAGAAAAAATATGTTGCACTATAAAAAATAAATGAACAATCAAATCATAAAAATAAACTCAAAATTCAAAAATGCTAAAATGATTTTTACACAATATTTTCATTGAACCACCCAAAATTATACATTTATTTAATATAAAAAAAAAAAATCACAAAAGCAAGATAATGAAAAGATAAAAGTAAATAATTATTAGCAGCCTTGGTTTAGTACTTGATGAAACCACCTCTAACAAGGATGACAGCAAGGAGTCTTTCTGTCCAGTAAATTTTGCATTTTTGTGCAACAAACTAAAAAATTGAAGTACAGTCAAGAATGCATACTTTAGAACAAGAAGTAGTTTGGAGAACAAATAACGATAAATATAATGCAAAACTACATGATCTGAAAAAAATAAATTTTGTATGTCACATTTTTCCTTTTTCATACAAGTCAGAGGGCTCTCTCTTACACCTGGCACAAAGCAGTGCTGAGCGCAAAGCAAGCGTCTTTGCTAGTTTCTGACTGACACATCTGTCACTTTCCTGTCCAACTGCCAAGGTTGCTTAAATAGCCAGTGTACTTGCACCAAGCCCATAGGCGTATTTGTCTTAAAACGAGGTGTGGTTGGACACACTGTTGGCCTGTTGCAATTTGAAAGCTGCTGCCAGTGATTTTTTATTTTTTTTTTAAGTTAAATAGCTTCACATTCCAACAGAGATCATTTATTTGGAGTATCTGGTTGAAAACAGGTCTCTCAGTTACTGTCTTCTGCAATAAAGCAGCATATGAAATTCTGGAGCCACCGACTGCCTCTATCCAATTAGACGAGAGAACGCCATACAGACGCGTTACTCTCTGCTTGTGAACGCGCAGAGCGTTGTTTACACCAAAATACGACTGAAATGGCGACTGCTGCGACTTGTGAGATCACAAGGATTTGATGAACTCGCACAAGTCTTGTATACTCTTGTATTCTCTCCAATCTAATCGCTAATTTGCGTTCACACCAAGCTTCCAGTGAGACCACATTTGAGATATATTAATAAAAATTAGGCGATCTATGCAACATAATTTACGGTGACTCTCCTTTCTCTTGTTTGGTCTCTCTTGGTCTTGTGTTGTTGATGCGATCGTTGCAGCAAGTGATGGACCAATTAAAACAATGGCTTTATATAGGAAACCCACTCTCAGAAAGAATCGCAAGGAAGCTCGCCAGTGGTCGCAATTTCACTCTCACTGATCGCCATTGGTCAAATTTCGATCCCATCCATCACTGATGCTCTCGCAATTTCACTCGCCATGACTTTTTTGCTCTTGAAGGCACTGCAATGGGCTCTTGTTCAGCTCGCAAAAACGATCGCCATAGTCGCATAATGAAAAATATTCCGATATTTGGAGATTATTTATGCAACCTGTTTGAGAGTCCATCAAGAGTCCATCAAGACCTGTGAGACCGAGTTAAGAGTGACTTGAGAGTTATGAGAGCTCGTTACGATTGTTTTTGAGATCTGCATTTATTTCTGACCACTCGCACACACTCGCAAAAGTTATACGATTTTTTTGAGCAGCTCAAAACAATCGTAAACCCCTTCAAGATCGATAGAGAGTGAAAGAGATCAGAGAGATTGAATTTGAGACCATTGAGAGTTTATTGAGAGTTACTTGCAACCTCATCAAGAGTCAGTGAGAGTGATGGCGAATTTTGTCCATTTTTTTGTCGCGACCTGCTCGCAAGTCCTTGTAAACAGGGTTTGAATCTGCGATGTTAGAGCACCATCTACAGGGAAATTCAATGGCAGTAATGCAGGGGTGTCAAACTCACCCGTAAACGGGCCAAGAGGCTGCAGGTTTTCACTCCAACAATGCAGAAGCGCACCTGATACAACTAATCAGTTGTGCAGGCCTAGATCAGTTGATTAAATCAGTGCTTTCAGGTGAGCTTCTGCTTGGTAGGATTGAAGACCTCCAGCCTCTTGGCCCGTTTACAGGTCAGTTTGACACCCCTGCAGTAATGCAATAGCAGAACAGATGAAGCTTCCAATCGAAGCGCTACAGGAGACAGCCTACACAATTAAACATCCAAAGAGCCAAAGAACGGTAGAGGTTCAACTAAAATCAAGGGGGAAAATGTGAGATGGCCAAGAGCCGTATTTATATCGGTGCCGCTTTCAATGGGGAAAACTGAAGGAATCAAAGGGTTTAAAAGGCGATGCACAGCTAGTCTTGCTGCTACTAGGCACTAGCAACATAGTTTTAGCTAATACCTTCAAAAGCATGTGTCGTTGGTCCATGGTTTCAGTCAGAGAGGCTTTCACGGGACAATCACTGAGTGTGTCTGTTTATATTGTACTTATAATTCAACTGAGTCGCTACTCTCCTCTGCCTTTGTCGGAAACCAATGCGATTCCTGTGCCTGGCTCAGGGATGGAGGGCAGGGATGGCTTACATAGGCTTTGGACAAGAAGCCACGAAAACGACCAAATCAGTTACCACAGCTTTAAGGCAGCAGAGAGCAATTACGCGATTGACCCACAAAAACCTGTTCTAAAGCCAATTGGCAGTTTTTAACGGCTCATATAAGGGTGCATTACTTCAAGAGTATTATGCCCATTCACAGGCAAGTGCACAATACGGGTACACTCTGCTTGTTCCATACAAAAGGATGAGAAACGACATACACACTTGAAAACAATTAAAAATAAAAAGATTACAATGTGAAATATTATTACAGTGAAAACAAAGATATTTAAAAAATATATGTCATCACGGTGAGTGTGATCAATTGCACACCCAAACAACTACCTGCACCATTACTGAAAGCTCTGATGTATTTGAAAAGGGAGGAAATGTTGTCCATTGACATCCAGGTGATTTGTGATTCAACATGCAAGACGACACATGTAAGTTTTGCAAATTATTCTGGATACAGCAATAACTCTCTCATCTGGAATTGTGTCACTCCTGCAGTCTTTTTGAGGATCACCCCTGAAGGGGTGACTTTTAGGGGACCATTTAAGACACGGCATAGTAGGCCGAAAACTGAATTTCCATTCATTCGAAAACACATACTGTAATGAAAGAATGGTGAAAGTGCTTCAGACGTTTGGATAAGAAAGGTCAGAGGCCAACACAGACTGGCCCGTTACTTTTAATAATCTTAAAATCAATTTTGAATCCAATTATGAATCGCATTTCATTTGTGTGTTTAGTATAATTGACAGTTTAGCTGATAAATGAAGCAGCCTTAGAAGAAGGCACTTGTAACTTGAAGCAAAGTGATGAATAACACTGTTGTCATTGTAATTAATTTGAATTTCCTCCAAACATTTGACTTGGCCAGAGCTGCCAACATTGAGTTTTATAAATGAAGGAGATGCTTACGAGCGAGCCAAATCAGGTGGGGTCCAGTGGCCCATCTTTTGGCCCCTGATGGGGTACAGCAGTTATGCCCTGTGAGAGGACCTGAGGGGTGTGCTCCTGGAAGCTCCTGGGTTTTGACCATTTTCCACAGCTAATTTCCTGTGCCAAAACTGTGCACTTGCAGCACTCATAAAACAGAATCTTATAATCAAGGTTGAAGCAGCTCATGTGGGTGTGATCACATCTAAAGTAAGGAATCATAAAAGGGCCAGTGCCTGCCTACAGCCTGCATGCCCTCCCTAGAAGCTAATTGGCTGGTATGCCTATGAGGACACCTGCTTATGTGGGCTGTAGTTCCTTTCTTTGAAATTCAGTGACCAGAAATTGATTTTCAGTTATACTGCTACAGAAAATACGCATTTTGGACAATACTGAATGATAACTTTGAAATCAGGAAGATATTTGGCCCTAGTCGGGACATCAGGAGATTGAAGCATTTTCCGGGAGACACCCGAAGAGTCCGGGAGAGTAGGCAGGTATGCTTGGCCCTCTAGGATGAGATGTTAACATCCTTATTTTCAGCAGCAGTAATTTTTGTTCTCATGTCATCCAGGTTGATCCATTTCTTTCTCAGTCTCACAGTCAATTAAGCAGAAGCAAGTTAATTTCGCTCCTGTTGGATATTATTCAAGAGATTATAGTATCATTATCGAAATAGTATTGTTTTCGTTTTTTTTTCCCCGCAGTTTTTTCCTCAACCATTTTTATTTCTCTTGGCGTGCCCCACATGCACATTTTAACTTTGTTACCTTACATTCTGAATTAACCCTCTTAGCGCCAACATCGCAAAATTGCGACAAGCAAAATCGCTGCATAGAGCAGGCTATTGTTCCAAATATACTGCCAAATCTTGTTACTACTCTGTACCCCAAGATGGCGAACATGTGCAGCAGTAATTCTGACATAATTTAGAGGTGTGTCTTTATTCAAAACAATCAAGAAAAACAGAGATTTAAATAGGGGGAGTGAGCGGAGTGGACACTGCGAGGGTGCCCCAGTGAGTAGAGTCAGAGAAAGCAGAGCGAGAGAAACCGTGTTTTCAGTTGCCAATTACTATAATTGGAAAGCGCGTTAGTAAAGGAAAATGATAGAGAACTGAGATTGAGATTGATTCAGAAGTCATTGTCATGCCCCCCTGTTTGAAGTGTGCCTCTGAAAAATCTTTGTTTGAAGGGGTATATAGCCCTACCACTTCCCCCTACCCCTCTGTCCTAACAGGAATTGGGACACCCCTACCCCTTCATGAGAACACAAAGCACAAAGCGGAGGGGTAGGGCTAAGCGGTATGGCCAAGAGGTGAAATGGGATTCAGACTACGTTTTGCAGCTTCAAAGTTAAAGACTCTTTGATACGTCCACAGACCTCAGACTTTTGGCCAACAGGCGTCTGTGTCCGGCGGTTTTATAGACCCAGAGCTAATTTTGAATAAATTATGGTTTGGTTAGTCATATTTCTATGCTTGATTATGGCTAGTCCACAGTTACGCTTTGCCAGCTATAACGCTAAGGGTCATTCAGCAGACAGAATCAGTTTCGTTAATCATTTGTTAAAAACATGAAAAAAAACCATTCAGACAGGAACACTGGTATGTGTCAAGTCAGTTGTCAGAGTTTTCCTGTAAATTACACAATGCTTGTGTCATTGGTAGCTCTGATATGAATGAAAATGTAATTCTCACTGGTAGGCCCTATGGTGGTTGTGCAATTGTGTGTGGTAAGCGCCTCAAGTGTTCTCTTACTCCCATTGTAACTAACAATAAGCGTTGCTTTGCAGCTCTAATGACATTTGGCGTTAATTCTTCAATTCTTGTTAAAATTTACATGCCCTGTGATAGTAGTAATGGTTCGCAGGACGTTTTATTTGATGACTTCCTGCATGAAATCAATAGCGATTTAAATGGTCACGCTCATGTAAAGCACATCATCATTGGTGGGGATTTTTACTCAGATATAAAGTGACGTAATTCTCCACATACTGTATCTCTAATTGATTTTTGTCGACGTGAATTTTTGTCTATTTGTACCGATCTTGATGTTGCCAAATCTATTGATTACACATTTGAATCTTCGCTTGGTCATAGATCTGTTATCGATCATTTCCTTGTGTCACAGAATCTAACGGATTGTGTGACTAGTTATGGCGTGTGCTATCTGTCTAAGCCTAGATATGCCTATAGAGTATATATCAAACAAAGTCAAGCCAGGTAATTGTCCTCAGGTTGTATGGCGCAAAGCGACTGATGAGACATTGTAAATTACAAGTTTGTATTTCATAATAGACTGAGAAATATCAATGTTCCTCAAAGCTCTGTTGGCTGTACTCAGACTCGATGTGTGAAACATTGTCATGATATTGATATGTACTATAATGCCATTGTTAATTCATGTCTGTTGTCCAGCACTGAAACTATACCTATGTCATCTAATTGTAAACCAGTCGCTGGCTGGTCGGAACATGTGAAACCCTATAAAGAGAGGCATGTGTTTTGATATTGGCTATGGAAATAAAACAGTTGTGTTCGTCATGGTATGCTATGTGACATTATGCTGAGAACTTGCGCTGATTACAAACGAATATCTCATAGAGTTATTAGGTTGCAAAACAAACTTAAAATGGAACGCATGGCTTCAGCTCTCTTGTTAAATAACGCACATGATTTCTGGCAAGAGGTGAAAAATGTGCCTAAGTCTGTGAACAGTGTCGCTAATATTGTAGATTGTGCCCATGGTGATGAAGATATAGGCTCTCTTTTTCTAACGAAGTACAAATCTTTGTATAGTAGTGTGCCCTATGACAGGGATGAAATGTCACGATTGTATAATAAGGTGAATGATGGTATTTTGTCTACATGTAACTGTGATTCCTGTGATGAGTCTCATGTCATACTACTGATGTTCAGGATGCTATTCTGAAACTGTTTAAAGGTGATGCCAACTTTGCACTTTGTTCGAATAATCTGATTTATGGCTGTGATGAATTACATGCGCATCTTGCTTCATTGTTCACTGCCATGTTGCATCATGGTTATGTACTCCCGGATATGAAGTCTACCTTAGTTCTGACACCCAAGAGTAATGGAAATCTGTGAGTAACAGTGGTAATTACCGTGCTATCGCGATTGGTAGTGTTAGTGGAAAACTTCTTGATAATGTTATTCTGTTTATGAATCTTGACAAGCTCTGTTCCTCGAAGTTACAATTTGGCTTCAAGGCTAAGAGTTCCACAACTAATTGCACCTTTGTTTTAAATGTAATGGTTGATATGCATGTTAGGAATCACTCAGCTGTGTACCTTGAACTATTAGATGTGTCTAAAGCATTCGACAGGGTCCACTATTGTAAATTTTTTGAGGTACTGATTGGTAGGAATCTGTGTAATAAAACTAGTATGTTATTATTGAATATGTATTCTACCCAGCACCTCCGAGTTAAGTGGGGCTGCCATGTCAGTGATGCTTCTCTCTGTTTAAATGTTGTAAAACAAGGAGAGGTACTATCACCAATTTTGTTCTGTTTTTACATGGATGTTTTGCTTTGTCCAGCCTGCTTATGGTTTACACCGTTTCTGTGGTGCTTTGTGTTACGCCGATGACATGACTTTAATTTCTCCATCTAGATGTGGTATGAAAGGATTGTTAAATATTTATAATGAATTTGCCAAGGAATATTATGTCATTTTTAACCCATCAAAGAGTGTCAGTGTATCATTTAATTGTAATCCTGATACTTCATTTAAAATTTGTGATGTTCCCATCAAGCAAGATGACTCCGCTGTACATCTCGGTCATACTATAGGTCATGATTGGAACATCAGGAACATTAATCAAGGGATCAATCACCTCATCTCCAGCTGTAATACAAAACCCAAAACCAGTGAAGTTGGCACGTTGTGTAAATCGTAAATAAAAACAGAATACAATGATTTGCAAATCCTTTTCAACCTATATTCAATTGAATACACTGCAAAGACAAGTTACTTAATATTCGAACGGGTAAACTTTGTAATTTTTTGCAAATATTAGCTCATTTGGAATTTGATACCAGCAATATGCTTCAAAAAAGCTGGCACAAGTGGCAAAAAAGACTGAGGGATGCTCATCAAACACTTATTTGGAACATCCCACAGGTGAACGGGCTAATTGGGAACAGGTGGGTGCCATGATTGGGCATAAAAGCAGCTTCCCTGAAATCAGTCATTCACAAACAAGGATGGGGCGAGGGTCACCACTTAGTGAACAAATGCGTGAGCTGATTGTCGAACAGTTTAAAAACAACATTCCTCAACAAGCTATTGCAAGAAATTTAGGGATTTCATCATCTACGGTCTGTAATATCGTGAAAAGGTTCAGAGAATCTGGAGAAATCACTGCACGTAAGCGACAAGGCCGAAAACCAACATTGAATGCTCGTGACCATCGATCCCTCAGGCGGTACTGCATCAAAAACCGACATCAGTGTGTAAAGGACATCACCATATGGGCTCAGAAACACTTCAGAAAACTGCTGTCAGTAACTACAGTTCGTCGCTACATCTGCAAGTGCTAGTTAAAACTCTACAATGCAAAGCGAAAGCCATTTATCAACAGCACCCAGAAACGCCGCCGGCTTCGCTGGGCCCAAGCTCATCTAAGATGGACTGATGTAAAGTGGAAAAGTGTTCTGTGGTCTGAGGAGTCCACATTTCAAATTGTTTTTGGAAACTGTGGACGTCGTGTCCTCCGGACCAAAGAGGAAAAGAACCATCTGGACTGTTATAGGCTCAAAGTTCAAAAGCCAGCATCTGTGATGGTATGGGGTGTATTAGTGGCCAAGGCATGGGCAACTTACACATATGTGAAGGCACCATTAATGCTGAAAGGTACATACAGGTTTTGGAGCAACATATGTTGCCATCCAAGCAACGTCTTTTTCATGGACGCCCCTGCTTATTTCAGCAAGACTATGCCAAGCCACATTCTGCACGTGTTACAACAGCATGGCTCCATAGAAAAAGAGTGCAGGTACTAGACTGGCCTGCCTGTAGTCCAGACCTGTCTCCCATTGAAAATGTGTGGCCCATTATGAAGCGTAAAATACGACAACGGAGACTCCGGACTGTTGAACAACTTAAGCTGTACATCAAGCAAGAATGGGAAAGAGTTCCACCTGAAAAGCTTCAAAAATTGGTCTCCTCAGTTCCCAAACATTTACTGAGTGTCGTTAAAAGGAAAGGCGATGTAACACAGTGGTAAAAAGGCCCCTGTGCCAACTTTTTTGCAATGTGTTGCTGCCTTTAAATTCTAAGTTAATGATTATTTGCAAAAAAAAAAAAATAAAGTTTCTCAGTTTGAACATTAAACATTTTGTCTTTGCAGTGTATTCAACTGAATATAAGTTGAAAAGGATTTGTGAATCATTACCGACATATGGCCAAAAGTCGGTTTTGACCTTTTCGTGGCCTTGACCTTGACCTTTGACCCGATCACTCCCAAAATCTAATCGATTGATCCTCAGGTCATGCCAAATCAACCCACCAAATTTTATGAAATTCCGTTTGGTACTTTTTGAGTTATTCGATACACATACATACACACAGACAGACAGACACACAAACAAACTAGAACGAGCACTCGGTAGAGCGCATACCTTCGCCGACGCCACTGAATCCCTCGCCACATAACTCTGAGGACCAATTTTTATTTTTTTAAATGATCGATGAATGAGAAGAGTACGATAATTTTTTTTTTTTACATCAATACGCCTTTAAGTTCGAAAGGTAATGACCCCCCTGACCTTTGACCCCCAACCGCTAAGAAGGGTATTGACCCCATTGTACCGTGTTTCACATCACAGGATCCGGTATATAATTCTGCACATTTTGGCGTTGGTTTCATGCCGATCGGATAAAAATTGACCGAGATATGGCCGAAAGTCGATTTTGACCTTTTCGTGGCCTTGACCTTGACCTTTGACCCGATCGCTCCCAAAATCTAATCGATTGATCCTCAGGTCATGCCAAATCAACCCACCAAATTTTATGAAATTCCGTTTGGTACTTTTTGAGTTATTCGATACACATACATACACACAGACAGACAGACACACAAACAAACTAGAACGGGCACTCGGTAGAGCGCATACCTTCGCCGACGCCACTGAATCCCTCGCCACATAACTCTGAGGACCAATTTTTATTTTTTTAAATGATCGATGAATGAGAAGAGTACGATAATTTTTTTTTTTACATCAATACGCCTTTAAGTTCGAAAGGTAATGACCCCCCTGACCTTTGACCCCCAACCGCTAAGAAGGGTATTGACCCCATTGTACCGTGTTTCACATCACAGGATCGGGTATATAATTCTGCACATTTTGGCGTTGGTTTCATGCCGATAGGATAAAAATTGACCGAGATATGGCCGAAAGTCGGTTTTGACCTTTTCGTGGCCTTGACCTTGACCTTTGACCCGATCACTCCCAAAATCTAATAGATTGATCCTCAGGTCATGCCAAATCAACCCACCAAATTTTATGAAATTCCGTTTTGTACTTTTTGAGTTATTCGATACACATACATACACACAGACAGACAGACACACAAACAAACTAGAACGGGCACTCGGTAGAGCGCATACCTTCGCCGACGCCACTGAATCCCTCGCCACTGGCGTTGGTTTCATGCCGATCGGATAAAAATTGACCGACATATGGCCGAAAGTCGATTTTGACCTTTTCGTGGCCTTGACCTTGACCTTTGACCCGATCACTCCCAAAATGTAATCGATTGATCCTCAGGTCATGCCAAATCAACCCACCAAATTTTATGAAATTCCGTTTGGTACTTTTTGAGTTATTCGATACACATACATACACACAGACAGACAGACAGACACACAAACAAATAAATACACGGGGATCAAAACATTACCTTCGTCAGCGAAGTCGCTGGCGAAGGTAATAAATACACGGGGATCAAAACATTACCTTCGTCAGCGAAGTCGCTGGCGAAGGTAAAAAATCACCATTTATGGAGACCACAGTGATCATGTTTCCATACTGTCTGTAGTGGTTTGCTTGCGCACCTTCACTTCGGGGATGAGCAGACCGGGTTTTCCTGCAGAGAAGTGTTTTTTCCCCACTACTTGACAAATCTAGCCTTATAAAAGCAATTCTTAAAGCTGCAAGCGCACTTAGCTTTTAAAGGTAATGGGAAATGACACCCTGATTGGTTTATTTTCTGTTCTGCCCAAAACATGCCAGTGATTCAAAGATCAAGCACAACCCTTTTGAACCATGCAACTTACTTTGCGGCCAGACAACCCATAGTTAAATTGATGAAAATAGATTTGGACATGGCCAAAATGCACTTGTACAACAAAAATCAGACCGTGCACTTAGATTGTAAAAATAAGTCACAGAAAGTTCTGTGAATCGAGTTAAAATGCAAATTTGTGGTAGGGGTCATAAGGAATTCATCACCACTGGCCAGTCTACTCTTGAGAAAAAGTAGCAGTGACAGTAACAGTGCCCCACTGACAGTAGCAGCCTCGCGGTTGTGCCATCGCTACTTTGACAGCAAGCTTTGTGATTTAACAAAAGGAATGGTAGACTACCTTCAAGAAATCCATTTTTATGAAAATGCAGTTTTGTTTATTTATTAAGTTTTCTGGCCCACTTTTCATAGAGTTTTGAAGAGCTCACGGAGAGCAGAAATGGATCAGGGAGGGTTAGGTGTCCGGCTGTTTTTATTTAAAGGGAAGGAATTAAAATGTACACACGTGTCAAATGAAAAAGTCCTGGAGCTAAATTTCATCCATTCTTCACAAGACGGCCATTTGACCCCTTGTTTTGACCTAACATTTATAGCAAATTTAAAAGGAGAAGGTCAACCAAAAATGAAAATTCACTCATCTTCTACTCACCCCAAGGCTAATCTAAGGGTCCATGAATTTTTTTCTTCAGCAAAATAATTTTGGAGTTGCAAAGAAAAACAGCATTGAAGACAAATCCAAATCAATTGGAGTCACTGGAGACCACTTTTTCAAGTGTAAAAAAACATTTAAAAACCATAAAATGCTTCCATACTCCTCCGGAATGTCCAGAAGCCCTGACATTCAAATTTTACTCGTAACAATGTCTTTTCACTATATTTTTAGACTCAATGTCCAATGTAGCCACTTAGCAAAGAGCCCTGTTTATTTTCGCGGGAGAAGTTGACCTTGCTAAGCTGGCAGACCATGAAAATGTGCTGTTCAGTCACTGAATACTAACATTCAAAACTGCAGCACATTTCTCCAATTGGAGATGTTTAGGGCCGTTCCAGCATTATTTGCCCTCGTTGGCCACCATAGCTAGAGGTCCTGAATTTTAAACTTCTCCCGCGAAAATAAACAGGCCTCTTTGCTAAGTGGCTACATTGGACATTGAGGCTAAAAATATAGTGAAAAGACATCGTTACGATTGAAATTTGAATGTCGGGGCTTCCGGACATTTCGGAACGGTATGGAAGCATTTTGTGGTTTTTCACAAAAAAAAAAAAGTGGTCTCCAGTGACTTCAATTGACTTGGATTTGTCTTCAATGCAGTTTTTCCTTGTAACTTGAAAAAATGTTTTGAGGAAGAAAGAAATTCATGGACCCTTAGACTAAGCCTTAAGGTGAGTAGATGATGAGGAATTTTCATTTTTGGGTGAACTTTCCCATTAAGAACACAGTGAGACTAACTTACTCACCATTGAGCTGGAGTTGAATGCTAGCTAGACATGGCAAACCTGCTTCACAAAAATAAAGAAACATTTAAATAATGTTTCAATATAAATAAACTATACTGTCACAAAATAGATTTCTTGAACAGAAGGTAGTCTACCACTGCATTTGTTTGATCACAAAGCAGCCTGTCAAAGCAGCAATGGCAGGGTTTTAGACAGTATTTTCAGTAAATGCTGCCTTGTCTGCTCACCTCCACTCTGCCTCCAGATGAAGTTTCTCATATTTCTGCTCCACCTCTCCCACTGTCAGGTCTGGGTGGAGCCAATGAAGCTCTTCTGATTTGATGTGCTTGAGCAAGAGCCCATAACATCCAGGATATTTAATATTTGGACCTAACCGGCCACTTATCAGGATTGACTGGATGATTGCCTGAAAGATAAAAATCAAACAAATTTATTTACTTAACTGCCATTTCATTTAACATTATCAAGGACATACTGATACTACAAGCTCATTGTCCTCACTTGAAGCAGAAAATGGGCCTGATATCTCTAAATTATTTGATACCTCAATTTCTGACATCAAAGACATTGAGGGACTGAACATAAATATTTCTCATTCATCTCGCAGAATTGCATGACTGAAAGTACCAGCACTCTACTCCTTTGTCTCCAAAAATGACAATACTTGCACCAATTCATTTGAAAAAATAATTCCATATTTTCAAAAACATGATCATGAAGGAGCAGCTTAATTTGATATTAACGGAGCAAAGCTTAATTTCGCTGAAACAACTTCATTCACCACTCCTTACGCTAAGCTATGGCTCCAATTAAGTTCAAATAAATAAACAATTTTTGAATTGAGGTTAGTTTGAGCCCTGCAACTTAAAACTGAAAAAGTTGTTTGTAACTGAGTGTCATCCAATTTTCTCTTTTCTCACTTCTGCCTTTCCACTGACCATTATAATAGCCAAGTAAATAAAACACAACTCCCCCATCTCCCCTTGTACATCAAGCATTGATTTTACATGATTATAGCAAAATTAACGAGACTGAATATGAAGTGAATGAGAAATTAATTTGAACATGCACTCAGTATTAGGCAACACTGCAAAAACAAAATGAAAATGATTATTTTAAATAAAAATAAGCGACAGGAGCGCCGACCAGCTGCGCCATAGGGAGCCATTATAACATGAGCAGAAAAGTTTGGTAAGAAAATTGAAAAACAACGTTTTTGAAATCAGAGTGCTCAAAGCATTTTGTAATTTGTCCTGTAAAAAAAATGTCAGATACCTGTGTGTGTGTGTGTGTGTGAGAGACAGACAGACAGACAGACAACCTACACTCCGCCAGACTGCCACTCTAGTATGTGTGTGTGTGTGTGTGTGTGTGTGTGAGACAGTACTTTTAACTTTAGCGTCAACAGTTTAGCAAGCACACTCTCGAAGTTCATCCTGATGAAACACATTTCACATTCATTTACCATGTGCATTATTTCATTGTACTTTCGTTTTTTCCGTTATTATTTTCCCTAGAGGTACTTGTGTACAGTCTCTTCTTTTGTCCTATCTCCCCTTTGCTTCATTTCACCTTGTTGTTCCTTTATGGTCTCATTCTGTGCTCTGCCTCGGTCATGTCCCACTGCCACTCCTTACCTGCTGCTCTTTAGCCGTGTTCTGTCTGTGTGATTAGTCATTGCAGTGATGTCTGATGTTATATGCATGTACATTTGCTTGCCACCTGCTAGTGTTTCTGTTGTCTTCACATCGTTTCTTTCAATAAAAATTCCTGCAAGTATTTCTGTTGGTATCTGCGCCTGATTCCTCTCCCGAGTCTCTGTGCCAGTTTATCCATTGGTCGTCATTGGAAAGCAATCACACAGCGTTACGTCCTTTGAGTGTCTATAGGATTCAGTTATCATCCTCTCTTGGAGGTGCAGTTATGCGATTGGTGGAAAAGGAAGTAAAAATTTGATTGGTTATTGATAATTCCCTGTTGAAAAAATGCATTTGTGAATTGAGCGATGTCAGGGGAGCTACCACCAAAACACACCCTAGCAACCATCTTGTACAAACCCCAGTTCCAATGAATTTGGGATGTTAAACGTGTCAAACGTGAATAAAAAGAGAATACAATGAAATCCCTTTCGAGCCATAGTCAATTGAGTACACTAAAAAGACAAGATATGTAATGTTCAAACTGACAAACTCTATTGTTTTTTTTGGAAATATTCAGTCATTTTGAATTTGATGCCTGCAACACGTTCCACAAAAATACGGGGACAGGGGCAACAATAGACTGGGAAAGTTAAGGAATGCTCAAAAATGTTTTGAACATTCCACAGGTGAACAGGATATTTGGAAACAGATGAGTGTCATCATTAGGTATAAAGTGAGCATCCTCAAAAGGCTCAATTGTTCACAAGCAAGGATGGGGTGAGGTTCACCACTTAGTGAAAAACTGCATGAGCAAATACTCCAACAGATTAAGAACAACATTTCTCAACGTGCAATTGCAAGGAATTTAGGGATTTCATCATCTACAGTCCATATTATCATCAAAATATTCAGAAAATCTTGAGAAATTTCTACACGTTAGCAGCATGGCCGAAAACCAACATTGAATGCCCGAGCACTTTGGAAAACCATTGTCAGTTAACACAGTTCGTTGCTACATCTGCAAGTGCAAGTTAAAACTCTACCATGCAAAGCAAAAGCCATATATCATCAACACCCAGAAACGTCATTGGCTTCTCTGGGCCTGAGCTCATCGGTGATGGACTGATGCAAAGTGGAAAAGTGTGCTGTGGTCTGACGAGTCCACATTTAAAATTATTTTTAGAAATCCTGGACTTCGTGTCCTCCGGGATAAAGAGGAAAAGGACCATCCAGATTGTTATTTGTGCAAAGTTCAAAAGCCAGCATCTGCTATGGTATGGGGAAGTGTTAGTGCTCAATGCATGAGTAACATGCACATCTGTGAAGGCGACATTGATGCTGAAAGGTACATACAGGTTTTGGAGCAACATATGCTGCCATCCAAGTGACGTCTTTTTCAGGGACATCCCTGCTTATTCCAGCAAGACAATCCCAAGGCACATCAGCATGTGTACATCCACTTGGCTTTGTAGTAAAAGAGTATGGGTAATAGACTGGCCTGCCTGCAGTCCGGACCAGTCTCCCGTTGAAAATGTGAGGCACATTATGACAACAGAGACCCTGGACTGTTGAGCAAAGAAGTCGTACATCAAGCAACAATGGGAAAGAATTCCACCAAAGCAGCTTCGAAAATTAGTGTCCTCGTTTCCCAAACGCTTATTGAGTGATGTGACACCGTGGTAAACATGCCCCTGTCCCAGCTTTTTAGGAACGTTTTGCAGGCATCAAATTCAAGATGAGTGAATATTTCTAAAAAACCAAGTTTATCAGTTTGAACATTAAATATCTTCTCTTTGTAGTGTCCTCAATTGAAATAGGTCAAAAAGGATTTGCAAATCATTGTATGCTGTTTTTATTCACGTTTGACACAACGTCCCAACTTCATTGGAATTGGGGTTTGTACAATCTTGCAAACACCTAGCCACACACTAGTAACCACCCTACAAGCCCAAATAACCACCAAAAAGCAGCCTCGCAACCACTTTGTACACCCTAGTAATCACGAAGAAATACCCTATAAACCACCCTTGTACACCCCAGCAATAACCTAGAAACACCCAAGCAACAAGGTTGTACACCCTAATAATCACCTATACACACCCTCGCAACCACCAAGAAACACCCAAGGACCCACCTGTGTGCCAAAGCAACCACAAAGTAACAGCCTCTCAACCACCCTATATACCCTGGCCACCACCGACTGCCTGGCAACCCCTAAAAAACAACCTGCAAACCACTCTGATCAACCAAGCAATTGCCTAGCAACCACCCTGCACAACATACAAACTACCTAGAAACAACTACCAACTAGAGCACTCGGCAATCGAGCACATGTATCCCCCGTAGGCCCCCCAGTTGGGCCCAGATGGTCCCAGAGTACCCAAAATTATTAGGTGTCGTGAACTTACCATAATACATGTCCCTGCAAAATTTGAAAAGAATCGGTGCACTTATGTGGGCTGTAGAGCGTTCACATGAAAATCTCTGCGGACGCGGCGGACACGTGACGAGGCCAAATCCATAGTATCCTCGAACTTCATTCGGGGGATACGACTACCCTCCACACTTTATCAACCACTAAGAAATGTAAAGAAACCACCCTGTACACCCTAGCAACCACCTAGAAACATTATAAAAACCACATTGTATACCTGATCAACTACCTAGAAACAGCCCAGCTAGCATCTTATACACCCTAGCAACAACCAAGAAACAGCCAAGTAACCACCGCATACACACTGGCAACCACCTAGAAACAGCCTAGCAACCGTCTGCAACCAGTTTAGGAACCATCCTGTATGCCCTAGTAAGCACCCTGTACACCCTAAAACAAACAAGAAACACCCTACCAACCACCCTGCACACCCCAGTAACCATCTAAACAGCCAAGCAACCACCAAAAAATTATCCTAGCAACACCTTTTACACCCTAGCAACTACTTGAAAATGCCCTAGCAACCACCCTGTGCAACCTGGCAACCACCCAAACAGGCTAGCAACCACCAAAAAACACACCACAGGGCTCGCAAACTTTTCAAGAAAGTAGCTGCCCTACGGGGAACTCACAGTAGAATTTTGTTTGCCATCTGGCCGCCCACCTCAAATCCAGTTTTCATAATTTTTATCCCCACAACACATATTTTCAAACAAAACTGTGCCCAGTCTGATTGACGACAATAAAGTTGTAGTTCCAAACTCAGCCAGAAAAAATCCATTGTTGATTTAAATTGACCAGTTCACGTTGTGGTAGAAAATAGGCTTAGGATATGTTCACAAGATATCTTGTGCATATAAGCTTTCATTTGAGACCAACATTTTGAAAATGAAAACAGGCCCTGATGGTCAAATTGGTGGGTAAAGAGGGCGCCACCTCAGTTATGAGCTGAAAAAAGGTTAATGTTACTCCAAACTGGATGGAGATAGGAGGGTACTTTTGCCAGCATTTGAAAGTCGTTTGGGTGTACTATCAACAAAACAAATAACAGAAGGTACATTCTAAGGACACTTCGGTAAAATTTCACCTGAAATTAGTATGTCCGGCAAACACGCAATCAAAGGGTTAATCACAGTTGTTAAAGTTTCAGCACAGACTTTGAGACATAATAAACATATCCTGTAAGAATCAAGTCTGTATCTTTCTTAGTTTATATAACCCATTGAAAATGCCCATAAACCACAAACAGAAGGTTAGCGTGGGCCATGCCCACTTTTTTGGGAGCCCATAAAATGAGATCGGATAGAGATATTGAACTGGAACCACCTGCAACTTCCTTTGGTCATTACAGGCAACAAAATATAACCATATGAAGCCATTCTGAGAACAACATACTGGGAGTACCCCTCATTTTAGGTGATTCATATGAAATGGCAGATCCCGGATTTTTTCGTCCCTGAATTGTTCGTCCCTGAAGGTCTAATCCCCATGGATTTTTTGTCCCTGGACTCTTCATCCCTGGCATCTTCGCCCCCAAGAACTTTTCAACCCTGAACTCTTCGTTCCCAAGCACTTTTCATCCCTGGATTGTTCATCCCCTAATGATAATGAAACGTGCCCCCATTGTAGACAAACAGATGGACGGACTGACGACAGACAGTTTACCATGATCTAAAGATTAGGCTTAGGGTTATAATGCAGGTAGTGGGCAAAGCATTGTTGGGGATGAACAATTCAGGGACAAAGAGTCCGGAGGCAAAAAGTTAATCGGGCCATAAAGTCCACAGGGACAAAGAGTCCAAAGTTAAAATTCCTGGGGGATGAAACTTCGGGGATGAAAAATTTAGGAATGAAAATGCCAGGGATAAAAAGTCCAGGGATGAAGAGTCCTAGAGCCATCATACCTAATATATGAGGTATAATGTGAAATATGAGGAAATATCCAAGCAACCACCCTGTACACCCTAGCAATCACCTAGAAACACAACCAATCACCTACAAGCACCATAGTAACCAGTCCAGCAACCTCATTGTTCACCCTAGCAACTGCCAAAGCACAGTCAAGCAACCACCCTATACACCCTTGCAACCACCAAAAAACTGCATAGGTACCACCCTGAACACCCTCGGAATCACCATGCATACCCCGGCAACCATCAAGAAATACCCTAGCAGCTTATATTACTTGTTCGGTCAGTGATTGATTAGATGTTTTTTTTTTTTAATAAAAAGTCTTTCTCCCCAATTGAATAATTACAAAAGTAGTTCTAAACAAATGTGTCTTGATTTTTTGTGTTCTTTTATGAGAAAACAGATAAAAAATCCGGTAATTACAGCTGAGCGTACAGTCTTAATTATACATAAAATAGCCGCCATGCTCTGATTTGATACAGTTTGCTCCTTTTGTGATTGATTTATTTTCTTACCCAGAGAGAGTCAACAAAGAGGAAATGGAAAGTTAGCTCATAATTGTTTCTGAGGATATGCACTGCCTTGCACACTTCTTAAGCTTCGCTTTGTTTAGAACGGCAATTCTGCAGTCATGAAGAACGTGATGTCACAACTTTACCACTCCGCTGAATCAATGTAAGTTGCCAATTTTTTTAGGGCTGCAATGAAAACGTCTCACGGATTGGCTAGTCAGTGCTCAATCAGTAAATTATATAAGTATTTTTCATGATAGAACATGCACAATGCTGTCCACTAGCACCAGCTGCCACCTATTTTACTTACTACTGAACCGTCATTGGCTGGCTACTTTTTTCCCAGATTGTACAATGCATTCAACGTCAAATTCTGTTTTCTTTTACTGGTGATATTTCATGGAAAAACCTGAAAGTTCCAACTGACTACAAAAACATTCTTACTGCAGGCCTTCATTTTTGGCGCGAAGGGGTGTTATTTTCGAAAAGTACACTCATACCCCTGCAGTCCAACAGAAAGAGATAGCAAGTGGGCCTGTCCACAGAAATGGGGTACGTAAGGGTGACACACAAGACGAAAAATAAACCAATAAAGGAGAAAAAAAATTCAACCTAATAAGTCACAAAAGGGACCTTGAATAACTTTCTGCAGTCGTAAGGATAATATCAGCAAAGATAACATTGGAACACACAGTTGAAATGGTCATGGCAACACCGAACTTTCTCTAGAGCCTCTATATCTTTCTTAAAGTATGGTCCCCTATACACAATACTCCAGATGAGGTCTGAAGAATGTGTAGTACATATGAAGCATCACCTTCTTAGAATTGTACTCAATACTTTTGGTTGAAGCCACATGACCTGTAGAGGGTGTATCTCAAGTCTGGTGAGGAATGGACTTTGCTTTAAGGAGTTACAGCTCTTCATATCAATTTAAAGGCCACACCATTAAAATTGAGTGGCTTACTGTGGCCACACCTTTCAGTAGCAAAATTCTTTATGCTTTTAGACCTTGGTTGGAAGATGCTGCCTACAAAATTTCATGGGAATTGATTTCACTGCCTAGAAGGTGATAGAAAGTAAAGGTTTCCCAAAGAATTCAAAATGGTGGAAAATTTTCAAATAAAGAAATCAAATTGGCTTACATGGATTGGTTCAGAGGTATCTGCAGAATCCAGAAGAAAAATAAATGTGTTTCTATCACCTATGACATTCTCCCCCATTGGGATGATTGTTGACTGAGGGAGAAACATACCTATTAAGTCTCTGGAGTTCCAAGTGTTTTGTTTCAGCAGGAGAACAAACTGAATTTGTAACATACAAGTGTTGCCACTAAACGTGGTCATGTCCCCCGGCAGATGACGGAAATGACAGGGGTTGGCGTATCACACAAATACACGTTGAAGTCAAAGATGAATAAAATCGGTCAAAGCGTTCTTGAGATATCGCGTTCACAACAAACAGGACGTGATGGACAGACGGCCGGACTGACAGAGCTGAATACTATGTCTCCTGGCCGTAATACACCTTGACACCAAAGATAAGTGGAATCGGTCAAACTGTTCTTGAGATATCATGTTGACAAGGAATTTGTAAGTGGTAAAATGGTTGTAATGACCTTGAGAATAATACCAAGGTCACGTAAATGGAGTGGGCTGTGAGCACCCCCCTTATAACACCTTGACACCAAAGATTAATGGAATTGGTCAAACCGTTCTTGAGATATTGTGTTCACAACAAACAAGACATGACGGATAGACGGACGGAGCTGAATACTATGTTCCCTGCCCCTGTTGCACCTTGAGACCAAAGATGAATGGAATCGGTCAAAACGTTCTTGAGATATCATGTTAACAAGGCGTTTGTTAGTAGTCAAATGGCCCTACTGACCTTGAGAATTATGCCAAGGTCACGGAAATTGACTGGGGTCGGCGTATCACACCAATACACCTTGACATCAAAGATGAATGGAATCGGTCAAACCGTTCTTGGGATATGGCATTCAGAACAAACGGGACGTGACGGACGGACAGAGCTGAATACTATGTCCCCTGCTCCCCTCGCTACCGCAGCGGCGGGGGACAAAAATCCAATGTGGCACCCAAACCATGTCATCAGAATACTAAATTTTCACACAGAAGCATCATTTATTGAAGAGACATCTGGATGGGATCATGGGAGCATATATTGTTGTAAAACCTCCATATACTTTTCAGCATTGATAATACCTTTCCAGATGTGTAAGCTGCCCACGCCACAGGCACGAATGCAACCCGATAACATCAGAGATGTAGGCTTTAGAACTGTGCACTGATAACAAGCTGGATGGTCATTCTCCTCTTTTGACTGCACGACACGGCGTCCATGGTTTCCAAAAATAATTTCAAATTTTGATTCATCTGAACACAGAACAGTTTTTCATTTAGCCTCAGTCCATTTTAAATGAACCTAGGTCCAGAGAAGACGGCGACCTTTCTGGATGATGTTCACATATGGCTTCTTCTTTACATGATACAGTTTTAGCTTGCACTTGTTAATTGCACGGCGAACAGTGTTCACAGACAATGATTTCTGGAAGTGTCCCAGAGCCCATGCAGTGTATTTCAGTGCAGAATCATGACTGTTTTTAATGCAGTGCCACAAGAGGGCCCAAAGATCACAAGCATCCAATATTTACCTTCGGACTCATCCCTTGCACACAGACATTCCTCCTGATTCTCAGAATCTTTTGATGATATTAAAGTACTGTAGATTCCAAGGGGTTTAGTGTGAGAATTGGTAGGAACAAGTATGTTATGCAAGCGCGGGTAGCTGGCGAGCTGGAAAATTTTTGTAAATCTGTGTGCAGAAACTGCCTTTACTGTATAGAGAGATCATCCAAATGAGTGTGTCTCAGTTTTTTTAATTATGCACCGCAAGGTGCCACCAAAAATTTTCACACAATAATTCCACATACATAAACTTGCCACAACTTTAAATGACAGCTGCAAACCATCTAAGCGCACCCATGAAACCCGCTCAGATCTAGTAATCCGGACATTGATACCAAACAAGTAGATATATAACTACATTAGCAAGGCAGCTAACAATCCTCACTATTAAGCATCTTAATATGCAGTAACGCAATTGCAGCCGCGATAAACACCTCAAAATGGACCACCACCCATGAATTGGACAAGCCGCAAACCGAGCATTAATCGGGCTGGATCATTTTACATATACAATTACATGTTTCTTTCATTTCCCCCACTGAGCCAAAGTTGTTTGGGATGTTTTGACTTTAAAAGGTTTTATTTGCTGAACACCATGAGACTAGCTTTAATGCTTTCCCTATAATTCCACAGAACAAGTCATGATTATGACCTCACCCTGATACACCTGTATCCTCAACAGCTTGCTCTGTTTCTCTAGCTTGCTGCTGTGGTTCCTGCATATACACCAAACAAAAAAATAAATGCCCCGTGTCAAATATTTGAGTTTTTATTAACATCAGGGTTATGCAATATATGACACAAATCAAAATTCATTTTTTTAATGACAAATCTTCAGATCACCGTCCATTACATCTTGATATTGGCATCTGCAAAGGAGTGACAATCCTTTGAACACGTTGGGGGTCAGGTTGAAGAAATTGAATGTTCAATATCTTGTGTGTCCACCATTTGCGTCTCTCAGAGCAACACATCCCCTTTGCATGGAGTTGATCAGGTTGTCTATCGTGGCCTGTGGAATGTTATTCCATTCTTCCCGGAGGGACACACGGAGCTGGCGCACATTATCCAGAACTGGAACACGGTCGAGAACACGTCGATCCAGAACATCCCAAAGATGGTCTATGGGCGACATGTCCGGCAAATACCCAGGCCTGTCCAGAAGTGGAATGTGCTCTGCTTCAAGGAACTGCATGCAGACCGCTCTGGCGGACATCCCTGCATCCAGCATGCCAATGGCACGTTCCCGCATGACCTGAGACATCTGAGGCATGATGACTTTGGTGGGTGGCCTTTTATTGTCCCCAGTATAAGGAGTGTCTGAGTACTGCTCATTCTGTCTGATCACCGTCTGGAAATACCACAACCATGTACGGAGTGAAATCACTGCATCACTGAGCAAATGCTGACAGAGAGATGGATTAAAAAATGGTGCACAAATCAAGAGAAATTTCCCTATTGTACAAGTAAAAGTCAACATATGCTCACTTTGAGTAGTTAACTCCATGCGGCATCAATATTTGACATGGGGCATTTATATTTTTGTTCAGTGTAAAATAATTAATTAATTAATAATGGCACCTTCATGGGATTTCTCCACTGAAATTCACCTCATAATTTGACATATTCACCTGGTTTATATTTACTACTGCTGACAACCCGATTAATAACCAACATGTGACAGAAACCAGGTTTAGTTTGCTAGTTGAAACTAGCGAACATAACATTCGTTGACATTATTTTCCGGTAAAAACTCATTTAAGGTAGCTAGCAAGCTTTCACTTTAAGTAACTATCTGTTTCTGACCAGTCAGATCACTTATTCAACCAACATCACACTTGGCATTCAGTTTGGGGAAATATTAGCAGCATGACTTTACATGGAGCGACTTTTTTTTCCTCGCGCTCTCAGACAATGAAATTTCCACAAAAGTAATATGTACCTAAGGTAATATCAATGTATGTCATGAGTTGGGCCATGGGAAAAGTGCTATAATTACGCGATGAAGAAAAATCTTGAACAAATGCCAAATTACGGTTCTCCTCTACGGATAAGCCATTGCAAACACGTACTCAAAGCTGTCAATCATGTTACGCGTCTCAATACCCACTTTGGACAAAAATGAATATTCATGACCTGAATAGCGCGGCCAGTTTACTCTTGTCTTTAAGCCTTCAGATAGCCCCGCCCTTTCAACCATTAAATAGGTTGTCTTGGAGATGTAGCCTCCACAGTTGGGTTGTCTGGAAAGATGATAAGAACGAGTTCGCTGAAATATTGGTAGGGACAATCAGGCTTCCCAAAATATCAGTAGGGACATGTCCCAATCTTCCAAATACAAACATATGCCCTTGGTAAATTCAAAGTCTTCGCAATTTAACATTGAGGAACATTTTTCTGAATTTTTTCCACAACTATTAGATGCAGCTTTTTGCAGATTGGTGAATCTCCGTCTATCGTGACTTCTGAGACACTCTGCCTCTCCAGAATGCTCATTTTATACCTAGTCATGCTACTGACCTGTTGCTAATTAACCTAATAGTTGCAAAATACTCTTCCAGCTGTTTTTTTATTAGTACCACTTACTTTTCCAGCCTTTTGTCACCATTCTCCCAACATTTTTGAGATGTGTTGCTGCCAACAAATGAAAATGAGCCAATATTTTTCAGGAAATGGCAAAATGCCTAACTTTCAACATCTGATACGTTGTCTATCTTCTATTGTGAATAACATGTAGGTTTAAGAGATTTGCAAATCATTGCATTCTGCCTTTATATACAATTTACACAGCATCCCAACTTTTTTGAAATTGGGGTTGTATTTTAACCTCTTTACCCAGCCATCAGATGGTTCTATCCTTCAAAACTGATGTTTCATTTTCTCAGTCCCAGAACTTAAGTACTCCTGTTCCTTATGTGCTGAATTCTTGTAAAAGTTCTCCACAAAATGATTGCGCAATAGACAAAAAAGTATCGCAAAGCAAACTAAATTGAAAACAAAAGCAGAGAAAACCATGTAAAATGAAATCCTTGTTTTACATGGCGGAAAACTGTCGACAAAACAACAGAAAGCTTTTAAAGAATAAAAGGAAATGTATTACACCACTCCTGTTCATTAATCATTTTTTCCATTTTCTCTTTAGTCATGTCCGAACATATTCCCCTCCATTGCTCGTTGAATCCATTGCTAGCCGATTTATGGTTTATCCCCCAAAATAATACTTTTCTCTTGAGATGAGAACAAAAACAATCCAACAAAATACATAGTGCAAAAAGTATCAGTTTTGCACAATTGAAACAAAATGCCTTTGATACTTGAACTGTCAAGTTTCTTCTAAGGCCTCCACTGAAAGTTTGGCAGTGGCATGACAGAGGCCTCAGCTGAAGGAGCGAAATACAGTGTTACACTACAAATTCAATACATTAAATTTAGAAGGGTGCTGTTCTGCTAATTGTAAAATAATCAATGGGAAATGGGGAAAAGACTGAAAAACAGCACAGAAGAATTACCAGAACTGTGAAACAAGCATTAAATGACAACTATAGTCTTAAAAAAAAAAAAAACTGGGGAAGCCTGGTGTCCCTCGGCCTCCAGGAGAAACCACCATGGCTGAGGGGCCAGTGTGTCTGCAGGTTTTTGGTGTTCACAAACAAGTGATTAATATTACCGCACAACTTTCTTTCCAGTGAATTAACAGCCAATAGATTGAAAGTTGACCACAAGCCAGCAGACATTGTAGCCCTCCAGGAGTTTCACATTTCTATTTTAGAAAGTACTAAAGAGAATTCCCGGGCGACAAGTTGGAGATGCCAATGAAAGGTACTTTTTCCTTAAAAGAAGGCTTAGAAATTGTAGAAACATGACTTAGAACATAGTGCGCATCGCTGTTGTCTTGATTTCCATATATAAGTGAAGCAATGACAAGGTAACCGAACACAAATGCTGGACCATGGTCCTGAAGATTAAGACATGGCATATCCATGCCCTTTTACCTTGTTTTCTAATTAAATTGAGGTACTCCATAAAAGCAGGACAGGTTTTCAAAATATCGTTCTGTTCTGGAATCTCTTACCCTAATTTCCCAAGAGCTATCACATTTGACAAGTTTGAAGTTCTTGCCCGGGTTGGAGCTGTTGCTGATGAAACAGACTTTGAGGATCTTGACAGGGCCCCCAGTCCCAGAACCTGCCCCATCAGAGCCATAATCTGACAACTCCTGGCCTGCAGTGCTTGGCAGCCTCCAGGACAGGGTGCTGGTGTCACCCGACATGTTGTCACGTCTGATCACGGAGACAGCCACACCATCACACCCGCACCCTGAGGACCAGAGGACAGTCACCAAAACTTAAATGTAGAACACACATTCATTTAATAATAATGACAGTAAAAAGGGGAAAAAGAATGAAGAATGATGCACCAATAGAGACAAGTTCAGACCAAACATGGATGAAGGGATGAAGAATGTGTACAATCTATATTAAAATACCAATATTTATAATGTTAACCCTTCCCAGTGGTTGTCTTTCAGATAAACAAATAAAAACTTATATTCAGTGTCTTATAAAGCAGATACACTCAACCAAACAATGAAACAATTTCAACAATCCATAAAATTACATAGATAAAAGCTCCTGATTTATTTGAAATTGAATTTGAAAATAGAGGCTTAGTAAATTAATCTTGATTAATCACATTTTTATCAAATATCAATATTTGACACAATAAGTTTTTCCATTCAAATAAATTTTGATTGATGACTGAATCAATGAATAGACATATACTGAACATAAAAAACAAAAATGTTTATTTTTCCATCTATATTTTTCATCTGTCTACTACATTCACAGATTCGTGCAAACCAAGTGCAATTATAGCCATTATATTCAACATTTTAAGATTTTAGGTGCATTACCGCCACCTACCGGGATGAAGTGCGTACATCGGTGTCACCGGTGCACCAGAAATTAAGGAACTGAGAACGGTACGATTAAATGTGTCATTATTGTTTGTTTTTTTTTTTTTACGCATCATTTTTTTCTGTTATTAATTCATTGAAATTAACGCGTTAAAATCCCAGCCCTAGTTTGAACAATTTATTTTTCTAATTTCTTAACACAAATTTGATTTAAATGGAGCAACACCAACGAAGGGAGCCACAAGGAAGTTGCGCAGAAACATCCAGTTCACTGCTCAGGCAGGGAGGAGAATGTTGGTTATGAGGTTAATATCAAGTCATAAAGCCACTCATACGACACATGATGAAGCACAATCACAACTGCAGTATAATTGCTGCATGAAAATTTTAGAATTCCAGTCAATTAACAACTTCATTATTGAAATAATAATTCATAACATAATGGCTTTCAATAAAACTAAACTTTCAAAATACATATTGCAGCAATATAAATTCTGCTTCCTCAGCCTTGTCCAAGATTTACTTTCTCTTTCTCATTTGCCGCTCCCTTACTTTCAGTTGCTGCTCTAGATAGGAGTTGTTGCCCATACACTCAATTTAGCATCATCATCATTATCATCATCATCACCTTTATTCCAGTACGGGGTTAAGGTCACGGTATTTGTTTTCTTGTAGATGGGACAAAAAAAAAAAACTCACTGTCTTCTGCATACGTCCCTACTATAGTTCTGTGAGATGTTCTGCATTTATTTGGAAGACATGAACTACAATTGTATGAACTACAATTGTGCTGAAGCAAAATGATATCACTTCTGTGTAAATGACTCTTATGTCTTAAGGAAGCTTTATTGTAGATGGGACAGCTTGTGACATTGTTTTTCGACCCTTCGTGGAAAATCAAAATCCCTGATCTGTTGAATATTTTCAAGGAACAAGTTCAATTGATCTATGAAGTAAAGTAACTGTCCTACAACATGGAGAAAAAAATTTTGTTCAATCAACAATATTAAGATAATGAGACCAAAAAATGAGATTTGTAGATGGGACACCCCAAAAGTTACTAGATGAGACAGATATGGGATGCAGGCAATTCTATGAGTTAACGGGAGTTGACAGGAGTATAAAGCACTCAGGTCAGTGCAAACAAGATGATGACAAGAACAACATCAACAAAAGAGTCCAAAAAGCAATTTATTGTAGAACAATCAACGAATTACAACTACTAATTAGGCTTAATTAGAAAATAAAAAATACATGTCATTTTCTTCTTGATGACACACAACCTGCTCACAATACAATACAAACTAATAAATATACCCATACACCATGATTCTATATGTCATATTTTGCAAGTTACTAAACTCTGTGGCACTACTTGTTTGCACCGTATAAGTATGTTTGCCACATCTCCATTCATAAGATATGATTTAATCCAGTGCACGAACTTTCCTGTTCAGTGAGTGAGTTTTATATCGAGGTGAAAGTTGATGAAAATGACCCCTTTGATCTGATCTTGAGTTAGCATCAATAGTACCCAAATCAATAGATCAATCAGTGGTCAACATTTTGTCTGATAATTGACTCAAAGTCACATCAAAGCTTATTAAAAAACTGAGTACGTCGTTGAGAAAAACCAGTATCCGTGAAAAAAATTATTTGTGATTGTATTTAGCCTAATTAGTATTAGCTAATTATACTAATTAGCAGGTTTCTGGTAATATTGCATGTGATCAGATCAACAATAAGCTGTAAGAAGAAAAAAGATTGAAAATTGAGGAAAAACTAATTTGTGATTACTAATTAGCATTTACTAATTAGACCAATTTACATTGTTTTAGTAGCACATATCATCAGATCAACTAAAAGCTGAAATATAACGATATGAATATATTAACTCTCCTAGACACTAGAATTTTAAAATCGTCCCATCGACAGAGATGTCCCATTTACAAGCTTGTCCCATCTATAATCTGTAGACGTGACACATTTTCTCTATTGTTTTACTGAAACACAATTATTTTCTGAAAATGTCAACTATATGTCAATACTATCCATTATATACTCAAGTAAAAGGGAAAAAAAGATGATTTGATTTGAAACCAAATTGTGGCTCTGAGAGAAACTTTTGTATCTCAGAATCTAATATAGCATTAATCAACCGCTTAATTCCTCGGTTTAAGCACCTTCCAGTGAATTGTAAACATCAATTTTTGTATAGAGAATGTCTCATGTGATGCCCAATCAATGTGCAAAATTTGAAAGCCACAGCTACTGTGCCTTGGCTATATAACAATTAAATCATGTGTCCCATCTACATACCTCATTAACCAATATTTCTCAATTAATGCTCTTATATCTTGAGAGAGAAACAAGATATGAACAAACTGATTCAAAAGGTTCAACCGTTTTGCTTCCCATATACTTTAAAAAATTAATACTATCTGACAAAATTTTTTTTACAATCGTCGCAAATACCGTGACTGTACCCTATATAAGGCCTTGGCCCACAGTACAAACAGATAACAGATGTCACCATGCTGGGTAATACATGATATTAATACTAAATGTAAGCATATAATAAACAGATTCAAGTTCCTTTATGATGGTTGATTTCTAAACTCCACAATTTTCAATAAATAATGTCCTAGCCATAATGAAACCTTCTTGTCATTACACTTCATCACATTTACAAAAGTATTAGCACAGCAATGTCCAAGAACATGAGGTGGAAAAAATTGATTTCTTAAGGTTTCATAACGTGGACATACCATCAATATATGATACTCATTTTCAACATAAAACTTATTTTCACTATGACAGAACATACAGAATCCTTTACAATAATCAACATTATCATGCCTTCCAGTTTCAACTGCCAGCTTAAAATTGTTACATCTCAACTTAGTGATAACAGTTTTGTAATATAATATAAAGGGATGCCTTCCAACAGATACTTCTCAATATTTAACAAGGATTTATACTGACTATAAGTCTTTTACATTTTACTGACTCCATTGCATCAGAGTACCAATTTTGATACAAACAATCAGACAGTCTTTGCTTGAAGGCATAAATGAAAGATTTCACATCACCAATATCTTGGCTGATCCAGGTTACACCATATCCAAATTGGAACAAAATCTCTTGAACCCGAGATGCCCAAGTGACTTGTCCAACATTATCCAGGTCTTTGAGCATAATGTATGACTGATACTGCACTCTGCGTCTATCTAAGTAGATGACGCGACACCAATACTTAATTAATCTCAAAAGATAATTGTACTGCAGGGGGACTTTGCCACACTCTCTGAGTGCCAGAACATGATAAGTATTTTTGCTTAATTTTTAATATCCTCTTACAAAAGGAAACTTGTGTCTTTTCCGCAATGTAGGAATACTTAAAACCCCAAACTTCAGATCCGTAACAAAAAATGGGTGAAATCGTAACATCAAATCATTTAAATGCATCACTGATGGAAACAAAACCAAATTTACGTTGATAGCCATACAAAGACATCAATGCTTTATTTGCCTAAGCAGCGAGACAGCTCTCTGATTTGGACCAAGAAATAATTGGGGTAAATACATTTCCCAAATATCTGTAATTATTAACCATTATAATTATAATGATTAATTATTCATTTTTTTCCCCTTTAAAGTACCACTTTTCATGACTTCTTAGTTTTTTTAATGTTTAACTTCATACCCGTGTCATCACAAAATTTCTCAAGTACATTTATTTTTCTCTGTAACTGAACA
This sequence comes from Gymnothorax reevesii, assembly GCA_029721435.1. NCBI lineage: Eukaryota > Metazoa > Chordata > Actinopteri > Anguilliformes > Muraenidae > Gymnothorax > Gymnothorax reevesii. The sequence goes on from CM056576.1 coordinate 61,012,737, forward strand.
ACTGTATCACACAGCCGCTGCATCATCTGCAAATAAGAGTGCAGCCACTCTTCATGAAGCAGGGAAATGAGATAAGGACTTCTTATCCTTAGCCAATGGTATCAAAAGGTATTACTGAACAAATTTTTATACGCATCGATAAGCCAAAATAATCAAATCACAGATGCAGCAAATGATGTTATTGCTGAGAATTTCAAGAACATTTACAAAAGTGTATTGCACTTTTTAGCTTGCAGACCAGTCAAAGTGCCTGATTCTAACCCCAGTCGAGGTTTAAAAGCACCCTCAATGGCATTGAGCTACAGAACTGGACTGTGGATCAGTTGAGAAAGGTCACCGCTGGTCCAGTGAGTCCCATGTTCTTTTACCTGTGCTTCAAACTGATTACATGTGCACCATTAACTTGGGAACACATGGCATCAGGACGCACTGTGGGAAAAAGACAAGATGGTGGAGAGAGTGTGGTACTCTGGTATTGCATTTCCACAGACACATCCCGAACCTCATTTCGAGCCCTTCCATGCGTTTTGACTGAAAATAAATAGCTTTGAAATCCAAGAAGTTGGTTTCCAGCCAGAAACAAACAAGTGCACCGCCTATCGGCGAATGTCATATTGCTGCGCAATACTAGTCCCCTACCGGTGTAAGCATATTATATTTCCTAAAAAGTAGGTCAAAGTGACCTGAATAGGGTACATGACACACCCTCTCCCCAAGATGCATCCACACACCAACTTTGATGTTTGAGTGCAATCCCATAGTCCCCTCCGTTACCGGTAGGGGACTAAAAATATCAGGTTCTTTCAGCGAACTGCGATGACGTTAGCTCCAGCATTGGTTTGTTGACATGGTTCAGAAGAAAGAATTCTGTATCCACCCTCCACTTTTTTGGCTTTTTATTTGCCTGTACAATTTTAAAAGTTAGCGCCAATGTATGTTAGGGGTTTTATCAGTGAGAAGGGGGTTAGAATTTTATATTAATATTTAATATCACGAATGCATTGCATGCCACGAGACGGGCGCGATCGCGCCAGCACCTGTAAACGCCCGTCAAGTCTTCGTCAGTGGCGCGATTTAACATACCCGTCAGTCACTTCAGGGGCGCGCCACTATTTAAGATACAACCCCAATTCCAAAATAGTTGGGACAAAGTGTAAATGGTCAATAAAATCAAAACGCAATGACTTCCAAATCACACCAGCCTATATTTTATTCACAATAGAACAGAGAAAACATAACAAATGTTAAAACTGAGAAATTTTACAATTTAATCCACAATATGAGCTCATTTCAAATTTCATGGCTGCTGCAGGTCTCAAAGAAGTTGGGACAGGGGCCTGTTTACCACGGTGTAGCATCCCCTCTTCTTTTAAACACAGAGTGGAGGCGTATGGGCATTGAGGAGTAAAGTTTTTGAGTTTAGCCTAAGTTTAGACTTCCAGCTGCTGGAGAGTTTTGGGTCTCCTTTGACGGATTGTCAATCTGTGAAAGATCAGGACTGTAGGCAGGCCAGTTCAGCATACAGACTTTTCTGCTACAAAGCCATGCTGTTGTAATAGCTGCAGTGTGTGGTTTTGCATTGTCCTGCTGAAATACACAAGGCCTTCCTTGGAATAGATGTCGTCTGAAGGGGAACATATGTTGCTCTAAAACCTTTATATACCTCTCATCATTCATGGTGCTTTTTAAAACATGCAAGTGTCCTACACCATATGCACTAATGCATCCCCATACCACCAGAGAGGCTGGCTTTTGAGCTGAATGCTGATAACAGGAGGGGTGGTCTTTCTCATCTTTAGCCCAGAGGACACAATGCCCATGATTCCCAACAAGAATGTCAAATTTGGACTCGTCTGACCACAGGACACTTTGCTACAGTCCACTTTAAATGAGCCTTGGCCCACAGAACACAGCGGCGCTTCTGGATCATGCTCAACAATGGCTTCCTGTTGGCATGATAGAGTTTTAGGGGGCATCTATGGATGGCACGGCGGACTGTGTTTTCAGACAGTGGTTTCTTGAAGTATTCAATGACATAATCATGCCGGTGGGTGATGCAGTGGCGTCTGAGGGCCCGAAGATTACAGGCATCCAGTAAAGGTCTTCAGTCTTGTCCCTTATGCACAGAGATTTTTCCAGTTTCTCTGAGTCTTTTGATGATGTCATGCACTGTTGATGATGAGACCTTCAAAGCCTTTGCAATTTGACATTGAGGAACATTGTTTTTCAAAGTATTCCACAATTATTTTTCGCAAGCCTTCAGAGGTTGGAGAGCCTCTGGCCATCTTCACTTCTGAGAGGCTCAGCCTCTCTAAGACACCCCGTTTATAGCCAATCATGTTACACACCTGATGTCAGTTAACTTAATTACTTGCTAAATGTTTTTTCAGCTGATTCTCTTCGATATTAATTGCTTTTTCAGCCCTTTTTTGCCTTTGTCCCAACTTTTGACACCTGCTGCAGCCAGAAAATTGGAAATAAGCTCATTTTATGAATAAAAATGTTAAATCTCTCAGTTTCAATATTTTAAATGTTATCTATGTTAATCTATAGTAAACTAGAAAAGCACTCAGAGAGCGCAGAACCTCCGCCAGGGGGCAGCAAAGCCAAAAGCACGGTGATTGGAACTCCGGCCCATTGGAAAGACTTGAAATCTTGAGCTTTGGCGTATATCTCAGCAGTACTTTGGCCTAGATATGCTAAAATTTAATCACCTCTTCCTTGAGTGAATACCCACCTACCCTGAAAATTTCGTCAAAATCCGGCTATAGGTTTTTGAGTTATGTTGTACACAAACAAACAAACCAACAAACAAATGGCACCGAAAACATATACCTTCTGGCGGAGGTTAATAACATATTGGCTCATGTGATCTGAAAGTCATTGCATTTTGATTTTATTCACAATTTACACTTTGTCCAAACTATTTCTGAATTGGGGTTGTATAAGGATTATGTAGCAGACACAAAGATGTAGGGTTTGTTGCCGTTTAATTGACGTGGTACTTTATGTCACAATACAGAAGACTGGACGACTATCTAAATTTTCATGAATTTGTGGGCTGGTTAAGTTTTGCAGGAAGGTATGCATATGAATTGCTGTATATATATACTACAAACTTAAGCTCTATCTGCCACCATTTGGCCTCTGCAAGCCATTTTGCAGATTCTCCCTAAGATCCAATGTTAAAGTACAGCATCCACACGAGACGGACTTCCGTCGATTCAATCAAAATGGCACTCACACTGTACATTCAGGGTATCAAGGTGCGTTGATTGCCTGATCTAGAAAACATTTTTTCTGATAATTTATGAGAGATTTATTTTTTATTATTTCAATTTTTCAGTCCCACATTTTAACATTGGGGCTGAAATTTAAAGGGCCCATAAAACGGACAAAAACAATTAAATCAAAAATCAGAGAAAAATATCTGGAGATACAGTCTAGTAGTATGTTATGGCAAATTTACAGGAAAATTCATCAGGCCAAAAAAGATTTAAAATATTCCAGATGACAGACTCCAGACAAAATAAAAACACAATAATGGCTTATTGGCTGATAAAATGAAAAAAAATCAGTGGTTCACAGCACAATAACTCCACGATGATATTAATAGCACTAGAAGAGAAGAGAGGAAAGCATCAAATGAAAGTAAAAAGTATCAAGATCTACTATTTCCAAACGCCTGAGTGAAAATGATCTCATTGGCTGTGATATCAAAAAAAAGACTTAGGTTTGCCAAGAAATTCAAGGATTGGGCACCAATGGACTGGGAAAAAGTCCTTTGGATCGATGAATGAAGGCAGAACTTCTGTGAGCCGTAGAGTTGGAGAACATTTCAAAATGACTGTTAACCCCTGACGAGAAACATAGACGTAATATGCTTTGCGGTTCAGTTTGCTCAAAAGGAGCCGATGAGCTCATCAAACCTACGGAATCATGGACCAATAGAAGTATCACAGCATCCTTGAGAGGCACACATTGCCATCTGGAAAGATACTGATTGGCTGAGGATTCTATTTTCAACAAGATAATTACCCTAAACACACTCCTAACTTGGGCAAGAATTACTTCAGTTGAAAAGAAACATCTGGTAACATAACAGTTATGACTTGGCCTGCTCAAAGTCCAGACCTCAATCCATTGAGCAAATCTATTGTAACATCGAAAGAATCTCTTTGAACTGAACTTCAAACCATGGAATGGTTTAACGAGTGATGTAATAAAAAATATGTGAAAATTATGCTTGCCAGACAAAATTCTCTGATCAAAGCTAAGGGTGGCTGCACTAGATATTGACCTTTTCTCTTAAAAATACATTATTATTTTTGTTTTTGTAATATATTGTTATCCATTTACTTCTATTCATCTATATGATCCATAATTACAAGACATAAAGACTTAGTACTTGGTTTCTGATTTATCTTGATTTTGCTAAGTGTATAATCATCACTGCATACTACTATATATTTACTTATAGGACAGCATTTATTCCTTGGAGGAGCAACTCAATGATGGAGTTTTATCTCATGAAGTGTGAGTAAAACTGTCTTTGTATGGTGTAGCGCTATCTTACGTCTAGCCAGCTAGCTAACTAGCCAGATAGTTCTTATTTTCGGTTTACCACCATGATCACAGAGCTAGTTTGTAACATTGGGTAACAAGAGTAGTCGATTGCCTTTGCTTCCAATGAGCAGGTGCTGGAATTTCACTTAATGTGGCGATCTGTTTTAGGATTTATACCACATTAAAAGAAACAGAATATTTCAGATACTACTGTGTTAGTGAGTTATAGTTGCTCCTTATAGGGTGTGAAAAGTGTTGTTACAAGCTTGCATTTCGCTTGGATGATTGGAATTGTAAACAGCAAGCTTTCAGTCTGAGTGAATGTTCTGATCATAAAGTAGGCAGTGCCTTTAATGAGTATCTGTGTTTGCGGATGCGGCTTTGTAGAAAAAATTGTTTTGTTACTACAAAATAATGCATGATTCCTGGTACAAACTGAAAGTGACCTGTAATGGTGTAACTGTTCCAGTTTGCCATAATTAAGGCATGTTTGTGAGTGGACAGGTGCCCACAGTACCCTGAAAAACTTTTGAGTTTCTTGTTAACGTAGTTTGTCTTTTTTGTTACCATCATTGAGTAACAAAAAAGACAAATTGGTAACACAAAAGACAGGTATGAGGCCACAATTAAAAAACAAAATCCAGTTCATGGACATATAATTTTGATGAAACAAGGCTAAGGCCTAGGCCTACTAGGGGTGCAGAAATTTGGATACCCTTGGTTTGAATGTCTGTTACAATTAATCTCCAAGTAATTGAAAGCAAACCTGAGCACTAAATGCAACAAAGTTAAACATGGCACCTTTCTACTCATTTAAATGCAAGGTTTCTTTCCATTTTAATTTTTCTGAGTTTTTAAATGATAAGAAAGGAAAAAGGGCCCTGTGCAAAAGTTTGGGAAATCTTTTGGATTATTGTTTGTTACCTTTTAAGAAGATGATTAGGCCCAGACTAAGCCCAGACCTAGGTGATTTACTCATTAGAGCTTCACTGAGTTAGGTGAATATAATTCCAGGGTTCCTAATTCCTATAATAATTCCTAATAATTCCTATAAATTCTGAAGTAACTCCACGCCTTCTAAAGTATCCTACTGTGGTTTCTGGTGTTAAAAACCATGCATTTCTCTTAACAGTTGTCCAAGGATGTCCAAATGAAGATAATTCACTTCAACCAACAAGGAGAGGGCTACAAAAAACTCTTGCAACGTCCCATTTCTGCTGTCAGAAACATCGTCAGAAAATGGAAAATAAATGGAACAACTGAGGTCAGGGCAAGATCTGGAAGACAAAGAAAAATTTCAGATAGAATGGCCCGAGATCTGGGGAGAAATGATCAGAAGAACCCACAGATCACTGCAAAAGAGCTGCAAAAAAAGAGTAGCAGACACAGGTCAAGTTGTTCACAGGACAACAATACAGCGTACCTTAAACAACAAAGACCTACACGGCAGAATTGCCAGAAAGAAGTGTTTCCTATGACCTCAACACAAAATTAAGTGTCTGAAGTATGAAAAGAACCCTAGAAAAACCTCAAGCCTATTGGAACAATGTGCTTTGGATTGACAAAACCAAAACTGAACTTTTTGGCTACAACCAAAGAAGGTACCTATGGAGAAAAAAGGGTGAAGCATTTGTAGAGAAGAACACATTGCCAACACGTAAGCATGGAGGTGGATCCATTATGCTTTGGGGTTGTGTAGCAGCTGGGGGCGCAGGCAATATTGTGCTCAAGACATTCTAGAGGCTAATGTTCAAAGCTCAGAGCAGAAATTGAAGTTGAAGAGACGTTGGGTATTCCAGCAAGACAATGACCTGAAGCACACCTCAAAATCCATCATGAAGTACCTCAAGGAAAGACAGATGAAGGTTCTCGAATGGCCATCACATTCCCGTGACTTGAATATTACTGAAAGTCTGTGGAGAGACCTCAAAATGCCGTGCATACAAGATGCAAGAAGGCTGAAGAATATTTCTGAGCTAGAGAAGTTCTGCCAGGAAGAATCGGGAAAAATTCCAATGACAAGAATTTGTCTTTGTAAAGACACTCATGCTACAGGAACCATCTGCAAGCTGTTATAGTTGCCCGAGGAGGAGTTAAAAAGTACAAGCTGACAGGGTTCCCAAACTTTTGCACAAGGCCTTTTCCTTGTTTTATTATTTTGAAACTTTAAAAAGTTAAAAAATCAAAATTATTCTTGCTTTAAAATGTGAAGAAGTGTGTCATGTTTAACTTTGTAGCATTTAGTGTTCAGGTTTGCTTTCAATCACTTGGCGATAAATTGAAACAGACATTTAAACTAGAGATGCACCGAATATTCGGCCACAGAAAATTTTCAGCCGAAAAAGGCAAAAAAAAAATGCATTTTCGGTTTTCGGCCGAAAGACTTCTAACACCGAAACAATACGCCGAAACAGAATGTTGTGATGATGCAAGCAAAAACCGCGGTCAGCACACGCCTGTCAGCATGTTTTAAATCGGGGGACGCGCACCACCATCACCACGTCATGGCACTAAAGTCCGCGCGTGCTGAATTGCAATTTCTGTTTGATACTGTCTTGATGCATAGCATCAGCTGGTGTTGTGTCCGATTTGGTTGCACATTAAGTACATACCACATAAAAACGCAAAGCAATAATATCCGTAAAAGGCATATAGAATACAAAATGGTAATATATTCTCAAGGCATTTGTGTACCATCAGTATTCCATAATGTAACTCGACAACCCCTGAAAAAAAATATGGAATCACCACACACGGAGGATGTTAATTTAGCCTACCTTTTTTCCTTCATCACAAAGAAGCAAACAACACATGATAAAACAAGTATTGTTTATTAGCTTGACATGCAGGCTTCATTTAACATTTCACTTTGAAAGTGAATGCAAAACATGTAGCAAACGCGCAAATCGCGGGAGATGGCAGAGTATTAGAATTTATCGCTTTACAATGTGTCATCTCATCTGTGATAGGCTACTTTTCCCTTTCCTGAGAACAAAATGCTTCATCACCACCCGTAACGTTATTCTCCGTGCAATTTTCGTCGAATAGGGGCAGCATAAGGCGAATTGGAGAAATATTATGGACAAAGTCGCGGTGTCGTCACTACCGATTGGCCCAACTAGGCACTCGGTGAAAACAATTAATCTTGCGTGTTCGTCTCCGTGTTATCTCATCAACAATTGTCACTTTCTAATCCACTTTATTAGAATTTGTATCTGCGATTTTTCTTTTTTGCGAGTAAATACAGCGCGTAGGAGTTGTTATAAGGTACTAGAGATGACATTTGACGATTTTGATCATCATTGTGTCACAGACGCTAAATATTGCAGGTAGACCCTACTTAGAGTTGAAACAGCACGAGTACTCGCACTCAAGAAGATGATTTCCAAAAAGCCGAGAAGCTAATGCAAAGATTTATTCGGAAAAGAAAGTTAATGTGCAAGGTGAAAATAGTTAAAACCACAAACGTTTCGGTGCTCACACCATCCTCAATGCAAATGACTAAGTGGCAGGACAAAACCATTTAAATAGACCTCACATGACTGAAAAAGACAATTGATTCTAGTCAATCTCACAGAATACAATTGACACGTCAATTATTCAATTACAAGGGAGTATCATCATAGATGACAATTGATTGTAACAATCAATAAGGATTTAAAAAAAAGAAAAAAGAAAGAAAAGAAGAACCAAATAAAACACTAAACGAGAAGAATATCAAAATAAATAAATTAAATTGATGCGAAAGACATGCTGGTGCGCGCTTAAAGAAAACAAGTTAAATCAAAAGAATCATTTAAACCAGCTGGATGAAGTGTGGATAAGCAATAGATCCAACGTGCTTCACACTGAAGGAGTAATTTGTCTATGTACCTTAGTCTATGACTGGGAAAAACGCGGTCAATACCAAGCCAGCTGAGATCAGATACATTATGACGTGCCACCGGAGATTTCAAATCCTTTCTATTAATCGCGCGGTTATGTTTACCACCCATGATGTGCCTTCTTACAACAGGAAGCTGAATAAAAGATCTGATTCTTCTATCACGTTTTGTATCACTTATACTCCGTTGAGTAACAAACTTAAAACCATTATCAAGAGTCATTGGCATGTTCATAACACTGACCCTGTTTGTGCTAATCTATTTCATGATCTACCTCTTTTCATTCATTCCAGGTCCCGTAATTTGAAAGACATCTTGGTGCGCGCTGATAATGATCCTTCTAAAATTCCCGAAGAAAGGTTGGGACGATGCCTCCGGTTTTTATCGCTGCAGAAATTGTACATCATGCAGGGATGTTAGGAAAACTCATACATTTACTAGTTTTGTAACTAATAAGAGCCACACCATTACTAGATTCATTACTTGTGGTTCCAATAACTGAGTATACATTTTGTTTTGTTCCTGTGGACTACAATATGTTGGCTGCACTCGGCGGCAACTTAGAATACGTATCAATGAACATTGTAGCGCAATTAATAGAAAGGATTTGAATTCTCCGGTGGCACATAATTTTGTGGAATTCAATCGTAATGTATCTGATCTCAGCTGGCTTGGTATTGACCGTGTTTTTCCCAGTCGTAGACTAAGGTACATAGACAAATTACTACTTCAGTGTGAAGCACGTTGGATCTATTATCCACACTTCATCCAGCTGGTTTAAATGATTCTTTTGATTTAACTTGTTTTCTTTAAGCGCGCACCAGCATGTCTTTCGCATCAATTTAATTTATTTATTTTGATATTCTTCTCCTTTAGTGTTTTATTTGGTTCTTCTTTTCTTTCTTTTTTTTAATCCTTATTGATTGTTACAACCAATTGTCATATGTGATGATACTCCCTTGAAACTGAATAATTGACGTGTCAATTGTATTCTGCGAGATTGACTAGAATCAATTGTCTTTTTCAGTCATGTGAGGTCTATTTAAATGGTTTTGTCCTGCCACTTAGTCATTTGCACTGAGGATGGTGTGAGCACCGAAACGTTTGTGGTTTTAACTATTTTCACCTTGCACATTAACTTTCTTGTCCGAAAAAAAAATTTGCATTAGCTTCTCGGCTTTTTGGAAGTCACTTTTTGGAGTGCGAGTACTTGTGCTGTTTCTATTTATATTTTTTACTGACGCATCCATTCAGCCCGGATTTGATCAAGGCGCAGACTTTCCTTCACTGACGGAACTTAGGTACTTAGTTGCCATTTGCTGTCATGCTTTAAATTTACAAAAGTAATTCTCAGTTAATGAAATATTTCGCTATTTACTATTTCATCTCCGACCTCACTGCATGAGCTGACGATTCCCACCTGCTGCCGCATACATGCCAACTCTACCGTCTACTGCCAAAAGCGGAAGAGTTGGCATGTATGCATCAGGGTTCCGTCTTTTGACCGCTTTAATTCATGCTTGACGCCGCTTACTTTCCTTTGGTAATATGCGAAATGAAATTCTCTCTCCCTGTTTCATGTTGTGGTTCGAACAACCAAACACTACACCCGACTTGGGCATGTTTTTTTGAGGAATTATTACTTCGTTCGCATCACTTACAATTCGGTTTCACGGGCCATGTGGGTTTTGTTTTCACCGAGTCACCCTGCACCGGAAGTGGGCCCGACTTTCGCTACGAACAGGATCACGGACAAATAAATGCAGCAGCTTCAGTGAATAAAAGCAACCTTGTTTGAAAAATAAGGCAATGCACAGTATATTTATCAAGCTGCCTAAAACAACGCAGGCTTCAACACCACAATCTGAAGACCCGTTTCAGTGATGGAAAGTGAAGCCTGTTGCCTACCGATTATGCGGAAGCGAGTGGTCTTTCGCAGCCGATTCTCTCTGACCAATCAGTGGGCTGCTGTTGTCACGTAACATATTTTACAAATTTTCAGCAGCCAGTAACAGACCAGCCAGTTATAGGCCTGTAGGTTATTCACGAGTGGGGCCAAGTTAAACATTTTATTAATTATATTTTATATTGTGCTTTGTTGGAATGTCAGTGCTAATTCAATATTTTCATAATTTTGTAATTGATTTATTCTTTGAAGCGAGAATATTAATTTATGCCATTGCAATCCCTTGACTCCAGTTAGGTAAGTACACAGTCATGGCCATAAATGCAATGGTACTAAAAATTGGCATAATTTTTTTCGGTGTTTCGGTTTTCGGCTAAGTGTTTCTCGTTTTCGGTTTCGGCCAAAAATTTTCATTTCGGTGCATCCCTAATCTAAACCAGGGGTGCCCAAATATTGGGGGTGCCCCACTGTAAACTAGCTAAGTAGACCACCAGTTCCTGGCAGCGAAACCCAAAATTGCTTTGGGAATATATTTAACACTTTGTTCGATTGATGATGTGATGCTTGCCCCAAGATTACTATCATTATTCGCTCATTCCTCATTATGACCAAAAAAGGCATAAATATTTCAGAAGAACCTGGACTTATTACGTAGTTATTTCAAAAAAGTGATAGTTTTTTTTTTTAATAACTTCTATGTGATTAAATTCTTGGATTTCTGGCCAGTTTAAGTTTATCACATTTTAAATTACTTAACTCCGTCGTATGGAACCGATTCCCTTGCTACTGTAAAATACAGTTTTTACATTGCACTGGTGAACAAGATTGGGGTATAATGTCTTTGTGTCATATGCTGAATTGAAATTTTATTGATTAAGGAGGCAAACATTAGAATTTTGTGTGAGTTACGCATTAATAAATTTTCATATATATTTTCTTAGACGTGGTCTCGGTTGCATTCTGGTGTTTGATGTACAGTAGGTTCTTTTTTTTTCCAATGAATTGTCCATTTTAGATGGCTCTGTTGTGGTAATCAGGGAGGTTCACTTATTTTCCACGGTCAGCCAAACAGAGCAGAGATAAGCAGGAAGACTGACCTGCAGAAAAGTGCTGCTCCCTTTCACAGCACTGAAACCACACCAACGCTCTGATCAACTATGTCAGCCATTAGACCACCTTTGAGTACTGCAGAAATTAGCAGCTTTTGATTCAGAATTTGAAAACAAAAATCTATCCCCAAGTTTACAAATATAGAGAACCACATTTTAAATTCCACTATATCTGAAACACTGATATATTCAGTATTCATCATCAATCATGTTTTCTGCTGTTGCTTTCCATTTGCATTGTGGTGTAGTGTGACTACATTCAGAATATAGAATGGATTCTCATGGCTTACTGCTTCATGAGCCTAACAAACTAATGCACGCAAATCTGTGCCGTTGCGTGAGCCACATGAGTTCAGAATAAGACAGTGATATTTTACGTCATCATTTATATCCGGAAGAAAATGGCTCAATTTTGTGGGGCAATGTATAACAAATCACAAATAAATTTCACCGCCGCAGTCTGAGCAACTGTAGCTAATTTGGAAAAGTATACTGAGAGAGACTTAGGTCATTAAGAATTCAAATGTGAGGATTCCGCAGGCATTTTTAACTGCCGACGGACCGCAATGTTACCAGGCCTACATAATGTTGTACAGTAAAACTTGCGTATAATGGATTCTATTGGACCAGCTTATTTTGTCAGTTCATAATCGATAAGGTGATATTTGAGGGTCCTCCACCTTTCGCCCATGACAAGAAAAGGGTCAAAACTTTCACACAAATGATACTAAAAATAGGACAGAATGCTTGAAGCCTCCAGTAGTATTGTGGTGGATGCAAGGGGGTGTACTAGTCGCATGTCATGAGGTGGGCACTCAAAAAGGGTTGATCTGTGACACGCCGCCAAGAAACTGCTTATTCAAAATATATTTTCTCTACAATTCATTGGTCTTTTATTGTCATTTTGGTATCAAATTGTAGCTGTTGAAGTTCTCTTACATTTGCCACCAACTTTGTTTGATTTGGTGGCATACTTTTGGTTCAGCGGCCTTTTTAGAAAAGCAATAAAGTGGTGGATCAGAGCGGTGGTGGAGCAGTGGCAACCGAGAAGCAGCTAGATTATGGTTATAATGTTCTATTACTCCAGGATAAGGCAGTGTATCTTTTATGAACTGGATGTTATCTACAAAATAAAACAAACCTGGGTGACTTTGAAAGAATATTAAGGGGTCAAGACTAAACAGACTTAACATTTTGTTAAAAATCTTTCAAAACATTCATTAAAGGTGATTTTAAGACCAAAAAACTATCTTTAAAGTTGATTTTTATCATGTGAACGCCTCCAGTGCATTCATTTCGCAACGAAAACGCGATTTTCTCGCATAGCAAAATTTCATAGTTTATCAGGCTTGTGGCGGGCATATAATCCACATTTTTCAAGGTATTGCTCTGAAATGTTCACCATAGTATCAGTTTATGTTCTATACAATTACAAAGCCATTTTTGGGTAGGTAGATACATAGTGTATTTATGATCCATCTGCCTGGCAGGTTCTGCCACCCATTCCTAAAATTCATTCATTCATCTTCTATACCCACTTACTCCTCACTATCCCAGCAGGCTATGGGCAAAGGCAGGGACCCACCCTGGACAGGTTGCCAATCCATCGCAGGGCGCACACACCATTCACAGACCATTCACTCTCACACTCATACCTATGGGCAATTTAGTGTCTCCAGTTAACCTGATATGCATGTCTTTGGACTGTGGGAGAAAACCGGAGTACCCAGAGAAAACCCACGCGAACACGAGGAGAACATGCAAACTCCACACAGAAAGGCTCCAGGCCAGATTCGAACCCACAACATTCCTGCTGTGAGGCAGCAATGCTAACCACTGTGCCACCCTTTCTAAAATTCTATGATCAAATTATTTTAATTAAAATAATTTAAAAAAGAATTACAGGAAAACATGGTACAGTTTCTAAGATATTGTTGCCACAAGATTTCACATTTTTCGCCAATAATGTATGGTTTTTCACAGTAACAAACTTAAAATCAAATTCCATTCTGAGCTTTTTTCAGTTGACACAATTTTTATGTGTTTTTATTGTTTAGAAGTACTTAAATTGAGTGAACTCAGGCTTGACCCCTTCACCAAATAACACTAGTTTTTGTAAAAAGGGTCAATTCCGAGAGAAACGGACCTTAAGTCATGGTGTTCAATGCATTTACCTGTTAATTAAATACATATTACTCTCAATAACATTAGAACGGAATGAGAAAATAAATTTCTCTTTGGTGCTTTTAATTGGGCTGAAGGAATGTAATACGCAGTAGGAGTATTGAAAAATGGACCATTTTGACATTTTATGGCCCACCTCACGGCATGCGACCTACAATTTAAAGCAAGTTTAATGCAAAGTGACACCCCCCCAATTCTCTAAGTTCTTTTAAACTTCCTTCAATGTTGGACATTTAAATAAATAAAAATAAATACATAAATAAACAAAATTGTCATATGAAACAACAAACTTCTGGCCATTTTATGCATTTTCTTTTTTGTTACCGTATAGGTCTTTTTTGTTACTCTGCTATTATATTCTCTTATATTTTCCCTTCAATCTTTTTGTAAAATACTTAAGAAACAGAGTAAAGTGCATCTGAAACCATTTTACCTCAAAAACTTGGTTAAATCTTAAATATTAATACTATTTTGTCAAAAAAAATGGTTACAAGAAAGACATGAAAAATAAAAAAATGCATTTTCTCATTTTCAAAGACAGTTCTTGCATTGCAGCTTTGTAGAATCCTTTGAAATCCACTAAGAAAACAAAATAAGGCCAAATTATGGAGAAAAAAAATGCGTTTGATTTTTCAAAAGTGTCTTTTACGTTACCTGCACACTTGGCTGAAAATTGCCCAAATACTCAGTCACTTAATTGAGACAGATTTAATGAGTGGCGTTCACTAGCCTGAGGCCTGATATAAAGCTTTAAATGGTAATAAATAAATAAATAAATACAAAAATGGTGAGGAAAGTTAAGCTGAAAAAAGAGAGTTGAGTGAGCTTGAAAAGCCCAGTATTCCAGTAAGTCATTCTGCTGCACTCCTAATGAACATTATGGATGAGGTGAACCCAACTCAATACTGGACATTTTAGAGGACCTGGTATTTTTATTTAACTAAAATAATCTTTTCTTAGCTGCTCTGCAGCACAGAGGTTGCCTTGGTATGCTTGATAAACTTTCCCAGGTGGCATGGTCAACAGTATACATGCACTTTGCGTGTTTGATGAGATCATCTTCTTCGAGTGCATTAACCTGCATCAACTGGGAATAACCTGACAAACTATAGCCAGACTATAATGAAAAATACTTTAACAGATATCTGTGATAGATTAAAGAGTACTGTACAGATCTGCTTATCAATGGAGGTAGGTTTATGAGATTGTCTTTCCTCTAGTTTCTTTTGAAGAAGCCAGGAAGAGGAAATGCATCATTGGAAAATCATGAATATTCATGTTGATGCTGCTGCCATCTAATAATAAGCAACACTAATCATTTGTTTTAAAGAGACTAGTATTTTGCAGCGCAATTTTGTTGTAGCTTGTCGGGTTGAATCGTGACAGATGTTTCAGACCCTGGTTTACTTGTGAAGGACGTTATATGTGACTGACATTACCAACTTTATTGCATTCTCAGGCAAGATTAATACTTGATAAGCAACAAATGGATTGTGTTCAACTAACAAATGTGTGAATAACAGTTTGGAAGATTTTTTAAAGCAATATGTACATTTATTTTTTGGAAACCAGTATCATAAGCAATAGAGTATTCTAAATTGTCTGGATATAACTTGTGGCTATTTTCTTTAAGCAAAGAAAGATTTCTCAAGCCATTTTGACCCTTGGGCCCTGCCCCTTAGCCCCTGGGTAAGGGAAACTGTCAAAATTATCATAATATCATCTCTTTGTTGTAATGTCAATCAAGTGTGAATGATTTCCAGTTGAAATTAAACAGAATATACCCAAAAGTATCATTTTCCTATATAAACTATAATAAACTTGACCCCCTCCCCGGGGGCAAACATGGAGCCTGGGGGTCATGAAATTCACCATTTTTATAAAGCACCTCAAGACACTTCCATCTATAAAGATAACTGGTTTCCAGCATATCTAGGTATAAAAAAGTAAATGCAAGACAATAGGCTTGCACTAACAGAGTTGACAATACATAGGTTTGGTCGGTGCGGTCTGTGAATACACTCATAAGAACTTCATTTTGCGTTTTAACAAAAAACGCTTCAGTGAAAGGAAGGAATAATACCTTCATTAACATATGTCAAGTTACTTTTCTACTTCTGAGGTAAAACTGCATCCCGCGGGGCATTTTCCCCTCAAACTGTACAGGCAGTTGCCAAGTACCAACCACAGGTTGTTGGTTTTCTCCAGGTATACTCCAGTTTCCTCCAAAACCTGAACATGACACATCCTTAAATGACCCTTACTTAAGTTGTTGTGTTCACAATGTGGCTTATGATGACAATATAACAAAGCGCAATAACTCCATCAAATTTCATTGAATCGGTCTGGTTTTCAAACTTCTTTGAGATCTTATAGATATAAGTCAGCATGCAAAGTTTCATGAAAATTGACCAATATTTACTAAAATTATTGTGTTCACAAGGTTGCTTATGATAATAATACGACAAAGGGCAATAACTCCATCAAATATGATCGAATCAATCTGGTTTTCGAACTCGTCCAAGATCACATGGATATAAGCCTGCATACAAAGTCTCATCAAAATTGGTTCATAAATACTTAAGTTATTTTGTTCACAAGGAAAAGTTTACGGATGATGGACGACGCACGACGGACGACGCACGATGACGGACAAAAGGGGATTGCAATAGGTCATGCCTTCGGCTCAGGTGACCTAAAAATTGGCTACATATAAAGTGAGGCTAATTCAAGTTTGAAGGTGGGAAAACATGAAAAATGATGTCCTCTTCAAAGCACCATAACTACCTTCGCCACATCATCCCAACTAAAACAACTTTTGTTCTGCAAAGTTGAACATCTGTTCTGTTCATTTCAAGCACTTTTTCCCCCCCGATTTCTGGCAGAAAAATTGGCGAAATCACTAGTGTTGCCTGTAGTTCATTTTAAAGTCTTGTTATGCCCTCATCAGGATTCCAGCTGGAAAATTTAAAATAATAGCCAATGTTGTAGCCAATTCCTTTTTTAAATTGTCACATCTGGAATTTAATAGGCAAAGAAGTTAGTGCCAAATTTGATGATTTATAGCCAGGAAGTCAAGCACAGTCTTTGCCCGATTTTTCAGGTTATTTTGTGAAACAACCTCATATGTCTCAATAAAAATGCCTCTGATTGAATGGTGGGGACCAGGTTTAATTCTAGAATCAATGGTAGTGCTGCGGTTCTGACCATTGGGGATCGTGTGACATTTTATTGAAGCACCCTGTAGACGTCCCATCTCATTGTCATCGCAAAACTGTATCAAAAAGGTAAAAAGAATAAAAAACACAAAGAGTCCTGAAACATTATTTTTTCCTTTTAATTGAACGGTCATTTTTCTAGATAAGACTAGACCCACAAAGCAAAATTGGTCTGGCCCTGTTCTGGCCCACATAATACACTTTCACGGCCCAGTTCTGGCCCTAATACAGCAAGAATGACAGCCCTTTTGTGGCCCAGATTTGGTTTGCCGGAGCTGGCCCACACATGAGCCAGCACATGGCCAATACAGACACAACCGGCCCACAAGTGGCATGTCATCACATAAACGGTGCTTTCATTGCCAGACCTGGCCCATATCTGGTTAGCATACCACTTGTCATGCCAGCAGTTGCCCAGCAGTGCCGGCTTGACACTGGATCCGGGCCAGACCCGTCTGCTATGTGGGGAGGCAGAGACTAATAGAGATTTTTTATAACCTGAAACTGGTTTTGTTTTGGGTTTGAAAAATTGTGCGTTACTACAATTTTGCTGCAGAAAAGAATCAGAACTTTGTAGCTGGGCAGGAAGACAGGTATTTTTCATATAGATGAATGGATCGGTAAACTAAAGACAAAAACCCAAAACAGTTGGACAGCCTTTTTTGTGATGACCAAGTATGCCAGAAATACTCACTCTAGTATGTCTAAGATGCAGCAAGGTGTAGTTTTGAGACGCGACTAAATTTAGCCTCTTGGCTAAGTATGTAGTTTGTTAAACTGGCTCGGCCCATGTACATGATGTAAGCGATGCCAAGATCAGTGCCGCGGTGGTTCTGATCTCGACATTCTTGATGACAGCTTGATTTCTCTATGGAATATCTGCCAAGCTAAACCAGTGGCGGAGTCAGAAGTGGGAATTGGGAGGGCACAGAACATCCGTTTAAAACAATTGTTAGTCCTGACCTGTTCTCCTTTATTTTCATAATTGACAGTAAATTCACTCCGAGTGCACTCCACTCTACCAGGTGCTGCTAGTTGTCCTCGATAAAGTAAGACGACAATCATTCATCTGGATGTGTATTTGCTGCATTTAAATCAGCATTATTCAAAATTGCAAGCCAGCCTACTCTCGCGTGTATGGCTGGAGTTGCATGCTTTTGGTCAGCTCAATGCGCCCTCTGTTTGTATGCATGTCCGTCATCAGCCAGCTAGCGTGCTGAATGTTCCTCCAAGGAAGCCATCCCTAATCCAGGATCAGGAAGACTGCGGGATGTCTCCCCCCGCGGCACCAGGGGGCGCCCCAGCGGCTTCACGGGAAACATATGAAGTTTTACACAGATTGATTGGACACTTTGAAAGACTGCACGTTTATGCGTGCGCTTACTCGGATAGACACTTGGGAAATTTTTATTGTGTAATTAAATGTTAGTACATGTATTCTTGTTGGTTGTAATAAGGCCAGAGAGGAATTCTGGCGCAAAATTGCTGACAGTGCAAATGCCTCTGTAATTTTGCTGACCTCTGTAAAAGTCCTCTGATGAAGGACTAGTGGAAATCACTTTAGTTTCTTGTTCAAATGAAACATAATAAAATTACATTATAGATTGAATATTATCTGACTGATAAATACAAAGAGTGAACTCAGTTTTACTTATGTCTTCGTTTTTGGTTATTTCCAAAAACGGGCTTTTCTTTTATACAGCATAATTTTAATAAAATTGTATTCCACCACTAACCCTAACCCTCGCAAATGATTTCCTGCTTGAACAAATGGTCCCCGGCATAACCCATAGATGGCAACGTGCTTGATTTGATTCTCACTTATTCACTGGAGTTGTTTCCCATTGTTGACATTTGGCCTAATATGCTTGATTCTGACCATTTTCCTGTAGTAGCCAATATTTTGTTAAACCTGAACGAAATAGAGGTGTGGAAAGGCTTGAGTATGATTACAGTTCTGCTGACTACAATGGAATGCGGGTCAATTTTGGGGCCCCTTTTATTCTCTATGTATATAAATGACTTACAGTCTGTTTGTAGTAATCTGACAGACTCTGGTTTGTATGCTGATGATGCAAAGTTTCTTTGAACAATTGCTAGTCTAAATGATTGTATTTCTTCTCAATGTGATATGGATCTCTTGATGAAATGGAGGGTAAAAGGGGGTTTAGCATTTAGTTTTCCCAAGTGTAAAGTTATAACCATCCCCAGAAAGCTGCATCCTATTGTCCTCCATTATAATTTTAGCGGTCAAGTATTGGAAAGAGTAAAGGAGATCAATGATCTGGGTATATTCTTTACATCAGACTTGACCTTCAACAAACATGTTGATGGACTGGCAAAAAGAGCCAATAGGGCATGTATAGTGGTAAACAGAATCACTGCAGCCAGTAAAAGCATCGATTTGCTCAAAACCACGTTTAGCAGTGTGGTTCGCAGTGTTTTGGAATATTCTACGGAGGCCTGGGATGCATCCACACACTGAAATTTATGGAAGATAGAGTCTGTTCAAAAAAAGAGTGACGAGACACATGTTGGGTAAGGATCTTGATTATCGACAAAGGCTAATGAAGTTGGACCTGTGGCCTTTATCATTCCGGCGTGAAATATTAGATTTAACTTTTCTTCCAAAGTGTTTTATTCAAGATTTTTCAGTTCCAGTGGACAGTTTTATTCAATTTCAATCAAGAAGAGGTGACAAATTAATTTTGAAAATTCCTAAGTGCCACAGAGACGTTTTATGGATCCTATTTTAACAGCGTAGTTAAGCTGTGGAATGTTTTACCTTTTTCAGTCAAATGTTCATCTAGTCACACCAGTTTTAAAGCAAACTTGAATGAGTTTAATAAACAGACATTTCTGTCAGATTTAAGTTCAAGCAAAACATGCTCTTGGATCAGTTTTTGCCATTGCCTGTCTTACCACCGTATCTAGTTAATGCTGTATACATGTACGCGTTTTAGTTGTCGTCTTTTATCTTAGGGGCACGTATTTCAGAGGTCTAGAGCCTAATGCGGGTCCCTTCTGTGCCATAGTGTAAAAATCTAACTGTGTGGAACGTTTTATTGTGCAAGTTTATAAACTTCATTGTCTTACTATAAATCCACTTATGGCATAGTAAACATTAATAAATAAATAAACAAAAATAAATAAGTTGCACCATTGCAAATTTACAGTAGTCCTGTGGCATAAAATACTATTTAATCGTTGAATACACTTTGATTGTAGCAGCAGCACTGTCAAGAGGTCATTTCAGCAAGTTAAAGCATGAGAATATTTTTCAAAATAGAACGCCCTATGCTACTTTGCTTTCGTAATAATTTAAATTATTTTAATGATATGCTGTGTAAAATGTATAGCGCGGCATACAATATTCTTGCTCATATTTTCTGCATCACCACCTGAGTATTGTCGGTTCCCGTAGCAAAAAACAGAAACAAACAAAAAAAACCGCAACGTTATGCCTACTGTTCGTGCAACTTAAGTGCCTCTCTTTGCTACATTGCCAATATATGGCTGCATTAGATTGCATAGTAACGAATTCCCTTAGCTGAGAATCTGTAGCTTTCAAAGAGAATATCGTCAGAAAAAGCCAACAGGTCATACCAGTCTCCCTCTGGAGAGAACCGCGGATGTTTCGGGCACCAAAGTCCGCAGGATTATTCAAGAAAGGTGATGCCAACTAAGGAGGCGCTTAGTGATAAGGCAGCACATGTACAGCCGATTACAGCCAAAACTCGGCACATAACCTGCTCCCGATCAGGTTCAGTTCACAGCGCAAGTTACCATGGTTATCTAGCCACGTTAAAAGAGAGGCACCTTCGTGACATTGAAAAGCCTAGGTTTAGGCTCGACATACCTCGCTAGGCCATCTTGCTTCACCTCTTGTTTTTTCTCAGGGCCGCGAATGTCTTGCTCAAGTGCGCGAGGGGTTTCGCTATTGGCCCAGGCCTAAACTCGGTGTTCTGACAAATTTTGCTACCCATCAAAATATGCCACCTCGCGGTTCTGCGCTTGCGCAAATCTAAAATCTCGGGCGGTTTCCTCATAAAATAAGATTTATTTTCAGGGTGCATTTCGACCTGTAAGCGTACATACATTTGCATGTACACGCTGGGGTTTTCTGAAAATGCTGAAATTAGACGATAATGGCGTATATGGGCATATATCTTCAAACAGGCTGATCCAACTCGTTACAAAATATGCGTATGTAATAAAAAGCTAACGAACAACAAAGTTACTTCTGTAAACTGATTCATATTGCAATATCAAGGCGAAAACAAAGACTTAACGATCGCTTTGCATGAAGGTAGCATTTTTTGACAAGGTTGCGAAATTTATCAGAACACCGACTCGAGTACAGGCTCTGAGAAGCCTCTCGCTATTGTTTTGTTTTCAGAGTTGTGGTAGTTTTATCATCGCAACGTACATTTACCTTGCTAAGAATACTCAGGACGTCCAGGGGCCTGTACCATAAAGCTGGAACAACATACCCAGGGTTTCCCTTAAGTTATCTGGCTGCACATAACCAAACTTCCGCATTCCTGCTAAGCGGTACCACGAAGCCAATCAACTAGGTTACCGAACCCAGGGTTTTCCAATCTCGGTATGTGCGCGTTCACATAAAAGGGGCGGTGTTTTACGTAAACGACCAATTGAAAACATGGACAAACCGACTGGAAGCAAAACTGCATACTTTTCCATTGTGGAGCTCTTCATCAAAATATGAAGATAAAAAACATATCATCCTGACAAAAAATATCACCAGCGCACCTGCCAAATACAGAAAGGACAGTTGGCAAAAAAATCACAGACCGTGTAAATGCGTAAGTTAATTATAATGATAATATCACTGCAAATAACTCCCATATGCATGATTGTACACGAGCTATTGCTGTAATAGTGATGATTTAATTTTACTTCTGCCGCAGTAAATCATGACAGCAGGCACTGTGTAGGCTGGTGAGCATTTCCTTTTCTGCTTTACAGAATACATTTGATCCAGGACAAAGCCTTAGCCTATTGGGTAAAGGGAATGGACGTGTCTGCGCTCTCCTCTCCCCCTCTCCTCCCTAACTGTGATGTTAGTTTGATGGGACACTGTACAACCAGAACACACACTACTGTCACCATATTCGAGGCAGCATTTTAGCTACTGTCAGAAATAGGGGTACAGCAGAAGTCAATTTCTGTTCCCTAATGCACATTCAGCACTTATGTACCGTCTAGGGCTAATTATAGGACCTCAAGGTACTTGTGTGAACCCTTTTAGGGTCTTAAAGGTACTTTTATGGTTCCAAAGCAAATAAGTACCCACTTCTGAGGGTACAACAACAGTACCTTTGAAGGTACTGCCCCAGTGACAAACATTTTACCCTTGAAAGGTACAAATAGGTACTTTTTTCTGAGGGTGTAGATAGCATACCTCAGACTGGCACAAAGGGAAGATGACAGTAGTACAACTTCAGAGGTTCAGTAGTTCACAATCCAATATCAGAAATCCCAAAATAAGAAAAGGCACCAGTCTATGGCCTGATTAATATGCACAGCGAACGTCTTTAAAACAACTGAACAGCGTTTGAGTTCTGCTCCACAACCGAAATGACTGAGGAGTCGTGGACGGACAGTCGGACAGACGACCGCACTTACGTTTATATCAGCATTATACGCCGGGGGATAAAACGGAATTGCCTGTAATCGTGGGCCAAAAATGGATTTCTTGACGGTAACCAACAGACACAGAAGATAACTGTAGTATAAACATCACCAGGGAAATGGATTTCAGACTTTCAGTCCTTGGTTGAAACAAAGTATCAATTATGATTCTTTTTTAAGGCTGAATTCAGTTGCCCTAATTCTAAGATCCCCTAAAATGATTAAGTGACACATAAAAAGTTCTGTGTTTTCCTAGTCTAGCTGTGTACATCCATACCTTTCATGCTTAACATCAAGCCAAGATTCAAAGGCAAGTTTTTCAGACATTCATGTTAGAACTTGTCAGCCTGCAACACTTGTTCCAGTAAGAGATAGTTTTGGCCTACCCCACTATGAACACTGACCAACTTATTTCTGAAATAGGCAAAGTATTGGACCAACATCTCAAATAATACAAACGGATACGTGTATGCTTTTCATGCCTCAGTTTGACATCTGCTCGAACTTTCTGATTTTTTTTTTCTGGGGGGGGGGCGGAGAGAGATTATTCACCTTCGGCAAAGTTCGGCAACAAGCTAGTATCAAGTCCGATCAGTATTTCCACTAACTTCGCAATTGCAGCACAGAATTAGTTACAAAAATCCGAAAACTATACATTCCCAAAACAGTGAAATTTGATTTGTTAATTCAGGGTAAAGTAGTGCATTTTCCCTAAACATCAAGCCCCTGGAAAGAGTAGCCTGAGGCCATGGAATGCGCACACTTGTCTCACCTGCATAAACTTGCAGCGCACAGACATTCTAAACCTGAACATTTTTCAAGTGTGTCAAACAATACCGCAATCAGGATTCTTTATCCTTGTCACTTGTACTTCCCTCCCAATTGTGATACATCCATCTTAAAATGTAAAAATAAAACATTTATATATTTCATTTATAAGTCTTGTGTAGCAAAGCGAATGATTCGTGGAACCGAGTCGCAGTTGGCCAACGTGTTCAAGGTGTGCTCAATGTGGCTTACACCAGCAATTAATACCTGAGGCATGACCAACGAGGAAAAATAAACAAAAGGTTCTACTTTTGTTAATTTGAATCGTTAAGAGGTCTATCTCGAAGGATAATTATTAACGAACATACCTGCATGTCACAAAAGTGTGTCGGCGAGTCAAGCCAACTATAGTCGATATTGTTCAATAGTGACGCAATATCGGTTGTAGTCCACAAAAGATTTGTTATGAATAATATTAAAACATATTTCGAATGATGTGGCGTATTACATTCTCTGGATAGCCAAAACCGTGCGGACTAGTCTACTTCCTTCCTTCCGTGTCCACTATTTACTCTAGCCATGCAGGTAGGCAACAACACTGAGGTACATTCCTCAAGTAATAATCGGCCATCATCTGACACTCACCTGATTTATAGTCGTTTCTATTTGTATCTCGTTCCAATAAAATTAGAAAGGCAAAAATAATCCAGCGCTTGCTTTAGTTTAGGTAGCGGAGAAGTTTGCGGCGAACTGTTAAGCCACACCCCAGCTTCTTTTCTCCGGTACTTCCTTATTTCTGCAGTGAAGCGAAATGTAAAAAATTGCCTGGTAAATGATTCTGGCAATCAGCCATAGTGGCGTTCGTCTCAATTCCTTCGTTGGGGCTCCGTGACACTGATACGCGACGCACTTGAACAAACCGCATGAAATAATTTTTATATATATATAGTGTGTGTGTGCGCGCGCGTGTTTTTGTGCGTGCTTCTTGGTGTAATAGCTAAAGTTTGGATATGAATTTACAATTTACGAAGACACAAAACTATCTTAAAATTCCTGGTTTCACGAGTCATATGCCAAACGGTCCTCCTTTTCAGTGGTTTTTGTCTAATGCTATGACAATTTTGTCAGCTATTATGATTAAGTCACAAAGTTTTTCTATCTACTGTGACACAGTGACGAAGTCTTGGCTACTGCACAGGTGCCAGATGGTAGGCTGTCAAGTTGGAATGCTTGCAGAATGCTTTTAAAATGCTAAGTTGCATTGAAAATCCATTCCTCTCTAAACGCTTGTTACACAGCGGAAACGGAAGTCAATACCACAATGTGGCCACTTACTGACAGAAAACTGTACAGCTGCATTCAAGCTGTATCTCCATCTGTAATGGCAGTGTTCTTTGATGTAGAAAAGGCATATGATATGGTATGGAAGGAGGGAGTAATGATCAAGTTAAATATGATGGGAATAACAGGTAGGGTATATAATTGGGTTAAGGAGTTTTCACTTGACTGATTTATCCAGGTTAGAATTGGAACTGCTATATCACAGAAATATAAGGTCGAGAATGGTACTCCTCAAGGGAGTGTTATCAGTCCTATACTATTTTCCATTATGATAAATGATGTTTTTTCTCAAGTTCAAGGTGATATTGGGCGGTCATTGTTTGCAGATGATGGGGCCCTATGGAAAAGGGGGAAGAATATTGAATACATTGGAAAGAAAATACAAGAAGCAGTCAATGTAGTGGAAAAATGGTCCTATTCTTGGGGATTCTAGTTTTCTGTAGGAAAAACCAAGGTAGTATTTTTTACAAGAAGGAGGGGTGGTAGTCCTCAAATAAAGATGTATGGGCAAATAATGGAGCGAGTGAAAGATTTTAGATTTTTGGGTCTATGGTTTGATGAAAAGTTGACATGGACGGAGCATATTAATAAGGTACATGCTAAGTGTAAAAAAATACTGAATGTAATGAGATGTTTAACAGGATCAGAATGGGGAGCAAGCAGGTCAGCGTTGAAAACGATTTATGTTGCACTGATCAGGTCAGTATTAGATTTAGGGAGTGTTGCATATGGCTCAGCAGCTAAGTCTTCACTGAAAAAGCTAGAGGTGGTGCAATCTCAAGCCTTGAGGTTGTGTTGTGGGGCTTTTTGATCAACTCCTCTGTCTGCTCTTCAGGTTGAGGTGGGAGAAATGCCACTGCATCTTAGACGGAAGCAGCTAATGATGAGCTACTGGGCTAATCTTCTAGGGCATTCTGAAGGGCGACATCCAACAACAAAGGTGCTTCTTCCCTGTTGGGAGAGTGAAAGGGCCAAACGCGAGTGTTTTGCTTGGAGTAGTGTAAAAGTAGCTAAAGATATGGCATTAGATCAGCTAAGATATTCACCTGCAGTGCCATTATCAGTAACACCACCGTGGCTGTTTTCTGTAGCTTCAGTTGATTTATCTATTCTTCAAGAGCAGAAGGAGTCTGGGAATATTGCTCAGTTAGTTGAGGATAGGCTAAAAACAATGTACCAATCAGCTGTGCCTTTATTTACAGATGGATCTAAGGATCCTGATACAGGGAGAACTGAGTTTGCTTTCAGTGTCCCAACAATGTAAGTCTGTGTCAAAAGAAGAACCTCAGATCATTTGTCTGTTTATACAGTTGAGATGCTGGCAATAGCGTCAGCATTGCAGTGGGTAGAAGCGTCAGAAATGGGAGAGGTTGTTCTTTGCTCTGATTCATGCTCAACACTAATGTCCTTGCAGTCATCTGTATCAGACAGTAGACAGGATATCATTTATGAAATTTTCGAAACTTTACACCGGATTAATAACATGAAAATTGGGGTGACATTTATGTGGGTCCCGGCTCACAGAGGAATTGTAGGTAATGAATTAGTGGACAGATTAGCTAAAGAGTCACTAAAAATGAATGAGGTCATGGAGATTGCATTGAGCAAGGCGGAAGCAAAAGGTTTAGTTAAGGAGAAGATCATGAGAGAATGGCAGCATGAATGGGATACAGATATTACAGGAAGACACTTGTATGCAGTCCAGTCAGTTGTTGGCAAAGTAAGACCAGCCAATAGAAGCACTAAAGAGGAGAGGATTTTAACTAGATTGAGGATAGGACATGCTGGTATAAACAAGACACTGCACTTGATAGGGAAACATCCCTCAGGTCTATGCGAGGAGTGTCAGGAAGTTGAATCAGTGGAGCATGTTATTCTGTGGTGCCCAAAATATTCACACGACCGTGAAGCATTAATGAAAACAGTCAGGACTACACAGGGGGAGCTGACTCTTAAGACTGTATTAACAGGTGATATAGGTCTTTTCAAGTTTTTAAATAATACTGAATTAATTAGAAGGATTTAGTCAAGATGAGTTGGTTTTTGTATCCATTTATAAAAATTTTTTTTTTTTTGTTGGTGCACTGGGGTAGATATATAACTCTGGTTCACACTCCAACACAGTAGGTGGCGGTAATACACCTTAATGTTGGTTGTCATCTGCCAAAAAACGCCAAAAAGAAGAAGAAGAAGAAGCTGTATCTCCTCCTTTGTTTGGTACCTGTTGTTCCTACCTCCCCTCTCCTCCAGCCAGGAGGTAAGGAGGACAGGACTAGCGGATACAAGTAAGAGGGCAAAAGGGAAATGAGGAATCAGAAGTTAATTTCCTCCTCAACTATCCCTATTAAACAGCCCTCTAACGATGAAGTGGCCCAATCACTGGTTCCACACTGCTTTTGTAGCATAGGCAAATAGCAAAATGCTGATTTAAATTGGCCAAAGCCTACATGAACAAAAATGTGCCGCATAACTGTATTTCATTGACACGTACAGTGATCTTACCAACATTTAAGAGACAAAGGTAATGTGGAATAATTAAATAAGCATAGGCTTGAACTTGCATTTGTGCTCCGGAATGTTGTTCTCAGCTATCGGCTAGAACACTATTAGGTGTACAAATTATGTTCCACAAAAGCTGAAAATTCAGGTGCCTGATATTTTGAACAAAGTACTTTGATATTGTGCCTACAGATCTTGGGATTATAAGTCCAAATTTTTTTCCCCTTATTCCACCATGGTTTTTTTTTTTTTTTTTGATGCTTGAATAAGGTGAGACATTGGTGGACCCACAGACACTACAGACAAGGGTCATAATACCATAAACAGTTAAAAAGAACACAATATTTTGACAAACAAACATGAAATTACTGATATATGAATTTGACAGATAATTTAAGAATTACAAATTACTAGATGGCACCTAACACAAATGTGTTTGTCAAGTGCTTCAGATCTGCACAAAAGTCATTGTTTTAACTGTTTTACTTGACAATGTTTTCGTTTAACTTCTCCTTTGCTCATGTATTATGCACATGTAGGTATTTATGGCTCATGAACGTTTTAGTTTCATATCATGGTGCATTAAGGACATGGGTTATAATTATATCTGGATTAGGAGACCTACGGACACTACTGACAACGACATCTTGCACAAGCACCCAGAAAAGCAATCAAGTGACCATATCAATTAATCTAACATGGTAGTATATCTATATATCTGTGTGAGGGTGCGATCAGGAACCAGTCGCGAGAACCAAGCAATGCAGTAGAACTTGTTTTATTAATAAAGGGGGAAGACCCCCGCAGGGCAGAAGGCAAGGGTACAAAATCCACACTTCAAAAATCAAAATCCAGTTGGGCAAAAATAGAATCAAAAACCAGGGCAGCAATCACAGTAATCGTTGTCAGACAGAAATGGGTCTGGTTCACAGGTACAGGTATGTCAAAGAAGCAAAACCAGAGTCCAATGGGCGTAATCCAAACCGTAACCAGGGCAGCAATCATAGATCTAGTGGTTGGGCAGAAAAAGGGTCAAAACACACAGATGCAACAATAATCCAAAATCACAAAGACCAAAATCGAAAAGTCGGGCGGTCCAGTCAGAAAGATAATCACTGAACAAGCAAGGCGAGTGAAAACGTGGCACAAGAAGATTAAGGAAACGATCTGACGGGGAAGTGCTGTGAAAAGACTCCTAATATACACTCTGGGGGAATCACATGCTACACAGACACAGGTGCTGGAAATGAGACTAATTACAGAGGGTGGAACAAAAGGGAGAACCTAATCACATGAAATAGGCAAAAGCCAAAACGCGGACAAGGATCATGGGACAGCCTATAGACAGAACAACGGATCCGGTTAGGGATTTCTAAGTGCACAGAGTGAGAGGCAGAACAGGGATAAGACAGGTGCAGAGAATCTGCAAGAAACACAGCAAAGTAGATTGAGCGAAAGCAAGAGGCGGAGACTAGAACAGGGCGAGTGCTGAGAGCTTGTTAGTCAATTAGTAAGTGCAGCTATACAATCCCGAGTGTTTGTAAGTAAGTTAGTCTGTTATACAATGTTAGTGTTGGTTTGTAAATTAGCGAAAATAACTAACTGTTAGTAGGTGTTAATAATATAGAAAAAGTAAGAGGAAGGAAGTAAACCAGATGGAGAAGGAAGATTGAAACCAGAAACCATTAAATCACCCGAAGAAGTGAGACGCATACCGGGGCTGAGAGCTGTGACAATACAAGAGACCAGACAGGGGGAGACAAAGTGCAATGCAAAGTGGAAAGCAAAACATGGACCGGAATAACACTATGGTAAAATGCAAAATATGGAGAAGTAAAACTAAGACAATAAATGAACAAATCAGAGTTACCAAGTCACAATAAATATATCAAAGAATAGTCAGGCACAAGCAAATGATCCAAATACACAAAGGTCAGTCAGAACATGGCAAAGCAGAATCATAATCCTAAGGCGTGGCAAAATCAGAATACAAGGCATGGCAAGGCAGAAAAGAACATGGCAGACAGCAGAATCACAACATTTGAAACTAACATAATTAACCACACAATCACTTTATGCATGTAGGAACAAACCCACAGATTGAAATTGTGGTATTTTTTGCACATTTTACAACTGATCATTTTCAAAATGCTTGAATCTGAAGAGCAGTGTAATGTAAGATATTTCTTCAGTGGATTTTTTGCAATAACTAGAACACCAGGTGCATACTTGTACAAGTCCATAAGTTATAAATAAATTAAAGCTGAACATACAAAGACTAACAAACCCTTTTTCTTTTGGGGGTGGGGGTTTGATCTACGAACACTACAATTACGTAATCTGACATTTCAAATTGTAGCCTTGTCCACTGAGATTTTATAGTTTTGAACTTAAACTGTATCTTGATCTGTACATCCAGTGTTGTGAACCTTTTTGATAAACACCAGATGTAACTGTCCGAGAGACAATTTCATTAAGATGTTTATTTCATGTTTTTTCTGTGGTAAATTCATTGAGTATTAAAAATGATTTTAAAAAAATGTACCACTGATTAAAATATGTGTATCTAAAATATCCATTGTGAAAAGAACAAAGTGAGGTGTCCACTTGCAAAGTCTTCAAAGTCAAGTTGGTCCATTTTTAAGAAAAATATAATTTTTTTGGTAGGCATAGAAATTATTTTCCATGGAACCAATTTGCACTGTACTGAAACTATTAGCCTTGCAGATATACTCCATGATGCAATTCTTTATTTTTTTTAAAGAATGACTGATTCTGCAACACAAAGTTTTGACTTTGCAGGTTTCGAAAGTGGAGTGGAAATTTAGCAAGTTTTGACAATGTTTAAACCAGCTCCGTTGCTCAATAGGTGAAGGTATTTGTTTCAGGACCCACTCTACATGCAACTGAATGCTACAGGCAGCACAGTAGTTGATTACCTGCTATGACAATGACAATATAAACATGAGTCCATGGGTTCAAATCCCCCTTTCATGGTATCAATAGATTTGTTTGCATTTCTGTAAAGGTGCAACAGATCAAAAAAACTCTGGTTCGGATCGTATCACGGATTTAAGTCACGGATTGGATCACTTTCCGATCAACAACAACAAAAAAAAAAACGACAAGACAAACATTACTTTGTCCACCATTTATTTTGTAAAATACTTCCGCCCATTAAATAAATAATAAAAACTTCAAATTATATAAAAACAAATTAAAGTGCAACTTAAGGTATGATACCATCTTCTTTTAAACATGGACCAGGAATGAAAAACAACTTAAAGTGCACTAAGCCATGATACCTTCTCTTTAAACATGGACAGTGATTTAAAAACTAGCCTATGTCCACATCATCAAAAAAGAAGAGAAAGAAAGTAAAACATACCTCTGCTAATAATTTTAAATTCTTTTTCAAAAAGATAAGGATGTTTACATTGTCTGGGGAGAGTGTAAACCTTTTTGCGGTCATTATATCCCCAGCAGTAGAGAATACCCTCTCGCTAGGCACTGAAGTGCTAGGCACAGCAAGATAGCCAATGCCAAAATGGCAAGATGCTATGTGGGGGTATTTACACTCATTGGTTTTCCACCACGTCAGTGAATCACCATCCACTGGAATGCCGCATTTATAAACTTAAATAGCCATTAATCAGCACATATTTGCGTGAATTCAATTCAACCTTTTTCCAGCAGTGCAACCTAATTCATTTTAAGATTGCGCTTCATCAAAATGTTTCCAAAAGAATAGGCTACTTTTGCGGTGAAGCACAGCTGCACACTATGCCGCAAAGGGATAATAATGTAGGCTTTTAAATTACTAATTGTCATGGTTATGGCCCGCCGGCAAACGACAAAAGCCAGCGGGCCCTGGGACCAAGTTCCCAAAAAGAGAATAGGGACCCAAACATACAGGCTGAGTAAAAAAATAAAACTCTTTAATTAAATATACAAAAAGTAAAACCATGCAGGGGAGCAGCAGCATGCAGAAAAATAGCAGGGCTCTAGGAACAAACTCAGAATACTGCTGCACCAAAATAAGGTGCAGCCGACCCTTAAATACCAACACTTCACCTCCACCTTAACGAGCAACAGGTATGGCTCGTTAAGGTGGAGGCGAAGAATGCAGCAGGGGGAAGGGCCTGCAGGCCAACACCATGACACTAATGCTCTTGCATCAAAGCGTAGGTAATTGAATAATTTAGTAAATTGGTTATTAGTGCATTGTGAAAGTTCACCTCATGGCATGCATTTCAAATCAATTCAAATGCAAACTATTCATCAAACTTTCATGTTGTCAAAATCATTTATGGGGTCTTTATGGTCCGACTTCTGGGACAGTTGTACGGAGGCTATAATATGAGATTGTATGAACAGCAATTATCCAGTTAATCATAAACAAAATCTAAACCTTATCTAAACAACATATTCAGCAGCATTTGCTACTTAATATTCTACAAGAATCAGAGATGCCAAGTCTCACGCATTAGGCGCGGGTCTCTCGCCTCTTAGTGGCGTTCACATTCCTGTGCCATAGTCAGCAATAATTCTATCAATGCGCTTTGCCACTGAAGAAAGTCACTGGCAGAATTTAAGTTATTTTGCATTAAGTTAACCAGTTTCACGTGCATTACGGTGGATTTCCCCACTAGTGACATGGAAATCGATAATGACTCGGGAATTCTCACGCTTGTCTTTAATGCGGGATTGAAAGCAATGGAATTGCATGAAGACGTTTCAAATGGTCTTATTTAATTTACACAATTTAAATGATCATGAAACACATGCATTGTTTCCAATCCCTGAGTAAAGAGAAGCACGAGAAGTCCGGAGTCATAATCGCTTCCATGTTACTGGTGGTGAGGTCCACCTTTACGCTAGTGAAACTAACACTCCATTGCACAAGGATTTTAATTCTGAGTGAGAATTAAGTGCGGACTACAGTGAATCAGCCTAAAAAGAGACCTAAGCCGAATGCGTGAGACTTGGC
Organism: Gymnothorax reevesii; assembly: GCA_029721435.1. Classification (NCBI taxonomy): domain Eukaryota; kingdom Metazoa; phylum Chordata; class Actinopteri; order Anguilliformes; family Muraenidae; genus Gymnothorax; species Gymnothorax reevesii. The sequence continues at coordinate 61,044,857 of CM056576.1, forward strand.
ATCTCTGAAGAATTTCAAGAAAATTCTGTTAATTGCCGTTTGTGCGATTTCATTGTAGCTCTGCACTGACGCAAAGCTTTATGTCTAAATCATCAATGGTAATTGGCAAAGTATTTTATCTGTAGCCCACCTGCTCAGTTAGCCATTTAATTCAACTAACTGTCCCATTCTAAATTAGAAACAGGCAGTGGCGTAGCTAGAAATGGGAATTGGGGTGGCACAGACACGTCCCTTTATGACAATTAGGATAGTCCAATTATTTTTCTTTATTGACGCGTTTTCCAATTATGGTATTAGGCAACTGAAGACACGGTTTCTCATGCAATCTAACAGCGATGAAGTCATGGGGTAAATTCCGTAAAACTGAGAATTGGGGTGGACGTAACATCTGTTTTAAAGAATTATTGGTCCGGACCTGTTCGCAGTCATTTTCATGATTATTAAAAGGTTCACTTCGAGAGCGCTCCGCACTTAACAGGTGCTGCTTATTCTCCTCGATTAGGTAAGACGACAATCATTCATCTGGACACGTTTGCTTAATTTAAATCAACGTTATTCAAAATTACTCTCGGTATTGAGTGGGGAAAAAAGTGGCACTTGGCAGTGAAATAGGCTATAAAAAGCATGCGGCTCTATTTGAAACATGGGACAAGGCATGGAACAGGCAGAACAGCAGAATCACAAGAAGTCCAATCTCACCTTTTCTATTTCTGTCAGTCACTCAAACAATGGCCCTTCCTTTTAGAGAAAGACACCTTCAGAGGTATACAATTAATGGACAAAGAATTAAAATGTTGTCAACTTGCTGATGATACTACCATTTCCATTAGGAATAGTTTGAAGGTACAAAAAGTGATTAACTGTTTAAATACACTTTCCACTGTTTCTGGATTATACTTAAATATTAAAAAGTGTGAACTGCTTCCTCTGAAAGTGTGAAATTTAGAAAATATAAATGGAATACCTGTTAAAGAAGTTATAGCATATCTTGGGATTAAGGTTTGTGAAGACCAAAGTAAACGTAATGAACTGAATTTCTCTCCCATTATCCAACAACTAAAAAAGAATGCATGGCTTTTAAGAGATTTATCTTTACATGGCAGAATATGATTATCAAAAACAAAAGGTTTATCACGTCTTCTATACACTGCACTTGCATTAGATGTCCCACAATCAATAATCAAAGAGGTGGACCGTTTAATATTTAATTTTATATGGAGGAAGAAACCCCACTATTTAAAAAAACTGTTTTCTGCAACTCTGTAGACAATGGAGGCCTTAACGTACTTGATTTTGGAACTTCTAACATTATTTTTAAGAACAAATGGACAAAAAATTTCTTCAACTGGAAAGATAAAATTTGGAACATAATCCACAATCTACTTTTTGAACAAATGGGTGGTATTGGGTTTTATTGAAATGCAACTATGATATTGACAAGATCCCATTAAAGCTTTCCAATCTCCAAAAGCAGATTTTACTGTCTTGGTCACTGTTGTATAAGCACAATTTCTGTCCACACAAATGTTTTAAATGGAACAATAAGTGTATTACATACAAAAATAAGTTTGAAAATGATATTGTTCTGGTGAGGCAATTGTTTAGCAATCAAATGCCACTGACTTAACTATACTGAATTTCTTCAGAAATACGGAATCCCAATCACTATGAAAGAATTTGCCATAGTGTCCGATGCCATTCCCAGTGGACTTAGGCAATTAATATCAAACAATTTATGCAATAATTCGGAGCATCAGTTATCACGACTTAATTATCAATGGTGCCAGCTGGGATAGGCTCCAGCTCGCCCGAGACCCTAATGAGGAATAAGCGGGTATAGAAGATGAATGAATGAATTATCAATTGTGTTTACATTAATGACAAGAAATTTAATAATGCATTTATCTGAGAGAACTGGAAAGATAATACCTACCCTTATTGTAAAACAGTTTGGAATTACAAATACAAGGATATACAATGGAAAGGAATATGGAACCTGGCTGGGAAATATTGTCTCATCAACAAAGTAAAAGAAGTCTCAATTAAAATTGCCCACTTCATTTATCCTGTGAAACATATTTTATCAAGATTTGTGAATGATATAAATGATCAGTGTACATTTATAAAGTATCATATTCACAAACAGAAATGGGCAAATAATAAATCTAATATTACCCTATTTAAAATTGAAATGGAGATCTATATAAAGTTGCTACAAAATGAAATAAATAAGAAAGCAAAACATACCACTGACATTTGTAAATGCTATAATTTTTTCTGTTAAACGTGTATGTATTCCACTGATTATATGTGATATGAAATCAGGCAGACACCAGAAGCGAGGTGAAGGGGAATGAGGATTTATTGAAAAACAAAACAAAACAGACACGAGGGCCAACGAAAAACTTGGCCCAAAGGGTTGCAAAAGACAAACTAAGGTAAGCTACACAAAGCAAAGAACTAAAGAGCTAAAAAGGCAAAAACAAAAAACCACTGGAAACTCCAGGGAGATAAACAAGAACAGAAATAATCAACGATACTAAGGCTATATACAAAAACGAGAAGAAGGCTTGGGAACATGAACGTGAGCGTGAGCGTGAACTAGAGAACAAAACTTGCACATGGAACGAGACTTGGAAACTTGAACATGGAGCGAGACACTGTCTGCCAGCCAACTTCCACCGCATCCAGATAAAGGCTTAGAAATCATGACACATGAAGGGCAACACCTGGAGAAGGAGAAACAAGAGGCAGGGCAAGATCATGACATGGACAAGATTGGTTGACAAGACTTGCTCATTAAGAGAATGAGCGTGCTCAGCTTAAGTACCAATTAAGTATGCAGTTTGGAAGCAAGCATGAATGTTAACAGAAAAGCACAGCAAGATCTTGAAATAGCAAAGCAGGAATCATGACAATAAACTCCCTGTCTAAATTAGTAGTATTAGAAATGTGCCTATCTAAGAATTACACCAACCCAGTGAGTGTTAGTAACTTAAAAACAGTTAATTGTCAATTAAGCTTAGAGAGCCCCGAATCAGCACAGCACAGAAGGAAGAGGGAAATACCAAAGCCAAGCAGAGCTCTGAAATGTGCAACAACGAAGGCACGAGGCGGAACGCAGACAAGCGGTGGAGTGGCATGGCAGACCTGGCAAAAACAAAAACATGGAAAAGTAAAAACATAGACATGGAATGTGAAACATGAAATGCAATGACCTGATACAAGAAACTGTTAAAACTGTGACTATGAACTATGAACTTGAACTATGAAATCTTGAACATGAAACTATTAAAACCATAAATGCTGTCCTGGCCAAAGGCCAGGACCCCAGAACACAACAATATGTTTGTAATAATTAATTGTAAATGGTTGATTTGCAAAATTAAAGGAAAAAAAAAAAAAGAGCCCCTTTTCCGTTCACTCAGAATTTTGTCTGGATTTTGGTTCCGGTCTAGAGAGCGGATCCGGAATTCACCAAAGTAAAAGTGTTCACCAAAATGAAACTTTAAACTCTGGTGCACTATCGATTTCCGTCCCCGGATTTGAAACTTTTTACTCATTTAAACATGGACATACAAAATTATATTGTTTAAATTAAAAGGTTGCACCGCATTTTTATTAGCTTGCCACATCCATCAAATTCCGGATGCAGGTTGCTTACCAAAACAACCAGTAAACGGCCCCAGACTATTTAAAGAGTAACTTCCAAGTTGATTTTATAACTGAATTTATACACAATCTTGTATGAAGATGTCAATTTAAAAAGAAATACAAAAAAAATTTGTTTTACAAGACCCACGGGCAGAAATTGAGAAGTGTACCAATTTTAAGAGGCTCCCAAAAAAAAACGCCCCTTTCCCGGAGAACGCGTCATATGACGAAACGACAGGTAAACATTGGCGCCTCTGCCCAGGGGCCTCATGTACTAACAATTGCGTGGATTTTATGCTTAAATATTGCGTACGTTCATAAAAAGAAAAGTAGCATTTTGTAAAAAGTAGGCCTATTAAATTTATAATATAGCGGGCTACCAATTCAGCTTGCAAATTTGAATGAAAAATCTGAATCAACTTTAATTTAGCAAAAATGCTAAATTCTATTACTTTTTTTGCATTTTTTCTAAAGTCACGTTTGTTTTCATACATCTGACATCCGCAAAAAAATAGTAGCGTACGCATCTTTTCTGTTCGTACGCTCTCTTCATACATGAGGCCCCAGGTTCTCACTGTGGGTTTATGTAGTCCGAGTGGCGGTAAGAGAAGAGAGAACTTGTCGTGATCCTTGAATTAAAGAGAGAGAGTTTTAGTTTTGACAATGGTGAATTATTGTGGTTTTTTGGATGTAAGAACTCCAACTTGACTGGCCGTCGGCTGATTTCCAAATCAAAAACACAAAGATTTCCGTGCTTGGGTACGTTTTGTCCAGGCAAACAGAAGCCATTTCGCTGCATGCCTCACACCCAGTATCTTCAGGTGCTCTGTGCATGTGACAATAAAATATCCTTGAAACAATGTCTACATAAACAGCATGCTCCCGTCCGAACCGGAACACACGTTAGATATCCACTAGCAGTTTCAGCAAAATTTCACGATAAACTACGGTGTGCGGAACTGCGTTACCATTGCTGTTGGACTATGGACTAGCCGACCGTCACAGATGTAAGCTAGCATAGCCTATAGCCTACAGCATTCGTTAAAAGTTACCACAGGGTCGATTTTATACCAAGCTATTTTGCCCTGCTGCCCCCAAAGATTTCATGAAGACGGCGGCAAAGAGTTGTTGTGGCCTTTTTGTCAATGAAGATCGTGAAAGTGATGAAACAACAAACTGACTTTGTCTGAATTTCTGTCGTCGCTGCCGCGGCGGTCTACCCTTTCGTTCGCCCGGAAAATTGAGGCAATTCATTGTGTGAGTATTGATTTCGTCTGAGGCTACCTCGTTTCCCGGTCATTTAGCAGTAGTACAAACTCTAGTAGCAGTATCACCAGCGGATAGTATAATTTCTATTTGTGCCTCCTATCAGGAAGGAAACGCAAAGCATTCTGGACTACTACAAATGCATAAATTACACCGGACATTTATTGTTAATGCTTGCACCCCCGCCGTCGCTAATAAAACTGCGCTGTAAAACGGGGTGTATGTATGACTCTTAGCACAGCCGCCCGATTGGTTCCGACTACGAAGTAGATGATCTTCGGTAATCTCCGGCCGTACTCTCAATTTTTCGAGAAAAATGCTCCGTAAAGACCGTGTCGAGAAACGCAAGGAGGCGGAATTGGCAGCTACCGCATCTAAATGCCAAAAGATCACAGTACTGTTCGGGTAAGAGAGTCTGTTCTCGCACCGTTTATGTCTAAATTCAGCCGATCTGAGACTTGATTTAGCGTCGAGTAGTTACCGTTGTCATTCAAATTGTACCATATACAAATTGGAGAATGATTGTAACGGATGACGTTTTCATGAGAGGAACTTGCCCCATGTTTGGACTTGGGAGGCATGGCCACGTGATGTTTACAGGATCAGCTGTGAAATTATCAACATGACATGGCAATGTGTTGCATGCTGGCATTTTCATCGTGTTTGTCACAATCCTAACAAAGTTAGGAAAGGGAGGGTCGTTAGGATTGTTTTTATAAAAAATATTGATCAAGCAATATCAATGTTGTCAACGACCGAATGTAATGTTTTAATATGTATAGGTCTTACTCTAGTCCAGTCTAGGGAAGGGGAGGACGGTGTCAAATCCAATCCTAACAAATCCTGTTGGGATTGTGATGCACATATATTTTTATGGATGATCTCTAAACATTAGGCTTCTTTGTTTTTTCAGTTCATTAAAATTATTTCCACCAAAACTCATTCTCTGATCTTTCTTTTACAAAATAATACACCATTGCCTTAGTGCCCGTATGAAAAATTCTAGATTGCCTTGGTGCCCCCTAAACCCAAAAGAAAATGCCTTGCTGCCCCCCAAAATTGGACTTCATTGCAGGCAAACATTGCTGTGCCCTCCCGACAAAGTAATTCTACCCCTGAAAGTATGAGATCTAAAGTAAACATTTTAAGACACAGTGTTGCTGGCTTAAATGGTGACAATCTACATGCTTGAAAAACGACAAAGTCGACAGCAATATTGCTTAAGAACATTTATTAAAGATACTGCAATGCGATAAACATGGAGGCAACGTTAGCCACCATTAGCTAGCCCTTCGTCATTCACCAAGACACCTGCGCAATTCTCCACCGATTCTCCTCACACCTCAGCTCTATCTCTCTCTTCTGTCCATTGACCCTTCCCCTTACTTCTGCCTGTCCCCTCTCTCGCTTAAATGGCCCATAATTATAAGGCCGCGGCCCATCATATGAATTGACAACGTTCACCTCTTCACTGACTGCGTGTATATGCACACTATATTCCGGTTAAGGTCCAGATGTACCTCAGGTTAAGGTAATATTCCGAATAAGCTGTTAACATGCGCTGAGCGATGGGAATATTCCGTTTACATGTTTACTAGCATATCCTCTACTTAGGTCCAATCTCAACATTGGGTTTTCAGCAAATATAACGCTTGAAAGTAATCGTCATGGCTTTGGTAGCCTTCTGTTAGAGCTTCACAGCAGACATCGACTCCACTCTCTTGGCCATTGCTGTGGCCAGCAGTCTCTGACCCAGAATTTCGTCCATGACCGCGAAATAAATCAAACTGGCTGGATTACGGCTGCTGGTATTGTTTTGTTTTTGGCAGTAGCTATTTTTACGTCAGTCGTGAGCTTACTGTAATTTGCTGTTCTTACGAGCTTCCGTATCCACTTGCACAATAGGAAATTCGGCCTCGGAAAAAACTGCTTCTCAACTGGGTTGAAAACATCCTGCTTTCACTGCGTGCCTTATGCTTCACATTAGTAGACCGGCTAGCCTGCTTACTTACTTTAAGTTACAGTCATGATGTCCTCTACTCAAGTTAGGTTGGGTTAGTTATTAGCCAGCTAACTTTGCCAGCTTGCCACCTAACTCATTAGCCAATTTGTACTCCAGAATTTCTTGCGAGGATAAACTTTGTGCAGCTATCAGCTCTTCTACACAACACTAATCACTACTGACTATTGATTGTGGAGAGTGATGACCTGACAGTTACCCAAATATTAGCGAGCAAACATTGAACCTAATATTACACTCACCTAACCCATTAGCTAAGTTAAGCAACTAGCTAGAAAACATAAGTAATATTACTGCCGTCCCGCAAGCTCAAGTCAGCTGATACATAATAGTTAATGCCGTGGTATAAGCATAGACTGTATAAATCTGCCTATGGGTCCAAGTACAGATTTCCTACGTTGTGCATGAACATACGGAAGCTCATTTGAATAGCAAATTGGAGTAAGATAATGACTGGCGTGAAAATGGCCACAGCCTGTATTTTTTTCGCTTTGGAATATGCCGCCTTCAGAGTTTTCCAGCGATGTATAACTTGGTTGGCAGTTAAAACCAGCCTCTCCACTTTTCACACATCTTAAAGATATCATTGTTATGGTGCTTTCGCCCATCGATATATTCCAATATATTCATGTCTTTCATTATCTGAATGCACACAGTCGTCTCCTCTTCGCTCCAAGAAGGCTAATTCCTTGCGAAACGAACAGGCGCAGATGTAGTTGAATATTCTGTTCGGGGGCATGTTCCGATTAAGGTGTATACAGCGCCCTTCATAATTATTGCCACACCTGGTTAAGATGTGTTAAAAGCCTTAAAATAAATTCAATTTTTATTGCAGAAGCATACTCTCACACTGAAAATTGTACAAATATGTAACCTTCAACTCAAGTGAATTTTAAGGAGAAAAAAAATCCCTGACTATGAAATTACTATTTTTCATAAAATCACCTTTTCCACAATTATTGGCACCCCTAACAATTCCTTGGAAATAAATGTAATTGAAGTATTTCTGTCATTTCTACAGTAGTTTACAAAGTTGATCAGAGTATCTAGGAACATTTAATTAGTAATTCATCACTTCCTGTTTCCCTGGGGTATAAATATGACGTGACACAGAGGCCATTTCTCTTATCCACTCTTCAATATGGGAAAGACAAAGGAACACACCATTCAAGTAAGGCAGATGTGTGTCGACCTTCACAAGTCAGGCAATGGCTACAAGAAAATAGCCACTCGCCTGCACCTGCCCATATCTACTGTCAGAGGAATCATTAAGAAGTTTAAAACAACTGGAACAGTGGTAAACAAGCCTGGAGGAGGATGCAAGGTTATTTTGCCACCACGCACAGTGAGGAGGATGGTAAGAGATATAAAAGGTTCTCCAAAGCTCACTGTTAAAGAATTGCAACAAATGGCAGCATCTTGGGGTCACAGAGTCTCCAAAACAACCATCAGGTGCTATCTACATGCCAACAAGCTGTGTGGGAGGCATGCATGGAAAAAACCTTTTCTCACTCTCATTAACGCAAACGTCTGGAGTTCGCTAAGCGGTACTGGACTTCAACTGGGACCGTGTGCTTTGGTCAGATGATACCAAGATAGTGCTCTTCTTTTCCTCTTTAAGGTTGGATTTTCTTCTTTTTTTCATTGTGGTCCTATATTATTGAGAAAAAAACTGAATTTATTAGAAGCGGAAGAACACATCTGAACCATGGGTGCCAATAATTATGGAGGGCTCCGTATATCCCAAGGGAAACCGGAGCTTCTCAGTCACTTTTGTTGATGGACTCTTTGGAGTTACGCGATGAGACCGCTTCTGGGGATTTCATACTTGTACAAGGTATTGAAGGGAGGACTGTATCTGTACCCCTGCACTCTGTATTCTTGAAGTCAGATTTAGTTACAGGACAGGTAAAGGTGGGACTTATGTCAAGTCTACCTATCAAGGGTGTTTCTCTGTTGCTAGGCAATGACCTGGCTGGGGGCAATGCAGTTCCCCCTGTTCATCTTACTTCACAGCCAAGCACTGAAAATGGCGATGAAGACTCTTCTCTGTATCCTTCCTGTGCAGTGACCCGTGCTATGACCCAGAAGGCTCAAGAAGAAAATGATGTGGTGCCGTCCAGCTCATTGAATAGTCATGACTCAGGAGGTTCGCCTCATGACTCTGTTCGGCCTACTATGGTTTCTCCATTTGAGGACTTATCAGACACGTTTATTAGTTCTTTGTTCAGCCAGCCAGATGGGTCTAGTGATTCTGATGTGTCTGGAGACTTGTCTCTGTCCAGAAAGCGGTTGATTCAGGAGCAAACTAATGATCCTGAAATTTGTGTACTAAAGAGGAGAGCCCTTCCTGATAAAGAAATAGACGCAGTTCCAGTTGGGTAATATCTCAAGGATGGTGTGTTGATGCGGAAGTGGCGCCCTCCTGATATCCCTGCCAATGCAGATTGGACAGTGGTCAAGCAAATGGTTGTTCCAAAGGCCTACAGGAATGAGATCTTAACAATGGCTCATAGTTTACCTTTAGGAGGTCATCTTGGTGTTAACAAGACTGTTGATAAGATTATGAAACACTTCTTCTGGCCTGGGCTTCAGAAAGATGTTTCCAACTTTTGCAAAACCTGTCACACTTGTCAGGTAGTTGGCAAACACCAGTTAGACCCACCTGTAGCTCCATTGCAGCCTATCCCAGCATTTGGGGAGCCCTTCTCCAAGGTCATTGTTGATTGTGTTGGTCCATTACCCAAGACTAGATCTGGAAATCAGTACTTGTTGACAATCATATGTGCATCTACCAGATTCCCTGAGGCCATACCTCTACGTAACATCAAAGCCACTGCAATCTCGAAGGCTTTGATAAAGTTTTTCACGTTGTATGGCCTTCCCAGGGAAATTCAGTCAGACTAAGGTAGCAATTTCACTTCCGGATTGTTTCAGCAGGTTGTGTATGAACTAGGTGCGAAGCAGATTCTTTCCAGTGCCTATCATCCAGAGAGTCAGGGTGCCTTAGAGCGGTTTCATTCCACTCTCAAGACAATGATGGGGACTTATTGTTATGACCATGAGAAAGACTGGGATGGTGTTCATTTGCTGTTGTTTGCAGCTAGAGAAGCAGTGCAGGAGTCTACTGGATTCAGTCCGTTTGAGCTAGTGTTTGGCCATGAAGTGAGAGGATCTTTGCTATTGTTGAGTGAACAATGGTAAGAGAAAGAGCCGCATATCAGTCTGTTAGACCATGTTAGCAAGTGCAAGGAAAGATTGCATGCAGCTTGTGACCTAGCAAAAGAGAACTTGAAATCAAGTCAGGGAAAAATGAAAACTTGGTATAATCATTAGGCTAGAAGCCGTGAGTTTAAGCCAGGAGACAAGGTCCTTGTGTTGTGTCCCTTGCAGTCCAATCCATTGCAGGCTAGATTTCATGGTCCGTATGAAATTCTGACAAAACTCAATGATCTCAATTACATTGTAAAGACTCCAGATAGGAGAAAGCCAATACAGTTGTGTCACATTAGCATGCTGAAGCCTTATCATGATAGGAATGCTAGGGTTGCAGCTGTCACTTCAGATTCTCCTATGGCAGAGACTTGTGAAGATGAGGGGGAGTTTCAAGATGATGAACCTCAAATTAAAGCTGAAGTTCTCTCATGTAAATTGTCGAATTCTGAAGTGTTGCAAAATCTAGATGTAAAACTCTAGCACTTAGAACCCTCGAAGCAAGATCAGTTTGAGAGGTTGATAAAGAAATATAAAGATCTATTTCCTGATGTTCCAAAGAGAGTTTGCATAGCTTCTCATGATGTAGATGTTGGTGATGCCAAACCAATAAAACAGCATCTGCATCGGATGAATCCTGAAAAGAGAAAGATTGCTGAGAAAGAGGTTGAGTACATTTTAGAACATGATATTATCAGACCCTCTAACTCAGATTGGAGTTCACCCTGTGTGCTAATTCCAAAACCTGATGGAAGTACAGATTATCGCAAAGTCAATGCTGTAACTAGAACCAATGTGTTTCCAATACCTAGGATTGATGATTGTATCAATAATGTAGGGCAAGCAAAGTTTCTGACCGAGATTGATTTATTGAAGGTTTATTGGTGGGTGCCTTTAACTGAGAGGGTCAAGAGCATCTCTGCTTTTGCCACACCATCTTGGTTGTACCAGTATGAAGTCCTACCCTTTGGCATGAAAAATGCCCCAGCAACGTTGTAAAGGATGATACAGTCTACAATCGCCGGATTGCCACACACGGGTGCATACATCGACGACCTGATCACATAGAGTGACTCCTGGGAAGAACATCTGAAAGATGTAGAGACGTTGTTCCAGCGCTTGACCCAAACTAACCTGAATGTTAACCTGAACAAGAGTGACTTTAGTTGTGCTACTGTCACATATCTTGGCTACGTCATAGGCCAGGGTACGGTGGCACCCATAAATGCTAAAGTCCAAGCCATCATGGACTTTCCAGTTCCTGACAACAAAAAAGCTTTGCGCCGCTTCCTTGGAATGATTAGGTACTACCGCAAGTTCTGCAAGAACGTTGCTGAGATTGCTCTGTCTCACCAACCAACTGCAGAAAGGCGCAAAGTTAACTTGGGATGAAGCATGCCAAATAGCCTTCGATCACCATAAGTCTTTGCCGTGTCACTTCCCTGTGCTCAAATCTCCTGACTTCAACAAACCGTTCTCCATCACGGTCGATGCTAGCGACCAAGCTTGTGGATCTGTGCTCCGACAGAGAAGTGACTCTGATGACATTGAGCATCCCGTGGCATACTTCTCCAGGAAGTTCAATCGCCACCAAAAGAACTATTCCACTATAGAGAAGGAGCTGTTGGCTCTGGTTCTATCCTTACAACACTTTGAGGTTTATGTTTGTACAAGGCAAAAGCCAATGATTGCGTACACTGACCACAGTCCGTTAATGTTTTTGAGTAAGATGAAAAACAAGAATCAGAGATTATTGAATTGGAGTTTGATTTTACAGGAGTTTGACTTGGAAATTAAGCATGTAAAGGGTACTGACAATGTAATTGCTGATTGCTTATCCTGTGTTTGAGTATGTATATACATATCACGTGTTTACTAGCATATTGTATTATATGTATATAAATACAAGTGTCTACTTAACCATTTTTGCATTGAAAAGAAAAATCTTTCCCTTTTGGAATAGAGGTGTAATGTGAAAAAAATGCCACTAGATGGCAGTATTGACCTTTTTTTGTTAAGCCCAGTCTGGAGCTAGGTTTGGCCTTGTCCTGGGCATGTCTGAGAGGGGAAAGTCCCAGAGAATTAAAAAAAGGCTAAAAGGTGGGAGGGGGCTGCAAAAGAGTATATAAGGAGAAAAATTGAGAGAGTAAAGTGGAAGGAGAAATTGCAAGGAGAAGGATACATTTCACCAGACCTGTGAAGTTTTTTGTGGATTTTTGCCTGTGTTTGAGCATTTTCTTGTCCCAGGACATCATCAAGGAACCCCATCTCAAGAGACTGTAAATTTTTTTTCTTGTATATGTCAAACTTGGTCAGTAGTATAAATAGTAGGTTAGTTGTCAGTCTTTGTTTAATTAAATCTGTTTAAGTTTTAAAAGTTTGTCTGTCATCTCTTGCTGTCTTGTATGTCATAACAAATTGGGGCCATAACAACGTTAAATGAAAAAAGAAAAAAAACCCCAATTCTGATTTGGTAGATCAGTAACTACTATTCAGACATAAATTAACTGCGCTCGTCGCTGTTGGATGTCACGTAACGTCCATTTTCGGTAGGCTATTAAATGAATACAGATAGCTAATTCAAAGCAATCTTTGCTCACTGTGCAGAAACTACGATTGGCAACATAACAAAGCCATTAATCACACAAAAGACATTAAAACATTCATATCGTCACGATCGCTCATTTTACAGTCTGGCGATAAGCAGAGCTCCACTCTCGGTCACACACAAATACAATGTTTAACCACTGAGCACCATTGCGAGACCGCTCCTTAGGCAGTGCCCCATTAGTGTTCACATAGCATTCATAAAAACACAACTTTTTTGTTGCACTTGAGGTGTATGGTACCAACGATTTAAAAGTGAAATCTTCACACGTTGTTCATAAATTATGTGTACATGTAAGAAAAATTCATTCATGGATTTAACAGAGCCCTGCTTCTGGGTGTGGGCTACATTGGTTTCACGGGCATTGGTACTGTCTTTCCATTCTCAAAATATTTTGTCCATTCGGGGTTTAGGACAACTCTCGAGTAGTCCTACAAAGTCGACGGACAGTTTCATGAAACACTCAGAAAAATACGGACCATCCGATCCAGTCTGTCGTGTTCATTGTAACAGGCCCTTGTTAAGTCAAAGGATCACGCCCACTCCATCTTTCTGACCAATCACACAACAGTTCTCGGACACCACACAAGAAAAAAGTTCTGCCCAGATGATGTGTCGAGAACAAGCTGCCAGAATTCCGAAACCAGGGCTGCGAGAACAAAATGACGTAATCTTGTTCTTGCAGCTTCGAGAAAAAGAACAAATTTTTCTGTTCTTGTGGAGTATGAATCAGCCTTAAACAGATGCAGAGAATCTGCTAGAAGCACAGCAAAGTAAATTGAGTGAAGACAAGAGGCGGAGACTAGAACAGGGCGAATGCTGAGAGATCGTTAGCCAATTAGTAGAGTGCTGCTATGCAATCCCTAGTGCTTGTTTGTTAGTTAGTATTATATACAATGTTAGTCTTGGTTTGTAATTTAACAAAAAACAACAAACTGTTATTATTGGTTAGTAATCTAGAAAAAACAAGATGAAGGAAGTAAATGAGAATGGAAGGAATGGTTGAAATCCAGAATCCATTAAATCACCCGAAAGTGTGGCATGCAGTACTGGGGCCGTGAGCAAACACATGACAGAAGACCAGATAGGGGGAGACAAAGTGCAATGCTCGGTAAAAACAAAAAAATGGACCGGAATATAACTGCAGGAATGGAATATGGCAAAATACAAAACATGGAAAAACTAAACTAGACAATACATGAACAAATCTAAGTAACCAAATCACAATACATAATCCAAGGCATAGTCAGACATAGTCAGCAAAGATCCAAATACAAACATGGCAAACAGATCAGGGACATGGAAAAGCAGATCATGGACATGGCAGACAGGCAGAATCATAACTATCCCTTCCTGTGGTTGAAGTACAGGTGGCCCATCACCGTGATCATAAACTGATTTTGCTTTTTTGTCGGACTGCGAATGGTCGAGGTTGCTATTACTGCTGTCAGATTGGTCAGATTGATGCTATACTCAAGTATTATGCATCTTTTCAATGGACTCCGAATGACGTCATCCACGCTGCTGGCACCGGATTACCGTCGGGAATGAAAGAGTTCGCTGTGCCGTTGGCAGAGGCTTCCCATTGGGAATGAGTTAAACTCAGTTCAGCAGTCAATCAGAACAGAGCTCTGTTTGTGTTTCCCATTGCCGACCATTACAAAAATTACCCCTGGGAGAGAGAACCACTATCTGAGTGGAAGGTGGCCAGATTTTCTTCAAATAGGAGGATAAGTGGAATAAAGCCTCTCTCTGCCCCATAATGGCGACAACGATTTTCCTTTGGCGCAATCGTACTCGTGAAAACTAAAAGAAATTGTCACACTATTTTTTGACAAGAAGCAGATATATAAGAAGCAGATTTCTTTAGTTGACTGGAGTAGGAGCAGTGTATGGAGCAAGAGAAATAAATGAAGGCTGCCTTGCCCCTAGATTCCACGGGGAGCGTCTTGGCCGTGTAACTGCCGCGACGCGGTTGCCTGGGTTGATTGCGGCCAATATAGACAATGGTTGTGATTCCACCAGCCGCGCCACGGCACGTCTCGGCAGCGTCCTAGAAGCGGCTCTCTGTGCTGCTTGCTGAGATTACGCGCTGTGCCCATTTCTGGCGCTGGTGGGCCACAGTCGCGCTGATCTGAATATAGCAGGGATACGTTTCTCATAGTTCGATCATTTACAATCATTGGATCCGACTACGTTAGTATTTGTGCTAATGGGAATTGCACACCAGATCATGCCAGACAGGAAGTAACTATCAAGGGGAATACGCTTTCAACTAAAAGAAACCAGCCACAAATCTTTGATATAAAATTTGTTTGAAACTTACTTTTCAGCTACCTGTCTGTGATTTTGTTTTAACTAAAACAGAAGCACATTTTTTTAAATCTATGGCGTTGACAGCTGGAAGGCTATACAACAAAGTCGGAAATGACAGTAAATGCAATTAAAGCAAAAAAAAAACAAAAAAAAAAACAGAAAGCATTTAAGTTTGTTGCACAAATATCCTAGTAAAAATTATGAAATAAGCTAAATCCGGTCGATTGTATCGATTGTATGGCAGCAAGCTGCGCAGACGTTTTGCGCTCAGTGGAACATGAAGTCGCCTGCAAGACAAAGCAAAATGGCGTCGCTCATGTTATGCTGCAGATACGCGCCCGGTGGAATACGCGCCTAGGTGTTGGTTATAAAAGCTCACCTGTTGGGTGGGAGAAACGAAAGTCAAGGATGACTGGACAGAAAAGAGTTTGTGACCTACCTGACTCTCATATCTAACTGAACTCCAATGTAAAGCTTGATTTAACAGCTTTACAGTTCTTTCGTTTCTTTCCTGACCTTTGATTCAGTTACTACTTCCTGCATTAAGTTCAAGCTTACAAACATGTGTTAATCATACAGTTGTGCAATTTGACCTAATATTTATGATTTGATTATCTTTACTGCAGTTGCGCTTTCATATCTGGTCAACATCTCGGTCACGATCGCATGTTCTTAGGTTAGACTTGCAGGGAAGACACATGCAGTCTCTCTCTCTTAGATGTGCAATGTTGCATCGTTTTCTCAATTTGCATATATTTAGTGGAATTATTGCACTTTGTGCTCAGTTGATATTCCACGCATTAAATTCAATCTTGCAAGGATGATAGTCACTATTGTCATTTTTGTGCATTCTCACATAGTTTTTTTGTCTTTTTTCCCTCTACTGAGTCGTTGCCCTTGTTTCATTGTCTTCAGAAATCCGATACAATTACACACCTGATTCTCCTAATCAACCCCTGGACTCTTTGCCAATAAGCTTGATTAGTAGCATCAGGTGTGTAGCTGCTTGGTTGCAATGAAAACATGCACCCACATCGGCCCTTTCTGGGAAAGATTGGGGACCCCTGATCTACATTCAGATCTGAACGTTAAATACTGATTGGCCAATGTAGAACATGGGGCCGTGAGACATGCATAACCAAGTGAAACAAGAAACAGTCCAGTATATTCAAAGGGCTCTACGCATGGCAAGTGTTAAATCCTGTGCTAGTGTAGGAATGCTAGACATAATTTCATTTAAAACGGCCTAAACTACATTAATTTTGAATACATTTTATTTCATTTATTTGCATATTGTTTTTGTATTCTGATTTGTGTGTCGATGTTTACTTTATGTCATGACTACAAAATGAGCAACACTGTTTTTTCCAAGATGTGAGGACTGCACTTCAGGACACTACTGCTGTGTGCCGCTATGTCCAGCTTCGGTTAAGTTCAATTCTTTTCTTAGTTTCCTCACGTTTCCCAAAGACAAGTGGATGGTTAAGGAATGATATGACAATTTCACCATTATGAATCACACCAGAGTCTGCAGCCGATATTTTCAGACTACAGACCTGGGGCGCATTTCCCAAAATCAAAGATGCTAACTTTACTTAGTTGTATTGTAACTGGTCCCAAAGATAGGAGAACAGGGATGTGAGGGTGCCCATCCATCTAGCTCATACAAATGAGTGTGATGCGAGAGCCTGAACATCTGTTTGCTACATAGTGCAGTCAACACGAAACATCATGGCGCGTTAATCAAACTTAACACAGTGTATTTGGTAACTGAGATTTATTGCGCAGACACAGGCGTATATAAGAACATTTGGATGTCCTTGAACGGCGACGACAGCCATTATGCCAGTTTCTTCTGCTTTCAATCTCGTGGACCGAAAGTACCTTTTTAATGAATGGCAGAGATGCTCTAGGCGTGCTGCCTCCTGGCTTCGGGAAAAGCCTTGTTTTCCAAGTCTTTGCAGTATCTTATTCTTAAAGAACGTCTGCAAATTCTACTAAATTCATCTACTGAGCTCTCGATGCTTACAGGTTTTCTTCCTATGTGTTTGTAAGATTTTGTTGGGGTATTTTGAGCTTCTTTGAACATAACAAACGCACGTGTAGTCAAAAGTCGCAGTGTTTTGACAGTGTCTTGGTTGAGTGAGCAGTGGCTCACTTCCGCTAAGTCCTGATTGGCTTATTCCATTTTGAGGACAACTCAAGCGGAACGGAGGGCAGAACTCAAATGTTCAAAGGATCAGTGCAGGCCCTCTTTTGCCTCTCTCGCCCCAATCCAGCAGAAAGCCTGTTTAAAGCCTAACTTTGAGGCTCATTGAGCATCTGAACTAGAGTCATGATCATGCCTTCCAGGTTCAGCAGGCAGAATTTTCATCAGACAAGGAATTACAGGAATGGAAGTCAGACCTGGAGAAGTCAAAGGGAACTTGTTTTGTCCAAAATTATTAAAGCAACAACTGCAGATACCAAGTAACATCATATTATTCTTGCAATCAATCTGTGATATACATGTATGAAACCAAAGGAACTGCCAAGAGGGCCATCAAATCACGAGGTTCATCCAAGGTATCAGGATATTACTCTGCTTTCTTAAATAGCACTACATACGAAGACTCTGTTAACTGTTGAATACTCTCCTGATCATATGCATGGGTCCAAAATTGGCTATCTAGACAGAGGTCAAGGTATTTCATTGTTGGAAAACTTTCAAGTAATATTGACTCAGAGGTTTATCTTGATGAAATTTGTGATAAAATGTCAAACAAGCTTATGACAAGCTGCTGACACATGAGGATATACTTAAGGGGTGATCTGGGGTTAAATGAAAAATGACACCAGGAAACAACTCAGAATTAATGTAAAGAGGTATATGTCATAACCACCAAAAAAGATACAAGTTGGCATTTTTCTGTTTATGCGGTTGCCATGGTAACCGAGCAAGCTCATTAAATATGCAGAAAATTTCTGGCACCAATTCCTCTTCAACTCTATGATAGAATTCTTTCATCATTTAAAAGCCATTGCTTATCCAAATGCAATGACATAACCATTCTTTGCCAAATTTATCAGTTTTGTGATTTTGGGGCATTTTACTCAATTTTTTTAGTTATTTTGCGCAGAATCTGACGAATACTCAAAATATTCAAAGTTTGTAAAAGATAGGCAAAATTTCCCAATGTCATTGCATGTCTAATGAAGTAAAGTACCAGCAGCCCAAATTTCATTGATTTTCAATGATAAATAAAAAAGTTATGGCTGCCACAAACATGAGAAACGTGGAAAAAGTAAATTATCAATGGAAAATGCATTCGACCGCATTGAAAAGTTGAGTTCAGTCTTATGCCAGGAGTGCTGGTCGGCACTTTTTTGATGAGCAGGGTCGGGGGGGAGTGCTGAGATGCGTTTTCTTTTGTTTAGAGGGGGCATGGCAGTAATATTACGCACTCAATTGCGTGTCTTCCACTTCCAAATTTCTCCTTTTTTTTTTTTTGACCGGGCGGCGCAGACTTTTTAAGTTTAGTGAGAGAAGGCACAAACTATTTTACAGAATTGTTAGGAAAGAAATAGTACAATAAAAAGTTGACGCACTAGTCAAACCTATGGCTGGAGAGCACGGTGGTTTAATTATCTCGGGTTTTCAGTATGACATACTTACCATACATCTTTGGTACTAAATAAACATGCAAAGACTTCTATCGCAATCATCATGTGGGCTACTGTGACTTGCTTTCACGTAAATTGAGATAATGATGTTAGAGCCATTCTTTGGTTATATGTGTATTTGTGTTTACTTTTTTGTTTATTGTCTGGAAGCCGCAGTAGGTGGCGCTCTGCATTGTGTGGGCAGGAAATAATAAATAGAGTAAGAGGTTATTACTCAGCAGGTGTTGCTGATGAGAGAGCAAACAGTTTTTTGACCGTCACGTCGGATCGTGGTCGTCGACTTTGTTTTATGCGTTGTGGCAAATTATGTGAGCCTATTTGTTTGTATGTACAGCTCAATACCGGCGCATAGTGTCAAGAGCGCAAGTCTATAAATAAATGTTGATGATTGCAAACGAGTGTTGGATTCATTGGACCCGGAAGACGACGGACGCGTCAATTACCAGTTCCAGCAGGTAGCAGCAGCCTCTCAGTGGCTTAGGTTCGTTTTTGTTGTTTTTTTTTTTTGTTAAGAACAAGTCACTATATTAAGTCAAAAAACTTTGCTTCGGTTAGTTTAGTTAGTCGCGGAAACGCCACTGCACAGAGACAGAGTCAACGCCGGAGCTAATGCCGGGTTCCGAGCTCTGCCGAGCCGCATGGAGGATGTCAACAACAGCCGTGTTTTCCCACAGTGACACCGATTAGCTGATTCATCCGCTACCACCGGACCAGCCAACGGCGCCCACCGCTTGCATGAAGGTTTGAGCAGTAGCGCTACTAGCTTTATGGCCATATTAAAAAATAAAATAAGTGTGCACACTACTTTGCGAGTGTAATTCCAATGCATTGGTCGCTAAAAATAACAATGATGATCGCGTCGTGAAAACGAACTTTTCTCATCGTGCGCACACTGGATTTCATTAGGGAACATTGTGACTAATGGAGGACATTATGGACGGTAAATTTGATGATCCGGTTGCGGAAAAGGCCGCTGTCACTGTTTCTAGTGAAGTGGGAAATTCAAATGAAGCACATTTGGGTAAAGGTAAAATAACTGTTAAACCGACCCACAAGGCTTCTGTTGAAAAATGTGAACGGTTTCAAAATGTAAGAAAAGATAAACTACATAAGGTAAAAAACTTAAGAAGGGTAACTGAAGAGCATATGCATGAAATCAGTGTTGCAGAGGTAAAGGGTGCACTGGAAAAAATTATTTGTCTGTGTGAAGAAGCAAAAATCGCTCATGATTCTCTGGTGGCTTTAATGTCTGCTGAAGAAAGTGAGAAACAAAATATATGGTTTGCTGCAAAAATGTTGGTTGAAAATGGTTTCATTGATGATCTTAAACAGTGGTTGAAACATAATGAAAATGGTGGTGATGTGGTTGATGATGTTCATCCTGATGATAGTATATCAAATGTTGCCAGTAAACGTTCCCACTAAAAAAGTGCATGCAGTGGTAAAAGCAGCAATACAAGTGGTCGAACAACAGCATCTGCTCGCATTAAAATTGAGGCAGAAAAGGCTGCGCTTCTTGCTCGATCGGCGGCGTTAAAGGAAAAACATGCTTTGGAGAAGCAAGAAGCAGAACTAAGGAGACAAAGAGAACAGCTTGAGTTTGATGCTGAAATTGCTGCATCCAACGCAAAACTAGCAGTTTTGGAAGCTGCTTCAGAATGCTCACGCGAATCTCAAGCATCAAATGGAATGAATTCATATCTACAAAGAAAAAAGGAACAAAAAACAATTTCCAAAGAACTCAATTCTGCAGCAAAGTCATATGAACCCTGGACATGGAATGCAATGTCACAAACCAATTTCCCAGCACGTCATAAGGACTCAAGTGCACAGAATACACACACACTGTGGAAAAATGGCAGCAGTGCCGCCCAGGATCAGGACAGGAGACGCACAGAAAAACAGGAGAAACATATGGAACAACACACTAAGGAGATACACAACATCAAATTCTTCATTTGCCAGTTAATAATGAGCAGACTGCATTAGCTGAGCAACCGCAGCTACTTTCTGCACAAATGCATGGAGATCTATGCACCATAATGCATAAACAGAATGAAATAACAGCAGCTCTTGTTCAACAACAACGCCTACTGTCCTTACCATCTCGAGACATTCCCGTATTCGACGATGATCCTCTCCAGTACAGAAACTTCATCAGAGCTTTTGAGCATGGAGTGGAAGCAAAAGCTAACAAAGCTGACTGTCTTTATTTTTTGGAACAGTTTGCAAAGGGTTAACCCAGAGAACTGGTGGTGAGCTGTCAGCATATGATTCCGGATAGAGGCTATCAAATGGCTAAAGACCTTCTACATGAACACTTTGGAAATGAATACGGGATTGCTGCAGCTTACATAGAGAAGGCTGTGGCTTGGCCTACAGTGAAATCAGAGGATGTGAAATCACTCCAGGCCTTTTCGCTGTTTTTGCGTGGTTGTTGCAACGTGATGGAGGAGCTTCACTATATGCAAGAACTAGACATGCCAACTAACATGAAAGCAATTATGACAAAGTTGCCATTTAAGTATAGAGAGAAATGGAGGATAAAGGCACATGAAATCTTGGAGAGGTGTAATCGAAGAGCTTGCTTTAAAGATCTTGTTTCCTTCCTTGAACGTCAAGTTAAGATCATCTCTGATCCACTCTTTGGGGACATCCAGGACACAAGTGATTCACATTCATCAAGGAGTGTAAACAAGTTCAAGTCTCAGCCCAAGTTTAGCAGAGTTAGAGGTGACAGCTTTGCCACTACTGTTACTGTTGTTGATACGGCTAAAGGTTCATGCTCAAACCCACAGAGGCAAGACTCAATGGAAAGGTCTGAGAAAGCATGTGTCTGTTGCTCCCAGTTGCGCACATTGGAGGAATGTCCAAAGCTGAAAAGAAGGAAACATCGGGACAAAATTATTTTTCTAAAGGAAAAGAGGATATGTTTTGGCTGCTTGTGTAGTGGACACATGAGTAAGGATTGTGACAAGCGTCTGACTTGTAAAGAGTGTGGTCAGAATCATCCTACTGTACTTCATATTTCTGAAAGGCCAAAAACCAACATGGAAGGTGAACACTCTAAAGAAACAGGACATGTTAAACCACCCTTTTCAGAAACTTGTGGTCATACAGGGGCCGGAAAGGAGGATAGCATTTTGTCCATTCTGCTAATCCAGGTTAAATCCATCAAGGTAGACAAAATAATAAAAACCTATGCATTTCTGGATCCCGGCAGTACAGCTACGTTCTGTTCAGAGCACCTGATGCAAAGGTTGAACATCGATGGTAGAAGAACCAATTTCCTTTTACGCACCATGGGACATGAAGAAGTTGTTGTCACTCATGCTTTGAATGGTTTGGAGGTGGCTGGCCTTGACAGTAACCACTTTTACAGTCTTCCAGAAGTTCTCACACAAAGAAAAATGCCTGTGACCCCTGACAACATTGTCACACAGGAAGAGTTGGCAAATCGGCCGTACCTCTCTAACGTTCGCATCCCCTGCATAGACGCCAACGTTGACATGTTGATTGGTACCAACGTCCCGAAGGTATTGAAACCCTGGGAAGTTGTCAACAGCTAAGGGAATGGCCCGTATGCAGTAAGAACTGTACTTGGTTGGGTTGTTATTGGTCCCCTTCGCCATGGAGAGCACAGCAACCCTAAAGCAAAGTTCTCATTGGCTGCCGTCAATAGGATTTCTGTGTGTAAGCTGGAGGAGTTGTTGAACAACCAGTACAATCACGACTTCAATGAAAGAACTACAGAGGAAAAGGGAATGTAGAGAGAAGACATCAAATTCTTAAAGATTATGGATGAGTCAGCACAGTTTCAGGATGGCCATTACAGCTTAAAAATGCCCTTCAGAAAAGAACAGCTTACTCTTACTAATAATCTTTCACTGGTCAAGCAAAAGCTGTTGGGATTAAGGGGGAAGTTCAGAAAGGATGAACTGTTTCACCAGGAGTACACCAACTTCTTCACTGATGTTATACGGAAAGGCTATGCAGAGAAAGTGCCTCAACATCAATTGGATGGAGAAAATGGAAAGGTTTGGTATATTCCCCATCATGGTGTGCGTCATCCCAGAAAGGGTACTTTGCGTGTTGTCTTTGATTGTTCAGCTGAGTTTAACGGAACCTCACTCAACAGCCAGCTTCTTCAAGGCCTGAACCTGACCAGTTCGCTGCTAGGAGTCCTCGTCAGATTCAGGCAGGAACCAGTAGCGTTTATGGGAGACATTCAGTCTATGTTCTACCAGGTTAAAGTGGCCGAAGAGGACAAAGACATCCTTCGCTTCTTGTGGTGGTCTGATGGTAACATGAGTAAGGAGATTGCGGAGTATCGGATGTCAGTCCATTTGTTTGGTGCCGTCTCATCTCCAAGTTGTGCCAGTTACGCACTTAGGAAGACAGCAGAAGACAATCAAGCTCACTTTTCATCAGAAGTAGTGAAAACAGTCAAGCGAAATTTTTACGTTGATGACTGTTTGAAGAGCCTGCCTTCAGAAGAGGAGGCGGTTGTGATAGTTAAAGCTCTCAGTGACCTCTGCCTAAAGAGAGGTTTCACTTTGACAAAGTGGATCAGGAACAGCCGGACAGTGCTGCAAAAAAATTGAAGAGGAACACAGAGCTAAAGACTGGAAAGAGCAGGATCTGGAAAGAGATGAGCTTCCAGTTGAGAGAGCCCTTAGACTACAGTGGTGCGTGGAGTCGGATACATTCAAGTTCAAGATGATTGTGAAAGAGCAACCGCAGAGCAGAAGAGGATTGTTGTCGATAATCTGTTCCGTTTATGATTCCCTGGGGTTCCTTGCACCAGTGACACTGTCAGCAAAGATTATGTTGCAAGAGCTCTGTCGGAGACATTGTGGATGGGACAACAACATACCTGCAGACATTAGCCATCAGTGGACAGGATGGTTGGAGGATCTCAAAGGGTTGTCTTCATTCAAAGTCAAGAGATGTATCAAGCCCAAACACTTTGGACAAGCCATTAAAGCGCAGTTGCATAACTTTTCAGATGCCAGTGAAGATGGTTTTGGCACTGTCACCTACCTCAGAATCAAAAACTGCAAGAGCGAGGTCCATGTCTCCTTCTTGCTGGGAAAGGCGAGAGTTACCCCCCTGAAGCAGATAACTATTCCCCGTCTTGAGCTTACAGCTGCCGTCCTAGCTGTTCGAGTTGATCAGATGTTGAGAGCAGAATTGGAGCTGCCATTGGATCAGTCAACTTTCTGGACGGACAGTACTTCAGTGCTCAAGTACATAAAAAATGAGGACAGACGTTTCCACACATTTGTGGCGAATCGGGTGTCAACTATCAGAGACTCAACTCATGTCTCTCAGTGGAGGTACATCAATACCAAAGACAACCCTGCTGATTATGCCTCTAGAGGTATGGAGGTTGGAGACTGAATGGTGGGAGCTGGATCGAAGGCCTAAGGTTTCTCTTCAATCCAGAAAAGGATTGGCCTGCAGACATCACAGAGGCTTTTCAGTTGATGATGTAGAGGTCAAAAGGGATGCCATGGTAAACACAGTCATCACTCAGGACTCCTCTAATGCTACAGACCAGCTCCTATCATACTTTTCAGATAGGAGGAAACTTAAGGTGGCAGTTGTGTGGTTTCTCAAATGGAAGAGGATCCTTCTGCAGTTGAGTCAAAAGAGAAAGGAATTGCATGCCCTTGAGTTCATCAGAAAGGATGCAGATGGGTCACGTGTTGCTGGAGATGGAGAGGGCTAAAAAAGCAATGAGTCGAACCTTGTCAGCTGAGAATCTCTTGGATGCTGAAGTTTCCATCATTCATTATAGTCAGCAGAAAAGGTTCAAGGAGGAGATTGCTGCCCTATCAGCTGGAAAATCTGTGCCAAGAGACAGTTCTATTTAAAAACTGGACCCATGTCTCGAGGATGGACCTGTGAGAGTTGGAGGCTGTTTGAGTAAGGCAGCTCTACCAGAAGAGACAAAGCATCCACTCATCTTGTCGAAAGATCAACACATCTCCCCACTTATATTAAGACACACGCACCAACAAGTTGGCCACAGTGGAAGGAAACTTTCCCTGACAAGAAAGGTTTTGTACGCTCTGTGCATCTCCAGACAAAGACAAACATCTTGGAAAGACCTGTCACAAAGTTGTGCCTGTTACAGGAAGCTGCAAGTTGTTAGTGTTGACTTTATGGTGTCCTCCGAGTGAAACCAGGTCATTGGTACACAATATTGGGTATTGTTTGGTACAATTTCTATGTATTATTGGGATAATGGCTCTGTAATTAATTGTTGAAGGTAATTGTAATGTCAGCCATCATTTACAATTAGGCCATTCTCTGGTTATATGTGTATTTGTGTTTACTTTTTTGTTTATTGTCTGGAAGCCACAGTAGGTGGCGCTCTGCACTGTGTGGGCAGGAAATAATAAATAGAGTAAGAGGTTATTACTCAGCAGGTGCTGCTGATGAGAGAGCAAACAGTTTTTTGACCGTCACGTCGGATCGTGGTCGTCGACTTTGTTTTATGCGTTGTGGCAAATTATGTGAGCCTATTTGTTTGTATGTACTGCTCAATACCGGCGCATAGTGTCAAGAGCGCAAGTCTATAAATAAATGTTGATGATTGCAAACGAGTGTTGGATTCATTGGACCCGGAAGACGACGGACGCATCAATTACCAGTTCCAGCGGGTAGCAGCAGCCCCTCAGTGGCTTAGGTTCGTTATTGTTGTTTTTTTTTTTGTTAAGAACAAGTCACTATAAATGATGTTCAAAAGCCATGAGGAAAATAATTTCTTCATTGACGTAACACACCTGCCTTTGCCCGTAGCCAGCTGGGATAGGCTCCAGCTCGCCCCGTGACCCTAGTGAGGAATAAGCGGGTATAGAAGATGAATGAATGAATGACGTAACACAAAAAAAAATGTTTTCTATTTTTTTAATCGCACTGAATACACATCTATTTATCAATGTCAAAATATGCTTTGGTTATTAAGACATAGCGAAATGTACTACTCTTTCTTGGGTTAGGAAGAACGCAACATTGCCTTCACCCCAATCCCCTATCCATCGTTCCACCGAATACCCTCCTCCACTTTGGGAGTGGTCCAGAGTTCATTAAACAAGATGATGAGGAACTCACCACCTGAGCTTCTTAATTTTACATTTGCACATGCTTACCATAAGGATGACACCCTGGCTGTGTTCAAATAGTCAAAATATTACATCATATTGTCAAATTCCGATCCACTTTTCTTAAACCTCAATGGAAAACATAATGAGGTAAAGGGCAGGTGTAAAGGAGAATTCATAATGGCTTAGGAAGAAACCACGCTAATTAGAAAATCTGAATGCCCTTGAACTAGGCAAGGTGATCATGCATCCCCTGCCATTCATTTGTTTTCAAGATTGCCTTGATGGATGGTAGGTAGTCGCTTTAAAAATTGCTGCTGCTCAGAATTGTGGGATATTGCCCTTGTTATCAAAAAGGATGATTCCGTGTACCTTATGTAAAAGGTGATAAGTTAGGAAGCATTGAAGCACCTTTCCTTTACATTTAGAGAATTTGAACACACTTATCAGGGTTGCCACGTACATAATTTGGGGTCATTTTATGGGGGTTAGGAACCTCCCGAAGCAAAAAAAAAACCTATTCAAACGCAAAGTATGTCTCCAGCTGCAAGTGCGCCTATCTCCTCACCCTATCCACTCCTCCTCTGTTTGTGCAATTGACCTATGGCTAACCCCCACCCTCAAATGCGATGAGCCAATCACAGTGTTAAGGAATGGGTCAGGTGGACACCAGGTGCGGGATCAGGAGATTTTTTTTTTTTTTTTTCCCGCCACCACCACCAAGCAGTTTCAGATAGGGGTAGAGTAGTTGATTTGTTACAATTTATTGTGTAACGTGAGATTTTGGAGAAGTTGTTAATGACATTAAAAGATTCCTGTAGTGACACGGAGGGGTTCTCTAAATATAGAAGTAGGTCATCTGCATAGAGGCTAAGTTTGTGCTCCGAATTTTTGTCCTGAATTCCTTCAATTTTGTTATTCTGTCGCATTGCTGCTGTGAGTGGTTCTATAAAAATGGCAAATAGAGATGGTGAGAGTGGGCATCCTTGTCTGGTTCCTTGGTGAAGTGTGAAGCTTGATGATGTGATCCCATTTGTGGTTATTTTGGCTCTAGGTGAGGTGTAGAGTGTTCTTATCCAATGTTTGAATGACTCTCCAAAACTAAATTTATGTAGGGTAGCGAATAAAAATGTCCAATCTACTTTGTCAATTGCTTTTTCTGCGTCTAGTGATTCAATGATGGTTTTGTTTTGTTGTTGCTGTAAAGTGTTGATTAAGTTGAAGAGTCTACGGATGTTGCCTGAGATATTTTCATTTGTGATGAAGCCTGTCTGATCAGGGTGGATTAATATAGGGGTGACTGTCTCTATTCTTGTTGCTAGTGTATTTGAGATAATTTTTAAGTCAGTATTAATTAGTGAGAGAGGGCAATAGCTGGAGGGATGGGTTGGATCTTCATTGGGTTTTAGTAGAAGTGACATCACTGCAGTATTCATATGTGTGGGTATTTTAGAGGTAATTTTAATTTCTTGTATGACTCTGTAGAATAATGGTGATAGAATATCCCAGAAATGTTTGTAGTATTCTGCCGGTAATCCATCTGGTCCGAGTGATTTATTGTTGGGCATGTTATTGAGGGATTTTCTGAGTTCTTCTATGGTAAAGGGTGCATCTAAGATGTTTGCTTGGTCTGATGAGAGCGTTGGTATGTCAAGATTATTTAGAAAGGTGTTTATATCTGATTGGTTAGGGTCATGTTTTGCTGAATAAAGGTCACGTAAAATTTTTTAAATACACTATTTATATCTTTTGGGTTTTGGGTGATTGTGCCTGCAGAGTTACGGATAGATTGGATAATTGCTTTCTCTTTCCTGTGTTGTAGTAAATTTGCCAGATATTTACTTGATTTATTACGATAATGAAAGATTTCATATTTGAGTTGCTGAATAATGAACTGTGTTTTTTGTGTTAGATGCTTTCCATTTGAGTTTTAAATGGGGTTAATTCGTTTTGTATTTGTTCACTGTGGTGATTAGAAAGTTGGTTTGTTAATTGTTTTATCTTTAGTTCCAAAGTATTTTCCAATTCTTGTTGTTGCTTTTTCTTATGTGCTGAATATGATATGATTTTACCTGTCAGTACTGCTTTACCTGTTTGCCAAAGTATTGCTGGTGAGATTTCTGGAGAGTCATTCATCTCCAGGAAGGATGCCCACTCTCTCTTGATCATCATACTAAAGTCGGTGTCTTCTAGGAGAGATGTATTGAAGCGCCATCTTGTGATTGGTTTAATGTATGTTTGGACGTTTTTTGATAATGAGACGGGGGCATGGTCGCAGATTATAATTGGATGAATTGAAGCACCTATTACTAAAACCCCATAAGTCACACTTGACTTGACTTGTGGGGTTTTAGTAATCAGTGCTTCAATTGTGTTTTCACTGACATGTTGATTAAGGGAGTTACTAGTGAGAAAAAGGTCAATTCTAGATGAAGATTGATGAACAGAGGAAAAATGTGAGAGACGCCAAGACGATCAATCAAGCTAGACAGTTTAGATTAAGGCAATCTAAACATGACAAGTAAAAAGCACCACAAGAGAAGCAAAGGAAAGCATAGTTTTAAACGCAGTAATTAATCAGAGACAGCTTAGGTAGAATTCGCAAAAGCTAAGAAACGCAAGCACTCGCTAACGAGTTAATGAGGTTAGTAACTACGTGATCAAATATTTACACACCCTTAAGTGCTGGTTAGTACGGTTAGTAATGGCCCTATCAGAGAAAGCATTCACCAAAAGTTTTCAGAGAACACATTCACTCAGAGTTTTGCGAGACCCCGAATTAAGCACAGGAGGAAACAATGAATGAAATACCAAAGCTGAAACCGAAAGAGGAAACGTGATTGGACAACGAGACTCAGGCATGCGGGCTGTCACATGACATCACAGGAACCAGGTGAGGGGAAATAGGTGGTCAGGCCATGGGAATGGAGCTGAAACACAAACCAAGAGAGACACAGGGGAAAAAAACACAAGCACAAACAGACATACAGGGCAGAACCATGACACACAGTGCGTATTCTCTCCCCATATACTGGGACATTCTGAGCTTGAACTTCCATTGAAATACATAACTGAAACTCTGAATTGTTCACTTTTATGGGGTTTTAAAATGGTTCTAAATTTTTAAAAATGGTCAAACACTGCGCTTGGGGGTAAATTTATCTCCGATACGAGGTATCCCGAGAGGCTGGTCGATGGGGTGTATTTTATACCCTTTCCAAAGCCACATCATAACCCAGAAAAGTGTCTCCTCTGGATCAAGCTGCTTTCACACCGGACATGAAACAAATTTTTTGTATGACAGATTACATTCAAAGTCATTGCAAAGACGCGAATACGCGCGAAAGCAGTACGTGTGAAAGCGTTTAAAGCTTTGTGAAACTATGACCCCACGATCAGCTTAATGTTGCTAACAAAGGTTAACAAGGATGTCTACATTTGTTCTAGGCTAAGTCAACTTTGTGTTTAAAGGAGAATTCCGGTGTGAAATTGACTTGGGGTGTACTGAAACATGATAATGAGTACTAACTTTTGTCGAATACCCCACCTTCGTATGCACGCAACTTTTCGAAATAAATGTATTTTTAGCTGAAGCTCCCAACAGGCTTACAATGGTTGTGAATCGGGCATCGCGTTGCCATGCTAAGAAATCGCTAGTTTTTTTCATCATTAACAAGGCTTAAAGTAGCTCCACACTTCATAAGTAGAATTCTGAGGGCCCTGACATTTAAAACGAGGAAAATGCACAAGTGGTTTATTAAAAAAGACTATTTATGCAAACAATACCTTGATGTAGTTTCCAGTCTCCTCCATCTTGAAACTCTCAATAAGTGGATGGATGAGCAGGAACGAATAGATTGCAATCTGTTCCCCTATCCTTCCTATTCGTTCGTGCTCGTCAATCGACGTAGCGTGACTTATGGCGATTTCTTTGCATGGCAACGCGATGCCCGATTCACAACCATTGTAAGCCTGTTTTGAGCTTTGGCTAAAAATCCATTTATTTTGAAAAGTTGCGTGCGTACAGAGGTGGGGTATTCGACAATAGTTAGTACTCATTATGTACTATGTTTTTTATGTTTCAATACACCCCAAGTCAATTTCACACCGGAATTCTCCGGTGACATCTTGTCACTTTGCTGGAGATAAATGTAAAGTTATCTTTTACATCGCTACATTCGCTCAAGTTAGTAAACTCTATGGCTAACGTCAT
Organism: Gymnothorax reevesii; assembly: GCA_029721435.1. NCBI lineage: Eukaryota > Metazoa > Chordata > Actinopteri > Anguilliformes > Muraenidae > Gymnothorax > Gymnothorax reevesii. Next base: position 61,074,922 of record CM056576.1, read on the forward strand.
TGCCGACAGATGTTGGCTTAACGTGACCTCCTGGCTGTGTTGTTCACCATGTCACCTTGTTAACTTAGGAGTTCAGTCACGTCAGGTTAGATTTCTTAAATTTGGTAGCTAGCAATAAATTACGTAAATTAAATGTATTATCCTGCCGTGCACGAACAATACTGATCCTCGGTCTTGTGTGAGAGGGTGACGGAAATGAGATGCGGTTGATTACGTTTGCACTGAGACCAGAAAAGTTTAGCTTCTAATTTAAACTTTTTGTTGACTTTCTCCACTCAGAATTTATTAATGTATCCCTCCAATTTGCTGACTTCTTGATGATATTTGAGCCTTTTATCGCCAAAAATCATGGATAGCATCATGAAAAATATCTCTGACTGTGATACCAGCCATTAACGCCTGTTCTAAAATGTTGATTGTTTGTCTGAGTCAGTGGAGGGGGCGGGGCTTAGCCATAGGTCAATTGCGTGGAGTGTCCGCCAAATGAGTGCCAGTTCAAACCAATTAGCGCAGAGTGGAAGTGAGTTATAAAAACCCTCCGCAGCAAGTCTACCTACACTGATGCAAGCTTACAAACCATACCCCACTCCAGTGCAGCACTTACTTTGTGTCTGTGATGGACAGACCAACATACAGTATGTGAGTTCCATGCTGCTATCTCTGAAAGATAAGCAATGAATTGCCTAACACCCACATATAAATCCACACCCATACCTATCTTATTAGCAGGAGCACAAGCATTCCTGAATAGTTTTTTGCATGAATACCAATTTTAGATTTTTTTCCACCTCATTTGTTTGGAATGTAGAGAAGGTTGGGTTCCAGGGGAGGGGCTGTCAGGCTGAGGCAAACCTTGTACATTACTCATTCAGCCTTGTGCGAAGCTGCAAATATTAATTGTTTCTGTCTTTCTGATGCTTATTTATTTTATCATATTAATATATAAATCATTTTGTAAAGGTGATGTCCTTTTAAGAAGAATGTCATTAACCAGTTGTTAAGCAGTGGAGAGGCCTTGGAGCACTGGGAGTGAAATGTGATAAAGTTTCTACTTGGAACGAAACAAAATGAAAATCAGTTTGTTTTTAATTCCTGGCAGTAAGTGGCATGCCACCATCAGTAGAGGCTGAATCATTTTCAGGTGTTGCAGGTGTGTGTGAGTCAAGATTAAATATACTGTAGATTCTGTGAAGGGATGAAGAGAGACAGTAATTCTGTGTGTTTAACTTTTTTAGGAAAATTGCCAGAGTGTACTTTGGTTATTGTGAGGCCATTTGAAAGAGCTCCTCTCAGATGTTTTTGATGTCAAGAATATGGCCAGTTTGCTGCAGAATGTGGAGGTTTCCGAAGATTTGGGAGGTGTAGGAAGGATGACTGCGGTGTAGAGGATTGTGAAGTTGAGACAGAGCAAGCAAAGTGCCTGCACTGCAAGCGTTCTCATGATACGGGATCAGCATAGTGTCAAAAAAGAATTACGTAAGGGAACGCATATCAGATAAGAGCAGTAAAGGGATTTTCCTATGCTGAGGCTGCTGAGAAAATGGAGAGAAGCAATGAAATGGTGGTTGTACAAAAACATCCAGAGTAGGGAAGGAAATTAGATGATCAGAATATCTCCATGAAAAAAAAAAAGATTGTTGGCATTCATTACCTTGGTCATAAATTGTGCTGCTGAAATGCAGGGGAAATTGGAAAGAGCCAAGGTGGTGCTGGACACTGCCAGGAGATCCTTGAGCGTAGTTGACATATCTGAAGATGATATACAGTGCTGTGAAAATGTATTTACCCCCTTTCTGATTTCTTTCTTTCTTTTTTGCATATTTGTCTCAGTTATCAATATTATTTGTATATTTAAGAGACATTAGCCTGGTTTACATGCAGGCTTTTTTTCATTCCGATTGAAATCATTCTGATTGAAGATTTCAGGTCAACTGTTTACATGAGACGTGATCTATTCCGATCTGGTGTTTATATGGACCACCTTATTTAATCAGAACAGACGTCTTACAGCCGCGTGACATCCGCAGATTGATGAAAAAAGTATTCGCTTTCGTTATTGCGCTGTTTATGCTTATAGCAGGTGTTCTGCCAATTTCTGCCACCTATCAAGATATACTGCCTCGCGGTTCTGTTCAAACCCACGATCTTGGGCTTTATTTCTTCCCTCATATCTTAAAAATCAAAAAATATCTTACAAATCGAGTTTTTTTTTTTTTTTTTTCCCAGTGCACTTTTAGACCTACAGGCAAATAATAGCATGTACAAGCTGGCTTTTCCTGAAAATGCCGTAATCGGACGATAGTGGCGTGTGGCACGTTATCTTAAAAAAAATAAAATAAATTATGCAACTCATTTTAGCATCCGAGTAGGTTATAATGAGCAAACAAATGACAGAGTTGCCACTGTAGGTTAATTTATATTGTAATATTAAGGCAAAAAGAAAGACCTTATGATCACCCAGCATTAAGATATCATTTTTTGACAAGGCAGCACAAATTGTCAGAACGCCGGTCTTCAGAGTTTTCCAGCAGTTATAGTTTGTTTGACGTTGCGGTCTATCCCGGCTTCGTTGAGTTTTTCGTGGCCTTTTTTTTCAACTGTTCACAATTGTTTTTACTACCATCTATGCATGCAAAAATTTCTATTCTTCAAGAGGTTTTATTAAAATCAGCCACTCCGCGTTGACCAGTTCTGCAGTCTGCCCTTGAAAGCCACCTTAATTGCAAGTGAAGAAACGTCATCCTGCACATTCACCTCAAGACAGAGCGAGCGCAGACAGAACGCAGCCAGCAGCCTTCCGTTTCACCGTTTACATGATACAATTTTACTTTTAATCGGTTTGGGAAAAGGAATATTCTACCCCTCTGCAACCAAATGAAATTCCATTCGGTTTCGGCCTGTTTATTCGGAATGAAGTGTTTATATAGAACATTTTTATTCAGTTTGAGCTTCTAAACCGATTCTAATCGGAATATTAGGCTCCATGTAAACCCAGCGAATGACAAGGTAATCATCATGACTCAAAGCATAAAGCAATTGGGATTCCAAATTATTACTCTACAAGTCATCTCATTTGAAGAAAAAGTAAATGAAAATCCTCACTTTTTCTTAGACAGTGATTATTAGTTGATCATTTTAGCTACTTTAAGGTTTTCCCACTCATCTCTACTGATGGAGTTTGTCCATCAAAGCAAGCAGTTCTGCCATGTCGTGCCTTATCTTAGTCCACTTCCACAGTCTGTCCCTGTTAATGCTAATCAGTGGGGGTTTGGGTGTTGAGGGTAACTAAGTAGTGTAAAATAGCCACTACCTCTTCAAAGGGTAACTTTAAATTACTGCTTCCACCATTAAGAAATAGTATTAGTGGCTTTTCCTCTGTATTGCTGTTGTGAACACAGAGACCTGGAAATGTACTGATGAAGTGTTAAGTCATTCAGAATATTACCCAGATAAAGCATATGTTACTTTTTTGAGGCAAATTCCCAATAATTAAGATGTTTCACAATGGCAAGTACATTGTTTGCTGCCCACTTTAAAGAGAGTTATAGGTACTTTCAATTGTAGCAACATTATTACTAAATTTGACTGCTGGCGGGATAACTTTTTCTACAGTGGTCAAAGTTTCAACCCCAAACCACATTGAAAATATGTTGCAACGCGAGTGGCCTTGACTAGATTATATTTAATAGTAAGCACACACAAGAATTCTCTTAATTGCATTTTTCTTTGAATTGACACATTAATTGGCAATAATTAAAGAATTTTGGTTGGCTCTGGCATTTAGGTCAGATCATCAGAACCCTAAGAAGTATGGCAATTATACTCAGCTTTGTTTATTCAATTAATAAATGGATTTCTCTGGTTTCCTTTTAAAGTTCAACTGAAAAATCCAACCAATGCTAAAACAAACAACGATTTAAATTGGTAAATTTGGCAACTGGATAAAATTTAAGGAAGCTTAAGTGATTCCACTTTTTATTCTTTTCATCTACCATAACTGTGTTATGATTCTGCTCTGACTGTCATGATTCTGATCTGTTTGCCATGTTTGTATTTGGATCTTTGCTGACTATGTCTGACTATGCCTTGTATTATGTATTGTGATTTGGTTACTTAGATTTGTTCATGTATAGTCTAGTTTAGTTTTTCCATGTTTTGTATTTTGCCTTATTCCATTCCTGCAGTTACATTTGTTATGGCCCCAACTTGTTATTAGATTTACAACGCAACAGCAACAGCAAGGGATGACAGACACAGTTTTAAAAACCTCAACACATTTAATTAACAAACAAAGACTAAACTACTATTTACAACTACAGACCAAGATTGATTGGAAAACAAAAAAAACCAGAAATATTTACAGTCCTTGTGGGTTTTCTGGTGATGTGCTGGGTGAGGAAAAGGCTCTTTTACAGGCAAAAATCCACAAAAGAAACTTCACAGGTCTTGAACAGAAATGACAGGTCTGGTCACGTGTATCCTTCTTCTTGCAATTTCTCCTACTACTTTACTGTCTCAATTCTTTGCCTTATATACTCTTTTGCAGACCCCACCCACATTTAGACCTCTTTTTTTTTATTTTCGGGGACTTGCCCCAGACATGTCCAGGACATGTCTAAACATAGCTCCAGTCTGAGCTCAATAAAAAAAGGTAAATTCTGTCATCTAGTGGCCTCTATTCACATCACACCTCCATTCCAAAAGGGAAAAATTTTGACTCATAAAGGCAAAATTTTTCTTTTCAATACAAAATGGTTAAGTGGACACTTGTCTATATATACATATCATACAATATTCAAATAAACACGTGATATATATATACATATTCAAACACGGGATAAGCAATCAGCAATTACATTGTCTGTACCCTTCACATGCTTAATTTTCAAGTCAAGCTCCTGTAAAATCAAACTCCAATTCAACAATCTCCGATTCTTGTTTTTCATCTTACTTAAAAACATTAACGGATTGTGGTCAGTGTACACAATCATTGGCTTTTGTCCTGTACAAACATAAACCTCAAAGTGTTGTAAAGAAAGGACCAGAGCCAACAGTTCCTTCTCTATTGTGGAATAGTTCCTTTGGTGGCGATTGAACTTCCTGGAGAAGTATGCCACGGGATGCTCAATGTCATCAGAGTCACTTCTCTGTAGGAGCTCAGATCCACAAGCTTGGTCGCTAGCATCGACCGCGATGGAGAACGGTTTGTTGAAGTCAGGAGATTTGAGCACGGGGAAGTGACACAGCAGAGACTTTAGGCGATCAAAGGCTCTCTGGCATGCATCGACTGAGAGCAATCTCAGCAAAGTTCTTGCAGAACTTGCGGTAGTACCCGATCATTCCAAGGAAGCGGTGCAAAGCTTTTTTGTTGTCAGGAACTGGAAAGTCCATGATGGCTAGGACTTTAGCATTTATGGGCGCCACCTTACCCTGGCCTATGACGTAGCCAAGATAGGTGACAGTAGCACAACCAAAGTCACTCTTGCTCAGGTTAACAGTCAGGTTAGCCTGAGTCAGGCGCTGGAACAACGTCTCTTTTAGATGTTCTTCCCAGGAGTCACTCCATGTGATCAGGTCATCGATGTATGCACCCGTGTGTGGCAATCCGGCGATTGTAGACTATATCATCCTTTGGAATGTGGCTGGGGCATTTTTCATCCCAAAGGGTAGGACTTCATACTGGTACAACCCAGATGGTGTGGCAAAAGCAGAGATGCTCTTGGCCCTCTCAGTTAAAGGCACACACCAATAACCCTTCAATAAATCAATCTTGGTCAGAAACTTTGCTTGCCCTACTCTATCGATACAATCATCAATCCTAGGTATTGGAAACACATTGGTTCTAGTTACAGCATTGACTTTGCGATAATCTGTACAGAATCTAGTACTTCCATCAGGTTTTGGAACTAGCACACAGGGTGAACTCCAATCTGAGTTGGAGGGTCTGATAATATCATGTTCTAACATGTACTCAACCTCTTTCTCAGCAATCTTTCTCTTTTCAGGATTCATCCGGTACGGATACTGTTTTATTGGTTTGGCATCACCAACATCTACATCATGAGAGGCTGTAGAAACTCTCTTTGGAACATCAGGAAACAGATCCTCATATTTCTTGATCAAACTCTCTGTGAGTGTTCTAAGTGCTGGAGTTTTACATCAAGATTTTGCAACACTTCAGAATTTGACAATTTACATGAAAGAACTTCTGCTTTAATTCTAGGTTCATCATCTTGAAACTCTCCCTCATCTTCACACATCTCAGCCATTGGAGGATCTGAAGTGACAGCTGCAACCCTAGCATTTCTGTCATAAGGCTTCAGCATGTTAATGTGACACAACTGTTTTGGCTTTCTCCTATCTGGAGTCTTCACAATGTAATTGAGATCATTGAGTTTTGTCAGAATTTCATAAGGACCATGAAATCTAGCCTGCAATGGATTGGACTGCAAGGGAAACAACACAAGGACCTTGTCTCCTGGTTTAAACTCACGGCTTCAAGCCTTATGGTCATACCAAGTTTTCATTTTTCCCTGACTTGATTTCAAGTTCTCTTTGGCTAGGTCACAAGCTGCACGCAATCTTTCCTTGAACTTGCTAACATAGTCTAACAGACTGATGTGCAGCTCTTCCTCTTGCCATTGTTCACTCAATAATAGCAAAGGTCCTCTCACTTCATGACCAAACACTAGCTCAAATGGACTAAATCCAGTAGACTCCTGCACTGCTTCTCTAGCTGCAAACAACAGCAAATGAACACCTTCATCCCAGTCTTTCTCATGGTCATAACAATAAGTCCTCATCATTGTCTTGAGAGTGGAATGAAACCGCTCTAAGGCACCCTGACTTTCTGGATGATAGGCACTAGAAAGAATCTGCTTTGCACCTAGTTCATACACAACCTGCTGAAACAATCCTGAAGTGAAATTGCTACCTTGATCTGACTGAATTTCCCTGGGAAGGCCAAACAACGTGAAGAACTTTATCAAAGCCTTTGAGATTGCAGTTGCCTTGATGTTACGTAGAGGTATGGCTTCAGGGAATCTGGTAGATGCACACATGATTGTCAACAAGTATTGATTTCCAGATCTAGTCTTGGGTAATGGACTAACACAATCAACAATGACCTTAGAGAAGGGCTCTCCAAATGCTGGGATAGGCTGCAATGGAGCTCCAGGTGGGTCTAACTGGTGTTTTCCAACTACCTGACAAGTGTGACTGATTTTGCAAAAGTTGGAAACGTCTTTCCGAAGCCCAGGCCAAAAGAAGTGTTTCATGATTTTATCAACAGTCTTGTTAACACCAAGATGACCTCCTCAAGGTAAACTATGAGCCATTGTCAAGATCTCATTCCTGTAGACCTTCGGAACAACAATTTGCCTGACCACTGCCCAATCTGCATTGGCAGGGATATCAGGAGGGCGCCACTTCCGCATCAACACACCATCCTTGAGATAATACCCAACTGGAACTGCGTCTATTTCTTTATCAGGAAGGGCTCTCCTCTTTAGTACACAAATTTCAGAATCATTAGTTTGCTCCTCAATCAACCCCTTTCTGGACAGAGACAAGTCTCCAGACACATCAGAATCACCAGACCCATCCGGCTGGCTGAATAGAGAACTGATAAAAGTATCTGATAAGTCCTCAAACGGAGAAACCATAGTAGGCCAATCAGAGTCATGAGGCGAACCACCTGAGTCCTAACTATTCAATGTGCTGGACGGCACCACAACATCTTCTTCTTTAGCCTTCTTGGCCATAGCACGAGTCACTGCGCAAGAAGGATACAGAGATGGGTCCTCATCCCCATCTTCAGTGCTCGGCTGTGAAGTAAGATGTACAGGGGGAACTACTTTGCCCCCAGCCAGGTCATTGCCTAGCAACAGAGAAACACCCTTTATAGGTAGACTTGACATAAGTCCCACCTTTACCTGTCCTGTAATTAAATCTGGCTTCAAGAATATAGAGCGCAGGGGTACAGATACAGTCCTCCCTTCAATACCCTGTACAAGTATGAAATCCCCTGAAGCGGTCTCATCACGTAACTCCAAGGAGTCCATCAACAAAAGTGACTGAGAAGCTCCGGTATCCCTTAGGATATATATGGGGACAGGAGTAGTATGCTCATTCAGAGCCACAAATCCCTCTGACACAAATGGAAGAAATTCCTCCCTCACAAAGTCAGCAGTATCAGGCTTTTTAGCCCCACAAGAAGCAGGTAATTTAGCAGATCGGTTATCTACTACAGGGGTTTCTAACCTTGTTTTCACAAAGGCATTTGGTTTGGTATCCTTTTCTTTTTCTTTCTTAGCTTTTAGGAACCAACAGTAAGTTGTAACATGACCAGATTTCTTGCATTAACTGCAAACTAGACCACTTTTGTCACTGTCAGCTTTCACACTTTGATCAGACCTGTTACTGGATTTCTGAGCACCATCACCAGATTTGTCTTTGTCTTTGGGTGAAGAATCTTGGGTATCACCGTAACCCTTTTTCTGAAATTGGGACCATCTATTGTTACTGCTAGACTGAAATTTGGACTTATGTGTGAGAACATATTCATCTGCAAATTCGGCAGCTGATTGCAAATTCAGTGCTTTCTTCTCATTAAGGTAGGTCTTAACATCATCCTTAACACAGTTCTTGAATTCTTCAACTAACACCATCTCTTTTAGTGAGTTGAAATCATCCTTGACCTCCATAGAAGTACACCAGCGCTCAAAGCAAACCTGCTTCTCATTAGCAAATTCCACATAAGTCTGATTTTCAGATTTCTTCAGACCTCTGAATTTCTGTCGGTAAGCCTCTGGAACCAACTCATAAGCTCTCAAAATAACCTTTTTGACAACCTCATAGTCAGAGGAATCATCTGCAGACAAAGCCGAATAGGCTTGTTGAGCTTTACCCTTGAGGACAGTTTGCAACATCAGAGGCCAGTGTTCCTTTGGCCACTGGGAACTCTTTGCTACCTTTTCAAAACACTGGAAATAGTTGTCAACATCCTTTTCCGAAAATGGAGGCACCAATTTTACCTCCTGGCTAGCCCGAAATTTATTTTCAGTGGTTATTTTAATTCTTAGTTGCTCCATTTGGAGTCTTTCTTCTCTATCGAATTTCTCTAATTCAAAATCTCTCTGTCTTGCAAATTTTTCTAACTCAAACTGCCTTTGTTTTTCTTTTTCCTTCCTTTCTTTTTGTCTTTCCTCCCTTTCTTTCTCTTTTTCCTCTCTTTCAATCTCTAGCAGTTTTAATTCAAGTTCCATTTCTATATTAGGATTTTCCACTGGAAACTGTTCCAGATCTCCGGGTGCAAACACATTTTCATCAATGTAATATTCAACTATCTCTCGAGCCAGTCTTGCTTTTCGCATGGCTGGTTTTACCTCTGTCAGCTCTAAATGTCTGCAAATTTCTAACAGTTCTGTCTTTTTAAAAGACTTCAAAACCTCAACGGTTGGTGATGCTAAGAAATCATCCATTGCTGTTGATCTGTCAATATATTTATATAGGAAAATTCAAAAAACAATTTTACAGTTTGAAATGTTAGATTTTCAATTAATGACTCACACAATGTTCTTTCCCGGACGAGCCCCCGATTTGTTATGGCCCCAATTTGTTATTCGATTTACAACGCAACAGCAACAGCAAGGGATGACAGACACAGTTTTAAAAACCTCAACACATTTAATTAACAAACAAAGACTAAACTACTATTTACAACTACAGACCAAGATTGATTGGAAAACAAAAAAACCAGAAATATTTACAGTCCTTGTGGGTTTTCTGGTGATGTGCTGGGTGAGGAAAAGGCTCTTTTACAGGCAAAAATCCACAAAAGAAACTTCACAGGTCTTGAACAGAAATGACAGGTCTGGTCACGTGTATCCTTCTTCTTGCAATTTCTCCTACTACTTTACTGTCTCAATTCTTTGCCTTATGTACTCTTTTGCAGACCCCACCCACATTTAGACCTCTTTTTTTTTTATTTTCGGGGACTTGCCCCACACATGTCCAGGTCTAAACATAGCTCCAGTCTGAGCTCAATAAAAAAAAGGTAAATTCTGTCATCTAGTGGCCTCTATTCACATCACACATTCCAGTCCATGTTTTTGTTACCTTCGCCAGCGACTTCGCTGACGAAGGTAATTTTTTGATCCCCGTGTATTTATTTGTTTGTGTGTCTGTCTGTCTGTGTGTATGTGTATCGAATAACTCAAAAAGTACCAAACGGAATTTCATAAAATTTGGTGGGTTGATTACGCATGACCTGAGGATCAATCGATTAGATTTTGGGAGTGATCGGGTCAAAGGTCAAGGTCAAGGCCACGAAAAGGTCAAAACCGACTTTCGGCCATATCTCGGTCAATTTTTATCCGATCGGCATGAAACCAACGCCAAAATGTGCAGAATTATATACCCGATCCTGTGATGTGAAACACGGTACAATGGGGTCAATACCCTTCTTAGCGGTTGGGGGTCAAAAGTCAGGGGGGTCATTACCTTTCGAACTTAAAGGCGTATTGATGTAAAAAAAAAAAATATCGTACTCTTCTCATTCATCGATCATTTACAAAAATAAAAATTGGTCCTCAGAGTTATGTGGCGAGGGATTCAGTGGCGTCGGCGAAGGTATGCGCTCTACCGAGTGCCCGTTCTAGTTTTTACCATGGATTGCACTTTGTTTCCCCCTGTCTGGTCTTCTGTCATTTGTTTGCTCTCAGCCCCGATACTGCGTGCCACACTTTCTGGTGATTTAATGGATTCTGGATTTCAACCATTCCTTCCATTCTCATTTACTTCCTTCATCTTGCTTTTTCTATATTACTAACCAATACTAACAGTTTGTTGTTTTTGCTAAATTACTAACCAAGACTAACAATGTACATAGTACTGACTTACTAACAAGCACTAGGGATTGTATAGCTGCACTCTACTAATTGACTAACGATCTCTCAGCATTCGCCCTGTTCTAGTCTCCGCCTCTTGCCATCACTCAATTTACTTTACTGTGTTTCTCGCAGATTCTCTCTACCTGTCTAATCACTGTTCTGCCACTCACTCTGCAAATAGAAATCCCTAAACAGATCTGTTTGTTCTGTCTATAGGCTGTCTTGTGATCCCTTTCCGCATTTTGGCTTTTGCCTTTTTCATGTGATTAGATATTTCCTCATGTTCATTCCTTTGTGATTAGTTTGATTCAATTAACCTGTTCCCTGCATAGCATGTGACCTTCCTCTTGTCTATTTAAACAGTCTATTCACTCACAGCTCTTGTCAGAACGTTGATCAATACTTCTTTGTGCAGAGCGCTTTGTATGCCATCGAATATAGTTTCGCTTCTCCTGGATAGTCTGACATTGATTCTTGCCATAGCCCTTATTGTACTATTTTTGTCTTTCTGGATTTTGACCTATTTTTGTATGACCACGAGTTCTGTGTTTAAACGCCCTGTGTATGACCATTGGCTTTGCCCATCGACTACGACTTTTTGCCTATCGTTTTGGTACCTCTGCCCATCTGTCTTTCTGGTTCTGACCCCTGCCTGTCTTGTCAATACTGTTTTTGGATTTCGTATTGCGGCTTGGCAATTCATGTGTATTTTGGCTTTGACTCGGACCCCATCAAAGGTATACATTTTTTTTTGGATTCCTGTCTCTCGCGAGTGGTTCATGAGCTGTACGTCACAAACTGAAATATATATTTATATTTTTATAGAGAACACGTTAGGGGAATTCAAAACGGCAAAATAAAGCAGCTTTTACTCATCTCATAGTAACCATTTAAAGCACAAATGAGCAGAAAAAAGAACAATACTACATAACAAAGACCACATGGGGTTCCAGAATCAATCATATATTAGTGGGTTAGATTTACAAAACTATCATGGATTTTCTTTGAAAAATGCATTTCTGCTATAAAGAATATTCCTATATATCATAATGAATCACTAGTATTTTACTGAACCAAATATTATTTAGAAATATTTGAACTAATATCAAATACATAGTGCATATAGCCCATACTGAGCGTTTATCTTCAAAACACTGTAAATGTATTCCTTTATGGTATAAAATGACGACGGCATTCAATCCAACAAAGGGAGAACTAACAAACATGCCAGCCATGCAGTTATTTGCAGACACTCATGCAGTTAGGCTTATCACACTGATTTTCATACACAATCTGAGCTCAGCATACATGGACACACATGCACACTCACACACACATTAGTGCACTTTCCTTTGTCCCATTCATTCGCATTGGAAAAGATCCAAGGTTCTAATTCTTATGCACGTTCTTGTTATTAAATTCTTCTGGATTTTAAACTTTCCGTTTGGCCTATTACTTTTGCAACAATCAGATACAAAAGATATTACTGACTATCAAAATGTAGCCAAACAATAACCTTTTCCAATATTAAAGTTTTTTGAAATGACTAGTTTTTTCCATCGCTCGTTCCAACAAATGAATTGACCTTACTTTTACCATCCATTAACAACAAGAACCATCCCACCATGCATATCACAGGTTTAATGTGATCCAACCATCAGCCAACTTCCAGAAACCATCTTGCACTAACAGCAGTCCATCAGACCACATACTGCTAGGTAATAAATTCTATTATCTCACAATCACCAGCCAACTCTTTGCAAGCAGAATATTGCTCTCTCATATATTAAACATTTCAAGCTTTTCCCTAGTTGCTAGGCTGCCTATTGCACAATACCTGTTTCAACAATACACAATAGTTTTCTATCTCTTTCACATTTTCTGCTGATGCATAGATTTTTTGCTCACAGTTTCCCCAGAAACTAGACTTTTTCCATTGAACACACACTGATAGACTTTACCATCTGCACAGACACAGGACATACCCACAGATAGTTATACAGTTAACATATACCCACAAATTTTCTTTTTATATGTAGTGGACAAGGAAATTCCTCCCAATCAACTCCAACAATGCAACTTACAAAATTTACTTTACATCTAGCGCACAGTATAGGTACCCGACCAGTATACTTCCTACGCGTTACTACCCTTTGTCAATTCAGAAGCGATCACTAACTGTAGTGACTACAATCGAGCAACGTTATGACGAAACTGCCACATTGATGCTTACTGAAGTAACACAAGCAAACCGATCAGAATTACTGCATATAAGTTAACCAGGAGCATTTTTAATTAGCACGGCACACAAACTAACATGCACTTGCTGGTAGCCGAGCATTCATAACAACCAGAGACGAACCCTTGCAGTACAGGTTTTACAGACAGTAATTTCCGTTTCTGTGCACAGTTGTACCAAGCATCCAAGTTACAAACAAGTATTAAAAGTTAGCTTTAAATGAGGTTTATGTTCACACACCTTCTGTAGAATTTCCCCTGGTATTACTCTTGCATATTTAGGGCACAAAAATTAGCAACAGTAACTTGGCTATGTTAGCCGCTGTGCTACAGCCACAATCAACTGGTTATCTCTTCAGATTGGCTTATGCAGTAAAAGCAACTTACAGCTTCTGTGTCTGAGTCACGGACAGTCGCGACCCATACAGGCTTTATCTTCAGATATTTTAGAAAGCCTGCACTTGAGGCAGTTGTTAGTGCTAACTATCGCTAGCGGTCCTGCTAGCCACCCGTAACACATTAGCTTCACTTACATTATTTGCTGTTATATCGTTTCTTACAGCTTGTGGCTCCGAGCGCTTGATCAATGCAACTGCTTCAGGTTTGAGAAGCAGCTGAAACGCTTATCCAGTGTCGAATTATCCTTTACTAACAAAGCTTTCTTTGGTGAAATGCTGAGCACAAGCAGCTAACGTTCCCTTTGGCCGTGGCTGGTTGCAGCCAGCAAACAAAAAAAGCTACCCACTGATTTCTGGTGGCACCCTCTTCTGGTAGAGAAATAGGGGTTTTTCTTTGCGTCCAAAAATAAACGGACAAGCAGCTTTGGGAGAGATACTGACAAAACTGCACCTCAAGTGATCTGCGATTCTTCTTTTGTATTTCCAAAAGTGTAGACGCTACTAAGGCATAGTAAGATCTGCAGTTGTTAATCCCTTCTCGAATAGTTTCCGGTATGGGCAGGTCCAGCGCTGTGATTGGCTCTGGCCAGGTCTATACTAATTGGATGGCACAACCTGACGTCAGGTTTTTGCCCAGATCTTGGGAGGAGCTGTTCAGAGAGGAAATCACATTTAAGAAATCACGTTCTTGGATTATGGCAAAACGTCCGTATCTTATGGTTAGATCTTTTCATAGGTTGAGTACGGACAACCAACATTATAACAATACTAATATGTATTAAAAGAAGGATCAGCATAATAGGTCCCCTTTAAGCCTGATTCATGCTTATTGTGGTCGACGTGGTTTTAGCAGTGCAGATGGCGCGCATGGTCCCCAGGAACGTTGAGCAGCTTCATGCTTGATGCGGTCAAAGCAGCTCCAAGAATGGACCTGTTCTAATCTTGAACTAATGAATCTTATTTCTATGATCAATATGTTCATTTTTACTATGATATTGTAACTATTATTACTACAACCAAACACATGGCTCAATTATTTTGAATTAGATTAGACAGTGCCTTGCAGTCAAAACTAATATAACTGGCTGCTCTTTCTCCACTGTTACGGTAATTGTGTCACACGAAACTTCTGAAAACTAAGTTGACATGGTTTGCATTTCGGCAGTTTCTGCACCGATGGCTGGCAATGATCATTTTGAAGTTTTTTGTGTTTGTGTGATTTCAGATGCATAGAGATGACTTGTTATAGCCTATATACCAAACCAAGTGTAATTTGTCTGCCAGTTAGTTTAGCCAACTGTGAATTAATGTCATAAATAAGGCAATAATAGGGACCTACACCACAAATGAAATACAAGGCGTGGGGGGACGTTTAGGTATTCTGAAATGACTGTATGGGTATTCCCAAATTACATAAGCTACGCCAAAGAGATTCCCTTCAATCATCTGTGTACATAGTTACCCTACGTCTGGAAAACCTTGGATTAAACAGAGCACTGCACAGGCATTTGATTTTGTCTCCCTAAGTTTTAAAAACACCATGAGCCAGGACAACGATGTAAATATTGGCGATACACTGGCTCCGGCAGCTTATCCACTCCTCCCCTTCATTTTTTTGTTGTGCTTTCACAAATCGGTTGTGAAGGGTTTCCATTTTATCTTTGACAAGTCGGGATCAGTCAGTTGAAAATTTCCCATCTCCTTCATATGCACATGCTTGTAGATCTGACAGGAACTGTTGTAAAGATATCAGTATTTTCAGCTGTTTGTATGTTCAGCTGGCTTTTCTTTAAAGCTTTCCATTTTTTATTTTAATCGGTATACGTACTTCTGGGTCCTGAAGCTAGCTAGCAACGCGGTCTGTGCGACCCTGACCGCGTTATTACAAAATCATCCAGGTGCGCAGCCCGGCGTTCAGAGCCTCCGCGGACCGTCTGCGCTCTGTCGCCCTGGCTGCAATTGCGTCATTTCACCATGTGGGCCGTGCTGACCACGCCGACCGGAAGAGGCATGAATCAGGCTTTAGGTGCCTCCTGTTGGCCAGACGGGCGCTCATCGGGAAGATTCTAGGCTTGGTCATGTTTGGGTATCCTCTGCCCTCCTGCTGAACTTGGCGATGATTCAACCAATGAGTGTATCCACCTTATTCCCATGTCCCCTGATCCCTTGTGCGAATACTGGGCGTAACTCCCGCTGCATCCTGTCACTGTGCTGTTAATGATGGTAGCGGCTCACGTGAATCCTCTTTTTTTAAGCGATTGGAAAATAATATATGAGGGAACATTACCTTTTTGCCCTCAAGCAGGATAAAGTTGCGGTACCGCTGCCATCTACTATTGAAGAATAGGAGAATGACCTGAAGCAGTGGCCACACTAGCGCATTTGGCTACATTACCGACTCCGTTGCCACAGACTGCGAAGCTATGAACAATCTACAAAGCTCTGAAGCGTATGCAGTACTTCCACAGCATCAAGGTCAGTCGCGTTTTGCTAAGGGAGATAGTATACGACCTTATGTACCTTAAAACAGATATACAAGTACTTTCTGAGAACATTTATGAAAGAAACACTATATTTCAGCTGCAAATATTGCTCTAAATATGAAATGTAATGGATTGTTATACAGAGTAAATTAAGCCATCCAACAGTACGAGTCAAATTGGCTCTACTACAGCCAACTACATTACACGGTATTAAGTTGCTAGCTAAACCAATACGATAACATGTAAAACACAGTGAATCCATTTTTCCCATACTTTTAATTTTAGTGGAATGAGGTTTGGAGTGCAAGACAATTGTTTGGAACACAGTAGCCCATTTTCAAATTGTGGAAGACTATTGCTACTTCTACAGCCTCATCTTAAACTGTACAGGATGACACGTTAGTTACACTGACTGGCATTACCGGATGAATAAAAACAATTTTCTGTCCTCACTACACGTGAAATCATACCTTGTACTCTCCTGGCACTGCTGTCAAAATGCCTCTGAGGACCCGGCGTCTCCTCTGTGGCGGTCTGTCTGAGCCTAGCCATGAAGTAGGAATCGTTTTTTGTTGGCATAATGAAATGAGCCCCTAATGTTTTCCAGGGTCTTTTCAAATTCAGGTTTTCAGCCAAATTCTGGCTTCCTTGATT
Organism: Gymnothorax reevesii; assembly: GCA_029721435.1. Taxonomy (NCBI): domain Eukaryota; kingdom Metazoa; phylum Chordata; class Actinopteri; order Anguilliformes; family Muraenidae; genus Gymnothorax; species Gymnothorax reevesii. The sequence goes on from CM056576.1 coordinate 61,091,587, forward strand.
GAAACCGTTTCGCTGAACACAAGGACAATCCCCTATGTTCTGGGTACGTGTTCAAAACACTGTTGATCAAACCATAAATTTAGCTTCCTCTGGTTGTTAGTGTTGTGGTTTTCATTCAACATATTGAGATTCCCCCATCCTCAAGCAATTGGATGGAGACAGATTCTGAAAAGAAAATTAGGCTTTATTGTGTCATGTTGATAAATGTATAGCTGAGTTCCTCCTGCGCAAGAACTGATTTCCCAAGTTTCACACCCAGGTCTTATATCCTTATCACCGGAAATATCTTTCAAATATGGTCTTTCCACTTCTCATTCTCGCCTGCAATTGGACAGGCAACCTGAGACTCTGTTAGCTAATCCTTCAGGAATTCAAAGCAAAGACGCATGCGCTTCTCTTCAAAGCATATGGAATTTTCCAAGCAAAACATGTCACGACATGTACACAAGCAAGAGATGAATATGATGTACAGACAAAGGAGTAATACAAGTGGATGAATTCAATACCTGATTACAAATGATTCAATCGATTATGTTTTCAGTAACAACTTATGATTTCACTAAATAAATATTGATCAAAACTACAGAAATCAAATACATCCTCTGATTATGTTTTTTGAATCAACGAAACAGAAGCCTGCTTACTAATCAGTGCTGCAGAAGCGTGCTGCTTATGTGTGCGTGAGCTGCTCATGCATGTGTGAATTGAATTGCTTGTATATGTGTGTCTGTCTGTGTGTGAACTGCTTATATGTATGTCTCTGTGTTTTATGTGTATGTGTCTGTGTGTTTGCACTGCTCATCCCCTCCCTGTCCGTATGTGCACTGCTCATCCCCTCCCTGTCCGTATGTGCACTGCTCATCCCCTCCCTGTCCGTATGTGCACTGCTCATCCCCTCCCTATGCGTATGTGAAGTACTTGTATGTGTGTGTGTGTGTTATGTTATGTGTGTGTTTTTCTGCTGCCTACATAATATGGTTATTGTTTATGATTATTGATGGCTAAATATAACCTAAATCTAGTTGTTTATTTATTGATCATTAGTATGAGTAATGAATGAATAATGATAAATATATAATCAGTATTAATGAATATAATGAATTAGTATTAGTAAATTTAATGAATAATGCTGAAATATAATCTTCAACATTAGTTCAGCCTCAAATAGCACAATAAGTGCTATTTTGAAGGGACATTTTAAGAAAAGCAAGTTCATTTAAAAAAAAAAAAAGCTGTCATCGCTAAGTCAACTGAAAGAAATGCTGCTGTTCTTGACTAAAACTAATGATAAAACTACTTCCGCTGGAAGTTGCACCCCTCATCATATCTACAGTAGCGCCCTCAGGAATAAGGTGGATAAGAAGCGGTGGCTGATGGGCGCGTGATTCGGAGGAGAGCCGCGAACTGTCTGCACTCTCCTGAATTGGCAACAAGAAGGTGCATTCGAGCAACTGTTGTACATTGTTCCCCAGTTGGGCAATTGTTCCCCAAATTAAAAAAAAAAAGCCTGGTGCGTGGAAGTTTTAGAGCTGTTTGTCTTTCATAAAGCATGGGCCTATTTTGAGTAAATTACTTCCTGTCCTGATTTTAGCCCATTATTTCATTGCTGTTAGATTGCATGGGGAACGAAGCCGTATTTTCAATGGCCAATGGATTGTAACTATAATTGTAATTAGAAAGCGTGTCAATAAAAGAAAATGATTGTAAACGAGCCTGATTAATTGTTTTTATTAAGGGATGTTTTGTGCCCCCAGCAGCTGGTTGAATCCGATGTTGTGCACCCACTGTCCTAGCAAGTCACGCTTCACCAAGGGAAATCAGTGCAAACTTATGGCCACGGGTAGGTCCGAGTTTCCCGTTTCGTTGGAGCAATGAACAGCCTCACACTGCAGCATTACCACTATTTTGTAGCTCAGGTTCTCACAATTATTGGTAATATCGTACTTTGATCATTTGGCACAAAATGAAGCTGGAGCACAAGTGTTGATCAAGACTAGTTTGTGTACACTACATAATGATCAGCCAATTTCTTGGTGTACAAGCGCGTTAAAACATCCAGGACATGGCCACACTAAGTATATATTTTTGGATTGGCTAAAATGTAGGAATGGCAGCATTCATGAACTTGTGCTAACTAGGAGAGTTGTGAGCAAAAAGGAAACAGCGAGGAAAGAGCAGCCAGAGTGCAGTCAGTGGAACAGAAACAAAAGGAATATGAGGAAGATGAGGTGATTAGAATGGGCAAAAGAAGTTTTTTGGGTTTTATTACAATGGTCCTAAACTGCTATCGAGATAGAGAGTAAAACAGAGAAAAGATGGAGCTGGATGCAGCAAGAGAGATTTTGGGTTTATTAGACGTTAAGCAGGAAGATATAGGCCACAGAGAATTTTGGAAAGAGGACTCGGTGGTGGTCAGATTCTAGAGGAGTAAGGACACACAGAAAGCTCTAATGTAATAATTGAAGAAGATAAGATTATATTATAGGATTTAGCGAGATTTTTTGAGATTTTTATGAAGCAGCTCAATAGAATACAGTACATAATTCCGTGCAGTTGGTGGCGGTATGCATCTATAAATAAGTAAGACCCCGCCATAAAACTAAAATAAGAACTTTTGCTAATTTGTTATACTGTATTTCAGAGGTTTGAGGTTTGATTACTCGGTACATCAAAAATCGCAAAAAAAAAAAAAAATATTCATGGATCGAGAAGAACGTGTAATTTTTTACGGTGAGAGCTGAGAAAAGGGTGCTTTTTGCCGTTCAGCCGAAGCGCTCTGCTGAAGTTAAATCGCGCAAGATTATCGCCCCAGTTTCCGATACAGTTCGTGGCGGTATACATCTCTGAAAGAAATTAATACACTCGCCATTTAATCAGAAGAAGACAGAGAAGAGGTAGTCAAACCATGGAAAGAATAATAAATGTCAGGCTTTTGTACAGTTTGTGGCGGTATACATCTCTAAAAGAAATTAATGAACACGCCATTTAATCAGAAGAAGACAGAGAAGGGGTAGTCAAATCATGGGAAGAATAATAAATGTCAGGCTTATATGTACAGTTGAGACTAAAGGATTGATCCAAAATTATCAGAGTGGTTTTAGAAGAGGTAGAGGTACCGTGGATCCTTTAGTTTATTTAGAGGACACTATAAGAAGGGCTCAAGTAAATAAGGAATCAGTTGTGGCTGTTTTTTTTCTTATATTGAAAAAGCGTATGACATGCTGTGGAAGGAGGGCCTTTTGATTAAATTAAACCATATGGGAATTTAGGGAAGAGTATTTACATGGGTTAAGGAATTCTTGTCAGATAGAACAATAATGGTAAGGATAAATGGGGTGACCAGTGAGCGGTATCAGGTAGAGAATGGTATTCCACAAAGTAGTATTATAAGTCCTGTACTATTCTCCATTACGATAAATGATATATTTAAGGAAGTGGATTTTTAATTCTGTGGATGTAACATTGTTTGCAGATGATGGTGCTTTATGGAAAAGAGGAAGAAATATTGAATTTGTTATGAATAAAATTCAGCAAGCAGAAGATGTAGTACATAATTGGTCCACTAGATGGGGTTTTAGGATCTCAATTGAGAAAACCAAAACAATGTTACTCTCTAGAAAGAAAATGGCTAAGGATATAAAAGTGAAATTATCTGTTAATGAAGTAGAAAGAGTGGACTTCTTTAAATACTTGGGCATATGGTTTGACCAAAGACTAACATGGGCAGTGCATATACAAAAAATAATTGATAAATGCAAGAAGGTACTAAATGTAATGAAATGTCTAAGCGGAGTGGAGTGGGGAGCAAGTAGACCTGCTCTAAGCACAATTTACACGAGATTGATCAGGTCTGTATTTGACTATGGAAGCATAATATATGGGTCTGCAGCTAAAACGCGACTGAGTAAGTTGGATGTGATCCAAAATCAAGCATTAAGGTTATGCTGTGGTGCTGTCAAAACCACACCAGTGACAGCTGTCCAGGTAGAGATGGGAGAAATGCCTCTTCACCTGAGGAGAGATCAGTTAGCACTAGTGTACTGGGCAAACCTGAAGGGTCATGATGGAAATCATATGAGTCAGTCAGTTCTGAAGTAATGCCAAGAGCGTGAAAATGCTCAAGTTAAAAGTTTTGGTTGGGTGGTCAATGATAAAGTTAGTGAAATGGCTTTAGTTCATTAAAGATTAGTCCTACTGTACCTATACCAATTGTCCCACCATGGATTTATAAAGAAGTGCCCATTGATTTGGGGTTATTAGAAGAGAAGCAGGAAAATGGCATTGATAAATATAGAGTTATGAGCTATTTTATGGAGAATTACAGAGAGGAAATAACTTTATATACAGATGCCTCTAAAATGAATGATAAAAGAATGGGAGTTGCTTATGTGATCCCAAAATTAAAAGTAAAAGTAGGCAAGAGAATAAATGATGACCTAGCTGTCTATACAGCAGAGTTGGTGGCAGTGTGGTTGGCCCTGCTGTGGGTGGAAACTGATAGGCCAAGTAAAGCAGTGATGGCTTCAGACTCCAGTTCAGCATTGCTTAGCATCAGAACCTTTCAATCAAAATCAAGGCATGATATTTTATTTGAAATAATTCAAGTTGCAAACAATCTGTTAACTCTTGTATGGGTACCTGCTCATATAGGAGTTGTAGGAAATGAGTTGGCTGATAAATATGCCAAGCAAGCGGCTAGAAATCCCAGCGTAGATACTGAGATCAAGTACAGCAAAGCAGAAATCAAAAGTATGGTTCAAAATAAAGTTAAGGACACATGGCAAACATTATGGGACAATGGGCAGACTGGAGGACAGTTCAATAATATCCAGAATAAAGTGGGAAAGAGCACTTCCAGAAGCAACGAGGAGGAGGAGGATTTATTTTCAAGAATGAGATATGGACACACAAGACTATATAATACTTTGCTAATAATGAAGAAGCATGCTGATGGCACTTGGAATTTTGTGGTAGACCAGAATCAATAGAGCATGTCATTTTACGCTGTCCTAAATATCAAGCAGAAAGACAAAGACTAATATTGCAATTACAAGGAGAACAGTTAAATTTAATCCTAGGGGACATTCTACAAAGAAGCTCAGGTGAGATCTGTTTTAATTACATATTCAGATTCTTAAGGAATACAGGACTAATTAAAAGAATTTAAGGTTTTTTTTTGTGCATCATTCTAGGAAGGTTAGACTCTAGTGCCACACCCCAGTCCAGCTGGTGGCGGTAATGCGCAAATGATGCTATGAGCAATCGCCATAAAACCGAAAGAAGAAGAAGAAGGAGCAGTCATGGCGGCATGTGGGCTAGTACTAGGGTCATTTCGTTCGCTCTCTGTGACATTAGGAGTGGCTTCGCAGGTAGATGGTTTTATGTAATAGTCTTTGATTGCATATACCGTGGCGAATGAATCGTATATCTTCCATATCGACGAATGTAAATGCGTGAAGTGCTCCTAGCTAACGTTGTTACTAATCGTTAGCCTCTCGACTGATTCAGTGTTGACTAAGTTGGCATCTAATTTTTCCACTGGTCTGTGCTGGTGAGCTGGTAACGTTATCGTGTGTTTGAAATCTTACCTGCCTCATTTGATATCGTCAAACGGGGCGAGTATGGAAACCTGTTAGTGTGGTCTGATCACAGGCTTTTACTCCGATTGTCTAAAGATCTCAAATTAACTAAATCTTCATGGGAAATGTGATGAATGTGGCACCCAACTTCCTAGCTAACGTTGACTGACTTCTTGATTGCTGCAGATGGTACCTCGCTAATATACTGAGTACAAATGAAAACGCACCACTCACGAAATCTGGAATACTCCACGGATTGATATGTGAAGTATAAACGTATGATGCATTTGAGATAATGAATGATTTAAGAAGACATGTAAACATCATTCAATTTCATTCACGATTATGTTAATGCGCGAGAGAGGTTTAACAGGTGTAGGGGTCAAACAGGAAAGTCAATAACGGGTGTGGCCGCCATTTGCATTGACACATGCGGTGCATCGTTGTCGCATGGAGTTGATGAGTCTTTGGATAGTGTTCTGAGGGATAGCATTCCACTCCTGAACAAGGGCAACCTCAAGTTCTCGGATGTTGTCCATCTGGCGTTGACGTGAAAGACGTCGTCCAATTTCATCCCATAAGTGCTTGATAGGGGAGAGGTTGGGTGACAGTGCTGGCCACTGAAGCACGGGGATGTTCTGCTGTGCAAGGTACTGCATGGACGCCCTTGCAGTGTGTGCCCTAGCGTTGTCCTGTTGGAACGTGTGGACATCGTGGTGTTGGTTGAAGAACAGCACAACATGGTTCTGCAGCACTTTGTCCCGGTAGTAGACGCCGTTCACCCTTCCTCTGCAGATATGGAGTGGGGTTCTGTGACGGTAGCTTATTCCACCCCACACCATACCATAACGCTGCCACCACCCCAACGGTTCGTTTGAACGACACAATCGGGGTTCTAACGTTCACCACGTCTCCACCAAACACTTATACGGCCATCTGCGTTCCTTAAGTGAAATAGTGACTCGTCAGAAAAGATGACACTGTGCCATTGTCGTAGTCGCCAATTCTGGTGCCTATTTGCCCACTGTAGACGCTGGTTTCGGTGACGATCCGTCAATATGGGGCCGAAATGAGGACGTCATGCACGCAGGCCTGCAGCTCGCAGACGGTTCCGTACGGTGTTGGGGTGAATGAATACACGTCGTCCTTGGACTTGAGCAGCTGTTCTTGTCGCTGGTAGTGTTCGGTCTCGGACATGATCCCGTACGATATGACGGTCCTGACGTGCCGTTGTCACCCGTTGTTGACCCGGTTGAGGACGGTCCCGAGTGCTCCCCGTTTGCAGTAACCTTTGATGGAGTCTTGTGATCGTTGTGTATGCGCAGTGTAGTCGTCTGGCAATTTCCCTGGTGCTGGCGCCAATTTGAAGCATGCCTATGGCACGTTCCCGTTCAGGGGCTGTTAGTCGCGGCATAGTGTCGACGTTTCACAAGTGTCAGTGAAGAAGTGAAATTTTATTCGGATTCACATGCTTTTAAAGGCAATGTGTGCACAAATTCAGAGTGAAGTTCATTTTTCCCGTGGTGTGCGTCCAAGGTGTTGCGTTTTTGCAAAAAATTGCCTTGCGTTACAGTTAACTTGAAATTCTCGCATTTCTTGCTCCTGGCATGTCGGGTGACGTCACTGTAGTGTTGTTGTTGTTGTATAAAAATTATATTGAAGTTCATTTGAACTTAAATATTGACTTTTTTCAAGTGGTGCGTTTTCATTTGTACTCAGTATTATCCAGTGATGTTGCTGGCAGGTTGTCACAAACTTGACCGCGGTAACATGGGCTCTGATTCAATAGTTCGACATCAGTCGTTTGTTCTTGGGCGACTAACCGCTAACGAGAGGTAACGTTAAGTTGAAACTCGACGGGGAGCCAACGCCATTAAGGAATTGGCTTGCCAGCTTTCTAGCTACAGTATGTATGCTGTCAAAGTGGCTTCCCGTCGTTATTTTTATTACCCCGCCCCGCCCGCAGGGGGAGGGCAAGGGGTATTGTTTTTGGTTCGGTTTGTTGTCCCCCAGCGCCGCAGCTTTCTTTGGCTTCAATGTGTATTAGTGTGATACGCCGACCACAGATGATTTCCATGACCTGGTGGGGGGACATGGCCACGTGCAGTGGCAACACACTTGTTTGTTTGTTTGTTATTTGTTAAAATCTTTAACAGCAAAACTAATGGCCAGATTCAGCCCATAAAGGGTTTCGGGATTGCCACTGACCCAGAATAGATGCCTATTGAATTTAGGAAAAGTAGGTCAAAGTATGTGCGAGGGGTGGGGTTTGTTGTGCCTGGCACCACTAGTTTGAGATTTTATGTTTTATCTGTTTTTCCCCCCAGATTACCAGGAGACTTGAAACAGGCAGGAGATGGCAACGGTGGGCAATTCTGAGGTATTGTCAATCAAAATACTGAATTTTGAAAATTGTGGTAGGTTTGAAATTTTGACACCTAACATTAGTGAAAACTGTATATTTTCAGGAAGAGAAGTGATTTAATTGAAAATTATTTTTTCACATGAAAAATCATGCTTATTCACTATAACCTAACATTTTCCTGTCATGGAGGGGACGTGACTTTGGGAGTGCCCCCTGCAAACAACGAAAACTAATTTAAAGGGAATGCTTGTTGGGGAACTAGGGTGATGTGGAATAACTTAGAATTTGATGTTGCCAAATTCTCATGTTTGTGGAAGTTTGAAATGCATTGATGTGGCATGCGAGATGGAAAAATGCCCCCTCCATCCATGATTAATTTTCCTGATGCATTTTTTTTTTATCAATAGATCTTCATGTACATTTGTATTTCATCATAGGTCATCACTGGTAATGAAGTTGTCTCAACATCCTGAGAGAAATGCATTGTTGCTTTCTAAATGGTGGTCAACTTATTTTCCCCTCAGAGGTGACAACCACGCTTTTAAATTCCATTAGAAATCTCCTAATATAAACTTGTTTATGAAGAAAACTGACAGATCAGGGTCAATGAACAGGTTTTTCATTTTCTAACTACTAGAATATTGTCAGTCCTGCACATTTCGAGTCATGGAATTATGTCCTTATCCACCTATTTGGAACATGTCTGGGGATAGTTATTGTGTGCAGCCTGCATCATATACATCAGCTTTGTTCGTTGCTCAAGCGCCTCCTGTTGGCCAGATGGGCGCTCGTCAGGAAGATTCTTTCCATTCATGTCCAGGTATCCTCTGCCCTCGTTCTGAACTTGCGAAGATTCAACCAATGAGTGTATAAGAAGCAGTGGCTGACAGGCGTGTGCTTCGGAGGAGAGCCGTGAACTGTCTTCATTCTCCTGAGTTGGCAGCAAGGGGTCGCATACGAGCAAGCTTTGTACATACTTCACCAATCGGGCATTCCAGATTCGGGTGGGATTGGAGATGCCAAATTTAAAAAAAAAAAAAAGAAAAACATTATTTTGCCTTTAATCCCAATTTTGTGTAATCTCAGGATCAGCTTTATGGAGTTGACATAAGTTGTTTTCACTTGTCTCTCTGTGATGCTTGACTCGTTCCCTCCCTGACGGGCACATGCCAGGTTTGAAAGTAGATGGTGGCAATAAAGGTCATCCTTGCTTTTCTCCTTATTTGTGTAGGCAATGTTCATAGAAATATCCCTTTAAAATATTTGTTGGTGTCTTTACAAAATTCACAAAATTCTGAAGAAATATGTCTGGGATTATGGAATGAGATTTTGTGCATGTCCCCTCTGTGAAGGACACTAAAATATATCCTATCAAAAATTCTGTCGATAATGAGTCATACTTTTTATAATAAAAGGACACACAAGTGCATGACTATATTAGATGGGGAAAAGGCACCTCTCGTCCCTGCATTTCCTTCAGGCATCTTGTAAAGCTGTGCAAATGTCCCCTTAGTGACCGATAAATATCTCGCCATTGTCCTGATATGGAATTTTAATTGTTACATTCATGAAGACCCATTGAAATTTTGTTGAGTTTCTGAAAAGGAAGAATATTTCTGATTCATATTAAGTGTATTTTGAGAAGCCTGAATATTGTGGGGTTTTTTTTCTGGAGGGTCTTAAAGGGGGCATGTTATGAAAAATTCACTGCTTCAGTTCTGCACGTACATTTTGGTACCTGGAGTGCTTACCAGCCCCTGAACTGAGATGCAAAATGACCGTTTTTTTTTTTAGGTGTTGGATTGGGTGGGGGGCTTTAGTTTTTATGGCAACATCCAACCTTTAGTTGCAAAAGCCCAATATGTGTGCAACCCATGTTTTATCTGACTGCTTTATACGACCAACCTAGATCAGTGCAACGCAGGACTGCCTATGAAGCTCATTCCATAAAGGGAATGCCCTCTCAGAACAGCTCATTTTTCAGAGGATTAGGAATTCAGATGACAGGAATTAAATTGCCAAAAAAATCATGGAATTAAATTTTTTTTTTGGATAAAAATGTTACATCAAAAAATATTAAAACTTGGAAAAAATGGCATAATGGGTCCCCACTATAGACTGTATAAAAATATGGATGCAGCACCCGGGTCTGAAAAGTGAAGCCTATATGGAAATCTCTTAAAATTGCAAATATTTAGCGGCCAGCAGATGGCGACATTGGTGGTTTCTGAAAGAAGTTCAATGCGATGGAGGTTGATGAGAAAATGACCTGTCTTTCCCACCTGATTTATTATTTCAATAATGATTTTCCACTTTATTTTATGGTATCTATCGCAAGTTTCAAGTCTCCTTCGATATATCATGATGTTCATTTTTGTAAATTATGGTCCCAAATAGACAAGGATAAAGCCATATGTGCCTTAGGGGCATGGCCATCCTCTGGTCCTCATCAGATACGGTCAGATCCACCCCTCAGTCCCCTCTGAATCTTCAATTCACGCTCTCGTCCAATAGGATTCACGTCCGGTTTCAAAATGATAAATTGGCATGGTTCAAATTGCCATAATCGAGGTTTCCTAAATGGTAAGCTGAAACCAATGGGTGACGTCACGGTTGCTTCATCAGTCTTTTTATACAGTCTTTGGTGCCCATTAAGCTAGTGTCGTTGATCACCTTTATCCTTTCTAAATTTGGAGCAAGATTTTGCTGTTTTATGACTTGTGGTCATGCTATCCATGCTCTTTGGTTTTGAAGTCCATTTTGTGCAAAAAAAAATAAAATGATGGAATTATGTCATTTTGTGTGGGATCGTGTGGTCTTCACTAGGGAAGCCTACCAATAGCCCATGCGTTCCTCTGGTGAGCAGTATTTTACAGCAGGGATTATGCTGCCTGGCGGAGTCACTGATGCTTACCTGACCTCCCAGCTTTGCTCGTCCCTACTTGTTCACCTCACGTCTTTAAACACTTTAATTACCTGGTCAGTCTTTTCGTAGAGCACATTTTGAGCCACTATGCAAATGAAAGATACGTTGAACTTTACTGATTGGAATTTTTCAACATAACGTACCTAAATCGAGTGTTAGAGATGACTTAATCAGGTTGAGTTAATGTTCAGTACACTTTTGAACTAGACTCAGTGACTGGAAACGTGCTGGACCAGAAGGCTGAGACAGTTGACCATTTTGTGCAGATATAGACACCGGCATCCGTAAATTCCTAAATTTAATTCCAAAATCATTCTGTGATAGAATTTCCAAATGTCTTGCTTCACTGGAATAATTTTCCAGAGTCTCTGTGACACTAAAACTGAGTTATAAAGCCTAAATAGGCTTATGCATAACAGAAAAAATTTGTATTATTTGTGCTCTGCAGAAAGGGGTTTAAGTGCAGTGGATCCTCATAAAATCCAGCCAAAGTTTTCATTTCTGTGAATCCAGTGGTTTCTTTGCACTGGCACCCCAGTTCTGTCGTATGATGTGATGTCAGTAACTTCCATGTTGCGGGCCAGTTTGAATGTGTTATTGCTATGCCTTTTGTGATTTACCCTTGAAATTGGATTTATCAGTGAATTGTGGACAGTCAAATGAGACAAGAGGCTAGAGAACCTTAAGTTGCTTTTGTAGCCTGAATTTACAGGATTCATGTCATTTCAAAGACATGAGGCGAAAAGGTTGGAGGGACTTACCTCGGTAACGTGAAAGTCCCAGCTGTAAAATATTGCCAAGCAGAGGAACACAAGCTACTCTACCAAGTATAAATGCAATATTGGTGGCTAAGGGCTGGAGAATATGTAGATTTCATCAATATTTATTTGTCCACTTCAGGCTGAAAGCTCTGCTTTATTTGTGCTCATATTTTGCTTTCTTGAACAGGAGTGGACTCATCTCCACAAGTCCAGCTGCGTGTGTCCACAATGGGGTTTTCGGGGACATCGCAGTTCAAAATGTAGGTTACGCTGTGTGGGGGATTTCCCCTTCTGCGTTGTGTATTTTAAGTATTGTAAGCAATAAGTAATAACACACTCAGTCAAAGGCAGTTGATATTAGTTTATACGTGCACGGGAAGCCACACTAGTACAGACAAAAGTCCTAGGTGGAGACCTCCTAGAAACAGGGGTGACCCCAGATCTTATTCACAACAGGAGGGGAGGAGTTACAGTAAACAAAGAGTAAGGGTCAGCAGGTTACAGTAAGTAAATCCTTATATAAACAGCGACACCTACAGTTCAGGAGGTACACACTATGAAATAAGAATTTCCACCACAGCTGGCTTGAGCACTTTGTGTTCAGTGATTCCATGTAATGCTTATTCTTAATAATTGGGTGCACTCTACCTGATTGCTGAATGCTCCGGTGGTGCAATGGATGAGCAGTTTGCACTAGATTAAAACACCACAGTTGCCTGAGACTTGCACACCGCTTTCTCAGGCTAAACCAGTGGAGACATCTTGACTGTAGACTGGACATGTGGACAACATCAAATGGTTCTATACTGTGTGATTATGTGTCATTTCAAACCTGTCTGCCAATTTCTAAATGATTTTGTGATCTTGCCACTCCCACGCCAGTGTGCGGCAAACCAGGCGGTGGAGTGAACCCATTCATTCTTTACGCTAAGGGAGCACAGATAATTGAATCACTTTCTTCAGCAAAAGAATGACTGCTCTTGTGGGCATAAAGGCAGATTTGCACCTTTTCCTTTTCCTGAGTCGCACCCAATCTGGTCTTAACCCTAGTCCTGCCTCTAGGCTAATCCTTAGTGAGGACCAGCATACATGGAAGTGACAACAGGGGTTTGATTTATCGATGACAGGCACACAGGGAAACGAGTGTAGGTCCTCTATGTATCGTGGAGTGGCAGGACAAGGGTTAAACAGCTAAGAAATGTCAGAGGCCATTTTGAATGGCTTTGTGATAAAACATCGTCTCAGGAAGTCTGCTAATCACTAGCAGGGTGATTCAACCAGTTCCTGTGTACATACAGTATTACTTCACCCCATGGAGTGGGCATGAAGTACAGTTTTGAGTGGCTCTGTGTGTTTGTTTGTTTGTTTTTGTTAGTTTGTTTGTTTGTCTGTCTGCGTTTCCGCACTTGCCAATATTTGCGTGAATGGGGTGAAGTCTGCCATCTCTGATTGCCTTGAACAATCAAGCAATTTATTCACTGAACAGTCCAGACCAATAGGTGGCCGTTAATGAGTGAGGTGGTAATGATATTTAAATAGAACTTTGCCAGTCTACCAGTTAGATTTAGCAATTTAGGAGACCCATTATTTGATTGCTGATCCAGCAAAGAAAATGCAAACAAGTGGAGAGTAATAACTTGTTAAAAGGTGATGAATCTGTCTGCCCCTACATATTGCCTTTGATCAGCATGTCACTGACATTCTGGTGTAGGTGAAGTTTTTTCCTGGTTGTACTCTGATGCTGCAGTTTTCAAATACATGAAGTATGATTTAGGAACAAGGGAAAGATGCAAGCCCATCTGAACAACCCATGGCGGCAGTTTTCCACTGAAGCTGAAAAATTATGATTCCTTTATCACGCACCCCTACTTCCAGTCCTGTTGTCCTTTGCCTTGTTCATTATTCAGTCATAACACAGCTCCTTGGCTTTTAATCCACTTGCTTTTTTTTTTGAAATTCACTTATAAATCAGACATTGTGCAAGCAAAATGGTGCATCTTGACCTCCGCTGCGGTGACTTGGCTGTGTTTTTGTGCTAGATCACAGTTACAGATGAGCCAGACACTCTCTACCAGACAGTAGCTGTGCTTGTGAAGGGCCATGACCGCGTAGTCCTGGACAGCTACGAGCTCTTCGCCACAATGGCTGCAGAGGGGCTGGGCATCCATGTCAGTAAAGTGTAAGTGTGCCTGAACTCTTCCTGCTGAGGAAGTGAATGCTTTTCAGCCCTGTTTCCTGGAGTGAACAATGTCAGATTGCATTTTTTCAATAGTTTAAGAAGACCAACGCCCACCATATGGTGTGCAGGCAATCATGCAATTTTATTTTCTTGAGACATATCTTCATACGTGATGTGGTTGTAAACAAGCAGCGACCGAATATCAGAGGCCAAGTGCAATGCTCGTTCCACCCCCAGCTTAAGCCTTTTCTTTCTGGTTGCAAGTAACATAGGCCCTGTAGCCCTATCACAAATGAGTCTAAGAACGTGCTCTTCATCCTTATTATATATTTCAGATTGGAACCTAAAAAGATCATTGAGAGAATGACCCTGCTCAAGTCTGTTCACATCTTTAAGAAGCACAGAGTTCAGTATGAGATGAGGACCCACTACAGGTGCTTGGAGGTGAGAACTCTTTATCCCCTCCCCAGCAAATATGCTCTCACACACACACACACACACACACACACACAGAGGTCCCTCCCTTAAGGAGGCAAGTCAGTTCTTGCACTCCAGGTCTCTTGAGTGGTCTATGTCAGGGGCTCCCAAACTCGGTCCTGGGGCCTCCCTGTGTATGCTGGTTTTTGTCCCAACCATAATTGCCATCATAGAACTTTAACAAGCTGTGAATTTGTCCAAATTGGGTTTGTTTTGTGTAAAAATTTATTTGCTGTTTTAAGCCAAATTTTAATAGATATTATAAGTTTTACAGCTCTTTCAAGGAGTATATGGCGTGATGTCTGTGTGACTAGCGAAACGTTTCGATGCCATTTTGACAGCTGTCAAAAGCAGACGAAACGCGGTAAACAATTCAGATTTACGTTCCGTTACATCGGCAAACAAGCGGTTGAATCGAATTCAGGGAATTCAAAATCATACTCTCACGGGGTACATGGAAAAGAATTAAACGTCTGTCAGCCAATCAAAATAAAGGATTTTAACGTTAGGTAAGATAAATTCATTTGTGCCATGAAGAATAAAAGGTTTTTTTTTTTTGTTTTTTTTTTGTTTCTCTGTGTGGCAAGCAATTTCAGGTAATAACATTTTTAAACAGCTCAAATCAGGTACTGAGTAAATCAGTCACCTCCAAATTAGGTTGCTTAAGACTGGTGAGAAGAATTCTTTCAAAATGATTTGCTTGCACTCAATAATACAAACATGATGTGAAAAAGGGTTGACTCTGTCATTTGCTTGTTTAGTAAATTGTTAGTTTTTGCAACAATGTGCCCACAGTTTTGCCAATTGGGAACCAATTGATTTTCTTCCTTTGATTGGGTAATTCTTTCCCTCTCTTTATGCAGTTGTTTCTCATATATTGCAATGTGGACGCGGAATTTATTCCTCACTGTTTGTATGTATATCTGTGAAAATACTGTTTGTCAAGAGAGGATAAATTGCTACTCTGAACAAAAATGCACCTAATTAAGACAAATGAACAGCTTGTTAAAATCCTATGATTGCAAACCAGGGTGGCGCAAAAACCAGCCTGCACAGGGAGGCCCCAGGACCGAGTTTGGGAACCCCTGGTCTATGTTGTCCAGTCGGATAGAGTTTGCCATTTCACACTGGCTCTTCTTCAGTTTGGAGTAGCAGATTTAAGTTATGAAACCCATCTGACAACCTCTGCATTCCTTCTATTCAACCCTCCTTAGCATGGGCACTAATTTTAACTCCATAGTTGACAATCTGACTGCACTTCGAACGTGCTGCTTCTACAAATGATATACTGGATGGAACCCTCTTTTACTGTGAGATGCTCAAATTTTACCCTTTGGGATTCCCTGCCAGAGCTAGTTCTTCCACACTCTGGATTCAATGTAGCCGAGAATATTTAGGTTTTGAAGCTTAGCTGGCTTGTTCATAAAGGAAAATGTTTATTGTGGCTGTAAGACAATGTATTTGGCTAATGCCCCATGGTTTTCATGATAATTTTTGAATCTTGGAAAATTATAAGCTTTCAGTAATGGCTGCAAAATGAATTCTAATGGGTTTTCTTCATAGCTGGCACGTTTGACAGACTCCACAGCAAAGGTATACCTGGAATACATTCAGCGTAATCTCCCAGAAGGAGTGGCAATGGAAGTGACTAAGGTAATTGCGCTCTAGAAAGCAATTAACATTAGACTGATCTAGCTTGTTGTGCTTGGCCTTCAGTGGTTTCGCAGTTGACAGGCGTGCATACAAGGCTTGGGTGATACTTGTTAATTCAATGGCACCCAAAGGGCTTCTGGGCTATTCCACCGCTACGGACATTACATTCCGGGGGACTTTTTCCCATTCCAGCTATTCTCGCAGCTAAAGGTTTACCCCATAGAACCCAATCTTATGTTTATTTCTAGCTCAGGTCTGAGGCTGTTTGATGGGGGAAGAAAAGCCATCCAGTGATCTCTGTGTGTTTCACATGAACCACAGTTATGAACATGACAGATGTTACATGAAAAACGCTTGTAAAAAATTCAGACTTGTTTATTTTAAAATTCTCTCAATCTCAACAGTGGTACAAATTAATGTTTACTCCAGAATTATACAAGGAATTGTAAGATAGTTCTGAGTCTCTTAGTGGGCAGTTATAAAATTGTGCGAAATCCTGTGTGACGGATATTACGTGATGGACGTTACATTTTGTCCACTGAAGTGAAATTAAACTTTGTGCCGAAAAGTCAAAGTGCAGTGGAATGATGAAATAAGCACATCCATGTATGACTGTAAGTTGTAAGATCATTGTGACTTTGTTCAATGTAAAACACAAACACACCCACACAGCACGTCCAAAAAAAGTTGCAGTTTGGATTTAAATAAGCAAAATACACAAGAGCCTATGATTGAATAATTATTGCAGTGATGAAAATGTTTCAGCTGGCAATAATTCTTTTAATCCTCATTGAGTCAGCGCGTAATTTCACATTTCTTCAACAGTTGTGTCACAAGATATATCTCATGTTCATTGAAAAGATGTGTTTCATGAGGGTCAAGTTATTAGCCAGCATCAAGCAAAGAAGACCATTGTCCAACAATATATTACAGCCTGGAAGAATGGTGGTGAATTGTCAACTTTGCAGAAGAGATTGGTTGGAGAAAAATCATTACTCATCCTGATCAGAGATCACAAAAATGTTCGGCGAAGTCTCATCATAAAAAAGTCAACAGTAGAACTTATGGCTATGTTTACTTGTGAAGGTCAGCATTTCCACAAGCACGATGCAGCAAAGCCTTGGGGGACTGGGACTAAAGGTGCATAGAGATTTGATTGAGGAGCAATGGAAAAAGGTCATGTGGTCTAATGAGTTCAGATTTATTCTATTACAGATTGGGGGCATGTTGGGATAAGAAAAGAAGCCCATGAAGTGATGCGCCCTTCTTGCATAGTGCCCACTGTACAAGCCGCTGGAGGAGGCAGTGTTATGATCTTGGGTTGCTAGAATCTGTCAGGTCTAGGCTTAACACTGTTCTGCTACATTAAAATTAATTGATCAGACCACCTGCAGTGTTTCCCCGAGAATTTTTTTCAGCAGCGGTGCTACTGTGTCCGTCTCCATGAGGATGTGATGTCAACCCGTATTCATGTGCGTGAAAATTGTTTCAAATTAAATTACCTTGGAATCCTTATAGACAGGATTATAACATGTTTTTATTTTGTCTCAATTTACAGCTTTAGACATTTATCTGAAGAAAATAAAAATTATTAATCTCTCCCTGCTCCTCTCTTCGCTCCTGTCTCTGCTCCTCTCCCTGCTCCTCTCTTCGCTCCTGTCTCTGCTCCTCTCCCTGCTCCTCTCTTCGCTCCTGTCTCTGCTCCTCTCCCCGCTCCTCTCCCTGCTCCTCTCCCTGCTCATGACCTCCTCCTGCTTCTCTTTCCTCTCACCTGCACTACTGATCTTTTCGACATCACACTTCACAACTTATGCAACATGTTGTAACCAGCACTTTCACTTACATAATCATATATAAACAGTTATACATTAAAATCCAAAAGAAACTCCTTATCTTAAAGGTAACTAGTATGCAACCATAATTTACTTCACTAACATCAGCTCCTCCATGGTCACCATCCTCCTTTCTCTTCCTAACCATCCAGTTTAACAGACTCCTCTGAAAATTAGAAATATCATTTAACTATCAACATGTAGAATAATAAATATATAGAAGCTAAAATATATCTAAGAAAAGACAGTGGCAAAGATATAAACAGTGTAAATATGGCAAGTGTAGTAGTATAAACAGAATTAACAGAATATGAATATGGCAATACAAACAGATTTAACGGAATAAATACGGCTAATATGCAGTGACGGTCCGTCGGCAGAAACGCAGGGCCAGCAATAACCTCACCTTTCACTTCTTAGTGACTGACACCTCTCGCAATTTACCTCCCCGATTAGAAACAGTTGCTCAGACTGATTGGTGGAACCGAGGAGAATCAAATTTATTTTTGAAAGCCTTGTCACACATTGCACTACGAATATATACGGCGTTTACTTCCGCACATCAATGACGATGGAAGATATCAATCGCGTTCGTCTTTATAATTTCTGGATTTGCATAAATTAGTTTGCAAGGTTCATTGAGCAATAAGCCATGAGAATCCATTCTATAGTCTGAATGTAGTGACAGCTAAAGTGCGTTGTTAGGTACTATGCACAGCTGAGTGATAATAACGAAAATAATTGCTGCAAAGTCAGTGAAAGTTCCAGATTGTTTGCAGATTGTCATCCTTGCGGAGTCACATCAATTACATCAACATAGCCAATAGGTAATCGCTTTGTCATTCGATAATCATTACGTGTCATGCATTGGTGGTGGCTGTTCAGTTAATAAACTGTTTGACTGTTAATCAGGCTAACCTGATCGCAAACAGTTTAAGAGCAATTATCCGGGAAAGGGTGATGTTACTGAAGGCCTTCCTGACATCTGACGGCACGCCACTGCTAATATGGCATAAGACTGTTGGCTTGAGAAGCTTTAGCATTTATTAACTGACAAACAGTACATTTTCTGTCAACTTACTGCTAATCTTTCTGAATCGCTGCTGCTCCGCTCGCCATCACCGTCACTTTCTCTTCCCGCTAACTGCCTGAAGGAGCTATGCTGTTACGTTCACTTTACGTTACCTGCGCTACTCGCTATACAGACAGTGTATAAGCTTGAACGTTACCTTTTATTTTGATGTCCTAAGAGGGTCCGACAGGATATGATGGCTTGTTGATGACTCAAAACAAGTCCAAATAACGTTGTGAGTCGTTGCGCACACACAGTGCGACTAAACATCATTAGTAGCACATTGATATTAATGATCATGTGAAATTTCAACAGCGGCGCTTGTAATCCAGCAGCGGAGCTGCACCGCTGCTGAATGAATGTAGGGGAAACACTGACCTGAATATACTCAATGACCAGTAATCCATCAGTGGACCTTTCATGGCATAAGCATATTCCAGGATGACAATTCCAAGATTCATTGGGCTCAATTTTGGAAAGAGTCGTTCGTTGAACATGAGGAATCATTTTCACACATGAATTGGCCACCACAGGGTATGGACCTTAAAGGACCAGTGTGTAAAATGGGGGGAAACGGTGACATCCAGCGTTCAGATTCTAGACTCCAGCGCTCACTCACGCTCACCCCGCCCATCGGCAAAAAGACGGTGGCCTCCGAGGACCAAAACACTTTTAGGGAATTTTCGGCTTCCACAACTGGGATTTATACACGCGAAACACATTCTCTGGCTGGTTGTATTGTCTGGTCGGGCTGCCGTACCAACATGGCGGTGCAAGATGGCAACGTCTCTAAAGCAAGGCCCTTGCTATATGTATACATAAACGCATAATTTAAGGTTACGAAAACCAAACAAATTTTTTTATAGCAATTATAAACTTATATAAACAGATTAAGAGGTAGTATATTCAGATTTTGCCAATAAATCGTGCCAAATATTACACACTGGTCCTTTAAACAATTGAAAGTCGCTGGAGAAGGCTTAATGGAGTATTTTGACTTGCCCATCGTCAATATAATATCTCGGCCATAAATGAATGCATATCTTGTCAGAATTAAATATAACTTTGGATAAGATTGTTGAAGCCATGCCAAGACAAATATGCACTGTAATCGAAGTTAAGGTGGCTCAACAAAATATTGCAGTGTGCAACTTTTTTGGACGGGTAGTGTGTCTGTGTCTGTCTCAGAGATGCCAACCCTCGCGATTTCTCCGGGAGGTTTCTGGAAAATAAGGCCACCTTTTGGCCTTACAGCACCTCTGAAATCCTCCTGACTTTCTCACTTCTCAAGAAGTCATCATCCAGTATACACATTACATGTATATTTTGCACGCTGAATGTGGAGTAGTACAGTGGATGATCGGCGATCGTGCAGTTACTTGATAAAAATAGTTATCAAACATTTGGTTTGAATCTTTAGTTTGCGGCCACAAAACGCATCACACATTCAAATGGCGAGTCTGGAGATAAATTGGTTCACTCTTCTCATGTGACAATGTCCGGATGTAATTGCCGTTGTAAACACGCACACAAATGGCATATGTTCACCGTGTACCATTTTGAGACCTGCTGTTGAAGTGGCAGTTTCAGGATTTTGTACTTATCTAGCGATCTTGTTAAGTATAAGCCAAATACGAGCACAGAACTGTAGCGCCCTCTAGTTGTGGTTACTTGCCAAGCTTGTTGCTCGGTCTGACTTGCCGGTGCGTCTGCCATCTGGTTATTAGAGAGAATTGACTTGAGGATCCCGCTTTCTGGCTGTTGGAGTAGCCGTAGTCCAAAAAGTTTTTTTCAGACTCCATTGACCTGGCCTTGCTTGAGCAGCCCAGTGGTTGGACTTAACTTGCACACGTGCTGCGATTGAATGTAATCAGGTGCAATATTTGATGTGTAAATCTAGGAGATAATTTGTTGTCACGTTAGACAGTTATTTGTGTTGTGAACTTTTAGGGTTGTGCTACTTGTGCGAATTACTTAACATGTTGTTGAGCTAACAATACTTTCCCTTAAACATTTTATGTAATTCATGTCTGTTATCGAAGTTAATGTACATCTTTTGTGTGTGTGTGTCACACGAAGTGTGAAAACAATTAAAACAACAAATATTGATGGAAAAACTCCAGGCATCTTTCATAATTGTATAATTAGTAAAATGCTTATCCGTGAGTGTGAAAAGAGACATTTCAAAACCTTGAACTCCAGGAGCTTCTGGGGGCATGGCCCCCTTGACCCCAGCCAGGGGCGTTTCCACTGGACCCCACTCATAAATCCAGCTTGCTTTGCGACCTCAGTTCAGCTTGCCAAAAAAAAATCTCCCTAATTCCATTTTTCAAAAGTTAGCATCTCTGCTGTCTGTCTGTCTGTCTGTCTGTGTGTGTGTGTGTGTGTGTGTGTGTGTGTGTGTGTGTGTGTGTGTGTGGTATGTATGTGTGTGTGTGTGTGTGTATATATATATATATATATATATATATATATATATATATATATATATATGTATGTATATATATATATATATGTATGTATATATATATGTATATATGTATATGTGTGTATATATATGTATATATGTATATGTGTGTATATATATGTTTGTGTGTGTATATGTATATGTATATTTGGATGTTTTGCATCAGTGGCTGTCATTCCTCATTTTTTTCAATCTGTTTCATTTGTCTAGACTGAGCTCATGAAAATTCCTGAGCACATCCAGCAACCCATGTGGGACTCCACTCCTGTTGTAGAACAGCCCAGCCAAAGAGACGTGAGCAGTGTTGCAGAGTGAATATACCCTCTAATTTCCAAGAATAATTGTTTTTCTATGTTTTGATAAACCTGGTGTAAAATGAATGTATAAAATAGTGAAGTCATTTTTGTCTGTGTGATGTCTGTTTTGATGTCCCTTTTTTATTGATTATCATTGAAGTGAATGTTTAGGGTTTTTGGATCAGAGGAAATGTGCTGCTCAGTCTTGGGGTCCCCTCGAGGCCCCATGTAATCAAAATAATTTTCCTCATTTTTACATATGTACATATGAATACTGATTTGAGATTTTATGCATGTTTCACCTCAGAAATCTCTACTCTAAGAAGTAAACATAAATTTATATCCAATTTGTGTGTACCTTTTAACTTCCTGAGCCCCGCCCCTGATATGTTCACTTGCCACGAATGTAAGTTTTGCGATCGTATACGTCATCTCAGGAAAGGAAATTTACTGGTTCACAGTCAGCTTATCAAAAAAGTGCATCTAGATATAGATTTTTCTTTTTTGTAGAACATAAAAGTTAGCCATCTCATGTTTACCTTCTGCATAGATTATGGCCTGAAACTACCATCTCATTATTGTATGCTGCACTTATACGTTTGTTATACATTACTGGGCAGTGAGAGGCAGCTGCCATGCATAAGTCTCCCTGTAATATCTGAGGGACTTATCACCGTAGGAAACAGATTTTGCTCATATTTGGTTTCTAGGATGTTTTTTGCTGGCAAAGCTGAAATTCCCAATATTAGCTCAATCCGACCTGGACTTGGACTGAATCCGATTTGAATCTGATTTGTGGAAAATGAGGGAAAAATACACCTCTGCTTTACTGTATATAATGTAGGGCGCACATGGGGCTACAATTTTGTGTGGGTTTTGTGTCAAGGTCGCGAGCTCAACAACGTCAAGGTCAAAGTAAAGGTCAAAAGGTTATCATATTCTATTTTTACCCTACATCAAATCTTAGGCCATTTGAATTCCTTGGTGAATGTCCAGTTCAGAGACACCAATTTTATTGTGATAGCGCCACCGGTTGCTGAGATATGGGTGGTCAAACATCGGCCGGTACCCCCGTTTTGGCCGATTTTTGCCAAATTGGGTAGGCCATAACTCAGGAACCTCTGGTCGAATTGAGCTGATATTTGGAATTTCAGCTTTGCCACCAAAAACCACCCTAAAAACTAAATTTGAGCAAAATCTGAGGGGGTGGGGCGACATTCATTGGGTGATCTGACATGGAATGACCCAATACTGCTTTGATGGGGTTTTCAAGGCAGTATCAATGTGATGAAACAATATTTGGCAGGACCATACATAGCTCACCACACACCGTTAACAAACAGAGCTCAGGTTAACTCTGCTGATTAACTGGCTGAGACAACACTATTGATGAACAGGTCATGACTTATTTTCAATCATTCATTTAAATTACCATTACAGAAACTCCAAAAACTCTCAACATTATCAAGTGTGGCCATATTTAATTAACCCTTAAATGCCCAACTATAGTAGAAGTTGAATGAAAAATCTATGTATTCTGGCAATATGTCCTGGGGAGGAACAACCCAATAGCAATTTTTAATTTTTGGTGACCTTTGACCTCATTTTGGGTACCTTATTGCTAAAATGACTTGAATGGTAAAACAGTTGACATATAGCTGAAGTATTAGGCAAAGCTTATTTTTCATTAGCTTACCTGTTTGTCTACTGTATCCAGTGATAAATGGGTGCTGATCTATCGTGTGGATTCCACCATCGGGGTGGCCATATTGGAAAGGTCAGCTTTCAGTGTACTGTCACTTCCACTTTTATGAATCACATGGCAGCACTGATGGTCTAAACATGTCACTATGGGCATTAGGTAGCAAAATTTGTGTGGTCAGTGGTTTTGACAACCCCCAAAATCGTGTGACAAATTTGTCACGGGGCATTTAAGGGTTAATAACGCACGCCTGTCAACTGTCACGCGTTTGGTGTGAGTTCAGTAGCATATTAACGTTCCTCGTATTGTCAGCAATTATTCAATCAACACTTATGTAAGGGATTCAATTTTAAATTCACCAGGCACCACTGTTCTATAAGCTCCCACTTTAGCCGACTGAATACCACAAAAAATTACATTATTTATTTTGCATCACAGACATTGCATTGAGTTTACAAGCCCCAGGTGGAAGCAGGTTTTATAATGATACGGCCGACCTATTCCACTAGTCGAAATTCCCACTCGAATTTCACGATCTTCTGACCAATCTGATGTTTCACCGGACTCCGAAAACAAAACATTTTCTCTCTCATCCTCAGTCAAGTTATTCGAGGTATTGCATATGATTTGTATTGTATTTTTTATTTTTCACTCCCAACGTTCAGTTGTAGGTCTCAGTGAATGTTGGGGGTACTGCAGACAAGACTCTACTTTCTGCGACTCTGCTCAGAGTATGGTCCCTCTAGAGTTTACGTCTCAGGAGTTTATGTACCTGAGTCACATTAAAGGCCCCAGCTGACCGCACCTACTAAACTTACTGGAGTAAGTGACTGCAATTTGTTACATAGATCACAGTTGCAGTTGTTTCATAAGGAAAAAGGAGAAGACTATTCAGCTTCATCTTTTGAGAGCGTGAATTTTTTTTAAAGATTCATGCCTTAGGCTTTTAGCCTCCCCACTGATAATATCTGATTTTTTGGAGTAAAAAAAATCCCACAATGCAAGGTTATTGCAAACTCTGAAATGGGAACAAAGCAGGATGAGCAGGCAGTTGTGGAAGAAAGTATTTCAGGTTTTATTAAAATCCATTAGAAAATATATGCAGTATGAAGTTCATTACTAACCAATTTGCCAACTGATATTGTTGGCCTTTTGAAGGATAAAATCTGAAATTTTGCTTCATATATTCTATGCCTTCTGCGACTATTCCACTGATTGGCACTTTTAGGGTTTTTCAAAGTTTTTAGACACATATATTGTCATTTCAACACTTCTTGTTTCATTATGGTATGAAAATGAGCTCACGTGAGAAAATCTGTCATCCACAAAAAAAAGCGCAGCTCAAAAGAAACCAATGGTCATTGACGGTTGTAAATCTGAAGAGGAAGATCCACAAAAGATGCAACCTCCCACTGATCACTGTTTTAGGGTGATTATTCAAAAATGAAAACTGTTGAGAGAACAAAAAAATCCCCAAAAATCATGTGGAATAATTGCTAGAATTGGCGGCATCTTATGATCACCAGCTTTCAAAAGTGCAGGCCACCTTCATTATCCCGGGTTTCTCGGAAGAGTTCCTAGGAGAAAACTTCTCTGATCCAAGGAGAGACAAGCAAGCATTTGTAATTTAATCATTTCAATTATGATTAGACGAAGATGCAAAGGTCCATTAAAACCAAACTTGATAATTTGAATCAACAAGTTTAGCAATAAAAATGGAAATGCATGCAAGGAGGGGCATTTTGTATTCACAGTGTATATTATATATGGAAACATCCTGGAAATCCATCCATCTTCCTCACTGGGGTCACAGGGGAGATGGAGCCTATTCTAGCTGAATATTGGTGGAAGGCAGGGCGCACCCACCATCCACATGCTCACTCATAGCGACAGGCAATTTAGAGTCTGTAATTAGCCTGCCATGCATGTCTTTGGACCGTGGGAAGAAACCAGAGTTTCCTGACCAAACCCACGCGAATCTAGGCAGAAATTGCAGCCTCCACACAGAATTGTGCATACTTTTGGTGCAATGTAAAAAATGGTATCGAAAATAAATTAGACCGAAGCCAGTTGTACCAATTAGTTGGGAAAAGTAAACTGTAGGAAGTGTAGGTTGCTAAGCATTGAAAGGTGTGGTTTTCAATGGCCTTTGTCACTGCTGATGGACTGCTACAGATCACAGTTACTGTATGTAACTCGCTTAATATTTTTTTAAATGAAACTTTTACTGTTCTTATTTTTCATATGTAACCTGCTTAATATTTGTTTCAAGAAATCAGCCTTTACTGTTCTTATATTAAATACACAGTAACAATGCTTGAAGGGTTTAAAACAGCCAAGGGCATACAGTGCAGAATGGTAAACATCTGACAATTCATTTTTGTTCTGCTGCAGCTCAGGAACTCTGAGCCTGCGAGCCAACTCCCAGTCAATAAAATTCGTGTCTGACCCAGCATCGACCAGAGCAGAGGCCTCAAGTCGGTCAGGAGAAGACAGTATGGCTGTGGAGAGCGAGTAGAAACTGTACCCAGCTGTATCTGTTCAATCATCACAGGGCATTGGCTTTTACTGGACATTCCTGAGGGCAGTGTCCAACTTGGCCACACTGAGCACAGCAGGTGAGTGACCGTGACCGATGCACCAACGGGGTGAACCTTGAACGGGCGAGCTCCATTGGCACTTCAGCCGGGGCATCCAGTCACAGTGAGAGGGACGTTCATCAAATCAAAGGCCCGAGAAACTCCGAAAATCTCCTCTCTCCCTCTTGCATTGAAGAACACGATTGTCAAAACGGATGGCTTGGTCAGCGAATTCCTGAAATAAATCGGGATACTCACGAGCCGCCAACTCCTCCTTAGCGGAATCGTTGAGGCCGTGATAGAAGACATCACTCCAAGCCCGATCGTTCCAGCCGGTGTCCAAAGGGAGGATGCGAAACTTGATGGCTTAATCAGCTACCGAGCGTCGACCCTGCCTCAGAGAGAGCAACCGAGTGGCTGCCTCTCTGCCCTGCAACGTCTGGTCAAAAATTCTGAGCATCTCAGCGACAAACCTGTCTGTGGTCTGGACACAGAAATGATTATCAAGCCAGACCACTGTTGCCCAGTCCTGGGCCCACCCCGTGAGCACAGTCACAATGAACGCCACTCGGGAGCAGTCATCAGGAACTGCAGATGGCTGCAACTGAAAAAACAAAGAACATTGAGCCAGAAATGCTCTACACAAAAATTGCTCTCAGTCATCGGGCAACGGGGGATGGAAATGGGGTTCCCGACTGGGAACGACTGCAGATGGTGCAACTGCTCCCAACTGGGAGGAAGATACCTGACCGAGCCAACGAACTGACTTGGAGTTCATGAAAACGCTCCCCAAGCTGCCGTACCGCGGTCTGCATCTCCTCCCAGTTCTGTGTAGTCGAAGCCTGCTGCAGCCCCACGAGAGCAGGTGCCGCAGAAATCTCTGCTGGGGTCAGAGATGGTCGATCAGTACTGGTACATGCAGGAATACAGGAAGACCCCAATCATAGAGTAGCATGAAAAACGACTGGTTAATTAGTCATTGCACTATGTTTACAGAAGGCACACAAGCACACAGAAAGGACTTGGGAGAGCCCATACCTCCGCCTGCATAGCTGGAATTGAACTTTGGTCTATATTTCAGCAGTACTTTGGCCTATATGCCAAAATTTTATCACGTTCGTCTTGTGCTATTTTAACATCCTGCAAAGTTTGGTTAAAATCTATGCAACCGTTTTTGAGATATCCTGTGAACAGACAGACAAACAAACAAATAAAAAAATGGAAGCAAAAACACATCCTCCTTGGCAGAGGTAACAATGGCAATGGAAAATACAAAATAGACAAAGCTAAAAAACACCATTATAGGGAGAATTTAGCAACACCCAAATTGGTAGTAAAAGCACAGAGACACGGATACACCAACTCTGAATAGAGTTAAATTTAGAGGGGGAAAATTTAGACGCGATTAAGCGCAAGCTCTCTGTAAAGAGAGAATTTAATCTCCCGAAAGGGAGTGAACCGAACCAGCATAGACAAAGGCAAACTAAATAAGCAGGAACTAAATAGTATAGTGAGAAGAAACTGAACCAATGAAAGGCCTAGCAGGTAATTGAAAGATTGATGTGAGTGGTGCGAAACTATACTGGCAGGCAGGAATGACGAGCTTCAACTGGTGCTCGTCACACATGGAACAGTTATTGGGCAACACTTATCAACATGCAGTATCGGGTCGAGTGTGCAGCCGGCAGCCATACACCCGTTCAACCCAGGGGTGTGTTTCCTGAAATCGCAGATGCTAACTTACATAGTTGGACCCATTGACTCTTAATGGACGAACTATGTAAGTTAGCAACTATGCTTTTGGGAAACGCACCCCAGGCTGATCACAAATCGTATTTGCTTCAATTGGAGTGTCGGATGCTCAATTCATCGCGGCAAAGCCACTACGACATTAAACACACTCAATTCCTGAAGAAAAATAAATTTTGAAACCTTCTGGGCTTCTTTCTTCCCGCAGTCGCTGATGCACCCAATCCCTCGTTACATAAGCATGTTTAATCGTTACTAAATACACAGTTGTTGTCACAGAATCCCACTACATAGCTTCCAGTTTGCTAGTGACGCTGTGATGAAACAGATCGTCTGATTGGCTGTTGTTTACAAGATATTCTGATGCATTTATAGATGGGCCGCTGCGATTGGGTAATTTTTTAGAGTTCCTCATCAAAATTGAGGGGTTTTTTTCCCCCACCTTCTTCAAATAATGGTGGATTACTAAGATCGTTGAGTTACAGACGGTATACCTTCAAATGTGTTTCTGGACAATAACAATTCAAAATTTATTAGTTACTCGTTTTGGGTCATGGAAGTTAAGAATTCTGTCCCTCGGCCCACGGTCTAACAGGCCTAAGAAATTTACTAGTGAATGATTTTTTTTGTACTGAAAGTAGCCCATTATTTCATAACTGTTAGATCACATGAGGAGAGAAGCCGTGTCTTGAATTACCAATGGATTATCATTATAATTGGAAAATGTGTCAATGAAGGAAAATGGTTGAGAACTACCCAGGACTAACAGATATTATAAAAGGATGTTCTATAGCCCCCAAATTTCCAGTTCACTGAATGTAGCAAACACATTCAGGCAAATCTATAATGTTTCATGGTCATTGAAATTTCAAACTGTGATAAACAAAAAAAGATATCTAAATAAATTAGACTGTCTGCCCATTCAGAATAAGGGAGTGAGAGCAATTGTCGACAAGAAGGTGATGATTTTGCAGACCTTAACTTGGCTCTGTTCAGCACGTCGCTGATTAATGCTGAAGTCAGTGAAGTTATTTTCCGAAAGCATTTCAAATGGCCTCTGATTCTGATTCAACACCGCATTAGGTATGTGACATAGACAAGATTATAAAAAAGCGTGTCTGTCTTCCCCATAGTGGCAGTTACTTTCATTGCGCTTAAAATAATTGCAATAGATTAATCGCCCAGCCCTCGTTTTTTTTTTTTTTTTTAATCTTTGAGATAACCCCATGCTAGGCTCTCTGTATTTAAACTCTGTATTCCACTCTTCCCTAGATGGCGCTCTGTAAGTCCCAGTTACATTTTACATGGATGTCCTTCTGCAACAACTCACCACCTCCCGCAAGATTTCAGTGGCTAAAACCACCCCAAAATATGCCTAGCAACACCCCTGCCTATAGGCATGTATCTGTTGCAAAACTGCTAATAATTTTTGCATAAGAGAGGAAAGACTTGACAGTTGCA
Organism: Gymnothorax reevesii; assembly: GCA_029721435.1. NCBI lineage: Eukaryota > Metazoa > Chordata > Actinopteri > Anguilliformes > Muraenidae > Gymnothorax > Gymnothorax reevesii. Next base: position 61,120,685 of record CM056576.1, read on the forward strand.
GTGCTTAACAAATTTATTAGATCACCATCCAATGTAAGGTTTATGCCACAGCTACCCTAAATTAACGGTGTTGAAAATTTCCAAAATAATTTTATATTTCTGTAAAGGTTAGTCCACCAGTATGCAAAAGCTGTTTAACTGAAATTATATTTTTAATGCTAAAATATAATTATTGTTATTATCAATTAGTTTTCGAATTTGCCGTTTTACAAAAAACTGAAAAAATAGTAAAGCACATTATTATTTTTTGATTAAGATGCCAAATAACAGTAATTTTCTTGCATTCCTGAAAATAAAAATTTGTTTTTGTGGTTGAATGCAAGAATGCAAGCTGTTATCAAGGCCAAAGGAAGCCATACAAAATATAGTTTTTTTTTGTTTTTATGTGTGAATAAGAACTATATAGTGGATTCAGTTCTTTATTTGCTAAGAAATAAAACAATTTTTGGTTTTGAAAAAGTTTTTTAAAAAATTTCTTAAATATTCATGTTTTCTCGTTTTTTTTATGACGGGTGGTCTAATAAATTTGTTAAACACTGTTTATAAACTTTACCTCATTATAAATCTAACTCATCTTGACTGTGTAAATATAAGTCTTGTCAGCTGTTAAAGGGAAATATTTTTGTACAATACCAAAAGGATAAAACAGAAATAGAATAGCAGTTTCCTGGCATCCTCACCCCTCGACTATTCCTATCCTGAATGCATAGGGGAAAGCTGTAAAGTAGAAGTGCAGTCAAGCAAGCCAGATAGCTACAAGTGATTCTAATCAATGAAAAGCTCACCTTGGCCGAAGGACCCACTGCATACTCCTAGGGTGAAGGGTGGTCAGCAGCCGCCATCTGCTGGCTTCAAAAGGGTGATTATATTACCCTTCAGGAGACAACAACAGTAAATCTTTCACCTTAAGGGAGCAACCGGTAGACTTCAGTTTCACAACTGACTGCAGAATGCATTCAATTGGAGAAAAAAAAATAATCCAAATGAAGAGCAGCATCTACTGAGTGTGATATTTGCATATGGGTCCGTCTCAGAATCTGGAATCTCAATTGTGACATTATTTAAAAAAAAATTAATTTAAAAAATATAATGTTTTTGGGTATTTATATAGGGGCCGTAGGCGCATACTGGCAGCCATGCTTCCGTCAGCCTGCCCCAAGAGCAGCTGTGGCTACAAAATGTAGTTTACCACCATCAGAGCGTGAATGTGTGAGTGAATAAATAATGTATCCATTGTGAACTGTCTTTGAGTGCCTAGAAAAGCGCAATATAAGACTGATGCATTATCATTATTATTATATATACCTCTTGGCATCTTCTTCGATGTTTAAGAAGAAAAACATAGCATCTTGTTTTATTTGACCAGCAATGTGGAAAACATTAATGACGTGTTTGCAGATCAGTCACGTAACACGATACAAAACTGGAATGAAAACGTAAACAATTATATAATTTTTATTGAACATATTTTTGTTTCATTGGTAGCACACATTAAAGGAAAATATAGACTTAACATTGTTATCATTATTCTCTTTAAATTTAACCATAAATTTAATCAAGTTTAGAGGTCCATCAATGTTCATATTTTTTCTTGGTTTTATTTTTTTTGTGTGTGCGGATGGTCCCAGAGGTACAAGCTTTTTTTGCACTAGATTATAAGTCATAACGATATTGATATATAACCATTGTATATTTGAAATCATTGTGCAAAGTCAATGTCAATTATTGTGTAATGACACTGTCATCACTAACATAACAAAGAAACATCATCAAAGTATTTCTTATAGGTAGGTCTTATGGTCGTTAAACGTTACTTATTTAAGCTATAGTGTGGAACTTCTGTCGCCCCCTAGAGGAATTTAACGTTATTATCACAATACAACCGGCACTTCCACATGCTGTTTGCCCAGTTTCTTCAGTTTGTCACGGCACTGTTCTAATGTTCTGCGGTAACTACGCAAACGCAATTTTTCACAAATTATTCCATAAATCTCTGAGTCCAGAAATGTCAACCAATTTAGTTCTTCGACATGAAGTCCAACGTCATTCAAATTAGAGTAAGTTGTGAACTCAGAAGGCTTGAAATCTGCGGTGCTGGTCCAAACAGAGCAAGTCACGTGGGCTCAGGAGCTCTCTTGATAGGAGACTCTCCGCTCTTCCTCCTCCTCCTCTCTTGTTTTAAAATAAAACGCTAATTTCCTGTGTGCCAGCGCGGGAATGACGCCGGTCGACACAGAACAACAAACACTGAAAAATACAGCAAGATGTTAGAGGAGCCGATCGGCTTAATCACAGGGTTCTCACGGATCCTTAAAAAGTCTTAAAAGGCATTAAATTCACAAATCTAAAAACAAGGCCTTAATTGGCATTAAAATGTCTTAAATAAATCTTTCGAAAGTCTTAAAAATGTGAACTCGTGATGAATTAGTGAACACACTGAGAAAGCGCCACAAAGAAAAAATGGCAGAATTGGCAGAGGTGGAGGAGGAACTGAAAAAAGCAGTGCCATATCAGTGAACGATATCGGCTTTAAAATTACAAATCGGACATCGGCCATTCTGCTGATATCTGCCGATATACATACCCAAAACCAGTGAAGTTGGCACGTTGTGTAAATTGTAGATAAAAACAGAATACAATGATTTGCAAATCCTTTTCAACTTATATTCAATTGAATACACTGCAAAGACAAGGTGTTTAATGTTCAAACTGAGAAACTTTTTTTGTTGTTGAAAATAATCATTAACTTAGAATTTAAAGGCAGCAACACATTGCAAAAACGTTGGCACAGGGGCCTTTTTATCACTGTGTTACATCGCCTTTCCTTTTAACGACACTCAGTAAATGTTTGGGAACTGAGGAGACCAATTTTGAAGTTTTTCAGGTGAAACTATTTCCCATTCTTGCTTGGTGTACAGCTTAAGTTGTTCAACAGTCCGGGGTCTCTGTTGTTGTATATAATGCACCACACATTTTCAATAGGAGACAGGTCTGGACTACAGGCAGGCCAGTCTAGTACCCAGACTCTTTTATTACGGAGCCATGTTGTTATAACATGTGGCTTAGCATTGTCTTGCTGGAATAAGCAGGGGCGTCCATGAAAAAGACGTTGCTTGGATGGCAACATATGTTGCTCCAAAACCTGTATGCACCTTTCAGCATTAATGGAGCCTTCACATATATGTAAGTTGCCAATGCCTTGGGCACTAATACACCCCCATACCATCACAGATGCTGGCTTTTGAACTTTGCGCCTATAACAGTCTGGATGGTTCTTTTCCTCTTCGCTCCGGAGGACACGACGTCCACAGTTTCCAAAAACAATTTGAAATGTGGACTCGTCAGACCACAGAACACTTTTCCACTTTCCATCAGTCCATCTTAGATGAGCTCGGGCCCAGCAAAGCCGGTGGTGTTTCTGGGTGCTGTTGATAAATGGCTTTCACTTGGCATTGTAGAGTTTTAACTTGCACTTGCAGATGTAGCAACGAACTGTAGTTACTGAAGTGTTCCTGAGCCCGTGTGGCGATGTACTTTACACACTGATGTTGGTTTTTGATGAGGTACCGCCTGAGGGGTCAAAGGTCACGGGCATTGCTGTACAGTTGTACAATGCACTTCATACATGTTCCTTGTGAATAGAGGTAAAATTGGTTGTGGGTGTTGTCATAAGTCTGTTTTAAGTAGGACAGGCTGCAAGTATCTTATTTTTGTTTTGTTTAAAAACAATTGTAATGAATAAATATGACATGTTTTAAATAACGTAAATTGAGGTATTTTTCTTATTTTGCACAAGGAGTGATTACTGATGTTACATCATTTTCAGCTTTGTCTTATGTCTGCATTTGCCAGCAGGCTGACATGATGAAGAGTCTGCAGAATAATTCTGTCTGTTAATTCCCCTGCAGAAACTAGATGATCACTGTAATTAGATGTGGGGGGAAAAAATATCGGTATCAGTATCGGATATCGGCCAAATGAGTTGTAAAATATTGGCATATCGGATATCGGCCAAAAATCTAATATCGTCCATCCCTAGTATTAATGTTTTTCAAAAAAACGTTTTCATTTGATCAAAAGGTCATATTTCATGTTCAAATAAACATTTGGGCAAAATTGTCCCGAATTCTATGATGAGGTGTTATTTTTCCATTTGTGTTTATTATGAAGTAGGTCTTAAATTTAATATCAAATGGCATTAAAAAAGTCTTAAAAAGTCTTGAATTTAACTTGCCCTAAGCTGTGGGAACCCTGAATCAGTACTGTGTCATCTCCTCTAGTAGTGACTTGGATGAAACGGAAATTTACGGACATTTTAAAGTTACATACTATAACTTTAAGGCTTATATTATTCGACGTGTACTCAATTTAATAGCCTGTGATCTCAAAATCAATCCGACAATGACATAAAACGAACAGCTAGATAGTTTCGACAGTCAAGTTGAATACGTTTTTATTGCGGATGTAAATAAGTAAACAATACAAACATGGAAGCAAAATGAAAAAATAAGCACTGATGTTCCATATATGTAGTGGAAATTTTAAAATAACGAGTGAAAAACTCACCTTTAACGTGTGAATATTGTCACAGACCATCTTGATAACTGCCGAAATCACTCGCGTAACAGCCACTTCACGTACGGAAATATATACAAACATGACCTCTCGCGAGGGGAAATTTCAGTCACACAGAATATTATTTGATATCCTTCCGTGCAGAAAAGAGACACCCAACAGTGATTAAATTATTACCTAATAATTATATATCCTTTTCAGTACGGTAAAGATGGTCTGCTGTCGAAACATACACAGAACACATACTTTCAGCATCTGCTACGAAAGAAAAAATTGCATGATAACTTAAATTCCATAAAGTGTAGTGATATTCAATTACTATTTGTATGACGTATATAATATGACATCGAGGCTTCTTGCTTGAGTAAACAAAGTCACATTCATGGGGTAAGACTGGTCGAAAAAAAGGCGTTACGAAAGTGATCAAATGTTACATCGAAATTTTTAGCATTACTCACAAGATTATGTGGAAACGTCAATATTTTATTGTGTAAAGTAATTAAATAAGATAACTTATATGAAAATTGTGAATGTTATAGTGGACCACAAATATTTCAGGCAACAGAAATGTAATTCATCCTCTTCCATGTCATGGTACAAGCAGCAATTTTGCAACGAATTTTGTTTATTTTTTTTCCAATCATGGAATGTAATATTCACTTAAACTACCCACTTTCGCATTTACCATTTATTTAATTCTCATATTTCAAATAAAAACAAACAACACCATTTAAAACAAAATATTAACTACAAGTATTTCTAGAGGGGTACCCTCTGATGGGCCCAGTTTCTGAGACAGACCCATATACAGTTGCAAGAAAGAGTATGTGAACCCTTTGGAATTACCTTGATTTCTCCATAAATTGGTCATAAAATGTGATCTGATCTTCATCTAAGTCAAAACAATAGACAAACACAGTCTTCTTAAACTAATATCTCAAAAACAATTTCTTGTTTTTGTTTTTATTGAAAACAACATGTAAACATTCACAGTGCAGGGTGGAAAAAGTATGTGAACCATTGGATTTAATAACTGGTTGACCCTCCTTTAGCATCAATAACCTCAAGCAATGTTTCCTGTTGTTGCAGATCAGACCTGCAGTCTGTGAGGAGGAACAGTCAGGAGGAATTTTGGACCATTCCTCTTTACAAAACTGTGTTTGTTCAGCAGTATTCTTGGGATGTCTGGTGTAAATCGCTCTCATGAGGTTATGCCACAGCATCTCAATCGGGTTGAGGTCAGGACTCTGACTGGGCCACTCCAGAAGGCGTATTTTCTTCTGTTGAAGCCATTCTGTTATTGATTTACTTCTGTGCTTTGGGTCCTTGTCCTGTTGCATCACCCATCCTCTGTTGGGCTGCAATTGGCGGACAGATGGTCTTACGTTCTGCTGCAAAATGTCTTGAGAAACTTGGGAATTCATTTTTTCGTCAATAATAGCAATCCGTCCAGGCCCTGAGGCAGCAAAGCAGCCCCAAACCATGATGTCCCCTCTGCCATACTTCACAGTTGGGATGAGGTTTTGATGTTGATGTGCTGTGCATTTTTTTTTTTCCACACATAGCATTGTGTGTTCCTTTGCTAACAACTCCACTTTGGTTTCATCTGTCCACAGAATATTTTGCCAGTAGTGCTGTGGAACATCTAAGTGCTCTTTTGCAAACTTCATATGTGCAGCAATTTATTTTTTTTTTGGACAGCAGTGGCTTCCTCCGTGGTGTCCTCCCACGACCTACATTCTTGTTCAATGTTTTACCTATCAGATTTGTTAACAGAGATGTTAGCATGTGCCAGAGATTTCTGTAAGTCTTTAGCTGACAGTAATTCTTCTTTTCTTCTTCACCTCATTGAGCATTCTGCACTGTGCTCTTACAGTCATCTTTACAGGACGGCCACTCCAAGGGAGAGTAGCAACAGTGCTGAACTCTCTCCCGTCATAGACAACCTGTCTTAACATGGACCGATGAACATCAAGGCTTTTAGATACTTTTGTAACCCTATCCAGCTTCATGCAAGTCAACAATTCTTAATCGCAAGTCTTCTGAGAGCTCTTTTGTGCAGGGCATGGTTCACATCAGGCAATGCTTCTTGAGAATAGCAAACTCAAAACTGGTGTGTGTTTTTTATGGGGCAGGGCAGCTTTAACAACACCTCCAATCTTGTCACATTGATTGGACTCCAAGTTGGCTGATTCCTGACTCCGATTAGCTCTTGTAGAAAGCATTAACCTATGGGTTCACATACTTTTTCCACCCTGCACTGTGAAAAATGTTTACATGTTGTGTTCAATAAAAATATGAAAAAATATAATCGTTTGTGAGGTATTCGTTTTAGGAGACTGTGTTTGTCTATTGTTGTGACTTAGATGAAGAGCAGATCACATTTTATCACAAATTTATGCAGAAAGCCAAGTAATTCCAAAGGTTTCACATACTTTTTCTCGCAGCTGTATATGAACATGTGTGTATACAAAAACAAACATATACAACAAATCAGTTTACAAGTACATTTAAAACATTAATAAATGTTAATCTCTGGTAATTATTTATGGTTTTGAAAGGAATTTATACAACCCCAATTCCGAAATAGTAGGGACAAAGTGTAAATTGTGAATAAAATCAAAACCCAATGACTTTCAAATCACACCAGCCAGTATTTTATTCACAATAGAACAGAGATAACATAGCAAATGTTGAAACTGAGAAATTTTACAATTTTATCCACAAAATGAGCTAAATTCAAATTTGATGGCTGCTACAGGTCTCAAAAAGTTGGGACAGGGGCCTGTGTACCATGGTGTAGCATCCCCTCTTCTTTTTAACACTGAGTGGAGGCATGTGGGCATTGAGGATACAAGTTTCTTGAGATTAGCCATTGGAATGTGATCCCACTCTTGTTTAATACAGGCTTCCAACTGCTGGAAGAGTTGGGTCTCCTTTGACAGACTTTTCGTTTAAATATGCGCCAAATGTTCTCAATCGGTATCAATATCAGGACTGCAGGCAGGCCAGTTCAGCACACGGACTCATCTATTACAAAGCCATGCTGTTGTAATAGCAGCAGTATATGGTTTTGCATTGTCCTGTTGAAATACACAAGGACTTCCCTGGAATAGATGTCATCTGGAGGGGAGCATATGTTGCTCTAAAACCTTCAAATTCCTTTCAGCATTAATGGTGCTTTTTAAAACATGCAAGTGTCCCACACCATATACACGAATGCATTCCCATACCATCAGAGATGCTGGCTTTTGAACTGAAAGTTGATAACAGGAGGGGTGATCTTTAGCCAGGAGATACAACACCCATGATTTCCAACAAGAATCTCACATTTGGACTCGTCTGACCACAGGACACTTTGCCACTTTGCTACAGTCCATTAAATGAGCCTTGGCCCACAGAACACGGCAGTGCTTCTGGATCATGCTCAACAGTAGCTTGCTTTTTGCATGGTAGAGTTTTAGGTGGCATCTGTGGATGGCACAGCGGACTGTGTTTACAAACAGTGCTTTCTTGAAGTATTCCTGGGCTCATTTACTAATGTCAATTACAGAAGCATGCCGGTCAGTGATGCAGTGGCGCCTGAGGGCCCGAAGATCGCGGGCATCCAGTAAAGGTCTTCAGCCTTGTCCCTTATTCACAGAGATTTTTCCAGATTCCCTGAATCTTTCTATGATGTTATGCACTGTTGATGATGAGACCTTCAAAGCCTCTGAAATTTGACATTGAGGAACATTGTTTTTCAAAGTATTCCGCAGTTTTTTTTTACTCAAGCATTTACAGGTTGGAGATCCTCTGGCCATCTTTACTTCTGAGAGACTCAGCCTCTCAAATACATCCCTTTCATAGCCAATCACGCCTGATGCCAGTTAACTTAATTACTTGCTAAATGTTATTTCAGCTGATTCTGATACATTAATGGCTTTTTCTGCCCTTTGTTGCCTGTTTCCCAAATGTTTTGAAACCTGTTGCAGCCTGAAAATTCTAAATGAGCTCATTTTGTGGATAAAAATGTAAAATGTCTCAGTTTCAACATTTGAAATGTTATCTATGTGCTATTATAAATAACATATTGGCTCATATGATCTGAAAGTCATTAGGCTCTAATTTCCTGGCGCAGCGCAGGTGGCGTAGCGAGGCGCAGCCCGCGCAGTGGTAATTTCGTACGGCGCAGCCCGCGTAGTGGTAATTTCGTGAGGTGCGCAGCCTTCGGTAGACGAAGGTGCACCGAGATGGGTGTGGCGGCGTAGTAGGGGGAGGTGTCACATATTCATCAGGACGCAATGACAATTTCGTAGAAAAAGTCTCCGCTGGAGTTACGCAGAAAACTCGCCAGCTCCAACCTGGTTTAATTTCCGTGCAGTGGTAATTTGGCTGACCTGCGCAGAGTGCACACACGTCACCAAAATCTCACAGGCAGATTTACAGAATGTCAGGCACATTTCATTGCAAGAAATAATTACAGGAAGCACTATTTAATGTTACTATCTGAATAAGGACATAAATAATAGTATCTATATCGATTGTCCTGATGTCAGATTAAAGGCGGTTGCAACGCGTAGGCTAATGGAAACTTGACCTGGCTTGATCAACGCAGCTGAATCTGTGATGCAAACTAACGACTTCACATCTTTCTCAGCCAACCACAAACTATATATATATATACTATTTATATCTCGAATGCTTGCGTTCTATGCTCATTAAAGCCGCTTGCAAACTGGACGCGAAACGAATTTTTCCCACGACCGATTACAGACTAAGTCAATGCAAAGACGCGATAGTCGGACAGGGTTTTAATATAGCTCCGTGTCCGAAAGTCATAAAAGTTCTAATTTTTCAGAGTATTCCAGGAATTATTAGACGAGCAAACTTGGCTATGTTTGTGTTCAACCTTCACAAAATGCAAATTGATAGCTATCGACCTTTCTTGGTCTTTTTAGCCTATTCGTCTGTTTTCGTTGAAGATAGACGGCAGTCTTTATTCGGTCTTTCTTTTGAAAATTAGTCAGATGGACTGAACAGATTCACGCTTTATTTCCACAGCAGAGATAAAATAGTGCGTGAGCAAATCAATTCCATGACCATTGACAGTGTGAAGAAATTATCGCATGCACGATCAAGACTGTCCGACACGAAATGCAAAAATACTCCATGTCCACCAGCCAGCAAAAAGTTAAAGTATTGATATGAGAACAGATTTTTAACGAAATAGGCCTAAAGAATAAAAACCAACAAACGGGATATCCAACAAAGATGACCCGCCAATAAATAAATCGCAGTGTTCATTGGATGTTCTGTTGTTAAAATGTTTCTTTTTATTCTTTATTTCGTTATCAATCTGTTCTAATCGTCCTCTTTTTTTTGGCTGTCAGACACGGAGACGTTGAACATTGTCTCGCGCCAGTGTCGACTCACTTTATTGAGCAGAGCTTAAACAGAAACATTGATTGAAATTCTCGGTACTCATCTTGAAGAACTGAGCCCTCTTATCAAAACATTCACGCTTAATATCTAAAAGAGTCAGCAGATTTGAAGAAATTAAAAACAATAATAGACTGTCCGACACGGAGATTTATTAAAACCCTGTCAGACACAAGACGCAATCTGTCGAGTGAAAAATTCGTTTCGCGTCCAGTGTGCAAGCGGCTTAATACTAGGCTACTATTATTGTCACTTAGGTTTTATCGTCTTCAGTGGGGGAAAGGATTACAGCCTGATTGCTATGATCTCGTACTGAGTTCCATCCATCCATTTTCTATACCCGCTTATTCCTCACTAGGGTCACAGGGTGAGCTGGAGCCTATCCCAGCTGACTACGGGCAAAGGCAGGGACCCACCCTGAACAGGTTGCCAATCCATCGCAGGGCGCACACACCATTCACTCTCACACTCATACCTATGGGCAATTTGATGTCTCCAATTAGCCTGATATGCATGTCTTTGGACGGTGGGAGGAAACCGGAGTACCCGGCGAAAACCCACGCAACACGGGGAGAACATGCAAACTCCACACAGAAAGGCCCCAGGCCGGATTCGAACCCACAAATGGGTTCGAACCCTCTTGCCGGATTCGAACCCTCTTGCTGTGAGGCAGCAATGCTAACCACTGTGCCACCGTGCCGCCCCTCGTACTGAGTTAAGATCACATATTGGAAAATAAATGTGTCACGTATCTTGCATTGTTGTCCATGCATGTTAATCCCAAAATTTTAAGCAGCAACAGTTTGTAATAATAGGAACACGCTATCCATCGTTTCTCTTACCAGTGAGCAAGATTTGACTCGGCTGTGTCGCCTTCTTTGCCAACTTGCGCTGGAAGGCGGGACAGAGGAGTACTTGCGCCAGGCTACGCCGGGCACGAAATTGCCACATACGCCTGGACACACCCCGTTGGCGCGCGCACCCCCCATGCGCCGCGCCTGCGCCTGGTCTACGAAATTGGAGCCCATTACGTTTTGATTTTGTTCACAATTTACACTTCGTCCCAACTATTTCTGAATTGCGGTTGTACTTTTTTACTACAAGGGTAGCAGAAATGGATTGAAAAAGACAGTAAAGCAATTGATAATGTAAAAGACTGTTATACTGTTATTAGTTTCAATTTTTTAAATAAAATTCTGTCTTTAGATGTGATCGCAACCCTCCAATTTTAAGCTGCCTTTTTCAGTTATGCTACTGTGCCATTTTGTCAAGAGAAACCACAACTATCTTTTTGCTGCAGAAGCCAAAAATATCAGTCCATCCAGAACACTAGAACAAAGTAAAAATTTACCAAAAGAAACCTGTCAGTGCAAAAGGAGAATAAAAATTTGGCCTATCAAGGAAGATGGCCCAAATCCACAACTGTGCATGTACGTAATTGTCTTAGGTTTGTGATTTAGACAGCCCAGCAGAAGTCCTTTCATTGAATAGTTTCTCCCAAAAGTCCTCCGACACAGTTGTTCATCTGGGCCTCCTCGTTTTGTCCAGATTGGATTGATATTGCAATGTTTTCTCAGTTGCAGTGTTTCTCAAACTATGGGCCACAGACTCGTCCTTGCCATCAGACCTGCCAGTCCTCTGCACTGTGCCAAAATTTAAAAAAGTAAAAAAAAACACCAAGCTGAGCACCGAAGTATAACTTCATCCGTGATTCATGTGACTTTAATGAGCTAAACTCAAACAGCCTGACCAGAGATGTTCCAACGAGACCACGCACTGTGCTGTTTTACAACGGGAAATCTGAGACGCTCAAGATGGCAGAACATCAAACATAACATACTGACGGCCAATCTCACCTTCACATTTTGTTCAACTGCTCAACAGTCACTGCCTGTACAGTTTGGGAGCTCAACATTGCTACAACATGTCTCAGTAATCGGAATATTTTGGTTAAATGTCAAAAACTACAATTAGGAGGAATTCATGCATCAAAATTAAACATTTTAATTTCCTTGTCCATTTTTATGACACTGATCCCTATTGTCCAGCTGGCCGATCGTGGATGAATAAGCAAGATCATTATTTCAAGAGCGGATGTACAAGAGGCACTTCGAGATAAACAAATCAAAATGAGTGAACTGGCAACTGCAGCATTGAGCTGAACGGCAGACCTGCTCTAAGAGATTTGGGCAGTATTTCAAAAGCTAGCATTGTTTACTTTAAAGTGAACATAAAGAGGCCCACGCCCATCAAAGCCATATTGAAGGGCATTCCAATCCAAAGTGTGTAAAACTAATCCCTTCAAAGGGCCCTACATGACGGTTGTTTCTAAAGTGAGCTGGAAATAGTCGCTTTGCTCCCACAGTGCCATGCGACGACCCAAGCCTAGCGATGTGTGACTCCACGACATTCAAGAAAATGACAATGATGGCTCATAGAGCACAGAAAGCTCATGAACCTAGCAAGATTGCTTACTAATCTCGACTGGCTTATGCTAGTTATATACAGACGTTTTTATTTTGACAGAGGCCATTTTTACACCAGTAGTAATAATTATACTCCAGTGTGCTACTCTCAGGCCGTGTTCGAAACCGCACTCTACGGTCTACATACACTATTCTCTCTACACACTAGTCAAACCACACGCTACTCACTACGAACGAACCCATCCTTCTAGTTCTTCTTCTTTTGAGTTTTATGGCAGTTAACAACATTTCAACATTTTACTCACATTTGTATTGATGCTGCTGCTGGCTAGTGCCGGCGTCGCCTCCCACGAATTCTGTGATTTTACAGGTAAAGTTGCTTCTCCTTCTTATTATTCCTCAGTAAGTTTTTCTGCCAGTTTACGTCTAGTTGCATCTTGGGCAACTTATGAATGAATTACGATGCACCCATAAAATATCTGCCCGGTCGAGTATACATCTGGGAACTCACACAAACTCACTCCCTATGCATAAGTGAACACCCTACCCCCTAAATGTGATGCAGTGGCGCTGTGCCTATACATTTAGGGCGGGCACGTGCTCACCCAAAAAAGTGTAGGTTCTTTTTTTTTTCTCTCTCTCCCCCATTTCTCCATGTCGCAAAATCAGCTTTAATTATGATGAATCAGCAGCACTTGTCCATAAGTGCAACGTTCTGCGGCTCATGTGTCATCCACTCATCTCAGGACAGTCTCATGCTGAACTTCTAATGGTTTATCTTTGGTCTAGAGACGGGCCTTAGTGAATCCCTTCTCAGGAGCTTGGCGTAGCGCACTATCGGTCGAGACGAGCCCATAACAGATGAAACTGGTATTTGCCGTTCCAGCAGGTTGCACGGACAGACACTACAGGCCAAAAGTTTGGGGCCACCCTCAGATTTTTAATGGTGTACCAAGTGCAGTGTGACCCCTTGGTTTTGGGGAAGGCATTTATTCGGCATGCCTTCTTGTTATATAACATGATTTTATGTCACTAGGATGAGAACAGTGTAAACAAAAAGGCATTGGAGCTCAATTATGAAACATTGTGGTCAGTGATCAACCAGTCAAAACAGCTTTATATGTGGTATGAGGTCTGGAATTCACCCAAAACCTATTGGCTTCCTATATTTTACGCACTGAAGTAATTTCATCTGCAAAAAATAAGGAAAGAACAGTTGAAGAGTGATTTTTTTTTTTTTTTTTTTAAATCTGAGGGTGGCCCCAAACTTTTGGCCTGTAGTATACATGATATGCTGGCGAGTGGACAGGTAGCCAAACCCTAAGCTTAGCTACTCAGGCTTGAAAATGTATTCCCTTCGTACGTTCTTTCAACTGCCGATTAAAAGTGCGTGTTTTTTTTTGTACTTTTATTTTTCGAAATATCCCTTGTGCTGATGGCTACGTGAGTGTAAATATAGTTTGACAACGCAAAACACTACGTTAAATGACTCATCCATCGATTTAATATCAAAGATATTGCATTGTTTTCTTATCCATTTGTTGTATAATTCTTGATGTCACGTCAAATACACGGGCGAAGACTTGAATGGAGTGGAAAAAAATATACGGTAGGGTTATTCCAGGCAATTCTTGAAGGCTGAGACTTCAGCAGCAAATTTCCTTCGGGACAGTGAAGTATTATTGTTGTTGTGGTTATTGCTTCTTGAAATGAAAATGATCAAAACATATTCTGTACTTAGGTGAAAAAACACAGAGCTTTTTTCAGAAAATGTCTCACAATTAGGTTGGGTTTTATACTTCAGGTTAACTGGGATTCAACTGTACGGAGGATTTTTCTTAAGCTCTGCCTTTTACTGATTTGCTACCAATTGCGCAGGATGACCTCGGTGGTCACTTTATTAGGTACACAAGTACACCTTCTCCTGAATATTTCAGACAATCACGAAGCTAAAACTCATGCAATGCATGTGAACATGTTCCCACAAAGCATCAGGATGGGGAAGGAGTGTGATGTAAGTGGTTTGACTATTAACTGACTGCTGGGTATAGGACATGCAGACTCGTTTTTGAATATTATTTTTTATTTATGTAGCCTACGTATAACAGAAAACTGGGGGAAAAGATTTGTTGAATTGTAAACAACAAAGTTAAATAAAAAAGCTTAATTGCTTGGCTATTATTTATGTAAAGGAGACATATTAAAATTGTACAGTATAGCCAAGCTGTGCCCACCCAAAAATTAGGCTTGCACAGCGCCCCTGATCTGTCGTCATTGGTAGTGCGAGTAGTACGTTAGTGTGCAGTTTCGAACACGGCCTTTGGCGACAGCCAAAATGTTCCTCAACTTCAAATTGCAAAGGTTTTGTAAGTCTCATCATCGACAGTACATAGCATCATCAAAAGATTCAGAGAAGCTGGAAAAATCTCTGTGTGTAAGGGAAAGGTTGAAGACCTTTACTGGATGCCAGTGATCTTCGGACCCTCAGACACCACTGCATAACTCACTAGCATAATTCTGACATAAATATTACGATATGGGCTTAGGAATACTTCAAGAAACCACTGTCTGTAAACACAGTTTGCCGTGCCATCCACAGATGCCAACTAAAACTCTACCATGCAAAAAAGAAGCCATTGCTGAGCATGATCCAGAAGCGCAGCAGTGTTCTGTGGGCCAAAGCTCATTTAAAATGGACTGTAGCAAAGTGGAAAAGTGTCCTGTGGTCAGACAAGTCCAAATTTGACATTCTTGTTGGAAATCATGAGCGTTGTGTCCTCCGGGCTAAAGAGGAGAAAGACCACCCCTCCTGTTATCAGTGTTCAGTTTAAAAGCCAGCATCTCTGATGATATGGGGATGCATTAGTGCATATGGTGTGGGACACTTGCATGTTTTAAAAAGCACCATTAATGCCGAAAGGTATTTAAAGGTTTTAGAGCAACATATACTCCCCTCCAGACAACATCTATTCCAGGGAAGGCCTTGTGTATTTCAGCAGGACAATGCAAAACCACATACTACTGCTATTACAACAGCATGGCTTCGTAATAGAAGAGTCTGTGTGCTGAACTGGCCTGCCTGCAGTCCTGATCTTTCACCAATTGAGAACATTTGTCGTATAATTAAACAAAAAGTCCGTCAAAGGAGACCCAACGCTCTCCAGCAGCTGGAAGCCTGTGTTAAACAAGATTTTGGGATCAAAATCGACTGGTCAAACGCAAGAAACTTGTCTCCTCAATGCCCAGATGCCTTCACTCTGTGTTGAAAAGAAGAGGGGATACTACACCATGGTAAACAGGCCCCTGTCCAAACTTTTTTGAGACCTGTATCAGCCATCAAATTTGAATTGAGCTTATTTTGTGGATAAAATTATAAAATTTCTCAGTTTCGAAATTTGCCATGTTATCTCTGTTCTATTGTGAATAAAATACTGGCTGGTGTGATTTGAAAGTCATTGCGTTCTGATTTTATTCACAATTTACACTTTGAATTGGGGTTGTATCTAACATATCAGTGGTTATGTATAATTATGTGGGGCTGGAGAGACTGACTACAGCCTAGCCTCCAGTAGGTCCGCATGCTATTGGTAGCCAGTGTAAAGTAAATCTGTATGAAACTGGTGGCACTGAACATGCATTCACCGTGCGAGCGGGGCTAGCTACAGCCTTCATCGCTGGGGAGGTTCACGTTGTACTGGTGGCTAGTTACGTAAATGCGTGTGGTACCAATGACACTGAGCATGCATTAATGGTGCCAGTGTGACTACCTACAATCTTAGTCACTGGAGAGGTCCACCTGGTTTTAGTATGGTGGCTCGTGCGGAGCACTCCGTGACGGCTTTTTGTGCAAAGTGAAATATAGGCACATTAGTCTTATAGCCGGGTGTAAGTATATGGTCTCTGAGGTACAACAAGTGGATAGAGGGGCGTCAACTGTTTCTAGACTGCAAAATTATGGCTAGTTGTTTCAGGGTTATAATTGTTTAGCGCAACTTGGAACCCAACAAAGGACAGCATTTTATCTAGTATAATGTTGATTTATGTTATGCCTAACCTCCTTCTTTGTGTCTTTTTTTCTGGAGGTCCCTCCCTCCTGAACACGGGGTTGATGGACTTCTCGAGCCCTGTACCTCACAGTGTGGTCACAGGCTTTCGGCTGTCTTGCTGTCCTGATCAGTAGCCTGATCCTGAAGCTACTGCTTTGATTTTTTAAAGAGTTGTTTATTAGATTTTAATCCAAGTCCCTAAATGAACTTGCCAGTGGAGGATGGGCTCCCCACTATAGCCGGGTTCCTCCTGAGATTTTGTCCTTCAAGTTTTTTCTCTCCACTGTTTAAAGATTTTTCTCCCTACTGGGAGTTTTTTTCAGACCCATTTGCTAATTTGGGGATTAGACTGAGCACTGCCCTTTTTTGCTCTGCAAAGTCTCTTAGTGACAGCCCTTCTGAGAAAGGCGCAATATTAAACTGAATTGAATTTGATGCTATCATTCTTCTTCAGCTGTCAGAATGGGCAGCCTTTTCACACATCATTGCAACCAACGGTGCATTTTCACGAACTTGAATACCCCAGCTATTCGCAGTAATCAGAGTTCATAAATTACTAAATGCATCCTCGAGGTTCAGTAACCACATTAATGGGCTGAGAGAATCCCCGTTCACAGACATGGGCTTCTGCCTGAGTAATCCTGTTTCTTCATCACTTTGAAACTTTATTGGCATTCTCCTTTGGATCACTGAGACTATTACTGTCCCTCACTAATGTTAGGGTAAGGGAAGCTGCATCACTGTATATAGACACAAAAGAAACTGCAAACATGGCTGGCGAAGCACAAGGAATGAACCCTAAAACTCTTCATTTCTGGAGAGTTCCCGAAATGCTGAATTAAATTAATTCAATGCACTGACACTTTTGAGGAGGACAAAGCAGCAGAACCAAAATTGCACATTTATTTTATAAACGAAAACATTCACCAAAAATAAGGTTTTATAATTATTGGCACCCATGGTTTAGTAGATGGTGCAAACACCTATGGCAAAGAGAATGGCATGGGTTATTTTCCTGTAATGTAAGGCACACATTTGAAGGATTGTAGATCATTTCTATAAGCAAGTTCTTTCAATCTCAATTTTATTTTTGGCTTTGTAGTCAACTGCCCTCTTCAGTTCAGCCAACAAGCAACAATTTATCTTGGGATAAATGTTTATTTAAAAAAATGTTTTTTTGCTTCCCCATCACCACCGTATGCTGGGGGGAAAATAGTTTGAATCCTCCAGCTGTCCAGTTTTCAACTGCTCTGTGCAAATAAAATTTTTCAGTAACGGTCCTGACAGTGGCCTGCAGCATATTTAATCTTCTTGAGGCCAGAACAAGATTAATGAATGCGATTGTCCATCTGTCACTTCCAAACTGCTAATTCCTTTGTTTCTATCATATTGCTGGACGGGATAAATTTTGCAACTACATTAACTTACCTCATATGTAACACAAAGTGATATGATGACTTAATAGGTCCTTAAAGGGGACCTATTATGCTGATCCTTCTTTTAGTATATATCGGTAATGTTATAATGTTGGATGTCCATACTCAACCTCTGAAAAGTTTCGAAACATAAGATAAAGGGGTTTTGCCGTCATCCAAGAATGTGATTTCGTGAACCTGATTTCCTCTCTGAACAGCTCCTCCTGAGATCGTCACGAAATCTGGGCAAAACCTGACGTCACGTTGTGCCGTCAAATTAGTACAGACCTAACCAAAGCCAATCACGGCGCTGGACCTGCCCACACCAGAAACTATTCTCGCAGACATGAACAACCGCGGATCATACTATGCCTTAGTAGCTTCTACACTTCCAGAAATACAAAAGAAGAACCACATTTCATTTGAGGTTCAATTTTGTCAGCATCTCTCCCCAGTATCTTGTTAACTTTTGGACGCAAAGAAAAGCACCTATTTCTCTCCCAAAAGATGATGCCTCCAGAAATCAGTGGGTAGCTTTTTTGTTTGCTGTTGGTGAACAGCCATGGCCAAAGGGAACGTTAGGTGTTTGTGCTCAGCATTTCACCAAAGACAGCAAAAGGATAAAGGATAATTCGACACAGGATAAGCCTTTCAGCTGCTTCTCAAACCTGAAGCAGTTGCATCGATCAAGTGCTCGGCGCCACAAGCGGTAAGTAACCATATAACAGCAAATAATGTTTGTGAAGCTAACGAGTTACAGGAGGCTAGCAGGACCGCTAACGATAGTTAGCACTAACAACTGGCCTCAAACGCAGGCTTTGAAAAATATCTGAAGATAAAGCCTGTATCGGTCGCAACTGTCCGCGACTCACAAACTTTGTTTCCATCCACTTCTCAATCGAATTATCTGAAGTTCGCCAAAAATATTCATGCGAATAAAGCTGGTGAAAATGCGTTTCCATTTAACGGCATTAAAGCGAATAAAAAGTAGTCTGTAATGACGCCACATGCTGTTATGCGATCAAATTGGTGTATCGAGTACATTTCTGACATTTTAAGCTGTTTCCATTCACACTGAATTGCGGAACCTTCAAGTGAACAAAAGTAGTTTGTTAGCCAACTAATTTAGCTGGTTAGCCAAAATGGATAGTGTTTACCAACAAATGACAATAATTGCACAAGTTGTAGTAGTGCTTAGGTGCCAGCTATTAGCAGCATAGGAGACCATTATCAGAAGGAAACGACGGCATCAAAACACCATCAAGATACAGTAGCAGATTTATTTGGCGAATAAAATTTCTATCAGCATTTATTGCATAAGCCTTTTACTGATCAAGACAAAATCCGATGAGATGGACTGTACAAACTGAGTCGATAGTCTTGAAATCAAGTCAAATTTCACCTTATCCGTGAGGCATTTTTAATTTGATATTACTTGATTCGTATAAGAACATGTGGATGGAAACATGGCTACAGATGCGGAAGCAGTTGCTTCACAGCATAAGCCTACCCAACTGATGGCCTGTTGAATGTGGCTGGAGCACTGCGGCTAACATAGCCAAGTTACTGTTGCTAATGTATGTGTCCTAAATATGCAAGAGTAATATCAGGGGAAATTCAACAGAAGGTGTGTGTGAACATAAACCTCATTTGAAGCGAACTTTTTAAACTTGTTTGTAATTTGGATGCTTGGTCCAACTGTCCCATCCCCCCGGTAATGAAATTTACTGTCTGTAAAACCTGTATTGCAGGGTAACGTTTGTCTCTGTACTTGTTATGACCGCTCGATTATCAGCTACTGCATGTTAGTTTGCGTGCTGCGCAAATTAAAATGCTCCTGATAACTTATATGCAGTAATTATGATCGGTATGCTTGTGTTACTTCGGTAAACATCTATGTGGCAGTTCCATCATAACGTTGCCCGATTGTAGCCACTACAGTTGAAGCTAACCGGGGAGGAGCCGTATGGTGTTGGGCTGCGAAGGCTCCAGTTAGACCAGACGAAGGTTTTCCAGAGCTTGGGGTGCGTTTTTGGGTTCTTGTGAAACGATCGCTTTATTTATCCATCACCGGAGTCACCCTGATACTACTCCAATACTTGGGCTCTCTGATGCTACCGGTGAAAGCACTAGGGAAGTGCACAGGCTGTAACGTGTCCGGTATAACAAACAATTTCTCTGCATTGCCGTCGATTGAATATTAAAATTGGCGATTGAATATAAAATTCTTTCCTGTAAAAGTTATCGATTCGCTAGCTCCACATAAGCAACAGTTCACGCATACGGAACTTTTAAACGGTCTGTAAAACCTGTATTATGCTCATAACATAACCGGAGCTCTATCTAGGTCTTGCATACTATCCATAACACGCCCATTTTCAGCAGGAAACGCTTGTCATTCCGACGCAATAAGTAAACCATTACCATGGGCAATTTCCGAAAAGGCTGTTTAGCCTGGAGATTTCGCCGCTGTGTCATATACCAGCGCAAAAGCTGTTCGTTACTCCACACTAACGACACACCACAGTTAGGCACATGAACCAAGTCCTAATCCACTCCGAAGTAGTTCATAAGCTATTGGTCCACTTTTACCTGCTCCTCACTGTCCATGTTTCCCTCAAAACTCAGACCCACCGGATTTATACGGTCTTCGGTCTACGCTTGGGCATGTCGACCCTGTCTACAAATGTGTCTGTAATCGGTGGATTCTAGCTTTCCCTGCATCCTAGCTATAGAGAAGAAAAACCGCTGTACTCACCACTGTTGCCGCAGCGAACTGTAGTCAATAGCAAATTTGAGCTTGAGCAGCCAGACTTTCGCACTGCGTCCTCCACTTTTGCCACTGCATTTATTAGAACAAGTTCATTTCATTAGATCTATATTCAAGTATAGCATTAGATTTCGGAATTTGCCCGCCGATTCCTTATCAGATGGCAGGAAGACGTGTCTCGCGTTTCACTCTGGGGAGGCGGACCCAGAAAACTGCTTTCTGCAGCCTCGTCCCGCCCAACTCCGCCCTCCACAGAGCTGGCCAGTCAGAAGAAAGTGGGCACACAAGGAGTGGGGGCCATAGCGGAAGAGCCACCCCAATGAGGTGTTTCAGGCAAAGACTACAATGGACTACAGATGGGGTTTTTTGAGGATGGCCGTATGAGCTAAATAAGGGCTCTGTTTTGAACTTTGATCAATCAGGAGTACTCTAGGGGAGTCCAAGATCTAAATATAACCCTGGAAATATAGCAAAATAGGTCCCCTTTAAAACTTGATGGAATTTGATGATTTTAAATCTGGAAGATTTAATAAACAATAATGTCTAGAAGTGCCATTAATTGTGAAACCTTAATTTCATCCGTTTTCCATGGAAAACCCAGTTACTCACTAACGCTTGTATCCATAGGTATTCCAGTTAACCACGTTCCTCCCATAACCAGGATACTCTCAGTAACCAGTTAATTGAAGTATTTGTAAATGCACTGCATGACTACGTATAGTAATAGGCTAGCTTCGGCAAACACTCCGCAACTGCCCAGTCTTCTGTTCCTCCATAAATTCTACAACTAGCTGCCAGAACGCAATGAATTAATATGAATCCAGCACCTGTTAAACTGGTAATGCTTAAATTTTCCATCTACCATCACTCTATGACACACAAAAAGACAACACCACAATTAATATGTCTTTAAAACAAAAACCATTCAGACCCCCGTCACATAATATTAAAATTATTTTTGAGCAGTCACTGTTGGTTACATTGACACTCGAAAAACGTTAAAATACATTTCATAACTCCCCGGGTTATCTGGACATTACAGGTCATTAATTTATCGGGCATGACTGATCACAATACGAGTTTATGAGTAATGTTGATAATGCAATCTAGATTGTTGAATTGAACAGTTAAATTAACGCATTATCTCCATGTTATTTTAACTGGAGGTGGAGTCCTGCGCAATTTAACTGCGGTTTTCACTTAAGATACACGGGACCTCTGTTTTAAACTAATGGTGCAATTACAGTTAAAATAACTGACAAAAAAGGTGCAAGTTTATAACAGTGTACTGAGTAAATGTGGCAGGGACCATAGGTGCAACTGGCGCCATACACTGGCCGGCACGATAGCGGATAGTGCATAAGCAACCAAAGGCGATTGCAAGTGTTTGTGCTCCGTGCGCAGTAGACAGCAGTATTTTCCTAAATGCTTTTTTCCCGATCCCACAAATTGTACCCTTTCTGTATGACAGTATATTACAAATCATATATTTTGTTGATTGTTGTAGACCGACAAAAATATGCAAGTGGGATTAGAATTAGATAATTGTAAGACCGTAGAAAGCATACCAACGTTCTGGGTTAACATTGTTCAATCCAAATCCTGTTGTGATAGGTTTTACAGCTATTTAAGTTATATCAATAGTTTGTCCTCACGTTACCTTGAAGATGGTTGAGTAAGCTGCAACCAACCATTTTAGGCTACACAATGTTTTATACGTCATTTCAAATGACATTAAGTAACTATATATAATAATTACCTGCCCTGTTTCACTCAGCCAATCATATCCTGTTTCTGATGCATTCTTGACTTTCATGGCATCATCACATGATGAACAAGATGTCTAAAGATAAGGCAGGAGCAGGAAAGAAGGACATTGTTATCTAACATTTTTTTTATTTTGAAAAGTGCAAAACTAAATGAAAAATAAAGAATTAAAGTGCATTTATTTTATTGTTCACTGAGTTAATTTTTGAAATTAACTGATGTGAAACAATGCTATGCTGAGTCTTGTGTCATGCTCTCTCTCTCTCTCCGTATAGTTGGGATATTAATGAGAATGCCAAGCATTCACACTGTGTGCCAAGGGCAGATATAGGCAGAGCAACGGTTGGGCTAAGCCCAAAGTTTATTTATTTATTTTTTGTTCTTTCAGTCATTGGAAAATGTCTGCCCCGTGATATTGACACCAGTGTGAAGACTCACTGGTATTAAAATGCATCACACTTGATTTTTTCCAAATTAAAATGTATGCAACTATGTGTTTTAGACACTTCAACAATTCTACATTCCTCTGAACTTTACTTTGGCAAGGTCTTTCATGTTACTGTCCCCACCACTGTCAATCAATTAAAATTGATTATTTCAATCCTTTTCTCCTGCAAGTCTCGGCCATGGCATGCAGTTGCGTTGAAACGAGTCCAACGCGCGCGGTGGGTGCTGGGGCTTCGTTTCGTGGTAAATTAAAAATGCGCATCAACGCAGGGGATTTGGGCTTTTTGGCGAAGATATTTAAAAATAACACTACTACTTTACTTATTCGACATGTTCTCGTGTTTCCTGTCCCCTTTTTATAAATCCACCAATGACATAGATCCATCTGGTCGAAGGAACCCTCCAGTCTTGTTGAACTTGGAATAATTCCCATTGACCGTACCTCATTAAAATCCTGTAAATGTAACTGAACACTTCAGGTTGGTTTTGGGAGTCTTTTTTTTCTTAGAAATCATTTCATTTTCGGTTGCGAAACCATGTGCAATGTTAAGAGAACACAACCTACCTTTCTGTTACTCAAAGGTTTATATACTTTTCTGATGGTCCGATCAATATCTTTTTGTTACTGTCGAAAGTTTATATTCTCTAGAATTGGATGAGAAAAGTGTCAATCAATAGATTCATACCGGAGAAGTTTCAGGTGGGCGTGAACTATAACTGTGCATTATGCAGATAAGCCCAAGTAAGCAACTGAGTGCCTTGCTAATCAAGGAGAGTACTTAGGAGAATATAAGGGAGCACTGAATTTATCAAGGGAGGAATCTATGCGTAAATCCATGGTAGGGAATTATGTGTTTTTGATATGTGATGACTATGTGATGTCGAGTTTTGGCTTCAGAAAACTCATTTTTCTTAATCACTTAATTGGGATACCATTGGCTCACTGACGCTGAAGTGGATGCTACATGGGACAACAATTTTTTCTGTCGCAAGAGATCATTTTTTGAACTGCTGGATAGATACTATAGGCAAGTATATTGAGCAGTTTGCACATTAGGCTTAGCTGAGGAGTTTAATTGATGCAACTACTGGGAAACAGGGATGGGACTTAACTCGTCCATATTCATACTGTGTTTGAGCTCGGCTTACTAGTGAATATTCAATAACAGATCTGGATGTGCCACCTAGTGATAGAATTGTGTAAGTGTGTGCATAAATAGAGTAGCTCCATGTCTGCTGGCGTCTGCATCTGCAGAGGGGTTAAAAAAAAATAAAAACAAAATTTGAGAAATGCTGCAGTTGTGCTCACCTTTGTTTTCATTTTTTTGCAAATCACATGCATATAAAAGCCAAAATAGAAATTTATTGATGCCAGTATACTAGATAGGGGAACAACTGACCAAAACATATTTTTAGCTTCTGATGCTGAAATTATAATAGAGGTGGTTTCTCTCACCAAATTTGCATATTTGTGTGATCACTTGAGAATGACAGGACCCGGTGTGTTGTGACTACATTGGAGTAATAATGACTGAATTTCTTTCAAAAATGACTCTCGATTTCATACCTTTGCTGTAAATGGTCTGAATGTGCCTGAGCTGAAAATGCATCTGCATTTGGAATATCTTGGAAATATGTACAACACTGTACAATATGAAGATAAATAGTTTCTTTTTGAAATTTCCAGGATTCATTGGAATTCAACGCCCGCAAATTTAGTTGAAAACCGAAGACGTTAGTCGCAGGTTTTAAACGTTTAAATTTGCAGGCGTTGAATTCCAATGAATCCCAGGAAATTTCACTAACGTAACTATTTATCGATATTGTAAACCATAAATAGTTACGTTTGTGAAATTTATGGTTTACAATATCGATAAATAGTTACATTAGTGAAATTTATCGATATTGTAAACCATAAGCGAGAAAGAAACGTTTTTTGCACGGACTCTTTCGTATGGCGACGTGATCCGTCACAATTAGGTCATCGAGTCACGCGCTAGAATTCCGCAACCTGTCAAGTTGAACTGATGGGCTGAATGAGCGAAAGTAGGTCCATTTTCATGCTAACAGAGGTGTATAATCCAGGTTCAGAAAGTAAAAGTCCATCCCAGGATATTGTTCCAGCCACAAAAGACCTGGCAGCTGACACTATTCTTCAGCTGGGTGGTAAAACTAACAAGTCAAATCTGCTGACAGGAGTTTACGGTTGGAATGAAAACATGGTAGGATTTTTACTTTCTGACCCCTGGATTATACACCTCTGCATGCTAATGTATTCATGAGCAGGTGAAAAGGTCCTGTCATTTCAGGGATGTCGAACACTATTCGACAAGGGTAATTAACCAATCAGATTGTGGAAAACACCTACTATTGGTTTACAATACATATTGATGTTTTCTTAAGAAATATGTAGTCAAATTTTTCAATTGCACAGGCAGAGAAGTTATACTTTTACTTTTCAATAAAGTCATATAAAGGATTCATTTCTCATTGGTCAGACATCCATGTGTTTTTGTTGCATGCTTGAGGTCCAACAGCAATTTTATCAAAGAGAAGGGAATATGTACATCAAAAATAAGCTTTGAAAAGTTTTGTGGTGAATAGTTTTGCAAAATCTCTCAATCCCTCAAAAAGTTGGGACGCTGTGTAAAATGTAAATTAAACATATTCAACGATATTCAAATCATTTAAACTCTATATCCTATGTTAATGGGAAAACATTTTGCTTTCAAAACAACAATTCTTGGTGTCCTCAGTTCCTAAATGCATACAAAGCACTGTTAAAAGAAAGGGTGATGCAACACAGTGGTAAACATGCCCCTGTACCAACTTTTTTGAGAAGTGTTGCTGGCATCAAATAAATAATGAGCATTTATTTTTAAAAAACAATCCAATTTCTCAGTTTCAACATGTGATGATGTCTTTGTACTATATTAAATTAGATATACTTTCAATGATTCGCAAATCATTGCATTGTTTTTATTTATATTTTAAACTATGTCCCAAATTTTTGGAAATAAGATTGAAGCTATATTTAAATCAGCGCAAGCACTTTAGATAAAACACAAAAAAACCCCAAATAGCTCATCAGTGTTAAATTAGTTATTTTTTTTTGGGTCCAATTATGCCTCTGAAATGGCCTTCTTCCAGTCCCCGCAAAACAAAAAATTCATTTTCAGACGGACCCACAATTAGACATCTAGTGGCCTCTTGGCAAGTCATATTTACACTGCAGTTCTTACAAATTATTAAGCCCTCAGCATTAAAAAAAAAAATTTTAGGTAGTATTAGCTTTAGAATTGATGATCCATTGGTTATTAATGGATTCTGAAAAAAGTTCTTGGCCCTCCAGCTCAAACTTCAAATGTGGCCATAACACCTTTCCATCAATACTCACTATTTAAAACAACTATTCTCATGGTGTAGGTGACTGTGACAATAGTCTTAAAATTATATCACAACGTTTGTAGTAGTAGTACTGTGCAATTATGTATTTAAGATTTCTTATTATCACTGCCTGTTGGAATGTTGCCATAACTATGATTGGAAATATAAACAGTCAGTTCAAGTGTATGACTACATTAGCTCAAAAACTTCAAATAGCAAGCTGAAATAGTAATTACATCCAGCTGAATAAAAAACAAAAAAAACATTTCATTTCCAATTTCAAAAAAACAAGAAAAAGGAACAGTTCACAGTGCATTTTTACTTTTATTTTTCCTTCATGGCTATGCCAGAGATCAACTTCTTGTTCTTCAAACTCACATTCACATTCCACATCGTTTATATCAGTAACATTAAGGATGGCTTAAATAACAAAGCAAAACTAAACATAGTGTGTAGGATTCATAATGGTGCAAAGCAATTTCATACTTTGTAAATTGCTTTAAAAATTAATGCAGATATACAAGTGCAGTGACGTGAAAAGTATTTGTACCCCTCCACATTTCCTCGTTTTGCCCATTTGTTGCAATAAGTGGTTTCATATCTTTACAAAAAAAAAAAAAAGTAATATTAGACCAGGAGATCATAAGTAAAAACAAAATACTGTCAATGATTTTTTCCATTTACTGAAGAAAAAGTTATCCAACACCTTAAGTATATCACTCGCGTACTTGCCCCACCACACTTTATCACTGATTCTGCTACCATTGGCAGCAACAATTGTAACCTAATGGCTCTGATGAGGATCAGACAGTACTTTTACATGCACAGTAAAGTCGAGCTATGGTTATAGCTCAATTGGGCCATTTAGACTACTGTCCTTGTCCCAGTATACGTGCACGGTAAGGGAATCAGTTTACTGACTGCGGCGTGTCTGTCTCCCCTACAATAGGTCATGGAGTTCGTGCTGGACCTTTTTCTGGTTGACCCATTACATCACAGACTGAACAACTGACAAACAAGTTTACTGGTGGCGAACTGGTAGTATGTCGAGTGCCGAAAACATGGACAACTTTAGCCTCACCGACATACGTAAATCCTGAAATTTACTTCCTAAATAATTCTGTAATTGAATTTCAAAATGTCTTGCTTCACTGAAATAATTTTCCACAGTCTCTGTAACACAAACGATGAGTTATAAAGCCTAAATTGGCTCATGAATAACAGTAAAAATTTAGCATTTTTTGTACTCTACACAAAAGGGTTGCACAAAAGGCAACCCTGCCTTTTGTACTCTGCACAAAAGGCTCTGTACATTTCGTACAAGCTGTACACTGTGCTTTTTCGTACAGTTGAGATGTACTCTATCCCCAGTGGTTATAATGTTTGTTGAAGGCAGGCATCAACACTATGTTCCTGGAGTGCTCCAAAAGCGCAACCTCCGCTATGCTCCACTTTGTGCCCTCACTACTACCCCCGACAGCACTCCCCAAAAGCCTGGTTGCTGAGTTAGTTTTGAAAGAGTTTTCCAATGGTAAGTGGAAGGAAAATTTTTGGATAGCGTGCAAGTCATTCGATAAATTGTGCAGATTAATGGAAGAAGTTATAAGTAGTACTTGCTAGTAGTGCAGTGTACAGAGTTGTTGCAAATCAGTTTGGGGTTCACAAGACTTCCGGGTCAAAGCCGTGCCAGATTACCTGTGGAGCATGCCCAGAGCACACATCTGATCGATTCAGGCGTATAGATGGAAGAGTAAATTTGACTCTTAGCCACATTATCTGGGTGTGTTTGTCCAACTTTGAAAAATTCGATTTAGCTCAATTTCAGTCAGACTAACATGTTTACATGCACTTTTATAGTCTGTTTTTAGTCAGACTAACACAATAAATCGATTTTTTCTAACTTCATGTAAACTTCACACTTTCATATTTTTGTGAAGGAAGCCTTCGGAGTGTGCAACTGCACTTCTCCGCCCCTATAGCCAATTCTTTTGAATGCTATTTAATTTTAATTTTAAAAGATTTTGCAACATTATTCTGCAAAATTACCCTTTGATGGTCAGTTGTTCCAGTATATTAGGTGACATGAACTTTGAGCAGTCACAATATTAAACAGGATAGCACAACGAAAGGAGCTCACTGAGACTGTTTGTTGCTACATTGTGGCTTTACATGAGGCTGAAGACATTTTAAAAATGCTGCCAAGGCACAGTAAGTAACACCATCAAGTGTTTCAAAAAGACTGGTTTGCTGAAAACTAGTGGCAATAAGGGTGCAAAACGGATGTTAAGTCTTCCGTGTATGACAATAAAAAAATACATTAAAAAGACTTAAATGTTCAGAGAGATTCAAGGATTGGACACCAATGGACTAGGAAAAAAGATCCGATCAATCAAAATTTGACATTTTGAGCACTGTAGAGTTGGAGAACGTTTCAAAACTGACTGTTTAATCTTTTGAGTCAACCATGAAGGGGGTAATTTTATAGTTTGGCGTTCAGCCTCCTCGAAAGGAGCCAGTGATCTCATAAAAATGGATGGAATCATGGATTAAAAGCAGAATCACAGCATCTTTGAGAGGCATGCAGCGCCATCTGGAAAGAGACTGATTGTTCGAGGATTTTATTTTCAACAAGACTATGACCCAAAAACACACTTCGAAGTTGTGCAAGAGTTCTCAGTCTGAAAGAAACATCTGGTGATACAAAAGTTATGACTTGGCCTGCTCAAAGTGCAGACCTAAATCTGACTGAGCACATCTGTTGTAACATTGAAAGAATCTGTTTGGAATAACCGTCAAACCATATGTCGTGGTTTAGTGAGTGCAGAAATAAAAAAGAATGTGTAAACTATCCCTATAAGATTAAATCCTGAAATCAAAGCGTGGGGGGGGGGGGTCAAAAGATATTGACTTTTTCTCTCAAAAGAAATTATTTTTGTCTTTACCACGCATTGTCATCTGTTTACTTATTTTCATCTATATGATCCAATATTACATGACATAAATACTTGAGCAGCATTTGGTTTCTGATTTATCTTCATTTTGTTAGGTGTATAACTATTACTGCACACTACTGCATTGGCCTTAATTTTTCAATAAATAAACTGAGTGATCACCATCAAACAATCTAAAAGAGGAACAGCTTGAAAGTACCGTATTGATCCGAATATAAGACGATATTTTTTTCCTTGAAAAATGCCTGAAAATGACACCTCGTCTTATATTCGGGGTCTAAGGAGTTACCCATGTAAAACATTATGTGGTGCCATATGAGCGCTTTTCTCTCTGTCAGTGTTTAGAGCAGTGTGACCCTAGCGTGATCCTGTAAACAAGTCGGCTGGAGTGGGTGTGTTAGCTTACATTTGCATGAGCTACTTAATGACAGAAAGATGCAGCCAAGGCACAAAGATCCACTTGAAAAAAGTGCTTCCAAAATCGGTAAGGTGAATAAAAATCAGAGGAGAAGTTATGATGTGAAATTTAAACTTACGGTTGTAAACGAAGCTGAGAGAACGAACAACGTGAGGGCAGGAAAAAGATGTATGACAGAGTGCAACGTAATTATCGTAATTGGCAACCGAAAAATTAAGCAAACGTTTCCAGATGAATGATTGTCGTCTTACCTAATCGGGGAGAACAAGCAGCACCTGTTAAGTGCGGAGCGCTCTCGGAGTGAACATTTTGTTAATCATGAAAATGACTGCGAACAGGTCAAGACTAATAATTCTTGAAAACAGATGTTACGTCCACCCCAATTCTGTTTTACGGAATTTACCCCATGACTTCATCACTGTTAGATCGCATGAGAAACCGTGTCTTCAGTTGCCTATTACGATAATTGGAAAACGCGTCAATAAAGAAAAATAATTGAGAACTAGCCAGGACTATCCTAATTGTCATAAAGGGACGTGTCTGTGCCACCCCAATTCCCGGTTCTAGCTTCGCCCCTGTACAAAACCTCCGTTTAAAACAATTATTAGTCCTGACCTGTTCTCACTCATTTTCATAATTAACAGAAGGTTCCCTCCGAGAGCACTCCACAGTTAACAGGTGTTCCTTGTTCTTGTTGATGTGGGACAACAATCATTCATCTGGACGCGTATTTGCTGTATTTAAATCAACGTCATTCAGAATGAATTTGGAAAAAAACTGTTCATAGTGTTTTTGGATGTTAATGCTCTTACATTTTGCAGACTTTTCTGACAGTGTTTGTCAAGCGAATGAGCGCCGTTTATTGCACAAGTTAGGCCAGTAGGCCTAAGCCCGTTTTATTGCACTGTTTTCATGGCATATAACCGTGAAGTGCATTCTGCGCTTTTCCTATTTGCAGGGCTATGGATGATTTTATGATTTTCTCCTCCATGATAAACACCAAAGATGTTGAAATGTGCGAGAAAAACAATGAAATGTTTTTTGAAATTTTGTTCAAATAAAAAGTATTTTTCCAAATAAGGGTCTTGAAAAGAGGAGTCGTCTTATATTCAGGGTCGTCTTATATTCGGGTCAATACGGTAATTTCTTTAAGGGTCAGAGGCTCGCTGCATGCCACTGAAAATTCCATAAAGCCGGAATTGCCACTAAGGTGTTTAAGATGTTGAAAAACGTATCATTTTTATTAAATGTATTATTTTGAGGTGCATTTAAAGCACAATCACTCTGCTTTTTCCACAAAAGACAGAGCAAAATAGAAGTAGTGCAGTCCCAGACAACTTTCAATTCTTTAAAATAAATTGTCTTAGAAAACCAATATGACACTGCTGGCCATCAAATATCGCAGGCCCACCTTAAGATAGTGGCCATGAAGGAATGCTGGATGCGGGTTTAGACGCATGTCAGAGGATCCATTTCGATGGTACACTTTGGACAAGTAAACAAGCACATCTATCCAATTTCTTCACGTAGATCGGTCTGAATAATTAATAGTAATGATTTCATTCCAAATGAAAAAAATATGCACGTCAGCTTTACAATAGATATCACAGGACAAAAAGCTTTCAAAAAGCTCCATGATCAGGCTAAGGGTCATCAATGTTTTTTTTGTTTGTTTGTTTTTAAATGAAGCCTCATATTCCACAAGATTAGCAGTATTTGCCCTGCAACTCTTTGGTGGGTTCTGTGGATGTCATTTTTTCCCCCCATTTCTTTTGAATGGTAGAATCATGAACGCTGGCCATAACCATATTTTTTAGGCAGAGTTTTGAAGTTTCTTATGTGTTCATCTGGGTTTTATTGTGACAACCCAGGTGAGTCGTTGATGCGCTCTCCGGAGGAATTTTGGTGGGGCGCCAACTCCTGGGAAGATTAATCACTGTTCCAAGTTTTCTCCATTTGTAAATAATGGCACTTCTCATTTGCTAGAGTCCTAGAGCCAGAGAAAAGGCGTTGCAGACCCTTTTCAGACTGTATTTCACTAAGTTTCTCTTCCTGACATTCTTTTTATTGCTGCAGGACTTGCTACTTGATGCAACCTGTAAGTCTACTCAAAGGAATCCAAACCTCAGGAAATTTCCATACATCATACTCTCAAGAACAGAGAACTATTTAATTTGATGTATCGATCATCAAATTTAGTGCGGTGAGTGCGCGGCTAAAGCTTGTGGAAAGGTACCAAAAATAAACTGCTTGCGTCATCTGCTCCATATGGATACAGCCATTTCCTTTCATTCTGTTTAGACCCCTCCAAAACCGTGAAGTAGCTGACGCAGAACTAGAATGTTGTTTACGCACGATCATGCCGGTTTACTGCCAAGCGTTTATCCAAGGCTATGGGATAAATAATTAGTTAGCTAGCATGCTAACGCTTTTGGCCAGTGAAGTAATGAGTTACATGTCACTTTTATTGCCGACGCTTGAAATTAATTTAATGGCAAAAATCGTTAGCTTGCTAGCTAGCAAAGTACTCATCCCATACCATAAAATATTTCTTGATAGAAAAATAAATTTTTTCATTTTTTATATTTCTTTGCTTATAAAATATTTTATTCTGACCCAGTTACCTTGCATTATTACAAAACAATGTAATTTTAGTGACCAACTTAAAACAGTTGTCCTAAAATAACATTGACAAAGTAAGGGCTGAAGAATGCATTTATGCATGTTTCGGGAAACTTTTTTTTCTGTAAATTGTTTTCCCTTTCGGGTGTACCACCTGCTGCTGTTTGTTTTTTACCAGATGGGTCTCTTCCACTACGACATTTCTTGTTCGTCCTTCAAGCCGTCCATCATCATTTGTATCAATTATTCCCCCTCTGTCAGCTGATCTCCTGTCAGCCAGTCCAGTGCTGCCCCGTTTGAGGATGCTTGTTTAAATTCTACGAAGTCCTGCCGTGTACCAGCTATGTTTGGCTCGTTTGGAGTTCTGTGGCCTGTTTGTGCAGTGTGTGTGGGGGATGACAACTTGGTCAAGGGTAGATGGGGGCCCTTTTACATTCCCACGCGCACGTAGGTATTTTTCGTTGTTTAGACCAACGGTTCTCAAACTGGGGTCCCCGGACCCCTGGGGGTCCGCGAGCCATAGCTTGGGGGTCCGCAAAATAATTTGTAATAAATTCTTAAAGTTATGCCGTATCATTAAAAAATGCATAATTACATGTGGGGACCACTGTGCAAATAAAACAAACATTAAACCAATTATTCCCTCCAACATTAGCTTTGAGTCAATAAAAAGTCTGATAATTGTGACACATCGCGTAAATCTGTCACGCGTCACTGGCCTGTATCAGTCACTTCATTCACGAGTCACTTGGCGCACAGCTCCTGTGCTGCTTAGCATTTCTAGCTAGCAACAATGGATAAATATTTCAGTAGGTCCACTTCATCGAGTGATGCTAAGGCCAAACCAGCCAAACTGAGAAAATATGACGACAGTTATCTCGAGTTTGGATTTATTGAGAACAGCGACGGACGACCAAAATGTGTTGTGTGTCTTAAGGTGCTAGCAAATGAAGCCATGAAGCCAGCCAAGCTAAAGCGGCATCTCATTACAAAGCACCCGGAGTGTAAGGACAAAACAAAAGATTTTTTTTGGCGAAAGGGTGAGGAATACATGCGGCAGAAAACAAGAATGGTGAACGTGGCTACAACTTCAGAAAAAGCACAGAGGGCTTCTAATTTAGTGGCTCAACGGATCGCGAAAAGTAAAAAGCCACACACAATTGGACAAGAACTCATTCTCCCAGCGGCAGTGGAAATGTGCTAAGTTGTGCTTGGGACAGATGCAGCTAATAAACTCAAAGTCGTGCCGCTTTCAGATGACACTGTGAGGAGGCGAATTGAAGAACTTTCGGCTGACATTCAGTCACAGCTACTTGAAAGACTGCATTCATGTGAGCAATTTTCCATTCAATTGGACGAGTCAACAGACATTTCCAGTGCGGCTAAACTGATTGTTTTGGTGCGCTATCCCTGGGAAGGAGAGATTTTGGAGGACTTTCTGCTCTGCAAGTAGGTGCCGGGCAGGACAACAGGTGAGGAAATATTCAGACTTCTGGACACTTTCATGAGTGAAGCTGGACTAAGCTGGGAAAAATGTGTGGCCGTTTGTATGGATGGCGCAGCTGCGATGACCGGCCGAAAGAGTGGAGTTCCTGCGCGGATAAAGTCTGTCAATCCGAGGATTATTGCTACTCACTGTATGCTGCATAGGCAAGCACTCGCCTCTAAAGACATGGAACTAAATCTTCACTCTGTTTTGAACAGAGCTGTGACTGCAGTTAATTTTGTTAAGTCAAGGGCACTGCATTCACGTTTGTTTGGACAACTTTGCCAGGATATGGATGCTGGACATGACGCACTGCTATATCACTGCGAAGTGCGGTGGCTCTCTCGTGGTAAAGTTTTGCAGCGGGTGTTTGAGCTACGCAGAGAAATGGCAGAGTTTATGAAAGAGGAAAAACCCGACATTGCACAGTTTTTACTGACTGCGAGTGTATGGCAACGCTGGCATATCTTGCCGACATATTTAACATGCTGAATAGCCTCAACCTCTCCATCCAAGGAGGCCACACGTGTATCCTTGAAGTCAGCGACAAAATCGCTGCCTTCATGAAGAAAACAGACCTGTGGAGAAGGAGGATACAAGAAGGAATAACAGACATGTTCCCTAAACTGACGGAGTTTCTCCACACAAATGACCTGTCTGTGGCAACAGTGAGGGAGGTAGTCACCTCACACCTCACGTCACTGAGTCAGCACTTCAGCTCATACTTCTCCGATGTGAACATTGATGCCTGGGACTGGGTGCGCGATCCCTTTGCACCAGCTGCAACAGCAAATGGCCTGACAGGTAAGGCAGAAGAGCAACTGTTGGAGTTATCCAGTGATAGGACACTGAAGGCCCGATTTCAGCAAGCTAATCATGCAAACTTTTGGTCCTCCCTCTCACATGAGTATCCCGAACTCACTGCTGAGGCCATGCAAATATTGCTCCCCTTTCCTTCCACTTACCTCTGTGAATCATCTTTTTCCACTTTGACTGCAATGAAGAACAAGTACAGGGCACGTTTACAAGTAGAGGATGATCTTAGAGTCTGTTTGTCATCCATCACTCCAAGAATAGAGAAACTGTGCTGTGCAAGACAGGCTCATCCCTCTCACTAACTTGATGAGTTATTGTTAGTGATGTAGGAATTGATGTGTGTGATTAGACTTCGATAGAGCCTAATACAAATATTAATGACAAGGCTTAATTACTATTACTGTTATGATGTTGTTCAGTTTTCTGAATAAGGGGCAATAAGTTAAGTTAAAGTTGAAGCACTAAAGTGAGCTATCTCAGTGGGAGATAGGATTGGTTGGAACAAAGATGCTGATGGTTGTCTTGTGGAGACTTAGCCGCAGAACCTGTGTATCCTGTGCCATTATAGAGAGATCTGTTGCTGTGGTAAGATGGACCCACTATCCATAAAGAAGTAATTTCACGGACACTTTTTGTTTTCTTTAAGCTTCAGCTCCACGATCAAGCCTTGTGGGATATATGTACTCACAAAAAAACTGTTTCAAATCCTATTTGCTGATTTATGTTCAGTTCCTCGCATTGAAGCAGATGGTTTTGAAATGAACTGATTCATTTCAGTTTTGTTCAGTTCAGTTTTGATACTGTTCATTTCCTGAAAGCTTCAAAATCTATAACTTTAAAATTATAAATGTTGTGAAGTCAAAATGTAATTTGAATGAAATTACACTGTGTGTAAAATGATAGAAATGTTATTAAAATTATTCACATTTAATTTGGTTGTGTTCATCATGAAACAGGTCTTTTAGGTTAGTATTTAGTTTGAAAAGTTTACAACAAATCATTCCTACGGCATCTGGGATCACAAATGGTAGTAAACATATGTTTAATTGGCGTGAGGATTATGAGGGGGTCCTTGGAAAATGTTCTCCCTTGTAAGGGGTCCCTGGCCCCAAAAAGTTTGAGAACCCCTGGTCTAGACTACTAGTTTAGCGGCAGCTGCCATCCACTGTATTTTGGTTTTTGCACTTCTGTTAGAGTAGGTGGATATTTTATTTTTGTGAATATTTAGTAAGTACTTTTGTTTTTCTAGTACAGTTTGGTTCAGCCCTTTTTTATTTGGCAGTACTTTCTGACCTTGTTTTTTTTCCTCAGCTTTGATTTTAAATCCTTGTTAATATTACTGTTCACTGTGCACCTTATTTCACCTGTGTACCACTGCTGCTATTATAAATACATTTTTCGAACCCGATTCCCGTGCTCACTGCCTCTTAAGACCACCGAGCGCCATCTTCATCAAATAAAAATTTGACCTTTTAAAGGTTACATCTTTTCCTGGACGAAACAATGCACATCCCAGAATTGAGGGAGCTTCACAATGATGGCTGCCTCCAGCCCGCATTGACAGGGCTGGAATTACGACAAGTAAATCATGATTTATATCTCTGTCGTGTATTTTGATGGCGAGTTCCACAGATCACTATAATCAGTGAAAATTCCTCTTTTAACTGAAATATATTTGAATCTTTGAATATAGCTTATTGCACGTATTTTTTGGAATAAAATTTTCAGATTTTTTTGGGCAAATTTCTGGGTTTCTTTCAACAAATCTGACAAATAACAACAGATATACACATTTTGGGGGGATTTTGAGTTCGGAAAAATAAATTTGAGCAAAATAATAAATTAAAGACATCACATATTAATTGAATCATGGAGTTACGAAAGGGCCCAACTCCATCAAGGTATTTTTTTCAGGGGAGCATTTTTTCTGTTTGCTGTTAATGCTATAAAAGGAAATTTCAAACAGCCAAGTGTAACATGTTAAGGCCAAACAGAGGTTTATTTAGGCTGAACATGAAGTATACTGCATGTCACATAAAATAATGGTAGCACTTGAAACATGGCGGAGTTGGGCCCTTTTGTAATTAAACGGACAAAATGAAAGGACTACAATGATTTCTCCAATGAAATTTGAACTTTATTTCAAACTACAGCATTGCTTCTGCATAGGGTATGACAGTAGGTTTGCTTTACTTCCAAAACTCTGCCAGTGGGTGCTTGTTCATTGGGTTGTTCACCTCAGAATCGGGTATGTGTTGTTCTGTGGGCGGTTCCATGTTTGAACTGGTGCTGCCATCTAGCGGCCACCAGAAAAACTCGTTGAAGAGGGGCCCAACTCCTGGACTTGAGCCGTTCTTCAACTCAAAGCTAAAGGACTCACCTCAGTTAACAGCTTTATGCACTGGAGTTGGGCCTTTCTTCAATTCATTTTCACAGGTCTTAACCCAATATACAAGATAACCTGGATTTCTCAAAATTATGGAGTTGGGCCCTTTTGTAACTCCATGATTCAATTTAATTAATCAAAATCTTTATTTTTCCGCTTGTTGGTAACCGTATGCATATTTTCCAGGCACTGCTCAGTATTTGCCATTAGTGTCGTCATACATGCGAATATATGTGTGGGAAATTTGTGTATGCTGTCAGGGCCGGAGTGGGATCATTTTTCAGCACGGGAATTTCATGCATAAACCGCCCCACTTTTTACGGTGGAGGCATTTTATTAAATGAAGCGTAATTGATCAACTTAATATTTTCTGTCCCTTTTTATTGGGTTTTTGTTGACCACTTAATGGAATAACACTTCACTTAAACATTCTGTTGA
The DNA here is from genome assembly GCA_029721435.1 of Gymnothorax reevesii. Taxonomy (NCBI): domain Eukaryota; kingdom Metazoa; phylum Chordata; class Actinopteri; order Anguilliformes; family Muraenidae; genus Gymnothorax; species Gymnothorax reevesii. The sequence continues at coordinate 61,158,056 of CM056576.1, forward strand.
ATTTGTTAATTAACTAAAAAGTGCATAATGTAGGCTAGTGACCTATACAACAAAAATCTTACTGGGAAAGTTCAAACCGCAGTCCACATTTCCAACTGGAAACTCCCCAATACAAAACTCAGAAATGTACAAGTTGAAAAGAATAGTCTTTCATATAAACAGTGAAATCAAATGTTACAAAATATTGAATAAATAATTTGAAATAAAAGAAAGCTATATTTGGGTTCCTTACAGACTCTCTCTGTTTTTGAGTCGGACAACAGGCCTATGCCAGTACCTGATTCATACTGATCAGACAGTACCTGATTCAAAGCATCAACAGCCGCAGTGTGGCATCTCAGTGGGTGCAGCTAAAGAAAGCCCCTCTGGAGGGTTATGTGGTTAGGATAGGAAGTGAGGAGACAGAGGCAGATGAGGAGGATGGTGGACTCACAGAGATAGAGTTTGAACTTCAAAGCAGGACCTGTTCTTCTTGCAAAAACTGCCCCAACTGTGTCTACCTAATTCTCTCACAGTACAACTTCTTCACCGATGCCTACCTTTCATTGGTATGGCATACCAGTTTCTTTTGACACTTTCAAGCACACAGGTTGCCTATGAAAGGAGTTTTTCAACCCTAAAATATGTTAAAAGTAGACTGCAAACTTGTCCAGTCGCGGAACAAGAACAGAGAATTGGGTTGCAGAAAACTTCCATTTAGAACAATTATTAGTCCTGACCTGTTCCTAATCGGGGAGAACAAGCCGCACCTGTTAAATGTGGAGTGCTCTGGGAGTGAACCCTCTGTTAATTATGAAAATGACTGAGAACAGGTCAGGGCTAATAATTGTTTTAAACGGAAGTTTTTTGCGATCCAATTCTCTGTTCATGCTCCGCAACTGGACTGAATTTACCCCATGATTTAATCGCTGTTAGATCGCATACGGAGAGAAACCGTGTCTTCGGTTGCCAATAATTGGAATAATCATAATAATTATAATTGGAAAACGCGTCAATAAAACAAAATGATTGAGAACTACTAATTGCAGTTGTTATGGCCCCAATTTGTTATTACACTTACAACACAGACGCAACAGCAACAGCAAGGGATGACAGACACAGTTTTAACAACTTAAACACATTTAATTAACAAACAAGGACTATTAACTAAACTAATCTACTGACCAAGATTGAATTTATCACAACAAAAATATTTACAGTCCCTTGGTGATGTCCTGGGTGAGGAAACTTCTCGAACACAGGCAAAAATCCAGAAAAGAAACTTCACAGGTCTTGAACAGAATGACAGGTCTGGTCACATGTATCCTTCTTCTTGCAATTTCTCCTACTACTTTACTGTCTCAATTCTACTCTTTATATACTCTTTTGCAGACCCCACCCACATTTAGACCTCTTTTTTTAATTTTCTGGGACTACTGCCATCTAGTGGCCTATATTCACATTACACCTCCATTCCAAAAGGGAAAAATTTTGACTCAAAGGCAAAATTTTTCTTTTCAATACAAAATGGTTAAGTGGAAACTTGTCTACATATACATATCATACAATATTCAAATAAATACGTGACATATATTTACATATTCAAACACGGGATAAGCAATCAGCAATTACATTGTCTGTACCCTTCACACGCTTAATTTCCAAGTCAAACTCCTGTAAAATCAAACTCCAATTCAACAATATCCGATTCTTGTTTTTCATCTTACTCAAAAACATTAACGGATTGTGGTCAGTGTACACAATCATTGGCTTTTGTCCTGTACAAACATAAACCTCAAAGTGTTGTAAAGAAAGGACCAGAGCCAACAGTTCCTTCTCTATTGTGGAATAGTTCCTTTGGTGGCGATTGAACCTCCTGGAGAAGTATGCCACGGGATGCTCAATGTCATCAGAGTCACTTCTCTGTAGGAGCACAGATCCACAAGCTTGGTCGCTAGCATCGACCGCGATGGAGAATGGTTTGTTGAAGTCAGGAGATTTGAGCACGGGGAAGTGACACAGCAGAGACTTCAGGCGATCGAAGGCTCTCTGGCATGCATCATCCCAAGTGAACTTTACGCCTTTCTTCAGTTGGATAGTTAGACTGAGAGCAATCTCAGCAAAGTTCTTGCAGCACTTGCGGTAGTACCCGATCATTCCAAGGAAGCAGCGCAAAGCTTTTTTGTTGTCCGGAACTGGAAAGTCCATGATGGCTTGGACTTTAGCATTTATGGGTGCCACCTTACCCTGGCCTATGACGTAGCCAAGATAGGTGACAGTAGCACAACCAAAGTCACTCTTGCTCAGGTTAACAGTCAGGTTAGCCTGGGTCAGGCGCTGGAACAACGTCTCTACATCTTTTAGATGTTCTTCCCAGGAGTCACTCCATGTGATCAGGTCATCGATGTATGCACCCGTGTGTGGCAATCCGGCGATTGTAGACTGTATCATCCTTTGGAACGTGGCTGGGGCATTTTTCATGCCAAAGGGTAGGACTTCATACTGGTACAACCCAGATGGTGTGGCAAAAGCAGAGATGCTCTTGGCCCTCTCAGTTAAAGGCACACACCAATAACCCTTCAATAAATCAATCTTGGTCAGAAACTTTGCTTGCCCTACTCTATCGATACAATCATCAATCCTAGGTGTTGGAAACACATCAGTTCTAGTTACAGCATTGACTTTGCGATAATCTGTACAGAATCTAGTACTTCCATCAGGTTTTGGAACAAGCACACAGGGTGAACTCCAATCTGAGTTGGAGGGTCTGATAATATCATGTTCTAACATGTACTCAACCTCTTTCTCAGCAATCTTTCTCTTTTCAGGATTCATCCGGTATGGATGCTGTTTTATTGGTTTGGCATCACCAACATCTACATCAAGAGAGGCTATAGAAACTCTTTTTGGAACATCAGGAAACAGATCCTCATATTTCTTGATCAACCTCTCAAACTGATCTCTCGGTGAGGGTTCTAAGTGCTGAAGTTTTACATCAAGATTTTGCAACACTTCAGAATTTGACAATTTACATGAAAGAACTTCACCTTTAATTCTAGGTTCATCATCTTGAAACTCCCCCTCCCCCTCCCATCTTCACAAGTCTCGACCATTGGAGAATCTGAAGTGACAGCAGCAACCCTAGCATTTCTGTCATGATAAGGCTTTAGCATGTTAATGTGACACAGTTGTTTTGGTTTTCTCCTATCTGGAGTCTTCACAATGTAATTGAGATCATTGAGTTTTGTCAGAATTTCATAAGGACCATGAAATCTAGCCTGCAATGGATTGGACTGCAAGGGAAACAACACAAGGACCTTGTCTCCTGGTTTAAAGTCACGGCTTCTAGCCTTATGATCATACCAAGTTTTCATTTTTCCCTGACTTGATTTCAAGTTCTCTTTGGCTCGGTCACAAGCTGCACGCAATCTTTCCTTGAACTTGCTAACATAGTCTAACAGACTGATTTGCGGCTCTTCCTCTCGCCATTGTTCACTCAACAATAGCAAAGGTCCCCTCACTTCATGACCAAACACTAGCTCAAATGGACTGAATCCAGTAGACTCCTGCACTGCTTCTCTAGCTGCAAACAACAGCAAATGAACACCTTCATCCCAGTCTTTCTCATGGTCATAACAATAAGTCCTCATCATTGTCTTGAGAGTGGAATGAAACCGCTCTAAGGCACCCTGACTTTCTGGATGATAGGCACTAGAAAGAATCTGCTTTGCACCTAGTTCATACACAACCTGCTGAAACAATCCGGAAGTGAAATTGCTACCTTGGTCTGACTGAATTTCCCTGGGAAGGCCAAACAACGTGAAGAACTTTATCAAAGCCTTCGAGATTGCAGTTGCCTTGATGTTACGTAGAGGTATGGCTTCGGGGAATCTGGTAGATGCACACATGATTGTTAACAAGTACTGATTTCCAGATCTAGTCTTGGGTAATGGACAAACACAATCAACAATGACCTTAGAGAATGGCTCCCCAAATGCTGGGATAGGCTGCAATGGAGCTACAGGTGGGTCTAACTGGTGTTTTCCAACTACCTGACAAGTGTGACAGGTTTTGCAAAAGCTGGAAACGTCTTTCCGAAGCCCAGGCCAAAAGAAGTGTTTCATGATCTTATCAACAGTCTTGTTAACACCAAGATGACCTCCTAAAGGTAAACTATGAGCCATTGTTAAGATCTCATTCCTGTAGACCTTCGGAACAACAATTTGCCTGACCACTGCCCAATCTGCATTGGCAGGGATATCAGGAGGGCGCCACTTCCGCATCAACACACCATCCTTGAGGTAATACCCAACTGGAACTGCGTCTATTTCTTTATCAGGAAGGGCTCTCCTCTTTAGTACACGAATTTCAGGATCATTAGTTTGCTCCTCAATCAACCGCTTTCTGGACAGAGACAAGTCTCCAGGCACATCAGAATCACCAAACCCCTCTGGCTGGCTGAACAATGAACTGATAAAAGTGTCTGATAAGTTCTCAAACGGAGAAACCATAGTAGGCCAATCAGAGTCATGAGGCGAACCACCTGAGTCCTGACTATTCAATGTGCTGGACGGCACCACATCTTCTTCTTTAGCCTTCTTGGCTATAGCACGAGTCACTGCGCAAGAAGGATACAGAGATGGGTCCTCATCCCCATCTTCAGTGCTCGGCTGTGAAGTAAGATGTACAGAGGGAACTGCTTTGCCCCCAGCCAGGTCATTGCCTAGCAACAGAGAAACACCCTTTATAGGTAGAATTGACATAAGTCCCACCTTTACCTGTCCTGTAACTAAATCTGACTTCAAGAAAATAGAGTGCAGGGGTACAGATACAGTCCTCCCTTCAATACCTTGTACAAGTATGAAATCCCCTGAAGCGGTCTCATCACGTAACTCCAAGGAGTCCATCAACAAAAGTGACTGAGAACCTCCGGTATCCCTTAAGATATATATGGGGACAGGAGTAGTATGCTCATTCAGAGCAACAAATCCCTCTGACACAAATGGAAGAAATTCCTCCCACACAAAGTCAGCCGTATCAGGCTTTTTAGCCCCACAAGAAGCAGGTAATTTAGCAGATCGGTAATCTACTACAGGGGTTTCTAACCTTGTTTTCACAAAGGCATTTGGTTTGGTATCCTTCTCTTTTTCTTTCTTAGCTTTAAGGATCCAACAGTTAGTTGTAACATGACCAGATTTCTTGCAATAACTGCAAACTAGACCACTTTTGTCACTGTCAGCTTTCACACTTTGATCAGACCTGTTACTGGATTTCTGAGCACCATCACCAGATTTGTCTTTGTCTTTAGGTGAGGAATCTTGGGTATCATCGTAACCCTTTTTCTGAAATTGGGACCATCTATTGTTACTGCTAGACTGAAATTTGGACTTATGTGAGAGGACATATTCATCTGCAAATTTGGCAGCTGATTGCAAATTCAGTGCTTGCTTCTCGTTAAGGTAGGTCTTAATATCATCTTAAACACAGTTCTTGAATTCTTCAACTAACACCATCTCTTTTAGTGAGTTGAAATCATCCTTGACCTCCATAGAAGTACACCAGCGCTCAAAGCAAACCTGCTTCTCATTAGCAAATTCCACATAAGTCTGATTTTCAGATTTCTTCAGACCTTTGAATTTCTGTCGGTAAGCCTCTGGAACCAACTCATAAGCTCTCAAAATAACCTTTTTGACAACCTCATAATCAGAGGAATCATCTGCAGACAAAGCCGAATAGGCTTGTTGAGCTTTACCCTTGAGGACAGTTTGCAACATCAGAGGCCAGTGTTCCTTTGGCCACTGGCAACTCTTTGCTACTTTTTCAAAACACTGGAAATAGTTGTCAACATCCTTTTCTGCAAATGGAGGCACCAGTTTTACCTCCTGGCTAGCCCGAAATTTATTTTCAGTTTGAATTTTAATTTTTAGTTGCTCCATTTGGAGTCTATCGAATTTCTCTAATTCAAAATCTCTCTGTCTCTGTCTTTCTGCCCTTTCCTCTTTCTCTCTCTCAAATTCTCTTTGTTCCCTTTCCTTTTTCTCTTCTCTTGCTAATTTTTATAACTCAAACTGTATTTGTTTTTCTTTTTCCTCCCTTTCTTTTTTCTCTTCTCTTGCTATTTTTTCTAACTCAAACTGCCTTTGTTTTTCTTTTTCCTCCTTTTCAATCTCTAGCATTTTTAATTTAAGTTCCATTTCTATATTTGGATTTTCCACTGGAAACTGTTCCAGATCTCCTGGTGCAAACACATTTTCATCAATGTAATATTCAACTCTCTCTCTAGCCAGTCTTGTTTTTCGCATGGCTGGTTTTACCTCTGTCAGCTCCAAATGTCTGCATATTTCCAACAGTTCGGTCTTTTAAAAAGACTTCAAAACCCCTACGGTTGGTGATGCCAAGAAATCATCCATTGCTGTTGTCAATATATTTATTCAATTAAAAAAAATCAATTTTACAATTTGAAATGTTAGATTTTTAATAAATGACTCACAAAATGGTCTTTCCCGGACCTTGAGCTCCCAATTTGTTATGGCCCCAATTTGTTATTACATTTACAACACAAACGCAACAGCAACAGCAAGGGATGACAGACACAGTTTTAACAACTTAAACACATTTAATTAACAAACAAGGACTATTAACTCAACTAATCTACTGACCAAGATTGAATTTATCACAACAAAAATATTTACAGTCCCTTGGTGATGTCCTGGGTGAGGAAACTTCTCTAACACAGGCAAAAATCCAGAAAAGAAACTTCACAGGTCTTGAACAGAATGACAGGTCTGGTCACATGTATCCTTTTTTTTTTGCAATTTCTCCTACTACTTTACTGCCTCAATTCTACTCTTTATATACACTTTTGCAGACCCCACCCACATTTAGACCTCTTTTTTTTATTTTCTGGGACTTTCCCCAGACATGTCCAGGACATGTCTAAACCTAGCTCCAGTCTGGGCTGAATAAAAAATAGGTAAATACTGCCATCCAGTGGCCTATATTGACATTACACAGTCAAAAAGGGACGTGTCTCAGCACTCCCGCTGGCTACGCCACTGAATTACGATTGTAGAAAACGGATTCTCGTGGCTTGTTGCGAAAGAAGCCTCGCAAACTAATTAATAAAGACGTACTTGATAATTCGCGACCTCATTTGCTATCAAAAATAAATTTGACTGTCCCTCTACCAATTGGTATAAGCACCTGCTGATCAAGGAAAGTAAACTACGAAAGGTTTAAGTCATTATGCTTTGAAGGGCGAGGTTTTGGCTTCCCTTTCTTACGGCCGACGAACCGTCACTGAAGGAAACTGAATTTTAGCCTATGCTACACTGTGCTTTAAACAACAGGTTTTAGCTTTCCAAACGTCTAGCCTGTAGCATATCTTATAGCTCTGCAAACGTTGACCATATCTCTTTACCAGATGCAAATGGGCTCTGTCCTTGGGAAAATAGATCTGGCAGCTTCACACATTTGGAAGCATCTTCTTCTAGTGCCTTTCTTTTTTTAATCCTGACCTTTGCGGCCCCTCCTGGCCTTTTCTTGCCCTCCATCCACAACGCACCTCTCAGGTGCAACTCACTGATCTATATAGAATAACTGGATTGCTGACGTGATACAGAACTGTATTGGGAGGTTGAAGCAAGCGGAAGTGGCCAGGCGGCCATTTTACTATGCCCGGTAGTAAGCAACCGTCTTATAGTATTCTATGGCAGAGAAGCGCTGATGTCCAGCCTTGCAGTGCGGAGCGACATTTTTGGGGGATATGGAGAGACAATGCACTGGCTGTAGTGAAGACGGATACACATAAATTAATTTCAACTTATATGTTGCTTATTATTCGCCACTGGCGAATTAACCTTAACGGCAGATAATGTGTCAATGTCATCCCAGCTAACGTTAACGGTTAGGATTGGATCTATTCAAATTAATGTTCACTAACGTGGTCCATCAGGTTAGCCTTAAACTACGTAGATTACCGAACTGAAGTTAACCAGATCAGTCGATGTCACTCGGCATGAATTAGATAATCCAGAAAAAACTGTTGTGTAACGCTGTCTATAACATTAGACCAGACTAACTAGACAACATAACCAGGTGTTGACTGGTCTAATCATTAAGGCACATTTAATCCAGCACTAAAAAGGCTAATGTTCCACTGACATTCAATCGCCGTTGACGGACAAATTTAATTCGGCCAGGTTATCAATGAGGATATAACGTTAGAGGTACTTAAACAGATAATGTGTTCACACTCGACGATGAATGGCAGGCAGTTTCACATACATCTACACAACGCACAACTCACTTCTGTTCTCATGTGACCGCTGATTTAGTGACCTTGATAAGTTTACATTGCGTTCTCTTCAGCGAACCCACTTTCGCGTCGTAGGAAAATTAGCCTACAGCTTCGTGGCTGCCAATGAGTGAACACAGCGCAAGAGAAAACTCGATACAAGACATCCGTTGGGAGTTACATATGAATCTCACACCCAGTGTTTCTAAAATAAAGACAGCGGTTGACAAAGTGCGAGCATTCGGCTACTTTATTTTTTCATGAAGTTTTTAAATCCTCCCCACACAGAATAATAATAATACGTGAAGGATTGTCATCTTGACTTCTTCAGTCTCAATGACTTTGGACTTCAATTTCGTTGTACCACTGCCCCACTCAGGCGAGAGGTAGAAAAATCCGTAGAAATAGCCTATGGAACGCACTCATTGGTCGTACTGTCATATGCTGATATTGTCCATTGAAAATGTTAAAGGCCCATACAACTGCTGCCTACTGTAGTTAAATCTGCGGTCCTTGAGGCATTTTCAGGTCGATCTGAGGAGGAAACATAAAATACCGACTCTACCGTGTCAGTGAAAAGATATCTTCTCAATTAATTATATCGTTGGCTGCAACGTGTTCAATGCGAGTAATGTTCTGAGAGATTATAGCTGGGCATACCAATATGGCGGCATGGTTACTTCAAAATTATGACGTCATCAGCTATCCAGTTCTTATCAGTGGTGCAACTACGCATAACCCGAGAATCACTGCCGCGCACGCACAGAACACGCTTGCTGATCATGCACGTCGAGTGGCAGAAAGGCTATGATTGGACAATGCAGCTCCCATTCCCATCATTCCTTGTTCCACTGTAGCCTAACTTCTGAGAGCAAAACAAGCAAAATATATAGTAGGCCTATAGGCTGTGTTTTGATCGCTTTTTACATGCCCTAATACAACGGTTCTCAAACTGGGTCCCCGGACCCCTGGGGGTCCGCGAGCCATAGCTTGGGGGTCCGCAAAATAATTTGTAATAAATTCTTAAAGTTATGCCGTATCATTAAAAAATGCATAATTACATGTGGGGACCACTGCGCAAATAAAACAAACATTAAACCAATTATTCCCTCCTACATTAGCTTTGAGTCAATAAAAAGTCTGATAATTGTGACACATCGCGTAAATCTGTCACGCGTCACTGGCCTGTATCAGTCGCTTCATTCACGAGTCACTTGGCGCACAGCTCCTGTGCTGCTTAGCATTTCTAGCTAGCAACAATGGGTAAATATTTCAGTAGGTCCACTTCATCGAGTGATGCTAAGGCCAAACCAGCCAAACTGAGAAAATATGACGACAGTTATCTCGAGTTTGGATTTATTGAGAACAGCGACGGACGACCAAAATGTGTTGTGTGTCTTAAGGTGCTAGCAAATGAAGCCATGAAGCCAGCCAAGCTAAAGCGGCATCTCATTACAAAGCACCCGGAGTGTAAGGACAAAACAAAAGATTTTTTTTGGCGAAAGGGTGAGGAATACATGCGGCAGAAAACAAGAATGGTGAACGTGGCTACAACTTCAGAAAAAGCACAGAGGGCTTCTAATTTAGTGGCTCAACGGATCGCGAAAAGTAAAAAGCCACACACAATTGGACAAGAACTCATTCTCCCAGCGGCAGTGGAAATGTGCTAAGTTGTGCTTGGGACAGATGCAGCTAATAAACTCAAAGTCGTGCCGCTTTCAGATGACACTGTGAGGAGGCGAATTGAAGAACTTTCGGCTGACATTCAGTCACAGCTACTTGAAAGACTGCATTCATGTGAGCAATTTTCCATTCAATTGGACGAGTCAACAGACATTTCCAGTGCGGCTAAACTGATTGTTTTGGTGCGCTATCCCTGGGAAGGAGAGATTTTGGAGGACTTTCTGCTCTGCAAGTAGGTGCCGGGCAGGACAACAGGTGAGGAAATATTCAGACTTCTGGACACTTTCATGAGTGAAGCTGGACTAAGCTGGGAAAAATGTGTGGCCGTTTGTATGGATGGCGCAGCTGCGATGACCGGCCGAAAGAGTGGAGTTCCTGCGCGGATAAAGTCTGTCAATCCGAGGATTATTGCTACTCACTGTATGCTGCATAGGCAAGCACTCGCCTCTAAAGACATGGAACTAAATCTTCACTCTGTTTTGAACAGAGCTGTGACTGCAGTTAATTTTGTTAAGTCAAGGGCACTGCATTCACGTTTGTTTGGACAACTTTGCCAGGATATGGATGCTGGACATGACGCACTGCTATATCACTGCGAAGTGCGGTGGCTCTCTCGTGGTAAAGTTTTGCAGCGGGTGTTTGAGCTACGCAGAGAAATGGCAGAGTTTATGAAAGAGGAAAAACCCGACATTGCACAGTTTTTACTGACTGCGAGTGTATGGCAACGCTGGCATATCTTGCCGACATATTTAACATGCTGAATAGCCTCAACCTCTCCATCCAAGGAGGCCACACGTGTATCCTTGAAGTCAGCGACAAAATCGCTGCCTTCATGAAGAAAACAGACCTGTGGAGAAGGAGGATACAAGAAGGAATAACAGACATGTTCCCTAAACTGACGGAGTTTCTCCACACAAATGACCTGTCTGTGGCAACAGTGAGGGAGGTAGTCACCTCACACCTCACGTCACTGAGTCAGCACTTCAGCTCATACTTCTCCGATGTGAACATTGATGCCTGGGACTGGGTGCGCGATCCCTTTGCACCAGCTGCAACAGCAAATGGCCTGACAGGTAAGGCAGAAGAGCAACTGTTGGAGTTATCCAGTGATAGGACACTGAAGGCCCGATTTCAGCAAGCTAATCATGCAAACTTTTGGTCCTCCCTCTCACATGAGTATCCCGAACTCACTGCTGAGGCCATGCAAATATTGCTCCCCTTTCCTTCCACTTACCTCTGTGAATCATCTTTTTCCACTTTGACTGCAATGAAGAACAAGTACAGGGCACGTTTACAAGTAGAGGATGATCTTAGAGTCTGTTTGTCATCCATCACTCCAAGAATAGAGAAACTGTGCTGTGCAAGACAGGCTCATCCCTCTCACTAACTTGATGAGTTATTGTTAGTGATGTAGGAATTGATGTGTGTGATTAGACTTCGATAGAGCCTAATACAAATATTAATGACAAGGCTTAATTACTATTACTGTTATGATGTTGTTCAGTTTTCTGAATAAGGGGCAATAAGTTAAGTTAAAGTTGAAGCACTAAAGTGAGCTATCTCAGTGGGAGATAGGATTGGTTGGAACAAAGATGCTGATGGTTGTCTTGTGGAGACTTAGCCGCAGAACCTGTGTATCCTGTGCCATTATAGAGAGATCTGTTGCTGTGGTAAGATGGACCCACTATCCATAAAGAAGTAATTTCACGGACACTTTTTGTTTTCTTTAAGCTTCAGCTCCACGATCAAGCCTTGTGGGATATATGTACTCACAAAAAAACTGTTTCAAATCCTATTTGCTGATTTATGTTCAGTTCCTCGCATTGAAGCAGATGGTTTTGAAATGAACTGATTCATTTCAGTTTTGTTCAGTTCAGTTTTGATACTGTTCATTTCCTGAAAGCTTCAAAATCTATAACTTTAAAATTATAAATGTTGTGAAGTCAAAATGTAATTTGAATGAAATTACACTGTGTGTAAAATGATAGAAATGTTATTAAAATTATTCACATTTAATTTGGTTGTGTTCATCATGAAACAGGTCTTTTAGGTTAGTATTTAGTTTGAAAAGTTTACAACAAATCATTCCTACGGCATCTGGGATCACAAATGGTAGTAAACATATGTTTAATTGGCGTGAGGATTATGAGGGGGTCCTTGGAAAATGTTCTCCCTTGTAAGGGGTCCCTGGCCCCAAAAAGTTTGAGAACCCCTGCCCTAATAAACAATATATCTTTGTAACAATTTATTAAAATGCATAGGGCAATGTAGCTAGGCCTACCACGTCATGAATTAAGATTTACATTGCATCTCAAGTCACCGTGGGTGAGTATATGACGATATTGATCAGGTATATAACTAAACAACGCATTTCTCTTATTTAAGACATAGTAAGTTTTAGAATGGCAATAGTCCGTTGCAAATACGATCAGTCGACGATTGGACGTGGGAATTCTGCCCCAGAGTGGATAAAAAGCAGCCCAGCCCACTGGGAAAATTCCCGGCCCTCCAATCAGCCGCCCCGGCATTGTATGCTATTATCATCACGAACTACATATAGATGATCGATATTGCGAACATGCAGTAATGTACCACTGTTAGCTGCAATTGGAGCAACCTGATAAATAGATTGTCGGCTGCTTATAAACACGACGTCACGAGTCACGTGACATTTCGCTTTGGCAGGCAAGAACCACTAGGCACAACAATGCGAACGACTCATCCATGAAATCTATGCAATTATCGGATTATGTGCAAAATTTGTCGGAAGAAGCCCGGGAGCGGTATGTGAGAAAGCTTCGGTATCAGTCTGATACATGTAGGCTATATTACCCGATCCCTACGCTTTGCAGGTGACATCGTGGCATGACAACCCCCCGTTATGCCCGGACATTTCTTTCACGGATATTTATTTCTTTCTGTCTCGTTGACACCCTTGGACAGTTCACTCACAAAAGTTATTTGCTCGGAGCTAGGCCTACTATTCCATGAAATATCCAGTAAGGCTTACACTAGGATTGTCAAGAAGACGACTGAAGAGTAAAATGTCTCTGGTCGAAAACTGAACAATTCTTGACATCGATAAGATTCTCACAGTCATTAATGTATTCTAGGTATTTTTCTTATCAAACAGTTGGTGTCCCCGCCTCCAAATGTCACAATACCGTAAATTGTCAATGAGGATAAAATAAATACGATCGGCAACAAGTTCCGTGTGCATGAACAACACCTTGGAGAGTCGTATATCAAAATTCACGCATATTCTGTAGGAACTAACTCAAAATAGCTGAATTAAAATATTGACATAAGGAAATAAATGATTAAAAACAAACCTGATATGAAATGCTCTCCACAAACACGATCTCCGCTGTGTTCAGGCGTCCAATTTTTGCGTTGAACGCCTGAAGTCATTGATGCCTTCTCCCTTCTGCGTGCGGTACACGATGGAATTTCAGGCCCGATCCTTTCTCAAAACAGCTCGTACAGCCAACAACTACACATGAGATCACCATGCTTCTAATTATAAGGCTTGTTTCATTCATGAATTTTGAGAAACATACATGAAAAACAAAGGCGATCGCGATTTCGCACTGTGAGCTGCACTTGACAAGATCTCTTGCCTTCCAGACGTCTCCGCGTACCTCGTGATCTCAACATGTGACATCACGCCGACAAACCTTATAGCGCGAAGCTGTAGTAAATCGAGATATGAGATGAATGATTTCTATACGTCCGCACTTCCGGTAATTGAGCCAACTTGGCCGAGTGAGCCCTCGCTGCGGAGTGCAGGACATCACTAAAAAATTACGTGGCAGCCATGACAAGGGGATTCGAATTTTATAAATGTCAAGGAAAGGTGCCCCATAGGGTACACAGAACCATTCTTTTCAAAAATAAGGGAGATAAGGCTATCCCACAATTCTGCGCAGCTGCAATATTTAAAGCGACCACCATTCAGCTGGCCAACAGCGTAAAGAAAGGTACAACCCCAATTCCGAAATAGTTGGGACAAAGTGTAAATTGTGAATAAAATCAAAACCCAATGACTTTCAAATCACACCAGCCAATATTTTATTCACAATAAAACAGAGATAACATAGCAAGTGTTGAAACAGAGAAAGTTTACAATTTTATCCATAAAATGAGATCAGCTCAATTTTGAAAGCTGCTACAGGTCTCAAAAAAGTTGGGACAGGGGCCTGTTTACCATAGTGTAGCATCTCCTCTTTTTAACACAGAGTGCAGGCATTTGGGCATTTAGGAGACAAGTTTCTTGAGTTTAGCCATTGGAATTTGGTCCCACTCTTGTTTATTACTGGCTTCCAGCTGCTGGAGAGTTTTGGGTCGCCTTTGTCGGACTTTTCGTTTAATTATGCGCCAAATGTGCTGAATCACGACTGCAGATCACGACTGCAGGCAGGCCAGTTCAGCACACAGACTCTTCTACTATAAAGCCATGCTGTTGTAATAGCTGCAGTATGTGGTTTTGCACTGTCCTGCTGAAAAACACAAGGCCTTCCCTGGAATAGATGTTGTCTGATGGGGAGCATATGTTGCTCTGAAACTTTTATATTCCTTTCAGCATTCGTGGTGCTTTTTAAAACATGTAAGTGTCCCACACCGTATGCATAAATGCATCTCCATACCATGCAGAGATGCTGGCTTTTGAACTGAATGCAGATAACAGGAGGGGTGGTCTTTCTCCTCTTTAGCCCGGAGGACACAACACTCTTGTTGGAAATCATGAATGTAAAATTTGGACTCGTCTGACCACAGGACATTTTGCCACTTTGCTACAGTCCATTTTAAATGAGCCTTGGCCCATAGAACACAGCGGCACTTCTGGATCATGCGCAACAATGGCTTCCTTTTTGCATGATTGAGTTTTAGATGGCATCTGTGGATGGCACGGCGGACTGTGTTTACTGACAGTGGTTTCTTGAAATATTCCTGGGCCCATTCAGTAATGTCAATAACAGAATCATGCCAGTGAGTGAGGCAGTGGCGTCTGAGAGCCCGAAGATCACGGGCATCCAGTAAAGGTCTTCAGCCTTGTCCCGACTCCCTAACGCACCAAGATTTTTCCAGTTTCTCTGAATCTTTTGATTATATTTTGCACTGTCGATGACGAGACCTTCAAAGCCTTTGCAATTTGACGTTGAGGACCATTGTTTTTCAAGTATTGCACAATTTTTTTATGCAAGCCTTCACAAGTGGGAGAGTCTCTGGCCATCTTTACTTCTGAGAGACTTAGCCTCTCTAAGACATCCCTTTTATAGCCAATCATGTTACACACCTGATGCCAGTTTACTTAATTACATGCTAAATGTTCTTTCAGCTGTTTCTCTTTTATATTAATTGCTTTTTCAGCCCTTTTTTTGCCTGTGTCCCAACTTTTTTGAGACCAATTGCCGCCATAAAATTTGAAATAAGCTCATTTTGTGGATAAAAATGTTAGATGTCTCAGTTTCAACATTTGAAGTGTTATCTATGTTCTACTGTAAATAACCTATTGGCTCATGTGATCTGAAAGTCATTGCATTTTGATTTTATTTACAATTAACACTTTGTTCCAACTATTTTGGAATTGGGGTTGGATATGATGGGCAGGGGACTGATGATTACGTCGCTTAGTTTAAGTGCATTCGGATTCTGTAGCGCGGTTGTCTTAAGTCGTTTGGAATTCCCCTTTACACCTGTCCTTTATCTTATGACATTTTCCACAAAGGTTAAAGAGAAGTGGTTAGGTTTTTGTGGATAGGACGTAATCTTTTTTGACTAGCCGGACACAGTCCGGGATTCATATTTCAGAAATATGACAAATTGGTCACTCGCTGTGGGACTTAATCAAATTTCTGAAAGCTGGTGGTATCACCGCATTAGTTTTTAAAATCAGACTCCTTGCTCCAGAACATTACGACCACCCAGCTGAAGAGCGTGACACCAATTCAACCCTTTCCCTGCAGCACCTGAGCCTGGCCCCCGGAGGCCTTTTGGGGGGAGTCACCTGGAAGAGAAAGGCGCGCCCTGGGGGGGTTGCTGGGCCACGGGGTGGGGCAGGGAAACTAAGGGGGGGCGGGGGCTTTTCGGCAAATAACTCTGCGCTGCAGCAAGCTATAAGGACTGGGTTTGGAGGTGGAAAAGGCAGGGGGGAGCCCTTTCAGGGGAGCCCCGGCTGAACCTGGGGTGCCGTGCCGGTCGGCCGCAGAGGGCGCAAACATGTTCCAGCCCCCGGCCTCCCCAGGATGGGAAGGCCCACGTTGCCACCTGCCGGTCACCTCTGAGGGGCCGGGCCGAACGGGCCGAGGCCCTTCGAGGAGGGCTGCGGCCTCGCAGAGACCCAGGGGGGCCCGTGGAATGCAGCTGCGCCCCGTCGGAGTATTACCAATATCTCAACCCTGCAGCCAGCTATTGGGATGAGATTTGTGGCGAGGCGAAGCTGGGATGGAGCCCTTTCACCAGGCCTCCAGCTCGACCCGGGACACAGCCAGGGCAGGGCCCAAACCCACCCCGTATGATTACTTTTGGCCGCCACCTTCCCCTTCCGCCCAGTGGGCTCCGGGGCACCGGGCCTGTTCCCCAGTCATTTCCAGGGGTCCTCCCTGGCGCCCCGGGCTAAGCCCACCCCCACCCAGGCTCTAACAAATTTATATTTTTCCAAACTTTTAGATAGTGTAAATAAATGTAATTTTTGCAATGATGAACCAGAATCATCAACACATTTATTTTATCATTGTAAATATTCAGTTACCTTTTGGGATCGAATGAAGGATTACATATTGTGTAAAACCACTCAGAAGACAACAATTGAATGTAAAAATATAATTCCCCATTTTGAACATGATTTATATATAACATTGACTACTTTGTGAATTTACTGATTCTTTATGGCAAATTTCACATACATAAATCCAGAATAACAAAGGATACCCCTAATTTCATTGGTTTTTACATGAATTTAAAGAGTACAGTAGGACTCTCAAGTTTAAAAATATTCAAAAAAGTAAGTAAACTGTTAAAATATATGGTGAACTCTCAAGAGGAATAATGTATTTTTTTCTGTACATAAAATTCTTTTATGTCTTTGAAGAGTACTTGTCCCAACCTTTTCCTTATACTTTTTTAATTTATTTTACTTCACAGACTTAATTTTTTTTATTTGTCTGCTCAATTTGTATATAATGAGTACAAATGAAAACGCACCACTCACGAAATCTGGAATAGCTCCACGGATTGATATGTGAAGTATATACGTATGATGCATTTGAGATAATGAATGATTTAAGAAGACATGTAAACATCATTCAATTTCATTCACGATAATGTTAATGCGCGAGAGGTTTAACTGGTGTAGGGGTCAACCAGGAAAGTCAATAACTGGTGTGACCGCCATTTGCATTGACATATGCGGTGCATCGCCGTCGCATGGAGTTGATCAGTCTCCGGATAGTGTTCGGAGGGATAGCTTTCCACTCCTGAACAAGGGCAACCTCAATTTCTCGGATGTTGTCCATCTGGCGTTGACGTGAAAGACGTAGTCCAATTTCATCCCATAAGTGCTCAATAGGGGAGAGGTCGGGTGACAGAGCTGGCCACTGAAGCACGGGGATGTTCTGCTGTGCAAGGTACTGCATGGACACCCTTGCAGTGTGTGCCCTAACGTTGTCCTGTTGGAACGTGTGGACATCGTGGTGTTGGTTGAAGAACGGCACAACATGGTTCTGCAGCACCTGGTCCCCGTAGTAGACGCCGTTCACCCTTCCTCTGCAGATATGGAGAGGGGTTCTGTGACGGTAGCTTATTCCACCCCACACCATAACGCTGCCACCACCCCAACGGTCCGTTTGAACGACACAATTGGCGTTATAACGTTCACCACGTCTCCGCCAAACACGTATACGGCCATATGCGTTCCTTAAGGGAAATCGTGACTCGTCAGAAAAGATGACACCGTGCCATTGTCGTAGTCACCAATTCTGGTGCCTATTTGCCCACTGTAGACACTGGTTTCGGTGACGATCCGTCAATATGGGGCCGCAATAAAGACCTCATGCACGCAGGCCTGCAGCTCGCAGACGGTTCCGTACGGTGTTTTGGGGTGAATGAATCCACGTCGTCCTTGGACTCGAGCAGCCGTTCTTGTCGCTGGTAGTGTTCGGTCTCGGACATGATCCCGTACGATCTGACGGTCCTGACGTGCCGTTGTCACACGTTGTTGACCCGGTCGAGGACAGTCCCGAGTGCTCCCCGTTTGCAGAAATCTTTGATGGAGTCTTGCGATCGTTGTGTGGGGGCAGTGTAGTCGTCTGGCAATTTCCCTGGTGCTGGCGCCAATTTGAAGCATGCCTATGGCACGTTCCCGTTCAGGGGCTGTAAGTCGCTGCATAGTGTCGACGTTTCACAAGTGTCAGTGAAGAAGTGAAATTTTATTCGGATTCACATGCTTTTAAAGGCAATGTGTGCACAAATTCAGAGTGAAATTCATTTTTCCCGCGGTGTGCGTGCAAGATGTTGCGTTTTTGCAAAAAATTGCCTAGCGTTACAGTTAACTCGAAATTCTCGCATTTCTTGCACCTGGCATGTCGGGTGACGTCACTGTAGTGTTGTTTTTGTATAAAAATTATATTGAAGTTCATCTGAACTTAAGTATTGACTTTTTTCAAGTGGTGCGTTTTCATTTGTACTCAGTATATTTGAATGTTCTCAATAAAGTTTTGGGAAGAAAACCAAAAAAAAAAAAAAAAAACAGCAACTCTGACCACAGAGACCCTGCGCATCTGCGTAATCTGCGTATTCGGCACAACTCTGAGAAGGGACCCTGTTTAGGGGGCTTTTGAGGCACACGCTGGGGTGCGCTATAATGCCTTCATAAAATGCTTAATGGGGTTTTTATAAGTCATTGCAAAATGTGGCGATTTGAGTGGCCGTCGGGGATCCCAAACATTTGCCTTTTCAGAGGGGGGGTTCAAATATTTTCCCGGTTTGCCTCTCCTGGAGGTGTGCCTCTGCATGTTTTCATACAGTCGACGTTTAGGATGTTCATTCTTGCCTGGCAGTTGGGGGCCATGTGGAGGGCGGCGCCCATTTCAATTGAAACGGTTGAAATATAAATAATGGTGGCTATGACTAGTTAACAGGTCTCTCTCTCCCACATGGAATAACCGAAGCCATCTTTTGCATTTATTTAACCATATTGTTGTGGTCCAATGGCAGTGGTCTCCCTTCCGTCTTACACTCACCAATACCCTGTAACGGACAGACCAGTTGTTATCCATGACTAAAGCGTAGTATTCCTACAGATGCACAGTACATACTCAGCACAGTGCAGGTCATGTAATGCCAAATGAGACTAGGCCCCCCAATTATTGCCATTCTGACATTATCACGTCAATTATACCAAAAGTCTATTACCTCTAGAAGTGTGCAAGGAGTCGCTGAGTGTCGTAGACGACCTTTGTTCCATTAATATCATATTAGGTGAGTTTTGGCGCCTCTGGCGGTGAATTCGGAAACTGTCAAGGCAGGCGATCATGTTCGAACAAAATCACTACAGCTCTCCATGAATGCAGTGCAGACTGTTCACAAACCAATCCATCTATAAGGCACTTGGAATCATGAGATTTTTTCCTACAGTAAATTATTTCATCTTAAAGATGACAAATAACACCTAACAAAGTATGTGGACTTTAATAGATTAAAATATTGGACAAAATTACACAAATCAGACCATCATACTTATATAACCAAAGTCCATGTCTCCACACTAATCTGATCTGAGTTTTTAAGCAAACCTGCATAAACTCAGCTCCCACAATTCAGCACGTTTTATGTTAATGAAGCCCTCGGAATTACGGACAATTAACAAATTTCTCTGGCCAAGGGCTTCTCAGCACAAAGTGACAGATTTCGTGAATTTACCTCGCAAATCATGTGATCAGACGTCACATCATGTGTTATGCTTGGCTGCGGGTCGCCATTGCCGTCTATCCAATCCAAGCTACCGTTGTTCACCTAATGGACTTCTGATTATACAAATGTAGCCAACAGGCAGTCACTTTCTCATCATCATTTCTTAATTATGGGTCATGTGTTGGTCTTGGTTGTTCACTCAATAAATTATTTCATTGTTAATCAGGCAGAAACAATTACGCAATTTAGGGAGAGGTAAATGAAGTCCCTCTGAACATCTGATCTGATCTGATCTGATGACGACAGGGTTTTTGCCAATTGAAGCTGAGATGTTGTTATCAGAAAATTATACATACGTGTGCAGGACTGGGAAAAGGGGTCACTTAGGATTTTTTCCATTCTGAGATTACGTGGTATCTCAGTGATATCCCAGTGATATTGATTTCCCAGCACTACTGTACCGTCAATTTACAACACTTTGCTGTGCACAAATTCACCCAATTTTTTTCTCAAAATAAAAAAAAAAACTTGGATGACTCTTTAATTTTGTCAGAAAATCTCAATTTTCATAAAATGACCTAAGTGACCCCTTTTCCTTGTCCTGCACACATATATACACACAGCTCCTCAGTCCTTTGAATCTGGATGTGGGTATTGCGATGGGTGATGGTCTTGCAGCCACCAGCAGTGCAGTTACTGCTTTGCTCTTTGCCAGGATATGATGCAAGTGAGTCCGGTGCTTATGAAAAAAAATTTGGCATCTCCTCATAAGTAATTCTCAACCCATGGGTGGAGATATTCAGATGGGAGGCAGAATAATTCACACAAGCCTGCATATGACGTTGGAAGGGGAGCCAGATCTGAATGGTATGCTAAATGCAATTGTTTCTGAAAAAGGCTGCCCAAAAAAAAAAGTGATTGGGGTGTCTAATTTTAAGTTGGTCAGTACTCCAGATACCAACATGTCTGTGCACAAGCACTGAAAAAGTGAGTTTTTCATGATGGGTCCCCTTTAAAAACTGTTTTTGTGTCAAGTCTGGTTGTTTTTGTCTTAATTAAATTTCATCTGAGAATTTGAAACAATAAGGCATAGCACATACACAAATATTTGTAAAAAAAAATCAGGAAGGGAACAAATACATTTTCATGCCACTGAATAGTCTGTATAATATTCCAATATCCATTAATAACCATTCGATTTTTTTATCCGTTCCACAGTAGATTATACCACACAAACAAAAAATGTTCTCAACAACGTTTTAGCTTAAATTAGCTGCACATTAAGAATATTACAACTCTTGTAACTTTTAGGGATCATTAACACTTGACATGTAGGCTTGCACTTGTAGTCTGCAAGAATATGCTTTTTAAGTGATATATTTAAATGTACATATGTCACAAAAGGAAATGTTTGGGAAGTCCAAGGAGTCATGGGAATACATTGTTATCAGGTGCTTGAGGGCTGCTGTGCTGCCATCTGTCTTTTATTTTTAGTATATTCTGTCTACATAAAAAAACAATATTTCAATTTGAACATTTTTTCTGAGATGATTTTTTCTTCTAACAGAAATGCGACTGACACTATCAGCGTCCACACTTTGTCCGATTGTGGGCCTCCAGGTTTTTGAAATTCTCTTTCCATCTTTTATGCTACAGGGTACTGAGTGAGGTGAGATTTAACAGCCCTTAACCGAGGCATCTGGTTACATGTGACTGTGAGCCTCTGCTATTGAAGAGCTCGTTATTAACTGTAAGCTGTCTTAAAAGCGCCGGCCACCAGGGGGCCCTGGCCAACGCCGAACTCTGCCAGGCAGAGGCGGAGGCGGAAGAGGCGCTGGTCCATTGTGGAAGCTGTATAGAGGGATAAAACCACATATTTCATTCTGCCCATCTGCCACGCAACCACGAACCAGTTCAGCGCTGGTGTATTCCCTGCCCTGACTGTGGTCTGATAGCTTGCCTCATTTACAAGCAGTCCCATTTCATCGTTTTTGACAATGAGGCTCATGCAGTTCCACTTCTGTCATGAATAAACATCTTTGAACGTTTGATTAATATTTCATTTAGAGCCACTGCTATTAATGGTGTTGTAAGTGAATCAGTAGATAACTGAATTAGAACAGAAGTTTCTTGGAGGTGAGATAAAAACAGGAATCAAGTCAAATGTCTTTTGTTAAGGAGTCATAAAGGGTGTTGTGAGAGCCTTACCCTTTGAGGTGGAATGGCTGGTGGGGGCTCGGGTGCATTCCTCTACTACGGGGGTGTGGAGGACGTGCCCTAAAACCAGGGAGTCCCAAGGATGGTGGATGGTAACCGCGCCTCAAAGAAAAAAATGTTTGATTTAATTGAAATATACAGTAATGATGTGCAGTATTATAAAGAAAATGCAACGCATCATTAAGGACCCACCAAAACCCGAGAATCATACTCCATTTTAGTTTTAAGCGCGCCATTAAAATGAATTTATTCATGAGAGCAAACAGGAATGGGTCTGTGAGAAATATTTACAAATTCATTATATGCAGTTCTCTGAAAAGTATTTGCCCCCTTCCCAGTTCCTTTTATTTTTGCATGTTTGTCAGATCATTAAACTACTTTCAAAACTAGACAAAGATAACACGTATAATGCAGTTTTTCAATGGGGATTTCATTTCTAGAAGGAAAAACCTATCCAGGACTATTTGAAAAAGTGGTGGTTGTGTGATGGTCTGTGGCTGCTTTGCTGCTTCAGGAAATAGTCAACTTGCAATCCCGAAGGAAAATATCCAGTCATCAGTTTGTGACCTAAAGCTCAAGCGCAGCTGAGTTACGCAGCAAGACAATGATCCATAGAGTACAAACAAGTCAACCATTGAATGGCTCAAATGAAACAAATGAAGGTTTTGGAGTGGCCATGTCACAGTGAGGCCTGGCTTGAATCTGATTGAGAGAATTCGGAATTACCTTAAAGAGGCAGTTTTCATTTAAAAGCTTTCAAAAATAGCCAAGTTAAAACACTTCTGCCGAGCTGCCGGATAGCTCACTCGGTTAAGGCACTGCGCTGCAGTGCAGAGGTGACTATCACGTCGCGGATTCGAGCCCCGGCGTACCCACTGGCAGGGATCAGCAGCTTTTTCAGCGTAGCGCACAATTGGCCATCGCGCTACAGGGTTCCAAATTGGGAAGGGACTGCCGGATTTGGGGATAAAATAGTAGCTTTGTTCATTGCTCCAGCGCCTCCTGCTGGCCAGACAGGCGCTCGTCAGGAAGAGTCTGGGTTTGTTCATGTCCGGGTATCCTCCGCCCTCGTTCTGAACTTACGAGGATTCAACCAATGAGTGTACAGTATACGAATCAGTGGCTGACGGGCACGTGTTTCGGAGGAGAGCCGTGAACTGTCTTCACTATCCTGAGTTGGCAGCAAGGGGTCGCATACGAGCAAGCTTTGTACATAGTTCACCAATTTGGCATTCCAGATTTGGGTGGGATTGGAGATGCCAAATTAAAAAAAAAAAAAAAAAAAAACACTTCTGCAAAGAAGAGTGGGCCAAATTTCCTCCATAGCAGTGTACAAAACTCAATACCAGTTACCGCAAATGTTTGACTGCAGTCAGGGGGGCAATTATTTTTTTCACATGGGTCAGATAGGTTTTAAATAACTATTTACCTTC
The DNA here is from genome assembly GCA_029721435.1 of Gymnothorax reevesii. NCBI lineage: Eukaryota > Metazoa > Chordata > Actinopteri > Anguilliformes > Muraenidae > Gymnothorax > Gymnothorax reevesii. The sequence goes on from CM056576.1 coordinate 61,181,573, forward strand.
AATGAATGCAAAGATCACTTAAAAGTTGTATTTTGCATTTTCTCACATTGTCTTTGTCTTGTATTAAAACTAGTTGGATGATCTGAAATGGTCAAATATGAAAAATAAGCAAAAATATAAGAAATGGGCAAATGCTTTTTTCCAATGCTGAACTACATTATTATATAACTGAAATACTGCAGAACCTTTAGATGTGCGTCAACTTAAAGGAGTTGAGTCACGTGAACTGCGCATGCTCAGAACTTTGAAAACTGTTCATCCTAACAAGAAATCAAAATCAAGGCGATCGTGACTTATCTTCCAAAAATCCGTTTCCATCGGCGCTCTACATTCTTCAATATCTTGTATATATAAATATATTTTAGTTCCTTGAACATAAGGCTTTTGTTTTGGGTATTTTTTGTCCGGTATCAGTCGAAGAACTAGAGGTTTTAGCGTCCTCTCGAAGGATGTCCTCTCGAGGAGGGAAGCGGTACGGCATCGGCCGTAAACTCTTGTCTCCAGGAAGCTTTATCAGGAGCACAGAGAAGAGAGAAAAAAATCGGCAAAAATCCTCGTTCGGCTGATCGAGTTCGTCTGTGTTTTTTTCTTGCTGTATAGAAACCAGACGGCAGTGCTACATGAAGGCGCTCGAATTTCTTTCCCCGGCCAACAAATATGTCTGATAACAAGATCATTCGCATAGAAATCAGATACTTACCGAAAGTGGCGCGCTTGCACCAGCAATTGAAGTCATTCCTAGTCTTATGCAGTCTTTATTTTGTCCCGAGAGATTCACGTCCTGCAAGCTCTGTATCCTACGAGTCTCCGCACGTGTGAAAGCCGGTCTGTTTATCTGATTTGTATGTCACCTGCTGAGCCTGCGCATTAACCGTGACACAGCTCCTTTAACTGATGTATTGCAGAACATGACAAATTTTTCACCTAATACTTACCTTTATGTAGTAGTTTTATATTTTTGAACTTTTTGCTTCCCTGCAAGGCCTACCTATGCACTGGTGGATAGGGTCCTCTCATGTACATTGGTGGTGGGGGTGGAGGTGGTGGGAGGGGTGGACCCATTGGCCCACCCATACCACCCCGAAGACCACGAAGGTCTGGGTAGGGCCGCATCCTTCCTGTTCCTCGTCTGTGATGATAAAACACAGCACAGGTATCATCACAAAACGTGCTGAAAATAAGAGATGGAAGATTCTTCTTGACTTCAATGCTCCAACTCCTCTTCCCGACAATGTGGGACAAACACCGCACTATTTTGATGACACAATCTATCTGCTACCAGGTTGCATATTAGAAATGCATAAGATCGACACACCGGTGACTTTCATATTTCATATACAGTCTGCCTTGTACTACATACAACCCCAGTTCCTTAAAAGTTGGCACATCTGAGAAATGCATATAAAATTTAGGAGTGATATGAATAGTGGCGTAGCTAGAGGGTAGATCGAGGGAAAGTTGGAGTCCCATTAAGGGTGTTTTCTGGCCAAAACCACAGATTTCAAAATAATTTTCAGCATTGATAAACCACCCCATGGGGTTCATGAATCCACCAGAGAAACCCGTGATATCAATTTTCGTGATGACAAAAAATAACATTTTTTAGTTTTTGGGAGTGGCCACCCATTCCTGGGCCCCACAAAGTGTCACCAATGATTATAATCGTGCTTATTAGGGGTGTAACAATTCTGAACCGCGCTTTTTTTTACGGCGTAGTACCACCACCTTTTGCCATGGGACGAGCATCCGAGCTTTCCCTTTTCCTTTATAATACCCCACGCAGTCTTGAAAGAAAGTGTATAACATCAAAGGGCATGAGAAGTGAATCCGGGAAAAAAAAAAAAAACGACTGACATTAGTATTTTTCAGCAACATGTTGCACGGAGCCAAGTAAATGACTACAGAATTGTCTCCTTTTAACCAATTAGGATACTCTATTTCCCCGTTTACTTTGCTCAATTAGCAATCAAACAGGGGATTAGCTTATTTACTTTGCTGGATGAGTAGAACTGTTTATTAAGACAGCATGTTTGATTGCCGAATTCTGAAAGTTAAATGGCCATAGAACAGCACAGAATGCGTACTTGGCCATTTCCTGTGATTGTGATAATTTATATCTCACATTCATGTTTCAGCCGCTTTACAGAATGTTTTCCACCTTGTGTATTTTTTAGGAACTTAAAATCTAGGGCAATCTGAAAATAAATATAAATAGATATGATGTCATTATAGATCTCCTACAAATACTACAATGAGAGATGAAATGCTGGGTTGGGTTGTAGCAATGTTGAACGAGGATTTAGTATTATTTTTAAGTGTGATGAGACCACTTAGTCATGGGGTGTGTAGACAGTCGCGCGCAATTTCTTGAAACATACTCAACTGAAGCTGCTTAAACGATTTAAAATGCCGGAGGGAAGAAGCCTGAGTTTAGATTTTGCTAATTGCAGGTGCTCCGCCCTTCCTTAAATCTGCTCCCGTGTACATAGCCTAAATAACAATAAAGAAATTTCCGTAGCCTATAGCGATTAAGATGTGACGGTAAAAAGCAGACAAACCTAACTGGGCTACGATGTTAGATTGAAAGAATGCCAATAATTCAAATAATTAGAAAAAAAAATCCTCCTCTGAATTACATGATCCTCTGAATCATTACAGTCGCACGAAATGGCGTGGCAATGGCAATCGTGTTCATGCAAATCTGTGCCGTTTGTGTTGTCTGAAGAAACAGCTCTACTCATTCAACTTGAAGAGTAAATGAATCCACCATTTGATTGCCAATCAAGCAAAGTAAACGGGAACAGGTATACCTTTCTTTGAGTTGCCTGATTGATTAATTGGAGACGATTCGGTTTTCATTTGCTTGACTCCTTTCAGCACGTAGCCGAAAAATGCTGATACCAGTCAAGTTTTTTCCGGAAGCATTTCCCATGCCCTTTGATGTTTGGCACTTTCGTTCAGGACCACACGGGGCTTAATTAAGGAAAAGGGAAAGCTCGGATGTTCGCCCCATGTTAGCAGGAGGTGTTACTACGCCTTAAAAAAAACGCGGTTCAGAATCGTTACACTCCCAGTACTTATTAATACACATTGTAGCTGATATGTTCCTAATGAATGAAAAAAGGATTTGTTGAAATTTGTCATACTGCTGAGATAGGAAGATATTTGTTCAAAAAATATGTTCTGAAATGGAGATTTCCAACGGCCACGTGTGTAAACGACGGTATATTTGACAAAGATCCAAGCAATGACACAACAGTAGGAGGACACATGCTCGTGCGGCTACCAGCAGCAAGTCATGGCTCTGTGTGTTCTGTTTGATTGTTTGTTGTTTTGGGGACAGTTTATGGAAGGACAGTCAAATTTATTTTTGATAGCATTGTTATACATTGCACCACAAAATTATTAGGTTTTCCTTCACATAGAAATTACAAAGTAAATTACCATTGGCCTACATCTGTATAAATTCCGCGCTTAAGTAACTGGTGAAATGGCATATTCGCAAATTGATTAGCGAGGCTCATTAAGCAATAAGCTGCGCAACATCGCATTCTTTACTTCAATATTCAGATTGTAGAAAATGTATTCTCGTGGCTTCTTCGCAAACTAATTTATAAAGACGTATTGATAATTTGTGTAGTCATTTGCTATCGAGCATAAATTTGACTGTCCATCTAACGTAGTAGGGGCAAGTGCAAATCGTGAGCTCCCCGAGACGTTTGTTTTTTTCCCACCTTTACCAGCACAGTATGTTTCCCATAGACTTCAATTCATTATGCTAAGCTAGCGCACTGTGCTAACTCTAGATTCGACTTACTTATCAACTTCATTTAAACACTTGTAAATCATTTAACACTACACATTTTGAGTGACTGTTTACTTACCCTTGTTTTCTCCATTTTAGCCAAAATAGAGCAAGTCTGCATGAAAGTTGAAGTGCAACCGCCAACCAGAGTGCATCCTGCATATTTTTTGAACGTCAACTCGGACAAATTAATTGACAGCTCTGGTGGGGGTGGCCAGGCAGGGTGGCCAATCGTATTCCAGGGGTAGCCAGTGCCACCCCCAGCCACCCCGGTGGCCACGCCCCTGCTTGTAAGGCAATTTTGTTTGTAAGCCAAACTGAACATTATAAAAAAACGCCTTTCAAATGAAATGGAGTTGTGCATTTGATAATTGAAGCGAGACAGATGGGTCACAGGGATTGTCTTAATGGATCCGGTTGATTTCAAAATTGAATTTAAGGTAATTGTGCAAAATGGGTTGGGTGCAATATTGAACTTTGCGCGGCCGCGTCAGGCACAGGTCTGCAAAAGAGGCCCCCCCTGCTTAACTGAATGAAAGTTGGCAAGTATAAAGGAGCCATGGCTTGATCCAGGGTACTGTGTGAATACCTACATGTGTAACCTTACACATTGCACCACAAAGCACTTGCACGCTGAGGGAAGTGGTTAACGTATAACCAGGGTTTAACGAATTCCAATTCCACTTCAATTCCAAAACATATTCCAATTTAGATTCAACTGCTGATTTACCAATTCCATTTCCAATTCCAATTCCGGAATTGACCCCAACCTGCAACCCCAACCTGATAAAACCTGCAAGGACTATTCACACAGATAATAAAGTCATCATAGGGACAAATGCATACGATTTTAAGTTACTGTTTGCAACCCACTCATGCTCTGTAACGTTACGCTAATAGCTAGCGACTGAACAATGTTAATTTTTTTTTTTTTTTTTTTTAAAGATTCTTTTTTTGGGGGGATTCTGCCCATTATTAGATAGTCATATAGTAGAGAGAGACAGAAAAGCTGGGGGGAAGAATGGAGAAGACGTGCAGCAAATGATCAAAGCCGGAATTGAACCTGGGTCGCCGCAAGAAGGACACAGCCTTTATGGTGTGTGCACTTAGACCAATGTGCCACCGGGGCACAAATAATGTTAATTAGTTCCCCTTGTTGACAGTTCCCCTTTAAGCAAATTAACAACGTTTGAGTGTTGAAAGTGATTTTGAAGTGTTTTCCTGGTAAAGGGAACTAACTGATGAAAATTAATCATTAGCTAAATTGAGGGCAAATGCAACTTTCACAGCAAAATACGAAAAGCACAATAACTGGGTGTTGGCTGGATGTTCACAGTCAGTTGGCCCTTCTTATGGAAGCTAACCATTTATTCCGCTGATCTATCAAAGTCCTTTGGGATGGAATGAAACTGTAGTTCAGAGTTTTTCTGAAGATGATTGTTAGAGCTAACTGCAGAGCATAACCCAGACATTTTGGATTAAATGTTTTCCAACAATAACCGATGGCCGTGGCACGGAGTTGTGACCTTTTCAGATGCAAATGGCGCTAAAGCACTGACGTCAGATGGTCCCCATGAATAGAGTTGCAGGCAAGAGGAGGAGGACACGAGTAGTGGCATGTACATTGGCATATTCATAGATCCTTCATTTTGAATGAGTGGAAAAGGCGTGGCCTTCATTTTTAGGAATTTGGATGGATTTTTTTCATTGAAAAAAAAAAAAATTTAAGTATCTTATTGTGTTGAACAGAGATGAGTTATTAGACTTTTAATTGACACCGTGATGGGGTCTTCAACATCTTTATGGCTACAATAATAATCTTTTGCATTGTAGTATTTTTATTTTTAATCCTTTGTATGCCTTTGTAGGCAAATAAAACTACCTAAATAATGCACCCTTAAAATAGCATTAAAATACTGACCATTGACTTCAGACCAGGTTTTTCTTATTCACTTGCAAAATTGTTTTCTGCTGTCTTGAGAGCAACGGGCCAAATTAAGGTTCCTGACCACACCTCATTTAAAGTGTAACACGCCCATGGATACTCAGACAGGTGCGAGTACATTAACTATTTAAACTCAGGGGAATCTGGATGGGACAGTGACAACTGCATTGGTCTTCAACTAGAAAAGGCACTTGCATTGCATTTTGCCCCACTTAGAGCAAGGTGTGAGATTGTGTCTTCAGTCCTTAAATGTTTAACAAGTTTTGTGAAAAGGTATGACAACATTACCAAGTGGTAAATATTTCCAGTCTGACTTTTTAAAAACGATATATGTCTTAATAACAAAAATTGATATTTATTTTGAAAAATCAATAAAATTCTTGTGGTGAAACATTAAATAATGTGCTGGAGTTTTGTTTTCAGTGTAATACAGGTCACAGATAATTTACAAATCATTGCATTCAGTTTAAATTTCTTTTACAATCCCAACTTTTTCAGATTTGGGGCTGTAATTAAAGACAAACTGACGTATCGAGGGCTGACTTCAATAAACAGTTATGTCCAATATATAACATCTGGACATGTTTATTGCAGTCAGCCTTCGGTATAAAGCTTCGAACAATGAGTTACTTTTTGTCATAAAATGAGCACGAATATCCAACACATTCTCATCCGGACTCGTCATATGTTGACGCAACCTGACCAAGTCTCGATATACAACGCAGAAGGAAGCTTTTAACGTCTTTATTTGACGGTTCGGCTTAGGGTTCGGGTTAAGGGTTAGGGATTAGGAGTTAGGGTTTGTTTTAAACTGGCGTCAAATGAGAACGCTAAAAGCGACCTGTTGCGTCGTATATCGACGTTTGATCAGGTAGCGTCAATATATTACGCATCAGGATGAGATTGCGCTTGAATATCTTCTCTTTGGCAAGAATTTGAGAAAGAAGTCAGGTAAGAAGAATAATTTCTGGCTTCTTAAGCAAGAAAGGAAAGTTTTTCAAATTCCAGTGCACTCATCAAAAATGCAGTGGTTTCGGCTTTCCTAACCTCATCCACGACCTCATTGAATGATCACCAAAAGTGAGCCAGGACGTAAATTTGTCTCATACTCTTCTTTGGAATTGATTACATAGCCGGCCTAACATTCCAGCTTTCCATTAATTGCATTTCACTTACCAAGAATAGGAATTGCTGGGTATCACAATTAAGGCATAGGGTAAACTAAATAGTTTTCACAAATAAATCAAGTGAATGAGCACACTCATATGTCAAGTTTTTAGACTGACGGAGATTTATTGATGTGATGACCACTGTTTACGCACTTGTAATATTGGCTGTGTGTTAGTACATAAGGCAACACTAACAATGCAGGAGATTTAAGCAGTCATCATGGACACTACCTTCCAGGTCCAAACCCATTCATCACTCCATTTCGTCCTCTTCCCCTCCAACGCCCCCGAGGGCCATATTCTTTAATGATCATGCCCCTCCCGCTACGTCCACCGTGTCCCACCCGGCTCACTTGACTGTGCCCAATAAGTTCTCTTCCCCTGTGGGGGGAAAAGAAAGGAGGCCGTGACAACAGTCCCAACTTTCCAACTTCCAAAGAGTTTACTCTCCACATACAGAATGACCACATACAGCGCCCTCAATAATTATTGGCACCCCTGGTTAAGATGTGTTCTTTAGCTTCTAATGAATTCAGTTTATTTCTAAACAATATAGGACCACAATGAAAAAAAGAGGAAAATCCAACCTTTAATTCAAGTGCATTTATTCAGTGGGAAAAAATTCCACATTAAGAAATAATTCTTTTACATCAAATCATGTGTGCCACAATTATTAGCACTCCTAATGTTAATACTTTGTACAACCCCCTTTTGCCAGCAAAACAGCACAATCTTCTCCTATATTGTTTCACAAGATGGGACAATAGAGAAAGAGGGATCTTCGACCATTCCTCTTTGCACAATCTCTCTAAATCATCCAGCCACCTGGGTCCTCTCCTCTGCACTCTCCTCTTCAGCTCACTCCCCAGGTTTTCAATGGGTTGAGGTCTGGGGACAGAGATGGCCATGGGAGGAGCTTGATTCTGTGTCTGAATCATTTCTATGTAGATTTGGCCACATGTTTAGGGTCATTATCTTTCTGAAAGATCCATTGATGACCCATCTTCAGCTTTTGGGCAGAGGCCACCAGATTTTGATTTAAAATGTCCTGGTATTTCAAAGCGTTCATGATGCCATGCACCCTAACAAGGTTCCCAGGGCCTCTGGAAGAGAAACAAACACACAGCATCACCGATCTTCCCCCATACTTCACAGTGGGCATGAGGTACTTTTCTGCCAGACCCACTTAGAGTGTTTGTTGCCAGAAAGCTCTATCTTGGTCTCATCTGACCAAAGCACAGGGTCCCAGTTGAAGTCCCAGTACCGCTTAGCGAACTCCAGACGTTTGCGTTTATGATTGTGAGTGAGAAAAGGTTTTTTCCGTGCATGCCTCCCAAACAGCTTGTTGGCATGTAGATAGCACCTGATGGTTGTTTTGGAGACTTTGTAACCCCAAGATGCTACCATTTGTTGCAATTCTTTAACAGTGAGATTTGGAGAACTTTTTATTTCCCTTACTATCCTCCTCACTGGCAAAATAACCTTGCGTCCTCGTCCAGGCTTGTTTACCACTGTTCCAGGTGTTTTAAACTTCTTAATGACTCCCCTGACAGTAGATATGGGCAGGTGCAGGCGAGTGGCTATTTTCTTGTAGCCATTGCCTGACCTGTGAAGGTCGACACACATCTGCCTTACTTGAATGGTGTGTTCCTTTGTCTTTCCCATGTTGAAGAGTGGATAAGAGAAATGGCCTCTGTGTCACGTCATATTTATACCCCAGTGAAACAGGAAGTGATTATTTACTAATTAAATGTTCCTAGATACTCTGATCAACTTTGTAAACTACTGTAGAAATGACAGATATACTTCAATTACATTTAATTCCTAGGAATTGTTAGGGGTGCCAATAATTGTGGAACAGGTGATTTTATGAAAAATAATTATTTCTGAGGGATTTTTTTTTCCCCATAAAAATTCACTTCAGTTGAAGGTTACATTTTTCTACTATTTTCAATGTGAGAGTATGCTTCTGCAATAAAAATTGAATTTATTTTAAAGCTTTTAACACATCTTAACCAAGGGTGCCAATAATAATAATAATAATAATAATATTTGGTGTACATTACCTGGCTTTCTTGTGAGATATTTCATCTTCCGCAGGAACGGGGATCTTCCCTATATGCTCCGTCATCTGCTCATTGTCTAGGTTCATCTAAAACAAAAAAACAATGACAATCACAACTCCTCAGTACAACTCTTAATTGGATTTGCCTTCTAGATATGTCATCATTTTCTTTGCACTTGAATACTGAGAACCATTGGACAAGAGTACTCTGACTACGGAGTACTAGTTGGACTTCTGTGACATATTTTAAACAGCTGTGGCCAGTTTAGAGATAGCACTGCATTTTAATGGATGGTGACAATTCTTTTGTTTGTTCTATACTATAGCACTTTCAGTTTCAAAGGATGCAATGAGTTGACCTGCAAATTGTCAGCTTTGATGGTGTCTTCAATCGTATTAGGTGAACCATGAGAAAATGATTGCACCTTTCGTAAATCCCCCCCCCCATTTTCTGGAGAATCAAAATATATTGGATAGAAATGTAGAATAAAAGAATAACATAATGTAACACAAATTTTGTTCCTGGATAGTGTGTTTATTTCTTTACTGCTTATGATGTGAAAGAATGCCCATTATTCCCCTCAAACTTTGCTTTTGTGACCTGCATAATGAAATTTAGGAATTCACCCATTTTCTATGTAAAAATTCACACATTTTCATTAACATCAGGTCTGAATAAATACAAATTTGAATCAAATTTTATTCCATTTGTAGAATATCAAGTCTTCTGATTCAAGCGAGCAAAAATTGTCAGTCTTCCCTTCTGACAATTCTGAGTTTTTGCAGCGTGCTAGTAGTTAAATGAGCTGCTCAGGCTTGATGTAGATCCCCAACAAGCATGTCAAAATATACCTTGTAGGCTCCATACAGTACATTTTAGCAGATGCTGTCAGAATACGTTTTTCTCATTTCGATAAATTGGACATTAACATTGCAGTATGCATCTGGAGAATGCTTGCAGTTTCTCATCTCTGAAAACTTTTGATATGTCTTTGCTTTCACTTGGGCAGCTAGAACTAAACTGAGGTCGTGAGTGGTGAGCCACTGTATATGTATTACTATGGAAAGATCTATAAAATTAAAAGGTTCTTGAAATTCTCTCAAGTTTAATTAATAATTAATTGGCTGATGTCAGCCATCTTGTTCAAACTTTCATTTTGTTATTGTAGGTTTTCATGGCAAAATTCACCATTATGAAGCATGTAAACTTTAAAGTTGCTCGCACAATTGGTTGAAGAGTTTCAACCATTTTTTTGCTATCCACCAATGAGTGGATTTAAATCTAATTCATGTCATGAAGTTGCATAGCCTGTAGATGTGAAATCTCAAGTTTGGCAATGATTGGACATTGCATTTAGGAGTTGCAGCTCTGTGTGTCAATTTAGGCTATGCCCTTAAATTTTGTGTGAATTGATCTCACTATCTCGGAGGAGATAAAAATGAAAGGTTTCACTGACAATTCAAAATGGTGGAAGGTTTGCAAATGTAAAAATGCGTGTGGCTTGCATTGATTGACTCGTCTTGACCCACAGAATCTAACAAAAACTAATTTTGTTGGTTAGCTCACAAAATGGATCAGGTCACCAGCTGCTGGGCCAATGGCCGTAGGCACGACCCTGCTGGGATCACTGTGGACAGTGAGTAGGAGCAGGTCAACAGCTGCTGGGCCAGAGGCCGTAGGCACGGCCCCACTGGGACTGCTGTAAGTAGTAAGATGGAGCAGGTTGCCAGCTGCTGGGCCAGTGGCCATAGGCACGACCTCGCTGGGATTGTTGAGATCACTAAGTTTTGGGAGGAGCCTTGTGATCTTCAGGATAGAATTTAGGAAATATTCATTTATTTTAACTGCCAGGGTAACTGGTTCTGACACCAGCTCCTCACCGAATTTAAGTTGAAATATCTTATTTTCCTGTTTTTTTTGCCGGCCAGTCAATTTATTAAAGTTTTCCCAGATTAGTTTACCATTTCCTTTCTCGTTATCTTTGACAGACATAAAAAATTTTGCTTTAGCTAAGCGTATAATCTGTATGACCTTATTTCTCATCAAGGTAAAATTCCGTCTATCTGATGTCATACCAGATTTCACCGATATTTTCAATAGTTGGTCCCTTCACACCATGAGTTTTTTACACTCGCTGTTGATCCAGGGTAAGGAATATCCCTTTTTCCTATGACCTCCCTTCCTCATGAATGGAGCCATGGCTGCTGTAATGGATGAGTGGAAAGAATCACAGGCTTTATTAAATGTTTTCACAGGAAAAGTTTTGGACCAGTCATGACTTTTCAGGGCCTCAGCAAGGTTTGGCTCTCGGTTCTTAGGGATATAACTTTGACTATGACTTGAGAGAATAGTATTGAACCCTTTTTTGGTGAGTTTTCTGGAAATAAAAATTGCGCCATGGTCAGATAAACCAGTCAATAAGTTATGAGTCTTGATGATTCTTTCTGGTTTATTAGAGAAGACCAGATTTATTTGTGTTCTTGCACGATTTGTAATCCTAGCTGGAGCGTTAATTAATTGAGTGAGGTTGTAGTGATTTGTTTGAGGTTTTTCCTGTCCTTTTTGCTGTCCCAGTTTACATTAAAATCCCCCAGAATAACAATTTCTTTCTTAAAGACATTACTCTGTCTGATGCCAATGAGAACCAACATAAACAACAGCTTCACAAAGTTAAGATGAGCCACAAGCCAAGTCTCAGCAATAGAACTCCGACAGTATATGACCTGAGAAAAGCTGGAACTGAAGATAGTGGCGCACAGTCAGAGAAAGAGGAAATCAACGATCTCCAAAAGGGTGATCATGTCAAAAGAAACAGCCAAATATACAAGCTCGACCCTATTCTTCAAGATGGAATTCTTAGAGTTGGCGAAAGACTCAGTTGAGTGGCTATGACTGAAGAATCCAAACACCCGGCCATCCTGAGTAAAGACCAATGGGTGTAAGAGCTCATCCTACAAAAGATTCACCAAGAAGTGGGTCACAGTAAATACAACCATGTTCTTTCCAGGTTGCGTTTAAAATACTGGATTCCCAGTGCCAGTGCAACAATCAAAAGTGTCCTGTCAAGGTGCCTTGTGTGTCAGCCACTACATGGATCTTCTTGGCAACAAAAGATGGCAGACCTGCCACAAAGCAGAGTCATATCAGAGCAACCTCCCTTTAGTAGAACTGGTGTGGACTGTTTTTGGTCCTTTTGAAGTCAAGCGTGGAAAATCTGTGAAGAGATATGGCGTCATCTTTACCTGCTTAGCGATTCGAGCTGTCCACATAGAGGTAGCAGCATCCCAAGACACTGATTCATTCATTAATGCTCTCCGCCGATTCATTGCAAGAACAGGTCAAGTTGTAGAACTGCGTTCAGACAACGGGACCAATTACGTTGGGGCAGAGCAGGAGCTCAAGAAAGCCATCCAAGAGTGGAACACGTCCAAAATAGAGGACAACTTGCTTCAGCGAGGTATTAAGTGGATTTTTAATATCCAAACTGCCTCTCACCAAGGAGGAGTATGGGAGCGCTTAATGCGGTCAGTCAGAAATATTCTCAATGCTACCTTAAAGACACAGACTCTGGATGAGGAGTGCTTTAAAACGTTTCTTTGAGAGACTGAGGCCATCCTAAACAGTTGGCCTACTACTACACCCTTCAGTGACCCAAACGACCTAGAGGCGCTCACCCCAAACCACCTCCTACTACAACCCCAATTCCAAAACGGTTGGGACAAAGTGTAAATTGTGAATAAAATCAAAACAAAATTACTTTCAAATCACACCAGCTAGTATTTTATTCACAATAGAACAGAGTTAACATAACAAATGTTGAAAATGAAAAATTTTACAATTTTATCCACAAAATGAGCTCATTTCAAATTTGATGGCTGCTACAGGTCTCAATAAAGTGCATGTTTACCATGGTGTAGCATCCACTCTTCTTTTTAACACAGAGTGGAGGCGTCTGGAAATTGAGGAGACAAGTTTCTCGAGTTTAGCCATTAGAATTTGATCCCACTCTTGTTTAATACAGGCTTCCAGCTGCTGGAGAGTTTTGGGTCTCCTTTTATGGACTTTTCATTCAATTATGCTCCAAATGTTCTCAATCAGTGAAAGATCAGCATTGCAGGCAGACCAGTTCAGCACACGGACTCTTCTGCTACAAAGTCTTGCTGTAATAATAGCTTCAATGTGTTGTTTTGCATTGTCCTGCTGAAATACACAAGGCCTTCCCTGGAATAGATGTCGTCTGAAGGGGATCATATGTTGCTCTAAAACCTTAATTTACCTTTCAACATTCATGGTGCTTTTTAAAACATGCAAGTGTCCCACACCATATGCACTAATGCATCCCCATACCATCAAAGATGCTGGCTTTTGAAGTGAACGCTGATAACAGGAGGGGTGGTCTTTCTCCTCTTTAGTCCGGAGGACATGACGCCCATGATTTCCAACAAGAATGTCAAATTTGGACTCATCTGACTACAGGACACAGTACATTTTAAATCACCCTTGGCCCACAGAACATGGTGGCGCTTCTGGATCATGCTCAACAATGGCTTCCTTTTGGCATGATAGAGTTTTAGGTGGCATCTGTGAATGGCATGGCGGATTGTGTTTATAGACAGTGGTTTATTGAAGTATTCCTGGGCCCATTTAGTAATGTCAATGACAGAATCATGCCGGTGAGTGATGCAGTGGCGTCTCAGGGCCCAAAGATAATGGGCATCCAGTAAAGGTCTTCGGCCTTGTCCCTTACGCAGCTTTTTACAGTTTCTCTGACTCTTTTGATGATGTTATCCACTGTGAATGATGAGACCTTCAAACCTTTGCCATTTGACATTGAGGAACATTGTTTTTAAAGTATGCCACAATTTTTCTCTTAGACATCCCTTTTATAGCCAATCATGTTACAAACCTGATGCTAGTTAAGGTAATTACGTGCTAAATGTTCTTTCAGCTGAATCTCTTATATATTAATTGCTTTTTCAGCCCCTTTTTTTTTTTGCCTGTGTCCCAACTTTTCTGAGACCTGTTGCAGCCAGAAATTTTAAAATCAGGTCCGATAACATTTCAAATGTTGAAACTGTGTTCTATTGTAAACAACATATTGGCTCACGTGATCTGAAAGTCATTGCATTTTGATTTTATTCACAATTTACACTTCGTCCTAACCATTTCAGAATTGGGGTTGTAAATCAGTCAGTAAATTTTTCTGAGATGATGGGGTGCAAACTTTCCGAAGTTTTTCCACTTGGCATGGAATGATACGCTCTAATTCTTATAGCCAATGATGTTCACATTTTCCCAGATTTAGCTGCTCCACAGGGTCCGGCTTAAACCAAGTGTCACCCGGGACCTGTAATGCCAAGCAACTTCAGCATACCCAGGGTATCTTTTCATTATCCGTTGTCACTTCTCCAAAGGAGAGCAATCAAGCCAAGTGGTCACATCAAGACGGTTGTCAACTTGATAAGTCAATGCTGGTTTTCCCCATTTAAACATAGGGTTTGAAATTTGTGGTAGTCAGCTAGTCCGCACACTAGTGGAAATTACAACGGACGACTAAACTTGTCCTCAAACTAGTCCAAGTGTCTCGTAAAATATTGTCAACCTACAATACATTGTAAATATTGTACTTGTATTGCCACATTGCGAACAAAGGTCAACTTCCGGACAGATTCTAAAATACATGGCATAGTTTGATATCACTGTCACCTTATAATTATGTTTCCGATGATTGTCTTTATGATCACTCAGTCACCTACCTGACACAGTCACCTGACACAGATTAAATATAAAAATAATGATGACAACAATGATTTCCAGATGTGCCATTTGTACAAAAAATTGCAAATTATTGTGTGACTGTTGAGGTCCGGACTGTCCCGTGGTGTAATTCAAGGATCGACCGACGATAGACTAAACGAACAGAACACTGCTTACATTTTCAGAATGTAAAAAATTAGTGATTCAGAGTAAATCAGAGAATGATCTAAACTCTTAAGTGATGTGTGGACTTTCAAGGTCAAATGCACAGGTTTTAACCTCAATGAAATTTTGATGATGGGTGATGCAAACTGAATACGAAGCATGAAATTTCGCTGCAATACCTACTGGTAAAGAAGTCATTTGGAATATTTTGTGTATTTTTCACAGCTCCAAAAGTTCAACCTTTCTTCCGGACCCTCTTGGAAACTATTTCTGCCTGACATTACACGCGTCAAACGGAGACTTGACGACAACAGACTGAACAGAGTTTTTTTCTTCTTCTTTGATAACAGAAAAAGCATTGGTCTTTATCCATGTCATTAATTTTTTAAAAATCTGAATTTCATCTCCTGTATTTGCCTTTTCCCCCCAAATTTCTGTTGAAGGCAATACTGGCTATAGGGTACCATTTTTAGAAAAGTGAAACTTGTAAACACAAACCTACAGCGTTTCATGAGAATTTCATGATTGCAATTAAGCAAACTGAACATTAATTGTCCAGTCGTCTTTCTGATAACTCATTCAGTTATCTTTGAGTGTATATGCTTTCAGTGGCGTAGCCAGAACTGAAAATTGGCAGTGCCCAGAACATCCTTTTACAACAATTATTAGTCCCGGCTAGTTCTTTATCATTTTCTTTCATTTTCCAATATCAATAATAATGCATTGGCAATCAAAGATATGGTTTCTCTCTCCATGTGATCTATCGACAAATAAGTAATTGGCCAAACACGGAACTGAAAAATAATTTCTTCAAAAAAGAGCCTATGCTTTCCAAAGACAAACTGCTCTGAAACTTCTAATAGAAATAATAATAATGCATCAGTTTTATATAGCGCTTTTCTGGGTACTCAAAGATGCTTCACAATGGATACATTATTCATTCACTCACACATTCACGCTCTGATGGTGGTAAACTATGTTTTTCTAGCCACAGCTCCCCTAGGGCAGGCTGACAGAGGCGTGGCTGCCAGTATGCGCCTACGGCCCCTCCGACCAACCACCAAACATTCACACACAGCCATACAGGAGTGTTCCTATATTACATGTTTTTGTGGGTGGGGGAACCCGGAGTACCCGGAGGGACCCTGTGCTACCTGGGCAATTCCACGGTAACGGAATTGCGATCAAGAGTAATATATTCCATTATTTTTGCCTTTACTTTGACAGGCATTTCTCTAAAATCTGGCAATGATAGGCAATAGGTTTAAGCTTAAGTTAGTGGCCGAGGATGTTGACCAGGCCATGGTAAGTTGATATTGACTTTTATGTTCACAGACATTTTGTAGGATGCCATTTATGAGAAAGAAATAGCGGTAACGGAATTACAAAATGGTAAGGGAATTACATTTTCTGATAATCTAAATTTATTATACTCAAAACAAAAGAGCAATTAAATATAGCCGCAAGTAGCAATAACTGGGTTCAAGCCAAGAAAGACCATTAGCAGTTGAAAGCTTTAACAGCTTAATTAACAAGCGTTGCCACTAAACGTGGTCATGTCCCCCGCCAGGTGATGGAAATCGACTGGGGTCAGCGAATCACAAAATTACACATTTAAGCCAAAGATCAATAAAATCAGTCAAAGTGTTCTTGAGATTTCATGTTCACAACAAACGGGACGTGACAGATGGAGCTGAGTACTATGTCCCCTGACCCTAATACATCTTGACCCCAAAGATGAATGGAATCTGTCGAACCGTTCTTGATTCTTGAGATATCATGTTGACAAGGTATTTGTAAGAGGTCAAATGGTCGTAATTACCTTGAGAATAATGGAAAGGTCATGTAAATCGAGTGGGCTGTGAGCACTTTCCTAATACACCTCGACACCAAAGATGAATGGAATCAGTCAAACCATTCTTGAGATATTGCGTTCACAACAAACGGGACATGACAAACGGACGGACAGACGGAGATGAATACTATGTCCCTCGGCCAGAATACACCTTGACACCAAAGATGAATGAAATCAGTCAAACCGTTCTTGAGACATCGTGTTCACAACAAACGGGACATGATGGACGGGCAGACAGAGTTGAATACTATGTCCCCCGCCCCAAACACACCTTGACACCAAAGATGAATGGAATCAGTCAAACCATTCTTGAGATATCACGTTCACAACAAACGGGAAGGGACGGACAGACGAACGGCCAGGCGAATGGATGGAGCTGAATACTATGTCCCCCGCCCCGAAAACACCTTGACATCAAAGATGAATGGAATCGGTCAAAACGTTCTTGAGATATCATGTTGAAAAGGAATTTGTAAGTGGTCAAATGATCGTAATGACCTTGAGAATAATGCCAAGGTCACAGAAATCGACTGGGGTAGGCGTATCACACCAAAATACCTTAATACCAAAGATGAATGGAATCGGTCAAACCGTTCTTGAGATATCGCGTTCAGAATAAACGGGACATGACGGACAGCCGGACAGAGCTGAATACTATGTCCCCCGCTCCGCTCGCTATCGTGGCGGCGGGGGACAAAAACCACTTGAAGAGTGTGTTGCAGGTATATATTTGGACCAATTTTGCCAGTGTAATGATTGAACCAACAACTTATGATGTATAGTCTGGTTTGTGTTATGTTAGGCTATTTTGTGCATTTATGGCGCCCCCTACTGGGCGATTTGATTGAAACTTTCAGGCTATGTTTCAGGTTCTTATGAGGACATACAGCGCTCTCCATAATTATTGGCACCCATGGTTAAGATGTGTTAAAAGCTTTAAAATAAATTTAATTTTTATTGCAGAAGTGCATACTCTCACACTGAAAATAGAAGAAAAATAAAATTCACTTGAGTTAAAGGTTATAAGGGGAAAAAAATTCCTGACCAAGAAATAATTTCTTTTCATAAAATGACCTGTTCCCAATTATTGGCACCATTCCTGGGAAATAAATGTACAAAACCCAAAACCAGTGAAGTTGGCACGTTATGTAAATCGTAGATAAAAACAGAATACAATGATTTGCAAATCCTTTTCAACTTATATTCAATTGAATACACTGCAAAGACAAGATGTTTAATGTTGAAACTGAGAAACTTTTTTTTTTCTTTGCAAATAATCATTAACTTAGAATTTAAAGGCAGCAACACATTGCAAAAAAGTGGGCACAGGGGCCTTTTAACCACTGTGTTACATCGCCTTTCCTTTTAACGACACCCAGTAAACGTTTGGGAACTGAGGAGGACAATTTTTGAAGCTTTTCAGGTGGAACTCTTTCCCATTCTTGCTTGATGTACAGCTTAAGTTGTTCAACAGTCCGGGGTCTCCGTTGCCGTATTTTACGCTTCATAATGCGCCACACATTTTCAATGGGAGACAGGTCTGGTCTACAGGCAGGCCAGTCTAGTAACCGCACTCTTTTACTACGGAGCCATGCTGTTGTAACACGTGCAGAATGTGGCTTGGCATCGTCTTGCTGAAATAAGCAGGGGCGTCCATGAAAAAGACGTTGCTTGGATGGCAACATATGTTGCTCCAAAACCTGTATGTACCTTTCAGCATTAATGGTGCCTTCACATATGAGTAAGTTGCCCATGCCTTGGGCACTAATACACCCTCATACCATCACAGATGCTGGCTTTTGAACTTTGCGCCTATAACAGTCCGGATGGTTCTTTTCCTCTTTGGTCCGGAGGACACAACGTCCAGTTTCCAAAACAATTTGAAATGTGGACTCGTCAGACCACAGAACACTTTTCCACTTTGCATCAGTCCATCCTAAATGAGCTTGGGCCCAGCGAAGCCGGCGGCGTTTCTGGGTGCTGTTGATAAATGGCTTTCGCTTTGCATTGTAGAGTTTTAACTTGCACTTGCAGATGTAGCGACGAACTGTAGTTACTGACAGTGGTTTTCTGAAGTGTTCCTGAGCCCATGTGGTGATGTCCTTTACACACTGATGTCGGTTTTTGATGCAGTACCACCAGAGGGATCGAAGATCACAGGAATTCAATGTTGGTTTTCGGCCTTGTCGCTTACGTGCAGTGATTTCTCCAGGTTCTCTGAACCTTTTGACGATATTACGGACCGTAGATGATGAAATCCCAAAATTTCTTGCAATAGCTCATTAAGGAATGTTGTTTTTAAACTTCGACAATCAGCTCACACATTTGTTCACTATGTGGTGACCCTCACCCCATCCTTGTTTGTGAATGGCTGAGCATTTCATGGAAGCTGCTTTTATACCCAATCAAGGCACCCACCTGTTCCAAATTAGCCCGTTCACCTGTGGGATGTTCCAAATAAGTGTTTGATGAGCATTCCTCAAGTCTGTCTTTTTTGCCACTTGTGCCAGCTTTTTTGAAACATGTTGCAGGCATCAAATTCCACATGAGCTAATATTTGCAAAAAATTACAAAGTTTACCTGTTCGAACATTAAGTAACTTGTCTTTGCAGTGTATTCAATTGAATATAGGTTGAAAAGGATTTGCAAATCATTGTATTTTGTTTTTATTTACGATTTACACAACATGCCAACTTCACTAGTTTTGGGATTTGTAATTGAAGTATTTCTGTCATTTCTACAGTAGTTTACAAAGTTGTTCAGGGATCTCGAAAAAACATTTCTGAAGAAAAACATTTCGAAAGAAGAAAAACATTGCGAAAACATTTCTGATTAAATAATAATAATAATAATCATAATAATAAAAATAATAATAAAAATAAACCAGCACAAAAACAATCGGTTATTACGGGCTTGAACCCCTAATAATATTATTATTATTATTATTATTAATTGCACAAAAACAATAGGGTTTCAGCCCTACGGGCTTGAACCCCTAATTATAAGAATAATAAGAAGAAACGAGCACAAAAACAAAAGGGTTTGAGCCCTTCGGGCTTGAACCCCTAAAAATTGGTATCATAAATGATGTTTGTTGCTGACCTCCTGTTGAACCAAAATTTTGATCAACAAGTTCGGGCAAAAGGACAAGCAATACATGATATTGATGAAAATAACTCATTTCTGAACCAAAATGTGAGCCTATAATGAATATCAGAGGTCTATGCACGAAAATAGTTGTTCTTTCAATGACTGTTTACTTTGTAACACTGTTCCAGCATCATTCAATGGGTAAATATTGTGAGTAATGAAGTCGGTAGCGGAATTATGGCAACACAGCCAAAGTCCAAAGCACTGTCCAAATCTCAAATGTGTCATTGCTTGCAATATCTATATTCTTTCTAACTTTTCTCAGTCATGAATGGAAGTCTCTTCTTGTTGTTTTCATTACTTTTCCGATCATTTCCAGGCCTATAGCTGTTCTTTTCCTGGCACTTTATACTAGGGCAGATGCCATAGTAACACTTCAAGACACTATTTTTTTATGTTTATTTTATTTGAACGGACACTTTATCATGCCTGCTAATGGTGGAGGGGCTAGACCACTCAGAACCTTAAAGATTAGGCAAACATCCAAAAACAGCTGAAAAAATCATGAACCTTGATAGTTATGCTTATTCACAATTTTACAATAATGGTAATCGATCAGTTTTTTATCTAGCGTTGAAAGTGTTCTCTTGAAGAGAGACTTGATTGGTTTTAAAGTACTCTCGGATGTATGTGACCATGTTGACCTTTTCCGGCACCATAGTAAGGAAAGGTCGTATATGCTTGAAATTTGATTAATTAAATTTTATTCTGTTTTTGACTTTCTTAACATGCTGCTTAAAATTAAGATTAGAATCAAAGATTACCCCGAGATACTTAAAATGTTCATCCACTTCAAGTCTCTCTCCACCCACCATGACTGATGGTTGCTGTCCCTCTGTTGGCTGTTGGGAGAACAACATTCAGACAGTTTTTTTGTATTCAGATATAGACAACAGTTTTGAAGCCAACGGGACACTGGTACCAAGGCGCCTGAAAGTATTGCAGCAGCTTCTTGGATTGAGCTGGCATGACAATATAATACAGCATCATCAGCATATAGTTGCATTTTAATGTTTCTACAGACGTCTGGTAAGTTATTGACATACAGGCTGAATAAAACGGGGCCCAATATTGAGCCCTGTGGTACTCCAGCAGAACAAGTGAGATATGAAGATAATGAATCACCAATTTGAACTGCCTGTTTTCTACCTGACAGGTGTGATTTCATCCAATTGAGGGCACTATTTGCGAAATTAAAATAAGTTAATTTGGCAATAAGTAAGTCATGGTGTCAAAAGCACGCTTTAAATCTAAAAATACTGCATCTACAAAGCCGTCCTGATCCAGCAGCCTTTTAAATTTTCTAGAAAATAGCAAGCAGCCATCTGAGTGAAATTTCCAGAATCCAAACTGCATTGGATGAAGAGTAGCATAATCATTATTTAAGTGTTCTGTTAGGTGAATAATAATCCATTTCTCTGGTACTTTGTAAATTATGGGTAAATATTTATTGGTCGATAGTTTTCAGATTTTGTCTCATCTCCACCCTTAAAGACTGGGGTGGCCCAAGCAATCTTCCATGTTCATGGTACTATACCTTGTTTTATGGATAGATTCACAAGATGTACTTGTGGCTCAGCAAGAGCCTCTTTATGGGTCTTCAAAAAGTCACTAGTAAGACCAAATGTATCTCTGGCCTTTGAACTTTTTAAGGATGAAATTATTTTTAATACCTCCGGGACAGATATTTCTTCTATACTAAACATTGGTTTGCTTGTATCAACAGGATTTTGAGGAATCTGTGAGCATTTAAAAAGTGCTTTGTCAGTTCCTCAACTGAGCGAATGAAAAATCATTTACAAGTTCATTTACAATGGTGTCTAGATTGTTAGTTAGCTCACCATTTTCCTGGAGCTGTAGATCACTGAGATAGTTAGACTTGTCCCTTCTCAATAATTTATTTACATTGTTCCATATTAGCTTTCCATTACCATTTGACCGTGTTATCATCTCAATATAGAACTCGGCTTTCGATTTGAGAGTCATATTCACGACTTTGTTTCGTAGCGATGTCAAAATTTGTCGGTCACTTGCAGTTTTTGTTGTTAGAGATTGCTTTAAGGCGTAATCTCGGTTTTTCATTAATTTTATAATTTCATTGTTCAACCAGGGCAGATCATTTTTATCTTGCTTGGATTTTCCTTTTTTTTGTGAAATGCGTTACAATGTCATTTACCTTTTTAATGAAACTATCTGAGCTGGTCTCGACAAGATTATTTTCTAGAGTATTAGACCAATCTATATTTTTGATTTCCTCATTCAGGAGTTGTCGCTGGCTTTAGGGTATGAAATAGTATTGTTGACGTCTAGTGAATGCCATTAAGAGCTTCATCTTGATTTGCCTTGAACACAGGATAAAATTGTGATCAGACAAGCCAGATAATAGATTAAAAATCTTGGAAAATCTTTCAAGTTTATTAGTAAATATTAGATCAATTGTTGTATTTGACATATTTGCTATTCTTGTTGGTCCTCTTTATAATTTGTGTCAAATTGTACTTGTCTGTAAGCTGCTTAATTAAATTTTTTTCCTATCTGACTTGATGCCCCAATTGATATTAAAATCACCAAGAAGGATGATTTCCTTTTTGGAGCTACAATGATTTAAAATTGTCCAAAGATGGTCGTTAAAAGACATCCTTTGCAGAAGGAGGTCGATACACACAAATCACAATAAAAGACATTGTAGAACAAAGTGATATATTTAGACAAATACACTCAGCATTAACTTCTTTAGGCCACCTTATTAGTTCACATTTAAGCTTATCTCTGACATAGATTAATATTCCCCCTCCTCGCCCTATTTCTCTGTCTTTTCTAAATACATTATATCCTGGAATACTGATAGCTGCTGTAGATGATGAATGTGTCAACCAACTTTCAGATATTCCAAGTATATCAATATTATAGTCACTCGATAAATGTTCCATTTGCTCTGTTTTGAGCTTACATAACAGATAACGTATTCACTATCATTTTTGTATTCATTTATTTTCTATTGACTTCCGTGCACCAAACTTGGTAGCTAAGCAAGCAAACTAACATTAGCTAGGTAGCTGGCTAATTTACTAGAAAGGCTTAGCTAGCTAGTCTCACTCAGGACAGAAGTAAACACTGTTTTAGTTGACGCTCTCCATAGCGACCAGGAGCTCCTCCATTGTGTTGATATCTAAAATGCAGTGCTTTTCTCCGTTGCATTTGCTTTTAAGGTTTGCGTGTTTTTGGCTTTGCATCGTTTCCGTTTTTGCAGCGCGTTTCTCCAGTTGGAGATGGTTTGGGCTGTTGCAATGGGTATGTGTTGACATGGATACGCAGCGTTTTACTTTTGCATTTGCTTTGGCGGTTTAAGTGTTTTTGCATTTGCATCATTTCCGTTTTCGCAGCATATTTCTCCAATTGGAGATGTTTTTGGCCGTTGCAGCGCGTTGGCCCCTGTCAGCCACCGCACCAAAGTGCTGTACAGGATGTACAATTTAGAAAAGAAAAATTAAATCAATAAGACACTCAATAAAATGACATGAATAGATAGATGGGACATATGTAAGCTCAATACATCCTAAAAACATTACACCATGCAACAATCAAGGTCAAGTTGTGTTAAAAGCCAGTGCAAGAAAGTGCATCTTTAAGAGTGATTTAAAGTGCGGTAGTGAGTCACCTGATCGGATGTGCAGAGGAAGAGCGTTCCACAGTGTAGGACCTGCCACAGAGAAGGCTCTATCAGCTCTAATTTTCAATTTAGAGTGTGGAACATCTAAGAACCGCTTATTAGTGGACCTCATTGTTCTGGATGGTTTGTAATTGGTTAGTGACTCTGACAGATAAGTAGCAAGACCATGAAGAGATTTAAAAACCAATAATAAAATTTTAAACAGGATCCTGTAAATGACAGGAAGCCAGTGGAGTGAGGCTTGCTCTGGAGCAATGTGATTGCACCATTTTTTACCAGTTAAAAAACATGCAGTTGCATTTTGGACCATCTGCAGATGGCTTATTAAAGCCTGGTTCAAGCCAAGATCAAGAGTTGCAATAGTCAAGCAGTGATGAAATGAGTACATTTATAAGCCGTTCAAAATTGTTAACAGGAAGATATGGCTTGAATTTGGCGAGGGCCCTCAGCTGAAAAAGCTAGCTTTGACTACCGCACAGATTTGCTAATCCAATTTGAAAGAATTGTCAAATAGAACTCCAAGATTTCTCACACATGGGAAAATGAAAGATGATAAAAGACCAAGTGCACTATTGACACCATCTAAAATATCTTGATTACCAAATAAAACTATTTCTCTTTTTTGGTCATTAAGACAAAGGAAATTAAAAGACAACCAGTCTTCAATGTCTTTGAGACAGTTTAACAGGGCTTTAAAAGAACCGCTGATGGGCTTAAGAGGTAGATGTATTTGTAAATCATCAGCAAAGCTATGAAAGGAAATGCCATGCTTTTTAAAAATGGACCCGAGAGGGAGAAGATACAAGGAGAAAAGGACTGGGCCTGAAATTGAGCCTTGAGGCACACCACAGCAGAGGGGAGCCACTTCTGAAAGGTAAGTGTCAAGATAAACAGAGAAGGTCCTTCCTGAAAAAAGTATGAAGTGAACCATTTGTGAACAATACCTTTTATGCAAACACATGTTTCTAGTCGAGAAAGCAGTGTCTGATGGTCAACTGTATCAAAAGCCACAGTCAGATCTAAGATCTAAAAGAGGGCAGCAGAGTTTCCGGAGTCGATGGTTAAAAGAAGATCATTTAAGACTCGTCTCAGTACTATGGCGTGCTTTAAAACCTGATTGAAAATTTTCATAGATATTATTTGATTCAAGGTAGTACTGCAATTGAGAGTAGACCAATTTCTCCAAAACTCTAGCTAAGAATGCAAGTTTAGAAATAGGCAGGTAGTTAGAAAGAGAATTCGGATCAAGGTAATGTTTTTTTTTTTTTTTTTAAAATGCCCCACTTCGAAAAGTTGCCTTAAAATTAATGCGCTTGAAGTTTTTGAAAATCCTTTTACAGAGGTTAATAGACAATGGTTCAGTGCTTTTATATGCAATTGCACATACTCAACAAGTCACGCATGAGTGAGCACAGGCTAAATACGTAAATTGTGATACATCCGTTTTGCGGAAAAAGAGTGCTGGGATAAAAACAGGATCTGAGAGCATAGGAAGCAATATTAGGTATGCCCTATGTTTGTCATAAATTGTCATTACTTTTGAATTAACCCTTTCACGCATCCGCAACATGTCCACCATTTCTTTCCCGGCAGATTTGGGCTCTCGCTCAGCATATTGTACACTGCACGGTGGATCAAAGCACTGTCCCTTCTGAGAACATTGATTTCTGCCGTTGCGAGTTCAAGGCCATCCAGGTCCCTAGGTGGAGTAACATACACTTTTGACTTAAGATGACCCCACGAAAAAAAAAAAAAAAAAAAAGAAAAAGTCAAGAGGGATCAAGTCCGCTGATCTCGGGGGCCACTCCATGTCGCGGAGTAGGGCAATCACTTGTTCCACGAACAGTTCTGTTAGTTGAGCTGAAATGTGTCAAGGGATGTGCTAAGATCAAAGGGTTAAAGCAATTTCCAGAAAATTTTAGGACACTTCAGGGCATACCCATAAATAAATATATTTAGAACACTAGATTGCTGATGATGTCATATTTACATTATCCCAAGTGAAGCAGCCAGCTGCCATATTGATACACCCGACTTCTTCATATAAATGAATGGTTTCCTACGAGGCCCACTTCAAATAAGTCAATATACTTGTTTGAGATGTGCGGCTGTCTTTTGTAGCAATATTCATTTGCTACAATATTCATTCATTTTAAAACGTTTCATGCATAAGTCAACAAAGAAACGCAAATTTGTCACTTTAATTGCGTTTGCTGCTAGCTAGCTAATTATCTGCCCCATTGACTTGGACTCAGTCTCCCCACCGCCTCGTATTCCCACGATGGAGGGGGAGCCCTGCTCCTCGAACGGTGACAGCTAGAGGTTCGAGTCTAGCTGGCCTCCACCAGTTTGTGCACTGTTGTGCCTGAGCGCTGCAACCAATGATCTATAGATAATTCAATATAGATCAGTGGCCGCAACCCGTTTTAGGTGGCGATCTTAAAATCGGACCACTTTTTTAACCTACATGTAAAGCATTTGGATTGTCAGTTAGGCTATACAACATGAAGTATCATGGGTCTATAAATTGAATTTATTAAGGCCGATTTTATTCGTACTTATACGTGGCGAATGCAAAATTTTTTTCTTAGCCAGACTTATAAGCGCGCCAGTTGATAAGCATTCCAGGGTAGCTTATAGAAAGTAGGCCTACCACTTAAAACAAGTTTGGCCAAGAAAAAAAATTTTTGCTTTGGAATGGATACACTTAAAGTGTGGGCAATGGAGAAATGTGCATTATGGCCGCACTTATAAGCGCCTCTAATGCGAATTTCGATCAATTTTTGGGCTTGGACGCACTAAAATAAGTGCGAATAGTCACTTCGATTTATAAATGAATTAAATCAAACTTTCTGCTGCACTCCAGTTTTCCACCTCAACGCTGTTTACCGCAGCAGCAATAGTTTTGCAGCCTTCTGGGCTCCCTTTATGCAACCCTTAAAGCTCTTAAAATATTTTGCTTTTCTCCACCTCGGATGTGATAATTTATATTTCCTCCTCAGTGAAGTTCTTTCTTCTTTGCCGTCTTTCGAGAGTCCATGTCGTAAAGTGGGCAGGACTATGCTTCCCTGAGCATGAATTTATACAGTAGGTGCGTGTCATGTAAATTACGGTGGTTTCAGCAGCCAGATTAATCAACGCCACGGAAGTTCCACATGGAAATTTGAGACGTACACACTTGTAGTAAATCAGACTTGACACCTGGCAACGCTGATGTTTACACCAGAATCTACACCAGATCCTATGCAAGTTTGATAAATGAGAGCCAGTATGAGCACATAAATGATGATACTTAGTTTAACACTGTAAAATAAAAATAAATTTTAACTGTACTAAAAAATGACTTGGAGTTGTATGTGCACATCTCTGCTCTTTATCACTTCTGTCAATAGAGTCAGACCTTGTCCAACAGCAAGATTTTGATGATATAATTGATTATTTCACAAGGAGGAGAGTAAGAAAGGTGCCACTATAGGCAGGGCTGGACTGGTCATCTGGCATACTGCCCAGCGGGCTGATAGACTAATGTAATTAGGGGTCCAAGCAGCGATAGCTGGTGGTGGGCTGCTTGGCCCACAATGCCTGGGTAAATTCTTTTTTGTCTCAGTTCTTAGTCCTACAGCCCTCACTATAAGAAAATATGTTTTTGTGTTAGAGGGTAGGGTGAGCCACAAATGGCCTCGAGGCCATGAGGCCAGGGTGGTGGGGCCTCCAATCGACGCGCTTCAGGGCCTCACAGGACATTGATCCGGTCCTGGAAACATGGCTTGGTTATATCATTCAGGTGTAACTATGATTAAATCAGTCCTGTTCAAAACCTCATAAATGACATAATTTATCTTGCATTTATACCACAAATCAAGATATGCATTTCCCTCTGCTTGTCCATTAAATGAAATCTTGTTTGCAGACATTGCGTTGCGCCAGGTCTCATTCACTGAATGTAAATTGACCTTTATTCGCCATGTAAACAGGAATTTTACACGGAATTTACATTTTAACATGTGTTTAATTAGTGTTTTGAAAATAATTATAAATGGACAAACCACCATTTTAGATCATGCCAATACTTAGCCCAGGATTTCTCTTTGGCTAAGGTACTGAAAGGCTTTGAAATTAAGTTTTTTATTATTTTCTATTAATTATGAAAAAAAAAGTTACTTTCTGTTTTACTGAAAGGCTTGTGTCATCTGTCTCTTATGTTTATTGGCCTGAGTGATTATGAAATAATATTAGAACATAATTGGAGTCAAATTTGCAGAGGAGTCAGTTTCAGTTGTAAAAAATGTGCTTTGCAGGAGTGAAGGCAATACCCCTTAGCTCCAACACACTGAATCAAAGGTGAGGTTGTTTGAGCCAGAGTGGAAGGTACAAAACCTGGATGAGGCACAGCTACCCACCAAGGCAAGTCCACACATGGGCAATTCCAGCTGAAGTGTAATATGACCACTGGAATTTCAAACATGAAATAGCAATACAATATATGCATGGCTGCATTGTTAGTATACTCAGGTGTAAGGTTCAGAAGAAATTGAAGGTCTGAGGCAAACCAAATTTTTTTGGTATGCAGATTAAATAAAAGTTTGACATCATTCACATACTGATGTTGTGAAGAGACTACTTGGTTAGTTGAATTACGAAAAAAAAAATGTTACTGGTTGTTCTGCTAAACTAAGGGCCACGAGTGTGACCTTTGTCGTGAGGGGGCAGGGTGGGCCTCAGTGGGTAGAGGATAGACTTGTAGATTGGTTCCTTAGAAATTGGAAATCAAGAAGGCCTCTTGAATAGAAATGGGTGACATGGCTGAAACAATGTGAATGATCAGTAAAATGCAGTATGGTGAGCCTCCAGATATTTAAAACGTACTTGTAACGCGAGTGACAGGACTTTTATGTGTCAAGGCCCCATTGCAGAAACTTACTGCTGTATTAAGTTGAAATCCTGTTTTTTTTTTTTTTCCAAGTAATGAAGGTTCAAACATATGTAATCATATTTATTCTGTATAACGCATCATTAATCAAGAAGATTGGACCAAACTTCAGTGAAAAAAAAGTCACGCTACTTTTGAGTAATGTGAGTAACGCTTGAAAATCCAGTCTACCAGCATTATGATTGCGGGGTTCATTCCAGGTTTTCTCAAGTAAAGTTGATTATGGTCTGAGGTTGCCACATTGTAGAAGTTTTGTCCTAATACAGTAAAGGTCATGGAGTAACACTGGAATAGCCCACATATGCAAAATTTGTTCCTAACCCAAGGGATTCGAGAGAAACTGCCAGACAAAGTTTCAAAGGTCAAGGCCACTGAGCAAAGGTCAAAGATCATTTGGGTATGAGACCTTGACAGGGCACGGCTACCCACCAAGGCGAATCCACAGATGTAAAATTATGTTCCTAACCCAAGCGGCTAGAGAAATGGCCTGGACAATGGCTGGACACCTGGATGCCGTCCACTCGTCTGCGAAGGGGACAAAAATACCCCTCTGCCCCCAAGTCAGGGCTACGGGGTAATAAAAACCCAAATAAAGATTTGAGATACAGATATACTTGTATTTTGGCAAAATAAATTAAAGAAAAAAGGCTGTCTAGTAAAAGATGGGGAGTTCCAACAAACCTGAATGATTTCAAGTCCAGAGATCTTGTGGAGAAAATATCCTTTTTCTATCAGTGACATATTAAGGGCAGTGTTTGCAGCACATGACCAATTGCAAACATGGAAAAGATGACTGACAGTGGATCGGCATAGTTGACGCAGGAGGACGACGCAGTGATAATAAAACAAATATGAAGAACACAGACGCTTCATACCAGATAAAATTAACACAATTGTTGCTGCAAAATGCAGGAAGGACAGCTGGCAAAAAATTGCTAACTGTGTGAGTACGAACATTAATCGGTTTATAATAACACTGCCTAATCATTAGAACCAAAGTTAATCTCATTATAATACCTTGTGTTTACCAAAAAATTGCCTTTTCCCTTCTCGAAGAGTAAGATCACCTCCTGACCCTGGATCCTATACTATTCAAACTTATTTACTGCAGTCGAGCTCTGGAATAGCACAACTCACGCTTTTACACCAATATCCAAAAGAAGAAAGTCGATTTAACATATTTGATGCGTTTGTTAATTTCATCAAACTATACATCAATGTTCCTTGGATTTCCCATGGAAGGAGGCTGAGCTAGTCGATAGGACTTTGTTCAAATGTTTATGTCAATGAAGATTGCATGGTTCAAATCTTGTCTCATTCATCAACTGTCAACCTTGTCATTTTCAAACTCAAAAAATATGCTCATTTTGCATGTTTGCTTGCGGGGCATATTTCAGGCTTTAATTTTTTGATAAACTGAGTCGACATAAGGGTAAGCAATGCATATTGGTATTACCACATGTCCATACAATATAACGGCAGCAACTGTTTTGGAAAAGATGAGAATGATGAGATGAGATGAGCGCATTGCAAAATCCTTAATTTTAAGTGCAAATTTATCTCCCATTTTCAACAATTTTTAAAATGAATATGAAATATTCCTCAGTGCTTCTGACGGTGATGCCTAAAAGCGAGCAAGGCATAGATGACGTAGAAAAAAAATCTTGAGATTCTCACTGATGCACAAGCAGATACTGACCTCTAAACATTGGACCCGGAGCAGGCAAAATGGGCGTGGTCAGCAAATTTCAATCATGCATATCTTGAAAGCTATTTCACCTTTGTTTCTGAAATTTTGGTATATCACTATTGGTCCTTAGGGCATGGAATGACCCGCTGAGGATTTTCCACGTGAACTTTTGCCACATCTTACAAAGGAAGAAATGCACACTTTTGCCTTCAGTTGACGCATTTTATCTCTCGTCTTTGATCTGTTTCAGTCATTTTTCTTGATATATAAAAGACTTAAAATATCTTTTATCAAGAAAAATGACTGAAACCGATCAAGACTAATAAGCAGTTTCAAGACGTTTATCGCCCTCCTTGTTCTCCGTCCAACGGGCACCACTGAAGAAATGTTTGAAACATAAATGACAGTTGTTGAGTCGTATTCCGAAATTTAATCAAAAGTATTTGGATACAAAATAGAAAAGCAAGTTTATGAATATGGCATCTATCTTTGAAAATTAGTGCCATCTTGCTCCGCACCGAGGAGCACATCAAAGAAACACAGTAACCTGGTGACTCAGAGGCATTATACCATGGTCTGAGTGAATACTTTTTTCTGATTGGCTGGCAGGTATGCATTAAAACCGTGGAACCGCACAGGTAGTTCGGCTATGGTCCTTTCACCATTTGAAATTCATCCACAAGCCAACTTGTAACCCTAGCAACGTTAGACCTGGTATTCGGCTAGGTACAACGATAACCTAGCTGCTCATTTATCTCCAGTAAATTTAGCGGCGTCACATAAGTTGCGTCCTGCGGGGCGGTTAACTATAGGTACTCAAGCAATAATGACCGGAAATATTATATAGGAGCGAAGTAATCAGGCTTTATTCATTAAACGATTGTAATTGTGCACGGTTACAAAGGAAGCTTACGTGTCCACTTCAACTGCTGACAGTTCACTAGCTACGTGCTATGCCAGCAGACTTCAGCTCGCTGACTGCGGAAACCGTCATAAGTTCATTGTAATTGTGGGTAGCAAGTTAGCCACAGTCTGCATAATCGCACATAATGTTTCGTTATGAATAATCTCCATTTCAGCTGGAATCCGTCATCAAATCAGCTGGTAAACGGATGTAAGCGTGTGCAAAAAATTCTTTCACCATGAACGTAAGATGAACTAAGGTAGCTGGTTCAATTTAACTTGGCCTACAGTAGGCTACTGGGTATGAGAAGGCGCGGCAGCTGTTTAATGATTACCAGCTCGTTTTTTTTTTTGTGTAAATGCAAAACTTTTACCAAAGATTTTTCAATGCTGCGAGTTGATATTGCTGGCAATTGACCATGGTGTAAGCAGGATAATTAACTCGAAGATGAGCATCCCACGGTTTTAAAGCACTTTGCGGAGGCAACTACGCGTCGTGCATTAAAACCATGGAATGCACACCTTCTCGTTAATTATCCCTTACATATCTGCTAGGTGATTCCATATGAAATCAAGTGGAGCTCCCAGTGTCATGGTCTTGGATTTCCCTTAATTTTCAGTAGAATGTTTTACTTGGCTCCCAAATGAAGAAATGCCAAGTTTTAGCTCAATACGCTCAGCGGTTTTCATTTTCGGGGGGGTCAAAAAAGTGGACGTGGCCCCCTCAGATGCGGCAAAATGAATTATAGCCATTTTCATGGGGCCATAACTCAAGAGCTAATAAAAATATGGACTTCATTTTTTCAGGAATGATTAATTTTCCATCAGTAAACAATTTACAAGTAAAAGGAACAAAATTAATCCATTCATGGCTATGCTGTCATCATTCAAAAACAGGCAGAACCCAAAATTTGGCATGTTTCAGGTGGCCCTTTCACCCAAACAATGAGAAAATTTCAAAATGTTATGTCTCTTGGTGTAAGTGCACATACTCAGGTCTCCATTGGAACATTGACATCTTGTATATATATTGCAGTTGCTCTGTAGGGGGGCTATTATGACCCATCAATGGGAGTATCCTCCAATTTTTATGGGACCTATATCATTAGAAAGCTCTTTGTCTGTACTTTCATTATTAAAACTGTATTCGAAAGTTTCACTTATGGTTTTTTGTGCACAGTGTGTTTGTACCTTTTTCATACATATTCATTTACAAAATCAGCACATTTCAGAAGACAATGCTCTCTCTACTGAAAATTTTTGGTATTTACTGTACTGTGTCACTCATTAGATGGCACCCCAACCCGATACTCTAATTTGGGGGCAGCACCCACTAATTACAGCACATGGCCTCAAGCGACATTATGGCTTCAACTTCCAATCCTCCGCTTGATCCACTCCCCTGTACTGTTGGAAAAGTCAGCAGGTCTACAGATGACTGTCATCGAAAGACATACAATGCAAGGTAAGTTTCTTACAAATGACGTACCCGGTGAAAGTGGAAGTGCTTGTATAGCCACATTTAGGCCTTAAAAAGGTCACAAACTACGTTGATACCTACCACTATGGACTGCAGACCTGAAGATCAGAAAGTGGTCTTTCCTCAACTGCTTTCATTTTGATTTTCAGAAAACTTTGACTGAAAATGCTTTCTGCCTTTGATCCAAGCCAAGGAATATTTGTGCAAGAAAACCTGCTCATGATGGTGGCACACCAGTGCAGTCTCTTTCTCGAGTTCACTTTGCAGAAGATGCTCATCAATACCAGCGTCTTTGAACCTCAATAAACTGACTCCACTGACTCTTGTAATTAGGAGTTCTTTTTGCAAAGGCTAAAAAGCAGAAAGCATTTTCAGTCAAAGTTCTCTGAAAATCAAAATGAAAGCAGTTGAGGAAAGACCACTTTCTAATCTTCAGCTCAGTTGTTCAGGTCTGCAGTCCATAGTGGTAGGTATCAACATAGTTTGTGAACTGTTTAAGGCCTAAATGTGGCTATATATGTACTTCCACTTTCACCGGGTACGTCATTTGTAAGAAACTTACCTTGCATTGTATGTCTTTCGATGACAGTCATCTGTAGACCTGCTGACTTTTCCAACAGTGCAGGGGAGTGGCTCAAGTGGAGGATTGGAAGTTGAAGCCATAATGTCTCTTGAGGCCATGTGCTTTGATTAGTGGGTGCTGCCCCCAAATTAGAGCATTGGGTCATGGTTCCATCTAATGAGTGACACAGTAAATACCTAAAATTTTCAGCAGAGATTGCAATATCTTCTGAATTGTGTTGATTTTGTAAATGAATATGTATGAAAAAGGTACAAACACTCTGTGCACCAAAACCATACAAAGTGCAACTTTTGGATACAATTTTAACAATGAAAAAATTGAGACACCACTTTTTAAACATTTGTGGTGAAAGTACAGACAAAGAGCTTTCTAATGATATAGGTTCCATAAAAATCAGAGGATATTCCCATCGAGAAAAAAAGGCCCGAAAATGGTTTACCCCCCCGAGACAGGGGGTCATAATTGCCCCCACCACAGAACAACTGCAAAATATATACAAGATAACAATGTTCCAAAGGAGACCCGAGTATGTGCTCTTACACCAGGAAACATAAAACTTTAAAATTTCTCATTCTCTTCGGGTGAAAGGGCCACCTGAACGTGCCAAATTTTGGGTTCTGCCTGTTTTTGAACAACAACAGCAGAGACATGAATGGCTTAATTTTGTTCCCATTACCTGCAAATTGTTCACTTTTGTAAGTTCCAGAAAAAATTCCTGAAAAAAATCCATATCTGAATAAGTTTTTGAGATATGGCCCCATGAAAAAGGCTATAATTCATTTTGCCGCGTCTGAGGGTGCCACGCCCACTTTTTGACCCCAGAGAATATTAAAACTGCTGGGGGTATTGAGATAAAACTTGCCATTTTTTCATTTGGCCCCATTTACAACATTCTATTAAAATTTAAATGAAATCCACGACCATGACACGGGGAAGTTCCTGGAATTTGGTTGACTTCATATGGAACTGACCCCGCTTTCGAATCGACGCAGAAATATTCCGGGCGTGCGCTGTGCGCGCTCGCGCGCTCGCATGCAAACAATTCTCCGACCAGCACTCCGAGTATCCTGGGCAGAACCCTGGGTAAGTAAGTGATGAGTTGGAATGAAAGCCTGCATTCACACCGGCCCTTGCAGGAAAATGTTGTATAGCCCTGCTGTACAGTTTGAAGACAAGTTTGAAACGAAGCTGATGAATTTTCTTCATGGATCATGGAGATCATGGACTACTGTTTGAAAAACCTAACAATTCATTAGGCAATTCAGAGTCAAACCTGTAATAAGTCATGTTAATGTTTTTCTTTTTTTTTAAAGAATTCTAAACACCTGTGATCAGCAACTTAATTTCGAGCTGACTGGTTTTCTCAAATTCTAATTGCATCTGTTTAAAAATGTTGATACCTGAATTTTCTAGCTATGTAAAATAAATAAATAAATAAATAAACGCCACAAGTTTAAGGGTCTTTCATTCTACACAGCAAACGGATATTTCCATAAAATATGTCGCAGAACAGAAAATAACTTTTTCAAACAAGAAATACACCAAAATTACAGCTTAATAAAATCCTATCCCACTGCAATCGTGGTTGGGACAGAGATTGACATCGAGGTCCCAGGACCAAGTTTAGAAATCACCATTTTATTTACTATGGACAAAAACTCCTCGATTTTAAATTGTCCGTCGTCGAAAATAGGCCTAACGATTTGTCCCGGGCTAAGAAAAGTACAGATTTTCCAAAACATAAGGTAAAACTGTAATAATTATGTAGGCTAGGCAATGCTTCAGTTTACTTTGATAACCTCGCGGTGGGTTAGAGCTCATAGCAAATAACTAGGCTAATTAACACGACCAAGCTGCACCTTGAAATTGATTAATATTTAAATCAGCGAATTACGTAGGCCAATGACTTTCCATTAGGTGTCTCCGTTTTTAATCAATGCAATTAACAGAAGCAGTAAATATACGGTGTCTTGAGATAAGGAAGTTTTATGGGTACGGCTGTCGATTTGAAGGAATTAATACAATGCAGGGTTTGAAATTGGGTCTGCCGTACCCGTAGCAACTGCCGAAAATATATCACAGAATATAAATTAAACGAAGTCCAGGCGAGTGTAATTCCACACTGGTTTTCACCGACTAGGCAATGGAATTATTGATTAGCTTGCAAACATAAGATGATTCAATACAACGGTTAATGAATTGTTCACGCAAATTAGTTTATACCTCAGTCACTTGTGAAATGGAAAATAGCCAGTTCCTCCCCCGACAATGTCATAAACGCTAACCGTTGCCGAAGTAGCCCACAAAACATAACGGGAAAACATATATCCTACAGTCCTACTTTGCGAGGTTAGCTTTCATCGATATTCTCAAAAGCCAACTAGCAAGAACAAATGCCTGACCCAAAAATGCGCTTATCAGAATCTAGATAATTATCTTACCACAAGGCCAATTACAGCAATTATGACTCGATTTATTTGTTCAGCATTTAAGTACGTCGGAGCCGCACACCGCGGGAAAACACATAAGCAGAACCATAAATGACTAACACACGTTATCTTCGCGAAACGGAGGGAAATGCTGGAATGACTCACCTCACCGAAAGAACTAAAAGGTTCCTAAGGCGCAGATTAAAGTAAAATTACTGTGTACATGAAATAAATAGGAAATAAAATATCATCTGCAAATAGCTGAGTAAATTATAATAAAAAGAAATTTGATGATCCTTAAACCCCTTGGTCCGCACTAAAATGGCAGCGCAGACAGATCCAATCATTTATGTATTCTCAAGATCCAATACGTCAAACAAATTTCGATGCCGAAGATGCACTGTCGCCGAGGAAAGCCCGCCCATGGAAAATGCAATCCACCTGGGTTGGTCAAAGATCACTCTAGTAACGCCCACATAGCAATTATGGTATTCTCATTGGCGAGAGCAGACCCCTCCGCTTGCACACTTCTGTGCGGAAAATAAGCAGCGCACCTGTCAAAGATGCACTTGCTCGCGAGATGAAGCGAATACAGTGAAAGGAAGAGGCTTAAATTTGCGAGAAGGATTTCCCAAAGCTCACAGAAAAAGTCAGCGATCAGGGGAAAATGAAGAAAAAATAGTGATAATGCATCTGTGTCGTGGAAGCGATGTGCATTGTCGACGGGTTATTTCGAAAATCCTGAGATTACAAAATATAAGAAACATCAGACACCAGAAGAATGGTTTTGGATGATTTTCTTTTCCCTATAGTGCATTTTCGCGGACTGTTCCGTTAGTGGAAACGAATTCAGTTTTGGTGAAATATATTAGCAGAATAGGCTACCACCAAATTTATAGAGACGGCTCAAAAAAATTTAACGAAATTATTTATTTTAAGTGACATCAGGTTCCTTCCCAATTCAAATAAATTTAAGATGTTTAACCAGAAAAACTGTTGGCCCGTGTAACAGCATAACGTTTTTCTCCACTACTAAAAATCGGCAAAATAACCCAAAGTCAAGTGTCGTTTCCGCAGATCAGATAAGAATTATCCCACAAATTTCAGGTATATCTCACATACACCTTCAGTGAGCAGCTTATCCGACGATATAAATGAGACAGCACATGGCAACATGTTACATTATGGCAAACTGTCGAAACAACAAAAATAATTGTCCGCTCAAGTTCAAAACCATTGGGCACACTTCACTCCTGCTCTAGCGTAACTGATTTACCCAGTCAATTCAAACCAAGATCTGTGGGCAATAAGCAAACATGATCATGCATTTCTGAGAATTTCTGAAAGTTCGTTGATATACTGAATAGTATATTTAAGAGTTTGAATTTTTGTTAAGGGCTGACCCCTTTGCGTGTAATCCGGAGGCAGGTAATCACGGAGTTGATGGAGAGCGTCTGCTAAGCTTCTCATCCTCATCTTCTCCCTCTCGCTTGCTTTCATGCGTCGTTTGGTGGGCATCTTAGGCTTGGACGGCCTCTGTGAGGCGCCTGAAGTTTCACAATGTTCTTGTTGCGAGTATTGAAAATTCGGGAACGCAGTGGCATTTGCTGGCAACACCGGTGAAGAGCGCATAGATTCAAAAGACAATTCATGAGACGGACAATGAGAGGATTCTTGACAGCCTTCGGAAGATTTCTCGCAGGACCAATACTCCCAGTTCGTTAGGATCCTTGTGACAAGCATGTCAACGTCACCATCAAAATTCTCGATATTCCCTCCAAGATGAGACATTCCGTGACTAGCCTGTTCCAGTTAACTGACAGAAGCGGTCTGCAGAACTGTTTTCACAAGTGCGATGCTTTAAAGCTAAAAGGCAAATCTCGTAACGGTTTACGATTTCACGGCTCAGGGAAAGTTCAAAGCAAAATCGAGTGTCAAAATCCAAGATTCCCGAAAGCCAGCGTTCGTTGTCACCTTGACGCGAACAGCTTATACACAATTTATGTGCGACAGAAAAAAAAATATTACGTTTACTTCTGATGGAAGCTTTTTAAAGCTTTTTAATTCGGCAGGACCACAATTATCAGTTCGATGTGAACAGACCACTTAAGAAAATAGTGTCAGTACATTTGGCCTTTTTACATGCTGGCTGTGTTCCCATCTGGACAGGTCCCATGAGCCACTGCTTGATCGAAGCATTGAATTTGAGCCGACAGCTCTGGAAAACATAGCCCAAAACAAAATTAGTGGAATCCCAGGAGCTCACAAATCAAACTTTGGGAAGGCGGTCAGCTCGGGGGGATTTTTCTAATTTTAGACTATTTCCCACCAAGCGCCAGAAAAACTTCAGTCAAATGAGGTGAAGGATCTGGACTTACTCGGGGTTAATGACGTCATCATAATTTAAGCAAAGTACCGTTTATTCAGCCTAACTGATTGGGGTTTACTGAGGTGACTAGATTAATATGAAAACAAATTTAGGAATTGATAGTTGCATTGGGTTGAGTGAAGACTCCATAACAATCAGTTCACATACAGGGTAATCAGCAGTTAGGACACAATATACACTTTCCAAACAAGCACAGATTAAAAATAAATAATTGATATAAAAAAAAAAAAAACAGTTGAAACCCTCTGACGGCAGTCATGTGGTTCTTCTCTGGCAAATCAGCCAGACCGACTGCGGTGGACTCGTTTCGCTTCATCTTGACTTTCTATCCCGTAAGTCCCAAATCAGCTTGATCTTCATAAAAAATTTCTGAAATGGAAACCTGGAAACACCAGAAAAAGGTCCAACACGAACACGCAGAATGGGGACACTGCTCATAGCGAAGACGGACATGCTTCGGTCAATAAATATACTTTGCTCGCGTGCATGTATTCTGGGCAAGGACAGTACTAGTCCCCATTAAATAGCCTAATCGAGCCATTACCATAGCTCAGTTCAACAGTGCATTAAAACGTACCGGGTGTTCTTGGTAAGGAGAACTTGCATTTCTGTGAAGGCATCATTAATGCTGAAAATCAACACCGAAGTTTAGGAGCAACTTATGCGGCCTTCAAGACGACATCCTTCCCGTGCATAATTTAACAAAACAATATAAAAACTTATTCTGCGCAGATTACAAAGGTATTCTTGCATAAACAGAGGGTGCGGGAGTTGGACTGGCCTGCCTGCAGTCCCATCTTGTCCCCAGTTAAGAACGTGTGGTGCATTTAGTAATCCAAAGGCAAAGTCAAAGATACCATACAGATACGCAACTGAAGACTAGCTTGCAGGAAGGCTGGGACAAAACTACACCTGAAAAAACTTAAACCTGGTGTCTTCTGCCCTTTTATTGTGAAAAGGTACGGCAACATTACAAAGCAATGAAGACCTTTCAATCAAAGTTTTCTAACATTTGTTGTTGAAAACTTAACTGTGTTCATTAAAAAAAATCAAAATTAAAGTAGTAAGACATCATCAAATAAGGTGGCTTTGTTCCCCCCCCCCCCCCCCCCCAATAAAAACAGCTCCAAGATAATTTACAAATCACTGCATTCAGTTTTACTTTTAATATTCCTTCCCCAATTTTTCATATTTGTATTCAATATTTACAAATTAGATATTTAATTTGTGTAATGTATAAATTCATAACACAGGTCAACTTTTCACATAGTGTAACAAAATACAGATAGACAGTATATAGTCATATATCCACAAGTGCATTCAAATCCATGGTGTTTGCATCATATTTATTTTGTTCTGAAAGAACTGAAAAAAAAAAAGTTTTCAGCAACCTAATTTGGAGCTTACTGATTTCAATCAATCATAAATCAATGTTTAATGCAGCTGATTATTGTTACAAGTGGTCATCTTTAATCGATAGGTTGACATTTGTCATTTTAATACTGATGCTTTACCCTTGATGAAGGTGTTGACTCTAATGAAAAAACGGCATTATCTAGTGGTCTAAATGCATGGAGTAGCAATTTTTGTAGTAAGCGTGGTTTAAGAAGTAAGGATTGCATAGTTGATGTGTAGACTAGATTGTCAATCAAAAATAGCCTCAGATTTACACCCATAAATGCATCTGGAAATTCAAGTTGGGGGTTCATATATAATGGCAAAATAATGCTTCAAATGTAAAAAGACAATAGATTTCATTTTTTGTGCATTTAATGGCATATTCATTATTCTATTGAGTGATTCATTTCTTTGCCTCGGATTTTGGTTGTTTCAGTCCTCCACACAAGAGACTTTCAAACTGCAACACAATCTATGAATGCTCCCAAAACCATAATAAAAGATTGAGCAGAAATCAGATTCATCAAGACATTTAATCAAAAGGCTGTATTAATGCAAGCAGTGTCATCCACTGTTGTACATAAGATTTACTTTATTGAACCCCATGGGATAATTTGTCCACCACATTTGACCCATTCTAGTCACTTTGGAGATTGCAGAGTGCAGTGCTCGCAGACACACTCCTTCACGCAACCAAGAGGGGTCATTTATGACCCAGCTGCACAATCTTTTGTGCAGTTTGGACACTTTTAATCATAGCAAGGTTAAGGATGTTGACTTTGTCAATCTACTTCTCGTAAATAAGTTTGTACATTTTTATGAGAATTGACATGTTGTTTCAAGGAGAATGGAAAGTTGCATGACTCCAGAAGGATCTGTTAGACTTCAGACATCACAGTGAAGTTTTTTGTGAATAGCTACTGACTACTACTTTTTTAACCTTTATTTATAAAGGAAGGAAGGAAATTCCATTGAGAACATCTTTCTCTTTTTCAAGGATGCCCTGGGATAAACTCCAGATGAAAAGTTGCAACTGATGAGGGTTAGAGCCCCTGACCAATTTTATTTTAAACAATCCTTGCTTAAGGGCTCAACAGATAAGTTCCTCCCCTCTTCATCTCAAGTCAGAATCCCAAGCTTAATTTGGGGCGTGAACCCGCTACTCATTAGTCAAACAACCTACCACCAGGCTACCCTGCCACCCCTATTAGTATGACTTCATCCTAATTTTTAGTCACTATCCCTTTACAAAGCATCTTACTGTAACTATGATTGTTTTCTAGATTATTTATCTAGTTTAGCATTTTTAAAAATAGTTTTCTGCCCAAAAGAACTTTGAGACTGCGCAGCAACAGGCTGTATGTTTAGACTGTACAATAAAGGATAACACTCTGAGGACACTAACTGCAGGTGTGCAAATAGTTATTGACAAAATGGAACAAAGTTAATGCTATCATGCTTTAGTCTCATTATGACAACATTATGCTGCAATATATAGTGCAATCAAGCAAACCTCGTCTTTTGTTTGTAAAACTTACTCCCATCTGGTGCTATTCCAAAAAAAAAGAAAAAAAAAAGGCAACAAAGAGTGTCTAAATAAATGTCATTTTGTCTGCCTATATGCGTCCTGTAACTTCTATTTGTACTTGAAAGTAATTTTAGACCGCATATTATTTCACTGGAGTGTTTTGGTAAGCATGCCATTCCTCAGGACGGCAGTTAAAACACCATTGGCAAAAATGAGGCCATTCAAAAATTCTGCTCCCATCAAAAATTTAATGTGGTCAAAATGACCACACTGTCATTTGTAAATATAAAATAGCATGCCACTGGAGAGTAAAGCCGGAGCCTTGGTCAGGGGCTCCGGTAAAAGTGCTCCTGTAAAGCATGTTTTTCCATGTGAGGGAAGCCAGAGTACCAGGAGAACACCCTCCGAACATGGGAAGAACACGC
The DNA here is from genome assembly GCA_029721435.1 of Gymnothorax reevesii. NCBI lineage: Eukaryota > Metazoa > Chordata > Actinopteri > Anguilliformes > Muraenidae > Gymnothorax > Gymnothorax reevesii. The sequence continues at coordinate 61,222,910 of CM056576.1, forward strand.
AAAATCCATGCAGAGAGGTCTTGGCCAAAACTGGAACCCAGTACGTCCTTACTGCACGGTGACTGTTATCCCCTGCGCCATCGTGCTGCAATAACACTTTGTGTACATGAGGAGCACTGCCAAAATTCCATAACTTCAAAAAGCCTTTGAAGGCAATTTTTTTTTTCTTTCTGTAGCTTATTGGATCGAACTGGAATGAGGTAATCAGGACAGACAAACATTGATAAAGAAAACAATGACTGATATTAATATCATCAATATCTTGAGCATAGCTTTACCTGCAATATTAAGAGCATTCAAAAATAATTCCCAAAGTAATTCTCTGCATTTGGAACAAATGTGTGAGTACTCCAGAGATAGAGTAAAGTTGAAATGGGGGAATAACGTTTTGAAAATGAACTTCTGGTATATGTTCCAATGTTAGTGATAATCTAAAACTGAGCCTTACCATCTCTGATTTGAAGCCACATTTCTTGGTCAAATTCAATTGGGGAAGATGAAGTCCTCATTTTAATTCCATAAGACTGCAGTATAAAGTTTACCAGAATGTGAAAAATCACAATTGAGTAAATTGTAATTTATCATTTGAATTTAATAGGTCCAATGAAGGAAGGTTTCATCGGTTGAGATTGTGGGAAATTACAAGATGAATTATGTTCTTTGTTCAGGTCAGCTGCACAAAACATGATCAACAAAAAACCAAAAACGCTGTGCAGTTCATCATTAAGACTTGTCAGGTAATGGGAAAGGCAACTCTTTCTTCTACAATTTGCATATTGCATCACCATTGATCTAGGAAGTCCACCACGGATTAGTTAAAACCCAAGATGATAAAATAGGGCAGGTGGAAATACTTACACTTCTGCATGGAAGGAGACACTTAACCCTGAAACGTTAAGATAGGGTTACGACTTTCATCTTCTGCACATTAGCAATTGAATTGAATTGAATGTTGAAAATGTGTGGAGTTGGGCCCTAATCGAATTCACCAATTCAACTGTTCTATAGAACTAAGTAAATCATGTTTATCTACCAATTCATAAAATAACGAACGTGGATCATTTCACCGATTTTTTCCATGTCTGACATGATTCATGTTTTACATCTGAAAAATGAATTACAGTGCTGTATTTACAGTTTTCTGCCCCCTTATTTCCTGGATTTTTCCTTTAGCTGGCCTATCATACTCCTCAGATCATAAAGGACAACTTCATTCAAGACAAAGCCAATGTGAGTATACAAAGAATGAAGCTTACAAATGATCATTTGAAGGAAAAGTTATTTAGCACCAAATAGAGCTGGTGAAGAATTATAGATTAGCTACATATGATAATTACTTGACATTTGTTACCCATGCTAATTGCGTCAAATCAGACTAGAAACACCCAGTCTAGAAAGTGTCAGCCCTGTTGAATCAGAACACCAATTCAAATAGTCTTCACATTGCTGGAAGGGTTCCAAGAGGCTTCATATTGCTGTAATCAAAATAAATTCCAAAAGAAATGAGAAAGCTATTGAATTAAATCAGTCAGGAAAGGGATATAAAGCCATAATTGACAGAAAATCCTGCTTTCTAGCAAAAAACCCGAAGGACAATATCCGATCAGAACAAGTGGTGTGAGATTGCACAAGGCCACCTGATGGTCCACCACCACAACCAAGAGCTTACTGCTGTGGCGATAACAATGCTCCTTCAGAGGAAACACCCCCACCCCCAATAACTCCCGGTGATTTGCCGAAGAGAACAAAGGAGTCCAGTTGAATCGATTCCAAGGTGGCTGCTGAACATCAGCTCCATCATCAGGAATGTACAGCAGAGGATGGAGATGACATTTTGAGGCAGCTGGAGAAATTCAACTTTCCAAAGACAGTGATGGTACTTCTTCACCTCCATTATAGTCGGTCCATTCCTCCTACATCATTGTGGTTCCCCACAGCAACTGCCGCTGCAGAGCAGGGCAGAGAGCACTGGAACATTTGCACTACAGAAATGGTGATCGGTCACCGCAGAATGTCACCGAGACAATAAATAAATAATGTGAGCAAATCTCAGAAGGGGCACCCATCTTCATTTTTTGGCATGAAAATTTTTGCCGTCTCGATCTGCCGTAGGCCTAAAAGAGCTGCACGACATTTCTCTGAATCTGTTGCTCTCCTGGCCGGTACATCAGGCATGGATCTCGGAGTAATGATTTATATGGCATGACCCAGGATGGTTTAAAGCCCACTCAACACATTTGCTGCTTGCTGTAGCTGCCTGGCAAACTCTAGCTCTAGATTTGCAGTCTCTCTCCTGAGAAGGACAATAATATACAGGGTGTTGCAGAAAAAGGTCCAGGCCAAACCAGGCAACCTGTGAATTTGTATTTCCCCAGATCCTGAAAGGAAATCTTCTGACTTAAAAACATTTTTTATTTCATCAAAATAATAAATAATCAAAAGTTATGTCATTTTTTTGTGCAGGTTAGTCACACCCTTCTTCACAAAGTATAATGAATTTGCAGGCACTGGCCTAAGTCAATATCAGCCACACTAAATAATTAATGTGCCCATACAGGCCTTTTTATTGAGGAGGGGAACTTCTATGATAGCATTTTGTCCATGTTTGCACAGTCAGGATGGTTGGTAAATGGTTCATAACTGAGCAACATGTCTTTTTGGTCCAAACGAAGGGAATGACCAGTAGATAATAATTGTTATTGTAAATTAAGCAAAGAAAAAAAAGAATAAAGAATAAAAAAGGAAAAAGAAAGCTGCACCAAAACTGATGTAACGTCTCAAACACTTGACCAATTTTGATGAAATAAAGACAATTATTTATGTAAGAATATTGGATCCAGGGAAATATACATTCTGAGGTTGCCAAGTTTAGAGAGAACATTTTTTTGGGACACCCAGTTTTATGATCAAACGTGCACACAATTATGCTGCCCAAGGTTTTACATGAACGTTAACCCTAATGGTTCTTCTGGTGGAAAACTGATAACCAAACTTTAGCCAAAGTTTAATGTTTTAGCTCATGATTTATAAGAATATTTCGGACGCAATCAATAATAATGATGAAAAAAATACAGTACCATAATGGCAATTCTATTGCATCTTTAACCATACAGTAGTGCTCAAAAGTTTGCGTACCCTAGCTGAATTTGCGAAATGTTGCCATTTATTTTCAAATTATGACTCATCTTGCTCAAAACCTCTTTAAGGATAGTGAAGTCATTTCTCATCACATAGATGTTGGGCTCCTTTTTAAATAATAATAACGGAAATCACCCAAACGGCCGTGATCTTAAGTTTACATACCCTCGAATGTTTGACCTTGTTATATAGACACAAGGTAACACACGCCGGTTTAAATGGCTATTAAAGGTTCCACACCGGTGGCTCTTTAAATTGTAAACTAGTGTCTGTGTATAGTAATTTTTTTAGCTCCCGAGTGGATGCACTGATCGGCCTAGACACGGAGCTTTGGGGAGTGAAAGAAGAACTGTCAAAGGACCTTTGTAACAAGGTAGTTCAACTTTTTAAAGATGGGAAAGGATATCAAAAGATATCCAAAGACTTGAAAATTCCAAGTTCAGTCTATGATTAAGACAGGGGTGTCCAATCTTATCCATAAAGGGCCGGTGTGGGTGCTGGTTTTTGTTAGAGCCCAACACTAACACACCTGATTCTACCGACCAAGGTCCCGATTGAAACCCCTGATTAGTTAATTAGTGGAATCAGCTGCAGTAGTACTGCTGGCGAGGTTTCCTCAAAAACCTGCACCCACACCGGCCCTTTACAAAAAAGATTGGACACCCCTGGATTAAGAGGAGGAAAATGTGTAGATTTGTTGATACCAAGCCAAGGCGAGGTAGCCTGAGAAAGATTTCAGCCCAAACTGCAAGAAGAATTGTTCGGAAAAGGAAAATCCACAAGCTACCTCAAGATAAATACAGGACGCTCTGAAAAAGATGGTGTGGTCATTTCAAGGAGCACAATAAAGAGGTACTTCAACAACAATTAGCTGCAATTTGAAGTAACTATTGTGCCGATCCCACAAAAAATCCTGCTTGAAATATGCCAGACAACACCTTGAGACACCTCACAACTGATGGAATACGGTCATTTGGAGTGACGAGACCAAAATGGAACTTTATGGTCACAATCATAAGCACTACGTTTGGAGAGCAGTCAACACCATTCCCACTGTAAAACATTTTGGTGGCTCTCTGATGTTTTGGGGGGTGTGACAAAGTAGGGAGGCCACACAAAGTCCAGAAATTTTACCATTTTATTGAAGGGAAGGAAAAAGATAATCTGTGTCCAACAGAGGTTGTCCATCAATCAGTCAGTGCGTGTGCAATGCTTGTGAGTCTGAGAATGAATGTTGCATAATGTGCTTGAGAATATAGATGAAACACAAAAAGGAACCCAACGTTGATTCGGATGGCCAGGAGGAGACAGACTGAGGGAAGCCTGCAGGGCCCTTCTGAAGCCTTCTGATCTCAAGCAGCTCAGGTGTGCAGGACAACAGCAGGCAACAGCTCTGCCCAGCAATTACATGTGCACAGAGAGATCAGCCCACAGAGCAGCAAAATACTCCCAATAAGTCACAGGGGTGCGTGCGCTCTAAAGGCACAGGGAATCTCGTGAAAATTGATGGCAAGATGAATGCAGCATGCTATCAGAAAATACTGGCAGACAATTCGCATTCTTCAGCAAGAAAGCTGTGCATGGGACGCACTTTGGGACTTTTCAGCATGATGATGACCCAAAGCACAAGGCCAAGTTGACCTTCCATGTTCGGGAGCGGTAATCACAGTCTCCTGACTTCAATGTCAACGAGCCGCTTTGGGGAGATCTCAAACGTGCAGCTCGCGCAAGACGACCAAATAATTTGCAGGAGCTGGAGGCATTTCGCAAGGGAGAATGGAGAGCTATACCACCTGAGAGAATTAGCGGCCTCATTGATAACCATCACAAAAGACCACAAGGTTATTGATGCTAAAGGGGGTATTACGCAGTATTAAGAGCTAAGGGTATTGCACACTTTTGAACAGTGTTCATTTTTCTTTTTGTCCCTTGCTGCCACGTTTTATTTGATGACTGTGCCATTCTACACAACCTACAGTTGGAGATGAATACAATAAGCCTGGCCATTCATGCCTCTTTAAAAAATGTTACCTATTTTACATATTTAGCCAGGGTATGCAAACTTTTGAGCACAACTGCATAGGTCAACATACGATATACATGGAAGCTCATAAACTATTATGATTCTGGTAAATGTCCCAAAATATACCAAGAGGAATTAAAAATGCATTGAGAATCAATTTATAAAATTTTGTGTAAATAATATAATAAGAAAAAAACAAAGAAAAGGATATTAAAAGCAGAGTATTAGGTCACAAATGGTAAATTCTAACAATTGGGTAAGTAGGTAGACCATGTGCTGACAACAGTCCGATACACAACCCACTCCCCAAATGAGCCGCAAAATGTACAGAGAGCAAAGAAATGTTGTATGCTCTGCTCAACATTAACCCTGACAATAAAAATCCCAGCTTAAAAACTTTGCTTATGAAAAGTCATGATGCCACGAATGAGGAAACAGAACAGAAATCAGGCAATTAGAATGCTAATGGCGGGAATAACAAATGGCCAGAGTTGCAGCACATGCAAGTGGAGACAGACAAGTTCCAACAAAAAATGGCCAAATTGTCAAGAGTGTCACATTATTTTCAGGGGAGGATCATGCCACTTGCTCTGTGCACCTGTGCCCACTCAGAATAAGTAGCGTGTCTATCATCCATCAGGACCATTCCAACATAAGCTCTAAATTAAGAGAAGCCTTCAACCTGGAGATGTCTTCACACCTTAAGAAACCTGATATGGTCGCAGCATCTTCTGGGAACCTCCACAGCGGTCAATGTTGCTGGACAAAAGTGGTCTCTGAGGAGTATTACACGAACACAATGTCGTGCACAAGTATGGTCACCTGTGGCTGCCCAGGGCATATTAAAAATGCACAGGTACACAAATGTAGTCTGGTAAGAGTGAAAGTGTGTGTGGTGAGGCAAGGGTAACAGTCAACATAGCTCTTGCCATCTCAATGTTGGATCAGTTTCGATGATGCAAATATTACAAAACAAATGTAACATTAACTAGCCGACTTGTTATGGCTTAACATTTTTTGCAGTCGCTGGGCTTTCATTCACTGTTCAATCTGTCTTGCCTTCTCAGTACCTACTTATTTGCATGTGGGATTGATGGTTTGAATGACAACAATCTTAAATAAAGGTATGGGAAGGGTGAGAGTCCAGGTGATCAGATGCACTCTGCAAGAGCATGGGCCGAAAGCATGTCTTCATTTCGAAAAGGGGTGTTCACTTAGGATGTGTTTAGCTTTGATATGCGCGAACATGTTGGTGGACGGCAAGCATAACTTCATCACACATGTAATGTGCTGCAAAAGCAAACATATCCAAGGTCTATATGCTCAAGTAGCGCAGGGAAATCTTTATAGCAAATAGCAAATTTTCATTCCACAAATGCATGACTACTGTTCTTATACAAATCTTTACGTACCAAAAGCAAAACTTCATTACATGTGTGTAAGCAGCAAGCATACCTTCACTTGGACTACTGATGTTGGGGTGTATTCATGCTGAATGAGGATGCTAACAAAGTCTTAAATGATCCCCCGCTCCCTAGAAAGACCTAAATCTGGCAACACAAGAATAGCTTCTCCCTCAATGCAGTGAGCCTACAGAGTAGCCACCTGGACAACCAACTAATTTTGACACTACTCATTAAAATGAGCAACATACTCCACCCTGGAGATATGATGCAGTTGTTGCAGCAAATTGAGAAAATAAGTTTCTAGGGCCACAGCTTTCTCACATGGGTGATATTGGTGCTGGATCACCTTTCTCCTTGAATGAAATGAAACGATCATTGAAAAATCTAATTTTTTTTGTAAGCTAATGCCTACCTTATCTTATAATTTGTATGAAACCCTGAAATTATTCAGTGACAACGAAAATATAAATACAAAAATAAGGAGGGGGCACATGTTTTCATGGCACTGTAAAGTCTTCCATTGTGACCCACAACTAAACACCATGCAGTAGCCAACCAATCAAAATCAGTCATGCCGTTTGCATTTATATAATGTGCAAATATCATTAAGAAATCTTTTAAAATCACAAGCGGTGACCTGGAATAGTCGACTATTCGATTCTTCAGAGTCTGATTCGACGATTAACCTCGTAGTCGAATCATCGGACAATGTTATGTGACCAAAATCCTACCATTCTGACTACATGGGGGTGCCCAGGCTATGGAGCAAAAATCTTTGCAAAGAATTTCTTTGTTTTCGTTATAAATAGCCTATTTTCATACAAAATCAGCCTAACTTCTGTTACTAAAGAATTGAAAATGACTCGTGCGTTTAAACGGTAGATTATAACTTACAAAACCCAAAACCAGTGAAGTTGGCACGTAATGTAAATCGTAGATAAAAACAGAATACAATGATTTGCAAATCCTATTCAACTTATATTCAATTGAATACACTGCAAAGACAAGATGTTTAATGTTCAAACTGAGAAACTTTATTATTTTTTTGCAAATAATCATTCACTTAGAATCTAAAGGCAGCAATACATTGCAAAAAAGTTGGCACAGGGGCCTTTTTGCCACTGTGTTACAGCGCCTTTCCTTTTAACGACACTCAGTAAACGTTTGGGAACTGAGGAGACCAATTTTTGAAGCTTTTCAGGTGGAACTCTTTCCCATTCTTGCTTGATGTACAGCTTAAGTTGTTCAACAGTCCGGGGTCTTCGTTGTCGTATTTTACGCTTCATAATGCGCCACACATTTTCAATGGGAGACAGGTCTGTGCTACAGGCAGGCCAGTCTAGTACCCGCACTCTTTTACTACAGAGCCATGCTGTTGTAACACATGCAGAATGTGGTTTGGCATTGTCCTGCTGAAATAAGCAGGGGCGTCCATGAAAAGGACGTTGCTTGGATGGCAACATATGTTGCTCCAAAACTTGTATTTGCCTTTCAGCATTAATGGTGCCTTCACATATGTGTAAGTTGCCCATGCCTTGGGCACTAATACACCCCCATACCATCACAGATGCTGGCTTTTGAACTTTGCGCCTATAACAGTCTGGATGGTTCTTTTCCTCTTTGGTCCGGAAGACACGACGTCCACAGTTTCCAAAAACAATTTGAAATGTGGACTCGTCAGACCACAGAACACTTTTCCACTTTGAATCAGTCCACCTTTGATGAGCTTGGGCCCAGCAAAGCCGGCGAAATTTCTGGGTGCTGTTGATAAATGGCTTTCGCTTTGCATTGTAGAGTTTTAACTTGCACTTGCAGATGTTGCGATGAACTGTAGTTAGTGACAGCAGTTTTCTGAAGTGTTCCTGAGCCCATGTGGTGATGTCCTTTACACACTGATGTCGGTTTTTGATGCAGTACCGCCTGAGGGATCGAAGGTCATGGGCATTCAATGTTGGTTTTCGGCCTTGTCGCTTACGTGCAGTGATTTCTCCAGATTCTCTGAACCTTTTGACGATATTACGGACCGTAGATGATGAAATTCCTAAATTTCTTGCAATAGCTTGTTGAGAAATTTTGTTTTTAAACTGTTCGACAATCAGCTCACGCATTTGTTCACTAAGTGGTGACCCTCGCCCCATCCTTGTTTGTGAATGACTGAGCATTTCAGGGAAGCTGCTTTTATACCCAATCAGGAACCCACCTGTTCCCAATTAGTCCGTTCACCTGTGGGATGTTCCAAATAAGTGTTTGATGAGCATTCCTCAACTCTCTGTCTTTTTTGCCACTTGTGCCAGCTTTTTTGAAACATGTTGCAGGCATCAAATTCCAAATGAGCAAATATTTGCAAAAAATTACAAAGTTTACCTGCTCGAACATTAAGTAACTTGTCTTTGCAGTGTATTCAATTGAATATAGGTTGAAAAGGATTTGCAAATCATTGTATTTTGTTTTTATTTACGATTTACACAACGTGCCAACTTCACTGGTTTTGGGTTTGTACAATGCATTAATAAATCGCCTACCGCAGTCAGCGCCGTCGCAGGGGGGTGCGAGGCTCTGTGCCGACTTGATGCGCGAGGCCCTGCTCACCTGCACGCGCATTAATCATGTCAGGCTGCAAGCACATGGCTGTTATACCCGGTGAAATGACATGCATTTTTAGACTAGAACAGCATTATTGTTGCAATAATTTCAACTGATTTTTTGGATATCAATCTTTCAAAGAAAAAAATCAACTGCACAACGATTGGCTTTTATAATCAAATCAGCTCAGCTTTCACTTTATATTGGCATGCTGAAGTAAGACAGTGCATCACGAATTACAATTCAGCAAACACGAACACCTAATGGCTCACACTTACTGGTAACAATCACTTATTTTGACTAATTTCTATGGAAAAATCTCAGATTAACAAAGGCATAGTATCCGCTGAAACCCGCGACAGTTTAACATTTGATTACGATACCGTATATTTTTGAATATTAGTCAGTCACTAACGCTCTGCAGCAGTATAACTTTAAAACATCAGATTCCCGCTCACCATTCATTGATTAGGTGATGGTCACATTCCTTGCCTTTTGGGTCGCAAACTCAGCAATTAAATCCTTATAATCAGCCTGGATGATGCAACGTCATTTTCGTTACACAGAAAGGCGAGCCCGCATAGTCTCTCCAGCGACATGGAGGTCCAACAATAGTTTTAAATTAGTTTTAACTTTGAAAAGCTTCGCTACCCCAATTACACTGCCCGGCCAAAAAAAAAAGTCGCAGACTCAAATATTTAGTTGGAACCCCTGTAGCTTTGATTACAGTGCATATTCGTCTTGCCATTGTTCTGAAAACTACATGCATTGCCAGAACATTTATTTTCGATCAGAAATGCCATAATTTTTGGCTGAGATCTTGTCTTCTCGACATAGTGGTTGAACCACTCGGTAGTCTTTCTTGTGCAAATCCCAGTAACTTTTAATGCGTTTGAGGTCAGGAATTTGTGGTGGCAAATTTGTTTGTGAAAATGATTCTTCATACTCATTTTTGTCTTTCATGATTTTCTTTGCTAAATACAGGCCAATAACTTGCCCGTTCTGAAATTATGTAACATCTTTTCCGTCTTCCGACATGATTTTTTAAAGAAATAACTAGCGACGTGCTTCATCATTCAGGGTTAAAATGATTATTGCCAGCTGAAACATATTAATAACCGCAATAATTATCCAATTATAGAATTTTTTCAATAATTTCCAAACGGTGACTTTTTTTTTTGGCCGGGCAGTGTATAATTATTGATATCGTCAATAAGACCCTGAGAGCAATCTCACAGTTTGAAAAGACGAGACAAAGAATGTTAGATATGACGACATAAAAAAAAAAAAAAAAAAAAAAAAAAAAAGATCAGGGTAAGCTTCTATCGAGATGAAATGGTAAATAATGAAACTGGCCCAGAGAATAGGCATTTTAGGAGCATGATGAGTCAAGTGCAGTAATGCAAAATCTGTATTCATTTATTTAAAAAAAATAAAATAAAATAAAACATGATTCGACGATCAGTTGACAATGGGCAAAATCTGACGAATCAGATTCGACTATGACTCCTTACTTGAAGACACCCCTAAAAATCACAATCTAAAATGCAAAACTGGAGTTCTAACAATGTTAAGATATTTTAGGACTATTTTAACCCTCACTTCCTGGCACAATCCCAATTTTGTTGAGAATGAAAGGATTATTCATTTCTTATATACTACAAGTCAATCAATTTTATCAAATTTTTCTACTTCTAGCCATTCACTTGATCTGTTCTTTGACATGCTTTATCTATCCGAAGCAAGTTGTGCTGCAATCCATGCACTAATATTCTATGCAAAAAATATTTATTCTTATACAGTAGTCAAATATGAGGTTACGGATAATTTTCATCCAAAGTAAAATGTTTTAATAACTGACAGTAAAACAAATAAAATACATGCACATAAAACAGATTCTAACTAAAATTGGGAATTTTAGTTAGAAATTGACAACAGGGATAACAGGGATATCAAGCATGTTTTACAGCAGCAAGTTTGCATCTCCTTACTTGAGCTTAAGTTTTAGCCGTTCTACAAGAGGTAGTGGGCTATCAACAGAAATGACAGAATCATCTCCATTGGTGATGTTTACATGAGCATGTAAAACAGAATTCGCCATAAAATTTTCGTCAGGTGCCTCCCAGTTTGTCTCGATGGTTGGTGTGCACCCACTCTTGCCTTGGTTGGAGCTCAAAGCCCCTGGCAAACGGTCTGCAGTATTTGAACTTGCTCCAAATGTGGCAGGAAACCCCTTCTTGGTTTGATCCAGTTTACTATATGCACACCTTTTCCTGGCCTTATATTTGACTAGTTTTCTCTGCTCTTTTATCAGTCTGTTATCTGAATCGCTGTTTTCGCTGGATGAACACACACTAACGCAGACACTCCTCTTTACAGTAGGAATTCTGCTTTTATGCCCCAGCTCAGCACTCCGGTCGCTGTGACCACGCGGGGGAAAAGTTCTCTCATTACAGCTCATTTTTACTAATTTGTGCTGCGATTGAGGTTTGGTACTCACAGAGCTTCTTTCTCCTCGGGTTTTAACGGTGTTTATCATGGGTAGCATGTAGTGCTTCACTGTGGCAACATTCTCGGAATCAGAGGTCAGAGATGTGTTGCAGTGAGACTCTTGCTGACCCAAGTGTGAGACAAAACAGCTGTCATGAGAAGATGTACTTGAAAACACATCATTGAAAGCAGAGCATTTTGATGAATTTGTGGACTGGTTTGTTTGTGCAGTCACTGAGTCAGCATGAGTGTCACATGGCATGAAGTTTGCTTCGACTTTTTCCTTCACAGAAATCTTGGACATATTCGCAGACGCTTGCGATTCTACTCCTCTTGAGGCAGGTAAAACAGAGAGCGGAAAACCAGCCAAATCTTCCATTTCAGAGGTTATGCATTTCTTTTCAATAATGCCATTTAGGCCTTTGACAGATGTGTGGAGGTCATCGGCAGCAGGAGGCAATGGATGGCCCGTTCGTACTTGTGGAGACAGAGAGGAGGTGAAAGACGCACCGTCCCAGTCAATTTCACTCAAGTGCAGCTCATCGATCAGCGCAGAAACTGATGGCGAGGCCGCAGTTGCAGCCATCTTCCCAGATGAAAAGGGAGATGGGCATGGTCCCACCTCAGTCACACAGAACCCCAAAGAGGCAGTCAAGTCTCTTTGATTTTCAGTTGTTTTCTGGTCAGAGGACTCTGGACAACTTAAAAATTCCTGGGAAATTTTCTGGTCAGCTGTGGCAGCTGTGTGAAAGCCAGATGTTCCAACTTTGTCACTGGAGAAATTGTCAATTGTCATCTGGGAGAAGAAATTAGAAAAATCATCGAGCCCAACATTGGAGTCCTTGCCTTTCATTTTGATGTGTTTCTTCTCTGTATGGGAAATAAAAACAAGTTTTCTGACTGTCCAGTCAAGGCAACATCCAGTATGAACAGCTTTACATAAACCGCTGTAGTGATTTATGACAGAACATCACTGAATGAATGGGTCTGCCAACCCTAAGTCAGGGGATTTTAAGCTCCAATCCAGGAGGATATCAGTATCTCTATGTTTTTGGCCTTTATTATGTTGCTGGATTCAAGATAATCACTTGACAGCTTATATCACTTTAAAAAAGTAACACACTGAAAAACAGGGGATACTGGGGGCCATCCGGATGTACAAGTTTGATATCTTGGCTCAGAAATGGGGAACAAAGTGAATGATAAAAATGGCCAAACCAGACAGGGTTTATAAGCATGTAAACCTCTGAACCAAAGCCTTCAAAGTGAGCAACATCACAGTCAGACATACATTTTCAGGTGTCAAGGTACTAAACAGAAAATGTCGCAAAGTGAGAGGGGCCTTTGATCCCCACTGACAGAGGTTAACGGTACTAAAAAAATTCTGCGGGGCGTTAGGCGCTTGGCGTGTTGGAAACACACTTTTGAGCTTGTTCTCTTTTGCTTCCTCCCTCTCCTTCAGGAAACGGTCCACAAGCTCAGGGTATGCGGCCTGGAAAAGGGCCGTCTCCTCCACTGTTGTAACCGTGTCCTGGCATTCAGTCGGATCATCAACTGCGTACATGTAGTGATCTACGAGAGCAAAACAAAACTGGCAGCATCAGAAAAAAGATCTCATGCAGAGAAATTTAAAAACTTATGTGCAGGGTATTGACCACTGCCAGTTAAAAAAAGAAAACATAAATCCCAAAAAGTTTTTCCAAGTGAGCTTGTCATTTAGAGTTGTTACATGCACTCTCCATACGTGCCAGAACTTCTCGCTCTGAATTTAACGCGTTTCAGCTCAGTTGCTTGAAACTGGGTGTGGGCAGAGCGATAAAGGGGTGTCAGGGCAGTTTGAAAATTTCCTCAGTGAAGAGAGGAAGCAGTCTTGGCACCTCTTGATTATTGAACTGATCCATCACCTCCAGCCTCCCCCCCTAACCTAACACACACACTCAAAATCACAATGAGACTCAAAGAAGCTGCATGAAGACCATGATGGACCCCCTCATCACACATGGGAGTCAAAATTGGTGGTAGAAATATACACAGAATGGCTGATCACAGTGAAGACATGTTTCAAGAAGTGGAAGGCAAGATGATCTATAGGTTTTGGAAATACACCTGGGATTGAGATTTGAGTGGTGGCTTTGATATGCTGGAAATTTTCTTTCCATTATAAATGTCATGTCTTCAAATGGCTCCCAAACAAATAACAGAAGTGTTATTTCACAACATACTTTCATACAGAACCTTTTTTTAACAGAACCTTTTGTTTGCCTGGCTCAGGCCATCTAGAATCATTTTAAATTGGATGGAAATTCTTCTTTTTGGGCTGTGCCAGGATGCAAGTAAAAACAAAATGACCATGCAAATTCAGCAATTCATTTTCCATGGACTATGCATCCACTACTTAAACCTCTTGCATTGTAGTCATACCACCAGTGGGTAATGTTTATTGCAGTATTGAAAAAGAGTGAGAAAAGGAGGCTAGAGCAGTTCAACTTCTGCAACATATCAAAAATACTCACCAGCCGCTTTATTAGGTACACCTTTCTAATACTGGGTAGGACCCCCTTTGCCTTCAGAACAGCCCATATTTTTCACGGTATGAGTTCAACAACAAACTAAGCCTACACTGTCAGCGGCTGACAGCAAGGGGTATATCCCTGAAATTCCCCAATCCTGGAAGCTCCTTTTATTAGATTCCCCTATGCTAGACCTACAATATGAGGCAAATTTCAGGTCTGTGTAAGGAATTGTGCCAGAGATCTGGTTAAAAAACAGATTTTTTCCCATATATAGCGCCACCAGGTGGCAAACCAAGGAGTGCATACTTGCCCAAAATCTAATCAGTTCATCCTCTCTACCATGTGCTAAAAATGTGAAGCCAATGTAAAGTACATTGTGAGTTATCACGCTAACGGCAAAAATCTGCAGATTTGGCAGCGGCAGATGGGGCAAAACCATGATATCCCAGAAACTCGTATTTCGGGGATATAATTACTTAGAGATCCAGATCATGTTGACATAATATTATCTCTCAAGTGCAGCATATTTGTCAGCTGTGCATTCATGCGGCAAATCACAGTCTGGTCCACTGTGCTCTAACCCCTCACGTTAACAAGCTGTTTTTATCCTCAACCTCACAGAACAGCCGCTCTCTGGATGATTTCTGAACCACACTCTTAACGCAAGAAGTTGTTGTGCGTGAAAATCCCAGGAGATTGGCAGTTTCTGAGATACACAAACCATCCCGTCTGGAACTAACAAAAGCATTCAGCAGTGAACGTCACTTCCAGTATTTTTCTTTCGCATTCTGATATTTGGTCTGTACAGCAACTGAACCTCTTGACCATGATTACATGCTTTTATAGAATAAGTTGTTCCCACATGACTGGCTGACTAGAAATTCACATTAACAAGCAGATGTACAGGTTTACCAAATGAAGTGGCCACTTAGTACATATCAGTGCAAAACTATTCATTTAACTGAAAATTCATAGCAAGGACAGCCAATTTGATTGACCTTAATTGTAGACCCACACAAGAAACGGCAATGGATTTAAACCCCCCCTCCAAAAAATGACACTAATTGGAGGAGACCGGGACATCAAAAGCCGTATTTCATTAAAACGCCACGCGCAGGTACCCAGTGTTGTCATTTTGAAAGTAATAAAGCAATCAACACAGTTTTCTAGAAAAGTGAAAGCACACAAATTCCATAATTTATATGGAATATATGCTTTTTTTTTTTTTTTTTTTTTTTTTTTTTTAAATCGCTGGCCTGACGTGATGACAGCTCGAGCGGAAGGCCCAGGACAGGGGAGATGAAGGAGATGGGGATGGGGAGTCAGCAACAGTCAGCGTTTATTTACTCTTTATAAATAAACAAAGCAGTTAAAGTGGAATAACAAAGCGGCAAAGTCAACAGTCTTGTAACTTTATTGATTGACACGCAGATATAATAAAATGCATGCATTATGCTTTCATGGAAGTGAGATCAAAAATTGCAGTTTGAATGGGTTTCTGGGTTTCAATGGTGCATTTTTTGCGCTTAACAGTCGGAGTGTAACACTTGCTTGTACACAGTGTATTTTAGCCTTAGGGGAGACCTGGTCTAGTTGTTACACGACCATGGTGTTACATTCTGAATCATTCCGATAATAAAACAGACGCCACTCTAATTTTTCCTGCTGCTCTTCAAAGGTGACCCGCCTCTTTACCTGACAGAAGGACGTACGTCGAAAGACACAGGTTAGTGTTCCAGAAAAATGCTCGAAAAAGTAACTTTCTTGGTGTTTGAGAGATTTCGATTAACATCAAGTGTAATTGAGACGCACCCGAGATTTTCTGGATTATGAGAGAGGAGAACATTAGCCACTGTGTCATGACAAACCCATGTAAAGATTGCACTGGAACATTTCGTAATGTCAGGACAATGGCGAAGGGTTGCTGATGGACTTGGTGATACACCCAAGTTGTTACAGTAAGAACTTGCCCCAAAACCTGTAACAACTTGGGCAAGATCAAATTACCTCACTGAATGACTTTCTACCTTTTTATATTTCAGAAAGATGCCTTGAAATTACAAACGAATAACAAAACATGGCAAAGCCATAAGAGAATGACTCGAGGTTCCTTACTGTGGCTTCATGGGATAATAGTAAGTAAGGCATCCCCCTTAACTTGCCTACTTCAGTGGGAAACGCGTCTCACTTAAGCAAATTCTTGGTGGAACAAAATGCCCCACAACCTGCAACAAACTACCCTTCCTGTAACAAACAACCCCATATATGGGGTAGTTCATTATAGGTGACAGGGGTCTATTTTTTCCTCACCAGCATTACATATGCACAGAATATAGGGGTTGCTGCAGATCAGTCATGTAGTCTAATAAACTTTCTATCTTTACAGTGCATATTGATAACAAAAACCTGTTAATGTCAGTTCTACAGCCATTAAAGGAAAAAGTGTAACAACTAGACCCGGTCCTCCCCTACTGTAAGAGCTGAGCTGAAAATGACAAGATCAAATAAAAATACAAAATCTAATAATAATAATAAAAATACAAAAATCGGGGGATACAATAATTAAAGCAATCACTGTTTAATGTACCTATCTGAATCAGCACATAAATTATAGAATCAATATCGATTGTCCTGATGTCAGATCAAAGGCGGTTGGCACGCGTAATGGAAACTCGAAATAGCTTAATCAAGGCAGCTGAATCTGAGATGCAAATTAACAACTTCACATCCTTCTCAGCCAACCACAAACTGCCTTGGTGTCAAGCAGTGCATATATAATGCTTGCGTTCTATGCTCAGTAAAGCTGCTGGCACACTGGACGTGTAACAAATTTTTCGCACGACTGATTACAAAGTCTAGGCAAAGAGGGTTTTAAGTACATCTCCGTGTCCGAAAGTAATAAAAGGTCTAATTTTTCAAGTATTCCAGGAATTTCTAGACATGCAAACTTGGCCATGTTTGTATTCGACCTTCACAAAATGCAAATTGATAGCTATCGACTTTTCTTGGTCTTTTCATTTGTCTGCTTTCTTCCGTTGAAGATAGTGTAAGAAAAAAAGAACGAAAGAAGGGACAATCCAATCTTCGAATGAAAAATGGTGTTTATTTCCAGTAAAAACGGCAGTGAACAGAAATACGGGTAACGTACTCTGGGTTCAGCGGAGTCAGAGTGAACCCAACGTACATTTCTTATACATGAAAAACTCTTTGAAGTTGGCCAGACATTTTTATTGCATTAATTACTTAGACAAGATAGTTGATGGCAGTCTCTTTGGATGAAATAGCTCTCCAATTGCTCACTCCCGGCCGCGACACAATAATTGATGGCTATGCCAGGTAGGTGCGACAAGTTGTTGTCAGAGATTACCAAGTGTATTGTACTTATGATAAGTGGATCCTGACCATTTGGCCAACGGATGTGTCTGATTTGCAGGGTTTGCGACTTGAGTAGATTAGCACAGGAATGAGATTCTTACAATAGACAACAGTCTTTATTTGGTCTCTCTTTTGAAAATTAGTCAGGTGGATCGAACAGATTCACAATTTATTTCCACATCAGAGATAAAACAGTGCTTGTAGTCAGTGAGCAAATTAATTCCATGACCACTGACACTGTGAATAAATCATCGCATGCACGATCAAGACTGTCCGCCGCGAAACGCAAAATACTCCATGTCCGGCAGCCGGAAAAAAGTAAAAGTATTGATATGAGAACAGATTTATCACGAAATAAAGAATAGACATATATCACCAACAAACAGAACATCCAGAAAAGATGGCCCACAAATAAATAAATCGCAGTGTTCATTGGATGTTCTGTTTGTTTATTTTTATCCTTTATTTCGTGATCAGTCTGTTCTAATCGTCCCCCCCCCCCTTTTTTTGGCTGTCAGACACAGTATTTTGCATTTAATGTCCGACAGGCATTGTACATCGTTCCGCGCCAATGTTGAGTTACTTTATTGAGCAGAGCTTAAACAGAAACATTGAAATTCTCTGTACTCATCTTGAAGAACTGAGCCCTCTTATCAAAATATTCACATTTAGTATCTTAAAGAGTCAGTAGATTTGAAGAAATTAGAAACAAAAATCGACTGTCGGACGCAGAGTTATTTTGAAACCATCTGACAGTCAGACACGGAGATATATTAAAACCCTGTCCGACTTTCGGACACGTAGACACGGCGTTTAACGCAATCTGTCATGCGAAAAATTAGTTTCGCGTCCGGTGTGCGAGCGGCTTACAACTAGGCTATTATTGTCACTCAGGTTTTATCGTATTTAGTGGGGGAAAGGAATACAGCCTGATTGCTATGCTCTTGTACTGAGTTAAGATCACAGAGTGAACATAAATGTGTAATGTGTATCTTGCATTGTTGTCCATGCATGCGAATCCCAAAATTTTAATCAGCAACAGGGTGTAATAATAGGAACACGCTATCCATTGTTTCTCTTCCCAATGATGCAGGCAGAAGAAATAAATGAGTGACTGTAGTATTTCATTCCAACCTCATAAGGTTGAATGATCTGGCGTAGTTTCGTTTTGAAATTCCATTCAAGTTCACTTATGGTAATAATTCGAGATAACCCTAGCAAGCCAGCTAACTCATATTTGCAATGCTGAATATGGACGTAAGCAGTGCAGAAAACATGCCTGAAGCAGCAAAGTAAAATGCAACA
The DNA here is from genome assembly GCA_029721435.1 of Gymnothorax reevesii. Taxonomy (NCBI): domain Eukaryota; kingdom Metazoa; phylum Chordata; class Actinopteri; order Anguilliformes; family Muraenidae; genus Gymnothorax; species Gymnothorax reevesii. The sequence goes on from CM056576.1 coordinate 61,241,743, forward strand.
TTCACGCATCATGCAGATATAGGACAGAGGCTTCTATATTCCAACACATTAAAGGTGAGGAGAAGAGCTCATTAGATTGGTGAAGATTTGACTCAGCTGGTATACCCAAACACACCTTCTTTGGCACTTGCGCCGGCAGGAGGGACCAAGGCGGGACAAAGGAGTACTTGCGCCAGGCTACGCCGGGCACAAAATTGCAACATACGCTTGGACACACCCCGTCGGCGCAGCACACCCCCCATTCCCCGCGCCTGCTCTACGAATTTAGAGCCCATTATGTCAAATTAAACATCATTTATCTCAAGAAATGGAGATTTTTTTTTTTACTGACCTGGCTTTTTCCATATTACTTCAAAGCAAGCAATTCCACTCCTTACTCGATTTTTCAATATCCTGCTTGAAAGAAAAAAAGGAAGAGCATTTTTCAAAAATACAATATTTCATACTTATCAGCTGAAAAAAACGAGAAGTAGAGACGCAATCTGTGGTTTATACCGTATGGGCTGTATCTGAGCGGTGTTTCCTCTTCCACATTTTCTGTTCATCATTTCTGTGTACGTCATTAACACCAGAACCTTCTCGCTTGTATAGGATTTTGGCCACCCCATTTTGTCTAAAGCAAAGTTCTAAAAGATCAACTCAAATTAACAACTGGCAAAAGGTATTTTTAAAAAAAAATGAAACTACTCTAAAGCATTGTTCAGTTTTTGAACACCGTTGCGACAGTTTAACTTAAAATTCAACAAATAACCCTTTAATGCTCTGACTTTTTTTTTTCTTTTTTTTTTTTAATGCCCCCCCAAAAAATTTGGGGGTCTACTAATAAATACGAAATACTAAGAAATTCCTCAAAAGAGGAATTGACTCCCATGACAGCACCCTACACCCAAATATACAGATGCTACTGTGAAAGGACAATGACATAAATTAGAATATAAATGTATACAAAAATGAAAAAAAAATATCAGCAAACATGCACCATTACATACAAAATTTTACACACATACATATATATATATTTATGTGTGTGTATATATGTGTGTACTCATGCTTTAACAAATGTAAATACATACAGACACATCGTATATTAATACTCATACACATTCACTAATGTTATTTCCATTCCCATCCTTCTGCTACTCACAGCGCCTTCCATCTATACTTCTATACACTTAACCTACTGTTTTCAAGTGCCATCATGCGTTCAATTTTATTGTGATGTTTTATTATGTATTGCTCTGAATGTAATTCTTTCCCCTGAAATGTCTTTCACTGTTATATGTCTATATCGACCACCCTCTTCAAATGACACTTTTTATGAACAACTTAAAACAATTTTTAATCATTGCAATCTTAAAAGGGAAATTATACTAATAGGAGATTTCAATATTAATTGGGATAATAAATTGGAGAGGAAAAAACTAAAACAACTGACAGACAACTTCAATTTTACTCAACTCATTCATGGTCCAACGAGAATAACTAATACGTCTAAAACAACTATCGACCTTATATTCACAAATAAGTCCGATAGAATTACTAAAACTTTTAATCTCTTATCTGGGCTTTCTGATCATAATTTTATTCTTTGTGCAAGAAAAATTAACAGGAAACATTTTACTGGATCCACTAGGGTAAGCAGTCAATATTTGATACCTCGAAGTGCACAACAAAATTTAAATAATGCTCTGCAGCAACACAACTGGTCCAATATACTCACGAGTGATGATATTGAGGATGACAGTAATGCATTTATCACAAGCATTAAAGAAATTTCCAATCGTTTCACAAAAAAGGTGTGCTCTAAAAGGGTGAAAAAATCTTTACCCTGGTTGAGAGAAAATACTTGGAAATTAATGAAAAAAAGAGATAATGCACTAAAAAAATCCTTAAAAACAGGGCTAGCGAGTGACCGGTATATTTTTACATCGTTGAGGAATGAAGTAGTAAAACAGATCCGCAAAGCAAAAGCAGATTTTTTTATCGAGGTAATAGATGGGGCGAATGGAAAGGGAAAGTTGATTTGGGAAAACCTAAACAAACTTTTAGGACAACACAAAGACACTAAACCCAATGACATACAGCTCCAAGTAAACGGCACACTGATAAGCGACTTGGACATTGTCGTTGATACCTTCAACAAGTTCTTCTTAGAGTCAGTAGAGGAATTTACAAAGCATTTTAAATCTCCAGTCGCTTCCGTTAAGCCTCCTGATTATAGCAAACCAGTATTTAATATCGGAAATATATCCATTCCAGAAGCTGAAAAAATTATCTCTTCTTTAAAAAGCTCAAAAGCCAGGGATGTATTTGGTCTGGATAGTAACCTTGTAAAACTCCACAGAGAGGTTCTTGCAGGCCCAATTGCTCATTTGGTAAACCTCTCTATAAAACAATGTAGAGTGCCAACAACTTGGAAGATTGCAAAGGTTACTCCAGTCTTTAAAGCTGGTGATAAGACCAAACCAGAGAACTATCGACCTATAAGTATCCTACCTATTGTATCTAAGGTGGCTGAGAAATGGGTTGCCATGCAATTAATAGAACATCTTAAAAGCTGTCATACCCCTCTCCACCCAATGCAGTTTGGATTTCGTCAACATCATTCCACAGATACAGCCACTTGTTACTTTTTTGAGAGCATCAAAGGCTCATTAGATCAAGGTGGTTATGTAGGAGCTGTATTCCTGGATCTAAAACGAGCTTTTGACACAATAAATCATAACGTGCTTCTTGCAAAACTCGCTAACTTTAATTTTTCCAGTAGTGCCCTGTGCTGGATGAGGTCATATTTGTCAAATAGAGAACAAGCAGTACATATTGGAAATTCACAATCTTCATACCTCAGTTGCTCAGTTGGAGTTCCACAAGGCTCTATACTGGGACCAATCCTGTTTAGTCTATATGTTAACGAGTTGCCTAATGTTTGTCCTAATGTTAAACTGCAATTATATGCTGATGACACAGTACTATATGCACATTCTAAGATAAAACAAGAAGCTGCTGCTATACTATCTGCTGCTATGGTACTGGTGTCTCATTGGCTCCAGAAATCATGTTTACATCTTAATACAAAAAAAACTGTATACATGTTTTTTTCCCGCCAGCCAGCAGAGGGCGTGCAGCCATGTGTGATGGTTAATGGAGAGAGACTTGATGTGGTGGAACAATTTAAGTATCTTGGTATAGTTTTTGATTCCAAACTTACATTTAAGGAGCATATTAAGAAAATCTCAAACATTATCAAGTTCAACTTGGCTAATTTTCGTCATATAAGACCTTTTCTTACCACACAGTCAGCAAAAGCTTATATGCATGCAATGGTATTTTCTCACATAACATACTGTTTTACAACCTGGTCACATACTACTGCAAGCACGTTCAAACCCATCAAGTCTCTCTTCAAGAAGGCAGTAAAAATCTTTGACAAGAAACCTCTTAATTTTCATTACTGTGATATCATAAGAAAACATAATATTTTTAACCTTGACAGTTACCAAATTTTTGAAGATGCCTGTCTTGTTTTTAAAGTTTTAAATGGACTTGCCCCACCTCCGTTAGGTAATTTTATTCATAAAAAATGCAAAAATGCAATAACAACCAGAGCACAAACTAGGGGAGACTGCTGTATGCCTCGGCGCAGAACTAAATTTAGTCAAGCGGTGGTGTCCGTCAGAGGCGCACATTCCTGGACCAATTTACCAGTACATATCAGAAACTGTGAAAGCTATGAAACCTTTAAAAAAGAGCTTAAACATTGGTTAAAATCAAAACAGTTATGCATGCATGTATAATATATGCATATTATCGGTTTATTCCTATGCCCAAACCCGGGGGCATCCCGTTCACTCCGAATTTTAACTACAATATACATGGTTGTGTTAATTATAATGTATAATGAATGTGTCTTTGTGTAACAAAACTGTCTCTCTCTCCCCCCCACCCCCCCCTCGTGTTGTGTGCTTTTCTGTGAGGTGCTCTGTCATTTGGAAAACTTGTATGTTTTTTTTTTTTTTTGTGTGTAAGTGCCTGCCTTAGGACTGCGGATGAAATTTAGCTATTGTGCTAATTCCGGCATATTTACATTGACGCATCTTGCTGATATGTTGATTAATGTGCATTGTCCTAATTCAATAAACTCAATAAAAAAAAAAAAAAAAAAGAAGAGTTTGAATCTCTCTGTCCTCAAAGCATCCACAGATTTTGATTTAAATCTAAAAATTTTCCCAAGAAGTGCTTTGAGACTATTTTTCCAGAGTCATTTGTTAAACTGCCCAGAAGTATGGTAGGCAAATCAAGTGTAAAATTACTAGAATATACTGAGTCCATATGAAAACGCACCACTTGAAAAAAGTCAATATTTAAGTTCAAATGAACTTCAATATAATTTTTATATAACAACAACACTACAGTGACATCACCCGACATGCCAGGTGCAAGAAATGCGAGAATTTCAAGTTGACTGTAACGCTAGGCAATTTTTTTGCAAAAACGCAACATCTTGCACGCACACCAGAGGAAAAATGAATTTCACTCTGAATTTCTGCACACATTGCCTTTAAAAGCATGTGAATCTGAATAAAATTTCACTTCTTCACTGACACTTGTGAAACGTCGACACTATGCCGCCATTTACAGCCCCTGAACGGGAACTGGCCATAGACATGCTTCAAATTGGCGCCAGCACCAGGGAAATTGCCAGACGACTACACTGCGCACACACAACGATCGCAAGACTCCATCAAAGGTTTCTGCAAACGGGGAGCACTCGGGACCGTCCTTGACCGTGTCAACAACATGTGACAACGGCAAGTCAGGACCGTCAGATTGTACGGGATCATGTCCGAGACCGAACACTACCAGCGACAAGAACGGCTGCTCAAGTCCAAGGACGACGTGGATTCATTCACCCCAACACCGTATGGAACAGTCTGCGAGCTGCAGGCCTGCGTACACAACGTCGTTATTTCGGCCCCATAATGACGGATCGTCACCGAAACCAGCATCTACCGTGGACAAACAGGCACCAGAATTGGCGACTATGACAATGGCACGGTGTCATCTTTTCTGAAGAGTCACGATTTCACTTAAGGAATGCAGATGGCCGTATACGTGTTTGAAGGAGACGTGGTGAACGTTATAACGCCGATTGTGTCGTTCAAACGGACCGTTGGGGCGGTGGCAGCGTTATGGTGTGGGGTGGAATAAGCTACCATCACAGAACCCCTCTCCATATCTGCAGAGGAAGGGTGAACGGCGTCTACTACCGGGACTAGGTGCTGCAGAACCATGTTGTGCCGTTCTTCAACCAACACCACGATGTCCACACGTTCCAACAGGACAACGCTAGGGCACACACTGCAAGGGTGTCCATGCAGTACCTTGCACAGCAGAACATCCCCGTGCTTCAGTGGCCAGCTCTGTCACCCGACCTCTCCCCCATCGAGCACTTATGGGATGAAATTGGACGACGTCTTTCACGTCGACGCCAGATGGACAACATCCGAGAACTTGAGGTTGCCCTTGTTCAGGAGTGGAATGCTATCCCTCAGAACACTATCCAGAGACTCATCAACTCCATGCGACGACAATGCACCGCATGTGTCAATGCAAATGGCGGTCACACCCGTTATTGACTTTCCTGTTTGACCCCTACACCAGTTAAACCTCTCTCGCGCATTAACATTATTGTGAATAAAATTGAATGATGTTTACATGTCTTCTTAAATCATTCATTATCTCAAATGCATCATACGTATATACTTCACATATCAATCCGTGGAGCTATTCCAGATTCCGTGAGTGGTGCGTTTTCATATGGACTGAGTATATAAAGCCAGCCACCTCTGAACCCCTGTCCAAAACAGACCTACACAGGGGCAGAACGAAAATAAATGATCCATTGACTCAACCTCTTCATGACAGAATCTACAAGTTAGACCTCTCAATTGCCCTTAACATGAAGCATCTTTTGAGTGGCCAAAAACGTATATATAAATTTAAACTAAAACAAAATGTGTGTGTGAAAAACTGATTCCCCCGGATATAAGAATAGTTTGGATTTATAATATGGAGAAAGACCAGATGGAATCGCTTGGACTTGCAAAGGGTTAAACAAACAAATAAAATTTTTAAAACTTTTCCAGGAAACTATTGTGAAATCAAAATGACGCCAAGGTGAAGGTCACAAGGTGAAAAATTATGACCTCATCCGAAAGGTCTCATGTCAAGGGAAACACGTGAAGTATCAAAGGTCTATCACTGGCCAATGATAAGTTATGGCCAAGGTTAACATTTTCAGAAAATGTGTCCTACGCCATTTTTCGAGCCAAAAAAATTTTGAGCCATTATCAGTCCTTCAGGGTTCCAGGGGAAGAAAAATATCACTAATTATCGCTGATATAGTTATTCAGACTTAGTTCTGTCCATGACAAAGGTAAAACAAAACACTCAGGAAAAACTTGCTAAAGATTGATCTGAATGACAGAAAAACAGATTAAAGAGAGTCAATCTGGCTGAAAAAAACCACTAAATTTTCCAACCGCCTCTTTTACATTGTTTAACCCATGAGAGAGAACAGAGGGGTCATTTTCTGGCCTGAAAAAAAAAAAAAACAGTGGCGGTTAACCACATGATACCTTTTTGCAAAACACTAACGCCCTCGGAAATAAGCATAGTTCGGATTTATGAAATGGAAAACGACCAGATGGATTCCCTTGGACTTGCAAAGGGACAAATAAACAAATAAAATTTTATAAACATTTCCAGGAAACTATAGTGAAATCAAATAGACACCAAGGTGAAGGTCACAAGGTGAAAAATTGTGGCCTCATCTGAAAGGTCTCATGACAAGGCCCATCTCTGACCAATCAAAAGTTATAGCCAAGGTTAAAGTTTTTGGAAAATGCGACCTATGTCAAGGTCAAGGTCACAAGGTCAATAATGATGACCATATCTGAGAGGTCTCATGACACGGGATACTCATGTGAAGTATCAGAGGCCTATCTCTGACCAATCAAAAGTAACAGCCAAGGTTAAAGTTTTTGGAAAATGCGTCGTATGCCAAGGTCAAGGTCACTGGGTCAAAAATGATGACCTCATCCAAAAGGTCTCGTGACCAGGGATACACATGTGAAGTATCAAAGGCCTATCTCTGACCAATCAAAAGTAACAGCCAAGGCTAAAGCTTCTGGAAAATGCGCCCTACGCCAAGGTCAAGGTCAAAAGGTCAAAAATGATGACCCCATCCGAAAGGTCTCCTGAAAAGGGATACACGTCAAGTATCAAAGGCCTATCTATGACCAATCAAAAGTAACAGCCAAGGTTACAGGTTTTGGAAAATGCGTCCTATGCCATGGTCAAGGTCACAGGGGTCAAAAATGATGACCTCATCCAATAGGTCTCGTGACTTGGGATACACATGTGAAATATCAAAAGCCTATCTCTGACCAATGAAAAGTTAAGACCAAGGTTAAAGTTTTTGGAAAATGCGTCCTATGCCACGGTCAAGGTCACAGGGTCGAAACTGATGACCTCATCCAAAAGGTCTCGTGACTTGGGATACAAGTGAAGTATCAAAGGCCTATCTCTGACAAATCAAAAGTAACAGCCAAGGTTAAAGCTTCTGGAAAATGCGCCCTACGCCAAGGTCAAGGTCAAAAGGTCAAAAATGATGACCCCATCCGAAAGGTCTCCTGACAAGGGATACACGTCAAGTATCAAAGGCCTATCTATGACCAATCAAAAGTAACAGCAAAGGTTATAGATTTTGGAAAATGCGTCCTATGCCATGGTCAAGGTCACAGGGGTCAAAAATGATGACCTCATCCAAAAGGTCTCGTGACTTGGGATACACATGTGAAATATCAAAAGCCTATCTCTGACTAATGAAAAGTTAAGGCCAAGGTTAAAGTTTTTGGAAAATGCGTCCTACGCCAAGGTCAAGGTCACAAGGTCAAAAATGATGACCTCACCCGAAAAGTCTAGTGAGAAGGGATACACGTCAAGTATCAAAGGCCTATCTCTGACTAATTAATAGATACGGCTAAGGCTAAAGTTTTTTTGCTGCTGCAGACAAACAGACAAACAAACAGACAGACGAATGGCGGACAGAGAGGTGCAAAACAATATGCCCCCCAATCTTCAAATCCATGGGCAGAAAAATCTGACGAATCAATTGTTTTGAAATGAAATAGAAAACCTGGTTCCATGGAATTGGGAAATCTAGCATGTACTCCCAAAAATCTAGAATATTGTGAGGATTGGCACTCAGTTTTCTTGATTCAAGATGAAACTTGATTATCATTATATTTATGCTGCTTTTTTCAATCCACTTAAAGTTTTTCATAGATGGTCGACAGACGAGCTCATTGCAACTTCCTTCAACAATTCTTCTTTTCCATTTTAGCGGTATGGCAGCAACCAATTGATTGAACTTTTGTAAAGGGCAAACCTTGCGATAAATGTCAATTAGCTCATCATGAGACATTAATTTACCTTCATTATTTACAATATTATTTATAAAAATAATGCCAGAATTTAATGCTATGACTGAGGAATTATTTCATTCTGAAAACTGTCAACAGTGAAATGATTCATATCCAAATAAACAAAGACGCCAATTTACCAGCATCAGTGAGAGATTTGGCTTCCGTCTTGTGACTTTCTGAGTGGGTCCATCTTTGGACACCAAAAATTCATTGATTATCTAGAAAATAGAACAACAAAGCGTGAAAATTCTGAATTAATGGCATATCTTTTTATTGGGATCATTTCAAGCAAACTGAACACTACCTCTTTGAAAGGGAACCCTTCACAGGTCAAAGTTTTCCTGAAAGGAGATAAAATGGATAGAATAGCACTGAAATGGCGGAATAAGACAGAGTGAAAAAATATTTATGTCAATTCCAAACTAGTGTTGTAACTGAAGTTGAATACAAATTTTTGCACATTTCCAATGCTTTTCAAACACTGGTTCACCAGGCAGGGTGCGCACCTTTTAATAAGGGCTTCAGCTGAGCTCGCATGTCGTCCCTGTTCTGTCTGGTGCCAGTTGCAAGGACAACAGTAATCATAGTCTCTCGGCTGGCAAAAACGTTGGCTACGACACAGGGCACAGCCACGGTGCTTGTGACTCTTGGCTGAGCCTGAGAGTGGAGAAAAACAGCAGAATACAACACCATATTCATTAAAATATGAATCAAGATCAGATAATCCCACTTGGCCAAGTCTTTACGAAAATATATGGTTGACAGTGTACCGTTGCAGACACTACATATTTTTGGCGACACCATTCAGAAGCAAAATCAAGGCAATATACTTGACAGGGAAGTGTTCCCTTATCAGAAGTCATTTCTGGGTAGGAATGGTCATAAGGCACTCAGATGTAACTTTAATGTGTTTTAAGTAATTTTCAACCCTTCAAGCAAGTTAATATTTAAAAACTAAGGCAAAAAATGAAAAATCAATAACAAGGGACATCAGAGATTCTAATTGAGATAATTACGGCATCCCAGGTGGGATATCCACAAATTAACTGGCAAATAAACCAGAAAAAAAATGCAGAATTAATATATGCATAAAATTAGTCAACTATTTTTTTGCTTCATTTGGAAAATCACAATTTAAAATCAGTTAATGTTAAAATGCCCCTCCATAGCAATGTGAAATAGTACAAACTGGCTTTCTAGTAGTCGCTGCCTCGGCGTCTAAACAGCTGGAAAATTAATCAGTACCAGTGCAACTGATCATTTTATGTGTATATTACTAAAAAGTATAATATTGAACAATGTTGTAATAGTATTATTAAATAGAAAATACTATAACACAGGCCAGAAGATATTTAAAACCTGATCTCGATTCACATCATACTTTGGCAGGTAGGCAATTAGTCTGCAGTGTTCAATTTGAGAGTGTTCCAGACAGTTCAGTGCTTTAGCATTAACAGAGGATGTATGCCAAAGTAGTCACAAGGAACTTACCCGACTCAGATGAGCGCAACATGGGAATAACAAAGCAGACACGGCCAGCAAAGGAACGTTCCCTCAGTCAAAGTAGGAGAAAGATCTGGCTGACATTGAAGTAGCTACTGCACAGATCTCTGACAGAGATGCTCCTCACAGGATTATTTAAACTAGGGACTTGGGGGCAGGGAGGTTAGTGAGTGTTACACATAGGGAAATGCAGACTGCCCCGATGGAAGCTGACGGCATTACTGATGATATACTTTTAAAGCAACAAAGCATAGTGGGGGGCTAGAAGCAGCGGCCACATGGGAAATCAAGGGGGAAGAGCATTTGTAATAACCTGAAATGTTTTTATTTACATGCAAGAACCATAAAAAATAAATTTCCAGGGCTTGAGGCTGTTATGATTTGTGAGGGCTATGACATAGTTGGGATTACAGAGACATGGCTAAGTGAAGAGGAAGTAGATGAATATAATATAGAAGGTTATAAGCTCTTTAGGAAGGATAGATGTAATAGGTGAGGAGGGGGCGTAGCAATCTATGTGAACAAAAACCTAAATGTTCAGGAAATTCCTGAAATTGAGCATTCCTTGGCCTGTGAGGATATCTGGGTCAGGCTCATTGGCAAACACGAGACAGGTTTAAACATAAGAGTATGCTATCGACCACCAGCTTTGGACAGTACAGTCAATTAAATGCTTTTTAGGAGGATTACGCAAGCTTGTAGAGGTGGAGGGACTTTTACTATGGGAGACTTTAAAGAGAATTCCGGTGTGAAACTGACTTGGGGTGTATTGAAACATGATAATGAGTACTAACTTTTGTCGAATACTGCACCTCCGTACGCACACAACTTTTCGAAATAGATGGAAAACGCTATTTTTTTCATCATTAACAAGGCTTAAAGTAGCTCCACACTTCATCGGTAGAATTCCGAGGCCCCTGACATTTAAAACGAGGCACTGAGAACTTTGAAAATGCAGGAGTAGTTTATTAAAAAGACTATTTATGCAAACAATACCTCAATGTAGTTTCCAGTCGCCTCCATCTTGAAAGTCACAATAAGTCAATTGACGAGCACGAATGAATAGATTGCAATCTGTTCCCCCATCCTTCCTATTCGTTTGTGCTCGTCAATCGACTTATCGTGACTTTCAAAATGGAGGCGACTGGAAACTGCATCGAGGTAATGTTTGCATAAATAGTATTTTTTAAGGAACTACCGGTGCCTCATTTTAAATGTCAGGGCCCTCGGAATTCTATCGATGAAGTGTGGAGCTACTTTGAGCCTTGTTAATGATGAAAAAAATAGCGATTTCTTTGCATGGCAACGTGATGCCCGATTCACAACCATTGTAAGCCTGTTGGGAGCTTCGGCTAAAAATCCATTTATTTCGAAAAGTTGCGTGCGTACGGAGGTGGGGTATTCGACAACAGTTAGTACTCATCATCATGTTTCAATGATGAAGTCCATTTCACACTGGAATTCTCCTTTAAATTATCCTGGAATCAACTGAGAAATGGCGAAAAGACAGTGTTGGGCGGAGGAAGTATTTGTAGATGTTATAAATGATAATTTCTTGGTGCAGTATGTTCATAAACCTACAAGAGAGAAGGCAATTTTAGACTTATTGCTCTGTAATGACCCAGATAGAATTAGCAATGTTGAGGTACTGGAGCCACTTGGGACAAGTGATCACTCTGCTGTTAATTTTGATGTTTCATGGGAAGTTAAATAGGAGTATTCAAAAACAAAAATTTTCAATTTTAGGCAAGCAAACTTTGACAGGATGCGCTCATATCTAAGTTAAATAAAATGGGAGACCCTCCTGAACTAAGATGTGGGAAAGATTTAAGGGGGTTTTACTTGAATCACAATGCAGATTCATTCCAAAGGTGTCCAAAGGTAAGCTGAAAACGCAGAATCCTCAGTGGATGACCAAAAGTATTCGTAGGATTTTGAGGGAAAAGATGAATCTTTATAAGATGTACATAAAAGACAACAAAGAGAACACTAAGGCTAAGTACTGTAAAATGCGGGCTGTGGTCAAAAAAGAGCTGAGGAATGCTAGAAGACTGTATGAAAGACAAATTGCAGAGGGGGCAAAAACTAACCCTGAGCGCTTCTTTCAGTACTGTAGCAGAAAAAGGAAAGTTAAAGAGCAGGCTAAGTGCATAAAGAATAAAAACGGATTGCTGCTATATGATAACAAGGATATTGCGGATGCCTTAAACAGTTACTTTGTTGAGAATTTTACCTCAGAGGGGGTCTTTATTTGGCCAGAGGGCATGTTAAATGCTCAAGATTATTCAGCGGAAATTGAGGTTCGGGATAACGAAGTATTAGACAAGTTGCATAAACTGAAGGCAGATAAGGCGGCGGGTCCTGATTGCTTATATCCTAGAGTGCTCTGGGAAGTTGGTGAGATCATCTTTAAGCCGCTATCCGCCATCTTCAGACGGTCTTTAGAAACTGGAATGTGCTGCACATGAGAAAGATCTGGGAGTGATTATTGACCAAACCCTCACAGGCTCAAGCCATTGTGCCGTAGCAGTTAAAAAAGCCAATTGAATGCTGGGATATATTGCCAAAAGTACTGAATACAAATCTAAGGAGGTGATGCTTCTTTTGAACAACACATTCTTCAGACCACACCTGGAGTACTGTGCACAGTTCTGAGGACCATACTTTAAGAAAGATATAGAGGCTCTAGAGAAAGTTCAGAGAAGAGTCACTAAGTTTGTTCCAGGTATAAAAGATGAATGCTACGAGAAGAGGCTGAAGATCCTTAATCTCTTTAGTCTTAGGAAAATGAGCCGAAGGGGTGATGATCTTATTGAGGTCTTTAAATATGTAAAAGGGATTGAAAGTGAATTATGTAGGATTCCTTCGACCAAGTGTTGTTAGTAGAACTCGGGGTCACAAATGGAAGTTGACCAAAGGTAAATTTAGCACTGATATTCTGAAATATTTCTTCACCCAAAGAGTAATTTCAATGTGGAATAGCTTGCCTGACCATATTGTTGAGGCAGAGACCTTGGGGGTTTTCGAGAGCAGGCTTGACTTAAAGCTAGATACCAGTGAGTCATTGAGTATCTGAAGGGATATATTCACAATTGTATAAAGAAACTAGCGAGCATAGTTGGGCTGAACGGCCTGTTATGCCATTCATGTTATGTTATGTTATGAGATGGAGAAGATTGCGCTCAAGTTTAGTTTGGGGGTCTAAAATCTCCAAGATTCTCTTAATTCTTTAAGAAAGCAATAGCATCATGCAAAATAGAAATGAATTAATTAGCTTCCCCATTATCATAACAAATGTATGGGACATGTTCCCATATGACACTTTCAGTGTTCCCGGTCTAAGTTTTCACACATGAAAATGCCAGAATCACAGACACTTTGAATATGTGTGTACCAGTCACATACATTTTTTCCCCCCACCGGATGCACAACTAAAGACCAGCTGTCTCGGATCGGGGCGGAGCAAAGAATGTGCGTTTACAGGAAGCAAGCAGAGTTGCTTCCCCTGGTAGTGTTCAATATGCATGCAGCGCTGGAGGCATTTCAAATCAGATCAGTCAACTCCACCGATGTGCTTTTACGGGAAGTGTTCAGAGTTGCTTCTCCTCGTGCAGTGTTTGATGTGCGCGCAGCATTGTAGGTATTGGTGAAAATCCTGGGGGGATCAGGATTTCCCCTTCCAGCAGGTTGTCCACCACCGAATTTCCCTTCATAAACCTAACAATGTAATTTAAGAGCCATATCCGGAGAAAACGGCACTTTTTAGATTCTAAGTGGAGTGGACATGTCAGAATTGCATGAAATTTGGCAAAATGGTGCCCATATAAGTGTAACAGAAAATCCCAGAGTTTGCGCTCACAATTTTTATTGATACAGCACCACCTAGAAGTAGACAAGTCAACTGCCAAATTGAGCATTTTTGAGGAAAAAATACCCATTTTTGAAGGAATATTGTGGATAACTGCTTCAATGTGCCAAACAAGTTACGATTGTATTTGACATTGGGAAACCCACATTTTTAAAATGTGAAAGTGCCACCTAGTGGTCATGTTGGTTATACATGCAATGTCAAGAAATCTGTGTACAATGAGAAAAAAATATTTTTACAAATTCAAACTTATTCTATTTTTTTAACCAGACCAGTACCAAATTCATCTTACCCGTTTCCTTGTCAGACACTAAAGTTGAGAAAAATTGAGGGCTTTAATCTGGCACTTCTTTGCTTTTTTGAGATATTTGCTCCCAAAGTTGGGTGCAGGCTAGTTGCCTCTGCCCAAGGAAGTTGGAGGGGGTTATGTGATCATTACCGTTTGTTTGTTGGTAGGTTTGTTTGTAAGCAGGATTACACAAAAAGTTATGGATGAATTTTCCTCAAAGAAGGTTTTGCAGGATATAGGCAAATTTTATCATCTCTACGCGATGAGTGTGATTGGCACATGTATTGGAGAAAAAAATATGATAATTTGAAAACCAAGACGGCGTATATGCAAACATTAGGAGCGGGTGTCTTCTTCACTTTTGGAGTAACTTAGTGGGTTGTATTCATACCTTTATGTCCATTTTTCCAGGCAGTTCCTCTTGAAGTAGTCAAAAAAACTGAGTTTTTAAATGACTCACGATCATAGAGGCCAACTGTGGGTCCCCAGGAGGTTAACCGATCATTTAAAACACCATTTCTTTTACTAAGCAAAACAATAATACTGTTATTTTTTGTGCCACATCCATAACAACACCAAAGAGCCTGAGAGGACGTGTAAAATTTCATTTCATTTTCAATAAAATGAGGGCTGTAACAACTGATAATGTCCCTCTGACGCATAGAGCCTGTGGGCCAAAATCTGTAGCTCCCCTGGAAAATGAAGTTTGGGGTCACTCTCTGGTGGTAACTATTTAAGAATATATTTTACCTAATTTGAGGTTGCTGAATCCGAATCTGCAAAGTTCCCATGCTTAGACTTGCACATTAAAGCAGTAGGAGCCGTTAAAGATAGCGTGTACCTACGCATCAACAGCCATCATGTATTGAGTCATTATCACACTCATGGAGCTCGAGTGCGTTCGAAACTGGTGCCACTGTGTTCTCTTATCAGTATCTGTATTCTGTGATTGTATATTGGCTTTTAAAGGTACACATTCCACTTACAGATAATGATAAACTAGAAAAGCACTCCGAGAGCGCCGACCTCCGCCAGGGGGCAGCAAACTCAAAAGCACGGCGATCGGAACTCCAGCCCATTGTAAAGGCTTGAAATCTTGAACATTGGCATATATCTCAGCAGTACTTTGGCCTAGATATGCCAAAATTTAGTCAGCTGTTCCTTGACTTAATACCCACCTACTCTGGAAATTTCATCAAAATCCGGCCATAAGTTTTTGAGTTATGTTGTACACAAACAAACCAACAAACAAACGGCACCAAAAACATAACCTCCTTGCAGAGGTAAAAATACTATAAATCTATTATATATATATATATATATATATATATATATATATATATAAAAAAAATCGAGAGTCGGGGCACTCCAAAATAGTGGATAGAAACCGTATTACGTCTTCAAATCTGGCCTGAATATCATTCACATGCTGAAGAATTGTGGTTGGCCTTCACAATTTATCATAATTGCCATAAACCATGTTTTTTTTTTTTTTACGATGAAGCAGCGATGATGTCACAAGCATTATTCTCATTAATAACTGCACTGTGGATGCATGGTGGTTACTTGGGGTCCACAATTCCCTTGAAGACAAGTGCTATTACACCCACAGACGTGTTCACACGAAAAAGGATCATGTCATGGTAGGATACGCAACAGCCTGGCACACATCACTCGCTTCGCAGCGAAGCCACTATACATAAAATATTTTGAGCCTGCAGTAGTCATTAAAAGTGGCATTTTGTGTTGAATTTGGAGAAGACAGTTGTAATATTTGTTGTGTTGAGCAATTTAAATTGTTCTTGTTTGATTTGTTCACTGCAAACAGCTGAAAGTTTGTAAATTACAGGGCGTGGCTTTTGAATTAGCTGCTGGTTACAGTCTGGATAGACCTTTTCTTTTTTGACTGAGAACACACAGTGTCCATTTCTTCCAAAAAAGAAAAAGATCTGAGGTAGTGAGTCTTCTGACCGCAATACAAGTTTCCACTGTGTGATGGTCCACTAACAACAGATGTCTCCGAGCCCAGAAAAATCAACAATTCCTCTGGACATTGTTAACATAGGGCTTGCTGTTTACAGAGTGAAGTTTGACCTGGCATTCACGAATGGAAATGAAGACCACAAAGGAAAAACGATCAGAGTCCAAATTTAGCATTTTTGAATATTTTACATATTATATATTATTATAATATTTACAATAAAATAATATCATCATATAATAATATTATTATATATCATGATTATATTTTATATATTTAATATTTTGCACATATTTTTTCAGTGCTTTGTTTCTAGGATCCTTTTGAATTTTTAATTCATAATTTCTCCACAACGTGAAAATGTGACTCCGATCATTTTTCCATTGTGGTCTTCAAATATACTGCAGTCTTTGACAAAGGTTTGCCAAAGTTATGGCCCCAATTTGTTATTACATTTATAACACAACAGCAACAGCAAGGGATGACAAACACAGTTTTAACAACTAAAACACATTAAATTTTTAACAAAGACAAAGACTAATAACAACCTACAACTAAAGACCAAGATTGATAAATAAGAAAAAACAGAAATAATTACAGTCCCTTTTTGTGGGGTGGCTTGGTGATGTCCTGGATGATGAAAATGCTCAAACACAGGCAAAGAAATCCACAAAAGAAACGTCACAGGTCTTGAACAGAATGGCAGGTCTGGTCATCTCCTTGCAATTTCTCCTACTACTTTACTGTCTCAATTCTTTTCCTTATATACTCTTTTGCAGACCCCACCCACATTTAGACCTCTTTTTTTTTTATTTTCTGAGACTTGCCCCAGACATGTCCAGGACATGTCTAAACATGACTCCAGTCTGCTGAACAAAAAAAAGGCAAATACTGCCATCTAGTGGCCTATATTCACATTACACCTCCATTCCAAAAGGGAAAAATTTTGACTCATAAAGGCAAAATTTTTCTTTTCAATACAAAATGGTTAAGTGAACACTTGTCTATATATACATATCATACAATATTCAAACACATGATATATATATATACACATTCAAACACGGGATAAGCAATCAGCAATTACATTGTCTGTACCCTTCACATGCTTAATTTCCAAGTCAAACTCCTGTAAAATCAAACTCCAATTCAACAATCTCCGATTCTTGTTTTTCATCTTACTCAAAAACGTTAACGGATTGTGGTCAGTGTACACAATCATTGGCTATTCCCCTGTACAAACATAAACCTCAAAGTGTTGTAAAGAAAGGACCAGAGCCAACAGTTCCTTCTCTATTGTGGAATAGTTCCTTTGGTGGCGATTGAACTTCCTGGAGAAGTATGCCACGGGATGCTCAATGTCATCAGAGTCACTTCTCTGTAGGAGCACAGATCCACAAGCTTGGTCGCTAGCATCGACCGCGATGGAGAACGGTTTGTTGAAGTCAGGAGATTTCAGCACGGGGAAGTGACACAGCAGAGACTTCAGGTGATCGAAGGCTCTCTGGCATGCATCATCCCAGGTGAACTTTACGCCTTTCTTCAGTTGGTTAGTTAGACTGAGAGCAATCTCAGCAAAGTTCTTGCAGAACTTGCGGTAGTACCCGATCATTCCAAGGAAGCGGCGCAAAGCTTTTTTGTTGTCAGGAACTGGAAAATCCATGATGGCTTGGACTTTAGCATTTATGGGTGCCACCTTACCCTGGCCTATGACGTAGCCAAGATAGGTGACAGTAGCACAACCAAAGTCACTCTTGCTCAGGTTAACAGTCAGGTTAGCCTGGGTCAGGCGCTGGAACAACATCTCTACATCTTTCAGATGTTCTTCCCAGGAGTCACTCCATGTGATCAGGTCATCGATGTATGCACCCGTGTGTGGCAATCCGGCGATTGTAGACTGTAGCATCCTTTGGAACGTGGCTGGGGCATTTTTCATGCCAAAGGGTAGGACTTCATACTGGTACAATCCAGATGGTGTGGCAAAAGCAGAGATGCTCTTGGCCCTCTCAGTTAAAGGCACACACCAATAACCCTTCAATAAATCAATCTTGGTCAGAAACTTTGCTTGCCCTACACTATCAATACAATCATCAATCCTAGGTATTGGAAACACATCAGTTCTAGTTACAGCATTGACTTTGCGATAATCTGTACAGAATCTAGTACTTCCATCAGGTTTTGGAACTAGCACACAGGGTGAACTCCAATCGGAGTTGGAGGGTCTGATAATATCATGTTTTAACATGTACTCAACCTCTTTCTCAGCAATCTTTCTCTTTTCAGGATTCATCCGGTATGGATGCTGTTTTATTGGTTTGGCATCACCAACATCTACATCATGAGAGGCTATAGTAACTCTCTTTGGAACATCAGGAAACAAATCCACATATTTCTTGATCAACCTTTCAAACTGATCTCTCTGTGAGGGTTCTAAGTGCTGGAGTTTTACATCAAGATTTTGCAACACTTCAGTGTTTGACAATTTACATGAAAGAACTTCAGCTTTAATTCTTGGTTCAACATCTTGAAACTCCCCCTCATCTTCACACGTTTCGGCCATAGGAGAATCTGAAGTGACAGCTGCAACCCTAGCATTTCTGTCATGATAAGGCTTCAGCATGTTAATATGACACAATTGTTTTGGTTTTCTCCTATCTGGAGTCTTCACAATGTAATTGAGATCATTGATTTTTGTCAGAATTTCATAAGGACCATGAAATCTAGCCTGCAATGGATTGGACTGCAAGGGAAACAACACAAGGACCTTTTCTCCTGGTTTAAACTCACGGCTTCTAGCCTTATGATCATACCAAGTTTTCATTTTTCCCTGACTTGATTTCAAGTTCTCTTTGGCAAGGTCACAAGCTGCACGCAATCTTTCCTTGAACTTGCTAACATAGTCTAACAGACTGATATGCGGCTCTTTCTCTTGCCATTGTTCACTCAATAATAGCAAAGGTCCTCTCACTTCATGACCAAACACTAGCTCAAATGGACTGAATCCAGTAGACTCCTGCACTGCTTCTCTAGCTGCAAACAACAGCAAATGAACCCCTTCATCCCAGTCTTTCTCATGGTCATAACAATAAGTCCTCATCATTGTCTTGAGAGTGGAATGAAACCGCTCTAAGGCACCCTGACTTTCTGGATGATAGGCACTAGAAAGAATCTGCTTTGCACCTAGTTCATACACAACCTGCTGAAACAAACCAGAAGTGAAATTGCTACCTTGGTCAGACTGAATTTCCCTGGGAAGACCAAACAACGTGAAGAACTTTATCAAAGCCTTCGAGATTGCAGTTGCCTTGATGTTACGTAGAGGTATGGCTTCGGGGAATCTGGTAGATGCACACATGATTGTCAACAAGTACTGATTTCCAGATCTAGTCTTGGGTAATGGACCAACGCAATCAACAATGACCCTAGAGAATGGCTCCCCAAATGCTGGGATAGGCTGCAATGGAGCTACAGGTGGGTCTAACTGGTGTTTTCCAACTACCTGACAAGTGTGACAGGTTTTGCAAAAGTTGGAAACGTCTTTCCGAAGCCCAGGCCAAAAGAAGTGTTTCATGATCTTATCAACAGTCTTGTTAACACCAAGATGACCTCCTAAAGGTAAACTATGAGCCATTGTTAAGATCTCATTCCTATAGACCTTCGGAACAACAATTTGCCTGACCACTGCCCAATCTGCATTGGCAGGGATATCAGGAGGGCGCCACTTCCGCATCAACACACCATCCTTGAGATAATACCCAACTGGAACTGCGTCTATTTCTTTATCAGGAAGGGCTCTCCTCTTTAGTACACAAATTTCAGGATCATTAGTTTGCTCCTCAATCAACCGCTTTCTGGACAGAGACAAGTCTCCAGACACATCAGAATCACCAGACCCATCCGGCTGGCTGAATAGAGAACTGATAAAAGTATCTGATAAGTCCTCAAACGGAGAAACCATAGTAGGCCAATCAGAGTCATGAGGCGAACCACCTGAGTCCTGACTATTCAATGTACTGGACGGCACCACATCATCTTCTTCTTTAGCCTTCTTGGCCATAGCACGAGTCACTGCGCAAGAAGGATACAGAGATGGGTCCTCATCCCCATCTTCAGTGCTCGGCTGTGAAGTAAGATGTACAGGGGGAACTACTTTGCCCCCAGCCAGGTCATTGCCTAGCAACAGAGAAACACCCTTTATAGGTAGACTTGACATAAGTCCCACCTTTCCCTGTCCTGTAACTAAATCTGACTTCAAGAATATAGAGCGCAGGGGTACAGATACAGTCCTCCCTTCAATACCTTGTACAAGTATGAAATCCCCTGAAGCGGTCTCATCACGTAACTCCAAGGAGTCCATCAACAAAAGTGACTGAGAAGCTCCGGTATCCCTTAGGATATATATGGGGACAGGAGTAGTATGCTCATTCAGAGCAACAAGTCCCTCTGACACAAATGGAAGAAATTCCTCCCTCACAAAGTCAGCTGGATCAGGCTTTTTAGCCCCACAAGAAGCAGGCAATTTAGCAGATCGGTTATCTACTACGGGGGTTTCTAACCTTGTTTTCACAAAGGCATTTGGTTTGGTATCCTTTTCTTTTTCTTTCTTAGCTTTAAGGAACCAACAGTTAGTTGTAACATGACCAGATTTCTTGCAATAACTGCAAACTAGACCACTTTTGTCACTGTCAGCTTTCACACTTTGATCAGACCTGTTACTGGATTTCTGAGCACCATCACCAGATTTGTCTTTGTCTTTGGGTGAGGAATCTTGGGTATCACCATAACCCTTTATCTGAAATTGGGACCATCTATTATTACTGCTAGACTGAAATTTGGACTTATGTGTGAGAACATATTCATCTGCAAATTTGGCAGCTGATTGCAAATTCAGTGCTTGCTTCTCATTAAGGTAGGTCTTAACATCATCTTTAACACAGTTCTTGAATTCTTCAACTAACACCATCTCTTTTAGTGAGTTGAAATCATCCTTGACCTCCATAGAAGTACACCAGCGCTCAAAGCAAACCTGCTTTTCATTAGCAAATTCAACATAAGTCTGATTTTCAGATTTCTTCAGACCTCTAAATTTCTGTCGGTAAGCCTCTGGAACCAACTCATAAGCTCTCAAAATAACCTTTTTGACAACCTCATAATCAGAGGAATCATCTGCAGACAAAGCCGAATAGGCTTGTTGAGCTTTACCCTTGAGGACAGTTTGCAACATCAGAGGCCAGTGTTCCTTTGGCCACTGGCAACTCTTTGCTACCTTTTCAAAACACTGGAAATAGTTGTCAACATCCTTTTCTGAAAATGGAGGCACCAGTTTTACCTCCTGACTGGCACAAAATTTATTTTTAGTTTCAATTTTAATTTTTAGTTGCTCCATTTGGAGTCTTTCTTCTCTATCGAATTTCTCTAATTCAAAATCTCTCTGTCTCTGTCTCTCTCTTTCTGCTCTTTCCTCTTTCTCTCTCTCAAATTCTCTTTGTTTTTCTTCTCTTGCTAATTTTTCTAAATCAAACTGCCTTTGTTTTTCTTTTTCTTCCCTCTCAAATTCTCTTTGTTTTTCTTTTTCCTCCCTTTCTTTTTCTCTTTCCTCCCTTTCAATCTCTAGCATTTTTAATTTAAGTTCCATTTCTATATTTGGATTTTCCACTGGAAACTGTTCCAGATCTCCTGGTGCAAACACATTTTCATCAATGTAATATTCAACTATCTCTCTAGCCAGTCTTGCTTTTCGCATGGCTGGTTTTACCTCTGTCAGCTCCAACTGTCTGCAAATTTCTAGCAGTTCTGTCTTTTTAAAAGACTTCAAAACCCCTACGGTTGGTGATGCCAAGAAATCATCCATTGCTGTTGTCAATATATATCTAGGAAAATTCACAAAAACAATTTCACAATTTGGAATGTTAGATTTTCAATAAATTACTCACACAATGGTCTATCCCGGACCTTGAGCCCCCAATTTGTTATGGCCCCAATTTGTTATTACATTTATAACACAACAGCAACAGCAAGGGATGACAAACACAGTTTTAACAACTAAAACACATTTAATTTTTAACAAAGACAAAGACTAATAACAACCTACAACTAAAGACCAAGATTGATAAATAAGAAAAAACAGAAATAATTACAGTCCCTTTTTGTGGGGTGGCTTGGTGATGTCCTGGATGATGAAAATGCTCAAACACAGGCAAAGAAATCCACAAAAGAAACGTCACAGGTCTTGAACAGAATGGCAGGTCTGGTCATCTTCTTGCAATTTCTCCTACTACTTTACTGTCTCAATTCTTTTCCTTATATACTCTTTTGCAGACCCCACCCACATTTAGACCTCTTTTTTTTTATTTTCTGAGACTTGCCCCAGACATGTCCAGGACATGTCTAAACATGACTCCAGTCTGCTTAACAAAAAAAAGGTAATACTGCCATCTAGTGGCCTATATTCACATTACACCAAAATAATCCTGAGCCGACATGGTTATATCACTTATAAACATATGATGGTTCTTAATGCAGTACCATCTGAGTGATAGGATAATCATGGGTATTCAGTGTGAGTTTGTGCCTTGTTTATTATGTACAGAAATTCCTCGAGATTCCTTAAATATTTTTGTTATGTAGTGCTGAGGGTGAAATATCCAAATTGCTTAGTGTTTTCCTTTGAGGAACACCGATTTCAAACTTATAAAAGGTTCTCTCACTGATTCATGAGCACATTGGTCATCTCAGCCTATCTTTTCTCATGAAGCAGAGAGTCTCCTGGATGCTGCCTCATTTTTTACCTCATTAGTTGTCCTAAATTATCCCCATCCCTGAAGAGCAGGAATAGATGAATATTTAGAAATGAAATGGAGTTGACCAGAAATATAAAACATTAAATTTCTTTTCTTCATAAAACTGTCTGAAATGAAATATAACACAAAGCCAATCTATAAATAACAGCGCTCTGTTTTTTATATACATCTTCCCCACTACTCTAACTCCTTCTGAGTCAGAGTTGTGCATACAACTAAATATATACTGATGCACCTCTGATGGAAATGTTGAAACGGTTCCAAACCGTTTTAATTTATTTTTGTCATTACTGTTGTTACTGCTGACCCAGTGTTTAGTGGAGAGATGACTGAATGGACTTGACCCTAGAAATGGGCTTCGCGTGACCATGGTCATTATTTCACACCACACAAGTAAAAGCTTCATAAATCAATAAGTCTTCAAAAGTCATTCACTGTATGTTTGTGTGTGTGTGTGTGTGTGTGTGTGTGTGTGTGTGTGTGCGCGCATGTGTGTGTGTGTGTGCGTGTGTGTGTGTGCATGTGTGTGCGCGTGCTTGTGTGCGCGCACGTGTGTGCGTGTGCGCGCGCGCAGCTTAACTGCCACTACTCCGCATTGCATGCAATGCACACGTTGGCATATTTCAAAATCTTTTCAAATTGTTCGCCAATATACATTTTTGAGAGAGATTATATTCAATCATTTACAAGTAGACTTATAGTCTATTATGGCCAGTTTATTCCGACTTAAAGGCGTGCTTCTCATGAACTTTCCAATGTTACTGTGAGTGTGACTAGCGCTTCCTATTGACCAGTCGAATTTCAGCGCTGCCCAAAACTACTACTTTGCGTGTAAAATGTGCAAATGTGGACACGGGAACTTTTTTCATTTAGCATCTATTCATAATACACAACAAAAAATTGCTCAGTTCACGTTGCCGCCAGAGTGTGACCATGGAACTGCACGCTACAGACTTTGGCCCACGGCCTAATAACGTCCTACCAACGCATAATGTCCCACAGAGGGACTTTATGTGCCAACCATTCCAACTGATAATGTCTCTCTCAACGCATAACTTCCCAATTTTTCTAACTGATAACGTCACACTTTTTGACGCATAATGTCCCACCAAATTTCCAACCAAAAATGTCACAGCAACATTGATGCGTAAGGTCACACTTCAGTATTCAGGCTATTTACTATTTTGGTGGTGTTGCCCTGATTGATGAAGTTTTTACAGGTGACCATTATCTTTGACCTTAACATTTACCGTCAAGGTCATTGTATATTCTGCATTTTAATTCATTGTCAACATTGATGATGGACAACAAGCGTCTTCGTGGTCAGCCATTTCCCAAGATACAATTTGGATGGAATTTACAGGCCAATGCCACTGCAAGACTCATTTGTGGCCTCCACCAGTCATCACCCTTGCCAATAATCCATTTGGGTATGGGCCTGAGGCTGGGTTCGTACTACAGTGCCACAAGGGGGAATTTTTAAGGTGGTCTTCTGGAATTTCATCCATTACACCTTACCCTTTTCCCATTTGGACTGACGAAATTACATCATGGTGATTACATGGGCCTAAGCAAAGTCCGTTGAAGTGTTCCGGTGCGTCTCCACACTCGGGCCTGGAGTAGTCTCATAATCCTTGTATAATGTAAATGCTGTATTTTAAAGTGCCTTGTCCAAGAAAACGTGCTTGGAGGCACTGCACAATGTGAAATGATCAAAAGTCCGATATTAAGCTTCTATGTCATGAATTTAATGTTCATCTAAACATGTATCTAAGCATCACTGTCCATAATAGAGCTGTTACCGATTCATGACTGTGATGGATCCCTGTACCATCAGCCATGTTCACTCACTGGGCAGCTGTGAGCTGATGAATAAGTAATAATTCTAGTAAACTTTTTTTGGCTAATTTCTGCTGACCTTGACCTCCAACTTGCAAGGTCATTGAACATTCAGAAAAATCGTCCTTGATAACCTACAGATCAAGGTTTTAGGCTTCCACCTTCAAAAGTTTCTGATGTATTTCATATTATCGAAGCTGCATATCAAATAGCGCAATTACATCTCCAAATATCTTGGGATATGCCACAATATAAAATTTGAGACGTCGATATCATTATGACAAGCACTCTGCCCGTGGGGATCCACGGGTTCAATTTTATGTTACTTTGTGCAGCATTATGATGTCATCACATGCACATCTATGATGTCATCACGTTGCTATGGTGTTTCCATAAAACACCAAGGTGGCCGTCACGCAACCAATGTTTTTATGGTAACTAAGACTAAGTAACCATCAAGGGGAAAGAAAGGTTCGTTCCACAAATGTGTCGGTAAAAATGACGAAATAAGCTAAATGTGGCAGGACGCTGCGCAGATCTGAATATAGCAGGGATAAGCTTCCAATTCTGTGACCATATGCAGTCATTGGATCCAACTACATTGGCATTTGTGCTAATGGGAATCGCACACCAGATCGAGTCAGGCAGGAAGCAACTATCAAGGGAAAGACGCTGCGTATAAACACCAAGGTGACTGTCACGCGACCGATCTTTTTGTCATAACTAAAACTAAGTAACTATCAAGGGGAATACGCTGCGCTGACATGTCACGCTCAGTGGAACACGAAGTCGTCTGCAAGATGGAGCATAATAGCGTAGCTCACGTTAGGCTGCAGATTACGCGTTACTTTCTCTTGCGGTCTGGAATCAGTTTTTTGGGATTCGGGACTCCTATGGATGAATTGGCTTGAGTTCAAAAGGGGGAATCCCTAGGAGAGGACGAAAGGGGAATCCCCCTGTATGTCTATTATGATAGCGTCGCTCAGGATTCAGGACTCCTGTGGAGGAATTGGCTTGGATTCAAAAGGGGAATCCCCAGGAGAAGGAGATACTGGGGGATTCCCTCTGTATATCCATAGTATAATAGCGTCTCTCACGTTATGCTGTAGATGCGTGCCCGGCGGAGTCTAGCACTGATTGGCCGGAAACAGTCGCCTGCAAGGCGGAGCCAAACAGCGTCGCTCGCTCGCACGCATGCACGCGGACTTGCAAATCATTGTATTCTGTTTTTATTTACGATTTACACAACGTGCCAACTTCAGTGGTTTTGGGATTGTACAGTCTGCATGATTGCTAAGTGGACCAAATTGCCTACAAAAAGAGTGAAATGACTGGTGGCGGGACAGCACATGGAACTTCATGCATTGGGAAAACATGATGGAGTTTCTTCATTAATATTACCCTCACTTGCAGGATTAAGGAGAAACTCTGTTCTCTATTAGACTTGTTCTCTATTCAACACTGGCGCAATCCCCTTGGTGACCACACTGCAGACCCAGCCTGAAACACTTTTAACCGCATCACCTGAAGCCCATAGGCCACCCATCATATAAATTTCATCCAAATGGATTATTGGAAAGGGTGATGAGACTGGTGCAGGCAACAAATGAGTCTTGCACTGGCGTTGGCCTGTAAATTCCATCTAAAATTATATATCATGGGAAATGGCTGACCACGAAGACACTCAATGTCCAACACCAATGTCTGACAATGAATTAAAATGCAGAATATACAACGACCTTGACGGTAAATGTCGAGGTGAAAGATAATAGTCACATGTAAAAACTTTGTCAATCGGGCCGATACCACCCAACTAGTAAATAGCCTAAATACTGAAGATGTGACATTATGCATTTATGTTGCTGTGATGTTATCGGTAAGAAATTTGGTGGGACATTATGCGTCAAAGTATGACGTTATCCGTTAGAAAAATTGGGACGTTATGCGTTGAGAGAGACATTATCAGTTGGAATGGTTGCCAGATAATATCCCCTGTAGAGCCCACAATTGTCAAAATTGTCCACTAATGTCAGAATACCTTCAAATGTCATAACACGTCAACAGCAAATGTCATAATACCCGCAAATGTCATAACATGTCAACAGCAAATGTCATAATACCCACAAATGTCATAACACGCCAACCGCAAATGTCAAAATACCCGCAAATATCATAACACTTCAACCGCAAATGTCAAAATCTGATTAACTGAAAAAGTCATAACACGTTGACCGCATATGTCAAAATTTCCATTTGAACCGCAAATGTCAAAACGTGTCAACTTCAAATGCCAAAACTAATTGCTTACATTTTTGAGAAAAAAATAATGAAATAGAAAAAAGTGAAATAACAAATTGAAATCGAATAAAATAAAGTGAAATTGCATGAAAAGAAGTAAATTATATAAAATAAAATTTTTCAGAAATTAAATAAAACAAGAAATTTGAATTTTTTGCTGGAGACAAATTAGGAGGTCTGTTGAAATAAGGTTTTGACATGTTGGGCTCTAAATTTGTAGAGCAGGCACGGCAAAAGAGGGTGCACCTTGCCAACGGGGTGTGTCTGGGCGTATGTTGCAATTTTGTGCCAGGCATAGCCTGCCGCAAGTACTCCTCTTGCCCGCTTCTGCCCCTCCTGTCGGCGCAAGTGGCAAAGAGGTGGGAGAGAAGGCGCGTTTGGGTATAAAACAGCCGAGTCAAATCTTCACCAATCAAATGAGCTCCTCTCCTTACCTTTAATGTGCTGGAATATAGAAGCCTCTGTCCTATATCTGCATGATGCATCAATGTTGCATTTTACTTTGTTGCTTCAGGCATGTTTTCTGCACCGCTTACGTCTATATTAAGCATTATGAATATGAGTTCACTGGCTAGCTTGGGCATTCGGAAGTTATTACCATAAGCAAACTTGAATGGAATTTCAAAACGAAACTACGTCAGATCATTCAAACTAATGAAGTTGGAATGAAATACCAACCTATTATGACACCCTGTTGCTGCTTAAAATTTTGGGATTAACATGCATGGGCAAAAATGCAAGATACGTTACACATTTATTTTCAATATGTGATCTTAACACAGTATGAGATCATAGCCATCAGGCTGTATTCCTTTCCCCCACTAAAAACAATGAAACCTTAGTGACAACCAGGCTTATGCCGTTGGAGGCGATGGCTTGGGGTATATCCCCGAACGCCCCCAAATCCTCCAATTCCCCTATCCTGGAATAGACCCGATACAATATAAAGCCCCTCAGAACATGACCTTTCATTTGAACTTAATTTCAGGTCAATCAGACTAATGGTTCTGAAGATATGGCTAAAATGGTCATTTTCCATCACAAAACTCCACCTGGTGGCAAAATATTGAACCATACAGGTACGATGTCATTATGTGACATGTTGTGAGGTCATGACCTTGCAGTTGCACATAGTTTCATGTCAATTGGACAAATGGTTCCAAAGATATGGCAAAAATGGTGAATTTTATGGGACAAAGCTTCACCTTGTGTCAAAATTTTGAACCAAACTGATATAATGACACATCATCAGGCCATGACCTTTCATTTGCACTTGATTTGAGGTCAATCGGACAAATATTTCCAGAGATATGATAAAAACAGTGATTTTTCAGTTTTTGGCCACTGGTGGCCAATCTAGAAATTGTAAATTGTCCAAAATCGAATCAGTTCTTCCTCTTTATGATACTTACTTATATGCAAAACATTAAATTTCTACTTGAAATATTACTGAAGTTATCACGCTAACACGTAGGGCGGCGCGCGGCGGTGGTGGTCGTACCAAAAACATAATATCCCTGCGTTGAACGCAGTGCCTACGTGTCCGAAAGTCTGACAGGGTTTTAATATATCTCCAAGTCTGACAGTCGGATGGTTTCAATATAATTCAGTGACCGACAGTGGTTTATTGTTTTTAAGGTCTTCAAATCTACGAAATGTTTTAGATATTAAACTTGAATGTTTTGATGAGAGGGATCAGTTCTTCAAGATGAGTTCCGAGAACTTCAATCAATGTTTCTGTTTAAGCTCTGCTCAATAAATGAGTCGACATTGGCGGGGGACAGTGTACAATGCCTGTCAGATATTAAATGCAAAATACACAGTGTCTGACAGCCAAAAAAAAAAATTTTTTTTAATTTAAAAAAAGAGGATGATTACATCAGATTGATAATGAAATAAAGAATAAAAAGAAAGAAATTTTTAACAACAAACATCCTATGAACATCCTATGAACACTGCGATTTATTTATTTGCGGGCCATCTTTTTTGTATGCTGTTTGTTGACGATATATTTTTGTTCTTTATTTCGTTATAAATCTGTTCTCATACCAATTCTTTTACTTTTTGCTGGCTGCCAGACATGGAGTATTTTGCATTTCGCCTGGGACAGTCTTGATCGTGCATGCGATAATTTATTCACACTGTCAATGGTCATGGAAATGATTTGCTCACTGACTTCAAGCACTACTTTATCTCTGTTGTGGTAATAAAGCGCAAATCTGTTCGATCCATCTGACTAATTTTCCAAAGAGAGACCGAATAAAGACTGTTGTCTATCTTCAATGGAAGAAAACGCACGAATTAAAAGACCAAGAAAAGTTGATAGCTATCAATTTGCATTTTGCGAAGGTCAAACACAAACATGGCTAAGTTTGCACGTTGTTATGGCCCCGATTTGTTATTACAATTTACAACACAACAGCTACAGCAACAGCAAGGGATGACAGAAACAGTTTTAAAAACTTGAACACATTGAATCAACAGACAAAGACTAATACTAACCTACAACTAATAACCAAGATTGATTTACAAGAAAAACAGAAATATTTACTGTCCCTTTTTGTTGGGGTGGCTTGGTGATGTCCTGGGTAAGGGAAAAAAAATGCTCTAACATAGGCAAAAATCCACAAAAGAAACTTCACAGGTCTTGAACAGAAATGACAGGTCTGGTCCCATGTATCCTTCTCCTTTCTTTCTCTTTTTCCTCCCTTTCTTTTTTCTCTTCTCTTGCTAATTTTTCCAACTCAAACTGCCTTTGTTTTTCTTTTTCTTCCCTTTCAATCTCTAGCATTTTTAATTTAAGTTCCATTTCTATATTTGGATTTTCCACTGGAAACTGTTCCAGATCTCCTGGTGCAAACACATTTTCATCAATGTAATATTCAACTATCTCTCTAGCCAGTCTTGCTTTTCGCATGGCTGGTTTTACTTCTGTCAGCTCTAACTGTCTGCAAATTTCTAGCAGTTCTGTCTTTTTAAAAGACTTCAAAACCCCTACTGTTGCTGATGCCAAGAAATCATCCATTGCTGTTGATCTATATATATATGTATTCAATTAAAAAAATCAATTTTACAATTTGAAATGTTAAATTTTCAATAAATGACTCACACAATGTCTATCCCGGACGAGCCCCCAATTTGTTATGGCCCCAATTTGTTATTACATTTACAACACAACAGCAACAGCAAGGGATGACAGACACAGTTTTAAAAACTTGAACACATTTAATGAACAAAGGCAACTAACTACTAACTAATCTATTGACCAAGATTGAGTAATAACAAGAACAAAAATATTTACAGTCCCTTTTTGATTGGGTCCCTTGGTGATGTCCTGGGTGAGGAAAATGCTCTGACATAGGCAAAAATCCACTAAAGAAACTTCACAGGTCTTAAACAGAATGACAGGTCTGGTCACATGTATCCTTCTCCTTGCAATTTCTCCTACCACTTTACTGTCTCAATTCTTTTCGTTATATACTCTTTTTTCAGACCCCACCCACATTTAGACCTCTTTTTTTAATTTTCGGGGACTTGCCCCAGACATGTCCAGGACATGTCTAAACCTGGCTCCAGTCTGAGCTCAATAAAAGAAAGGTAAATGCTGCCATCTAGTGGCCTCTATTCACATTACAACGTCTAAGAACTTCTACGACTTTCGGACACAGAGAGATATTAAAACTCTATCCAACTTTCGCGTCTTTGCATTGACTTTGGCTGTCGTGCGAAAAATTCATTTCGCGTCCAGTAGGCAAGCGGCTTTACTGAGCATAGAACGCAAGCATTATGTGGTTGGCTGAGAAAGATGTGAAGTCGTTGGTTTGCATGAGATTTAGCGTTGATTAAGCCGGGTGGAGTTTCCATTACACGTGCCAACCACTTTTAATCTGACATCAGGACAATCGATAAAGATACTATAATTTATGTCCTAATTCAGATAGTTACATGAAATAGTGGTTGCTGTAATTATTTATTGCATTGAAATGTGCCTGACATTCTGGAAACCTGCCATTGAGGTTTCGGTGACGTGTGCGCACTGTGAGCCGGTCAGCCAAATTATCACTGAACAGAAAGTAAACCAGGTTGGAGCTGGCAAGCTTTCTGCGCAACTTGGGGGGACGTGAAATGATGCAAGATGGCCGAATCCTGTGAGAGCAGACGCCCGAAGTTTGGTACATTTGCGGCTGTAGATTTGCTGACAGTAGGCCATCCAGACCACCAAATTTGGGGATTTATGCATCAAATCAAAGAGTATTTCACTCTTAACATAATTAAAGAGCAAAATACGTGGGATTAAGTTTCCTTTAACTACCAGTAACTGTCCAGTTTTGGAAATAACTTGATCTTGATAATGTTGTTTCTTGTGGCAGCTGTTACTGATAAATGATAAGTTAAAGAAAAATGTCCAGATAGATATTTTGAGTAAACGTCTGCATAATTTTTCACACGTGCGCCCGCTGACGGGCAAACGTACCCGTATGTGCGTGATTAAGAATGTGACATTATTTGGATTAAAATATATTCATGCCAGATATGAATAAGAAATGATTTTCCGTTATAAAGATATGACCATAATTTCCACAAAATGGCGCCTAGATGATATCACTGTAACGTGATGACCTTGAAAATTTTTAGGGAACTTGTAAATTATGTTACTGATAACTGATACAAATTTCAAGAAAATTACCCGAGCACACCGTGTTCCAAAAGTTCATGCACCATACAAAAAAATCTATTAAGATTGTGAATACTCAACAGAATGCGTTTATTCAAAAGCCAGTGTGTCCCCCCTGCATCTTAATTACTGCCCTCAGTATGCAGGGCATAGAATGCACTAGGCTGTTTAGAACGGAAGGCTCAAAGTTGCTCCTGTACAGCCCTCGTATTGAGCTGCTTCATGATAGTAGGGGGTGTAGAGTGGGAACTCATCGTCTTAGGGTCATTGTGGAATACTTTTAGCAAAAGCCAGGCGCTTCTCCTTTTGCAGTTTGGTAAGGCGAGGAATCCACTGTCTTCTGTATGTTCTCAGACCCAGTTTCTGTCAGAAAACGATGGACGGTACTCTTTGACTGCTTCTCCAAGATTCTTTAGTCTTCAACTGAGTCTGCGGCAAGATTGGTGTTTCTTTCCCTAGGCCTTTCGGATGAGATCCTTGGCCCTGGAACTCAGGACTGGGGGGCGACCTGTACGGGGCTCATCTTCAAGGGAGTCACAACTCTGGTGTCTCTGCCACCAATTCTTCACCCATCGTATGCTTCTGCCAAGGTCCCGAGCTACCTCTCTGCAAATTTTCCGTGCCCTGCCCACGGAAATGTCTTGAGCACGGACCTGAGGCTCAGAAATGGCAGCCCTTCCAGATTTTTGTTTGGCCATCGTAGCAGCACTATCAAAAAGGTTCTCTCAGTGACATGCTCCTTGGCAGCCAAGAAATTTATAGGCCTCTCGTAAACAGATGAACTAATTAAACAACCTCACAACGGCTGGCTGACCAGGTGTGCCATGTTATGAAAATGGGACCCTTAAGACAATGACTACCTGGGTGCAAGAACTTTTGGCACACAGTGTATATTTTAAGTCGACGTCGAGAGAATTTTTAATGTTTGCACTGACACGCGGAAGTACACATGAATTGTACGCATGAAATTGACCGGATTCAAATTTAGTTTATTCATGTCAGAGATGAATTATAAGCATTTACACTGCCCGGCCAAAAAAAAAAGTCACCGTTTGGAAATTAATGAACAAATTCTATAATTGGATCATTATTGCAGTTATTAATATGTTTCAGCTGGCAATGATCATTTTAACCCTGACTGATGAAGCGCGTCGCTACTCAATGCTTAAAAAATCATGTTGGAAGACACATCCCCTGATGGTGAAAAACATTTACTGTATTTTAGAACGGGCAAGGTGTTGGCCTGTATTTAGCAAAGAAAACCATGGATGACAAAAACAAGTATGAGGAATCATTTTCACAAACAAATTTGCCACCACTAAGTCCTGACCTTAAGCACATTAAAAAGTTATAGGGATGTGCTCAAGAAAGACCACCAAGTGGTTCAACTGTTATGTCGAGAAGACTAGATCTCGGCCAAAAATTATGGCATTTCTGATCGAAAATAAATGCTTTGGCATTGCATATAGTTGTCAAAACAATGACAAGACGAATATGCACTGTAATCAAAGCTACAGGGGTTCCAACTAAATATTTGAGTGTGCAACTTTTTTTTTGGCCGGGCAGTGTATTTTAAAGTGGCGCACCTTGACACACAGATGGGCTTTCACAAATATACTAAAATATTTCCTCTAGAGATAACACGTAAACGGAAAATGGGATTCC
Source organism: Gymnothorax reevesii (assembly GCA_029721435.1). Classification (NCBI taxonomy): domain Eukaryota; kingdom Metazoa; phylum Chordata; class Actinopteri; order Anguilliformes; family Muraenidae; genus Gymnothorax; species Gymnothorax reevesii. The sequence goes on from CM056576.1 coordinate 61,275,150, forward strand.
CAAATCACATTTTGCTGTCGTAATATGGGCATGATTACAACATCCGATTAAAAAATTTTATTTTATGGAAGAAAGTTGTCTCAGCTACAACATATCAAAATCCAGGAGAAAATTACTCAATAATAAGCAAGATAACTAAGCCTCAAAAGAATATAAAAATATAATGTCATAAATTGAAAATCGAATTGAGTTCAGCCGCCAATATGACGATGTCATACCATAAGAAAAAGCTGAATTCCTTTTTCATGGATTCATATCTACAAGTTTTCAGAATGAGTAAAAAATTGGGGGTCTCCACCCATTTTGCGGAGCTATAGCGGATGATAAAATGGCATTTTTTGGCGTTATTTGCCCAATAGACCCATGCACGGATTTTGAACCTTGACACACACGTGTGGCATTATGGAAAATTGAAACTGATTCTGAATGATTAATAATTGTCAAGAATAGTATAAAGAGTCCAAATCATGCAAAAAGACGGTATTTTCACATTCCCTATGAGCTGTGCGCGCGGACGCATACCCCCAGAAAAATTCTCACTCAGAATAGTGATAATCAAAGAGCACAAATGTACACTGTACCCCGTATGCAATTAAAAAAGGATGCAGAAGGCTGCCAAATGGCTCACTCTGTAAAGCATCGCATTGCGAAGCAGTAGTGACTATCATGTCGCAGGTTCGATCCCTGCTTCGTACCAGCCAGCAGTGGTCGGCAGCTTTTTCAGAGTAGTGCACAATTGGCTATTACAGGGTTGCAAATTGGGAATAGACTGCCGTTAAGGGAAAATAATAGTTGCCTTGTTCGTTGCTCAACCACCTCCTGTTGGTCATACGGGCACTCGTCAGGAAGATTCTAAGCCTGTTCGTGTCCGGGTATCCTCCGCCCTCGTTCTGAACTTGCAAAGATTCAACCAATGAGTGTATAAGAAGCGGTGGGCTGACAGGCACGTTCTTCGGAGGAGAGCCGCGAACTGTCTAAACTCTCCTGAATTGGCAGCAAGGGGTCGCAGACGAGCAAGCCTTGTACATAGTTCTCCAGATGCGGGTGGGATTGGAGATGCCAAATTTAAAAATAAGAAAAAAAGAATATATATATATACACACAAAAAACAAGTAAATATAGAAATCAACCACAATTTTTTTCTTATTTTATTTCATTTTAATTAATTTGTTAAATATGTACAGTGATGGCGCCCTACTGGTTCTCAACGAAACATCCTTGATAAGCAATAACATCCTTGTGGGTCTAAACAGACGATTATTATATGCATATGTGATATGCATATATATATATATGCATGCGTTATGACATTTGCGGGTATTTTGACATTTGCGGTTGACGTGTTTTGACATTTGCGGTTGACGTGTTTTGACATTTGCGGGTATTATGACATTTGCGGTTGACGTGTTATAACATTTGTCGATATAACAATGAATGGGATTTTTTGGTCATAGTCCCAGTCGCCTTTAGTGGGCGTTGCCTTCAGCGCATTTTCTCTCTGCTCAGTATTTTCAGCAGCCATTCTGGCAAGTGCTTGCACATTAGAAGGTGAAACCAAAAGAAGTAAACTATGCTTTTTCGTCTGCGTAGGCAAGTCTCAAAATACAGATGACAGAAAAATTAATAAAACCCTACTTCAAAAAATTCAAACTAACCGTAGGCAGGTTTGGGATACAAGATATATGGGTCACACTTTATTTGAAGTGTTGCTCATAAAGTCTTTATAGAGCATGTATAATGCCTTCATGAATGAGACATAATGTCTTCATAAATCATACATAAGCAAACGTCATGCTTTGTAAAGGGTGAAATAACACATTCTTCTTCAGCATGTGATGCCAGATGTGATATAACTGATGATGTCACTTAGCTAGTGGCTAATTGTGATAAAGGGTGACATTGTCAGCTAAGTGACATTGTCATTGTTACATCCTGCATCATATGTTGAATAAGGATGAGTTATTTCACCCTTTACAAAGCATGACATTTGCTTATGAATGATTTATGAAGACATTATGTCTCATTTATGAAAGCATTATACATGCTGTATAAAGCCTTTATGAGCAACACTTCAAATAAAGTGTGACCGATATATGTTTGTTGCTGTCTTTGTCCTTAGCAGTTCATTGCTTAGCTCCCATATCAATGTCCAGTACTAGCTAGCTTGCACAGAAACATATTTTAGCCTCATGCAACTCTGCTTTGATAAAAATCTGAACATGCTAATCCTTTAACAAGCCTTCAAACAGAGTAGAATTGAATATTGCCCTTAATAGTTTTGAAAATCCAATGAAAATTGACAGCAAAATGGTCTTTACTCTGAACATGGCGTACTTTACTGTTGGTAGTGATGCTACTGTAGAAACAAGAATTCACTGTAGGTACTAAAAAGCTCTTTAGTCTGGACATAGGATAATGTCCTTTTAGCAACAATGCTATGTTTAGAGCAAAGGGCCTTTTACCATCAATTGTCATTGCTAGTTAAAGTCACCCATTACTGAACCTTGCTAGCAAGCTAAAAACTTGAGAAACACTAAAAGTTTACATTAGGGGGCAGATCTCATACTCAGCAAGCACCGCTTCAAAAGACTTTCAGATATTTCTCAGCATGTTATGGAGATTGGCACAGGCACAGAGACTCCTTCTGGGGAGAGAGCAGGTAAATTATTAGCTGACCAGTTGAAACAAGAGACAGTTAAACAGGCTATACCAGAGCTGCGCGTAGGCCCGGACTTAATATACAGCAACCCTCAGGTAATCAACAACCATTTTAAGCAATTCTACTCTAACCTATACCTTTCAGGTACCAATGCAGACACATCCCAGAAGACCTTGTTTTTTGACCACTTGGATGTGCCCACTTTGAATGAGGATGTGAAGGCATCCCTGGATAGCTTTGTCTCAGCAAATGACATCATGCATGCAATTAAATCGATGCAAAGTGCTAAGGTTCCGGGACCTGACAGGTTTCCCATTGAGTTACTTAAAAAAAAAAAAAAGAAAAAAAAAGGAAAGACCCCCAGGAATGCAGCTCCTATAGACCATTCAGCCTTCTTAATTGTGATTATAAGATACTAAGATTTTCTCTCATCTCTGGGAGAAGGTGCTGCCGAGATCATGAACCAGGATCAAACAGGATTTATTTCCGGTGACGGTCTTTTTATAACATGAGACGATAGTTGAATATCATGTACTACTCTCACTTAGAAATGCAGCTAGAAATTGTGGTCTCCTTAGACGCAGAAAAGGCTTTTGATTGAAAAGAGTGGGAGTACCTATTGGTGGCTTAAGAAAAATTTGGATTTGGGCCTCGTGTTTCGTAATTGGATATAAATTTTATATTTTAAACTGATGGCTTCAGTGTGTACCAATAATAATACTTCTGAATACTTGGCCCTTCATAGAGGAACTCGCTAAGGATGCTGTTTGTCTCCAAACCCGTTTGATACAGCAATAGAGCCCCTTGTCATTGCTATTAGATCCCACCAGGGAGTACAGGGGATACACAGAGGTGGCACAATACACAAATTATCATTGTATGCAGACAACTTGCTCCTCTTTATAACAGATCTAACTTTTAGTTTCCTTCATCAACTGTACGAGTTAAAACAATTAACATTCTTCTCAGGCTACAAATTGAATATATCCAAAAGTCTGTGATTTCCTTTTCATGAGCTGGCGAAGCAAGGCACCTATGAGCAGTTCCCTTTTAAAGTTGAACAGGAGTGTTTCACATATCTGGGTATTAATGTGACCGGTTCATTTTGAGCACTTTTTTAACGCAACTTCAAGGAGCTACTAGAACGAACAAAAGGGGACCTAGAGAGCTGGTCAAATCTTCCCATTTCCCTGGCGGGGCGTTAAAATTCAATTAAAATGACAATTCTACCTAGATTCTTGTATCTGTTCCAAATGATACCCCTTTATCTACTTAAATCTTTTTATAAGCAGTTGGACAGTCTTATTTCTATCTGGAATAAATCCCCCTCACATACGAAAAAAGCAAGTCTGGAGAGGCCTAAATCTGAAGGCGAGTTAGGGCTACCAAATTTCTTTCATTACTATTGGTCAGCAAATATCTCCAAGCTAATATATTGGATCACAACATTTACTAAGGGGGAGGGACCTTTGTGGTCACTTATGGAATTGCAGTCTAGCCTCCCCGTTTCTTCCATCCCTTTGCTCACATCTCTGCTTCCAGTCAGCCTGAGTAACCACAAACCAAACCAGTGATTGAAAATTCTAATCAGATCTGTACCCAATTTTAAGATATGTTTATGGTCTTTCCTTTCCTGGGGACTGCTAAAATATGTAGCATATGTGGGGTAGTGAACTGATACTGTTGAGGTCTCTGGTGAAAATCTCTGTGGCTGCTGACCTGACCTATTTATTCATACAATTTTCCTTCCTGTTTTCATTTACTTTTTTATTGCAATTTTTCCTTTATCGGTCTTACTTATTTTTGCAATGTATTTACGATATTTGTGAACTCTAGACTTCACCTTCTGTATATTCTATTTTCACGATTACGACCCTGGACGGCCGGTGGGAGGTGGGGAGGGTGTATTATAGTTTTGTATGCATTTCATTTGTTGAAAAATCCAATAAAACCTAGCCTGCTAGCTAGGTTGTCAGAACTAACTTCCAAACATGACAGTGGCGAGTTTATTGACTCATTGACTGCATTCATTTTATTTGAATGGTTGATTTTTTTTGAATTGGGTTGTATGAGGTAGCTAGTTACCTATCCATAGTAAATTTAGTAATGTTGGCTGCCATGCTTGCTAGCTAGTACCATACATTGGGATGAGGGCTAAGCAATGAAGTGCCAAGAACAAAGAAAGCAGCAAACATATTTTCGCCTCATACAACTCTCCTTAGATACAAATCCGAACAACCTTCAGTTGGAGTAAAGCCCGTCTCAAGAGGGGCCGTTTTGCACTAACACACAAGCAGCCAGCCAGGATATAAGAAAATACTGGGGATGTGCTTGCTTCCACAAAGACAAGCTGGTGCATGGGCTGGACTCGACACTGCGGTTGACCCTTCTGATCACTACTGCGCAGCCTCTGGCTCTAAATGTGCAAGATGGCAGATATTTTGGCCCCATTTTTGTATAGTGCCATGAGTTTGAGACACATTGTCCATCTTTACTAACAATTTGTGGATCACATTGGTACCACAGTTGCAAAATCCATACATGGAGCATAAAATACCCTTATCAACTCAAAACTGTCCGCTAAGAGATAACAAGAGGCCCATGGGCCTTAACGGTCACCTGAGTATAGTATATCCAATGTTAAACCTTGGCCATTTGGCGTGGCCCTAATTTTGACCCCAGGGATCAGATTAATGGAAACCAGTATCATAAGCAATAGAGTATTCTAAATTGTATGCATATAACTTGTGGCTATTTTCTTTAAGCAAAGAAAATTTCTCAAGCCATTTTGACCCTTGGGCCCTGCCCCTTAGCCCCTGGGTAAGGGAAACTGTCAAAAATATCATAATATCATCTCATTGTTGTAATGTCAATCAAGTGTGATTGATTTCCAGTAGAAATTAAACAGAATATACCCAAAAGTATCAAGAAATTCACAATTTTTATAAAGCACCTCAAGATACTCCTATCTATAAAGATAACTGGTTTCCAGCATATCTAGGTAAAAAAAAAAGTAAATGCAAGACAATAGGCTTGCACTAACAGAGTTGACAATACATAGGTTTGGTCGGTGCGGTCTGTGAATATGCTCATAAAAACTTAATTTTGCGTTTAACAAAGAACGCTTCAGTGAAAGGAAGGAATAATACCTTCATTAACATATGTCAAGTTACTTTTCTACTTCTGAGGTAAAACCGCATCCCGCGGGGCATTTTCCCCTCAAACTGTACAGGCAGTTGCCAAGTACCAACCACAGGTTGTTGGTTTTCTCCAGGTATACTCCAGTTTCCTCCAAATCCTAAACATGACACATCCTTAAATGACCCTTACTTAAGTTGTTGTGTTCACAATGTGGCTCATGATGGGAAATATAACAAAGGGAATAACTCCATCAAATTTGATTAAATCGGTCTGGTTTTCGAACGTTTTTGAGATCTTATAGATATAAGCCAGCATGCAAAGTTTCATGAAAATTGACCAATATTTACTAAAATTATTGTGTTCACAAGGTTGCTTATGATAATAATACAACAAAGGGCAATAACTCCATCAAATATGATCGAATCAATCTGGTTTTCGAACTCGTCCAAGATCTTATGGATATAAACCTGTATACAAAGTCTCATCAAAATTGGTTCATAAATACTTAAGTTATTTTGTTCACAAGGAAAAGTTTACGGACGATGGACGACGCACGACGACAGACAAAAGGAGATCGGAATAAGTCACGCCTTCGGCTCAGGTGACCTAAAAATCCTCAAGGTACACGTAGATATAAATGGCAATGGATACAGTTTTCTCTGTGATCGGCGCGAAAAATAGGATAATATAGGAATAAAATAAGAACTTGACGCCCTGTACAGGGGCAGGAATTAAAAAAGTGTAAACTTCATCCTGCTCCTTTTCAGGCATGGTCTAACGTTTACGTTGCTTTTTATTTATATTTTGTTTCTTTGTATGCTTCTTTTTGTGTGACTTATGTCCTTTTTCCCATTTGGAACAGTGACTGTATATTTTGTCTGAAATAAACATGAAAATAAATAAATAAATAAATACATATCCATGCCAATTTGCAGCCTTCTACATTGAGCAATAACAAAATGTGCCATCCTTTTCAAAGATTGGCACACCTGACGCCATTTGACCCAGAAAACGGTCAAAAACCTGTCTGATATGTGATGACGGGCCATCCCATGCACCTCCCATAAAAATTTGAGACTAGTAGCTCAATGCATAAGGAACTTATGACCATTTTTCTAGTTTCACAAAGGCCCCTGGTGGCCAGAAACAAATTTAAATTCTAAATGCATTGTGCTCCCCACTGGGTCACTGCCTTAAACACACCAAAGTTTCAGGTGGTTTGGTCAAACAGCCTAGGAGGAGTTACTGTTTTGGATGGACTGTATTTCAAGATCTCCTCGCTTTTTGGGAAGCGCAGAGATAATAAGAAGTAGGAAGAGAATAGAGACTGCGGCTTCGCTGAAGCAAGCACACAATGATACAAGGGCTTCATTTAAGCCATTTCCCCATTTGATCCCAAATTTTGGATCATAAAGCCTTTCGTGGGGTGATGCATAAAATGCCTGATTTGGCCCCTGCGCAAAGGGGTTTAGGAAACTCACCAGGATGGTGACACACAGGGCAGTGAGCGACTTTTTTCTCTTCCGGATTCTGGACATCCTGTCCCTCACTCTGCCATTGAGTGAACCTATAGTGGAGCAGGAATAACGAACGGTCTGCGAGTTGTGTGCTTACTTGGTAAAATAGAGGGTGAGACTTTGACAGGGGATGGTCTTTTTCTTTGAAAACTCACCATATCATTATAAGTTCAGAATAACCAAGAAATTTTTGAAAAAATCCCACTGCACAACTGGACTTGCCTCACAGCACACTGTTTGGGAACCACTGCTCCAGAGAGCACACAATGTCACCACATCATAGCCTCAGTAAAATGACACCTATGGGCTGCATTGGCTTTATATTGGTCCAATCTTAGTGGTTTTTGCTGAATTCTTTTCTTCTTGTCTGCCAGTTTCAAAAGTAAGTTACTTAAGACTGCTGTGTTTCTGAACTTTTCACTGCTCTGTTGGTCCAGATTAGACTCAGTCAGCACTTTTCATTCAAGACAATAGTGCAAATCATTGCATGAAATATTCAATTTCCAGGCAATCTCTAAAAGTTTGCTTCAAGGGATATTTCAACATTTTGGCAAATTGGCCGGCTGCCATGATCTCAATAGACCCATTTACAGCCGACGTCATCAAAAAGATGCGTGCGCATCTTGGCAACAGAAGTAGCGGTCTACACCTACACATATGACTAAAGGGGTTATGGCAATAGGCCAATTTGTCAAAACGTTGAAACATCCCTTTAACATTAATAAACATAAAACAGTTTTTCCAGCACTTCATAAGGTGTGAATGGTTTCTTAAACATAAACATTACACATTAGCGCAAGGATAGGTAACTGTGAGCCATTTGTATCCTTGAGTAATAGCTGATAAAAACTGGGCTTTCCAATGTAAAACTGCATTAAAAAAAACTATGACTCAAGAACCATGATTAATTACATTATCAATGTCTATCATGGTGACTAAAAGTATACTTAATCAAAAACAATTTTCTAAATAATCACAAATTTTTAGCGGTTCTGTGCATGGAGCAATGGGTATCAATGTGAGAAATCTGTTCTTACTTTTCCAAGAGTGTTTGACCTTTTAAGGTCTTTAACAATTTTAGACTTTGTTCCTTTCCAACACCAGGTATACCCTGAAAGGGAGAGAAAAATAATTGAAATACTCAGTCAAGGGCACCCAAAAGTGTTTTGGAATTCAGTAGCACTGACTGAGTTAACGGAGATAATAGTGAAGCATATTCAGTTCTGCATTCTACCTTGGGAAGATAGTCGCATCCAAGGAGTATTGCTAAACCCACAAGGTTTTCTCGTGACAAGTGAAGCTCAGATTTAATTTTAGCCAACTGATAACAATCCACCTGGGGATCCTGAAATCAGACACATTGTTGAGAAAATTAGTGCAGCCGTAGATTAGGGACAGGTTGCAAAACATCACAAAATATTGAATTGTTGAGATAAATATAGAATTCAGAATGATAAGACGTCATATTTCAAAAACTTCATCATATGTATTCCAATGACTTGAATTATTTATTTCAAGATTTATTCAACCAACCAAAAGTATGCAGTTTAAATGAATATTAACAAAGAGATAAAAACAGGGGTGAAGGGGGAGGGCTGAAGAAAAAGCTTTCGTACAAAAGACCCTCCCCATGTCATGCGATTTACACGACTTTGATTGAAATTAATTGTATTGCTGAAGACTTACAGACACACATTTTAACTTGCCATTTAACAAATTACGTCATTACATGACATTACAAAGCATTCCATTAGCATATCACAAGTTTTAATAATTACATACGGAAAGCTTTATAACGGGCAGAGAAAAAATGAGGGAAACAAATGCACAGTGGAAAATACTTGACAACTGGAGAAATATATATTAGGGAGATTTCCCCCCCATGTTCCATCGTCACATCTGACAATTCATTACGTTTCACAATCAGACCATCCATTCTAGGTATATTATTTCATTAGTACAATGTAAAGCTGTTCACTTAAAGAGGGGGGAAAAAAACCTTTCAGAAACACATTTTGAATTTGAAAGTAAAACAAGTACATAAATAGAGTAGAGTAAGTTTTCAAAAACATATTTATTAGACATTCCAAACTGGATTGTACACAAGTTTTATTCAATTGGCTAAATGGAAAGCTAATATTTGTCTTTTAAGGCAAAGTTGATATTAGTTAACCATGTATCCAAGTTACTCCAGACTTTTGCTCCCATGACAGATATACAGAAAGATTTTAAGTTTGTTCTGATCGGTTTTCTGTCGAGTCTGTTATGACATCTAAAGTTGTCGTCACATATCTTTCTCTGAAAGTGTTTTTGTAGATCTACAGACAGTAGCTTAAAAAATGCTTTCAGCATTGTTAAAGCAGTCTTAAATTTAACCAGATCCAAAAATTTCATCAAATTTAGTCTAAAAAAAAAAAAAAAGGTTGAATACGATTACGCCGATTTGAATTGCACATAATCCTTATGCTAGGTTCCCACAATCCCGATTCACAGCACGATTAAAATCGTGGTCTTAATCGTGGAGTAATCTTGGTGATCCTATCAGATCTTATCAGATCTTGAGGTCAGTCAAGGCAATTGTGTTGATCGTAGAAATGTTTTGAACGGTTTAAAAATTTCCAACGATCAACATGATTAATTGTCAATCGTGATCATCGCATCACCTCGTATCCATCGAATAACCAATCGTGGCGTTCGTAACGAAGCGCAAGACAATGGGAACTCAGCATTATTGTTTTGTTTTTTCAGTAGAATTACTTTCTGAAGGTTTGAAACATACGCATTACCCCAAATTTCCAAATTCTAATTCAAGTATGGTAAAAATAGGCTGCAGTACAAAGTCCTAAAAGAGGTTTTGTGGACTAGTTTACATGTTTGAGAAAGAATCCCAACATTCTTCGAGATTTTGGAATTTACATAATCTAAATGCTGTCTCCAATTTAGTCGGTCATCCACAATTCATCCCAAAAATTACGTTTTATTGACTTTAGCAATTTTAAGACCATCAACTTGTACAAAACCTTCACTAAAATAGTGATGCTTGTTGAATAACATATAGTTAGTGATAACATCAATCTCAAAACAGGCAGAAAAAGAAATAGCTAATCAAAAATTAAACAAGTCCTGACACATAATGGTGCAGAATAAAAACTTTACCGCTAAACAAAGCGTTTTAAAATAAAATTAATCTACATAATAATTTGAAGATAAAGGGCATACTAATCTCAGTACAGAGTCATGTGATGCTCTAGGGAAGTAATGCTGCTTCAATCTCAGAGGTAAATAATGAAATTCGAAACATGAGGATTATTTGGAATTGTCTGGAATATGAAATAAGTCAAGCTTACCTTTGTGTTCATGTTGAAGTTTCTATAAACCGTTTGGGCTCCATAAAGAAAGGAATCACCATCATTAGTGATACAACCGTCAACGAGGCCAAGAGAATCCAGGTAGGCACACATTGCTTCAGCCTCTCCAGCAGCAGTGACCCATGGAATACCCAGGCAGTCCAGCATCACTGCACACTAGAAGTGGAAAGTCCTTTACAGAAAACTAAAGACAATCACAAAGAACTAATGGCATTGACAGTTCAGCTCTGACCTCTTTCAGCACAGCCTGAAAATGTGATCTGCCTGTTGTTGTTTTTCTGGGTTCTGCCTTCTTGGACAACCCAAATCTCAGTTGACTTCTCTTGTTCATGGTCTCCGCTTTGATTTTGGGTGCTTCTCCTTCCATCACAAAAATCAGCTTAATTCCCATAAGTGTAAGAGATGAGACCCTGAAGAACAAATTCCTTAAAAAAAAAGCACAAAATTATAGCATATTGCAGTTTAGAGCATTGATTTTCAACACCGGTTCGGGGACCCCGTGTATGCTGGTTTTCATTCCAACGGCAACCATAATCACAATTTTAAACAGCTGTTAATTTTTCTTAATCAGATCCTTTCCATGTATAAATAGATTATTTTACCCCCTTAAGCTACACTGGATTAGCTATAGCTATATACCAAATGATAAAAAAAAAAAAACCTGGGCTTTATTACAATCGCAAAAAGGGTACATTTGGTGAAGATGCACAACGCTCAAATTACATGACTCATTGTTCAAATCAGATTTTTCTTTTCAGAAAGCATTTCCCCCACTTTAATGGTTCAAATTAATGGTTACAAGTGTCCTGTATCTAACTGTAATGTGAAGGCATCAGTCCTCCGAAACAGTAGGTATGCGCACAATAATAAGTTTTCGCATGAGTCATCTGAATCTCCAACAACAAACAACGTCATATTCAAGAGAACACTCATGATATTAAAACCTGTTTCAAACTGAGAAATGGATGTGCTTGTAATGAATGTATAGATGGGACTTTGGCCAGGAGGACAGTAAACTATTAATCAGCTGAACATAATCAGGTCGAGAGGCGCAAAAAAGCCTTGCTAGCTTTTGCAGCTTTAACGGCGCTCTGCACATGCGTACAGCCAAAACGCGACAAAGATTTCAATCTGACTTCTTATTCATGTCGCATGGCCATAAAACAGGCTTGTATCCGATCTAGGACTATCGAGTGGCTGAATGATGATTTGAAGATTTTTAGGTCTGGGCCTGTATTCACAAACCATCTTATCTTACCACAAAGAGTACTCTTAAATGCCACTATAAGAGTTTCCTCTTAAAAGCAATCACAAAGCTGCGGACACCAACTTTTTCTCAGGAACTTAAAACATGTTTAAAAGAAAGGGACAGGGTTGACCCCATTGCTATGGATGATGCCATGTTCCAGGAACAAGTTGACTTACTATGCCTTCAGTGATTGGTTGATAGGGAATGGGTCTCTGCGAGTGATCTTATCTTAGAAATACAGCAGAAAGAGGCAATATGATGCTCTTGGCATATTTAAATAAAGATTTAAAAATAAGAAATGTAGGCTTCTCTGATTAAACATGAAACAAAGAACAATATAAAGACCAATCAAACACGTTTAGTTAAATGTCAACAGCCTCTTATGCATCTGTATCTCTTTGAACTATTAGAAGATATATAAACAGCCTTTAAAGTATTATACAGATACTAGAGTGACCATGGCTGAAAAAAACATTTGAAGCTGTGCCCTCCAAAAGAAAGCCAAAGCCAAACTGGACGCAAGAACATCTCCTCCGTTTTGCACAACTTGTTCATGAAAGGAAGGATATCATTAAAGGGAAATTTGGAGTAAGAGGGACATCAAGATGCAAGAAAGATAGCATGGGAACAGGCATCTCTGCAGATCAGTGCTGCTTTCCCACGCATCACCTGGAACACTGATGACTGGGAAAAAAGGTGGTATGAACCTCAGTCTCAGGCAAGGACAAAGACTGCAGAGTTCAAGCGCAACAGGTAACATATCAGCTACTGGATTTGTAAATACTCGAGATTACAATGTATTACTCTCTATCATTTAATCTACAATCCCCAATTCAGATGTACAAAACCCAAAACCAGTGAAGTTGGCACGTTGTGTAAATTGTAAATAAAAACAGAATACAATGATTTGCAAATTCTTTTCAACCTGTATTCAATTGAATACACTGCAAAGACAACTTACTTAATGTTCGAACAGGTAAACTTTGTAATTTTTTGCAAATATTAGCTCATTTGGAATTTGATGCCAGCAACATGTTTCAAAAAAGCTGGCACAAGTGGCAAAAAAGACAGAGAGTTGAGGAATGCTCATCAAACACTTATTTGGAACATCCCACAGGTGAACGGGCTAATTGGGAACAGGTGGGTACTACGATTGGGTATAAAAGCAGCTTCCCTGAAATGCTCAGTCATTCACAAACAAGGATGGGGTGAGGGTCACCACTTAGTGAACAAATGCGTGAGCTGATTGTCGAAGAGTTTCAAAACAACATTCCTCAACAAGCTATTGCAAGAAATTTAGGGATTTCATCATCTACGGTCCGCAATATCGTCAAAAGGTTCAGAGGATCTGGAGAAATCACTGCACGTAAGCGACAAAGCCGAAAACCAACATTGAATGCCCGTGACCTTCGATCCCTCAGGCGGTACTGCATCAAAAACCGACATCAGTGTGTAAAGGACATCACCAAATGGGCTCAGGAACACTTCAGAAAACCACTGTCAGTAACAACAGTTCGTCGCTACATCTGCAAGTGCAAGTTAAAACTCTACAATGCATAGTGAAAGCCATTTATCAACAGCACCCAGGAACGCCGCCAGCTTCGCTGGGCCCAAGCTCATCTAAGATGGACTAATGCAAAGTGGAAAAGTGTTCTGTGGTCTGACGAGTCCACATTTCAAATTGTTTTTGGAAACTGTGGACGTCGTGTCCTCCAGACCAAAGAGGAAAAGAACCATCCGGACTGTTATAGGCGCAAAGTTCAAAAGCCAGCATCTGTGATGGTATGGGGGTGTATTAGTGCCCAAGGCATGGGCAACTTACACATATGTGAAGGCACCATTAATGCTGAAAGGTACATACAGGTTTTGGAGCAACATATGTTGCCATCCAAGCAACGTCTTTTTCATGGACGCCCCTCCTTATTTCAGCAAGACAATTCCCAGCCACATTCTGCACGTGTTACAACAGCATGGCTCCGTAGTAAAAGAGTGCGGGTACTAGACTGGCCTGCCTGTAGTCCAGACCTGTCTCCCATTGAAAATGTGTGGCGCATTATGAAGCGTAAAATACGACAACGAAGACCCCGGACTGTTGAACAACTTAAGCTGTACATCAAGCAAGAATGGGAAAGAGTTCCACCTGAAAAGCTTCAAAAATTGGTCTCCTCAGTTCCCAAATGTTTACTGAGTGTCGTTAAAAGGAAAGGCGATGTAACACAGTGGTAAAAAGGCCCCTGTGCCAACTTTTTTGCAATGTGTTACTGCCTTTAAATTCTAAGTTAATGATTATTTGCAAAAAAAAAAAAAAAGTTTCTCAGTTTGAACATTAAACATCTTGTCTTTGCAGTGTATTCAATTGAATATAAGTTAAAAAGGATTTGCAAATCATTGTATTCTGTTTTTATCAATGAATTATATAACGTGTCAACTTCACTGGTTTTGGGTATTGTAGTTGGGATATAGTGTAAATTGTGAATAAAATTGAAACGCAGTGACTTTCAAATCACACCAGCCAGTATTTTATCCGCAATAGAACAAAGTAGAGATAACATAGCAAATGTTGAAAATGAGAAATTTCGCAATTTTATACACAAAATGAACTCATTTCAAATTTGATGGCTGCGACAGGTCTCAAAAAGGTTAGAACAGAAGCCTGTTTATCATGGTGTAGCATCCCTTCTTTTTAAATCAGCACTGTGTAGTTTTTTCATTCTGAAATATATATTTCCAAGATCATTCTGGTGATACCTCAACTCACAATAGGTTGAATGACACCTTTGTGTTGGATCAATCGCACATGCGTCGCCTTCGCTGGCACTATCGAACTTCAGGTTTCAGGTAGGAACCCTAGCCACCCAGGCCCAAAAAGAACTACAAAACTTACTGCTTTTCAGCATACGTCACACAATCCCCCTCCCCCACGTCTCTCAAGACCAACGAGCGAATGTAGAATGAAGCAGAGTTAGAAGTGGTTGTAATGGCTGAACCGGAGAGGAAATCGAAGAAGGTAAAGGTGTTGTCAGAGGAGAAATTTAATAGAAAGCGCGAAAGCGATAAAATAAGATCCAGGACTAGGGTTAACATTGGACCGGCTTTCACTCGCTGCCGAGAGCTGAAAGAGGAAGGATGTCTGACCGATGGCGACCTGGCGTTGTTACTTTTGGAGAAGTAAGTACAAATTGTTACCATAATCCTTCATTGTAGATTAAGTTCTAGTGCGTTTCAACTTGCTTTGTGTCAGGCTGCCTCATTGAAATCATTTACTATCCCGCTTATGCTCAGTCAAATAATCTTCTAAAGCATTTTATCCATCTAGATGGTATCTGACATGCTAGCTAGTTGTCACGCTTTAGCTAGCTGGCAAACATTGCTAAACTAGTCGCCAGTCGAAATATTTGATCATGAATGTGTACTTCACTCCTGTATAGTGTACTACAGGGAGAAGATTTGTCATGTTTTATTTCGGAAGGATAAGGTAATGATCTGACTTTGCATGCACTCATGTCGTTACAGGGATTTTCTCCCATTTCCCTGCCGCCCTCTTGTTTTATAGCACACGCCAATTTGTTCTGTGCATCACAATTTTGTGGTCAGATTCTGCATAGGGACTGGCTATTTGAACAGCCACTGTGCATGCAAGCGACGTCCACTCAGTTCTTAGCAGAGCAAAAATGAATTGATGCCGGCTAGGGCTAGGATTAGTAGCAGCTGTGCATGTAAGCGATGCCAACTCGCTCACTTGCAGAGCACTGCGGAGCAAAATAAATCATTGATGGTAATGATAGGGTTAGGGGTTAGATTTAGGTTCACGGTTTAAGTTAGGATTTGGGGTGTTGGATATGCTGTGAATAAGCATTGCAGCAATGCTCATATGCACAGTCGCTGTGCGAATAGCCACAGCCCATTAATGTAGTGCGTTCCAGCTGTGTCAAAGCCCTCATTTCTCTGCGATGTCATCTAGCATGTTGAATAAAATGCAAAGCCCAGTAAATTCCGATGGGTGGTCAGTTTGTGCATAAAATTGCTCTGAAAGTGACCGCAAATGTCGTTTGCCATTATCATTGTCTTTATAGTTGTAGTGTGTGCTTTGCCATCTACGTGAGTCAAGCCTCCCTTCCCTGGTCTGAAGACATGGTTGATTGGATTGCACATTATATGTCCTGCATCAGAAAGTTTGCTGGTGTTGTTGGCTTGTCAACGAAAGCACGTGTAGACAGATTTTACGACAGTTGCCACAGACAATACCGTTTATCAAGTGCAGGGGGACACCGCGAGCCAATATGGCAAAAACTACAAAGTGCTGCTTTAAACACTGAGTGGAGGCGTCGGGGCATTGAGGAGACAAGTTTCTGGAGTTTAGCCATTGGAATTTGATCCCACTCTTGTTTAATGCTGGCTTCCAGCTGCTGGAGAGTTTTGGGTGTCCTTTGACGGACTTTTCGTTTAATTATGCGCCAAATGTTCTCAAACGGTGAAAGATCAGGACTGCAGGCAGGCCAATTCAGCACATGGACTCTTCTACGATGAAGCCATTCTCTTGTAATAGCTGCAGTACGTGGTTTTGCATTGTCCTGCTGAAATACACAAGGCCTTCCTTGGAATAGATGTCGTCTGGGGGGTAGCATATGTTGCTCTAAAACTTTTATATACCTTTCAGCATTCATGGTGTTTTTTAAAACATGCAACTGTCCCAAACCATATGCACTAATGCATCCCCATTCCATCAGAGATGATGGCTTTTGAACTGAACATTGATAACAGGAGGGGTGGTCTTTCTCCTCTTTAGCCAGGAGGACATGACGCCCATGATTTCCAACAAGAATGTCAAATTTGGACTCGTCTGACCGCAGGATACTTTGCTACAGTCCATCTTAAATGAGCCTTGGCCCACAGAACACGGTGGCGCTTCTGGATTTTGCTCAACAATGGCTTCCTTTTTGCATGATAGAGTTTTAGGTGGCATCTGTGGATGGCACGGCAGACTGTGTTTACAGACCGTGGTTTCTTGAAGTATTTCTGGGCCCATTTAGTAATTTCAATAACAGAATCATGCCGGTGAGTGATGCAGTGGCATCTGAGGGCCCGAAGATCACGGGCATCCAGTAAAGGGTCTTCGGCCTTGACCCTTACACACAGATTTTTCCAGTTTCTTTGAATCTTTTGATGAGGTCATGCACTGTTGATGATGAGACCTTCAAAGCCTTTACAATTTGACATTAAAAACAATGTTACAAATTTTTACGCAAGCCTGTGCAGATTGGAGAGCCTCTGGCCATCTTTACTTCTGACTCACTCAGCCTCTCTACGACATCCCTTTTATAGCCAATCATGTTACACACCTGATGCCAGTTCACTTCATTACTTGCCAAATGTTCTTTCAGCTGATTCTATTACATATTAATTGCCATTTCAGCCCTTTTTTGCTAGTGTCCCGACTTTTTCGAGACCTTTTGCAGCCAGAAAATTTCAAATAAGCTCATTTTGCGGATAAAAATGTAAAATGTCTCAGTTTCAACATTTGAAATGCTATCAATGTTCTATTGTAAATAAAACATTGGCTCATGTGATCTGAAAGTAATTGCATTTTGATTTTATTCACAATTTACATTTTGTCCCAACTATTCTGAAATTGGGGTTGCATTTAGCATATGAAAAAGTTAACAAATGCTGTGCTGAACTTTGATGCACATCATCAAATTATATTAACTTGAAAATTTTTATTTTAAAACTTAATTGCATTTATTAGGAAGAGGCTCTGCACCCAAATTTTAATCACCGATTGCCTCGATGGTGTATCGTGTGGTTGGTCATTCCAAAATCGGTTTAATCATAATCATACACAACTGAGACACACGTAATAATGAATGATTCTTATATTTACTCAGCGTTATAGAATTATGTAGCTTACTTACACTGACTTTCAAAATAATAATAATCATGAAGATGAAAATGACAATTAAATACAAAGGCTACACAAAATAAAATATCTTAACATTCCATTTTCTATTCCTATTCTATCTCTCTCTCAGGGCCAGTTGTGCTGCTGGTCATGGCAATGCTCCTGCCCCCCTCCTCCTGCCCCAATCTCTCCAGGTCGTTCTCCTGCCACTCCTGGAGCTGCTGGTCGTAGCCCTGCTCCATCAGCATCTCAGCTGCAACCAAAGTTGAAGCTTGAAATAAGTTTTCTAGAGAAGAAGCACAGGCTCATTGATGCCCAGCAGAGGCTTGGCCTTCTGCAGGAGGAGAACTACCAGGAAAACTACAGAGGCTTTAGAGGGAGTGATTCTGCCGATAATGACCAATAAATGCATTACATTTCAACAACTTGCGTCTTGACTGATTTCTGTGGATGAATGATGAAACTACAATAATTATAAATCAAATATTTGTTATTCTTTAAAAGATCCATTACCTGGTATTTACACCCGTTAAAATAAGTGATTTAGGTCTAAAACATAATGTTTTGCTGTAATTTGCAAAAATTACACAAAATGTATATTTATTTTGCCCTTTTTATCAAGCCAATCTTGCTCTCGCGAGAAAACTTCGAGATTTTGACTCGGCCAGAGGATAGAGGCATGGCTGGGCAGAGAGGGTGGAGCGAGGGAAGAGGGTGGGAGGAGGGAGGAGTGGCTTCAAAGCACAGCCATAGCAACGCCTGCATAGTAACACAATGTGTGACCTGATCATGGCTGAATCCATCGACCATTCTGGGTGGGTT
The DNA here is from genome assembly GCA_029721435.1 of Gymnothorax reevesii. Taxonomy (NCBI): domain Eukaryota; kingdom Metazoa; phylum Chordata; class Actinopteri; order Anguilliformes; family Muraenidae; genus Gymnothorax; species Gymnothorax reevesii. The sequence goes on from CM056576.1 coordinate 61,293,805, forward strand.
TGATGTGCTCCTGCTGTCTGAGTGTGACGCACTGAGCCCTGCGAGAGATGTACTAGCGAAATGGCCTCAAAACAGGGGGGATATAAATTTCACCTGCACGCCAACATTAAGTTCCATGATCATATAATCAGGAGTAACAAGCTGCATTTGGACAGCTTAAAAAGACAATAATATGCAGCGATCCATCAACAAATTTACAGAATGTGCAAGGTTAATGCTGGTCTAAATCAACTGAGCTAGCTAACGTTAGCCTTTTGCTGGCGGAAATTTAGCATATGTTTGAAACGTTATTTTGCCTACTTAACAACATCATAGCATAGCATTTTGACATCTATAGATTCCTTAGGTTGTCTAGTTTCATATGATGCATCTTCACTGTAGCTGAAAGTGAGCCTGCTCCAGCTACGGAAATACGGCATGTCAGGCGAGCCCTGGGGCTGTGAGGGAAACATTTACGTATTGGGTAGAACCTAATGTTAGTACATCTAAGTTCCATGATCATATAATCAAGAGTAACACACTGCATGGACAGAATAAAAAAAACAACAATATAGCTACAGAAACCCATCAACAAATTAACAGAATGCGCACGGCTATTGATGGCCTAAATTAATTAGACTAGCTAGCGTTAGCTTTTTGCTAGCAGAAATTTAGTGTATTTTTAGAGCATTATCTTGCCTGCTTACCGACATCACAGCATAGGGTTTTTGACATCTATCGATTCCTTAGGTTGTCTAGTTTCATGATTTGTGCATCTTCATTGTAGCTGAAAGTTAACCTGCTACAGCTATGGAAATACTTCATGTCAGTCTAGCCTAATAGCTGTGAGGGTAAGGTTTACGTATTGGGTGTGCTGCACAAGTTTCATTTGAACTGTATCACACTCCATCCAATAGCTTACGGTAATGTAATGATAACATTGAAGTTGGGGGAAGAAAGTTGTCAGCTAATGTGAAAGATGAAATTTACAGACAATATTCAAGTGGCGGGTTCTGTAGGGTTGGAACAGTGCCTTTCTGGCGGCGCGGGTTTTTAGCTAAGCCAGCTTTGTACTGGCCTAAGTTGGAGGAGGAGTCCAACGTGAAATGCGCACGCAGGAATAGGTTTGTGGCAGGGGCTGCAGGAACATTATCAGCAAAAATTAAAATAATTGCAATCCACTTGTTCCTCTGCGATTCATCGCTCGATGGAATGATAGAAATGTTTTCATGTGGAATCTGGCAGCCAACGACAGAGCAGTCGTGTGCACCAGAACCTGTAGCTCTTGTCTCTGATATTTGTCTTGGGCGTGTTTGCGGAAAACAGTGGGCGCGGTTTGCTTCTCCCAAGCTACACCTCGACGACGACTCCACTGTGCTGTACTTGTCATTAGGGTGCCAAAACTGAAATCTCCAATTTTCATGCCTCCGGAGTAGAAAGCCTCCGGGTGAGGAAAAAGGGAGGAAGGAAGCTGCTTTGACTCCAAAACTTTTCAGATTTTATCAGAGTGAGGGATGACAAATGTATACATGCAATAACTCGGAAAAATGTGTTTTCCCGGTAATGGATCCTTTAAGCAGAGATCTGTGTATTAAAACTGCACTGTGAAGCTATTGAAGCTGAAAAGTGACATTACTCCCTGTTCTTTATCATGGGCCAATATTTTTGTTGTAGTTTACTTAAAGTGTGTATTAGTGTAGTAATCCAAGTCTGCCAATCCACTTTGTAGTAGTGGAACAGCCGCTCCATCTTCAGCAGCAGAGTCGTAGTCCTCCTCCAGCTCCTCCTCTTCTTCCTCAGGTTGTGGAGTAATGTGCTGCTGACACAGGTTGTGGAGTGATGTGCTGCTGGCACAGGTTGTGGGATGATGTGCTGCTGGCACAGGTTGTGGAGGATGGCACAAACTCTGATGACCCTGCTGGCTTTTTCTGGCGTTTGATGGATTTCTCCATGCTGCACATAAAAAGCGATGTTTCAGCTGCCCTATTCCCCTTTCCACAACACTCCAAGTTTTCTTGCGAGCTCTAAAATGTAGAACATCTTGAATTGGACAGTGAATATCTATTTGACAGGTTCAATACAGGGACTTGTAACTTTGTAGCTTATAAAGGTTATAATAAAGGTGTTTCTGGGCCCACTATAATGTAAAATAAAAACTAAAAATTTTACAAGCTTACCTGTTGTAAGTGAACTGAGGTCACAGTTGAGGGTTGATGTATGGTGTGAGGAGCCATGTCCTGCAGGCTTAGTCACTGTCCCCAATCAAGTGGCATCAAGCCGGGACGTCATGCCTCTCAAATATCAGCCTCTCTTCCATAGAATCCAGGAGTCATGTGATGTGCCTGGCCACTTGGTGCATATGTCAAGGATGTCGTAGTTTGCATCAAAAACAACTTGTGTGTTGATGAAAGGATGACACCTTGCCTGGCCAAAGTATATTTCAGTGGACAGTAGAATTCTTAAAAAGTGGCTGAAAAGCATAGCTTTATAAATTTTTATTAAGTAATAATAAATTATTATTTTACTTCCAGCAAGTCTTGAAAATGGCAACAAGCACAGTACAGACACTTCAACTGAGTGAATCTAATTTTGTCCAATCAAACGAGAGTTCACTGGACTGTGCCGCGCTGTTAGTTAAACCCATGCCTTTCATAGGCGCCATTTTGTTATCATTGAACTCTTACACGGCCTGCAATTTTGAGTTGTTTTAGAGCTGTTAAAAGCCGCATTTGGACCAATAGAGCAAACTGCAGTCCTCTGGGTAAGATTGTTGGGGCTCTTACTGCAGTACTCAAAGCCCATTCCCAATAGCTTGGACGTCATTTATCACAGACTCATCACTAGAACTATTGCTCACTCTTGTGTACTCTTCTTCTGCCATCTTTCAGAGTCACTTCACAAAATCTAACTCCAGTGAACAAGGAGCGTTAGTATAACTGGCATCACCGTTTGAGGCCTTTTGTCTTCAATGGCAGCCCAGTCAAGGCATATGTACGCGAGGATTTGCAACAGTTTTGCCATTACTGTGACAAACTGCTTTGTCTATATCAGATTTAGGCACTTCAGGCTTTCTGCTGAATTATATCTTGGCGTGGTGAGGTCTCCTCCTTCAATGCTATGGTGTTTCTTTCTGTTTACAAATGCATGTTCATCTTCTTGTGGTGCAATTATCCAGAAATGTCTTGTATCTATGGCACCAACTACACCGGGTAGTCCAGCTATATCCATGAAATGGGCTTTGTTCCTTTGAAGCTGGCAAACAAAGAGGAAACTGAATGATTTGTCTGACAATGTGGGATCTGATGAGGGCATCTTTTGTTTTCTCCCAACGGATGACAGGGATATGCCTAGTTCGTCCGCACATTACATAGCTGCATTTTCCCAGGGGCCAAGTAGGGTAGAGTTGTCAAAACCTTTATGTCCAGTGTTATTGGGTTGATTGTGTTTGGTGGTATAATAACATCATCCCTGATGAGCTCAATTAAAATCATAATACCCTCTCAGTTGAGGCACTACCTTTTTAAAAGCTCAGTATCATTTAATGCTTCAAAAATATTGACGCAATTATGATGCAGATTACCGATTACAAATTACCGATACAGATTACTGGAATCATTCCTGAGTTGTTCTCAGTGACTTAGGAGTCCTGTTGACTGCCCTTAACTTGTCACAGAGTTTGGTGCTACTTTTAGTGCCAAGACACTTTGTTACATTCTCTGAGCAGAGAAATTTAGGAGTCCTAAAATTAGGACTGGCACTCCAATTATTTTTAATTGGTTTTCCGAAATCAGAAAATTAGAAGCAACTTTTAGCCTAAAAATGTTTTGGAATACGTGCCCAGATTTCTGTGCCGACACAGCCCTGAAAACAGCAAGTCTGCAGCTGTGGTTACACTCATCTTTTCAATGTGACTTTTGTGATCAGATGCACCAGATACAGAAGTCGATAATTTAATTCCATCCATTACAATTTCCCCCCCTTTTAAATGTAATAAAAAATTAAATCGAATACAAAATGAGCACGAAACTCTCCAGGGCATGCATAGTCATTTCTGACAATGTGGTTAAAAAGGTAAATTATCAATATGAATATGAATTGTGCAATCAAGTAAAATTGCACCTTATGAAAACTCTTGGATTGCAATGGTGATTGGTAGTGATGTTACCCTCGACACCAAGGCTTTGGAGCGTGCATGAAAAATGTGAAGCATTTCCTTACGGAGCTCCGTGTCGAGGCTTGTATCGTCTCGGCGAAATGACATCAACCATTACGTTCTTAGCCTCATTTGGGATGCTGCATCAAGAAGGGGGTTCACTTTCGGTGAGTGATTCCACTATAAAATCTCCCATTTCTCTTCAGCAGCTCATGGGTTGTTGTCAATAGTTTAAGTTTGTCAGTGAGGTTTGTAGTTTTGTGCGGTGTGCGAGTTTGTCATCGCGTGTGATGGAGCCAGCAAGAAAGAGAAAGTTTTCATCCGTTCAGGAATACTTTGATTTGATTTCACCGAATAAGGTTGCTTAGTGTAGCTAATTGTTAGATAATGTGATGTCATATTTTAAAGCCATTTCAAAGAATTTTCAATACAAAATACATTCCCTTATTTTGATCGTTTTTCTATTTTATTATTAGGGGGAAATGCCGATTATTCTTAAACAAAAATACAATGCTCTTTGTTTCACAAGCACACTGCCCTCTGTCTAGTCCCCAAAAGTATCATTTATTTTCATTATGACACAAAATAAAGTATATTGACAACATTTTATTTTGCATTTATTGATTTTGCCACTTTCAAGCAGTAAGCTTATGCTTGCATATCATTTCCTACGAAGCAGGAAATGAAGCAGAATTCATATGTGTTTTTATTGGCCAATGGGGGTCTCTAGAGTGCATTCGAAACCTCAAGAAATGAACCACACACTTCAACACATCTGGCTGGAAAGCTTCAACGCTTCAAGAAGCTTCATCTTACCAACACTAGTGATTGGAAGATGAACCAGCATACACCGGGGGGTCCCCAGCACCAACAGCAAGAAACAGGTTTAAAGAAGAGCAGGCACTGAGAAAATGTCAAATAAATCTGATGTCATTTTCTTCTCAAATTAAGATTGCCGGGACATCCAAACCAGTATTCATTTGTTAATGCATAGAGGACAATGGCTTGACTGATAAGAGAACTCACCTCAGATGAGGTTTGGCAACTCTTCCCACCAACTCTTTCACAAACTGGGCCTCACAGACCCACAAGCTCAAATCCACTGCCAGGGTTTTGCCAGTGAGATGGTACAGAGGAACAGATTCCCGCACAGGTTCCAGGATGGACCACAACTCATTAACCCCCATTTCGTAAACTGAGGCCAGGATATAAATTAATGTTATGCAACATTCACAATCAGCATGCAAGCACATTTGACCTTATGAATGATAGTGACAATTTAATTAATCAACGGTGACACTGTGGCTGCAAGTGCATAAATTTACCTGAAATCATGTTTCCTGCAGCTGTTAATGTTGTTAGAAACACAAAAATGCACCAACAATACACTGATTTGAAACTTAATTTAATTTAGGGCTCTGAGCAACAAGGGGTACACCATCGCTAATAATTTTTAAACCTTGACAGACCTTATTTGTACATAGAAAAGGAACTCAAGACATAATCTAGTTCACAGGTGGTATTTCCCCATTTTGAAGGAATTTACAGCCTCCCAAAGACTTTTAGGATTAAAATGAGAGTCATTCCATGCCAAGTGGACCAGTTTTCACCACACCGTCTCAGAAATTTGAAAAAAAATCATGGGTGTTTGCCATCATTTCAAATGGTGAAATCCCAAATCTTAAATTCCAAGTAACTCCTATTTTTCATGGAATAACAGCCAATTTAAGGAGGCGATGTTTTGTCATTTGCAATTTTTTTTTTTTTTTTTAAATTTTTTATCATAAGCATTTTCAAATACAATTAACTCCAAAACTAGAGAGAGGAGATTGGATTGGTTTTAAGGGGCCAATGTGCTGCTCCTGCTGAGGATGAGGTTGCGATATGAACCCCTGATTATGGATACTTCGGTCAAGGGGACAAACTAAAAATCAAATAAAAATTTTGGTTCTGAAAAATTGTCATTTTCAACAGCCCGTTACAGTAAAACCAAATGAGATATGCAAAATCTAATGACAGATTTATAAATTTCAGGTAATTTTATCACAATGCACCCACAGACAGTACTTTAGGGGCAATGGAAAGTGTATTTGTATCCCTTCAAAAATGCCACATATAAGTCATTGCCACATTCACAAGTGACTAGACACTCCCTTCTTAAATTGGCAGTTACTCCATGAAAAATTGGTGTAGGACCTTAAGATTTGGGATTTGTTCATTTGAAATGATGGCAAACACACATGATTTTAAATCAAAATTTTCTGAGACTGAGTGGTGCAGACCCAGGCACAGAATGACTCTAGAGTGCCTTTAATTCGCTCAGATGGTAATTTGATTCGGCTTTCCTGACACCCGATGCACGGTAGGTTATAATTTGAGACCATTTTCAAAACCTTAGTACTTAAGGGGTGTTATTCCAAGCGCAGTGTTGAGGTTTGGTCTTGGAGCATGAATTGGGTGAAAAAATAAGCCCATACCCGTCTCATTTTGGTTAAAAGATTTTTGGGGGATGTGAGTAGCCTTAAATGAATCTCAAAGACATGCGCTTTCCAAAAATGTAAGACCCGGTAACGTAGAAGTCACAGCGGTATTATGACTCTTATTGCACCTTATTATTATTGTCTCATTGCACCTTACCTACAAACTCGAGCCTCTACAAACTAGTCTTTTGACATCAAGATCAGACAAATTAATAATGGTCCACGGACCATGTGCTCATCTCAGATGATTTTGTGTGACTGGAACCGCGAGGGATGGCAATTCATGCAGATCCATCTACCCTGAGATTGACCCGGGTATGAAATATGACTGTAAAATTGTGTAGTGAATGCTTACACAGAGCAAATTACATTTAGAGCCTGATATTGACCAGAAAAGAAGAGACTGGTATGCCTTGATGTACTCAGGTAGGCTTAAGTTTATCACTTTGTGCCCCCTGGTGGCAAAAAAACACATCAACCTGGGCTGATTTGGGATTATGTACACTTAAACGCCCCCGCAAACCAAATATCAAACGCATAGCTCAAAGAATAAGGGTCCAAGAGTTGCTTGATTTCGGGTATTTCTCCTTTTGCCTTGACCCATACACACCAAAAATCAGAAGTCTAGGTCCAAAGGATAATGAAACACGCCGCTTTGCAACCTTGACCATGTCAACAGACGAAAGACGCAACACCACGACATAAGCTCACCGAAGTGACATTTACACTCTTCCTAAAATCCGCAAACATTTGATAAATCCTCCAGGATGCCCGACTGTAGCGGGGAATGGATCGCTTGCGGAGCCGCTCTCACAGTTCATTGACTCTCATATCCAAGATCCAGTATATGCATTGCCTTCACATCTCAAAGACACAACGAACTTCTTGAACAAATTGTTGGAATGTAATGTGGACTCGAATGACTTTCTTTGTACTATGGATGTCTCTAGCCTGTATACCAGTATACCTCACACCAATTGTTTAGACGCCCTGAAATATTTTTTGAATGATAGGACTGTGATGCATCCCTCAACTGATTTTTTGTAATTATTAACTAATGAAGTATTGACTAAGAATTATTTTATGTTTCAAGACACATATTACCTTTAATTAAGGGGCTCAGCCATGGGTTCACCAGTCGCCCCGAATTATGTCAATTTATTTATGGGGAAATTTGAGTTAGATTATATTTACAATAACAACCCCTATTCTAAATTTATTAAGAGCTATTGGAGGTATATTGATGATTTATTTTTCATTTGGAGCGGCAGTGTTTTTTGGAAGTAATGCTGAAAAAGAGGGCCAGTCTCTTTTCACTGAGGTCTATAGAAAAGAAACGGATAGAAATACATTTTTACACTTTAATGGTTTCCATTCTCTTGCTTTGAAAAAAGTTTACCTTATAGTCAGTTATTAAGGATTAAACGGATTTGTCACTCTGATGAGTCTTTTGAGACGCATGCTGAATCTTTGTACAACAGCTTTAAAATGCGTGGTTTTGATACTACATTATTAGACAGTCATTTAGAGAAGGTTCGTAAAATTCCCAGATCAGTCCTACTTATACACAAGTCTAAGGATAGGTCATCTCAAGAGATTGGTTTGGTTTCCACATACAGTCCCATTTCAGGGGAGATCAAACGCAAAGTGAATAAACATTGGCATATTTTGGAGACAGATACACAAATTGGAAGCGCTTTTCAAACTCTGCCAAGACATATCTATAAGCGGTCTTCTAATTAATGGGACCTTTAGTAAAATCAGATGTCGGCTCACCAAGACGCCCCACACATTTTTTGTCACAGATACCCAGTGGTAACTTTCCGGGTCATAATTGTGTACAGTGCTATTCTATGTGTAAAGGCAAACAGTTCACTCATCCAAAATCAGATGACATTATTAGAGTGAGGGGTAGAATAACTTGTACACAAAATATGTTGTCTATTTGTTGAAATGTCCTTGTAATTTGTACTATGTGGGGAAAACAAAACGTGAGTTTAAGACTAGGATGAGTGAACATAAGTGTTCAATCCGCAACTATGATGATAAGTCTTCTGTGGCGCGTCATTTCAAAAGAAATCAACTCAGTCTCTGTGATCTACAATTTATGGGTACAGAGACAGTTGATAGACCACGAAGAGGTGGTGATAGAGACCGAATTCTTCTCCAGAGGGAGTCATATTGGATACATTACCTCGATACTCTCATTCCTCATGGCCTGAATGCGGAGATTTTTCCCTCTTGTTTTTTATGAAGCTTGTGGTTTGATTTTGATCATGTACTTACATAATTAGTGACTTAGGTTTGTCATTAATGGATGCCAATTACTAGTATTAGAGACACCTGGTTGAGACACTTTCTTGATAATCTCATTCTTAGTGGCCTGAATAAGACTTATTATCATTTTCATTTTTAGTTTATATCATTTTGTATTTACTGTATTCATGAAATCATGTAACAATGAAATCAGTGACTGCGGTCTGTCATTACAGCCTATTTGTGTGGGTATTATGCATGCTAACTAAGTAGTATTAGAGACAACTGTTTGACACACAGTAATGAGATTACCTGTGCCTGTAAATCACACCTGTGGCAATCGATCTTGCTTGCCATACATGCTGAGGAAGGGTACCACCCGAAACGTCTTATAGTGTGGCAGTAAATATATTTTATGCATTTGGAGTGCAGCCCATGCCGTTTTGATTAGTGTATTCTACTTTTGATAGGTTCTAGCACCCATTGCTTAATTGTTTAATAACTTTTTGTGAGTTGAGAGAGTCTGTGCCTTCATCATAGAATGAAAATACACCCATGGAACTACAATTAGTAAGGACACACAACGATAGTTTAATAGGTAAAAACTAATCATCTAGGATTATTTCAAAACTAAGGGACCCGGACTCTGCATTTCACTAATTGTTCCCATATTGAGAAAAATACCCACATGGGAAGCTGTATGTGGAATACCAAATCCCATTCTTTGAAATTAGGCTTTTTACAGTCCTTCAAATTTGCTACCGAAGAGCACAGAGTAAACATTTTTTGATCAACTTTAAGCACCCAACAAGAGTTGTCAGAAAGACAACAAAGCTCGCCGGGGGGCAAGGTTAAAGTTTTTCTGCATGAGGACGGACGCGGACGCGGACGCCAGGGGTACGACAATAGCTCTCCGTACATTCGTCCCGGCGAGCTAATAAAAATACATGATAAACTAAAGGGACACCTTGTAAGTTCATATTCCTCAATTTATAGAGGCAGATTTTCACCCCTGAAAATCTGATGGACTTGGCTGAGATACTTTTCTTGATATAGCCATATGAAAGTGGCTCTTCAGAAATTGATGTTCAAAAAGGGCCAGAAGTTAGTTTTGTCATAAAAAAAATATTTTTGCAACTATTGGGAGGAGAATGCACCCGCTGGATTTTTTTTCAGCCAAATCTGTGATGGTCAAGTGAGAGCCATTTGGATAATTGACATGGAATGACCCATTAAACATTTTCAACTGCATTACAAATGCTCTATAATGATCAAACCAACAAGTAACCTAGATTGTCACCAAGTAGTCTACTAAATATATAACAGCCAAAATTAATGATATTTAGCTGGCTAGCCATGTGACGCACTTGAGTGAGAAATTTACATCAGTGAGTAAACGCTGTTACTGAAACCATCTTCAGCCCCTGACCTCACTCTAAACAACACAGAATTTGAATTTCTGCTTTCTGGAGTAAATATAAGACAAAGATAATGATCTTCCAAAAGAGGTGTACATCTCTGGAAAACAGATACCTCATTACTCTTGGGAACACCCCCCTAGAACACAAGCAAAGCCAAAATTACCTTATTCTGAAGATCAGTGCATCAGGGCCTTTGGCCGATCAGTCAATACGCTAAAAGAGAAGACAAGCAGGGGTTTCAGCACTTAAAAGAATATTTCATACAAAAGTAAAATAAACATTCCAATTAAAATCTGATCAAAGCTCTTTGACCCTGTCAGCTCATTTATGGGGAGTTTCACAGTCCTGATGCCAATTTGTCTCTCATACACAAAACTGAAGGTACTTTACTGTTTATTTTCTGTACAGACCCAGGGAAAAAGAGGCGACATAAGACCCATTATATGGAAGGTAATATTGTGATATGAATTAATTGTGCCATAATTTCACAATATACTGACGAGTTGGAAAGAATCAGATTTGACGGAAAATGGGGATTGGAACATTTGATGTTGCAGTGGTCATTATTGATAAAATATGTTTTTTACTCCATTAGACAGCAATGATGGACTTTCCTTTAAAATTAAAATTAGGGAAATGAAACCGTAAAATGAGACATAAAGAGGTTAAAATTGGATTATTCCATGCTCAGAGCTAACATTTTCAGTCCTTTTTCTAATTTCATCTCCTCCGAGAATTCATCATGTTATACGAATGCATACCTTCATGTGAAGTGCACCACAATTTAACAAATCAACGGAACACATGTAAACAGGAAATACACTCAAGGCTGTGGAACTACCTTTATAAAGTGAGTTATGGGGTCCACTCAATCAACAGCATCATGGGAGAAGCATCCAATGAAACCCTCAATAAAGAATTTTGTAAATTATACTTCAGTATGCAAAAATGCCCTTTACAATGCATGCGGGGTTCAATTAGGCAGTGTTCCAATTCTTTTCTAAATTCAGAAATGGGTATTACTTGTTATTGAATGCGCTAAAACAAGCCAAGCAAACTCAGTCCAATTCCTGGCAGGCTGGCACTCCAAATCCAAGAGCTCAGCCCAAAAAAGAATTCCCTCAGTCAGATGGCTCAAAATCTCAACCAAAATAACATTAACACACGCAAACACAAACCTCTCAACTGTCCGTTCTCGTAAACCAAATGATAAAATACATGAAAATCTCCCTCCTGGACCATTGGAACACAGAAGCAAACCCAAAATAAGCTGAATTTTTATCAGGCTCTGAAAAAAGAATGCATGCTGGCAGAGAATACAAAGCAGAGGCAGATCCTGACCGAGAATAGGCTGAGTGACCACCAACTTGCAGTTGACACAAGACTCAAACAATATAGTTACCAATTGAGGAGCAAATATGTAGTCACTGGAAGACAGGAGAGGTGAAAACAGAGATGAATTTCCTCCTTAAATCAGAAATGATTCCATTTTCTCAGCAAATTCTGAGCATGTGCAATTTTATTTGGAGCAAAATATGTGAGTGAGATAACAGTAACCAGTACTTTAAAAATGGCAAGAAATCACTCTCACACAGGTGCTTGTGTGTGTGCGCGTGTGTGAGAGAGTGAGAGAGAGAGAGAGAGAGAGAGAAATCATGGTCGCCATGAGTTGAGAATTCTATTTAACCAAAAACAGTGAAATTAATGTTCTAAAAGGAGCGGTTTCATGATTACTGTGTATGCTCACAACTTTGATCAAAGAAAATCTGTGCAACTGCAAGTAAAAATCTAGAAGGTATTTTTCTTCTTCTATAATTACTGCAACCAGCTTACATTCTTTGTTTGCCTTGGCTAAAGCTTAAAATAACGCTTTGAATCCTCAATATCCACTGAAACCTCCTTAATATAAAAAGCATAATGCCGGAGGAACTAAATATAAATACAATGCAAAACAAAGACGGACTGCCAAGGACAGAATCAGATAATGATTTGCAGTCAAGCAGATTCACTTTGAGATGTGCAATCTAAGCATATGCAGTCATCGTGACACAGCTCCTTTAAGTATGTTACATTCAAATTAAAACTAAAACCAATGATTTGTAAATTATCTTTGATATACAATACGTTGAAAACAATACAACAGCACAGTATTTGATATTTCACTGCATGCAATTAGATTTTTCTAAATAAACACCAAGTCAAGTTTTGATTCTTGCAACATATGAGAGGAAAGTAATTACCACATTAAATGCTGCCATTCCTTTTCAAAACATTTGTTTCACGTTGATGGAATGAAGAGACGAACACCACATCAGGGTTTCCCACCGCGCTTTATAGTTAGGGCGGCCGCCTTGACAACAAATGCCCCCACCTTGACTACTTACCCCCCGAAAAAAAAAATTAAATAAAATTCTGCTGCATCCACGCACGCACTCAGAGTAAAATAAGGCCGCATCAGGATGAGGCAAAATAGCGGCCGGCATCTGTTGGTTAAATATGTTACTGCGCCATCCATCACCTCTTGCTATGCCTACATAATTTTTTTTGTATCGGGAAGAAGCTAATTATCCGGTTTTACAATAACCTGTCGTCATCGTGAGAAGGATGTGTGGAGGTAAGACAATTATTCTTCTAAACTAAATTAAGCATTGGAATAGTGTCTCCTATCAACTGCTTGCCCACATATTCTGTTTCATTAAGATAGGCTATATGCAATTCGTATAGTTTCTTATCAAGGTTACCGATGAGTTTGTGCTTGGCTTTCTTCCATGTTTGACAATTGCACGTGGTTCTCTCTAGTGTACAGTAATGGATGGGAAAAAGCAGTCAAAAATATCAGGGTATTTTATTCAAAGGCGGCGGCCTACTTCACCACCTGCGCGTAATTAGATCTCGTAATTACGAGATAAGTTGTATAATTGTTTTATCCTGTGATGCAATGCGCTTCCATTCTGTACATAATACCGTTCTCCTCTCCCCAAACATTACCACAACCGCAAAGCATTTGGGGAATTGAAGTCAAAACAGATAAATACATTTTCCGTTCTTACATTAATTTTCGTTTAACCCTTAGGGACGGTTGTCCGCATTTTACACGCTATTTATTCTTCTTTCTTTGATAATTTTGGCTGTGTTCATGCATGTAGCTTGAATTTTGGTAAGATTGTGTGTTTTTATTTGATCTTGTCATTTCCAGCTCAGCTCTTACAGTAAGGCTAAAATACACTGTGTACAAGCAAGTGTTACACTCAGACCGTTAAGCACAAAAAATGCGCAATTGAAACCCAGAAACCCATTCAAACTGCAATTTTTGATCTCACTTCCATGAGGGCATAATACATGCATTTTATCTGAGTGTCAATCAATAAAGTTTCAAGACTGTTGAATTTGTCACTTGGTTATTGCACTTGAACTGCTTTGTTTATTTATAAAACGTAAATCAACGCTGACTGTTGCCGCACCACCCCCCCAATCAAACTGAGGGCGAATGACGCTGATCAGCAGTACACAGCCTTCTTAGACACCTGCGCTTTCGTTTGACGCATGAACGGAAAACTGCTCAACAAACACTGACCATTTTTGCACTGCTTGAGTAAATTTCATACGATGCTAAGCAGAAGTGCAATTCATATCGCACTTAATACAGTACTGCCCCGGAGCTAAACCACCTCCAGAGGTGGTTTAAATTACTCTGAGGTAAACTACGCTGCGGTAAATTACTCCGCCGTAAATCAATTCGCATCAAACTTCAACCCGGTGCTCTGGAGCTGCTGCTGAACTGTCAATCTGAGAGGGGATTAAGTTATTTTTTTGGTTCAATTTTGTCCAATTCTTCTCATAATCAAGTCTTAAGGTTTAAATCAGTAGAGGGTCTTTGCTGTCAAATTTTTCCATTTCAAAATGTGCCACATGTTCCCAATTGAGGACATAATGCGACTGCAGGCAGGATAGTACATGACCTGCACCATCCTCTAACACACCGTCCATCCATTTTCTTCTGCTTATCCAGGGCCAGGTCTCAGGGGTAGCAGACTAAGCAAAGTTGCCCAGGCACCTAGCCTGGTAAAACCAGACTCCGCTACTTCGCTTTGCTTCGTACACAGAGGCCAATTCTCAATACCAAGAAAGCTAAGAACGAACTTGGATTCTTGGGAGAAACGTCCTCGCTAGTCGTTCTAGGAAGAGTGCACTTCCAAGGCTACAAGCACTCAGAACGCTGTCGACGGTTTGAGACGATGAGTTCTCGTTGGTATTACGCCAGCCAGTGAGCCGCGACTTCCTCCGCGTTCATCCTTTTTTTCCCTCTCAATAATGTTATCTGTGGGGGAAGAGGGGTCTGTGAGTGTGAGCTAGTTAAGGTGCTTAGCTTAGCTAAGTTCCGCCGGCTGTTCCGGAGTTTCTCCACTACAAAAACACTGGAGCATATTCAACATAAAACATTGTAACGCAGCTAATATTCCAAATGTACTCTGATAATAGTTCCTCGCCTGAAAATTAGCAGAATAGTATTTAGCCAAGAAATAGCTTACGAATACCGACAGATTACATTCAAAGTCAAAGCAAAGACGCGAATTCGTGTCTTTGCATTGACTTTGAAAGTGAGCCTGTCGTGCGAAAAATTCGTTTCGGGTCCGGTGTGAAAGCAGTTTTACCGACCCTGGGGGTGCATTTCCCGAAATCACATATGCTAATTTACATAGTTTGACCCGTTGACTGTGAATGGACGAACTAAGCAAGTTGCTAATTTAGTTAGTGACTGCACCTTTGGGGAACGTAACCCTGCCCTTCTCGCTCGGGAGCGGGACAGTTACCGAAAAGAATTCTGGGATGTGCGTGCTGTCAAGTTCACACAAGTTATTAACCTATATGATATAGCCGTTCGGTTTCGCTCCATTGCGTCCGGTCGCTTAACTAATTTTTCTATGCACTATAGCCCATGGACCTATAAGGAGATCTAAAACATCCTTGCTATAGCCTCACAGTGGTTTGCAAGCGTCGATGTAAGCCTCGATGTCGACTTGTTGGTATAATGCATTGTGGGTCGTGGTGACATTTGGCGGGAGAAGTAAAAAATGTTCATAGTTCGATAAGCAGATTAGATGCAATTGTTACCGTAATAGCCAATTCAGTATCTGATAGAGGTGATAAAGTGGGTGTTAATCGCTTGGGCTCTGAATACGACATTTTTACACAGTCAATGGGGTTTTGCATAAACTGAGATTTTATTAAAATTTATCTGACTTATCGGCCCGATGGATGTGTCAATAGAATGAGGAAAGGTGTCTGCGTGATCTGCAATGCAAGATTGATTAATGTTATCCAAAATAAAGGTACTGTAGACGCTGTCCGATTTTTGCGCGGATACCTGTTGGCATGACTGCGGTCACCGCATGTGATGGCCGGTACCGGTGGGCACTGTACGGTGTGCAATTATAAATTTGATGTCACTGATCTGAAAAATGAAAGCAGACGGAATGTATTCAAGCAGTACGGAAATATTGACATTGTGAAAGAATTGTCCCTATCTTTAGGTACTGATAGTAGCACGCTCCGTACTGTTCTCCACACACTTGACAACGACGTCAGAACCGGCTCGCCCGCTGATTGGGCGGTCATGGGGTGACCGCGCGACCCGCTGGCAGGTAGGAAGGGATTAACGCTCTAGTGAGTAGACTGCCCTCTAGCGGCTGTAACGATCAAGAGCGGTAATCATTAACATTAACAAGTTACCATCCGATGCATCCTCGCAAAAATGGGCGTATCAAGAACACTTCCGGGACTGGTAACCGTTCTCGTCGAGATGTAAACTTTGAATTGAGACAGTACATGGTCTCAGAGGGATGACGTTTCTCAAGTTCACAAGAACAGAGAAGAACACATATTGAGAAACGGCCAGAGTCTGGCCAGTCGTCATTGACAAGTGTTTACTTCCTGGTGGGTGGGCGCTTGTCTAAAGTTTAAAATCATTGGTGTACCAGTAAACTGATCACTAACGTTTGGCAATGACGTATGTTATGCGCCGGCTCAGCCACCTAGTACTTTTGCTCTTAACACAGTCCAACTAGACATAGATATCTAAAAATACCCCAAGTACATGTACGCTGTGAACAGTTAAGAAGTATACAGGATGGCATGAAATTACCCCAACCTGGATACGAGCCAAGTGCCTAATTCTGCACTTCTCGTGTCCGTGTTGAAAATACCATGCATGTTTTGTTTGTAGCGTGCACGCGCACCAATATATGTAGGCTAGTGGACCTGAATCATAGAATTAACTAGGCTAATGCAGTCGGAGGCGACGGCTGGGGGTATATCCCCGAACGCCCCCAATCCTCCAATTCCCCAATCTTTGAATAGACCTTGACAAGACTTTCATTTGAACTTAATTTCAGGTCAATCGGTCAAATGGTTCTGAAGATATGGCCAAAATGGTAATTTTGCCATCACAAAGCGCCACCTGGTGGCAAAATATTGAACCATACAGGTATGATGTAATCATGTGACAGGTTGTGAGGTCATGACCTTGCCGTTGCACATAGTTTCATGTCAATTGGAGAAATAGTTCCAAAGATATAGCAAAAATGGTGAATTTTATGTGACAGAGCTCCACCCTGTGTCAAAATCTTGAACCGAACAGGTATAATGTCATCGTGGGACACATCCTCAGGTCATGACCTTTCATTTGCACTTGATTTGAGGTCAATCGAACAAATATTTCCAGAGATATGATGTAAACAGTGATTTTTCAGTTTTTGGCCCCTGGTGGCCAATCTAGAAATGGTAAATTGTCCAGAATTGAATCAGTTCTTCCTCTTTATGATACTTACTTATATGCAAAAGTTGGAATTTGTAATTGAAATATTACTGCAGTTATCGCGTTAACACTGAAATCAGTTTTTGGCCCCTGGTGGCCAATCTAGACATCGTAAATAGTCCAAAATCGAATCAGTTCTTCCTCTTTATGATACTTACTTATGAGCAGAATTTATAATTGAAATATTGCTGAAGTTATTGCGTTTACACATAGTGCGACGGCGGCGGCCGGACCAAAAACATAATATTCCCCGGAACGCCATTCGGGGATATAATTACACATGGCCTTACTTGCAATATCAAAACCATATTGACTGAAAACCCTTCTAAAAAGAATCTTGACTGAGGACAGTTTAGTGTCTTGGAGGACAAAGACCACTTTGTCAATGTTTGTGTCTTGGATGACAAAGTGTTTTGGAGATCATGTCACCTAATTATAATGCATGCAGTTACTCAAGGTAGCTCAACAGTTCTTCATGGGTGGAAAGACTGACTTTATAAATAACTCTTCGCTGACCACGCACTTCTCTCTTCCCAAAGTTTTCAAGCTGAGGAAAAACCATTGGCAGTAGACGCTTCACATTTAGTATCACCTCCCTATTATCTATGTAGTGGTGAAATTCCTGTTTTGGGACCAGTTCAAAATGTCCCACAATGACAGTCCACCCGGAATCAAATTTATATCGATAACTGTCAGTAACGGGCTCAGTCAGAGTGTGGGGTGTTTTCACTACTTTTACCAAGTAGTAGGGGTGAACTCTTCATCTGAGCGCACAATGGCTATGCTGTCACTCGTAAGCATTTGTGGACAGTCTAGCATGGTTGGCACCGGTAAAGTATCGATACCTTCCTTTGGGTAATCCACATCAGTCATTTCAGTATCATCTTCATTCACAACCAGTACATTGCACATCCCAGTAGACAAGTTGCATTCAGACCATGGATCAACATGGCTTGAATTTTCACATTTTTGTGACTCCGATTCTAGGCAGAATTCACAAGCACAGCCCCTTCTGCGAACTTCTATTAGTATGGGGTTGCCTGTTGATTATGCTTGGTGGAGTGACCTGGTGCCTTTAACAGTTCTCAATTTAGTTATATCCTGTGACCTGTCCACATCTCCCTGCTTGATCTGCCTTGTTCTTACCATGGCTTGTTTCCCACCAATATCTTATTTTTGGCATCCCATCATAACGCTTCTCGCTCTGAGCGAAATAGGCTAAAGACCCAATTGATTTGAACTGTGAACTTGCCCTGACACCGAATTCAATAGCTCTGGAGGGTCTGACAGGCATTTGGTTGATGAGAAGGGATTTACAGTGCTCAACCAAGTGGGCATTATATGTGTCACATCTGATATGAAGATATGATGCTCATCAACCAAAGATGGATCATCTGGTCTGCTTTCGAACCCATCTACTGACAGAGATGCGTGTCTTGTGAGAACAACAACGTACAAAGTTGCTTTATAGACACCCATCCTAAGCTATGTGCCATGCTCCTTAATAGGCACAGTCATTACATAGAAACCTTGACCACCATATCTTGGCTATTGGTCTAGGAATTAGGCTTGGAAAACAAAAATGCTACACTAAGTCGGAAACCTGACACGTCATTTTTGGGATGACTGGTAACTGATTTGCCACGTATGAACTACCATGAGTTTTGGAAGACCGGCTGAGGACATCTTGGACAAATTTTTTTTAAATATGAAAACAAGCAGATTATAGTCCACATCTTCAAATAAAGCTATGGGATAGACTGGATACATGTTTTAGGGGAAGAAGCGGCCTTTTGATTCAAAAATGAGAACGGTTGAAAAGTCGATGAGTCAAAAATGATCTGTCACCAAAAATTTGTTTCTAGGCATCTCTAGCCATACTCTGAAAATAGAACCTGTGAGAATTCAGAGCAATTTCTATTCATGACTGACATATTTCAGGACGATAATTTATCAAAGAAACCCTAGAATGTGTATTTTTTTAGCAATCTGAAGTCTTTGGAGTCTTCTGGAAAGAAAATGATGAAAGGTAACATGGACAAACCATACATTTTAAGATTCGCCAGACTCTCTTCTGTCAGAAAAAGTTGGTCATAAAGCTGTTTTTCACTGGTTGGGAACAGGGTAAAAACAGGGTATAAAAACAGGGTATATGGTGAAAAAGTTACTTTGTACCAACTTAAGTGCTACACGCCTATACTGTCAAGCATGTATATCAGTAAAGATTTGGTCAAGTATGATTATCCAACCTAAGTTGAATAATGCTCCTAGGATAAGGTTTATATTCAGTAAAATTAATTCAAGACATAGGTTTTGTGACCTTTTGTGGTGCACAAATGAATTCAAATATTGTTTGTAGTGTCCGCAACGACATCCTCAAATACTGCACCAACCACACCCACTGAAGATATACAGGGTTTTTAAAAAGTAACAGCGCACTAAAGTATCTGTGGAGCAAGAAGAGTTCTAATGTGATTTATGCAAAAATATTTGACATCATAAATTAGAAGATTAATTTGGAGTGTGCCTGTAGTTATGCATTTATGACGTAATAATGTATGTATTTATGATGTAATAAAACCTCCACAAATTAAATTGATATGCCAGTACATTCTAAAGCGAGAATTTCAGCTGTTGATGTTGGATTAAACAGTGGTTATAATGAGCAATATTTTAGGTATGCGTCACTAATGTATGAAAAAACAAGAGCAACGCAGAGCGTGGCAGTTCCTAGAGGAAGGAACCTTCCTCTAGCCGCTCCCAATACGCCATTAAGAAATGGCATCAATCCGACAAGGGATTCTATAGTTATCCCACGGGAACGAAAAGTTAACGGACGACGGACATGGTGTCGACATAATGCCCCCTTTCCTCTTTGGAGGACGGGGGCATAAAAATAGCATTTTTGATTATGTTGTTTTTATATTATGATAAAAGGTATTAGCATGTTTGAATAAAACTTGTTTTTTCAAGACATTTAAGTTGTTACTCTTATTGCTGTAGTGTCCACAGCATCATAAGATGGATCTCGGGTATGCATACATTTGAGGCCATACACTTCTTGGCATTTGTGATTAGTCCATGAAATTTTAATTTAATCAGGGGAATACCATAGTTACTGATATTAACTCAAAATGTAAAATTAGATGCATTTCAATTTTTACCCCCAGTGCCCCTAAAATTGCAACCTGATCTTCATTCACATCAATGCAATTAATTTAAGAGTTGAAAGAACTACAATCACACGGCAGTTCGCTTCTCTTCACCTTCGAAATAAATTAGTGGTAGCGGTCCAGAATTATTTACAACTAGCATCAAATATACTAATCTGAATGGTAAATGGCTTTGTATCAGCCCATAGTTCAAAATTTTATGGGCACCTGTGCAGAGTTAGGAATTTTCACGGTAAGAAGACATTTTATGACATTGTGCCCACCGCCCCGTTTCAATCACGCTGCTTATCCAGCCAAATGAATATGTAAATTTCGCGCAAAAAGTTAGACGTTGGCGAATAGTACTGACTGCATTGTAATAGAGAACAAGAGTCGTGAGAAGATGACATATCACCCTGGCCGAGATGCCAAGGCCTACGTCGTAGGCGTGAGTCTCTCCTCTTAGGGGCATTCACGTTTCTGTTCCGTCGTGAGCAATTATTCAATCAAGCGCACTGAAGAAATTCACTCGCTGAATTTAAGTCATTGTGCATCAAGTTAATCAGTTTCACGTGCATTACGGTGGATTTCCCCACTAATGACACGGAAAGCGATTATGACTCGGAATTCTCAGGCTTGTCTTCACTGAGGGATTAAAACCAATTGAATTGCATAAAAACATTTCAAATTGTCTTATATCATTAAAACTATTTAAACGATCATGAAACACATGCGTTGTTTCCAATCCCTGAGTAATGAGAAGCTCGATAAGTCCGGAGTCATATTCGCTTTCCATGTTGCTTGTGATGAGGTGCAGTTTTACGCAAGTGAAATGGAAAAGGATTTTAATTCCGCATGAGAAGCTCATTAAGCATTTAATGAGTTATTGCGGACTTCGGTGAATAAGCCAAAAAAATGCGTAAGACCTACGCCGAGTGCGTGAGACTTGGAATCTCTGTCCTGGACCCCGCAGAGTAATCTCAGAGATCCAAAGATATCAGATGACATGGTTAATACGCACAGCAAGTTTCGTTCAAAAACACTGTACGGTATTCGATAAAAAATACAATCTGAACACCCGTTTCGAAAACACTGGCTGGGTTTCAATGTTATATTTTGAAATACTGCTCGGGCTATATTTTTTGCTTGCCATTGCCTCAGCACTTGCAAACGGAAATCAAAATGCAAGATAGAGTTCACAGGAGTCACGCATGGTAAACGTAAAAGAGATCCTACTGACTTACCAATTAGAACTTTTGATGCTGAATGAATGTATTATTACCAAAGGATATTTCAAAATCAGCGCTTCATCTGAGAATGCGCTTCTTTCACCAATCATATTTCTTAACGCGAATACTTCCGTTGTTCTTCTTCTTCTTCTTCTTGCTCTAACGCCATTTATATATAGAGGTTTGAGGCGTAATGCTGCCCTCCTCCGTTTTAAATAAGAAAAGTCATCAGTTCATTTTGAACTTAGAAATCCCTTATTCTGCAAGAAACTCAACACGGCCTTCCCAGCAACGTTATAATTTTTCCCAGAAGAAAGCATCGACTTAAATGAAAAAGACTCGACTCCCACATCCGGCGGCTCTTTAAATAATTATCACCTTTTCATGATAGTTCATGCAGAGAAGAACATGGCGCACTGTTCGATATTCTTCTTGTCTGAAGGAATTATAAGATGAAAAGACTGACGATTTTATAATGAAAAGACTGCATTATCCATATTCTTTCTTGTTTAGCTATTTTTAAACTGCTTGCCGGCCACAGTGATCCAGATCAATCTGATCATGACTTCTCTATGGTAAAAACTGAAACATAACCTTTCCTTTTTAAGTTTTTTTTTTTTTTTAGTTAAGTTTATTTCGATCATGTGCACAGTAAAATACAATTAGACATAACATGAATTTGCTGGTGATTTTGGTAGATCAAAAACGAAATAGGCTGAAGCTATAAACTTTTCAAAGGCCTATCCCTAATCTTCCCTATAATTATCTGCACATTGTTGCAGTTAATATTTTAAAGTATTTCCAAAAGGAGAAAAAGAAAACAAAAGGCACGGCTTAAATACACTCAACAAAAATATAAACGCAACACTTTTGTTTTTGCTCCCATTTGTCATGAGATGGACTCAAAGATCTAAAATTCATTCCAGATACACAATATTACCATTTCTCTCAAACATTGTTCACAAATCTGTCTAAATGTGTGATGGTGAGCACTTTTGCTTTGCTGAGACAATCCATCCCACCTCACAGGTGTGCCACATCAAGATGCTCATCAGACACCATGATTAGTGCACAGGTGTACCTTATACTGCCCACAATAAAAGGCCACTCTGAAATGTGCAGTTTTGTCTCACAGCAAAATGCCACAAGCATTGAGGGAGCGTGAAATTGTCATGCTGACAGCAGGAATGTCAGCCAGATCTGTTGCTCGGGCATTGCATGTTCATTTCTCCACCATAAGCCGTCTCCAAAGGCGTTTCAGAGAATATGGCAGTACATCTAACCGGCCTCACAACCGCAGACCACGTGTAACCACACCAGCCCAGGACCTCCACATCCAGCAGGTTCACCTCCAAGATCATCTGAGACCAGCTACTCAGGCAGCTGCTGAAACAATTGGTTTGCATAACCAAAGAATTTCTGCACAAACTGTCAGAAACCGTCTCAGGGAAGCTCAACTGCATGCTCGTCGTCCTCATCGGGGTCTTAACCTGACTCCAGATCGTCGCCGTAACAGACTTGAGTGGGCAAATGCTCACACTCGATGGTGTCTGGCACGTTGGAGAGGTGTTCTCTTCACGGATGAATCTCGGTTTACATTGTTCAGGGCAGATGGCAGACTGTGTGTGTGTGTGTGTGTGTGTGTGTGTGTGTGTGTGTGTGTGGGTGTGTGGCGTCGTGTGGGTGAGCGCTTTGCTGATGTCAATGTTGTGGATCGAGTGGCCCATGGTGGTGGTGGGGTTATGGTATGGGCAGGCATCTGTTATGGACGAAGAACACAAGTGCATTTTATTGATGGCATTTTGAATGCACAGAGATACCGTGATGAGATCCTGAGGCCCATTGTTGTGCCATACATCCATGAACATCACCTCATGTTTCGGCAAGATAATGCACGGCCCCATGTTGCAAGGATCTGTACACAATTCTTGGAAGCTGAAAATGTTCCAGTTCTTGCATGGCCAGCATGCTCACCGAACATGTCACCCATTGAGCATGTTTGGGATGTGCTTGACCGGCATATACGACAGCGCGTACCAGTTCCCACTAATATCCAGCAACTTCGCACAGCCATTGAAGAGGAGTGGACCAACATTCCACAGGCCACAATTGACAATATGATAAACTCTATGCGAAGAAGATGTGTTGCACTGCATGAGGCAAATGGTGGTCACACCAGATACTGACTGGTTCTGAGTCCCCAGACCCCCAATAAAGCAAAAACTGCACATTTCAGGGTGGCCTTTTATTGTGGACAGTCTAAGGTACACCTGTGCACTAATGGTGTCTGATGAGCATCTTGATGTGGCACACCTCTGAGGTGGGATGGATTGTCTCAGCAAAGCAAAAGTGCTCACTATCACATATTTAGACAGATTTGTGAACAATGTTTGAGAGAAATGGTAATATTGTGTATCTGGAATGAATTTTAGATCTTTGAGTCCATCTCATGGCAAATGGGAGCAAAAACAAAAGTGTTGCGTTTATATTTTTGTTGAGTGTATATGAACCAACATAGAAACAAAAACATTATAATAATCAAAAGAGACAAAAACAAAATTATCAACAAATGTTACAGACATAATGAATCAAGAGAAGAACTAAAATGAATCCAAATAACATCAAGTAAACAAACATAGAAAACAATGAACCAAAACAGAAAACCAAATCTCTAAAGCAATATTGACAATGAATAAATAAACAAATGGTAAATATCCAGATATTGGTTACTAATTTACTATTCAGGCAATAAAGCAAAATCACTTATACAACCCCAATTCTGAAATTGTTGGGACAAAGTGTATATTGTGAATCAAATCAAAATGCTATGACTTTCAAATCACACCAGCCAGTATTCTATTCACAATAGAACAGAGATAACATAATTGTTGAAACTGAGAGATATTACAATTTTATCCACAAAATGAGCTTATTTCAAATTTGATGGCTGCTACAGGTCTCAAAAAAGTTGGGACAGGGACCTGTTTGCAATGGTGGAGCATCCACTCTTCTTTTTAACACAGAGTGGAGGCGCCTGGGCATTGAGGAGACAAGTTTCTTGAGTTTAGCCATTGGAATTTGATCCCACTCTTGTTTAATACTGGCTTCCAGCTGCTGGAGAGCTTTGGGTCTCCTTTAACAGACTTTTGTTTAATTATGCACCAAATGTTCTCACACTGTGAAAGATCAGGACTGCAGGCAGGCCAGTTCAGCACACGGACTCTTCTAATACGAAGCCATGCTGTAGTATGTGGTTTTGAATTATCCTGCTGAAATACACAAGGCTTTCTCTGGAATGGATGTCGTCTGGAGGGGAGCATATGTTGCTCTGAAACCTTTATATACCTTTCAGCATTCATGGTGCTTTTTAAAACATGTAAGTGTCCCACACCATATGCACTCATGCATCCCAATGCCATCAGAGAGGCTGGCTTTTGAACTGAACACTGATAACACGGGGGGGGGGGGTCCTTTCTCCTCTTTAGCCCGGAGGACACGGCGCTCATGATTTCCAACAAGAATGTCAGATTTGGACGCATCTGACCACTGGAACTTTGCCAATTTGCTACAGTCCATTCTAACTCTGTTTGCCAGAATTCTGCAACTACTAGAATGACCATAGCAGTCATTTTGACTCCTCAGACATTATTTGCATATAATTTGGATAATCAATAAAAAGCTCTAAGAATAAATTGATGGAAAAGATTAAACTTCTCCCAAACACAAAGAGACATCACTCTCTGAACCTGCTCCTCCATCAAATTCTCTCCTCAAGGCTCTGAAGCAAGGCTAATGTCTCCATAACTTTCATTCTCCTTCTACTTGTCAATTTTGCCTCTCTGAGTTGAGTGAAGCTATAGCTAGATTTCAGCCTCAGAGCATGCTGCAGAAGGACAGCCACTCAGCAGCTTCACAGGCCATAAAAAAAAAAAATAGAGCAGGAGAAAGAGCAGAAAAATTTACCCAATAGTGAAATGACACCCCTTGTAATGGTCATTCGAGGTAGTAATACTCAGATCTCTTGTGTTTTGAAATTATGATAAAACAACGTTAGAGTAAAATATACACACATTTAGGAAAAGTCAGGGTCCTATTGGTACATAGGTTTTATTTAACCAAAGTTATGACGTTGCTAAGTTTGAAAGCAGTCAAAATGACTGCCTTGGTAGTTCAAGTGTAAAATGAGCCTTGGCCCACAGGGCTTCCTTTTTTGTATGACAGAGTTTTAGGTGGCATCTGTGGATGGCACGGCAGAATGGGTTTCCAGAAAGTGGGTACCGGGGGCATTGAGCTTAAGAGTTAAATACATCTGAGTCGAGCCAATGTTTCAAAGCTCCGCCTATCGAACAAAACCGGTCAGCTGAGTCAGTCTGAATGAAGCAGTGAAGTTGCTCGAGGTTCGAATGTCATCAGTCGCTTGATTTCTCCCGATATGAAGCAAGCGCCAGTACAGTGCTTCAGAAAAATACCCCGTTGAGTTTGAAGCGTGCTTCGGAACCTTGGTATCAGAGGTAACACCACTAGTCAGGAATTAATTTCTTGACAGTTCGGACGCAGCATCTGTGTAAAATGAATGGGAACTTTTACTTCTGACACTGGCCCAATCCCAAACCGGCCCCTATCCACTAGTACCACCACTACCGAGTGTCTGTTGGGATTTACAAAATGAACCAAGTGCGACAACCAGTAGAATACAAAAAGGAGGCTTTATTTCTGAAGGGGGAAACACCCCAACAGAGCTGGCAACAGTACAATGTCTGCAATCCAAAAATCAAAGTCCAATGGGCGTAATCCAGAATCAAAACCAGGGCACCAATCACAAAATCCGTAGTCAGGCAAAAAGAGTTCGATAAACAAGAATGCGGTACAATACAGGGAATATGCAAAGCTCGTAGTCAGGCGGTCCAGTCAGAAAGATAAAGCACTAAGAATCAAGGCGTAAACAAATGTGGCATAGGATAGGAAGAACGATCTGACACTGGAAGTGCATAAACAGACATCTTAAATACACATCCGGGGTGAACACATGACCAGGGAGAAACAGGTGTAATCAATGATACAATAATCAGGAGTGACACATGAGGAATAATCTAATTACATGAATTTCGCAAAAGCCGAAACACAGACAGGGATCACAAGACAAACCTATGTACAAAACAACAGCTCCGGTCAAGGAGTTCTAAAGTGTAAAGACTAAAGAAAGGAAAGCGCAAAGTATTAGTGGAGATCCACAGAAATCCGTAGCAGAGATAATTGGGGACAGGCAAGGAGGCGGAGACTAGAATTGGGCAACTGCTGAGAGATCGTTAGTCAATTAGTATGTGCAGCTATACAATCCCGAGTGCATGTTAGTAAGTTAGTAAAAATATACAATGGTAATATGGGTTAGTAATTAAGCGAAAACAACAAACTTAGTATGGGTTAGTACAGGGGTGGCCAACCCTGGTCCTGGAGAGCCGCAGTGTCTGCTGATTTTTGGTGTTACTTTGCACTCGACTGATGGATTAAATTAGTTGATTACTCACTTAACTGGTCTCACCTGGTGTCTCAGGCTTAACCCCTTTCTGCAGAAGCCAAATTTGGCTATTTATGGGTTACCCACTTTAATGCTGTATAATTCAAGATTCAAGCTTCATAAAGAGGAAAAATGCGGCTCAATTCTGAAAAGACACTTACAGCATTTAGAATTACATTGTATTTCAGTTTATTTTCATGATTTTGGTCGAGAAAATGAGCAGCAAACATAAAAAATCTTCATGAGAATTCACCATTGAAATTGCAAAAAAAATAATTCTGAGGATTGAAAAACTGCTGGGGCTTAAAACTTTACATTACTGGTATCATAAACTCCTTGAGCACAAGTAGAATTCATCTTCAACATTACATTCTAGATTACCTACATGCTATTAGCCAAATTATACAGCTACCCAAGTGTCTCCCCGAAGTCTCAAAATCATGTACTGTCAAATCATTAAAAAATCATGTATTTAACACAAATAAAGTCTTAAGGCTTGAAATTTAATATGAACAAATGATTTTCTAGTTGAGTTTAGTATGAATTTATCAATATCAGTGCAGATGAATATCAGTGGTCACCAGTAATCTCTCCAAACTCAAAAGATGCCTTTTCTCCATAATAAAGTTTAGAGCTTTGGCCATTTTTCTTCAAAGCCAGCACAAACACGCATTAAATAAACTGCTTATTAAACGGTTAGAACATTCACCCTGTAATGGAAGCAACCAGTCCCCTCTTCTAAGCTCACGAACCCATTTCAACACTTATAAGGAACAAGTACACCTCACTAAATCAGTAATATCTGAATTCTGAAATATACCTTATTTTAACAGAACAGACACTCCACTTTCAGGGAATATCCAACAATCCATTGCCTCTCCCGATTCAAAAGAAACGTGCAATGAACGTACCAGGGGGTCCATCCAAATGCACGGGCAGTTCGCGTTTTAACCAGGAAAAAAACCTCGACATTCGACTTTGTCGAGTATGTATACATTCCAAAACGAAACAAAAAAAAAAAGTAGCAGCCTTCATGAATCCCTCCTCCGGAGACCGATCCAGTAGCAAGAACCATCCGGTCCTGTTTCATTCGAAATAATTCCAACTGACCATATCCTTATCTCATTTTAATCCTGTAAATGTAACTGAACACTTCAAGGCCAGTTTTGCGAACCTGTTTTATATAAATCTCGTCTATTTTAGCCGCGTAATGTGCATAACGTAGACAGGATACAACCGGACCTGCTGATACGCATAGGTTTGTATGCTCTGTGTTTGTCCAATCAGTATGTTTCACTTACTCTAAAATGTTTAAACACTCGGGAATTGGATAAGAAACGAGCCAATCAATACATTGTTACCAGGGAAACTTCACGAGGGCATGAAGTGTAACTCTACAATTACGCAGAAGACCCTGAGTGTATGGTTGAGTGATTGGCTATCAACGCCAGTATTTGGGTGGATATAAGGAAGCGCTGGATTTGTCAATGAAGGAATCTACACGTAAATCCACGGTAGGGAACAAAGAATTTTTTTGTATGTGACAACTGTAATTGGCAGTAGAATGTGAGAGAATTAATATCATGTCGATTTTTTTGCCTCAGAAAACTGATTTTTCTGAAACACTAATTGGAATACTGTTGGCTCACTGTGGCTAAACTGGTTGCTACAAAGGATAACGATTTTTTTTTGTGTCAAGATATCGTTTTTTTAAACTGCTGGATCGATACTATGGGCAAGGATACTGACCAGTTTGCACATCCGGCTTAGCTAAGGAGTTTAATTCATGCAGCTCTCGAAAAACAGGGAGCGGAGTGAACTTCCCCATATTCAGAACCGCGTTCGAGGTCTCCTTGCTTGTGAACATTCAATAACTGATCCGGGGGTGTCATCTAGTGATCGAGTACAGTAACAGCGTGCTTAAATTTGCAGGTCTATCGACGCAGGAGTCTACATCTGCAGAAAGGGGTTAATTTGGCAAACAAGCAATTAATTTGGTACTTGAGCCAATCAAGCAATTAGCAGGAACAACCCACAAGACTCCTAGAGCCAATTAAGCAGACTTGCAGGTTGTGAAAGATATGTCAATGTGGTTGGATATTTAGTGTAGTTGTAATGCCGGCAAAGTAGAAGTACAGAGTAAAGATAAAAGTTTATAGAGCAGGAGTGGATAACGCTGGTCCTGTAGAGCCAGAGGGTGTGCTGAGTTAGGTTTTAATCGGGTGGAGAAAACCAAAGACACCAGGTGATATAAGTAAAGGGTGTAATCAACTTTAATTTATCAATCAAGTAACACTAAAAACCAGAAGTCACTGCGGCTCTCCAGGACCACGGTTGGCCACCCCTGGGTTAGTAGATAGCAAAAGAGAGAGGAAGGAAGAACACGAGATCATGAAAGAAGGTTTAAACCCAGAAACCAATAAATCACCCGAATGAGTGGCATGCAAGATAGTCCATGGGCCTGAGGCTAAAATTTCACTTTTTGGTCTCACTCAAAGGGACGAAGGCTACCTCTATTTTTTGGAAAGAAACATGTCTGTTGATCATTTTTTTGTATGATAGCCTTTCCAGGTGAGTAGCTAAATTTTGGTTATCAGCACATGAAGTTAACCAACCCCTAAGGAAAATTGCATGGTAGACATAGGTGTATTGTCTGGTTTTCCCTCATGGTAAGAACTTTTCTCAATATTCAGTAATATTGCGTGTGGTGTCATTTTAAAGGGGACCTTCTAAGCTTTCTTTCAAACCCAATTGTGAACCTTTCTGATAAATATGGAGTTCACTGCAGCTCCTCAAAGCTGGTCTAAGGCATACATTTTTTTTTGCAATTTGCGCCTAAACTATGTCGTTTCTTTCAGGAAGGAAACATCAGAACATCAGAAACACAAAACACAAGTACCACAACAATCACCTGGTTATAAGGTTTCATATTTTCAGAAAATATATAATATACCTATACAATTTCCTTGTGAAAATTCAAGATGGCGCCGTGGTCCATCGTTACCCATTTTCAATTTTAGATCTTGACAACCTAGATGGCCATGTTATACCTCTTTTTAACGGTGAATGGGGTGGGATGTCCATTTCTAAAGTTATTTTTGAGATTCAAGATCAAATTCAATGTCCAGTGAAGGTCAAAGGGCCAATTTGGAATCATAGGCTACTTTGCTCTGGTTAGAAGTAACTGCAGTTCACCACAGCAGAAAGAATCAGAGTGCCAGATAAATATCACCACGCTGCTGCTGTCCTACCAATGATCACAATCCAAAACAAGCAATTCAAGGTTGGTTAACTTCTATGATTATTCTATGATCACACACATAAACATCAATTGTTGCATCCTGTGGGGTGGTTAACAATAGGTACTCAAGCGATAATGACTTTAAATATTGTAGCAGCGAAGTAATCAGGTTTTATCCATTAAACGATTGTAAATGTGTACGGTTACAAATGAAGCTGACGTGTCCACTTCATGTATCAGCGACTGCTGACAGTTTGCTAGCTACGTGCTATGCCGGCAGACTGATTTCAGCTCGCTGACTCTACGGAGTTCATAGGTTCATAAGTTCATTGTAATTGTGGGTAGCAAGTTAGCTACAGTCTGCATAATCACGCATAATGTTGTGTTATGCATAATCTCCGTTTCAGAGGGAATCCGGTATCAAATCATCAGCTACTAAACGGATGTAAGCATGTGCAAAAAAATTATTTCTCCATGAACGTAAGGTGAACTAAGATAGCTGGTTCAATTTAGCTTGGCCTATAGTATTGGGTATGAGAAGGCGCTGCACCTGTTTAATCATTACCAACTCGTTTTTTAGTGCAAAACTGTAACCAAAAATTTCTGAACGCTGCGATTTGATATTGTTGGCAAATGACCAAGGTATAAGCGGGATAATCAACTCGAAGGTAAGCATTCCACGGTTTTAAGGCACTTTGCGGAGGCTGGTCCAAAAACTGAATGGCAACAACAAGACCTTTGCACAGATTGCAGAGTCAGCCTTCGCCTATGTTCTGCATGAAGGGGCAGGGAGTGAAAGGATTGATGTGGTTTTTGACGTCTACCACCAGACATCGAACAAAGATGCTGAACGACTAAACCGGGTCAGAGATATCACTCTCCAGTACAAGAACCTCACGAGTGGACACCGCATCCAGCTGTGGAGAACATTCCTTTGCAGTCCTTCAAACAAGACGAACCTGATCAAGTTTCTGGTGGAAGAGTGGAAACGGCCACGATGCACAGAAAAGCTGCATGGCAAGGTGTTGTACAAAAGTATATGACCTGTGAGGAAACCTGCTGCAAGATAACTGAGGATGAGTGTGAGGAAGTATCAGAGCTGTACTCAACACAAGCTGATACTCACCAACTACTTCATGCACTAAATGCAGCAAACTTAGGCTCAAAGGCGGTTGTCATCACAGCTGAGGACACTGCTGTCATGGTGCTTTGCCTTAGCTTACAGAAGAACATCTCTTTTCCCCTATACCATAAGTGTGGGACACAGAACCGCATGCGTTTTGTTGACATCAGCAAACTGGCAAGCTCACTTGGAGATTCCGTCTGTGACAGTCTAATTGGCTTACATGCCTTCACAGGCTGTGATGCTGTCAGCGCATATGCTGGTTGAGGGAAGCTGAATGCCCTGAAGATGGTGACAAAGGACACTACTTACCAAGAGACTTTTAGTCAACTGGGGAAATAATGGGACATGAATGATGATCTGTTCAAAAAAATTGAATGGGTCATCTGTCGCATGTATGCTGCTACAGGCAGCACTGGTGAGGTCAATGAACTGCGCTACCAGCTTTTCACTACCAAAAGGGGAGTAGTTGATTCCCACCAGCTGCCACCCTGCAGAGACTGCCTCTATTTGCATGCTCAACGAGCGAACTACCTAGCAGCCATCTGGAAGTGCTGTCTGCAGGCTGACCCAGTGGTGCCAAGCCCTACTGGGCATGGATGGACAGATGATGATGGCAACCTGGTCATAGATTGGATGCACTCCCTGCCTGCACCAGATGTGGTCTTGGAACTACTTACATGCAAGTGTGTTCGTTCATTCACAATGCCAAGCTGCACATGTCTGTCAAATGGTCTGACATGCACAAACATGTGCAGGTTACAGCCCTGTAGTAACCGAAAACTGCAGGATGATCCAGAACCTCATTTTGAGGTAGGGGAGTCAGATGACTAGAGTGCCACAATGTGGTGATTATGGACTTGTTTTAGGATAGTTTTTCGCACTGAGCATTAGAGCTGGGGTGATAAACACATCCATATCACATTTTATCACAAACACCACCTGTACTGCATGTGATATCATTTACAAAGTCTTATTCTGATGTTAATATTGTTAAAATTATTAAAATACTTTTTGTAAATCATATTTTTGTTTATTGTGGTATACCTATTTCATTACGGTATTCTTTATTCACTGTATTACCCTAGGTGTCCATTGTGTATTTGTGTAATAAATAACCTATAGTGACCAATTTTTGACCTAACCAGCTAAGTCTAGTTTGTTTATTGTAAAAAAAAAAAAAAAAAAAGGGACTTTAGGTGCACATTCACTTCTCACAATAGTATAATATAACCCATTAATTAACTCATTATTTACTAATATGTAGTTCTGTGTATATATTATGGGAATATTATGCAAGGCTGACACTTGCACGATTCTGTGGCACAAATCGAGTCGTGCCAGTGCGCAAACTGGTCGTAAACTGGCGTGAAGTGTGCGTAAACCCGTCGTGACTGTGTGCCATGTTGGGACGAGAATTTTGAAATGTTCAACATTTTGGTCACGACAAAATTTTGCAACTGGGTAGTGAACTATGCGCAAACTGTTCGTGAACTCGTCGTGAACTATGCGTGAACTATTCGTGAACAGTGCTGGAGCCTCCCAGTTCGTGCCCCAAAATGGCATGACTTGCCACGACAAAATCGTGGCTAAAAGTCGTGCAAGTGTCAGCCTTGCATTAAACTCACTTCTCACAATGATATCAAATGGGAATATTACACTCACGTCTCACAATGATATAATATGGGATTATTACACTCGCTTCTCCCAATGATATAATGTAATAATAATATGGGAATATTACTGTTAAGAAAGTAGAGATGGACACCAGGTGCAGGAACTCAGGAATTTATTAACAAAAAACCAAGGCAGGGCAGGGAAAAACCAAAAGGGGGCGCTCAGGCCAAACAAAACACCGTGCCACACAAACACTGAACAGGGAGAACTGAGGCACGGGACTAGAGAAAACTAAGGAAAAGGCACTTCGGCCGAAACAAAACCACCTAGCATAAGCACTGAACAGAATCTAAGGGCACAGGAACTAGACTGGGGCACAGAAACACAGAGCTGGAGACGTTGCTCGGAAGAAGACGGCTAGGAGGGTCAGGAGACTCGGAAGACGACATTGCAAAGAGCGCACAGCTCGGGATGGATCAGGTGACTTGGACGAAACATCACGGAGGACAGCACACAGCTCGGAGTGGGTCAGGTGACTCAGACGGGGACATCACAGAGGACAGCACAGCTCGGAAAGGGTCCAGGGACTCGGACAGGAACATCACGGGAAACAGCACACATCTCGGAGCACACAGCACGGAATGGGTCCGGTGACGCGGACAGGAACATCACGGGAAACAGCACGCATCTCGGAGTGGGTCAGGTGACTGGGACATAAACATCACGGAGAACAGCAGGCACAGGGGACTCGGAGGTCCGGCTGGCGCAGAATGGTACATCGCAGAGTGGCACCGGGAACTCGGGAGAACCAACTGGCGCAGAATGGTACAGCGGGCACAGGGAACCCGGAAGATTCCACCGGTGCAGAAGGTGCAGCGCGCAGCGAACACCGGGGACTCGGGAAATCCAGCTGGCAAAGATCGTTCAGGAAGCGCAGCGGATACTGAAGGCTCGGGCGAATCCCAATCACGACTGGGCGCTGCCCGCACAGCGTCCAGGCCCCGGAACACACGCATCTCGCAGTGAGTGCGTGGAAACTCAGAATAAGGCATAGGCAAGGTGTGCAACGTAAAGTCCCGTCTGGCCTCAGTGCCTGCTGTATGGGAATATAAAGGGGAGGGGGGAGACACACACAGCTCGACAACAGGTGCTGAAAATAATGCAATAAACAAGGGGTAATCACATGAGGGAAACTCAATTACAAAAAACGGAAAAAACATTAACACAAAGACGCGGATCACAAGACTCCCCCTCAACGGGCCAAATAAACTGAATAAAAAGACTCCTAAGTGAATAGGATAAGAGCCAGAATAGACAATAAAGATGCAGAGTATGCTTTTGAAGGTTTGAGGAGCTGCAGTGAACTCCATATTTATCAGAAAGGTTCACAATTGGGTTTAAAAGAAAGCTTAGAAGGTCCCCTTTAAAATGATACCAAACACAATATTACTGAACATTGAGAAAAGTTCTAACCATGAGGGTAAACCAGGCTATGCACCTGCGTCTACCATGCAATTTTCCTCAGCGGGTGGTTAACTTCATGAGCTGATAACCAAAATTTAGCTACTCACCTGGAAAGGCTATCGTAGAAAAAAATGATGTACAGGTATGTATCTTTCCAAAAAATATAGGTAGCCTTCGTCCCTTTGAGTGAGACCGAAATCCGGTCTGGCCCATGGACTAAGACTTGACCGTGAGCAAAGACCTACATGAGACAAGACTGGGTAGACGAAGTGCAAAGCAGGGCATGGCAAAATAAACACGGCAGAGACTTTGAATAATACAAGACATGAAAAATAATAAACCAGGAATACTAAAATTACCGAAACACAATACATGATCTAAAGAATGGTCAGAAAACAGAGCAGTGGTCACTAAGCACATAAATCAATAAACATGGCAAGGCCAGGCACAAAACTTAAACAACAGAATCACAGAATCCTGTTGTGTTCCGGGGTTCTGGCCTTTGGCCAGGACAGCATTTATGGTTTTAACAGTTTCATGTTTCAAGATTCCATAGTTCATAGTTTCACAGTTTCATAGTTCATGTCACAGTTTTAACAGTTTCTTGTATCAGGTTTTTGCATTTCATGTTTCACATTTATAGTCCATGTTTTTACTTTTCCATGTTTTTGTTTTCGCCAGGTCTGCCAAGCCACTCCACTGCTTGTCTGCGTTCCGCCCCGTGCCTTCGTTATTGCACATTTCTGAGCTATGGTTGGCTTTGGTATTTCCCCTTCCTTCTGTGCTGTGCTGCTTCGGGGCTCTCTAAGCTTAATTGACAATTAACTGTTTTTAAGTTACTAACATTTACTAACATTCACTGGGTGGTGTAATTCTTAGATAGGCACATTACTAATATTACTAATTCAGACAGGGAGTTTATTGTCATGATTCCTGCTTTACTATTTCAAGTCTTGGTATGCTTTTCTGTTCTTAACATTCATGCTTGCTTCCAAACTGCATACTTAATTGGTACTTAAGCTGAGCACGCTCATTCTCTTAATGAGCAAGTCTTGTCATCCAATCTTAGTCCATGTCATGATCTTGCAATGCCTCTTGTTTCTCCTTCTCCAGGTGTTGCCCTTCATGTCTTGATTTCTCACCCTTTATCCTGATGCGGTGGAAGTTGGCTGGCAGACAGAGTCTCAAGTTCCCTTTCATGTCAAGTTCTAAGTCTTGTTCTAGTCCCATGCTTTCCTTAGCCATAGTACTTATCAGCATTGTACATAGCCTTGTTATTAACATCATTCGTCTTATTTCTGTTCATGGTTATCTCCCTGGAGTTTCCAGTGGCCTTTGTTTTCCTCGTTTTTGATCCTTTGTTTATAGCTCTGTGTAGCTCTCTTTAGTTTGTTTTTTGGCAACCCTTTGGGTGAAGTTTTTTTGTTGGCCCTCGTGCCCGATTTTCTTTAGTTTTTTTCCAATAAAGCCTTTTCCCTCCATTCCAGCATTTGGTGTCTAACTGGTCCCCTATCAGAATCCCATTAGTGTCACTCCGTAAGAAGTCTCCCTCACTGCTATGGGAGATTTTGGGATGCCTTTCCCCTTCATCCAACGGCAAGCGAGGGTATGGTATCATCACCATGCCTACCCATAGAAGCGTTGCATTGTAAACGATGAACCAGTTCTCTAATTATTCATTTTTTCCCTAAAATATTTTTGAGAGGCTAATGTAATTAAATAAACTTTATACTAAAAATATTTAATCCACAGAATTGAGAAAGATGAAAGCGTTTGTGCATGAAATGGCACGTTGTGAAAAAGGGCAATAATTTATTCAATAAATAAAACTACTCACTCTGTTTTCTCCGGTTCACATCTGCACGTGCATTTCAAAATACGATGTAACCTTTACTTCCGTGATATGCGCATGAAATAGTCAATCATATGACAGCTTGAGTTTCGATAATGTTTTGCTTATCTTTCAGAAATGGCAGTGGCTATATTTACGGCGCTGTAAACGGTGATTTGGGGCTATATTTACAGCAAGTCGGAGTGGGCATGAGTGGAGGCGTCCCCGGGCAAATCCAAGATAACGGACTCGCGTTTGACAGTTGCAGGGAGCAATTTTGATGATTTAGCCACTAAAATTTTGTCAAGAAAATTTTGAGTTTAATTTCTTGTGCTGCGATACGTGGTAATCCTTGTTACTGATGACACACCAGGTTGCTAGGTCACGGACAGCATGCATTCGCGATCTTAATATTCTAAAGCCCCTTCTCAATTATGAAATCCCCCAAAACATATTGGCGCCTCCTTTTAAAATCGTACTGGCAAATAAAAAGCCAGAAAAAAGGCGGAGAGTGGGTGCGGAATTCTAACTAAGCAAGAGTGAACTACTCCTTTCTGCTTATTTCCCTATTTAAAACTACCTCCCTACTGCAAATCGCTGTATTGGAATTTTGGCATATATGTACTCGGGTATGGTACTATATTACTTGTGAAAAAGCTGACCAGCGGGGAGAGGTGACAATCGCACTGTGGCAAGGTACCAAAGAATCGTAGGTTCTGCGAAAGCGGTCTGAGAGTTTGTATTAAACTCCGTCGTAGACCGCAGTTCTATGGAGGGTGATTTGTGCCATAATACACACATTAAAATACAATGCACTTATTGAAATACAATACACATCTCGAAAATATAATACATGTAGCAATAAATACAAAAATTCTTAAATACAATACACATTTTGAAAATACAGTACATGCCTCAATACACACCTCATAAATACAATACATGCGTAACAAATACAACACAAATTATTTCTTTTTCAATGTCTATCAGGAATATTCATGCCAAAATGAATGCATATCACACCTCGAAATGCAATACATACCTTGAAAATACAATACAAATGTAACAATGAATACGATACAAAAATGCTTTGTTATTCTATGTCAGTCGGGAATATTTGTGCCAAAATTAAAACCATACAACTGTATTGTTTTTCAAGTTCTGTATTGTATTTCAGTGTGTGTATTGTATTTCAATGAGTGCATTTTATTTCCATGTGCGGTTTTGGCACTATGCAAATTTTAGTCAATGAGCTCCGACGAATTACAGTTTTTACAATCGCTTCGACGCTAACCTCAAAATTTGTTGCTCAATTTTCAGAACTCTACACCTGTAGATACAAACCTCAACACAGATCATCAAAATAGACCATTTTTCAAAACTCTAAACACTTTTTTCAATTGCTTGGATACAATACACATTACATTTAAGTCATTTGTTCATTTAACTTAAATTACTTGTTCAAAATGACACAAGTTAACATCAAAGTATTACTATTTTAAAATAGAATACTCACATTATATATGATTTGACTGTCTCTTCATGTCATTAAAGGCATCTAATTATCAATGACTACAACTACTCAAAATAAGTAACTGAATCGTTGCAGTACTTGAAGTTTTTGCCCAAATTTCCTGTGGGTAGTAATGACAACTGACTCCAATTAATGACAATTGACTCCAATTACTGATTATTGATTTCACCTTGTGGTATGAGTATATAGGTAAGGGTTTGCACCCATCACAGCTTCAACACAGTGACAGCATGGAGCAGGCAGATCAGCTGAGAGGTCAAACAGTGAGAGGAGGAGAGGGGGAAAGATTTGGTAGAGGACAAGGACCCCTCCATGGAGGTGGCTGTGGGCCTCGTCAGAGAGGGGGGCATAGGCCCCAACAGAGGTGGCCATGGGCCTCGTCAGAGAGGGGGGAGCGGTGGTAGAGGACAAGGCCAGGGACCAAGACAGCGACAGTCTCAGCAAAGGGTGTCAAATGAAATCAGAGCAATGGTTGTGGATCATGTCATCAATCGGGGCATGACGATGAGTGAGGCCGCTGCCATGATCCAGCTAAGAAGATCCATGGTGACCTCGATCATCAGAACATTCCGCAACTAGAACCGATAAGTCTTCAGCATGGACTATGTATTTGCGTAAACTACTATAAATTATCAAATTTCTGTGGTGGGTAATGATATACAGTATTGTAATACAGCCTGTGTCTTACCACTGTCTTAGTGTCTCTCCAGTGTACCACTGTATAGCGCATATAAATAGATACCACACAGTAGGTGTTGTGCCTCAATGTGTTTTTTGCTTTCCCTGCAGAATTGAGACCAGGCCAAACGGGGGAGGCAGGGGCAGAATTTTGACTGACTAACAAGAGCTGACTGTGCTCAATTTAGTTCAGGCCAGGAATGAGATGCGCCTGACCGAAATCCAGCAGCACATCGACAATGTCGATCTATTCAATAATGTGGAAGCCATTAGTCTGCCGACTATTGCCGCATACTGAAAAGGAACCAGGTGTCTTTAAAGCAGATCTACCGGGTGCCTTTTGAAAGAAATGGAGGGTGAAGCAACTGCGGGCAGAGTACGTTCAGGTATGCTCAGTTTAAAGATTCTTGTGGCAGTATGAACGATTCACATGGGTAGGATCTAATTTTACATTCTAGAGGAATTTCCTTTCAATCTCTTTTTAGAGGGTGATGGAGCTGGATGCTGCAGAGGACTACCACAAATTCCTCTACATAGATGAGGCAGGCTTCAACCTGGCCAAAACAAGGCAGAGAGGGCAAAATTTGATTGGCCAGCGAGCAACAATCCAGGTACCAGGACAACGTGGAGGGAACATCACTATCTGAGTATGGTGTGGTGGCACGCAGACCTGTGCTGGGATCATACAATGCAGCCCTCCTTCAGGATTTTTTAAACGAACTAGAGCAGCTCTGTCAAACTGAAGGAGTCACGCATGTTGTAGTCTGGGACAATGTTAGGTTCCACCATGCTGAAGTGGTACACACATGGTTTGAGGCCCATCCACAGTTCATAGTATTATATTTGCCCCCATACACTCCTTTTCTCAACCCAATAGAGGAATTCTTCTCAGCATGGAGGTGGAAAGTCTATGATCGTCGCCCTCATGAACGTGCCACCCTCCTCCAGGCCATGGATGACACGTGTAATGACATAACGGCAGACCAATGTCAGGCCTGGATTCGTCATGCCAGGAGATTTTTTTTTTTTCCCCCCCGATGCCTGGCAAGGGAAAATATCCACTGCGATGTCGATGAGAATCTCTGGCCAACTCCAGAAGAGAGTTGATGCAAATGATGAGTAACAATGGTACAGTATTTTTGTTTACAACTGTTCATTTTATGGCAGTTGATCAAAATGTCCTCATTTACTATTATTGCTACTTTTCCATTGTTCAAATAAACATTTTACTATTGTATTTCAAACAAATTTCACATTTTGTTTATGATTCCACTGTCTCTATTGTTTAGAACCTTATTGAAACATGTATAAAGTGTTTTTTGCAGTAATGAAAGCGATTGAAAACTTTGCAGTGAAGCTATTGGTATCTTGTGTGTGTGGGTGATCTAAAGTAGTGTTCCTACGGTATTTCATGATGGGTGAGTCATTTGAACCAAAGATTCAGAAGTGCAAGTATTCTTCAATGATGAGAATACACAATGCAAGGTTTTGAACAAATGGTTGGGCTGTGTTACAAGGGCTGACTGTTATGAGTGTATACAACGTTTTGAAAATTGAGCAAAAACTTCTGAGGTTAGCGTCAAAGTGATTGTAAAAAACTGTAATATGATTGGACGAGGCATTCCCTAGTCACACCCGGTTGGTACTCTGATGCATACGATGGTCCGGGTGAATACACTAGTCTGATTGGCTGGCAGGTGTTAATTAACCGTGAAACCGCACAGATAGTTCGGCTACGTTAGTTTCACCATTCGAAGTGCGAAATTCATCCGCTATCAACCTATAACCATAGCAACTTAAGAGCACTGGCATTTGGCTAGGTATAACAAACCTAGATACTCATTTATCTCCAAGGGACTGTTTTAAAAACTTTACTTGTCAGACCATCAGTCGTGAGAAGTCCGTCCTGCGACTGAGGGGAAATTCGTGACACTGGTTTGAGATTGACCACAAAAGAAGGACTCAGAACACAAATTGAATTTTGCAATTATATCTTTTATCTATTAATTGGTAAGTATGTCAGTAGATAATCAAGAGAAATCATATGCATGTAATCAACAAAACATCAAGGGCAATATGAATCAAACCATCAGATGAAACAAGTTGGATGTTCGTCCGCAGGAAATCAAGTCCAGCAGAGACTCCTGTAGAGTCCGCAGGTACTCTGACCAGGATCACACGGATCAGGTGAATGGTGGTCGAATGCCTTGAACTCTGTTCATATCCCCTTTCTTATAGTCCATTTTCCCTTAGTCATTCTTTGTTGTTTTCACATCTGCACCTTCTTAATTAGTTGTCTATAGATGTATTCTTCTTGACCTGAGTCTCCTGACCGCAGGGGCCCCATGTTTTATTGCTCCAGACATTACGATATTATCTTACCATCGAGCATAACCCATTGCTAACCATTCTGCTGTGTTTTCCATATGAGAGTTGGGACCTATTTAACAATACGGGGATTCATACTAACTAATTCTTTATTTCCATCCTTTAAAACGGGCCATAAAATGAATAGACCTCAGCAGATCTCACAAGACAAGAGGCTGCTATTGGTGTAATTTATTGCAGGGCCTTTCCATGAACTTCTGCATTCTTAATTACTATGTGAAGCTAGAAAGTCTCCTGGAAAGTACCAAGAGGGCCAGGTCATGCACTCCGACTAACTCTTTCTCTTATTTCCACACAATGTTTCAGTTAATATCAGTACAAGGTTCGATTAGTGATATAACAATTCAGCAATAGATCAATATAGTAATGCTTCTGTTAACACATTTAATAATACATTTCAAAACTCCTTCATTTGAAGAAGCTTGAATTTTAAGGTTACATAGATTAATATTTTCCCACAATTCCCTCCTTTGACACCATTCAATGGTGTCAACAAACCTAGAAATATAAATCGTGAAGAACATTTTGGGAATGGCCAGAATGCCCCTGCACCCAACTCAGTTCTGCGAGACACTATCAGGACGCCACTATATTGTAGAAGAACCCGGTAGCAGTCCATGCTTCCAAGGCGCATTGTTTTCTCAGTATAATTGCAAGCACAAGCATTTAGTTAACATATACAAAGCGAGGGTAATTTTCTTGGATAGTTGTCTTGTTAGAAGTGAATAGCGGACTTCAGTGAAGTAGAAAATCCGAACCACTGGCTGTCAGACTATGCTCAGAGTGATTATTATGTCTGCTCTCCCCCATTGGTTTTACTCCAGATGCAGTAGCACTTAGAGAGCTTTAGTAGTTCCTGATGTTTTCAGGAGGTTCCTTACCAACCTGGTGGTTGACTCATTTCTGCTTTAGGTTGTCACAGCTGTCGGTGATCTTACCCGACTGTGAAGTGAATCACAACATACACACAGGTGTTTTGGTGAATTTTATTGTCACTGAAAGTGGAACCGGCTTCCTCCGTTGCTCTCTGTTGGTGAGAAAACTCAGGTGGCCAAAGACCACGATTATTGCCAGGGGGTATCAGAAGGGCAGTTGACTGTTTGACCATGCTTTAGAGCAGAAACATTCACCCTGACACCAGTTAAGCACTTTTGCTAATGCTGGAGACTTACCTATGTATACATACCCTCGATTTGCATTATGTTGTACAAATCTTAAAGCAATGCAGTTCAGCCTTATAAAAGAAAAAAAATGTATAGGTTATTGGCAGTGATTTTTAGCTGATTTGATTCCTGTGTATGAGAAACTAGGTATCTCTCCAGTCCACGTATGATGGGACACTCCAGAGAGTGACCAAGACCTGAGTATTGCAGATCTCTGCCATCATTGCCTCAAATTTAGCGCGAACAGGCATCCGCCACATGGCCTTTGAGAATACCGCACATAGCTTGTATTTACCGTTAATTGTTACTAAATACCGTCAGAAGGGCATTCCAAAACAACTGGTGTAGTGTGGCATAGTGGCTTTAGTCAAGCTGTTCAAGGGAAGTAAGGTTTTGAAGTTGCATAGTGACATATTCAGAATCTGCCTCAGAATCTGCCTCAGGAGTGCTCACACCAAAGCATCTGGTCATGATGTATGGGTCTTCTGCCAACTGAAGAGCCAAATTTGGTAGTTTTGGTCTGTGAATCTTTGCCCAATCCCAACAATCCCAACCTGCACCTGGGATTTGTCCGTATTTACAATATGGATTCTTTAGTGGACAATTTAGAGTATAGGGTCCTGGGTGCGGTGGCACCCAGGAAGGTGACACAAGAGCAACTGGGGGTTGTCTTAGGGTGTCATAAGAAGGGTTTAACTGTGATGGATCAATGTAATATTCTTCATCATCATCTAGAATCCGAGCATATTCCCTGTCTCCTTCTAGAATCTCTAAAACATCTTGAAGACTGTCCCTTGGTCTCAGCACTCCTTGAGCCTGCATTGTTTGTGGAAGGCATTGAGGAAGCTGGAGCAGTTGTGTGTGTATTGCAGTTGCAGCGATACTTAACAGAAGCCCTCTAGCGAACGGGATGCAGCAGCATCCTAATAATAGCAACACTCCTATCACTGCTGCAGCAGCTGTAACAACAGATTGGGCAAGAGATTTCCATTTCCCAAACCAGGACTCAAACGTTTTGGAGAAAGGGTCATATATACCTGAATTTTCAGCAAGCTCTTCAGATAGGGCGTTAAGGCCTTCTAACGCCCTTGTAACTGAACCATCGGATGCGGTGCTATTTGGAATGAATGTGCAACATGTAGATCCAAACAGTTTGCAGACTCCACACTTGTCTGCTAATATCATATCCAAAGCCATCCTATTTTGCCAGGCCATGAGGCTGGTAGCATCCAGTTAGTCAGCCAAACCCTGTATTGCGGTTTTAGAGAAATTTACAAATCATTCCTGATTATAATACAAGTAGTTTATCCAGTCAACATTCTTGTTTATTGTGACCCATCAGAACAGAACTGATTCAAACCCAGCAGTAACTTGATTTCGTGCTTTAAACTCATTGGGTACACCTCTAGGTACCCCAATTGCATCTATATATATTGTCTTATCAAATGAACCACCTGGTGTTGTCAAAGATCTCGTGTCTCATCAATCCCTTCTCTTTCGACTGCTGTAATAGTGCAGAGAAATATGGGTTTTGGGGTAAAATCTGAAATGGTAATAGCAACCCCGTGAGGGCACAAGTTCCTTCCCAATTATGTGGAAGCTTGAGCCACAAGCGCCGTCCCCCACAATACCACCAAGTGTCGGCACGAGCAGTGACTTGTGGTTGATGCAAAGGATGACCATTCTTTCCTGTGATATCTTTAGTTGTAGCACACCAGGGATTATGACCCACTTCTGGACCACCCGGGCTGTGTCTAGTAAAACAATAATAGTCTCCTTTTGTCGGAGAGAAATAAGGAGGTTGAACAACATTCGTTATAGGGGGCAATTTGTAATGTAGTGTGCGACACATGCGATTATACGGAGGATCTGTACTTAGATACAACCTCAAGACACAGCCAAACTTATCAGCATCTTCAGTGGGTGTCAGAAAAAATGGGACTGTTCCCAGCATTGGTCTAGCTGCTGCACAAACTAGGCAGTTTGATTGTTCTTGTGTTTGTGCAGAATATTGCACCCAATCTAACCATTTATTTGTCTCAGTATAACCAGTCTCAATCATGACTGTGTCCCGAACACTAGTGACATTTAGATATTTCACTATTGGAGATTCTACGCTACCCTCAGGAGGAGGATCGGTTGGGATTGCTTTTAGTGAGTTATTTCCTTCTACAATTTCAATGAGAAACTGTCTCTTCGGATCTGTGCCTGATACATAGGCTCCCATCACGTACAGACCTCTGTCATTTGGTATAGCATCTCGGAGAGTGAGTATTACTGGGTTGCAGTGGCGAATTTCACAGGGGAGGGACACCTGTCCTCGTTTCATGCTTAATCTGTGTTTCAAATCATATAGAATACTTGCAGTGGGCCGATAGCCCCAATCAGGCCCCGTATTCCATCCTACCCATTTCCATTGCCCGCAGTTACTAGCCAATCCTGTTGATACTCCTCCGGTTACGCATA
The DNA here is from genome assembly GCA_029721435.1 of Gymnothorax reevesii. Lineage (NCBI taxonomy): Eukaryota > Metazoa > Chordata > Actinopteri > Anguilliformes > Muraenidae > Gymnothorax > Gymnothorax reevesii. Next base: position 61,338,309 of record CM056576.1, read on the forward strand.
TGTATTTTTCAGAGTTAGTGTACCTTCCTTCATTGCTGCCACAATTGGCTATGGCACAGAGATCAATTTGGAGAGTGGTGGTTTGCCCTGCTTTAAACTCTAGAGTGGGTATGCTCCAAAGAGGCATAGGAGCTACGGGGAGAGTGAGTATCTCGATAAGACATAGTAAAGGGATCACGGTCTGATTTATTGGTTTCTGCCCATACCTTATCCCCAAAAGAAGTGGTATTGTGATAATCCAGGATATAAATCCCAGGATAATCATCGTAGCTCTCAGGCCACAAAAACCTGAGCCTCTAAATGGATGCCACGGACGAAGAGCATCCAAGTCATCCATCCCTTGTGGAAACATATTATATTAAAGCAATTTTGGGGCCAAATCTATCTTAAGTCTTTGTCAGAATCAGTGGGGTTTTCTGATTCTGCCAAATCTTTTCTAACCTCCTCCAAAGTGCGGGAGGGTGTAGGCGCGGGTGAGCAATGTGCTAAGTGGTGCCAAACAGGCGCTCCTTTCTTGTCAATTTGCAGGGCGTGGCTGCTGACTTTCAATACCTTCCACGGCCCTGTCCACTTAGGGTCGAGCCACTTTGGTCTCGCGGCTTTGACCCACACCCAGCTGCCTACTGAGAGTGGAGCTGTGCTGTCGCCGTCCCTCCTGTCTCCTGCTGTCTTCACCTGTGCAGACAGAACTTCAGTTCATTTGTTCAGAGCCGTCATATATTCATCAATCTCTACACTTTGTATGTCCAATGTTGGCCCTGAACCCCGTTCCCTAGGAGGTCCAGGCATTGGCCTCCCCGTGAGCAGCTCATGTGGTGACAGATGCATTTCCGCAGACCTTATTGCTTATAGACCTTATTACTGCTGCCTTATTGACATCAGGGCTAGAGGCAGCGCATCCAACTTATTCAAGTTGGTTTTGAATATTATTTTAGCAAGTTTGTCCTTCAATGTTTGATTTGCTCTTTCCACAATACCCTGAGATTGTGGATGGTAAACAGATCCAAATCGATGTGTTATTCCAAAGTAGGTCTCTACTTCTTGTAGATCTGTATTACGAAAATGAGAACCATTGTCTGAGCAAATTTTTGTAGGGACTCCATATCGCGGGATCAGTTCCTTTTTCAACCAGTTTATAACTGATGCCGCATCTTCCTTTTTGGTGGGAATCGCCTCCACCCATTTTGAGAATCGATCTACAGCTACCAAAAGGTATCTGTAGCCTCTTACTCTGTTCTCTACTCCCATATCTGTATAGTCAAAACAGATCTCTTTCCATGGTGCCTCAGGCACTGGATAACTTCCCATTGGTCGTGGTATCGATTTCTTTTTGTTGAATTTGTTGCACGTTGTACATTCTGTACAGTAATTGTCTACCATGTCTTTTAGGTAAGGACACCACCATTTTTCCCGAATTGCTTCCAATGTTCTGTATTTGCTGACATTTGCCAGCCCATGCGCTTCTGCTATTAGCAATAAGACCAATTTAGTCGGTGCAACGAGTCTCCCATCCGGGGACCTCCATACGCTTCCTGCCTCTATTTCTGTTTGTATAGCACCAAATTGTAGCCATTGATTCTTTTCATAGGCTCCTGCAGCCTCTTGCATAGCGACTATATTCTCAAGTCCCAATTCCAGCTTTTGATCCGACTCATCTATTTGAGTTTCATCTTGCCCACCTCTGTTTAAGGTTTGAGAAGTCATTTGCGTGATATACCCTCCAGCTATTTTTGCTGCTTTATCTGCTGCATTATTGCCAGTTATCACTAAGGAATGTCCTTTCTGATGCCCTGCTACTTTTATCACAGCCAGTTCTTTTGGCTTTTCTGCTGCTTGAAGCAAGTCTTTCAGTTCCTCTGCATGTTTTACAGGGGTCTTATTTGCGGTAAGAAAACCTCTCTTTAACCATTGTGGGCCATCTAAATGTATGGCCGCATGGGCATAGGCCGAGTCCGTACATATGTTAGCTGTCAAACCTTCACTTAACTCCATTGCACGTCTGAGTGCATATATCTCTGCTAGCTGAGCCGATGCTGGCTATGGTATTGTGTCAGCTGCTAGTGTCTGGAAGGCTTCTCCTGTCCCCTGTACAACCGCATATGAGGCTATGTTTCCGTGTTCTCCCTTATAACACGAGCCGTCGCAGAACAGTGTAATGTCTGGATTGAGAAACGGTTCACTTTGTAAATTTTCTCGAATTTTTAATTCCGCTGTGGCTTCGAACGCACAATCATGCGGTTCCAAATCTCCTCCATTGACTCCCAATGTCATATTGCATGCATCAGTACGGAACGTGATGTGTGGCGCCTTCAATGTGTTTGAAATTTTCACCTTTCTCGATTTTGAAAATGAAAAGGTATTTGAGGCTAAAAATTCCGCTACCCCATGATCAGTGTTGACAATGAGATTGTGGCATGAATGTCCCAGCTCGATGTTATCCAACCTTGAACTGTGATATGCCAACACCCTCCTTTCTCCCTCCTTTTTCTGGAACAGAACAGCGTTCACAACGCCTTCTGTTTCAGAAACATCTAAAGAGAAAGGTGAGCCGTAGTCTGGGGTACAGAGGTAAGCAGCACGACAGAGCTTGTTTCGTGTCAATGAAAGCCTTTTCTCCTTCTGGAGTCCTGACTAGTGGTGCAGTAAGATTGCGACTGCCTGCTTTAGCAATCATGTCTGGCAGCGGTTGTGTGAGAGAGACATAGTTGGGTACGAATGATCTGCTGTAGCCTGTGAGGCCAAGGAACACCAACATTTGTTGCACCTGTGCAGGTTTCCCATAATTCAGGATGGTTTGTTTTTGAGAATTGGTGAGAGATAAGCTATTAGAGCCAATGCTCCTGCCAAGAAATGTCACAGATTTGCGCACGACCTGACATTTTTCCTTTCTTTATTTTGTACCCTGCGTCTGCAAGTTTATTCAGCAGCATTTTGGTGGCTATGAGACAGGACTTCGGTGATGTGGAGGCCAAAAGCAAATCATCAACATATTGTATTAGGGTGGTACTGTGGAAACATTTTTTATTGATTCATTTAATTATTATTAATTGCTTATCCTTGCTTGCTCATATTCTGTTTTAGTTCACAACTTCATAGGCCTAGAGTGTGTGTGTGCTTGCATATTTCTGATTTAGCAGGGGCCTGCATAACTCTACTAGTGAGTCATGACATGTAGCCTATCTAAAGTCATGACAACTTGAACGTCTGTACCAAGGGCAAGATGTTTTTCTCTTTCTCTAAGTTTATGTGTTCATAGAAAGCTCCGGAATCCATAACAAGATAAGCTGGAGCCAGAGCTGGCAAGATGTGTGTGTATCCCTAGACAACTTGACGTGGTTACGTACCAACTTGACTCAGTTGCGTGTGACGCAAGGCTCGCTTGATGTGTAAATCAGCACGGGGGGAGGAGAACGCCATGGAGTATTCCTACAAATACCAGAGAACTTTCTAATTGTGGATCCTCCATTCTGACTTGACTTTGTATGGGGATCCTTTTTTGCAAAAAAGTAAACGGAATTTGGCTTGGATATTAACTTCTCTGTCTCCGACTGATTTTTTTCCCCTGAGTCGTCTTGAGTTCTCTCGTGAAGGTAATACTTGGAATGTAAAAATCAAAATTCCTTTAACAGTACCCTCAGGCAATTCTAGAGTGCTGAGCTCCTGCTTGAGTGCATGATTGAACAAACCAGGGCTATCTTTGTAGCCCTGGGGAAGGCGATTGTATGTGTAACGGTGCCCATCATATGTGAAGGAGAACCAATCCTGCACTTCCGGAGCTAATGGTTGGTAGAAAAAGGCATTTGCAAGGCCTATTACTGTGAAATGGGTGTGGGAGGGATTGACACGATGTAACGCGACGTATGGATCTGGTACAGCCAAGCGTGGTGGTAACATTTTTTATGGATCACAAATCATGAACCATGCCCCAGCCCTTCCCTCCTGCCTTCTGAACTGGGAGGATAGGAGTGTTCCAGCGGGATTCGGAGACATGCCTGAGTACTCCTGCTGAGAGCAGCCCTGTTATAGTTTCCCTTATGCCAACAATCTGTTCTTGTTTCAGTGGGTATTTCGGACGCCACAGAGGCTCCTGATTGTAATGAACGTACGGAGACTCCAATCGCGGTTCAAGCTCGGAAGAGCGTCTTTTATTAACATTACCGTTGCTCATGGTCAGACAGAAACAGAGGTCAATAGCCAGAAATCAGGAATATCACAGAAACGCTCAATCTTAGTCAGGGACAGGCAAAATGTCAAAAAAAACCAGGAAATCAGTCAGCACAGAATACAGAAACAAAGGGAAACTAACCTAAGGGAATGGGGAAAAGGGAAAGGGGAATTGGAAGGGAAGAGGGAGACAGAAATGAACTAAACAGTCAAAGTATAAAGGGAACTGGGGAAAACGGGAGACTCTCAAACTCACCACACTCACTCGACGAAATACAATCAATAACTAGAGTACAGAAAATCACAAAGGACAAAAACTCTCAATAATCGCAAAAACACACTGAGAAAAAGCACAGAGACGGAACGACCAGGCAGAGCAAGGAACAGTCACGAATCGACAAAGACAAGCGGAAAAGTGGGGTCTCTATAAACAAACTAATTACAGTGTTTAGCCCAAGAAATGAAGGACAGCTGAGAGGAGGCAGAATCTAGAACAGCAAAGGAAAGTGATAGGACAGATTGAACAAGTAGGTGTGCCCTGCTTCTTCAAACTAACTAATCACCGTGCCCAACTACTCTGCTCTAATGTGTAGTCCTACCCATTTCTAATCACCAGTGCCTCAGCTAAACTATTCTCAGGTGCAGACAGTTAACAAGCACAGGAAGAAGGAAGCAGGAAGTTCCCAACCAGAAAAGACAGGGGAAAAGCCTGAATGGAAACAAGACACCACACTTAGACACACAAGGGAGCGAGTGACAAAAGACAAGCATTCATGAAACATGAACAATCACACTAGAAGTAAATCTAAAGCATGTCTGCTGCATCTGGATGGTCAGCGATGTCCTCCTCATAAGATCTATCCTGTTCAATTTTTTCATAGATTGCCAGATTGGTAGAAGAATCAGAAATGCGAATCATGGACCCGTCTGAAGAAAAATGAAGAAGAGGATTGCTGGAGGGTTTATATGTGAGAGACAATGCTCGCTTAACCATGGGTCCAAGGCTCTGAGGCTTAGAGCCTTCTGACAATGCCAGTGTCACATGTGGCTCAGAGTCAGGTGCCAATGTGTACCATGTTTGCTGTGCGTCTGTAAGATTGACATGTGCGGCCACACCTTCGGGACCAATGTAAATGTCAGAAATTTGCAATGTATCCGTTTGTCCCTCCTTTTCAGCTTGCCAAGCTTGTTCATATGATTCATCAGGGGAACGCAAAAAGTTGTATGTACAATGCGGGGGGTCAATTGGGGGGGAAAATGCGCCTTGCTGATCAATGTATGGCTTCCACTGAGAGTATGTGTACAACAATCCAGAGCATGCACTGTCATGCCGCAGTCTGCTCCAGGAGACCAGAGTGGAGGGTTCTTGAGGTGTGCCAATGTCAGGATGTATGCCTAAATGCATGATTTTTTTCTCCATATGTCCGAATTGTGGGGGCATGACCTGGAACTAAGAGCACTAAACCATCGGGTGTGCATGAAATGTGGATGCCTATTTTGGAAAGGAGATCACGGCCTAATAGAGTCACTGGACAATTCGGAGCGTAGAAGTACGAGTGTGTGAGAACTTGATCTCCAATACGTGTGATCAAAGGCTTTGTGTAATTCTGTTTTTCCAATGTACCCCAGAACCCTACTGTTGTCACAGACTTAGATGAGAGCGTAGTGGAAGGTGGCAAAATATTAAGACTAGACAGTGTAGCGCCTGTGTCAGCCATAAGTTCAGTTACCTGCCAAATCACCTCACAAGAAATCATAGGAGGAGAATGAGTACGTATTACCTATGGCACTGAGTTCTCGGGGCCCCTTCATAAACCAGCCACTTGTGGGGACCATCTTTCAGGAGAGGGTGTGCTCAGGTGATACTGTTGTGTACCCCTATTACTGGGTCCACCACGTCTAGGGGGAGGGATAGGAGGGCCTGGGCGTGGGGTCCATCCACCTCTACCAGGGGTTTGTATCGGGGGATACTGGGGTCCTTGGAAGCGGTACTGTGGTGTTGGGGAGTATCCCCTGTATTGTGGGCAAGTTCTGGAAATATGCCCATATTGTCCACAGGTCCAACATTGGACCTGGGATTGAGGCAGGTATCCTACTAGCCTTTGTTTGAGAATTCCCCTCCCAATTGGAGCCGGAGCTGTGGGGTAGTAGTAAGGGGGCTGATATCGATAAGCAGGCGGAGACTGTTGTGCCGGAGACGGGGCTGCAGCTGGAGCCACCTGAGCGGTTCGGGTAGCATCTGCTGCTGGTACGGAAACTACCTCATTTACCATCTGAGTTTTCTTGGCCTTTGCCTTGTCTCCCTCCAGATTAGATATCTGAAGCCTGAGCAGCTTATTCTCCAAAGCTGTTTTTTTCAAGATCTCTGCTCCTGGTATTTTCTCTTCACCATGTATTTTTCTGCATGGTGTACAATATGTGCTCGCCACTCGTCACAGGGTTTTAATTCAAGGCCCACTAAGTCTGCTAACTTATCTCTAACCGGCTTAGGCAGTCCCTTCAGGACTGCATGCCGCCAGATAGCCTGTTGCGCTTCTGAGCTGTCGGGTCTAACTCCTCCCGTGTCTGTCCATTGTTTCTCAGCGCGCTGTAAGTAGGTATAAATCTCCTCGTCCGATCTCAATTCTATGCTGCTGAGAGCCTGAAAGTCTCGCTTTTGAGGAAAAATTTCTTTAAGGGCTTTCCAGTATTTCTGTCTATGTGGATCAATCAAAGTAGTATCAGGTAATCGTTTAGTGTTTGCTGCTGTTTCGACCTGATGAAGGGCAGTGGAGGCATCTATTTTTATCAGCAGGCATCTAATGTCTGCTAGAGCCAAAACATCTTGCGGAATGTTGTTCTCTAATGCAGCAATCCAGGCCTCTGCTCCCTTCTGGAGGGGGGGCAAATGACTAACTACTCTGTTGAGGTCTACATGTGACCACGGCTGATATTCCCATTGTTGCAGACCGGTCTTGTCTACTTTCCGGAGGAGCGGAAACTGATAGTTCCGCGTGCACTTCGGTTGGGTTTTGTGTTCGATTTCATCTCCCTCCTCCTCAGAATCACTTTCTCCTTCCTCAGAATACAACTGCTTTCTCTTTTTAGATATTTCCATGTCATTACCTCTTATTGTAACTTTCTCAAGCCTTCTCTTCCTTTCTCTCCTCTCTGCAGTTTCGTGCAAATCATAATTTTGTCCTTCCTCAAAACCCTCCTTCACAGGGTCTCCACCCTGCTCTGCGATCTCCTCCTTTTTCCCAGAATCATTTCCTGCTATTTCATGCGGGGGAGTGTTTGACGGGGAGGAATGTAGGAAGTGGTGACGACATGAGGTTGGCGTGCAGGCTTGCGGAGCAGGAGTTTTAGCACGCCGCCTTACGGATTTATTTCTGACACTGGAGACCTGCAACTCGCCGTCTGATACATAACCACTAAGAGACACGTGGTCGCATTCTCCTTCAGAAGAGCTCCCGCGCTCTCTAAGTTTGTCCTGTTTCTGCGGACACTGCGTCAATCTGTCCTGACGAATAGATAACTCTTGGACCTGTTTTTCTCTGTCTGTGTCTGTTTCGCTTACTTCTAGGCAGCCTTTTTCAATATCCAGGTTTCCATTTTTCACCTGTAAAAGTGGTGCCTGCACTTGAATTGATTCCTCTACATAGTATGGCGGTGGGCGTGAATTTAGAGCTGCAAGCTCTGACTTTTCATCTGTTTTGAATAACTCAGGGAGCGTAGGATACAGCTTAGAAGGTGGATCAGGAGACGGTTCAGATACTGATACTTGTCCCTCGGCCGTCTCTGGGGCGGGGGTCTACAATCAGCAATAAATGTGATAACCAGAGCAGGGAGACAAATTTTATATTCCCTAACCAATCCTATGAATCCCTATCCTAAGCCTATGCACAAAAAATACCTAATTTTGTCGTTCCCTACCTTATTCACGTTGTTATGGCCCCAATTTGTTATTACATTTATAACATAACAGCAACAGCAAGGGATGACAAACACAGTTTTAACAACTAAAACACATTTAATTTTTAACAAAGACAAAGACTAATAACAACCTACAACTAAAGACCAAGATTGATAAATTAAAAAAAACAGAAATAATTACAGTCCCTTTTTGGTGGGGTGGCTTGGTGATGTCCTGGATGAAGAAAATGCTCAAACACAGGCAAAGAAATCCACAAAAGAAACGTCACAGGTCTTGAACAGAATGGCAGGTCTGGTCATCTTCTTGCAATTTCTCCTACTACTTTACTGTCTCAATTCTTTTCCTTATATACTCTTTTGCAGACCCCACCCACATTTAGACCTCTTTTTTTTAATTTTCTGAGACTTGCCCCAGACATGTCCAGGACATGTCTAAACATGACTTCAGTCTGAGCTTAACAAAAAAAGGTAAATACTGCCATCTAGTGGCCTATATTCACATTACACCTCCATTCCAAAAGGGAAAAATTTTGACTCATAAAGGCAAAATTTTTCTTTTCAATACAAAATGGTAAAGTGAACACTTGTCTATATATACATATCATACACATTCAAACACGGGATAAGCAATCAGCAATTACATTGTCTGTACCCTTCACATGCTTAATTTCCAAGTCAAACTCCTGTAAAATCAAACTCCAATTCAACAATCTCCGATTCTTGTTTTTCATCTTACTCAAAAACATTAACGGATTGTGGTCAGTGTACACAATCATTGGCTTTTGTCCTGTACAAACATAAACCTCAAAGTGTTGTAAAGAAAGGACCAGAGCCAACAGTTCCTTCTCTATTGTGGAATAGTTCCTTTGGTGGCGATTGAACTTCCTGGAGAAGTATGCCACGGGATGCTCAATGTCATCAGAGTCACTTCTCTGTAGGAGCACAGATCCACAAGCTTGGTCGCTAGCATCGACCGCGATGGAGAACGGTTTGTTGAAGTCAGGAGATTTGAGCACGGGGAAGTGACACAGCAGAGACTTCAGGCGATCGAAGGCTCTCTGGCATGCATCATCCCAGGTGAACTTTACGCCTTTCTTCAGTTGGTTAGTTAGACTGAGAGCAATCTCAGCAAAGTTCTTGCAGAACTTGCGGTAGTACCCGATCATTCCAAGGAAGCCGCGCAAAGCTTTTTTGTTGTCAGGAACTGGAAAGTCCATGATGGCTTGGACTTTAGCATTTATGGGTGCCACCTTACCCTGGCCTATGACGTAGCCAAGGTAGGTGACAGTAGCACAACCAAAGTCACTCTTGCTCAGGTTAACAGTCAGGTTAGCCTGGGTCAGGCGCTGGAACAACGTCTCTACATCTTTTAGATGTTCTTCCCAGGAGTCACTCCATGTGATCAGGTCATCGATGTACGCACCCGTGTGTGGCAATCCGGCGATTGTAGACTGTATCATCCTTTGGAATGTGGCTGGGGCATTTTTCATGCCAAAGGGTAGGACTTCATACTGGTACAATCCAGATGGTGTGGCAAAAGCAGAGATGCTCTTGGCCCTCTCAGTTAAAGGCACACACCAATAACCCTTCAATAAATCAATCTTGGTCAGAAACTTTGCTTGCCCTACACTTTCAATACAATCATCAATCCTAGGTATTGGAAACACATCAGTTCTAGTTACAGCATTGTCTTTGCGATAATCTGTACAGAATCTAGTACTTCCATCAGATTTTGGAACTAGCACACAGGGTGAACTCCAATCGGAGTTGGAGGGTCTGATAATATCATGTTTTAACATGTACTCAACCTCTTTCTCAGCAATCTTTCTCTTTTCAGGATTCATCCGGTATGGATGCTGTTTTATTGGTTTGGCATCACCAATATCTACATCATGAGAGGCTATAGTAACTCTCTTTGGAACATCAGGAAACAAATCCTCATATTTCTTGATCAACCTTTCAAACTGATCTCTCTGTGAGAGTTCTAAGTGCTGGAGTTTTACATCAAGATTTTGCAACACTTCAGTGTTTAACAATTTACATGAAAGAACTTCAGCTTTAATTCTTGGTTCATCATCTTGAAACTCCCCCTCATCTTCACACGTTTCGACCATTGGAGAATCTGAAGTGACAGCTGCAACCCTAGCATTTCTGTCATGATAAGGCTTTAGCATGTTAATATGATACAATTGTTTTGGTTTTCTCCTATCTGGAGTCTTCACAATGTAATTAGGATCATTTAGTTTAGTCAGAATTTCATAAGGACCATGAAATCTAGCCTGCAATGGATTGGACTGCAAGGGAAACAACACAAGGACCTTTTCACCTGGTTTAAACTCACGGCTTCTAGCCTTATGATCATACCAAGTTTTCATTTTTCCCTGACTTGATTTCAAGTTCTCTTTGGCAAGGTCACAAGCTGCACGCAATCTTTCCTTGAACTTGCCAACATAGTCTAACAGACTGATATGCGGCTCTTTCTCTTGCCATTGTTCACTCAATAATAGCAAAGGTCCTCTCACTTCATGACCAAACACCAGCTCAAATGGACTGAATCCAGTAGACTCCTGCACTGCTTCTCTAGCTGCAAACAACAGCAAATGAACCCCTTCATCCCAGTCTTTCTCATGGTCATAACAATAAGTCCTCATCATTGTCTTGAGAGTGGAATGAAACCGCTCTAAGGCACCCTGACTTTCTGGATGATAGGCACTAGAAAGAATCTGCTTTGCACCTAGTTCATACACAACCTGCTGAAACAATCCTGAAGTGAAATTGCTACCCTGGTCTGACTGAATTTCCCTGGGAAGGCCAAACAAGGTGAAGAACTTTATCAAAGCCTTCGAGATTGCAGTTGCCTTGATGTTACGTAGAGGTATGGCTTCAGGGAATCTGGTAGATGCACACATGATTGTCAACAAGTACTGATTTCCAGATCTAGTCTTAGGTAATGGACCAACACAGTCAACAATGACCTGAGAGAACGGCTCCCCAAATGCTGGGATAGGCTGTAATGGTGCTACAGGTGGGTCTAACTGGTGTTTTCCAACTACTTGACAAGTGTGACAGGTTTTGCAAAAGTTGGAAGCATCTTTCCGAAGCCCAGGCCAAAAGAAGTGTTTCATGATCTTATCAACAGTCTTGTTAACACCAAGATGACCTCCTAAAGGTAAACTATGAGCCATTGTTAAGATCTCATTCCTATAGACCTTCGGAACAACAATTTGCCTGACCACTGCCCAATCTGCATTGGCAGGGATATCAGGAGGGCGCCACTTCCGCATCAACACACCATCCTTGAGATAATACCCAACTGGAACTGCATCTATTTCATTTTCAGGAAGGGCTCTCCTCTTTAGTACACCAATTTCAGGATCATTAGTTTGCTCCTCAATCAACCGCTTTCTGGACAGAGACAAGTCTCCAGACACATCAGAATCACCAGACCCATCCGGCTGGCTGAATAGAGAACTGATAAAAGTATCTGATAAGTCCTCAAACGGAGAAACCATAGTAGGCCAATCAGAGTCATGAGGCGAACCACCTGAGTCCTGACTATTCAATGTACTGGACGGCACCACAACATCATCTTCTTTAGCCTTCTTGGCCATAGCACGAGTCACTGTGCAAGAAGGATACAGAGATGGGTCCTCATCCCCATTTTCAGTGCTCGGCTGTGAAGTAAGATGTACAGGGGGAACTACTTTGCCCCCAGCCAGGTCATTGCCTAGCAACAGAGAAACACCCTTTATAGGTAGACTTGACATAAGTCCCACCTTTACCTGTCCTGTAACTAAATCTGACTTCAAGAATATAGAGCGCAGGGGTACAGATACAGTCCTCCCTTCAATACCTTGTACAAGTATGAAATCCCCTGAAGCGGTCTCATCACGTAACTCCAAGGAGTCCATCAACAAAAGTGACTGAGAAGCTCCGGTATCCCTTAGGATATATATGGGGACAGGAGTAGTATGCTCATTCAGAGCCACAAATCCCTCTGACACAAATGGAAGAAATTCCTCCCTCACAAAGTCAGCTGTATTTGGCTTTTTAGCCCCACAAGAAGCAGGCAATTTAGCAGATTGGTTATCTACTACAGGGGTTTCTAACCTTGTTTTCACAAAGGCATTTGGTTTGGTATCCTTTTCTTTTTCTTTCTTAGCTTTAAGGAACCAACAGTTAGTTGTAACATGACCAGATTTCTTGCAATAACTGCAAAGTAGACCACTTTTGTCACTGTCAGCTTTCACACTTTGATCAGACCTGTTACTGGATTTCTGAGCACCATCACCAGATTTGTCTTTGTCTTTGGGTGAGGAATCTTGGGTATCACCGTAACCCTTTTTCTGAAATTGGGACCATTTATTGTTACTGCTAGACTGAAATTTGGACTTATGAGTGAGAACATATTCATCTGCAAATTTGGCAGCTGATTGCAAGTTCAGTGCTTGCTTCTCATTAAGGTAGGTCTTAACATCATCCTTAACACAGTTCTTGAATTCTTCAACTAACACCATCTCTTTTAGTGAGTTGAAATCATCCTTGACCTCCATAGAAGTACACCAGCGCTCAAAGCAAACCTGCTTTTCATTAGCAAATTCAACATAAGTCTGATTTTCAGATTTCTTCAGACCTCTGAATTTCTGTCGGTAAGCCTCTGGAACCAACTCATAAGCTCTCAAAATAAACTTTTTGACAACCTCATAATCAGAGGAATCATCTGCAGACAAAGCCGAATAGGCTCGTTGAGCTTTACCCTTGAGGACAGTTTGCAACATCAGAGGCCAGTGTTCCTTTGGCCACTGACAACTCTTTGCTACCTTTTCAAAACACTGGAAATAGTTGTCAACATCCTTTTCTGAAAATGGAGGCACCAGTTTTACCTCCTGACTGGCACAAAATTTATTTTTAGTTTCAATTTTAATTTTTAGTTGCTCCATTTGGAGTCTTTCTTCTCTATCGAATTTCTCTAATTCAAAATCTCTCTGTCTCTGTCTCTCTCTTTCTGCTCTTTCCTCTTTCTCTCTCTCAAATTCTCTTTGTTTTTCTTCTCTTGCTAATTTTTCTAACTCAAACTGCCTTTGTTTTTCTTTTTCCTCCCTTTCAATCTCTAGCATTTTTAATTTAAGTTCCATTTCTATATTTGGATTTTCCACTGGAAACTGTTCCAGATCTCCTGGTGCAAACACATTTTCATCAATGTAATATTCAACTATCTCTCTAGCCAGTCTTGCTTTTCGCATGGCTGGTTTTACCTCTGTCAGCTCCAACTGTCTGCAAATTTCTAGCAGTTCTGTCTTTTTAAAAGACTTCAAAACCCCTACGGTTGGTGATGCCAAGAAATCATCCATTGCTGTTGTCAATATATATCTAGGAAAATTCACAAAAACAATTTCACAATTTGGAATGTTAGATTTTCAATAAATTACTCACACAATGGTCTATCCCGGACCTTGAGCCCCCAATTTGTTATGGCCCCAATTTCTTATTACATTACAACACAACAGCAACAGCAAGGGATGACAAACACAGTTTTAACAACTAAAACACATTTAATTTTTAACAAAGACAAAGACTAATAACAACCTACAACTAAAGACCAAGATTGATAAATTAAAAAAAACAGAAATAATTACAGTCCCTTTTTGGTGGGGTGGCTTGGTGATGTCCTGGATGAAGAAAATGCTCAAACACAGGCAAAGAAATCCACAAAAGAAACGTCACAGGTCTTGAACAGAATGGCAGGTCTGGTCATCTTCTTGCAATTTCTCCTACTACTTTACTGTCTCAATTCTTTTCCTTATATACTCTTTTGCAGACCCCACCCACATTTAGACCTCTTTTTTTTAATTTTCTGAGACTTGCCCCAGACATGTCCAGGACATGTCTAAACATGACTTCAGTCTGAGCTTAACAAAAAAAGGTAAATACTGCCATCTAGTGGCCTATATTCACATTACAACGTACTGACCTGTTTCACCTCCTCACTTGATCAGGGTGAAAAGATGTGAAGTAAACGCATCTGAAATCGTGAAGATTTATAGGGGCGGCTAGATAAATTATGGGCAAGCCTTCCTATAGAAGACTGGTACTAAATTCTCTCTTTGAGAATTGTCCCTTGTCCAGACCTCTTCATATGGTACAATTTGGGACTTCTAAATCTATATTCTCCTATTAAGAATAGCCTGCAACCTAGACCTCTCCATATGGGATCACAGGACTTCTACATTCCCTTTGTCAAGGGAATAGCCTATGTTCCAGACCTCTCTATATGGTAAAACGGGACTTACTAATACTCTCCTATTGAGAGTAGCCTAGATCCCCAAATGTTCCTCCTTCTATCTTCTAATTTTCTTTTAATTCAGGTATAATCTAGGAGTTATTCATACCCCTGCTGTGGTTGATCAAAAAATCCTGTCTACACCATGCACACTATTTCAAAAAGGCAAATTTAAAAACATATAAAGGTATGCAAGACATAAGTATGCAGAAGCTTAAAATTGAATCAAGATTAACTGAAACAGCATCAAATCTTTGTCAAAAACAGTCAAAATAGCATATTTAAAGCATATGAAATCAATGATTATGTAATAATTTGGATATATAATGTATATAAGAATATTTTTACACAGACATGAAAACCCTCGATTGCAGACACCTCTTCTAAATTTCTAATTCTTCAGCAGGCCTGATAAAATAAGCTCTGCGTACCTTCCCAATTGTTCTGAGCCCAATAGGTGTTCAGCAATCGACGGGTGTACCGTGTCTGTCGTCCGGCCGTCTGATGCCGCTCCTGGGCGGGATCAAATCTGTCCTTCCTTGGTATCAATCACCCCAGTGTCCAATCTGGGTCGCCAAAATTGTGGGGAAATTCGTGACACTGGTTTGAGATTGACCACAAAAGAAGGACTCAGAACACAAATTGAATTTTGCAATTATATCTTTTATCTATTAATTGGTAAGTATGTCAGTAGATAATCAAGAGAAATCACATGCATGTAATCAACAAAACATCAAGGGCAATATGAATCAAACCAATCAGATGAAACAAGTCGGATGTTCGTCCGCAGGAAATCAAGTCCAGCAGAGAAGAGTCCCGTAGCGTCCGCAGGTACTCTGACCAGGATCACATGGATCAGGTGAATGGTGGTCGAATGCCTCGAACTCTATTCATATCCCCTATAGTCCATTTTCCCTTAGTCATTATTTGTTGTTTTCACATCTGCACCTTCTTAATTAGTTGTCTATAGATGTATTCTTCTTGACCTGAGTCTCCTGACCGCAGGGGCCCCATGTTTTATTGCTCCAGACATTACGATATTATCTTACCATCGAGCATAGCCCATTGCCAACCATTCTGCTGTGTTTTCCATATGAGAGTTGGGACCTATTTAACAATACGGGGATTCATACTAACTAATTCTTTATTTCCATCCTTTAAAACGGGCCATAAAATTAATAGACCTCAGCAGATCTCACAAGACAAGAGGCTGCTATTGGTGTAATTTATTGCAGGGCCTTTCCATGAACTTCTGCATTCTTAATTACTATGTGAAGCTAGAAAGTCTCCTGGAAAGTACCAAGAGGGCCAGGTCATGCACTCAGACTTACTCTTTCTCTTAGTTCCACACAATGTTTCAGTTAATATCAGTACAAGGTTTAATTAGTGATATAACAATTCAGCAATAGATCAATATAGTAACCCAGATAGCAAGACTACAAAGAAACAATGTTTATTTTCCATCTGAATCATCAGAATGGTTGACATTGAAATATCAATGCAAAATCAATGTTGAATCACTGTTACAATAGCGATGGAAACCCGACGTTGATACAGCAACATTGAAATAATATAATTAAGTTATGATTATAATTGATTGAGCATCGATTCCTGGTTGTCAGGGTGATGATACTAATGTTGAAAAGTCATTGAAAGCACATTGATCTATGGTTAGGTTGAAATCTCATTATTGTTTCAATGTTCTTTTTGATGAAATAACATTGAAATGCCATTGATCTTTAATGAGAAAATCAACATTGAGTCAATGTTAATTGAGGGTGCACGTCCAACGTTGTTTCAATGTCTTAACGTTGACAAAACAATGTTGATTTATCATTGTCTCAATGACTCTTTGCTATCAGGGAATGCTTCTGGCTTCTGTAAATAACACATTTAATAATACATTTCAATTCTCATTGATTTGAAGAAGCTTGTATTTAAGGTTACATAGATTAATATTTTCCCACACGACAGACCATGTCCGTCAGGTGTTTCAATAAAATAAAAGTAGGATGTCAGACCGTGGTCCGACGGTTCATCACTGTTCGTTCGAAGTTGCGTGAGAATTTACACCTCAGCGATTCACTGCTTCGCTTTTAGAGGTTCAAATGTTCGAAATAAGTTAACGTTAAATGAAAAAAAAAGAGAACCCGATTTTGATTAGGTAGATTAACGTCTATTCAGACATAAATTAACGGCGCACATCGCTGTACGATGTCACGTAAGTATCATTTTCAGTAGGCTGCTAACTGAATACAGTCTAGCTAATTAAAAGCAGTCTTTGCACCCTGTGCCAAAACTACGATTGGCAACAAAACAAAGCTATTCAGCACACAAAAGACATTAAAACATTCCTATCGTCACAATCGCTCATTTTACAGAATTGAGTTAAGCTGCTTTCACACTGGACGAAAAACGATTTTTTTGCACGTCGGATTATTCAAAGTCAACGCAAAAACGCGAGATCGTCCTGCGGGGCGGTTAACAATAGGTGCTGCAGCGATAATGACCGTAAAAATTAAAGTAGCGAAGTAATCACCCTTTATTCATTAAACGAGGAAGCTAACATGCCCACTTGTCAGCGACTGCAGACAGTTCGCTGACTACGTGCTCTGACAACAGTCTGATTTCAGCTCGCCATCTCTACGGAAACCGTCATTTATTTTTGTAAGTTTCCAAATAAATCCGGCGGCCAGCGTGGGCTCCTGGCCGCGCAGGACGTATCTAGCAAAGAACCAGCCTACATCGTGCCAATACTGCATATCAAAATACAGTAGGTGTATTATATTTCATTGCGAGGCTTTTGGCACAGAGCTCGAAATACAATACGTGCCTCGAAAATACAATACAAACATAATTTGTTTTTCAATGTCGGTCAGGATTAGTCATGACAAAATTAAATTCAATGCACACATTGAAATACAATACACATATAGAAAATACAATTCACATCTTGAAATACAATACACATCCCAAAAATACAAAACAGTTGTATTGTTTTAATTTTGGCACAAATATTCCTGATTCACATTGAAAAACAAAGCATTTTTGTATTGTATTTACTGTAAACATGTATTGTGTTACGCCCAGCCTAGGGGTTACTGAACACAACATAAAAGGACCGCTCCTTTGTCACTCCCAAGGACACCATTACAACAAAGTACAAGGAGACGAATGTTTTTAAGACTCAAAACAATTGAACATTAAATGGATCTTACGTGTTTTGTTTTACAAAATAACACCAGTTGAGCTGTACCTCGGGGAGAGTAAGCGAAAAAGAAATAACAAAAATGCTCTTATAACTCAAAACCTTACCTGACTTCTGAAGGGAAAAAAAAGATACAAACCTATGAACTCACTCCCTAATCGAAAAACAGGAGAAAACAATTACACGCTATACTCTCCCCTACATATCAGACTGCTGCGCAATTCAATTTTACCTTACGCTTAAGCAGTGTTAAGCACGGACGAAAGTTCTCACATGCATATAGTTCGTGACAATCTAAAGCGTAGGGAGTGAGAAAGGAGGGTCAGCGTCTCTGCTCGCGCTGTCTTTTTTGAATAGCCAGCCATCAGCTCCCAACCAATTGGATTTCTCCCTACTGTGGCGCTCCTCCAGTCAGCATCAGATGCACCATTTCGGTGTCGTCCAATCAGGATGCGTCACATCTGAAGAAGGCTCAGAGGGAGAGCACAGAGAGAGAAGGGAGGGAAAACACAAAGCTCCTCTGCCATATAGTACAATACTACAATGACTCAGTCATAACAATTGTATTTTCAATATATGTATTGTATTTTCAAGATGTGTATTGTATTTAAGCATTTTTGTATTGTATTTATTACTACACATGTATTGTATTTTCGAGATGTGTATTGTATTTCAATAAGTGCATTGTATTTCAATGTGTGTATTGTATTTAATTATGGCACGAATCACCCTCCATACAGTTCAGCGTACTGAGCTTAGAAGCTGCCAACACAAGTGAAGAAACGTCAGTG
The DNA here is from genome assembly GCA_029721435.1 of Gymnothorax reevesii. Classification (NCBI taxonomy): domain Eukaryota; kingdom Metazoa; phylum Chordata; class Actinopteri; order Anguilliformes; family Muraenidae; genus Gymnothorax; species Gymnothorax reevesii. Next base: position 61,356,667 of record CM056576.1, read on the forward strand.
CGCATGAGCGCCGTACATATAGCCCCGAATCACTGTGTATGGCATCGTAGATATGGCCACTTCCTTCGGAAATAGCCGCATGGAACTGACATTTGTAGAAATGCAGCGTTTCTTCCATCCCGGACACAAAATATGTGCTGCACTTGAAAGGAGGGTGGTTTGAAAGCTTGGGTGCATCTCGAAGGCCCAATCCCAAACCGGTCCCTATCCACTAGCACTACACTACCGAGTGTCACTTTGTGTGAAGTCTCCCTCACTGCGATGGAGGGAGCTTCATTAAGGGAGAGGGTGTAGAAACATGTATAGACTTTGGGATGCTTCATCCCAACGGGAAGCGGAGGTAATCATCACCATGCCTATCGATAAGTGCGTCGCATTGTATACAAAGGTCCAGTTCACTAATCATTCATTTTTTACCCAAAATATTTTTGAGAGAGTGATGTAATGAAATAAAATTTACAGTATATTACAAATATTGAATACACAGCATTGACAAAGATGAAAGCGTTTGTGCATGAAATGGCACATTGTGAAAAAGAAATCATTGATTCAATAAATAAAACTACTCACTCTTTTCTCGGGTGCTCATCTGCATGTCCATTTCAAAATACAATGTAATCTTTAGTTCCGTTATGTGTGCATGAAATAGTCAATCAAATGTCCGGTTGAGCTTTGGTAATGTTTCACTTATTTTTCGGAAATAGCCGCATAGAACTGACATTTGTAGATATGCAGCGTTTCTTCCATCCCGGACACAAAATAAGTGCTGCACTCGAAAGGAGGGTGGTTTGAAAGCTTGCATCGGTGTAGCCTCGCTGTGGAGGGTTAACTCAGCCTTTTACACTCCATGAGGATTGGTTTGGGATGACACTCAATGTGGCGGACCCTCCGCGGGAACGCGTAAACGGAGGGGGAGTGGATAGGGCAAGGGGATAGGGACCGGTTTTGGATTGGGCCAAAGCATAGGCTGTAGCCTTGAAAGGCTGCATTGTTAGGGGATGTCACTCAATTCCATCCACCAAACAGACATCATTTCATCTCTGTTAAATAGCTTTGGTTTAGACAAGTCGTCGCTGGTTTCCCTAAACCTAGCCTTAACTCTAACCCCTAATCCTAAACCTAGCCCTGAAACGAGGTCCTAAATTTATCCTTATCCCTAACCCTAAATGTTAGTTTGTCTGACAGAAGTAAGTGACGACCCCTAAACATGCAGTCTTTGAATGCTGCAGCCTATGCTTTGAGATTCACCACTTGCATCGTTGTAGACTCGCTGCGGAGGGTTAAATCAGCCACTTATATTCCATGGGGATTGGTTAGGGATGACACTCAATGTGGCGGACCCTGCGCGGGGACGCGCAAACGGAGGGGAACTGGATAGGGCGAGTGGATAGGGACCGGTTTGTTATTGGGCCCCTAATTGCACCTATCTAAATGCGCTTATATTCACATCAATACGGTAGCTAGGACGTCTCTGGCGTGACGCTGCTCTGATCAACTGGTCCACTTCTGATACCGGGAAGCGCATTCGCGGTCTTCATTTTGAAGAGACCCGCGGAATATTTGGGTGCCGAAGATTCTTGAAGAAATATAGCTGCGGAGGACGTACGATGCTGTTGTGTTATTTTACCTGATTCATTGTTTTGGAAGGTTTACCACCAGTTTAAAAGAATGGGCAGGCTAGTTAGTCCAGCTATTTACTAGTTCTTTAACACAATGTAGTTAGCTAATCACCAAGCAGTTTGCGTTGCAAGGCGTAGCTTTGCTCAAGCAAGCGGTCCTGTTTGTTTTTTAGCTAAAATGTTTTAAACCGTTCATTCGAGCATTTAACGCAAATTGTAACGTGAACCGGGACAACATTCCGGTTATCACTTCATGTCGACTGCTACCCTGTCAAATGGCTTGCTAATAGTTAGCCGCTTTGTGGAATTTTAGTTTCGGTCTCCTTTAGAAATGTAGTCTAATTCTTTGCAAGATGACACAGAGCCAGCTAGAGTAGCTTCAGTTTAAGTTAAAATTAACTTTAAGATTATCTCTCGCGTGCAGAAGTCGGTCGCTAGCTTGCCGTCAGCAAGCAAAGCATGTACTGTAAACGTATGCGTTAGCCTATCAAACGCCAAGTTGATTTATTTAGCTTGCTAAATAGCTCACCATTTAACGTGACCGCAACAATTCGTCGAGTGGTAAAATCGTCAGCACATCAATTCTTTGTTCACACTGGTTTGTTTAGCTCCTATAGGAAGGATTTGTGTTTGCTTAACGTTGGGTCAGTTGGCTCCTGCAGTGGGTTATCTGACCGTGTTGTTCCGCGAACTTGAACATTTGACTTGTAAAATCGACGTGCGCTAACTTGTGAACTAATCGTAGCTAACCGTAAACATGTTAACAAGTCAACTCTTTGTTTCTGCCATTTTCAGACTAGTTGGTCTCAAATGACGAAGGATTTGCGTTGACAAATGATCTTGACGGCATATGTGAGAAAAAAACTAAATCGATTTTATTTTCCCTATCTTAACTTGTTTTAGAATTGAAAGATGTCAAAACGGAAGCATGGGTCCGCTGACGGGGGCAATAACAAAAGAGCCCGGTCTGAAGCTGGGGAGGATGAAGAAGACGTAGTTGGACCAAGTCAAGCCACTGTCCCGACAGCTCCTTCAGTGAAGGTACAGTCGAGGCATCCATCAGGGATTACGTTACTCAGACGGAGAGCCAAAGTACAACCCCGATTCTAAAATAGTTGGGACAAAGTTTGAATTGTGAATAAAATCAAAACGCAATGACTTTAAAATCACAGCAGCTAGTATTTTATTCACAATAGAGCAGAGATCACAGCAAATGTTGAAACTGAAATTTTACAATTTTATCCACAAAATGAGCTCATTTCAAATTTGATGGCTGCTGTAGGTCTTAAAGTTGGGACAGGGGCCTGTTTACCATGGTGTAGCATCCCCTCTTCTTTTTAACACCGAGTGGAGGTGTCTGGGCATTGAGGAGCCAAGTTTCTTGAGTTTAGCCATTGGAATTAGATCCCAATCTTGTTTAATACAGGCGTCCTGCTGCTGGAGAGTTTTGGGTCTTGTTCGATGGACTGTTCATTTAATTATGCGCCAAATGTTCTCAATCGGTGAAAGATCAGGACTGCAGGCAGGCCAGTTCAGCACACAGACTCTTCTACTACGAAGCCAATGCTCTTGTAATGGCTGCAGTATGTGGTTTTACATTGTCCTGTTGAAATAGGCAAGGCCTTCCCTGGAATTGATGTTGTCTTTAGGGGAGTGTATGTTGCTTTTAAACTTGTATATACCTTTCAGCATTCATGGTGCTTTTTAAAACATGCAAGTGTCCCACACCAGATGCACTAATGCATCCCCGTACCATCAGAGATGCTGGCTTTTGAACTGAACGCTGATAACAGGAGGAGTGGTCTTTCTCCTCTTTAGCCCGGAGGACACTACGCCCAAGATTTCCAACAAAAATGTCAAATTTGGACTCGTCTGACAGCAGGACACTTTGCCACTTTCCTACAGTCCCTTTTTAAATGAGCCTTGGTCCACAGAACACGGCAGTGCTTCTGGATCATGCTCAACAATGACTTCCGTTTTGCATGCTGGAGGCATCTGTGGATGGCATGGCGGACTGTGTTTACAGACAGTGGTTTCTTGAAGTATTACTGGGCCTGTTTCGAAATGTCAATGATAGAATCACGCCGGTGAATGATGCAGTGGCGTGTGAGGGCCCGAAGATCACAAGCATCTAGTAAAGGTCCTCGGCCTTGTCCCTTCCACACAGAGATTTTTCCAGTTTCTATGAATCTTTTGATGTTATGCACTGTCGATGATAAAACCTTCAAAGCCTTTGCAATTTGACATTGAGGAATATTGTTTTTAAAATATTCCACAATTTTTTTTTACGCAAGCCTTCACAGGTTGGAGAGCCTCTGGCCATCTTTACTTCTGATAGACTCAGCCTCTTGAAGACATCCCTTTATAGCCGATCATGTTACACACCTGATGCCAGTTAATGTAATTACTTGTTAAATGTTTTTTCAGCTGAATCTTGTATATCAATTGCTTTTTCAGCCCTTTTTTCCCTGTGTCCCACTTAACTTTTTTGAGACGTGTTGCAGCCAGAAAATTTGAAATGCGCTCATTTTCTGGATAAAAATGTAAAATGTCTGTATCAACATTTGAAATGTTCTCTATGTTCTATTGTAAATAACATTGGCTCATGTGATCTGAAAGTCACTGCATTTTGATTTTATTCACAATTTGCTCTTTGTCCCAACTATTTCGGAATTGCGGTTGTACAAGAAAATAAATACTTTGTTCTACAAAGGCACACATGACGAGGTATTTTCTTGCATGGCAACGGACGGTGACCCAGATATGAATTAAAACAAAAGGGATACTCATGCCTTTGCTCCATTTCGCAGAAGTGTCTGACCTGTTTTATTTGTGAGTATAATATTTACTCAGCTTTAGGTCGTCTTGCAGGATTAACAAAGAATGCGCATGCCTACCAGAGCTCCAGAAATGGGGCTTGCCCGCACGCCGACGCTGGTCAACATTGATACCAGAGACACTAGATGAAGGAAGACCAGTCTTCCCCAATACACCCCCATTGTAAAAAAAAAACTGGTCACACTTCCTGTCTCCTAAGGGCATATTTAACTTCCTGTTCTGGTACAGAGAACGTAAACTTGAATGAGTCAAACAGCTGGAAACGCATTCGTGTATGCATTCCTGTTCCGAATTTCACACCACCTTGGCTGGTGGTGCTGCGAGAAAGAACGGCATCCAACATGATGAACAGTAAGCAAACCTGCAAAGAATATGTCAATTTTCTTCTCTTTTACTGAAATAAACTTATACCTTACCAATGTAATACGTATTTATATTGCTATTTGAGCTCCGATAGTCGAGATATTTCCAAAAAAGGAGTCTGTTTCAAGCCAAAATAAGTATGCGTCAACAGTAAATGCTATCTGAAGACATCATTTATGGTTACTGTACGTGTTTTCAAGGGTCTCTAGGTTTCGTGTATCTATTGTAACCCGCACTTTCCCCGTTCTAGACGTGAACTTGTTTGCATGTTCTCGGCCTGTCCAGATCAGTCGGGAACGAGGAGTCGCAGAAGTATTTTGCGTGTTCTGCTTGCAATAAATGTTGGAATACAGAAGCGTCTTATATCTGCAAAGTAAGCATGTTACGAGCCTATTAGCCCATAGGCCCGGTGCTTAACCCCGGTTTCTGTGGCATGAATTGACTCGGAGTATTACTTCCAGTCCATCGCAGGTACACCCCCCCCCAAAATGCAAAATCAGGTAGCCCGCAAATGTTACAAAGAAAAACATTTTTCTGACATTTAAAGGCACTTCTATTGCACGGAGTAAAATTTGGTAATGTTTATTTGCAGAAAAAAACATCTTTCTAAAATTCAAAGATGAACTCCCATGACTTATGACCAGTTACCACACTGACCTAGGGGACAACAGCAGGTAATTTGTGAGGAAAAGAAGTTGAATAATGCTAAATAATGCTTCTATTTGTTGTACAGGTGATTTTAGAACAGTGCAGTCAAGTATAAAATTATAAATTCTCCTGTCAAGCTTTGCAACTGTTACCCAAAACCACTCTCCTGCAAATCTACAGTTCTGCTCATTTGCATGCACTTTCTTTGATAATTCTGAACCCCATCTTCCATCACAATCTTTAGCAAAAACTGGTCTTTGACACTGCATTTTCCTTTCTGATCGGACTTTGCATTAGCTAGCTATTTGGCTAGCAAGAACAGAGTCGGCAAATTTGATATGGCTCAGGATGAATGAGAGATATACATGCTGCCAGTACTTGAAATGAGCGTCGCCAAAACGCAAACTAAGGAGTTCCACTTCCTAGCGGTTAGATTACCAATTATAAAAGAATACTTATGAAATTTGATATCAGGCTGTACCATTTTTGATAATTTACCTTGGTGTCAAAGAGCAGTGAAGTTTCTTGCTAGAAGAGAGCCAGCCGCTACACTAACTGCAGTAATTTTTATTGAACTATGAATATGCGCACAATACGTTCACGTTTGTAATATGAGCTCATAAAATTCTTCACAAAGGATGATGGTGATTGCCTCATTTTCGAATTCACTTTCCCTTAGATTGTTTAGTTACTTCCGGTTTGTTTGTGCCATGAGTTTTGTTCACTAGATCGCCCAAGCCTGAATTGAAGTGTGTGCTGCGGTCTGGCTCTTGGTCTTTGTTTGCCACGGTACTTCATGAAAAAGACTTGCGTTCTCACCTGTTCAAGAAACGTGAAAGTTACCTGTAGTAGGCCTTAGATATGACCAAAATGGTTGTGTCCACAGGGAAGTAAACAAATTTTTAATTTTGACCAAATTAAAATGTATAAAATTGCTGGGATTTTTCGTTGTGTCAACCTCGTCAGTAGTTTAGGCTGTCTGGATGTATTTCGGGTTGTCTGGACAACCGGATAACCGCTCATTTCGAACTCTGATTGTATACTGTTTTAAGCCAATTTATACATCGACTCTCAAGTGTATGTAACTTCCACCCACTTGGGCTTGCCGATCATCATTTAAGAGGCCCCTGAAAAGACTGGAAAGTGCATCAGCCTGGAAGTGTTCCACTGCGGGTAAACAGCAGATGGTGCTGTTACTATTGGTCATTAAAGGTCTTGCATCCCACGGAAGCAGGATTGCAGGAAATGCTTCAACCTCTGAATCTGTTTGCAGCTGGCATGTAAAAAGCATTTTGATTTATGTTTGCTTTTTCAAATATATGTGTGATTCTTTGATATGATGTGAAGGCATGTTCAGTATTGTTTTTCGTCTGTTTCAGACCGCTGGAGAAGTGGGTTTAGTTGAAAGCATTTTCCTGAAAAACTTCATGTGTCACTCTTTGCTTGGGCCTTTTCCTTTTGGGGACAATGTCAACTTTGTCGTTGGAAACAATGGAAGTAAGTCCATTTATGTGCTCAACAGAGGTTTTGCAATTTAACGTAGCTCTGATCTTCTCACTTTGCAACGTGGCATCACTTTTGATAATTTCTGCTTTAAGTGCATATTGCAAGTTTTTTTTTTTTTTTTTCCAAAATTCATGATCTGTCCTAAAAATAATAATTTTAAGGACTAATGTTGGACTTAGATTTTACATGGCATTAGCAGAAATCAAGTGGGTTTTTTTTTTTTTTTTTTTTTTTCCTTTCCCCCCCAAAACACGTGGTATGGCTTAGCTAGAGGGGGAAGCTGAACCTGCATTAATGCATTTGAGTGGTGGCAATTTGTGAATTGGAACTAGGTTTTTTTTTTTCCCAGTTGGTTTTCTTTACTTTTTGCGTGCAAAATGGTGAATTATTGTGTTTTTGCTGGTTGCTCAAACACTCGCCTTTCGGGACATCATGTCCACCTCTTTCCTGACAGGAAAAACGGCCTGGGTACATTTTGTTCAGGCAGGGAAATAAGACTTCACTGCATCACCGGAGACTAAAAATGCGGTTATTTGTGAAGCATATTTTACTCAAGAAGACTACATTTCAGGCAAATTGATGGAGTTTGAGATGTGATGGTGAAGCCGAAAGAACTTGAGGCTAATAGCAGGTGCTGCTCCGTTCGTATGTGCAGCCTGTGTTGGCTGATGGCATTGGCTAACAGTTACCACACAAGCACCTGTCAGAAATCAGGACAGAGCTGCCGGATAGCTCACTCGGTTAAAGCATCGCATTGCGAAGCAGAAATGACTAGGGATGCACCGAAATGAAAATATTTGGCCGAAACCGAAAATGAGAAACACTTGGCCAAAAACCGAAACGCCGAAAGAAATTATTTTGCCAATTTTTAGTACCATTTCATTTATGGCTATGACTGTGTACTTGTCTGACCAAAGGTCAAGGCATTGCAATAGCATAAATTAATATTCGCGCTTCAAAGAATAAATCAATTACAAAATTATGAAAATATTTATTTAGCAGTGACATTCCAACAAAGCACAATATAAAATAAAATTATCAATAAAATGTTTAACTTGGCCCCACTCATGAATAACCTACAGGCCTATAACTGACTGGCCTATTACCGGCTGCTGAAAAATTGTAAAATATGTTACGTGACAACAACAGCAGCTCACTGATTGGTCAGAGAGAACTAACCAATAGAGAACAGATAGACAACTCACTTCTGCATGATCGGTAGGAAATGGGCTTCACTTTCCATCACTGAAACAGGTCTTCAGATTGTGGTTTTGAAATGTGTGTTGTTTTAGGCAGCTTGATAAATATACTGTGCGTTGCCTTACCTTTCAAACAAGGTTGCGTTTGTTCACTGAAGCTGCTGCATTTATGAAATGCGCTTCTTTGTCCGTGATCCTGTTCGTAGCAAAATTAGAAGCAACGGTGTTGTGTCCTATTATGTTTCCCCAATTCCCCTTGAGAAAGTTATTATGCTGCCCCTATTCTGTGAAAATTGCACGGAGAATAATTTTACTGTGCTGATGAAGCATTTTATTCTCAGGAAAGGTAAATGTATCACAGATGAAATGACGCATCCTAAAGTGATACATTTTAATACTCTACCATCTCCCGCGATTTGCGCGTTTGCCACGTTTTTGCCTTCACTTTCAAAGTGAAATGTTAAATGACGCCTGCATGTGAAGCTAATAAACAATAACTGTTTTATCGTGTTATTTGCTTCTTTGTTATGAAGGAAAAATCCGTGTGTAGGGATTCCATATTTTTCCAGGGGTTGTAGTTACATTATGGAATACTGATGGTACACAAATGCCTTGACAATATATTGCCATTTTCTATGAACACTCTATGCCTTTTTATGGATATCATTGCTTTGCGTTTTTATGTGGTACGTATTTAATGTGCAACCGAATCGGACACAACACCAGCTGTTATCCTATGCCTCAGGACAATGTCAAACAAAAATTGTGATTCAGCACTCGGGGACTTTAGTTCCATAACGTGGTGACGGTGGTACGCGTCCCCTTATTTAAAACATACAGACAGATGCGCGCTGGCCGTGGTTTTTGTTTGCGTTATCAAAACATTCTGTTTCGGTTGTATTGTTTCGGTGTTAAGTCTTTCGGCCGAAAACTGAAAATGCATTTTTTTGCCTTTTTCGGCAAAAATGACTTTCACAGCGCAGGTTCGTGCCCCCGTTGTACCATCCGGCAGTGGTCAGCAGCTTTCAGAGAAGTAGCGCGCAATTGGCTATTGCTCTACAGGGATGCAAATTGGGAAAGGTCTGCCGGGAAAGGTAGTAGAAGTTGCTTAGTTCGTTCCTTAGGCGCCTCTTGTTGGCCAGACACGCGCTCGTCAGGAAGATTCTCAGCTTGTTCGTGTCCGGGTATCCTCTGCCTTCGTGCTGAACTTGCGACGATTCAACCAATGAGTGTACAAGAAGCGGTGGCTGACAGGCGCGTGCTTCGAGGAAAGCCTTGAGCTATCTTTACCCTATTGAGTTGGCAACAGGGGGTCGCATATGCAAAAGCCTTGTACATGGTTCCCCAATTGGACATTCCAGATTTGGGTGGGAATTGAGATGCCAAATTTTTGATTAAAAAAAGAAAGAAAGAAAAAATCAAAAAAGACTTTCATTTATCTTAAAGACTTCCATTTAAATGATTAAATACCAGTGTAATACAACCCCAGAGAGATAGAGGTTTTGGGATCGTCTACATATCTCCTCTCTCTCCTCAGCACTACAACACGGTTGAATAGTGCAGATGTTACACAATACCAGGGTTTGATCTAAGCATTTTTTGCCTCAAGCCAGTCGGACTGGTGACCGCCCACAGAACAGGGGTGACCCGTAAACGGGCCAAGAGGCTGCAGGTCTTCAATCCTACCAAGCAGAAGCTCACCTGAAAGCACTGATTTAATCAACTGATCTAGGCCTGCACAACTGATTAGTTGTGTCAGGTGCGCTTCTGCATTGTTGGACACCCCTGCCACAGAAGATTTTGCAATCCCAATTGAAAATGACTAAAATATCTTGTGAAATGTAATGGCACAGGCATTCATTAAAATACTTTGTATAAATCAAAAATATATTTAAATAAATGAAAAACACAAAGTGTAACTAAAACAAATTATTTCATACATCTTGTGTTCAATGACTGCCCAGCCAAAAAAGTTCCCACCTGGATTTAACTCGGCTCACTATCTGCCAAGACAACAGCCATTAGTGTATTTATACACATGGGCAAAAAAGAGAAACATAACATTACTGTAAAGAATGGGAAAGTAACGTTGATCGAAAGGAATGGGCACTCTGACAAGGTGGACGTGAATAAAATCCCTTGCAAAATATAGAGTTCCGGTTCTTATATTAGCTAGCCCCCTTTGCAAACCCTGAAAGGAATATGTTGCAAGTAAAGAACTCAGACCTCGGATGTTGATTACTTGTTATAAAGACGCTGCCAGAGCCCAAACAACTGACTTAGCCGATGACCAGCAGAAAGTACTGAACTCCGAGGAGCCAAAAACTTCCATTGCATTTCATGTGTCTGTAATGCTGTAGTTAATTTATCGGAGTAAGCCTGCTGGCTGGCAGTGAAACTGAAGCGTTTAATATGCGTGTACGAGTTCATTTGCATGTGCGTGAACTACCGCCCCCTAAAACACAATATTTCTTTGTTAGCGAGTTCAGCAAATTTTCTTTTAATAGCAGTGTCTTCCCCTGTAGGCTGTCATCATTTAGTGACTCCTGGTATTTAGTGACTCCTGGTATACTTGAAAGGCTAGAAATTTTTACTGATGAGAGCTAGCTCATAGTTAACCGTTGAAGGTTAATATGATGTGCTTAAACAAAGAAAATGATTAATAGCTGAAGCTTTGGTACATGTATTTGGATCGTTTTTTGAAATATGGTTGAGCTTATCTGGTTGCTCGAACAAATTTTCACCCTTCACGGATCTCAGGCAAGTGCGAAGATCCAGCCCTGCGATATGAGTAATGTTCCTGCCAGTATATTGTCCATGGAAGGTTTATTTGGGACAGTTACTTTTTTCTATATTGCGACCTGACAAGAACTATCTATCATTAGCTGTTGCTAATGGTGGTCATGAGCTAATATTGGCTATAGCTTTATTCACAAGGACACCTGCCCAAATCTCCATTCATTCTCCTCACACCGTAGCTTTTTTTCTCTCCTGTGGCCATGGGATCTGATTCCTGGCTCCTCTTCTCACACACACCTGACAGGCTCAAAATTATATGCGAATGGGCCGTCACATTCAATTAAACAAGAGTTTGTCACTAAAGTGACTATATCCCCCGCCGTTAGGTCACCAAAACCGACTGGTGTCTGCGCATTCCCAGCAGGAAGGTTGGTACCAAAAAGAATTGAAATGGGTTGAATCCTTCTTGAGATATCGCGCTGACAATGTTCGAGACGGACGGAGCTGAATACTATATCCCCCGCTTCGCGCTAAACGCGCGGCGGGGGATAAAAAGACGTTTCAGCCTCTTCAGCACTGAAGTCCATCTTTTCTAATTGTTTAAATCTGCTGTGTTTCCCTTTTGTGACGTGGTGGCTGGTCAGTCTTTTTCTTTGATGCAGAAGTGAAATTTCTCAGAAAAATGCATTATTGTGCCAATGCAGTGAATATTAAAGTATTTTTTTCACCAAAATTATTACTCGAACTTATTTTCCTATGCTCTGATTTAGTGGGTACTTCAGCTTCCAATATGCACTTTAAATCAACATTGTACTAAAATCCTGAGTGTGCAGATTCTAACAATCGTTGGGCACACTAACAGTGTAGTTGACTCATTAGCAATTTGTGCTGTCCAGCAATTTTTTTTAATTTATTTTTTATTTATTTATTTATTTATTTATTTATATATATATGTTCTTAAGGAGAATAATTTTAAGAATATGTTTGCAGTGTCCTGATTGGGATTTGACTTTGATACATTTGCTTTAAAGGTGGAAAGAGTGCAATCCTCACGGCTCTTATTGTTGGACTGGGAGGAAAAGCAACTGCAACAAACAGGGGATCTTCTCTTAAAGGATTTGTGAAGGAAGGAGAAAGGTAGCTCAACTACTTTAACACTAAGTTTATTTTCATTCACATAATTCTTTGTCAATTAATGTTTCAAAGGTACTTACCTAGGTATTAATGCTGTAGCAGCTACGATACATTGTCTCTGGGAACACTTCAGGTTGACATGAAATTATATTCAGGGTGCAATGGATCAAAAAACTCACGGTTCGGATCGTATCACGGATGTTAGTCATGGATCAGATCACTTTTCGGATCAACAACGAAAAAAAGACAAGACAAATATAACTTTCCTCCATTTATTTTATAAAACACTTCTGCCCATCAAATAAAAAAAAAACAAAACTTTAAGTTATGTAAAAACAAATTATAGTGCAATTTAAGGCATGATACCTCCTTCTTTTAAAAATGGACCACAAATGAAAAACAACTTAAAGTGCACTAAGCCATGATACTTGGACAGTGGTGAATTAAACATTGACAGTGATTTAAAAACTATAGCCTATGTCCACATCATCAAAAAAAGAAGAAAAGAAAGAAAAAACAAAGCACACCTCTGCTTATTTTAAATTCTTTTTCAGAAAGATTTGGATGTCTACATTGTCCTGGGAGAGTGTAGACCTCTTTGCGGTCACTATATCCCCTGCAATAGAGAATACCCTCTTGCTAGGCACTGTGAGATATCATCTCGCCATCTCGGCAGTGTGGGGGTATTTACACTCATTGCTTTTCCACCATGTCAGTTGACCACCATCCACTCGAATGCTGCATTTATAAACTTAAATAGCCATTGAACAGCACATATTTGTATGAATGCGTTTGAACCTTTTTTCCTGCAGTGCAACCTAATTTATTTTAAGATTGCACTTCATCAAAATGTTTCCAAAAGGATAGGCTACTTTTGCGGTGAAGCGCAGCTGCACACTATGCCGCAAAGGTATAATAATGTCGGCTTTTAAGTTGCTAACGCTCTTGCGTCAAAGCGTTGGTAATTGAATAATTTAGTAAATTGGTTATTAGTGCATTGTGAAAGTTCACCTTATGGCATGCATTTAAAATCCATTCAAATGCCAGCTATGCATCAAACTTTCACGTTGTCAAAATCATTAATGGGGTCTTTAAGGTCTGACTTCTGGGAAAGTTGTACGGAGGTTACAATATGAGATTGTATGAACGCCAATTATCCAGTTAATCATAAACAAAATCTAAACCTTGTCTAAACAACATCCTCAGGAGTATTTGCTACGTAAAATTCTATTAGAATGTAGAATTACAAGAAAATTCTGTTAATTGGCGTTTATGCAATCTCATTGAAGCCCTCTACTGACGCAAAGCTTTATATCTTACTTTACCAATTACCATTGATGATTATCTTATCAGTAGTCTACGTGCTCAGGTATTTAATTCAGCTAACTGTCCCATTCTAAATTAGACACAGGTTGAAAGTTAACCTGCATTACAGTAATGTCTCTGGATGTAGACAGTTTTCGGATATTATGTTTTTGGTCCGACTGCCGCCGCCGCCGCACTACGTGTTAACGCGATAACTTCAGTAATATTTCAATTACAAATTCCAAATTTTGCACATAAGTAAGTATCATAAAGTGGAAGAACTGATTTCATTTTGGACAATTTGCGATGTCTAGATTGGCCACCAGGGGCCAAAAACTGAAAAAATCACTGTTCCGCGGTAATTCAGTAATATTTCAATTACAGATTTCAAGTTTTGCTCATAGGTAAGTATCATAAAGAGGAAGAACCGATTCGATTTTGGACTATTTACGATCTCTAGATTGGCCACCAGGGGCCAAAAACTGATTTATATGTTAACGCGATAACTGCAGTAATATTTCAATTAGAAATTCCAAGTTTTGCATATATGTAAACATCATAAAGGGGAAGAACTGATTCGATTTTGGACAATTTACAATGTCTAGATTGGCCACCAGGGGCCAAAAATAGAAAAAATCACTGTTTTTATCATATTTGTCTGATTGACCTCAAATCAAGTGCAAATGAAAGGTCATGACCTGAGGATGTGTCCCACGATGACATTATACCTGTTTTGTTCAAAATTTTGAGACAAGGTGGAGCTTTGTCACATAAAATTCACCATTTTTGCTACATCTTTGGAACTACTTCTCCAATTGACATGAAACTATGTGCAACTGCAAGGTCATGACCTCACAACGTGTCACATGACATCATACCTGTATGGTTCAATATTTTGCCACCAGGTGGTGCTTTGTGATGGAAAATTGCAATTTTGGCCGTATCTTCAGAACCATTTGACCGACTGACCTGAAATTAAGTTCAAATGAAAGTCTATTCAAGTCTATTTACGAAAGCATTTACGAACTTAACACTTGGACCTCAGTCGGCAAAACCGCACGTAGTTGAAATTTTTTTTAGGCGTATCAAGCAGGACATTGACTGAAAAATTATACATGCCATTTTGCAATCTATATGAATTCAGAAGCTTCGAAAGACGTTGCTGTTTATGTCACAATTAACGTGGATGGGGAAATGCTTGGTAAATGCAAAGAACAATGCAACGTGAGGGGAGCGGGACAGTAATTCTACTGACTTATTCTCGCATCTAAACGAATTGACACCAAGTTGCTAATTGGTAACCGGTTTGGAGAAAGCAGGTGAAAGCAGCGTTAGGTAATCCTCCGATTGCAAGTTCAGGATGCAAGAGTTTAAAAATCAGCTAAAACGCAACGATGAGAGATGGAGTTTGGACAAGGTTTTTTGTAATTCTTTATAGATTGTAACCATTCTTTCAATTTAACATTGTAGCGCAGTTAAGTCTGTCAGCTCTTCTCAATCACTTCATAATCATTAACAACAGACAAAATTGCTTGATTGTCATTTGGAGCATATCATACCTACAGGAGCAGATTTGAGGTTGGCCAGTTGAGCTTAAAAAGGTGATGGAAGCTGCCCAACCTTGCTGACAATTAGAGGAGTTATAATCTGAATTATCTTCCCGGAAGCACTTAAACGACAATTATTTGATCTCCGACCGCTTGTATGTTTCAAGAAGAAATTGGAAGCAACTGACACACACCCCGTAACAGCAAGTTGTCGCATTTCGCTTCACGATCATCATGACTTGATAATGTCACACCCTGAGCACAACCTTTTTTTCATCAACCAATCCGCGGATCATGTGCATACTGAACCGTGAAGAGGAATCCGTATGGATTGCGGATCAACGATGATCCATTGCACCACTAAATTATATGCTCATTGATTGGTCAAGTATTGATTCAGTTCAATATATGCATTTGTGAAAACATCTCAATCTTGCTACAAAATTGTTAGTTTGTTCACTCACCGACTGAAGGGCCTGCTTTGTATGTTTATTTTAAAGGCAGTGTCGGTAAATTTTGTCTGACGGATTTTTTTTATGCCTTGAAGTTTTGTCAACAGCTGGAAAGCAGTCATTAAATGAAATGGTAAAAAAACTGATACCTGTAGCTATTGCAGGGCTGTCATAAGCTGGTTCAATTATTTCACTTGGCCCAAATGAAATAACGGAAAAGCCCACCAGCCTCTCTATCCAACCCATATATCTTGGGGCACCCAAGCACCCTGCCCGTGGCTCTTATTGCCCATGGCTGGAGCATTGCAGGATGATGGCAAACATGGCAGAGTCTAGCCAAAATGATCAGTTCTTCCTATATCTACAACACCCTGCAGTGCTAAACAAAGCAAGAAAGAGAAAAAAAGAAGGAAAAGAAAACAATCACTTCTTTGAAATGTTAAGTGTTGTAACAGATAGATTTAGTTATTCTTCAAAAAATAGCCGACCAATTGAGTGTGGAAAATGCAGCTACCTCACAAAAATATTTTAATGATCCAAACAGACAAATCTCTTTCATTGGCCTCTCTGAAATGAATAGATACGAGCGCTCCTAGCACAACATCTCCTGCCGAAGTTGCGACTACAATATGCGTATCATCTGTCTATTTGCTGAAAATGCGCAGAGTTTTAGGGATGTCACATGAAAACTGTTGGAGGAGTTGATTTCAGAAGCCAAGTACCTTTCAGGACTTTCGGGGGCTACACCCATGCGGTTGCAGCCGACCGGACTGTTTAGCTACCACTTTAGCGGCAGTGATGTGAAAAATGATGGATGTTTGCTTAGATCAGTTAACTAGCCACCTCGAGACCATTATCAATTAGGCCAAATAAAAAAATTGGAGTATTTCTAGTTTCCTGACCCTACCTATGTTATTTGGGCTGATTCTCAACATTTTTTGATATTTTCAATTTAAAACAAAAAGACATGAAGCCGACTCCTGATGTTGTTGTCATTGATTGCTCGCAGCACTTTTTTCTTGTTGGCTGAATCATTGATACTCAAGACATTAATATTCCACAAACTACAATTTATTGTATGACGGAGTTAAAAAAAAAAAAAAAAAAAAACTATTGTACTGAATCTTAAAGAAGACCGTGGATAGCATCACTCAGATTACTTAAATCCTCACTGAAAACATACCGTCCTCTGTCACAGACAAAACAGCCTTCTGTTTAGTACTACGACGTGAAAGCGGGCCAACGTGAAAGCGGTTGTTATATGCGTAAGCATGAGAACCATGTAGACTCGACCATCAATGCCGCTACTGAAATAAACACTGCAAAGTTATCATTTTCAATAAGTTATGCCACTTGAATGGTAAAAGACCATTTTATAATCCAAGCAGATTCAAGTGTTGCAAGAAGTTACATAATGACGCTTTCTGTGACCATGGCAAACTAATAAGATGTGACAGAAACTTGCTCACAATTGTAAACAGCTTTTTGTCCATCATGTGCTCTTATATACAACCATGAAGCGCAAAAATGTAAACTTTCAAGTGAGTTTAAAAATTTCAGCAGTGTTGAAGTTCTATCTAGGTGAGTGTGGGTGAGTAAATGAGGCAGAGTGTAAAATTTGTGAGCTGCCGGGTGGCTCACACGGTTAAGGCACTGCTCTGCAGTGCAGAGGTGATCACCACGTCGCGAGTTCGAACCCTGGCGTACCCCCCGGCAGGGCTCGGCAGCTTTTTCAGAGTAGCGCACAATTGGCTATCGAGCTACAGGGTTTCAAATTGGGAAGGGACTGCCGAATTTGGGTATATAATAATAACAGCTTTGTTCGTTGCTCCAGCGCCTCCTGTTGGCCTGACGGTCGCTCGTCAGGAAGACTTCGGGTTGGTTCATGTCCGGGTATCCTCTGCCCTAGTTCTGAACTTGCGAAGATTCAACCGATGAGTGTATAAGAATCAGTGGCAGACAGGCACGTGCTTCGGAGGAGAGCCGTGAACTGTCTCCCTATCCTGAGTTGGCAGCAAGGGGTCGCATACAAGCAAGCTTTGTACATAGTTCCCCAATTGGGCATTCCAGATTCAGGTGGGATTGGAGATGTCAAATTTTTAGGAAAAAAAAAAAAAGAATGTAAAATTTGCTCTGCCGGATATCGAGAGGAGGGACGAATTCTAGTTTGGTCAAGACAAGCAACCTAATCAAACATTTTGAAATCTAGACATATTGACCAATGTTTGTAAAAGTGTTTTCAAAACCAGCATTTCCTTGTGGTTTCTATAAATACTGAAGTACTAGTTTGTTATTCGGTATCGGCGAATACCCAATGGTGAGTACAGACTCTTGTAATCACTCTGGGGGGGGGGGGTGTGGTATCTGCTCATCCCTAATCACTGATCATTACTGTTAATATGCTGGAGTTGTCAAGGGAGGATAATTTTTATTTGTTGCCAACTGTTTACCTGTTATTGCGGGATGAAACAAGAATACCAAGAGGGGAAACGAACGCTGTGAGGATCCCAGCTGGCAGGCAGACCTTAGACCTCTTTCTTCCAAAGTAGCAGTGTTAAATATTACTCCTTGCTGCCACCCTGACTTATGCATTTCTGTGCAGCTCGGCAGATGTCTCCATCACACTGCGCAACCGAGGACAGGATGCGTATAAGCCTGAGGTTTTTGGCCCATCCATAGTGGTGGAGCTCAGGATTTCCAGTGAAGGGTTGAGAACATACAAGCTCAAGAGCAAAGCAGGTAATTCCCACTTTTGTTTCGGCTTGCTCATTGATAACAGGCCATTAATCAAGCGGCTAATTGGCCCGATCAGTATTTATCGGCTCAGTTTGAATAGGCCATACTGTATTATACGCATTTTACTTGACTTTGAAGGCGATTCGATTTTTTGGGAGGGAGCCTGGACCTACAAACACCAATTCCAATGAAGTTGGGACATAGTGTAAAACCTGAATAAAAACCGAATACAATGATTTGCCCATCCTTTTGGACCTATATTCAATTGAGTACACTACGAAGATAAGCTATTTAATGTTCAAACTGAATCTTTTTTTTTTTTTGGAAATATTCACTCATTTTGAATTCAATACCTGCAACATGTTCCAAAAAAGCTGGGACAGGGGCAACGAAATACTGGCAAAGTTGAGGAATGCTCAAAAAACACCTGCTTGGAACATTCTACTGGTGAACAGGTCAATTGGAAACAGGTGAGTGCCATGATTAGGTATAAAAAGTGCATCCCTGAAAGGCTTTGTCGTTCACAAGCAAGGATGGGGCGAGGATCACCACTTTGAACAACTGCATGAGCAAGTAGTCCAACAGTTTAAGAACGTTTCTCAACATGCAGTTGCAAGGAATTTAGGGATTTCATCATCTGCAGTCCATAATATCAAAAGATTAAGAGAATCCAGAGAAATTTCCACACTTAAGTGGTAGGGCTGGGACGATTCTGAATTGATTCTTTTTTAAGGCGTAGTGCCACTACTTGCTGCCATGGGGCGAACATCCGAGCTTTCCCTTTTCCTTTATTAAACCCGACGCAGGTTTAACAAAAGCGCCAAACATCAAAGGGCATGTGAAATGCTTCCGGAAAAAAACTTGACTCTGACATCAGTATTTTCCGGTGACATGCTGCACGGAGCCAAATAAAGGACTACAGAATCGTTTCCTATTAACCAATTAGGCTACTCTAAGTAGAAGTAACCTATTCCAGTTTACTTTGCTTCATTCGCAATCAAATGGTGGATGCGTTTACTCTCCAAGTTGAATGAGTAGAGCGGTTTATTCAGACAGCATGTTTGATTGCTGCATTTTGAAATTTAAATGGCCATAGAACAGCACAGCATGAACACGATTTCCTTTGCCACGCATTTTTTGCGACTGTGATAATTTATATCTCACATTGACGTTTCCTCTTTTGTATTTTTTTAGACGCTTAAAATCCAGGGCGATCTTATAATAAATCTGTTTTAAATTAATCTTTAATAATGTCCTAAAATGCTGAGAGATGCAATTCAGAGGAAGATTTTTTAATTATTCAAATTATTGGCATTCTTTCTCTCTAACACCGTAGCCCAGTTAGGTTTGTCTGCTTGTCACCATCAAATCTTAATCGTTATAGGCTACTGATATTGCTTGATTGTTATTTAGGACAAGTACATGGGAGCAGATTTAGGGAAGGGCGGAGCGCCTGCAATTTGTGAAATCTGAACTCGGGGCTTCTTCCCGACGGCTTTTTAAAACGTGTCAGTTTCAAGAAATTACACGCGACCCCATGACGGCAAATGGTCTTATCACACTTTAAAAAAAAAATCCTCGTTCAACATCACCATATCCCAACTCTGCATTGATCCATAATGAAGAAATAAAAATTAAGGGATTTGTTTTCTGATCGCCCTGGATTTCAAGCATCTAAAAAATACACAAGGCGGCAAACATTCTGTAAAGCGGATGAAACGTGAATGTGAGAATTTATTTCTCAGTCGCACAAAATGCCGAGACAATGGCAATCGTATTCATGTTGTGCTGTTTTATGGCCATTCAAATTTCAAAATGCAGCAATCAAACATGCTGCCTTAATAAACAGATCTACTCATTAAACTGTGAGAGTAAACGCATCCACCGTTTGATTGCTAATCAAGCAAGTAAACTGGAACAGCTTACTTTTCTAAGAGTAGCCTAATTGGTTGATAGGAAACGATTCTGTAGTCCTTTACTTGGCTCTGTGCATCATGTCGCCGAAAAAAACTAATGTCAGTGAAGTTTTTTTCCAGAAGCATTTCACATGCCCTTTGATGTTTGGCACTTTCGTTGGCACTTTTTTCGGGTTTGAAAAAGGAAAAGGGAAAGCTAGGATGTTCACCCCATGGCAGCAGGTAGTGGTACTACGCCTTACAAAAGAATCGATTCAGAATTGTCCCAGCCCTAGTAAACGGCAAGGCCGAAAACCAACATTGAATTTCCCTGTCCATTGGTCCCTCAGGCGGCACTGTATTAAAAACTGACATCATTTTGTAAAGGATATTACCATGTGGGCTCTGAACTTCAAAAACCATTGTCAGTTAAGACAGTTCGTCATTACATCTACAAGTCCAAGTGACAACTCTACCAAGCAAATCGGAAGCTATAAATCAGTAAATCAACAACATCCAGAAATGCCGCCGGCTTCTCTGGGCCTAAGGTCATCTGAGATCATGGATGTAGTGTCCTCTGGGCTAAAGAGGAAAATGACCATCCAAATTGTTGTCAGCGCAAAGTTCAAAAGCCAGCATCTGTGATGGGGATTTGCTTGTGCCCATGGCATGGGTAACTTGCACATCATACATGTTTTGGTACAACATATGCTGCCATCTAAGCAACATCATTTTCTGGGACATCCTTGCTTATTTCAGCAAGACAATGCCAAGCCACATTCTGCACGTCTTACTACAGCGTGGCTTCATAGTAAAAGAGTGCAGGTAATAGACTGGCCTGCCTGCCATTAAAAATGTGTGGTGCATTATGAAGCGCAAAGTACGACAACGGAGATCCCGGACTGTTGAGCAACTGAAGTTGTACATCAAGTTAGAGTGGGAAGAGAATTCTACCTACAAAGCTTCTACAGTTGGTGTCCTCAGTTCCCAAACACTTATTGACTATTGTTGAAAGGAAAGGGGATGTAAACATGCCCCTGTCCCAAC
Source organism: Gymnothorax reevesii (assembly GCA_029721435.1). NCBI lineage: Eukaryota > Metazoa > Chordata > Actinopteri > Anguilliformes > Muraenidae > Gymnothorax > Gymnothorax reevesii. Next base: position 61,377,695 of record CM056576.1, read on the forward strand.
TAGGTCACGTCTACCGGTTGGATGATGATAATTCCAAGGCCATACTCTGGAGAGCTCTCTGATGCCAAGCTATTAATTTGCCGTCCTCTGCTCCACTTTTAGGATGCGGTAAAGAGGGACATGAAGGACGTTGACATCCAACCCTCCACGGGGGAACATAGTGCAGAAGATGGAGCTGCCTGGAAATCAGCCCTTCATGAAGTCTCATACGCCTAAAAAGACAATTTTGTAGATCTCTGCGACCGTCAGCATCTCTCATGAGTGAGTCGCCAACAACATCTCAACAATGCACGAGCCTTGTAAACTCTCAACACGCAATGATAGACAAAGAGACAAAAGAGACAAAACGCCCCAACTTCATTGGAATTGGAGTTTGTATATCTGGAAAATTGTTACAGATAGAGCGTAGGTTTGTATTAGAGACGTATAGGAAGTCATGCATGAACATTTAATTTGGTGACCTTCATATTGACCTTCGAAGGTCAAACCTGACCAAGTGAAAATTTAATGACTCCTATCATTAAAAAGGTCACAGATTGAGCCTAAGTTTTTATCACAGACTTTAAGGAAATCACGCATGAACATTCAACTTGACTGTTGGTGACCTTTGAAAATCAAACCTAATACAATTACAATGACTTGTATTGCCAAAATGGTCACAGATGGAGCCTAGGTTTGCATTCGAGACGAATAGGAAGTCTCATATGAGGTTTCATTTGGGGACCTTCGTATTGACCTTCAAAGGTCAAATGTGACCTCGTGAAAATTCAATGACTTGTATCACTAAAATGGTCACAGATGGAGCCTAGTTTTTTGTTAGACATCTAGGAAGTCACACATGAACTTTCATTCGGTGACTTTCAACTTGATTGAGGGTTAAACTCAACAATGAAATTACAGTGACTTGTATCACCAAAATGGTGACAGAATGAGCCAAGGGTTGTATCAAGACATTTAGAAAGTCATAGATGAAGTCCATTTGCTGTCCTTACTTTACCTTCTCTGACCTTTGGAGTTCACTATTGACATTGAATTTTCAATGACTTCTCACTAGAACTGCTTTAGAGCGTAGGGTTGCATCACAGGAGGTCTTATATATGCCTGTGAACTTTAATTTGTGATCTTGACATTCATTTTCAATGATTTTGAAGGTCAAACTTGACATATAATTTTCATTACTTGTATCATCACTTAAAGATTGATTGCCTGTAACCTACAGGACCCTTGGTCCTATTTTTAGCTGCGACCAAGCAGCTCTATGAACGCTTCTGTCTGTCCGTCTGTGACACCTTTTTCACCATGTTCCTGTCGTCGTATCATCATGAAATTTTCAGGAGTTTTTGACCTTCACCAAAGTGATGTCCATGCACGAGGTCAAAGGTCAAGTTCACAGATGTCACAACCTTGTTTGCGGGTTTTCGCGCTGTAACTCCAGTTAGAATTCATGGATTGCTATGAAATTTTGGAAATAGCTTCTAGGCATAGAGGAGGTGTTCCCCATTGTTTTTCAAGGTCATCCGTCAAATCCCAAGGTCACACAGGTAAATAAAAAGTGTCAATTTTGCCCGATTTGACGGTTTTCGCACCGTAAGTCAAGTTTAATTCCATGAATGGCTATGAAATCTTAGAACAAGCTTCTTGGTATAGAGGAGGGGTTCCCTATTGATTTTCAAGGTCATCTGTCGAATCCCAAGGTCACAACGGTCAAAAAAGTGTCGATTTTGCCCCGATTTCCCAATTTTCGTACTGTAACTCCAGTTTAACTTGATGGATGGCTAATAAATATTACAACAAGCTTCTTGGCACAGAGGAAGGGTTCCCTATTGATTTTCAAGGTCATTTGCCAATTTCGAGGTCGCTCTTGTACAAGAAACCACCAGTCATGGACACGAGGCCATGTGACGGATGCTCGCCCAGGTCGGAGTTATTAGATCCCTCTGATCTACTTGTTGAAAAATTCTTTTGAAAAATTTTTAAGTCCTATTTCGAACATCTGGGTCAAAATTTCAAGAGCCCATGAAATGGACAAAAATGATTCAATCCAAAATCCGAATAAATGTCTGGGGATATGGTCCAACCCTCCACGGGGGAACATAGTGCAGAAGATGGCGCTGCCTGGAAATCAGCCCTTCATGAAGTCTCATACGCCTAAAATACGCTCATACGTATTTTATGGCATATTCACAAAAAAATTCATCAGGCCAAGAAAAAGATAAATTGTACTGGACGACAGACACCGAACCACAAAAATAGATTGATGGTTATTAGCAGACATGATAGCCTTTTGAATGACTGATAAAGACCCTACATGTCACAGAAACTTGCAGGGATAAAATGCAGAAAAAATAGGACGAGAAAAAGGATTATTCTTTACCAATTTTTGATCCCCCGCCAACACGAAGTGGGAGGGAGATATAGGTTTGACGACCGTCCGTCTGTCAGTCCGTCCTTCCGTGCGTCCGTCCCTCCGTCCGAGATAAAGGGGACAGCTTTACTCTGAAACTACTACAGATACAGTAACCAAATGTGGTGTGTAGCTTCAGACCATAAAGCCTTGATGGAGTTTGAAAATAAGAAGCACACAATTGGCGGGGGATGTTGTTGACCATGTTGACTTGTTGTAAATGGTTTCAATTCATACAGCAAGCACTGTTTGCTCCCTTAATACTGTGTACTGTTATTGTTTTTCAAACACTGCCTTCAAGCTGCTTGCAATTTGAGATTTCTTTTGAATGAGCAAAATGGCGATTCTGACAATGTGTTTTAAATTTCAGGCCAGTTGGTGTCCACGAAAAAGGAGGAGCTTGTTTCAATTCTTGATCATTTCAACATTCAGGTATGTGAGCTGAATGTTCCCAGACATTGGAGACATCCTTATCTTTTTGAAAAAGAATTTAAAATTTTAAGCAGAGGTATGCTTTGCTTTCTTTCTCCTCCTCTTTTTTTATGATGTGGTCATAGGCTATAGTTTTTAAATCACTGTCCATGTTTCACCCATTTAATTCACCCGGGACAGCATGTGCGCACTTTAACCTTTAAAACCATGGACGCTATTACGCATTTCTACCCTTCAGGTCTGGAAAGTGGATACGTCATGTTGTTTTCATTACTTTTCCGACCATTTTCGGGCTCATAGCTGTTCTTTTCCTGGCATTTATACTAGGGCAGATGCCGTAGTAACACTTCAAGACACTTTATTTTAAAAAAAAAAAAATATTTTTATGTTTATTTTTATTTTATTTGAACGGACACTTTATCATGCCTGCCACCCAGTAGCAGAGCTACGGGAGGGGCAGAGACCCGCCCCTTTTAGTCCTGGCTAGAACTCAATCATTTTCCTTTATTGACGTCTTTTCCAATTATCATAATTGGCAACTGAATACACGGTTTCTCACCATTTGCGATTTAACAGCGATGAAATCATGGGATAAATTCAGTGCAGAAAAATAATTTACTCACTAATTGGCCAATGCTTTGTGTGTTTGAACTGGTCAGTGTTCCAATGAAACGTGGACTTTCACTCTGTATTTTGTGGTTTGATTTATTTAAAAAAAAAAAAAAAGTGGCACTCGGCAGTTAAATAGCCTAGGTTATACAAAGCGTGTGGCTCAAGCCATTTTCGTGAGAGTTGACAGGTAGGCTATGCAATTTTGAATAACGTAGATTTAAATACAGCAAATACGCATCCAGAGGAATGATTGTCATCTTCCCTGATCTTGGAGAACAAGCAGCACCTGTTAAGTGCGGAGCGCTCTCGGTGTGAACCTTTTGTTAATCATGAAGATGACTGAGAACAGTTCAGGATTTATAATTGTTTTAAACGGCTGTTTTGTGCAACCAAATTTTCTGTTCCGCCACTGTGCTGAATTTAACCCGCAATTTAATTGCTGTTGGATCTCGTGGTGAGAAACTGCGTCTTCAGTTGCCAATTACAATGATTGGAAAAGAGGTCAATAAAGGAAAATGAATCAGATCTAGCCAGGACTAAAAGGGACGTGTCTTTGGCCCCCCTGTAGCTCCGCTACTGGTTTTAAATATTGTGATGAAGATTTGTGCAAATAAAAACATAGTTCTTATGAAAGCCACAGGTGTAAGCTCTCAAATACGTTTTGATTTTTGTTTCTATCTGCTACAGAGGCTGAGATCTCAGCTTTTTACTAGACATTGACAAAGGGGTGCCGTTTTCCAGAAAACCTCAGGTTTTAGGGGTTCTTTCCAAAATTGCCCATTGGTTTTCATAGGCGTTTTTTGAATAGGCATTAGGCCTAGGGCTGGGCGATATAGCCTTTTTAAAATATCTCGATATTTTTAGCCCATGTCACGATACACGATATATATATCGACATTTTGCCCTAGTGTTGAATTGACCATATGACGCATACAATGACACCGGTATGATGATTCTATGTCCCTGCATTCTATGTCGTTATAATATTCTTGAATTACTTGTTCATACTGTATTCACATGCAAAGTTCAACAGATGTTTAAGAAAAAAGGGTGAAATCAAAACCAGCTAAGATTAATCAAACGCAATTTATTCATCTATTGCAATGCAAACAGACTTTCAGTAACTGTAAAATAAAAATAATGCCGTGTACTGTAGTATAGCCTAGTGAGCTGAAGGTGCACTGTCCTAATAAATGAAAAAAAAAAAAGATCAAACATTCAATAAACCCTGAGAAAGACATCAAAACGGTCATTTCAAAACAAAGTTCAAATTTTTCTTGTCACTGCAACATTTCAAAACAATAAACTTCAGTGCATAATGTCTCTAAGATGACATTTGAAAACACTAACTAAACATATAACTAACTGAATTAAAGGGCATATTTTTTACCATTTTAAATTCTGTGCCATAAACATAAATAATGCCACATATTTTAGTGTAGCCTAGCTCTGTAGAGCTCAAGATGCACTGTCCCCATTTTAAATAATTAAATGAAAAAAAAAATGAGCGAAACGTAAAAGTGCATTCAATAAACCCTGAAAAATAGCCATTTCAAAATGGTCTTTTCAAAACAGAAAGCTCATGTTTTCCTTGTCACTACAACATTTCAAAACAAGAAGTGCACTTCAATGCATGATATCAATGACATTTTAAAACACTAACTAAAAGTGCACATTTTTGTACCATTTTGTTCAGACTAAGTTCTGTGCCAAAAACACAAGCCTATCCACTGTGTCTGGTTTGAGAGATGCTCGGTGGCATGCGACTATATTCCCACTGGTACTAAATACCCTTTCTGATGGGGAACTGGTGGCAGGGGCACACAGATACTTTTTTGCCAGATTTTTCAGATTTGGGAACATTTGCTCATGGTCTTTCCACCACTGCAGGGGATTTGTTTCACTGTCAGCACCAACAGACTGCAAGTAGGCAGACAACTCTCTCTCAACACACTCTCTCCGTGATAGTGTCTGAGATGATGATGTTGCCTTTTTGAAGAAGCTTCCAGCGGTTTTCTTCTTTGGTGGCTCTGTTGGTGCATCATGAGGCTCAGGCTGTAGAGTGGGTGTGGCCAGCTCAGCGGTGCCCTGGACCTGGTCAGACTCAGAGAGACTTGCTTCCATCTCGGTGATGGCTCTGCTCTTGATTAGCTCCACCCTGTCCTCTGCACAGTAGGTTGTCTTGAACCTGGGGTCTACTAAGCCTGCCATGTCAAGTAGGTCATTTGTAGAAAGATCAGAAAACTTCTCCCGCAGGTAACCCAGGATGGAGTCTTTGATAGACTTGGTCAGTGGAGTGTCATCCTCCTGAGGTGCCAAGATGCTGGACTGGAAGAGATGAAGCACAGGCTTGACAAAGGACACAGTGACGTAGCTCTCACTGGATAGAGCGTCAGTGAATTCCAGGAGGGGTTTGAGAGCCTTGTGCACTGACTCAAGGACTTCCAGGTCGGACCAGGTCAGAACGAGATGGCGGGTTTTCTTGTCTGCGGCTAAGACTTGAGCAATAGCTCGCTCCTGCTCCAGCACCCGCTCAATCATCTTCTCTCGGGATCCCCACCTGGTAGGAGACTCACTGATCAGCTGGTGTGCAGGGAGATTCATCTCTTGCTGTGCTGCGGACAGGTCTCTTCTCCTCTTCCAGCTGAATGAGAAGCTGCTCACCACCTTCTTACACACAGAAACAGCACGGTCGATACGCACGTCTCTCATGCTTCTCTCTGAAGGTAAAGACAAACATTTAAAATGTTATAGGAACTGTGAAGAAATCCACTCAGTCTCAGCCTAACACCAAAATAAGTTTGGGAATTATTTCTACATAATAGATACACTGTATAAAAACCCATGGCTGCATAAGCTATGACTTTTGCACAGCACTGTATTTTCTACAGCTTTGATTTTAAACCTAAATTAATAGTTTTAAGTATGCATAAGACGAAGGGGATATTTATTGATTGCCTACCCTAATCAATCAATCAATCTCTCTCTCTCTCGCATTTTTTCCCCACCGATTTTTCCCCTCACTGTGCCCGTTTATTCAGCAAATCGTGTGTGTATGTGTGTGAGTGAGTAAGTGAGAGAGAGAGTGCAGGTGCAGTGTTGGCTATTACGTCACCGTGCGTTTTAAATGCACTCCCGTTTTCAAAGATGCATAGTAACGCAGTATATGTATTTAATTACAGTACATAAGTAGTTTTTTTTGCGGATTTGTACTTTACTCAAGGTTTTTTTTTTTTAAACAGGGATTTGGCGTGTTCGAGAAGAACAACGGAGTATCTTTGTGCAGATTTGTCTGCCAGTGGACGTGGAGCTGCATATTTATGCACGCAGTTACAATATTCTATCACTACATGGCACAATAGGATCAGTTATTGAAAATTTACAACTGGGAGAGACTGCCTGTGTGGTTTTGAATAGTGTATATTTCATTCACCTGAAAAGTGATTAAAGAGCACAAGGAGAGAACAAACAGTGGTTGCTTTGCTTATTTACATGCGTACTATGAAAAATACTTTGTACTTGCACTTTTGATGCCTAAGTTAATTTTTTCACGTAATACTTTTGATACTACCTAAGTACATTTAATGTGACTTAAGGACATTTGCTCAAGTAATTTTCGTATGGGTGACTTCATCTTTTGCCAATGTTACTTACAGTTATGTACTTAGTTATTTTTTTCCAGTACTTTATACGCATCTACCAGTTTTCTACCGTAAGTCAATGAATAATGCAGCTTTCAGAACGTTATTGTAGCAAGATCACGTAAATAATTCCAGGTTAAGCGTGCATTATTGGACCTCGGTATTTCAAAAATCCTGGCTACGGCCCTGCACATACACACACTAGAGGTGGGACAGCCGAACGAAGCCCGACGGGCCCGTCGTTAACATTGCTGGTAATGAAGTTGATTACTACTTTCCTAAACGGGGGAAACACTCACCAATTGCAAGATGCAAGCGATGACCAAAGCATTGTAGTCGTGTCCAGTTGTTCAGACCCACCGCTTTGATGATATTAGACCCGTTGTCGGTGGTGATGCACACTTGTCGCGCTTCACTTAGGTTCCACGACACGAGAGCATCTCGCAAGCCTTGTGCGATGATCTCGCCAGTGTGATCATCAGGGAGAAAGCTTGTTTGTAGGCACTTGGTTTGCAACTCCCAGTTGTCGATGTAGTGGATTGTTAAACTGAGATACGGCTCACATGTTCGGCTACTCCACATGTCCGTAGTTGTGGAAAAGTGGGTCACATTTGCTAGCTGGCTGGCTAGCTCTTCTCTGACTTTAACGTACAACTTCGGTAGAGCTTTCTCGGAAAATACTTTTCGACTGGGTAGCTGATATTTAGGGTCAAGCGTTTTGATGAGCTTTTTAAATCCTGGCTTTTCCACCGCACTGACTGGCGCCATGTCTTTTGCTATGTAGTATGTTACTGCGGACGTAATCTCCTTCTGTTTAGCACTACTTTTGTCATACGGTGTCGATCTGGATATGGATGAAGGCAGACTCATTTGCATCAGCGAGACATGCTTTGGTGCTTTACTCGGTGTGGAGCCGGCTGCCAAGCGAAGTTTAAAGCACTCTTCATATTCTTGTGGGTGGGTTTTCAAATGATGAAACAAATTTGTAGTACTGCTCCCTTTTGTAGCAACGTGTTTGCGGCATATCCTGCATATGACCGTTTCTTGTTTAAGGTCTTCTCTTTTGAAGCCAAACCATCGCCAGATCATGGATCCCGTGCTGTTTTTTTTCGGGAGCAGTTCGTCCGCCTCCATCTTCAATTTCTGTCGCGCATTGAAACAACTGACGCAACAGCCAAGAGATAGGACGAGAATTCGTGACGTAGGGTTAGAGTGCGCGTGTTTTGGCTCTCGGTGAGAGAGGGAGACGAGAATGCCTGCGGGTGCAAGCATGTGACAAACATGCATTCGAATATTCACGATATAGTAATTTACTACATCGAGCAGAGACGAACCTGAGATACATCGAGTATACTCGATGTACCGCCCAGTCCTAATTAGGCCAAATGGGTTAAAGAGAAGGTATCATGAAGGTATTATTTCTTAGTAAACTAAGTTGTTTTTCATTCATGTTCCATGCTTAAAAGAAGAAGATATCATGCCTTAAATAGTACTTTCAGTTGTTTTCATATAATTTAAAGTTTTTATTTTTTATTTAGTGGGCACAAGTGTTTTAGAAAATAAATGGAGGACAGTTATATTTGTCTTGTGGTTTTTTTTTTTTTTTGGTTGATCCGTCTTGTCTTGTCTCCTTCGTAGAAAATCTTGCTTGTGAATTTGACTTAAAACCAGCATTTGTGAAATTTCTACCAGTCTCTATCGCTCTCGCATGAGTAGTGTCAATAAGGCTTTTTAATGAATAAAAGAACATACCTTTAGGGTGAATGGAATCTGTACTGTTTGTGACATCCTCCTTCATTGAGTTTTAATGCATTTATCACAAAACGTGCTGTGGAGAAGCACAATTTTGTGAAAGGTTGGGTGTATTTGCGACTTGAAGATGATGTGGAAGGTGCTTTGATTGAACAAAATATATGATCCACAGGTACATAGCATTCATCATCAAGTCTTGGCCAGGAGAGGCTTCTTGTTGGGCCTTTGGAATGCATAAATATTATTAATGCATATTTTTTATCCAGACAAATGCCTTTGATGATTCCAACATACCAGTCACCTTCATATTTGGCAGCAACATACTGCCCAGACTTGAAGTTGATGCTCTGTACTGGGGATGTGGATGTGACTCCAAGAGTGTCAGAAGAGATTCTGTACATGCACAGTTCATTGTTTGCAACTCTAAAAGAGTGATATGACCTTGTGCCATGCACAGTTTTTAGGCCCAGAAATCTGGTTTTTAACACTTGCACAAAATTGTCTTCCTCTGCTTGTAATGTACAGTAACATAGAAGAAATGAATCCATGGTATGTTAGCCTTGGCCCATTGGTACAGCTGCAGTGGTGTTAAAATGTGTTCAGTTAATGTGGCTTGGAGGCTGGCAGCTCTAGCCAATTGCTTCACAGTTCCTCCTGTGTCGTCACAATGGCTTTTGCCATGTGAAGTGACAAAAAAATGCCACTCAGCAGTGATGCCGAAGTCACATTCATGTTTCAGTAAATTCTCGATTCTTGTAAATCTTATTCCGGGTGGCTGCACCATCACTCTAGGACATTATCAGCTGCAGATTTGGAACCAACGACTTCAGAAATGGCACAACATCACAAAGAAATGTCCCACACAAATTGCACATTATTCTCATATTAACTGGAAGAATTTTCTATGAAAGGAAACAAGACATCACTATACAGTAATTTTACGGTACATTTTGCTCTAATATCTCATCTAGAACATACCAAAGATTGGAGCCCCTATTGTTTGTCAGTACTGAGTTATAGTATGCCAAATTAGGCCCATTTTGGCCAAAACTACAACTCGAAGACCAAATATTTTCCCACTCGCATTACATCTGATTTACTTTTGTATCCTACATATGAGGAAGCTATTTAAATATTCCATATGCAACTAATTAGAGTTGTAGGTACTCATTAAAAGGATGGCGAAATCTTGTATGTAGCCCCTTAAAAACCCCTTAAAACTCCGAGAAAATTTGCCTAAAATGCCTATGAAAAGCATACCCAAAGTAAATTGAACGCTGTTCTTGAACCGTTTGGACTATATGGATGGTTATGGTCTCATTTGAAAGGAAACACTCTGAAGTTTTACCCCAAGCTAAGAGAAATACTCTACGTGCTATTGTCATTGAGTAATCCAAGCTGGAATACACTGAAGTAGAAGGTTTTTACTCTCGCCAAAATTTTTTTTTGCAAAAAGATGCCTGTAGATGAGAGCAGCTGGGACTTATTAGCTGAAAAACACAATGGGACCACAGCATGAAGCCTTACTTAGTTCCAGTTCAAATTTGATAACAATCCAACAGAAAATGAGCATTTTACACATGTTTTTCTAAGGCCATGTCTAGGCGTTTCCAAAAATGGCCATTTGGGGACTCCAAAAGGACCCTTGGATAACCATGGTCACAAACCTAGGATAAAAGGGCATAACTCTTGAACGCTTCAATGTATAGTCATAATGTTGGGTTCTAATGAAAGGTGACACTTAGAGGAATCCAATCCCATATCCAGATTCACTATCAATATTGCTGAAAAAAAGTTACTGAAGCATAAACTCAAATTTGTGCACATAAGAGTCAAAACGAGTGCCGTTATGTAAACAAATGCTTTTTTATATGAAAGGTAAACAAACAAATAACCTTTACGCAGCAAACTCACAGTAAAATATTTACAATATATGATCTATAAAAAAAAATGTAAAAGTTACTGAAGCAAAAACTCAAATGTGTGCATATAAAAGTCATAACAAGTGCTGTTATGTAAAAAATGTTTTTGATATGAAATGTAAGCAAACAAATAACCTATCCATAGCAAAATATTTACAATATATGATAAATAAAAAAATTAAAAGGTTACTGAGGCATTAACTCAAGTTTGTGCATATAAACCCCAAGGGGAGGAGATTCTGACTTAGTGCTTTTACATATATCCAAAGCAAAGGAGAGATTCCTTTGTCTTTGTCCTTGCCTGTAACGAAGACCCTATGTGGCTCATAGTAAAATGGATCCTATTTACTTACTTTGTCTCACTCTGATTTCTTACGGGGATGAAAATTAAAATTCCCACAACAACCAACGCCGGCGAAAAAATAACTTCCTTCCACCTTCGGTGACGGAGGTAATAACGCGTAATATGGTTATAATATAATCATCATAATATCAGCATCATATTATCATATCCTTTTCCCGTAATTATTTACCCAGAATTACAGAATAAGAAACAGAATCACCAACTCCGGTGAAAACATGACGTCCTTCCACCTTCCGTGACAGATGCAAATAATACGTAATAATAATAATAATAATAATAATTATAATTATAATAATAATAAAATATAAACGTAATATTATTATATAATGAAATATAAGTTATAATATGAAGCGTACTTGTCAAGAGTAATGTCATCTCCCGCGAGAAACATTTCCTCTGCTACGGAGCCATCACGGTTTTGGTCCGATATTTCTTCCCCTGAGCAATCACTTGCACGCCAAGTGCACAGCTCTGCAGCTTCTGAACTGAAAATGATTTTTTTTCGCAACCTTTTCGCAATTTTTTCTTTCAAACTCCGAAAACAACCATCAGACATTCGCTGGAAATCTCTCTCTGCCTCGCTGTGTTTTGCGTAACGCGCTGCAGGCATTACGCACAGCTGAGCCATATTCTGTCCATTCTCTTACGCGAGCGATAGGCAGCGCTAGGTTTTTCTCCACCCCAACAACCTATATATCGGCGTTTCCAGAATTTCGGTGGTATTACAATGCAGCAATCGTCGTCTCGATTGGTTGTTGGTTGCTCGGGCTACACGCAAAAAAAGGAGGCATGAGCTTCGTTTCAACACAGGCACTCGTTGGCTATAGCAGGCTGAAGACAGAGCAAGGAAGCACGTAACTGGTCGAGTAAGGTGTCAATCGAAAGGTTAGTGGAAGTGGAAATGTACTGTTTAAATCTGTATCGAAGCTACGACTACTAATGCTGCGAACTTTGTGGATAACCACCGACTCATTTCAAACGATGCAGCAGCTGTTCATGGATATTTACCGGTATAATAGTGTGTTTTGGACTAAAAACTTTACTTGGTTGGATTTACTGGAACTTCGTGGATGTAACAAGACCATGTTTGAGGGGATATGTTGAACAGGGGAAATGCCAGCTGGTGGCATTGGTGAGTTACCTCAGTTCTGTAACTGTTCGTTTGTTTGTTTGTGGTCTGACATAGGCGTTGATTAAAGCTGCTGTGATGATTATACTTTGAAATGGTTGGCATCATTCGAATCTCAAGAATCTTAGCTTTCCGACGATATGTGGCATGAGTATCTCAGTTGCATACAAGCTGTGTAAATGACGTAGTATGTTTTTAACTTCACTGACGGCCCGATTACGGGCCGTCGGAGTGGTAACGGGTTAATGATCCTGCATAATTTGCACTGTTTTTATTGAAGTTTTATGATTTTCCTACTGTCTCTATACTCATGAAGATTTATATTGTGTCACATCTATAACATTGCTGCACAACTAGCACTAATCAACTGCACTGCACTTTACAAGGGCTTGCACCCTACTTGGGCCCCCCTGGACGGGTGTTATTTATTTATTCCTCCAAGCAAGGGGACCCTGTGTAGGTACAGGCCATATCTGTATTTATTTTTATTTGACCTTGTTCTTTGTCTTGTCTGGTTTCAGTTTGTGTAGCTGTCTTGTTGTATAGAGCATTACCAAAGCAAATTCCGAACAACTGAAGTTGTATGGCAATGAAGTATTGAAACTTAAAAGGGTCAGATGGGTACTTAAAAACTGGAATTTTTCATTTGCGATTGTGTTTTCAGTTTTTGGCTGCTCCTAGGTACTTCAGGTCACCTTCTAGCAGGCCTTTTGCTGTTTTCCTGCTGTCTGGGTACAGGAGGGTCACCCCAGAAAAATATATAGAGCTGACTTGAATACTTCAGCTCCAGCAGAGATCTGAAAACTGCTCAGAAATATAGACGCTTTGGGGGTACGCCCCCCCCACCCCCACCCCTTGCAGGGGCCATAAATCACTGATTAATGATTCATGAGGGGAACCTAAAACTTTACAAAGCCTCCTTAAAATAGTTGATTTACATATGGGTGGAGTTAGAAGAAAATCTGAGATGGTCGAACTGGGACTCTTGCCTGACTTGGCATGGAATGACCCATATACATGTAGCTGTAACCCAATTGTCCCTGATGTGATGTATGTTAATTTCTTGGCTTTATTCCCAAATCAGTACATATTGTGAGATGATTCCCATGAGTGATATGTCCTGCAAATTTGCTGCCTGTAATTACCTCTGCCATGGAGGTTTTGTTTTCACCCCTGTCTGTCTGTCTGTTAACTTGGTAACTCAAGAAGTTATGAATGGTTTGACACGAAATTTGGTAGGATGATAGATGGTCGTCCAAGGATGAGTTGATTCAATTTTGGAAGTGATCCGAAACGCATTCTGGATTCTGGATCTGGAAGAATTACATTATGTCTGTTAAACGCGCACCTGTGTGATATTTCTGACCGGATAGTTCAAAAAGATATGAACTGCTTGGTGCAAAATTTAGTGGGATGATAGGTGGTCGTCCAAGGAAGAGTTGATTGAATTTTTGAAGTGACTGGAAACGGATTCTGTTACCCAAAAAAACAAATGCGTGGCGTGGCTGAGGTATGCGCTCTACCGAGTGCCCCATACTTCTAGCTGTTTTGGAGTGGATTGCAACATCAGCATCATTCCTTATTTTCTGCAACTCATACTCTCTCGCACAGGTGGATAATCCAGTGTCCATATTGACTCAAGAAATGAGTAAGCATTTTTTGCACTCTAAAGGAGAAGGAGATAAATACAAGGTGAGTTCACTGTGGAATGTTATATTGTTGTTTGCCTATTTTGTAAATTATGTAATTACATGACTGTCAGTGATATCCTTTGCACAAAAATGAACAATCCACTTTCTTGATTATATCTTAATTTTGTGAAATGGTCAGTATTCAAGTCCTTGAATTTGCTTTTTGTGAAGTTTTTCATGAAGGCCACGCAGCTGGAGCAAATGAAAGAAGATTACACGTACATTATGAGGACAAAGGCTGTCACCAGGGATAACATTGGGAAGCATGAAGAGGTACCGCGTTTTTCCTGTTCCTAATGAAACGTCATTCACAAAATGTTGTTCTACAGTCTGTCTGTCCTCTTGGCTCATAATGGTTATAATTAGGGTATTATTTGAATAAACTCTGATGCCACTGTCCAAGAATTTTTGCCTCATTAAATATGACCGTATTTAGAGCAGCATGAAAGAATAAAAACTCCCTTGGATTTTTCTCAATGCTCTACTCTTTATTACCTTTAATCAAACAGGAGTGCTGGCACCAAACTGTAGAAATTTAGTGGGCCTGAACAGCGAGTGGGTTGGGCATTCATTCAGTTTTTTATTTTTTTTATGGGCCGATAAGCTATTGTCGTGGTTTTTTTGTTCGTCATCTGTCCTCTGGAACATTTTTTTTTTTCTTTTCTTTTTTTGGCCTAATGAATTTTCCTGTAAATTTGCCATAGCTTACTAGGAAACCATATCTCCAGAAATTTTTTTTTTTTTCAGATTGTTAATTGAATCATTTTCCTCTGTGGACCATGCCAAGACCTTAAAAAAAAAAAAAAAAGGAAAAAAAAGTCTCGGTGCCATGAAACAGGAAGTTGTTCTTACTGAAACAAACACTGTCAAAACTGGTACAAGCGTCAGACACAAAATAAGAATCTAGTTCGGAAGATGTCCGCTTGCCGGTCTGAGCTTGCGCGTGGACATTGTGCTTCAGAGAGCCCCCAAACACAGAATCATGTTTGAATAATGATGTTTTCTCTCCACTCAGGAAATAACCGGTCACTCTTTATTTGAAGTGTTACTCATAAAGGCTTTATACAGCATGTATAATGCCTTCATGAATGAGACATAATGTCTTCATAAATCATACATCGGCGAATGTCATGCTTTGTAAAGGGTGAAATAACACATCCTTATTCAATATGTGATGCCATATGAGACAATATCACTTTGCTGACAATGTCACCCTTTATCGCAATTCGCCACTAGCTAAGTGACATCGTCAGTTATATCTCAGCTGGCATCACATGCTGAAGAAGGATGTGTTCATTCTTTACAAAGCATGACATTTGCCTATGTATGATTTATGAAGACATTGTCTCATTTATGAAGGCATTATACATGCTTTATAATGTATAATCCACTTCCTTCCTTCCTTATTTTAGTGTTATATAAGTATTTTACCAAGGTAATTGTAAGCAAAAAATTCCTGTCATATATGATTATGCCCATCTTGCATTTTTTATTTTTTTCGGACCCAGACCAACATTGTGGCTACTTGTGGCTAAACAATTTTTTCTGAATTTAGCCACAGTGGCTACACATTTTTCCCCTAGTGCAAGCACAGGAAAACCTGTGGGCTGAGTTAAAGAGGGCAGTTGATAAGAACAAACTTGAGAATGTGAAGGATCTTGAAAGGGTCTGCTCACAGGAATGGTTCAAAATTCCCCCAAATGTGTGTCTTACCCTTGTTGGAAATTACAGGAAAAAATCCCATGTTATCCTTGCCAGAGGTGGTTACCAGAGACTGTATAAAAAGATGGACACAGCACCCGGGTCTGAAAAGTGAGGCCGATGGAGAAATCTCAAAAATTTGCATTATATTTAATGGCCGGCAGATGGCGACGTAGGTGCTTGCAGAAAGAAGTTCAATGCTATTGAAGTCTATGAGAAAATTACCCTACTTTGCCACCTGATTAATTATTTCATTAATGATTTACCACATCATTTTATGGTATTTATCGCAAGTTTCACGTCTCCTTCAATATATCGTGATGTTCATTTTTTTTACCCCTCAGCCCTCAAGGCTGACGGGGTATTGCTATCCTTCGTGGGGTTGGGCGGGCGCGCGGGCGTCTCCAAAAACCTCGGCATCGGGCTGAGGGGTATTCCGTGCATTGCACGCCTATTTTGTAAATTATGGTAGACTAGAACAAATAGACGAGAATAAAGGATTAAGCCAGAATATGCTTTAGGGGCATGGCTATCCTCTGGTTCTCGTTCGATATGGTCAGATCCAGAGCCACGGTCTTCCCTGGATCTTCAATTCATGCTCTCATCCAATAGGAATCATATCCGGTTGCAAACTGTCAAAATGGCGCAATTCTAATTGCCAAAATCGAGACTTCCTAAATGGTATGCTGAAACTAATGGGGGATGTCACCGTTGCTTCGTCCATTTTTTCATACAGTCTATGGTGGTTTCATTCAGTACTAAATGAAGAGTGCCAATTATTATGGAACTTTTAATAAGGTATTTCACTCGTTGGCATATTTCATCTATTATAATTCGCTCTGTGTTTAGTTCTGGTGGTTGGAATTGCAACAATAGGTTAGCTTATTTCAGAGATGCACAAAGTTTCTAAATGTACTGACAGGCTTCAAAAGGTTAAAAAGCCAAATCTGTGACCATTTGTAAAGAATTTAGACCTTGATATAACTGTTATTCCGAATATCATTTGAATCTAATGTGTAATAATTCCAACCACCAGAACTAAACATTAGAGCTAGTCAGAAGTTAACCTAGTTTCTGGAGGTCAATATGGCCTTAAGTCCTGACAAGCTAAATCGTGATCATTTTGATGAAGTTCCGTCCTGATATAATGAATGTTATTCTGTATATAATTATTTGGTACTAGACTGTGATTTCAACCTCATAAACCATCAATGGTGAGTTCATGAGAGTTGACCTACTTTCCACGCTTAGTCATTTTTTTTGGGCTGGGCCGAGCAGCGGCCAGGCCCCTACAAACGCAAATGTCGCCGAATACTTGAGTGAGTGAGTGATCAAGTTCGATTGGCTGGCCGGCGGGGAAGAAGTTCAGTAATTGGTCAGCTGGCGGGGAAGAACTTCAACGATTGGTTGTCAGACTACTGGCCTGTGTATTATAAATAGGCTACATGGGTTTCGGATTGCGGCATTGACGCTTTGCAGCAGGTACGGAGTGCTCTGCTGTTGGTGGATTTCGGATTTGAAACGGAGCACCTACTTTGCTGTTGCTGGATTTTGGATTTGTTCAAGGCGTTCCGATCCGATTTCAAACCATATTGAAAATCACATAATTGGCCATCTGAAAGCTATTTATGCACATATTCAGCTGAAATTTGCTATGTAGTTAGTACGTGGCAAGATGCATCACATATCATACGTCTTTTTCCGTATTTCGAATTTTGACCTTGCTTTGACCTTCAATTTCATTTAACCCCTGTGAGTTGCACTGAAATCTTTCAAAATCATCTTCTCCGAAACTACTTGGCCAATGAAGCTAAAACTTGATAAGTGTCCTCATGGGTAGGAAGATACCTAAGTTTGTTCAAAGCGTTTCGATCCGATTTCAAATATGGCTGCTTCGGTGGCAATTTTGAAAATGACATTAATCACCATCTGAAAGCTATTTATGCATATATTCAGCTCAATTTTACTATGTAGGTAGTAGTTGGCAAGATACATGGCATATAATTCAGGTTTTAAATGTCAAGGTCACTGAAGTTAATAAACTAGTTGAAATCTTGCCTTTGGCAACTGGTCAAAAGTGGGCATGCAAGAAAGTCCCTGGCTTTTTGATGACTAGTTTGAGTTAAACTGCTTTTTACACACCCTTGAGTGGTCAGGTGAGCAACAGGGCCCGTTGCACTATTTTTGTGTCGCCTGCGAAGCATAGCGGCACATAGGAATCACTTTGTCTGGCGTCTGTCTGTCCGTCCGTCCGTCCGTCCGTCTGTCTGTCCGGTCGTCACACTTTCAGTTGGTAGTCACACTTTCACATAAGCTTCGCAGGCGACACGTGTTCACCTGAACACTCTAGTTTTAGCTTTCTTTTGGCTGCTCTGCTTAATGTCCACCGGTGCTCCATTTTTAATTTATGTACGTTTCGCGTTTGTTAAAGGATTTCACATTTTAACAGATCGACCTTATCACTCTACTTTCTCCAGTGCAAACTTTAATGGCATCCTCTATTGACCAGTTTATTAATTAATCTAAGAGGAATGTGGGCCCCCATAAAATAGGCTTTGCAAAATATTTCTCATATTCTTGGAAAAAAATCTCATTTGTCCCAGTCAAGTGATAAGGGATAACACTGAAACATACTTAACCCCTTATACCCTGTCTTTTCCCTTAAGTTTTCCCTTTAAAGGACTGAACATAAGCTAAAACAATTTTTTCCTATTGGAGGACATTGACACACAAATATTCTGTATCTGTTGGTCTCAGCGCTGCACTTAAGCTGCATTGCACTTATATTGAAAAAAATATTGAAACCCAGGGCGCCATGTTTGTATGGTCACAGCATTACTTCAAATGGAAATATCTATATCAAGTACATATTTCATTCACATTTTCCTGTTATTCACATGGACATATTTGGGATTGTCAGAAACCTTTGGATCTCCACTGGAATTTAAAATGGGCCTGAAGTTTCACAAGTTTGAATATAGCCGCTGCATTTGATGGACCTCAACTGGGGGCCTCTCGGGCTTGAAAGGTTAAAGGAGCCTATAATCCAGTGATACGCCACATAAATAATAAAACTATAAATTAATGAATTAATCAGGAAATCTCTCTCTCTCTCTCTCTCTCTCTTTCTCTCTCTCTCCATGCTGGGAGTTTGGGGGGCGTGGTTGATGAGGGCATGTGTGGAGAGTGCTTGCAAATTTTTTTTCCCTAATAATTAAAGTTTCCTCTTTTTATTCCTTTGTATCCCTTTGCATAATTTATTAATCTTATTGTAAATTGGATATTTCATACTACGGTAAGGGGCAAGTTTGGAGAGTTTTTTTTTTTTTTCCAGGGAGATGCCGTCTCTATCGATTCGACATGGGATAAGGGTTGTTCCTCCTGGGGCAAACATTACTGTTGAGGATGTGCTTTTAGCTGCTGGGGATCTTCAGCTGATCAGCACAAATTAACTTTACTGGCTCTTGTAGAAGCAAGACATCAAGGTTTTCAAATGTTAAATATTTGAAATGAAAGTGCAATAAGTGGAAACATTCACACTATCAATAAATTTTTAAGTGTCAAATATGAAATAATGGGTAAACTTCTCTAACACTACCCCTCTCCAAATAAAATACAACACTACCCCTCTCCAAATAAAATACAAAGGTCTGCTTCATCTGCAATAAAGTGCAGTAAGTGTCAACATTCACACTATCAATAAAACGATGTGCATCTGATCAGCATAAATTAAGTACATTCTTGCTCATGTAGCAGCAACAAATGAAGTTTTTCAAATGTCAAAAATTTGAAATAAAAGAAAAGTGCAATACATAATATCTTACACGCTCACACTATCAATAAAACGGTGTGCATCTGACAGTTGGTCATCGAGTATGATGAGGTTGAGCAACTTCTCAGTAATCCCTGTAGCTTTCACGTTGTCTGGTGGAAGTTTACCTTGTTTTTGGAATGACTCTAGAAGTGATTCCCGCCGGTGTTCTGACAATTTGTGCTGCCTTGTCAAAAAATGCTACCGTAATGCAAAGCAATCATTAAGTCTTTGTTTTCGATGTGATATTGCAATATGAATCAGTGTACCGTAGTAACTTTTTCGTTTGTCATCTTATTATAACATAAGCAGATGTTATGAGTTGGATAAGTTTGTTGAAAGATATATGGCCATATACGCCATTGTCATCTTTTCTCTGCGTTTTCAGGAAAACCCAGCGTGTACATGCAAATATATATACGCTAAAAGATTGAAACACGCTCCGAAAAAGACGTATATTTATGATATTTGAAGATACTTGAGATGTGAGCGAAGAAATAGAGGCCAAGATTTTAGGTTTGCCCAGGCGCAGAACTGCGAGGTAGCATATTTTCATAGGAAGCAAAAATTGGCAAAACGCTGGCTCCTTACATCTTTCTGCCCCCCGGCTAAAAAATCCTCCTGCTCTTTTATGTGGGGCTTTTTCAAATGTTGGATTAAGTTCGTTGTATTGTAGGTCGCGACGGAGCTTCCACCTCTCTGTATAACGGCTTTGCGAACAGTGCACATTGCTGTCTTGCTTTGCGGTGTTTCTAGTATAAAATATACTCTTCCAAAAAAGAAACTATACACTGTTTTTAGCATCAATTTATTATACATGAAATGTTTTGACAAATGGGGAAAACATATTGAAAAGAAAGTGTAATCAATAATTCAATATTTGTATAGTTTCTTTTTTGGAAGAGTATATTTCAATATGTTTTCCACATTTGTCAAAACATTTCATGTACACTCAACAAAAATGTAAACGCAACACTTTTGTTTTTGCTCCCATTTGTCATGAGATGGACTCAAAGATCTCAAATTCATTCCAGATGCACAATATTACCATTTCTCTCAAACATTGTTCACAAATCTGTCTAAATTTGTGATAGTGAGCACTTTTGCTTTGCTGAGACAATCCATCCCACCTCACAGGTGTGCCACATCAAGATGCTCATCAGACACCATGATTAGTGCACAGGTGTACCTTAGACTGTCCACAATAAAAGGCCACCCTGAAATGTGCAGTTTTTGCTTTATTGGGGGTCTGGGGACTCAGAACCAGTCAGTATCTGGTGTGACCACCATTTGCCTCATGCAGTGCAACACATCTTCTTCGCATAGAGTTTATCAGATTGTCAATTTTGGCCTGTGGAATGTCGTGTCTTATTACTCCGCGTCTCATTGAGTCACGCCTCCGTTCAGGAAATCCATTCCAGCTGGCAGGGAATCACTTGTGGAGTCATTTCAGCAGACAATACATTCAAGCACAGGCATGGTTCATTGATCGGAAATCTCCGCAGGTTGCTTCGGATCGGCCCCATCCCGAGAGACATGTAAAAAGTCATATATGAAGTCCATTTGCTGACCTCAACTTGACCTCTGTGACCTTGTTAAAGTTCACAATTGACATTGAATTTCCAATGACTTGTATCACTAAAACAGCTTCAGAAGTTAGAATTTAATTAAAGGCGGTCTTATAAATGGATGTTAACTTCAAGTTAGTGACCTTGGCATTGACCTACCATGATTTGAAGGTCAAACTTCATATTTAGTTCTTATAACGGATATCATCACTAGAAGATCACTTGCTGGTAAGCTACAGGACCCTTGGTCCTTTTTTTTTTTTTTTTTTAAATCCCCGCCGCATGTTTAGCGTGAAGCGGGGGGTATAGTATTCAGCTACGTCCGTCCGTCCGCCCCGAACATCGTCAGCGCGATATCTCAAGAAGGAGTCAATCTATTTCAATTCTTTTTGGTACCAACCTTCCTACTGGCAATGCGCAGACACCAGTCGGTTTTGGTGACCTAACGGTGGGGGATATAGTCACTTAAGTGACAAACTCTTGTTTATTTTATTTATTTATTTATTTTCACCGATTTACACACCTTGCCTACTTTTGACGAATGCAGTGTAAGTAGAGTCACATTATCATTTTTAGCCAGAGTCTTTGCCCAGGTATTGTGTATTCTGGTGGGGGTCTGTTGAGTCAGATATTGCCTTGTAGGAAATTGAGGATGCATGTCAAATTTTGCCTTTCAGTGTTTGGAGGATCTGAAACGGAACTATCTGGAGAAAGAAGACAAGTACAAAAGTCTGGCTTCCCTGGATGAAATGCAATCAAAGCTGGATGAGCTCCAACATCAGATGGCATGGGCATTGGTAGGCCATAATGCTGTGTCTTGGCATGTATATTCTTGTATTTGTCCATGGCAGTGTAAGTATTTGGATAATGACTCAGTTTTAACTTTGGGCCTTGTAATGTTGCTCAAAAGATTAAAAACAATTCAGACTTGCGGAGGTAAATGAATTTCAACCCTTTCTCTCCTGTTTCTTTATCCAACAACAAAGTGCGGACAGGAATACATGGATGCAGACACTGGGCTCACAATGTAATTTTTCAAAGGGCAAGTAAGGTGTTGTCAGATGTGGATAAATTCTCCACTTTTTTGCATTTTGATTTATGTTTTTTGAAAAATCCTGCTCTCATCATGCATCAAATGATCTTGTCAAAAGGGACTTGGACACCTGTTATACCTGCAAAACACTGCATGGTCCACAACTGTTTGGACAGTGGAGCGATTTTCATCATTTGGCTCTGAATACCATTACAGTGGGTTTGACGGAAAGCAATCAAAATGTGCTATAAGTTGATAGAGGGCTAAATTTTTAACCTTAAATGGATAAGCATGTGGCGGTAACAACATAAAAAAAGCTTTTTGTCTCAAACATAAATTATGACATGTAAATGTGGTTTTGTAATTGCAGAGCGTTGTGCATTAATCTGCAAGTTCATTCTTTGAAAATGAAACCTGAAATTCCATTTTCATTTCCAAAGTTAAAAAATTGAATTTTAATTGGAAATGTAACTTAAAGGGGACCTATTATCCTGATCCTTCTTTTAATACATACTAGTAATGTTATAATATTGGTTGTCCATACTCAACCTAAACATAGTTTCTAAACATACAGCACAGAGGTTTTGGCGTAATCCAAGAACGTGATTTCGTAAATGTGATTTCCTCTCTGAACAGCTCCTCCCGAGATCTTCGCGAGATCTGGGCAAAACCTGATGTCAAGTTACGCCGTCCAATTAGTACAGACCTAGCCAGAAACAATCACGGCGCTGGACCTGCCCACACCGGAAACTATTCTAGCAGGCACTAACTACGGCATATCATACTATGCCTTAGTAGCGTCTACACTTTTGGAAATACAAAAGAAGAACCGCAGATCATTTGAAGGGCAGTTTTGTCAGTATCTCTCCCTAAACTGCTTGTCAGTTTAGTTTTGGAAGCGTAAAAAACACCTATTTCTCTTCCAGAAGAGGATGCCACCAGAAATCAGTATGTAGCTTTTTTTGTTTGCTGGCAGCCAACAGCCACGGCCAAAGGGAACGTTAGCTGTTTGTGCTCAGCATTTCACCAAAGACAGCTTTGTCAATAAAGGATAATTCAACAGAGGATAAGCCTTTCAGCTGCTTCTCAAACCTGAAGCAGCTGCATCGATCAAGCGCTCGGAGCCACAAGCTGTAAGTAACGATATAACAGCAAACAGTTGAAGTGAAGCTAATGTGTTACGGATGGCTAGCAGGATCGCTAGGGATAGTTGGCGCTAATAACCAGCTTCAAACGCAGGCTTTGTGAAATATCTGAAGATAAATCCTGTATTGGTCGCTACTGTCTGTGACTCAGACACAGAAGCTGTAAGTTAGTTTTACTGCATAAGCCAACCTGACGTGATTGTGGCTGTAGCACAGTGGCTAACATAGCCAAGTTACTCTTGCTAATGTTTGTGTCCGAAATATGCGAGAGTAATATCAGGCAAAATTCTACAGGTGGTGTGTGAACATAAACCTCATTTGAAGCTAACTTTTAATACTTGTTTGTAATTTGTTCATGGTAACGGAACTTGCTGTCTGTGAAACCTGTATTGCAAGGGTTTGTCTTTGGTTGTTATGAATGCTCGGTTACCAGCTACTGCATGTTAGTTCGTGTGCCGTGCTAATTAAAAATGTTCCTGGTTAACTTATATGCAGTAATTCTGATGGGTATGCTTGTGTTCGTTCGATAAGCATCATTGTGGCAGTTTCATCATAGCCTTGCCCGATTGTAGCCGCTACCGTTAGTGATCGCTTCACTTACCCATGACCGGGATCAGCCGGATACTTCAAAAATGTCTGGGACACTGGACAAGCTCTCTGCTGCTACTGTGAAAGCAATGGGAAACGCAGAAGCTCTCCCAGTATAACAAATGATTTCTCTGCATCACCTTGACATAATTTAATTGATGTGGCTAATAAAAAGCCAAAAAATGTGGAGATTAATTAGGAAATTCTTTCCCAGAGAAGTGATCAATTCGCTTGCTCCACATAAGCAACTTGTCCACGCTAATGGAACTTAAGGTCTGCAAAACCTGTATTATGTTCATAACATAACCAAGTTCTCTCTAGCTGTCACATACTATCCATAAAGCTGCTTTCACATCGGACACGAAACAAATTTTTCGGGGCACAGATTAACCTCCATTCAAAGTCAATGCAAAGACTTGAATACGCGCTTTATGGGCACGTCAAGCTGCTTTCTCACTGGACGCAAACAAATATTCGGCGCGACGGATTACATTCAAAGTCATGACCGCTTATCAGCTACTGCTTGTTAGTTCGCGTGCTCTGTTCATTCAAAATGCTCCTGGTTATATTGTATGCAGCAATTCTGATCGGTATGCTTATGTTACTTCGGTAAGCATAAATGTGACAGTTTCATCATAACGTTGCCTGATTGTAGCTACTGCAGTTGAAGCTAACCGGAGAGGTGCAGTTAGACCAGATGTAGGTTTTGCAAAGCTTGGGGTGCGTTTTTGGGTGCTTGTGAAATGATTGCTTTACTTATCCATGACTGGAGTCTGCCTAATACTACTCCAACACCTGGGCAAGCTCTCAGATGCAACCGGTGAAAGCAATGGGGAAGTGCACCGGCTATAACGTGTTCGGTATAAAAAACAATTTCTCTGCATTGCCGTTGATTGAATATTAAATCAGCAATTGAAGATCAAATTCTTTCCTGTAAAAGTTACCGATTCGCTAGCTCTTCATAAGCAATGGTTCACGCCAAAGGAACTTGCGGTTTGTAAAGCCTGTATAATGTTCGTGACATAACCGGAGCTCACTCTAGCTCTCATGCACTGTCCATAATGCGCCCATTTTCTGCGAGCAAACACTGGTCATTCCGACGCAGTAAGTAAACCATTACCACGGGCAATTTTCCGAAAAAGGCCGTTTAGCCTGGAGCTTTCGCCCCTCCGCCATAAAGCAGCGCAGAAGCTGTTTGTTTCTCCATGCTAATGACACACGTCAGTTATGCACACGAACCAGCAAGTCCTAATACAGAGTGAAGCAGTCCATAAGCTGTTGGTCTACTTTTAGCTGTTCCTCACTGTCCATATTTCCCTCTAAACTCAGACCCACCAGATTTCTACGGTCACCGGTCTACACCTGGGTATGTCGACCCATTCTACAAATGTGTCTATATCGGGTAGATTCTAACTTTCCTTGCATCCTAGCTACAGAGTAGAAGAACCACAGTACTCCCCACTGTTGCTGTAGCAAACTGTAGCCGAAAGCAAGTTCCAGCTTGAGCTGCCAGATTTTCGCACTGATCACTATTGCCGCTGTTTATTAGGACAAGTTAATTTCAATAGATCAATATTCAAGTAGCCTTAGATTTCGGAATTTCCCCGCCGATTCTTTATCAAATGGTAGCCACGTTTCACTCTGGGGAGGCCTTGGTTTAATTGCTGTTGTGCTTTTGGCCGGGCTCAAGTGGATTAAATGGAAATGGACTGAGATTTTTTATTTGCTTTGTTTTTGTTGACTTTCCAAATACTCATTCATTGCATTTTGATTTTAGTAGTAGTTGTGGTAGTGACTATGATCGTGATGGTGGTTTAAACAGTGATGGGCTTTGTGAACTGGACTCATGTTCTGCCAGAACCTTCATTTTCGCATCAGTTTCCACCGAGCTATTTTCCAGTTCAAGTTCATCCATTCTGAATTTTAATTTGGCCTTTTCCATTTCCAGCGTATGCTTGTTCTTTAAACCTGCTGCGCGCACCAAGAGCACAGCTTTCTCCGCCTCAGCCCTGAATCGGGCTGCGGGAACTGAGGAAGTTCTGGATTTCGCTTTCGGGTTTTTTGAGCGTTTTGACGCAGTGGAAATACTGTCTTGGGGATTGATAGTCAACTGAATTTGTTAATTTTTCCATATTTCCACTTCATTCAAGAAATCATTGAACACATATTTTTGGCTCATACCAATGAATTCTCCTCCACCTCCCTTATTTGGGCACGCAAGACATTTTGAAACAACTTATGCAATTCATTAAATTCATCCAGTAACTTTTTGAATAAGACAACATTGTCATTGACTTGATCAACATTTCCTCCGAGTACCAATGAAGTTTGAATCTCGTTCATTTTGCGAGTGCAAACACCCAGTTTCCCTCTGCTCTTTCCGCATAATGATTTTAATCTGTCATCCACCTCAGCGGTATCAACAGGTGAACCATCCACATCCACATCCATTATTATTTAGTGGTCGCACAGTTTGATCAAAGACATTCATTTATATCAGAACTCCCTTTGAATTCTCCGTTTATGCAAAGCATTCGTTTAACACTCCTTTTATTTATCGGTCTTCTCAGTTCAATACATTTTTAAAACATCCCAACAACAACATTTCATCGGCGCAGCATTTCATTCATAGATTGCCTTTGTTAACGACTACTCACGGCTCGTAGGGAGGAGCGCCAAGTCCAAATACAAGTTCATTCAATGATCGCCGTTTCCCAGCCTTATTGCAGTCCACAGGAAATCATCCACTTTGAATCGAAACGATCTCTTGTCGTCCTATTCCACCGCACGTTTGACTAATATTGCAGCTTTTAAAACAATTAATGAAATAAAGCCACTGTCGATTGGGGGCTGGTGTTGCAGTCTATTGTTGATGAATACTTGCGTCTCTTCTTGTTTTCAAACAAAATAGTGAGATAGTTACGTCAGTCAAACAATATTCATTCAGCATTACTCTCTCACGTAACAAACTTAAAATTTTCACTATTAAAAAAAAAAGAGCCTGCGCGGTCTACAAACTGTGTCGCTTCCCCGTCTCACCTTCTTTTTTTTTCCTCTCAGGGTGTCACCTATTACACTAATCACCCATTCCACACAGGTGCTCTGCACCCACAAATCATTCAATGAATGGGGGGAGGTGGCCTCTAATCAATCCATCACCCAATTCATTCTCAAATACTCGATTTTCTAAAGCAGGCAATAAAATCAAAGTCAACACTATTAATGTGAAAATGGAAAATGCCTCTAACAGGCTAGCCAGCGCATAAACACGATTTTCTCCATTTAGGTAATAAATTTGCTTTTCTACGATAAGTTACCCATAAAAAGTTTTACCGTAGCCTTTTGCATGAATATTGCTGCAAAACGGGGCATTGCGCGTGCTGCTTACAAATAATTCTGTGTCAAGTTTCTTGTCTGTGACGTAGTCCATCAGAAATTTCAGCCGCTAAGTAATTCCAGAGTCTCTCCACCATGACGGCGTCTAATCAGCATCTGCAGCGATGCGTTGCCGACGATGCTCGGGACTGTTACTGTGGTAATGGTTGTTGCCACTGATAAAGAATTTTTGCCCTGCGGGCATACAGCCTCATGCCTCCCGCTCATATCATATGGGCAGATTTCCCATATTTATAAGGAAGTATGTGTGCAGGACTAGGAAAAGGGGTCACTTGGGATTTTTTCCATTCTGAGATTACGTGGTATCTCAGTGATATTGATTTCCCAGTACTACTGTACTGTCAATTTACAACACTTTGCTGTGCACCAATTCACCCAATTTTTTTTCTCCACGTGAAAGGCTTGGTTCACTGTTTGATTTTGTTGGAAAATCTCAATTTTCATAAAATGACCCAAGTGACCCCTTTTCCTAGTCCTGCACACATATCGAGGGTTTGGAGCACAATGTTTATATGTCCATTTTAGAGGCTTTGAGAAAAAATGATTTTTCTCCCCCCGGCATATAATGCGGGGGGATATAGCGATCAGTGTGTCAGTCTCTCCGTCTGTCCATCCGTCTGTAATAAAATTGTTTCCGGACCAGAACTCGAAAACTATACCACTTACAAACACCAAATTTGGTTTGGAGCTTCTCCTTATGGTCTAGTTGTGCCTTTTGGGGGTTTCAGTCCATCCGTCTGTCCACACAACCTGTAGGTTACACAACCTACAGCCAGGGGGATCCGCCATTGCCAGATGGCTCTTGTTAGGTATGCAAATGTTCTATTAAATTAGGTACATGAGTTGCATCATTTTTAATTCAGTCACACTTTTTACTGCATGGTTCAGAAGTATACTGAACATGTGAGTTTTCCTAAGTGTGACACTGCGACATCATAGCCAAAATTGACATGTCTCTATGCTCCAACAATTCTAGCACCTGATGTGACATAACACAATGGTGATGGATTGAAGTCAAGTTTGTTTGATGAGTCTGTAGTACTATTCATGTTTATTCATCAAAATATCAATGTTTAATTCATATCAGCAGATTTTGTTGGACATATTACAAAATCAAAATGTGAATTCTGTTAAAAACTGAGGCGCATGGACAGATAATTATTGCGCTCCAAGAATTAGCTGATCGAAATGTGTGACAGGAGGTAAAAATCTCAAAATCACAAAATTTAGACATCGTGCTCCAAACCCTCGATATGTTGAATGCTAATAATGACTGAAAAATGACTTCTAGAGAAGCAGATGATGGAGTTCTCACTGAAAAACTGTCATGTGCCCCTGATACATAATTACTTGGTTTTTGTCCATCATTTTGATTATTGATATTTTACAGTTTTTGGATTAAAAAACCAAGGTAAGTCATATTGCTATGGATGCTGACAAAAAAAAGTCTTTTATAAATATTGCTGATATATATATATATATATATATATATATATATATATATATATATATATATATATATATATATATATATAAAAAAATTGATTCCCACCGTTATTTCAGAATGGGATTTTTTATTAGCCCCCGCCGCTCGCGGAACAGGAGCCATGGTATCGGGCTCGGTGCGTGCGTGCATCCGTCAACACATTTCGCTTCTTCAAATGAAGAAGGCCTTCAAATGACCTGCCTAAAGGTGACCTTGGCCTATTTTTTTTCTAGGTCACTGGCCTAAAAAATATCACCAAAAAAAAGTTGCTTCAAAATCCACACAGGTCACTCTCATTTTAACCTCTATTTTCTTTGTGCTGAGTTGGATGAAATTGTTTTTTAGAAAAAGTTAATTTGCTTTCATGTTTTTTCTGAAGGTTTCTGAAATTGGAAAAGATGTTAAGCAGATGAAGGAGCGAATCGTTGGAGAAGAGAAGATGACCATCAAATATGACCAGAAAGTAGAAGAATGGAAGGTGAATTTTTGTGTGACGCCCAGTGTCTCATTCTTACTCGACTGTACTGTTGGCAGGAGTGTCCGTGCTCAGTATGCTTTCAATCAGCTGGCTCTGTGTGCGGAAGTAAAGCGTAAACGCAGTGGACTGTCTTTTCCTGGTATTCTGCAAGATGCTATGCTTGCGAAAAAGCAATGGCTTTATCATCTTGCTAGAAGCATTTGATATTCTTTTAACTGCAGTCATATATAAGACTTGAAATCTTAACCATGTGAATGACGTGGATTGTGTCCTATATGCAATGGTCAGTCCTCACCAAACTTGATCTGTCAGCCACAGGCCAGGTCACTAAAACGCACCGAATTTAGCGTAAATCTGTCCGTAGGTACTGCTATAGCAAACAAATGGTCATAACTCCAAAACCATTTGTCCGATCAACTGAAATTTTGCAAAATTCATGTTAGTCAAGATTGCTGTGTAAATCTGTAAGAACAAATTGATCAATTAAACAACGTGGCCAACATCATCCAATAACTTTTATTAGGTGAGCACTACTGCTTCACAGCAAGAAGGTTGTGGGTTCAAATCCGGCCTGGGGCCTTTCTGTGTGGAGTTTGAATATAAATATGTTGTGATGTTGCACTTGAGAAGCTAATTGGCCACTGTCAGAGCAACATACAGTTCTCAAAATGAGACATTGGAACCAGAGAGCGAATTAATATGGAATTTTAAAACACTTTGATAAACACTTCGACGACTGATTACTTGATGTATATTATATGGAAGTTGTTCATGTTTGTTAGAGAGCGCCCATCATGTAAAAATATCTAGCAAAGCAAGACAACCTGTCAGATAAAATGCTTTGTTGTCATGTCACGTCACGGCATGAGTCTGAGGACTTACGGGTGCCGATTTAAACCACTCACTGTGCACCCCCTATTGCGCGCCTGATGTTCACTCATTCATTCATTCGTTAAGAGTTAAATGGAGCGTTCATACATATATCACCAAAATTGCTACATTTAACCCACCAATTCACATTCTTATTTGTGATTTTCAATTACACAAACCTCCAACAGTTATTGAATATTTTGATCGTTTGCCATTGCAAAATGTTAACAGTTGATTTTGGCCATCAGTTGTTTGCAACGGGACGTCAGTACATAGGCTATAGGCCTGTATGTTTTGCCGATATTCTGATGAGTGTGCTCACACATCAATGATAAGAAAATCATATAGAACATACTGACGTCCATTAAATAGACAAAATGCAACAGTAACTTATGCCCCATTTCTACTACATGGTACTGGCTCTACCCGCTTTTTTGGCGTACCGGCCCTATGGGCCGATAAGCTATTGTCGTGGTGTGGCGTCCGTCGTCCGCATCATTTTTAATCTTGTTTTTGGCTTGATGAATTTTTGTGTAAATTTGCAATAACATACTACTAGACCATATATCTAGTCGTCTTTTCTTGGATTTTGGATTGAATCATTTTAGTACATTTTATGGGCCCTTGAATTATTGGCTCCAAAGTTAAAGATAGGACTGAGAAATTTTAAAAAATTATTTCTCAAAAACTGCGTTATAAATTTTTTTCTAAATCCGGCAATCAACTTACCTTGGCACCATCAGTGCAAATGCCATTTTGATTGAATCGACGGAAGTGGGTACATTGGGGGCGCGGTACTATGAATATGCAAGATGGCCTGTGGAGGCCAAATGGTTGCAGATAGAGATTAAGTTTGCATTATTCACATATAGGAAGTCATATATGACCTATATTTTGGCAGTATTAAATTTGACCACAGATGACTTTGAAAGGTCAAACTTGAGGTCAGGGAATATATTAACAAATTAAAAGATATGACTTGAAATTTCAGAAAATTACTTCTCAAAAACTGTCAGAACTTTTTTCTAAATCTGGCAATCAACTCACCTTGATACACTTTATGTACAGAGCGAGTGTCATTTTGATTGAATCGACGGAAGTGGGTCTTGTGGGGCCACTGTACTTTAACATTGGGTCTTATGGAGAATGCGCCAAATCGCCTGTGGAAGTTTAATGGTTGCAGATTGAGATTAAGTTTGTATTTCTGATATGTAGGAAGTAATATGTGACGTATATTTTGGCTGTGTTAAAGTTGACCTCGGATGACCCTGAAAGGTCAAACTTGAGGTCAAGCAAAATGTTACAATTTTCAAAGGTTTCTAGGCTTAAAAATATTGAAGATTGGGAACATAGGTGCATTGAACACCTAAAGGAAATCATGTATGAACTTTCATTTGGTGGCCTTGAGCTTGACCTTTGGCAACCTTCGAAACTCAAACTTCACATAGTGAAATTTCAATGACTGCGATCACCAAAACTATTACAGATAGAGCTTAGGTTTGTATTGCGGGCATATAGGAAGTCATGGATGAAATTTCATTTGACGGCATTGAACTTGACCTTCATTGACCTTGAATGCCCAAACTTCACTGTGAAATTTCAATGACTTATATCAGCAAAATGGTTACAGATTAAGCGTAGATTTGTACTGGTGACTTTTTGGAAGTCATGTACGAACAATCATTTGGTGACCTTCATATCGACCTTCGAGATCTAACTTGACCTAGAGAAAATTCAACGACTATTGTCACTGAAAAGGTCACTGATGGAGCCTAGGTTTGTGTTACTGACATAGGTAGTCACATATGAACTTTCATTTGGTGACATTCAGCTTGCCTGTTGATGACATTTGAAGGTCAAACTTGACATAATACAATTACGATGACTTGTATGGCTAAAACGGTCACAGATGGGGAGTCTAGGTTTGTATTAGAGACATATCGGAAGTCATATATGAACTTTCATTTGGTGACCTTCGTATTGACCTTCAAAGGTCAAATGTGACCTAGTGAAAATTCAATGACTTGTATCATTAAAATGGTTACAGGTGGAGCCTAAGTTTGTGTTACTGACATCTAAGAAGTCGCATATTAGCTTTAATTTGGTGACATTCAACTTGACTGTCAGTGACCTTTTGAGGGTCAACCTCCACAATGAAATTACAATGACTTGTATCTCCAAAATGGTCACAGATTGAGCCAAGCTTTCTAAAGAGACATTTAGAAAGTCATATATGAAGTCAATTTGCATATATGAAGTCAAACTTGACATTCTGTGACCTTTTAAGTTCACATTTGACATTAAATACATATTGACATATTTTAATGACTTGTATCAACAAAACTGCTTCAGAGCTTAGGATTGTATTACAGAAGGTCTTTCAATGTATGTGAACTTTTGTTTAGTGACCATGACATTACTTTTCATTGATTTAAATGTCAAACTTGACATGAAAGTTTCATAACTTGTATCATGGCTGTAAGATTGTTTGCCAGTAAGCTACATGACCCTTGGTCCTATTTTTATTATATATTACATATTTCTCAGAAAAGCCATTTAGATGTTTTCATAAACTGTTGTGCATTGTTTAGGTTCTAGATCTCCCAGGCCTTGGTTTTACTGCACTGAACAACGCGCTTCAATGATTTTGTGAACCACAAAGCATTCAACATTGTTGTATGCCAGGGGTAGGGAACCTTCTTCAGGAAGAGCCACTGTGGGTGCAGGCTTTCATACCAACCAAGCTGCTACACATCAAAATTCTACTAATCAAACTGAGCTGTGGGCAAATTTGCCTATACCCTGCAAAACCTCCTTTCAGGGCATGGCCTTTATTGATATAAAGAGCTGTAACTCCTTAATGCTATGTCCTGTAATCACCAAAGTTGAAGTCAAACATCGACAGGCCATGCAACTTCTTCACACCGGATTTGGTTTGAATTCATTTATAGGTGGTGCTATTGCAAACTAACGGTCACAACTCTTGAAGCATTGTATGAATAACTTTAAATTTTGCATGCGTCATGATGATGAAACAAATGTCTGTTTGATTGTTTTTCTGTCTAGTTTCTTTGAAAGAGGAAATGTACCCTCTGGCGCAAATGTTCAAGTTCATCCCAACTAACAGGTCAAGTGAAAAAAGATTATTGCGCAGTAGTTCTGGAGTTTGGCACTCTAATCTGAAAGTTCTATCGTAACCTCAACATTTTTAAAAAATGTGGCAAACAGCACATCGGTCGCATGCAAATGATTTTTAGCCTTTAAAAATTGTGGTCATAGGATGATCCGTCGGAGGTGAAATGCGCCGGCCTAGCATCCAGTGGGATGCCGGGAAAGGCTTTCAACTGCGTTTCCAATTTGCCTTTTGAGCCTGTTGCCACTGTTCTATTGGAGTGTATGCTCTGATTGCTTTGCTTTAGCAGGATAAAGCCGACATAAACTGGCCACCATGACATTCACTGACTGTTCTGTTCCTCTGGCTAAGGTGAGGACATTAAAATTCTGCTCCTCATGATGAAGTGGACTGGCACTGACCACACTCTCGCATCAGCAGTTGGACATGGTTTGCTGTATTACTCGGGACTAAAGTGGACACTTATCTTCTACTGGCAAATAGGACACTGACTGCACTTACTGAAAGACTAAAAAGGACTACTCTGTTTACAGTGGCTAAGGTGTACCTTTGCTGACTACTGTGCCCCATAGGCTAAAGTGGACATGCTCTGTCTGCTCCTTTATTCAGACTATTGTTGACACTTTGACCTCTTTGCTCTACTGAATGAAGTGGATGCACTAGGATTACTTTGCTTGAAAATTGGCAACGCTGTGACAGCTTTGTTATTCAGACTGTAGTGTACACACTTAGCAGGAGTGAGCGGACATTCTAACCTCTTTGTTATTCAGACTCAAGTGGACAATTTGTGACTCAAAGTGGGCTGCTCTCTTCAGCAGGTCATAGCGGACACTCTCAGACTACTCTCTTCCACAGACTAAAGTTGAGGAGGCCGAGCAGAAGTACAAGGTGATCTTTGAAAAGCTGGAGAGCATCTCTGAGCGTTTGCAGCAGCTGGGGCCACAGTGCACAGAGCGAAGGAACAAGGTCCAGGAATTCAGCAAAAAATACAAAACAGCAGAGGTAAAGTTGACAACTAACTCCAGTCTAATTTTACCTAGTACTTCAGAGATGACAAATCCTAGTTCTGTAACACACGGAGTGTGCTGTTTTTTTTTTTTTTTTTTTTGGTTGGGTTCAATTTATTTATTTATAGCACCTAATTGTGTTGTGAGCTCCTCTTTCTGTGGGCTGTCAACTGAAAAAAGTTAAAGGACATGCATATTTAGTTTGAATGGGTCAATATCTTGGTCTGCGAAGAAAGGACTGAGCATTTGAGCATTGGGGGCTTGATCTGGATGATGCTGCGGTATTAATACAGGATCGGTTGTCAGTCATGATATCTTTGACAATGGGTGAAATCATCTTTATAATGTGGTGCGGGGTCAGTATTTTTTCCATTTGAAGATATTTTTCTGGAATGTACTTCTGTATTAAATTGTTGCAGGTAATGGTGCAGGAATTCAGAATATTTTTATGAACATCGCTGGAGTGATATTGGGTTACCCTTGTCCGCACGTACATACAGGGTCGATCATTTCAATAGGGGGTATTCTTTATCTGCTTCTTCTCAAAAAGTGGTCAACAGAATTCATTGAACTTAAACATGTGCTTTGTAGGCACCCAAAAGGTGATCATCTCATATTTTTTCTCTGAATTTTTACACATTTTGGCGATTTCTCAGGTGTTTGAACTTGAGTAAATTTTGTCAAATCACCCAAATGGAGTGGCATCTGTGCGCTACACACACAAATTTTATATTTTGTAGACCTTAACCTTCCTCTGTTAGCATTTATCAACGACGTGCCTGAAGGGTCATTCCATATGAACTCAACCAAACTACAAGAATCTTCCATGGTCACTGACTCAGATTTGTCTTAGATTTATTACAGTAGTACCTCTATATTCACAATGAGCTCATTTTAGGCTCCTGCACAAAGGGGTTGCCAAGACATGCCCCCCAAAAATTGGGGGCCATGCCCCAAGCAAATCGTGAACGTTAATTTATTTGGATTTTGAGGCCAGTATCTTTGGAACAAATCACAGTAATGGGCTGAAAATTGCTAGTCAGGGTAATTTTGGTCCAGGCTTTCTGAATTTCTTCTCAAAATGTGTCTATCTCTCTTCATTTTCAAGACATTGACCTCTAAAATATTGAACTTTTTGTTGGTGGAAATCAAAATTTCGGTTTTCAAGGGCACCCTATGGGGCCAGGGTCCCTTAGAGAGGATAAATTGTGCTGGATTCCTTCTAATTGAGGACAGGTCTGACCAGAAAATTGACTGCACTCAAGGCATACGAGTGGAGTTTAGGAGTCCCAACTGCAAAAGTTACTTTTTTTTTTTTTTTTTGCCAATTTTGGATCGGCAAGTTCACCATGTGGGCAGTTACCCATGGTAATGAAACCTTTTCAACATAAATATAGATATATTGACTTTATTTGTTCAAAGCTGTTTTCTCATCTCCTTCACTATTTAATTACTGTATTGACCCGAATATAAGACGACCCTGAATATAAGACGACTCCTCTTTTCAAGACCCTTATTTGGAAAAATACTTTTTATTTGAACTAAATTTCAAAAAACATTTCATTGTTTTTCTCGCACATTTCAACATCTTTGGTGTTTATCATGGGGGAGAAAATCATAAAATCATCCATAGCCCTGCAAATAGGAAAAGCGCAGAATGCACTTCACGGTTATATGCCATGAAAACAGTGCAATAAAACGGGCTTAGGCCTACTGGCCTAACTTGTGCAATAAACGGCGCTCATTCGCTTGACAAACACTGTCAGAAAAGTCTGCAAAATGTAAGAGCATTAACATCCAAAAACACTATGAACAGTTTTTTTCCAAATTCATTCTGAATGACGTTGATTTAAATACAGCAAATACGCGTCCAGATGAATGATTGTTGTCCCACAACAACAAGAACAAGGAACACCTGTTAACTGTGGAGTGCTCTCGGAGGGAACCTTCTGTTAATTATGAAAATGAGTGAGAACAGGTCAGGACTAATAATTGTTTTAAACGGAGGTTTTGTACAGGGGCGAAGCTAGAACCGGGAATTGGGGTGGCACAGACACGTCCCTTTATGACAATTAGGATAGTCCTGGCTAGTTCTCAATTATTTTTCTTTATTGACGCGTTTTCCAATTATCGTAATAGGCAACTGAAGACACGGTTTCTCATGCGATCTAACAGCGATGAAGTCATGGGGTAAATTCCGTAAAACAGAATTGGGGTGGACGTAACATCTGTTTTAAAGAATTATTCGTCTTGACCTGTTCGCAGTCATTTTCATGATTAACAAAATGTTCACTCCGAGAGCGCTCCGCACTGAACAGGTGCTGCTTGTTCTCCCCGATTAGGTAAGACGACAATCATTCAGCTGGAAACGTTTGCTTAATTTTTCGGTTGCCAATTACGATAATTACGTTGCACTCTGTCAAACATCTTTTTCCTGCCCTCACGTTGTTCGTTCTCTAAGCTTCGTTTACAACCGTAAGTTTAAATTTCACATCATAACTTCTCCTCTGATTTTTATTCACCTTACCGATTTTGGAAGCACTTTTTTCAAGTGGATCTTTGTGCCTTGGCTGCATCTTTCTGTCATTAAGTAGCTCATGCAAATGAAAGCTAACACACCCACTCCAGCCGACTTGTTTACAGGATCACGCTAGGGTCACACTGCTCTAAACACTGACAGAGAGAAAAGCGCTCATATGGCACCACATATTGTTTTACACGGGTAACTCCTTAGACCCCGAATATAAGACGAGGTGTCATTTTCAGGCATTTTTCAAGGAAAAAAATATCGTCTTATATTCGGATCAATACGGTATGTTATCAAATATATTAGGGCTGCACCGATTCAGGAATCACGATTATTGAAAGCGCAATAAAAGTAACTGCCACTATGAGGCAGACAGACAAGCTTGCTTATTACCTTTTCCATGACACATACCTAATGCGGTCAGGGCCGCATGAAAGAACCATGTGCCCCGGGGCTACCACTTTTTCAAGGACAACACCCCCCCCCGCATCATCGCCGTGCCAAGTACCATCACAATTACAGTACTGACCTGTCCGATCTGCGCAACATCAGCCCTGCTTACTTTCTATGCAATAATGCATCAACAATCACTTGTAACTGCAGTTTCAATTCATGGCTATTATAGCATAAAATACTTTTATCATAGAGTGGCTTACCTATATTCAATAAAATTATACAGAAATTGCGTCACCAAAAAGAATAAAGACCTGCTAACAGTAGGACAATATACATCTCTCTGACATGTAACTCACACATTTGTGCACTCATACACGCAAACAAACACACTCTACAACAGCTGAGAATAAGCGTCCTGTTGAGTAATTCTGAACGGCCACAATGAAAGGGAGCATAAATTTACGAAAACTCAAATACAACACATACAGCTTTCCTGCATCATTTTATCTACTCACAACTATTGTAAAATGCAAAAAAAACGCCACTTTGTACATTTTTTTAACCACCATTGCGAGAAGATATTTGACAAGGCGGTTGACGTTCTGAATTCAGCTCTTAGCAACACGCTGTAGCAAAGTGTTAAGCATGCTTGCACATCAGCATTAATCAGCTTTTCACCAAAGAGGTTTTTCTGCTAACAGCGATATATCCTCGTCGCCGATCAGCGATGGAGATAGATGCCTGCTCTGCCAACAGGCTCCAACTGTTTTGCACAGTGGTTGACAAACTGTTTGTGCCCAAGGCACACCACAGGCCTTGGGCACTACCAATCTACTGTAGTAGATCAACTGTAGTAGATCAAACTTAGTATCACATCGGATTACTCCATCTGACGGTAAATTCCATCACAACGCAACTCGCCGAGGAAGGGCCGTGTAAAAATACAATCACATTTCCATATTTGAATTATAATGCTCAACAGTAAAAAGCAGATGAAAATCACTAAATCACAAACTTTGCGGTTTGCGGTGAAACTCTTCAGCTGCAGTGGACTGGAACAGGCTTATCTAAAACCAGATCCTACATTTTCTTATGTTTTCATTGTACAAAAAGATACCTACCTACCAAACGCCTAGCTTGCTATCTATCTTGTGTCAGCACCAGCTGTATGTGGTTCATTGACTGGCCTCTGGCTGTAGCGCTGTTCGTTGGTGAACAATTCGCTTGAGTTGGGAGAGGAAGAGAGGAAGTCTGTGGTATTGAAACGGAGAATTTATTCTTGTCTAAACGGGTTTTTCTGAACATAATTTGTGTGTTAAGACTCAAAAAAAAATATAGATTAGACGATTTGCTCCCGAGGTATAACCTTTGTCGCTGTAGGGACAGGGAGAATCTTCCCCCTGTGTTCTTTTCCCTTTTTTCCCCCTGTAACAACTCGGTGAGCAAACAGCCGAATTAAGTTGCTAATCTGGTCAAAAAAGGCGATGGGGGTTTCAGTCTCCTGGGAGCAAAGAAAAGTAAGGTAAAGTAAAATAAATTTAAACGCTTAATTTAGAGAATAAATTGAATGCTAAATAATTGTCCAACTGAGTGAATTGTGTTATGACTTGGAAAAATCACAACAAAGAAAACTGACAAGTACAACTAAAACAAATTTATTCCAAAAAAAAAGTTGCACAAAAAAATGATCCACTACTTAATTCCTAATAACACTCTGCCACTATTTAACTGTTGCCAAAACAAAACTCTGGTCTGCTCTCTTCTGCTGTCTGCTCTCTTTGTTGTCTGTCTCTGCTGTGCTTAAAATCACAGCCTTTTTATAGTCTAGCAACCTTCCAGAAAGATCCACAGGATTCTAGGGAAATCCCGCCCCCTCCAAGCAGGAAAGTGCCAGAAGCTTCGAGAAATTAGTAGACTTTTCTTAATGATTTTACAAGTACGCCACCAGATGGTGCCAATGAACAAAATAAATATAGCTGACCAGCAGGGCAGCAAAACAGCATGTAACAAATCTTCATTTACAAATGGAATATAAAATGCTGTACAAAAATTGATCATTCATAACACCTCCCCTCTTTAAGAAAAGAAAGGTTTGCTAAAAGCTTTCTTTTGTTAAAATTAACACAGTTTTATAATCAGAACAATCTTGAACTTTACACAAACGTATTATTGATCATGATAACAATCATATACATAACCAGTGCAAGTCTCACAATCAAATAGAAAAGTAAAATTACATTTTTCACAATCAAAAAAAAGAAATAAAATTACATGCGGGAAAGTGTATCTGGGATTACATTATCTTTTCCCTTGATGTGAGAAATATCCAAATCATACTCTTGCAAAAGTAAACTCCATCTCAGTAATCTTTGATTCTTGTTTCTGATCTTGTGCAAGAATGTGAGGGGATTGTGATCACTGAAGACCTTGATGGAAGTAGCTGAACAAGTCAAATCGACTTCAAAATGTTGTAAAGCCAAAACAAGTGCCAAACATTCTTTTTCAATTGTAGAGTAGTTTTTCTGATGTTTATCAAACTTTTTGGAAAAGTAACAAACAGGATGATCTACTCCATCAGTGTCTTCTTGCAGTAAAACTGCACCTGCACCAATGTCACTGGCATCAACTGCCAACTTGAACTCCTTTTTGAAATTGGGAGATAAGAGAACTGGTGCATTTTTGAGAATCGCTTTCAGCTGGTCAAATGAATTTTGACATTTTTCATCCCAAACAAATTTTGCATTTTTCTTCAGTAAATTTGTCAAAGGTTCGGAGATGATAGAGAAATTTTTACAGAATTTTCTGTAGCAGCCAGCCATCCCTAGAAATCTCATGAGCTGTCTTTTAGTTGTTGGCTCAGGAAATTCAGTGATAACTTAGACTTTTGCATCAACTGGTTTGACTTGACCAGGTTCATTTTCTAAGGGGCAGTCACAATGTTCTTTGGAATTTTCCAGTTCAACTGTATTTACCACATTGACTGGCTTTTGCTGAGTGTCTCTATCAATGTATTCTTTCAACATGTTGATGTGACACATTTGTTTTTGTTTCCTCCTTCCAGGAGTTGAAATTATGTAATTTAGATCACTGACCTTTCTGAGGACAGTGTAAGGGCCGAAATATCGGGCTCTTAGAGGGTTTCCAGGAACTGGCAAAAGTGCAAGAACTTTGTCACCAGTTTTAAAACTTCTATCTTTTGAATGAAGGTCATTTCTGGCTTTCATTTTGCCCTGAGCTTCTTTGAGATTAGACTTAGCAAAGTCACAGGCTTTAGAGAGACGATTACGGAAGTCAGAGACATACTGAAGCAAGTTCATTGGGACATCATCTTCGGCCAGAAACTTTTCCTTCAGAAGCTTCAAAGGTCCACGGACTGTATGCCCAAAAACGAGTTCAAAAGGACTGAACCCAAGAGACTCCTGAACAGCTTCACGGGCAGCAAACAGAAGAAGATGGACACCTTCATCCCAATCTTTCTCTGTGTCCAGGCAGTAGGTCCTTATGTTCTTCAGGGTTTGATGGAACCTCTCCAAAGCACCTTGACTCTCAGGATGGTAAGCTGATGACCTGTATTGTTTAATACCAAGGTCATGCATAACTTGTTGAAATATGCCAGACATGAAATTTGATCCTTGATCAGACTGAATAGACTTAGGAAGACCAACTAAGCAGAAAAACTTAGTTAGAGCCTTGATGATAGTCTTCGCCTTGATATTACGAAGTGGAATTGCCTCAGGAAACCGAGTGGAAGCACACATGATAGTCAGTAAGTACTCACAACCAGACCTAGTCTTCGGCAATGGTCCAACACAGTCAATGATGATCCGACTGAAAGGTTCTTCAAAAGCGGGAATGGGCTTAAGTCGAGCCTTTGGAATATTCTGGTTCGGCTTCCCATCCATTTGACAAGTATGACAGGATTTGCAGTACTCCTGCACATCAGACCTCATAGAAGGCCAGAAGAAATGATTCCTGACACGTTGAAGGGTCTTCTTGATTCCCAAATGACCTGACATAGGATTGTCATGGGCCAGATTAAGAGTTTCTTGATGGTACGGCTTTGGAAGAACAATTTGATGGGTGATCATCCACTCTTCATCTGCAGGAACATCGGGTGGACGCCACTTTCTCATAAGCACACCATTTTTGTAGTAAAAACAGACAGGAACTTGAGTAGCCTCTTGTTCACTTGCAGCCTGTGGTAGAAGATGCGCTAGATCACGAGCTTGTTGTTGCTCATGAATAAGTTGTTTACGAGACAAAATGTCATTAGAATGACCTGACAAGGACAAGTCTGAAGATTTCCCAGACATCTCAGGACTGGAAGGTTCCTGATGAAAAGACTGCCCAATGAAGGTGTCAGCCAGGTTAAAGTCCAGATCAGCATCATCTTGAATAGCCTTTTTGGCCATAGAACGAGTAACTGCACATGAAGGATAGAGGTCTGGAATTTCCTCCTCTATAGAGTCAGATTCTTGATGAATCAAAGGAGTGTCAGTTACAATAGGGTAGGGCACAACCTTATCCCCAGCAAGATCATTACCAAGAAGCAAATGAATGCCTTTGAAAGGAAGAGAAGACCTAACACCAACAGTAACAGGCCCAGAGACCAAGTCTGATTTGAGATGAACATTATGGAGAGGTACACTTGTAAAACCACATTCTACTCCTTGAATAAGGACATTAGCCTGAGTAGACGATTTGTCCGAGAAAGGCAGAATATCTGCAAGAATAAGAGATTGGGAAGACCCAGTATCCCTTAGAATTCGAACAGGAGCAGATGAGGAAAAATCATGTGAAAGTGAGACAGAACCATCAGTGATGAATGGCTCAAAACCCTCCATAACCGGATCAGACACAGAAGGTAGAAGATCAGGTGAACTGACCATTGATACAAGAGATTCTCTCTTTGTCAAAGCAGTTGGCTTGGTTTCTTCTCGTTGTTGTTTTTTCTTGAGAGCATAACACTCAGAAATAAGGTGACCTTGCTTTTTGCAGTAATGGCAAGACACAGAGGGTAAAAAATCAGAGGATTGCTTCTCACTGGAAGGTTTCCTTTCAGAAGTGGCCTTAGAATCATTAGAAGTGTTATTAGAAGAAGTCTTGGACTGAAACTTGCTTTGAAATTTAGAAAAAGTGGATTTTTGCACAAAAGAAGACTTGTGAGTCAATGCATAACTATCAGCTAGCGTAGAAACATCTTGCAAAGTAATGGCTTGTTTTTCTTCAAGGAAAGTCTTAATATCAGGCTGGACACACCTTTTGAATTCCTCAACCAGAATAAGTTGCCTCATTCTATCAAAATCTTTTTCAACATTCATGGAATTACACCACTGATCAAACAACTGTTCCTTTAACCTGCCAAATTCAACATGAGTTTGACTGGCTTCCTTGCAAGAATTCCTAAATTTTTGCCTGTAAGCCTCAGGGACTAATTCATAACCCTTCAGAATGGCAGATTTGACAAAATCATAATCAGCACACTGTTGGACAGATAACTGGTTATAGATTTTTCTAGCTTTACCAGTAAGAACACTTTGTAACATCATTGTCCAATGCTCTTTTGGCCATTTCAAATTTTCAGCAATTTTTTCAAAATGGGTAAAGTATTGGTCAACATCATTTTCTAAGAAAGGAGGAACAAGTCTGATATGTTTAACCACATCAAAATGATCAGAAAGTCCAAATGATTTTGGAACAGTACCTGCTTCTATTCTCTTCATTTCCAATTCGTACTGCATTCTTTTTTCTTCTAGTTCTTTCTCCAATCTTCTTTCTTCCATTTCTTTCTCCAACCTTCTTTCCTCCATTTCTCTTTCCTTCTCCCTCTCCAACCTTCTCTCTTCCAGCTCTAGTTGTTTTTGGCGCAGCTGGAATTCAAGCCTTTGCAGCTCCGTTGCAGGCACTTCCACAGCTTTAATTAATTCTGCTGCTTCTTCCCCAAAGATATCTTCATCGATGAAGTGTTGCACCAAAATGTTGATTATTTCTTGTTTCTTCATTGATGACTTCACATCAGATAATCCAAGGGTTGAGGCTATTTGTAGCAAGTCCTTCTTCTTTGCCAACAAAATTAATTCCTGGGTTGGAGTTTTCAAAAAACTTTCCACATCAAAAGTCATGATTGCTGGTTTTTAAACTAGTCAAAAGATTTAAAATAATAATCTTCGGTGAATCCAATCTCGGTGGAACCTCCAATTTGTTATAACTTGGAAAAATCACAACAAAGAAAACTGGCAAGTACAACTAAAACAAATTTATTCCAAAAAAAAAGTACAAAAAAATGATCCACTACTTAATTCCTAATAACACTCTGCCACTATTTAACTGTTGCCAAAACAAAACTCTGGTCTGCTCTCTTCTGCTGTCTGCTCTCTTTGTTGTCTGTCTCTGCTGTGCTTAAAATCACAGCCTTTTTATAGTCTAGCAACCTTCCAGAAAGATCCACTGGATTCTAGGGAAATCCCGCCCCCTTCAAGCAGGAAAGTGCCAGAAGCTTCGAGAAATTACTAGACTTTTCTTAATGATTTTACAAGTACGCCACCAGATGGTGCCAATGAACAAAATAAATATAGCTGACCAGCAGGGCAGCAAAACAGCATGTAACAAATCTTCATTTACAAATGGAATATAAAATGCTGTACAAAAATTGATCATACATAACAATTGTGTGATATACAAAGTAAAACAGTTTTAAAGGACTGTGGTACTGTCACCTGGTTTTTCAGTAACTTAGTTGATTTAGCAAACAAACCCTTGAAAGTTCTCAACACCAAGAATATAATCCAATTACCTGGATATCTAACTATAACCCGGCTTGGTTTCAAACTTGGTGGCTTGCCTTTCATACAGTCTTCTAGCCAATAATTATTGACGTTCACCGGGGTTTTTTTTAGTCCCCTTTGTTCTCTATCCTGACTCTATCCTCTATCTATCAATGAAAGGGAACCAGGGCTTTACTCTTTTCCCGGTACCCTTGGTTGTATTTACGGCTAGCTAGCTAGATAAGTACTGCTGCATTTTTGGCTGGGGATCTGAGATTTAG
Source organism: Gymnothorax reevesii (assembly GCA_029721435.1). Lineage (NCBI taxonomy): Eukaryota > Metazoa > Chordata > Actinopteri > Anguilliformes > Muraenidae > Gymnothorax > Gymnothorax reevesii. The sequence continues at coordinate 61,421,826 of CM056576.1, forward strand.
TTTAAGTTACTAGGGCAGCAGTCATTTGACTCGCCCGTTCGCTTAGGTTGGAATTTAAAAGTTAAGTTTTTATTGGATTGCTCCGCCTCTTCCAGTTTCTCCTGGGCGTTGGAGCCAGTGTGCTTTTATCTGGGTTCTCAGCTAAGCCCTGTGATATTGTTAGTTTAGTATATTAATAGTACTGGGACTAGATAAACTCAAACCAGCTTATGAGGAGTGCTAATTACATATAGAGTTTGGCTCAATTTGATACTTCATTTCTGTTAACTGAAACTAAGCCCCTTTTAAAAGAGGCTTATAATCCATTTACATATGTCCCCATGGTTTCTATTGTGACTGCTGCTTAGGGCTGCTTAGGTTAGTAAATTAATAAATTGTGGTTCCTCAGCTGCTGTCTTTGCATTAGTAAATTTCTTTTATCTAGATTGAGTGAGGTCATTAGGTAGGGGGTTCAAAATGTGGCCAAAACTATGTGACGGTTGCAGGATGATCGCACTTTTGGAAAGAGATTTCTAGGGTGGGTTTGTCTGCCACTGGTGCCAGCTAATTGAGCATCTGGAGAGCAAGATCCTTGATCTTCAGTGCCAGTTGGCGGCACAACATAGTTCGCAATCAGGAGAGTTCATAGAGGAACTAAGTAGTATGTCGTTTAGAGAAATGGTGTGTACGCCAAAGCAGGGTGGTACTGGGATCCCAGAGCAGGCAGGGAGAGAAAGTTGGGTGACTGTTGGTCGACAGCGCAGGAAAGGGCATGCACGCCGTACAGTGACGGCTCCTCCAGTGGTTGAGGTGTCCAACAGATTCCAGCCCTTGCAGGAACTCGACTTGGCCCCTGACCCTGAGAGTGAGGGGACTGATGAGCAGCAGGGCACCCTGTTGGCCTCTACCCCTCAGAAAAGAGATTTAGTGATAGTGGGGGACTCAATACTTAGAGGAATAGATAGCTTAGTCTGTTCGCGTGACAAGGAGTCTTACGATGTGTTGCCTGCCTGGTGCCCAGGTAGGAGACCTCCTGGAGCGTGTGAACAAGCTCCTGGCCAGAGCAGGGAGGGATCCAGTTATGGTCCATGTTGGGACAAATGACATGGGTAAGGGTAGGTTTGAGGTTCTGCAAGGCAAATTTGTGGAATTAGCTGAGAAGCTTAGGAGCAGATCCTCAACGGTATTGTTCTCCGGGATTCTACCGGTACCACGTGCAAGCAGAGGAAAGCAGAATTTTATGTGGAGGTTTAACACGTAGCTACGAACCTGGTGTAGGAAAGAGGGGTATAGGTTTATGGGGCACTGGAACTTTTTCTGGGACAGGGGTGACCTGTTCAAGCCTGACGGGCTGCACCTGAACTGGAGGGGTACCTTTGCACTGGGGCAGCGTATGGTGAGGGTAGTACAGGATTATTTAAACTAGGGACTTGGGAGGCAGGGAGGTTAGTGAGTGTTACACATGGGGAAATGCAGACTGCCCCGATGGAGGCTGACGGCGTTACATGCACTACTGATAATATACTTTTAAAGCAAGAAAGCGTAGTGGGGGCCTTGAAGCAGCGGCCGCATGGGAAATAAAGGGGAAGGAGCATTAGTAATAACCTGAAATGTTTTTACTTAAATACAAGAAGCATAAAAAATAAATTTCCTTAGCTTGAGGCTGTTATAATTAGTGAGGGCCATGACATAGTTGGGATTACAGAGACATGGCTAAGTGAAGAGGATGGAGATGAATATAACATAGAAGGTTATAAGCTCTTTAGGAAGGATAGATGTTATAGGCGAGGAGGGGGCGTATCAATCTATGTGAACGAAAACATAAATGTACAGGAAATTCCCGAAATTGAACATTCCTTGCCCTGTGAAGATATCTGTGTCAGGCTCATTGGCAAACAGGAGACAGGTTTAAACATAGGTGTATGCTAGCAACCACCAGCTTTGAACAGTACAGTCAATGAAATGCTTTTTTGGAGGATTACGCAAGCTTGTAGAGGTGGAGGGACTATTATTATGGGAGACTTAAATTATTCTGGTATCAATTGGGAAAAGGTGAAAGGACAGGGTCGGGGGGAGGAAGAATTTCTAGATGTCATAAATGATAATTTCTTGGTGCAGTATGTTAATAAACCTACAAGAGGGAAGGCAATTTTAGACTTGGTGCTCTGTAATGATACTGATAGAATTAGCAATGTTGAGGCACTGGAGCCACTTGGGACAGGTGATCACTCTGCTGTTAATTTTGATGTTTCATGGGAAGTTGAAAAGGTATATTCAAAAACAAACATTTTCAATTTTAGGCGAGCAAACTTTGACAGGATGCGCTCATATCTAAGTGAAATAAAATGGGAGACACTCCTGGACTGTGAGTCCGTAAATGAGATGTGGGAAAGATTTAAGGGGGTTTTACTTGAATCGCAATGCGGATTCATTCCAAAGGTGACCTAAAGTTAGCTGAAAAAGCAGAATCTTCTGTGGATGACCAAAAGTATTCGTAGGATTTTGAGGGAAAGAGGAATCTTCATAAGATTTACATAAAGAATAACCGTGAGAATACTAAGGCTGAATACTGTAAAATGCGGCCTAAGATCAAAAAAGAGCTGAGGAATGCTAGAAGACTGTATGTAAGACAAATTGCAGAGGGGGCAAAAACTAACCCTAAGCGCTTCTTTCAGTACTGTAGCAGACAAAGGAAAGTTAAAGAGCAGGTTAAGTGCATAAAGAATTAAAACGGATCGCTGCTATATAACAAGGATATTGCAGATGCCTAAAACAGTTACTTTGTTGAGAATTTTACCTCAGAGGGGGTCTTTGGCTAGAGGGCATGTTAAATGCTCAAGATTATTTAGCAGAAATTGAGGTCCGGGATAACGAAGTACTAGACAAGCTGCATAAACTAAAGGCAGATAAGGCGGCAGGTCCTGATGGCTTATATCCTAGAGTGCTCAGGGAAGTTGGTGAGATCATCTTTAAGTTGCTATCCACCATCTTCAGACGGTCTTTAGAAACTGGAGAAATAACAAATGATTGGAAACAGAGAAATATTATACCAAAATATAAGAAAGGGGACTGTACAGAGCCAGGAAATTACAGGCCAGTCAGTTTAACTTGCATTGCGTGCAAAATATTGGAATCTATCATAAAAGATGAGCTGGACTTATTTCTTAAACGTAACAGTATCTTGAGGGATAGCCAACATGGTTTTTGTAAGGGAAGGTCATGCCTGACAAACCTTCTGGAATTTTTGAAGAGGCCACCAGGACTTATGACCAGAGCAGGGCTTATGACATCATGTACTTGGATTTTCAGAAAGCATTCGATACAGTTCCGCATAAGAGACTAATTTTTAAATTGAGCTCCATTGGAGTTACTGGAGGTACTCTGGAGTGGATTCAAAACTGGTTATAGGACAGAACACAAAGAGTGGTGGTCAGTGGCATCTCATCTGAGCTAGGTATGGTGGGGAGTGGCGTTCCCCAGGGATCGGTGTTGGGGCCCCTGCTGTTCCTCATCTGCATTAACCCCTTTCTGCAGATGTAGACGCTTGCGTATATAGATATGCAAATTTAAGCACTTAGTACTCGACCCCGAGATGGCACGCCCGGATCAGCTATTGAGTATTCACAAGCAGGCAGAGCTGAAACGCGATTTAGAGTATGGAGAAGTTCCCTCCAATCCCTGTTTTTCAGAAGTAGCATGAATTAAACTTTTCAGCTCAGCCTGATGTGCAAACTTGTCAATATCCTTGCCCATAGTATCGATCCAGTAGTTAAAAAAAAATTATCACTTGCGACAGAAAAAAACTTAGTACTCAGGAGCAACCATTTTAGCTACAGTGAGCCAACAGTATTCCAATTAGTGGTTAAAAAATACGTTTTGTGAAGCAAAAAATCCGACATAGAATCAATACTATCACATTCTACTGTCAATTATAGTCATCACACACAAAATATGCGTAGTTCCCTCCCATGGATTAACGCGTATATTCCTCCATTGAGAAATTCAGCGCTCCCTTCTATCCACCCAAGTACTGGTGTCGATAGCCAGTCACTTAATTATATACTCAGATGCATCTGCGTAACTCTACAGTCATAGTTCACGCCCTCGTGAAGCTTCCCCGGTAACGATGTATTGATGGACTCGTTTCTTATCCAATTCCCGAGCTTTTAAACTTTCCTCAATAACTGAAATACATTGATTGGACAATAAGAATAGGATACAAAGCTAAGCGTAAAAGTAAGGTCGGTTGTGTTCTTCGAATGTTGGCCACGGTTGTGCAGCTGATGCGATAATGATGCGATATCAAAGAAACAAAGACATTCAAAACCGGCCTGAAGTGTTCAGTTTTATTTACGAGATGCATGTTGTATGGACGCGGGCAATGGGAATTATTCCGAATGAAACAGTACTGGAGGGTTCCTTCTACCCGATACATCTGTCTCGGAAGGAGGGCATCAATGAAGAAAACGGGTTATACTTCTACACTGTTTGCATTTTGCTCAAAATGGCTTTTTGCTGTAGAATTTATACCGCGTTTAAATACATTGAATGCCGAGGTTTTTGTTTCTCCAAATGCATACAGCCCATGCACGTCGGTAGATCCCTCGGTACGTTCATTAGACCATTTTGTTGAATATGGAGGCTTATGTCGTTTGATTTTACCTGAAAGTGACATTTCTGTTCTGTTAAAATAAGGTGTATTTCGGAATTCAGATATTACGGAGTTATTGAGTTTTTACCCTTATAAGGTGTAAGGTTATGAGCTCGGATGTGAGAGCAGTTAGCTTTTCATTGCAGCGTGAATGTTATTGCTGTTTAATCAGCACTTTATTTAATGATTGGAGGACTTCGAAGAAAATTGGACAATATTGTTAATTTTATTTTGGATAAAAGACATGTTTTGTGTTTGGAGAGGTTACTGGTGACCAATGATGTTCAACTGCTCTGATATTGATAAATTCATGCTAAACTCAATCAGAAAATCATTATTTCATGCCCCAAAAGTTAATTTGTGTTAAATATATAATTAATGTATGATTTGACAGTGAACCAAATTGACGGTGAACCACCTGGATAGCTGTCTAATTTAGCTCATAGCAAGTGGGTAATCTAGAATGTAATGTTCAAGATGAATTGCACTTGTGGTCAAGAAGTTTATGATCCCAGAAATGTATAGATTTAAGCCCCAACAGTTTTTCATTTGTCAGTATTATTTGTTTTGCCATTTCAATGGTGAATTCTCATGAAGATTTTTTATGTTTGCAGTCCCTTTTCTCCACCAAAATCATAAAAATTAACTGACATACAATGGGAGTCTAAATGCTTCAAGTGTCTAGACTCAATTGAGCCAAAGTTTTTCTGTCTGTGAAGCTGCAATCTTGAATTATAAAGCCTTAAATCAGGTAACACCTAAAAAGCCAGATTTGGCTTCTGCGCAAAGGGGTTAATGACCTTGATAGTAATATTGAGAGCAGATTGGTTAAATTTACAGATGATATTAAATTGGGGGGTTTGGCAAATAGTTTAGAGTCCACCAAAGTGATTCAGGATGATTTGGATAGAATCCAGAATTGGGCAGAAATGTGGCAAGTGCAAAGTTGTACCTGTAGGTCATTTGCCGCAAATTTGTTGCATTTTTTATGAGATAATTGAAGAAGATTAATTTAAAATAAAGTAACTCATCGCACATGATTTTATTTACTTTTGAGCGTCTAAACAGTGACGGTGGAAAACATTTTAAGCGTATTGAATGTTACAAGTAAATTGTGAACGCATTCATTCTCATCGCGGCGGAATGCAAAATTAGAAATAATCTTGCAAACACATTAGGGCAAATCTGTCGCATTTCAAGTGAGGTCTTAGTCTGCGCACCTGACAAATTCGTTGACATTTCTTTTTATTTAGATCTACATGACTACCTTCCATCTGATACTTATCTGATTCTTTGAACATTGGACATTAAAATACCTATTTTCTTCTGTTTTACATAATAATTATTTTGACATTCAATTAAAGTTTTTATTTTTTTTATGGCAAATTAACAATAGCAAATTAATGCTTATTTTTTCAACTGAAATGTATTTTGTTTTGGATAGACTTGGGTCATGCACAGGGAAAGGTGCCACTGTCTTTTTTACATATATCTTGTAAAAAAAAAAAAAAAAAAAAGGCCTAACATTTAACATGAAAATGTGAAACAAATAAATAGCCATTTCTGAAAAGCAATTGAGTTTTATTATTGTAACCATTTTTAAAAAAATCCTATTGATATATAATTATTTCGAACCAATGTAAAATAATCAATTATGAGGATACCTTCACTTAGTGCCAAAGTTATTTATAAGTTTGTTTTTGTCAAAAGGAGTTAATCATCCTGTCTGCAATTTTGCTTTATTTTTGTTCAGTGCATGTGACGCTTATTTTGGATAGGTCTACTTTTAATAAATTTTGTAATTTCATTCAGATTTGTTTTATTTGTGAGAAGTATTCAAGTTTTATACGGTGACACTTTGCAAAACACTCTTAGAAGATTTATTTTAGAAAAGACCTGAAATATGCTTTAAATGCCACCATTTTTGCTTATTTTTAAAAAAAATTTCAAGGGAGAGGCTCCCCAATCTATGCAATGGGAGTACGCACCCTCCAATATCCTCCCCCCGACAACTATATGTTGTTGGGATCGGGGTCATCATTTCCATTTCCAGAATTTCCTTTTTTTTTAAAAAAAAATCACTGCTCACATCCCTGAACATAAATTATCTTGAAGAAGGAGGAGATATTTACCAGTAAGATTGACTCCAGTAACCAAGCAATATGTCAAGAGATAGCAGCTGTAGACTTTTCCGATGGTATTTTAACTAAATTTAACCAATAAAAATGTTTACTATTGAATTGCATTTTAAATGCAGGACTTTTTAATTAAGTTATATCTCAACATGACGCTATTAACATAAAATTACTTAAACATTTTTTTCCTAACAATCATTAGGGCACAACGCTACTACATAGTATAAACTGGCATGTTTGGGTTGCTGCCTCTGCATGAGTCATTTAAAATTTAAATTACTTAATAATTCAACTACCAATTTGTAGACTGACAGACTTGGGCAGTGAGGTTCTGGAGGTGAAATCCCAATGACATTCAGTGAGTGGGATTACGATTATCAGATATAATGTTGTAAACATCAACGGCAGATTGACCATGATCTAGGAGACTGTAAAACAATGATATCAGCTCCTGTAGAAACTACAAGCCCGCATGAAATCGACCTTGTTTGGGGGAAAAAAAAAGATTGATTCATTTCACGGAGAAGTACTACATTACCCACAATCATACGCTCTTACCTTGGAAACATCAAATAAACCCGCGAATGTCTTTGTCAACTTGTGAGTTAGGTCAGTAAGGACCGAAGCACTGGCGATGTCACTAAATACAAACCATATGAAACACTAAATATACTCACAACACAAACTAAAATACAAGATATATTAAACAAGCAGCTTAACTATTGATGCTGCAGTGATATGGCATGGATTCGCATCTCAATCTCTCTTCTGTCTCTCTTCGCACCTGTGCTTTTACACTTCAGTTTTCATTCACTGCACAGACCAAGTTTCACGTCCTTCAAGTACAGTTGCTGTTTTTCTTGGGGCTTTTCCTGGGGCTCGCCCAGGTTGCAGAGCCTTGAGAAACATTGCTGCTCCCTTGATGTAAGGGGTCCCTATTGTATATCTGTGCACGCGTGTCCGTGTCTGCATATCTGATCGGTTAATCAAAGCATTCGAGTTGGACGCTGGTTAGACGTGTTGTGGGGAAAAAATGTTTTGTTTCTAAGTAGTATTCTGAATTTATTAATTTGGCGAATTGAATTCAGGGTACATAACATGAAGACACTGTGTTTTTTCAACGACTTTTAACTTGTCGGGTGGGGCAAGCAAATTGCTCTTCCACTTGTTCGACAATAAAATCTACTTGTCCCTGAAAAGGGTTAATGTCGAGCCCTGATTAAAGGTAAGTTTATTATACTGTTAATTAGACTTCTAAAGCAGTTTTATTACTGGAAGCATTTCAAATGGCCACTGATGTTTGTTCAACATCGCAATCAGTAGGTGTCATAGAAAAAACAATAGGCAGGCTCATCTGTCTGCCACATAGTGGTAGTTAATTTTATTGCGCTTCAAGCAATTGCGATGAATTTCTTGCCCAGCCCTTGTCAAGCTTAGACAAGAAAGCTTCATTCCTGAACTGTTGGAAGCACCGAATCATCTGGAATGTCACTGGTTGCTGTAGTGTTGACATTTTCCTTCAGTGGAGTAAGAGACCTAACCCAGACCATGACCTCAGACAATGTGTTCACATATCTTTTGCTGTATTGCTTAGATGAGGATTGATTGAATATTTGACCTGAATCTTGTAGGCCAATTTACATCGGATCAAGACCAATCGAAGAGACCTGGAGAAGGATCAGGAACAGCTCACAAAGAGGATCAATGAACTGAAGCAGAGGTACAATTGCTCATAATAATACGGTCTTGCTACTTCCTCATCACTGAAAGATTGCATTCTTGAGCGTTGTCTTTTGCCACTATCGTAAGTGTCCACAACTGATTATTGTTTTCTTTCCCAAGTGTTCTTCAGATTTAAGTGGAGGTGGAACTCGTGTTTTTGTGAGAAAGAGGTCATATCAGGTTCTTAGATTTTATCAATATACTGCTAATAACTTCCACTCCACCTAGATGAGTCTTAACTCATCAATACTGTGGATGTTAAAAAATCAAAGCGCCATGTTAAGAGTTGAGTTGGGCCTGATTTTGTTCGCATATTCACTTTGAAAGGCTGATCCCAGACCCTGTATTTGCGCTTTTAAAAACCAAGAATTTATATGTTGGATAGGTAACTGCACAAGATCTGAGTAACTTTGCTTAAATATTCGGCGAACTCTGTGATCTTGTTCTGGGAGTCCAGAAGTTCCCTTGGCCTCTGTAAACCTATTTTTATTTTTATTTTTATTTATTTATTTAACCTTTATTTAACCAGGAAAATCCCTTGAGATTCAAAATCTCTTTTTCGAGGGAGACCTGGCCAAGACAGCTCACCATTTCACTTAAAATTACAAAGGTGTAAACAACAGGAGTGACAAAATACAATAAGTTAACAAAATACAAACCTACGGACAACAACTGCACACCTCATTTATATACAATCTTAGCCTATGCTTAAACACACCCAAGGAGACTAAATTGTTCAACTGTAGAGTATTTTGGAGGTTATTCCATGACCAAGGAGCAAAATAGGAAAAGGCACTTTTGCCAAGAACTGAGGAAATCCGAGGTACCTGGTAAAGTAACCTTTTTGTGGAACGAAGCTGATAGTGGTTGCTGAGTGGGGTCAAAAGTCTACTGAGGTAAGGAGGTAATTTACCCAATATGGCCTTATATATAAAAATAAACCAATGACGCCGTCTCCTTAAGCTTAAAGAAGGCCATGAAACAAGATTATAGAGTTTACAGTGGTGTGTGCGGTATTGTGAGTTTGTTATGAAGCGTAGTGCACTATGATACATACAATCCAGACTGCGTAAAGAAAGGGAGGATGCGTTCATGTAAATAATGTCACCATAATCTAAAACATTCAGAAAGGTGGCTTGTACAATTCTTTTCCGAGCCTCAAAGTCAAAACAAGCTTTGTTACGATAATAGAAACCTAATCTAACTTTTAGTTTCTTTACAAGCCTGTCACTGTGTTCTTTAAATGAAAGCTTTTCATCAATCCAAATACCCAAGTACTTGTAGTATGATACTCTTTCAATAATATCCCCTCCCAATGTTTGAATACTAAGAGTCAGTTGTGACTGAGACTGCATTCTAGAAAACATCATACATTTAGTTTTTTTGGCATTCAAGACGAGCTCCAAGTCATGCAATGAGTCCTGCACCTGAGTGAAGGCAGACTGAAGCTGAGTCACTGCCTGCCTTAATGAGGGGGCAGATGAATAGAGTACCGTATCATCTGCATAGAGGTGTACTTTACAGTTATTTAAATTTTTACATATATCGATAATAAAAACCGAAAATAAAAGGGGAGCTAAAATTGAGCCTTGAGGGACACCTTTTGTGACCTCCATCAGGCTTGATAAGTGACCATGTACAGAAACACATTGGGTCCTATTCATTAGGTAATTCCTGAACCAATTTATGGCTGTTTCACCTACACCAATACAACTGAGGCGGTTTAGCAAAAGTTGGTGGTCAACAGAGTCAAATGCATTTGATGAAAAACATTTCGAATATTCCCTGCAGCATCAGCCAGGCCAAGACTACAGTCACCCAGGAACGGATGGAGAGGATCGACCAGCTGCAGCGGGAGCTTGAAAACCTGAGCCACCAAGACTCCACACTTAACCAGCAAATTAACCAGTTTCAGCAGGTGGTGGCCAGATGCCGGGAAGAGCGAGACAAATTGCAGTGAGTGTGAATGTGTTCTCTTGGATTACATGCATTTGAATCAGGTGCAGTTGCATTAACGCCACGTTCCATTCCTGTTCAATAACACACTGAGACATGAAGCACATCCTCTCCTTATTGCAAGGCTGAACAGTGTGACATATAGGTGCATCCATGCAAAAGGGTTGAAAAGTGTGAAAAAGGCACTTAATATGCCCCTTGGTAATCAACTTTTAGGTTTAATTACAACCGCAATTCCAAAATATACTGATGGACTTGAAAAACGTATCATTCTGACTAGACAGAAATGGTATAGTTGGGTTAGGGGAACTTTAATTAGCTGATTACATAATTGATATGCAGTTGTCTTTGAGTAAGGAGACAACACAGTGCGTGAGGTCATGACTTTGTTAGTTTTTGTGGAGCAGGATTTGAGGAATTTGTGATGTAACCTCGTCCGGCTTCACTGATCACAGTTGCAATGATTTCAAATGCCTTTAAACAATCCTTGAGTCCATTAAGGCCAGAACCCTAGAGCATTTTTTCAAAGACACTGTGTGCCATGCCTCACCTTTCCAGACCCCAACGTGATCAAGTCATTGGGCTGTGGTTCCAAAATCGATGCAATCCCAAAATTGCATCGCCCAGTATTTTGGGGTGATCTCTGACCTTGTGGCTCGTTGCCAGGAAACTGGAAGCACCAATGATCGACCCCGACCTGGTCAGCCTAGGGTCACGATCCCAGCCGAGGACAATCAGATCCGCCTCGTCCACCTGAGAGATTGGTTTCGAACCTGTACCAGGATGGCTCAGGAGACCCCAGGAATCCACAGACTAAGGATCAGCAGAAGAACAGTGAGTCGCTGACTCGCAGAGCGAGGAATCAGAGCCCACAGGACGTGTCGGAATGCAGCTTGATGCACGGCGCAGGGCTACTAGGCTTTGCTTAGCTGGAGAATATGGTCAGAGACAAGTCCCCAACAATTCTGGGGGAATGCGGTCTTCAGTGATGAGTCCAGATTTTGTCTGTATCGACTTGATTGAAGACAGAGGGTCTACGCGAGATATGCGGCCCTCTGCATTGCTGAGACAGATCGCTTTGGAGGAGGCGCGGTGATGGTCTGGGGTGCCATTCGGTATGGCTGGAGGTCCGACCTAGTCATAATCAATGGAAATCTTATTGCAGCCCACTACTGTGACCTTGTCATCAGACAGCACGTCGTGCCTTACATCACAGATCACCCTGAGGTCACGTTCACGCAAGACACCGCACAACCTCACTTAGCTCCTGGCCCAGAATGGTCTGCGAGTCATGGAATGGCCACCTTTCTGCCCTGACATGAAGTGCATCAAGCATGTTTGGGATCTGTTGCATCGGCGCCCAGGACGAGGGCGGAGCTCCAGGAAGCCCTTCTCCAGGAGTGGTTGGCAATTCCCCAGCAACAGCTCAACAGAATGGTGCTGTCCATGCAAAGACAAGTGATGGCTTTGTTGCAGGCACCTGGTGGTCACACTCGGTATTGAGATTGGAGTTTATCTTTGTTGTTTGTTGATTTTTTTGTAAAACTTGTCATTTTTGATTGTCTCCCGGAGGGGAGACATATAGCGTTTGTGACAATACCTGTGCGCCGTGATCGTTATCGTGATCATTATCGTGCGCCGTACTAAACGACGTCACAAGCTTTTTAGGAACATTTACGAAGATATCATTACGAAACTTTTCATACACACACATCTGGTCCTGAGGTAGAGTTGCTATTGAATTTCGGCCAAATCGGGGAGAAAAAATATGGCCGCAATGGCGGCCATCTTGAATTTTGGTTGCATCGCCCTACCACACAACGTCACACACTTTTTATGAACACTTATGAAGATCATTCCGAAACTTTTCATACACACTTATCTGGTCCTGAGGTAGGTTGCTATTTTCAGAAAAAAGTTCTTTGAGAAAAAATTGGGACTTTGTTGTAATGGTCGCTCTACCTTATAAATAATTAGTTATTCAATTTCATATGGCTAGCACAATTATTGTTCCAATGAAGGCTAGAAGCAGAATGTACTAATTTTTTTTTACAATAGTTCTTTGTTGATGTTTTGCATAAATATAACCTGATCACATGAAAATATAACTTGCAAAAATGTATCATGACTTTAATTATACTTTAATATGTCCATCTCACCACTCCTATTTAATGCAGCCTGTGTGTAATGATATTCTTTCATAATAAATACACATATTTATTCATTTTTATATTAAGTTGTCATCTAAAATTAGTATTCACGATGTACAACATATTGGGCCACTGGACATTAATCAGGCTCCTCGAGGGAAACGAAACGTTATGATAACGAGTGCAGCATGCAATTTTTGTTCCAGAGATGGATATATCAATGAAGCACAGGTGTGGATCTATTCCATTAAAGATTAAAATAATATAGTAACAATTTGATGCTAAAAGAAACAGGTATTATGATCCGAGTGGCGTACAATATTGTAAACAAATCACAGAGATTACTGACCCATACACTTGGTCATTTCTTCACATTATTGTAAGCCTCTCCCTCCAGGAGCCCGATTAACGTCCAGTGCCCCAATATGTTGTACATCATGGTATTTGAGAGAGAGAAAGAGAGAGAGAGACGGTGAGAGATGCACGCACACCACACCACACCATGCAAGCGTTATTTGGATCTATGGTACAACGGACTTCTGCCATCATGTTTCATGTGCCATTCCAGTCATACAGCGAAAACCATTCGGTGAGTTTGTACGAAATTTGGCATGAATATTCCAGAGCCATATACCTTTAGATGTTTTACTGGCATCACTAAGATGCCGTCGCAGCTTTGGCATATCCATTGCAGTTAAACATTCAAAATGAACATTCATTTCAGAGTGGCCTTTTATTGTGGGCTGTATAAGGTACACCTGTGCACTAATCATGGTGTCTGATGAGCATCTTGATGTGGCACACCTGTGAGGTGGGATGGATTTGTGAACAATAATTGAGAGAAATGGTAATATCTGGTAATATTGTGTATCTGGAATGAATTTTAGATCTTTGAGTCCATCTCATGACAAATGGGAGCAAAACAAAAGTGTTGTGTCTATATTTTTGTTGAGTGTAATATATATATATACACACACACACCATTTTTCACATTTACAAGTACAGCATTATCTAGATGGGCAATGGACATGCCCATGGGGTTTTGCCCAATTTCATCTGACAGCTGTGCTCCGGGGGACACCGGTCGCGGGCGACCGACTGGACTGCGTCTAGTTGATTTTTTTGTCGTTCTTTTTTTGTTGATGTTATCTGATATTTTGTCAAAGTTGTTATTGGTAAAGTCAATAAATGGTTACAAATTTCAATCAGAGTTTGGCTACAATTCTGGTTTTAAGTCCTTAAAGTCCATCAGTGTAGTTGGGACAAAGTGTAAATTGTGAATAAAATAAAAATGCTATGACTTTCAAATCACACCGGCCAGTATTTTATTCACAATAGAACAGAGATAACATAGCAAATGTTGAAACTGAGAAATTTTACAATTTTATCCACAAAATGAGCTCATCTCAAATTTGATGACCGCTACAAGTCTCAAAAAAGCTGGGACCTGATGATGACACCTTCAAAGCCTTTGCAATTTGACGTTGAGGAACACTGTTTTTAAAGTATTCCACAATTTTTTAAGCAAGGTTGGAGAGTCTCTGGCTTTACTTCTGAGAGACTCAGCCTCTCTAAGACATCCCTTTTATAGCCAATGATGTTATACACCTGAAGGCAGTTTACTTAATTACTTGCTTCATGGTCTTTCAGCTGATCCTCTTATATAGTAATTGCTTTCTCAGCCCATTTTTGCCTGTGTCCCAACTTTTTTGAGACCTGATGCAGGTTCGAAAATTTGAAAGAAGCTCATTTTGTGGATAAAATGTGAAATGTCCCAGTTTCAACATTTGAAATGTTATCAATGTTCTATTGTAAATAAAATATTGGCTCATGTGATCTGAAAGTCATTGCATTTTGATTTTACTAACAATTTTCACTTTGCTCGACTATTTCGCAATTGAGGTCGTAGTTCATTCAGTTTACTTTCAGGAGAAATCAAATAATATGAGGCTAATTTTTAGAAAGTTACTTTACTTGATACATGATTGACTGAAATCGTCACTTACCTGATATTGACAAGTAAATACCCTGAAAAATTCCATTTCGTGACAAAAGGAAACACTCCTTTTAAGGAGAAAAGGTGAAAATATTTGGAAATATCCAACTTGCACCATAAGAAAATACAGTTGACAGCGGTACTGAGACAGTCAGGGTAATGCTTCATTAGAAGTTTTTTTTTTTAATAGATTTCTATCATACCATCTGAGATGGTTTCTCACAAAAATATTGCCATTTCCCTGTTTTTGGACTAAAAATTTTCAAGTGGGTTCAATGTCAAATTGTCCATTCAATAATCCAAATATTATACATTGGATTCTTTTCCAATTTGGGACACGTATTCTCTACCAGAAGGAGAGGTGCAGTGCAAAGTGTCAGATGTGTTGTGATTTTTCTCAATTTCTTTTCGGAATGTCATAATTTCTATAATCGCCAACGGAAAAAGCATGGTTGGGGACGTTGGGGGTATGGGTAAGCTCTGCTTACTTTTTTTTTTTGTTTACAATGATAAAAGTATCTCTGCTGTGGTTTCATAGTAGAGGACTAATGTTGAGTGTCACGTAATGAAAATGCTGGGCAGAAAAATGTCACTTATGTGGTGCAAAGGAAAACGTCCCTTGCATGATTGAGCTCTTAGACACATCAATACTCGTTCTACAAACAGGGTTTTTGCACTACTAGGATGTTTAACGACAAAAAACGGATGCAATACCAATGAAACAAAAAATATGGTGCAGAATGCAGGACACCTTGTTGCAGGCCCTAGGAACAGAAAAGGTAATCTTACTGACCACTGTAAACTGTCCATCACGTTAGTACGTTCAGTCAAAACATACTGTTGAGCAGTAGACACATTTCCCGGACACAGCAAGATTGGGATTATGCAGAAAAGTTAGATTTTATTCCCGCTCTATTAGAAGGTCACATCAAACCTGTATCCGATAATCTACTGAAAATTACATATTATGAATGAATGTGACAGTTTGAACGAACGTGATATTTAGCAGAATTGTTGACAGAAGCTGCTGGGTTAGCTCACTCTGGTACGATGCCGCATTCGTGGAGCGATAGTGACTACCACGGCGCGGGTTCGATCCCCGGTCATACCAACTGGCAGTGGTCGGCAGCTTTTTCAGGACCGTGCACAATGGGATAACGCGCTGTGGGAACGCAAATTGGGAAGGGACTGCTGGGAAGGGAAATTAAAAATGATTGCCTTGTTCGTAGCTCAAACGCCTCCTGCTGGCCAGCGGGGTGCTCGTCAGTGAGATTCTTAGCTTGCTCATGTTCGAGTATCCTCTTCACTCGTTCTGATCCTGTGATAGTTTCGACCATTGGGTGTAAAGATACAGGGGCTGACGGGCGCGTGCTTAAGAGGAGAGCTGCGAAATGTCTCTCTCTCTCCTAAGCTGGCAACAGGGGGTTGCATACGAGCAAGCCTTGTATATAGTTCTCGGCTTTGGTATTCCAGATTCAGGTGGGATTGGAGATGCCACATATTTTTAAATAAACCAAAAAAAAAAATGTAGACGGAAAATCTTACCGAAGTTGCCTGGGCACCATGTCGATGCTTTTTGCTTCAACCTTGGCTCCAATGTGCGGGTTGCATTTGTTACGAGCTATTTAATAGTATTTATTTTTCCTTTCCTTTTAGGTCTATTAAGTTAAGGGAAATAAACCGCTGTTGACATGTGTTATTGCTTGTAATTCAAGAATCCAGCATTTAACTTTCATAATTGTATGTCATACTGCCAAAAAAATTTAAGAAACTAAGACACTTCGAGACCTCTCCTTAAAACTCTCGAGCGATTGGCTAATTGTCTGTGACGTATGAGAAGTAAGTTGCATGGGAGCTTGTACACAAAATGACTTGTTTGGCTCCTCATTTCTACAGCCGATTTGTGAAAGAAAGAAAAGTTAGTTATCTTATTTGGGATGAATATTGTTATTGATACATTTCCTTCCTTTCGCACGTTGTTAGCGTTAGCATCCGGCAGGATGTAAACAACCGTAACAATCACTCCCGAGAATTTGAGAGGTAAGTCGTGTGGCCGGCATTTAACAGTCACAAACTCTACTGCTCGGAACAGTGGCTGGTCACCAACCTTCGTTTATGTAAAAACAGAGTCCTCCCCGCGGCTTAGGTCCGCTCGAAAGAGCTGCAGGCAGGCAGGCATACTGTCGTTTAGCCAGGTTTCCGGAAGACAAAGTACTGCACAGTTGAGTTTGAGTTTATTCAAGGATTACCCCTTGAGATGGAACATCTCATTTTCGAGGGGGTCCCAGTTCCTCATCTCACTATAGACCCTGAGCCTCAGGCGCAGTAAGTCCATCTTGTTTTTGAGAGCGTGGACGTTTGCCAGGAACAGTGTTGGGATTGGCGCCAGTCCGCTTGCCTCTCTTTTGTCTGCGTGCACAGCACGTCCTCCTGCCACTTAGTCTCCGTGCTAAGCTACGCCAGTCTGGTGTCCTCAGGAGACTTAATCTACTTAGCGTAGCTTTAAGTTCTGGCGAAGCTGTGGTAACCGAGCCGTCTCTGACCGAGTACGGCTGAGCTGTACTTCATGCGTGTACAGTATGTTAGATCGGTCGAAAACACACAATTTGTTGGCCTGGTACCGGGAGCTCGAGGAGCCGCTGCACTGCTGCGCGCTATTATTTTTATTCTCAAGGTAATATATTATTATTATTAAAATAAGCCGTCCTGCTACATTGTTACCGGTGAAAGAATTTCTTGAAACTTTTTGCTAACGAACTTGGCATACTGCACCTACTTTTTCCCAAATATTTAGGGTGGATCACTTTGGGAACTATATTAATTTAATGTATTAATTAATATTAATGTACATTAATATTTAATGCAAAGCTTTCAATTTGTGATGAAAAAATGTAGCCAAATTATGCTTTTTACGGCTTCAATTCCTCCTGGGTCTCATATTTTCAAAGCAATTAAGCCATGTTTGGTGTCAAATTGTTCCTTGGGATGGCAGCAACAATAATAAATTTTAAATAAATTAAAAAAAAAAAATACATTTTAGAACTAGCTCTGTAATAATTGGGAGTTCTTCATTGATTTATCCCCATGTTGGTTTTAGGGGGTGCTCATCTAAATTTGGCCCTAATTTTTCTATGAATGATTCAGTTTATGTACTGAGGACGGTTTGATGAAAAGTTGTCCCTTGGAGAAATGGAGACTTGTACATACACTTCGACTTGTTTGATAACTCTCGAAAATCACTGTATTTATACATTTTTCAAACATTCTTGTGAATATCAATAACTACTTTTCAGTTCACGAAGTGCTCTGTGATGTAGGCCCTCATTCAAAAACCGTTTTTAGGATCAAGCCCTACTTCCGAAGTTTTTGCAAAGATCGTGGCATTCATGAATGTTTTCTTATCCAGGATTTGTTCTTCATTAAGAACAAATCCTACGAACACTCAGGAGTACTCTTACGCACTTTCCAGTGTCGACATGTTGGCACATTGGTTGTGTTGCCTTTTTTTGCGCAGTTAATGAAAATTTGATATTACAGTGATATATCCATCATATTTACTTATTTTTTGTAATTTATAGAGCATTTTTTATTTTAAAATAAATTAAATGTACCAACACTTTACAAAACAGCTCTGTGGGAATGCACCTCTAACATGGAACAGCTGGTGACACATGGCTCATTGGGACATATCTTTTAATAATTATAATTTCCCACAAAAGTGTCTTTTGATTTTATTTGATTTGATCTTAATTTGATTTGATTTGTTTTATTAAAGGATCGAGGATATGCCCTGGCCCCCTGGTTAATGACACCACTGACCAAACCTCAGAGTCCTCAGATTTTATATAGCTAATCAGATTCACGCACGCACTCGCTCCATCATCGGCATTTTTAAGGGACGTTGGATGTGTTTGGACACAGCAGGTGCCTACTTGCTGTACAAACCAGAGAAGGTATGTAAAGAGAACTGAAGATTTGTTTTATTCTTGCAAAAACCGCTTGGACTAAGGTCAAGTTTTATCAAACTCCCTGCATCCTCTAATTTATGACTCTCCCTCAGCATCACAGAGCTGTAGGATAATCATGGCCTGCTGTGTCCCGCACAACATTGCTATGAAGCGTGGTGTGCCACTTTCCCCTCAGCCACTACACCATGAGGATGTGTCCTGACGCAATGATTGGACCAGACTGCAGGCTCGCTGTTCAAGTTCGGGTGCAATTAATTTCCTGTTTGTGAATAAAGTTGCATTAATATTACACTTTGAATCGAACCAGGAGAGGCACGGACAGAGTACGCATGGGGATACTGCTGCAGGATGGTTCTGGTTCTGTTGCAGGTTGGCTTTGCGGGACGTCATCTGTGAATAAATAATCAATCAAGCCATTGTTGCGACCCTCAGTCCAATACTAAGACATTATTTTATCTTACACGCACTATGGTAAACTACTGCCTGTAGGACACGCGTTTGTATTCAGACACTCAGTCGATGGTACTCCTAAAATCTAGGGTGGAGAAATTAAACTATTAATTAAATAATAAAAAAAAAAAACTATAGTGATTTAGATTTTTCCCATAGCCTACCTGAGTGTGCCGCCTCCCTTATGCGCTGGTCCAACTCAGACAGGTTTGGGGTGTCTGCAGTTCCCCCTCCAGTCTGTTGCATCTCCCATCACAATTTAGCAGTGTTTTTTTTTTTTTTTTTTTGTGACCGATTTGTGATCAAACCATTTTTTTCAAATCTGTTGTGTATCCTTCTCCAGATACTACATTCACTGCATGTGTGACGGCCTCCTCCTTTTTTTAGTGTTAGTGTAACCTGCAATAAAGCAACTGAATATATAATCTGCAGGAGTACCTCCTCCTCTGAACTAAGAAAGTGTTTGTTTTTTTTTCTCTTTACTGACTGCGCTCCAATTGATTTACTTTTTGCTTTGGGCATGTTGCTGGTGCCGTATCCTCTGAATGACATCTGTGCCTGCTCACAGCCCTGCAGTTTCTTGCCCTTTTATGGGCATTGATGGGCGGTTACCTATGCTTTTCGTATGTTAATTAGGCTCAACTGGCACGCACTCTGTTTACGAGGAGATGGGATTCATCAATTGAAGAACACAGCTCTGAACAATTCTGGAGTTAAAGAACACGATGATGAATCTGACGTAGAGTTTTCTTTAGAGCCTTTGTAAGAACACTGTAAGAAAAAATCTTAGAAGATTCTTAAGACGTTTTTGGTGAATGAGGCCCAATGTTTCTGAAATAAAAGCAGCAACAACTGATAGTCTGTTCAGGTATCTTTATTTGGGCTTGAAAATATTCAAAAAAGTATCATGGTACTTTGCGTGACCACAGTTTTGGCCTGTGCGCCCAATTTTTTCGGGGGGGGGGGTTGGTTTGCTTAGGATAATGCCAAAGGTTTTATTGAGCCTATGTCCAATGGAGGAAATTCAACAACATTTTGGCTTTCCCAGCCAAAATGAGCTGAATATGTCATTGCACATCGCTATTGTTGGAAGTTTCTACACAGTCAATATTGGGTTAGATTTCTTTATTGGTGGGAATGTAAACAAAAAAAAATAACCTTGAAGGTGAGTTCATGGGGCAGCTCCCCAGTGAGCAGATTTTCCCTGCCAGTTTCCCGAACTGCAAAGTCTTGAAAGCACATATGTAGACATGTTGTTTCACAGTTGGCCAATGGTTTGGTGATAAAGGTGGCTCAAACCCCTTACTTTCTGTCCCCATTGTTGCAGTGTGGAAAAGCGGGAACTGTCCAGGGCCATTGAGTCGAAGAAGCGAGCCCTGAGGGGATTAGAGGCCAGCAGGACAGACGTAATCAAGCGCTATGGGGAACAGATGCCCACCCTGCTGGCAGCTATAGATGAGACCTACAGGAAGGGTCATTTCAAGAAGAAGCCTTTTGGACCACTGGGTGAGTGGATTTCCCATGCCCGAGGCCTCAAACTGCAACAGGTGGAAAGGCTGTCCAGCAATTGAAGGAGAGACATGATCACTACATATATTTTGTGGCCCAGTCAGCTCAGCTGTGTTCCAAGGGTTGGAAATTGGCCTTCTCAATGGTTTTCTGAGCTTTTTAAGTGTCATATCTGAGCCCAACACATTTTAACCTTAATTTTAATGGGCACATCTCATCACATTGACCTTCAAAATCTAATAACTTTGTCTTCTCCGAAACCACTGGATGGACGATGCTGAGACTTGGCATGCATGTTCTTTTATATGTATACCGCCAAGTTTGAATATGTGAAATCAAATACACCTGCCACAGCCTTCACCGTACAAATACAAATTTTGCCTAAATCAGGGGCATTTCTGGATGCACTTAACCCAAATTTAGTATGTATATACAAAGTGCCAATATTTGATGCATACAATTCAAATTTGCTGAACTTTCAAATTGACCTACATTTTTTGCTTATGTACATTTTGCAATTGTGTAGTGACACAGTCCTGGTGAGCTTCATTGCCGAACGTTGCTATTTTTGGGGGCCTTACAAGCCTTACTGGGGGCTTGAACCAGTAAGCAACTTACTTTAAATTAAGTTAAATTGTTTCACTTTTGATTCATTTGGAGGGATATGTTATCTGTGGCAACTGCTTTCATATTCATGTGCCTAGTGGTCTGTATAGTCTTGGGTGTTCAATCTGTCTTTAGTAGATAATGTTTTGGGCTGCTTTTCAGGCTGCTGCATCAAGCTGAGAGACCCAGATTTGGCCTTGGCAGTGGAGAGCTGTCTCAGAGCGCTGATGATGGCATTCTGCTGTGATAACTATAAGGATGAGAAGACACTGCAGTGCCTAATGTCTCGACATTACAACAACTTTAAGAGGCCTCAAATTATTGTCAGTGAATTCTCCGACTCCATGTACAACGTTAGTGGAAGGTACGACACTCTCTGTCACTCCAATCTTTGTTTATATGTAGGAAGACGGCATTTTTACTTAAATGGGGATGTCAGTGATAAATCAATGGTGGAAATTTACTTATTTGCATCAATAAAGCCTAGCAATTTAATCAAATTGACACTCCTCGTTCACTCCTGGATAAGCTGTTGGTGAATCTTACAACCTGTGGTCGTGCTAATGGCCGATTGATTGATTGACTGACATTGATTGATTGATTGATTGACTGATTGATTGATTGATTGATTAGTGAGTGACGCTCAAGTCTCATCACAACACTCCTTCCTAAGCTTTGCTTATCCAGAAGTAAATGTTTATGTAATTTTGGGTCATGTAACATGGCTCCTCTTCGGGAGAAAACATTGTACTTTTACTTGCTCAACAGATCGAGTTGTGTGCACTGCCTTGTTGAGATAAGCTTGCACAGTCAGTCAGTCCGGTCACTGGCGCTGATGTTGCTGGTAATTTTCTGCGGGAATATTACTGGTGCTTATATGGGGGAAGGAAATGATTGGTTCTCTATGAATGCAGCCTCTTGTTAAAATTGAGGCCTAATTTTCCCACTGAACTTGTTTAAGTTGCCTGCTAGTGACTAGTGCAATTGTTGTGGCCATAGTGAAGAAATATATATACTTTCATAATTTTTTTTCTGGATCGCCCACGAGGGTCTTTGTCCATTTTGGGCCAACTGATTGATATTCCTCTCTGAAACATGCAGGCATAGTGCAATGCCAGTTTGCACCACTGGCGAGTTTGCTGCCAAAGCTAATAGAACTATGAAGATATTTCTTTAATGTACGACTTACAAGACCGTACATACAGTGGGGTGCAAAAATTTTTTTAAATGTCTGTTACAATTAATCTCCAAGTTATTCAAAGCAAACCTGAATAATAAATGCTACAAAGTTATACATAACACATTTCATCACATTTTAAAGCAAGAAAAATTTTATTTTTTACTTTTTAAAAATGTTTCAAAATGATAAAACAAGGAAAAGGCCTTGTGCAAAAGTTTGGGAAACCTGTCAGCTTGGACAGTCACGAATACGAAGCAAATAATCACGATGCGTATCCCGAGAGTCTCCCAGTAGCGCACGTCTCAATGAGCCACTTCACTGGGACGCGTAACTACCACACGCCAGTGTGCCTACGCTACAAGGAATGGTTCTTCCAAATCCATGCCTAATCTCTAAAAATGCTTTTGAAATCTTGATATAGTTTCAGATAAGAGTAGGCTATAAGGGAATCGTGCTGGGTTCAAGTGAGGTGTTGTACCGTATTTTATGGTGCTTAAAAACGATTATAACGATGAACTCTTCCATGTCATCGCTGATCATTGTTACATTCTATCAGGGCGGATATAGCGTACATTTATTTCCACTGTGTAATTCAAAATTATTATTGTTTATTTTTTGACATGTCTGTGCGACGGCGTGTATTGCGTCGATTTAATAAAAATTAGAGTGGTGCATTTTATTTGTAAATAGTTTTACAGTAACGGGCAGACTGAATTATCTGGTCTTTTTGGCGAAATCGACGCATGTTCGATATTCTGGCCCATTTAAGACATAACAAGTATTCACAAATGCTCTAGTTCACTATCAATTCACTGGTATACAAAGCGTTTTCTTTATACTGTATTTATGACTGTATTCTCCTGGAGCACTCTGGGAAAAGAGCTTCAAATGTGACGGCCGATACATCGCATTACGTTATACCTTTCACCCCTATTTGTTTGACATTGGTGTTCCGTTATTTCGAGAAGGTGTAATGGTTTTCTTATTTTCACTCTACGGTATCTTATCTTTGTAATTTTGCCCATCTTCGAGTAGAAATCTATATTATATACGACGGTTGAATTCTATGTATTTGAACGATATCGTTCAGTTTAACTATTATTAAACTGAATTATTAAACAGTTTTACTCATTGGTTGTCGCTTGAGAAAGACAAAGGCCCTAGGAATGGTTTTCTCAAACTCAATGTCCATATCTTGTTTTCCAATGAAATATATGTTGTTTTAACAAAGAGTAACAAAGAGTAATCCAAAAGGGTCCCCAAACTTTTGCTCAGGGCCCTTTTTCCTTTCTTATCATTTAAAAACTCAGAAAAATTCAAATAGAAAGAAACCTGAACTAATGCCTGTATTTAGAGAAGTAACAAAGTAAAAACATAAAATAGAATAAATGAAAGGAAAAGACATCACAAAACAAATTTTTTCCTGAAAAATCTGTGCCATAATTATTAAATTCCCGCCGATTATTAGACTCTTCATCAAGATAAAAGCTCTGAGCCATCTCCTACAGTGGGGTTTGGAGTCGACATGGTGTGGGATCTGAGACCATTTCTCTATGTCAAATCTTCCACATCTTTCAAATCTCTGCATTTATGGACTTTTCAGCTTGTCCCTCAGGTTTTCTATTGGCCTTTGGTCTGGGAAATGGAACGGAAATTGCAAATCCTTGATTCTGTGGTTTGTGACCCTTAATTTAGTTTATTTTGATGCATGTTTGGATCATTGTCTTGTTCGAAGATCCAGCCATAGCTCAGTTTAGACTTTCTGGCGGAGACGGTCCGGCTTTAGTTCAATATTTTTTGGTACCTCTGGAAGTTAAGTCATAAAAAATGCTTGGGTATCTGAATTATATTGTCTGATTGAGGTCTGATGTTGCGAAATGAGCAAACCTAGTTTTGAAAAAATTGTCGGGACAACATCTGGCCCAAATGAATTTTTGGTTGCTGTTCAGGAGTGCACAAGGTTCTTTATTTGTTATAATTTTCTTGGAGTTTTAAGAGCCAATTTTTGAGAGATTCAGACAAAATCAGACACATTGGATTGTTGACCCCCTACATTTGGCTGATATTTATATCCCCGAACTCCGAATGGCGTTTCGGGGGATATTATGTTTTTCACGTGTTAACTTGATAACTTCAGTAATATTTCAATTAGAAATTCCAAGTTTTGCATGTAAGTAAGTATCATAAAGAGGAGGAACTGTTTCAATTTTAGACAATTTACAATTTCTAAATTAGCCACCAGGGGCCAAAAACTGAAAAAATCACTGTTCCGCGATAACTTCAGTAATATTTCAATTACAAATTTCAAGTTTTGCACTTAAGTATCTTAAAGAGAAAGAACTGATTCGATTTTGGACAATTTACAATTTCCAGATTGGCCACCAGGGGCCAAAAACTGAAAAAAAATCACTCTTTTTATCATATCTCTGGAAATATTTGACCGATTGACCTCAAATCAAGTGCAAATGAAACGTCATGACCTGAGGAGGTGTCCCACGATGTCCCAATATAGCTGTCTGGTTCAAAATTTTGACACAAGGTGGAGCTCTGTCACATAAAATTCACTACTTTTGCCATATCTTTGGAACTATTTCTCCAATTGACATGAAACTATGTGCAACTACAAGGTCATGACCTCACAACGTGTCACATGATGACATCATACCTGTATGGTTCAATAATTTGCCTCCAGGTGGCACTTTGTGATGAAAAATTACCATTTTGGCCATATCTTCAGAACCATTTGACAGAGTGACCTGAAATTAAGTTCAAAGTCAATTCAAGGTCTATTCAATGATTGGGGAATTGGAGGATTGGGGGCGTTCGGGGATATACCCCCAGCCGTCGCCTCCAATGGCATAAGCCTAGTTTATTTCTGAGGTAGGAATGGTACCCAAACTTAAAATCCAGAACTGTTCCTATATTGACCCCTTCTAGCCCGAGCTACAGCGACCCCTTTTTTGGGCCCTTACTGGCCAACTTAACAAAATTGCAAGTTACCATCTCTATTTCTAAACTTCAAAGGTGACTCAGGTCAAATTATCTTGAGAGTAGAGTTCCATAATGTAGTTATTCACCTGGGCCATCCTTGAGGTTTGCCAATAGGGTGCGCTCAAAATGCTCCAAGCCATTTTTCCCCCAAAATTTATCATGAATTAAAATTTTTTTCCCAAAATAAAAATGAAGATATTCCTCATGTCAATTAAAGCGACTTTTATGTTCTGATAAAAACAGCAACAAATGCTATTTGGTTGTAGTGAAACACCCGCAGATGTAGCAGAAAACGTTTGGATCACGCCTGCATTTTCCTCTGTCATTGGCCATATTCCTACACCCGACATCAGGATTAAGCACAAAATAATGTCCGTAGAATCATTCCGCATGTGAAAATCAGCCAAGAATTGAACATATAGTTCTCTTCTGGCTCAGAGGAAAATAGAAATCATTAATTGCGGCAGTTTTTCCCGTGGTTAAGCACTTCTTAATTGTACAAGTGGTTGTCAAAAGTGACAATACTATGAAAAGCACGTCATACATTGTGAGGAGATGTGACATGCTAGAGCAAAGCTGATTCTATTTTTGGAATCAGCACCCTAAAATTAGGAAGAATCTAGAATTGGATTTTATCCAGCTAAAATAATGCAGGGTGGTGTAATTGATCTGAATGGTAGGTTTATTATTTTGATGGGTCATTAATTTACTTCCTGTTGTATTGGTAAATCTCTTTGCACCAAACACCAATGATCCGGGTTTTTTTCGTTAGGTGGATGACGATTTAAGTCATATACTGATTAGGGGTGACTTTAATTGTTAACCTGTCCAAATAAGGATCTAGATTTCTTCTGCCCCCCCACCCAATATTGCTGCTGTGCAAACTCTTTACAATTTAATGAAGACTATGAAAGTAGTAGACATTTGGAGACTGCAACACCCATCTGATCGTGATTACTCTTTCTATTCTCATGTACATAGATCGTATACACAGATTGATTATCTTTTGGTGGATTCAAGATTAATTATATCCCTGAACGCCGAATGGCATTCCGGGGGATATTATGTTTTTGGTCCGACCGCCGCCGCACATCGTGTTAACGCGATAACTGCAGTAATTTTTCAATTAGAAATTCCAAGTTTTGCATATAAGTAAGTATCATAAAGAGGAAGATCTGATTCAATTTTGGACTATTTACTATTTCTAGATTGGCCACCAGGGGCCAAAAACTGAAAAAAAATCACTGTTCCGCGATAACTTCAGTAATATTTCAATTAAAAATTTCAAGTTTTGCACATAAGTAAGTATCATAAAGAGGAAGAACTGACTCGATTTTGGACGATTTACGATCTCTAGATTGGCTACCAGGGGCCAAAAACTGATTTACATGTTAACGTGATAACTGCAATAATATTTCAATTAGAAATTCCAAGTTTTGCATATAAGTAATATCATAAAGAGGAAGAACTGATTCGATTTTGGACGATTTACAATTTACAATGTGCAACTGCAAGGTCATGACCACACAACGTGTCACATGATGACCTCATACCTGTATGGTTCAATATTTTGCCATCAGGTGGCACTTTGTGATGGAAAATTACCATTTTGGCATATCTTCAGAACCATTTGACCGATTGACCTGAAATTAAGTTCAAATGAAACTCTATTCAAGGTCTATTCAGGGATTGGGGAATTGGAGGATTGGGGGCGTTCGGGGATATACCCCCAGCCGTCGCCTCCGAAGGCATAAGCCTAGTTTTGAATTTTGACTACACCAAATATCATAACATTATAATATCCGAGCACAGTCCCGTCACTCTCAACCTTAAATTGTCCCTCCCTAAACGAGTTTATAGTTGGTGCTTTAATCCCTTTTTACGAAGAGATGCGACTTTCAAAGAATTCATTATGAAGCACATCACACAGTTCCTTGAGACCAATTGGTAATGTGAGGTGAATGATTCAGTATTGTGGGAAACACTTAGACTTTATGTGAGAGGACAAATTATTTCTTATAAAGCCAGGAAGAAAAGGATCAGCGTAGTAGATTGGAAGAAATTGAGAAGCAATTACCAGTCGCCAATCAGGCTTATAAAAACTCCCTGTCCCAGTCAGATTATCATAATGTTCTTAAATGTAAACATGAATATAATTCTATCCGGGGAGAACAAATTGGTAACATATTACTGAAACTTAAACTGAGACACTTTGAGTTTGGTGACAAACCACATAACCTATTGGCAAGGCAGTTAAAGGGAGAACAAGCTAAAAAGCTATTTATAAGATGAACTCCAAATTGGGAACAATGCTCACAGACTTAAGGGATATCAATGTACAATTCAGGGAATTCTTTTCAGAAATGTATAGCTGCAAATCAACAGCAATAGAAGAACACCTCCGTGTCCGCGGATGTCTACATCTACTCGAAGGAGTTTAACAGCCAGTAGGCTGTAACTGTATACATATTATTATCACCACTATCCAACGGACAGCTAGCGATGCCTACCTGCTTGTAGCATCATTCCTGGATGTCACCTTCATCAAAGTGTTTGATTCCCCGGTCTAAACACTTGCTGTTTCTGCTACTCTTCTCCACGATGTGATCATACACATGAAGAAATTTAATTGAGGGTATTTATCATTGGTCGAGTTGGCGATATATACGACTTCCTCAGAGGCTGCTGTAGCACTTATAGTCTCGGTTATGGGGCCTGTATTTTCTTTTGAGAGAAAGTGAAGCCCAGCAATAACTGAAAGCATTGTTCATTTGCACACTGTTACTGTGTGGGTGGAGAAATCATTTATGATGTTTTATAAAGTTCATACAGCAGTAAGTTCGAAAATCTACGCAGTGCTGTATTTAACACACTGCGCAATGTGTGTCTACTTGAATCACTGTCGGCATCAGCTAATGCGTATTCTATAAATTATTCTGTTTGTTTTACTTTTGTATTAAAAAAAAAAACTTATCATTTTAAAAAAATAAATTACAATGACTGCTAATAATTGATTATGACGGAATTTTTATGCCCCTGTCTGTCACAATGACGGACAATCGAAGTGTAGCGCGACCTCTGTTTGGGACCTGTGACCATTTCGTGCCAACTTTGATCTGCCTTCATTTCAGAAATCTTCAGTACCTGGAAGCATTTTGTCCATTTTCTGCCAAAGACAGTTTTGGATCACTAGGAGTAATATTTTTTTCAATAGCCTATATTTCACATTTGGGTACCAAAGAGTCTGAACATTTCGAATGTCTGAATAGCCATGCAAGCTACAAAGTCTGTAGACTTTTATAATAATTTGAGTGGGGACTGGCACTGTATGTTTTATTAACTAATGCATTTTGCTTTTTATATTGTTCTTGTCTTCAGAGCTGTCCAGCATCGGGAGTATCCCACTGTGCTCCAGGCTCTAGATATCCAAGATCCATCGGTGGCCAACTGCCTCATTGATATGAGAGGGATTGAGACTGTTTTGCTTATTAAGGTATATTAAAAAAAGGAACACTATGAATAGTATAATGAAAGCAGCCTTGTTAATCAAAATTTTGTTTTCCACCTAAAAAGATATCAAAATACTCTAATTTTGAAAATGTGTCTTAAAGGAAATTTTAAGGAAGAAACTTCCACTTTCCTCTCTGAGCAAATGAGCCAGACCATCACTACTCTGTTGCAGAGCATGTGCCTGTTTACTGTTAAAATGTTAAGCTGACTAACATCTTGGGTATGGGAAAATCTTTGGGGATATGCATTCCTGCAATGAGTCCATTGAATGGTAGTACAGAAACTTATTCACCTTATGGCAGTGTTGAAAATTACTATTGCTGGGGTATGCAAATTTCAGGAAAAGGCAAAAATGCCAGAATTTGCAGAAACGGCTCTCCTCCTGCTGCTCTCCCCCACTTCCCTTCCCCCCTCCCCCCCCCCCCCCCCCCCCCCACCTTCAAACGGGGGATAAGGCAGCTTGAGGTAGTCGTTAATGTTTGGTTATTGTTGAAAACCGAAAATAAGGGGAAATATACATCACAAAATGGAATCTATATTCTAACATTATTCATTCAGTCATCCTAATTGTGAATCTGATGCAATTTTATTGTGGCAATTCTTGGGAATTACTTTCCTGTTTTTTTGCAAATCTTTTGCCCTGTTAAAGTTTTTGAAATGACATAGTGTGATTTGAGGCTTTGGTAAGCTGTAAAATAAACAAGAACTAGCCGCTGCTAAAAGCCTTTGGCTGTGGTTAGCAGAAAGGAAATTTTTCAAGTCATTTCAATTATACCAATTGTCATTGCGATCCTTCATGCTGTAATATGGCACCTTTTATTACGATTCCTGTCCTGTTTTCTTTGCAAACTTCTGGGCCTGTAAAGCACTTGAAGGTGACGTCGAGACTTACTGTAAATCGAAGACCAACAGTTGAGGTCTGAAGTTTGCAGTGGGGAAAATAAGTATTTGACTCCTTGCTGATTTTGCAGGTTTGCCCACTAACAAAGAGTGCAACAGTCTATAATTTTAATGATAGGTTTATTTTAACAGTGAGAGACGGAATATCACCAAAAAAGTGGAATAAGACATTGTATGCATTTTAGGAATTTATTTACATATTTTTGGTCAAAAATAAGTATTTGACCCCAAGGACAAACGGCATGTTCATATTTTGTAGACATGCCATTATTGGCTAGCACAGATGTCAAACAATTTTTCTAGTTTTAGTTATAGGTTTGTGCACATTTTGGCATGGATGTTGGCCCACTCCTCCCTGCAGACAGCCTCCAAATCATTCAGGTCCGAAGACTGTGGCTTGCAACCTGAATTTTAAGCTCCCTCCAAAGATTTTCAATTGGATTCAGGTCTGGAGACTGGCTAAGCCACTCCAGACGCTTGATGTACTTCTTTTTCAGCCACTCTTTTGTTGCTTTGGCGGTGAGCTTAGGGTAGTTGTCGTGCTGAAACACCCATCCTCAACCCTTGTTCAGCTCTCTCACTGAGGGAAGGAGCTGTTGGTCCAGAATTCCACGGGATATGGCCCCGTCTATCCTCCCCTCAATGCAATGGAGTTGTGCCGTCCCCTTGGCTGAAAAGCACCACTGTGCTTGATGGTGGGGATGGTGTTCTTTGGGTTGTACTCTGTGTTCTTTGCCCTCCAAACACGGCGAGTTGAGTTGAGCCCAAAAAGTTCTATTTTGGTCTCATCTGACCACATCACCTTCTTCCAGGCCTCTTCTGAGTCATTCAGGTGGTCAATGGCGAACTACAGGCAGGCCTGTACATGTGCCTTCTTGAGCAGGGGGGCCTTGCGTGCACTGCAGGATTTCAATCCATGACCAACTGCTTCTTTTGTAACTGTGGTCCTAGCTGCCTTCAGTTCATTAACCAGTTCCCCTCTTGTGATTCCTCACCGTTCGCATGATCAGGGACATCTCACGAGGCGAGACCTTGCATGGAGGCCCAGACCGAGGGAGGTTAGTGGCAGAGTGGTACTTTTTCCATTTCCTGATCACTGCACCGACAGTTGATCTTTTCTCTCAAAGTTGCTTTCCGATTCTCATGAAGCCCATCCCAGCCTTGTGTAGGTCAACAATCTTGTCCCTGATGTCCTTAGACAGCTCATTGGTCTTGCCCATGGTGGAGATGTTGGAATCTGGTTGTTTGGGAGTGGACAGGTGTCTTTTATTCAGGTAATGAGGGGAGGCAGGTGTATTTGATGTAAATAATTAGTTGGGATTGGGGGTGTGTCTTAAAGAAAGACTAACTGGCTTGTGGGACCCAGAATACTTGCTGTTTGGTAGGGGGTCAAATACTTATTTTTCCTCATCAGATGGTTATAAATTTTTATAAATTCATATGATGTGATTTTCTGGAATTTTCTTCGTGATTCTGTCTCACTGTTAGAATGTATATATGATTAAAATTATAGATCATTGCATTCTTTGTAAGTGGGCAAACCTGCAAAATCAGCGAGGGGTCAAATACTTATTTCGCCACTGTACATACACCTTGGTTAAATACATTTAAACTCCGTTTTTCATAATTCCTGAATGAAAGTCAACTTCCCCTGCCTTTGGTCTGAAAGGATCACTAATTTATTTTAAGAATGTGATACAGTATATGAGACAAATAGTCTTGGATTTCAGATTTTATTCCTGTCATGACATTTCCAGTGTTTCAAAATTTTACATACACATACTATTTGGTAGCATTACCTTTACGGTGTTTAACTTAATTTGGTCAAACATTTTGTCTAGCCTTTCACAGTCTTCTTTCAAAAAGTTGCTAGAATTCTGACCCATTCCTCAGGACTGAACTGGTTTCAGTTTGTAGGCTCACTTGCCCACACATGCTTTTTTTAGTTCTGCTCTCAAAACTTCACTTTAGACTGAGGTCAGGGCTTTGGGATGGCCAACCATTTTGCCACTACATGGAAAATATGCTTGGAGTCATTGTCCATTTGGAAGACCCATTTGCGACCAAGCTTTAACTTAACTTTTTAACTTTAACTTTTAACTTAACTGGCTGATGCTGAAAGGAGACCTATAATGCCATTTTCACTATGCTAATGTTCCCATTGTGTCAGTTCTGAACACCTACTGTGTAGTGTAGCACTACGACTTTCAGTTCATAAAACTCCCTACCTTTCTCAGAGCTGCACCCAGAAAAATACCCATTTTAACAGCCTTGCAGCCACTTCCTGAAGATGGTCGCTTTTGGACTACACTCTGCTATGATTGGTTGGTTTAGCGGAGTCTTCTAGGGGTGGAACCAGAAGCAGAAGGAGCCGACCTAGGCTTCCAAGGCCCGCCCGCCCCCACCCGGCTCTGCGTGCTCTTTCAGTATATACACAGTGTACTTCATATTAGGGCTCTCAAGTCTCACGCAATCAGTTTGATTGTCATTAATTTCGGTCAGATGTCACACACTTACGCCACACATAGTATTTCTCAAGCAAAAAAATGGTAAAAAACGAAAATAATTTCCAACGGTCAGCCTATATACACAGCAGCACCGCTATGACCGTGGAAACCCGCAGGAATCAAACACGTCTGCCCGGGAGTTCTCAGTGGAAGCTTGCCACCTGCCTGCCAGTCAAAAAAAGGAAATGGGCTACACAATAGCCAATCAGATAATTGTCGTATCTGGGTAAGATTTAGGGCATCAACCAATGGGGGGAGAGAAACACAGTTGAACTGGAATTATTTAGGTGATCCTGCTACAACATTTTGAAAGCTGCATAATTCATTCACTCACAGTGGAAAACGGGAGAATCATGCCACCCCCCGGAGAAAATCTCACTCTAGCTGGCGTTCAAAACTTGAGTGCCCTGCTATATCAAATGTAGTAGCCAACAACGATTTTGGATTTAGCAAATAGACACCTGTGAGTAAGTTACAAGTTCCCAGACATACCTTTACTTCGCACCTGTTGTTTCAATGTTCCATAAGCCAACTGGGTCGCTATGGATCTGCTGGTGCATCCTGATGGTGTAAACCAGTGGTCGTCAACCCTGGTCCTGGAGGGCTGCAGTGTCTGCTGGTTTTTGGCGTTACTCTGCACTTAATTGATGAATGAAAGCAGTTCATTACACGCTTAACTCATCTCACCTGGTGTCTTAGGTTTAAATAGGGTGGAGAAAACCAAACTCAGCACACCCTGTAGCTCTCCAGGACCAGGGCTTGCTACCCCTGCCCTATAAACTTTTATGTTTACTTTGAACCTGTACTTTGTCCGGATTACAACAATGCTAAATGTCTAACTACATTGACAAATCTTGGTTTCCACGTAGACTTCGGTCACAACCTGCATGTCTGGCTGAGTCTTGTGGGTAGTTCCTGGTCATTGATTGATTGATTGATTGGCTTATTATTCCCTTAGTGCAGGAGTATTGCTAACAGCACAGGTTTGCTGAGTTTGGTTTTCTCCACCCTATTTAAACCGAAGACACCAGGAGAGATGAGTTAAGGGTGTAATCAACTGCTTTCATTCATCAATTAAGTGCTTAGCAACGTCAAAATCCAGCAGACACTCCGGCCCTACAGGACCGGAGTTGACGACCACTGGTGTAAACTGTGTGCCAATAGAGGTTTTGATCACAGCTGTCTGGGTAGACGCTGACTCGGGAATTACAGCAGAAACCCTATGTGTCATCTTTGACAACTTTTTCGACGTTCGGCATGGAGGTGGAAGCTTATAGCATTCTCAGAATGTCAAAAAGCATGCATCAGCATAATATATCTCCTTTCAATAGTTCCAAATAATTATCCTTCTTTCTGATGCCATCGATTTAGTGAAGTGCACCAGTCCCTCCTACAGCAAAGCACCTCCACAGAATGATGCTGCCTCCCCATGTTCCATAATTAGGATGGCATGCGGTTTTGAATGCAGTACTTTTACTTGAATTAGAATATATTCATAGTGTGGTATTGCTATCTAAACTTAAAGATCTGAAAAGTCTACTCGCACCACAGCAAGTGAGGTGGAGACCATATTCAATGCGGCTTTACAGGACTGTCAGTTCTGTTGCATCACATTCATGCAGGCAGACACACATACCTTTTCCATCTTGCACACAGGGTGCATTACAGAGGTAACTAAATCTATCAGAAAAGATTTCCCTTGGAGCAAGAGGACCTCATCGCTGACATTGACACCAATGCATCTTGATATCCGGGTGCTGCCAGCATGTTGAAGAGCTCCGGACTGGAGGCCTGGGAGCACATGCCTGTGACCACTGCGGGGGGTAGCCGTGCCCCTGGCAGAGGAGCAGCACATGCAGCTGGATTTAAACAGAGTGCTTGGAGGATCAGGAAATCCCACGTTCAGAGTCTTGCTGACTTCAGATCACTGCCTAGGGAATACATTCCAGGACTAAAAAATCTCTGGCCGAAATACCGCTGGTAATTCTAATCTCCTGCGTGGCAGAAGAGGGCTGCATCGGCCCCCAAAACAAAATTAAAATGGATATGAGAAGTTGACTATCTCAGGCCAAATTGGGGAACATGATGACAATAGTCTTTGCAGCCATCTCTTTTGATGGGTTTAATTATGATCTAGTGAGTACCCATGTGAATTGTGAGGAAAATTAGATTTTAGGCTTGGCTACAGCTGGTTAATCGAGCTGAATTTATTTTTAGTAAATGGTTTCTCATACTGGCGAGTGTTGTTGGGCTGAACGGCCTGTTCTCGCCATTCATGTTATGTTATTTTACTTTAAATGTAGCTTAATTTTCTAATCCTTGGAAATTACATTGTTCTTACTTACCTTATTAGGCACACTAATCGCAGCATTTTAGAGCCTTGCGCCGTCATTGCAAGAAACAAAAAGAATCATTTGTGTCATGTGGTGTTGACATAAGTGACCGTACGATCAATGTCTTTGCATGATTTCTCTCCATGCCCTTATAGATGTACAATTTGTAAGTTTGCTCTGATTTAAATGTTATTGTGATTGTGTTGTTTTGTAAGATTAAATGTCTTTATATCAGCAAAAAATTGAAATGATGGTAGATGATTGATTATGACAGTATTTCTACGACCCTGCCAAAATAACGGACTGTGAGAAAGCATAGCGCAACCTTTGCTTAAGCCATGTTCTGTCTTACCTTTCAGGATAGTAGAGATGCCCGTCGGGTGATGCAGGGTGGACAGCCTCCAAGGAATTGCCGGGAAGCTTTCACAATCGAGGGAGACCAGGTGTATATAAACCGCTACTACTCCAATGACCACCAGAGGGCACAGTTTCTAAGTGGGGATGTGGAAGAAGAGATCAGGTAAGTGCCAGTGTTCAACTATCTTTTTTCCCCAATAGAAGAAAAAATTCAAAAGGGTATTGTAATCCTCGTGTCTGTCCATCCATCCCTCCATCTATCTGTTTGTGCGTGTTTGTAAAAAAAAAAAAAAAAGTGAACATGACCTTCCTTGCACCACTAAAGGTTAACTATGCCTGCATTTGCTGTGTATATATTAGGGCTGTCACAAGAATTAATCGCGATTAATTTCGGTGCAATAAAAGTAACTGCCACTATGAGGCAGACAGACACTCTTGCTTATTACTTTTTCTATGACTCATACCTGATGCGGTCATTTGAAATGCTTCCGGGAATAAAACTGTGATTTGAAGTCCGCTAATTACCAACAAGGTTGGACAGCCTCTATCGCCTTGGCATTATTAGCTCACCTTAAATCAATTCCCGTGTACTTTGCCTAACTTGCAATCAAGCCATTTATTCAGCCAACTGACTAATCAAAATGTGGCCTATAATGATTCAGTGATAATGAGAAGCAGAAGGACTTTGAAATCAGTTTTATTGCGCCGAAATTAATCGCGATTAATTAATGTGACAGCCCTAGTGTGTGTATATATATATATACTCCTGAACAAAATCTTAAGACCGGGGAAAAAATGACAAGAATTCATATTTTGCACTGGTGAATCATAACCAGGTTGTAAGTTGTGCTTCAAAGTGCAAAAAGAATAAACTGGAGCAAGAGACAAAGAATAGAAAGTTGGCAATTTCTTGAAAACTGTATTTAAACTGAAACAGCCTGTTCATCAGCTGATCAAAAGTTTAAGACCATGGCCTTAAAAAGTCAAAATCTGTGCAAAAATCTGGCCTCCATGTCATTTTCTTTCATGCATTTGCACTGTCATGACCTCCTAATGGCAAAGGCAAAAAAGCTTTCTGACTTTGAACGTAGCAGGATTGTTGAGCTGCACAAGCAAGGCCTCTCGCAACGTGCCATCGCTGCCGAGGTTGGACGCAGTAAAACAGTGACGCAGTAAAACAGGATCCTACGGACTGTCCGTGAAGACCCAGGCCAATCTTTAACCCAGATTAAGGCCCTTACTGATGCTGACTGCAGCCCAATAACCATCAGACGGCATCTGCGAGAGAAGGACTTTAAGAACAAAAAACGGCTCCACAGGCCACACCTCCTCCCACGCCACAAACTTGCGCGATTGGACTTTGCAAGGGAGCACCAAACATGGGACATTGAGAGGTGGAAGAAAATTTTATTCTCTGATGAGAAAAAATTTAACCTGGATGGTCCTGATGGATTATTGGCATTGAACGTTACTGGCATGACAAGGAGATCCCACCGGAGATGTTCTCTACACGGCACAGTGGAGGAGGTTCCATCATGATCTGGGGTGCTTTTTCCTTTAGTGGAACAATGGAGCTTCAGGTTGTGCAGGGGCGTCAAACAGCGGCTGGCTATGTGGAAATGTTGCAGCGGGCATCCCTCTTGACTGAGGGCCCACGTCTGTGTGGTAATGATTGGGTCTTTCAACAGGACAACGCTACAGTTCACAACACCCGTCTGACAAAGAACTTCCTCCAGGAGAATAACATCTCTCTTTTGGACCATCCTGCTTGTTCCCCTGATCTAAATCCCATTGAGAATGTTTGGGGATGGATGGCAAGGGAAGTTTACTAAAATGGGCGTCAGTTCCAGACCATGGATGCACTTCGTGAAGCCATCTTCACCACATGGAGCAATGTTCCCACCAGCCTCCTGGAAACACTTGCATCAAGCATGCCCAAACAAATTTTTGAAGTGATCAACAAGAATGGTGGGGCTACTCAGTACTGAATCCTTATTTTGCTCTTTAGTTCTGTTTTTTTGTTTTTTGGGGCTATGGTCTTTAACTTTTGATCAGCTGATGAACAGGCTGTTTCAGTTTAAATACAGTTTTCAATAAATTGCCTACTTTTTGTTCTTTGTCTCTTGCTCCAGTTTCTTCTTTTTGCACTTTGAAGCACAGCTTACAACCTGCTTATGATTCACCAGTGCAAAATATGAATTCTTGTAATTTTTTCCCCGGTCTTAAGATTTTGTTCAGGAGTGTATATATATATACACACACATAGCACAGGCCAAAAGTTTGGACACACCTTCTCATTCAATGCGTTTCCTTTATTTTCATGACTATTTACATTGTAGATTCTCATTGAAGGCATCAAAACTATGAATCATTACTGAGGTTTAGGACGTCAAGCTCCCCTTTGATTGGTCAGAATGGTCACTGTCTGCTCAAGGGAACACACTGAGTGCGCTCCATTCTTATATAGGTGCGCCCGGGTGCGGTATGTCAAGCAGATTCATGCACCGACTGCTCCATCTCTGTTTAAGCTGCAGCAGCGGCTGGCATGCCTTCTTACTCCCAAACGTACCCAAAAAGAGGCTTTTAATTGGGGGGGAAAAGCTGTTGACTATTTTAATTCAAAGGTCGCACAGTGTGAATTTTGGTCGCTAAGAACTAAGGAAGACTTTTTTCTTTTTTTTTTGGTACCATTAACATTCAAAAAAGTTGAGTCGGTAACAAAAGTTACTGAAACTGAGAATCATAACGGTGATTCGGATGAACCGGCGGTGATATCACTATTATTTTCGCAAAGAGTTGCTTTGAAATTTTGAATGGCTGAGGTTATAAGAAGGTGAAGTGCACCATGTTCATTGTAAAGATAATGGCCCGAATCTCGCTGGTAACAACGCTGGTAACAGCGCGTTATCTACTGAGTCCAAACGCTTTAAAAGTGAAAGTCCAGCTGCCGTATAGCTCACTCGGTTAAGGCACTACTATTACGTCGCGGGTTCGAGCCGCGGTTGTACCAGTCGCCAGTGGTCGGCAGCTGATTCAGCGTAGAGAACAATTGGCCATCGCGCTACAGGGATTCAAATTGGGAAGAGACTGCCGGGTAAGGGAAAATAAATAAACAGCTTTGTTCGTTGCTCAAGCGCCTCCTGTTGGCCATACAGGTGCTCGTCAGGAAGATTCTAAGCCTGTTCATGTCCGGGTATCCTCTGCCCTCGTTCTGAACTTGCGAAGATTCAACCAATGAGTGTATAAGAAGCAGTGGCTGACGGGCACGTGCTTTGGAGGAGAGCCGTGAACTGTCTTCACTTTCCGGAGTTGGCAGCAAGGGGTCGCATATGAGCAAGCCTTGTACATAGTTCAATAATTGGGCATTCCAGATTCGGGTGGGATTGGAGATGCCAAATTTATTTTAAAAAAGTAAAAAAAAAAAAATAGTGAAAGTCCTTCCAAACATGGAGAAAGCACGAAACACAGAAAATACTGTGACAAATGTGCGTAAACGAGTAGGTGGAGTTTTGTTAACATTTGCAACCTATCAAAACATGCTGCCTCGCGGCTCTGCGCTTGCACAGACCTAAAATCTTAGCCTTGTTTTCTTCGCTCACATCTTCAGTAGCCTATCTGCAAAAATCATAAACACTCATTTTTTTCAGCGCGTCTTTAGACCAGTAAACATTTATATATTTGCATGTACACGCAATGTTTTCCTGAAAATCCAGAAATTGGATGTCAATAGCATGTGGCATACTACATCTTCAAACAAACATATTCAACTCATAACATCTGCTTGCATCACAATAAGCTAAATAGCAAAGTTACCTCTGTGGACTGATTCATATTGCAATATTGAGGCGAAAACAAGGACTTTACGCCTTTACGTTAGATGTGCATTTAACCCTAACACAGTCGAAGATCTGATTCGATTCAGTGTGGAGGGTCCTCCTCTGGACATATCTGATGCCTCGCAGTCAGTGAAGAGATGGATGGAAGAGCAGAGAGCCAGGAGACCCAATTTTAAATCCTGGCCTCTGGATTTGGCATAAATCCAATGTAGTGGAAACCTTTGTTAATCAATAGACTCAAGACTCTCATATTGTTTCATATCTGCCATTTGTTGGAGACGGTTGCATTGTTAATGTGAAGTGTTATATTGTAGTTTTTTAAATATTAAAAAAAATATATTGGTGCTTCTTAGATTTCGGTGTGTGCGCTCCTAAATTTTGGTTCGCGCTCCTAACTTTTTTAACTTGGGAGCACAGCGCTACCACGCAAAAAAGTTAATTTCGAGCCCTGACAAGGTTGGAGACCCCTGATATAGAGCCTTTGTCTTGTAACCACCAAGCACCTGGAGTTTAGATTTTAGAAAGTAAACCGCACGTCCCAGATGAAATCCTGAGGTTGTGTACAAGTGTCTAAAGACCGTACTTTGCTCACTTGTACAACAATAAATACTTGAAACCCAGCAATGTCTGCAGTAATTTTTCATTGCTAATGATGTGTCCTCTTTGAATGCGTACTAAATGCACTGACACACCATCAGTCAGGAATCATAACAGTGGTGATGCTTTGCTCTATTGTATTTGGTAGATACACTGCGCAGATTAACACATTTGGTGTTATTAAGGTGGAAGAAGAAATTATTGGTGGTAGAAAAGGGGAAATCAATCAAGATCTTTGCAACACATTTCATGCTATCTGGAGGGATAGCAGCTTCTCAGAGTTAGCATAAATGTATTTTGTTTCTGTTTTTTGAGTGAACTGATCTTTAAATGAAATACAGTAAAATCACATTTATTTTATCATGGGTGTGAGTAGGGCTGCTCGATTAATTGTATGCAATTAATTTAAGCGCAATAAAAGTAACTGCCACTATGAGGCAGACAGACGTGATTGCTTATTACTTTTTCTTTGACACATACATAATGCGGTCATTTGAAATGCTTCCGGGAGGAAAACTGCAATTTGAAGTCCGCTAATTCCCAGCGAGATTGGACAGCCTCCATCGCCTTGGCATAATTGGCTTACCTTAAATCAATTCCTGTGTACTTTGCCTGACTTGCAATCAAGTCATTTATTCAGCCAACTGACTGATCAAAACAAAAATGTGGCCTATAATGATTAAGAAGTGATAATGAGAAGCAGACAGACCTAACTAGGCTGCCGCGTTATATTGAAAGAATGTAAGTAATCTTAATGAATAACGGACCTCTGAATTCCACCTCTCACTGGGGAATTTTGTATGCATTTTGAAAGATATTTCTTAATGAAATTATTTTAAGATGGCCCTGGTTTTAAGTGCTTAAAAACAGTGGCGGGCGGTGGACGGAAAACCGAGGGGATGGAAAACGGATGAGATATCAATCATTGTTCTTGGTCATCATGTTAGTTTCCCTTATAATGAAATGTTTAGGCGAGCGAATAATAAATTCTATGAAATGTTTAATTCACATGCCTTAATAGGCAACTCTTTACGAAAAAACCACTGTGGATTTTCCGCGTTAAATTCGTCACATCCAGTCGTCTAACCTGTGGTAATGATTGTTAAATTGAAAAAGCTTGAAATGCGCACTTTTTGGTGTTCAATTGATGCATTTGATTTCGTCTTAACGAAGACAATTGGCTACACCTGAGAGGGGAAGGTTAGAGTGTTCTTTACCAGAGAAATTGACTGAAAACAGAAGACTAATAAGCAGTTTTAGACATGTTAATCGCCCTCCTTGTTCTCTGTCCACCACCCGCCACTGCTTAAAAATATCGGCAACGTGAAGTGGAGAACATTTTGCGAAGCCTAATTGGCTAATTGAGCGAATCAACTGTTTGATTGCAAATTGAGCAAAATGGTAAGGGGGTGACAATTGTTGGTTAGAGGATGAAGACTTTGCAGACCTTCACTTTGCGTTGTTCAGCATGTAATTTACCTCAATGTGTTTTCCAAGTCTTCGCTGAATTTATCTATTGCGTGCAAAGCAACGCTTAAAAACCAAGACCCATAATAAAATGATTTTATTTTTAAGAAATCTTTTTAATGTTATGTAAAAATTATACGAGAGGTGAAATTCATAGGTCTGCTGTTAATTCAGATTATTAACATTCTTTCAATCTAACACGGCAGCCTGATTCGGTCTGTCTGTTTCTCATTACCTCTTCTTAATCATTATTGGCCACATTTTTGGTTTTGATTGGTGAGTTGGCTGAATAAATGGCTTGATTGCAAGGTAGGAAAAGTACAGGGGAATTGATTTAAGGTGAGCTAATTGTGCCAAGGCGATAGAGGCTGTCCAAACTCGCTGGTAATTAGCGGACTTCAAATCACAGTTTTCTTCCCGGAAGCTCTTCAAATGACCGCATTAGGTATGTGTCATAGAAAAGATAATAAGCAAGCTCGTCTGTGTGCCTCATAGTGGCAGTTACTTTTATTGCGCTTAAAATAATTGCGATTCGATTAATTGAGCAGCCCTAGGTGTGAGTTATTTTGATTCAAAGGTGCTTTTGCATAAAACTGGTTGTACGTTAAACCAATGGACTGCTGAATTTATCCAGAATTGCTGTTAGTTGGGACCTTTATTAAAATGGAGAGCTCAGCCCCATTAACTTTTGTTGCAAGTTCAAAAAGAACTGTATGAAACACGCTTTGATGGCTGAGGCATTGGCTGAATTCACCTTGACCATGTATTGCTGCTAATGCACACATATGAATGGACCTAGCAAGTTAGCTAGGTACTTCGTTTTAAGTTTGTAGTTGCTGCCCAGGTATTTTATGTATGGTGACTTTTTATGAGAAAATGGATTCATTGATCTTGCATCTTTTCTCTGACTGAATTCATCAAAGGTGATGTTGCTTCAGATTTTTTTTTTTCCTTTTTTCTCCCCGACATGGAAGTTCTATACCATTGTTTCAGCTTATGCTTAGTAAACTGCTGTAAATAAATTTCTGTATGGATAATCAGCACAAAAGATGTTGATTTAGTTGTCTGGCATTATTGGGATACAACACTAGTAGAGTGTACTGTTTAATTGTCCCCCGCCGATGCGGTAGCGAGCGAGGGACAAAGTATTCAGCTCCGTCTGTCCCTCCGTCACTTCCCGTTTGTTGTGAACGCAATATCTCAAGAACCGATTTTATTCATCTTTGGCTTCAATGTTTATTAGTAT
Source organism: Gymnothorax reevesii (assembly GCA_029721435.1). Classification (NCBI taxonomy): domain Eukaryota; kingdom Metazoa; phylum Chordata; class Actinopteri; order Anguilliformes; family Muraenidae; genus Gymnothorax; species Gymnothorax reevesii. The sequence continues at coordinate 61,463,872 of CM056576.1, forward strand.
GATACGCCGACCCCAGTCGATTTCCTTGACCTGGCAGGGGACATGGCCACGTTTTGTGGCAACACTTGCTTTTATGGCAAGAAACATCAGCTATACCTACTGACTGTTAACTGCCTCACCACATCTCCCATTTGCCTGGCTTCAAATTGACTCCGAGTGGTTTTTGAAACCTGGAAGTAATGTTTTGAAAGCTTATTTTAACTGGAGGAAAAGAATGTTCACAGATATGGGGCGGGGGCTTGTTAAGGCATTTGCAACATATTTTGGTTGAGAAATTTATGATCCCATTACCATACCATACCATACAATACCATCTGTATTTCCTAATTAATCAGGAACCCTCGAATAAGCTTGCAATGTGAAATTAGCTGAAAGTTTGGTTTTCTGAGTTTTATTTCGGCAAAGCCTTGAGTACGTTCAGTATTTTTAACTTTTTTAGGTGGTTCCCCTAGCTGTTTGAAAGGTTGCAGTACTCCTGAAAGAATTTGTCACTTTTTCTTCCCCAGGCATCTGCAGATGGAGATTGCCAATCTGACTGCTCAGTCAAACCATTATCAGCAGAAAATGCAGGAGGTGGAAGGTGATATGCGGCAGAACGAGGCTCATCTGCAGAGGGCTTATGAGGATAGCAGGAGGACGGAGGTGTGTTACACTCCCTTAAAAAAATTAAACAAGAAACAGTCCTGTATTGGCTGATTCCATTTTGATCACAACTCAAGGGGAACGGGGGGCAGAACTCAAGTCTTCAAAGGCAAAGCAGAAAGGTCTCATCATCCCTGTGCACAGCAGTATGGAAGCGTACAGGCTGTGGCACTAGATCAGAGTGACTCCTATACAGAACGCTATGTACACCTTGCATGCAGACTAGCCTTTCTTACGGCAGTTCTGTTTGACAGTGAGACACGCGAAACGGCAATAACTGATTACCTGGCTGAGTAAACTATGTCATGAAAATCATATCACTAAATATTTAAATATCTCTCAATATTTTTCTCCACAGTGGGCCATCTCCCTTGTAGCTTATTCCTTTTGTGTTATTTTTCTTACTCGTATTATAATTTTCGCTGAAGAAGTACATCTGCATTGTCTGGTAGTAATTGTTCAGCATTGGTCTTGCAAAAGTCTGCATATTTGACCTGACCTACTTGTATCTGTTGTCATGCCCTCGGATCCAGGAATGAGGCATAATAATATAAAAATTAATAGCTCCTCTGTTAGTAGTAAAATGTAGATATAGGTAACACACATTTAGTGGCATGGCGGCTGTGCACTGTGATTGATGACTGGTTGGGGAAATCAGGACAATGCCTTGTGTCCCGATTGGGCAGCGGTTGGTCGTGGGAGGGGCGTCCCTTTTAAATTAGCCAAAATCAAAGGTGGTTTTGGCTATATGCTGAAGCCCTGATCTGCAGAACACCTTTCACAATCTTTCTTTTTCCCACCACGTTGTCATGTTTTACCTGAATCGTCATCCATCAGACTGCCATGCTTTTAGATATAACTCATTACACTGAACCAGAGAAGCTGAATAACGCGGAGCTATTCGCCGGTAGAGTGGCCGTTTGCGCCAGCCCTGGGTTACGGTGCTGTTGTGGGGGGAGGCAAGTCCAGGCTTTCCTTCCACCTTCACCAGTCCAGGCCAGCCTGCCGCCTTTTACAAGTGAAATTATATCCCTAAACAAACGTGACCATGTCAATGTGATTATTAGCCATCGATATAGTTGTGTCACAATTTTTAAAAAATTGTATTATCACACTTCATAGATGCAAGCAATCCGGAATAAATAGACCAGAGGCTGACATATAATGGAACGGCCCATTGCCGTACGGGCTTTGGCGGGCTTCTGTACAGAAACGGTCGCAGGTGCACATGGTGGACATTGAAACGGCAATTAATATAGTCGGATTTTTGCTCCTGCGTTGGACCCCTTACATATCTGGTGTACATTCGGCCTTTAGAAGTCTACAAATATTGAATGTCAACTTTCAAAGCTGACTTGACATTACCTTGCTGGCGCCCCTAATTAGAAATGCACCAACAACACTTCCTGAAAACATCCTTATAGAGAAACTCTAAATACGGACATTTGAGAATCGGCCGACAATCTGGTTGCCTCCGCCAAAAAGGGTGGGACTTTGCTGTATGTGGACATTCCAGCAAGACAGTGACCCAAAGCATACCTCAAGATCCACTGAGAAATGACAACAAAATCAATGTTCTGCAATGGCTTTCTCAGTCACCAGACCTCAATCCAGTTGAAAACTTGTGAGCTGAGTTGAAGAGTTGATAAAGACAAACCCAAGAATGTTATGGATCTTGAAAGGATATGCTTACAGGAATGGTCCAAAATCCCTCCTAATGTCAGCCCTAAACTAGTCAAAAATTACAGGAAAAGACTCCATGCAGTTATCCTTGCCACAGGTGGCTGCACGAAGCACTAAATGAAGGGTGTGAATAATTATGAACTGTTTATTTTTGTTGAAATTTATTTTGTATTCAATGATGATTATGATTTTGGTTGTTTCCATCAAAACATTAATGAAGTATTTCACAAATGATGGTATATTCAATTTCTCTTTATGATATCGTTTATTTCTTTGTATTGTTTGTGCATTTTCAATCAGGGGCACCAGTAAATTTGGAGCCCACTGTCAATAACGTTTTTTGCCAAATGTATTGCAGTGTGTGGAAAAGTTTCCCTTTGATTGCTTGAAACCAAGGCTAAAAGAGAGTCCCGCAAAGAGTGCAAGGGTTGACACTGGCAGCCATTTCTTCTTTGTGGACCCAGGGTACCTAGATAGTGTTGTGAAATGATTTTTTGGCATTCATCTGTATAATAATTACAGTTCTTATTGGAGATCTGTGCATGCAGGCTAGCCCAATTTGTGATCCATTGGAAACTCTGAGTCATTTACAGCCACGTGCTCGACGCAATCGCAGCTACGCGAATTTTAACTACAATGATGATAACGATGCCGGTAACTTACTAACTGACCACCTGGTTTCAGTCTTTACGAACTGCACTGTGGTGAACTCGAGATTAGCATTTGTGTACCCACCAGTAGCTACTGGTGAACTGGCAATAGGGGAAGCTCAAAACTATCCCTTAAAAATAATGATTAGACATGAACTGTTTACAACTCATTTAAATTACCATTGCAGTAACTCCGAAAACTCTCATCATTATCAGGTTTGGCCAGTTTTAATTTATTATGCATACCTGTCAACTGTCATGCATTAGGATTTCTCGCGCTTTATCATGGGTTGGAAAATTCTGCGCTCAGCGGCTCGTGGGGCGCGCGTGGATCGGTCTGCGAGGCTTATGTAGCTGTAAGTCACGAGAATTCATACTCTTCTACATTCTTAACCGCTGAATGTAGAAGGAAATGTCCGGCACGTGTCACAGCTTGTTGCTTAGTGAGCCTCGCAGGCTGTCCTGTGCCTTTCGCGAGCCACTGGACCACAGAATTTATGAAGACGTGCTGATATTAACGTCGTCATTTATGTGCGAAAGGCCTCAATTATCTGAAGCAATGCATACCAACGCTATTAGAAGTAAATTTGATTGTCGTTTTACCAATTAGTCTGAGAAACTTTCTAATCAAGAAAAGTAAACGGCGTCAGGTTTAGGTCATTCAGCAGTGAACGCTGAGGATTGATTGTCCCTTTGCAGCAGCCGTTGCACCACCTGTGGTACCCAGTGCCCACTACTGTCAGTTATGCTCGAGTGGCGTTTGTGAATAGCAACTGGCGAGGAGCGGGACCGCTCCCTCGGTTAGTGTTCGGTCGATCTCTTTCTCATACTCCAGTTATATTTCAATCGTACTCACTATATGGTGAGTGTGAGTGTCGTTTCTGAATACGGGCCCAAGTTTGTATCACAGACTTGAAGGAAGTCGCACATGAACTATAAATTGGTGACATTCAACTTGACTATCGGTGACCTTTGAAGGTCAAACTTACAATTACATTTACAATTACTTGTCCTGCCAAAACAGTCAGAGATGGAGCCTGGGTTTGTATAAGAGATGTATAATAAGTCATATATGACCTTCATATTGACCTTCGAAGGTCAAATGTGACCAAGGAAAGATTCAATGACTTGCATCATTAAAATGGTCACAGATGGAGCCAAGGTTCGTGTTACTGACATCTAGGAAGTCACATATGAACTTTCATTTGGTGGCATTCAACTTGACTGTCAGTGACCTTAGAGGTTCAAACTCGACAGTGAAATTACAATGACTTCTATCATCAAAATGGTCACAGATTGAGCCAAGGTTTGTGTAGAGACATTTAGAAAGTCATATATGAAGTCCATTCACTGACATATACTTTACCTTCTGAGACCCTTAAAGTTCACAATTGACATGTTGAATTTTCAATGACTTGTATCACTAAAACTGATTCAGAGCTTAGGATTATATTTAGGTTTTATAAATGAATGTGAACTTTTATTTGGTGACCTTAACATTGACTTTCAATGATTTGAATGAAAAACTTCACATTAAATTTTCATAACTTGTATCATCACTATAAGATTACTTGCCAGCAAGCTATAGGACCCTTGGTCCTATTTTTCTGTGTTTTTGCTTACACAATTTATTTGACTCCTTGATTGGCAGAAGTGTGCACAGACCTTGTTGTTTTGGCAATAGTTCTGTATTTATTGAAAGGAGACCTCAAAAACCTGCACGCACCACAGTCCTCCAGGAGTTGAGCACACGAGTGCTAAGGTAACCACACATCACAAATACTTCAGTGATTGCATTTCTCCATCCTTCAGCTTTCAGATGTGTGGTCATCCTGGAGTTTTTAGTTTTTAGTTCACAAGGCCATGTTCTTTACATTAAGCAACATCCTTGCATAGTTGGCATAATGAAATTTAATGGATAACACATTATTTCCCTGGTTACTTGGGTCCATACAATACAAAAACAGACTTTGCTTTGGGCATCACAGCAAATCCTGGGATTTTTTGGGGGACGTTCGTTGCTAAATTGCTGCCAATGGGCCACTTACCTTTTAACCTCCACAGGAAAAATCCCGAAAACTCAAGCATGAAATCACTGAACTCAAGAATGTGGAAGAACCTCAGAGTGAAGACGTCAGACCTCTAGTAAGATCAAGAACAATCAGCATGTCAGTGTGTGATCCACAGTGTTTGTGTTATATTCCCCTGGAGTATGTTTTGAATTTATTGGGAGCTGTTGTGACTATGAAACCTTTTAGTGCTAATCACAGGAAATAATTGGGTGTCATGGTGGTGCAGTGGGTAGCACTGCCGCCTCACTGCAAGATGGGCCATTCAATGTCAAATCACCCAGTTTCAGGGAAGTTCCCTTAGTGAGCATTTTAGAATTTTCATGATTTAATCAAATACCTTGGGAAATATCAAGATGCCCGATTTCTACCAAGGCTTTCAGAATATTTCATTGTAAGCGGAGTATTCTTGCCATTCTTCACTTTGCAGTGTATAAATATGCCCCATTTATTCATATGGTTGTGGTTTTGTGTGTGTGTGTGTGTGTGTGTGTGTGTGTGTGTGTGTGTGTGTATGTATATATATACACACACACACACATACAGTAGACAGAAAATGAATACGCCCCCCTGAACATTTTTTCAGATTTACCTGAAATATAGCCTGTAATTTAAGTGCAATTACTCTTTTTTTTTTTTTTTTTTCCCTACAAATCTACATACAGTACTTATCCTTTTCCAAGTGATAAACCAGTTAAACTCAGTATCCACCCCCTTTACTGAATCATCCCATAAACTATCTCAGGAAATGACAAATTGCCTTTAAGACCAAACAATAGCTAATTGCCCCACACCTGTGTGGAATCACAGCAATTAACTTGATGACATGAGTAAAATCAACTGTTTACTGGGGTCCCTTAGTATGCAAGAGCAGTGACACTGAAAGGCAGAAGCATGGGCTCCAAAGACCTCACAAAAGAAGTCTGTGACAAAGCTGTGGAAAGGTACACGTCAGGTAAGGGATATAAGATGATATCTTAGGCTTTGAAGATACCTTGGAGCACTGTTAATACCATAACTTAGAAGTGAAAAGTGCATGGCATCACTCACAGTCAAAATTGGGGCATCTGTCTAAACTGGATGACTGTCTCAACTGGATCAGGGAAAAAAAATTCCCATTTTCATCCATTAAATTTACATTCCGTGACACAACAAGACATAAAAATATTGAAGGGGGGTGTATTCATTTTCTGTTCTCTTTGTGTGCGTGCGTGCGTACGTGCGTATCTGTTTTGACTCTATTTGGCAATAATCATTTTGAAATGTTCATATTTTCCTAAGTCATTTGCTTAAACATTCATTCCATATGTGCATAAATCCTGCTCATACCTAATCTAAAGAATGATTACTTGATGTTCAGGCTGTTTTTTCTGATTACGTCTGAAGCACTATGCTGAGTGAATGTTTCAGATGGGCACGTACTTTTGAAATTTATTAAAAATGCGAGGAGCTGATTCACCAAGCTAATAACTGGCACAGGGTTCAACCCAGCATGTTTCTCAAGAAGGTGGAAATTTTAAAACATTGGGTAGTAGTCAACATGGCCAGATGCTTCACTCGCTCTAATTACTAGGTCAGAGTCTTGATTACTTCCTGCTTTTTGTCTTTCTTACATCTGCACGTACTTATTACACATGTGCAATGTTGAGTCTGCCAGCATGATTGGGGGCCTTTGATGGGCCCCTGAAAACTTAAAATTATTGCGTGCGCAAATGTGTTATATTTAAACATTTGCAAATAGAAAATTACTAGTATATTGTTCATAATGTCATATCTTGAAAGCCAGGGTAGAAATCTGTATACCAAAAATTGCATGAGAATATCTGGATGTAAGAGAGATGCTAAAGGAAAATGAGAATATTCGCTCATGAGTCGAAAAAAGGGATGATTGGTCCCGCTTTGAGGGCTTATATCTCAAAAACTAGAGAGACTTTGCAACTTGGAATGGCTTCATCATATTATCCTAAGGTATTCTATTTTAAAAAATCATGAGAACATGAGATGGTTGCCATGGGACCTCTCGTAGAGTTGACATGGAATAACCCAGAAGGTTGTGGGTTTGAATCTGGCCTGGAGCCTTTCTGTGTGGAGTTTGCATGCTCTCATAGTTATTGTGTTGGTTTCCTCCAGGTACTCCGGTTTCCTCCCACAGTCCAAAGATATGCATGGCACGCTAATTGCAGACTCTATATTGTTCATAGGTATTAGTGAGGGAGTGAATGCTGTGCATGCCCTGCAATTGATTGGCAAGCTGCTCAGGGTGTGTTCCTGGCTTTTGCCCATATTCAGCTGCGACAGGCTCCAGCTCCCCCAGAACCTAAGAGAGAAAGAAATATTTATTATAGACCTAAAGTTGGTATAATCTGCCACATCAGTTTTCAGTTTGGCAGCCATTACCAAATTTTTGTTTTTGAGAAATGTTAAGTTGCGAAGGCCACTGAATGTTATCCACTGCTCTCTTTGCATTTTACCAACCAGAGTATGCACATCAGAAAATTGCTTCCATTTGGTTTTACCCTCATGGAGTGGGTTGGCTGTGCTTTCCTCTGGTTAGGAAGAGGAGCTGGAGGAGATCTGTGCGAAGATTGATACATCTCAAAAGGAGAGTGAAGTTGCCGAACGGGAGTTGAGCGAGCTGAAGGCAGACTTGGTGAAGGCAGAGAGGCAGCACAGGCAGCACAAAGACGTCATCAGCAGTGTCACTGAAGAAGCTGAACCCATCAAGGTTAGCCTGTGTGAATTGTTTTACACTCAGTGTGCCAAATGCTGTGCATGTATTTGTCTCTTCTGTAATACTTTATTAGCTCCCGCTGCTCGCGTACAAATGACATGCCTAAAGGTGACCTTGGCCTATTTTTTCAACGTCACTGGCCTAAAAATATCACCAAAAACTATGACATTTAGCTTTATTTCATCAACTATTTCAGTAAGAGGCTCCTAATTCTTACTGGACATGCATCTCATAAAGGCCTACAAATGACGTGCGTAAAGGTGACCTTGGCTTATTTTTTCAGTCAAATCTGAGAGATGTCATTGGGGAGGGTGTGTGAATTGACATGCAATGACCCTTAAACTTTTTTATTTTCCTCATTTTCCTTGACACAGTGGTCGAAAACATTTTTACTTTCCCTCCAAGCAAAAATGGGTTTGGCCTATTACAATGTGTAAATTCAGAAGTTCTTTTGGAAAACGACCCCTGTCGCTGTATTATTTTTCATTACCATTTCATTTCATTGGGAAATAATCCAGTTACGTTGAATCTGATTGTTTTACGATCCTAGTTAGGTACAACCTGATTGGCTCAGAACAGAAGTGGTACCACAACTCAGTTAAGAAAAATAAGCACGTCCCCCGCCCTCATCTTGAGACTGTAAACTGTAGAAGTGGCCAGCCACCAAAAATTAGGAGTATAGAAAAGACAGGAGAAAATAAAAAGAGCAAATGAAGTAAAAGGTGCAAAGGATTTTATGACCAAATTTTCTAAGAAGTGAAATGAAGTGGGCAATGACGTCAGTGACCGATGAGGATAATTTATAGCAAGTTAAGACTGTTATTAGCTCACTGTAAAAAGAGTGTTACATCTCCAAACACATTCCAACAGGGTTCCCGCGGTCATGAAATTTCTGAAATTTGAAAAACCTGTTTTCCAGTCTGGAAAAGTTATGGAATTAACTAACGGTTTTGGAAAAGCTTGGAAAAATGCATTTTTTGCCTAATGCTAGTAATATGTTCACTAAATCCCCAAAAGATGTCTATAGTTCACCGCAAAACTACAAGCTATTATTTAAAATCAAACGCGACACCATTGAAACTAGCATGACGTTTCGTGATACGCGTAGGTTACATATGCAGCTAGTTGGCTGGCAGCGATTTTTTTTTTTTTTTTTTTTTCCCCCACACCGGACTTCTAAATACCAACTTTATCTCATTAGCTTACAGGCAATAAGAATCAAGCACATGCTTTTGTTTACTTTTTGACCGGCATGCTGCGCCCTCTATGCACATGGCTACTTGGTACACTGTTCGTAGGAATTTAAAGGGCAGTAATTGTACAGTATAGCTAAGCTGTGCCCACCCGAATAATTTGGCCTGCACAGCGCCCCTGAAAGGCACAGTTTTTCTAATAACGCCAGTTGAATTTTCCCACTGCCTTGCTTCAAATTAGTGTAATAATGGCATCAATGTCAATCAGAATAATGAATGAAATAACGTGAATATAATAAGATTTCAATACAAACACACAACTTTATTTAAATTTATGGTTTAATGGTTTCTCTTCAAGTCATTTTCCTGCACTGTTCAAAAATATTTCATTTCCATCCTGACTTTTTTTTGTTTACCCAGGTTCGCTTGATTCCTGATTGTGGCAGAACGGAGTGTGCAAAAAATATCTTCACTATTTACCTTGAAATTCTCCTGAAAGTTCTCTCAGTCCAAAATAATTTTATGTATTTTTAAAGCGTGACTGTTTCGACATTATTGCGATGCATGTTCGTATAAACACTGATTTTTGATTTTCTAAGAAAATGGTACCAGAAGGAAAAAACCCCAATTTTGGCTAAAAACACATTAATTTTTTCACTAATCACGCAAAATTTCAAAATGGTGCGCAACACCTTAAACAATGTACGCTTTGCTTCATGACTGTGATATTTGTTACGTTTGAGAGAACTTGCACAAAGTGATTTTGATTATCTTAGGGGGTGGGGGGGACCTCTAACTCCACTAATTTGCGTTTTATTTATTTTTATTTTTTTCAAATTTCCTTTTCATATAATGTAGCAATACAGCATACATCATTGACAGATAGCTTTATTTGATAGGACTCGGCCCACATAACTGAATAATAGGCCGATGTTATTCGCACTTATACGTGTGGCCAATGCTGAATTTTTTTTCTTGGCCACACTTATAAGTGCGCCAGTTGATGACCATTCTAGATTTTAGAAAAAGTACCGCTTTTAAATTAGTTTGGCCAAGAAAAAAAAATTGGCTTTGGACACAATTAATATAAGTGTGGGCAATGGAGCATGTGCATCTTAGCCACACGTCTAACGCGAATTTCGATCATTTTTTTTGTGCTTGGATGCACTTGAATAAGTGCGATTAGTCACTTCGATAATAATGTCAAGTTTAGCGGCTACTGCGGTGTTAAAAGGTGTACAACGACCTTAACTTTCTCTTTACATGTAGGCTACACTGAAAGCTTCCATTTCACTCTGTTCACCAGAAAAGTAGCCTGTATGTTATGCCGTGGACCAAAGCCTGGATACTTCATTGTCACTTCGTAAAAACTTTCTGAGGGCAGTTCTAGTATTTTTCCATCAGAACAAATGTGGTGTGCAGATATTATAAAATGAAAATGTTCTCCAAAAAGTATGTGCACATTAATGAGAACAATTAGTTTGCATCTTTGTAAGAAACATTTTTTCTGCAGCCTACTGCGATAAGCACGAGGCCTCCTACAGACGAATGCACTGACAATTTTGCGTATCTCACAAAAGACAACTTTTTCTATGAAACTTTTCCTCTGTTAGCTTTTGTGTTGAAATATTTCCTCGGCACAGTCTTTAATGGTTACATGTCATGTCAGCGTCATTTACAGCATTAACTTGGCTGTCTCGACGACGTCCCCCAGATTCTGCGAACAATTCACACAAGCAAGGATAATAGGCTACACTCTAAATTAGGGTTTAGTATGCGGGCTCTCATCTCGAACCCGCATACTGCAGATTTAGTAAAACGTCATTAGCATTTTAATAATTCATTTTTGGAAATTCTTTAGCGTCATTCGGCGCACAATAGAGAAAAAATACTTCAATTTGCGTTCGGTATTAACACGAGCATGTAACAAATTTATCACATCGTTTGACTTTCAATAGCATTTCTGGACCGCGTTTGTGCGGATAACACAAATATGCACGCGTTTATGCAAACGTTCTTAACATTCAATTCACAAAAATCTTTTTTTCAATCTAACCTCCTACATTTGGCTCATTATTGCATCGTCAGTGTGGTGTAAGATCAGGTATGCTCTCAATTTGATAATTACTGTGCAACAACGAGCAAAATTTGGGTTAACTGTTCAATTGAAAAAAAGATTTTTGTGGATTGAATGTTAAGAACGTTCAATTGTTTGTACAGTCGCGTGAATTTGTTATCCGCACTAACGCGGTCCAGAAATGGTATTGATGGTCAAACGGTGTGATTAAAATGTTAAACGCACTTGAGTGTTTGTCGATTGTCGCAAATGACTTGAAAGACAGAGTTAATGCCTTTCATATTAACGCAAATGAAAGTATTTTTGCTGTATTGTGTGCCGAATGACGCTAAAGATTGTCCAAAAAGGAGTGATTAAAATGCCGATGACGTTACTAAATCTGCTGCAGAGGTGGATAATCCAGGGGTTGGAAAGTAAAAATCCTGCTCGGTTTTTCTCCCTCCCACGGAATGAGCTGATCACTCATATTGGCTCCATCTCCTGTCAAAAGTAAATCCAGGTGGTTGGAACAAAGTTCTGGGGAGGATTTTTACTTTCTGTTCGTGGACTTTATGCGGTATGCGCAAATGTTTGATTTTAATATGTTAGTTTTTACCCCTCAGCCCTGAAGGCTGACGGGGTATTGCTATCCTTCGTGCGGTTGGGCGGGCGGTCGGGCGGCGGGCCGGCGTCTCCAAAAACTTCAACATCGAGCTGAGGGGTATTCCGTGCATTGCACGCCTATTTTTTTTTTTTTTTTTTTTTTTTCTTATCAAGCACGTCTCCTACGCTGATAATAAATCTGCCAGATCATCATCTGAGGATTATGGTGAGGTCAGGGGGGCGTTTGCTCAAAAATGGTTGAGAACCACTGGCTCTAAATAATAATGTATTGTTCATCATTTGTCTCCGAAAATATTAAATGCCATCTGTTCGTTACTTCAATGTTCGTTACTTTGCCTTCTTGAGTTTTTAAATGTAGCATTTGGTTATTTATTCTGCCCTACAAAGCCTAAGTGCAGTAACTACATATTGGGGAAAATGTGAGTGACTCCGTTTTGGGCATGAAAGTATATTGAGGTCAGGATTTATTTGGACAGAAATTATACCATGGTGAGTCAGTTAATCATAATCTGTCATAGAAGTGCTGACTGTTTATTTTTTGGGACTGGAAACAAACTCTGAAGCCATTTTCTACTGTATAAATTATTGTGTAGTTACGGCACTTAGCCTTTGTAGGGTAATATTATTGTTTGTTTGTTAAATATAATTGAGAAAATACAAGAATGGTGCCATAGGCCCTTATGCCATTGTGTGATGCCATAGGTGGTAGACAGACACAACTATCTTTCCATTCTCCAGGCTACATTTGATCTTCACTGCTTAGGGCTTAGCACACTATGGCGCTTTGTGTTCACTATTGTAGGCCTTACCTATTTTAAACTAAGTCATGGAAATTAGGCAAAATATTATGGAAAAGTTTTGGAAAAGTTCTGAAAAATCACTGGTAAAAAAGTGTGGGAACCCTGTTCCAATTAAGAAAGGAGAAGACGCCTGCACACTTTTACTTTAAGCCACCAAAGAAAACTTCATTAATTATAAAATGACAGCGTTTCGATCCCACTTGGATCTTCGTCTGGTCGGCAATTCTCAAAAACCCTGTTCCAATGAACATTTCCTGATCAGCAACTATGTGATAATTTGTTCAGTTGTGAGGTTTTAGAATTACTGACCATTTAATTTTTTTGGCATTATCGCTCATTATAAAATTAGAAAAAAGGTCGCACTTTGCATAAACACATTTATTGTAAGAAGCGTCTCCGCACAAACGCGTTTCGGCGTAGTGCCGCCTTCAGTGTGCTTCCGTGAATGTGTAAATGTGTTTATGCAAATTGCGACCTTTTTTTCTAAATTCATTATTGCTGTTTTGGTCCTGCACTCTTAAAGTCTGGGAGTGAAGCCCGTTTGTGCATTTATACATTATTGCTCATTGCAGTAACATTAGTTATCACATATTTTCCTTTCCACAAATGGTCACATGAATTCCTGTAGCTCACAAAACGGTACATATTTCTTTTTTTCTGAACCAATGTTCAATTGGCTTCAAAACACCTTTGGAAAATGTTTAAAAACATGTGGTTATGCTGGCTCAGGTCCACATGTGAAGTTTGCGTCAGTAAAAATAAAACTGTATACAACCAGTGACATTACTAAATGCAGATTATCTGTCAACCTGTTACTGATTAAGAGTTGGACAATTAATTTATTTACCGAGTGAACAGGCTGCCAATAGGCTGCGTTGCAAATGAGCCCTGCAGCCTAGCATCAGAGAGGAGGCTAAAATATGAGATTGCATGGATGGCAATTAACTGAAATTTCTCAAAAAAAAATCCTTTTTGGAGTAGAATTTTATGTAGCAAATGCTGCTGAAGATGGTATTTGGACAAGGTTTAGATTTCATTTCTAATAAATTTATTAGATAATTGCCATCCATGCACAATCTCATATTGTCGCCTTCCAACAATTTCACTTGCACTCTACTGTGTCCCAGGAGAAGTTCAACGGTTTGACAAAGCTCTCCATTGAGCATCAACTTTCCCAGAAACTGGACATTTGGAAACCACACCAATGATTTTGTTACCATGAAAGTTCAATGCATAACATGCATTTAGAAATCAAACCTAAACATGTAAACACCAACAAAATCCAAAGACACTTTAATTTTTGGGTCATGATTCTGACAGCTGCTTTGTTACATCGAAATTTCAGGTTATGATATGTTAAGTGTTACGTTTGTTAATCATGATAGTATGTCTATTTTGCTCAGAAATGGCATATGCATGGCATATGTAACACAACCAGTATCTGTTTTATATATTTTCATGAAAGATTGACTAACAAACAATGGTGGTTAATTAAAAGTAATTGATTTCATATAAGTAAATGTCTCTAATGTCTTTGCCTGGGGGATATGGTGTGTGTGTCAGTTGGGGCAGGGCGTGGAGGGGGGGGCGCCCTCTGGGGTTGCCTTGTTTGGGCCCAGGCAAACCTGTCAGCTGGCCTGACGAGAAGTCTGCTGTTTCCTTTATAACTCAGTCAATGATGTCCGCCTTTTATATATTTAATTAGATGTTATAAACCGTAGATATCACAAGCACTGAAACAAAAAAAAAATGTATAATAATCGGACACAAACTTAAAAACATCCCCCATGTGTTTAAATGACCTTCCTGGCGAAGCTAAAATAATAAGCATCTGGAAAGTTTCTTTTTCCCCCTGAAGCTCTGACATAGTCATCACACACTATCGTTCATCCTAAGCAATGATTAATCTATTCATTAAAATTGATATTACGCACTATTTGCACTTAGGCAGCTTTCAGCGGGAAAAAATTTAATGGAAAATTAAAAATTGCGGTGGTGATGATTATGCTTAGCTGAGCCCCATGGTAGGCATCACATGACTGTTATATTGTGCCCATGTGGTTATTATCACAGCTCAGTTTTCATCGCTTTTTCCTGTTTAGAGGATGGACACAGTGATGGACAGTTATCTTCATGAAGGAGTCATTGATGGTGACAACAACCCACTGACAAGATGGAAGGCACACGAAAAACAGTTTCCTTTAATTTCGAACATGGAACTGAATATTTGTGCATAGCAGTCATGAGCATGCCATTAAGGGTGTATAGCTCGGTTGGTTATATTATTACCCAAATGTATTATTACCCAAATGCATTCTTTGTTTTGGCACCTATAAGGTGAACATGCTCATTTTCCTTTCAAGGAATCTGTATGCCTTAAAGCATTTGAGATCACTTTAGCCGAGCGTCTTATATGCTGCAGTTCTTTCTACGTTTCCCCCTCTTCAATCAACTTTTTAATCAAATTACATTGTTCCTCTGAACAATATTTGGAACAGCCCATTTTACTTTGCAGTCCAGAGGGAAATATATTTTATAACAATTTGTAAAACATTTGCTTCCCGTCTTAACAAAGATAAGTAATGAAGCCTGTTTCTTCACAGAATGAATTAATTACCTAATTAAACTCCACACTGCTGTTATTTTGAACACGCCCCTTCCAACGAAGGAGTCAATTTCTCAGAACAAGCAGTATGCATGTCAAGACAATTGGGTCTGTTGTTTTTATATTGAATTTCTCATCTTTAAGTAAATTATTTGCCATGCAGAAATGTCACTACTGCTTATAACAGTGGTTCATCAGGTTATTGATGTTGCACTGCCAGTTTTTTTACACAAGAATACATATTCACATGTAAAAATGTGCACATTTTTTTTTTTAATTTGAAAGGATTTGACAAATAAATAGAAATATACACCTTTATAGGAATTTTGACTTCAGAAATCTAAATTTGGGTAAAATAATGGATTAAAGACACCACATATTGATTCATTTCATCAAAATCTGCATTTTTCCAATCATTGGGAAACTTATGCATATTTTCCGGGTGCTGCTAAGCATTTGTCGTCAGTAGTGTCACCCAAGGGAATCCCCAGTGTTTTGTGTGGGAAAGTTGTATAGGCTCTCAT
The DNA here is from genome assembly GCA_029721435.1 of Gymnothorax reevesii. NCBI lineage: Eukaryota > Metazoa > Chordata > Actinopteri > Anguilliformes > Muraenidae > Gymnothorax > Gymnothorax reevesii. Next base: position 61,479,449 of record CM056576.1, read on the forward strand.
TGTCACCGACGAATTATCAGTAAGTTATATTGAGAATATGCCATTCTCTTCCACCATTAGCTGCAATGCCAACTCAGCAAAAGACAAAGGATTGTATTTTCATGTCTTTCTAACCACAAAAGGGAGAAGAAATGCCTGGATTCACTATTTCTGTCGAGAACATCTCTCCCCCTCAGCTGACAGCAGACTGTGCTCTTGCCATTTCTTCCAAGTACAATACGTTTCTCATACCGAAATAATGGCATCTTGGGGATACTTGACTGGGCTCGCGATAAGCGGTATCGCATCTCAGTTTTTTCGAGTCCCCATCGCATATTTTGCCGTACCGTCTTTGGATAAAGTTAATAAAAGTTTTCGTCCAGTTTTGAACAAAAATGGGCTCCTACAGTCTCTTAATATCGTACTGATCAGCCTCAGCCACTGCACTATGGATAACCGAACGGCGCGAGTCTGAAACCATGTTAGTGAGTGGAATGACCCCATTATTTTCCTATTTCTGCTCCAGTCCCGCCCACAGAGCAAATGAAAACTTGAGTGGACAGCATCATTGGCTGAACCAATTGCAAAACGTGAGACGCGTCTGCCATGTTGTGTCAGGAATTGGCGGGGGAATTGTGCAATCAAATGCAAAACGTGTGTAAATGCGACTAGATGAGAAGAAATGTAAAACACTGGACTAGTGTCAGCCTACAAGCACGACCATTATTTAATAAATTATTTTGTTTATGGGAGTTTGTTGTCAGGAAGTTTTTATTGATAAAATTAAAAAAATTTTTATAGAAATGAACTAAATATATATAAAAGAGTTGTATATTTATGTTGAAGGAATTCTGTTTTCATATTTTGAACACATGTACATTTGTCTTTGTTCCTTGAATTCCTGTCATGCTCTTTATTCTAGATTATGGCAATTTTTATTTTAATACATAAATGTTCACCTTGGTTCATAATTACCAGTACCATTTTTTTTCTCAGTAAAAATATCATGTATGATAAAAATCAGTCCTGAATAGTCACTCATTCACAGCCTGAACCAGGTGAGTGGCTCAGGTAGAACCAACTAAAACTCACTAATTCCTATTCAGTTACTGACTTGCTACATGCTAGCTGTAAGTGGGACCCTGTTGGAAAGTCAAATTAGTTTAAATACTGCAATGCTACTGTAACTTGACTGCCTTTGTCTTTATTAGGCAATGTTGATTTGTGTTAGTACTATTGGCTAAGTGTTTTAAGAGTTGAAAATAAAAAGTTATGATGCATATATAGATGTTTTTAAGTTTTATTTTTGCTACACAGTTCTGAAAAAGGATACAGACTTCTAGAGTTATTTTTGCTTAATGCCAGCCCTGCTTGACTACCAGTCAATGGTATAAAAGTAAACTCTAATTTCTCACGCTTCTAACCAAGTATTGTTTTAATCAATTATTAGAGTTTTGTCTTTACAAGAGACGACAAAACTATGCAAACACCGGTCATTTAGCCGTCCGCTAAATGTTTCCTCAGTGGGACACTGATGATAGTCTAATGGACTGAAACCATTGCTTGCTTGCTGTCGGTTTCTAAATCACCCCTTTTTTGAGCACCGGGCACATTTTTGCTAGTGCACCATGTCCTAATAAAAGTTTGACTTTTGGCATTGATGTTGGCCTTTGTCTTGGTTTTGTGTGGCGGTTTCAGCCGACTGTCTTTTAGTTGGCGCAGTTTCACAGCCTTCTGACGATCCTCAGTGTTACACCCATAGCACTTAACTGTTAACACTGAGCATTGCTGGTTTTGTGAGGGTATTGGCTAAGGTTGTTCCCGAGTCAGCAAAATCAACAGCAATATTAATTTCTCTTATTGACTGCATTAAGAACTCTTATTTGAGCGAAGGCGATGATGCTGAAGCTTTTGTCAGATGTCAAACGTGTAAAGATGACTGCTTTAAGAAGACAAGTAAATTTCCCCATTCATTAATTATATGGGTTTGCATGTCAGTTAATGCTCCTGAGGAGATGGCAATCATTACCTCAACAGTCAATGCGTAGGATTACATTTGAAATTTTTGATCATTTTCTGATTCCACCAGTAGAAAATTGGTTTGGCGGTGATGGGGTCATCTTTCAGGATGACAATGCATCATGAAAATTGGACTCGTTGAACCAGGTGACCTTCTTCAGCTACCCCAAGGTCTAGTTTTGAGGCTCAGGTGCCCAGTGGGGGCACTTTTAGAGGTGGACCGGGGTTAGAGTGGGCACTTTGACTGTTCCGCAAGCTTAAAAGTCCACTACACAACAGGATATGATGCACTGTGTGTTGCGACACCTTCTTTATGTTAATATTGTTGAAATTCTCAGCAACTTGTGCCACAATCACCCTTCTATCATTTTAGACATAGCCTTCGTGGCCCTCGTACATCGCTGAGCCTTGGACACCCTCAGCCCTGTCTTCGGTTCATGGTTTGTCTCTCCCTGGACCGCTGTGAGTAGGTACTCGTGTGCTGACAGGGAGCAGCCTGGAAGTCTTGCCACTTCAGAGATACTCTAATCTGCTCATCAGGCTATTATGATTTGACCCTTGTCAAAGTCACTCAGTTTCCATTTCTCCCATATCCAACAGGCTGAATCGGAATGGACAATATGCTCAACATCGAAGATCTCTCTGCAGATTTTGATATGTGCTGTTGTCGTGAGACGATCGTTGTTAGCTGCATCTTCGACTGGTTTTAATGTTTTGGTTCTGCAGTGCATGTGTTCAGTTCTGAACATTGGACCTAAACCAGAGTGTGCTGTTGCTGTTTGAGTTTGTGGAAGATGTTCTCATGATAGTTGTGTTTGTAATGCAGGATGAATTGAGTAAAAGTAACGAAGATGTGGAGAAGAGCAAGCAACACAAAAATCACTATGATGAGCGACGCCAAGCCCACATTGCTGAGATTAAGAAGCTAAAAGCCGAGCTGAATGCAAAAGAGAAGGAGCTCACGGTAATGCAGACATCTCTTATGGCTGCTGATTGTGGAAGGGATACATTTTTTAATGCATCATATTACAAATATTCAAAATCTATACTGCTCAATTTTTCCTCACTTTCACCTCCGTGCCTGATGGTTTGTTATTCAGAGTTTTTTTTTAATTACTATTATATATATATATATATATATATATATATATAAAATAATGTATAATTTTTCTGAATTTGTGACAGGAGGCTGTTGAGAAAGCCACAGCAATCTGCCCTGAGGTGGAGGTGAGGAGAACAGCAAAGAGCCTGGACAGTGAGATCAGCCGCCTCAAACAGAAGATCAGCACGCAGCAGAATCAGCATGGTGACAGGAACGAGATCATAAGGTAGAGCTGCTCTGGAGTCTTTACTCATGGTCATGGTCTGACAGAGCTGGTTTTTTTTTTTTTTTTTTCCATTAAAATGGCAAAGGCATGTCAAACCCGACATGAAGAAGTGAGTTTAAGTCACTTATAATTTGTCAGGTAAGTGCGGAGTAGCCTTAAAAAAAAAAAAAAGGTACTACTTTGCACAATTGAGCCTAAGTTTGGGCCGTCTGCCTTTCACTTAGGAATCCTTTTGTGATCTGAAGATTCTGACCATCTCTTTCGTGAAAGGGCTTTTCGGGCTGTGTGCATTCTCATGCAAAGCCCCAGGCCTACAGAGCTATCAGATGGCTTACGTCAGTTATTGATTCCACGCAAAATTGTCCCTGGCCACGTGCTTATTAACATCTGCATTTGTCTGTTGTTGTGATCTCGCTTTTGCTTTCTGGTCACTATCTGGCTAGATCTGTTTTAATAGGTCTATTGCTGCCAATGTCTGGGGAATTCAAGCTGAATAATTGGCTGCATGCATGGTAGAGTGGAAAATAGTGGCAACCCCACTGTGCACCCTTGGCCAAACACGGCCAAAATCGAACTTGGCTGAGATTTTCATCCAATATGCACGCATTTAAAATATGGAAAGGATCACTGAAAAACTGAAGGCGCTGGAGCACTGAGAAGGCAAAAAGTTTATGGACGCACAGACGGATGTGCGATGGACCGCTGCGAAGGCATCTAACCACAGCATTAGCCCAAGTGGCCTTGAGGCCAAGTGGGCTAAGAGTTGTTGGAGTGCAGTCACGCTGATAATAAAAAAATGTTCTAAACTTGCTCCCTTCCCTCATTTTTCTTCAGGATATAATCATGCATCCGTTAATGAATAAATATTTGATTGCAGTAGTAAAAGCAATACTAATAGAAAGTTGGCGTGAGTAATTTATTATCCTCCGCCGCGCATTTTGAGGGGGTTAATGAGAGAACCTGATTTTTAGGTCACCTGAGACAGTGTCAAAGTGACCTATTCTCATTGCCTTTTGTCTGTCGTCGGCTATCGTCCGCTGTGCGTCCCTAAACCATTTATATTTTCGACGACTTCTCAAACTGCGGATCCGATTTCAGTAAAATTTTGCTAAAACCTTCCTTGGTCAAATATGCACCATAATTGAGAATTATACGGTGCCCACCCCCATAGGCTCTGAGGGGCGGGGCTTAAACTGGTCAATACATTTTCCACTTCTCAGAAACCGCTAATCCGATTTCAATTAAATTTTGCAGGAACCTTCCTTGATCAAATATTCACCAAAATTGTGAGTTATAATGGTGCCCACCCCCACGTGCTCTGAGGGGCGGGGCTAAAAGTGGTCTTCTACAGACCCAGATATGCTGGAAAACAATACAACAATACTCTTCATAGATAGAAGGCTCTTGAGGTGCTTTATCAAAATTGGAAACTTCATCACCCTCGAGCTCCATGTTTTTCACCTGGGGAGGGGTGATGTTTAATATACTTTATATAGGAAAATGATACTTTTGGGGATATTTTGTTCATTTTCTACTGGAAATCATTCAAACTTGATTGGCATGACAACCATGAGATGAGAGTTCGATACTATGAAATTTTAGGGGCTTATGGGTGGGGCCCAAATGGGGTTATATTGCCAAAAATTTCAACAATCTTCTTCTACAGTCTGAGAGAGGCTGGAAACCAGCACTCTTTATACATGGGGGGGAGGGGGGGGGTCTTGAGGTGCTTTATCAAAATTGTTACTTTCATGGCCCCCAGCCTCCATGTTTGCTCCTGGGGAGGGGTGAAGTTTACTATACTTTATATAGGAAAATGGTACTTTTGGGTATACTTGGTTCACTGACATCAATAACACCAGTTTTTATACAACTCAGGTTACCGTTAAGGCCCATGGGCCATTTCCCCCCCCCCCTGCCCGGCTGGTCTATAGCCTTTCTTTTTTTTTTTGGGCAATAAAATTTGCCATCTCCAATCCCACCCAATTCTGGAATGCCCAGTTGACGTACTATGTACACAAGCTAGCTTGTATGCAACCCCATGTTGCCATCTCGGGAGAGAGAAGACAGTTCGCGGCTCTCCTCTGTAGCACACACCTGTCAGACAGTGTCTCTTTGCACTCATTGCTATAAACTTCGCAAGTTCAGAACAAGGGCCGAGGATACTGTAGGTGCAGCAGCTTAAAAAAGGCATTTAAACGGCTATCACATGTAATTAATAACTAATAAAATTAGTTAATAATAATTTATTAAAACTAATAAAAATATTAAAGTTCCTCCCACGAGGCACCAAAATGCATCGGGGAATCTGCCTTTACGATACGTAAAAGTACGTATCGTAAAGGCAACGCAAGATACGCAAGATAACCATTTGATTCAGCAGAAAACCTGCAAAATTAGTAACCAGTCTCATAAAATTACTAAAATAACCAAAAATATGGAATTTTAATTAATAATTGAATTAACCAATATTAGTGATTAAAGAAAACAATTTAATTAATAATCTTGAGGAATTTTGGAGTTCTTCATAGGCTATTTTGACTCAGACTCCCACGTGTTACAGCACCAAACAGACACCAGGTTTAATAAATGAATTTATTAAACAAACGAACACAGAATATACATGGGCTAATCTACGGAAGGACAATACAAACTAGAGAGTAACAATGGTATGTGTGTACATGCAAGTGTGCATGTATGTGCTCCTGGCGCGCGTGCAGGAGGAACGCGCGTGCGGGATTTTGGGAGTGGGCAGGCGCGTGTCCGCGCACGTGGCAGATGCGAGAGTGTGCTCGTGGGTACGAGTTCCTTTGTCTTGGGACAAATTCTGCCAGCTCAGGGCTGCTTAGAATTTCTAAATGTAGTTATAGGCAGACGATGCGCGGCTGGATAACTCAATTTAGATTCAACAAATTGCGAGAAGAGTTTGCTTCAGCTCATATGCAATTTGTATTACTAATTGAGTTATCATCCATACAACGGCATGCATGTTAGTTAATTGCAGCATTAGAAAGTTAGCCTGGAAAAGATTATGCATGTAAAAACAAACAATCAATGGCTATTTAACTTCATGAAGTATAAAAACGGACACAATGCGATTATACAATCACATCAGTAATAGACAACTTAAATGCGGTACAGTTTTAAGTTGAAAACCGCTAAACTGCATTACTGCCTGGAATGTTCAGTTAGTCTTACTGAAGTTCCTAGCTCAGCATTTCTCTCTGGGTCCACTGAGCATCGCAGTTCTGGCAAGGATGTCCTGCTGGGAGCGCAGATCCAAAGTCCTGTGTCCACTTGAGGAATGCATGCACCTCCGCAGTGTCGGAATGTCCTTGCCGATCCGGAAAAGTTCTTTTCGGAGTTGCTCCGTGTCCGACTAGCAGTAGCACCGGGCATAAGCTAGTTTAATGAGATTTGCAGTCCTGAACTTAAATGGAGATTCCCAGAGTTGTGAGCACTCTGCAGATAGGCCAAATGAAATTGCGCAGGATGTGTGAATTCCAATGGAAGTGCGGTCTTTTCGCTTGAATAGTGTCTGGCCTTCCCCCGGGGGGGGTAGTAGCTTCCCTTGAGAGAAGAGGCGCTAAGAGAGAGCGTGACCCTCCTCCTTTGGAAGTGAATGTTTTACCTTCAAAGAAAATTAAGACCTGAGTTAAAATCAGTCATCTGGGATATGATGTATAGCCCTGTGCCTCAGAACTAAAGTCATCCATTGCTCATACCCCAAAACTCAAGGCAGCACCATAAAATTTTCATTTATACTTTTAGACGGACCAAAGAGAATATGTGCGTGCGTGTATATAAAATTCAAAATCATTGTTTAGTGCAGACTGCAGTGAATGTTCAGAAGCCATTTCACTGATGTAACATTGGCAATCAGAAAAGATATCATACGTTTATTATACATTTGTCATGACCTCTATGGGTAAAATTTGCAACAGCATTAACCATGTCATTAATAGTGTTTGTAATATAAAGGTGTGAACTATTGCAGACATTACATCTCTTTTTTATCACCCGTTGTTCTATGAAGAAGATGTGAGTGCAAGATAGATTTGGATCATTGTTGTTCGCCATTTTATCGTTTGATTTAGTGCAATATGCAGATGTCTATCAGTAAGCATCTTCAGATTACATTTTGTGTTTTCCAGGAACAGATTTGTAATTTGACACATTTAATTTTTAAAGAAATTCATAAAAATAGCACTATATTGTGAAAAAAGTCCTCATATTTTCATAGGACAAAGTGCAAAATAAAACTAATTCATTGTACTTTGAGGCAATGCAGCTTTTGAATTACATGCCAGTTTTTTTTTTTTTTTTTTTGGCGTTTATATCATGCAGATTTAATCCTGCAACAATGGTCTTATAACATCATTTTGTCCTTCACACTTCTATATTCCAGTTAATTTTAAGATTCTCCTTCATTTTGAAATTGATGATTTGGATTGAATGCAGTATTTTCATTGTACTGCATCCTTAAAGATATCGGTTTCCCTAACCTTAGGCAGTACCAGGAGGCTCAGGAGAACTTCAAGAACGTCGCATCGCAGGTGAAGTACTTGAAGAAGTTCACTGAGCTCCTGAGCAGGATCATGAATGAACGACACCAAGTGTATACAGAATTGAGAATGTGAGTAGACCATTCAAGAACTAAACATACACGAAACATACAGTCACCCCAAAAATTATTTGTACACCTAAAAAGTTAGACAATGATAGACTAGGAACACAAAGAATTATTAATTGTATACACCAGTCACAGTCATCATTATTTCATAACAAAATTTAAAAACACAAATTAACTCTTAATTTCTGGTACCTTCTGAGGTTATTTCACTAACCCAAGAATTATTTGTACACATTAAGCATTGAGAGTTTGTGGCAATTTTCAATACTTAGTTGGCCTGCCTTTTGCCGCAATCACTACTTGTTGACGGTATGCAAAGGAGACTATAGGTTTGGTGCAAATATCCTGCACACTTGCTCGAGTGAAGCCTTGTGCCGTTCCTTGTTTGATGATGTGACATCCTCACGCTGTCACTCAGTTTCATCCCAGAGGTGTTCAATTGAGTTCAGGTCCAGGCTTGAGGTGACCAGTCCAGAAAATCAATGCATTTCTGTTTTGTGAATTCTTCAATAAACTTGGCTGTGTGCTCCGGATCATTATCCTGTTGGAATATATAACGACACCCAAGAAGCCTGACGCAGATGGCATCACCCTCATTGAGAGTATTGCTTTATCTCCAAATTTATAGTGCCATTTATGAAATGGTGATCACCAACACCATTTGCTGCTGTACAGCCCTAAACCATGACATTTCCACTTCCATGCTTCATTGTTGGCTTCAAGCAGCTGGGGCAGAAAGCCTCCTTCACAGTACCTCACACTCTAAGGGCATCTTCACACCAGGATAGTCCAAAGACTGTTCGATTGGGTGCGGAATGCTGAAAAATTTCACACCTTCATTTGGTTTGGTACCCTTTCTCACTGCACTTTTGAAAGTGAACAAAACAGCTTCAACAACGTCATGCACTTACAACAGCTGCTTGTTTGGGTGGTACTGCCCAAAACAAGTACTTAATAGGAAGAAAAAAAAGCCAGAGGAAGAAAACCGGGCTCATCGATTGGCCTGGACTGAAAACTGAAATCCATCCACTTCTGTCGGATTGTTCACAAAAAAAACAACAACAGAGCTACACCAAATTTATGCAGTCTTGGGGTTTCTGTTTTTACTTTGGTGTTCAAACCTGATTGGTTTTTCACAAGAAGCTGCTTGGTACCGTATTGATCCGAATATAAGACAATATTTTTTCCCTTGAAAAATGCCTGAAAATGACGCCTTGTCTTATATTTGAGGTCTAAGGAGTTACCCATGTAAAACAATAGGTAGCGCCATATGAGCACTTTTCTCTCTGTCAGTGTTTAGAGCAGTGTGACCCTCGCCTGATCCTGTAAACAAGTCGGCTGGAGTGGATGCGTCAGCCTCCAGTTCCATAAGATACTGAATGACAGAAAGATGCAGCCAGGGCACAGAGATCCACTTGAAAAAAGCGCTTCCAAAGTCAGTCAGGTGAATAAAAATCAGAGAAGTTATGATGTGAATTTTAAACTTATGGTTGCAAACGAAGCTGAGAGAACGAACAACGTGTGGGCTGGAAAAAGATATGATGTGACAGAGTGCAACGTAATCATCGTAATTGGCAACTGAAGACACGGTTTCTCTCCATAGGCGATCTAACAGCGATTAAATCATGGGCTTAATTCAGTACAGTCACGGAACAAGAACAGAGAGTTGGGTTGCACAAAACTTCAGTTTAAAACAATTATTAGTCCTGACCTGTTCTTAGTCATTTTCCGAATTAACAGAAGGTTCACTCTGAGAGCACTCCACAGTTAACAGGTGTTGCTTGTTCTCCCCGATTTGGTAAGACGACAATCATTCATCTGGACGCGTATTTGCTGCATTTAAATCAATGTCATTCAAAGTGAATGTGGAATAAACTGTGGTGTTTTTTGGATGTTAATGCTCTTACATTTTGCAGACTGTTCTGACTCTGTCAAGCAAATGTGTGCCGTTTTTTTGCACAAGTTAGGCCAGTAGGCCTATGCCCGTTTTACTGCACTGTTTTCGTGGCATAGAACCGTAAAGTGTGTTCTGCGCTTTGCCTATTTGTGGGGCTATAGATGATTTTATGATTTTTTTTCCCCCATGATAAACACCAAAGATGTTGAAATGTACAAGGAAAACAATGAAATGTTATTTTAATGCAAATGAAATTTTGTTCAAATAAGTAGTATTTTTCCAATGAGTCTTGAAAAGAGGGGTCGTCTTATATTCTGGTCAATACGGTATGTGCAGCAGGAGAGGCAGCGAGCTGTCCTTGGGTTCACTCCCTCTCTTTGGTTCGCTTGATAGTCCATTTAAATTTCCCACAGGAAGCGAACCGCACCAGGGTTCACTTGCAAATGAAACCGAGACCCACATTTTCAGACAGAAGAGAGTTTGCTTGTTTGGTCCGCGCCGGAGTTCGGGACTCCTGCCCAAACAAAGTGGACTATCCGAGGAAACAAACTCTGGTCTGTTTAAAGTGGACCAAACAGCTCTGGTGTGAAAGCGCCCTATCATCTGTGCCAAACCTGCAGAATTTGCTCTTATCTGACCAGAATACTGAATGCCATAACTCCTGTTAGCTTGTTAACATGCTTATTTGCGGAGGCGAGATACTTTCTCTTTTTCTTGTCACTTATAAACGGCTTCTTTCTGGGAACCAGTCCATTCAAATCAGTTTGGTTCAGTCTGTATATAATCACTCCAAAAATTGTTTGTACACTTAATAAAAATTGAAGAATGATTAAATATTTTGCCAAATAATGCATCATGGCTGCAAGGGCGTTGTTATATGCAGCCCCAATTCTGAAATAGTTGGGACAAAGTGTAAATTGTGAATAAAATCAAAACTCAATCACACCAGCCATTATTTTATTCTCAATAGAACAGAGATAACATAGCAAATGTTGAAACAGAAATTTTACAATTTTATCCACAAAATGTGCTCATTTCAAATTTGATGGCTACTTCAGGTCTCAAAGAAGTTGTGACAGGGGCCTGTTTACCATGGTGTGGCATCCCTCTTCTTTTTAACACAGAGTGGAGGTGTCTGGGCATTGAGGAGACAAGTTTCTTGGGTTTAGCCATTGGAATTTGATCCCACTCTTATTTAAAACAGGCTTCCAGCCGCTGGAGGGTTTTGGGTCTCCTTTTACTGACTTTTTGTTTAATTATGCGCTAAATGTTTTCAATCGGTGAAAGATCAGAACTGCAGGCAGGCCAGTTTAGTACATAGACTCTTAGGTCTTTGGCCTTGTCCCTTACGCTCAGAGATTTTTCCAGTTTCTCTGAATTGATGATGCCCTGTCGATGATGAGACCTTCAAAGCCTTTGCAATTTGACATTGAGGAATATTTTTTTGAAAGGGGGACCTATTTTGCTATATTTACAAGGTTATACTTTGATCTTGGACTCCCCTGGAGTACTCCTGATCGTTCTAAGTCCAAAACAGCGTCCTTATTTAGCTCATACTGCCATCCTCAAAAAAACCCCATTTGTAGTCCTGAGAGACCTCATTGGGTGGCTCTTCCGCTATGGCCCCCACTCCCCGTGTGCCCACTATCTTCTGACTGGCCAGCTTCGTGGAGGGCGGAGTTGGGTTGGACGAGGCTGCAGAATTCAGTTTTCCGGGTCCGCATCCCCAGAGTCAAACGTGAGATGCAGCTGCTATCTGATAAAGATTCCGGTGGAGAAATTCCGAAATCTTAGGCTATACACGAATATAGACTTATTGAAATGAACTTGTTCTAATAAACAGCGGCGAAAGTGGAGGATGCAGTGCAAAAGTCTGGCAGCTTGAACTTGCTGTCTGCTACAGTTTGCACTGGCAATAGTGGGGAGTACAGCGGTTTTTCCACTCTATAGCTAGGATGCAGGGAAAGCTAGAATCCACTCCATATAGATACACTTGTAGAACGGGTCGACGTACCCAGGTGTGGACTGGACACAGTAGAAATCCAGTGAGTCTGAGTTTAGAGGGAAACATGGACAGTGAGTGTTGTAGGAATTTTGATTTAATATTCCTGGTATTACCATCACAAAAAGAAACTCCGACGACTCAGAGAAAAAAATCTGTCGGAGGCAAAGAAGTTAATATCCAAGCCAAAGTCAGTACTTTTTTTTCTGCAGAAAAAAGGATCCCCATATAGAGTCCAGTCAGCAAAATTGAGGATGATACAGTTAGAAACTCTAGTATTTGTAGGGGCACTCCATAACGTTCTCCTCCCCCCGTGCTGATTTACACATCATGAGGTAATCTAGAGAGCCCTCGCCATCTCACGCAACCCACGTCAAGCTGTCTTGGGTTGCGCACATACATCTCGTTGGGGAGGAGAACACCTGTCTTCTCTATCAGCCCTAGCTCCAGCTTGTCTCGTTATGCATTCTGGAGCTTTCTATAAACACATAAACATAGAGAAAGAACATTTTGCCCCTGTTATGGGCCCATCAGGTCCTCATGACTCCGGATAGGCTATATGCCATGATGCACCAGTCAGATTTATAGAAACTTAGTTTTGCAGGCCCAGGCTAATCAGAAACATGCAGGAGTGCACACAGGCCTAAAAGGTTATAAAACGAAGCAGGTAGGAGCAAGCACGAATAAACAATTAATAATAATTAAATGAATCAATAAAGAATGATTCCACAGTGAGGAGCAGCTAAAAGTGGACCAACAGCTAACAACAAATGCCTCTCGCCTTGACTACGTCTCCCCCCCCCCAAAAAAAAAAAATCTGCTTTATCCAGGCATGCATACACAGTAAAATAAGGCCGCATCGCAATGAGGCCGAATAGCGGCCAGCATCTGTTCGTCAAATATGTTACTGCGCCATCTATCACCTCTTGCTTCTACAACATTGTTTAATGTATCGGGAAGAAGCTTATTATCAGGATATACAATAATCTGTCATCATCGTGGGAAGGACAAGTGGAGGTAAGATAATTATTCATCTGAACTAAACATTGGAATAGTGTCTCCTATCAACTGCTTGCCCACATATTCGGTTTCATTAAGATAGGCTAAGATAGATGGGGGAAAAGCAGTCAAAAATATCAAGGAACTTTATTCAAAGAAGCCGGACTACTTCACCATCTGCGCGTAATTATTGCGCATTTTACGTGCTTTTCATTCTTTTTGTTTGGTTTTTTTTATTATTTTGGCTGTGTTCATGCATGGAGCATGAATTTTGGTAAGATTGTGTGTGTTTATTACCCCTCAGCCCTCAAGGCTGACAGGGTATTGCTATCCTTTGTGCGGTTGGGCGGGCGGGCAGGCGTCTCCAAAAACTTCGACATCGGGCAGAGGGGTATTCCATGCAAAAATTTGTTTTTTGTCCGATGTGAAAGCAGCTTTACGGATAGTACGCGACAGCTAGAGAGAGTTCAGTTATGTTATGAACTTAATACAGGTTTTGCTGACCATAAGGACAAGTTGCTTATGTGGAGTTAGTGAATGGATTTCTTCTACAGGAAAGAATTTAATTGTAAAATTAAATTTTAATTTTAATTAATTGCTTTAATTGTAATTAATCTTTTTCGGCTTTTTAGTAGCCACAACAATTACTAAAGTAGGATGAAATTATGTCAAGACACGGTAGAGCTTCAGTGTTTTGCATTGCTTTCACGGTAGCAACAGAGAGCTTGCCCAGACATTTGTGAAATGTCCAGCTGATCCTGGTCATGGATAAGTAAAGCAATCACTAACTGTAGTGGCTACAATCGGGCAAAGTTATGATGAAACTGCCACATTGATGCTTACCAAAGTAACACAAGCATACCAATCAGAATTATTGCATATAAGTTAACCAGGAGTATTGTTAATTAGCACGACACACAAACTAACATGCAGTAGCTGGTAACCTAGTGGTCATGACCACAGAGACAAACCCTTGCAATACAGGTTTTACAGACCACAAGTTTCGTTACCATGGACAGTTGTACCAAGCATCCAAATTACAAAAGTATTAAAAGTTAGCTTCAAATGAGGTTTATGTTCACAAACCGTAGAATTTCCCCTGATATTACTCTTGCATATTTAGGACACAAACATTAGCAACAGTAACTTGGCTATGTGAGTAAAACAAACTTACAGCTTCTGTGTCTGAGAGTCACGGACAGTTGCGACCAATACAGGCTTTATCTTTAGATATTTTACAAAGCTTGAGGCCAGTTGTTAGTGCGAACTACACTGCTAACCAGCGTAACACGTTAGCTTCACTTACATTATTTGCTGCTATATTGTTACTTACAGCTTGTGGCTCCAAGTGCTTGATCGATGCAACTGTTTCAGGTTTGAGAAGCAGCTGAAACGCTTATCCTGTGTCGAATTATCCTTTATTGACAAAGCTGTCTCTGGTGAAATGCTGAGCACAAGCAGCTAACGTTTCCTTTGGCTGTGGCTGTTCGCTGCCAACAAACAAAAAAGCTACCCACTGATTTCTGGTGGCAACATCTTTTGGAAGAGAAGTAGTTTTTCTTTGCCTCCAATAGTAAAAGGACAAGCAGCTTTGGGAGAGATGCTGACAAAACTGCACCTCAAATGATCTGCAGTTCTTCTTTTGTATTTCCAAAAATGTAGATGCTACAAAGGCATCGTATGATCTGCTGTTGTTAGTGCCTGCTAGAATAGTTTCCGGTGTGGGCAGGTCCAGCGCCGTGATTGGCTCTGGCTAGGTCTGTACTAATTGGACGGCACAACCTGACTTCAGGTTTTTCCCAGATCTCGTGAAGCTCTCAGGAGGAGCTGTTCAGAGAGGAAATCACATTCACGAAATCAGTCTTGGATTACGGCAAAACCTTTGTATCTTATGTTCAGAAACTTTTCAGAGGTTGAGTAAGGACAAGCAACATTATAACATTACTAATATGTATTAAAAGAAGGGTCAGTATAATAGGTCCCCTTTAAAGTATTCCACAATGTTTTTCCGCAAGACTTCACAGGATGGAGAGCCTCTGGCCATCTTTACTTCGAAGAGACTCCACCTCCCTTGGACAATCCTTTTACAGTCAATGTTTCAAACCTGATGCCAGTTAACTTAATTACTAGCTAAATGTTCTTTCAGCTGATTGTATATTAATTGTTTTTCAGCCCTTCTTTTTTTGTCTGTGTCCCAGCTTTTTTGAGAGCTGTTGCAGCCAGAAAATTTGAAATTAGCTCATTTTGTGGATAAAAATGTAAAATGTCTCAGTTTTAACATTTGAAATGTGATCTATGTTCTGTTGTAAATAACGTATTGGCTGGTGGTCTGAAAGTGATTGCATTTTGATTTTATTGACAATTTTACACTTCGTCCTAACTATTTCGGAATTGGGGTTGTAATCCAACAGAATAATGATCTGAAGCACTCGGCCAACAGTATTCAAGGATTTATGAAGAAGAAACGTGTCAATCATCTTGATTAGCCATCTCGAGGCTTTGACCTTAACTCAACTGAACACCTTTGGGATGAAACGGAGCGACAGGGTGAAGATATTCCACCATCAAACAAGAAACCGCTCAAGCCTCTGTTCCAGGGAACGTGAAATGGAAAAGAGCAGGCTATTTGCACCAAACTTTCTGACAGTATGCCAACATGACTACAAGCACTAATTGTGGCAAAGGACAGGCCAAAAAGTGCTGAATATTGCCACAAACTCTGTGCTTATTGTGTACAAATAATTCTTGGGTTTGAAAAATGACCTGATGAGGTACCAGAACGACAGGGTTCATTTGTGTGTTTCAATTCTGTTACCAAACGATGAAGAAAGTGACAGAGATCTACAATTAATATTTATTTTTGTGTTCCTAATCAACCATTTTCTTAATTCTTCTACTTCTTTTTAAGTGTACAAATAATTTTTGGGGTGACTATTCAAAGAGTAACTCTGGTCGGTTGAAACCTGTTTAAAAACCCTACTTCCTTTGCGCTGTATTTATTCATTAAATACAGAGCAACTTTCATAAATTTCCCATCTACAATCCATTTGTCGCTGTGTATTTACCACAATTCTATTTAAGTGTCTCACCCAAGCATAATAGCTAGGGCCCAACAACAAAATCAGGACAGAGGCGATGGCAATCTAACGTGTGTTTAGTCAGTAGGCTGGATGATTCAGCAGAATGTTGTTTGGATTTCTGTCAACAGGAAGAGCAAATAGAACCTTTCTTGCTTATGTTTGCACATTATCTACTTTCTCTCATCAGGTACCTTTCTGTTCGCTGCAAGTACTACTTTGACTCTATGTTGTCTCAGCGTGGGTACTCTGGGAAAATGACCTTTGATCACAAGAATGAAACTCTGGCCATCTCGGTAAGCACACACCCTTCCTGCGTGCAGGGATGAAAAGTTATTATTGACTTCAATGGATGTGCACATCTCTTGGAGCTCACGGTTTTCCAAGTTTAAGTGTAAGCGTTATTTATTCATTTTTTAATTATGATTTATCATTTCAAACTATTTCGCCTGGCGTATTATGTGCCACAACGTGTTTTTTCTTTGTGTCATGAAGCTGCTTATTCCTAATCTTTGAAAATAGCGTTGAACAAAAATATGAATAATTGAAGTCCTTTGAGTCTTGTAAATTATTTTTTTAAAAAGGCATAATCCCCTATGCCTTTCATTCATTCATTCTTCCATCCTCGGTTTAACCCATCATGTGTTGTCAGAGCTAATCCTGCCACTATTGGGGCATTATAATGCAAGCACCAGAAGCATCTTGTTTACACTATATTTGTGTGGGGTCTTTTTCAGGTGCAGCCTGGAGAGGGTGATAAAGCATCTCTGAATGACATGCGATCCCTATCAGGAGGGGAGCGCTCGTTCTCAACTGTGTGTTTTGTTCTGTCGCTCTGGGCCATTGCTGAGGCCCCCTTCCGCTGTCTGGACGAGTTTGATGTCTACATGGTGAGATGACCTCGTGCAGATTCTTTCAGAAAAATAACATACACCTGAGATGACGAGGTGCCAGCCAATCGAACAAAAACTATAGTTTACAAAAGCAAAGGAAAGTCACTGCACACTCTGGCTCCAGTGCAAAAAAAATGTATTGTCATCTACCAAGGTTTCGGCATAAACATGCCACCCTCAGCGTTCTCTCCCATAAGATTTGATCAAAGGTCATTTATCTGTCGTGTGTACAGCCTACAATTAATTAGTGTGACCACTAGATCAGTTGACAGAATGCATTTCACACTGCATGCGCATGACACCCCAGACAACATTCTGCAGAGCACAATCAACTACTCCTCACTTGACATCAAAACGGTGATTGTAAAATGCGCTAAACAAATAAAATTTGCTTTTATTTGATGTAAATACATGAAATGAGAACTGTAACAACATCGCACAGCGATAATACCTGTGTTTTTCGTTCTATATAAGAGCATTTTACCCAGTCACCTTACAGATTTTGCTTTTAGTGTGATCTTCAACTCCAATTCCGAAATAGTTGGGACAAAGCGTACATTGTGAATAAAATCAAAATGCAATGACTTTCAGACCATATGAGCCAATATCGAGGGCTGACTGCAATAAACAGTTATGTCCAGATGTTTTAGATTGGATATAAAGGTTTATTGCAGTCAGCCCTTGATATGTTGCTATCCCCAGCCATGCGTTTAGTGCGAAGCGGGGGATATAGTGTTAGGCTCTGTCCATCCGTACGTATGAATCGGAATATCTTAAGAATTCGTGACTGGGTTCTCTTCATATTTCAAGAGAAAGGTGCCAGTCATGGTTGGTGAACTTGACCTTCATTTCAAGGTCACAAGGTGACTTTAATGTTTTTTTTGACATTTTACCCTTGTCAGCAAGATATCTCGAGAAAGATTCACTGGATTTTCTTCATTCTTCACATCAAGCTTCATTTGTGGAAGGTGCACGTTAGGATTACAATACCACGCACTTTTCTTTATCTCCTCTTGTGCCTTACTGGAAAAGCAATAAAAATCAATCAATTCTTCAATTTGCTGCAAATACAGTACATACTTCACCCGTGCATTTTTAATGGCGCCGAGTATATAAGAGAATCAGCTGAAAGAGCATTTAGCAAGTAATTACATTAACTGGCATCAGGTGTGTAACATGATTGGCTACAAAAGGGATGTCTGAGAGAGGCTGAGTCTCTCAGAAGTAAAGATGGCCAGAGGCTTTCCAACCCATGGAGGCTTGGATAAAAAAAATTGTGCAATACTTTAAGAAAAATGTTCTTCAGCATCACATTGCAAAGGCTTTGAAGTTCTCCTCATCAACAGTGCATAACATCATCAAAAGATTCAGAGAAACTGAAAAAATCTTGATGCGTAAGGGACAAAGCCGAAGACCTTTACTGGATTCCCGTGATCTTCGGGCCCTCAGACGCCACTGCATCACACACCGGCATTATTCTGTCATTGCCATTACTAAATGGGCCCAGGAATACTTCGAGAAACCACTGTCTGTAAACACAGTCTGCCCACAGATGCCACCTAAAACTCTATCATGCAAAAAGGAAGCCATTGTGGAGCATAATCCAGAAGCGCCACTGCGTTCTGTGGGCCAAGGCTTATTTAAAATGGACTGTAGCAAAGTGTCCTGTGGTCAGACGAGTCCAAATTTGACATTCTTGTTGGAAATCATGAGCGTCGTGTCCTCCGGGCTAAAGAAGAGAAAGACCAGCCTTCCTGTTATCAGTGTTCAGTGCAAAAGCCAGTATCACTGCTGGTATGGGGATGCATTTGTGCGTATCATGTGGGACACTTGCATATTTTAATAAGCAACATGAATGCTGAAGGGTATATAAAGGTTTTAGAGCAACATATGCTCCCCTCCAGACCACGATTTATTCCAGGGAAGGCCTTGTGTATTTCAGCAGGACAAATGCGAAACCATATACTGCAGCTATTACAACACACTGGCTTTGTAGTAGAAGAGTCCGTGTGCTGAACTGGCCTGCCTGCCATCCTGATCTTTCACCGATTGAGAACATTTGGCGCGTAATTTAAAAAAAAGTCTGTCAAAGGAGACCCAAAACTCTCCAGCAGCTGGAAGCCTGTATGAAAAAAGAATGGGATCAAATTCCACTGGCTAAACGCAAAACCGTTGGCGGCACGGTGGCACACTGGTTAGCACCATTGCTTCACAGCAGGAATGTCATGGGTTTGAATCCGGCCTGGGGCGTTTCTGTGTGGAGTTTGCATGTTCTCCCCGTGTTCGCGTGGGTTTCCTCCGTGTACTCCGGTTTCCCCCACCCACAAAACATGCAATATCGTTTCAGCGCTATAGCGCCGTTAGTTCCCAATGGATTCCCTTCATATTTTCTATGCATGTATATGGGCCCCAAGATCTAGCACGAGTTCGATTTTTGTCGTAATGCGATTCTTATTTTGGCCACCAGGCGGCTTTTTCTGCAAAACCTCAAGCAGCTCAAGCTCCCTTATTCTACGAGCTAAGACGCTCAAAATTTTACTTTAAGTTGTGCTGCCAAGGGTTCATCAGATGTGTCATGTGTTTTTGATTTGACCTAAATTTCAAGGTTAATGTGGTCAAAGGTCGTAAATTGCACAGATTTTTACCCCTCGTCCGATTCCGGCCCGGAGGGGTATTTTTCGTCACCTGTGTCGTCTGTCACCCGTCCATGATTTTGTCCGGGCCAGTACTCGGCAACTAATGATCGCAGCTTCACCAAATTTGGTATGATAACTCACTATGACCCATAGATGTGCTTCATCATCATTTTTTGCTGGATTTAACCTTTGACCTTCGCTCTGTGACCTTGACCCTGGAAATCTTGTCCGGGTCCGTACTCGGCAACTATATTCTTGCAGCTTCACCAAATTTGGTATGGTAACTAACCATGATGCATAGATGTGCATCGTCAGGTTTTTTGCTGGATTTGACTTTTGACCTGAACTCTGTGACCACGACCCTGGAAATATTGTCCGGGTCGGTACTCGGCAACTAATTATCGCAGCTCCACTAAATTTGGTATGGTAACTCACTGTCACACATGTGCAATGTCATGTTTTCTGCTGGATTTCACCTTTAACGTTAACGCTGTGACGTTGAGGCAGGAAATCGTGTCCGGGCCGAGGGGTATTCTGCAACACGTTATGTTCTTTCAGTGCAATAGTGCCTTCAGTTTTCAAGGGATCCTTCTCATATTTTATATGCATATATATATGGTCCCAAGATCTAGCCCGAGTTCCATTTTCAGCCTGCTGCAATTCTCGGTTTGGCTAGCTCCCTTATCCTACAAGCTAAGATGCTCCCAATTTTTTGCCCGCTTGGCCAAGGCCCAATGGGCTTATGCTATGCTTGGGGTCTTTAGTGGCAGTAAGTCGTGCATCTGTGCGTGCATGTGTAAACTTTTGGCTTGTCTGCGCTCTAGCGTCTTCAGTTTTTCACTGATCCTTTTCATATTTCATTTGTGTACAAAGCATCTTAAGATCCTGACCAAGTTAGATTTTTCAACCCAATTGGACTGATACTATGGCCAATAGAGGGCGGTCCATTTTGGCCACGTTTGGCCAAGCGGGCGCAGTGGCTGTGTCACTATTTTTTGAGACCTGTAGCAGCTATCAAATTTGAAATGAGCTCATTTTGTAAT
This sequence comes from Gymnothorax reevesii, assembly GCA_029721435.1. Lineage (NCBI taxonomy): Eukaryota > Metazoa > Chordata > Actinopteri > Anguilliformes > Muraenidae > Gymnothorax > Gymnothorax reevesii. The sequence goes on from CM056576.1 coordinate 61,499,955, forward strand.
ATTTCTCAGTTTCAACATTTGCTATGTTATCTCTGTTCTATTGTGAATAAAATACTGGCTGGTGTGATTTGAAAGTCATTGCGTTTTGATTTTAGTTAAAATTTACACTTTGTCCCAACTGTTTGGGAATTGGGTTTGTTAATAGCTGGAGAAAATAAACATGGGAATCATGGGCAGTGGCTGATTTTCAAGAACTGCAGAAGTGAAAGCTGGTTACATGAGGGAATTACTTTCTAACTATGGAAGAAGTGGGCTGAAGATAGATTGACCTTCCTGCAAGTGCTCTGGTATTATGTTAATTATCTAAACGGAGATCTTTCCATTTCATTTGACAGAAAATACATTTTCTCAGTTATTGACAGGCACAGAAAGTCAAAAACCGTACATATGACTGACTGCCTTGATTTTCAGGACATGGTCAACCGGAGAATATCCCTGGACATGATGCTTAAGATAGCTGCCAGCCAACGTTTCCGACAGTTCATTTTCCTCACCCCACAGCATATGAGGTACAAGTTTCCAATGTTAGAACTTCACTAAGTGTCTGCTCTGAATTCTTTCACTTTTGAATTGAATTTGCTCAAATCCAGTGGGCTCCAGAATTATTAGCCCTCACTAGGATTGCACTTACAGTTTTGGAGAGAAACTTGTAATGGCAACATGTGAGATACACTCTACTTTAGAAATGATTTAGTGGAACCAAACGAATGGATTAATGTAAAAAAAATCAGTTTCCTCCAAAGTAAGGTTTCATAATTAATGACACCCCTAAAAAATGTTGAAAATACAGTACCAAATTTAAACTGGGATTGATATTCAACTTGAGTTGAAGTTTTAATTTTTGAGGAACTGTATTGTAGTGTTATATTACATATGGCATGGCATTCATTTCAGTTATTACTTTTGCAGTGCATGTGTATTGCATGCATACATTTCATTCATGACTTTTTCATGATTTCTATTGAGCAATTCAGGAAGCATTTCAATTTTCTTTGAGATATTTTTATTTGCAATAGTTTAATTAGGGGTGCTGTTATCTTTTTTATTTACAATCAAGTTGTCCCAATTTCAAAGACACCAACTAGTCCCCAACCCCCTTGGAAATCTTTTCAAGCTCAGACTTTGTTCCCTGCTTAACCCCTGTGAATATATAAATGAAACAAAATGGTTTTGTCAGGCCCTCCTCAAAAAGAGACAGAATTATTTCAAGTTTATCAGCTCTTAAACATTCTTAGTCTCCTGTTTGGAGAGACTTTCGCCAGGTAATGATGTGCATCTCATTACCAGCCAATCAAACTCAGTCCTTTATTTTCCAGCTCTCTCCCGCTCAATAAGCTGACCAGAGTTCACCGCCTGAACGACCCAGACCGCTCCCAGACTGTGCTGCCCTTCGGCCAGATCAACCTAGAGGACGTGGAGGGGTGAAGTGGAGCACCCTCCCCTCTCCAGGCTTCATTGCCCATTCACTGGCTGAGAATTTCTTTTCATTTTACAGTTTGTATCATACAAAGCTAAAAGTACGACAAGGATAAAACGGCAAAACAACTTATGGAAAGATTTTGTTCTTTTGATGGAATTGAAAAGTATGGTGTCCCTGAGTGAAAATTGCTCTCTCAGAATTGTTCTTATTGTAATAACAGCAGATTTACCAGTTTTGTTTCAGCTTTTTCATAAATGGATGACCGTTTCCTGGTCAACTACGTTTTTGCTGGTTTCTGGGGATGGGGATTATCTGCTCGAGTGTGGTGTTAAAAATTGTAGGTCAACGAGTTTGTATGTGAAAGTTGTTTAACATTACATTGGTACAGTTATCAAGTACCAAATGTCGTTCCATGTGAAAAATGTTAATTCTGCTATCTGTGGCAGCATAAGATGTCTAGCTTTTTTTTTTCCTCGACACATCCATCTGACGAAAATAAATATGATGCTGTTAAAAAAAAATCCTTGCTTTTTCAATTATTTTGTATATGTTACATTGAATTAGATTCAGATTGTTCATCAAAAGATATTGGGCAATGGCACATTGAGCAAAACGCAGTTTTTTTTAACTGCTTTATTTTGTTGGAAAGTTATCCAATCGAATTTTGCCTGACTTTGGAGTAACCCGATATCCATTACAGCGCATTGCAAGGCAGATATGATCGCTGATGATGACGGGCCAAAGTTGAAATTGCAGACAAGTGAACTTCCGCCCATAACCGGGTGCTGTCAAACGCAAGCTAATATAATTGCGATTTATCCAAGACATGGACTCCAGCTTTGACTTTTAATTTAGCGTTTATTTGAATTTTGTGGTATTTTTCATGTTCATATCTGTGAGTCCACGATGATTTTGTACCGCGAAGCCGCGCAATGCTCATCGCATTACTTCATGCATGCATTGGCTTGGCGAAGCTAGCCTTATTATCGGAAGTACGGACGTCTACAAGAAATCCCTTTCATCTCGTCTCCCGATTAACCACAGTTTTTTTTGCTCTATAGGTCACTCCAATTAAGCAACATACAATGACAAGCCGTGGAGGTCACAAATGTAATGAATGACCAAAAAAGTAACAAAGTGTCCAAGAAACCACAGATGTTGTTCAAGTTGACCACAAATGAAATAATGTGTCCAAAAAACTCAAACTCAAATAATGTGTCCAACTCAATCAAACTCTTACTTTTATCATTTTCGAGCTATATCATGACAAGTCAGTGAACACTTGGAACATGTGCTGGACACACAAGGTTGCCTGGCAGAGTTGCCTGCTCTGAACAGAGTCCTTGGACTCTCCACTTCTTGGAGAGCCATTCGCCAACAGCAAAGACTCAAAAACTGCAGAGTGCATTGTCTGTCCAAGAACCAAGTTTGCTGTGAGTCCCTGTCCAGATGTGACACTTGCAAATCACAAACTGTACCACATGAAACAAGTGTACTGGAATGTGACAGTGACTTTGGATCATTTTTGTCCATTTTATGGGCCCGTGTAATTTTGGCCCCAATGCTTAAGATAGGACTGAGAAATTTTATTTTTTTTTAAAGATTATTTGTTTGGGAATTTTTCTTTTATTTGACAGTTGTACCGTGTAGAGAGACAAGTTGGGGAGAAGAATGGGCAGATATGCAGCAAATGACCTGAGCCATAATCGAACCCAAGTCGCGGCGGGAAGGACACAGCCTTTATGGTACGTGCACTTAGACCAATGAGCCACCAGGGTGCCCTGGACTGAGACATTTTTAAAAATGATTTCTCAAAAATTGTGTGATACCTTTTTTTATAAATCAGACAATTTGACCACAGATGACTTTGAAAGGTCAGACTCGAGGTCCAGGAGAATATTAACAATGTTAAAAGATATGACTTGAAATTTCAAAAAGTTATTTCTCAAAAGGTGTCCAACTTTTTTTTTTTTTGGTCTAAATCTGGCAATCAACTCGCCTCATACTATATGTACAGGGCGAGTGCCATTTTAATTGAATCGACGGAAGTGGGTCTAGTGGGGCGCTGTACTTTAACATTGGGTCTTTTGGAGAATGTGCAAATTTGCCTGTGGAAGCTAAATGGTTGCAGATCGAGATTAAGTTTATATTAGAGACATATAGGAAGTTATATATGACCTATATTTTGGCTCTGTTAAAGTTGACCTCAGATGACCTTGAAAGGTCAAACTTGAGATCAAGCAAAATGTTACAATTTTCAAAGGCTTCTAGGCTCGAAAATATTGAACATTGGGAACATATATGTATTGAACACTTAGGAAGTCACATATGAACCTTCAATTAGTGGCCTTGAACTTGACCTTCGGTGACCTATGAAGGTCAAACTTCACATAGTGGAATTTCAATGACGTCTATCACCAAAACTATTACAGATCGAGCTTAGGTTTGTATTGTGGGCATATGGGAAGTCATGTACAAAGTTTCATTTGGTGACCTTGGACTTAACCTTCAGTGACCTTCAATGGCCAAACTTCACAGTGAAATTTCAAGGACATATCAGCAAAATTGTTGCAGATAGAACATTGGTTTGTTTTGGTCACACATAAGTCATGTATTAAGTCTCATTTGGTGACATTGAACTTGAAAATTCAATAACTTCTATCCCAAAACCATTACAGATAGAGCTTAGGTTTGTATTGTGGGCATAAAGGAAGTCATTTATGAAGATTCATTTGTCGACATTGAACTTGACCCTCTGTGACCTCAAATGACCAAACTTCACGTTGAAATTTCCATGACTTATTTCAGCAAAATCGTTGCAGATAAAAGTGTTTGTTTATACTGGAGATGTATAGGCAGTCATACATGAAATTTCATTTGGTGGCTTTGAACCTGACCTTCGGTGACCTTCGAAGGTCAAACTTCACATAGTAGAATTTCAATGACTTCTATAACCAAAACTATACTGAACAAAAATATAACGCACCACTTGAAATATTGGCACCATTTCAAGTATGCCGTTATGAAATACCAAATATATTTGTTTTCATTTGCAAAAGGAATGTTTCCATTGATTGATGTCTAAAATTTGAGTTCAGCTCAGTCATTGAGTATTTTTTTCACCGGTGTAATGATTGGTATGAGTAAACGAGTGCGGTGTACCCAGACACTGCTCAAACAGAATGAGCAGTACTCCGACAAACCTTGGGCCGGGGACTATTAAAGGCCACACCAAAATGTTGGATTTTGTCAGACGCAGCCATGCCTCAGATGTCTCAAATTATGCGGAAGCGTGCCATTGGCATGCTGAATGCTGGGATGTCCATCAGAGGGGTCGCTGCACAGCTGAATGTTCACTACAGTACCATAGTTAGTCTACAACAGCGTTTCCTACAGACTGGAAGCACTGCGAACAGGCCTCATCGGCGTCGTCCACGTGTGACCACCTCTGCTCAGGATCGTCACATCCGTCTGGTGCACTTGCGTGAACGTTTCAGACCAGCGACACGCACGGCCGATGAGACAGTCGGTCTGAAAAATAGACGAATCTCTGCTCAAACAGTTCGCAACCGCCTCCGAGAAGCAGAATTGCATGCTCGACGCCCTCACCGTGGGCTGGACCTCACAGACGTACACCGCCGGAATCGTCTCGCATGGGCTAACGCACACTTCCGGTGGCCCTTGGCTCGATGGAGAGATGTGCTGTTCACAGATGAATCAAGATTCAACTTGTATCACGCGGATGGGAGACGTCGTTTGTGGCACCGTGTCGGTGAACGGTTTGCTGACACAAATGTCCCCCGGAGAGTCGCCCATGGCGGAGGCGGTGTCATGGTGTGGGCAGGGATTGCACACAGACAGAGAACTCCATTGCATTTCATGGATGGCAACTTGAAAGCCCAAAGGCACCGTGATGAGATCCTCGCACCAACTGTAGTACAGTTTGTCCAACAGCCTAATGTCACGTTCCAGCATAATAACGCCCGTCCTCATGTCGCTAGGGTCTGCACCCAGTTCCTCATAGCTCAGAACGTTTAGGTGCTGGACTGGCCCGCATGTTCACCCGACATGTCACCCATAGAACACGTTTGGGATGCTCTGGATCGGCGTATCCGGGACAGTGTTCCAGTCCCAGGTAATGTCCGGCAACTCCGGATAGCGCTCCAGGAGGAGTGGAACAACATTTCACAGGCCACCATAGACACTCTGGTAAACTCCAAGCATAGGAGATGTCGCGTTGAGAGATGCGCGTGGCGGACATACGCGATACCAAACTGTGAAATTTATGGTATCCACCCCTGCCCTGTTGAAACTGTTGCCAAACTTTTGATTTTGTGTGTATCAAGATGTAACGGACATCAATATGATCAGTATAGATGTCTTTATCATGTCGTAAAATTTCACGAGGTTCACATTATCCCATATGTAATAAAATTCACAAAACATCTGGTGGTGCGTTTATATTGTTATTCAGTGTATTACAGATAGAGGTTAGGTTTGTATTGTGGGCATGTATGAAATTACATTGGGTGACCTTGAATGTGACCTTCAAAGGCCAAGCTATATCGTGAAATTTCAAGGACTTGCACCAGTAAAATTGTTCCAGACTGAGTGTAGGTTTGTATTGGAGACGTATAGTAAGTCATATATGAACTTTCATTTGGTGACATTTATATTGACCTTCAAAGGTTAAACTTGACCTAGAGAAAATTCAATTACTTCTGTCACTGAAAAGGTAACAGATGGAGCTTAGGTTTGTGTTACTGACATTAGAAGTCACATATGAACTTTCATTTGGTGACATTCAGCTTGACTTGGTGACCCTTGAAGGTCAAAGTTGACATAATACAATTACAATGACTTGTATTGCCAAAACGGTCATAGATGAAGTCTAGGTTTGTATTAGAGACATACAGTAAGTCATATATGAACTTTCATTTGGCGACCTTCATATCGACTTTCAAAGGTCAAATGTGACAGTGAAAATTCAATTACTTGTATCACTAAAATGGTCGCAGATGGAGCCTAGCTTTGTGGTACTGACATCTAGGAAGTCTCATATGAACTTTAATTTGGAAAATTTTTTAGATCCCCCTTGTAGCAAAAAAAACATACCCCCTGGATAGGCAAAAGCCACCCCCTCTTTATTAAGAAAGTTCATCCTCAAAAAAAATTTGAACATTCCCCTAAACCATCCTCAGGCAAAAATAAAAAAATCCCCCCTAAATCTCATCTGCAACCGCCCTCAGTCATACACGAGTGCAGCCTAACCTCTGTTTAATGAACACAGATGCTAAAATACTAACAGTTTGTGTGATTTTCATTCGTAATGAACCATAGTTAAGACAACTTTTGCGGTTTTGTTTGAAGACAACAATTTGAGGAAATTACATTAGTGGGCAATAAATATCAAATTTCTTTGCTGTGTATGGTGTGCGCTTGACAGTTAATTACATTTGTGGTCAACTTGAATTACATTTGTGGTTTTTTGGACAGTTTATTACATTTGTGGTCAACTTCTTTTACATTTATGGTTTTTGGGGACTTGATTACATTTGTGACCTCCACATAAGCCAGTCATTTAACGAGGATAATTGCGCAAGTTTGAGGTGTGAAACAATGACCAACTTAGGTGTGAAATGATTCCTGTATAATTTTCTATAAGCAGTTGATGTCACAATCAAAGATCTGTGGAGAAAATCAGAAAAAATTTGAAACAGTGTGGTAAATTGAAAGTAAAACTGAAAGCAGTGATATGGAAATTGTCATTACATTTAAATCGTTCAACGGCTCATTATTTTATCAGTCATCCAGCAAATTTTATTTTTCAAAATAATTTTTCGTCCATCGTCGGAACATTTTTTTTAATCATTTTTTGTTTTGGCCAGATGAATTTTCCTGTATTTGATTTGATTTTTGATTGAATCTTTTTTGCCCATTTTATGGGCCCTTGAAATTTACGCCCCAGAGTTAAAAGATTGCATTAAAAAAAAAAAAAGAAAACTTGAAAGGTCAAACTTGAGGTCAAGCAAAATTTTACAATTTTCAAAGGCTTCAAGGCTTGAAAATATTGAAGATGGAGTATATGCGTATCGATCGCCAATGGGAAGTCATATTTGAACTTTCATTTGGTGACCTTTCAAAGGTAAAACTTCACTTTTCCTAAGAATTTCAATCATTGCCATCACCAAAACAATGACATAGTTTTGGTTTGTATTAGGCGCATAAAGGAAGCTATATATGAGGTTTCATTTGGTGACCTTGAACTTGACCTTCAAAGCCCAAAATTTACCATGAAGGTTCTATGATTTGTTTCAGTCATTCCATGTCAAATGTCCGAATGGCTCCCATTTGACCATCTCAGATTTGGCTGAAAAAAAATTCCAGCGGGTGCATTCACCTAATAGGAGAAATCCAAAATTTTAGCTCTCAACCTCATAGTTTCATCATAATAAAATATTTTTGCAACTAAGTTCAGATTCTTTTTGAAAACCTGTTTATGAGGAGCCACTTTCACATGGCTATATCTAGAGAAATATTTCAGCTAAGTCCTTCAAATTTTCAGGGGTGAAAATATGCTACTATAACTTGAGGAATATTGACTTATAAAGGGGTCCCTTTAGTTCATCATATATTTCTGGGTGCTTGAAGTTGCTGGAAAGTTTTACTGTATGCTCTGCGGTAGCATATTTGAAGTAGAGTAAAAAGACTTATTTCAAAGACAGGGATTTGGTCTTGCACATACAACTTCCCATATATACTGACCAAAAAAAGAAACGCAATTACATAATCCGGTACCAAATTTCAACAAACCTATTAAAAAAGATGCTTTTGTTCTGAGTCATTTTTAGAGGTGAGAACTTCTACCATACAAATTTTCGCGGTCACAGCGCATATTCTGGCGCCGCCATTTGTCCGGAACCAAACAATCGGCAGTGTTTGGGTTTGAGTACTACCATTGTCCTAACACACCCATTTTTGTTTGAGTTCCTCTTAGACACTGGGGCCCATAAAAGTCTAACCGAAAATGAGTGAAAATCAAACGGGTTATAATGCCATGACTAACGGAAGTTCAATGAGAACGCGCGTTTGGGATGCTACTGGCCGGAAGTCGGGTAGATAGTTGCCCGTCAATTCAGTGTGCGTTCTGTGACAATTTGTTGCTTCAGAACCTTTTTTAATGCCACTGGACACACGGCCGATCGCCCCAGATCCAGTAGGCCACATGTTATGACTCCAGCATCTGCCCGTCATATCACAGCTGACCGTCTGCTACACACCAAATCAAACTTCATTTTATTATAGGAAACCTCAACGCCGACCATTACTGTGAGGAAATTCTCCATCCAGTCGTTGTTTCCTTTGTCCGACCTCACCAACTGACTTTCCAACAGAACAATGCGTGTCCGCACGTGGCACGTATCTGTATGGAGTTCCTTTGGGCCAAAAACGTGCAAATCCTTCCCTGGCCTGCATTTACTCCAGATCTTTCACCCATTGAACACTTGTGGGACATTCTGGATAGAGCAATCCGGAGAAGTCAACTACCGCCAGCTACAGTACATCAGCTAAGACTAGCGCTGACCAAAGAGTGGAACAGCATTCCACAAGCAACAATCAGACGTCTGGTGATGTCTATGAGGCGCAGGTGTACCGCCGTGCACGACGCTAACGGGGGACATACGAGATTCTGATAGTGTCATTTGTGTTTTGTAATGTCAAACTTCACCTTGATAAATAAAAGCCAACATTGCGATATTCCAGACTGATTTTCTGTTATATCTATTGTCTGAGATTCCCTCTTTCATTTGATACCAATGAAGTGTTGATTAATAACAGCTACACTTGATAAAATCAAGAAATAGAAAATTGCATTTCTTTTTTGGTCAGTATATGTTGTGTATTTTTTATTTTAGTTCTGATCCTCTCATGAATAATCAAGAAAATATTAAGATGCAATACCAAATCCCTGTCTATGACATTCGGCCTTTTACAGTCCTTCAAATATGCTATCGCAGAGCACTAAGTAAAATTTTTGAGCAACTTTCAGCTCCCAGGAATAAATGATTAACTTAAAGGACACATTCATACGTCGATATTCCTCAAGTTGGAGGAACAGATTTTCACCCCTGAAAATTTGAAGGAACTAGCTGATATACTTTTCTAGATATAGCCATGTGAAAGTGGCTCCTCAGAAATCGCTGTTCAGAAAGGGCCGGAACTTTGCTGCAAAATTATTTTTTTAAGACAAAACTATTGGATTTATCCTAAGGGGAGGTATATGCACCCCCTGGAATTTTTTCTGCTAAATCTGAGATGGTCAAGTGGGAACTTTCTCTGAAATTTTGACATTTGACCTGGAATGACCCATCACCAAAATCATTTCAGATAGACCCTAGGTTTGTATTTGAGATTTATAGGAAGTCACATATGAACTATCATTTGGTGACATTCAACAAGCCTGTTGGTGACCTTTTGTAGGTTAAACTTGACATAGTGAAAGTACAATTACTTGTATCACCAAAATGGTCACGATAGAGCCAAGGTTTTATATTTGAGACATAGAAAGTCATATACAGCGCCCTCCATAATAATTGGCACCCCTGGTTAACATGTGTCCTTTAGCTTCTAATAAATTCATTTTTTTCCTAAATAATATAGGACCACAATGAAAAAAGAGGAAAATCCAACCTTTAATTCAAGCGCATTTATTCAGTGGGAAAAAAATCCGACATTAAGAAATAACTCTTTTGCATCAAATCATGTGTGCCACAATTATTATTACCCCTGGTGATAATACTTTTTACAACCCCCTTTTCCCAACACAACAGCACCTAATCTTCTCCTATAATGTTTCACAAGATGGGAGAATACAGAAAGAGGGATCTTCCACCATTCCTCTTTGCACAATCTCTCTAAATCATCTGGCGACCTGGGTCCTCTCCTCTACACTCTCCTCTTCAGCTCACTTCACAGGTTTTCTATGGGGTTGAGGTCTGGGGACTGAGATGGCCATGGGAGGAGCTTGATTCTGTCTGGTGGACCATTTCTTTGTAGATTTGGCCACATGTTTGGAGTCATTATCTTGCTGAAAGACCCAGTGACGACCCATCTTCAGCTTTCAGTCAGAGGCCACCAAATTTTGATTTAAAATGTCCTGGTATTTCAAAGCGTTCATGATGCCATGCACCCTAAGAAGGTTCCCAGGGCCTCTGGAAGAGAGACAGGCCCACAGCCTCACCGATCCTCCCCCATACTTCACAGTGGGCACGAGGTGCTTTTCTGCATAATTATCTTTTGTGTTCCGCCAGACCCACCTGGAATGTTTGTTGCCAGAAAGCTCTACCTTGGTGTCATCTGACCAAAGCACACGGTCCGAGTTTGAAGTCCCGATGTTTGCGTTTATGCATGCCTCCCAAACTGCTTGTTAGCATGTAGATAGCACCTGTCCTGATGGCTGTTTTGGAGACTTTGTGACCCCAAGATGCTACCATTTGTTGCAATTCTTTAACAGTGAGCTTTGATGAACTTTTAATTTCTCTTACCATCGTCCTTACTGTGCGTGGTGGCAAAATAACCTTGCGTCGGTGTTTCCCCTACCATTCAGCTGGCGGCCCGCCCCGCCAATGCGCCCAAAATCTCTCCCTGTATGCGTGCGTGTGTGTGCTTTTGACATTGATGCTGCTGCAGGTGCGCACTTCCAGATGTTATTTAGATTTTACAATTTTAATTCAAATAAGCTAACGTAGCTGCCACAGATCTTTATTCTCATCTATGAGACCTACATTTATCTTTCAAAATTAATCGGCTCGCGTTCTTCTACCGGGAATACGGTGAAGTTTTGACCGCAGATCACCTCAGCAGACCTGGGCTGGGCTGCTCCGCTACTTGCGGCTGGTCAGGGCTTCTCCCTCAACATTGGAGTAAATGTACACACAAGCTTTAAGCTGGCGGCACAACGGGGAACTAAACGGCTTCTTTCTCACTCAAAAAAGCTTTAAAACTTGATGTGAAACGCCGCTATAGCAGAATCTAAAACAGCTTTTCCGACTGTTGAAAGTTAGCTATCCACCCAATTCCTGCTCTAACGATGCGCGTCGCCATGAGAACCGTGCCGGTCTCCTACTTCTGGTCATTGCCCGCTGTGCTGAAGAGAGATCGGCTGACAGAACGCGTTCAGGCTGCACGTGTTCCGTTGTTGGTTGTACCAATAACTCTAAAAAACATAAAAGCTTTTATGGAAACAGAGTGCTTTATTTACAAGGCTATTAGGAGAGATTGTCCTTTCCCAGCACCTCACGGTATGCCAGCGAGTAGGCGCTTGGAGTGGCTAGCCGTCCTAAGACTTAAGTATCCACCCTAGAGGATATACGTATGCTCACACCATCGTGAAAGAAGCGTATATTTTGCCGTGAACCGTTTTTACATTTCAATGGCTATTTCGCCGTGCCCTCCGGTACACCTGCGCAGCTGTATTATTTTTGGACTTGCTCATAGAGGTCAATAGATAATAGTGAATAGTTATAACTTCGCCATTTAGGCACCTAGCTCGCATAAATATAGCTAGCTAGGTTGGCATAAAGGCTCTCTTGCTAGCCATCTAACATTATATCTCATGCATTTAAATTTAGTCAATTTAAAATGCGTATAGCCATTATTATGCAAACTAATTTGGCTGGAGTTGCATCGCGAGCATCCAGCTCGCTAGCTGGCATTAAAATGCGCCCGAATAAAAAGGTTACCAGCTAAAGCCCCTTTCACACCGGACGCAAGACACGACAGGTTACACTTTGCATTGACTTTGAATGTAATGTCAGGCGAAAAATTTGTTTCGTGTCCGGTGTGAAAGCATCTTAACATTGACCGAGAAACCAACAAACTATCTTGCACGCTAGGCTAGCAAACTGGTTCGTCTGCTCAGCTATCCATTTGCGGTTCATATATCAATAAAAAACAGTGAATTGCAATTATTTCGCATTAGCGGTATAGGAAGGTCAGTTAGGCCTATGCATTGACAAGGCTGATTAATTGCTCGCTATAGCTACCAAATTTTTACGCTGACGTTGGCCAAAGATACTCTATTGATGTTAAGTCCAAAAATAATGCAACTGCGCAGGTGTACCGGAGGTCTTCCTGTTTGTAGGTGAAGACAGACCTCCGGAACAGACAGCAGGGGGAGCATCTTGAGGCTTGTATGAGTATTTCAATCACGTGGCCCATCAGTGCAAGACTTCCCCTGCTAGGAGGCTCTCAAACTCTTTTTCACAAAGCCAAGAAAAATCAAGTGCTCTGACCAGAGCTGCACAATGTGCCATTGAGCCCAGTCCAGCCCAAGCATGTCCTGCCCCAAACCTGTCCTGTCCAGCCCAGCCCAGCCTTGCTCAGCCCAAGCCTGCCCTGCCCTGCCCTTCAGTGAAGTGTTTTAATGTTGTTCTGTTTTGTTAAAATTTTGTAAATAAAACTGTTCGGTTCATTACCTTAAAGTTTACTTTACCTTAATTAATTAATTTTCGACTGGACCGGACCGGACCGGATCCCCCCTCCCCTAGATAGACACCACCCCCCCAGGAAAAAAACCAAGGGGAAACACTGTGCGTCCTCATCCAGGCTTGTTTACCACTGTTCCAGTTGTTTTAAACTTCTTAATGATTCCTCTGTCAGTAGGTATGGGCAGGTGCAGGCGAGTGGCTATTTTCCTGTAGCCACTGCCTGACTTGTGAAGGTCGACACACATTTGCCTTACTTGAATGGTGTTCTTTTGTCTTTCCCATGTTGAAGAGTGGATAAGAGAAATGGCCTCTGTGTCACAACATATTTATACCCCAGGGAAACAGGAAGTGATGAATTACTAATTAAATGTTCCTAGATTCTCTGATCAACTTTGTAAACTTCTGTAGAAATGACAGAAATACTTCAATTACATTTATTTCCTAGGAATTGTTAGGGGTGCCAATAATTGTGGAACAGGTGATTTTATGAAAAATAATTATTTCTGAGTCAGGGATTTTTTTCCTCCCATAAAATTCACTTGAGTTGAAGGTTACATTTTTCTACAATTTTCAGTGTGAGAGTATGCTTCTGCAATAAAAATTAAATTTATTTTAAGGCTTTTAACACATCTTAACCAGGGGTGCCAATAATTAGGGAGGATGCTGTGTGAAGCGACGTGGGGTTACCATTTGGTAACCTCAACTTCACCATCAGTTGATCTTTAAATTTCAAAATTGTGATATTGTATTTTCAATTACTTGTATCACCAAAACTATTCATCCTTGACTTGAATTAATATGAGGGCAGTGTGGCATGCCAATTGCTTTGTCGGTGACGGGAGCACCTAGAAATTTCTGATTCGTGACTGTGCGCAAACTTGGATGTTCGGTGGCATGAGAGTCAGACCCCCACTTGGGGACAGGTCAATCTCTTCCCCCTTCACTCCTTCAGCAGCGTGAAAGGAGAAGTTCTGCAACAGGGATGTGAAGAAAAGGAAAAGTTCCATCCTGGCCAGTGTCTCTCCAGCGCATACCCTTCGGCCTATAGCCAAAACCAGAGAAAAACATGGTCAGTATGATGCCTGACGCACAGCAACTCTGAAAACAGGGATGATACTCAAACTTTGTATGTTTGTAATAATCGTGATTTTACATTTAACTTTCCTTGAATACAAAAAAGACATTCCATACCAACTCTGGGAGTAGATTTTCTTGGATTATGACGAGGTATGAGATTACTGAAAATTAATCTTGCTCACCTCATTTACTTTTGCCAGTAGAACGCCTTAAAATTTATTGGCGTCACAATAAAAAATTTCAAGGCAGATTAGTGAATTTTAGAGGTCTATATCTTTATTAGGGAAAACCATTATTTTCAATACTTTAGGGTGTACATTAGCCAAAGCACAGGCAGCAGGCTAATCTCCCTGAGGTCCTTATAAAATTCAGACTATAATAATGCACAGGTACAGTTACAGTAATGACAGAAAAATGATGAAAAATAGCTATTAATACTTTAAAGGGAATTAGCGAAGGACAAAATGATCAAGCCAGAAAAAGTGACTTTATGTGTCATTTAAATGCTTCCTTTCTTGGAATGTTACTGGTATTTAGAGGAAATGTATTCCATCAAGCATTGGCCCTATATTCTACAGTACTTTTCAAGGCATGAGCTCTAGGGCATGGTAAAGTAAGAGGTCCTTGAGTTGTGGCTTTTTGCTCTAATGAACAAGAGGGCAATACTCAGTTTGATTAAAAAGAGCTGCAAGGCGCTACATCCACTTGACTGGCTACGGGCCTGACTTAGTCCCTGCCATGTGGGGGAAAAAAAATACAAGCCACCAGATGGCAGTATTGACTTTTTTTTTTTTTGTTAAGCCTGTCTGGAGGTAGGTTTTGGGCATGCCTGAAAGGGGTCCCAGAGAATTGAAAAAAGTCTAAAAGGTGGGAGAAGGATGTTAAAGAGAATATAAGGAGAAAAATTGAGAGAGTAAAGTAGTAGAAATTGCAAGGAGAAACTATGGAAGGATACATTTGACCAGACCTGTCTCTCTTTTCAAGACCTGTGAAGCTCTTTGGGGATTTTTGCCTGTGTTTGGAGCATTTTCCTGAATCAGAACATCGCATAGCAACCCCATCTCCATTACCAAGGGACTGTAACTATCTCATTTTGTTTTGTTTATATTCCAATCTTGGTCAGGCTTTGTTTTATTAAATCTGTAAAAGTTTAAAAATTTTTGTCTGTCATCCCTTGCTGCCCGATAGGACATCACAAATTGGGGCCGTAACAAATTGGGGCCATAACATCACCATCTGTGGTAGGTTGCAAGACGGTAGTTTGCCCATTATTCAGATTCTAGGGCAAGTGGAACTAAAGGTGCATACTGCCAAATTTGGAGAAAACTGTTCAAATACAGAGGAATATGATTACATGTTGAGGAGTATGTCACTGCACCTGCATGCTATGTGTTCCTCCTCGCACATTTCATCATTTATACAGTATGCAGCCTGGTGTTTCTTCACCACAACAGATCGGTACAATGATCACATAACTGCTGCGGCTGCACCGATCAATCTGTCAATCTCACGCTCCATCTGTCCCTCACTCGTGAACAAGACCCCAAGATACTTAAACTCCTCCACTTGAGGCAGGAGCTCTCCTCCAACCCGGAGGGGGCTAGCCACCTTTTTCCAGTCGAGAACCATAGCCTCGGACTTGGAGGTGCTGATTGTCATCCCAGCCACTTCGCACTCAGCTGCAAACCGCCCCAGTACATGCTGAAGGTCCTATTTTGAAGGAGTCAACAGGACAACATCATTCGCAAAAAGCAGAGATGAGATCCTGTGGTCCCCAAATTGGACTCCCTCCGGCCCCTGGCTGCGCCTAGAAATTCTGTCCATAAAAATAATGAACAGAACCGGTGACAAAGGGCAGCCCTGCCGCAGTCCAACATGCACCGGAAACAGTCCTGACTTATTGCCGGCGATTCAAACCAAGCTACTGCTCCGGTCATACAGAGACTGCACGGCCCTTAGTAGAGGGACACGGTCGAGTGCCTTCTCCAAGTCAACAAAACACATGTGAACTGGTTGGGCAAACTTCCATGAACCCTGCGGAGGGTATAGAGCTGATCCAATGTTCCACGACTGGACTAAAACCGCATTTTTCCTCCCGAATCCGAAGTTCGACTATCGGCTAAATTCTCCTCTCCTGCACCCTGGAATAGACTTTGCCAGGGAGGCTGAGGAGTGTGATCCCCCTATAGTTGGAGCACACCCTCCGGTCCCCCTTCTTAAAAAAACGCACCACCACCCCGGTCTGCCAGTCCAGAGGCACAGTCCTCGACTGCCATGCGATGCTGCAGAGACTTGTCAACCAAGACAGCCCTACAACATCCAGGGACTTGAGGTACTCAGGGCAGATCTCATCCACCCCTGGTGCCTTGCCACCGAGGAGTTTCCGAACTACCTCAGTGACTTCAGCCCGAGTGATGGATGAATCAGCCTCTGGGTCCCCAGCCTCTGCTTCCTCTACAGGAGGTGTGTCAGTGGGATTGAGGAGATCCTCGAAGTATTCCTTCCACCGGCCGACAATATTCCCAGTTGAAGTCAGCAGCTCCCCACCTCCACTGTAAACAGAATTGGCAGGTCACTGCTTTCCCCTTCTGAGGCGCCAGACGGTTTGCCAGAATCTCTTCGGGGTCGACCGATAATCCTCCTCCATGGCCTTCCCAAACTTTTCCCATACCCAAGTTTATGGCCACAGCTCCGAACGGCCGCGTCAACAATGGAGGTGGAGAACATGGTCCTTTCAGACTCAACGTCTCCAGCCTCCCTTGGGATGTGTTCAAAGCTCTCCCAGAGGTGAGAGTTGAAAACCCCTCTGACAGAAGGTTCCGCTAGACATTCCCAACAGACCCTCACAACACGTTTGGGCCTGCCAAGTCTGTCCAACTTCCTCCTCCGCCAGTGGATCCAACTCACCACCAGGTGGTGATCAGTGTGCAGCTCAGCCCCTCTCTTCACCCGAGTGTCCAAGACATATGGCCGAAGATCAGATGACACAACCACAAAGTCGATCATTGACCTCCGGCATCCTCGTGCCACGTGCACTGATGGATGCCCTGATGTTTGAACATGGTGTTCGTTATGGATAACTGTGACTGGCACAGAAGTCCAATAACAGAACACCACTCGGGTTCAGATCGGGGAGGCCGTTCCTCCCACGCCCCTCGAGGTAACACTGCCGCTGCCCACATGGGTGTTAAAGTCCCCCAGCAGAACGATGGAGTCCCCAGTCGGAGCACTTTCCAGTACCCCTCCCAGGGACTCCAAGAAGGCTGGGTACTCTGCACTGCCATTTGGCCCATAAGCCGAAATGACAGTGAGGCACCTGTCCCTGACCCGAAGGCACAGGGCAGCGACCCTCTCATTCACCGGGAAAAACTCCCACACATGGTGGCTAAGCTGGGGGGCTATAAGCAAACCCACACCAGCCCGCCACCTCTCACCGGGGGCAACTCCAGAAAAGAGGAGAGTCCAGCCTCTCTCGGGGAGTTGGGTTCCTGAGCCCAGGCTGTGCGTGGAGGTGAGCCAGACTAGCTCTAGCCGATACCACTCAGCCTCCCGCACAAGCGCAGGCTCCTACCCCCCCAGTGAGGTGACATTCCATGTCCCGATAACCAGATTCAGTGTCCAGGGATTGGGTCATCGGGGGCCCCCGCCCACGACACAATGCATCGACCCTTTCTGAACCCTCACGCGGGTGATGGGCCTATAGGAAGGCGGGCCCACGTCGCTTATTCGGGCTGTGCCCGGCTGGGTCCCGTGGGTGGAGACTCGACCACCAGGCGCTCGCCTGCCAGCCCCAACCCCAGGCCTGGCTCCAGGGTGGGGTCTCGGTGACGCAAATCCGGGTGACGTGAACGTCCTTAATTTAAATTTATTCATAGGGGGTTGTGGAACTGCTCTAAGTCTGACCTGTCACCTAGGACCTGTTTGCCCTTGGAGACCCTACCAGGGGCAGTAAGCCCCAGACAACATAGTTCCTGGGATCATTCAGGTACTCAAACTTCTCCACCACGGTAAGGTGGCGATTTAACTTCTATGAAGTTGAATTATTAAGCTTGAAATGAATCGGTTTTCTTTTAATATTGATTTGTGTCTCATTGATATTCAGATATTTTGGCAGCAGGTAGCTGCATGCTGTGTATTCTAATGTAAAGCGACTTCATATTGCTTAGTTGACTTTATTTTTTACCAACATGCAAGATACCTTTTTGCTCACTCTCTTCTGTCTGCAAGTTTACGCAAGACCTTCAGTATAGCGCTATCTAACGCAGACTTACGCGGCACTCTGTGACAGGTAATCAACAGGTTTGCACTATTCTTCTGCAAGTACACAAATTTCTAGCAGTAAGTTTGCATGAGGCATAATGTTAACTGACATGCATAACATTACTGCATAGTGCATCTGCCCTATTAGTCAGCTGACGTGCTCTCAGCTAAGGTAAAGTCGATACCTGCAGAAAATGGCATGAAGGCTTCTCTCCTGGCAAACTTTCCCTGCTCATCAAGGAAATGCTCAGGATAGAACTGGTCTGGCTTCTCCCAGTATTTCTTATCCCGATGCACTGACCTCAACAGTGGGATAATATAGGTCCCCTGAAAACAAACACAAATCCAAGCTCATTCTTCAACTTTCAAAGAGAATGCATAACAATATTTCATTTGAATGGCTGGAAATGGCATTCTGGAGCAATTTTGAAAATGGATACAACTCCGACTGGGAAAAAGTTGGAACGGAAGGGATAATGCACATAAAAACAGAAAGCAGGGATTTCTATATTTGACTTTGACCTGTGTTTCATTGTACAGTATGAACTTAAGATAATTCATGTTTTTGTCCATTCAACTTCATTTTATTTGTAAATGCATATCCACTCCTTCTATTCAGGCCTGGAATACAATATAAATAATTTTGGGACAGGACTAATTTAGGCCTAAAGGTGATACAAAAAATTATGTGGACAATGATGTGATTTGCTATTGCTGATGTCAGTGGGTGATTGTAATAATGATTTAGCACTAAAGTAGGCCTAGCACTTTCTGGAGCAAAGCTGTACCAAGGACTGCAAATTTGCTCTCAGAAGTCTGAAAAATCATTGAAAAGCTAAAAAACAAATTTCCAGCAAGTCACGTGGGAGGGAATATGAGTATTTCAACTTTAACTGTGTGCAACTTGAGAAATTCAAGGGATCTGGTAAAATGTCTGAGCATGAAGGGCATGGTAACGAGCCTTTGTCAATACCGCAATACATAGTTCTATCCAAGAATCCATTTAAAATTTTATTGTGCGAAAAGGAAGCCTGATGTTAACTGTGTCCTGAAAACGACCATCCAGACTGTTGTTTCCTGCAACAAGTCCAAAAGTCATGCTCTGTCATGGTATGGGCTTGTGTCAGTGTTTTTGGTGAGGTTAACTAACACTACTTTGTGGCCATTGTTTATGTTAAAAAGTACTCTAATTTTGGAGCTACATGTCCTGTCTTTAAGACAACTTTTTTTTTGGGACATCCATGCCTGTTTCAAGCAGACAACATAAAACCGCATTCTGAATGCATTACACAGGGTGAAGTTAGAAGAGGGTGCAGGCATTCAACTGGCCTGCCGGCACTCAGGACTTCTTCGATAAGGAATGTGTGGTGCCTTTTTAAAATACAAAAAGCAACAAAGACCCTGTACTGTTTCACATGTAAAGACTTTCTTGCAGGATGACTGGGACAATTACACCTGAAACACTCAACCAATTTGTCCCTTCAGTCTCTAACTCCTTATTACCTCCGCCAAGGAGGTTATGTTTTTGCCCGGGTTTGTTTGTTTGTTTATTTGTTGGTTGGTTGGTTTCCAAAATAACTCAAAAAGTTATGGACAGATTTTGATGGAATTTTCAGGGATTGTACAGATTGGTATAAGGAAGAAATGATTAGATTTTGGAAGTGATCTGGATCTCCGTCTGGATCCAGGAATTTTTTAAAGGATTCTTTAACATTGGGAGCCCAGTTTCGACATTAATGCATTTAACTCTACCAAAAATGGTCAGGGCACTTTGAAAAAAAATTACAGGACAAGTTTTGAACATGTTCTACAATATATCTAAGACTGATCCTGAAAATGGAATAATTCCAGATACTATGATACTATGATCCAGAATACGAAAGTAGGGGACCTTCGGAACTTTCATTATAGGAAGAGAACAAATGAAGCTACAAACATGTGACAAACACCATTATATGGCCAAGATATTGCGGAATGAGGAAGGTGTCACCGGATTTACTGTTTTTTCAAAAGCCAGGGAACTAGATCCAGAAGAAAACCGCCATTACGGAAAATTTGATTTTCGTGAATAACTACTGAACTAATATTGATATCATTATGAATTCAGTTGCTTATGGTATGTTTTCTTGGTCAGGGAGTCTGAAAAAGTAGATGAAATAAATGTAGGACTAATATTTATGTGTAAATCACAACATGAGGGGAAATGTTGCATCATAAGAAAAAAAAAAAAACTGAAGCTAGAAACATGCAACAGACATCTTTAAACAGCCAAGACGCTGTGGAACTAATATTCATATAGCATTATGAATCAAATTTCCATGTTTTCATGGTCAAGGAATCTAAAAATGAAGATAAAATAAATGTAAGACTAATATCTATGGTGGAAGTTGCAGTATGGAGGGAAATGTTGTGCTTGGCGGAGGTCTGCGCTCTCGGAGTGCTTTTCTAGTTTAGAGTTGTGAAAAGGAATTACAACATTAAAAAGTTGTAAATACTGTCGTGACTTCCTTTAGAATATGCTGTTAGAGTCAAAAGTGAAATACTGTAAGTGCTCCAAATGAAAAATAAATTAATTTGATGAAACATAAAATAATGAAAAATCCCGTCAATAATAATTTACAAATCACTGCTTTCAGTTTTAATTTAAAATACCATCCTAAATTTTGCTGATGTGAGGATGTACATCCATGCACAGTAGGCATTAGAACGTTTTGGAACTTTTTTTTTTAACTAGTTGGATCTTTTCACCACAAAGTTAGATGTATGCTTAGGTTTTGCTCTTTTTCACCGTGTTGAGATTGAATTATTTTAAATGACTTCCGGGTCGGTCACAGTCAGGGTGCATTACAGTTTTATTGGATATTAAAGTCTTATAGCATGCCTATTATATATGTAAATAGCATATTACAAGTAGTTTTAGGTTATACTTTTTGTGAACACCACAATGGTGTATCGATACTTGATGCTTGACATTTTTGGGTGATGGTGTGGATCTGGTGAAGGTGCCTTGCAATCAGGCATGTTAGCGTTATGACGAGTCACCAGGAATACTGCTTATTTCAGGTGCAAATCTTTTTCAGGTGTTTGGGGCAGAGAAATAATTTTCATGACCGTTACATGCCATTGAGCACCCTGATTGTGACCGACCCGTACCTTTTGCCACCATACTTGCTCTACCTGGCAAAAGTATTACGACGTGTCACATTTTTGACTGATCTTTTGAAGCACACTAGTTATCTACACTGTTGCTCATAAAGCTGTAATAAAATATATTTTTACCTGTTTTCATGAAATGATTGTGACCATGTGATTTATTCTTCATCGATAATGTGTCTGAATGCAAATTACATTATTGTAGATTTAGATGGGGATAGTCGAGACAGCAAAAATGTCCGACTAACTTTGGTTCAGTGGGGGGAATGAAAGAACTGTGTAATCGTAAATCTGACATGATCTCGTTGATAAAATGCTCCGTTTGCTGCTTTGTCCCTTTCATTGATTTTTAGTGGTCTATTTTGAAGATTTTATCTCGGCTGCAATCGTGCTACGCACAAATAGATGCTTAATAGACAGGATTGCAAGCTTGCTAACTTGGCTTCATATCCACTCACTTAGTTTCAATGTCCAGACAAATAGATCTGAGTGGGTTTCTTGAGGCAGCCGAGATGGAAAGAACTGAAATAATAGTTCATATTTAAGTATGCGATGACCAGTGGTGGAATCACTGGAATGTACGATTGCATCCAGGCCCACGTGCGATGGGGATCCATTCAAACTCGGTGGCGATACGATTGCTGAGGCAATAAAATTTGCACTTATGATAGGCGAGCAACAAAATTGGTCACAATGGAATTAATGCACTGCTTACTTAACTGCACTATTAATGTTTTAGAATTGTAAATAAAATAAAAATTAAAAAATCACAGATGTGGCAACTAACATTCTTTAGATTTCAATACGTTAATATATGTTTAATAATTATGTAAATATTTATTATTAAGGGGCCTGCATTAGACAAGTAAATTCTTCATTGAAATTGATAGTGAATTGGCTGTATATTTTCTACTTGTATTGAAGGATATTTTTCATACTATATCTAGATTTTTGGGAAATATAATGACCAATGAAATTGACTTTGGCGAGGATAAAGCTACCAAAAGAAAATTCCTATTTCTGTCTCCTTGCGAGATGCTCAGCAATAGAACACCGAGGAAAATCAAACGGCTTAAGCTGGCCACGATGCTATCAGGCTGGCTAGCTAAATAAGCTACTCTTCTCCTTTTGCATGGGATATAATTTTACATGCAGTTGGTGCATTGTTTTCAGCGCGACATCTCACCTTCATAAAACAGTTGCCAACTGGAAATGAGTAACCAGCAAGCACCCAGAATAGACACTGAAGTGGATATTTAAGAACAAAGCTCCAAGAATGTGTTTAATAAAGAAAACTGAGTTTTATGCTTTAAGCAATTAAATTGGGATTGTCTGAGAATGCCAAGTAATGGGTCTTCAGAAAGACTGCTTCTAGCAAAACTGATATCTAAATTATGTTCAGCAATGTGGGATGTTGGGCTACATAGAAACCAAGCCATGCACTTTCAAGTCTGATTTATACAGCGGTTAATTGTGCGGCTGGCCTAAGAATGTAACTCGCGTAAGATCAACGTTAGCTGGCTTGTAAGCTATTGCTAGCTAATAAATTACCATCTAATGACTGTAAAATTCACTAAAAGTACAACATTCCATCACGTATGTAATTTAATAATTTATGAATTGGGTGAAATATTTCGTTTGTTTGATATTGCTATTCATATTAAATGTTCATAACATAAGTTGTAACCTTGTTTTCAAAAATCTAATCAAAAGTATATAGATTAAAAATAGAAAAAGAAGTTAATGAATATGGCGTCTATCCATGAAAATCGTGGAGGTACCTCACTTTTTTTTTTTTTTGGCCCACAATCACCTCTCCTTGGGTTTGCATACAAGCAAGCTTTTTTTGGTACATAGTTCTCAAATTGGGCATTCCAGATTCGGGTGGGATTTGAGATGCAAAATTTATTTATTTTATTTATTTATTTATTTATTTTTTTATTTGGCATCTCCAATCCCACCCAAATCTGGAATTCCTAATTGGTGAACTATGTACAAAGCTTGTTTGTATGCAACCCCTTGCTGCCAACTCAAGAGAGCGAAGACAGTTCACGGCTCTCCTTGAAGCACGTGCCTGTCAGCCACTGCTTCTTATACACTCATTGGTTGAATCTTCACAAGTTCAGAACGAGGGCGGAAGATAGCCGGACATGAACAGACTTAGAATCTTCCTGACGAACGCCTGTCTGGCCAACAGGAGGAGCTTGAGCAACGAACAAAGCTATTTATTTATTTCCCTTTCCGGCAGTCCCTTCCCAATTTGAAACCCTATAGCGCAATGGCCAATTGTGCGCTACCGACCACTGCCAGTTGGTACGACCAGGGTTTGAACCCGTGGCACGATAGTCACTTCTGCACTACAACGCAGTGCCTTAACCAAGTGAGCTATCCGGCAGCTCCGAGATGCCAAATGTATTTATTTTTTTAAAAATGGGGTGGGAAGGTAAAAATTAAATCTGATGTCTCCAAAATGCCTAAAGTTTATTGTCGCTGACCAAAGAACAAACAGCTAAGTTTTGAAACACGTTTGGCGACAAGTATTTTATGAAGCGAGAGGTTTCCTATGCAAAAATTGCATCCAAACTGAACATTTCAAAGTCAGCTGCCCATTGTATAGTCCAGAGACAGGTGAAACAGGCCACTTGAAATCCAGTGGTAGGTCATGTATGACTTCTAAGGCTCAGGTACATTGGGCTCTCCAGCTTAAATTACATACGTTTTGACAGCTCCAGCAATCGCATTGTAGCTCTATGAGAACTCTGGTCTGGAAGTGTCCAGTACCACAGTAGTATGCTGTCTGACAGGTGCTGGCCCAAAAGGTGTACTAACTATCTGGAATCCCTCCTGAGAGGCACAGAGACTGATCTGGGCAAGGGAACATGAGAACTAGACAGTTGATAGGTGCTTTTGTCCAGTAGTGTAGATTTTACAATCAGCTGAAATGACTTTCTCCTCTTGGTCTGCTCATATGATTTTTTTCCAGAAACTCTGCAAGCTCTTTCAGCTATCGCACTCTCAGAAAAACTGTAACATGGCTATTCGCTTCTTGCTGTTGAATAATTAGCATTTTCTTGCGTGGTCTCGGTCAGTTAGTGGCTTCCTCTGCAGGAAAGGTGTTTGCAGGGTTTTTTTTGTATTATTGTCGAGAATATGACTGTGTTGCCCTTTGTGATTCACAAGCCAACCATGTTTTACTTAATGTTTTTTCAAACATTTTATTTTTATGGGCCTATTTTTGGGCTATATTCAGTTCTTCTTTCTCTGTATCCTTACAGCTTTATTCCTTTGCCGCCTTATGGCTTGCTTGGCTTATATTAGCTCAACTCTAGCTCCTCGTTTTCACAAAGTGCGGTAAAAACTCCACAGGTAATCTGAAGCCTAGAGTAAAGACTAAAGTTAGACATATCTCCATAATCAGAAACACGAGAAGCACGGGTAAATAAAGTAAAATTCACTTTTATCAAATGTAAGAATCTGTGCTTCAACCATGTCTTTGTAGATGAGCAGTCAAAACTGTGGATAAAAATATGTCTTTGTCCTAAACATTGTACTGTCCTATGGGCGTAATTTTGATTTTAAAGGTGGGTGGGGTGGGGGCGGGAGAGAGACACATTTCTGGTGCAAATTCTTAGAAGGGCTTTAGTTTTTCCGGGTACCTCAATCTGAAGTAGAATAAAACGACCTTGTTTTTGATTTGTTGAACAAAAAATATTTAATTGCAAAATACAGCAGAAGGTAATGAAATTGATCAAAATATTTGTGTACCCCCTAATGTCGAAAAGAGCACAATAAAACCACTCTGGAAATGAGGTTGGTGGGGGATAGGGGAGCGACTCCTAAATCTTGTGTATTTTGTCACTCATTGCTGAGATTTAGTCAGAATTTCCACAAACAATACTCTGATATCCGCTGTCAAAGCAATATGAATATCAAAATATGTATTTATCTTATAACTTGAGCCCAGCAGTTTTTAAAGCCACATTAAGAGGAAATTGGTATGTTTAATGCAAAACTGCGCCCCTTACAGTTTCTACGCGCAGTACCACTGTGGGAAATACAAGTCTCGCACTTTATTTCCCACGTCAGAGCGATCACTGTTGAAGCTCGCTATTGAAGTTGGGGTGAAAAACTTTAAGTCACGTCGGTGACCCCGGTTCTCGGAGTAGCATGAGTGAGATGTCTCACTATGGAATACGCCCTCTCGTGTATTAATCGAAGCACTTATGTCACTACACCAGCCCTGAGTGGCTGGCAGTCATGACGCAAGCATCAGGGCCCAAGTCCTCTATGTATGCTAGAAACGACGTCACTGGTCATTCAAAATGAGCATACCTCTTCTTGCTTCACCTCAGCAGCAAGAAGGGCAGTCTGGTGAGACATCTCACTCATGCTACCCAGAGAACCGGGTTTACAGACATAACCTAAAGTTCTCTTTCATAGCATTCGTTTCAATGTCTCACTATGGGATATGGAGACTCCCGTATTGCCAGACAAGCTTATCCTCATGATTGACTGCCAGCCCCCCTCGCACTGAAGTATGGGGGTGAGGCGGATCCTCCGTTGAGCATACACTCTGGACGGCATGAGCAAGGCTTGGAGATGTGACATCCAATTTGTAAAACCTTGTAAAAGTGAGGGGTGATAACCAGCTAGCTGTAGCGCAAATGTCCTGCATAGAGACGCCCCTAAACAAGGCCCAGGAGGTTGCAAGACCCTTGGTAGAATGTGCCCGCAATCCTGCTGGGACCTGTAGACCTGAACATCAGTAGGCCAATGCTATAGTGTCTACTATCCAGTTAGACAATCTTTGTTTGGTGACAGGCTTGCCCTTGTATGGCTTAGCCCAGTGGTTCTCAAGTTCGGTCCTGGCGCCCCCCTGTGTATGCTGGTTTTTGTTCCAACTACAATTGCAATCTTTAGATTTTAACAAGCAGATGATTTGTTTTAATTAGGTGCATTTATGCAAATATCCACATTGAGATATATTGTAAATATTGGCAGAGGGAAACAATTTAACCAAACATTTAATCAACATAAATAATCAAAAGGTTCCTCATTGGTGAAACTCTTGACACATGGTGGCAAAACCCGACAATTTACTTGGCAAACAATGGAGTCACACCTGTTGTGTTTCCTGTTGATTTTATTTGGTTCAGGCAGGTTATTTGGGAAAAACTCAAAACACCTGTAGTCAGAAACCTAATTTAGAGCTTATTGATTTTCTCGGAGACTAATTTGATCTGTGTAAAAATGTTTTCACCTGAAAATCCTAGCAATATTGAAAATTAAGCACAATATGTTCAAGGGTTTTTATTTTTCATAGCAGAATGGATATGTCCATCCAAATGTGACTTCAGATGGTAAATAACTGCTCAAAACATGGAATGCTGCTAATTTAGACAAAGTAACAGCTTTTTAAAATCCTAGAATTGCAATTGCAGTTGGAACAACAACCAGCATACACAGGGGGGCGCCAGGACCGAACTTGAGAACCACTGGCTTAGCCCAAGACACAAACAGTTGGACTCCTTTTCTGAAAGCCCTGGTTCTCTCCACATATGCATGCAAAGCACGCACTGGGCATAACATATGAAGCCTCTGCTGTTCCACTGATCTGTGCGGCGGTGGCTGAAAAGCGGCCAGGTCCAGTGGCAAGCATGGACTGACTACTTTAGGGACGAAAGCAGGGTTGGGCTTCAAGGTTACCCCAAGGTTACCAGGGGAGAAACGCAGACAAGAGCATGAATATCACTCACACGTCTGGCCGTGGCTAATGCCAGCAGTAAAACTACATTAAAAGAGAGCGTTTTCAGGTCTATGTCTTCCAGTGGCTCAAAAGGATGTCTAGTGAGAGCCTTCAGAACAACAGCCAAGTCCCTGGAGGGTGACATGGGCTTGGAGCTTGGCAACAGTCTACGAGCTCCTTTCATTAACTGACAAACAAGGGGATGCTGGCCTGCTGGCTTAACCTCAAGACCAATATGGCAAGTGGAAATGGGAGCCAAATAGACCTTGACAGTAGAAAATCCCTTCCCTTTGTCAATTAAGTCCTGCAGAGAGAACAAAATCACATTGATTGAACATTGAAAAGGAAATTCCTGTGCTTTAGCGCACCATTCCTCAAACACTCTCCACTTACAGCCATAAAGAGACTTGGTGGATGATGCTCTGGCATTCTGAATTGTATTCATGATTCTTACTGACAGTCCAATATGTCTTAAATTAAACCACTCACAAGGCAAACTCACAGGGTGAGCCGTTCTGGGTGGGGGTGAAATATCTGTCCATCCGCCTGGGACAGGAGGAGCCAAGGCTGGCCACAAAGGAGCTGCCTCATTTCTGCCAGCCAATGTATGTTCGACCAGTGAGGAGCTATTAGAATTGGTGAGAAACGCTTCTCCTGCATCCTGAGCAATGCTGGGGGAATCAGAGCTAATGCAGGGAACGCATATAGCAGGGTGCAAGGCCATTCATGTGCGAATGCATCTGCTCCCAGCGGTGCGTTCTCGTCATGTAGGGAGAAAAACAGTGGGCACTGCGCATTCTACCCCAATGCAAACAAGTCCACCATTGCATGGCTGAACTGTGTCCTAATCTGATCTTATACATCTGGGTGCAGTTTCCATTCTGCATAAATGGGATTCCCTCTGGACGAAAGATCTGCACCAACATTCTGAATCCCAGGAACGTGTGTGGCTCTCATTGAGATTAGATGGGCATCGCTCCACAATTCCAGTTTGCGTGCCAGCATGTCTTACTGCTGGGAGCGCAAACCCCCTTGACTGTTCATATAGGCCACCATGGACGTATACGTGGTGCACTTGGAGAAACGGGAGAAAATGTTTCAGGGTCAGAAACACGGCTAAAGCCTAATTTATGGTCGTCCAACTCCGTCAATGCACAGACGCATAGTTGTATCGACTGAGATGTGGACCTTTCAGACTTCTCTGTTGCTGACTGAGTGTTGCAAAGCAATTCACCCCCAGGACTATGGGGGACATAGCTTTTTTTTTTTTTTTTTTTTTTCTTCCAGAGACCCGCCTGCTATTTCATGGCATCCGTGGTCCGAGGAGAAGGGTCTAGCTGTAGCCACAGCCGAGTGCAAGCCCTAATGCTATCCCTAACCCGAACTCCAACCCTTTTGCTGGGGGCATGGTTTGTACTGTAGCCGCATGGTTTGTAATTTACCTGTGGCTGCAGTTGGATATTATTGGGTCTTATTGAGTCTGAGACAAGGAAACCAGAAGAGCGGGATTCTGGAAATGATGTAGTTAGCTGACCAATTACAGACTTGCGCTATTCGTGGGGTCTTTGTCATTTTGATGAATATTTAGAAAATTTGGGAGGTGTCCATCATGCGAGATCATGTCAGAGAGGGTTTGCGACATTGGAGAGGGGCTCTGCGTGTCTGCGCATTGACAGTTGGACAACCATAAATTAGGCTTTATAGCCCTGTGTGCATGACGGAGATCTGCGCTCCAGACTCCATTCACCGCTCTGCCCTCGAACACCCCGCCCAAGCCCAACAGACTGGCGTCTGATGTCACTACTTTCCAGCTCAATATCGTGCCCATGACCACTTCAGACATCAGGAAAGAGTGCTGTTTCCACGGGTGAAGTGAAAGATCGCAGGAAGCAGACCCCATAACTCTGTGGTGTCTGTGATGCACTGGATTCAATCTGAGAGAAGCCACCCACCGCTGAAAATCTTTCATGTACAACCTGCCTAGTCTCACCACTAACAATACTGATGCCCTCAGTCCTAACAGCCTGAGGCATAGGCTGAACGTGACTAGTCTGCCCAAAATAAATTGCGCCAGAGTTGATCTGAGTGTGACAATTCTCTTGGCTGACAGACGGGCCGTGTATGTCATCGAATTCAGTGTTAAACCCAGAAAGGTTATGGCCTACTTCGGTGTTTGCACACTCATTTCCCTGTTCACCACAAAGCCCAGATTGGCCAGGTGTGTTAACACAATGCTTGTGTGCGTAATGGCCTCCTGTTCGGAGTGAGCTAGCCATAGCCAGTCGTCCAGATAAGTAGCCAGGCGAATGCCTTGCTCCCTGAGCGGGGCTATGGCTGCCTTGGCGCATTTCATGAACACTCAAGGACTGAGTGACATGCTAAACGGGATTACGAGGTACTAATACACAATGCCTTGAAACACAAAGGGGGGCCAGAGAACAGAGAACAGCTGGCACACCTGCTAGCAGACTGGTGGATTGCTAAGACACCCTCTTCTTCCACCGTCCGAACGGGTCAGGGGCCGGTGCTGGCTGGCCACCTGTGGTGGGGGGGAAGATTGAACGGTTTCTTAAGCCAAGTAACTCTGTTGGTGGAGGGTCCGGTTGGAGACGCAGCAGATACTTGAGCCTTAGGCATGTGGAAAACAGGAGATGCACCTCCGGAAACCACCTGAGGAAAGGTTTGCCTGGGGGGTGGCTGTACAGCGGCCAGTGTTTTCCGCGGGAGACAGAGCTGCAAAGCTTCTTCTTTCTTTTTCTTAGCTTTGCATGGCAGCAAAGGCAGAGCCAAAAATGCCATCAGGGACAATTGGAATGTCTAAAATGTCTCTCTTTTTTTTTTTTTTTGTCTGACAAGTTCGTCCTGTTGAGCCATCTTGCCCTTTCCTGTATCACCAACACTACTTTTCCCCATCGCCTAGACAGCACAGCGCTGAACGCACAAACAGATATACGCGATAGTGGTTATTGCTTTACGCACCAAGGAATCAGGGCCGTCAACCATGTCATCAAAAAGCTCTGCTTAGTACGCCGACAACATTGAGGTGACATTAAGTGCTCTCACAGACAAGGCCGCCACCTTATATGCCCTCTCAGCTAAGGCAGACTGAAAGCGATCAGCTTTGGAGGGGAGGGTAGCTGGTCTTGTTGACGCGACTGACCACCATGTGTGAAGATGGGCTGCCATTAGCGGCTGCATGGGCAGCATGTGAGCCACGGCGTACTTCTCCATCCCTTCAAAATCCAGTGAAGAGGCTCCTTGGACAGGGCTCTTACTGGAGTGCAGGTGGTCCTTTCAAGACAAAGTAACTTCTTCCAAGAGCTCGAGAAACACTGGGTGAAGCTGCTTGGCAGCCTGTTTGGCCTGGGGCAATTTCTTACCCTCATAGCGGGACTGGGGGGCCTCCGGTACAGTAGCAGGCCACAGAATGTTCAGTCTCTCGGCAGCACATTTGCACAAGTCAGGCATGTCCATGCTGGGTTGTGGCTGTGCAGCCTCACCCTTGCTTTTGGTGGCGGACAGGCATGGACAGTGGATGGGGACGAAGCAAGAATCATATACTGAGTACAAATGAAAACGCACCACTCACGAGATCTGGAATAGCTCCACGGATTGATATGTGCGGAATATATACGTATGATGCATTTGAGATAATGAATGATTTAAGAAGACATGTAAACATCATTCAATTTCATTCACGATAAAGTTCATGTGCGAGAGGTTTAACTGGTGTAGGGGTCAAACAGGAAAGTCAATAACGGGTGTGACCGCCATTTGCATTGACATATGCGGAGCATCGTCGTCGCATGGAGTTGATCAGTCTCCGGATAGTGTTCGGAGGGATAGCATTCCACTCCTGAACAAGGGCAACCTCAATTTCTCGGATGTTGTCCATCTGGCGTTGACGTGAAAGACGTCGTCCAATTTCATCCCATAAGTGCTAGATAGGGGAGAGGTCGGGTGACAGAGCTGGCCACTGAAGCACGGGGATGTTCTGCTGTGCAAGGTACTGCATGGACACCCTTGCAGTGTGTGCCCTAGTGTTGTCCTGTTGGAACGTGTGGACATCGTGGTGTTGGTTGAAGAACGGCACAACATGGTTCTGCAGCACCTGGTCCCGGTAGTAGACGCCATTCACCCTTCCTCTGCAGATATGGAGAGGGGTTCTATGACGGTAGCTTATTCCACCCCACACCATAACGCTGCCACCACCTCAACGGTCCGTTTGAACGACACAATCGGCGTTAAAACGTTCACCACGTCTCCACCAAACACGTATACGGCCATCTGCGTTCCTTAAGTGAAATTGTGACTTTTCAGAGAAGATGACACTGAGCCATTGTCGTAATCGCCAATTGTGGTGCCTGTTTGCCCACTGTAGATGCTGGTTTCGGTGACGATCCGCCAATATGGGGCCGAAATAAGGACGTCGTGCACGCAGGCCTGCAGCTCGCAGACGGTTCCGTACGGTGTTGGGGTGAATGAATCCACGTCGTCCTTGGACTTGAGCAGCCGTTCTTGTCGCTGGTAGTGTTCGGTCTCGGACATGATCTGATGATACGATCTGACAGTCCTGACGTGCCATTGTCACACGTTGTTCACCCGGTCGAGGACAGTCCCGAGTGCTCCCCGTTTGCAGAAACCTTTGATGGAGTCTTGCAATCGTTGTTTGTGCGCAGTGTAGTCGTCTGGAAATTTCCCTGGTGCTGGCGCCAATTTGAAGCATGCCTATGGCACGTTCAGGGGCTGTAAGTCGCGGCATAGTGTCGACGTTTCACAAGTGTCAGTGAGGAAGTAAAATTTTATTCAGATTCACATGCTTTTAAAGGCAATGTGTGCACAAATTCAGAGTGAAATTCATTTTTCCCGTGGTGTGCGTGCAAGTCGTTGCGTTTTGGCAAAAAATTGCCTTGTGTTACAGTTAACTTGAAATTCTCGCATTTCTTGCACCTGGCATGTCGGGTGACGTCACTGTAGTGTTGTTGTATAAAAATTATATTGAAGTTCATTTGAACTTAAATATTGACTTTTTTCAAGAGGTGCGTTTTCATTTGTACTCAGTATATTTGTCGTCCTCATCCAACACAAAAAACTCTCCACCCACCGACTCATCCTCTTCGTAATCCAATACGAGGGGTTCCTTGGTGAGTGGGTTAAGTATGTCTAGCGTCGAGCCCAATCATCAATTCTCCAGTAGGGAAGTATCCACCCGCTCACGGCGAGCTGGAGTCCCTCAGGGGCGGAACAGGGTAGGATTGGGGCTCTGCCTGAGGGGCTGGCTTGGCGATCCAGTTCTCGCCATAGGCATTTTTCCGTGAACCAAGCGCAGTGAGTGCACGAGCTGAGGTTATCGATAGCCACTTGGGCGTGTTCCAGCCCAAGACACGCGGAGCAGACCTAGTGGGAGTCTTTGCTCGAAATTTTATTCCCGCAACTGCACCGACGGGCAAGGGAGTCACTGTGCTCCATGGTGAGACAGAGCTTTGCAGCTATAGCCATTTAGCTGGTGTGCTAAAGAAAGGCTACGGGATATCTAGGGTGATATACCTTGTGAGCTAGCTAGCTCCATGAAAACCAGGCCTTTCCGTTGTCGCTGACACTAGCTTGCTTGGAATAGTCAAGCTAATGTGCTAGCTAGCTTGTAAGCAGAAATACTGCACTGTTTTGAAACAGACGAGTTCAGACAAACTACCTGCAGTGTAGGCAGTTGGGTCAATATCGCCACAAAATTTGCGCCCAGCAACAGAGATTTCTCCCCAATCTATGGACAGTTTAGCCAATTTGTAGCAATAACGAAAGTTACTTGTTGTGAAGCGAGAAGAGGTGATTTGAATGACGAGTGACGTTGTATCTACCATATATATAAGACTTGTGCCCTGATGCTTGCGTCATGACCGCCAGCTTCTCAGGGGCTAGCGTAATGACGCAAGTGCTTCTGTGAGTACGCAAGGGGGCGTATCGCATAGTGAAACAATGAAACAAATGCTCTGAAAGAGAACCGCATCACGTTGCTTAAATATGAGGATTGTTTTTCTTAACTAACGTTAGCTAGTTGGGTAGAGGGTTGTATGATGTCAACAATAATGTACAACCCCAATTCCAAAATAGTTGGGACATGTTATTCACAATAGAACAAATATAACATTTCAAATGTTGAAACTGCAAAATTTTACATTTTTATCCACAAAATGAGCTTATTTCAAATTTTCTGGCTGCAAAAGGTCTCAAAAGTTGGGACACTGGCACAAAAGGGCTGAAAAAGCCATTAATATAGTAGAGAATCAGCTGAAACAACATTTAGCAAGTAATTAAGTGGCATCAGGTGTGTAACATGATTGACTATAAAGGGGATGTCTTAGAGAGGCTGAGTCTCTCTGAAGTAAAGATGGAGAGAGGCTCTCCAACCTGTGAACGCTAGGATAAAAAAATTGTGGAATACTTTAAAAACAATGTTACTCAGCGTCAAGTTGCAAAGGCTTTGAAGGTCTCATTATCGACAGTACATAACATCATCAAAAGATTCAGAGAAACTGGAAAAATCTCTGTGCATTAAAGGCCGAAGACCTTTACTGGATGCCCGTGATCTTCGGGCGCTCACACGCCACTCCATCACTCCCCGGCATGATTCTGTCATTGACATTACTAAATGGGCCCAGGAATACCTCAAGAAACCACGGTCTGGAAACACAGTCCGCCGTCCCATCCACAGATGCCACCTAAAACTCGATCATGCAAAAAGGAAACCATTGTTGAGCATGATCCAGAAGTGCCGCCATGTTCTGTGGGCCAAGGCACATTTAAAATGGACTGTAGAAAAGAGGCAAAGTGTCCTATGGTCAGAAGAGAAGACTGTCCAAATTGGACATTCTTGTTGGAAATCATGGGCATCATGTCATCCTGGCTAAAGAGGAGGAAGGTCACCCCTCCAGTCATCAGTGTTCAGTTCAAAAGCCAGGATCTCTGATGGTATGGGAATGCATTAGTGCGTATGGTGTGGGACGCTTGCATGTTTACCTCCGCCAGCAGGTTATGTTTGTGTGTTTGTTTGATAGCAAGATAACTCAAAAAGTAAAGCACCGATTTTGATGAAATTTTCAGAAAAGGTGGGTATAAAGTCAAAGAACAGGTGATTAAAATTTAAATATCTAGGCCAAAGTACAGGTGAGATACACTCCTGATCAAAATCTTAAGACCAGTTAAAAAATTGCAAGAATTTACATTTTGCACTGTTGTATCATAAGAAGGTTCTAAGTAGAGTTTCAAAATGCAAAAAGAAGAAATGTGAGCAAGAGACTAAATGTTTTGAGCAGGCAATTTATTGAAAAGAACAATTTAACTAAATTAGGCTGTTCATCAGCTGATCAAAAGTTTAAGACCATAGCTCAAAAAAACCCCTAAAACAGAAATTAAAGTCTCAAAAACAGACTCAGTAATGAGTAGCTCCTCCATTATTGTTGATCACTTCAAAAATTCGTGTTGGCATGCTTGATGCGAGTGTTTCCAAAAGGCTTGTAGGAATGTTGCTCCAAGTGGTGAAGATGGCTTCACGAAGGGCATCCACTGTCTGGAACTGATGTCCATTTTTGTAAACTTCCCTTGCCATCCATCCCCAAATGTTCTCAATTGGATTTAGATCAGGGGAACATGCAGGATGATCCAAAAGAGTGATGTTATTCTCCTGAAAAAAATCCTTTGTCAGACGGGCATTGTGAATTGCAGCATTGTCCTGCTGAAAGACCCAGTCATCACCACACAGACGAGGGCCCTCAGTCATAAGGGATGCCCGCTGCAACATCTCCACGTAGCCAGCTGCTGTTTGACGCCCCTGCACAACCTGGAGCTCCATTGATCCATTGAAGGAAAAAGCACCCCAGATCATGATGGCGCCCCCTCCGCTGTGCCGTGTTGAAAAAATCTCAGGTGGCATCTCCTTGTCATGCCAGTAGCGTTGGAAGCCATCAGGACCATCAAGGTTAAATTTTTTCTCATCAGAGAATAAAACTTTCTTCCAACTTTGAACGTCCCATGTTTGGTGCTCCCTTGCAAAGGCCAAACGGGCAATTTTGTGGCGTTGAAGGAGACGTGGCCTTTGAAGACGTTTTTTGTTTTTGAAGCCGTTCCTTTGCAGATGCTGTCTGATGGTTATTGGGTTGCAGTCAGCACCAGTAATAGCCTTAATTTGGGATGAGGATCGTCCCGTGTCTTGACGGACGGCAATCCGGATCCTCCGGCTCAGAGCCGGTGAGATTTTTTTGGGTCTACCACTTGATTTTTTTGTTCCATAAACCTCTGGATCTTTTAAGAAATGCAAAATGACCGTCTTACTGCGTCCAACCTCAGCAGCGATGGCACGCTGTGAGAGGCCTTGTCTATGCAGCTCAACAATCCTGCCACGTTCGAAGGCAGTGAGTTTTTTTGCTTTTCCCATCAAGAGGTCTTGACAGTGTGATTACTTGACAGAAAATGACATGGAATCCAAATTTTTTCCACAGATTTGGGCTTTTAAAGAATGTGGTCTTAAACTTTTGATCAGCTGATGAACAGCCTATTTCAGTTAAATTGTTCTTTTCAATAAATTGCCTACTCAAAACATTTGGTCTCTTGTTCCCATTTCTTCTTTTTGCATTTTGAAACTCTACTTAGAACCTTCTTAAGATACAACAGTGCAAAATGCAAATTCTTGCAATTTTTTAACTGGTCTTAAGATTTTGATCAGGAGTGTATATGCCAAAGTTCAAGATTTCAAGCCTTTCCGATTGGCTAGTTCCACAAGATGGTGCTGTATACATTCTGAAGTACGTTGGTAAGCTTAACTATTTCCGGTTTGCTTCTGCTACTGATGATTAGCAGATCACAGGTATATCATCCCGAAAATGTGATTTTAGCAATAGTCATATTCCCAGGATTTGGCTTAATTAACCACGAATGATGTTCGCATGATTTGTCTCGATTACCTGTTACTGATGTTTGTTCATTGGCACTCTTAATGAGGCATCTGCCGATCCAACGAGAAACGAGAGGATTTCTATCTAGCAACACATTTTCATCCATTCTCACTGATGAGTGATGAACTGGCTTTAAGCAACAGATAAAATATGTGAAAATATCTGATAATTAATGTGTAAATTATCCATAACTTTGAAATGCTGTTTCATAAATCTAACATTCGATCCTCGCATATTTTAATATTGTCGATACTTCGTTTCCCTCCCCACTCGGCATCAGTTGCACTCTCAAGACCATCACATCTGGAGCTATGGTTAGCTGAGCACATCTAAGAAAACCATAACAATATCGCAGCGCTAGCAAGCCAGTTGCATTAGAGGATGTAAAAGTACATTCAATATAAAACCTAAACAGAAAATCTTGCTAGCTCTCCAGCAAGCCTTGCTAGCTACTCAACTTTGCTACTGCTTGATGAAAAAATGAAAGCTAGCTCCAGATATTAATCTAATGAGGAAATACGGGTCATGCAACACTGGATGTTTGTCGCTTAAAGCCGGTTCATGACAGTCACCAGAGCAAACGGCTGGAAATGATGCTATGTACTGGGGTTTTATCAGTGGGGTAGCTAATGTCTCATTAACAGTGCCTATGAACAAACAGTAGCAGCTAATCGAGAAAAATCATGCGAACATCATTCACGGTTAATTAAGCCAAATCTTGGGAACAGCGGCAATAGTCAAAATCACATTTTCGGAATTATATTCCTGGCACCTGCTCAGCATCTGATGTAGACTAATAAATGACAGAAGCAAACTTAAAATTGTAAAGCGAGCCAGTGTACTTCAGAATTTGCTTTGCCCCATTTTGTGCACATAATCAATTAGAATAGCACATTGGATAGAAATCACCAGACATATGCTTGCTCACCACAAGCCATGTTTCCATCCACACGTTCTTATGCAAATGAAGTCATATCGAATTAAAAATGCCTTACGGAAACGGTGACATTCCACTTGATTTGAAGAATATCGACACAAAGTTAATACAAATATAAAGAAGAAACTGGAGCATTCAAATCACCAGCATAATTTATTAAGGTGCCAAGACTGACGTTTCGACGCACTGCGTCTTCCTCAGAGTCAAACGTATGGTAAATCTGGGACCGCTAAATACCCTCCTACACACAGAAAAAAAACTTCCCATTGGAAAATAAGGGAACAGGGAGGTAACCATAACATGTCAATACTGTGACCCCAAACAACAAGGAGGTGTTACCTAGAGAATCACTGTAAATCCACAAACAATCACAGTAAAAAAAGATGTAACACAGACAAAGTTTATACAGTTGATATGATTGGATTTTCTTTTGATCGGTAAAAGGCTTGTGCGATAAACCCTGATGGAAACGTTATTTGCCGAATAAATCTGCAACTGCATCGTGACGGTGTTTTGATGCCGTCGTTGCCTTCTGATAATTGTTTGCTGTGTTGCTAATAGCTGGCACATAAGCATGTACAACTTGTGCAAATTATCATGATTTGAATGGAAGACGCAATCCATTTTGGCTTTCTAGCTAAATTAGTCGGCTAACACACTACTTTTGTTCACTTAAAGGTTCTGCGATTCAGTGCAAAAATGAATGGGAAAAAGCTTCAAATGTCAGAAATCCATTCGATTTACCAATTTGACTGCATAACAGCATGTGACGTCATTACGCACAACTTTTTATTCGCTTTAATGACGTTAGATGGTAACGCATTTTCACCTGCTTATTTCACATGAATAATTTTGTCGAACTTCAAATAGTTCGATTGACAAGTGGATGGACACATAGCTATAGACAACTCGGAAATTCTATTTCAATTGTTGTGCAATGGGCCGGAGTTTCAAACGCCGTCCTTCAGGGTTTTGCTGCCACCTGGCGGAGGTCTGCGCTCTCTGAGTGCTTTTCTAGTTTAAAAAGCAACGTGAATGCTGAAAGGTATATTAAGGTTTTAGAGCAACATATGCTCCCCTCCAGACGACATCTATTCCTGGGAAGACCTTGTGTATTTCAGCAGGACAATGCAAATCCACATACTGTAGCTATTACAACAGCATGGCTTTGTAGTAAAAGAGTCCGTGTGCTGAAATGGCCTGTCTGCAGTCCTGATCTTTCACCATTTGAGAACGTTTGGCACATAATTAAATGAAAAGACTGTCAAAGAAGACCCAAAACTCTCCAGCAGCTGGAAGCCTGTATTAAACAAGAGTGGGATCAAATTCCAATGGCTAAACTCAAGAAACTCGTCTCCTCAATGCCCAGACGCCTCCACTTGGAGCCATCAAATTTAGTGGATAAAATTGTAAAATTTCCTAGTTTCAACATTTGCTATGTTACCTCTGTTCTATTGTGAATAAAATACTGGCTGGTGTGATTTGAAAGTCATTGCGTTTTGATTTTATTCACAGTTTACACTTTCGGAATTGGGGTTGTAATACGTGACCACATACATAACAACTGACAAGAAGCTGTTAATGAAGATAGATCGTGTGGGTTTGATTGCGTTCAAAGTGACCAGTCATAAGAGGACTAGTACCTTCCCCTACAGCATGTATGCAATACAAAGATG
The DNA here is from genome assembly GCA_029721435.1 of Gymnothorax reevesii. Lineage (NCBI taxonomy): Eukaryota > Metazoa > Chordata > Actinopteri > Anguilliformes > Muraenidae > Gymnothorax > Gymnothorax reevesii. The sequence goes on from CM056576.1 coordinate 61,538,658, forward strand.
CCTATTGGCTACACAAGTGATTTATTAATTAGTTTTGTCGTTAATGCCAGTTGCCAGAAACTTCTCCCATACACCCGACCAGCACATCCGGGTACTTTGCCAAATGTCAAGGCCGCGCCCCTTTTTGGGGGTTAGAAAACCTCGGATCTCATTGACCGTAATGTAATTTGGTGTTTTTTAGGTGTAAAATGTATCAGACTTATTTAACTTAATTTCCTGTTTACATACATTTCCTGATTTATTGATATATCTTGTGATTATTTTGCTACCTAGCCCGAACCTGAGCATTCACATTCTCTTGATAAATCTCCTCATCATTTCTTTGAATAGCCTGGAGCCATAAAGCTCTCCTTTTCGGATTTTTCCCTTTTCCAGGTAAGGAAAGGAACCTAAGGTCCGGACTGGTTATTTTACTCGAGCTGCAACCCGGCACATAACAACTTTTGGGCATTTTACTGCTCAATTTTTGCACTTATTTCTCATTGATCTCAATGCATAAGCGCAATTGTTTTCCCCCCAAGAAGGGGTGCGGCCTTTGCGCTGAGCTCTTGATGTTGAACCAGTCGGGTCCATTGCTATTTGGTTAAGGAATCGCAAATTCGCACTCCGATGCATAGACGTGCAGCATAAGCCAACATGGTGATTTACCCCAGCAATACGTGAGCCACTTTTGTGGTGCAGAAAACCAGATTAACCCTCAAGTTACCTCGATAATTTCAAATCCTGCTTCGTAGTGCAATCTAACTTGTGATCTAACTTGTGCTGTCCAGGGATGAAACCATATTGACTAACTTGATCGGCATTTGCTTGCTAGTTAGCAGCTAACTTTAACAGAACCTACATAAACTCCGAAAACTCTCAACATTATCAGATGTGGCCAGTTTTCATTTATAACGCATACCTGTCAACTCTCACGCATTCTGTGTGAGTTAAGTGGCATATTTACGTTCCTCAGCTGTAGTCAGCAATTATTCAATCAACAATCAATCGTATGTAAGAGATTCTCACGCAGAATCAAAGTCCTTGTATATAGAGTGGTTGGAATGGAGTTGCATAAAGACGCTTCAAATGATCTCATTTCATTTAAACGATCATAAAACACATGCATTGCTTCCAACCCCTGAGTAAAGAAAAGCGTGAGAAGTCCGGAGTCGTAATTGGTAAATGAAAAGTGGACTCACCTAGTAATGTTTCTAAAATGGTAATTTAAATGAATGATTGAAAACAGGTCAAGACCGATCATTAATTTTAAGGGATTGCTTAAGCTTCTGCTAATGCTAGTTCACAAACCGCTGCTGATGACTATCATTGTAAAGTGCTCACCCAGTGTCGTCTCAGCCAGTTAATCAGCGCAGTTAACCTGAGCTCTGTTTAATAGTGCGTGGTGAGCTATGAATGGTCCTGCCAAATTTTTTGTTGTTTTTTCCAGTCTATGGTTTTTTCACATCGATATTGTCTTGAAAAACCAATCAAAGCAGTATTTAGCACAGCTAAGTTAAGCGCCCAGCGAACCGGGACCTGCTCCTGCCGCAAGCAATGATGGGTAATGTTAAAACGCCGAACACGGTTTATCTATGCAGCTAGCAAGCTATGTAAAAGGAAAGCAAGCAGTTACCCACAAAAATTAAGATCGTAAATTGAGTTTTGTGACTCATACTGATTCTCTTTATAAACTAATCTTAACTTTGTCCTCCGTCTTTGGTAGTTCAGGGGGTTTTGCGATTCACTGGCATTATTAGATGCTGGCCAGGTCTGACTGAATGAATGGCGGGACTTGGAAAGAACAGGGGAGCGAAGTAGAAATGGACCGGCAGCTTCAACAGGCGCCGTTTCTTCGAGGTCCAAGTGCGTGCAGTGGATTGTTTTTTTTTTTTTTTTTTTTTAAACATTGGTTTTTCGGACAGTGAAAAGTGGGGGGGACCAATACTAACTTTTCAAAAAGTGTAGGGGACATGTGCCCCCCCCACAGCAGTACCTGGAAAGGAACAGAGAACGGCAATAATGGAGTGTTTTGAAAAACTGCATTTAACCTTGGGTATGCAGTAGTCCCTGATGGTCACATCACAGGTGGTTTCATGAGGCAGGTCCATGGGGAGGATGTCAGCGAATCTCTGAATCTCATGAATCACGGCATCTGTGAATGGCATCATCTGACGGTGCTGAGTTCGCGGTGTTGACTCACCAATGACCCTGTCAATCTCTTCATGGACCTTCACTGAAAACATCACAGAAATTAGCAGTAACATTATCAAACCCCATCATGAACTAGTGTGGGTGATATACAGAAGAATTGGCTTTCATCAGTCTGTCCTTCCTTCTGTCCATCCATTCATCACACTTTTCAATGGAGACAAGTTACCTGGAAAAAACTGACAGTTACATGGGTAAAATTTTGTGTGCTTAATAAGCTAGTCATGATGATTTTTTTGGACAGATTCATTTTCCTTTTCTTTGCTTCCTGTAAAAGAATAACACAGACTTGATCAAATTTGTTAATACTTTGATTTGGAATTGAATGTGTAATATTTCCAAGACATTGAAAAATGGACCTGAAGGTTATTGCAAAAATATTTGCACTTTATTCATATTTCTTAAAATACTATTTTTAACATAACTGTTGCTATTAAAAGAGATGCTCTTCATAAAACCATGTGACTTTAGGGGAGGGTGACCCACAGCGATACAGACTTCTCAAATCATTTGTGCAGATACACATTCAAAGAGATTGAGAATGCTTACGCTCTTAAGTACTAGGCTGTCCAGGATTAGTGCATGTGCGTAAAGCTTAATAAAATAATGCAAAATGGAAGAGGTAGCCCGCACACGGCTAAACAAATTGAAGAGACACAATAATGCAAAAAAAATTGCTATAATTAACCCATGTGAATAAGTGATATAAACAGAAAGTGCTCAAAGTGCCCTGTTACCAATGTTTGCATGGATACATTCTGAAAATTGGTGGAAAGGGATATTGATGAATTGTTCGCAATTACACATAGAAATTCCATTGCAGGTGAGAGAAAAACACTTTCAGCTTTGGGAGGTATGAGAGATGTCATCTGTAAACCTGCTGATAAGGGAGGTGGTCTAGTACTTATGGACAAGAAGTCCTATGATGATGAGATTCTTTCACAACTTGCGGATACATTCTAATATACTATACCATAATCCTACAGCTTCATTCTAACAAGAGATTGATTGTTTCCTTCATGATTCTTTTACAGAGGGTTATATATCCCAGTCTGAGCTGAAGTTCTTGAGTAAGGATTGTCCCACAATACCAGTCAAATTTGCCCTACCCAAAGTACATAAGTCTTTGGAGAAATCTCCTGGCAGGCCTATTGTAGCTGGTAAATAGTCTATTAGAACCTCTGTCCATATATTTTGACAGATGCTAGTGCCCCCTGGTGGTACAACTCTCATCTTACCTAAAAGATACAGGAGATTTTCTTGAGTGTCTTGCTAATGTCAATATTCAAGCTGCTTCACAAGTATATGTTGTCACCATGGATGTGGCCTCCTTGTACTCCAATACACCGTTTGTTGAGGGCCTTGAGGCTCTAAGGCATTATTTGGATCTCAGACCTTCCCTTGGTCCACCCACTGAGTTTTTGATGTCTAAACACACAAGTAACACACAAGAAAGTGAGCAACATCTTTGTTTCAGACTAATGGGATTGAGGTAATGGAGTGGTCAGCTCAATCCCCTGACCTCAACCCCACTGAAAACGTATGGGTGACATTAAAAATGTAGTTTCTGAAGCAAAACCCTACATTTCACAGGAACTATGGAATGTAGTTTGTTCATCCTTGGCTGAAACACCTGCTTCTGGGTGCCAGAAGTTGGTTGACTGGATGCAAAACAAAGATTATACAACTAGAGAAAATATTAGTTCAGTAATTAAAAAAGAAGTTAAATCTTGAGTTAAATTGAGAATTTCAGTTTGAAGAGAGAATTTTATTTTCTCTAAGGCATTATTTGGATTTCAGACCTTCCCTTGATCCACCCACTGAGTTTTTGTTGTCTATGGCTGAGCTTGTCCAAACAAAAAAATTTTTTTTTCTTTTTTGAGACCATTTTTATCTGCAATGTCATGCTGTCGTTATGGGGTCCAGCTTTGGCCCTGACTTTGCCAATCTGTTTGTGGGTTATTAAGAACACAAATTTTGCTACATAACAACCCCTTTTCTGAGTATATACAATTGTACAATTGTTATATTGATGATTGCATTCTATTGTGGCAGGGCCCATTGGATACTCTTCATGAATATGTATTATATCTGAACAATATGTCTCCGACCATCAAATTTAGTGTGGAATACAGCACCCATGAAGTTTCTTTCCTGGACACTAGGGTACGTGCTCAAAACAACCAGATCTCTACCACCCTGCCTCTTTCATCCTGCCTCTTTAAAGAGAGGTGTCCCATTTTCCCAATTTTTAAGACTCAAACAAATTTGTTCCACACCAGAGGATTTTAAACAAGAGGCTAACAAAATGTATGCTAACTTCAGAGAGGGCATATCCCACAAAATGGCTTGATCAGGCCTTCGAAAATCCATCCGTTAATCGTGACTCCATGAGGAAACATTTATGTGTCTGTATTACCACCTAATCTCCTCTCAGTAAAGATATTGAGGATATTATTCGGAAATATTGGAATGTTTTATCTGTTGTTCTAGTTTGCAACAAACTATTCTCTGATCCACCTCTCTTCTCTCAGCATAGAGCTAGAAATATAAGAGAATACCTTGTACCTGCTGATACTGCTGTTCAACCCACCCATGTCCAGAGACGCAAGAATGGGATGTTTGGCTTCTTCCCCAGTAACAACTGTGCGGCATGTGAGAATTCAAAGGGAAGACATACTTTTACTATTCATGCTACCTCTGAGACATATGACATCAGGCAATGTCTTACATGTACATCTATTGGGGTTATTTATCTCCTATCATGCCCTTGTGGGCTGCAGTATATAGGTAAGATCATCAGGTCTACTAGAACACGTGTCATTGAACACGAGCGCAATTCGTAGGAAAGACATTAAGTCAACTGTTGCTAGACATTTTCATGAAGCCAAGCATCCTGCATCAAAGCTCTCATTTTGCGTCATGCAACAATTCTCAAAAACACATAGATGTGGCGATGACAATCAGGGATTACCTAATTCAGAATGCAGATGGAATTTTTTGATTATATGAAAACTTTACATCCAGAGGGTCTCAATGAAGAATTGTCTCTCTCATGCTTTTTGTAACACACACTCTCTTTCCCTCTCTCTAGGGTTCTACTCTAGAGTTTCTCTTGTTGGATTTATCATTGAGGATTGTGGAACTCGATTTGTGTAGGTGTATAGATTTTTATGTAGATGTATATTTTTTTGATGTGTAAAGTGAATGTTACAGTTTTGTGGTCTGTGCATGTGGTTATTTTTAGCAGGGAATGGTTCTCAAAATGTTATTGCATATTATGATTTGGCCAGTGGCCTAGCAGCGAAGCTGCAAAGGCAACCATTGTGTTTCTACCTTTTCTTATTGGTGACCAAGCAGCGAAGCTGCGAAGGCAGCCATTGTGTTTCTAGCTTTTCTTATTATCGGTGGCCTAGCAGCAAAGCTGCAAAGGCAACCATTATGTTTCTACCTTTTGTTATTATTATTATTATTATTATTATTATTATTGATATTATTATTATTATTATGATTATTTGAGGCCAAGCAGTGAAGGTGCGAAGGCAACCATTATGTATCTACCTTTTATTATTATTATTATTATTTGTGGCCCAGCAGTGAAGGTGCGAAGGCAACCATTGTGTTTCTAGCTTTTCTTATTATGCTTCCGCTTTTTTCCGCAATTGAAGTCTATGGCAGCCCCTGGATCCGTACCCGGGAAAATTTTTAAAACTTGGCATTCAGGACAGTCCCCTGATCACTCACACCAATTTGCATGCCCCTTGATTAAAAGCTCTAGCGCCACCAACAGGTCAAAGTTTGACCTACTTTCACCTTCATAACTTCTGACCCGTTCATCCGATTTTCACAAATGAGGTACCATTGGAATCTTTGGGCAACATCATCAACATCATTTTCCGCCATATTGGATTTTCCACCATTTTGAATTTTAGCAAAAACCTTTCAAAAGTTTCACAGGTCACAAATTTTGTTCGATTTGAGCGAAACGTGGCTCATAGATTTTGCAGACCAATCCGCACAAATGATACTAAAAGCCGTTTCGATATTCAAAACCATTGTCCCGAAACAGCCAATGAAATTTGACGGCAAAGTCGCCAAACAGGAAGTGAGGCCATATTTCAGCAATGCTTCGATCCATCAACCCCAAACTTGGTATATAGTCTCATTACCTGTTTCCGAGACATTTGACCTCTATGGGGCTCTATAAATATCAAAAGCATGGTTTAGCTGATATCTCTTGATGTTTGGAGTAACCCCTTAATTCCAGTGTCTTATGATGCTGTTGGACATCACTTGGCATATCCTAGAAGATTGTGTTGCACGTATCAGAATTTGGTGGCCATTTTGAATTTTGTCCAAAATTTTCATAAATTTACAGAAATTACACAACCGTACATGGGAAAATATTCAAATTTGGCATACTCATTCAGAGAGGTACATGATCGCGCAAACCAAATTTCATGCCCCAAGCTCAAAAGCTCTAGCACAACCAAGAGGTCAAAGTTTGACCTACATTCACCTTCATAACTTCTGATCTGTTCTTCCAATTTCCAGAAATGAGGTATCACTATATTCAGTGAGCTTTGACTTCTGGGGGGCGCTATCAATAGCAAAAAACATTTTTTTGGCTGATATTTCTTGATCTGATTGGATGGCAGCCTTAAATCTAGTGTCTACTGATGCTGTTGGACATCAATAGGCAGATCCTAGATGATTTTGCATGTAAGTGTCTGAATTTTGTCCAATATTCACTTAAATTTACAGAAATTATACAACTGTTCAAAGCAAAATGTTGAAATTTGGCACACTCATTCAGAAAACTATCTTGATCAACCTCCCCAAATTCCATGTCCCTAGCTCAAAAGCTGTAGTGCCATCGAAAGGTCAAAGTTTGACCTACATTCACCTTCATAACTTCTGATCTGTTCTTCCAATTTCCAGAAATGAGGTATCACTATATTCAGTGAGCTTTGACTTCTGGGGGGCGCTATCAATAGCAAAAAACATTTTTTAGCTGATATTTCTTGATCTGATTGGATGGCAGCCTTAAATCCAGTGTCTACTGATGCTGTTGGACATCAATAGGCAGATCCTAGATGATTTTGCATGTAAGTGTCTGAATTTTGTCCAATATTCACTTAAATTTACAGAAATTATACAACTGTTCAAAGCAAAATGTTGAAATTTGGCACACTCATTCAGAAAACTATCTTGATCAACCTCCCCAAATTCCATGTCCCTAGCTCAAAAGCTGTAGTGCCATCGAAAGGTCAAAGTTTGACCTAAATTCACCTTCATAACTTCTGACTTGTTCATCCGATTTCAAAAAATGTGGTATCGTTGGAATCATTGGGTCACGCCGAGTTCAACACATCCTATGATGTCTTCTGCGCCCAATTGAATTTTCTGCCATTTAGAATTTTAGCAAAAAACTTTCTAAAGTTTAACAGGTCACAAATTTTTTCTAATTTGAGCGAAACATGGTTCATAGAATCTGGAGATTGAGCCGCACAAAGTATACTAAAAGCTGTTTCAATATTCAAAACCATTTGCCTGTAATAGGATGTTGGTGGCCATTTTGAATTTTGTCCAAAATGCACTTAAATTTACAGAAATGACAAGCTTTGTCCGATCATTACGAAGCTTGGCTGACATGATTTACAGGCCAAGCCTGAGAAGTCAGTTGAGTTTGGTATTTCAAATCCAAGCCCTTTAGCCATAACAGCCAATCGAAATCAAACAAGAAGCCGCCAAACAGGAATTAGGCCCATATCTCAGCAATGCTTTGGTGTATCAACACAAAACTTGGTATAATGACATACAACACAGTCTGGAGAAGACTTATTGAATTTGGTGACCTTTGACCGCTGGCAAATATTCCAGTCACAGGAAGTGAATCATATCTTAGCAACACTTTCAAATAACCAAACAAGAGTCATCAGTTGAACTCATTACCTAACCTCTATATTGCCTCAAAGTTGTGGGTCATTAATCCTCAAAACCAATCAAAATTGATGATGAATCTGTAAAATAGATTCATAAATAGGCACTTAAATGTCGATTCAACCATGTTACCTAGGTTACCCGGGCTGACATCCTACTCTGCTAGGACACCCCATTGCTGCTTGCAGCTATATTTGATTTTCTCTTTGTCTGCTGATTGATTAACGATTGACACCTGCTGCTATGGACTGCTGCCACTGTGTGCTGCCTGTTTAAAGCATTGTAGAAACACCAGTTGGCAAGGCTGAGGATGGCTGCTTAAGCTAAAACATTTCTTTTTGTTTGAGCACTTTCTGTTTATATCACTTTTTAAATGGTTTTTAATGGGTTAATTATAGCCGGTTTTTTTTGCATTTTTGAGTCTCTTCCTTTTGTTTAGCAGTGTGCAGGCTACCTCTTCCATTTTGCAAATACAAATTTTAAGGCCGACTTTTTTACAGATGGCATTGCTACCTGCAGTCCCTTCGGGGAAAAAAAAAAAACACTGCCACACATTCCTGCCCAGCTGTAAAAATGGCTTAAATGAAAATCTTATTTGAAATGGTCTGTGGCATGTCTGATGGATGGGGAAAGAAACTGGACTGCTCCATCCACTCAAGGGCCCACACTTCCCAAATTATGATTATGATTTGGCCATTCGTTTTATTTCACCTTTGACCTGGACTAGACAAAGAACTATAACTATACTATAAAAAACTATTAAAGAAATAATAAAAAAAGATGACAAACAAGAATTTGTAAATGGATCTAGCTGCTGATTCAATCCTTTCTTGAAGTAAACACATTTTGACTTTTAAAAGCATGAACTCACTTTGAATTTTGGGATGTTTGATCAGGATACAAATACCCCAGGAAAGGGTGCTGGCGGTAGTTTCAGTCCCAGCCACAAAAAGATTAGTGACAGAACACAAGAGATTCATCTCATGGAAGTGGGAGTCTGGATCATTCTTCTCCTGTGGGATGACATTGAGCTCATTTTCAGACAATGCTTAAATGAGGGTTATGGAACCTTGCCCCTGAAGAACCATAGCCCTGCATGTTTTAGATCTGTCTGTGCTCCATCACACCTGAATCAAATAACTGTGGCTTGGTCAGGGGTTTGGTAAAAAAAAAAATTATTCATTTGAATCAGATGTGTTAGAGAATATGCAGTGCTATTTTTATCCAGGAGCGGGGTTCCCAATGCAAAGTTTTGAATATCATCCAAAAACTTTCCAGGGGCCATTCTTAATCACGTGTGCGACCAAAAATGTAACAGATTGTGAAAAATCTCTTCCAATTCTAAAAGAATTGAAGGTTCAGTATTGTGGACTTCATATAGGAGTACAGTATACCCAAGTCAATCAAGTAAAAATGTATTTCCTTTTTTTTCCTTTTTTTTCTAATATCCCGTCCACCCCCTTGCTTTGGAGGACAACTTTATTAAGTCAGTCAGTTACTTAATCCTCCTACATCACCCGACAAAACAAAACACACACGCAAAAAATTCAATAAATAAATGAATAAAAAATAGAAATACAATAACAATTACATTCACAATGCTTTACTATCTTTTGCATTAGTCGTTATTAGCACACCTATTCCATCTCATTATTCCCAACCTTCAGCCTCCCTCCATCTTTTGGCATAAATTACAAGTTCTGTCTCATGGGCCGTCACACACTCAATTCTACTGTAATACTTGACAAAATTTTTGAATTTCTCAATTCTTAATGCCCCCACAGAAGTCAACCAGAAAATAAATATTTTTGCTAAATATATAATTATATTACAGATTAGGTGTGTTCCTTTTGTTACATCACCCAGTAACACTTCAAATAAATCTAATTGTATACTATTGTACTGAGAAATCCAGCCTTGTACCTTTATCCAAAATAAGGCTATTACAGGACAGTACCAAAATAAATGGTCTATTGACTCCACTTCTTCCTGACAGAATCTTCAAAGGGGTGATTACTCTATTCCCCATATATTTAGCATCATTTTAGTTGCCAAGAACTTATATACTTGCTAATATTGAAAATATCTAATCTTTGGATCAAGGGATGTGCTGTAAAGGATTATAAAAACTGTATCCAACATATTTTCCCAACTGTCTAGAATCATGTATGGTACAGCCACTAAGTTCTTTATTCTTAAATAAAATGTGTATATATATTTGTTGATCTTTATTCTATTTAACCAATTTTCCATTTTCATTTGAGGCCTACAGACTAAGTTCCAACTTTGTAGAGCTTCTTCCTGAAAAGTGGAGACACCAGAAAACGTCATTAATTAATACAAATTTAAAATTTTATTTGTTACATTAACTTTAACTACTTGAGGTCAGAGGTTAAATACGACTGGACAAGGTAGAATGTTCATATTTTCAGAAGACATTTATCATAATTCTGGGGTATGGAAAATGGCAAGGCATGAAGTTTTTATCTTAAAAGTTTTTTTTTTTTTTAAGTATTTCTTTTTGAGATGTCTTGTCACGTGTGACGTATGGGAAATACTTTGTCATTTGTATATATAAGGCATTGTGTAGGTGGTAGAAGACAAAGATCCATCTTCTGTGACCATCCTTTTTAATTTAATACTTTTTTTGGCTGAAGGCCCATCCTCTTCACCATTTTACTGTTAAATATTGAAGGATTAACAGAAAAGCAGAACATTTTCATCGATACTGGAACACATTATTGCAGGCATGACAAAATAAAAACCTTATTTTGCCCCACGTTCACTCAATTTATTTATTACTTGGAAAAACAATAAAATCTTTGAAAGAACAGAAAAATCAAGTGGTAATAACTGGTAATCATTAGGTAGGCCATTTTTTCATATAAGCTTTTTGCAATGATCAGTGAATGGCCAATACACATAACTTGCATATGACAAGTCCAGATTCAAAACCCAGTAACTCCACCTGATGAATTATTTTGTAAAGGGGACCTATTTTGCTATATTTACAAGGTTACATTTTGATCTTGGACTCCCCTAGAGTACTCCTGATCGTTCAAAGTCCAAAACGGGGTCCTTATAAAGCTCATACTGCCATCCTCAAAAAACCCCATTTGTAGTCCATTGTAGTCTCTGCCTGAAATGCCTCATTGGGGTGGCTCTTCCACTATGGCCCCCACTCCCTGTGTGCCCACTTTCTTCTGACTGGCCAGCTTTGTGGAGGGTGGATCTAGGCGGGGACTAGGCAGCAGAACGCAGTTTTCTGGGTCCGCTTCCCCAAAGTGAAACTGAGAGGCGTCTCCCATCTGAGAAGTAGTCGACGGGCATATTCCGCAATCAAACGCAGTACATGCGTATAGATCTAATGAAATTAACTTATTCCAATAAACACAACGGCGAAAGTGGAGAACGCAGTGCGAATGTCTGGCAGCTCAAGCTTGAATTGGCTGTGTACCTACGGCTACTATGGTGAGTACACCAGTGTTTCTACTCTATAGCTAGGATTGAGGGAAAGCTAGAATCCATCCCATATAGACACATTTGTAGAACAGGTCGACATACCCAGATGTAGACCAGAGACCGTAGAAATCCGGTGGGTCTGAGTTTAGAGGGAAACATGGACAGTGAGGAGCAGCAACAAAAAGTGGTCCAACAACTTATGGACTGCTTTGGTGTGTATATAAGGTTCTGCTGGTTTGTGTGCATAGCTGTGGTGTGTCGTTAGTGTGGAGTAACGAACAGCTTCTGCGCTGGTGTATGATGAAGGGGCGAAAGCTCCAGGCAATTGTCTTTGCATTTACTTTGAATGTAATCTGTTGTGTAAAAAATTAGTTTCGCGTCCGGTGTGAAAGCTGCTTAACGTGCCCATAACACGTGTATTTGCGTCTTTGCATTGACTTTGAATGTAGCTAAAAAAATTTGTTTCGCGTTCGGTGTGAAAGCGGCTTTGGGCTGGTTCATACTCTACGTAAGGTACGCGAGCGCAAACGCAAGGCAATGCATCGAGCAACGCAAAGTAGCCATCTTGCGCCTTTGCATAGCAAAGTGTGTCGTCCAAATTTTTGTGACGTGATGTGTGTATTTTTTTGAGATTCCAATAGGGGAGATAAAGCAAATAATACACCATACGCATGGTGCATACGCAAGGAGAAGACTTTGCTACCCCCTATTGCATGGGCAGTGTACTGCTTTTTAACGAGGCACAGCGCAGCAAGGGATGCGCGTTCAGGCTTCTCTGTGAACGAAATAGAACGGACCTGTGCTCGCGTTCTCTCGCGTAGAGTATGAACTGGCCCTTAATTCGCCCATAATTTGTGTATTCGTGTCTTTCCATTGACTCCATTGACTCCATTGACATTGATTGAATGTAGCTAATCTGTCGCGCAAAAAATTCATTTTGTGTCCGGTGTGAAAGCGGCTTGAAAGCTGCTTAAGGTGCCCATAAGGCCATAAGGTCCCACGAAAAATTTGTTTCATGTCCGATGTGAAAACAGCTTTACGGATAGTGGGATAGTACGCGACAGCTAAAGCCAGCTCGGTTATGTTCTGAACATAATACAGGTTTTACAGCCCGTAAGCGCGGACAAGTTGCTCATGTGGAGCTAGTGAATCGATCACTTCTACAGGAAAGAATTTCCTATTTAATCTCTGCCTTTCTCGGCTTTTTATTTGCCACAACAATTTCTAAAGGGGGATGAAATTATGTCACAGTAGTGCAGATAGATCGTTTGTTATATGGCTACAATCGGACAACGTTATGATGAAATTGCCACATTGATGCTTACCGAAGTAACAAGCATACTGATCAGAATTACTGCATATAAGTTAACCAGGAGCATTTTTAATTAGCACGGCAGCACGCAAACTAACATGCAGTAGCTAGTAACCGAGCGGCCATAACCACAGAGACAAACCCTTGCAATACAGGTTTTTCAGACAGCAAGTTACCGTGGACAGTTGTACCAAGCATCCAAATTACAAACAAGTATTAAAAGTTAGCTTAAATGAGGTTTATGTTCGCAAACCTTCTGTAGAATTTCCCCTGATATTACTCTTGCATATTTAGGACACAAACATTAGCAACAGTAACTTGGCTACGTTAGTCGCTGTGCTACAGCCACAATCAACTGGCTATCACGTCAGGTTGGCTTATGCAGTAGAAGCAACTTTCAGCTTCTGTGTCTGTGAGTCACGGACTGTCGCGACTAATACAGGCTTTATCTTCAGATATTTTACAAAGCCTATGTTTGAGGCCAGTTTTAGTGCTATCTATTCTTTGAGGTCCTGCTAGCCACCTGTAGCACATTACCCTCACTTACATTATGTGCGGTTATATCGTTACTTACAGCTTGTGGCTCCGATCAAGTTGCTCTTGATCGATGCAACTGCTTCAGGTTTGAGAAGCAGCTGAAACGCTTATCCTGTGTCGAATTATCCTTTATTGACAAAGCTGTCTTTGGTGAAATGCTGAGCACAAACAGCAAATGTTCCCTTTGGCCACGGCTGTTTGCTGCCAGCAAGCAAAACAAGCTACCCACTGATTTCTGGGGTGTCTTCTTTTGGAAGAGAAATAGTTGTTTTTCTTCACATCCAAAAGTAAACGGACTAGCAGCTTTGGGAGAGATACTGACAAAACTGTACCTCAAATGATCTGCGGTTCCTCTTTTTTATTTCCAAAAGTGTAGACCCTAATAAGGCATAGTATGATCTGCCGTTGTTAGTGCCTGCTAGAATAGTTTCCGGTGTGGGCAGGTCCAGCGCCGTGATTGGCTCTGGCTAGGTCTGTACTTATTGGACGGCACAACCTGACGTCAGGTTTTGCCCAAATCTCGCGAAGATCTCGGGAGGAGCTGTTCAGAGAGGAAATCACATTCACGAAATCACGTTCTTGGATTACAGCAAAACCCTGTATCTTATGTTTAGAAACTTTTCAGAGGTTGAGTATGGACAACCAACATTATAACATTACTAATATGTACTAAAAGAAGGATCAGCATAATACATCCCCTTTAAAATGAATAAAGAATTTTACATGATGGAAGCTGTAAACCTCACTAATTTTTCCTGTCTAGTTATGAAATGGTTATGGTGCGCTGAGTAAAATATCAAATCAACAAAAATCAACCTTCATTGAAAAGAATGTTAATTGCCAAATTCTGATTGATCTGTCTGCACAATCCAGTAAGTCCAACTTTGGTTTGCTTGCTAAACTCAGTAAGTCTGTCTCTGGAAGCTAGTCATTTTTAACTGTTACCGAATCAATGAAAACACAATGACACACCAATGCATGTACAATCCTTGATATATTCATGGGAATATTAAGTAAAATAATATTCAACCAAATCAAATGCTTATATAGGGTGACCAGATTTCCGGAAACTAAAACCGGGACACTTTGTGCGTGACCATAGTAAGCATGCATGTGAGGTCATAGACAAAGATATTAGGCTCAACTTCAGCACGAAGGATTACTGGCGACAACATAGCCTTATAGGGAAAATTATGTATTTTTTGCTTATTTGGAAATGATGTATTCTTTTGGTAGGCCTATTTACACATTTAAGATAAAATATGGAAAGACATTGAATAAGTTTTGTGTGGGACTATCTTTATTTTTATGAATTAGCCTGAAGCTGAAGAAAGTTTTGGAAAATACACCAACAGTTTTCTTTTAAAAACAAAGCATTAAAACACATTATATCTCATTGATCTCTGGTAGGCTGTGTGTGTGTGTGTGTGTGTGTGTGTGTGTGTGTGTGTGTGTGTGCGCGAGCGAGATGTCAACCTCATAGAGCTCCGAAAACATGACCTCAACATGGAGACAGACGCTCTTCAAATTAGCCTACATATACTTGTTTGAGGAGTGAATTTGCTCCCAAATCTATTTGTTGGCTGACAGCCTGTGAATTGCGGAAAGGCGTCATCAAAGTTGGCCTGTGTAACAATCGTAAATTTTGAGAGATCCTCATGTGGAAAACAAGTCTCTATGCATGGGAATTTTTCAGTTTTTAAAAGATGAATTTAAATGACCATGAAGCGCAAGTTAAATCGCCTGATGTGCGGAAAAGTTGGCATGTCCCACAGTCCATGCTGGCCCAAGTAAAGATTTCTGGTTTGGCTGAAATGAGATCGATTTGCTGTTGATAGACAGTGAGCAAAATGATTGCTAATTTCCGGAGACATGATCGTATGACGTCTGATTAAAATGTTTAGTTTGTAGTTAATAATTAACTCCTGCCTGTTTGTCAAAACAAGCTAGGCTCTTTAAGCTGCAAAATTGAACTGGATGGCGAGTCAAAGAAAGAGGACGGCATACTGTGCCAATTAAAGATTTTTTTCTCTTGTTCGTGTTCGATGCACAATGAGTGACCTATAAAATCTTCGTTTAAAACTTCAAACGTATGAGGATTACTGAGGCATGAATGCCACTCTTACTGCTTATGAGCTATAATATGATCGGGCTATAATAAGACCACGTTGGCCATGTAATCGCTGACAACAGGGGACATTTCATAGTGGTTAGTGGAAACCGGGACATTTTAGCACCCCGACAGGCTTTTGTTGGGACTCGGGACACGCAACTCAAAACCGGGATGTCTGGTCACCTTGTTTATAGCAAGATATCTATGCAGAAACTGCTGAAATGAAAGCTATATCAATCTAGTTTTTGGACATTTTCAGTTACCCGATTATCCTGGTAGTGGAGAAAGAGTGGGTGGTAAATTGAAATGGTTGGCACATCGTGTGGAAATATTTGTTTTGACAGCAGACGCACATCTTTAGGTTTACTTACGCCATACTCATAAAGCCGCCCGTTTCCTTCCCGTTTTCGAAACATAAATTTGACATTCACTTCTGTCAAGTAAACAAAACCAAAAACCACGACTGACAAAACCAACATGAGAATTTCCAAAAATTCAATGATAAATTGGGTTATTATTGCTCACCATTGTTGCATTATGTGACCTAGATGCCGCTCTACAGCCCGCATGGTTTTATGCACAAAATCCAATGTTTCTTACAAAGTTCTATGAACAAACTGCATTTAACCTGGGCTAACTGTAGGACTTAGGGCATTTTGCAGCAAAGCGTATTAGGATAATCAGGTACCAGCTACTGTAAACTTTCAAATGGAATGGTTATATAATTTTTCATGGATGTGGTGTTTTGCGCTTGAACTCTTCATACACTCAACAAAAATATAAATGCAACACTTTTGTTTTTGCTCCCATTTGTCATGAGATGGAATCAAAGATCTAAAATTCATTCCAGATACACAATATTACCATTTCTCTCAAACATTGTTCACAAATCTGTCTAAATGTGTGATAGTGAGCACTTTTGCTTTGCTGAGACAATCCATCCCACCTCACAGGTGTGCCACATCAAGATGCTCATCAGACACCATGATTAGTGCACAGGTGTACCTTAGACTGTCCACAATTAAAGGCCACCCTGAAATGTGCAGTTTTGTCTCACAGCAAAATGCCACAGATGGCGCAAGCATTGAGGGAGCGTGCAATTGGCATGCTGACAGCAGGAATGTCAACCAGATCTGTTGCTCGGGCATTTAATGTTCATTTCTCCACCATAAGCCGTCTCCAAAGGCGTTTCAGAGAATATGGCAGTACATCCAACCGGCCTCACAACTGCAAACCACGTGTAACCACACCAGCCCAGGACCTCCACATCCAGCAGGTTCACCTCCAAGATCGTCTGAGACCAGCTACTCAGACAACTGCTGAAACAATTGGTTTGCATAACCAAAGAATTTCTGCACAAACTGTCAGAAACCGTCTCAGGGAAGCTCAACTGCATGCTCGTCGTCCTCATCGCGGTCTTAACCTGACTCCAGATCGTCGTCGTAACAGACTTGAGTGGGCAAATGCTCACATTCGATGGCGTCTGGCACGTTGGAGAGGTGTTCTCTTCACGGATGAATCTCGGTTTACATTGTTCAGGGCAGATGGCAGACAGCGTGTGTGGCGTCGTGTGGGTGAGCGCTTTGCTGATGTCAATGTTGCGGATCGAGTGGCCCATGGTGGTGGTGGGGTTATGGTATGGGCAGGCATCTGTTATGGACGAAGAACACAGGTGCATTTCATTGATGGCATTTTGAATGCACAGAGATACCGTGATGAGATCCTGAGGCCCATTGTTGTGCCATACATCCATGAACATCACCTCATGTTTCTGCAAGATAATGCACGGCCCCATGTTGCAAGGATCTGTACACAATTCTTGGAAGTTGAAAATGTCCCAGTTCTTGCATGGCCAGCATACTCACCGGACATGTCACCCATTGAGCATGTTTGGGATGTGCTTGACCGGCGTATACGACAGCGCGTACCAGTTCCCACTAATATCCAGCAACTTGGCACAGCCATTGAAGAGGAGTGGACCAATATTCCACAGGCCACAATTGACAATCTGATAAACTCCATGCGAAGAAGATGTGTTGCACTGCATGAGGCAAATGGTGGTCACACCAGATACTAACTGGTTCTGAGTCCCCAGACCCCCAATAAAGCAAAAACTGCACATTTCAGGGTGGCCTTTTATTGTGGACAGTCTAAGGTACACCTGTGCACTAATCATGGTGTCTGATGAGCATCTTGATGTGGCACACCTGTGAGGTGGGATGGATTGTCTCAGCAAAGCAAAAGTGCTCACTATCACACATTTAGACAGATTTGTGAACAATGTTCGAGAGAAATGGTAATATTGTGTAACTGGAATGAATTTTAGATCTTTGAGTCCATCTCATGACAGATGGGAGCAAAAACAAAAGTGTTGGGTTTATATTTTTGTTGAGTGTATGTTGTGCAAAATTTTATAGTATGTAATATAAAACAAAATCTTTTACCTACCCCATGATCAAAGAACACATGCATGCAGTGATTAATATTGCATGTACTGACATTGAAAATCAACAATTATCGAAAATAAAATACTGTAATCACCGATGAACAGCTATAAAAAAATCAGTAAAACCAGTGGGGTAATTCATTCTCTGCATTTGACCCATCCTATAATTTGAGCAGTGGGCAGCCACAGAGTAGCACCTGGGGACCAACTCCAGTTGTAAGGCCAGTACCTAGTATTAGTAGGAAACCGGAGTACCCGGAGGAAACCCACGCGAACAGGGGGATAATATGCAAACTCCACACAGAAAGGCCCCAGGCCGGATTCGAACCTCCAACCTGTGAGGCAGTAGTGCTAACCACTGTGCCACCATGCTGCCTAAACTTTCAGTTATCCAGTGCTCAGAGAAATGACTGGCCAATACAATATCCTTGCTGTGATATATTTTGGGAAACTTGAGTGGAACACGAGTGTGGGGTATGACTCAGACTATATAACTATGTATACTATGTATAACATACAATTACTCCATTGTTTCTCTCACATTCCTGCTATAACGAAGTTGAATGCATAATTACATGTGGGGGTTATATAGTAAGAAAGAGGGGCAATGAAAGGCAAAAAAGAATGAATTCATTGATTGCTTTGTCACACATGTGACCATATATGACCAATTAATTATGTCCTGTATTAATCAAGTAGAATCGTCTGATGACTTTATATTTGGTCAAAAGTAAGGTCAAATAGAGTTGGCTCAGGAGGGCGGTGAGCGGGGCAGTAATGGCAGAGATATTTCTCCAAAAACTGCAGTAATACCCCACCATCCCCAAAAAGTGGCGTAGCTCACACCGAGACACAGGAGCAGGAAACGACAGAATCGCCTCGACTTTCGTCTCTACTGGCCTTACTTGCCCCCAACCCACAATCTTTCCCAAATATGTGACAGTAGCTTGACCAAATTCACAATTCGCCAGGTTAAGTGTGAGATTGGCGTCAGATTGAGATTGTGCAAGCACTGCCCCAAGCTGCTCAACATGATCTTATCATCGAGGTAGGCCTCGCAGCCAGATAAACCACGCCAAACAGTATTAACCTAACGCTGAAAATCTCAGGAAAGACACCAGGGAAGATTCACCCTGAGAAAATTTTAAAAATATGAAGGCCTGTGGTGCATTCTGGTGGCTTCTAGAGTCTAGTTTCTTTTTCCCTCAGTGATGTGAATTTAACTTTTTTTAAATTTTTTTTTTACTTTTAACTTGTATATTTTTTGGGCATAATTGTCATAATGTGCTCATGTCGAGTTGCTGCATATATTATATTTTAAATTTGGTTTGTTATGTGTTGTTACTTCAGAATGAGATCCATGTACAATTGAATTTTAATTTCATCAATGTCTACACACACAGCCACTCCCTAATGGCCTTCCACACAATGGCAGCTTGTTGATAACACACTGCATGGCCAGCGGATCAGACTTTTTAATTTGCCTGTAGTTAGCTAACTGCTGCCCCACCATTCTGTTTTTATCACCAAAACATGTACGCATAGTGGTAGCACTAATGCTTTTTTTTTTTTTACTTGCTGCCGGGAAAATTTCAGTAACATATCTGCATGGAGACATGTGGATGGGGGTTCAAGTTTTGGAGTGGTGGGGTGGGGGACGGCATTCTCAAACATTCCCAACAGATGCAATAATACTGATGCAATAATCAATAATATAATAATAATGTGAGGGATATCAGTCAAAATTTGTATTTTCATAAGTTTGATACGTTCATGGCATAACGGTAATAACCAGTTCCCACTAACGGTGAGTTTGCTCAGTACTGAGTCAAAATGTTTTTGATAAAACTTCAAATAATACAGAATATAATAGGCACCATATTAAATTCTAAAAAATGAATGAAGTTTATCATAAGATTACAGGCACCATATCAAATAGCACTATATGAAATGAAATCTGTGTAAAAGGCAGCATCAAAATCATATTCAGTTTCATTTTTAGAGCAAATATACAATGCTGATGTATCACTTTTTGCAGCACAACATAGCGGTTAAGGTTTAGAAACAACAATCAATGTCACAAACATATTTGTGGGCCTCGTAACTGATGATCAGAATAAAAAGCACGTGGCAGTGACTTATGCATGCTTAAGAATCTGTCAAATTTGACATGTGTGGATGAATTTTTACTTCTAATTACTATGCGAAGTGACTTTAAGACAAAGCCGCCAGAACTCCTCAAACGCGAGCTCTTCTCACTTTAAAGAGTGTCTGCCAATAACTGTACTGATTTATAGCCAGCTTTACATTCGTTTTAACAGTGCTTTGTTCAGGCGATAAAAATATAGGATCATGTTTGACATAATTTGTGATCAAGGGAATAGGGAAGCAGAAATATTGGATGTATGGAAAAAATAAGCTTCCAACGCGGGAAAGACGAGTAATCACGGAGCTAGCATAATGAAGTTGTTTTTTTGTTTTTTTCTCTGACCATACCCATAAGATTTCATGTTAAACTTTTTCAAGAAAGCTCTTCTTGTATTTTTACTGCAGTTTATTAGGTAGGTTAAACCCAGCACTGACACAGATTTTGCCAACTCAAGAACAATGTTTGCAAAACCATCTATGCTTATGATTTTACTGCTAGAAGCTATGAGCGTGCAACGCAGGAAACGTTTGACGCACAGCTAAATCTCCGCCATCAGCGTCCTTTTGCCTACCATTGGAGAGACAAACCTTCAGTAAATTATTCAAACGATATCTGTTTAGAAAGATAAGAAATTAGACTTTCAATCGATACCACTGAATTGACTGAAAATATAACGCAATTATATATACTCACAGTATAAGGGAAATTTAAATGGAATGTCAGCAAGAAAGTGTGTACCACTCAGGAAACAGTTCCATTGATTGTTTTCAATTAAAACATTCTACATGATATGATGGCTGTTTTTATATGGGTAAATGCAAGGTGGATTGCCCTAATGTGGGACATTTTTTGGATTACGGACTTCTGTAATGTATTACAATGTTAAGCCAACATGGTAAATCCACACCCAATATTATTTTGAAACCCTTAAGGTCAAACCAAGAGAGAAAATGCAGAAAGTGTTCAGAAAATAAATGGCACACTTATTAGTGCTCTTAGTGCCAACTTGTCAGACGCAAGGTGCATTTTCCGAATGTGGGACAGTTTGAGGGACTGTGAAGTCCATGTGAAAAGGTCTAAACCACATTATTTTATATATGATAATAGATATTAATTATTTATTTGTTTGTTTAATTATTTTTTATTCAACTAACTAACTACTTGCAATGCTGTTCCTCTTGGATGAGATGGGAAATTGAGCACCATCAGACAAATCAAATATTTATAATATTAAAAAAATTCCTTAATTTATTTTATCATTGTGAGCAGAGGAATCATTTTACTAATATTCAAAATGAACATACAACCAGGATGGGCTTCTTTTTTTCGAAGTCTGAATTCATGAACATGGTTAACCTGAAGTAAAGCACTTGAAGGCCTGCAATGATTCAGGCCATTTAAATACTGACATGGCTTAAAATATTCTTACTGATGTTGTGTCCGTGCTGACAAAAAACTTAAATCTCAGAAAACAGGCAGTCTTTGCACGTAAATGCAGTGTTATCATCAATGACACTGTTGTCCTCTGCACAGCTTTCATGGTACCATCTGTAGCAAACTGCACAAGAGACCCACTCCTCTGTGGACTTCGGGTCATTTAGGTTGCCATATGAATGCTGGCAGACAGCACAAGTGTTCTCATCGACCACTCTAATTTTCTTTGGAGTTTTCATTTGCTGCTAGTGCTTTTTCCCCTTGTTTCCCCTTGTATTGACCTTTTTTTTGGTTAAGCCCAGATTGGAGCTAGGTTTGGGCATGTCCGAGACAGAAAGTCCCAGAGAATTTAAATAAAAAAGTCTAAAAGGTGGGAGGGGTCTGCAAAAGAATATATAATGAGGAGAATTGAGAGTAAAGTAGTAGGAGAAATTGCAAGGAGAAAGATACATTTGACCAGACCTGTCTTTTTTTTTTTTCATGACCTTTGAAGCTTTTTGTGGATTTTTGCCTGTGTTGGAGTATTTTCCTCACCCAGGACTTCACCAAGCAACCCCACCAAAGGGACTGTAAATATTTTTGTTCTTGTATTTATCAATCTTGGTCAGTAGAGTAGATGGTAAATTAGTTAAAAGTGTTTGTTTAATTAAAGCTGTTTCAGTTTTAAAATTTTGTCTGTCATCCCTTGCTGTCATATACAGTATGTTTCACAAATTAGGGCCATAACATACTCCTGACAATTTTAATATACTGCCTTGTTATAAAGGTTTTAGACACAGAGCCTAAACTTGTCAATTCAGGGCCTTATTTTAATAAGTGTTTCTCTGAACGGAGCAAAATCAGCCTCAAACATTTCGGGTATGGCAGTTTTACACTGCTGTCCACCTTCTTGTGCCCAAGCTGGCATGTAGCCTTGAAACGTCATGGCAAGAGAAATGTTAAAACTGCATCTAAATGCCAAAGCTTTGAGACATTTATGATTGCCATCTGCCTTTTGATGTCCAGGGATATACAGCAGTGTCCCAGCCCGCTTCCCACATGTGAAACGAGTGATGAGTATGGTGGTCTGCAACACATACATGTATCCGAAAATAACATCAGGCGCACTGCTGTGATTCCTCAGATAAGCACGATGGATCTGAGTACTTCCATTGAGTTTGCTGGCATTTCAACTAACGTGGATATTTCTGCTGTTTTGACAACTACTGGAGAGGCAACTATACTGACTGTGATCGTACAGGGAGAGGAGACCGGAGTGGGCGTGCTGCTGGAGGCTGTTCACCCGGCGTGAAGGCTGGGTGCTCGGGCAGAGGTCCCATAGAGGCAGTGGCCGGCGCGGCTGTCAGCCTCGGCTTGGGGAGTGGTCTCGGGAGGGAGGTGGCGAACGTAGAAACTGGTGGTTCAGGGAGCGATCTTACACAGATGGTGACTAATGCCACTCAAGGCTCGGAAGATGATGTTAAGCACGAGAGCGTGTTCACTGGAGTCGTACGGGCGGCTGGGTTTATTTGCCGCATCAATAAAGCCATAATCAAACACCAGAAATGGAAAGTTTTCAAAACTGTAAACGATTCCAGGTTAATCTGGTACTCCTCTAGAAGACCCAGAGGACTGTTATGTGGTCACATAAATGGAAGTATTATCTCTAAATGTTAACAAGTACAGCATCTCTTACAAGAGTCAAACTTGGATTTCTTAGCTATATCTGAAACATGGCTGAATGAAAACTCGCCGCACGTGACTATAAATGTGCCCAGTTTTAACATTTTTAGGAATGATCATAAACATGGAAAAGGTGGGGGTGTCATGTGTTATGTAAAGGACACAATTGGATGCAATGTAATCATTTCACAAACTGTGAACTGGAATATCTGGGTCTAAATATTGGACTCTCACCAGAAATATCCTTTACTCTAATTGTGATTTATCGTCCGCCCTCATCAAATGTTAGTTTCTACGAAATGTTTAGAGAACTATTACAACAGTGTGATTTAAATAATAGAGAGGTGATAATTATCGGAGATACGAATGTTAATTGGGAAGATAAGTCTTCAAGAAAGCCCCTTAAACAAGAAACTGACAGTTTTATTCTAACACAAATAATTGATGGACCAACCAGAATTAGCAATTCATCTAGCACACAGATTGATTTAATTTTGAGCAACATGTTGGACAGAATAATCAAAACCTATTACCTTATAATTAGGCTGTCCGATCATAATTTGATCTTAATGGCCAGGAAAGTGAATGGAAAGAAATGTTCAAACTCTGTTCAGAGCACAGACTCCATGAAGATACCAAAGAATAAAAAGGAGGATTTTAATAACGCTGTACAGAGTATAAAGTGGGATGATGTGATGAAATCTGATAATTTGGACTATTCCAGCCAGTACTTTACAGATAAATTACACAAGCTTATTAAGGATTTTTCAAAATAGTCTAGAAATAAAAATAAAAGGGCCTCCCTTCCATGGATAAATGAAACTATAGTTCAAATGATGAAAGATTGAGACGAGACCCTAAAAATATAATTGAAGTCCAAACTGATAATTGATTGGCTCAAATTTACATCATTAAGTAACAAAGTGACAAGAGAACTTAGGAAGGCCAAGGCAAACTACTTTCTTGAAATAATAGAAAATAATAAGGAAAACTCAAAAATGATATAGCAGCAAATAAAGAAATTAATTGGGCAAAATAACGCTAGAAAGCAGATTGTACTGAGGATCATTGATACTCTAACAAATGAGACGCCGGATGTAGCTTAAGCCTTAAATCATTATTTTGTAGAATCTGTAGCTACTATTGCCAACAGTTTTCCCTTACACCGGCAGTGCATTGTCAAGGTACCAAATCCTGCTGTACCCATCTTTAATCAAGAAAGAGTATTTGAAACTTAAGAGGCAAAGGTGATTGACTCGCTCAAACCTAAATGGTCAAAGGATGTGTATGAAATGGACTCTACTATGAAAAGGGATCTTGCCTGTTGCTTGACTAAACCTATTACTCACATTGAGAATATTTCATTTACTCCTGCAGTTGTTGTCCCCGTTTTTAAGAGTAATGACCCTCACTCAGTATCATATTATAGGTCAATAAGCATCCTTCCAGTTATGTCTAAAGTCATTGAAAAATTAGTGGCAGACCAACTAATTTCTCATCTCAATTCTAGTCAGCTCCTACATCCCATGCAACACGCTTCAGGGCCCACCACTCAGCAGAAACAGCAACTGTCTACTTTATTGAAAGGATTAAGTCTCTAATGGAGAGAGGGGGTGTGGTTTGTGCAATTTTTTTAGATCTTCGAAAAGCATTCGATACTGTTAACCATAACATTCTTCAGTCAAAATTTGGTCAATTTAATTTCTCTCAGTTTACTTCCAACTGATTCAAATCATATCTCGCTACCCAATCTCAGAATGTCAAAATACAAAATACTAAAGCTACGTTTAAAGATCTCCTCACAGATGTGCCCCAAGGCTCAGTCTTGGGTCCAATCCTTTTTAGTCTATATATAAATGATCAACTATCTGTGTGCCAAGGCTATGAGGTCATTATGTATGCAGATAATACTGTGATTTTTGGGCAAAGATCACTCTGAGGCTGCTGCACAGCTTACAAAGGTCATGGTAAATGTTTCAAACTGGCTGAATAACCGTCATTTACAACTCAATTCCTCTAAAACTGTTGCTATGTTTTTTACCAAAACAAATAAATCATACACAGAACCTGATGTTTTTATATCTGGACAGAGAATCAAAACTGTAAATGAATATAAATTTCTAGGTATTATGTTAGACAGTAACCTCACTTTTAAACTTCATGTTAGAAAAGCGAGCAAAATTCTCAAATTTACACTCGCAAATTTCAGGCATCTCAGAAATCATATGTCAACAGAAGCTGCAAAAATGTGTATGTTTTCTCTCATAATATCTCATATTAATTACTGTCTACCCACTTGGGCCACTGCAAACTCCACTACTACTCCACTACTAAATCCAGTTAAATCCTTATACAAACAAGCACTGAGGCTTCTGAGTTGGAACAATCTTATTATTTTCAAAAACTGCTTCCTCATATACAAAATCTGTCACAGCTTAGCTCCACCTCCACTCTGTAGTCTTATACAATTTAGATTGCCTGCAACAGGTGTTACCAGAGGAGTTGCTTGAGAAGACTGTGAGATCCCTTTCAGGAAAACCACATTTGGTCAATCAGTTTTTACTTATAGGGCAGCTAATGAATGGAATGCAATCCAACATAACATAAGAGAGTCCATTTCATACTGTTCATTCAAAAAAAAAATTAAAGAAATGGCTAATTGACAACCAAATCTGTCAACACTAGTCACTAGTCCCTGGTTTATATGTTTACTGATGTAAAATTTGTTGTTGTTGTTGAGGATGAATATTGTATCATTGGGGATGTATAGTCATTCTTGTGCTGTTGAGAGATTATAATAACGTGTGTTAAGTGAGTGTTTGTGTATGTGTTTGTGTGTGTGGGGGGGGGTGTGTGTAATGTTGCTGCTTCTAAACATTGAACATATAATATGTCTTTGTTTTTTGAACAGGTTATATGGCCATGGTCATTCTGGCAGGGGGACTGCCAATGGAAATTAGCCTTTTGGATATAACTGCGTGCATTTACATTTAATGTACATTGTCCCACTATAGCAAATAAAGGTAATAATGATAATATAATGCCCAGAACTGAGTGTCAACAGAGAAGTTGCAGATGTCATCGTAGAAGATACTGTAAATGATATTCTCACCACTGACTTTGACCCTGTTGACTTTGTTCAGAACTCTGAGAGACTGATGACAAGACATGTCTTGTTGAAAGCCATGACTCAACTGTGACTGACTCCTGAATATACAAGTCATTACAACCTTAGACTTAGACGAGTCCCCAGAGTCACCTTAGGGTGGTCAGATTATGAGCCAACCCCTACCACACTGACAAGATTGACCTGAAGTAAGAGTTTTTGGTTCTTAGTCACATGTGCTGATAAAGATGGTTTTGCACCTCATCAATCTGCTGATGTTGGACGTTTTGTTATTTATACAGAGGTGTGTTTGTTTCTGTTATATGAAGGTTAATTTAGCTCTTTCTGATACAGAACTAAAAAGGGTTCAAAAGGGGGGTGGGGGTTGAGATTTCATACTGTAAAAAGCCTAAGTTTGCATATAGTTTCTTTTCTTCCGAAATTTCTTTAAGAATTTGGTAGAAAGGTATGCTTTGTTATGGACAGACACACTACTGAACTCTATCTCTCTTATCTCGCCCCTCAACTCTATTTAGGTGTTGAGCGGCCTCTGTTTAATTCATTTGTGATAGAACAGTCGCCGTACAACCAGGCTTAGTAAGGTTGGAGTGTATGTTAATAATAAACGATGAGCAATGTGTAATCTCTAACTAAGGTGTGTCTGTGAGTTTCTGCCAAAGCCAAGCTCCTTTCTTCGACTCGACGAACCTAAGCTGCTTCAAATACTGGGAAGGAATAAATGCAGTGTGCAGGTAATCATTTCCTCTTTTAGCCAAAACTTTTTTGAAGGCTTTATGATATGGCTAAAGTGCCTACTATATAAGTATAACTGGGGCATAGCTTTGGAACTACTGAGATACGCCCAGTCACACAATATAACAGAGGCTCCCTGTACACTTCTTTAAGAGCAAGCCAGAGGCGTGGTCCAGAGTCAAGACAATCAATTTATAAAATTACTTGTGACACTGAGAGGCAGTAATGGAATTAAGATGAAATCTCATATCCTTATAAAAATGTTTATTTTAAGCATCACTTTAATAGAACATGCGTATAAAATAGATTCATGAATGCTTAGAAATAGTGGGTGACGACACTGATGGGAAGGGGCATACTCACCTTATGGGCTCCCAACGTGCAATTACCACCCAGTTCTCACTCACAGCAAACCTCACTACAACTCCTACACCACTGAAGACAGCTGCAAACCCAACTCTCCTGGTCACATTCTACCCCCGAGTTCTTTAAATCATCGTCTCAAGGATACAGACGCCAGACATCCCCAGCAAGTATAGGGTACAACCGCCCTGGCGTCAGATTTCACAGCCCACTGTGCACCCCCCATCCGGCAGCTTGTGAAAGATGATGCGGATTGGAATGTTGGCCAGCTGTGGTCCAAGTGTTCCTCCTCATTGACGGCCAGATCGTCTCCTGCTGGCTAGCATCTAGACGTTCCATCGGAGGCAGGGTCTGATTAGTAGGACCTAAAGACACATCTTTTCACATCTTGGAACTTGAATCCATAGGTCTCCATCACCTTCTGTGTCCACCTCTACAAGGGGCTGTGGATTACCCAGCCACACAGACTAAGGAGAGACATCCACCGGGCTGCTTCTAATCCGCCCCTTCAGCAAGGTCCGATAGCTTGTCAATAGGTGCGATTGTATACAAGCTTTCACCATCCTTGGGTGCTGGCAGCACCTGATATACCACTGGGCTCCATAGATCATTAATCTTATGGCGACCTCTCACTCCACAGTTACGCAGAAAAACTATTTGAATCTCCGCCAGTGGTGCATCAACTACCCCTTGCTCGTGACGCTCCTTGCGTCGATCAGCTACCTTCTGCTGCCGGTGTCAAACTTGCTCGATGGCAACCTGAAGCTTCACTTGATGTTCTAGAATCCAATCATGTACAATGTCCACCTCAGGCTCCTGGATCCGCCCAAGCCAGAAGTCAACCGGCAGTTGCGGGTCCCGCCCAAACATCAGGAAGAATGGGGTTTCCCAAGTGGTCTAGTGTGGGGTGGAGTAATAACAATAGACTAACTGTGGAAGGCAGGCGGTCCATTCCCTCTTCCGTGATGCCGGCAGGGTGCGAAGTAAATTATGCTGGGTACGATTGAACCTCTCACACTGGTCATTGCCAGCAAGATGGTAAGGGCTGGTCCGAGACTTTTAAATCTTGTACAGGGTGCACAGTTGTTGGATCAAAGAACTTTCAAAACATCGACCCTGGTCAGAATGTACACGACCCAGGACACCAAATTTGTAAAACCATCTCCGACTAAGACCTATGCCACCGTCGAGGACCGCTGGTCGCGGGGGGGGCGGCCAGTGAGTATTTGCTAAAAACATCCGCCATGATCAAGACATTCTCAATACCACTTCGGGTGGGTTCCAGTAAAGTAAAATCTAAGGCTAACATTTCATTTGGCTGGGAGGCCAGTAAATGACCCATGAAGCTGTGTGCAACCAGATGTGTATCTTTGGCTAACTGACACCGGTCACACTATTGACACCAGCGCTTCACGTCTGTCGTCATCTGTAGCCAATAACAATGATGGTGCACCAGCTCTATGGTCCTCTCCACGCCCTGATGTCCATAGTCTTGGTGAAGTTGACTCCTTGAATACCTGTTCCTTCAGGATTGCTGGCAGGACCAACTGCAGAATTTCCTCATCCCCATCTAGCCAAAATATTTTACGGTATAAAACACCCTCTTGCTCCACCAGCCTGTCCCACTCCCGAAGAAGCTGCACTGTAGGCTTGGACAGGTGTAACCGCTGTTCAGCCGTAGGGTACTGCCTCCAAAACTGCAGTACTTCCTGAATCACTGGATCAACTTCCTGTAAGGTAAGCAAAGGTCAACGGGGTATCGATAAATATGATAAAAAACAAGCTATCGGGCGTACTCTGCCCCTTTGTTCCTGTGATAGGATGGCTCCAAGACCACTGTAGCTAGCATCCACTTCCAAGACGAATGATAGAGAAAAATTGGCATAAGCAAAACAGGAGCCGTGACCAGCTTGTCCTTCAGTCCCTCAAAGCTCTGTTGGCATTGCTCAGTCCAAATTTCACCAAACGATTGGGTAGGCTTACTGGTTTTAGTCCTCGTCAGTAAAGCAACAGCACGGTGTAGAGGGGCCGCCAGCTAGGCAAACCCCTGGACGAACCTCCAGTAATAGCTGGTGAAGCCCAGGAAAGACCTCAACTCCGCCACACCACCAGGGGTCTTCCAGTTAGCCACAGCCTCAATTTTTCCCAGATCAGTTGCAACACCCGCCCTGGAGATGACGTGTCCGAGGTATTGCACTTGTTCCTTAAAAGTTTAGCTTTTTTCAAGCTTGACCTTGAGGTTCTCCTGTTGCAGCCGATCCAGCACCTCTCACAGGCATTCCAGATGTTGCAAGATAGTGGAAGAAAATACTTTATCTTGATGATGTTATAGTAACAAGGACTGACAATGTTGAGACCCGAACATCCTTTCCATAAGCCTCTGGAATGTGCTAGGCGCATTACAGAGGCCGAAAGGCATTCTATTCCACTCGAACAAACCAAACAGCGTGCATAAAGCGGTCTAGGCTTTGTCCTTTTCAGTGACGGGCACTTAGTTATACCCACTTGCCAAGTCTAATGTGGAGAACCAGCAGGCTCCCGAGATTGCATCTAGCGACTCCTCGATGCGGGGCAGAGGAAACACATCTTTTCTGGTCTTTTTGTTCAATTGACGGTAATCCACGCACAGACGAAGGGAGCATTCCTTTTTCTTTAGCAGTACGATGGGGGAGGCATAGGGACTGCTACTTTCCCTAATCTCCTGATTCTGCAACAACTGGTGAATATGGGCTTTAACCATTTCGTATTCAGAAGGGGGTACTCGCCGGTAACGCTGCCTGACAGGCATGTCATCTAAAAGGGAAATATCGTGTGAAATGAGGTTAGTACACCCCAAGTCACCCTCGTGAGTGAAATACAGACCGATACTTGTGGAGCAGTGACCTGATCTGATTTCGCTCTTGGGAGGGGAGCAAAGAGAGATCTACAGCCTCAATTGGATCCTGGTCCGCACCAGTCACCTGAGAAGAAACTGTTGCAGTAACTTCCCTGACTTTGTGGACACCCTCTGGAAGGCTAACAAAGTAAGCCCGACTAATGGCACCCAAGGGGGTATGAGGATAGAGCAATACATCAACTGTACCAACATTTATAACAGGGATGTAAACTGTACCTCTAATTACCTGCAGCAAAGCAGGGGAAGCCAGCTGGCAGGCCAGAGTCCGGAAGTTCAAACAATGCTGCAACATGGAGAAACTTCTCAGAACAAGTTGCTGCCACAAACTTCATGACACCCCCAGGAATACGGGATGCTCGACCACCCCGGCCCCTAACCCCACCCCAGCCGCTCAAAAGGTGTATCAGCACTGGCCTGATGGCACTGTTGCAAAGCTTGTATGAATGAAGATAGTGCATGGGAAATGGAGAGCAAGTCAAATAAGGATGACTCATACTGAACAAACAATTCCTGATAGCATCTGCTGATGACTTTCATGCCCAAGACACCTGGGGCTCGCGCAGGCACACCACCAACGGGGTCCTGCACCACCAACACTCCACACTCAGTTATTACCTTCCCACAAAGTTGGACATCCAACTCTAGATACTCTAAGTAAGGAATTGCCAGCTCATTAGCTGCACTGAGCCGAAGCCATTGACATGACCGAAGACGATCCTAGTCCCAGGGTTCAAAGTGTCTCATGAAAAAGCTCTCAGTTATTGTGGAAACCATAGACCCAGTATCCAGTAAACATGGCACCTCAACCCCCCCAATCGAAACATCCACAAGCGGACAAACAGACATCAACCTAGACACCGTATACAACCCACTCCCCATAACCTCTGAGCCAATAAAAACCCCACCCAAACTGTGGCCCTGCAGATTGGCGAGTGCTAGTTTACCGACGGCGGAGTGCGGTTAAGCCTGCTACCAGTAGCTGAAGTTGCTACTGCTAATATGAACGGAGGAGGAACCTGTTCTCCTTCAGTCTCTTGCGAAGTGACCCGGTTGTTGGCATCTCCGACAGATAAGTCTGTCACTCCGAGCGGAACGACTACGCTGACCGGAATTCCGTAACACAATAATACTTTGAGTGAGTTGATTAAGGTGCTCTTGTTGCTGTTTCAGAATTTCTTTTATCTCACTTAACTCCTTAAAGCCTGTGCGCTGGGCCTAGGGGCCCCAGGTGATGACCCCTGGACTCCATATTGAATTAACTCCTGTCCCGTACACCCCGGGGCCTGCCCTCCTGTTCCCACCTAATAGCTTCAGCACGAACCTCAAGTATGATAGCATCTGGCTCTCTGCGCACTAGCTGTTTCAATTCCCTGCGAAGGGCAGAGTCACATAGGTGTTCAATGAACTGATCACGTTACAATATGTCGGCATTGACAAAAGACGCAGGGGCTTTTAACTTCACCTTCTCCATTAAATTTATCAGCACAGGGGAAAATTCCTGCAATGTTTCCCCCTCTTGCTGCTTTCGTGAAAAAAATGCCTCCTGCAATGCAACATATGACTCAAAACAACCATACAAGTCCTTCAAAATAGACAAAATTTTCTTGGGATCACCCCTCTCAGCCAGTCTGTGGTACTTAATTTCTTCTCTTGCTTCGCCCACTAAATGATCAAAAAGAAATCTTGTTCCTCTGCAGGCACTCGCTGAGCTCGCATACAAGCTTCGACTTCATCCACCCACTCACTCACACCTATGCCAGATTTTCTATTCAACATAGGGCATTTACGATCACAAGGAAAATAAACAAATCGTTCTGTTAAAAAAAGGGGGGTCATTGGGAGCCAGCCCACTAGGGCCCCCCGATGTAGGGAGTCCAGCGGCCCTTTCTTGCTGCAAACGTACATTCTCAGCTTTCAATTGGGCTACTAAGTCTCTTAGTGGTTGCATTTCTTCCTCAATGTTGACACCATTTATGCAAAACCAATGCCCACCCCAAATTAAGGAAAAAAATTTAAAAAATTGAAAACGTCAACAAAGTTACTGAGAAACAGATATCCTTAGCTTGATAACAGCCGGCCCGTCAGTGGTCATCGATCTCCCAAGGTCAACTGCTGTTTTGCCTCTAACAAAAAAACTCCAGACAATGAAAAACGTACACAAAAACAATACTAATTAAACACTTGAACCAACTGGTATTTTCTTATTATACGACACACATCTCGGCTTTTACAAAAGGAAAATTAAGTTCTCCCTTTTCGCAGCGCCAGAATGTAACCGGGTCATAGCTTTGGAACTACTGAGATACGCCCAGTCACACAATATAACAGAGGCTCCCTGTACAGTTCTTTAAGAACAAGCCAGAGGTGTGGTCCAGAGTCAAAACAATCAATTTATTAAATTACTTGTGACACTGAGAGGCAGTAATGGAATTAAGATGAAATCTCATATCCTTATAAAAATTTTTATTTTAAACATCATTTTAATAGAACATACGTATAAAATAGATTCATGTTTGCTTAGAAATAGTGGGTGACGACGCTGATGGGAAGGGGCATACTCACCTTAGGGGCTCCCAATGTGCAATTACCACCCAGTTCTCACTCACAGCAAACCTCACTACAAACAAGGTGACACTATTCGTGATTCAGGTGCCATTAACACAAACACTACAACACGTGAGGGGAATAGGCCTACCTCTATGTACTAACCCCACCACCAAATCAGCGCCGAGCCCACTCTATACAAAATGCAATACTATAAGCCAAATGGGCGACCTAACAACCTACCCATACCAGTTGCTTCAGTAACTACAAAAATAAAAGAAAAAAAAGGACAATAATTGCGCCTTGATGAAACCACGCCAGCAAAACTTGAGGCCACGCTAAGCAGCGGCAGCACACACGCCATGCAGGCCGTCCGGCCCAACAAGCAGCCTACCCCGATACAACGCAGGACGCTAGCAAACGTCCCCTAAAGCAGGCAGGTTCAGCACCCGTAAATATAGAGGCTCACACAACAAAGCAAACACAAACAAATAAAACAAAATCAAAGCAACATCGAGGCAAAACAGCAGTGACTGTTGCACCAAACAATTTGTGGGATTCTACGCGGCGCAAGTTGTCACTTCCGTGTTTCGGAGAAAACTCCGCGGAACAGAAGCATCGCAGTCAGTGGACACCGCTACATCCAGCAGATTAACCAAACAAACCCAAGACAGCAAGCACTCTTACACGAAGGCAGACAGACGAGAGGAGAGACAGGAAGCAGAAAATCGATCTCAGAGAAACTAGAGGAATTGAGAGGTAACACTTTTAAAATGTAGGGAGCAAAGAGATTGGCCCAGCAGGAAACATTCTGCCGGTGCCAATCCCCCCCCCCAACTACTACACCACTGAAGACAGCTGCAAACCTAACTCTCCTGGTCACATTAGGCATAAATTCAGAAGTTAGAAGACCTCTTCTTACCTCCTCCATTTTGTTCATGAAAGCATCTATGTAGCTTCTTTTGTCGTTCGCCTCAAGGACCTTTCTGTGCTGCGTGAAAATTTTTCTGAAAAAATTCTTTATAATATCCTGGTGTTCCAAAACTTTATAATGGGGTCCAGGAAAGTGGTGCAACACAGGAAACATGTTGTAAAGCTGTAACACAGGTTGGAGTCAAAAACATAAAAATCTGATTTAGTCTGACATGTACACTTCATTTACTTTAGCTGCTACAACTGCTCCTGACAATAATACTGTAATACTATTATTTAGTGGTGGTAGTTGTAGACATAATAGAAGAAATGGAGGCAGCGCTACTGATTGTTGTTGTTGTTATTATTATTATTATTATTATTATTATTATCATCATCTGTGGGTGGAGTGTTGCATATTGGGAAAGCAACTGGGTGTGTAACCTTATAGTTACATGCACTAACACTGTACCATTAAGTATGGTACTTACATCAAATTGCTTCAGTATAGAGTAATGTTTAAAAGTTTGAAATCACCGAGAATTTATTTTATTTTATTTTTTTAAGAAATTGATAGTTGTATTGTTTTAGGGCCAAATTTTAACTGTTACTCAAGAGCACCAACACACTGTGGAGCCTCTAGTAAGAACAATCGTGCTAATGGACTGATTTGGTGTGAAAAAAACAACTCGCACATCTCTTCTTTCATTTCCAACACTATTTAGTACGCTACCATTTACAAAGTTAAACTCATCCTCAGTTCTTCTTTTCGGGCTATATGCCATGTGCGACATTGCCTGGAGACTGAAGATTTCACACAAAAATGTTCACTATGTCTCAGAAAAATAAATAAATAAAAACCTAGATAGAGAGAAGTGGAAGGATCAAATTCAGAATGGTGCATGAGGACAAGTACATCAGCGTCTGTTGTCTGAAAAAGAGAAGCCTCTCAGGTCCTCACTTTGTAGCTTAATTGAACCATACCTGCCAAATATCAACATCTGTGGAGACTACTAAGGGATGCTGGTCTTGTAAATTTCAAAGGAAAAGCCATTCATGATACTGGCAAAAGGTTATAATGGGTAAAATAACATAAAGATTGCTCAGAATGAGGATAATTAGTCCAGCATCCTTGAGTCAAGTCTTCATGGATGGTTATGTTTCATGTGTATTGTTCCAAAGGGAGGAGAATATTCTAGTCTGTATTTTGATATGACCACCAAATTGTAAAAGGAAAGTATCCCCTCTTTACCTAGCTTAAATTGACCTTACACTAAAAGCAAAAGCATATCTGGAAACAGGTAGCAAAGAATATGTTGTTATCTATGACTAAATTCTACGATAGAATGTAAAACCATCTTTCCAAACATTTTGTCTCTCAATTATAAAAGCTATCGCAAGTTGTAGTTAGCCCTCATTTAATTTTTTTTGCACTTGTGTATCAGTGGCAGCAGGTGAACTGGCAAAAGGGGAAGCACAAGCTATCCCTTAAAAATAGTGATTGGTCATGACATTGTTTCAATCTTAATAAAATTGACTTTACTTGACTCCAAAAATCTTAAAGACCATCCAGTGTCACAGGTTCTCCTTGTTTAGTTGAAATGAGCATGAATAACCTAATTCTTGACCTTTTTTCAATCACTCAATTGAATTACCATTACAGAAACCCCAAAAACTCTCATCATGATCAGGTGTGGCTAGTTTTCATCAATAACTGCATACAACTCTCACGCGATTGCCGTGAGTTTTGAAACGCCTTTGTAAAACCCCAAAAGAGCAATGACCAAAAGGCGGATATTGCCGGGGTGAAGGCCTCACGTGTTCTTTTAGTCTAACTTTAATTAGAGCATTCTTCTGGCTGGTGTGAATCACAATATAATGGATATTTTTCACCGTCCGAGGACGGGGCATGAAAGCGCAATGGTTACGATATCTGACTCCATATAACAGTTAGAATACAAAATTTAGCAATAATCTCGTTAGAAATCTGACTCCAAATTAGAATTAGAATGGATAGTTTTGAAACAGCATGCGTGAATCTCAGGGCAGTTACGCACCCAAACTCGGTCTGTGAAAACCATTGTCACTAAGCAGAACACCCCCTAGGGTTAAATTAGGCGTCTCTGCCTGGTCTAATTCGACGATAAATCCATTGGATAGAAGAGACTGTCATGGTAGCAACATCAGGCAAATGGCTCTGAGTATGAACGTACCACGAACCTAGGTTTATGCATATCAAAGGGCCCCTTAGAAAGATTAACCAATAGCTAAATCTTAAGAGCCGGTAATTTCATATCCCCTTAATAGGTAGAACCCAATCTCAATCTAACTTAGAAGTATCGCTACCTACACATGTCTTGGTAGGAGTCTCCCCTTAAGTCCCAATCGCAACAAGGCCAGAAAGAATTTACAATGAGAACACGCAGGCTGGAAAAGGAATAACAATAATTTAATTTACCAGGTAGGCACAACTTGAATCAAACAAATCAATGATAAGCCAATTACTGTTACATATAATTTAGAAGGATTTAGAGTATTTTCATACCTGGAAAAGATGAATGACCACGCGGAGCTAAAGTCGCTCCACGTGGTCGGGGAGAACTCAAATGTTCCCCCGCTCCGCAGAGCAAGGCAACAGGTGACTTACCCCAAGAAGAGACAGAAAAAGAAGCCCCCAAGAAAAGAAGAGACGCCCCCTCAGGATCTCGTACCTTTAAAGGCTCCAAACCACACCTCCGAACAAGGTAGAGGGAAGGTTGGCCGAATCAGAGTTTTACTGGCCTAGGTGATAAGATAATTTGCACAGGGAGACTAGGGTAGTTGCTTGAATGAATCTTACAAACGAACCATAATTCCAAGGGAAATGAAACATGTTCCATTCAACTCCTTGGACTCCCCCGAGAATAAAGAGACTAAACATGATAGGAATGAGAGCTAAAATGATGCAGTTGTCATGGAAAGCCTTAAAATGGAATATTATAGCCCAATTGCGTTATCAATATATAAGAGGTTCCTTCCTAGGATATTGAACAGAAATATATTATGAATTTGGTAGAGGTTTAAGTTGTTTTAAGCCAATTGAAGTAGCTGCGCTTTAACTTCAATGAAACCAGTGAATTTGAGTTCCAGAGATGCTGGGCCTGCTAGACTTGATGGCTCTCACCCCCTGCCGTGGGGAACAAAGGATGCCACTCTCGCAGGCAGGCAAAAAGACCATTCTAGGGTTATAAAACTTGACTGCTGACTTTTTGAGCTGCACCAGATTAACCAAACATTCAGATTTTACATGCATAATGGGCATGTGTTCCAACAATATGATTTTTGGCATATGTTTTGAGTAAAATCAAGCAAAATGAAAATTTCAGGTTCTACAATCCACCCCCTGGCCCCAGGGAACACAAATCCACCCATGGGGCCACAAAGGATTATTCAAATAGTCTCTGATTGATGACTTGAGTGCTAAAGAATACCATGGAAGAAATTTGAGATATTACAGTACTTGAGTTTTCCATTACAGTTGCATCACTTGATAAAAATGGATTGTTACTTTGATCCTTTGAACCTCTTCCTCCCAATGCAATATAATACAAAATTTAGAGAAGTTTGGTTTGGGACCTCAAAAGAAAGACCACCGGGGAATTTAACATAAAACATAGAAAAGTTGGCACAAGACAAGAACGAAGTATTTTAATTAAAAGTAATATCTAGGTTTGTTCTATGAGTCTATGTTTTGAAATTAGTTGATGTACTAACCGAATCAATGTTATTCTGCTAAATAAATGAAAATTTGAAAAGTACTTTTTCCTAAAATCATGAACAATAGAGATCACAGAACAAACCAGCACATAAACCAAAAACTTTCCCATTCTTTACTAGGGAAAGCAAAAAGATTATATGTGCTGCTAAAACTAAGTAATCATCCAATTAGAAAAACCCAGTGGGAAAAAATCCAATGGAGGTTACAATATTAAATCATTATGGGGTATCATTAAAGTGCCATTTAAACGTACACAGTTGCAGACAAGAAACAATGAATATTTACATGAGGTAAATGATGAAATATGGTAAAATGAGAACTTGCAAATCATATAGACATTCAGCAATTTTGTTACATATGATCTTGCGATCAACTGAGAGAGTGGGGTTGACACACATAATAGGCTGCTCAGAAGCAGTTTTAAAGAATTTCCGATAAAATTATGAAAAATATTATAAAGAATTAGGCTAATCTGGATCATGGCATATGTAGTTTTACCTTACTTTTATGAACATAAGGCACACCATCTTTGGCCTTCAATGTAAGGAACCTATATACTACAATCCAATTAATTGCCAAATTATGAAATAGAATTTAATTGATTCCTCGCAACCCATTTTTGTATCAACTCGCACTCTTTACAAGTAAGTCACAAATCAACCACAAACACAACTACAGTTTGTCCATATGAAAATGTCCTCTATACTGTTCTGTTGTGAAGATGTTGTCCGAATCTTCAGCGGCCGCTCACGGTGGTGCACATGTTAGTTGAGATTAGAGTGTGTGTCCTTTCAGTTGAGCAGAGGAGGAATGGGTTGTGTTTTGTCTGAGATGAAGATCCTGATATCAAAGTTAGTCGAAAGCATTATGGAGTTTCTGTTCCTTAGGTGAGTCTGGCCAAGTCCGGTCATTGAATCTTTGGTGCCTGTATAGAGAAACTTGGAGAAGCATCCCGCCACATACACAACAAGATCAAAACACGACATGACCAAAGCAATGTTATTACTCCACCTGTAAGAATCAGAAAATGTTAGTTAATTGAAAACTTTTGGGTGTGAGGTGCTCAGTGCGAGTTGAAATCTCCCTGAGCCAGCAAACTGTCCTGTAGGGAAGCAATAGATAAGTTAGACCCAATGCCTGTCGTCACCCCACAATTCACGTCTCCCCCGTCGTGCAACCTTACGATGCTTCAAGGAGAACAGTGACTGAGGAGGTGTGAGTGGCACCAGAAATCCCATCACCCCTGCTTCTAGAGAGGAAAAACAGATGTAGTTAATACAATTTTAAATGAAACAATGCTTTACGACCTTCCTTTCACACCAGGACGAACCACAGACAAACATGGGGAAGAGCAAATGATGTTGATAAGGGTACCCTTGTTTGTGCGCGTGTGTGGGTGCATGAGGGGTGTGAATGACGGCTGCAAAGTGGGTCTGAGGGGGCCTGTTACCAAGAGCGGGTGTTTTATGGCCCCGCAATAGGGATGTTCATCCACCCCCTGATGCTCTCGGGTGTGAAGACTGTAAAAGAAAGAGCTATGCAGGGTGACTGTCTGCATAGTTAAGCCTGAAATGGTTGAAAAACAAAAAAAAGAAATCAAATCATGCGTTTTGTCAGAACGCAGGCCCAAACTTTACGTCCACTATGTTCTTGTTGAACATAGCTGACTCTGAAAAAGGGTGAAGGGGATCAGAGAGAAGGCAGAAGTAGAGGAAAGGCATGCTATAAAGAAATAAAGTAATTAATAGAAATATACCAATCATTGCCAAAAATGACCAAAATCACCTGTTTCCAATACCTTGGGATAAATGTAAATTAAATAAAATTTTAAAACGGGAGGAAAATGCATCTCCCAAAAGATAATACATTGTAAGCAATTGAAAATTCAATTACCTACTTCAGTAAGGCTATAAATTGCTCTTCCAGTGAAGGCAGACAATATAGACTTAAAGTCCCATTAGGTATTTAAAACTTCAGATGTTATTTGATACACAGAGGCAATGACGATATACAAATGGTCAAACAATATAAATTTAGAGCAATGCATTTGGTGGTTCGTTAGATCCACACAAAACGCAATCAAATTAACCGGTTACTTCAAACATAAGGTTAGAAGGCAAGTAAGCTTGTTAGTGGAAAAGCCACTCTCAAGATGGCGGTCACAGGCAGGCCCTTGATTGTACCCCATGCAACATAACACTGGTTCCGCCCTCCTTTCGGAAGGAAGGTCGGAAGTCAACATTAAACCGCGGCAGTCATTGGCCGATTTGAAGGGCGCCATTTTGCTCGTATTCAGAGTGAGGACTGTGTCAACCAACCAGCTAACAGGCTACGGGTCACGTCACCCTATTACACGGATTGGCATGGGGGCTGTACCAGCCAACCAGCTCACCGGCGAACAGTCACGTGACCCCGTGGGCCGGCTAGGTCTTCCACCTCCGAGGAAAGGCCAGCCCACCTGCAAACTCAACCAATGGCGACTCCCAGATGAAACCACGTCATATTCCCCAACAATTCGAGCCAAAATGGCGGGCCGTTCAACTTGATAACCCTTTGTGCAAAGGCAATATGGCAGCTTCAATGTATACTACAGAGAAGCTCAAATTTAAAGCGAATTTCAAAGCTGCCATTTCAAATGCTCAATTTGGCGTAAATTGCAAAAATATTCAACATCTCCAATGATAAGCCCCTGCGTCGCTATGCTTAACACAAATGCCCAAACCGCCCAGCCCAGTTGCATAAGCACAAACACTCGGCGACCTGAAAATCGACGTGTCACAGCATAACAAGCCCTAGCTCACACGGAAGCTGCTGAATATCTTGCTTGCGCAAAGCCGTATAACAACCCTATTCAAGAATTAAATCTATTCACTGTCCGTGTCCCGAAAGACTGTCGGCATGGAAACTTATCGAATTTACTTAACTTCAAAAGCCCACATGGTGCAGACTGCAACCTAATTTAGACTTTGAATCCGAATTACAATTTTCGGAATGCCGTTTGCCGCTCTCAAGGCGCTAGTCAAAGGAGCGCACCCACGGGGCAGTGAAACCGTATTAACTTTGCACAAAGTTTAACAAGACAAGAGAATGGAAAACATTCGCCAACTCAGCCGAACTAATGAGCGAGTTAAAGCACTAACAAACATACTTGCCACTACCACGCGATTATTACGAGAAAAATACGGAAAATCAATGGTATTTCGAAGCTCACTTCGCTTCCCCTACATACAAGATTCATTCAAACAATAACTTCCAATATTGGGTCAAGATTACCTGAACAATTCCTGCAGGACCTTGCACCAAATCCATCAACCGTAAACAACTGCCGATTACCTTCAGTTCACTTACGCAAACCTTCAAACGCAATATAGCTACACAATTTCCCGGTACAAGTCAAGAGTATTCAACCCCTTCGGTGGCAAGCTTAATGTCTGCCATGCGTAGCCACGAAACGCGTCCCCCCCAACCGCACAGCCTAGGTACGATACAACCAACCTACGGGTTTAAGACGAACACGGACACGTGCCTCGCAACAGACATTGGCGTCCATCCAAGAATGCCGAAAAACTCCAGCTGCACACAGAAATCCAATCACTTCCAACTTGCCATTAAACCTTCTACTTAAAAGCCCGAGAATACCGAATGGCCCAAATGATTCTGAAGACAGCAGTCTAGAGATAACAGAAAACAACGTAGTTTATACAAACATTTCCTCAATTTCACTTCATTCTCTGATCCCGGATAGGTAAAATTAAAACATGTGTCTGGTTTCTACGGTCCCAGGCCTATGGGGGATATC
The DNA here is from genome assembly GCA_029721435.1 of Gymnothorax reevesii. Lineage (NCBI taxonomy): Eukaryota > Metazoa > Chordata > Actinopteri > Anguilliformes > Muraenidae > Gymnothorax > Gymnothorax reevesii. The sequence continues at coordinate 61,580,036 of CM056576.1, forward strand.
TCGATCCCTTAGCATCGGTCTTTTATGCGGTGAATTTTAACAAAGCAAAAAACACGGCATTACTTACCGAATTCGGATGACTGGTAAAGCCGTCCGGATCGCACAAACCAGGATCACTTCGGATGTAGATTCACACATCAGCCAGTGGAAGGCAGAACACCTCAGAACGCGTTTGAAAACAGAACCATGCACTCACGACCATAGGCTTCGCCAGTATGGTACGCAAGCCATTACGCCGCAAGATGCAAAGGTTCTCAAAACGACAAATTACACTTTTAATAATTATTAGACTATTTACGCGGGGTCACCAGCTGTAAAACCCCAAAAGAGCAATGACCAAAAGGCGGATATTGCCGGGGTGAAGGCCTCACGTGTTCTTTTAGTCTAACTTTAATTAGAGCATTCTTCTGGCTGGTGTGAATCACAATATAATGGATATTTTTCACCGTCCGAGGACGGGGCATGAAAGCGCAATGGTTACGATATCTGACTCCATATAACAGTTAGAATACAAAATTTAGCAATAATCTCGTTAGAAATCTGACTCCAAATTAGAATTAGAATGGATAGTTTTGAAACAGCATGCGTGAATCTCAGGGCAGTTACGCACCCAAACTCGGTCTGTGAAAACCATTGTCACTAAGCAGAACACCCCCTAGGGTTAAATTAGGCGTCTCTGCCTGGTCTAATTCGACGATAAATCCATTGGATAGAAGAGACTGTCATGGTAGCAACATCAGGCAAATGGCTCTGAGTATGAACGTACCACGAACCTAGGTTTATGCATATCAAAGGGCCCCTTAGAAAGATTAACCAATAGCTAAATCTTAAGAGCCGGTAATTTCATATCCCCTTAATAGGTAGAACCCAATCTCAATCTAACTTAGAAGTATCGCTACCTACACATGTCTTGGTAGGAGTCTCCCCTTAAGTCCCAATCGCAACAAGGCCAGAAAGAATTTACAATGAGAACACGCAGGCTGGAAAAGGAATAACAATAATTTAATTTACCAGGTAGGCACAACTTGAATCAAACAAATCAATGATAAGCCAATTACTGTTACATATAATTTAGAAGGATTTAGAGTATTTTCATACCTGGAAAAGATGAATGACCACGCGGAGCTAAAGTCGCTCCACGTGGTCGGGGAGAACTCAAATGTTCCCCCGCTCCGCAGAGCAAGGCAACAGGTGACTTACCCCAAGAAGAGACAGAAAAAGAAGCCCCCAAGAAAAGAAGAGACGCCCCCTCAGGATCTCGTACCTTTAAAGGCTCCAAACCACACCTCCGAACAAGGTAGAGGGAAGGTTGGCCGAATCAGAGTTTTACTGGCCTAGGTGATAAGATAATTTGCACAGGGAGACTAGGGTAGTTGCTTGAATGAATCTTACAAACGAACCATAATTCCAAGGGAAATGAAACATGTTCCATTCAACTCCTTGGACTCCCCCGAGAATAAAGAGACTAAACATGATAGGAATGAGAGCTAAAATGATGCAGTTGTCATGGAAAGCCTTAAAATGGAATATTATAGCCCAATTGCGTTATCAATATATAAGAGGTTCCTTCCTAGGATATTGAACAGAAATATATTATGAATTTGGTAGAGGTTTAAGTTGTTTTAAGCCAATTGAAGTAGCTGCGCTTTAACTTCAATGAAACCAGTGAATTTGAGTTCCAGAGATGCTGGGCCTGCTAGACTTGATGGCTCTCACCCCCTGCCGTGGGGAACAAAGGATGCCACTCTCGCAGGCAGGCAAAAAGACCATTCTAGGGTTATAAAACTTGACTGCTGACTTTTTGAGCTGCACCAGATTAACCAAACATTCAGATTTTACATGCATAATGGGCATGTGTTCCAACAATATGATTTTTGGCATATGTTTTGAGTAAAATCAAGCAAAATGAAAATTTCAGGTTCTACACCTTTATGCAATTCCATTGCTCCCAACCCCCCTGAGTAAAGAAAAGCGTGAGAAGTCCAGAGTCATAATCGGTTGCCAATTACTAGTGGTGAAATCCACCATAACACACATGAAATTGATAAACTTCCATGCACAAGAATTTCATTTCCGTGCGAGTATCTCTTACATATGTGTAGATTTTTTTATTTTTTATTTTTTAAATTTGGCATCTCCAATCCCACCCGAATCTGGAATGCCCACCTGGGGAACTATAGCCTGCCCCAGATGGTGCAACTTTACATCTTGTTACATGTGCTCGACCAATCCCAACATGCAGACCCGTCATATGATGTCCAGAAGACTCACAAGATACAGAAAAATTGCGGCACCCTCTGAAACTGAAACAGACATCCAGGCCGAGGATTTAACATGGGCGCCGCCATTTTCTGTATCGTGATTCGTCTGCACATCATACGACGAGTCGGCACGTTGTGACTGTTCGAGCACGTGTGACATTGCAGCAGGTAGCCCCCATATGGTGAGTAACTTTATCGCGTGACGAAAAAATATCTAGCATGCTACATACACTGGTGCACTGTTACGTGAGGAAGTTACGCAGCAAAAACCATCCCCACACAGTGCAACATTGCCTGATGCAGTATACACGCATGTCACTTGCCTCAGGCAATGTTGCACTGTCTGGGGCAGGCCTATGTTCACGGCTTCCTCGTATGCGACCCCTTGTTGCCAGTTCAGGAGAGATGGACGATTCACGGCTCTCCTCCAAAGCACGTGCCCATCAACTACAGCTTCTTTACACTCATTGGTTGAATCCTCGCAAGTTCAGAACAAGGGCGGAGAATACCTGAACACGAACAAGCTTAGAATCTTCCTGGTGAGCGCCTGGCTGGCCAACAGGAAGCGCTTGACCAACAAACAAAGCAACCATTTTTTATATTTCCCTTCCCGGCAGTCCCCTCCCAATTTGCATCCCTGTAATGCAATGGCCAATTGTGCTCTGCTATGAAAAAGCTGCTGACCACTGCCAGTTTGGATCACCGGGGCTCGAATCCGCGCCATGATTGTCATTTCTGCTCCGCAATGTGATGCTATATCAGAGTGAGCTATCCGGCAGCTACATGTGTGATGATTGAACGATTGCTGACTACAGCAGGGGAAAGTAAATATGCCACTAAAACTCACGCAGAATGCGTGAGAGTTGACTTAGCTGGTTGCTGAGAATCACATCAGTTGTGGCCCAGTGGGTTGATCATAAAGTACTATACAAAGTAAACACCTTAGGGAGTGAGGAGCTACCAGGAGAAAGGGTCTGAAGGCTTGACATTATAAGTTCCTCTCTTATTTTGATATTCTCCTGATATGAAGATAAATCTATTTGGTTTTTTTTACCCTTTCATTTTAGTTTAAATTTGGCATAGCCTTAGGTCACTCTTTTTGAATCATGCTTTGTGTTTGCTGTCCGTTCACCGCAAGATGGCTGACAGCTATGTCAGCTATGGCTGACCCTAGCCCAGCACGACAGTCAATATTACATTAAAAAACAAGTATTCCAAACAGGCATAGTAATTTGTGCAATAATCAGAATTTTTGTTGTAACTGCATATCCAGCCATTGACAGAATACTGCTAAAAACAATATCTCACCTGCATATATGGGCTCCCAACAAGTCTGAAATTCTCACGGTTCAAGACCAGAAGTTTGATAAAATTTTCATCCTCATAATTCCATCTTCTTCCGACAATCAGGGAGACAATAATGTTTGATGCAGCAGCATTAAGATGAATTGCTGTTTGAAAAGGTTGACCTAGGAAGGCAAAAAGAAACTAGTTGTCAATCAATATGGCCTTCGTTCCAATAGAAATAATCTTATAATTATGCACAACTGTTTGAGCAAAAGCAAGTTTGAGCAAGTAAGCCATGTAAGTGTTTTGTCACATTTTAATCTTATTACAGCACTGTTTCAAAAAATGTTGGCACTCTGGGTAAAACACAGTACTGCGCAAAAGTTTTTGGCACATTTACAGCTATTTTGTAGGGCAAATATGCCCTAAAATGATTAAATTAAAAGTTTCTAATAATTGAGAAAATGTATTAAACAGTGCTGTGAACCGTTAAAAAACTACATCAAACCAATGTTTGGTGTAACAAGAATTCAGAGAATTCATAGTCTCGCCCATAGTTATCCGCCAACATGATGACCTTGACCTTGACCTTTGACCTATGACCTTCAAATTTATGTCATGCCGAAAGACTCTCACAAGGAACCCGCCTGTGTAATATGAAGGCAATCGGCCTCGCGGTTCCAGAGATATCAGTCCGGACAGACACACACACACACACAGACACACGAAGCCTTCGGGGGCTTGACTAACAATCTTTTGTCAAAAAATCTGGGACACTGTCCTATTGTGCTATAGCTCATAAGATGATTTACCTTTTGCTTACTTCAAGCAGAGTGGAGAACTTGCCACTGTTCTTCTACAGACTGTCTCACATGCTTCTACCCCTCCAAGAAATTACAAACAGCCATGATGATTTTGACACTAAGGCTCTGTGAAGACTATAATATCCGTATTGACTATTTTAAATGTAATACAAACATTTATTTATGAAACTTTGATTTAGTATTTGAAAACTCTAATTCACTTTTTATCTTCAAGAACTCATATGGAATCAAAATGTAAACATCTAATACAGATTTAAATTGAAAAAAAAGTGCAGGGTGTAATGGTTCATCCTTAGGATGAGAAGTGGAGGACTGGACCCAGACGCAGGATGTAATAAATGAAGGTTTATTAGAGGCTGCATGTCAGTACAACACTAAAGGTTGCAGGAAAACAAAAAACGGAACAGAGACTCCTATGAATTACCTACCAGTAGGTAATTTATTTATATACCACATCTCACAGATAAAATCACAAAGTGCTTTACAGTGCATACCAGGAAAGAAAGCAAAAGCAGATCAATAGACACAATGGAAAAAAGGTCTAGAAAAAGACTTTACAGAATAGCTTTAATACAGTGCGCGATCGATTTACATACAGATAAACCCAACATACGCAAGAAATAATCCTTAACAGGCGCAAGGTTACCAGACTACACACAGGACAGAGCTGGCTCTGTCCTTAAAGCCTGAGAGTGAAACGGGCGTGGAGTGCTGATTGACTAGTTGGGTGGAATGCGCAGCGCTGATGAGATGGGCTGCTGCAGGGTCTCAGTGGACCGACGAGTTGGGAGGCGTGACCTTACACCTACGACTTTTGCACAGTAGTGTATATATATAAAAACAATGCAATGATTTGCAAATCATACTACCATGCTATTTTCAATTAAATATAAAGACAACAAATCAGATGTTGAAACTGTGAAATTGTATTGTATTGCATTGTTTTTTGAAAAATAAATGCTCATTTTGAGTTTGATGCCAGCAACACTTTTCAAAAAAAGTTTTGACAAGGAAATTAAATGTTAACCACTTTTGTTTAACCTGTTCTTTTAACTACATTCCATAAACATTTGGGACCTGAGGAGATCAATTGATCAATTGCTCTAGTTTTTGCTTCGTGTAAGGTTTCAGCTGATCAACACTTTACAGCCTTCTTTGTCATATTTTTCATTTCATAATACACCAAATGTTTTGAGTGCGTGACAGGACTGGACTGCAGGCCAGTTTAGCACCTGTATGTTGTTGTAATATGTGCAGACTGCAGTTTGGCATTGACTTGCTGAAATCAGCAAGGCCTTCCCCGATAAAGATTTAATCTGATAGCAAGCTGGATAGTTTTTCTCCTCTTAAGCCCAGAGGACTCCGGTGTCCATGGTTTCCAAGGAAAATTTCAGATTTTGATCAATTTTTTATTGATATTGTATTAAAATTGAAGCACAATAATCTGGTAACAGTATACAGGAGAGGGGGTGAAATATTATGTGTGGATCAAATTTTTGTGAATCAAAAAAGATGTAGGAGAACAGAAGAAAAAAAGGAAAGCGGTCTTTCACGGAGTGGTGAAGCGAACGCCATCTGGAAGACTATATGATGCTCTCTTCATACCCAATCATTCTACTGACTTGTTGCCAATTATTGTGCCCAGGTAATATGAGTATGTGGTTAAAAGTCATTAAATATTTGCAAATAAATTTCAAGTTGCATAACTCATAAAACTCAATGCTCTCATGAATACAGTGATTTGTATCTGGAAATCTGTTTCCATATCTATGCCTCCACTTTGTAACTCATGAAGCACTTTGACCAGATAAATGTAAGGTGATTTGTGTCTGAGAATCTATACTTGAATCTGCGCCTTTAATTAGTAACTTGTATTTCATTTGTGTGTTAAGATAGCATTCTTTTGTGGAACTCTTGATTTGTGTGGATTATTCTGACACTGTTAAATGCGCTGTATTTCACAGAGAAACCATTAAGGCAGGGAATACCCAATTCATAAAATGTCACCTGAGTTGTGTATTGTAACACCTTTTGTATTCACATATTATCATTTGAATATCAAGTACTTTCCAGTAGATGGCAGTAATAGATCATTTATTGATCCTGTTAACAGTTAAACTAAATGAAAGAATTAGAGATGACACAGAACTCAAGGGCTGCATTCCAAGCCAAAGTAAAATGCTTCCTTCACTTCTTCCCTCCAATCTAGTGTGCACTCCGAGTGATGTAGCATTCCAGAGAGCCCTTCCCGAGTAAGGGAGAATGAGCAAAGCATTGTTGGCAATATCAAAGCTTAAATGTGTTTAAAGGAGGAAAACTGACGGCTTGAGCGAATTAATATTCACCCTTCCCTCTACAAAACTGATTTGGAATCACCCTTCACGTGGAAGCAATCATAAATCTGTGATTTTTGGGGATTCCCCCCTCCATTGGAGGGTGAGTGTGCATGAAGAAGCAAAAATTTTTTCGGATAGGAATGCAGCCAAGATGTGAATAGAGTGCCCTAATTCCTCCCTGGTTCACCTGTGTCCACAACTTCGCCTACCTCATCATAGATTGTAAAAGCAAACAAAGCCTGGCATGGGCAACAACAACACCGAAGCTGGTTAGCTGGTAGCTTGTTGACTGGTAAACCAGAAATGAGACTCAGTGAAAAGTCGGCTAATATTACAAGGATCTGACCACAATCATAACTCATTCTCAATCTCTCTCCATTATCTTTGGGGATTTTTGTCAACTCATATGATACATTCGGCGAACTACAAGACCCAAAACCAGTGAAGTTGGCACGTTTTGTAAATCGTAAATAAAAACAGAGTACAATGATTTGCAAATCCTTTTCAACCTATATTCAATTGAATACACTGCAAAGACAAGTTACTTAATGTTCGAACAGGTAAACTTTGTAATTTTTTGCAAATATTAGCTCATTTGGAATTTGATGCCTGCTACATGTTTCATAAAAGCTGGCGCAAGTGGCAAAAAAGACTGAGAGAGTTGAGGAATGCTCATCAAACACTTATTTGAAACATCCCACAGGTGAACGAGCTAATTGGGAACAGGTGGGTGCCATGATTGGGTATAAAAGCAGCTTCCCTGAAATGCTCAGTCATTCACAAACAAGGATGGGGCGAGGGTCACCACATCTAGTGACGCTTTTTAAGTCAGTAAGCAGTGTTTGGTCTGTCCAGAAGGTAGGAGGAGCGCAAGCTAACTTGAAGGAAGTAAGGAACCCTGGGAGAAGCAATGGCAAGATAGACGTCAGAAGGGATCCAGTAGTGGCATTTTCTCTAACCTGAACCTTCGCTCTATCCCCTAACCCTAAATCTAACTTGTCGCTTACACTATGTCAGTTTTACGTATGGAATTAAGACAGGACCATTAAAAATGCAGCCTTCCAAGAAGCAGAAAGTACCATTACTGGATCCCTTCTGATGTCTACTCAATTGGCAATGGCAAATACCATACTGTGTAGCTATAATGTCCACAGTTGAAACTAATGTTAGCTGAGTCTCTGTTGAGGCTACTACTGAAACAAAAATTATAACGTAATTTCAGGAAGCAAACGGGAAAAAAGCTACGTTAACCACCTCGACAAATTTTTTTTATGAACAAAAGTTATAACGTTACCTGTTAACCAACTACCATTTTCCAGGGCTCTCAAATTATATTCGGCTTGAGTTTAAACGACATATCCATGTTCCCATGCTGAAGTCAGAAATTATTCTATCAGACCGTTCGAAGAGATTATCCGGTGGAAATGAAGTCCTTGAAGCACATTGAAGCTTATCAGTTTCACATGGGTTACGGTGGACTTTGCCACTAGTAATATGAGAACAATTATGATTCCGGAATTCTCGTGCAGTGGAATTGCATAAAAATGTGTCAAATGATCTTATTTCATTTAAACCATTTGAACGATCGTGAAAAACACACATTTTGTTGATTCAATAATTACCGACTCCAGCACGGGACCGTGAATGAAGCACAAATGCGTGAGAGTTAACAGCCCTTTAAATTAATCAATTTATCATAATAGCCTAACATGCTACTGGAATGAGATGACGCTAATGGACGACTAACGTCACATAATTTTTACTTTTATTGAGTTCAATTGCCGTGTCAAAGAGCATCTTTCCCGTCTGCATGAGAGTTGAGGAGGCGTGGAACTGGTAAGAGCTGTCAATTTACCGACATCATACAGGCGTCACTAATGGGTTTTGACAAGAATTATGGGAAATGCGGTCCAGAAGCGCACCTGCAATTACAGCTTACTGCCAAAGATGTCAATATAAGCAAACCAATTCAAATCTTATGGATTACCACTTAAACAGTAGGAATGCAAGAAATCACACCAGTGTGGATTACATGCATGTCCTCAAAAAATTTTAGAAGTGAGAATGTTGAAATCTTTAACCCTTCAAATCTTAGAGCAGTTTTTTCAGAAAGAAACAACCTTGTTTACAAAAAAGTTGAGACACCATGTAAAATATTAAAAAAAAAAACTCAATAATTTTGAAATAATAAAAATTCCATATTTAATTGAAATTTTACAAAGACATATCAGGTGTAGAAACAAAGAAATTTGAAAGGTTTTTAAACATATTCGCTCATTTTGAATTTGATGCCAGCAACACCTTTCAAAGAAGTCTGGGCAGGGAAATATTTGCCTCTTCAAAGGCCATTGAGGGTCAAGTTCAAGTTCATATATAACTTCCTACAGTGGTGGATTTAGATTTAAGCGACATGGGCAGACACCCAGGGGAGCATCTTGACAGGGGGCTCTGGCGGGAGCTCAAATAAAATAAAATAAAATAAAAAATAAAAAACCACTCATTTGCTGCCATCATTAGATTAAATGACTTCAGTCAGTGGATTTAAAATAAGCACCTGGGCGCCCTCTAATCAACTTGGCAGGCTGCAGGCTGCCCCCGTTATGGCAAAGACGCGCCTCTCTGGAGGGAAAAGGGTAGGGGGTCAAGCCATAGACATCTATGCATAGATGCTGCATTAGCAGCTTTGGCCCATTGCTCTGATACGTCACAGCTTCAGTCATATCAGGGAGGGCAGGGTCTGCATGTAAACAAATGAAAGTAAATGGGTGAGATGTGAATTTTCTAAATTTATAACAATTACCCTTCTCAAACGATGTCAACGAGCCATACATATAGGGTTTGTGATCTAGATGGAGTATGAAGAAAATGTTTTTATCTTCAGTAACTTTGAATCTTGGTAAGTTAGTTAAGCTGTGATTGCTGTGATCTATGCTGTGTGCTATGATCAAGAGAGGATTATGGTATCAATGTAAAGACTTGTTAAATGAGCTGAATTTGTTACATGGTGGAAAATAATTCACTGTTGTAAGAAATTGTAAGGAGTCGTTCAAGCATGAATCTAGCTTTCGTCTTTTGAAGGCGGGAGAGTGCGAAGAAAAAAATCACAATAACGTTACCCCGAGACAAATGCCCGCAAATGGTCATTTTAGTACTCTGTAGACCCCGTGAAAAGTCTCAGCTTTCATTGCTCGCTGACATTACCGTTATCGATGCTGCGCATGCCCTTGCCACCGGGGTGTCATCAGTAATGTGGCTGCCGTAGTTATATGCTATTGCCACATACAGCAACATTGGAAATTAAACTCTAAATTTTCCTGACAGGATGTACGCTTGGCGTTTTTACTCAACTGAATGTTTCTCTTGGTACCCAAACCCAAAGGTTAACTGAAAGTACTGATATATTCGATATTGGTGGAGGTTGAATATGGAATTCTTTCAGTTGGTTTATTAGCCTTTGTTGCTATTCTCGTGTAAAAAATGGGCAAAAAAAATCTATTGGCACTGTCAGTTCGACAAGAACATAACTGGATTGATGTAATTTGTAATAATAAGGAAGGGTGATGATGTGTAGTTTGGGCCTGGCAGGGAAAAAAAAACTTAATCTGACCTAACACTTTATTATCTGGTAAACCTTCATTAGCAGCAAAGCTCATTAATTGTACTGACTACATAGGTCCAAAGTTTAGAAAAAAACATATTCAATGCTGTAGTAATTAATGCTTCAATGTAATTAATGCTTAATTAAAAGATGCATGTACATCTAATATACTGCTAGTGGTTTTTATGAGGTGTCTACTGCCTGTTAGTGGAAGTTGTGTGGTTCTGGTTCCCATTCTGTAAACATAACAAGCCTATAATATACAAGATATAATGTAAGTTTTAGTTATTAATAGGTGCATATGGTGCCAGAGAATTTTTTTATTTTATTTCACTGCAAATTAATGGGTGCTTCTGAAATATTTGGCAACACCCTGTAGCACTGTCTATTTAATGTCTTTTTATAAATTCATTAGTTTTTTAAGTTTGAATGCACTTATTTGTCAGTGGATTTAACGTTTTACTTTTAAAGCAACAAAGCGTAGTGGGGGGCTCGAAGCCGCAGCCACATGGGAAATCAAGGGCGAAGAGCATTAGTAATAACCTGAAATGTTTTTATTTAAATGCAAGAAGCATAGAAAATAAATTTCCAGAACTTGAGGCTGTAGTGATCAGTGAGGGCTATGACATAGTTGGGATTACAGAGACATGGCTAAGTGAAGAGGATGTAGATGAATGTAATATAGAAGGTTATAAGCTCTTTAGGAAGGATAGATGTATTAGGCGTGGAGGGGGCGTAGCACTCTATGTGAACGAAAACATTAATGTACAGGAAATTCCCGCAATTGAACATTCCTTCTTCTGTGAAGATATCTGGGTTAGGGTCATTGGCAAACACGAGATTATTTAGCAGAAATTGAGGTTCGGGATAACGAAGTATTAGACAAGTTGCATAAACTAAAGGCAGATAAAGTGGCGGGTCCTGATGGCTTATATCCTAGAGTGCTCAGGGAAACTGATGAGATCATCTTTAAGCCGCTATCTGCCATCTTCAGACGGTCTTTAGAAACTGAGGAAATACCAAATGATTGAGAACATGGCAATATAATAGCAATATATAAGAAAGGGGACCGTACCGAGCCAGGGAACTACAAGACAGTCAGATTGACTTGCATTGCGTGCGAAATATTGGAATCTATCATAAAAGATGAGTTGGACTTATTTCTTGAACGTAACCGTATCTTGAGGGATAGCCAACATGGTTTTCGGAAGGGAAGGTCATGCCTCACAAACCTTCTGGAATTTTTTGAAGAAGCCACCAGGACTTACGACCAGAGCAGGGCTTATGACATCATATACTTGGATTTTCAGAAAGCATTCGATACAGTACCGTATAAGAGACTCATTTTTAAAATGAGCTCCATTGGAGTTACAGGAGGTATTCTGTAGTGGATTCAAAACTGGTTACGGGACAGAACACAAAGAGTGGTGGTCAGTCATATCTCATCTGAGCTGGGTAAGGTGGGGAGTGGCGTCCCCCAGGGATCGGTGTTGGGACCCCTGCTGTTCCTCATTTACATTAATGACCTTGATAGGAATATTGAGAGCAGATTGGTTAAATTTGCAGATGACACTAAATTGGGGGGTTTGGCAAATAGTTTAGGGTCCCCTAAAGTGATTCAGGATGATTTGGATAGAATCCAAAGTTGGGCAGAAATGTGGCAAATGAAATTTAATCTAGCAAAATGTAAAGTTGTACATGTAGGTAATAAAAACATGAGACGGAATTACTTTATTGGAGGTTTAAAACTAGAATGTGCTGCACAAGAGAAAGATCTGGGAGTGATTGTTGACCAAGCCCTCACAGGTTCTAGCCATTGTGCCATAGCAGTTAAAAAAGCTAATCGGATGCTAGGATACATTGCCAAAAGTATTGAGTACAAATCTAAGGAGGTGATGCTTCTTTTATATAACACGTTCGTTAGACCCCATCTGGAGTATTGTGTACAGTTCTGGGGACCATACTCATACCATACTCAGGGGTGATTTGATTGAGGTCTTTAAATATGTTAAAGGGATTAACAAAGTGAATCATGTAGGATTCCTTCAACCAAGTGTTGTGAGTAGAACTCGGGGTCACAAATTGAAGTTGACCAAAGGTAAATTTAGCACTGATATTCGGAAATATTTCTTCACCCAAAGAGTAATTTCAAAGTGGAATAGCTTGCCTGACCATATTGTTGAGGCAGAGACCTTGGGGGTTTTCAAGAGCAGGCTTGACCTAAAGCTAGATACCATTGAGTCATTCAGTATCTGAAGGGATATATTAACAATAGTATAAAGAAACTGGCGAGCTTAGTTGGGCTGAAAGGCCTGTTCTTGCCATTATGTTATGTTGTGTTATATTAGGCGCATATTTCCTTATTTGTGTGTTCCGAGGGTATGTGCAACAAAATTTCTTTGTGCGCATATTGTTTTGTTCTGTTTTTCCACAGTCGAAAGGAGGGGGCACCAAAGGGGAGGTTCGCCCAGGGGCCATTGTAGCTGGAATCGCCACTGACTTCCTAGAAGTGTTCAATACACACGTTCTCTATCCTCAATATTCTCAAGCCTAGAGGCCTGTGAAAATAGTAACATTTTGCATGACCTCAAGTTTGACCATTCAAGGTCGTCTGAGGTCAACTTTAACACAGCAAAATATAGGTCACATATAACTCCCTATATGTCGAAACTTAATCTTTATCTGCAAACATTTAGCTTCCACAAGCCATTTTGCCTATTCTCCATGAGACCCAATGTTAAAGTACAGTACCCCCACTAGACCCACTTCCATTGATTCAATCAAAATGGTACTCGCACTGCACATGACGTGTACCATGGTGAGATGATTGCCAATTTTAGAAAAAAAAAGTTATCAGTTTTTTTTAGAAATATTTTTCTTTTTGAAATTTCAAGTCCTATCTTTTAGCATTGTTAATATTGTTCATTTGCAGAGCACGTGAACTAACATGCAGTAGCTGATAAGCAGTCATAACTTTGAATGTAATCTGTCGCGCGAAAAATTTGTTTTGCGTCCGGTGTGAAAGCTGCTTAACGCGCCCATAACGCCTGTATTCACGTCATTGCATTGAGTTTGAATCTAGCTAATCCATCGCGCGAAAAAGTTGTTTCGCGTCCGGTGTGAAAGCGGCCTGACATGCCCATAATGTGTATTCGCGTCTTTGCATTGACTTTGAATGTAGGGTAATTTGTCCCGCAAAAAATTTGTTTCGTGTCCAATGTGAAAGCAGCTTTATGGATAGTACGTGACAGCTCGAGAGAGCTCGGTTATGTTATGAACATAATACAGGTTTTGCAGACCACAAGTTCCGTTAGCGCGGACAAGTTGCTCATGTGGAGCTCGCGAATTGATCACTTCAACTGTAAAGAATTACCGATTTAATCTCCGCCTTTTTCGGCTTTTTATGAGCCACAACAATTGAAGCACTGATTACTAAAATCCCACAAGTGAAGTCAAGTGTGACTTATGGGGTTTTAGTAATAGGTGCTTCAATTTTTAAAGGGCGATGAAATTATGTCAAGGTAGTGCAGAGAAATCATTTGTAAACTGGTAGAGTTTCTGCATTTCGCATTGCTTTCATGGTAGCACCAGAGAGCTTGCTCAGACATTTGTGAAGTATCCGGCTGATCCCAGTCATGGATAAGTGAAGCAATGAGTAACTAGAGGCTACAATCGGGCAACGTTGTGATGAAACTGCCACATTGATGCTTACCGAAGTAGCACAAGCATACCAACCAGAATTACTGCATATAAGATAACCGGGAGCATTTTCAATTAGCACAACACGCAGGCTAACATGCAATAGCTGGTAACCGAGCGGTCATTACCACAGGGACAAACCTTGCAATACAGGTTTTACAGACAGCAAGTTCTGTTACTGTGGACAGTTGTATCAAGCATCCAAATTACAAACAAGTATTCTAAGTTGGCTTCAAATGAGGTCTATGTTCACACACCTTCTGTAGAATTTCCCCTGATATCACTCTTGCATATTTAGGACACAAACATTAGCAACAGTAACTTGGCTACATTGGCCGCTGTGCTACAGCCACAATCAACTGGCTGTCACGTTAGGTTGGCTCATGCAGTAAACGCAACTTATAGCTTCTGTGTTTGTGAGTCACGGACAGTCGCGACCGATACAGGCTTTATTTTCAGATATTTTACAAAGCCTGCGTTTGAAGCCAGTTGATAGTGCTAACTATCGCTAGCGGTCCTGCTAGCCACCCGTAACACGTTAGCTTTTCTTGCATTATTTGCTGTTATATTGTTACTTACAGCTTGTGGTTCTGAGCGCTTGATTGATGCAACTGCTTCAGGTTTGAGAAGCAGCTGAAACGCTTATCCTGTGTCAAATTATCCTTTATAAACAAAGCTGTCTTTGGTGAAATGCTGAGCACAATCAGCTAACGTTCCCTTAGGCCATGGCAGTTTGCTGCCAGTAAATAAAAAAAGCTACCCACTGATTTCTGGTGGCATCGTCTTTTGGAAGAGAAATATTTGTTTTTTATTGTGTCCAAAAGTAAGCGGGCAAGCAACTTTGGGAGAGATACTGACAAAATTGCACCTCAAATGATCTGCAGTTTTTCTATTGTATTTCCAAAAGTGTAGACGCTACTAAGGCATAGTATGATCTGCCGTTGTTAGTGCCTGCTAGAACAGTTTCCGGTGTGGGCAGGTCCAGCGCAGTGATTGGCTTTGGATAGGTCTGTACTAATTGGATAGCACAACCTGATGTCTGGTTTTCCCCAGATCTTGCAAAGATCTCGGGAGGAGCTGTTCAGCAGGGAAATCACGCTCACAAAATCACGTTCTTGGATTACGGCAAAATCCCTGTATCTTATGTTTAGAAACTTTTTAGAGGTTGAGTATGGACAACCAACATTACATTACTAATATGTATTAAAAGAAGGATCAGCATATTAGGTCCCCATACTGTACCTGCACTTCAGTAGAGATTTTACTGCTCATAAGTGTCACAAATTGTTTTGAACTCATTGTTCTGAATTTTGTAGTTCCTTCCTGTGTTGGTAGTAGGTGGTGTAATTTCACATAGAATATCACCCTTTGGGACCCAACAGAGATCCTCCCTGGCAGGCCACTTGAATGATTTTGTTGGACCTATGGGTGACATAAATTTGATGCTATAGTCCTCATTGTCTGTACAAAATTCCAGAGCCATTCCGATTCGCCATTGTCCATCATATGCACAAGCCACATACTGTTCAGGACTTAGGGTAGTGATTTGTCTTGCAGTGTGACAGCCTTGCACATGCACCATTGCAATGTTATCGTCAGTGGAGATGCGCTTGGCTAAGAGTTCACCCTTTGTTGGCTCTGAGATATAACACATCATCTGTACCATATACCTTTATGATTTTTTTTTTTGATGAGTGACCATTGTGAGTGGTTGAAGTCAAAGAGTAGTTCTGATTCATTCTTCTTTCATTCCATTATTTTAATATCTGGACCAGTATTCTAATCAGTGTCTAAATCTGTTAATTAATTATCTCCCTGTTTTCACAGATCATTACAGTCATGTTATATGTTGAGGAAAAAGAAAATCAACAGGAATCTGGTCATCATAGGTGAGTCTTAATATGGATTGATGAGGGATATGTGTGATTTTCACTGATTACAGCTGTATGCTAAGGTGTCTTTGTGGGAAATGGTAGGAACAAGCTTAAAATGGTAGACAAAATACCGCACTTTGATGAAATTATTTCACCCAGAAAGAAATATGGAAAACCTTAGGAACCACATTCAGTCAAAAGCTTAAAATGTAGTCTTTCAAGGAAAAAATATTGCAAATCGATAAAAGTTGGGCCACGTGGCCTTAAGGGCCGCCACAATTAGGCTATTTCAATAAATTGGCTGACTTTGGCCACCGATTGCGCCACCCGTATGGTGTTTTAAGGAATAATTGTTATACCCATGCAAGCTCCATATCTACCTTAAAGCCACAGTAAGTAACTTTTACATGTCTGTAAATGTCCATTTCATTCAAGGCACTACTAGAGGAGATGACACAATGCTGATTTAGCCCATCGGCTCTAACGTCTCGCTGTATTTTTCAGTATTTGTTGTTTTGTATTGCGTGTCAACTGGCGACATTTCCGCGCTGGCACACAGGAAATGACGCATTTTATTCCAAAACGAGAAGGGAGGGGGAGGAAGAATGGAGAGTCTCCGAGCAGGAGAGCTCTGGACCCCATGTGACTTGTTTTGTTTAGACCAGCGCCACAGTTTTCAAGCCTTCTGAGTTCACAACTCACTTGAATTCGAACAACGTTGGCCTATATGTCAAAAAACTAAATAGGAGAAATATTACGGACTCTGAGATTTACGGAATAATTTGTGAGTACTTGCATTTGCGTAGTTCCCACAGAACAGTACCTTAACTAACTAAAGAAACTCCAGCTGCGATACTACAAAGTGGAGGACGCATTGCGAAAGTCTGGCAGCTCTAGTCATGAGAAAAATACATTTTCCTGGTATAGGCAGCGGACAGCATAATGGCCCAAAAACGCAAAGATGAAAGTATTCAGTTTTCAACCTCCATCAACTGTTGCGGCTACGGTCATATATCATTATGATAAACTACCACCATGATGAAAGCAAAAATAACACAAGCATTATAACAGTGAGAACACTGTCGTCAGTCGTCATCGGCCTTCGGCGGTGTGATCCGTTGCTGCATCCTTCTGATTGAAGTGGGTCGAATTTGCTATCTACCTATGGCTGCTGTGGTGAGTATAGTGTTTCCACTCTATAGGATTCAGGGAAAGCTAAAATCCACCTCATATAGGTACATTTGTAGAACGGGTCGACATACCAAAGTGTAGACCGGAGACCATAGAAATCCGATGGGGCTGAGTTTAGAGAGAAACATGGAACGTGAAGAGCAGCAAAAAGTGGACCAACAATTTATGGACTGCTTCAGTGTGAACTGTTGCCTTGCTGCAGTTGGATAAGTAAGTGACTAGGTTTATATAGGACATTATGAGTACGATTTGTTGCTGTCACATGTACTGGACCTAGTACTTTATTATTTTCTTGGAAATGGTGCCATGAATGTAATGTAATGTTAGCTGCCTGGTGTTCGCCACGGTGTGTAGTGAGAGACCGTAGCGTGCAGTACAAGGTGTTTAGCGAGTGTTACCCACTGTACCCACAAATTGAAGTTGACCAAAGGTAAATTTAGCACTGATATTCGGAAATATTTCTTCACCCAAAGAGTAATTTCAAAGTGGAATAGCTTGCCTGACCATATTGTTGAGGCAGAGACCTTGGGGGTTTTCAAGAGCAGGCTTGACCTAAAGCTAGATACCATTGAGTCATTCAGTATCTGAAGGGATATATTAACAATAGTATAAAGAAACTGGCGAGCTTAGTTGGGCTGAAAGGCCTGTTCTTGCCATTATGTTATGTTGTGTTATATTAGGCGCATATTTCCTTATTTGTGTGTTCCGAGGGTATGTGCAACAAAATTTCTTTGTGCGCATATTGTTTTGTTCTGTTTTTCCACAGTCGAAAGGAGGGGGCACCAAAGGGGAGGTTCGCCCAGGGGCCATTGTAGCTGGAATCGCCACTGACTTCCTAGAAGTGTTCAATACACACGTTCTCTATCCTCAATATTCTCAAGCCTAGAGGCCTGTGAAAATAGTAACATTTTGCATGACCTCAAGTTTGACCATTCAAGGTCGTCTGAGGTCAACTTTAACACAGCAAAATATAGGTCATATATAACTCCCTATATGTCGAAACTTAATCTTTATCTGCAAACATTTAGCTTCCACAAGCCACTTTGCCTATTCTCCATGAGACCCAATGTTAAAGTACAGTACCCCCACTAGACCCACTTCCATCGATTCAATCAAAATGGTACTCGCACTGCACATGACGTGTACCATGGTGAGTTGATTGCCAATTTTAGAAAAAAAAAGTTATCAGTTTTTTTAGAAATTTTTTTTTTTTTTTAATTTCAAGTCCTATCTTTTAGCATTGTTAATATTGTTCATTTGCAGAGCACGCGAACTAACATGCAGTAGCTGATAAGCAGTCATAACTTTGAATGTAATCTGTCGCGCGAAAAATTTGTTTTGCGTCCGGTGTGAAAGCTGCTTAACGCGCCCATAACGCCTGTATTCACGTCATTGCATTGAGTTTGAATCTAGCTAATCCATCGCGCGAAAAAGTTGTTTCGTGTGCGGTGTGAAAGCGGCCTGACATGCCCATAATGTGTATTCGCGTCTTTGCATTGACTTTGAATGTGGGGTAATCTGTCCTGCAAAAAATTTGTTTCGTGTCCAATGTGAAAGCAGCTTTATGGATAGTACGTGACAGCTCGAGAGAGCTCGGTTATGTTATGAACATAATACAGGTTTTGCAGACTGCAAGTTCCGTTAGCGCGGACAAGTTGCTCATGTGGAGCTCGCGAATTGATCACTTCAACTGGAAAGAATTACCGATTTAATCTCCGCCTTTTTCGGCTTCTTATGAGCCACAACAATTGAAGCACTGATTACTAAAATCGCACAAGTCAAGTCAAGTGTGACTTATGGGGTTTTAGTAATAGGTGCTTCAATTTCTAAAGGGCGATGAAATTATGTCAAGGTAGTACAGAGAAATCATTTGTAAACTGGTAGAGTTTCTGCATTTCGCATTGCTTTCATGGTAGCACCAGAGAGCTTGCTCAGACATTTGTGAAGTATCCGGCTGATCCCAGTCATGCATAAGTGAAGCAATGAGTAACTAGAGGCTACAATCGGGCAACTTTGTGATGAAACTGCCACATTGATGCTTACCGAAGTAGCACAAGCATACCGATCAGAATTGCTGCATATAAGTTAACCGGGAGCATTTTCAATTAGCACAACACGCAAGCTAACATGCAATAGCTGGTAACCGAGCGGTCATTACCACAGGGACAAACCTTGCAATACAGGTTTTACAGACAGCAAGTTTTGTTACTGTGGACAGTTGTATCAAGCATCCAAATTACAAACAAGTATTCTAAGTTGGCTTCAAATGAGGTCTATGTTTACACACCTTCTGTAGAATTTCCCCTGATATCACTCTTGCATATTTAGGACACAAACATTAGCAACAGTAACTTGGCTACATTAGCCGCTGTGCTACAGCCACAATCAACTGGCTGTCACGTCAGGTTGGCTCATGCAGTAAATGCAACTTATAGCTTCTGTGTTTGTGAGTCACGGACAGTCGCGACCGATACAGGCTTTATTTTCAGATATTTTACAAAGCCTGCGTTTGAAGCCAGTTGATAGTGCTAACTATCGCTAGCGGTCCTGCTAGCCACCCGTAACACGTTAGCTTCTCTTACATTATTTGCTGTTATATTGTTACTTACAGCTTGTAGTTCTGAGCGCTTCATTGATGCAACTGCTTCAGGTTTGAGAAGCAGCTGAAACGCTTATCCTGTGTCGAATTATCCTTTATTAACAAAGCTGTCTTTGGTGAAATGCTGAGCACAATCGGCTAACGTTCCCTTAGGCCATGGCAGTTTGCTGCCAGTAAATAAAAAAGCTACCCACTGATTTCTGGTGGCATCGTCTTTTGGAAGAGAAATATTTGTTTTTTATTGCGTCCAAAAGTAAGCGGGTAAGCAACTTTAGGAGAGATACTGACAAAATTGCACCTCAAATGATCTGCAGTTTTAATTTTGTATTTCCAAAAGTGTAGACGCTACTAAGGCATAGTATGATCTGCCGTTGTTAGTGCCTGCTAGAACAGTTTCCGGTGTGGGCAGGTCCAGCGCAGTGATTGGCTTTGGCTAGGTCTGTACTAATTGGATGGCACAACCTGATGTCAGGTTTTCCCCAGATCTTGCGAAGATCTCGGGAGGAGCTGTTCAGCGAGGAAATCACGCTCACAAAATCACGTTCTTGGATTACAGCAAAATCCCTGTATCTTATGTTTAGAAACTTTTTAGAGGTTGAGTATGGACAACCAACATTACATTACTAATAAGTATTAAAAGAAGGATCAGCATATTAGGTCCCCATACTGTACCTGCACTTCAGTAGAGATTTTACTGCTCAAAAGTGTCACAAATTGTTTTGAAATCATTGTTCTGAATTTTGTAGTTCCTTCCTGTGTTGGTAGTTGGTGGTGTAATTTCACATAGAATATCACCCTTTGGGACCCAGCAGAGATCCACCCTGGCAGGCCACTTGAATGATTTTGTTGGACCTATGGGTGACATAAATTTGATGCTATAGTCCTCATTGTCTGTACAAAATTCCAGAGCCATTCCGATTCGCCAGTGTCCATCATATGCACAAGCCACATACTGTTCAGGACTTAGGGTAGTGATTTGTCTTGCAGTGTGACAGCCTTGCACATGCACCATTGTAATGTTATCGTCAGTGGAGATGCGCTTGGCTATGAGTTCACCCTCTGTTGGCTCTGAGATATAACACATCATCTGTACCATATACCTTTATGATTTTTTTTTTTGATGAGTGACCATTGTGAGTCGTTGAAGTCAAAGAGTAGTTCTGATTCATTCTTCTTTCATTCCAATATTTCAATATCTGGACCAGTATTCTAATCAGTGTCTAAATCTGTTAATTAATTATCTCCCTGTTTTCACAGATCATTACAGTCATGTTATATGTTGAGGAAAAAGAAAATCAACAGGAATCTGGTCATCATAGGTGAGTCTTAATATGGATTGATGAGGGATATGTGTGATTTTCACTGATTACAGCTGTATGCTAAGGTGTCTATGTGGGAAATGGTAGGAACAAGCTTAAAATGGTAGACAAAATACCGCACTTTGATGAAATTATTTCACCCAGAAAGAAATATGGAAAACCTTAGGAACCACATTCAGTCAAAAATGTAGTCTTTCAAGGAAAAAATATTGCCAATCGATAAAAGTTGGGCCACGTGGCCTTAAGGGCCGCCGAAATTAGGCTATTTCACTAAATTGGCTGACTTTGGCCACCGATTGCGCCACCCGTTTGGTGTTTTAAGGAATAATTGTTATACCCATGCAAGCTCCATATCTACCTTAAAGCCACAGTAAGTAACTTTTACATGTCTGTAAATGTCCATTTCATTCAAGGCACTACTAGAGGAGATGACACAATGCTGATTTAGCCCATCGACTCTAACGTCTCGCTGTATTTTTCAGTATTTGTTGTTTTGTATTATGCGTCAACTGGCGACATTTCCGCGCTGGCACACAGGAAATGACGCATTTTATTCCAAAACGAGAAGGGAGGGGGAGGAAGAATGGAGAGTCTCCGAGCAGGAGAGCTCTGGACCCCATGTGACTTAGTTTGTTTAGACCAGCGCCACAGTTTTCAAGCCTTCTGAGTTCACAACTCACTTGAATTCGAACGACGTTGGCCTATATGTCAAAAAACTAAAACTGAAATATTACGGACTCTGAGATTTATGGAATAATTTGTGAGTACTTGCATTTGCGTAGTTCCCACAGAACAGTACCTTAACTAACTAAAGGAACTCCAGCTGCGATACTACAAAGTGGAGGACGCATTGCGAAAGTCTGGCAGCTCTAGTCATGAGAAAAATACATTTTCCTGGTATAGGCAGCGGACAGCATAATCGCCTAAAAACGCGAAGATGAAAGTATTCAGTTTTCAACCTCCATCAACTGTTGCGGTTACGGTCATGTATCATTATGATAAACTCCCACCATGATGAAAGCAAAAATAACACAAGCATTATAACAGTGAGAACACTGTCGTCAGTCGTCATCGGCCTTCGGCGGTGTGATCCGTTGCTGCATCCTTCTGATTGAAGTGGGTCGAATTTGCTATCTACCTATGGCTGCTGTGGTGAGTCCACTCTATAGGATTCAGGGAAAGCTAAAATCCACCTCATATAGGTACATTTGTAGAACGGGTCGACATACCCAAGTGTAGACCGGAGACCATAGAAATCTGGTGGGGCTGAGTTTAGAGAGAAACATGGACAGTGAAGAGCAGCAAAAAGTGGACCAACAATTTATGGACTGCTTCAGTGTGAACTGTTGCCTTGCTGCAGTTGGATAAGTAAGTGACTAGGTTTATAGGACATTATGAGTAGGATTTGTTGCTGTCACATGTACTGGACCTAGTACTTTATTATTTTCTTGGAAATGGTGCCATGAATGTAATGTAATGTTAGCTGCCTGGTGTTCGCCATGGTGTGTAGTGAGAGACCGTAGCGTGCAGTACAAGGTGTTTAGCGAGTGTTACCCAGTGTACCGTGGCGAGCAGTACGCAGTGTGTAGGGAGTGTTACTCTGTGCACTTTGGCTACTGGAGACCGACGGACAACAAATAACTTCTGCTGACTACCACTGGATCTTTCCATCCACTGGCCTGTCAGCTACAAATTAGCAGGTACCTTATCTCCTATTTGTAATAGGCTAACTAAACATACTATTTTGCATCTCTGTGGCAGAAAAAAATCATACTCCTCTTCCGAAGAGTCTATCTTTTTTTTCACGGGCTGTCCTTCTTCAAACAGAATAAAAATGTTGTGTTATCACACAGCACGGTGGCTGAGGGGTAGCTGTGGGAAGTGGGGGGGCATTGGGGGGGGGGGTACACCTGGGCTTACGTCATATGGAAGTGCCGGCTGTATTGTTCTAATAACGAAAAATTCCTCTAGGGGCGACAGAAGTTACAGGGCGATTAAAGTTATAGCTTTAATTAGTAGCCCAAAGATTTAGTTGCTGGAGATAGAATTCTAATTTTGATTATTTACAATTTGTAATATGTTTTCTTCCTGGTCTCTATAAGTAGTTCTACTTGTGTAATTAAACTTAGACCTGTACCACTTTTGGATTTCTCATAGTAGCCCCCTCAAAATGGCCCAGAAATAAAGATTTGCACAGGAGTGCAGACCCCCCTCCCACTTAAAGGCCTGAAACTCGAGGACTATGTGGAATTTTGATTAAATATTTGGGGAGAGTACTTCAGATACAATAATAAATGTTACATCAAAGTAGGAAGAAATTTTGAGATGGTCATCCGGGAAGGTTAGTACAATTGACACGGAATGAGCCATAAAGCAAAGCAATTGTAATTTCATCGGCTGTGGCCTTACCATTTTGTGCTTTAAATTTCTTCACCAGGTGTTCAGATTCCTCTATTATTTTTTCCTCAATGTTTCGCTTTCCCATTCCAAGATCACGTAGTACCATCAGAGTGAATCGACGCATGGTTTTCCATGAATCTCCGTGGCCAAAAATAATACCTAATTCAAAAAATAAATGAAATGAGCACATGACGTGATTAGTTCAGGCAGAAAATTGCGGCAGTCAACCAATAGTCAGCCGCAACAACCACATTTCTCATGCAAAAACTCATGCATACACACATCTCAATGGTGGCTGATGAGGCCAAACGCGCTGCAACAGCCCAAAACAGCACCAGTTGCAGAAATGCACTGTAAAAACAGAAACGATGCCAAAAACACACAAACCTCAAAAACAGATGCAAGAGAAAAATGCTGCATGTCCACGTCAACAGAAATGCGTTGCAACAGCCCAAAACATCTCCAATTGGAGAAATGCGCTGCAAAAACAGGAATGATGTATAGTCAAAAACATGCAAACCACAAAAGTAAATGCAAAAGAAAAATGTTGCGTATCCACATGAACACAACGGAAGTACTCTGAGCCGCTATGGGGAGCGCCAATCATAAGAGGTTTTTTTTCTGACCTGAGCGAGACCAGCTGGAGTATTTTGTTTTATGGTTTTTACACCACTCCAAGCAGTTCAATTTGGTGTATGGAGGCAATAAAAAATAAGTGAATAAAAATTAGCCATTATTTAGCTAAGTCACTCAGCTAGATTTGAACCGCAAGCATTTAAATTGTACCAAATATACACATCAGCTAGGTAGGCAAGTGAACAAGGCAGCTAAGCAAGTAAACTAAAGTTAGCTAGCTAGAGAGCCTTTTTATGGACTTAGCTAGCTAGCATTTACATGCATCAAATATGACTTGCTCACTAAATGGCCAAGTTATAACTATTTACTGCTATCCATTGATTTCTATGCATGAAATGTAAGCCTTTGCACATACTCACAAGGAGGCAATCCTCAGAGCACCCTCATGTGTGGTGTTAAAACCATAAAACAAAATACTCCAGCTGGTATCGCTCAGGTCAAAAATAAAAGCTGTTCTAATTGGCGCTCCCCGTAACAGCTCGGAGTACTTTCGTTGCGTTCATGTAGCTAGGCAGCGTTTTTCTCTTACATTTGCTTTTGTGGTTTACATGCTTTTCATCCATAACGTTCTCATCGTTTCTGTTTTTGCAGGATGTTACTCCAATTGGAGATGTTTTTGGCTGTTGCAGGGAGTTTGTGTTGACATGGATTTGCAGCGTTTTTGTCTTGCATTTGTTTTTGAGGTACGTGTGTTTTTGACCTTGCATCATTTCTGTTTTTGCAGAGCATTTCTCTGATTGGAGATGTTTTGGGCCATCGCAGCGTGTTTGCCCTAGTCGGCCACCGTACATCTCCACATGTTCTCTATAGATCTACGCCATAGATGACATGTACATATGACTAATGGATTGCCTTTTTTAATGGATAGTAACATCTCCCTCATGCGAGTTACTCTCTATGATTGGTAAGCCCCTGTGCTGCTGTTCCAAGATTTGCTTTCAATTAATAATTGCTCTAACCATTACTGCTCAATGAATTGCTGCTCAAACTACCACATCATCATACAAACAGTTGCAAAGCTTATTCTTGAAATTACCCAATCAGCCAGTCATGTTGGAGCAGTGCAGCGCATAAGATCATGCGGATACAGGTCAGGAGCTTCTGTTACTGTTCACATCAAACATCAGAATGGGGAAAAGACAGGGCAGCCAGCTCTTGTTTGGCGTAAAAAATGCATGAGATTCAGTGCCATATTCACGTTCCTGGGCTGTAATCAGCAATTATTCAATCAGCGCGTTTTAAAGAGATTCTCAGGCGGAATTGAAGTCCTTGTGCATGGAGGTTTATCAGTTTCACATGCGTAACGGTGGATTTCACCACTAGTAACGTGGAAATCAATTATGACTCCTGAATTCTCTCGGTTTTTATTTTACTTGGGGGTTGGAAGCAATGGAACTACATAGAAATGTTTCAATTGGTCTTATTTCATTGAAACAATTTGAACGATCGTGAAACACATGCATTGCGTTGATTGAGTAATTGCTGACTACAAAACAGGAATGTGAATATGCCACTGAATCTCACATTTCTCCCGCCAAATGCATGAAATTTGGCAGCCCTGGGAAAAGATGTGATACCAGTGGCTGGGGTACCATTTTCATACCCATCTGATGACATATGAGGATTTATCTTAACATCAGCTATTCGTAATAGTCTAGAGCTTTCTGTCGCCACCAATTAATATTCTGTAGCATTTATAGTTCTTTGGTAATATTGATCCTTATTTTACCTGTGGGGGTGACTCTTTTTCAGCACCTCTTTTCAGAATGTGGGTATCTAAATTTTCATGAAACCTTTTTTTTTGGAAAGCTTTTGATATGCACTGCCACCAAAATAAATTTCATCATGGAACTAGCACACCTTCATTCAAAAAATGAGTCATTTTCTTCCATTTTCATCCTAAAATTAAAACCCTTTTAGGGGAGTCTTTCACAATTCTCAACATTTTCACAAGTGTATAAAGAGTAAATTTTTTCAGATCCTCCTCCCCCAAAAAATGTACTGCAAAAATGTTCAGTTTTACCTCAATATTTCCTCTTTTTAAAATGTAAGTGTACACAAATAACACCACTCCACCCCCGTGATGTTGAAAATTTTGAAAAGCCCCTTAAACTGCTTTAGTTCTTACCAGTACCATTGCACAAGTCGCTGGTTTCTAAATTACTTGGTGATTCTGTGAAACTCATAATTAGAAAGAGTGTACTGCCTTCCAGATCCCGCAGTACTTGCTGCAGAGATGATTAACAAATGATTCAGGGGAACATGACAAATATCTTTATTCTGGGACCACTGAAATAAAGATGGGTTTCAGACTGGGCAGATGATGTAAATAGATGACAAAGAACAATAAACCTCTCACAGTTTACTCCGGGACTTTATGAAGCCTGCCAGTATGATGGCTGCTGGTGGCTGGCAGTTGTCTTGGATATATCTGGGGAATATAAGGACATCAATGTAAAATTCATGCATCCTCACAAACTAACATGGAAGTTTCAGTGGCCCCAGAATTTGTGGCCTGTGGAGCATCCGCAAGAAATCTCTTCTTTGGTGGCAGCAGTGACAAGGCCAAATCCATAGTGGCCCAAACTTTGTCCTGAGGCTACAATTACTGCAGGCAAAAAGAAAAATATATCACCTGTGCCCAGAGTGTGCCGCTGTTTGGGCTTAGCTTGAGAGATTGATCAGCTGAATGAATTGTGGCTTACTCTTTACAGGGTTGCTACTATCCAAAGGGTGAGAGTGTCCACCACCAGGTCACTTCATGATAACAAGTGGAAGCCTCTTGCCAGTGCTCTGTAACTGACTGTTAAAGCTTTTTCCAATACCTGATGGATGAAGGTAAATTCCTTTCTAATAGCAAGGTGAACCTGGCAGCTATAACTGCTTGTCATATTGTTTGACAGACTATACAGTGGAGTAGCACCCCTTCATTAACAGATTCCTGATGGGAGCTCACCACTCTCTTCCTGTCAGTAAGGAGCTTATTCCCCCCTGGAATTCATCTCTGGTGTCTGAGAGTTGGTCTCCATGGCCATTCGAGCCAATTAAGGAGATGGATGCAAAGCTGCGGTCTCTCAGGACAGTGCTGCTGCTTACACTAAATATATTAGTGACCTCAGAAGGCTCTGTGTATCCCTTGTGCTTAATACTCTACCCAAACATGAATAAAGTTTCTCTTTCAATTAATCTAGCCTTTATGCTGAAAATCATCACAATTTTTTTGTGTGAGATGCTAACTGCTTTTTACCCCCCACCGTTCTCCTCTGATGAAGAGCAAAGACTTTGTGTCCTGAGTGTGTTCTCCAGACATATATAATGAGGGGCAAAGTCTTTGTAGGCTGAAACATGTCTTTGTATCCTTGCAAATTGAAATCATTTTTTCCCAATAAACCTTACCAACAAGTGGCTTTCTTGTAATCATGCAGCTGTTTAGTCCCAATCCCCCAAGCTCTTGTTGCATCATGCATGTGAAAATGCTCTTACCTTCAATAAATCAACATAGCAATAAGTTCTTCTGTTGACTTTTTTAAAGATGAGACTACACTGCGCATTTTGGTGATCCCTGATCAGAATCAGCCATGATTTTTCTCCAACGCATTTCTTTGGTGAAGTTGACTGTTTACCACTATCCTTCCAGTTTTAATAAATTGTTGGATAGTTTCTGACCAAATATCGGGATTTGGGCAATCTCCTTCGTGGTTTTCTTTGATTGATGCTGGCAAATAATTTGACCCTCGTGAAACACAGTAAGATCTATGCAACGTCCATGAGATATGTCTTTCGTCATGTTTTTTATTGTAAATGAGAAGTTACGCACTGAATCAGTCAGGATTAAAATAATTATTGCCAACCAAAACATACCCTCAGTCAGGCTACATGAAACTACACGTACTTTCACTTCCCGGTATTTTACTTCTCGTAGTTTGGATAATCTGATGGAAAAACTTACTAACGAAACTTCCTGTGAAACTTCCTCCTCCAACTTGAGAAGTTTCTCACTTTCCAAGAAACTTCTCGAAGGTTTCGATGGTCTGGCCGAGCCATCTTGCAACTATGTGTAGTTTCTCACGTGATCAGTACCATCTGCTGCCCACTTGGCAAACCTCGGCCGATTCGTTCCTCATCAAACCTCGGATGTATGACTGTGGAAGGCATTAGCCGGAACTTTTTTTTCTGGACAAAGCTTGCGGTGCTCAGTGGCAGCAGCGCTTGTTTCAATGTTTAATTAGTGAAAACCATATTGTGAAGAAGCGCCGCCACACATAGATTTTAAGAAGGGCAGTTTGGCCTCCATTATTAGATGGCGATGTAGTGCGCAGATTTTGACAACTCCGTAAATCGGTGTTCCGGCAAAAGAAATGTTTGGCGGAGCAGCAAATAAACTTTTTGTCACACAGCCAAGGCTTGGTGAAGAGTAGTAGAATCTTCCGAGAGATTCCGAGTGTCTGCTGCCATGCCATCTGCTTGTTTACATTTTTTGCACAGGTGTACTCGTGTGTGTGGTCTGCTCATCAAGCTTGCCTCAATGCTGTTGGTAGTGTTGTGATTTTACCAAGGTAATGTTAAAGAAACACACACATATCATTATCGTTAGGTCATTTTGCCTGTGACAAATGAAGCCAAACAGTCTCCTCTGCCTTTCATGTTCTTCATGTCTACGACAATGTTTGATCTCCTGCCGAATCATAGCTGAATAGAAAATCTGTTCCATTTTCAGAATGAATTGAGCTGACTTAGGGTCTTTACACATTGGGGGCGTGACGAATAAATGAGTCTAAAAAGCAAACAATTTGCCTCCGAATATTTGACATCAGAAATATTCATACCGAAAACAATGTGAATTAATTCATTCTTGAGAAGTTTGATGAAATTTTTACCAAAAAACTATCTTTACTGATTGTAGAGCCTGTTTGTAGCATCAGTTTGTCATAGTTTGGGATTTTGTAGCGTGATTATTATTTTTAATTTAGCCTACGTTGATTATGTCATGTCATCCTACGGCGACCATCGGACTGGAAGAGGTCGAAAAAGGATCTAACACAGCTGCATGCCAGACAAAACGTTGCAACAAACAGATTCTGCCAACATTAAAGACAGTTGCTTGATAAAAATTTCTCCAAACTTCTCAAGGAGGCATGCAATGCAAACAGATTGAAACTCCATCATGAATTCACTGATTCACCTCACTCACACTTTCAATGTGTTTTCGCCTGAAGAAATATGGATGGATAGTATAATTTATTCCTCGTGGGCTTTGGCAAAGATAAATGCGGTTACTGTAGCAATTTCGCATTTGCAGGCCATCCTCTGAGTTTAAAATAGCGACGAAGGTTGGCTTTATACACCTACTAATAGGCTTAGGGTTTGTATTTCTGCTCCCTTGATATCGCGTTGCGTGTATGAAAATGTTTATCGACTGGACTCTACTATGCATGTGCCCCAGCTGACATAGTCCCTTTAAAGGATCTCTAAACCTCTTTCACTGCAGCCCATGCAGAATTTGCCATAACATGGATAGATCGTAAAGTGAGTTTTGTTCCCAGACTGCTGAAATTATGGTCCAGTAGATGTCAGCTGTAGAAAAGCTATTAACTATAAGCTAGAGTACTTACTCAAGAAGGAGCATTATTGATAAGCATGAGTTTGGTTGATTGCGCCCTTCGTCTTCTCTGTGGCCTGGATTCTTCTTCTACTTCCTGTTTCTTTGCCATTTTGCCTTGCGAAAGCACGGAAAAATCAACCTCAATCCTAAAAATAATTACTTCGCCTTTTCGCCGAGTAATTTTCACCTTCGATGTGAGAGCAGTCATACAAAAACAGTTTGAAAAAGTATATATCACCGTGCGAATTTAGTGCACAAAAAAATACGCCTGGTGCGTCGAGACCTTTATTTGAAGGGAGAAGACAGCAACTAAAAATGAAAAGGAATTTACACAATCAAACCCAAATGTCATGCACAGGTTGGTATGGCATATAACATATATATATTATAATTTGATATAATTTGCATTGCATTTCATGCATCAGATTTGCTGTACCATTTCCATGACAGCCGAGGCTCACCAAGGTTTTTGCCATGGCTGAGCATGCGCGGTAGTGGCCAATACTAAAAGTAGTTTGCCATTGCTCAAACTTCGAGAAGTTTGTCAGTAATGTGATCGTGCACTTGAAACTTCGGAAAGTGATTGAGAAGTAAACTTCAAGTAGTCTGACCGAAGATCATATTCCTCATTGAAATAATAATTCAATTATAGGCTCTTGAGTGCTCACTTGAATCAAAAGGGTAATTTTTTTTGGTCAGCCAGTGCATAATTCAAAGGGGATAATGCCTCCCTTACGCCTGAGGGCTCATTCCACTAGGGTCATGGATGCATTATGGGCCTATTTTGAGGGGCATTGTTGCAGGTCATGTGATCAGCTACAAACTAATCTTCTCCTCATACCTTTGCAAACTCTAACAACCAGGATGTTAAAACCAGTTGCAGACTCAGTTTTAAGGGTCGGATAGGTGTGAGTCCTACATATCTACCCTCAGCTGTTGAGGTTGAGTGCATCACATTGTTCCTAGGCCCTTGCTGAGCACTGTACTGGTAGTGCACTTTTACACAGGATATGCCTAGCACCACCCTCCCTGTCCAGAGGAGACTGCCTGTGCTGGTTTGAGTGTGTCAGCTGTAAGCATTCGGCAATTTAGAAGTTGTTCATATGTCCCATGGGTAAATCTCAAACATGAGATGATGAAACTATGAGACACTAAGTGGAGAGACCAACTAAGACTGCCCTGCATGCCATACATGCAAAGCAAATATGGTCCCTGAGGAGAAGAAGCACTGCAGTGTCCTGTATGTGCTTTTTGGGAGGCCAGGCAGCCTCCCAGAGCATTGGGTGCACTACTGTCAGTCAAAGCCAGACGAGGTGCAATTGGTTTCTTCTGCAGAGGTCATATCTGAATTTCATGCCCACTGGTAGATCTCTCTACTCAGCGTTTCTGATGACTAAGGATATGGCAGCAATCTTCAGTATTTTTTAAGGCTGAAACCTACCATTTCCTTGAGTAATTTGCTTGAATATAGGAATATCTGGTCTCTCGGAAAATTGGTCAGCTTTCGTTATGAGCGCCTCTTTCACGATCTCATAGCCTGTCAGAACCACTATTTTCCGGATGCCCAACTGGATGCTGAACACTGAGCCATAATTTTCCTTCAGCTGAAAGAAAAACAAAACCACAAAATTATTTCCCATTAACCTCTTAAACCCGAATGCCCCCAGTACCGGGGGCAATCGTTGCGCATCATAAATATGTTACCAAACAGCACCATTGTCTTGCGGTATATCCACCTTGAGGGAAGAAACTGGGCAAAAAGCTCATGTTGAACATTTTTACTTCAACTGAACACAATTCAAGCATCAAGCAAGTAAATATGCATGTAGCAAATACGGCGGGATCCAGAGGGGTGCTACGCCCCCCTAGATTTGAAGCAACAGCTCGCAAAAAAGTTGGGACACAGGCAAAAAAAAGTGCTGGAAAAGCAATTAATATATATCAGCTGAAAGAATATTTAGCAAGTAATTAAGTTAACTGGCATCAGGAGTGTAACATGATTGGCTATAAAAGGGATGTCTTAGAGAGGCCAAGTCTCTCAGAAGTAAAGATGGCCAGAGACTCTCCAACCTGTGAGGGTTTGCGTAAAAAAAGTTATGGAATACTTTAAAAACAATGTTCCTCAACGTCAAATTGCAAAGACTTTGAAGGTCTCATCATCGACGGTGCATAACATCATCAAAAAATTCAGAGAAACTGGAAAAATCTCTTTGCGTAAGGGACAAGGCCGAGGACCTTCACTGGATGCCAGTGATCTTCGGGCCCTCAGATGCCACTGCATCACTCACCAGCATGATTCTGCCATTTACATTACTAAATGGGCCCAGGAATACTTTAAGAAACCACTGTCAGTAAACACAGTCCGTCATGCCATCCACAGATGCCACCTAAAACTCTATCATGCAAAAAGGAAGCCATTGTTAAGCATGATCCAGAAGCGCCACCGTGTTCTGTGGACCAAGGCTCATTAAAATGGACTGTCGCAAAGTGTCCTGTGGTCAGACGAGTCCAAATTTGACATTCTTGTTGGAAATCATGGGCCTCGTGTCCTCCGGGCTAAAGAGGAGAAAGACCACCCCTCCTATTATCAGCGTTCAGTTCAAAAGCCAGCATCTCTGATAGTGTGGGGATGCATTAGTGCATATGGTGCTGGAAACTTGCACTTGTATTTAAAAGCAGCATGAATGCTGAAAGGTATATAAAGGTTTTAGAGCAGTATATGGTTTCCTCCAGATGACATCTATTTCAGGGAAGTCTTTCAGAGAGTGCATTTCAGCAAGACAATGCAAAACGACATACTGCTGCTATTACAACAGCATGGCTTTGTAGTAGAAGAGTCCGTGTGCTGAACTAGCCTGCCCGCAGTCCTGATCTTTTACTGATTGAGAACATTTGGCGCGCAATTAAACAAAAAGTCCGTCAAAGGAGACCCAAAACTCTCCAGCAGCTGGAAGCCTGTATCAAACAAGAGTGGGATCAAATTCCTCTGGCTAAACTCATGAAACCTGTCTCCTCAATGCCCAGACGCCTCCACTCTGTGTTAAAAAGAGGGGTTGCTACACCATGATAAACAGGCCCCTGTACCAACTTTTTTGAGACCTGTAGCAGCCATCAAATTTGAAATGAGCTTATTTTGTGGATAAAATTGCAAAATTTCTCAGTTTCAACATTTGCTATGTCGTCTCTGTTCGTTGTGAATAAAATAATGGCTGGTGTGATTTGAAAGTCATTGCATTTTGATTATACTCACTTTTTACACTTTTTCCCAACTATTTTGGAATTGGGGTTGTATATCAAAACTAGATTTACCAGTCTCCATGCATGTTTTATAGGGGCACTGCTTCAAAATGATGTCGGCTTCAGAGCATTCTGCTGGCTCGCAATGTATTTTCCTCTCTGCGATCGGCTTTTGATGCTATCAGTAAGACTTGGTCATTTGATTCTATGGGCTCTGACATTTCCAATGAGTCCTAAACCATCTTAATCGCACAAACCAAGCCTGAAAAAGAGCCTTGTGTTCCCAGTGCGCTAAACTGAGTCTATGGGCTATTCACATGTACTTAAATAGGGCAACAATATAAACGCTTAACTGGTTTGTTCATAGTATTTTTAGCATAATTGAGGATTTGCAAAACCTGCTAAGTCAAGTTTTGAGAATAAATTAGTTATCTCCCTTAGCGTCTCTTTCAGGAACCTGCGCATGTCCCATTGATAGCTCAACTTTCAAAACCTACTAAATCATGAATAAATTGTAACGGAAAAAGCAAAACTCAACTCGCTAAGGTCAAGGAGGATCACTGTCAATGTCTGCTAAAAGTCATCAGCCAATGTTGAAACGTGATTCCATTTTTGTTCACTAGCAGGAACCGATCACAGTCGAGGTTTAATACCCTGTTCAGCTTTTGTTTTCTCTAACTCTAACTGGTTTGGGCAGTTCAGAAAAGTGTGATGATAGTGATACCATAAAAGGGAGATTTGAACCCATGGACTTATGTTTATGTTGTCATTGTCATAGCAGCTATTCAACCACTGTGCTGTCTGTAGCATCAAGTTGCATGTAGAGTGTGTCCTGAGTCAAATACCTTCACCTATTGAGCAAAGGAGCTGGTTTTAACACTTTCAAAACCTGCTAAATTTCCACACCAATTTCAAAATCTGCTAAATCAAAACTTTGTGCCACAAAATCAAAGTCATTTCTTAAAAAAAGAATGCATTGCCTCATGGATTATGTCTGCAAAGGGAATGGTTTCAGTATAGAGAAAATTGGTATCCATGGAAGATAATTTCTATGCCCACCAAAAAATCAGATTTTTTGGACTGGAAAAAATGGACCAACTTGACTTAGAAGGCTTTGCAAGTGGACTCCTCAATTATCAGCTAAATATTTAACAGTCGTTTTCAAAGTTGTTTTCTAACTGGGAATTCTTGAGTCGTTCTATGTGAATACTGACAGTGGAACAATACAAGCGGGGTGGCTGTTTTTGGCAATTTGACAATGGGAGAATGGTAAGCTGATGTAGCCAAGTGGTTATGGAGATGCACTGCACACAAGGCGACTATGGTTCAAATCCTTCAGTGACAAGCACTCAATTAGGCAGTGATAGCATTTTTCTTCTGTATGTAATTGCTTGAATATTGGTTTTTCTTTTTCTTTACTTATTACATTCTTTTTACCTTTGTATTCATCATTTTGTTTATTTGCTTTTTAATATATAAATCTGCTCCAGTGGAGTCAAACTTGATTTTCTTTGTAACTATAGAAAAATAGATGGAGGAAGCGCTACCTGGATCCAATGGCTATCCAACAGGTGCTCTGTAAGGCGGTTAAAGTATTGGGGAAAAAAACGATTACAGAGAGTGAAGCCCAATATAAAATAAGGCAACTACCCAAGGAAAAAAATATACAGGCACTCCGTCAAGGATGAAGAATAGGTGATATTTTAATTCATGATATTTAATTCATGAGCAAGCTCATTTTTGAACCAGAAACTCATGGCTTAAAACCCTGAGTTGCTGTAGACAAACATTCTGTTAATGACATACTGCAATACTAATTTAAATGCACTGTAATATCCATCTTGGAGGGATATTGAGTCAAAATGATTGATGAGTATTTCATGATTTTATGAGTTCATCTGAGTTCATATCTCCCCTCCCCTGGCTCCCTCTTACCCTTCCTTCCTCCAGTAGCCAGTCAGCTTCTTTTACCATTTTGCTTGTTTTCACATTTTGGGAGGTTATCCTTTTAAAACTTTTTCCATTCCTATCATTTCATTTTGATTTGATGTTTTGTGATTTTTAAATATGTTATTTGACTTTTAAAGTAAAAATGGTAAAAAGTGGAGAAATTTTATTTCAAGAGCCCATCTGCCCATCAGGGAAACAAGTGTAATGCCCCTCCCTTTTGGCATTCCAAGTCCTGGCTACCTGCCCTTGACTGATTAATCAATTATCCTCAGTTTCCGCACCTTACTTATTGTCACCTGTTTCCTTTTAATCAATTATGCATTCCCTTAGTATTTATAGCTTCGTTTCTCCCCACACTGGCAGCTAGCCTTAGTCAGTTCCCCCTTTTTGTTGCGTGCACTCCCTTTTGTGTTATCCTGAAGTTTTGTGCTTAATTGGTTCACACTTTATTTAACAAAGTCCACATCCATGCATTTGGGTCCTCAGCTCCACTCCTTACTGTGGCGCCCTCTTTTAACATCTGTGAGAACCATGGTGTGACAACAAGAAATGGTTTAAATTAGTAATGGAAATATGTGACATGCTGAAAATGCTTTTCAGAGGTAAAAAAAAAAAAAGAACGCAAGAAGATGTTGAAAAGTAAAGCCAATTAAAAGCATATTTAAATAGCAATGCATGCAATTAAGAAATAGTATTGCAAGTGAGAAGAAAGAGATCGAAGAAACATTTTTACAAACCATAAAAGTTGATTGGGGAGCATTTGGCCTGAAAATAGAGTTATAAGTTTAAGAAGTTTGATTTGTTAAAATCTTAAAAATCAAAAAGTAAGGTGAAAATGAGCGCATATTTAAATGGCGGTGTATGCAATAAATAGTTTTTACTAGTCAGAAGAAAAAAGATGGAAAGCGTCTCGAAATATTGGAGCAGTACTGTCAAAAGTAAGTTTCGTGCGCTGCTGAGAATTTGGGCTGCTTCTGTAGCAGCCTAACTGGATCCGGCCTAAAGTCCTTTCATACTGCCCTTCGCGACCACCCAGGGTGCATGCGATACCGTTGTTGTTGCCGTGGCAAGCTATTGCCCCCCTCATGTATGAATTGCTCAGGTACAAAACTTCAAAAGGTCATGCACGTATGGTTACGATGGTTATATACGGGTAGGCCTACATGGTGGTAAATAGTACTTCATGTTCTGCGCGACATTCAACTTTTCTTTGAATGCAACATGAAAATATACTGAACATCACTAATCTTTTCTCGAATAATTAATCCTCTGACAATCCACACATTGCTATCTCAATTAAAGTAGGCCCAGAGTAATTACCTTGAAAACTTGTGACCACTTATGTCAGTAAAATAGCTAGTATTCAATCATTATATTCAAGTTTGCATGTGACAGTCACCATTACAATTTAGTCAATCCCCTTCCATGTCACATTTGAACCATATTTAGAATCTTTCATCATCAGATTTGTCCTTTTTCCTTAAGTTGAGACTCCCATCTAAGTAGAAGATGAGCAGTGCTGTATGAAGGGGGTCACCGTGTTTCAACGCGGTCTTAAATTGTTACGGTAACCCCTGTCATACAGCTCTGCTGCTACTTTTCTCCGTTTTTATTCAGACTGTGGTGGGTAAGGTAGAGTCATTAGGGACTTGCAAGCAACCGCTCCACTGATCAGGACTTAAGCTGGTGCGTTGACGTTGCCTTTCCGTAGCAGGCTGATCTACTATGGGGGAAGAGCCAATCTCACGTGGTCGCGACAACGCGTGGTTCAGGTGATTGTATTAAATGGTTTTCATTAGATTTCTTAGTTGAAATGTGTTCTACAATTGATAGTGACACGCTACATTACAGATAGTGACACGCTACATTGAGAAAATTCAAAGACGAGGGTAATGCGGAGAACGTGAACTATAACATCAGTATAAAAGTGCACAATATCAACCGCACATCCAGGACACCAAAACACGCTGAAAAAGACCGTGATTTTCAGCGGTCACTGCACTGAAATCAACCCGGAATTTCAGTTTGTGCATGAAAAAAAGTGCTTGAAACAAAATTACGGCATAACGGAAAAAAATATACCTGTAAAAATTTCTAAGCACTTGGGTATGCTTGGCAGTTCACGTGTGCATTTTATGCACAATCACATCTGCCTGTTTTCTTTCTGCCTGTTTTCTTGTCTTAGTGTTATATCTTTAAGGAGCGATATGTAAGTTCGTGGCCAAAACTGGTGATGCAATCACATTCAAAATAGTGCAGAGCGCAATATCCCCTCCTCCTCTCCCCCAGACGAGAGGTTGCTAGCTAGGTTGCCGGATCCAGCAAGAATATCTACTACACGGAGCGACCATGGCTAGGTTTCAATATCACCAATGATTTGGTCTGACAGGGTTGTGTTCAGTTCAGTTCAGAAATGATTGAGACTAATGGCTAACTAACTTTGGCAATAGTCATATTGGTCAACTTGCTCATCACTCTTCTGTGTGGATAGCCCACAAAAGTCCATTCTGTAATATGCGTAAAGAATGAATGAGGACTCATTTGACCGATGTACTGTCTCAATTATATTGCATATTGCCATAATGGCTGTGCTAATGTTGTAACAGTTTCCACAGCGTCTCAGCATAAAGCCAGAGAAACGGACTAATAATGCATTGCTAATGTTGGCAATGGAGAGCCACAGTCACCTTTATTTTTCAAACAATTTGTTACCTCATCAATTCAATGACCCACCTGCATACGCACTGCATAAGGTACCATATACGAACATACATAACGTTATTCGACTGTAGAGAATATTTGAAATGTCCGTGCCTACATTAGATAGAATTGAGCTTGCCAAACTTCGTACCTACCCAGGAGAAAATTAGCAACTTCGCCGTTGGTCTTAAATTCTTCTCTGCTTTCAGCCGTCTCCATCTTTCAGAGGCATGTCCTATACAAATCCTTGTTTTGTTTCTGACTTTGTCACGAAGTATTTCGGAATCATAAAGAGGCCTTTTAGGTTTAGTAACATCAGACATTTGTGCTCCGAAACGCTGGTAGCTGCAGCTCAGTGGTAACTGGCAACCTGGATGCCAAAATGCTACTGACTTCGTGATTGGATAGATGGAGGGCAGCGCAACAGGCCAAAACACAAAATGGCAACATAAACATTAATTGTGGGCTGCAACTTCGCTTTTGTAGTGAGAACATTGTGGCTGGACTACTGTTGCCAGTGATATAAGTATTTGAAATTAACATCATTCCTTAATGTCTGGTGATATATCAGGGTCATTTCAAGATTAATCATCATAAATTTCTTATGCATTGCTCCTTTAAATAGGGTTTGTCTAGCAACGATGGCTTATCCCATTTACACGGAGTAGCTGATGCACCTCGGCATCTTTATTGACGGTGCTGAAACACTTCTCGGGTTCACTTTAACTTGAGTTTACCTCACTTTAATACTTCTATCAAAAGCCTTGCACCATTAAGAGAGAAACTGAAGGAGTAACGCAGGCATTTCAGAAATGATGTCGTCCCTCTGTCCGAACACAGCCTTTAATTGAAAGCTGGCGCATACATCTGCTGCAACTGCTGAGTATCCATGGTGATGACCAACAATTCTGTGATCGATCTTGGGGGCTATTTGAGATAACTGTGTGCACGCACTCAGCACGATCATCAGCAGCTGGCTTAACTTAGCCGATCATCCTCCACCCATTGTTGGCTTTGTGCAATAGATGAAGTCAGCGATGCGTTGTTTGAGATATGGCAATACCTGCTTTGACGCTGATCCAGGATCTCAGGATCCGAATTTTGTGCCATAGACCCTTTCGGTCTGAAGGGCCCACTGAACTACGTTTCCCATGCAGTCAACAGGAAATGGAAACATCTTATACAGCACCACCCGCCTCCTTTACGTTTCCCAATAGAATGAGCCCAAAAGCAATAAAACAGGCAACAGAACTTTTAGAACTAGGGACCCCACCCAGTTCGTTCTCTCTTCTTGGCACACTTCCAACTGAGGAGGTCACTCTCTCTCTCTAGGCGCATCTTCTTCCAAGGGAAGATGCACTTGCTCTTGGGCCATCTCCCCCCCAGTGAAGTAATTCACGCATTCATTGGAATTCACGCATCCTGCGCAATTTGATTTGGCCTATCTGCAGAGTGCTCACATCTCTGCGAATCTCCATTTAAGTTCAGGACTGCAAATCTCATTAAACCATCTTATGCCCGGTGCTACTGCTACTGCACGGAACAACTCTGAAAAAGAACTTTTCCGAATCAGCAAGGACATTCCTCACGGTGACCGACACAGCAGAGCAGCACGCAACTCCAAGTGGACACAGGACTTTGGATCCGCACAGCCCGCAGGACATCCACACCAGAACTACGCTGTTCAATGGACCCGGAGAGGACTCCCAAGCTATGAACTTCAGTAAGACTAACTGAACATTCCAGGCAGTGATGCAGTTTACCGGTTTTCAACTTAAACTGTACCACATTTAAGTTGTCCATTACTGATGTAATTGAATAATCGCATTGTGCCCATTTTTATATTTTATGAAATTAAATAGCCATTGATTGTTTGTCTTTTGCATGCATAATCTTTTTCCTGGCTAACTTTCTAATGCTGCAATTAACTAACACGCAGGCTGTAGTGTGGATGATAACTCAATTAGTAATACAAATTGCATATGAGCTGAAGCAAACTCTTTTCACAATTTGTTGTAGCTAAATTGAGTTCTCCAGCCACGCATCGCCCGCCTATGGTTACATTCAGAAATTCTAAGCAGCCCCGCACTGAAAGACTTTGTCCCAAGACTAAGAAACTCGTGCCCACGAGCACACTCTCGCATCTGCCACGCGCGCGGACACGCACCTGACCACTCCCAGAATCGCGCACACCTGTGCATCCTGCATGCGCGCCAGCACACACATGCACACTAGCACGTACACACACATACACACCATAGTTACTCTCTAGTTCGTATATAGTCCTTCCGTAGATTAGCCCATGAATGTTATGTGTTTGTTTGTTTAATAAATTCATTTATTACCTTCGCCAGCGACTTCGCTGACGAAGGTAATGTTTTGATCCCCGTGTATTTATTTGTTTGTGTGTCTGTCTGTCTGTCTGTGAGTATGTGTATCGAATAACTCAAAAAGTACCAAACGGAATTTCGTAAAATTTGGTGGGTTGATTTGGCATGACCTGAGGATCGATCGATTAGATTTTGGGAGTCATCGGGTCAAAGGTCAAGGTCAAGGCCACGAAAAGGTCAAAACCGACTTTCGGCCATATCTCGGTCAATTTTTATCCGATCGGCATGAAACCAACGCCAGTGGCGAGGGATTCAGTGGCGTCGGCGAAGGTATGCGCTCTACCGAGTGCCCGTTCTAGTTACCTTCGCCAGCGACTTCGCTGACGAAGGTAATGTTTTGATCCCCGTGTATTTATTTGTTTGTGTGTCTGTCTGTCTGTCTGTCTGTGTGTATGTATGTGTATCGAATAACTCAAAAAGTACCAAACGGAATTTCATAAAATTTGGTAAGTTGATTTGGCATGACCTGAGGATCGATCGATTTGATTTTGGGAGTGATCGGGTCAAAGGTCAAGGTCAAGGCCACGAAAAGGTCAAAACCGACTTTTGGCCATATCTCGGTCAATTTTTATCCGATCGGCATGAAACCAACGCCAGTGGCAAGGGATTCAGTGGCGTCGGCGAAGGTATGCGCTCTACCGAGTGCCCGTTCTAGTTAAACCTGGTGTCTGTTTTTGTACTGTAATACGTGGGAGTCTGAGTCAAAATAGCCCATGTAGAATTCCAAAATTTCTTCAGATTGTTTTCTTTAATCATTAATATTTGTTATTTTAATAATTAATTAAAATGCCATATTTTTGGTTATTTTAGTAATTTTATGAGACTTGTTACTAAATTTGCAGGTTTCCTATTGAATCAAATGGTTATCTTGCGGGAAGGATCATTAGGACAAAATGTCTGAATAATCCATCCTCGCTATTCTACTTATCGTAAAGGCAGATTCCCCGACGCATTTTAGTGCCTCGTGGGAGGAACTTTGATATGTTTATTAACGGATGGGTTACATCCCAGCAAATGGGGCAGCCAAATGCTTTCGGCCAACATTCACCATACTGTGTTGTGCTTCTCACCGGACTGACTGTTTACTTCCTGCACACGCTGGCCAGAACTTTCTTCTTTCATTGTGGTATAATGTCAGCCTGCGGTCTCCCACAAGAGCTCCCCCAATGTCCAACCACCATCTCATTACCTTCGCCAGCGACTTCGCTGACGAAGGTAATGTTTTGATCCCCGTGTATTTATTACCTTCGCCAGCGACTTCGCTGACGAAGGTAATGTTTTGATCGCCGTGTATTTATTTGTTTGTGTGTCTGTCTGTCTGTGTGTATGTATGTGTATCGAATAACTCAAAAAGTACCAAACGGAATTTCATAAAATTTGGTGGGTTGATTTGGCATGACCTGAGGATCAATCGATTAGATTTTGGGAGTGATCGGGTCAAAGGTCAAGGTCAAGGCCACGAAAAGGTCAAAACCGACTTTCGGCCATATCTCGGTCAATTTTTATCCGATCGGCATGAAACCAACACCAAAATGTGCAGAATTATATACCCGATCCTATGATGTGAAACACGGTACAATGGGGTCAATACCCTTCTTAGCGGTTGGGGGTCAAAGGTCAGGGGGGTCATTACCTTTCGAACTTAAAGGCGTATTGATGTAAAAAAAAATAAATCGTACTCTTGTCATTCATCGATCATTTAAAAAAATAAAAATTGGTCCTCAGAGTTATGTGGCGAGGGATTCAGTGGCGTCGGCGAAGGTATGCGCTCTACCGAGTGCCCGTTCAAGTTACCTTCGCCAGCGACTTCGCTGACGAAGGTAATGTTTTGATCCCCGTGTATTTATTTGTTTGTGTGTCTGTCTGTATGTGTATCGAATAACTCAAAAAGTACCAAACGGAATTTCATAAAATTTGGTGGGTTGATTTGGCATGACCTGAGGATCAATCGATTTGATTTTGGGAGTGATCGGGTCAAAGGTCAAGGTCAAGGCCACGAAAAGGTCAAAACCGACTTTTGGCCATATCTCGGTCAATTTTTATCCGATCGGCATGAAACCAACGCCAGTGGCAAGGGATTCAGTGGCGTCGGCGAAGGTATGCGCTCTACCGAGTGCCCGTTCTAGTTAAACCTGGTGTCTGTTTTTGTACTGTAATACGTGGGAGTCTGAGTCAAAATAGCCCATGTAGAATTCCAAAATTTCTTCAGATTGTTTTCTTTAATCATTAATATTTGTTATTTTAATAATTAATTAAAATGCCATATTTTTGGTTATTTTAGTAATTTTATGAGACTTGTTACTAAATTTGCAGGTTTCCTATTGAATCAAATGGTTATCTTGCGGGAAGGATCATTAGGACAAAATGTCTGAATAATCCATCCTCGCTATTCTACTTATCGTAAAGGCAGATTCCCCGACGCATTTTAGTGCCTCGTGGGAGGAACTTTGATATGTTTATTAACGGATGGGTTACATCCCAGCAAATGGGGCAGCCAAATGCTTTCGGCCAACATTCACCATACTGTGTTGTGCTTCTCACCGGACTGACTGTTTACTTCCTGCACACGCTGGCCGGAACTTTCTTCTTTCATTGTGGTATAATGTCAGCCTGCGGTCTCCCACAAGAGCTCCCCCAATGTCCAACCACCATCTCATTACCTTCGCCAGCGACTTCGCTGACGAAGGTAATGTTTTGATCCCCGTGTATTTATTACCTTCGCCAGCGACTTCGCTGACGAAGGTAATGTTTTGATCGCCGTGTATTTATTTGTTTGTGTGTCTGTCTGTCCGTGTGTATGTATGTGTATCGAATAACTCAAAAAGTACCAAACGGAATTTCATAAAATTTGGTGGGTTGATTTGGCATGACCTGAGGATCAATCGATTAGATTTTGGGAGTGATCGGGTCAAAGGTCAAGGTCAAGGCCACGAAAAGGTCGAAACCGACTTTCGGCCATATCTCGGTCAATTTTTATCCGATCGGCATGAAACCAACGCCAGTGGCGAGGGATTCAGTGGCGTCGGCGAAGGTATGCGCTCTACCGAGTGCCCGTTCTAGTTTGTTTGTGTGTCTGTCTGTGTGTATGTATGTGTATCGAATAACTCAAAAAGTACCAATCGGAATTTAATAAAATTTGGTGCGTTGATTTGGCATGACCTGAGGATCAATCGATTAGATTTTGGGAGTGATCGGGTCAAAGGTCAAGGTCAAGGCCACGAAAAGGTCAAAACCGACTTTCGGCCATATCTCGGTCAATTTTTATCCGATCGGCATGAAACCAACGCCAGTGGCGAGGGATTCAGTGGCGTCGGCGAAGGTATGCGCTCTACCGAGTGCCCGTTCTAGTTTATTTATAAATTTATTTAACTTTATTTTCAAGTTTGTTTTCCTTTATTCTGCAGTTGTTGTATGTAAGTGTGTGAATCTTATTATGCACTGTCTGTTACCCACTTTGTATTTGTT
The DNA here is from genome assembly GCA_029721435.1 of Gymnothorax reevesii. NCBI lineage: Eukaryota > Metazoa > Chordata > Actinopteri > Anguilliformes > Muraenidae > Gymnothorax > Gymnothorax reevesii. The sequence continues at coordinate 61,623,404 of CM056576.1, forward strand.
TTATTGTATTCAGGGGTCCCCTGAAAAAGAGACTTGGTCTCAGTGGGACTTCCCTGTAATAAACTATTCTAAATAATTATTAACTAATTTTCTTAATATAATAAATCATATTAATTACATGGGATAGCCATATAAATGCCCTTTTTAAGCTGCTGCACCAACACAGTTTAAGGACGTCAAAAAGCGAGATTTTGAGTGCGCATGCACAAATCCTATTTATAAGGTGGGGAATTATAAGTTATTTCACTTTCCTCATGGTAAAAGGCAGTTTACAGCGTGGATTTAGACTATAAACAGGAATAATTTTTTTTCGGGAACATTCTAGGGTGTGCAGCGTACATTTTGTTTGTGGATGAGGAGATGAAGAATTCTGAATTGAACCTACTCCAAATATCGATTGATGTTTGGGTACCCAGAGAAACATTAGGATATGAAAACATGTCAAGCGTAGGCCTACGTCCAGTTCAGGAACTTTAGTTTCAAGTGCTGTGATTCGTGACAGTTGCATGCCGTTAAAGGGGTATTATTATGCTGATCCTTCTTTTAATCCATATAGGTAATGTTATAATGTTGGATGTCCATACTCAGCCTCTGTAAAGTTTCTTAACATAAGATACAGGGATTTTGCCGTAATCCAAGAACATGATTTTGTGAAAGTCATTTTTACTCTGAACAGCCCCTTTCGAGAGCTTCACGAGATCTGGGCAAAACCTGACGTCAGGTTGTGCCATCCAATTAGTACAGACCTAGCCAAAGCCAATCACGGTGCTGGACCCGCCCACCTCGGAAACTATTCCAGCGGACATGAACAACCGCGACTCATACTTTGCCTTAGTAGCATGTACACTCCCAGAAATACAAAAGAAGAACCATAGATCATTAGAGGTGCAGTTTTGTCATTATCTCTCCCAAAGTTGCTCGTCTGTTTACTTTTGGATGCGAAGATAAGCACCAATTTCTCTCCCAAAAGATGATGCCTCCAGAAATCAGTGGGTAGCTTTTTTGTTTGCTGGCGGCGAACAGCCACGGCCAAAGGGAATGTTAGCTTTTTGTCCTTAGCATTTCACCAAGGACAGCTTTGTCAATAAAGGATAATTTGACACAGGATAAGCGTTTCGGCTGCCTCTCAAACCTGAAGCAGTTGCATCGATCAAGCACTTGGAGCCACACGCTGTAAGTAACGATATAACTGCAAATAATGTAAGTGAAGCTAATGAGTTATGGGAGGCTAGCAGGACCACTAACGATAGTTAGCGCTAACAACTGGCCTCAAACGCTGGCTTGTAAAATATCTGAAGATAAAGCCTGTATTGGTCCCAACTGTCCGCGCCTCACAAGCTATGTTTCTATCCACTTGTCAATTGAATTATCTGAAGTTCTCCAAAAATATTCATTCGAATAAAGCTGTTGGAAATATGTTTCCATCTAACGGCATTAAAGTGAATAAAAAGTAGTGCGTAATGACGCCACATGCTGTTATGCAATCAAATTGGTGTATCGAGTACATTTCTTACATTTGAAGCTGTTTCCATTCATTTTCGCACTGAATCGCAGAACCCTCAAGTGAACAAAAGTAGTTTGTTAGCCAACTAATTTTGGTTAGCCATAATGGAAAGCATTTACCAACAAATAATGATAATTGTACAAGTTGTAATAGTGTTTAGGTGCCAGCTATTAGCAGCATAGCAGACCATTATCAGAAGGAAACGATGGCATCAAAACATCGTCAAGATGCAGTAGCAGATTTATTTGGCGAATAACATTTCGATCAGCATTTATAGCATAAGTCTTTTACCGATCAAGAGAAAATCCGATGAGATGGACTGTACAAACTATGACCCAAATGTCTTGAAATCAAGTTTAATTTGACCTCTAATTTCACCTTCTCCGTGAGGCATTTTTAATTCGATATTACTTAATTTGGATAAGAACGTGTGGATGGAAACATGGCTACAGATGCGGAAGCATTTGCTTCACAGCATAAGCCTACCCAACTGATGGCCTGTTGAATGTGGCTGTAGCACTGCGGCTAACGTAGCCAAGTTACTGTTGCTAATATTTGTGTCCTAAATATGCAAGAGTAATATCAGTGGAAATTCAACAGAAGGTTTGTGTGATCATAAACCTCGATTGAAGCAAACTTTCTATACTTGTTTGTAATTTGGATGCTTAGTACAACTGCCCCCCCAGGTAACGTAATTTACTGTCTGTAAAACCTGTACTGCAGGGTAATGTTGTCTCTAGTTGTTATGACCACTTGGTAATCAGCTACTGCATGTTAGTTTGCGTGCTGTGCAAATTGAAATGCTCGTGGTAACTTATAGGCAGTAATTATGATCGGTATGCTTGTGTTACTTCGATAAGCATCAATGTGGCAGTTCCATCGTAATGTTGCTTGATTGTAGCCACTACAGGTGAAGCTAACCGGAGATGTGATGTATGTGTCTGCAGTTAGACCAGACGTAGGTTTTGCAGAGCTTGGGAGGCGTTTTCGGGTGCTGGTGAAATGATCGCTTTTCTTATCTCATAGACTGTATAATAAGATGGACGCAGCAAAAAGAAAAAAAAAGAAGCCCATGAGGAAGAACAGTAAAATGGCATTCTATTTAATGGCCTGCAGATGACGACGTCGGTGGTTGCAGAAAGAAGTTCAATGCTATAGAAGTCTATGAGAAAATGACAATTCTTTCCCACCTGATTTATCATTTAAATAATAATTTTTCAGAATATCTTATGGTAGCTTTAGCAAGTTTCAAGTCTCCTTCGAGATATCGTGATGTTCATTTCTGTAAATTATGGTCCTAAGTAGACTAGAATGAAGGATAAAGCCAGAATATGCTTTAGAGGCATGGCTGTCTTCTGGTTCTCGTCTGATATGGTCAGACCCACCTCTCACGTCCCTCCCCAGTTCTCGATTCTCGCTCTCGTCCAACAGAAATTACATCCGGTTTCAAAATGACAACATGGTGCAATTCAAATAGCCAAAAACAAGACTTCCTTTATGGCCTGTTGAAACCAATAGGTGACATCACGGTTGCTTCGTCCATCTTTTGAAACAGTCTATGACTTATCCATGACCAGGGTCAGCCTGATACTTCTCCAATACCTGGGCAAGCTCTCTGATGCTACCGGTGAAAGCAATAGGGAAGTGCACAGGCTATAATGTGTCAGGTATAACAACAATTTCTCTGCATTGCCATCGATTGAATATTAAATTCTTTCCTGTAAAAGTTATCGATTTGCTAGCTCCACATAAGCAAAGGTTCATGCAAATGGAACTTACGGTCTGTAAAACCTGTATTATGCTCATAAAATAACCGGAGCTCTATCTAGCTCTCGCGCACTATCCATAACGCACCCATTTTCCGCTAGAAAACACTGGTCATTCCGACGCAATAAGTAAACCGTTACCACGGGCAATTTCCGAAAAGGTCATTTAGCCTGGAGATTTCACCACTCCATCATATACTAGCGCAGAAGCTGTCCGTTACTCCACACTTACGACACACCACAGTTATGCACTCGAACCAGCGGGTCCTAATACACACCGAAGCTGTCCATAAGCTGTTGGTCCACTTTTAGCTGCTCCTCACTGTCCATGTTTCCCTCTAAACTTCCCACCGGATTTCTACGGTCTCCGGTCTACACCTTGGTATGTCGACCCGTTCTACAAATGTGTCTGTATGTAGTGGATTTTAGCTTTGCCTGCATCCTAGCTATAGAGGAGAAAAACTGCTGTACTCAACACTGTTGCCGAAGCAAACTGTAGCCGATAGCAAATTCAAGCTTGAGCTGCCAGATTTTCGCACTGCATCCTCCACTTTTGCAGCTGCGTTTATTAGAACGAGTTCATTTCAATAGATCTATTTTGAAGTAAAGCGTTTGATGTCAGAATTTCCCTGCCGATTCCCTCTCAGATGGCAGCCGTGTGTCAAGTTTCACTCTGGGGACCCGGAAAACTGCGTTCTGCAGCCTCATCCTGCCCAAATCTGCCCTCCACAGAGCTGGCCAGTCAGAAGAAAGTGGGCACACGGGGAGGGGGGGCCATAGCGGAAGAGCCACCCAATGAGGCATTTCAGGCAGAGACTACAATTAACTACAAATGGGGTTTTTTGAGGATGGAAGTGTGAGCTAAATAAGGACCCTGTTTTGGACTTTGAACGATCAGGATTACTCTAGGGGAGTCCAAGATCAAAGTGTAACCTTGTAAATATAGCAAAATAGTTCCCTTTTAACGGCGCCTGTCATGTCACTGCTGACATACTGAGTTGCTAGGGCAGGCGCAACATATGCATTCACGATATTAAATATTAACATCAAATTCTAAACCCCCTTTCTCACTGATAAATCTCCACTAAAATATAATGGGGCCCCCTTTTAAAATCGTTCTGGCAAATGAAAAGCCGGAAAAAGTGGAGGCTGGAAATTATTTTGCCCCTGACAATATAGCTAGACTATAAGCTCTATTAGTTTTCTTCTACAAACTGAAATCATTGACTTCTTCAGCGCAACAGAGACTTGAAAGACTACATCGGTGAGATACTGGCAAGTCCTTGACATTGTTATATTCAGCACAGATGAAAATCCGAAATCAAATGTGCAGCATTCAGTCAAACAGTAATGATATGGCTTTGCATTTTACATGTACCTGCGCACTTATCCATGTTATGAGGCGATTAGGATCATGTGTGCTTGCCGGTTGTTTTGAACAATGCAAATTAGTCACAAGAACACTGTAGCCATTTATCTGACTTAAGGTGTGGGACCCAATCATGGTGGTATTAATGACATTATTTCATGTCCCCAAAACTAACTGGCAAGCAAATGCCACATTGTTGGCTATATATTGCAGGCAGCTAATTATGATATTGAAATCGCAAGGAAACCAGTTGTGTAGCCAGAGGGTGGGACCAGACACGTCACTTTATGACAATAATTAGTCCTGGCTAGTTCTCAATCATTTTCCTTTATTGACGCATTTTTCCAATTATCGTAATTTGCAACTGAAGACACAGTTTTTCTCCATTTGCGATCTACCTGGGATTAAATCATTGGCAAAATTCAGTACAGTTGCGGAACAAGAACAGAGAATTGGGTTTCCATTTAAAATAATTATTATTCTGACCTGTTCTCAGTCATTTTTATAAAAGAAGGTTCACTCCGAGAGCAGTTAACAGGTGCTGCTGGTTCTCCCTGATTAGGTAAGACGACAATCATTCATCTGGACGCGTATTTGCTGTAGGCTATTTCAATCAGCCTTATTCAAAATAGCATAGGCTACCTGTCGACTCTCAACAAATAGCTGGAGCCGCATGCTTTTTATGCCGCATGCAGTAGCTGCAGCCTACTGATCCGCAGAGTGCCACTTTTTTTTTTAATCAACCCACACAATACTGAGAGTGAAAGTCCGCATTTCATTGGAACATGGGCCAGTTAAAGCAACGCGAAGCATAAGCCTATTAATAAGTAAATTATTTTGCTTTACTTTATTTAGCCCATGATTTCATCGTTGTAAGATTGCATATGGAGCAGAGGTGGACATTCCAGGGGTCAGAAAGTAAAAGTCCCACCATGTTTTACTTCCACCCATCAACTCAACCAGCTGATTTTCCTGACTAGTCCATCACCTTGTCTGAAGGGCTGTTTTATTTTGCAAATCCAGGAGGTTGGAACTAAATACTGGGGAGGACTTTTACTTTCTGAACCTGGATTGTCCTGATATGGAGAGAAAACGTGTCTTCAGTTGCCAATTACGATAATTGGAAAACTCGTCAATAATGGAAAATGATCGAGAACTAGCCAGGACTAATTGCTATCATAAAGGCACGTGTATGGAGTTAAATTACTGCCAAAACCGTATACAAACCGAATATGTTTTACAAATGCACAACGATTCACAAACAAATACAATGTGATTTGCAAATATAAAAATGATTCAAGTGCAAACAAGGTGTGGTTTGCAAATATAAAAACGATTTGCAAACAAATACAGCGTGGTTTGCAAATATAAAAACGATTCACGTACAAACAAGGTGTGATTTGCAAATATAAAAAACGATTTGCAAACAAATACAGTGTGGTTTGCAAATACAAAACACCATTAACAAACGAATGTATTCAGTTTTACAAATACAAAACGTACCGATTACAAGTATACGACGAGAACCATTTCCTACAAGTACAAATCACTTTTGGCAGTTTTCTACCGCTGACATGGCGTAAAGGATTTTCTCACAAATGTCCTCACTGTTATTGCCCCTGTTAAACAGCAGGTGGGGCTATGACTCAATATCCTAGATCTCTACACCGTGAAGTTGAACAGAATAGAGAACGGCCGCTAGCAACCTTGGACATGAGGATGATGGCTGAGGCTAAATAAAAACGCAGTGTCTACGTGTTCGAAATAACTCCGTGTCCGACAGTGGGATGGTGTCAATATAACTTTGTGTCCGACAGTCGATTATTGTTTTTAATCTCTTAAAGTCTACTGAATCTTTTAGATAGCCTATTAAACGTGAATGTTTGATTAGATGGCTCAGCTCTTCAAGATGGGTACCGAGAATTTCAATCAATGTTTCTATTAAAGCTCTGCTCAATAAAGTGTTCTGGGCCCGTATTCACAAAGCATCTTATCTTAGCGCTAGGAGTACTACTCCTAAGACGCGCTAAAACATTTTTTGTAGGAGTAAAATCTTAAAAGTAATTCACAAAGCCGCTGAGAGCAACTTTTAGCCATCCGAGACACCGGGGGTAACGCTGCAACGATCTGTAGGCTGATATTATCCCACGCATACCGCTTGGATTTGCTGTTCACCCCTGAGGCAATTTTCCCTTTGATTAGGCTACATGCTTTCGCTCCAGCACCAACTGGCCCAGCAGCAGTAACTGGTCTTGGCTCCAGCTGGGCTTTCGCGTCATTTTTGAACTTACATCCTTGACAGTTTAGGGCCAACAAACTTGAACGGCTCGACATTTAAATGATCGCAACAAATTCTCATTCTCATCGGGTAACAAGTAGCTATTGGGGCAAGTGAGGCGTTTCATTAATAACTCGTTTAATGCTATTAATGTTTTTACAATTATCTCTTTCCTATGTACGTTTATTTGCCTAGAGCGTGATATGCGGGGACCGTGCATTGCAATTTTCAAAAGTGCTCAATATGTTATTATCTTAAGCCGAATCTAAAAAAGTCGATACATTGTGTTTTATCAACAGCTTGCTTTAAAGTAGCCAGGTTTTGGATTCAAAATCCCCATCCAGGAAGAGGTTTATTTAAATGTCAGTGTTAAGGTTAAGGTTAGGCTTAAGGTTAGGGCAGTGTTTAAATGGGGATCATCGAACCTCTCTACTTTGAAATGCATTGGAAAACTGCCGTACCCGTAACAACTGCCATTATTTTATGGGACAAACCAGCCCCTTGGACTATTTTCTCATTTATTCCTCCATGGGTTGTATTTTGGATATTTTTTTCAATGGGCTGCCCTGCCACCAAACAACCAATCACCGTGCTCATTGTCCCAAGACTCGTGCATGAGAATTGACGTCAGCCATAGCAACGGAGATTACTCCCGCCTATCTCAGAGCTACTCCTATTCTAGGAGTTACCAGTTTTCTTAACTAAAAGTTGCTCTCAGCGGATTTGTGAATTTTAAGATTTTACTCCAACATAAATGTTTTAGCGCGACTTAGGAGTACTCCTAGCGCTAAGATAAGATGCTTTGTGAATACGGGCCCAGATTTATAACGAAATGGAAAATAAAAATATATCACTAACAATCAGAACACTTTATTGAGCAGAGCTTAAACAGAAATATTGATTGAAATTCTCGGTACCCATCTTGAAGAGCTGAGCCATCTAATCAAACATTCACGTTTAATAGGCTATCTAAAAGATTCAGTAGACTTCAAGAGATTAAAAACAATAATCGACTGTCGGACACGGAGTTATATTGACACCATCCCACTGTCGGACACGGAGTTATTTCGAACACGTAGACACTGCGTTTTTATTTAGCCTCAGCCATCATCCTCATGTCCACGGTTGCTAGCGGCCGTGCTCTATTCTGTTCAACTTCACGGTGTAGAGATCTAGGATATTGAGTCATAGCCCCACCTGCTGTTTAACAGGGACAATAACAGTGAGGACATTTGTGAGAAAATCCTTTACTCCATGTCAGCGGTAGAAAACTGCCAAAAGTGATTTGTACTTGTAGGAAATGGTTCTCGTCGTATACTTACCGGTACGTTTTGTATTTGTAAAACTGAATACATTCGTCTGTTAATGGTGTTTTGTATTTGCAAACCACACTGTATTTGTTTGCAAATCGTTTTTCATATTTGCAAATCACACCTTGTTTGCACGTGAATCATTTTTATATTTGCAAATCACATTGTATTTGTTTGTGAATCGTTGTGCATTTGTAAAGCATGTTCGGTTTGTATACTAGGTTTTGGCAGTAATTTAACTCCATACACGTGTCTTTGCCCACCCTCTGGCTAGATCACTGCTTATAATATCAACTAGTACCTTTACTATATTTCTCTGATCAGATCGCTCTTTCCTTGCTTGGGTCGGTGTGAGATCCTTTTGTTTGTAGGGAAACAGAGCGAAGCAAACTTTATTTGGGTCAACGAAGTCTGGCCAGCCCTGGCAAAATGAGTACTGCAGACTCTAGTATGATCATTCGGGACAAAGTCCTTCTGATTTATAGCTCGAATCCACGGCTGTCATTGTCTCTTGCCACGGGGAACACAAAAAAAACCTTACGTCCCCATCCTGATACTGGTTGATGCACCCCTCTAGGCAACAAATAGCCACTATATTTCCTTTTGCCCCACATCTGCTATATTGGGCAGGACTTCTGGCCCTCAACTGGTCTATAGGCCCCTGGTGAGGTCAGCCAATTAGCTAACAACTGTATATTCTACTTAATAACTAACAGCTTACAAAATTTTGTTGCCAGCGGCAATTTAAATTAACGGCCAAGTTAGCACATAATCTGACCTTTCCACTATTCTTTTTTTTTTTTTTTTGCCACTATTCACTTTCTGGCACCGTTAGCCTTTGTTAGGATGCGCAACAGGTTAACAGATTATCTAACATGCAAGTACTTGCAGCACGTCCGAAACTGAGTGCATCTCAGATCAGTCATGTGAGTTAATGTTTGCTACGTCAGAACTTATTCGGCAAAGGTATTTCCATCTCCCATTTAGTACAATACAATGGCAAAAACCACGTTAAGGGACTGTGAAAGCTTTTTTGCAAAAGTTTTTTTTTTTAATTTTGCCATTTTCATCAGCCTTCTCTAAAGTGATACCTTGAAATGTTCATTCGCCATGTGCCACACTAGGACGACAAATGCTTATGTTACCTTCAATTCCTGAAGGTGACTTACCTCCATCAGAGTTTTAAAAGGCCTTTTCCTGTCCAGACTGAACATATTGCCCACCAGTGGAAGTGGCATTGGTCCCGGTGGGAAATTCTTTGAGGTTTTTTTGTGATGAAGAATGCAAATAAGGACAATAATAACCAGAATAATGAACAGCGTGGATGTTCCATCCAGAGAAAATTTGTGAATCAAGGCCATTTTTTGTGAGCTTATTCACCTGCAATGGAAAATATCAGAAAATTAAACAAAGTGCAAGATGACATTTTCCATACATTATTATTTTCATTAATCACACTTTTGGCTGGAAGCCTTTTGAGAGCAGCGCATCGCGGGCTTTTCACAGCTGGGACAGGGGAAGGATACCGTCAGTTTGGGTCTGCATTGTTTGTTGCTCAAGCGCCTCCTGTTGGCCAGCAGGGCATTTGTCAGTGAAATTATAAGCAAGCACATTTTTGTGTTTCCTCCTCCCTCGTTCTGAGCTTGTAAGGATTCAAGCTATGAGTGAAAAGATGCAGCGGTGAGTGGTGCATCTCAGAGGAGACCCTTGAACTGTCTGGACTCTCTCGAGATGGCAGCGAAAGTCACACACGACTGTCTGCTTGTCGGCAGCCACACAATTACTCAGTCTGCTCCAGCTGTGTTGCTGAAGCTAAGCTGGTGTGGGATTGGTCAGTACTTGCATGTCAGAACACCTGGGAAAATTAAATTGCTGCTAGACGTGGTGTTGGTGGTCCAGTAGGTGGCAATCTTCCATCTGCTGATATAATTCCCAATCTGGCTCTTCCAATTTGTCACCGTACCATCCCCTGATTTAATTTGTGATGCAATTTGGCCTCTCCCTCTCCACCTCAGCTAATGTGTAGTGGGAGTTCTGGTGCAAAATGGGTGCTACACATTGGTTGTGGTGAAATGAGATTTCCTGTTATGACTGCAAAGCACTTGGAGTATGAGAAGGCTGAATATGAATGTTCTGTTTAATCATTCATTGTATGTAGTTTGCTTATGACATTCCAGATTTGGGTAGGATCGGAGATGCCAGTCAATTTTTTTTAATGAAAATGAGAAAAACTACTCTTGTCAGAGTAAAAAAAAAATGTATAACCCAATTAAAAGACACAAAAATAAATGCTACACTTTCTTTGCTTATGAAAAAAAAAATTAGCGGGAACAGCATTGTAAAGAATACTGTATAGTTAGATCGTAATTGAATGGGCAAATACAGCAGCTGTCAAAAGTTTGGACACATTTCGCAAATGTCACAGCACTCTGTTTTTAGAAGAATTTAAATGCCTTAGCTTCTCTTCATAATCTCAAATGGAATCTTGTTAGAGGTAATCAGTCAGAATAATTTATTTGTTTGAATAGTGAGCATAATTTTGGAATCCTCAAGGAAGCCATATTTTGCAAAGTAAACAGACAAATACAGTCCTTCCATTTTCCAACAGCTGAATTAAAGTCAAGCTGTTTTAGGACTTGTTGGGCAAAAAGGTCAATGAAAAGCAAACCACAAGTGCAGCACATCTTTGGGAAGTTAGACAGCCATGCAGCTGCAAACTCATTGAAGTCATATGACAGTGCTCGCGGGGGGATGCAAGTTATACGCAGCAAATATGACAACAAACTCTGGTTAGTTTGATGGATTTAAGAATTGTGTCTTTTTTTTTGAAAAACAAAGGGTGCTTCTTTCTTTATTTAACGTATTGTAAGGAAAATGTGGGTGTGTCCAAACTTTTGACAGGTACTGTAGGTTACAACAATAATGAATTGAGGATCTTGAAACGTTAACAGTGCAATGCTTACAGTTCTGCTTTGATGTGCAGTGAACAGTTTAACCTGGGGAATTTCTCCCCTCTTAGTTATAACTGGCAATATTACCATGACATGTAGCCTGTTTGATCGCCCTAAGCATTTAGATATTTTGGCTAAAATAAATAAATTGCCATGAAATAAATCAGTGAACATTGCACCATAGATGTTTTTATGTATATTTTCAATGGCACAAATTTCCCTGGTCTCAGAACTGATTTGCTTGCAAACAAGCTCATTATGCAATGGAAAAGACTCTCAATAATCTACTGCCCAAGAGCACCTTCTTTACAACTCAGTGATTTTATTCATGACGCAGATTATCTTATTCCTTGAAAACAAGCTTCATGGTGACCAAAATTCTGAACAGGTAATCCTTTCATTCTGTTGACTGAGATTAGGCAAAGAGAGATAACTGCCCTACATGAACTGAAATCTATTTCACAGACTGAGTGTTAACCAAGGCTAACTGCTAATAGAAAGCAGAGAACACAGGCATAAATCAGTTGTTGCTCTAAAAGCCATTTTAAAAATTCTAATATCCTCAAAAACTAAGAAAGTCATACACTTACAAGAATCGAATGCTTCCTCCTGCGCCCGATGTATTTTAGCATCCACCTGGTGCACTTGCAGTTTTGAACTGTCTCTCACATTCAGTATTTGGAAGTGAAATGGTAAGGTGAAAAACTGGTGGCTCAAAGCCTGTCTTTGGCGTGGCTTCTGCAGCCTTGGGCATTTTTTTTTTAAAATTTAGCTTTCATTTAAGCAGGTTAATCACATTAGGCTCACAGATGTCTTTGACAATGGAGAAATGGGAAAAAATAGCAACGTAGAGGTTCAACTATAAAATTGACATAAAAGCAGATAAATTTTAATAACATTACATTGATTAAATAAAACATTTGCACAAAGACGATTTGGACTCAACAGATTTCACCATAGTTATAGATTTATTCAGGGTTACTGTCTTAAAGTGTTATATCAACCTATTTATTATTCTATGCTGGCATAAGTAAAAACCTGAAAGCTTTTTTGCCCAGTTTTGTTTGGACTTCGGGCACAACTTATTGTGAAATTTCCCAAGAACAGATAATTACTATGTTTAAAGTTTAACAAGAGAGTAAAAGGACATTTAGATAAAAATACATTTGCAAAAAAGGACAAATCAGTCAGTTAGCCGTTATGCACCTAAAGCAGGTCAATTCACTTTTGAGTACAATACACCACAAGGAGTTAGAGACCCACAGTTTGTAATGAATCTCAGAGCTCCATGATACATTCTGTCAAACATCTAAAGACCTGCTCAGAGGTATCCATAAACAGCACTTCTCCATAATCAACCACGGGTAAAAGGGACACTGCACCAGTTTCCATTTCACGCCAAAAGAAAAGCAAGACTTGTATTTCTACAAAATATTAGTTAAAGCTTCAGTTTTTTGGAACATACTGGTAAAAAGTGGTCATAAATGTAAAACTCTAGATGTTTAAATGTAAATACCAACTTAATTGGTGACCATTTCTGAAAAAAATCTTCTCAACAAATTCTGCAATCTTAATGTTTACTTGAGGCAGTAAAAAAAACATACCTTTTGTTTTATCTGTAATTAGGACAAGTTGCATTTGACTAAGCTACTCTTGAACAGGGCTGGATCAAGATCCTAGAAGGCCCCGTGCCATGTCTATTGGAGGCCCCTTCAGCCCCCACCCTGGCCTCACGGCCCAACGGCCACCGGCAGCCCACCCTACCCCTTACACACCAACATACTTACTCATAATGAGGGCTGGACTGAGACAAAAAAATTAGCCCAGGCATTGTGGGCCAAGCAGCCCACCACTAGCTATCGCCTCTCTTCCCTCCTTTTCTTTTTGGCTTGCCATTTGGAAGCACCACTACTCCGATGTTTGTAGTCCATATTTCAGATTTAAATATGGCATTTTATCTGAATATATTTACATTGTTAATGTAAATGATACACCAATACTTATAAAGCCCTTCCAGTGCTATTTTTAGAAAATACAATTGAGTATTAGAATTGTATAGTCTACCAAGGCAGCTATGAGTTAATCATGCAAAAGAAGCACACAAAAGAAAACAGCCCTATCCTTGTAAAAGGCTGTCAGAAAATAGGCCTTAGAAGGGACTGGTGAAATAGCCTTTAAAAAGTCTGTTGGTTCAGAAAAAGATTTTATGAAAACAAAGTCTTCGAATATCTTGCCTAGGTGTAAGCTACAAACAAAGGTCTTATATACCTGACTGGCAAAGAGAAAATTATGCAGCTTGAAATGTAAAAGATAACTTTTTTTTCAATTGGCTGAACAACCAACAAAGTTTTCTGATTAGTCAGTGAAATCCTTTGGTGGGCTGGCCACAATTGATGGGGAGGGGCGAATAAAACCTTTTTTGAAAAGTGTTTACAATAACCAGGTTTTCATTAAAATGTCTTGCAAAGTTTATTTGAATTTTAAAACATTTAGAAGAAAATGTACATTTGTTTCCATCCACTGCTGTTAAGCCAGAGTAAGTTCACCAAGGTAAGCATATATTTGATTAGCAGCTTATTTGTCAGTTGGCTAGCTGACTAATTCAACCCACTGGAGCTATCGACCCATTTATCTTATTGCCAGCCTCTTTAACACAGACAACTAAAAAAAAATCCCAACGGCTGAGGACTGTCTGGATGGTCTGAGGAGTTTGTAATGCTGGCAGTTAATGGGTATAGTAACAGTTAAGCTGGGCACACTGCGTGATTTTAGCATTCTTCTTTTTAAGCCTCATGTCTAACTTTATGAGCAAGTAGCACACACTGTTACACTAAAAGATCATTTATGTTTTCACACAGAACATGTGAAATAAATATGTTAGACCATCCAAACCCAGAACTTACAAAGAAGAAGGCATTTACTTGTAAGTATTACACAATGATAACCAATGAGAGAAATGTGCTGCCTTTATGAAATGTGTTGTTTCACATGCCAAAGCATATTATAAAATGAGACATTGGCTTATGCAGACACACAGCCACAATGTAAGACTTGAACATTATGGTTTATCCATTTTGAAATGAGGACTGGAGGAAACAAGTTTGCTAAACTATATTGCAGCTGGATAAACATACCTATAGCTAAGCAAGTTCCCATCAAAATAAGATTTCAAAGTAAAATTGTTTTGGGTGAAATTCACTCGCCATTTCGCATTTGCATACAGCAAATGGCTCATGTTTTACCTTCCATCCTTCATGTGCTAGGTGCCCAGACGCACCCAGGGTTCCTAGTGGTCTGTTCACTCTTCAAATGTCAAGCGGCCCTCAGGGTCCTAACTCTTGGGAGGTCTCCATTAAAAGTAGTTCTGGAACCTTTTTAAGATTAGAATTTTTTTTTTTTTGGGGGGGGGGGATTTCCCTTCATTTGATAGTATTCAGTGGAGAGAGACCGGAAAGGTGGAATAAGAGTGGGGATGACATGCGACAAATGGCCCGAGCCAGCATCAAACCCAGGCCGCTGCGGGAAGGACTTTGCTTTATGTGGTGCGCGCACTTAAGCCGATGTGCCACTGGAGTGCCCCATTCTGGGACCTTTTTAATAGGAACTGGGTCATTTTGCATGTCTATACTAGTAGGAACGGCTCTGTTCCCCCACTGTGCGCGATGGAAACCCCCCAACTGTAAGGGCCTTTAGGACCCTAGGGGCCCAGGGGCCTGACATTACCAGGACTGCGGATTGGGGCCTCCACACAGCAAATTTTGGCCTTTGGAATAAACTCTCTGAGTTAAATTCAACTCTATATGAGTGTACATGTGAGACCATCAAATAAACTATAGAGCAGAGTTAAAATAACACATTTTTGGGAGTTGATCTCTTATCCATTTTCAGGAGTTAAAACTGAACACTGTGGGAGATTAAAAAAAAAACAAACTAATCTTTGGTAGAGTAAAATACCACTCTCATCTTGAGTTACTTGTAATGTTGACTTTTTACATCAGGTAAGAGTTAACACTTAAGTGTCTTTTATTTAACACTAAGGGAGTCAATATTTCAAAACTAAAGATTGTTGGTGAAATTTCTGCAAAAAAAGGGAAAAAAATGCCTTATTGATCACTAAAATGTTTTTATTTAACAAATCTATAGTGTGTTTTGCAATCCAAGCTGCATGTATACAGAGCAAGTTATATTTTGTATAAAGTGCTTTCTTTCCTAACATTGTAACCATGTTACAGCAAACATCCACTGTAGGAGAAACTGCTACAAACGGTTATAAAGTGCTTTCTTCTCTAACAGCCTAAACTTGTTACAGCAAACTGCTATAATGGCAGCTAAATAATTGGAAAAATTGTGTTTTATATGGAAATAACACTTGAAAACAAATTTTTTTGGATGTTTCACCAAAACAGTAAAAATGTCAATACATCACCAACTCATCTCCCTGTATTGCATAAACTGTTCAGGGGAAAATGTATAAAGTCCAAACATTATATAATGTTTGCTCACTGTTCAGACAGATAAGATAACAAGAAAGAACTTCTCTGTTATGCAGGGTTGTGTTAACATGAGGTAGACTGAAAACCTGTAATTGAAGTACATAATCATGTATATAAAAGCAAGATCAGTTTCCATATAGATTTAATTTAGCAAACAATGTTGACAAAATAAATTATGCACCTCGCTGACACAACTTAAAAATGTGAATCACACCCATAGGACAGTTTGGGCATCAAAAGATTTGAAATTAAATTTCTTAATTTATTCCTTTCTAAAACCAGTATTTTCCTACGGATGATTTCACTTACTTGGAAAGCATGGAAATGGTCATGGAAACAAGTTTTATGTTCAACTAAAACAAAAAAAAACTTTACCATTGTGCAAAATGGTAGAAATTATTTTGCTGAACACTGGCATGTTTTCATTAGAGGCTGTGCAAATGAAGAGTCCAACGCAATATTCAGCTCCACACTTCACCCAGTTTGTGAGGTTGACAGTGGCATGTAGATCAGTGTGAAGAAATGTAGATATATACGATAAGATATACGATAAGCTACTGCAAACTGGTGTTTCTTTGCGAGAGATGGTCAAATTCTTGAAAATCTTCACACAATGTTTGAAATATTTGTGTTTGGCCTCAAATGTCATAGTCCAGATATGAATGAGTGGTCCAATTTTTCAGATGCACCTCAGCAATGTTGTTGCCAGGTTTCAGTGAGCAGAAGAAAGTCCAGGGAGTTGTCAAGGATTAGTTCATAGAGGGCAAGGGCTTTATTGTTGAGCAATCAGGTGTTAGAAAGGGCCAAGTAGGCATGGTGAGAAGGTGGTGGGATGTGGGCAGGCTGGAGAGGTCAAAGGTTGTCCCTGTTGACAGTGTGTGTGGGCTGTGGGAAGGGGGGACGTTACAGTTGAGGGGGGGCAGTGAGTGAATTTACAGGCGATTGGACAGTGGGTTGTAAAGACTTTGTGTTTGGTGAAGATGTATGTGAAGTACAGAGAGCGCTCTAGTCCAATCCAGGTTTTCTATTTGACTTGACGGTGTGTTCAGCGTTATGTATTCCTATGGCAACGGCGCTCTGATAATGTGTTACAAGTGCGACAGAGCTGCAGGTGACCAGATGGATGGAATAGATTTTCCATGGTAAAAGTAAACAAACTTGTGGTGAGAGCTTCTGTGAATGTAGCGGGGTTGACGTAGGAGTCCAGGATGTTTGGTGACAGAGAGGCAGGATGGGATTGAGTGGCTGATGAATTCAACCAGCTGTAATGAAGAATATTTCAGCATGATGCCAGGCAGTGCGACTGAGGCAATCAGTTTAGCTGTGGTACCAGCTAGTAGTAACAAAGTCAGCCAGTTAATAGCTAATCGAGGAGGCCGCAGTCTGGTCGAGGAGCCCATGTGCATTCGGGCAGCAGCTGAGAGGTTGTCCCGGGGTGAAAATCCAGGGTTAGCCAGCCAACACCCAGAGGTTGATCCTGCTAATGTTTGATGGCAGCTAAGGAAGGAGTGTCATCGATGTTGGTGGTGTCAGCTGGAGTCAACTAGGAGAGCATGCAGAGTTGATCCAGTAGGAATGAGATGAACAAGATGAGCGGGGAATGAGATGAATGAAGAAACTAGTTTAGAAACAGAAAACCGGGACCACGTGCAAGCGGAGGAAAGCAGAATTTTATCTGGGGATTTAACACGTGGCTACGAACCTGGTTAAGGAAAGAGGGGTACTAGTTTATGGGGCACTGGAACTTTTTCTGGTACAGGGGTGACCTGTTCAAGCCTGACAGGCTGCACCTGAACCGAAGGGGTACCTTTGCACTGGGTCAGCGTATGTTGACGGTAGCACAGGATTATTTAAACTAAGGACTTGGGGAGCAGGGAGGTTAATGAGTGTTACACATAGGGAAATGAAGACTGCCATGATGGAAGCTAACAGCATTACATGCACTATTGATGGTATACTTTAAAAGCAACAAAGCGTAGCGGGGGCTTGAAGCAGCAGCCGCAAGGGAAATCAAGGGGGAAGAGCATTAGTAATAACCTGAATTGTTTTTATTTAAATGCTAAAAGCATAAAAAATAAATATCCAGAACTTAAGGCCGTTATGATTAGTGAGGGATATGACATAGTTGGGATTACGGAGACATGGCTTAGTGAAGAGGATGGAGATGAATATAATATTGAAAGTTATAAGCTCTTTAGGAAGGATAGATGTAATAGGCGGGGAGGGGCGTAGCACTCTATGTGAACGAAAACAGAAATATTCAGGAAATTCCCGAAATTGAACATTCCTTGCCCTTTGAAGATATCTGGGTCAGGCTCACTGGCAAAGACAAGACAGGTTTAAACCGAGGAGTATGCTATCAACCTCCAGCTTTGGACAATATTGTCAATAAACTGCTCTTTAAGAGGATTAGGCAAGCTTGTAGAGGAGGAGGGACTGTTATTATGGCAGACTTTAATTATCCTGGTATCGATTGGAAAATGGTGAAAGGACAGGGTAAAGCGGAGGAAAAATTTCTGGAAGTTCATTCATTCATTCATTCATTCATCTTCTACACCCGCTTATTCCTCACTAGGGTCACGGGGCGAGCTGGAGTCTATCCCAGCTGGCATTTCAGGATGTTATTAATGGAATTTTTTTGGTGCAGTACATTAATAAACCTACAAGGGAGAAGGCAATCCACCAGTCCACAGGGGAGTCTCCTCACTTCCTTATGTTTAGTCAAGACCCCCAATTGCCAGTAGACTTCCTCTTGGGTAGAGTTCCAGAACCAAGAGGAGGTAGCATTGGTGATTGGATCCAGGAATGTCAACAACGCCTAGAAGTCGCTTTCCATGGAGCTAGGGAGCGGCTGCATGCTGTCACCCAACGGAGAAAGGATCGGCATGATCAGAAAGAACTGAGCGACCCATTGCAGGAGGGACAGCTTGTACACCTCTAAGACCACTCTGTGCAAGGGCGCAATAACATTCAAGATGCTTGGAGTTCAACCGGATAAATAATTCCCAAGGCACCCCCACAAGGTGGGGTGGTGTATTCTGTTGTGCTGTTGTGTACCCCGAGGCTAAGTCGGCAAGTACATCGAACCATGTTGAAGCCAGTCCCTCGTGACCATAGCCCAGTCTCTTTAGACAGACCCTTTGTACTTGCTAATGAGGATGATGCCGGACAGTGGGTTGCAGTGACGTCTCCCATTACCCAGGTGCAATCCATTCCAGCTGACTCTGTCCCTTCCCCTGCTGGAGCTGTGGGAGTTGTGAGAAAAGGATTTACCTTTTCCTGCTTTGTTTGCTCTACCTGCTATTACTAGAGCTGTAAGAAGATCCGGGATCTGGCTCAATTAACCGGCCCTCTAATATCACTCACGAACCACGGATCTAGACGTCTATTTAACCGGCTCAGTTGAGTCCTACAGTTGGCAGAGAAATGACACATATGCGACTTGAGCACAACTAGTGGATCCAAGCAGTAGCGCAAGCATAGGCACTCAGCCACTCACTCGCTCAGTTAGCACTCGGCAGAAAAACGAAACTTAACTTCTCCGAGTCTCTGACTCAACTGCAAGGATCAAACCGACTTAACTTAACCGAGATCCGTCACAAGGATCCAACCGACTTAACTTAACCGAGATCCGTCACAAGGATCCAACCGACTTAACCGAGATCCGTCACTCGTGGTGGATCCTGTGTTTCGTTTCACTCGCGACTCGCTGCTTTCGGTTAGCTCATGGCTTCACTTGCGGCTGGCAGCTTTCGGTTAGCTCATGGCTTCACTCGCGGCTCGCTGCTCTCGGTTGGCTCATGGCTTCGACTCGCGGCTCGCTGCTCTCGGTTGGCTCATGGCTTCGACTCGCGGCTCGCTGCTCTCGGTTGGCTCATGGCCTCACTCGCGGCTCGCTGCTCTTGGTTAGCTCATGGCTTCACTCGGCTCCCTGCTTTCTGTTAGCTTGAGTATGAATCCCTGCTTGCTCGCGGTCCTGCACAAACTGTAGCAGAGGGAATACCCTGCATACCCCAATGGCGGTCTTGCACACAGACACGAGTTCGCCGTGTTGTTGACTTCTATGACTGTCGTATAAGCTTGTTGCCTATGTTGTGTCAATGAGTACTGTGATCCACCCCATATCCATTTTCACCATAAGAGAATAAAATAATAATAATAAAAATAAAATAAAATATTCTTTTGTAGTGGTTACTGGTTGCCCTGGGAGCATCACTATTTAGAACATCGGTGTTTTTTTTGCAGACGTAATACGACTGACGACCTGTCTTTTTGCTTAAGTTATTCATTTATTGACAAACAATGAAAACGTATTCCAGCGTGAAGGAAAAACAATAAACATTTCATTTTCAAGTAATGACTTCTGCATTCTGAATTGCAGACTATATTCTGCATTTGGGCCTGTTATAATGCCGAATTCCTCACAAACATTAAATCCTGTAATACAGTGGTTCCTCGTAACGAAGATTTATGCAAATTTTACATGCTGAACGCATTCTGTACAGGAGACACGACACAGAGGATATTGATTGACAATGTTATACAGTCCCGTAGCCAATTAGGGGGCATAGCACAATGCGCTGTCCCGTTATAGCAAGGGACCACTGTATAATGTAAAATAATATGATGTAATTTAATGTTATATAATAATGTTTTATTTCTAGATTTCTTTTTTTCTTGGAGGTGGGGGTTTCTGCATGTTGTGATGACTGTAATATTATTAATAATAATGATAATAATAATAACAACAACAAAAATAAGAGCCCTTTTGTAGAACTAGTAATTTGTGTGTTGATTTATTTGCATTTTAAATAAAAAATTACCAATACTCCAACCCTTAGTACACCACCTTCATTACCTGGTCATTAACATTCTGCTGAATGGGCCTACTTGCAGACTTTAGAAATATACCTAAAGGTTCATGGTAGGAGAAAATAGTAACACATAAAGGTAAGTGTGTATGCTTTTTTATGGCTCGAGTCAATGTACCATAGTTTTTGCAAACATTTAATCGAGCCATTTTGTGTCAAGTGACTCAAGTGACTCGCACAACCCGGCTCATATTACCGAGTGACTCAGAATCATCCGAATCCCTCAAATGATCCGAGTTAAACATAGCTAGCTATTACAGATCTTGGCTCTGAAGATCATGATTTACCTACACAAAGGACGTCCCGGGTCACTGCAGGAAGACATGGGAATCCTCTGTCGGTATTAACTAAGACAGATGGGGCTATGAACTCCCGTGTGCCTGGCTCTAGCAGCATGGCTACAGTACTGTTTAGACCCTGGTGTTAGTCTGCCCGCTATTTTATTTATTTATTTTTATCCCCCGCCAACACAAAGTGGGAGGGGAATATAGGTTTGACCTCCGTCCGTCTGTCTGTCCTTCCGTGCGTCCGTCCTTGCGTCCATCCGTCCGTGCGTCCGTCCATCCGAGATAAAGGGGACAGCTTTACTCAGAAACTACTACAGATACAGTAACCAAATTTGGTGTGTAGCTTCAGGCCATAAAGGCCTTGATGGAGTTCGAAAATAAGAAGCACATGATTGGCAGGGGATGTTGTCGACCTTGACGACTTGTTTTTTATCCCCCGCCAACACAAAGTGGGAGGGGGATGTAGGTTTGACCTCCGTCCTTCCATGTGTCCATCCGTGTGTCAGTCCGTCCGAGATAAAGGGGACAGCTTTACTCAGAAACTACTACAGATACAGTAACCAAATTTGGTGTGTAGCTTCAGAACATAAAGGCCTTGATGTAGTTCGAAAATAAGAAGCACACGATTGGCAGGGGACGTTGTTGACCATGTCGACTTGTTTTATCTGGGGGAGGCCGATTCAAAATGGGGGGGAAGAATGTAACCGGCAGATTTTGCCAGTTGAGGAAATGTTTTGGAAATGTTCTTTCACAAGCTATCGTTGTCTTTTCTCTGCCACGCCCCCCTCCCTCTGCAGTATTTGATTATCTAGCAGCTGATTACTAATTACCAATGCCCCAGCCATTTGTATATAAAGCGCTCATCGGATGACATTGCAGGTTTTGGCTTTCTTTTTGTTTGTTCTTTGGTCCCCAGTCTGCCACTGTTGGAAAGGTATGTCAGCTTAATGTTGATTTCAATTGTATGTTTGGTTTGCGTGAACTCAACCAAAATGTTTAACAGATCTAGTCGAGTTGCGATTTCCCTCAGCACTTCCTGGTTGTATGGTTTTCCCTACCATAGGTATGCATCTTAAAAGATGCATCTCTTGCATCTTAATTCTTGACATTTACGACTTGAATTATTTTGCATTGTTCTTGTTGACTAAGTGCATTTTGTATATCAGAGCGTTCTGAGATTCATGTTGGACGAAGAGTAAATGCAACCTGTGAGTGGGCAATGTGTAAAGGGCATGCAGAGGTAAACGTCTCTTGCTATCGCATTGCTATGCATTATTAACATAGATATATGCTGGTACAGGGATGAGTTGTTTCGTATGTGTGAAGTTGATGCAATATTTAACATTTTAATGTTTTAATGCAGGTCTGTGTTGGCATTTATCAATCGCCACTGCTGCTTTGCCTATTACGATATTAGTGTAACAGAACACTTTGTCTTTGCTTAATTTTTTTTTTGTGCAGGCCCAGTGAGAGTGGGCCTGCGGATGTTTTTTTTTTGTAGTTTGTAATGATGAAGCAAGGGAGAGGTAATGGCTGCCCTGAGTTTCTCTCTTGGCTTTAGTTGTTAGCTTGAGGTTATATAATTATATATTTTTTGCCTTTCCTCAGAAGCATCAGAGCTGTCCCCATAGGGCGGGTAACTGGATCTGGGTCCCCGAGCACTCCTGTAACTGTTGTGGTAACTTGCACGTCACCATTTGCTAAATTCACTTGTAGTGCATGTGTGTGTGTGCCTGTATTTTTTTTGTCTGTGTGTGTGTGATTAGGCACCTGTATCGGGAGCACGTGTGATGTGCTGGCCTTTTTACCCAGGAAAGGCAACTTCTCCCGCATTGGGTACAGCGACACTTCCTTTTCCATTCATTTTATGCAAGATTCTTAAGGTATTTTATATTGGCAGCCTAGAATAACACATAATTTATTATAAACTTGTTGCAATGAATAGTGTTTGACATGTTTTCTGGGGGCAGCCATTGTCCCTCCCTTTTGTGGTGTTTTAGCAGATTTTGTAGTATTATTTGATTTCGTTTAGGGGTGTTGAGATAAAATTACAGCAGACCTGCTTTTATATTTGTATTCATTTGTGTATTCATGAATAAACATTGTCAATTTGGAATTGGGAATCACGTCTCTATCATCCTTTTATAAGCATCTGTGTGTACAAGACCTTTAGTCTTGGTGTAAGATTAAAGGCTTTGAAGTGAATAGCATATCCTGGGGTGAGAGGCCCTAGGTGGCGTAGTGGAGCAAGCCAAGCAAGACTATCTATTTGACCCAACGCCCCCCACCCTTTGGTCACAATTTGGCGCAATCAGCAGGATTGTAGAACAGAGGCGTGTTTTCCTTAGGTTTTGGTTTTTTTTTTTGCTTTCATTGTTATAGATTGTTATAAGGCAAAGAGTCTTGTAGAAATTGTAGGCAAAGCAGCAGTTGGCACGTTGTTGGATCCAGTAATGGCAGAGGAGACTGCTCCACTAGCATAAAGCAGAGCATTCCTGTCTATCCTGGTTAATTGAACTTCCCTTCCATTGCAGTCACGGATACAGAGCTGCAGGAATTGAGGGAGCAGGTGCATCAGCTTCAAGCAGAAAAAGAACATTTGTTGCAGGAGCAGGTCTCTGCTCAAGTGTCATCGGCAGTAGCTTAAGGCATCCCTAGTGACTCTGACTTTGCTTCTGCTAACCCTATTATTGCTACTGACAGATTATTGTGTCTCCCAAGGGAAAGGAAATGTCCTGTGTTTTGGGGCAGGGAAGGTATTGGAATTGATGAATGGGTGGAAGAAGTGAATGCCAGTATTAGAGAAGGTGCTTGGGGATACTTGATCAGGCTAATTTCCTCTTGGACCATTTGGATGGGGAGGCTAAGGATGAGATCAGGTATAGGCCAAAAGCAGAGAGGGAGGATCCACAGACGGTTATATCCATTCTTAAAAAACTGTACGGCTGTTCCAAATCATATGTTGCTTTACAAGAAAGCTTTTTCTCTAGGAGGCAACTAGAGGGAGAGTCTTTGCAAGAATATTCCCATGCCGTATTCTCACTAATCTCACTAACCCAGACTTCGCCTAATGTAGTGTCTAACCCTGATGTTCTCCACTCAACAAAAATATAAACGCAACACTTTTTTTTTTTGCTCCCATTTGTCATGAGATGGACTCAAAGATCTAAAATTCATTCCAGATACACAATATTACCATTTCTCGCAAACATTGTTCACAAATCTGTCTAACTGTGTGATAGTGAGCACTTTTGCTTTGCTGAGACAATCCATCCCACCTCACAGGTGTGCCACATCAAGATGCTCATCAGACACCATGATTAGTGCACAGGTGTACCTTAGACTGTCCACAATAAAAGGCCACCCTGAAATGTGCAGTTTTTGCTTTATTGGGGAGACTGGGGACTCAGAACCAGTCAGTATCTGGTGTGACCACCATTTGCCTCATGCAGTGCAACACATCTTCTTCGCATAGAGTTTATCAGATTGTCAATTGTGGCCTGTGGAATGTTGGTCCACTCCTCTTCAATAGCTGTGCGAAGTTGCTGGATATTAGTGGGAACTGGTACGCGCTGTCGTATACGCCGGTCAAGCAAATACCAAACATGCTCAATGGGTGACATGTCCGGGGAGTATGCTGGCCATGCAAGATGGGACATTTTCAGCTTCCAAGAATTGTGTACAGATCCTTGCAACATGGGGTCGCGCATTATCTTGCTGAAACATGAGGTGAAGTTCATGGATGTATGGCACAACAATGGGCCTCAGGATCTCATCACGGTATCTCTGTGCATTCAAAATGCCATCAATAAAATGCACCTGTGTTCTTCGTCCATAACAGATGCCTGCCCATACCATAACCCCACCATCACCATGGGCCACTCAATCCACAACATTGACATCAGCAAAGCGCTCACCCACACGACGCCACACACGATGTCTGCCATCTGCCCTGAACAATGTAAACCGAGATGCATCCGTGAAGTGAACACCTCTCCAACGTGCCAGACGCCATCGAATGTGAGCATTTCCCCACTCAAGTCTGTTACGGCGACGATGTGGAGTCAGGTTAAGACCCCGATGAGGACGACGAGCATTTAGTTGAGCTTCCCTGAGACGGTTTCTGACAGTTTGTGCAGAAATTCTTTGGTTGTGCAAACCAATTGTTTCAGCAGCTGTCTGAGTAGCTGGTCTCAGACGATCTTGGAGGTGAGCCTGCTGGATGTGGAGGTCCTGGGCTGGTGTGGTTACACGTGGTCTGCGGTTGTGAGGCCGGTTGGATGTACTGCCATATTCTCTGAAACGCCTTTGGAGACGGCTTATGGTGGAGAAATGAACATTCAATGCCCGAGCAACAGATCTGGTTGACATTCCGGCTGTCAGCATGCCAATTGCACGCTCCCTCAATGCTTGCGCCATCTGTGGCATTTTGCTGTGAGACAAAACTGCACATTTCGGAGTGGCCTTTTATTGTGGGCAGTATAAGTATATACACCTGTGCACTAATCATGGTGTCTGATGAGCATCTTGATGTGGCACACCTGTGAGGTGGGATGGATTGTCTCAGCAGAGCAAAAGTTCTCACTATCACACATTTAGACAGATTTGTGAACAAAGTTTGAGAGAAATGGTAATATTGTGTATCTGGAATGAATTTTAGATCTTTGAGTCCATCTCATGACAAATGGGAGCAAAAACAAAAGTTTTGCGTTTATATTTTTGTTGAGTGTATAAACTGATCACGCAACAAAACATGTTCTTGACTCAGATCTTCATAGGGAGTTGAAGCGGGTGGTCCGCCAGACCCCAGGACTGTCTATGTTGGAGGCCCGGGCTGAGGCTGTTCGGTGGGAGCGGGAAGGTAGGCCCAGTGATGTCCCAAGAAGTAGGAGCCATTCTGTCCCTTCTTTCTGTGCTACGCAGTCTTCTAGGGTCCAGCAGGAGAGTCACCCACTCCCTGAGAACCCATGGAAGGCGGAGATGGCTGAATTGCGAACAATGCTGCTTAGGCAACGGGAGCAACTTAATCAGCTCACCAGCAGCCTCTATACAGGCACCAGTGCGTCAGGCTAGACCTAACCGTTCTCCTTCTGTTATTTGCAGATGATGCCAGAAACCTGGGCATTACACCAGAGAGTGTGATAATGATAGAGTTGTTCCTTTCCAGAACCCGGTTCCCCAACCTCAACCACAGCATAGCTCAAGCATTGCTGTTCAGCCACTGGGAAACTAGCTCCCCCCAATGTGTTGAGCCACGTAGTAGGAGGGAATATTGCTGGCTCCCAGGATCAGGCTGTGATTGACCCTACAGTATCTTCTTTTGTTGGACAGTGCCCGAAAGTTGTTGTCAGGGTAGGGGGAGTAATGGTAAACTGTTCATTAGACACAGGGTCAATAGTGTCCACTATAGTGGAGAATTTCTTTCTGTACCATTTTCAAAGCAATCTCCAGCTCTGCCATTGGTTGCAACTTCCTGCAGCCAATGGCCTAGGGATACCTTTTACAGGTTATGTTGAGTTGAATGTTGAAGTACTTGGTAAGGTGATCCCACGAGGTGGCTGGTTGGTGGTTAAAGATCCCCCGGGTCAGGCTTCCCCACCCGAAGTTCCCGGGGTTTTGGGGATGAATGTGATCCCGGAGTGTTACCATGGGTTATTTGGTCAGCATGGGCCTTCTCTTTTTGAGCTCCCACCGGCGGTCGACGCCCCACCACCACGGCGCCAAGCATTGCAGCATTGTCACCAGGTTCAGCTTCCCCCCATAGGTGTAGAACAGGAGTTGCTAAGGTCCGTAGCCGAAGGCCCATTCACGTACCTGGAGGCATCATTAAATTGGTGGCTGCCACTTGCTCCTCTCAGCTTGGTGAAGCCTCTGTTATGGTTTTAAGCGAGCCAGCAAGTCATCTTCCTGATAACCTTCTTGTTTCACCTGCCTTGATTAGTGTAGACAGCGGTACAATGTATATACCCGTCGTTAATGTGGGTTTTTGTTGGGCCACACTTTATCCTCAATGTGTTTTAGGCCGGTTAATCCCTGCTACTATTATAATGCTTCCTACTGGGATCACTGAGGATGTTTCCAGACCTCACACTGTTGTTGCTACCCCTAGCAAGCATGGTTAGCTCCTTCAGGGAACAGATTGGGTCTATTGACTTATCAGTGCTTTCAGACACAGGAAAGGAGAAGGTAAGGGCTTTGCTGTTTAAACATGAGCTGGTGTTTTCTGCTCATGAGGGTGACCTCGGGTGCACTAATCTGATTTCACATGACCTCCCCTCCTGGACAATAAACCGGTCAGGCAGAGGTGTAGGCGCATTCCTCCTTCTGACTATGATGAGGTGAAGGCTCACCTACGTCAGCTGCTAGAAAACCAGGTTATTCGGGAAAGTAGTAGCCCCTATGCCACACAAATTGTCCTGGTACGTAAGAAGGATGGAAACCTTCGAATGTGTGTTGATTTCAGACAGCTCAACAGCAAGACTCAAACGATGCACTGCTGTGAACGGAAACACAGAAACAGCGTATTTTCCCGGCCTAATAGAGGTCCCACCTGAAAATAATACACCAGTTCAATTGTACGCTATATTTAAAAAAATGACAGCACTTTAGCTGCTTGGAAAAAAACACAGTTGCTCTTGAACTAACCAACTGACATATCCTGCGCGAGGCGCATCGTAGTTCACTGCCTGCTGCAGCGATCAGCTGTTTGGGTCACAGTAAAGCTGCTTGCACAAACGCGTGTATTCACATCATCGCATTGACTTGGAATGTAATCTGTGTGCGAAAAATCATTTCGCGTCCAGTGTGCAAGCGGCTTAACTGCGGTTGCGAGGTTGGATGGCCGTTTTAATTGTACAAATATTTCGTAAATGGTCTGTATGTGTCGCTTTCTTGGACGTGAAAGCAAAGCTGTATCCTGGTGCACTTACAGCTTCCGCTGCATTCCTCTGCGGAATATTGGACTTGTAGCTGTGGCTAGTTGCCTCAACACGGATATTGATACGCCACCTGTATCCCTAAAAGAACTCCGTGTTTGCAGTTTTCATTTTTCCAAAGAGGATTTCATTAGGCTACAATGAGGGAAATCTCAATGGTGCACGCTGAAGAGCACTGCTGTACCCAAGCATCTGGTAAGAGAGTGAAACACCTATGAATAAGTGAAATGTGACATTGCAGCACAAATTGATATTGCATTGGGTCTACGCAGCCACACACTGTGTATCTGCTGTGCTGGTAATTGTAGAGATTTTATTTATATTTTTTTTTAATTGGAGACGTGATTCTATGCCATTGAAAATCTGGCACTGCCGCAAACCGCTTGGAGTCTGACCCAAACAGCTGATCGCTACTGCGCACAGTGAACTACGATGCGCCTCGCGCAGGAATACGTCAGGAATACTTCAGTTATACTTCAGTTGGTTAGTTCAAGAGCAACTGTGTTTTTTCCCGAGCAGCTAAAGTGCTGTAATTTTTTAAAATATAGCGCACAATTGAAATGGGGTATTATTTTCAGGTAGGACCTCTTTTAGGCCGAGAAAATACGCTGTTTCTTTGTTTCCATTCACAATAGTGTATCGCTTAAATTTCCACCCAGCACTTTGCCCAAGTGCGGCTACCTGGAGGAAATCAGAGAGCTGTCTACTGCATCTAACGTAAGAAGTGGCGATTTGTAGCTCATATAACCCCAATTCAGAAAAAGTGAACTATCCCTTTAAGGTGAGGAACTGGCCAATAGCCATGCCTGATCGTGTTTAGAGTTTAGAGTTCACGTGTGTGCTTATTCAAAAAATGAGATGGAAAACAGGCAACAAGTAACCGGGATGTAAAAACATATATTATTTTGTCTAAAACTAAAAATGATATTGGTCTTTTATACAACCACCATTCAAAAAAAGTTGGGACGCTGTGCAAAATTGAAATAAAAACAGAATGCAATGATTTGCAAATCATTTAAACTCTATATTCAGTTGAAGAGAGTACAAAGGCAACATATTAGACATGAAAACTAAGCAATTCAACTTTTTACACTGAGAATAACAATTTATGAATAATGTTTCTCAGTGTAAAATTGCAGAAAATTTGGTGATTTCATTATCTTCGGCATATAATATAATTTGAAGTTTCAGAGAATCCCCTATGCAAGGGACAAGGCTGAAAACTAGTATTGAATTGCCGTGCAGACCCTCAGGTGGCACTGGATTTAAAACAGACAGAATTCTGTCGTGGAAATCACTGCATGGGTTCAGGCACACTTCTGTGAACCATTGTCAGTGAGCACAGTTTTTCCATCGCTTCCACAAATGCAAGTGAAAACTTAACTGTGTAAAGACAAAACCATATATTAACAAGATCTAGAAATACCGTTGCCCTCTGTGGGCCCGAACTTATTTCAGATTGACTAAAATGAAGTGGAAAACTGCACTGTGGTCTGGTCAATGAAAATGTGAAATTATTTTTGGAAACAAGGTTGCTGCACCCAGCACAGTGGTTAGCATTGCTGCCTCACAGCAAGAAGGTCGTGGGTTCGGATCCGGCCTGGGGCCTTTCTGTGTGGAGTTTGCATGTTCTCCCCGTGTTGCGTGGGTTTTCGCCAGGTACTCCGGTTTCCTCCCACAGTCCAAAGACATGCATATCAGGCTAATTGGAGACACCAAATTGCCCATAGGTATGAATGTGAGAGTGAATGGTGTGTGAATGGTGTGTGCGCCCTGCGATGGATTGGCAAGCTGTTCAGGGTGGGTTCCTGCCTTTGCCCGTAGTCAGCTGGGATAGGCTCCAGCTCGCCCTGTGACCCTAGTGAGGAATAAGCGGGTATAGAAAATGGATGGATGGATGGTTGCTGCACCCTTTGTGCTAAAGTTGAGAAGGACCATCCTTCTTGTGGCTTGTTCTCAGTGCTCATTTCAAAAGCCAGCCTCCATCATAGTGTGGTGCTACATTAGTGCACATGGTATGGACAACTTGCACATCTGTGAAGCCACCATTAATGCAGAGTAATATACACAAGATTTGAAGCAACATATACTGCCATCCAGACCTCCCTTCCTTTTTTCAGGGCAGGCCTTGCTTACTTAAGTGAGACAATGCCAAAATCTCACTCTGCTGCATAGTCAGCAAGTCCAGTGGCTAAACTGCTCCGCCTGCATTCCAGACCTCTCACCTACTGAAAATATTTGGCACATTATGAAACGGGAAAGCCACAAATTCTTGTGCAGCTGAAATCCTATACTGAGCAAGAGTGGGAAAACATTTTCAGGGTGCAACATAACTTTTTTCCAACATTTTCCCGGTCAGGCAAGCAAACTTTTGCAAACAGTTGCAAAACGCTTGCCCGAAGAGGAATCTTACTTCCCCACCCCCCAAAAAAAAAAATATATATATATATATATTTATATATATATATATACATACATACATACAAATACAACACTATAACATATTACACAGCAAGTCATTACACACAAGTCACCAAAAATACTTTCTTCTCTACTTTTGTAAGCATGTAGTCTTTAAGAAAATCAAACAATACTTCTTTCCTGACATCATGTACGTTTGGTTCCGGTATATCTCTCGTCTGAATCTAAATAGTAAAGCAAAAATGGTAGGAAGCATATTCTTGTAAAAATACTATCAGAACTTTTTGTCACAAACAAATCACTATATTGTTGATTTCTGTCATTCATTTCACCTTTTAAACAGTCTTATTTAACTTCCATCATGATTTCTAACACTCTTTCAGACTGTAAGTTGATGTTTTTCTCTGTATGCCTGTGCAGTAAAAACTGAGAGCCAGGGAATTTCAGTATCGTGATGTGTGTGTTTTTTTTTTTTTTTAAAGAGTCATTCCATGTCAAATCAACAGATTTTTCAGCAAGTTTCCCCTATACCATCTCAGAATTAGTCTAAATGTGCATTAGAACTAGTGTATCCTGAAAATTTCAGCTTAATCGGTCAATTATTTAGGTTTTGGCAGAGGTTTAAAGTTTCAGAATTTTCAGACAATTTCTGTCATTTATGTGCCATGATATATTCAAATACAATTTTCAGCACCCCATAAAATCATTAATATTTATCATATACCTTTGAAACTTGGTATTTAGACTAATTGGACCCTGAATAATCTATTTTTAATATTCTTTTAGGTGAAAAATGGGGAGCAGAGATGGTATTTTACTGATTTATTTAACCTTTATTTAACCAGGTAAAAACCAAAAAATCTCTTTTAAAATGGTGACCTGGTCAAGAAGGCAGCAAAAAACTGCACATCAGAACAAGCTGAATACAAACAATGAAATACAAAACAATATTTGAGGGCAGAACAGGGTTGCAAGTATACAAAGGCACATATAAACAAAATGTATCAAGATAAAACAGGCTATTTTGCACTAAAACAAGAACAATTTGTGATGCAGATTTGGGTCAGCTTTTGTCTGAAACTCCTATCAGGTATCATGCCTCTGAAGTAAAACTGTCGATAATATTTATGCCCGTACATGAAAACTTTAATATCTCCAGGGGTATAAGTCGCACAGCTTCGAAATTTCACATATATGTTCTTTATGTGTGTTGGCAACCAGTAAAAAACTGGATATGTGTTATGCTTACTCTGGGTTTTATGAGTTTCTTAAATATATTTCATACATAACTGCATCAGATGTTACACTCTCCACTACAAATTCATCACACTCAACAAAGGCTACGATGGGTTGAATGATGTGCTTGGTGGTGCACTGCCCCTATATTAAACCAGTTTTTCTTGAAGTTATATCTGGAGAAGGTGTTAGTGATAGGGAAGCAGACAAGCAAGGTGCCATAAGGGACAGGTGGCTGACATCAACTCCTATAAGTAACTACACAAGCACCATAATTATTAAGATAAGCTTTTGCTATAGCTCTTGTGAGAGACCGGGCGGTGGCTGTACTGGTGGCTGGGTTGAGTGGAGGTGGTGTGGGTAGGGGAGTGTTAGTCTCAAAGGCCACTCTTGAAGTAGGTCAGTACAAGTCTGTACAGACCTCTCTGTCTTGATACTTGCTTGACTGGTAAAACTGGTTTAACGCTTAAATGCCCCCCCCCCCCCCCGACAAATTTGTAACATGATCTTGGGGGTTGTCAAAACCACTGACTCCTCATAAATTGTGCAACCTAATGCCCATAATGACATATTTAGACCATCAGTGCTGCCATCTGATGCATAAAAGTGGAACTGACACTACACTGGCTGCACCAATAACCCTTCCAATATGGCGGCCCTCGATGGTGGAATCCACACGATAGATCTGCACCCCTTTACAATGGATACAGGAGACAAACAGGTAAGTTAATGAAAAATAAGCTTATATACTTCAGCTATATGTCAGCTGTTTCATCATTCAAGTCATTTTAGCAATAAGGTCCCTGAAATGCCCATTGAGACATATATGTCACAAAATTAAAATGAGATCAAAGGTCACCAAAAATTAAAAATAGCTTTTGGGTTGTTATTAGCCCCTCCCCAGGACATATTAACAAAAATCATTGATTTTTCTTTCAACTTTTACTATAGTTGGGCATTTCAGGGTTAATATACAGCCCATAATTATTGGCACCCCTGATTAAGATGTGTTCTTTAGCTTCAAATAAATTCAGTTTTTTTTCTAAATATTATAGGAATGAAAAAAAGAGGAAAATCCAACCTTTAATTCAAGTGCATTTATTCAGTGGGAAAAAATCCCACATTAAGAAATAATTCTTTTACATCAAATCATGTGTGCCACAATTATTATCACCCCTGATGTTAATACCTTGTACAATCCCCTTTTGCCAACAAAACAGCACCTAGTCTTCTCCTTTAATCTTTCGCAAGATGGGAGAATACAGAAAGAGGGATCTTCAACCATTCCTCTTTGCAAAATCTCTCTAAATCATCCAGTGACCTGGGTCCTCTCCTCTGCACTCTCCTCTTCAGCTCACTCCACAGGTTTTCAATGGGGTTGAGGTCTGGGGACTGAGATGGCCATGGGAGGAGCTTGATTCTGTCTGGTGAACCATTTCTGTGTAGATTTGGCCACATGTTTAGGGTCATTATCTTGCTGAAAGACCCAGTGATGAACCATCTTCAGCTTTCGGGCAGAGTCCACCAGATTTTGATTTAAAATGTCCTGGTATTTCAAAGCGCTTATGATCCCATGCACCCTAACAAGGTTCCCATGGCCTCTGGAAGAGAAACAGGCCCACAGCATCACCGGTCCTCCCCCATACTTCACAGTGGGCATAAGGTGCTTTTCTGCATACTCATCTTTTGTGTTCCGCCAGACCCCCTTAGAACTTTTTGGCAACAAACACTCTATCTTGGTCTCATCTGACCAAAGCACACGGTCCCAGTACCGCTTAGCGAACTACAGACGTTTGCATATGATTGTGAGTGAAAATAGATTTTTTCCGTGTATGCTTCCCAAACAGCTTGTTGGCACGTAGATAGTGCCTGATGGTTGTTTTGAAGACTTTGTGACCCAAAGATGCTACCATTTGTTTCAATTCTTTAACAGTGAGCTTTGGAGAACCTTTTCTTTTACCATCCTCCTTTCTGTGTGTGGTGGCAAAATAACCTTGCGTCCTCGTCCAGGCTTGTTTACCACTGTTCCAGTTGTTTTAAACTTCTTAATGATAGTGTACATGTGCGCACTAACCTTTTTGTCGAAATTGTAAGCCTTTTCCGGGCTGCTTGAATTCAGAGTAGCTATTTCTATTCTGTCAGATGATCATTCAGGACACTGTCCTTCAACATGGGACCCGGGACTGGCGTCTACCAGTCGTTTCACTTGCGGAGTGTCTGGAAGATTATGAGGGGATATCGCACTGTTTAAAATGCACAAGGAGCTTGACAAAAGGCTAGCTCACAATGCCTTTTCGCTGAGCATGTAGTTGACTTGATCATTCATGGAGCTAGCTGAAGTTAGATCTGGAATGTTTTAACATTGTGTGCAGGAATTAGAATGAGTCAATACGTTGGTTTCAAAATTGCATGCCTCATGCACTGGACTGGCAAGCGTTGTGCGCCACCGGTAGTCGGAAGTCACGTATACTGTGCATGGAACAAGATTAAAGGAATGTACATGTAAATGATAGAGTTGTGTTCCTGTCATCAGGAAACGTTGTTTTCGAAGGTTTTATGCTCTTGTTTTTGTGGTATTTTAAGGCGACTGAATGAGCAAAGATCCTAGCTTACTTTAGAAATAGTTGCTTGCCCAATTTGGGCAATCATATTCTTTACATGTGCCAGAACACTTGCCTGACTTTGATTTTTACTTGCCCCAGGCAATCAAGCAAGTATTTATGTTGCACATTGCATTTTGCTTTCAAAACTACAGCGCTTGGTCACCTCAGTGCCCACTTACTGAGTGTT
Source organism: Gymnothorax reevesii (assembly GCA_029721435.1). Lineage (NCBI taxonomy): Eukaryota > Metazoa > Chordata > Actinopteri > Anguilliformes > Muraenidae > Gymnothorax > Gymnothorax reevesii. The sequence goes on from CM056576.1 coordinate 61,657,615, forward strand.
GTTAAAAGAGAAGGTCATGCAACACTGTGGTAAACCTGCCCCATCCCAACTTTTTTGAAAAATCTTTGTACCTTTTCAATTAAATGGAGATTTAAATGAATAGCAAGTTGATTCGCTGCTTTTTGTTTTTATTTACATTTTAGATAGTGTCCCAACTTTTTGGGAAATATGATTGTAAGACTGTTGTGCAATGAAATAGAATGTAAAAACCGAATTTTATGAAAATAGTAATCATCGTCATTAAAATTGTCTTAAATAATCAGCCAATGCCAAATAGACAATTTAAACCATGCAATTTAAATGGAGTTCCCAATAACGTAGGTTAATGAACAGGGCCACTCCCAATGCGCCTTCTTATTTTTCCTTACATCTATATATACCACCTAAATTCCCACAATCCCCACTTGTCTCGTTTCTACATCGTTTACTCGCAAACCAAACAGCCCAGCGCACAAAAAGAGTTCGCAACCGGAAGCTTGGAATTCGAAATCCTACTGAGTCCTTCAGAAGCAGAACTATTCCAAGACTCAAACGCTCCAGAGGAATCTACCCAATCCGTTCCAGTGCTCGGCCGTCTTCGTACCTCCGCCATGAAGCATCACTCATTCGCCCCAGTTAGGGTGCTCATATTCCGAACTACCTTCTCCCCGCAATGACGACCGAGGCTGCTCTCCTGTCCGGGCTCCATGCAGCAGGAAATTCAACCGGCAGTCCTCAGGGGCGTCCTGCAGCAGCAATGTGCCTCGTCAACTGTGGCGCACTGAAGAGAGAGCCTGCAGCTCCCCAGCAAGGTTTACCACGGCTTGCACTTTAGGCTCATCCGAGACTCCACGTCAGACCGTCGCCAAACTCCATCAGCCACTCAAACAGGAGAACCTCCCCCCGTGCACCTTTTTTTTTTTTTTTTTTTTTACCTGTCAGTCTTCATGATAGTCAGTCTGTGTGTCCCCATGTTTGTCACTCTGTGTGTCCCCATCTTTGTCAGTCTGTGTCCCCATGTCCGTCAATCTGTGTTTCCCCATGTTAATCAGTCTGTATCCCTTTGTATAACAGCCTAAATGTCTCACCGGTTGTTTTTTCTTTCTGATTTCTGTCTGTCCGTTTCTCTGTCGATCTGTCTGTCCATCTGCCTGTCTGTCTGTGTACGTACATCCAATTAATATTTATCTATTTTGGTGTCACTCAGTATAACAATAATTAAATACAACTAACATCAGGATCAGTATCACTCAAGTGTTGATCATCTTTTTCACTTAAAGGGGACCTATTTTGCTATATTTACAAGGTTAAATCTTGATCTTGGACTCCCCTAGAGGACTCCTGATCATTCAAAGTCCAAAATAGGGTCCTTATTTAGCTCATACTGCCATCCTCAAAAAAATCCCATTTGTAGTCCATTGTACCCTCTGCCTGAAATGTCTCATTGGGTGGCTCTTCTGCTATGGCCCTCACTCTGCGTGTGCCCACTTTCTTCAGACTGGCCAGCTCTGTGGAGGGTGGAGTTGGGCGGGACCAGAGCCATTGATATTCTCAGAGCTGCGACACTCTCATTGGCTCTCGTGTACAAAAAATGGTGGCGCACTTCCGGGTTTGGGAACTTCCGTAGTTCAAAAAGAGGATTCTCGTAGCTTCAGACCGATTCACTTCCATTGAGACATCATCAATGGTAAGTAATAAAATACTGAAGTCTTATAATTCACTTAGTGTATATATGATATTAGTGATCATGTATCATTTATAATCTCCAATTATGTATAATCGGCACGACGATATATATATATATATATATACATATATATAAGAGCTTGTGATGATTTAAGCTCATGTTCATTTGCTACGTAGTTATCTTGGTCAGCCGTGGGAATTCAGTGATTAACTCTGTGGCATTTCTATTTCTCAAAAAATCAATATTAATCACGACGGTAAATGATCGGCTGAGGTGCGTGTGACTGGTTTCGGGAAAGTTTTTTTAAATTTTATTTTAAAGTTAGCTTTGACAATTTTGACATGCTCTAACCTAGCCTAGCTTGATCTGCTGTTTAAAGTTTAATCACGAACGGTTGCGGAGTTTATAGCTCACTTTAGCTCTCAAGAAGCATTTCGGATGAAAACCACACCACTTATTATTCATAAAATTGAATGAAACCACAAGTTAAGACGTTGATGACTGAAGTGTCACCCATCATGTTTTAGCTAGCTATTATTAAATTGCATCTGTCAATTTGCATTTTTCATGCCAGGCGCTGTTAGCTTTCAAGCAATCTTGCTGTAGTCAGCTAGCTGTATTATATGCCATGTTGTATTGCACAAAAATATGGTCTTTTTAAATGATTTGCTCTTGAAGAGATGCGGTGGCAGTGGTAAGTCTTTATTACTTTTCTGTGCTCATTTTACTGTGCCATGTAGGATTACCGTTAATTCGGGCAGAAGCTGCTGTTGGTGATGGAGGCTATAGTGTTCGTGAGAGGTGCTGAAATGTATAAACTTTGCAAAGCGGACTTTTATTTTAATCCCAAATTAAATGTAAAACTCCTTTTCAAAGTAATGCAATGATTTTGTTAACTTTTGTAATTGCATGAATGTCTTACATGTCAATTATAGGAGACTTTGAAAAGGTCTTAAATTTAACTCACTGAAAACCTGCAGGTACCCTGTGCTGCTGGCAGTGGTGGAGGCAGGCGATGGCGGAGGCGGGCAGAGGCTGCTGTTGGCGATGGAGGCTACAGGATTTATGGGAAGTTCTGAGATGTATAAAGTTTGCAAACCTCATCCAACATTCCTGGCCCTTGTATGTGTAATGTCCCTAACGCCTTTATTTATTTATTTGTAACTCCACAAATGTTCATGCTTCACAGTATCGTTCTTGTTCCAAGAGTTTACTTGTCTGTTCTATTCAGTACATTCCTGTTGAATCCATTTAGTTGTTATAGTTTTATTCACAACCCTGCCCTGTTCTGAAAACACACACGCACACTTCGTAGTTCCACACATCGAGTAGGTTTATTAATTGGACACTGATCATCCCCTCTACCCTCTACCACCCTGCCACATTACTATGTACAACGTTGTATTTCTTTTGTTATTTATTGTTCAAGGTTCACTCATGGCTCACTCTCTCACACTTGGACCCCTCCTTGTTTAATTTGTTTATCAACTTTTCTGAATTTCTGTGCCGTCCTCTTGTCCACTGTTCTCTAAAAATCTTTTTGTTGAAAACCTTTCCTTGCATCAGTCATTATATTTAATTTCATTCAGTCTCCTGGTCTCACCTGCTGAGGTTACACGAATTTCATTTATTTTATCTAAATGTGGTGAGTGGTAGCAATATAGACCAATAAAAGAGCCGATTACGCCACCCTAGGAATTTCACCCAAGGAATTCATACCAATAACCTTAAAAGGCACCTTAAAAGGTTCGTTGCACTAACCAGCCAGAGACGTGATTCCATTCATATATATTTATTTGGAAAACACTCCGATCAGAGATAAAAACAACACAAGACCAATGACTCCACACACACAAAAAAAGGACGGGGAACAGAAGCTGAGGCTAACCCAAGGCGGACCAGTCAGGAGGCAGGCCCCCCCCAAAAGGAAACACCGAAAAGTATGTGCACAATACCTACGTGAAGAATCCACCCAGTGAAGCTTGAAATACACAGCACACATGGGAGGGAATACCACCACCCAAAATCAGCCGCCACCGATTGCAGCCCTCAGCCTCTGAAACAAGGGGAAATAGAGTTTGTGGGCCCAAACACAAAAACAATTGCAGTTGTCCAATTGCCAAACACACTGGTTATCAGCAGCTGTAAAAGGGCCTCCTGCCAGTGATAAAATATAAAACCAAAATCAATTGCAGTAGGCCAAATGTTGAAAACACTGGTTCTCTGCAGCTACATACACACGGCCTTCTGCCAATACTAAAGAAAAATACAAACGTACACAACCCACAGTAGGCGAGCAGATGAAACCATGTAACCCGTATACAATTATGTATGTTATATACCCCTGGTAGGAAACAAAGATACAAGAAAAATACCAATATATGCAAACCACAGGGGGCCAACAGATGGAACCATTATTTATGGTTTTGGTTGTAGCTAAATGCAAATGGCCTCCAACCAGTGGTATAAAATAGAAATAAAAGATACAAAAACAATATAACGAAGGAATTATAATGAAAAAGAAAATAAACCCCACCCACACTCATACACAGATTCACACCTACTAGACAAAGCGCCGCCTAAGAGCAATTACAATTAACCAAACTATAAAAACAAAGCGCGATTATATCGTCACAGTAAGCCAGCTATAAGCAGGGCAACGTCACCTAAAACCGGATAAAAGTACACATCAAAATGAATCCACGTGCAAGCCAAGCATAAATGCAGGTACAAAAAGCCGCACAAGCAGAGTGGCCTTCCGATTCCCAATGAATCGTCAGACACCAATCTCACTTTAGTCTATACAAAAAATTACCAATAAAAATCAGAAATGGAACCAAAAATGACGCCACAATAGGCTACGTACCAATCCAATGGCCTCTCTCAGCTCCAGGAAAGGAGAGCAGTGCTTGCCAATATAATGATCACCTAAAGACAAACAAAACCAGCTACTGCATACATTTCAAAATGACGTCACTTGGATGGAATAAAAAAACCTACCAACATCTGTACGCAACACTGCACAATCCTAAAGTGAGGATTACAGCGAACCACTGTAAAAATCTACAATCTGTGGTAAATCTACAACATTATCATAAATTAGTTCAATAACAGCGTAAATGCCAAACGAGGGAATCAAATGTGAATGAAGCTTGCATATCTGCCACAAGCACCAAAGCCAGTTAACCCGGAAAAGGCGTGAACTTCTCAGAGAATCCTTAAAGGGCCTCTACCTACGTTTATATAGGTTAGCCCCATATAATGATTGCCTGATAATAGCCACGCAATTAAAATGATGCGAGTTGACAGGCCAAGCAAAAACGCTCTTTTATACTGCCACATAAACATTAGAATTGAGAATATCAAGGGCTCTGAAATGAGCATGGCGGTGCACCTTTGCTTCAACCCGTTGCTGCAGATGTAGACGCTTGCGTCTATGGAACTGCAAATTTAAGCACGCAGTTACTGTACTCGACCACTACATAGCACCCCCGGATTAGTTATTGAATATTCACAAGCAAGCAGAGTTCGAACGCGGTTTTGAATATGGGGAAGTTCACTCCACTACTTGTTTTTCAAGAGTTGCATGAATTAAACTCCTCAGCTAAGCCTGATGCGCAAACTGGTCAATATCCTTGCCCATAGTATCGATCCAGCAGTTTTAAAAAATTATCTATTGCGGCAGAAAAGATTGTTGTCCCGTGTAGCAACCACTTTAGCTACAGTGAGCCAACGGTATTCCGATAAGTGGTTCAGAAAAATCAGTTTTCTGAAGCCAAAAATGTAACATGTTATTGATTCTCTCACATTCTACTGTCAATTGCAGTCATCTCATTCAAAAAATGCGTAGTTCCTTGCCGTGGATTTACGTGTAGATTCCTTCAACAACAAATTCAGCGCTTCCTTATATCCACCCGAGTACTGCTGTTGATAGCCAATCACTCAATTATTCCCTTAGGCTCTTCTGCATAACTGCACAGTTATACTTCACGCCCTCATGAAACTTCACCGGTAATAATGTATTGATTTCTTATCCAATTCCCAAGTGTTTAAACATTCTACAGGAAGCGAAACACATTGCTTGGAGAAACACAGAGCATACAAGCCAATGCATATCAGCAGGCTTGCTTCTATCCTGTCTACGTTGCGCACATTTATAGGAAAAACCCTCGCAAAACTGGCCTTGAAGTGTTCAGTTACAAAACCCAAAACCAATGAAGTTGGCACGTTATGTAAATAGTAAATAAAAACAGAATACAATGATTTGCAAATCCTTTTTAACTTATATTCAATTTAACACACTGCAAAGACAAGATGTTTAATGTTTAAACTGAGAAACTTTATTTATTTTTTTTGCAAATAATCATTAACTTAGAATTTAAATGCAGCAACACATTGCAATAAAGTTGGCACAGGGGCCTTTTTACCACTGTGTTACATCGCCTTTCCTTTTAACGACACTCAGTAAACGTTTGGGAACTGAGGAGACCAATTTTTGAGGCTTTTCAGGTGGAACTCATACTTTTCCCATACTTGCTTGATGTACAGCTTAAGTTGTTCAACAGTCCGTGGTCTCCGTTGTCGTATTTTACGCTTCATAATGCGCCACACATTTTCAATGGGAGACAGGTCTGGACTACAGGCAGGCCAGTCTAGTACCCGCACTCTTTTACTACGGAGCCATGCTGTTGTAACACGTACATAATGTGGCTTGGCATAGTCTTGCTGAAATAAGCAGGGGCCTCCATGAAAAAGACGTTGCTTGGATGGCAACATATGTTGCTCCAAAACCTGTATGTACCTTTCAGCATTAATGGTGCCTTCACATATGTGTAAGTAGCCCATGCCTTGGGCACTAATACACCCCCATACCATCACAGATGCTGGCTTTTGAACTTTGCGCCGATAACAGTCCGGATGGTTCTTTTCCTCTTTGGTCCGGAGGACACGACGTCCACAGTTTCCAAAAACAATTTGAAATGTGGACTCATCAGACCACAGAACAGTTTTCCACTTTGCATCATTCCATCTTAGATGAGCTTGGGCCCAGCGAAACCGGCGGCGTTTCTGGGTGCTGTTGATAAATGGCTTTCGCTTTGCATTGTAGAGTTTTAACTTGCACTTGCAGATGTAGCAACGAACTGTAGTTACTGAAGTGTTCCTGAGCCCATGTGGTGATGTCCTTTACACACTGATGTCGGTTTTTGATGCAGTACCGCCTGAGGGATAGAAGGTCACGGACATTCAATGTTGGTTTTCGGCCTTGTCGCTTACATGCAGTGATTTCTCCAGATTCTCTGAACCTTTTGATGATATTACGGACCGTAGATGATAAAATCCCTAAATTTCTTGCAATTGCTCGTTGAGGAATGTTGTTTTTAAACTGTTCGACAATCAGCTCACGCATTTGTTCACTAAGCGGTGACCCTTGCCCCATCCTTGTTTGTGAATGGCTGAGCATTTCAGGGAAGCTGCTTTTATACCCAATCATGGCACCCACCTGTTCCCAATTAGCCCGTTCACCTGTGGGATGTTCCAAATAAGTGTTTGATGAGCATTCCTCAACTCTCTCAGTCTTTTTTGCCACTTGTGCCAGCTTTTTTGAAACATGTTGCATGCAGGTATCAAATTCTAAATGAGCTAATATTTGCAAAAAATTACAAAGTCTTTGCAGTGTATTCAATTGAATATAGGTTGAAAAGGATTTGCAAATCACTGTATTCTGTTTTTTTTATTTTGATCTGTATTCTTTATTTACGATTTACACAACGTGCCAACTTCACTGGTTTTGGGTTTTGTAGATGAGAAACAGCAAGTGTCCCAACACCGATCCCTGGAGGACGCCACTCCCCCCATACCTAGCTAAGATGAGATGCCACTGACCACCAATCTTTGTGTTATGTCCGGTAACAAGCTTTAAATCCACTCCAGAATACCTCCTGTAACTCCAATAGAGCTCAATTTAAAAATTAGTCGCTTATGCGGTACTGTATTGAATGCTTTCTGAAAATCCAAGTATATGATGTCATAAGCCCTGCTCTGGTCATAAGTCCTGGTGGCCTCTTCAAAAAATTCCAGAAGCTTTGTCGGGCATGACCTTCCCTTACGAAAACCATGTTGGCTATCCCTCAAGATACTGTTCCGTTCAAGAAATCCTGCTCATCTTTTATGATCGATTCCAATATTTTGCACGCAATGCAAGTTAAACTGACTGGCCTGTAATTTCCTGGCTTGGTACGGTCTCCTTTCTTATATACTGGTATAATATTGCCCTGCTTTCAATCATTTGGTATTTCTCCAGTTTTTAAAGATTGCCTGAAGATGGCGGATAGCGGCTTAAAGATGATCTCACGAACTTCCCTGAGCATTCTAGGACATAAGCCATCAGGACCCGCCGCCTTATCTGCCTTTAGTTCATGCAACTTGTCTAATACTTTGTTATCCCGGACCTCAATTTCTGCTAAATAATCTTGAGCATTTAACATGCCCTCTGGCCAAATAAAGACCCCCTCTGAGGTAAAATTCTCAAAGTTACTGTTTAAGGCATCCGCAATATCCTTGTTATCAAATAGCAGCGATCCGTTTTTATTCTCTATGCACTTATCCTGCTCTTTATCTTTCCTTTTTCTGCTCGGTACTGAAAGAAGCGCTAAGGGCTAGTTTTTGCCCCCTCTGCAATTTGTCTTTCATACAGTCTTCGAGCATTCCTCAGCTCTTTTTTTACCACAGCCCGCATTTTACAGTATTCAGCCCTAGTGTTCTCATTGTTATCCTTTATGTACATCTTATAAAGATTCCTCTTTTCCGTCAACATCCTACGAATACTTTTGGTCATCCACTGAGGATTCTGCTTTTTCAGCTTACTTTTGGACATCTTTGGAATGATTCTGCATTGTGATTCAAGTAAAACCCCCTTAAATCTTTCCCACATCTCATTTATGGACTCACAGTCCAGGAGTGTTTCCCATTTTATTTCACTTAGATATGAGCGCATCCTGTCAAAGTTTGCTCGCCTAAAATTGAAAATTTTTGTTTTTGAATACACCTTTTTAACTTCCCATGAAACATCAAAATGAACAGCAGAGTGATCACTTGTCCCAAGTGGCTCCAGTGCCACAACATTGCTAATTCTATCTGGGTCATTACAGAGCACTAAGTCTAAAATTGGCTTCTTTCTTGTAGGTTTATGAACATACTGCACCCAGAAATGATCATTTATAACATCTAGAAATTCTTCCTCCCCCCTACCCTGTCCTTTCACCATTTCCCAATTGATAGCAGGATAATTTAAGTCTCCCATAATAATAGTCCCTCCACCTCTACAAGCTTGCATAATCCTCCAAAAAAGCATTTCATTGACTGTACAGTCCAAAGCTGGTGGTCGGTAGCATAACCTATGTTTAAACCTGTCTCGGGTTTGCCAATGAGCCTGACCCAGATATCTTCACAGGGCAAGGAATGTTCAATTTCGGGAATTTCCTGTACATTTATGTTCTCGTTCACATAGATTGCTACGCCCCCTCCTCGCCTATTATATCTATCCTTCCTAAAGAGCTTGTAACCTTCTATATTATATTCATCTCCATCCTCTTCACTTAGCCATGTCTCCGTAATCCCAACTATGTCATAGCCCTCACTAATTATAACAGCCTCAAGCTCAGGAAATTTATTTTCTATGCTTTTTGCATTTTAGTAAAAACATTTCAGGTTATTACTAATGCTCTTCCCCCTTGATTTCCCATGCGGCCGCTGCTTCAAGGCCCCCACTACGCTTTGTTGCTTTAAAAGTATATTATCGCTAGTGCATGTAACGCCGTCAGCCTCCATCGGGGCAGTCTGCATTTCCCTATGTGTAACACTCACTAACGTCCTTGCCCCGCTAAATCCCTAGTTTAAATAATCCTGTGCTACCCTCAACAGTGTAAAGGTACCCCTGCGGTTCAGGTGCAGCCCGTCAGGCGTGAACAGGTCACCCCTGTCTCTGAAAAAGTTCCAGTGCCCCATAAACCTATACCCCTCTTTCCTACACCAGGTTCGTAGCCACATGTTAAACCTCCAGATAAAATTCTGCTTTCCTCTGCTTGCATGTGGTACCGGTAGAATCCCGGAGAACACTACCGTTGAGGATCTGCTCCTAAGCTTCTCAGCCAATTCCACAAATTTGCCTTGCTGAACCTCAAATCTACCCTTACCCATGTCATTTGTCCCAACAAGGACCAGGAAAACTGGATCCCTCCCCGCTCTGGCCAGGAGCTTGTCCGCACGCTCCAGGAGGTCTCCTACCTAGGCATGAGGCAGGCAACACACCGTATGAGACTCCTTGTTGCGCAAACAGACTAAGCTATCTATTCCACTAAGTATTGAGTCCCCCACTATCACTAACTCTCTTTTTTGAGGGGTAGAGGCTAACAGGGTGCCCTGCTGCTCATCAGTCCCCTCACTCTCAGGGTCAGGGGCCAAGTCGAGTTCCTGCAAGGGCCGGAATCAGCTGGACACCTCCACCACTAGAGGAGCTGTCGCTGTACGGCATGCATGCTCTTTCCTGCGCTGTCGACCTACAGTCACCCAACTTTCTGTGCCTGCCTGCTCTGGGGTCCCCGTATCACCCTGCTTTGGCGTACGCACCATTTCTCAACATACCACTTAGTTCCTCTAGGAACTTTACTGACTATGTTGCGCCATCAACTGGCCCTGTAGATCAAGGACCTTGCTGTCCAGATGCTCATTTAGCTGGCACTGGTGGGAGACAAACCCACCCTGGAAATCTCTTTCCAAAAGTGCGATCATCTTGCAACCGTCACATAGTTTTGGCCACATTTTGAACCCCCTACCTAATGACCTCGCTCACCCTAGATAAAGAAAATGACTAATGCCGAGACAGAAGCTCGGGAATCACAAATAATTAGTTTACTAACCTGAGAAGCCCTAAGCAGCAGTCACAATAGAAACTGTGGGGAAACTATGTAAATGGATAATAAGCCTCTTTTAACCAGGGCTTAGTTTCAGTTAACAGAAATGAAATGCCAAATTGTGACAAACTCAGTGTGTAATAAGCACTCCTAATCAGCCGACTTGAGTTTATCTAGTCCCGGTACTATTAATATACTAACCTAAAAATATCACAGAGCTTAGCTGAGAACCCAGATAAAACAGACTGGCTACAATGAGATGATGAGGCAGATGAGGCGGAGCACTCCGGTAAACCTTACCGTTTAAATTCCAACCTAACCGAATGGATGACTCAAGTGACTGCTTCCCTACTAACTAAATACTAAATCTCAGATCCCCAGCCAAAAATCTAAACAGTAACTATCTAGCTAGCTAGCCACAAATACAACCAAGAGTAACCGAGAAAAGAGTAAAGCCCCGGTTCCTTTTAGTTAAAACAGACCAGATAAACAAGTCGTTTGCTTTGTGAGCAAAATAAACACGGTATCTCCCCGAACAAGCTTGTCACTAAGCACTCAAACAAGCAGTTAAACTTTAATCAGCTGCTCAAGGCAGCGCAACCGGAGGAAAATACAAAGATAACACAATTTGCAAATTGTGTTATCAGAAGAGCCCTTCGGTAATAATAAAATACGAAAAAGACAAAAACCTTGGTTTGCGTTAATATTCAAGCTTGGCAATATGTTTATGCGGTAATGCGGCCAGGATACAGAATGAAGGGGACTAAAAAACCCCGGTGAACATGAACATTTATTGGCTAGAAGACTGTATGAAAGGCTAGCTATCAAGGATGAAACCAAGCCGAGTTATAGTTAGATATCCAGGTAATTTGATAATATTCTTGGCGTTGAGAGCCTGCTGAAGTTCGTTAGCTAAATCAGCTACAGAAAAACCAGGCGACAGTAGCTCAGTCCTTGAAAACTGTTTTACTTCGTATATCATACAATTCACTTAGACAATTATTTAGTGTTTAATTTTATTCTTTAAATTTCGCATTTAAATTTATTTTACTTTACCTTACTTTGCTCCCGGGAAACTGAAATCCCCCCAAAAAACCCCCTTCGCCTTTGTTTGACCAGATTAGCGACTTAGTTTGGCTGTTTGCTCACCGAGTTGCTACAAGGGGGAAAAAGGGGAAAAAGAAAGGGGGAAGATTCTCCCTGCCCCTAATGCGACAAAGGTTATACCTCAGGAGCAAATCGTCTAACCTCTATTAATGTTTGAGCTTTAACACACAAATTATTTTCAAAAAACTTGTTTGCACAAGAGTGAATCTTCAGCTTCAATCCCTCCGAACATCTCTCTCTGTCTCAACCCAAGCAGAATGATCATCAATGATCAGCACTACAGCACAGCCAAGAGGTCAGCAACAGCAACCCAATCATTGTTCTGGGAGCTAAAGATGCTAGGTGTCATGAACGCGCACTTGGTCTGCAACAGGGAGCAATACTGCTTGGAGTGGCACTTACCGATTTTCCTTCTTGATTTTTTGATCGTTTTATCTGACTTCCTTTAAAAACTTGCAAATACATTGATGAAAGCATCATTTTCGCAGTTCTATGTGTTAATCTACTGGATTTCAAACTGGTGAAACTTTTTCTCAAGAAATATGTAAGAGAACAACGACAAAAAAGAGGGTTTGGTAAAGGTCAAAAAATGAATTTAACTAGAAGGAAATTATTAATGGAATGCTGGGCAGAACTGCTAATCGAATTATGGAAGTGCTATTCAACGTGCCACTTCTTGTACTTTCGATGAGCAAAGTTGCTAATCAACCCCTATTATTTCAAACCATGGATTAGTGAACGTCCAACCATTTGTTCAGTACCTATTAACAGACAATCATCCATATTTCCTCAGTTGACAGATGGTTAGCATTGACAGGAGTTTTCAAAAGTTGATTTACCTTGATTTGCTTTGCTTGCGAGTGGATAAAATGACTTTGTGGCTGTAATTGGTTTTATAGTAGAGGAATATTTGATATGCTCAATTCCTCTTACTTTTGAGAAGTTGCGAAAAATGTTGCGAAGTAAGAGGAAGGCACCAAGAGACCTTTCTGCTGTCACACCAGCAAAAAAGCAACGAAGGCAGGATGATGTAGAGGCAGAAAACGCTTTGTTGGATCTGGCTACTGAATTGCCACACGTTGCTGTGGTAGAGCCTTTAGTAAGTGTGTTAAAGAGTTAGAGCCAATAGTAATAAGCCACTGAAGTTTTGTTTTATATTTATTCTTAAATATCATTGAAACCATGCATGAAAACGATTTTTCACAACACTGTCCTTGTATGTAGGTCTTTCCCTTCCAGACGTGCCCATGAGTATTCCAAAATCTGCCTTGAGACAGTATCACAAGTGTCTACCCGGCGGCGGATATCTCCATCAGGCAAGCTGCCTTGACGAAGATCATCATCAGCTTGCTTTACATCTGTTGAGGAATTGCCAATCTTATTCATAAAGTCTACTATGTTATCTTTAGAGAGAGGTCCCTTAAATGCTTCCTTAGCCTCCTTTACAAGAACCTTCCATTTTTCATATATAATCGTGAAGCAATGCTGATGTTTTGCTCTCTTGGAGACTTTGGCCCTTTTCAGTCAGTTTCCGAATTCTCTGACTTCTGTGTAGTGCCCTTTTAGCAGCTTCTGTCTCCTCTGCTTCAACCTCTTTAAAGGAGCCTTCATCTAAATCTTCTTCATCAAGACCTTTGAACTGCAGCTGTGACTCTAGAGTATCACAATTAGAGTCTATGTTTTCTAGATTATTGTTACCTGCAGCCATTTTAGTATGGTCTTAGTTGAACAGCAATTACTTACAGTATATAGTTGCTTACAACTTAATACAAATGAAATTAATTGAAGTGACTAACTTAGGTTAACCTGTCTTGGCATGGCTCAGACTGCAATGACAATATTAGCTGCCATTTTACTTATCTTATTTAGCCTTTAATTTACCCAACTATATTTAGAGTGTCTTATTCTTAATACCTTAAACGCTCTTGCGCAATACAAAGTATGTTATTTGCCATGTATTTTAATAGATGACACTAAACATTTCTCTTTAGCACTCAGCATTGTATTTTCAACATGCCTTGAGCAAAGACTTAGTAGAAGATGATTGGTAGAATACCCCCTTAAGTGTAATTTGCACAAAATTGATGGTAAGTAATCAGCAAACAATTGCCTTGAGTATTGCAACACTTAAACTTAATAGTAAATATAACTTGAGGAATAAGCAGTGACTTAAATATACACACATAACATCAAGGGCTCTAATTTCGTAGACCAGGCGCGGCGCAGGCGCAGCACATGGGGGGTGCGCCGCGCCAACGGGGTGTGTCCAGGCGTATGTGGCAATTTCGTGCCCGGCGTAGCCTGGCGCAAGTACTCCTCTGTCCCGCCTCTGCCCCTCCTTCTAGCGCAAGTTGGCAAAGAAGGCGACACAGCCGAGTCAAATCTTGCTCACTGGCAAGAGAAACGATGGATAGCGTGTTCCTATTATTACAAACTGTTGCCGCTTTAAATTTAATTTTGGGATCAACATGCATGGACAACAATGCAAGATACGTGACACATTTATTTTCAATATGTCATCTTAACTCAGTACGAGATCATAGCAATCAGGCTGTATTCCTTTCCCCCACTGAAGACGATAAAACCTAAGTGACAATAATAGTAGCCTAGTATTAAGCCGCTTGCACACTGGACGCGAAACAAATTTTTCGCTCGACAGATTGCGTCTTGTGTCCGAAAGTCTGACAGGGTTTTAATAAATCTCCGTGTCCGACAGTCTATTATTGTTTTTAATTTCTTCAAATCTGCTGACTCTTTTAGATATTACACTGGCGCGAGACAATGTACAATGCCTCCGAGTCTTACAGCCAAAAAAAAGAGGATGTTTGAACAGATTGGTAACGAAATAAAGAATAAAAAGAAACGTTTTAACAACAGAACATCCAATGAACACTGCGATTTATTTATTGGAATCTTTGTTGGATATCCCGTTTGTGGGTTTTTATTCTTTATTTCGTTATAAATCTGTTCTCATATCAATACTTTTACTTTTTGCTGGCTGGTGGACATGGAGTATTTTGCATTTCGTGTCGGACAGTCTTGATCGTGCATGCGATAATTTCTTCACACTGTCAATGGTCATGGAATTGATGTGCTCACGCACTATTTTATCTGTGCTGTGGAAATAAAGCGTGAATCTGTTCGGTCCATCTGACTAATTTTCAAAAGAAAGACCGAATAAAGACTGCCGTCTATCTTCAACGAAAACAGACGAATAGGCTAAAAAGACCAAGAAAAGTCGATAGCTATCAATTTCCATTTTGTGAAGGTCGAACACAAACATAGCCAAGTTTGCACGTCTAATAATTCCTGGAATACTCGGGAAAATTAGAACTTTTATGACTTTCGGACACGGAGCTATATTAAAACCCTGTCCGACTATGGCGTCTTTGCATTGACTTTGTCTGTAATCAGTCGTGCGAAAAATTCGTTTCGCGTCCAGATTGCAAGCGGCTTTAATGAGCATAGAACACAAGCATTCGATATATATATATATATATATATATATATATATACAGTTTGTGGTTGGCTGAGAAAGATGTGAAGTCGTTAGTTTGAATCACAGATTCAGCTGCGTTGATTAAGACTGGTCAAGTTTCCATTACACGTGGCAACCGCCTTTAATCTGACAACAGGACAATGATGTCAGATACTATTATTTATGTCCTTATTCAGATAGTTACAATAAATAGTGCTTCTTGTAATTATTTCTTGCATTGAAATGTGCCTGACTTTCTGTAAACCTGTCTGTGAGATTTCGGTTACGTGTGCACACTCCACGCCGGTCAGCCAAATTACCACTGCACGGAAATTGAACCAGGTTGGAGCTAGCGAGTTTTCTGCGCAATTCCAGCGGAGACTTTTTCTACGAAATTGTCACCACGTCTTGATGAATATGTGACACCTCCCCCCACTACGCCGCCACACCCATCTCGGCGCACCTTCGTCTACCGAAGGCTGCGCACCTCACGAAATTACCACTTCGCGGGCTGCGCCTTACGAAATTACCACTGCACAGGCTGCGCCTCGCTACGCCACCTGCGCTGCGCCAGGAAATTAGAGCCCCATATATTAAACTTTAGCACTTATAGAGTCCCTTATGAAGCAGTTGAGAAGGCTATTCCACTTGTTTTAAATGTATCTTCTTCAGCTTAACCACTCAATGCTTGTGGAGTTCACTTGCTTAATTACTGATGTACGCCGTCTTATCTGTTCCTTGTCACACTTGGATGGAAACGTTGAGGGAGTTGCTTAATGCTCCTTCGCTGAACAGGCGGAAACGGTTGCTGTCGTCACATCACCTGGTGTCGGCAGGTTGAGTTCGCACTGTGACTCCCTCAGAGTTAAATCACGGACACAAGGCCTTCGATTTCAACGGGCATTTAATTGCATACAATCCTTCTCATGTCTGTCTTGCCATGCCATGCCGTGCGAACTGAATAAAATAAATAAATAAATACAAATACAATCAGTTCAATACAAAGTGTTCTCATAGCAAACGAACATTTCATATACAGATAAAATTTACGTACCTCATTGGCCGCATTAACTCACGGGGAGTGAAAAGTTCAGCTACACAGCTCACTATTAACTTCACAAGTCCACCCACACCACACCACCGCAGAACTTCATAAAAATAACTCTAATACCGCAACAAAACGTAAACGTCTTCCTCTCTGACTTTGCTAATATGTGCAGTTTGCCCCGCGAAGGTGTGCAACAATGCAACGATAATAAAAGTCGGACCCTCTTGCAGCACCCCAAAATAGGTTCCGCCTTGCAAATACCGAACCCTTAAGAACGTGTTTTAATTCTAATTATGCCTTTACCTGAAACATAATTTATCAAATAACATAACATAATGTATCAGTATATTTAATTCAAACCCCTCAAATGAATTTTTACTTAAATTATACCAACTTAATTTAATGTATAACTGCCTCTGACGGCAGCTACACTTTGACACTAGGCTGCAGTCCATTTCAAATGAGCCTTGGCCCATAGAACACAGCAGTGCTTCTGGATCATGCTCAACAAAGGCTTCCTGTTTGCATGATCGAGTTTTAGGTGGCATCTGTGGATGACACGGCAGACTGCCTTTACAGACAGTGGTTTCTTGAAGTATTGCTGGGCCCATTTAGTAATGTCAATGACGGAATCATGCCGGTGAGTGATGCAGTGGCGTCTGAGGGCTCGAAGATCATGGGCATCCAGTGTTTGGCCTTGTCCCTTACACTCAAAGATTTTTCCAGTTTCTCTGAATCTTTTGATGATGTTGTGAACTGTCGATGATGAGATCTTCAAAGCCTTTGCAATTTGACATTGAGGAACATTGTTTTTAAAGTATTCCACAATTTTTTTATGCAAGCCTTCACAGGTTGGAGAGCCTCTGGCCATCTTTACTTCTGAGAGACTCAGCCTCTCAAAGACATCCCTTTTATTGCTAATCGTGTTACACACCTAATGCCAGTTAACTTAATTACTTACTAAATGCAAAAGACTATTTATGCAAACAGGACCTTGAGCTAGTTTCCAGTTGCCTCCCTCTTGAAAGTCACAAAAAGTCAATTAACGAGCACGAACGAATAGATTGCGATTTGTTCCCCTATCCTTCCTATTCGTTCGTGCTCGTCAATCGACTTATCGCAACTTTCAAGATGGAGGCGACTGGAAACTAGCTCAAGGTGCTGTTTGCATAAATAGTTTTTTTAAATAAACTACCTGAGCATTTTCAAAGTTTTCAGTGCCTCGTTTTAAATGTCAGGGCCCTCAGAATTCTCCTGATGAAGTGTGGAGCTACTTTGAGCTTTGATAATGATGAAAAAAATAGCTATTTCTTTGCATGGCAACGCAACGCCCGATTCACTACCATTGTAAGCTTGTTGGGAGCTTCGGCTAAAAAGCTATATATTTCAAATTGTTGCGTGTGTATGGAGGTGGAGTATTCGGCAAAGATTAGCACTTGTTATCATGTTTCAATACACCCCAAGTCAATTTCACACCGGAATTCTCCTTTAAAGTCTGTAAAGTAAATATCCAATGCACCTTGTGACGTTTGAGCAGCAAATAAAGATCACCACCTCTCCTCGGAAGGCTAACTTTTTCAAGACCACAGAAACGTAAGAAATGTCATGTTTTTTATCATTAAAATGGACAGCCACAGCATAATTTCTGTCATTTCTGCGAATATAGCTTTTATGTTCACTAATGCACTGTTGGAATTGCCTGGATGTCTTACCCACATATGCCAAACCACAGGGACAATGCAGCATGTATACCACATGTGTAGATGCACAAGTTATTACCTCTTTAATGGAAAATTTTTTGTTAGTATGGGGATGATAAAAAAAAAGTTGGTTTTCAAGGTATTACTGCACCATGCACAATTTCCACAGCGATAAATTCCCGCGGGTAAAGGGGATAAAAGCCGCTGAGTAGGCAACTTAGGCTTGTCAGCATGAACAAGGAGGTCCCTCAGATTTCTTCCTCGCCTGTTTACAAATAGATGCTGAAATTTAAAATGGGGGGCCAATTCAGGGTCTGAGGTCAAAATATGTCAGTGTTTCTTAAAAGTAGATTTGATAGTGAATGAGAGAGGAGAATTAGAGGTGTGTTATGGCCCCAATTTGCTACGATATGTAAGACAGCAAGGGTTGACAGACAAAATTTTAAAACTCAAACAGATTTAAGTAGACAAAGACCAACACTAACCTCCAATTTATACTACTGACCAAGATTGATAATATTCAAGAAAAAAACTATATTTACAGTCCCTTGAGATGGGGTTGCTTGGTGATGTTCCGGGTGAGGAAAATGCTCCAATACAGGCAAAAATCCACAAAAAGCTTCACAGGTCTTGAAAAGAGTGACAGGTCTGGTCAAATGTATCCTTCTCCTTGAAATTTCTCCTACTCTCTCAATTTCTCTCCTTATATACTCTTTTGCAACTCCTCCCCACATTTAGACTTTTTTTTTTCCTCTGGGACCTTCCCCTCTCAGACATGCCCAAACCTAGCTCCAGACTGGGCTTAACAAAAAAAAGGTCAATACTGCCATCTAGTGGCTTCTTTCAACATTACACCTACATTCTAAAAGGGAAAAATTTTGACTCATGAAGGTAAAATTTTTCTTTTCAATACAAAAATGGTAAAGTAGACACTTGTATTTATATACAGAAAATACAATATGCTAATAAACACATGATATATATACATATACTCAAACACGGGATATGCAATCAGCAATTATATTGTCAGTACCCTTTACATGCTTAATTTCCCATTCAAACTCCTGTAAAATCAAACTCCTATTCAACAATCTCTGATTCTTGTTTTTCATCTTACTCAAAAACATTGACGGATTATGGTCAGTATACACAATCATTGGCTTTTGCCCTGCACAAACATAAACCTCAAAGTGTTGTAAAGATAGAACCAGAGCCAACAGCTCCTTCTCTATTGTGGAATAGTTCCTTTGGTGGCGATTGAACTTCCTGGTGAAGTATGCCACAGGATGCTCAATGTCATCAGAATCACTTCTCTGTAGGAGCACAGATCAACAAGCTTGGTCGTTAGCATCGACCGCGATGGAGAACGGTTTGTTGAAGTCAGGAGATTTGAGCACGGGGAAGTGACACAGAAGAGACTTCAGGCGATCAAAGGCTCTTTGGCATGCTTCATCCCAAGTGAACTTTACGCCTTTCTTCTGTTGGTTGGTGAGACTGAGAGCAATCTCAGCAAAGTTCTTGCAGAACTTGCGGTAGTACTTAATCATTCCAAGGAAGCGGCGCAAAGCTTTTTTTTTTATCAGGAACTGGAAAGTCCAAGATGGCTTGGACTTTAGCATTTATGGGTGCCACCTTACTCTGGTTTATGACTTAGCCAAGATACGCGACAGCCGCACAACCAAAGTCACTCTTGTTCAGGTTAACTGTCAGGTTAGCCTGGGTCAAGCGCTGAAATAACGTCTCTACATCTTTTAGATGTTCTTCCCAGGAGTCACTCCATGTGATCAGGTCGTCAATGTACGCACTTGTATGTGGCAATCCGGCGATTGTAGACTGTGTCATTCTTTTAAACGTGGCTGGGGCATTTTTCATGCCAAAGGGTAGGTCTTCATACTGGTACAACCCAGGTGGTGTGGCAAAAGCAGAGATGCTCTTGGCTCTATCAGTTAAAGACACACAATAACCCTTCAATTAATCAATCTTGATCAGAAACTTTGCTTGCCCTACTCTATCGATACAATTATCAATCCTAGGTATTGGAAACACATCAGTTCTAGTTACAGCATTGACTTTGCGATAATCGATACAGAATCTAGTACTACCATCAGGTTTTGGAACTAGCACACAGGGTGAACTCCAATCTGAGTTAGAGGGTCTGATAATATCATGTTCTAACATGTACTCAACCTCTTTCTCAGCAATCTTTCTCTTTTCTGGATTCATCCGGTACGGATGCCGTTTTATTGGTTTGGCATCACCAACATCTACATCATGAGAGGCTATAGAAACTTTCTTTGAAACATCAGGAAATAGATCTTTATATTTCTTGATCAACCTCTCAAACTGATCTTTTTTTTGAGGGTTCTAAGTGCTGGAGTTTTACATCAAGATTTTGCAACACTTCAGAATTTGACAATTTAAATGAAAGAACTTCAGCTTTAATTCTAGGTTCATCATCTTAAAGCTCCCCCTCATCTTCACACGTCTCAACTAAGGATTGACCGATATGGATTTTTCAGGGCCGATGCCGAAACCGATTTTTTTCCATCACCCTTAGCCGATGACCGATTATGGACGGCCGATTTTCTTGGGCCGATATTTGTGGCCGATACTGCTTTTGCTCCCTCAATTTACATAAAAAAATGACATAATGATAACAAATATCACAGGTCAAGTTAGACAAACATTTATTGAAAAGTTTCAACCTGCCATCGATGTGATGGCAGCTCCTCCCCAGTGAGACGCGCACCCCCCCCACGCACACGCACACACACACACATCAGCTGAGCAGATGCTGACTGAAAAACTCCACTATCGCTGGATTGATAATGGCAGCAAACATCTCTGAATACGTTTTCACGAAACACTGACACAAATTGGTACTACATATAAAACATTTCTCATCATTTAAGTTCTTCTAGTGCACGCTAAACACCTCTCCACTCCGCTCTGAGGGAGAGAGCACACAGCAGGGCTGAAATTAACTTTTTTGCTTGGTAGCGCTGCGCTCCTGAGTTCAAAAAGTTAGGAGCGCGAGCAAAAATTTAGGAGCACGCACACCTAAATCAAAGAAGCATCAATATATTTTTTTTTTAATGTTTAAAGAAACTACAATATAACACTTCACATTAACAATGCAACTGTCTCCAACAAATGACAATTATTAAACAATATAAGAGTCTTGTTCATTGATTAACAAAGGTTTCCACTACATTGGCTTTATGCCATATCTAGAGGCAAGGATTTAACATTGGGTCTCCTTGCTCTCTGCCCTTCTATCCATCTCCTCACTGTGTGTGAGACATCAAATATATCCAGAGGACCCTCCACACTGATCCCAATCAAATCTTCAATTGTGTTAGGGTTAATTGCAGATCTGACGTAAAGTCCTTTTTTGCCTCAATATTGCAATTTGAATCAGTCCACAGCGGTAACTTTGCATTTGTTGGCTTATTATAACATAAGCAGACTTTATAATGAGTTGGATATGTTTGTTTTAAGATAGCCTATGCCACACGCCCAGGCGCGTCTCTAGGACTAAAGATTGGTGGGGCCCAGAGCTCCCCTTAATTACTAACCCTGACTTGCACGCAATCATTCGCATAATTGACAAACAAAACTTCCAGGATTGTCCTGGTTTTTTTTTATGTTTTTTTTTTTTATTTTTTGCGGTAATTTTTTCAAAAAGTGGCAATAAAAGTAGCGATGTCTTGGCAATTTATTTTTTTGTCCGCGAGAAATTTGCGTGGATTGGTTGAATTTGCTTTAATAGTTGCAATCGCAACATGCAACTTCCTTGAGGGACTGAGCAATAAATTCACTCCTAGACCACGCCGGTACGGTATGATACATTTCGGTACAGCAACAATCATTAATTTGGAAGCGTAATTCCGTGCATTTAAATCAGCGTTATTCAGAATTGCACATAGACGTTTTAAATGGTCGTATATTTCATTTAAACAAAACGATCATGAAGCGCCAGTTAAATCACTTGATGAGTGGAATAGGTTGCGCAGACGTTTGAGAGCATTTTGTCTTTCATAAAGCGTTGAACAATTTTTGAGTGGCTAGAAAAATTATTTAGATCTGAATTTATCCCATTATTTAGGCGTCAATTGATCTCACGGAGAAAGAAACCGTAGCTTTGATTGCCAGAGGATTATTGTCAAAATTGGAAAACGTTAATAACGGAAATTAACTGAGTGCAAGCCAGGAACAATCCTTGACGCAAAGGCATGGTCCGGGCTCCACCAATTATCACTTCCAGAGACGCCACTGCACACGCAATTGTCTTCTAATTTCGGCATTTTCAGGAAAACGTTGCTTGTACTTGCAAATATATTAACGTTTACTAGTCTAAAGACGCGCTGTAAAAAATGTTAATGATTTTTGCAGATAGGATACTGAAGATATGAGCGAAGAAACCGAAACGGAGATTTTAAGGCTGCGCAAACGCCGAGCCGCGAGGCAGCATATTTTGATAAGTTGCAACTATTAACAGAAATACGGATCTACTCGTTTACGCACATTTGTCAAAGTATTTTCTGTGTTTCGTGCTTTCTCCGTGTTTGGAAGGACGTTCACGTTTAAAGTGTTTGGACTCAGTTGATAACGCGCTGTTAACAGCCAGATTCGGGTCATTATCTTTACATTGAACACAGTGCACTTCACCTTCTTTTATAACCTCAGCCATTAAAAATTTTGATGCAACTCTTTGCGGAAATAATCAACTGATTTTGCTGCCGCTTCATCCGAATCACCGTCATGATTTTCAGTTTCAGTAACTTTTGATATCGACTCGACTTTTTTAACGTTAACGGTACCAAAAAAAACAAGAAGTCTTCCATCGCTCTTTGTTCCATTTTCAGTCCAAATCTCAGTACAGAAGTTTACGACGTCAACCTCCCCTTTTATTGGTCAGAATGGTCCCTGTCAGCTCGAGGGAACACACTGGGTGCGCTCGGCTGCGTAAGTCTAGTAGATTGATGCGCTGCTCCACCAAGACATACGCTCATCTTTATTTAAACTGCAGCGGCGGCTGGCTTGCCTTCTGACTACCAAAAGTATCTGAAAAGAGCCGATTAATTGGGGGGAAAAGCGGTCGCACAGGTGCAACTATTTTAATTCGAAGGTCGCACAGTCTTAATTTTGTTCGCAATTTCGGGCCCTCCACATACACACACGACACGAAACGCATTTAACCTCACCCCGGTGTTCGCTGAATTAAACTCCTACAAACACCATGACAACATTGACATTACATATTCCTTAAACCGGTGTTCGTTAAATCTGTACATATTAGCCCACAATTACGTCAACATCTCCCTAAATACAATGGTAAGCACTTTTAAAGACGAAGCATTCAGCAGCATTCCCGTTTCACTGACCCACAAACTTAACTATGTTTGCAAGCACGTGTACTAATTG
The DNA here is from genome assembly GCA_029721435.1 of Gymnothorax reevesii. Taxonomy (NCBI): domain Eukaryota; kingdom Metazoa; phylum Chordata; class Actinopteri; order Anguilliformes; family Muraenidae; genus Gymnothorax; species Gymnothorax reevesii. The sequence goes on from CM056576.1 coordinate 61,680,950, forward strand.
GAAATTACTTGCCATTCATGTTTCCCATCTCAAAGTGGGTGGCAATATTTCAACTAAGTTTAACAGTGAGAGGCTATTAGAAATTTTAAAACACCTTGTTCTGAAGCAGCCACTGCGTTCACCACTCTTCCAGTAGGGGAGGAGTAATGCGTCTGCATGTGCTGCAGGGTCTTCCGGCAACACAGAGCTGCCCCTGAATGCCGGTCTGTAAATCATGCCACTGAAATATAAATCGGCGAACCCACGCGCGAATCGGCCGATGCCGATTCTGGTAAAAAATGCAAATATCGGCCTAATATATTGGCCGGCGGATGTATCGGTCGATCCTTAGTCTCAACCATAGGAGCATCTGTAGTGACAGCTGCAACCCTAGCATTTCTGTCATGATAAGGTTTCATCGTGTTAATGTGACACAACTGTTTTGGTTTTCTCCTATCTGGAGTCTTCACAATGTAATTGAGATCATTAAGTTTTGTTAGAATTTCTTAAGGACCATGATATCTACCCTGCAATGGATTGGACTGCAAGGGAAACAACACAAGGACCTTGTCTCCTAGTTTAAACTCACGGCTTCTAGCCTTATGATCATACCAAGTTTTCGTTTTTCCCTGACTTGATTTCAAGTTCTCTTTGGCTAGGTCACATGCTGCACGCAATCTTTCCTTGAACTTGCTAGCATAGTCTAACAGACTGATATGCAGCTCTTTCTCTTGCTATTGTTCACTCAACAATAGCAAAGGTCCTCTCACTTCATGGCCAAACACTAGCTCAAACGGACTGAATCCAGTATACTCCTGCACTGCTTCTCTAGCTGCAAACAATAGCAAATGAACACCTTCATCCCGGTCTTTCTCATGATCATAACAATAAGTCCTCATCATTGTCTTGAGAGTGGAATGAAATCGCTCTAAGGCACCTTGACTCTCTGGATGATAGGCACTAGATAGAATCCGCTTCGCACCTAGTTCATACACTACCTGCTGAAACAATCCGGAAGTGAAATTGCTACCTTAGTCTGACTGAATTTCCCTGGGAAGGCCAAACAATGTGAAGAACTTTATCAAAGCCTTCAAGATGACAGCTGCCTTGATGTTGCGTTGAGGTATGGCTTCACGGAATCTGGAAGATGCACACATGATTGTCAACAAGTATTGATTTCCGGATCTAGTCTTGGGTAATGGACTAACACAATCAACAATGACCTTAAAGAAGGGCTCCCCAAATGCTGGGATAGGCTGCAATGGAGCTACAGGTGGGTCTAACTGGTGTTCTCCAACTACCTGACACAAGTGACAGGTTTTGCAAAACTTGGAAACATCTTTCCAAAACCCAGGCCAAAAGAAGTGTTTCATGATCTTATCAACAGTCTTGTTAACACTAAGATGACCCCTAAAAGGTAAACTATGAGCCATTGTTAAGATCTCATTCCTGTAGACCTTGGGAACAACGATTTGCCTAACCACTGCCCAATCTGCATTAGGAGGGCACCACTTGTGCATCAACACACCATCCTTGAGATTATACCCAACTGGAACTGCGTCTATTTCTTCATCAGGAAGGGTTCTCTTCTGTGGTACACAAATTTCAAGATTATTGGTTTGCTCCTGAATCAACCGCTTTCTGGACAGAGACAAGTTTCCAGAAACATCAGAATCACCAAACCCATCTGGCCGGCTGAAGAGAGACCTGATAAAAGTATCTGATAAGTCCTCAAACGGAGAAACCATAGTAGGCCGAACAGAGTCATGAGGCGAACCGCCTGAGTCATGACTATTCAATGTGCTGGACGGCACCACATCATCTTCTTCTTGAGCCTTCTTAGCCATAGCACGGATCACTGCACAGGAAGGATACAGAGATGGGTCTTCATCGCCATCTTCAGTGCTCGGCTGTGAAGTAAGATGAACAGGGGGAACTACATTGCCCCCAGTCAAGTCATTGCCTAGCAACAAACACCCTTGATAGGTAGACTTGACATAAGTCCCAGCTTTATCTGTCCTGTAACTAAATCTGAGTTCAAGAATATAGAGCGCAGGGGTACAGATACAGTCCTCCCTTCAATACCCTGTACAAGTATGAAATCCCCTGAAGCGGTCTCATCACGTAACTCCAAGGACTCCATCAACAAAAGTGACTGAGAAGCTCCGGTATCCCTTATGATATGTGTGGGGACAGGAGGAGAATGCTCATTCAGAGCCACAAATCCCTCTGACACAAATGGAAGAAATTCCTCCCTCACAAAGTCAGTAGTATCAGGCTTTTTAGCCCCACAAGGAGCAGGCAATTTAGCAAATTGGTCATCTACTACAGGGGTTTCTAACCTAGTCTTCACAAAGGCATTTGGTTTGGTATCCTCTTCTTTTTCTTTCTTAGCTTTTAGCAACCAACAGTGAGTTGTAACATGACCAGATTTCTTGCAATAATTGCAAACTAGACCGCTTTTGTCACTGTCAGCTTTCACACTTTGATCAGACCTGTGACTGGATTTCTGAGCGCCATCACCAGATTTGTCTTTGTCTTTGGGTGAGGAATCTTGGGTATCACTATTACCTTTCTTCTGAAACTGGAACCATCTATTGTTACTGCTAGACTGAAATTTGGACTTATGTGTGAGAACATATTTGTCTGCAAACTTGACAGCTGATTGCAAATTCAGTGCGTGCTTCTCAATAAGATAGGTCTTAATATCATCCTTAACACAGTTCTTGAATTCTTTAACTAATACTGTAATGTGAATAGAGGCCACTAGATGGCAGTATTTACCTTTCTTTTATTAAGCTCAGACTGGAGCTAGGTTTAGACATGTCCTGGACATGTCTGGGGCAAGTCCCCGAAAATTAAAAAAAAGAGGTCTAAATGTGGGTGGGGTCTGCAAAAGAGTATATAAGGAAAAGAATTGAGACAGTAAAGGAGTAGGAGAAATTGCTTGAAGAAGGATACATGTGACCAGACCTGTCATTCTGTTCAAGACCTGAGAAGTTTCTTTTGTGGATTTTTGCCTGTGTTTGAGCATTTTCCTCACCCAGGACATCACCAAGCCACCCCACCAAAACAAGGGACTGTAAATATTTCTGTTTTGTTTGTATATATCTAATCTTGGTCAGTAGCATAGTTACTTGTTTAGTTGTCTTTGTTCATTAAATGTGTTTAAGTTTTTAAAACTGTGTCTGTCATCCCTTGCTGTTGCTGTTGTGTTGTAAATTGTAATAAGAAATTGGGGCCATAACAAATTGGGGGCTCAAGTCCGGGACAGACCATTGTGTGAGTCATTTATCAAAAATCTAACATTTCAAATTGTAAAATTGCTTTTTTGAATTTTCCCATATAAATATATTGACAGATCAACAGCAATGGATGATTTCTTGGCATCACCAACCCTTGAGGTTTTGAAGTCTTTTAAAAAGACAGGACTGCTAGAAATTTGCAGACAGTTAGAGCTGACAGAGGTAAAACCAGCCAAGCGAAAAGCAAGACTGGCTAGAGAGATAGTTGAATATTACATTGATGAAAATGTGTTTGCACCAGGAGATCTGGAACAGTTTCCAGTGGAAAATCCAAATATAGAGATGGAACTTAAATTTAAAATGCTAGAGATTGAAAGGGAGGAAAAAGAAAAACAAAGGCAGTTTGAGTTGGAAAAATTAGCAGAGAAGAGAAAAAAGAAAGGGAGGAAAAAGAAAAACGAAGAGAATTTGAGAGGAAAGAAAAAGAAAAACAAAGAGAATTTGAGAGAGAGAAAGAGGAAAGAGCAGAAAGAGAGAGACAGAGACAGAGAGATTTTGAATTAGAGAAATTCGATAGAGAAGAAAGACTCCAAATGGAGCAACTAAAAATTAAAATTGAAACTAAAAATAAATTTTGTGCCAGTCAGGAGGTAAAACTGGTGCCTCCATTTTCGGAAAAGGACGTAGACAACTATTTCCAGTGTTTTGAAAAGGTAGCAAAGAGTTGCCAGTGGCCAAAGGAACACTGGCCTCTGATGTTGCAAACTTTCCTCAAGGGTAAAGCTCAACAAGCCTATTCGGCTTTGTCTGCAGATGATTCCTCTGATTATGAGGTTGTCAAAAAGGTTATTTTGAGAGCTTATGAGTTGGTTCCAGAGGCTTACCGACAGAAATTCAGAGGTCTGAAGAAATCTGAAAATCAGACTTATGAGGAATTTGCAAATGAGAAGAAGGTTTGCTTTGAGCGCTGGTGTGCTTCTATGGAGGTCAAGGATGATTTCAACTCACTAAAAGAGATGGTGTTAGTTGAAGAATTCAAGAACTGTGTTAAAGATGATGTTAAGACCTACCTTAATGAGAAGCAAGCCCTGAACTTGCAATCAGCTGCCAAATTTGCAGATGAATATGTTCTCACACACAAGTCTAAATTTCAGTTTAGCAGTAACAATAGATGGTTACAATTTCAGAAAAAAGGGAACGGTGATACCCAAGATTCCTCACCCAAAGACAAAGACAAATCTGGTGATGGTGCTCAGAAATCCAGTAACAGGTCTGATCAAAGTGTGAAAGCTGACAGTGACAAAAGTAGTCTAGTTTGCAGTTATTGCAAGAAACCTGGTCATGTTAAAACTAACTGTTGGTTCCTAAAAGCTAAGAAAGAAAAAGAAAAGGATACCAAATCAAATACCTTTGTGAAAACAAGGTTAGAAACCCCTGTAGTAGATAACCGATCTGCTAAATTACCTGCTTCTTGTGGGGCTAAAAAGCCTGATACTGCTGACTTTGTGAGGGAGGAATTTCTTCCATTTGTGTCAGAGGGATTTGTGGCTCTGAATGAGCATACTACTCCTGTCCCCATATATATCCTAAGGGATACCGCAGCTTCTCAGTCACTTTTGTTGATGGACTCCTTGGAGTTACGTGATGAGACCGCTTCAGGGGATTTCATACTTGTACAAGGTATTGAAGGGAGGACTGTATCTGTACCCCTGCGCTCTATATTCTTGAAGTCAGATTTAGTTACAGGACAGGTAAAGGTGGGACTTATGTCAAGTCTACCTATAAAGGGTGTTTCTCTGTTGCTAGGCAATGACCTGGCTGGGGGCAAAGTAGTTCCCCCAGTACATCTTACTTCACAGCCGAGCACTGAAGATGGGGATGAGGACCCATCTCTGTATCCTTCTTGCGCAGTGACTCGTGCTATGGCCAAGAAGGCTAAAGAAGAAGATGTTGTGGTGCCGTCCAGCACATTGAATAGTCAGGACTCAGGTGGTTCGCCTCATGACTCTGATTGGCCTACTATGGTTTCTCCGTTTGAGGACTTATCAGATACTTTTATCAGTTCTCTATTCAGCCAGCCGGATGGGTCTGGTGATTCTGATGTGTCTGGAGACTTGTCTCTGTCCACAAAGCGGTTGATTGAGGAGCAAACTAATGATCCTGAAATTTGTGCACTAAGGAGGAGAGCCCTTCCTGATAAAGAAATAGACGCAGTTCCAGTTGGGTATTATCTCAAGGATGGTGTGCTGATGCGGAAGTGGCGCCCTCCTGATATCCCTGCCAATGCAGATTGGGCAGTGGTCAGACAAATTGTTGTTCCGAAGGTCTACAGGAATGAGATCTTAACAATGGCTCATAGTTTACCTTTAGGAGGTCATCTTGGTGTTAACAAGACTGTTGATAAGATCATGAAACACTTCTTTTGGCCTGGGCTTCGGAAAGACGTTTCCAACTTTTGCAAAACCTGTCACACTTGTCAAGTAGTTGAAAAAACACCAGTTAGACCCACCTGTAGTTCCATTGCAGCCTATCCCAGCATTTGGGGAGCCGTTCTCCAAGGTCATTGTTGATTGTGTTGGTCCATTACCCAAGACTAGATCTGGAAATCAGTACTTGTTGACAATCATGTGTGCATCTACCAGATTCCCTGAAGCCATACCTCTACGTAACATCAAGGTAACTGCAATATCAAAGGCTTTGATAAAGTTCTTCACGTTGTATGGCCTTCCCAAGGAAATTCAGTCAGACCAAGGTAGCAATTTCACTTCTGATTTGTGTCAGCAGGTTGTGTATGAACTAGGTGCGAAGCAGATTCTTTCTAGTGCCTATCATCCAGAAAGTCAGGGCGCCTTAGAGCGGTGTCATTCCACTCTCAAGACAATGATGAGGACTTATTGTTATGACCATGAGAAAGACTGGGATGATGGTGTTCATTTGCTGTTGTTTGCAGCTAGAGATGCAGTGCAGGAGTCTACTGGATTCAGTCCATTTGAGCAAGTGTTTGGTCATGAAGTGAGAGGACCTTTGCTATTATTGAGTGAACAATGGCAGGAGGAAGAGCCGCACATCAGTCTGTTAGACTATGTTAGCAAGTTCAAGGAAAGATTGCGTGCAGCTTGTGACCTAGCCAAAGAGAACTTGAAATCAAGTCAGGGAAAAATGAAAACTTGGTATGATCATAAGGCTAGAAGCCGTGAGTTTAAACCAGGAGACAAGGTCCTTGTGTTGTTTCCCTTGCAGTCCAATCCATTGCAGGCTAGATTTCACGGTCCTTATGAAATTCTGACAAAACTCAATGATCTCAATTACATTGTGAAGACTCCAGATAAGAGAAAACCAAAACAATTGTGTCACATTAACATGCTGAAGCCTTATCATGACAGAAATGCTAGGGTTGCAGCTGTCACTTCAGATTCTCCTATGGCTGAGATTTGTGAAGATGAGGGGGAGTTTCAAGATGATGAACCTAGAATTAAAGCTGAAGTTCTTTCATGTAAATTGTCAAATTCTGAAGTGTTGCAAAATCTTGATGTAAAACCAGGGGCGGAGATCGGGTTTTTCCTCAGGGGGGGCGGGAGATGTTTGGGGGGCCCCCCTCACTGTTATCTTGCTAAACATACGCCACAATAGAAAAATAGTGGCAATATTCGCAACTTCTAAACTGAATATAGGCTAACACTAGCATAATCTTCAGCAACCTTTTCATTCATACATGTGACATGCAGTACAAAGATACCGGTTATATTTTATGATTGTTTATTTCAGAATAAAACATTGATTATCTAGTTGCCTATTCAGATCAATCAAGTAAACAGCAACATGGCAAACTCATATTACATGTTATAGGGACAGCAATGCCATCATTAAAAAAAAAAAATAAAAAATGTCGGATAGCCTATCCCGCTATAGGCTTAAATAAATAAAAAAAACATTGATTAGCTGCCTATTCAGATCAAACAAGCAAACATAAGAATTTCAACAATAAAAAAAAAACATAAACGTAATAGGGCTATAAGGACATGTAGCCCACACCAACTCATTTATCCTGATCTATTTTAAGCTTCAGCATTCTTTCTTTCATGTTTGCAAATCTGTCGACTACTTTATCCTTATCGACCTCAATGTCCCTCTCGATAGAGAGAAGCGCCAGGTCTGACAGCCGTGACTCACCCATGCTTGACCGCAAGAAACTCTTAATAAGTTTAAGTCGGCTGAAACTTCTCTCTGCCTTCGCACTGCTTATTGGAATCGTCAAATAAATGCGATAGAGAATGGCAAGGTTTGGAAAAGCCCGATCCATGTCATTGGCAAAGAGAAATGGGAGGATTCTGTCTGTATTCAACTGCACGTGCAGCTCACTGTACATTGCACAAAATGTAACAAATTCATTAACCAGTTCGTCAGCACTAGACAGATCCTGTGAATAAAACTCTGCAAGCGCCCTAACTTTTGCAGGCACATCGGGTAAAGTAAAATGTTTCGGGTTCAGTGCAGCAAATTTTCCAGCCATTCTCTTGAAATCGACAAATCGATGTTCAAATTGAGAGACAAAGACGTCAAGAATATAGTAAAACACGTTGACTCTGAATCCGTCCCTGACGTCTTCCAAAATCTCATCTGCGTGTTCACCTGGATACAAGCGCTTTTTCTTACAAACTCTTCCCCTGTCAAAATCAGTAGTTCCCTCACACAATATGGCCAGCTCTCTGGCGGCGTTCTCTATGGCAGCAAATGCCTCTTCTGAGCGCAACTGTCTGATCTGTTGCATACATGCGTCAATAAGTTAAACAGCTGTGTTAACATCAATTGATTCCTGTTGAAGGTAATTCGATAGTATGAAAGTTTTACTCAGAACTGCATTCCAAAACACCAACAAGAATTTAAACTCGAAAGTGCTTAATTTTGTCAACAGGCCCTCTGCATCTGAGGCAGTTTTTGGACTGGTATTGGTGTGATCTTTGATTCTTTGCAAGGCCTCTAGAATTGCTGGCAAGCTTTGCATAACTGCATCTGTCGCCTGCTTTCTAGAAGCCCATCGTGTGTCAGACAGCCTCTTTAATGTCAAAACGGCTCCGTCTAGTTTTTTTTTGCTGTTCATCCTGCAATATTTTATACCTGGGCAAACTAGAGGTCAAGAATGTATACAGCGTTTCAAGTGTTCCAAAAAAGAGTTTTGCCGTTGATAATGAACAGACAGCATCCATAAGAATTAAATTCAAATTGTGTGCACAACAGTGTACATATATTGCTTTTTCAGAACAGTGCTCTTTAACCCTGGCCTGTAGTCCTGATAAGTGGCCCGACATAGTCCGTGCACCATCATAAGCCTGTCCTCTCATTAATTTAACATCAAGTCCCAGTTCATTGCTGAGCATGTCTATAAGGATGTTGTAGAATGACTCTGCCGAACTGTCGGGAAGCTCTGCGAATTTAATGAATCGCTCAATCGGTTCACCGGCTTTAGTGACATGTCTGACAGAGAGCGACAACTGGTCAACCTTGGCGATATCAATGGTAGAATCGACAATTACAGAAAAATGTCCAGCAGTTTTAACATCGTTGATAATTGTAGACATCATTTCGCTTGCTATTGCCGATATAAGTTCATTTTGCGTCTGGTGGCTTAAATAGGATACGTGGCCTGCAGAGGTGTTCAAGTGCTGCTCAATAATGGCATCATAGTGCGCTAGAAATTTAAGCAGTTCCAAGAAATTTCCCTCATTAATATCAGGGGCACCAAGACCTGCGTACTCTCTGTGTCCACGGAATGGGAGTCCTTGTCTACCGAGAAAGAGAGTCGTGTCAATGAGTCTCAGCAGAATTTGACGGTTCCTCTCCACCTGCTGTCTCTCAGCTTTTAAAAGTTCTGCAATAACTGAACAATCTTGACTAATGCGAAATTTTGTCATTAGAAAGTCTTTCTCTGCCTCACGGTGCATTGCGCTTTTTTCATGCATTTCAATTTTTTCGACACCCTTCTTGAAATTTGTGAAACCACCGCAAGGGTCTGCCCACTTACCAGTCTTTTTTACGCCGACCTATTTAACATCACTTTTTGAACAATTGTGTGGTTAATAATTCCGTATGAACATTTGGTCAATGAACTTAAAAATAAATAAATAAATAAATAAATTGATTGATCGCTATCAGCGGGGCCCCCCTAGCGGCGGGGCCCGGGGGTTGCTCGCGCCGCAGCACCCCCCAAATCTCCGCTACTGTGTAAAACTCCCGCACTTAGAACCCTCACAGAGAGATCAGTTTGAGAGGTTGATCAAGAAATATGAGGATCTGTTTCCTAATGTTCCAAAAAGAGTTTCTATAGCCTCTCATGATGTAGATGTTGGTGATGCCAAACCAATAAAACAGTATCCGTACCGGATGAATCCTGAAAAGAGAAAGATTGCTGAGAAAGAGGTTGAGTACATGTTAGAACATAATATTATCAGACCCTCCAACTCAGATTGGAGTTCACCCTGTGTGCTAGTTCCAAAACCTGATGGAAGTACTAGATTCTGTACAGATTATCGCAAAGTCAATGCTGTAACTAGAACTGATGTGTTTCCAATACCTAGGATTGATGATTGTATTAATAGAGTAGGGCAAGCAAAGTTTCTGACCAAGATTGATTTATTGAAGGGTTATTGGTGTGTGCCTTTAACTGAGAGGGCCAAGAGCATCTCTGCTTTTGCCACACCATCTGGGTTGTACCAGTATGAAGTCCTACCCTTTGGGATGAAAAATGCCCCAGCCACATTCCAAAGGATGATACAGTCTACAATCGCCGGATTGCCACACACGGGTGCATACATCGATGACCTGATCACATGGAGTGACTCCTGGGAAGAACATCTAAAAGATGTAGAGACGTTGTTCCAGCGCCTGACCCAGGCTAACCTGACTGTTAACCTGAACAAGAGTGACTTTGGTTGTGCTACTGTCACCTATCCTGGCTACGTCATAGGCCAGGGTAAGGTGGCACGCATAAATGCTAAAGTCCAAGCCATCATGGACTTTCCAGTTCCTGACAACAAAAAAGCTTTGCGCCGCTTCCTTGGAATGATCGGGTACTACCGCAAGTTTTGCAAGAACTTTGCTGAGATTGCTCTCAGTCTAACTAACCTACTGAAGAAAGGCGAAAAGTTCACTTGGGATGATGCATGCCAGAGAGCCTTCAATCGCCTGAAGTCTCTGCTGTGTCACCTCCCCGTGCTCAAATCTCCTGACTTTGAGCATCCCGTGGCATACTTCTCCAGGAAGTTCAATCGCCACCAAAGGAACTATTCCACAATAGAGAAGGAACTGTTGGCTCTGGTTATTTCTTTACAACACTTTGAGGTTTATGTTTGTACAGGGGAAAAGCCAATGATTGTGTACACTGACCACAATACGTTAATGTTTTTGAGTAAGATGAAAAACAAGAATCGGAGATTGTTGAATTGGAGTTTGATTTTACAGGAGTTTGACTTGGAAATTAAGCATGTAAAGGGTGCTGACAATGTGATGGCTAATTGCTTATCTCGAGTTTGAAAATGTATGTATATATATCACGTGTTTATTTGATTATTGAATGATATGTATATATAGACAAGTGTTCACTTAACCATTTTGTATTGAAAAGAAAAATTTTGCCTTTATGAGTCAAAATTTTTCCCTTTTGGAATGGAGGTGTAATGTGAATAGAGGCCACTAGATGGCAGTATTTACCTTTCTTTTATTAAGCTCAGACTGGAGCTAGGTTTAGACATGTCCTGGACATGTCTGGGGCAAGTCCCCGAAAATAAAAAAAAAGAGGTCTAAATGTGGGTGGGGTCTGCAAAAGAGTATATAAGGAAAAGAATTGAGACCATAAAGGAGTAGGAGAAATTGCTTGAAGAAGGATACATGTGACCAGACCTGTCATTCTTTTCAAGACCTGAGAAGTGTCTTTTGTGGATTTTTGCCTGTGTTTGAGCATTTTCCTCACCCAGGACATCACCAAGCCACCCCATCAAAACAAGGGACTGTAAATATTTCTGTTTTTTTTTTTAACATATTCAATCTTGGTCAGTAGCGTAGTTAGTTGTTTAGTTGTCTTTGTTCATTAAATGTGTTTAAGTTTTTAAAACTGTGTCTGTCATCCCTTGCTGTTGCTGTTGTGTTGTAAATTGTAATAACAAATTGGGGCCATAACAATACCATCTCTTTTAGTGAGTTGAAATCATCCTTGATGTCCATAGAAGTACACCAGCGCTCAAAACAAACCTTCTTCTCATTAGAAAATTCCACATAAGTCTGATTGTCAGATTTCTTCAGACCTCTGAATTTCTGTTGGTAAGCCTCTGGAACTAACTCATAAGCTCTCAAAATAACCTTTTTGACAACCTCACAATCAGAGGAATCATCTGCAGACAAAGCCGAATAGGCATGTTGAGCTTTACCCTTGAGAACAGTTTGCAACATCAGAGGCCAGTGTTCCTTTGGCCACAGACAACTTTTAGCTACCTTTTCAAAGCATTGGAATTAGTTATCAACGTCCTTCTCCAAGAATGGGGGCACCAGTTTTACCTCCTGGCTAGCCTGAAATTTGTTTTCAGCAGCTATTTTGATTGTTAGTAGTTCCATTTGGAGCCTTTCTTCTCTATCAAATTTCTGTAAATCGAAATCTCTCGGTCTTGCTAATTTTTCTAACTCAAATTCTCTTTGTTTTTCTTTTTCCTCCCTCTCAAATTCTCTTTGTTCTTCTTTTCTTGCTAATTTTTCTAACTCAAACTGCCTTTGTTTTTCTTTTTACTCCCTTTCAATCTCTAGCATTTTTAATTTAAGTTCCAGTTCTATATTTGGATTTTCCACTGGAAACTGTTCCAGATCTCCTGGTGCAAACACATTTTCATCAATGAAATATTCAACAAGCTGCTGACATTGTCAAGCAATATCCCCCGCAACTGGCATTGCATTTTTGAATAGAGAATGTTTATATGCATTTAGATTTCTAAAGATCTGTACTAATCGCAAAGCTGTTAATATCCATGCAAAAAAAAATTGGCCAGAGAGTATGCATCAGAAAACTCTGAAAATTATACCAAATTGTTTTCATGACGCACCTTTATGTGTTTTTACACCTTGATGCCAAATATGATCAGAATCGGATGATTAGTTTAAAAGTTATAGCCCGGACACGACAAATTACAGATTTCCCACAAATTTGTTGCGTTTTGCCCCGAAATGTGAGAAATTAGAAAATTATTTTCAAAATTATTTTTCATGACACACCTTAATGTGGTTTTACACCTCAATGCCAACTATGATCAGAATCGGATGATTAGTTTCGAAGTTATAGCCCGAACACGACACATTACAGATTTCCCACAAATTTGTCGCTTTTTGGCCCAAAACGTGAGAAATTCCAAAATTATTTTCAAAATAGTTTTTCATGACACACCTTTATGTGGTTTTACACCTCGATGCCAAATAATAATAATAATAACGTTTATTCGTACCGTAGTACTGACACATGCAAAGACAAAATACAGCTCAATCACAAAAACATATATGACATGAGATATGATATGAAAAGTTATAAAAAATTAATCACATAAAAGATAAAATAGTAAATGAGAAACCTCGTGGCGAGATAAAGCAAGCGATTCATCATCTCTTGATAGAATTAATTCTCTGGCGAAACCTGCTGTGGGGTGCGAATTTGTATAATTAGATAGTAAAATACCAATGAAATTGGATGCAGAGTTATTAGCAAAAAATGTTCTAGATACATTGTATTTATACATAATAAAGTTGATATTTTGACAGAGAAAAGACCGACTGCCATTAACTGCAAGTTTACTACATAGTTGTACAATCCTGTTTTTGCTGTTTATACAGTTGTAAAGAAACTTAATGAATCGGGTGTGTTATTGAATCTCGATAGGGTTATCATCTGCTATCAAGTGTGAAAACATGCGATGAGATCTAAATGGGAGGTTGAATATACTACGAATTGCTTTGTGCCATGCTGTCACAAAAAGACTTACATTCTTGCTCGTGTAATTCCACAGTTGATTGCCATATAACGGCGTAAAGAACGTCTTAAAAAGTTGGTATTTAATAACTGAACTGGCATATTTAAATGAAGACAATACCACATTCAATCTACGATTAAACTCAGATATAGAAGCGTTAATACGTTTATCATTAGAGTTCACACCAATGATATTACCTAAATGGGTGGCATTACGGGTTACAGGTATTTTAGCCCCTTGAAATATGATCAGAGTCGGATGACTAGTTTCGAAGTTATAGCCCGGACACGACACATTACAGATGTCTCAGAAATTTGTCGCTTTTTGGCCCAAAACGCGAGAAATTACAAAATAATTTTCAAAATTGTTTTTCATGACACACCTTTATGTGGTTTTACACCTCGATGCCAAATATGATCAGAATCGGATGATTAGTTTCAAAGTTATAGCCCGGACACGACACATTACAGATTTCCCACAAATTTGTCGCTTTTTGGCCCAAAACGCGAGAAATTCCAAAATTATTTTCAAAATTGGTTTTCATGACACACCTTTATGTGGTTTTACACCTCGATGCCAAATATGATCAGAATCGGATGATTAGTTTCGAAGTTATAGCCCGAACACGACACATTACAGATTTCCCACAAATTTGTCGCTTTTTGGCCCAAAACGTGAGAAATTCCAAAATTATTTTCAAAATAGTTTTTCATGACACACCTTTATGTGGTTTTACACCTCGATGCCAAATATGATCAGAATCGGATGATTAGTTTCGAAGTTATAGCCCGGACACGACACATTACAGATGTCTCAGAAATTTGTCGCTTTTTGGCCCAAAACGTGAGAAATTCCAAAATTATTTTCAAAATTGTTTTTCATGACACACCTTTATGTGGTTTTACACCTCGATGCCAAATATGATCAGAATCGGATGATTAGTTTCAAAGTTATAGCCCGGACACGACACATTACAGATTTCCCACAAATTTGTCGCTTTTTGGCCCAAAACGTGAGAAATTCCAAAATTATTTTCAAAATTGTTTTTCATGACACACCTTTATGTGGTTTTACACCTCGATGCCAAATATGATCAGAATCGGATGATTAGTTTCGAAGTTATAGCCCGAACACGACACATTACAGATTTTCCACAAATTTGTCGCTTTTTGGCCCAAAATGTGAGAAATTCCAAAATTATTTTCAAAATAGTTTTTCATGACACACCTTTATGTGGTTTTACACCTCGATGCCAAATATGATCAGAATCGGATGATTAGTTTCAAAGTTATAGCCCGGACAACAAACGTGTCGGACTGACGGACTGACGGACGGATGGACCCCATTTTTATATCCCCCGCAACAACGTTGTTGCGAGGGATAACAATCTCTGTAGCCAGTCTTGCTTTTCGCATGGCTGGTTTTACCTCTGTCAGCTCTAAATGTCTGCATATTTCTAGCAGCTCTGTCTTTTTAAAAGACTTCAGAACCTCTACGGTTGGTGATGCCAAGAAATCATCCATTGCTGTTGATCTGTCAATATATATATATATATATATATACATTGGAAAATTCAAAAATCAATTTTACAATTTGAAATAAATGACTACCCAATAAATGACTCACACAATGGTCTATCCCGGACGAGCCCCCAATTTGTTATGACCACAATTTGCTACCACATATCAGACAGCGAGGGATGACAGACAAAACTCAAACAGATTTAATTAAACAAAGACCAACACTAACCTACAATTTATACTACTGACTATGGCGATATATCGATATTATATCGATATCGTGATTCAAAGTAAAATATTTTCACGGATTTTGACTATCGTAATATCGTGATATGAAATAAGTGTTGGCTTTTCTGGTTTTAAAAGCTGAATTACAGTAATGGGTTGCATTTTTCTGCACTTGCAAGACTGTTGAAGCTGTTGCCTGCACCTGTTTCATCGTTATGTCAACATTACTAATAAATGTTTATAGAAAATGTTATTGTGTTCATATTTTGCAAAAGCACCAACATTTGTCCCGATGATATCGGCAAAATATCGATATCGAGTATTCGGTCACAGATATCGAGATATTAGATTTTGTCCATATCGCCCAGCCCTACTACTGACCAAGATTGATAATATACAAGAAAAAATAATATTTACAGTCCTTTGAGATGGGGATGCTTGGTGATGTTCCGGGTGAGGAAAATGCTCCAACACAGGCAAAAATCCACAAAAAGCTTCACGATCTTGAAAAGAGTGACAGGTCTGGTCAAATGTATCCTTCTCCTTGCAATTTCTCCACTACTTTACACTCTCAATTTCTCTCCTTATATAGTCTTTTGCAGCCCCCTCCCACATTTAGACTTTTATTTTTCCTCTGGGACCTTCCCCTCTCAGACATGCCCAGGACATGCCCAAACCTAGCTCCAGAGTGGGCTTAACAAAAAAAAAAGGTCAATACTGCCATCTAGTGGCTTCTTTCCACATTACAGGTGATTCAAGGAACAGAGAAATTTTTTTCTTTTCTCTTACTTTGTTGTAACAATTCTGAGCGTGCTGCATCATATGCCTTCTGTAGCCTATAATTTGGGTATCCCCGTTGGACAAATCTGGACCTCATCTCAGATGCCCTCTCTATAAAATCTTCTGGAGTACTGCAAATTCGTACACTCCATCTGCAGTGGGTAGGTCAAGTGCTTCTACCCACTGCACGCTTTCGTACGATTTCAGAATAATTGCCACTAGGTCACATGATCACAACCATCCAATCAGCGCACTAATTTTGCCTTAAAATTCAGAATCTATGACATCTTTTGTCATTGGCTCCGGGTGACTCACGTGAGGGGGTGCCTGGCCCTGACGTGGTAAGTTGCGCTTCCAGCCAATGTGATTCTGTTTGAAGTCCCTTAGCTGTGAGACTAACAGTTTGCGCTTGTAATCACTCTCTTGCTGCATGTATCTGCTACGGGTTTTATGAAATCTCATCAACTGATAATGACACCAGCAGCAGATGTAAATCTCGCATTTTAGTGGCAACACAAACTGCCAAAACCATAGATATATATATATATATTTTGAACACTAGATTGCTGATGTCCTCGTATTTACATTATCCAAAGTGATGCACCCGGCCGCAATATTGATACACCCAACTTCTTCATTAAAATGGTTTCCTATGAGGCCAATTTCAAATAAGTCGATATAAGCGAGAAAATGCCAAGATGCGCGGCTGCCTTTTGCAGCAATATTTATTTGAAAAGCTGTAATAAAACGTTTCATGCGTAAGTTAACGTATAAACGCAAAGTAGTCACTTTAATAGAAAAAATTGCGTTTCGTGCTAGCTAGCTAATTAGCCGTCTCATTGACTTGAACAGACCGCTGACTGAAAGCGAGCGCTAGCGATTGACAACGGTCAGCAGCGAGCTGCCTTGGCGTCGCGGGGACTACATTGACTTAGTGGTAAATAAAATTAAAAAGGTGGCTAACACGCTTGCTAGCTACTTGTAATTGATAACGTAAACGGACAGTCATCGATGTTTCTTTTAATGGCGATAACTTCCAAGCAATTATCTGATTAGAGGTAAAAGCCTGGGTCGCGTCATTTCTCTGCTGTACTTTAACGTTAACACCGAATAACATTTTGATCTTCGCTTTAGAAAGTGTGCCGCTTTCCATCCTCCGAAAATGACATATTTAGGGAGACAAAATGTTGCTCTGCACAGCAATACCAAAAAAACCGACTCGCACGCAAGTGTTTTTGAAAATGTAATTAAAAACAGTACGCGAAAATGAATGGGAGTCTGAGCGACTTTTACTTCCGGGTGTATAGGCTCGCAGAACAGATGCTTCACTTGAGCGTGCCCTATCAGTAATCTAGTGTTCTATATATATCTATGGCCAGAACTCGTCCAAGTCTGTGTCCACCCATGTCAAAACTTGTCGCAAATGGCAGTTTGCCGGCGATGTCACACATCGTCTTCCACGTGCGAATCTTATATCGCACTGACATACCACGCAGAAGCATGAAAGCCCTTCAGCACAACGGTATATCCTTTTTTTGGGAGTATTTTCTGCCATGATCATCGCGGATTGCTTTCCGTTTACATGTTGCTTCCGCGATTCTGTCTGCTGCTGGCGACGCATTTGTAAGCTTGGCGCTGATTGGTCCTCAGTCGTCGTCGACTTGCGGTTGCCACCTGGTGGCCATTATTATAAAAGAGTACGAAAGTGTGCAGTGGGTAGAAGGACTTAACCTACCCACTGCAGATGGAGTGTACAAATACGTTGAAGTCTAAAGAATTGACTTTTCAGTAAACCTCTCTTCAGAGGGGTGGGGTAAGAAGTACTTACCAGAAGAAGTGTGTTCTTATCGGTGTCTTTGTGGTAGAGTATCGTGGATAAGGTGCTTTTATTTTTAATATCCCACATGTCCAAAAATGGAACTTTATCACTACTGTAACTCATGATAAATTGCAAGTTACAATTCAAGCTGTTCAGTAAAGTGAAAAAAACTTGTAGCTCGTTGGCATCAGCTTGGACCAGGCAGAAAACATCGTCAATAAACCTGTACCACTTCAAAATTTTGGGCTGGATTAAAAACAAAATTTCTCCAAAGTAACCAACATACAAATTGGCATAATTAGGTGCACAAATTGAACCCATGCTTGTGCCAGACATTTGTACATAGAACTCTTCATTCAAATTAAAATTATTTTTCTTCATCACAAGAGTGGCTAATTCCAGGGCCGCTGACAGCCTTGGCCGGGCCCGGGACAAAATACTCTGAATGGGCCCCGCCCCCACCTACTCACCCAAACCTCCGGTCCATAGACTGTATATAAAGATGGACGAAGCAACCGTGACGTCACCCATTAGTTTAAGCATACCATAAAGGAAGCCTTGATTTTGGCAATTTGAATTGCGCCATGTTGTCATTTTGAAACCGGATGTGATTTCTATTGGACGAGAGCGAGAATCAAGATCCGGGGAGGGACGTGAGAGGTGGATCTGACCGTATCAGACAAGGACCAGAGGATAGCCACGCCTCTAGAGCATATTCTAACTTTATTCTTTATTCTCGTCTACTTGGGACCATACTTTACACAAATGAATATTATGATATATCAAAGGAGACTTGAAACTCGCTTTAGCTACCATAAGATAATTAGAAAAATTATTATTTAAATGAAAAATCAGGTGGGAAAGTAGGGTCATTTTCTCAGTCTTCTATAGCATTGAACTTCTTTCAGCAACCACCGACGTCGCCATCTGCTGGCCATTAAATAGAATGCCATTTTACGGGACTTCCGTATGGGCTTTTTTCAGACCGAAGTGCTGCGTCCATCTTTTTCACAGTATATGCTCCGGTCTCATCAGCGCGATAAGGAACGGAACATTTTAAACATAAAATAGCTTGTTGTCCCGTGTGGCTGATGCGCTCTTGACTTAAATTTAACTAGTTTAGTAAGACTATTCGGCAGAATGACGGGCAGTTTAAATTTCCGCGGCGTTATTACTCAGTACATCGAACTTGAAATGCTCACGAAACTGCAGATTTGCGAGTATTTGCTTACAGGAGGCCTGAGACATGCGGTGAGGTGAGACAGTGACCAGACTTTTATCACAGGATTTTGTGAACCTGTTCCCACGTACTACTATTGATTGACAATCAAAACAATTAAGACCAAGCCTATAGGAAGCCTGATACTGATAGAGGAGATAATGACTTCATTCACGTATACGCTGCCATTTGTGACTGCAAGGATGGAAATCTGAATAATCAATTAGGAAAAATTCTCGGCTCTTGGTAATTCTGTGTATCCTTTAAACATTTAATTAATTGCTAATCGAGCAAAGGGGAGGTTTCTGCCTCACTAAACTAACCTCTACCGCACGTCACTGAATCATAGGGCCCTATTTTGGTGCATAAAAACCTATTTACAGTAAAATAA
Organism: Gymnothorax reevesii; assembly: GCA_029721435.1. NCBI lineage: Eukaryota > Metazoa > Chordata > Actinopteri > Anguilliformes > Muraenidae > Gymnothorax > Gymnothorax reevesii. The sequence goes on from CM056576.1 coordinate 61,700,126, forward strand.
ATAAACACGTGACGCCTAGCCTGGTGGGGGTGGCAAGAAAAGCTGGACCGGGTGACTTAACGGGGCTGGAAAACGGTGGCTGCTCTGTGTCTTACCTGGCTCTGCCCTGCCTTTACTCGTACCTGCATCATCAGAAGAAACTTTTTAAAATATTTACTTAGTGAATCCCTCAGGTTCCTGGTTTCTTCTTCTCTTTTTCTTTTTCTTTGCTTTTTTGTGGCCCTGACTCACTGACACTGACACACGTCGGCAGACTGAAGTGCAAATCAAATGACGTCGCATTTTTGATCACAGGCCAAACCATTTTTGTGTTGGGAGCGGCAGGGGGTTCTTAATACCTATTTCAAGGACAATAAAGGTAAAAACAATTAGAAATCTTTTTTTTAATGCAAAGAATGTACATTTCTTCCACAAATAGGCATATTTTGAAATAAAATAGAATAATTATTTCACAATTTCACGAGGGCCCAGTTCTGGGCCCCCCTCCACCCTGGGCCCGGGACAAGATTTGTCCCCCCCTGTCGGCGAGCCTGCCTAATTCAATCATGAACTCATTGGGAGGCATAGCTAAATCATCTCGGTTTTGAAGATAGAATTTTTAAAGCCTCAATGCCCCCATCATGTGGAATATTTGTGTAAAGACTGGAAATGTCGAAGGTCACTAACAGAACGTCATCCGGTAAGTCGGTTAATAAAATCAGTGGAGTCTTTTATATATGCTGGCAGTGTCTGACATTTCCAACGAGCCCTCAATGACCATAATTGCATGAACCTAGCTTGAGATGGAGCCTTGCGTTCCCAGTGCATGAAATTCAGAGTCCATGCACCACTATGCACATGTCCTTATTGAATGCAACAAAATAAACGTTATACTGATTTTTTTTTTTTTTGGTATTTTGAGTTTTATTATCCAATGGACATTCAAAAGTTATTTTCTATGTTGTCTTACGAGAGAGTCCATGCAGAGTTACGCGCTATTACTGAGAGAACACTGAAATACAAGTACTGAATCAAGTTGCATGATGTGTTTTGGTAACTCACTCTTGAAATTTTAAATATGGCAGGGTGGAGACTATGCAGTTAGGTAAGGCGTTGCGTTCACATGCAGGAGGTCTGAAGTTCAAATCTTGTTTCAGGCAGAGGGTTTTTTTTTGCGGCAGTGGCGTGGTTCTTGTATAAATAATTGCTGGATGTTTGTTGCTTGTACTTTTTACAATTTTTACCTTATCTTTGCATTAACATTTTTCAGCCTGCAACTAAATAATTTAAAAAGGATAAAACTAAAATTGTTACGCGCAAATGAGATCTTTCAATTATGCTGTTTCATCATCATTTACTCTGACTCAGTGACACATATACAGATTTTTATACCATGAATAAAATCCCCAAGGTGTTATTATGATAAGATTATTCATATGGCTTAAGTAGTTGCGGAGATATACTCATTTTATTTTGATTTTGGGCATGTCATTTTCGAACCAGAGGCTCAGGGCTTAAGAGGTTAATTATGTTCCAGGTTATTTTACAGCAAATCTAAAATTTGGCCAGTCTATCTGGCATTTTTCTTAGTCTTTTACAGCTGTCCACAAATTGCCGAGTAAATCTGCTGGTACCGATTGGATAGATCTTACTTGAAGACAGGCACACAAGAACGGACACAATGATGCAAAGAAAATAACCACCTCTGCTGACTGATAAATTAAATAGACAAAAAAAATCACAAATGCCGTAGCCTCATGTCTATTTTTTTAACATTTATTTGTTATTTTAGGTTTTCAGTATAATTGCCTCGCATACAGAAATGGTTTTGCACATGTGGTCTTAGTTTTACTGGAACTGGCATAGTATACTATTGCAGCTCCTTGCCAACACTGCCATGACGTCTGGATTCTTCTCCCCAGCCATGTGATCCTGCACATAGTATATTCTGTAATTAGAGCTTCTCTTCATTTTAATTCGAGTGACTGCACAAGAACACTTACAACAGCCTGGAAATAAGCTATGCAATGTCACTCATCCCCACACTGATGAGAAAGGCACTAATGCATTTCCTTGACAGTGGCCTCTCTCCAAAATTACCTCAGCTTATTGGCTTCACTTAATACCATTAATCGACCAAGAGCTAATCTTCGAGGAATTGTGCTGATGTGGAAGGAGAATTCCTCAAATCGCTTTCTAGGCATGGAGCATTTCATCACGAAAATGTTGTCCAGCAACATCCGGGGTTTCAGCTTTCAATACCAACTGCGGATATTGAGAGTTATACCTCAGTGAATAGTGGGAAGTATATTGCCAGTCAAAAAAACACTGACTTTGTTTTTTCATGCATTCTTCCTACAACAAATACAATGTCTAATTGATGCAAGTCAGAAAAAAATAAACAACCCCAACCTGGAAAAAATTAGGAAGGTAAGGGAAATTAACATAATGAAGGAAAGCACCGATTTCTGAATTGACTTGCATGTCAGGGTCTGAAAACAGGTGTTCATTATATACTTGGATTTTTAAAATTATTTTATTATTTTTCTTGATGTATTCATTGTTTTTCCTTAGTTATCAATTTTATTAGCTCTCTTGCTTTCTCCTGTTTTCTGCCACATTCTTTCATAGCTCTCACACTCACTCACTCGCCCTCCTGGTTTAGTTGAGTAATGACCCACTCTTCATTCCCTCATCGAAAGATTGACCCCCTGCCACGCTATTCTCTACACTCTCACTTGTTATCACTTCCCACTAGCCCCTGTTTCTCCATTTATATATCGTTCGTTTAATTCTTTCTTTTCATTTTTGTTGCCAGTTACTCTATCACGACCCTCTGATGAATCCCTAGTGTGTCTCTTTGCAATTTAGCAGCTGACATGTCTTCAGTTAGTTCAGTTAATTCTATCCTGCCCTGAAAAAAATGTTTTGTTGAATGAACGTCATTTTTTTAAGGTAAGTGGTTGCACAAAATATTTTTATCTGAAGCTAGATATTTTTATTATGTTGACTATGTTGAAATTACTTATATTTTTTAAGTGGAGTTAAATAACGCACGTATTTCTATTAAAATATGCTTAATTGATATATGGAACATTTACAAGGGGTCAAAATCACTTTTTTCAGTGTGTTTTTCAACTCTAGTTTTCAAGAAAAAACTTCCAATCCTAATCAGGGTCCAGGAGTCAGCAATTCCATGTTGAGAAACTCCCGGAAGCCACCAGCCTGTGACTGCAGCCCAAGCATGACATCTCTGCTGAACTGTCTCAAATTCCCTCAGGTTTAATCCCCTCCTGTTCTCCCAGGTTTTGTCCCCGTCATTTATTTAAATACATTACCAAATTAATTGCACAGATGACTCCGCACTCACATCTGATTCCTGGTCTTGATCATAACCTTTTCCTTACGAGCAGTCTGTTCTTCCACAAGATTCTTGGACACGATTGTTTTGTCCCATGGCTTTTCAATTTTGCCTTTTTCCGAGTGTCTGTTAAATTTACTGGTAACAATTCCTTGTTGGCTTTTTGGATTGTGATTTTGGACTTCCCATGATTTTGGAGTACCTCTCATTTTGCTGTTGATCTATGGACTGCGTTACCTTTACAATTTTGAATTTCCCATTCTCAGCTGTTGTAACACTTTTTCTGTGCACTGAGTTGAGTGCACTGAAAAACCCAGAAATGTGGAACTGGATTCAGGTGCAAAGATGATACAGGAATTTTTATTAAGCCTTGTTTGCAGTACAGCAAAGGCAGGCAAGGTGGACTACAAACAGAACAGGTATCTAGGTTCCTATTATATATATTATAACTCAGAGTAGTAGCGCTGAAGTATTATAAACAAAGTAGGAAGAGAGGTTCTTTTAAGCTTCTAGTAATGCGCTGGACACGTTACGGTAACAGCATTAAAGTAGAGGTTTTATATTTACATGCAAATACACGGATACTAAGTCTATAAAGACTAGAGCTTAATAACAGACTTACGAGCCTTTGCACGAAGTGTGAGGCTCGTGTTTACAAACCCCAATTCCAATGAAGTTGAGATATTGTGTGAAACGTGAATAAAATCAATACAATGATTTGCAAATCCTTTTCAACCTATATTCAATTAAGTACACTACAAAGACGAGATATTCTTTATTTTTTTATTTATTTTTAAATTTGGCACCTCCAGTCTCACCCAATCTGGAATGCACAATTGGGGAACTATGTACAAGGCTTGCTTGTATGAGTCCCCCTGTTGCCAATTCAGGAGAGAAGGATCGTTCACAGCTCTCCTCCAAAGCAAGAGCCCATCAACTACTGCTTCTTTACACTCATTAGTTGAATCCTTGCAAGTTCAGAACCAGGGCGGAGGATACCTCGAACATGAACGAGCTTAAAATCTTCCTGACGCGCGTCCAGCTGGCCAACAGGAGGCGCTTGAGCAACAAACAAAGCAACCTTTTTATTTTTTTAACATTTCCCTTCCCGGCAGTCCCTTCCCAATTTGCATCCCTGTAGCACATTAGCCAATTGTGCGCTAGCCTGAAAAAGCTGCCGACCACTGCTGGTCGGTACGATCGGGGCTCAAACCAGCTCCATGATAGTCCCCTCTGGGGGACAAGATATTTGATGTTCAAACTATATTCACTGCATATTCACTGTAGCAGCTTTGATGAACAAGCTAAACTGTGTTTGAAAGGTAAGGCAACACTGTCATGGTCATGTTTATGTTCATGTTTATGTTCAAGATCAGTGTTCATGATTTTATCTTTTATTTATTCTTGTTGGTTATTGTAATTCTCAGGTTTTTAGGTCATTCCATTTCTCAGTTCCATTGCACTTGTCTCCCCTGTCTTGTGATCTACAGGGTGTATCAGAAGAAATGATACTCATCATCATAAAATTAACATTGATAATAGTTCTGTAAATGTGGGCGTAAACCTTGGTAGAGGGGGTCATTCTGCTTCATTTAATTATTTCATAATCACATCATGTCTTGTCAGTTTCTTCCTTTCATCACATAGCCAATGATCACAAATGCGTTATGTTACAGGCAATTGAATTCATGGACATAAAATCGGTGAGCACCTGTGCATTGGCCCCACTTTTTGCTTTGTAACTGTGTGGTGTAAAATGGTCAGACCACAGCCCAGTAGAGGTTTTTTCTAGAAATGGAATACCTCCAAATGAAAAGTGTTCGCACTGTCCTTCAGCGGTTCCAACATTAATTTCCAAATGTAAGGTTTCCGAGTCGTCTCACTAGGCCTGTCGCGATAATCAATAAATCAATTAATCTATCGATAACAAAAAATAAGGTCAATACGTTTTCTGAGGTCAATAATTTTCATTTATCAAAGACACTGGATGTCAAGAGAGTCAACTCCAGTGCACTGATCTTCACTGATTACTCGCGGTTCCTTACTCCTCCGTGGAGCGCCGTCTTGTCAATCACTCACTCTTTGTCTCAGGGATGATATTTTTCCGCTAATTCGCGAAATTCCGCTTTGCTATCTTTAAAATTTAAAAAAATAAATAAAACCCTGATTTTTCAGTCATGAAAATCCGATTTCATATCTACAGCATTCCGACTTTTAGTATTTCCGTCACTGAATTGATCTTATGCATGATGCATTCTACAGAACTTCCGTTTTCAAATTAGCCGCTAAGGCACACCGGTCAAACTTCATGCTTTGTGGGCAGGGGCTGCGGCGGCAAGTTTCAACACTGCCGAAAAGAAACGACTTAGATATTGCGGATATTCGAGACGACAGATAGCTTGTAATATAGTAATAGTAATTAGTAGTCCGTATACCTGTATTTTGCGTAGCCCATTCGGCTAGTGGAGCGAGGATGAAGCAGTCTTGTAGCCTAAGTTTCAGCGGCCTGAGTGGTTGACGGCTGAACACTGCTGCGTCCCTTTATGTAACGCTGGTAAGTTGCGTGGTTGGTTCAGTTTCCCTTACCAACAAACCTGATGGACCTTTATTTTCCTACCACACTTTCGCACACTTTAATATGAAGCATTATCACCCTAGATTTTGACTTCGGTGATGCTGAATTAATTGGTTTCTGTGGCCAGCATACGCACGGGTTATCAGTGCTAACGCAGCTGGGCGTCTAGCTCCAAAGCTAAATCATGGTCATTTCATCAGCTGCCCAGCTAATGCATGACGTTTAGCAATATTAGCGAACGATACCACTAACTTTTCTATCGCGTCGTAAAGGTAAAAGTTAGTGGTATCGTTCGCTAAAATTAAAGGTGCTTCAGCCCTTCCTCGTAGTTTCACTTTTGTTTTTTCATGTAAATGGAGCGTCACAGGACACTGAATATAGCCGAATGTGGCTAGTTAGTGACACTGTTTTCCGTTGTCGTTTGGCTTATTCACTAGGTTAATTTGTAATGCGTAATATGTAATGCATATTTCCAGGAGTTCCATCAAGATTGTGTTTTTAGTCAATAATTGGAAGTTGAAAATGCTCACAGAAGTCAGAGATGGTTTCTACAGATGATTGGATAAAGAAAAAAGATTAGTTGTGTGTATCTATAGTGATTACGTTCTTATTTTTCATTTTTGCTATTACACAGCACATTCAGGGTAGTCCAAATTCATAAAATCCCATGAGCATGTGATTGTGATATGATTTTGGAGTTGAATGTGAAGTCAATGATTTTATTGATATATTGGCTATATTCAATGAATGTCATTTGACTTTTATCTGAGTGCAATAGTGGCAGATTAAATTCTTTACAATTTTGACTTGACTTAGAAATGAAAGATTGCATATGTTTGTTGGCTTGAATATACATTAGATAATGATTCTGTTTTTTTATTTTATTTTATTTTATTCAATTCTTAGTACACTTAGGGCACTAAAAATCACTAAAACTTAGGAGCTCATTGATCTTTAAAAAGGGTTAATTTGCATTTTTATGCAATATCATTATATTTGAAAAATGGTACCGAAACGACAATATTATCATTTATCGCAATAAACTTTGGGGCTACTTATCGCCCAGCAAAATTTGTTATCGTGACAGGCCTACATCTCACTAATGTCAACAAGTACCATGCCTCTTGCAGCAGCCACAATCTCAACAAAGGGAGCTCAGGCCGACGCAAGACCCAACATACACCAGTCGACATCGAAGCAGTCAGGACCCTCCTTGAAGACCAACATGCTGAAAGACATGATGTGATTATGGAATGATTAAATGACATACCCACTGAATGATGCTTGTTAGCTTGATTCACTTGTTCACGGCCACTTCAATTGCATGCGTTAACCCTTTGGTTACGATCCACTCATAAAAGAGATCATTTTGTACCAAGGTTTGGGGGTGAAAGGGTTAATTATTCAAAAAACCGCCTTGGCATACTGGTAAAACCCTGTCTAAACTTTTAGTTTAATGTGACAAATCCAATTTTAACCCTTGCATTCCCGTTCGCAAAAGACAGGAATTTTGCTAAATTCAAAGAGTCCGTGCTCGCTGGAGCATGAAGCATAAACCAAGATACTGATATCATTCAAAGCAGAATGACCCCCTCTACCAAGGTTTACGCCCACATTTACAGGACTATTATCTATGTTAATTTTATGATGATTTCTCTGAGAGTATCATTTCTTCTGATACACCCTGTAGTTGGTTCAGTCCGTCTTCCCAGTCTGTGTGCTAACATGCGTTGGGTGATTTAAATTATTTCTGGTGTTCAATATATTCCTTCGATTCTCATTTACTAACTTTGCCTTACTGTTCTGTTTTCTAATAAAACTAACATTTGTATTTTGTATCATAGTCTACAAACACAACTAATCCATGTATATAGATTACTAACTTACTAACAAGCACTCTATACAAATTCCCTCTCAGCAATCGCCCTGTTATAGTCTCCGCCTCTTGCTCAGCTTTACCTGTCTCCCCCTGCATTTCTGCGAGATCTCTCGTACGTGCTTAATTACTTTCCTGCACTTGTTATCTGTGCACTTAGAACTCCCTGACCGGAGCTGTTTAAATGTCATAGGCTGTCTGTGTGATTCCCGTCCTTGTCTTGGCTTTCGCCAATTTTCCTGGTTAGGGTTTCCCTCATGTGATTCTCCCATTTTAATTAGTCTGATCCAGCTCACCTGTTCCCTGCGTAGCACGTGACTTCCCCCCCATCTATTTAAAGAGTCCTCACTGCATTTCTGACTTTTTCAGAACGTCGATCAATATTTCTTTGTGCAGAGCGCCGTGTATGCCATAGAGTATTGTTTTTCTTCTACTGGTTTGTCTGACTTTGATTCTTGCCATTGCCCTTCTTGTATTGTTTTGTCTTTTTGGATTTTGACCCATTTTTGTATGACCACGATTTCTGAGTTTAGATGCCCTGTGTATGACCCTTGGCCTTGTACATCAACTACGACTTTTTGTCTACCATCTATGTAGCTTTGCTCATCTGTTTTTCTGGTTCTGACCCCTGCCTGTCTAGTCGGCACTGTTTTTGGATTTCGAATTGTGGCTTGGCAATTCTTGTGTTTTTTGGCTTTAACTCGGACTTCATTAAAGGCATACGTTTTTTGGATTTCCATCTCTTTCGTGTGGTTCCTGAACGTTACGTCACCAACACAAAGTATATTGAACAAGTTGCCTAAAGCAATATAAGTTGATGATCATAATAACTACACAGCAAAAATTGGATTGTAAAAATTTCTGGGTTAAACCTTTTAGAGTTGATTTTCACTCTCTAAGTGTAATTTTAACACGTTCAGATTTAAATGGTGTTCAGTGTAGGGGTTATTGCAGCCCAAGCCAATTAACCCTGCATAGCTGTAATTGAATTCCACCCATTAACTTAAACTTTTTGGCTGGGGATAAGGGAGACAAGCTGGTGCCATTTTCCTTCTCAGCTGGTTTACTTTTGATGGAGAGGAGAATACTGCACAGACGGTAAGCACAATTCCAACTTACTGAAACAATGATAAATCGAGATATGAGACATGTTGTGTAAAATGAAATGTCTACGGAGAATATGTACTTTGCTAAGCATAACGTTAATCTTTTTTTTTTTGCTGGGACACAACGGCAAATATGTTGAGAAGATTGTTAACGTTACCTAACCACCGATGCGGTCTGGTGTTTCGTACCCACATCAACGGCATTTTAAAATGAAAATTTTTCCAAGGTGAAGATTTTTCAAAACTCAGTTTTTCCGGTTTGTTAATGCTACTGTTAACGTAAAGCTGCCCACATGATCATCTCAACTTGTATGCAAGGCCAGCCACTGATTTGTTTCATCACATTACTGTTAGGTTTAATTGCATGTTTATAAGGCAACCTTGCTTCTCTTAACGCTAATACCTAACGTGACACCACCATGTAGAAGCGAATAAATATTGCGCCCAATATTTATAATCCACCTCCATGCAAGTTCAAAGGACGCCGCTCTGAATATATATGCCTGCGTGTGTGACACTGCTAGCTGTTTTCATACATGAATTCCTGTGTGGGAAATCACGTCTGGACTTGCCCCTCACTGTTAGCACTATTGTTGAACTGGAGACAGACCGTCGGGGTCGCGTCATATTTGCAGTAATTGCTCCATATGGATAAACTTAGACAAGGAGGCCCCTTCGATCGGATGACACCGCAATCACGTAGCCAGGTAGTGACCAATGCATTTACTACTGCTTACAGTGTTTGACGTGACCGATACTGGCCTGGCATGTTTGAGCGTTACAATCGTTTTTGCTTAAATTGCTTAACTTTAATTTTCCTGTTAAATGCTGATTACTTTGTCAACATTTCTTGCATGTCTCAGTAAAATGCTGGTCTGGGTGAAGTACAACCAACCGCAGAAATATGTGAAGTTGGATGAGGTTGCAGGATGGTTTGACTTTCTGCAGTTTCATGAAGACAGGTTTGTTTTATTTTACTTTATCTTGGCATTGGAAGAAGGTTTATGGACCCATATTAAAAACCCCATTCTGCAAGCTCCATAATGTAGACTGATTGTCATTACATTAGACTTTTTAATAAATGGATATCTAATGCTAAACATTTTCAGATCTGCAATGTGTGCCCCACAGTGTAAAGCATAACATTCACCCAAATAGTCAAAAAAAAAAAACTTCAACTTAAAAATTTGGACTTAAAAGGGAATTGATTTATCCAAGTCTGTGGTAGATACATTTATTAAATGTGAAATCAATTGTTGTGAGGCAAGAAACTGCTGGCTTTAAAAGCACATTCAATTTTATCTTATTATCTTTTCCAGTCATCCAGTCATTTTGCCTGCCACCTGATGCAAAAGTTGTATACAAGGATGCAGCAGGGACAGAAGTTGATGCAGAAATATTCAGTGACCTTGTTGGCAATGTGGTGCTGACCTTTTTCTCAAATGACGGTGAGAAATATAAAGGCAGATATTATCGAGCTCTATACCCTTCCTTCAGAATAAAAATATCAAATTACTTATTTTTTCTTTTAGAATTTTCTGATCGCTCCTTGTCTTCTGCGTGAATTTTCTGACTCAAGTTTCAGCTCAAGTGCATCAACTGTAAACTTTGATGAGGTCCCCAGCAAGAAACGTAGAATTGAGGATACACCTGATGCAGCCTCTGCTAAAAAGGTTGTGATAAAGCAATTCTCAGAGGTTTCTTAAGACTGGCATTTTTGGCTCTGTGGGCTCTATCTTTCACACTGCCCTGCCCGTTGCCACTACGTGCTACCTGTGAATTACACATTTATCAGCTTCCACTATCCCTAAACGGTACCTTGCAGCCACACTACCCGCTATACATTATGCCGACTCCTTTATTTGCGCCTGGAGGTGTGCCCGTGGTCTTGTTTATGCGCCTTCCCTACAATTGCTACCTTGACCACACATGTTAGGGAAAACGTATAGCGGGTCCTCAAACCACCCGCTACCCATTTGGGCTTTTACAAGAGCGCGCCCAGGCGGCTTCAATGCACGTCCACTTGGACACATGTGGACGTACACATGCAGCTCCACCTCCCGAATTAACTCGCCTATAAAAAACCACCTTGCTTTAGCCTCAGTTCGAGCTTTTACTGAGACTTGGCTAAATGAAAATGACAGTAATGACACCCTATAAATAGACGGCTTTGGCTCTCCCAAAAGGCTTGACAGAGACTCCGCACTCACTGGAAAACATCATGGAGGGGGGGTCTGCAGTTATGTCAACCCACTCTGGTGCTTGTCTGTTGTAGTCAGGGAAGAGTTGTGTGATTCCGATATTGAAATGCTGGCTATTTCTCTACGCCCATTTTACCTTCCACGGGAATTCCCACAAATTTTTATTATCTTGGTTTACATCCATCCTAAAGCAAAAGCTTCCACTGCTACTGAATATGTCAAGAACACTTCGAACAGGTTAGAATTAGTCTCTCCAGAAGCTCCCAAATTCATGATGGGTGACCTTAATGTCACCCATAATACCTTTGTCACTTGACAAATCCCTCAAAGGGTTTGATCAGTATATTGACTGTTCCACACGATTCGGAAAGACACTAGATAAATGCTTTGGCTCTATTCCTAAAGCATTCAGAGCCATTCCCCTCCCTCCCCTAGGCTCTGCTGACCATACCAGCATTTTGCTTGCACCAGCTTATCTACTTGTAAGTTAAAAGGGCAGATAAAACAATTAAGAACATCAAAGAATGGACTCCAGACAGCATTGACAGGCTACAGGGCTGTTTTGAATCAACCGACTGGGACTGTTTAGTGTCCTCTAACAACATTGATGAGCAGGTAGACACAGTGACTGATTATATCTCTTTTAGTGTGGACAGTATAATTCCAACTAAGTCTGTTACAATATTTCCCAACAATAAACCCTGGGTCACAAAAGAACTCAAACAAGTCTCAACAAGAAAAAAAGGATTTTATTTCACTGGCTCAGAGGAGGAAAAGAAGGTGGTTAGTCGAGAGGTCAAGCGTGCCATTAAAAAGGTCAAGCTGGACTAAAAGAACAAAGTGGAGGACTCCTTTACCCAGGGGAGCCTCCGCTCTGCCAGGCAGGGCCTGAAAAATATGGCGGCTGTGAACTGTACATCATCCAGTCGCAAACCCATCCAGGTTGACGGTTGCAGCACAACATCCCTTCCAAACGACCTCAACTCATTCTTCTCAAGATTTGAAAATGATAACAGAGTTAAAATCCTTAATCTCCTCACTCCATCCCGGTGATTCAACCATCACCTTCACCAGGGAGGAGGTGGTGAGGGCAATCAAGAGGAAAAAACCCAACACTGCCACGGGACCTGACAACATCTGTGGGCGGACCATAAAACACCTCCCCCAGCTGCTCGGCACAGTGTTTCAGCAGCTCTTTCAGGCTTCCAAGAACTGCGGCATGGTGCCGCGGATGTGGAAACACTCCATCGTCATTCCCATCCCCAAGAAGGGCCCCAGCAAGGTTTTAAATGACCTTAGGCCGGTGGCCTTGACTTCTCTGGTAATGAAGGCGATGGAGAGGATCGTCAAAAACTTCATCACCCAGACTGTTGAGCCCTTAATGGATCCGCTGCAGTTTGCATACAGGGCCAGCAGGGGAGTGGACGACGCCAAAATATTCATCTTGGAGACCCTCCACGCACACCTGGAGACCCCCAACACCATCTCCAGGGTCCTGTTTGCAGACTTCTCCTCTGCCTTCAACACCATGCAGCCCCATATCCTTCAATCTGGATCACCAGCTCACTAAGTGGATCATTGATTTCCTTAACAACCAGTCACAGAGGGTGTTTGTTAATGGCTCTTATTCTGACATCCTCCTCACCTGCACCGGCTCACCACAGGGCTGTGTCCTATCGCCCCTGCTTTACATCCTCTATACCGATGACTGCAGGTCCACTCAGCCAAATTGTCACCTGGTAAAATTTGCTGACGACACAGCCCTGCTTTCACCACTCACAGCCCCCAACCTACACCACAGCTCTGTTCTTCAGGACTTTACCATCTGGTGTGGGGGCACAGGTCTCAAGCTCAACCCAGCCAAGACCAAAGAGATGATTATTACATTCTCTAGCAAGCAGAGACAACTGGCTGAGACAGTCACCACTACCATTCGGGGGGAGCCTGTGGAGGTGGTGGAGGACCACAGATACCTGGGCACAATCTTTGATGGCCTCCTGAGGTTTTCCTCCAACACTGAGGAAATCCTCAAAAAGTGTCACCAGAGACAATATCTGCTCATTCTGAGTGAATAAAGACATCCTCCTGACCTTCTACCACTCCTTCATCGAGAGCATCCTAACATTCTCATTCACCTCCTGGTTCCACTCCATCAGCCTGCAAGATAGAACACGTCTCCTCAATATCACCAAAGCCTGCTCCAAAATAATTGGATTCCCTGTTAGGGCTCTGTCTGTGTTCTGCAATCAACAAACCATCTGCGCTGCTCACAGGATTCTACGCGATCCCTCACACATTCTGTGTTCGAGTGGCTTCCATCAGGACGCAGGTTGCGGTGTCCACGCTGCAAAACACAGAGCCACTTTTGTCCCCAGAGCTGTCCAACTCCTGAACAATGACCCCTCTCTGTCCCAACACCCCTGCTCAGCCTCAGCCCAGTCCCCCCCTCCCCCCCATCCTCCATGTGACTGACTAAATGGACTAGGCACTTTAACACTTTTCACTTTATAGTATGCACAGAAGCACTTTAAGTTGATAGTGGCTGGATATTTTAATTGTAGAATTTTATGTATTTGTAGTTTCGTTCTGTTTGTCTTGTGATGCTGCTCCTCATGCCTTTTAAATTGCCCCTTGGGGACAAATAAAGTGTTTGATTAATTGATTAATTCAGTAGAACCCCTGAGAAAATGGCAGAGATGGTACAAAATCGCCTTGATCGCCAGTTAAATAATAAAAGACACCCAGAACACGTGTACCACCAGCGCACCAGCTACCTGGGCCTTTCAGGTAAGTCTATATTGTTTGTATTTCGCATCAATTATTTTTTCCGCTTTCATAAATATTATACATAATGATATAAATTATTATTAATGATGTACAGCGCCCACCATAATTATTGTTACCCATGGTTAAGATGTGTTAAAAGCCTTAAAATAAATTCAATTTTTATTGCAACAGCATACTCTCACGCTGAAAATTGTAGAAAAATGTAACCTTCAACTTACGTGAAATTTTAGGGGAAAAAAATCTCTGACTAAGAAATAATTGTTTTTCATAAAATCACCTGTTCGACAATTATTGGCACCCCTAACAATTCCCCGGAAATAAATGTAATTGAAGTATTTCTGTCATTTCTACAGTATTTTACAAAGTTGATCAGAGTATCTAGAAACATTTAATTAGTAATTAATCACTTCGTGTTTCCCTGGGGTATAAATATGATGTGAGACAGAGGCAATTTCTCTTATCTATTCTTCAACATGGGAAAGACAAAGGAACACACCATTCAAGTAAGGCAGATGTGTGTCAACCTTCACAAGTCAGGCAATGGATACAAGAAAATAGCCACTCGCCTGCACCTGCCCATATCTACTATCAGAGGAATCATTGAGAATTTTAAAACAACTGGAACAGTGGTAAACAAGCCTGGACGAGGACACAAGGTTATTTTGCCTCCACGCACAGTGAGGAGGATAAGAGAAATATAAGGTTCTCCAAAGCTCACTATGAAAGAATTGCAACAAATGGTAGCATCTTGGGGTCACAAAGTCTCCAAAACAACCATCAGGAGCTATCTACATGCCAACAAGCTGTTTGGAAGGCATGCACGGGAAAAACCTTTCTCACTCACAATCAAAAACACAAACGTCTGGAGTTCACTAAGCGGTACTGGGACTTCAACTGGGACTGCATGCTTTGGTCAGATGAGACCAAGATAGAGCTTTTTGGCAACAAACACTCCAAGTGGGTCTGGCGGAACACAAAAGATGAGTACACAGAAAAGCACCTCATGCCCACTGTGAAGTATGGGGGAGGATCGGTGATGCTGTGGGACTGTTTCTCTTCTAGAGGCCCTGGGAACCTTGTTAGGGTGCATGGCATCATGAACACTTTGAATTACCAGGATATTTTAAATCAAAATCTGGTGGCCTCTGACTGAAAGCTGAAGATGGGTCGTCACTGGGTCTTTCAGCAAGATAATGACCCTAAACATGTGGCCAAATCTACATAGAAATGGTTCACCAGACACCGAATCAAGCTCCTCCCATGGCCATCTCAGTGCCCAGACCTCAACACATTGAAAACCTGTGGAGTGAGCTGAAGAGGAGAGTGCAGAGGAGAGGACCCAGGTCGTTGGATGATTTAGAGAGACTGTGCAAAGAGGAATGTTCGAAGATTCCTCTTTCTGTATTCTCCCATCTTGTGAAACATTATAGGAGAAGATTAGGTGCTGTTTTTTTGGCAAAAGGGGCTTGTACAAAGTATTAACATCACGGGTGCTAATAATTGTGGCACAAATGATTTGATGTAAAATAATTATTTCTTCATGTGGGATTTTTTCCCACTGAATAAATGCACTTGAATTAAAGGTTGCATTTCCCTCTTTTTGTCATTGTGGTTCTATATTATTTAGAAAAAAAAAACTGAATTTTTAGAAGCTAAAGAACACATCTTAACCAGGGGTGCCAATAATTATTGAGGGCAGTGTATATCATATTTATTTATTTATTATTTTATTTTATTCTATTCTGTTAAACCCCCATGTCTGGAGAAATGCAATACAATCATACAAATATCATACATACATACAGATTAAAATATGTGTTAAGAAAACACACTATCACACAAGTAAAAAAAAAAAAACATTACTCACAGCATACGAAGTCATGATAAGCCTATATAATATTATAGATGTATGGTGACTAGGATCAATCATGGTATAACAGATGTAGTGACTGAGACCAAGAGCATTAATGAGCTAGCTGTGGGCTCTACACAGCAGCTTGACAAGATTATACGCATTAGAGTCTCTGTGCAAAAAATCTGATTCATGTAGAAGACAATGTAACGAATCCACAACGCCATCCCCTTTTGTACAAACGAAGTGTCGCCCTCTACGACTGTTATTAAACGCAGTCTCCGTAGGGGAGAGACCCATTGAAATAATTCTACTAGCTAAAGTATTAGGAATATGTTCGCCTGTTATGGCATATAACGATATAAAATATGAACATAGATCTCGCACAGGAGAGTCAACCTTGAATATGCGCTGCCAGAGGGAAACATTCATGTTATCAATAACATCACCTACAGGCGGAATGGCTAGTGCCTTGAACAATTTAGAATGGCGACAATAATTACTTAAACCAAAAGATCACTTAATAAGACAACCTTGGAGAGACACTAGTTTCTTATACTGAGTATTATTTAGAGACATTGGCCCTCATTTATCAAACTTGCGTACACCAAAAAAATGGGTGTACGCCAAATCTCCCGTAAGAATCGGCATTTATCAATCTGAACGTGAGCGAACGGTTCGCAAAAATCTCACGCCAGCTCTGACCAGGTGTACGCAAATCTGATAACAGCGAACAACATGCAGGAACGAGTGCAGCTGTCAAAATGAGTTATAAACCATATGCAGCGATGCGGACGTCATGCTGTTGTTGTTCTTATTAGTAAAATTAAAAAATAGACTAAATTAATGAATAAATAAATAAATGAATAAAAGCAGGTTGTTTCCAAATATAAGTGTAATTAATTTCCCTACATAGATGTCGTTATTTATTTATTTATTTAATAAATTTATTTAATAAATAAATAAATTGCTCCTGTGTTGAGAAATTAGTTACTCTTATTTGGAAACAACTTGCTTGTCAGGCCAGACGGCTGACGGTTACAATCAAATTGATTAAACGCAATGCGCAGCTTGGCAGATATGCAGTGTATGTCAGATGCTCATCCAGTCAGATATATACTGAACAACAAAAGAAACAAAAGTTAGCCCAATTAAAGGCAGACTTTAATTATTTTAGAAAATCAAATTTATTTCTAGCATGTGCACATTTACACTCGTTTCATCAAACTTATTTTTATTTTGCGGTCCCTTCGACTGAGTAACCATAACAGTAGCCTACATTAACTAACTAGCTAGCTTGCGATTCTTTAGTTGCTCAGTATATAGATGCCTACGGACACTTCGACCATGATCACATTTTGACAATGGCAGATCTTTCATTGTTAGAGGAATAAGCTTCTGTCCGACGTGAGAGGAACTTTTGGCACATAGATCTCATCCGGGAAAGTGACAAGTGGCTGCTCGTTTTGTGTGGCACCCAATAACATGTCATGGAGTAATACTGATAAAAGTACAGTGAAGAGTGATCTCTGCAGACTGTATTTTACCAATTACCCTCATGGTGCTCTGATCGAGGCGGGGGGGACTCATCCATGTCCCCACCGGCTCGCATTCCCACGATTGAGGGGTGCCCATCAGTGCTGTGACAGCTGGAGGTTCGAGTCTGGTTGGCCTCCACCGCTCCCTGTGCTGTTGCAACCCGTTTTTAGGAGGCGATCTTAAAATCAGACCACTTTTTTAACCCACATGTAAAGCATTTGGATTGTCAATTATGTAGGCAATATAACATGAAATATCGTGGATCTAAAAATTGAATTTATTAAGGCCGATGTTATTCGCACTTTTACGTGTGGCCAATGCTAAATTGTTTTCCTGACCACACTTGTAAGTGCGCAAGTTGATGACCATCCCAGAGCCGCTTAGAAAGTACCGCTTAAAATAAGTTTGGCCAAGAAAAAATTTTAGCTTTAGAATAAGAGCGGGAAATTGAGAAATGTGCGTCTTGGCCACAATAATAAACACGTCTAACAAGAATTTTGGTCATTTAAGTGCGTCCAAGCACAAAAATTAAGTGCGAATAGTCACTTCCATTTATTAATGAATTAAATACTTAAGACTTCCAAATAAAATTATTTTGTTTTTCTCCATCTATCGTCGGCCTGCTGATAAAACCTTGTATCTTCGAAATGATAAACTTTACAGAAGAGCAAAAACAAAAATTTGGTTTGCATGTAAGAATGCAGTTGAGCTGTGTTCGAGTAGGATGACTATTTTTCCTCCAAGAATGTATCCAATCAATGAAATTTTGTATTTTGCAATGTTTATGCTATTATCGTGGACATACAAGTTTTTGTTTCTCATCAAACTGTAGATACGAGGTTTATCAGCAGGCCGACGATATTTCCTCCTCAGTTAAGTTCTCTCTTCTTTGCCGTCTTTCGAGAGTCCATTTCGTAAAGAGGGCAGGACTATGCCTCCAGGAGCGTGAATTTTTAGGGGCGTGTCATGTAAATTACGATGGTTTCTGCCGCCAGATTTATCAACGCCCCGGCAGTTCTACACCGAAATCTACGACGTACACACTTTTAGTAAATCAGACGCGACATCTGTCAAATGATATTTACACCAGAATCTACACCAGATCCTACGCAAGTTTGATGAATGAGGGCCATTGTATCCAAACCGTATATTAAAGTTGGGTGGCAAAATGAATTCCACAGATAAGATTTTATATGAACTGGTAAACCTGGATATGGCATGCCTGCATTGTCCAGGCTGAAAAACGCTTGTTGACACTTCCTCACCCTGTGCTCAACATGGGCATCAGGACGACCATCACTGGATAGCATAACACCCAAGGTTTCTATCACATTCACATTCTCCATTGTATTTTCACCTAGTCGCCAATACGGCTCAGAGACAAACAAGTTTTTCCCGTAAATCATACATTTAGACTTTTTTATACCAAATTTGAAACGCCACATTGTAGAATAAATTTGACACATGTCAATCATTGACTGCAGCCCGGTCACAGCGGCGCTGAACAAAGTCTCAACGTCAGCGTATGCAAAAGAATTCAAGGAGTTATTTCCAATGCGCAAACCGGTCTCAGATTTAGACAGATTACTAAGTAAATCATTAATGAATATGCTGAATAGACTCGGCGACAGTAGGCTACCCTGCCTTGTACCGCGTGATACTGTAAAGACCTTACTATATTCATCATACCATCTAACAGTGGCTTTCAAATTATTGTACCATTCATATAAAAGTATCCAATGAGAATCTGCAATATTATTCCACAATTTATATAAAAATGCATTATGGTATATACTGTCAAATTTTTTTTTCTGTGCCCAAACCACAAATAAATACTGGTGAGCCACGGGACTTAAAGTATGAGGCGACATCATTTAAAAGTGTAAAAACGAATGCCGTACCCCTAGACTCTCTGAATCCAAATTGTGTTCTACTTGTGTTATCATCTGGCAACATTAACATTTCATCAAGTTTTGTGTGCACAGAGCTAAGTGTAATAGGCCTATAGTTTTCTGACAAATTAGGGTTTAATGTTGATTTTTAAAGTATTGGTACAATGACACGCGTAAATACTGCAGGAACACACCCATGCAGGAGAACAGCAGAACAAATAGCAACGAGTTTATCACAAAGCATATCACTCTTACCATAAACTAAGTGTTCTGTGCTAACACCATCAATACCAGGCGAACATCCCTGCTTAATCAGATCACTGACTTGATCAATAGATACAAAACCCAAAACCAGTGAAGTTGGCACGTTATGTAAATCGTAGTTAAAAACAGAATACAATGATTCGAAAATGCTTTTCAACTTATATTCAATTGAATACACTGCAAAGACAAGATGTTTAATGTTCAAACTGGGAAACTTTTTTTTGCAAATAATCATTAACTTAGGATTTGAAGGCAGCAACACATTGCAAATAAGTTGGCTCAGGGGCCTTTTTACCACTGTATTACATCGCCTTTCCTTTTAACGACACTCAGTAAACGTTTGGAAACTGAGGAGACAAATTTTTGAAGGTTTTCAAGTGGAACCCTTTCCCATTCTTGTTTGATGTACAGCTTAAGTTGCTCAACAGTCCGGGGTCTCCGTTGTCGTATTTTACGCTTCATAATGCGCCACACATTTTCAATGGGAGACAGGTCTGGACTACAGGCAGGCCAGTCTAGTACCCGCACTCTTTTACTACGGAGCCATGCTGTTGTAACACGCGCAGAATGTGGCTTGGCATCGTCTTGCTGAAATAAGCAGGGGCGTCCATGAAAAAGACCATCACAGATGCTGGCTTTTAAACTTTGCGCCTATAACAGTCTGGATGGTTCTTTTCCTCTTTGATCCGGAGGACACAACGTCCACAGTTTCCTAAAACAATTTGAAATGTGGACTCCTCAGACCACAGAACACTTTTCCACTTTGCATCAGTCCATTTTAGATGAGCTTGGGCCCAGCGAAGCCGGCGGCGTTTCTGGATGCTGTTGATAAATGGCTTTCGCCTTGCATTGTAGAGTTTTAACTTGCACTTGCAGATGTAGCAACGAACTGTAGTTACTGACAGTGGTTTTCTGAAGTGTTCCTGAGCCCATGTGGTGATGTCCTTTACACACTGATGTCGGTTTTTGATGCAGTACCGCCTGAGGGATCGAAGGCCACGGGCATTCAATGTTGGTTTTCGGCCTTGTCGCTTACGTGCAGTGATTTCTCCAGATTCTCTGAACCTTTTGACGATATTACGGACTGTAGATGATGAAATCCCTAAATTTCTTGCAATAACTCGTCGAGGAATGTTGTTTTTAAACTGTTCGACAATCAGCTCACGCATTTGTTCACTAAGTGGTGACCCTCGCCCCATCCTTGTTTGTGAATGACTGAGCATTTCAGGGAAGCTGCTTTTACCCAATCATGGCACTTACCTGTTCCCAATTAGCCCGTTCACCTGTGGGATGTTCCAAATAAGTGTTTGATGAGCATTCCTCAACTCTCTCAGTCTTTTTTGCCACTTGTGCCAGCTTTTTTGAAACATGTAGCAGGCATCAAATTACAAATGAGCTAATATTTGCCAAAAATCACAAAGTTTACCTGTTACCTACATTAAGTAACTTGTCTTTGCAGTGTATTCAATTGAATATAGGTTGAAAAGGATTTGCAAATCATTGTATTCTGTTTTTATTTACGATTTACACAACGTGCCAACTTCACTGTTTTTGGGTTTTGTATATTAACAACTGGCAGAGTGCAAGATTGTAACATGTTATATATTTTAGTGTCACTATTAGTAATACGTTGCTGTTCTTCCGACAATACACCGTTATCCTGCATGATAGATGCATAATGATCGGCCATCTGATTAACTGGGATGACAGCGGGCTTTTTCATCTGCCGCTGGCCACGGATACGGTTCCAAAACTGTTTAAGATTTTGTGACCTAAACAAATTAGCAGTAATACTTGAACCCTTTCTTTTATACCTTGTACACACCGTCTGCAAATAAGACGGAACAGCTTTTCAGCATGCTTATAACACTCAAAAACCGTGCCAGTGCGGGGGCGGCCATTTTTATTCCACAACTGCCACCAGAAACGTTTCTTATCACGTTTACGACTCAATTCAGGACACCAAAATGGTTTTGGCTTGTATTTTTGCACTGATAGATAACCGGCATCAGCAGCTGCTGAATGCATAGCTTTGTTAAGTTGTTCAATCAGAGAATCCAGACATGCCCTAATGGATTGAGTATCCATACCCTCTGTTAATACCAGCGGATCCATCTGCCACAGCTTCTCAGTAAGAAGCGAACAGTACTGGTCACGACGCCTAGTGTCACGCCAGTCAGAAGCAGCGTAGGTAGTGAACTCAGAACACACATTAGTCTTGTTACTTACATGTACCTTGGCCTCATTTACCCCAGATACAGAAAACACCATCCGGAGAGGCAGGTGATCACTAATGGTACCCTCTTTCTCTTCTATGATTTGACAAAGCAAAACAGAGGAACTATTATGTGAAGTAACTAACATATGATCAATCCATGTGTACGCTTTGCTTGCATGACAGAAAAACATATAGTTAACAGGTTGAGGAAACTTAAGATCAGCTGCGACAAGATTATTTGCAATCATAAAATCATACAATATGTTACTATGAGCCGTATAACCTGAGCTCTTATACCAGTTTCTGTTTAATGATGCTTCATGAGGTAGCTTTACATTAAAATCGCCGCAGAGCTTTACAGGAACATCACAACCTTATTGATCTATAATAGTTTGCAATGCATCTAAAGTGGCCAAAAAAACCTCTGTCACTTTTATAAAAAGGCATGTACAAAACACGCACGATTATCGACAGTGTTTCTCCTGAAATATCACATAATGCAATTGGTAGGATCCTGTCACATGACGTTTCTAACTCACGATACGATAAGTAATGATGAGTTTTGCATATAATGGCTACGCCGTCATAAGGGCGGCCTGCATAGTCATTTGGGGCATCCACCATACTAGACTTTACAAGACAGCTGTAAGATAACAAGGGTGAACGATTCTCCTGCAGCACCACAGACTCTATAAGAGAGACTTCATGGGGCCTAAGCCATGTCTCACTCAAACATAAAATGTCACGTCTTTAACCTATCACAAATATAACGAGCGGATTGTTTGAATCCCTTATAGTTCATCGACTCAAGGCATAACTTGTCAAAATTATGATTAAGATTATTCGTCAGCGTACCTGTTGTGCCTTGCTTGTTGCTCATATCGTCCATCATGTCCACGAATGTAGCGGGCGCGGTCGCCTCGGGCATACTCCCGGTTGGGCCAGGAGTCACCCTCCCAGTCTCTGTGATGTCATCCCAGGTTTCTACCCTGCTTTGTCTGCGGTCCTCCCAGCCCCTGTGCGTGTTAGCAGCTCAGTTGTGCCAAGATCGCTGGGCGCTGGATCTCGACACATTGTTTGCTGGCCTGCTGCAGAAGCGGGGTGGCAGATGGCAGATCACAGAAGATGGTCACTTAAGCAAACCCACTCTCCTTGATACTGTGCACTCACTGTGTGAAGTTTTTAATATACTGGACATTCTTTCCACGTACAGTTGTGTGTGTCTTAAGGCTCTTCATTTGTCTGCCTGAGCAGTATTTTAACCATGTGATACTCCAAAAGTATATGGCTGTCTTGACCCAAATGTTACAAAATCTTTCACTTGTACTGTATATAACTAACTGCGTAAGGTACTGTTTTCATTGAAAAAGAAAATAAAACTGATCATTTGGAAAGAAGCTTCAACTTGTCTGCTTTAATGATTGCGATTAACTCAAGTATGTTTAGAAATTTTGCAAGTTCAATATTATCCTGCTTGAATGCGAAGCAGCCGTTACCTATGATGAAAAAAATAAAGGTCAGAATATGCAAAACACTGTGTCACTTGGTCAGTAGTACGAGTTGTAATAGGGGAGGAAAAATTCCGAAACACCAGTATTGTATTTTTAAACACAAAACTTAAATTTGGTTCATCTTAAAGCTGCAGCTGGTAACTTTGAGGAGAGAAAGGACTTGACATAAAAATAAAAAAAATGCAACTTTCAGATCCCTCCCCCTCCCTTCTCCACTGCACTCCTAAGACCCTCCACCAGAAGGCTGCAGTGCACACGGAGGCATGCGAACTGTTATGCATGTGACTGGGGAGAGATTTTGCACGTTCACATTATGAAAACTGGCCAAGTTGCCAAGGCTAGACGTTACTGTTGTGAACAGTCAACACTGCTGGCCAACAAATAAGCACGTTGTTAGACCTGAAAATTCCGGGGCTAATATCCCTCCCTTTATTGAAAATAATTAGTCCTGGGTAATTCTAGATGGTTTTCCTTTATTAACACCTTTTCCAAATCAAGAATAATAAAGTGGTAATTGAAGACACGGCTTCTCTCCCCCGTGCAATCTAAAAGCGACAAAATAATGGGCTACAGTCTGTACCAAAAGATAATTTGATTATAATTAGGTCAATGCACCATCACTCGGCGAAGGCATTTAAGAACTCTTCATTGAATGAAGGTAATTTTGGCTACAAGTACGTACATCTGTTTTTGGTGCACGGTCACTCAACTCGCTGTAAAAAATTGACAGCTGTCCGATTGGAAAATGTAAACGGACAAAACCACCTACTAGTCACCAAAATTACCTTCATTCAAGAGTTCTGAAATGCCGTCGCCGCGTGACGGTGCATAGACCTAATTATAATTAAAGGGGACTTAACATGCTGATCCTTCTTTCAATACATGTCGGTCATGTTATAATGTTGGTTGTCCATGTTCAACCTCTGAAAAGTTTCTAAACATAAGATACAGGGGTTTTGCCGTAATCCAAGAAAGTGATTTCGTGAGCGTGATTTCCTCTCTGAACAGCTCCTCCCGAGATCTTCACGAGATCTGGGTAAAACCTGACGTCAGGTTGTGTCGTCCAATGAGTACAAACCAAGCCAGAGCCAACCACTGTGCTAGACCTGACCACAATGGCAGATCATACTGTGCCTTAGTGGCGTCTACACTTATGGAAATACAAAAGAAGAACCACAATTTTGTCAGTATCTCTCCCAAAGCTACTTGTCTGTTTACTTTTGGATGCAAAAAAACAAATATTTCCAAAATACGATGCCACCAGAAATCAGTGGGTAGCTTTTTTGTTTGCTGGCAGCAAACAGCCACGGGCAAAGGGAATGTTAGCGGTTTGTGCTCAGCATTTCACCAAAGAAAGCTTTGTCAATAAAGGATAATTCAACACAGGATGAGCATTTCAGCTGCTTCTCAAACCTGAAGCAGTTGCATTTGTTCTTGCCCCAATTCTACTCCTTATATACTCTTTTGCAGACCCCAGCCACATTTAGACGTCTTTTTTTTACTTTTCGGGGACTTTCCCCAGACATGTCCAGGACATGTCTAAACATAGCTCCAGTCTGAGCTGAATAAAAAAAAAGGTAATACTGCCATCCAGTGGCCTATATTCACATTACACCTCCATTCCAAAAGGGAAAAATTTTGACTCATAAAGGCAACACTGTCCAGGACATGTCTAAACATAGCTCCAGTCTGAGCTGAATAAAAAAAAAGGTAAATACTGCCATCCAGTGGCCTATATTCACATTACACCTCCATTCCAAAAGGGAAAAATTTTGACTCATAAAGTGAACACTTCTCTATATATACATATCATACAATATTCAAATAAACACATGATATATATATACATATTCAAACACGGGATAAGCAATTAGCAATTACATTGTCTGTACCCTTCACATGCTTAATTTCCAAGTCAAACTCCTGTAAAATCAAACTCCAATTCAACAATCTCCGATTCTTGTTTTTCATCTTACTCAAAAACATTAACGGATTGTGGTCAGTGTACACAATCATTGGCTTTTCCCCTGTACAAACATAAACTTCAAAGTGTTGTAAAGAAAGGACGAGAGCCAACAGTTCCTTCTCCATTGTGGAATAGTTTGTTTGGTGGCGATTGAACTTCCTGGAGAAGTATGCCACGGGATGCTCAATGTCATCAGAGTCACTTCTCTGTAGGAGCACAGATCCACAAGCTTGGTCGCTAGCATCGACCGCGATGGAGAACGGTTTGTTGAAGTCAGGAGATTTGAGCACGGGGAAGTGACACAGCAGAGACTTCAGGCGATCGAAGGCTCTCTGGCATGCATCATCCCAGGTGAACTTTACGCCTTTCTTCAGTTGGTTAGTTAGACTGAGAGCAATCTCAGCAAAGTTCTTGCAGAACTTGCGGTAGTACCCGATCATTCCAAGGAAGCGGCGCAAAGCTTTTTTGTTGTCAGGAACTGGAAAGTCCATGATGGCTTGGACTTTAGCATTTATGGGTGCCACCTTACCCTGGCCTATGACGTAGCCAAGATAGGTGACAGTAGCACAACCAAAGTCACTCTTGCTCAGGTTAACAGTCAGGTTAGCCTGGGTCAGGCGCTGGAACAACGTCTCTACATCTTTTAGATGTTCTTCCCAGGAGTCACTCCATGTGATCAGGTCATCGATGTATGCACCCGTGTGTGGCAATCCGGCGATTGTAGACTGTATCATCCTTTGGAATGTGGCTGGGGCATTTTTCATGCTAAAGGGTAGGACTTCATACTGGTACAATCCAGATGGTGTGGCAAAAGCAGAGATGCTCTTGGCCCTCTCAGTTAAAGGCACACACCAATAACCCTTCAATAAATCAATCTTGGTCAGAAACTTTGCTTGCCCTACTCTATCAATACAATCATCAATCCTGGGTATTGGAAACACATCAATTCTAGTTACAGCATTGACTTTGCGATAATCTGTACAGAATCTAGTACTTCCATCAGGTTTTGGAACTAGCACACAGGGTGAACTCCAATCTGAGTTGGAGGGTCTGATAGTATCATGTTCTAACATGTACTCAACCTCTTTCTCAGCAATCTTTCTCTTTTCAGGATTCATCCGGTACGGATGCTGTTTTATTGGTTTGGCATCACCAACATTTACATCATGAGAGGCTATAGAAACTCTTTTTGGAACATTAGGAAACAGATCCTCATATTTCTTGATCAACCTCTCAAACTGATCTCTCTGTGAGGGTTCTAAGTGCTGGAGTTTTACATCAAGATTTTGCAACACTTCAGAATTTGACAATTTTCATGAAAGAACTTCAGCTTTAATTCTAGGTTCATCATCTTGAAACTCCCCCTCATCTTCACAAATCTCGGCCATTGGAGAATCTGAAGTGACAGCTGCAACCCTAGCATTTCTGTCATGATAAGGCTTCAGCATGTTAATGTGACACAATTGTTTTGGTTTTCTCCTATCTGGAGTCCTCACAATGTAATTGAGATCATTGAGTTTTGTCAGAATTTCATAAGGACCATGAAATCTTGCCTGCAATGGATTGGACTGCAAGGGAAACAACACAAGGACCTTATCTCCTGGTTTAAACTCACGGCTTCTAGCTTTATGATCATACCAAGTTTTCATTTTTCCCTGACTTGATTTCAAGTTCTCTTTGGCTAGGTCACAAGCTGCACGCAATCTTTCCTTGAACTTGCTAACATAGTCTAACAGACTGATGTGCAGCTCTTCCTCTTGCTATTGTTCACTCAATAATAGCAAAGGTCCTCTCACTTCATGACCAAACACTAGCTCAAATGGACTGAATCCAGTAGACTCCTGCACTGCTTCTCTAGCTGCAAACAACAGCAAATGAACACCTTCATCCCAGTCTTTCTCATGATCATAACAATAAGCCCTCATCATTGTCTTGAGAGTGGAAAGACTTTGCACCTAGTTCATACACAACCTGCTGAAACAATCCTGAAGTGAAATTGCTACCTTGGTCTGACTGAATTTCCCTGGGAAGGCCAAACAACGTGAAGAACTTTATCAAAGCCTTTGAGATTGCAGTTGCCTTGATGTTACGTAGAGGTATGGCTTCGGGGAATCTGGTAGATGCACACATGATTGTCAACAAGTACTGATTTCCAGATCTAGTCTTGGGTAATGGACCAACACAATCAACAATGACCTTAGAGAATGGCTCCCCAAATGCTGGGATAGGCTGCAATGGAGCTACAGGTGGGTCTAACTGGTGTTTTCCAACTACCTGACAAGTGTGACAGGTTTTGCAAAAGTTGGAAACGTCTTTCTGAAGCCCAGGCCAAAAGAAGTGTTTCATGATCTTATCAAAAGTCTTGTTAACACCAAGATGACCTCCTAAAGGTAAACTATGAGCCATTGTTAAGATCTCATTCCAGTAGACCTTCGGAACAACAATTTGCCTGACCACTGCCCAATCTGCATTGGCAGGGATATCAGGAGGGCGCCACTTCCACATCAACACACCATACTTGAGATAATACCCAACTGGAACTGCGTCTATTTCTTTATCAGGAAGGGCTCTGCTCTTTAGTGCACAAATTTCAGGATCATTAGTTTGCTCCTCAATCAACCGCTTTCTGGACATAGACAAGTCTCCAGACACATCAAAATCACCAGACCCATCCGGCTGGCTGAATAGAGAACTGATAAAAGTGTCTGATAAGTTCTCAAACGGAGAAACCATAGCAGGCCAATCAGAGTCATGTGGCGAACCACTTGAGTCCTGACTATTCAATGTGCTGGACGGCACCACAACATCTTCTTCTTGAGCCTTCTTGGCCATAGCACGAGTCACTGCGCAAGAAGGATACAGAGATGGGTCCTCATCCCCATCTTCAGTGCTCGGCTGTGAAGTAAGGTGTACAGGGGGAACTACTTTGCCCCCAGCCAGGTCATTGCCTAGCAACAGAGAAACACCCTTTATAGGTAGACTTGACATAAGTCCCACCTTTACCTGTCCTGTAACTAAATCTGACTTCAAGAATATAGAGCGCAGGGGTACAGATACAGTCCTCCCTTCAATACCTTGTACAAGTATGAAATCCCCTGGAGCGGTCTCATCACGTAACTCCAAGGAGTCCATCAACAAAAGTGACTGAGATCCCTTAAGATATATATGGGGACAGGAGTAGTATGCTCATTCAGAGCCACAAATCCCTCTGACACAAATGGAAGAAATTCCTCCCTCACAAAGTCAGCTGTATCAGGCTTTCTAGCCCCACAAGAAGCAGGTAATTTGGCAGATCGGTTATCTACTACAGGGGTTTCTAACCTTGTTTTCACAAAGGCATTTGGTTTGGTATCCTTGTCTTTTTCTTTCTTAGCTTTTAGGAAGACCAACAGTTAGTTGTAACATGACCAGATTTCTTGCAATAACTGCAAACTAGACCACTTTTGTCACTGTCAGCTTTCACATTTTGATCAGACCTGTTACTGGATTTCTTTGCACCATCACCAGATTTGTCTTTGTCTTTGGGTGAAGAATCTTGGGTATCACCGTAACCCTTTTTCTGAAATTGGGACCATCTATTGTTACTGCTAGACTGAAATTTGGACTTATGTGTGAGAACATATTCATCTGCAAAGTTGGCAGCTGATTGCAAATTTAGTGCTTGCTTCTCATTAAGGTAGGTCTTAACATCATCCTTAACACAGTTCTTGAATTCTTCAACTAACACCATCTCTTTTAGTGAGTTGAAATCATCCTTGACCTCCATAGAAGCACACCAGCGCTCAAAGCAAACCTTCTTCTCATTAGCAAATTCCACATAAGTCTGATTTTCAGATTTCTTCAGACCTCTGAATTTCTGTCAGTAAGCCTCTGGAACCAACTCATAAGCTCTCAAAATAACCTTTTTGACAACCTCATAATCAGAGGAATCATCTGTAGACAAAGCTGAATAGGCTTGTTGAGCTTTACCCTTGAGGACAGTTTGCAACATCAGAGGCCAGTGTTCCTTTGGCCACTGGCAACTCTTTGCTACCTTTTCAAAACACTGGAAATAGTTGTCAACATCCTTTTCAGAAAATGGAGGCACCAGTTTTACCTCCTGACTGGCACAAAATTTATTTTTAGTTTCAATTTTAATTTTTAGTTTCTCCATTTGGAGTCTTTCTTCTCTATCCAACTTCTCTAATTCAAAATCTCTCTGTCTCTGTCTCTCTCTTTCTGCTCTTTCCTCTTTCTCTCTCTCAAATTCTCTTTGTTTTTCTTTTTCCTCCCTTTCAATCTCTAGCATTTTTAATTTAAGTTCCATTTCTATATTTGGATTTTCCATTTGAAACTGTTCCAGATCTCCTGGTGCAAACACATTTTCATCAATGT
This sequence comes from Gymnothorax reevesii, assembly GCA_029721435.1. Taxonomy (NCBI): domain Eukaryota; kingdom Metazoa; phylum Chordata; class Actinopteri; order Anguilliformes; family Muraenidae; genus Gymnothorax; species Gymnothorax reevesii. The sequence continues at coordinate 61,729,627 of CM056576.1, forward strand.
AATATTCAACTATCTCTCTAGCCAGTCTTGCTTTTCGCATGGCTGGTTTTACCTCTGTCAGCTCCAAATGTCTGCATATTTCCAACAGTTCGGTCTTTTTAAAAGACTTCAAAACCCCTAAGGTTGGTGATGCCAAGAAATCATCCATTGCTGTTGTCAATTTAATTATATAGGAAAATTCACAAAAACAATTTTACAATCTGAATGTTAGATTTTTAATAAATGACTCACAAAATGGTCTATCCCGGACCTTGAGCCCCCAATTTGTTCTGGCCCCAATTCTACTCCTTATATACTCTTTTGCAGACCACACCCACATTTAGACCTCTTTTTTTTACTTTTCGGGGACTTGCCCCAGACATGTCCAAGACATGTCTAAACATAGCTCCAGTCTGAGCTGAATGAAAAAAAGGTAAATACTGCCATCCAGTGGCCTATATTCACATTACACATAGATCAAGCGCTTGAAGCCACAAGCTGTAAGTAACCATATAACAGCAAATAACTTAAGTGAAGCTAACATGTTACGGGTGGCTATCAGGACCGCTAGCGATAGTTAGCTCTAACAACTGGCCTCAAATGTAGGCTTTATAAAATATCTGAAGATAAAACCTGTATCTGTCGCGAATGTTCGTGACTCACGGACACAGAAGCTGTAAGTTGCTTTTACTGCATAAGCCAAACTGACGTGATAGCCAGTTGATTGTGGCTGTAGCACAGCGGCTAACATAGCCAAGTTACTGTTGCTAATGTTTGTGTCCTAATTATGCAAGAGTGATATCGGGAAATTCTACAGAAGGTGTATGAACATAAACCTCATTTGAAGCTAACTTTTAATACTTGTTTGTAATTTGGATGCTTGGTAAAACTTGCTGTCTATAAAACCTTTATTGCAAGGGTTTGTCTCTGTGGTTATGACCACTCGGTTACCAGCTACAGCAGGTTAGTTTGCTTGTCGTGCTAATTAAAAATGCTCCTGGTTAACGTATATGCAGTAATTCTTATCGGTTTGTTTGTGTTACTTCGGTAAGCATTACGCGGCAGTTTCATCATAACGTTGCCTGATTGTAGCCACTACAGTTAATGATCGCTCCACTAACCCATGACTGGGATCAGCCGGATACTTCACAAATGTCTGAGCAAGCTCTCTGGTGTTACCATGAAAGCAATGCGAAATTGCTCTGCCGGTTTACAAATGATTTCTCTGGTCTACCTTGACATAATTTCATCCCCCTTTAGAAATTGTTGTGGCTAATAAAAAGCCAAAAAAGGCTTAAAAAGATAGGTATTCTTTCCTGTAGAAGTGATCAATTTGCTAGCTCCACATAAGCAACTTGTCCGCGCTAATGGAACTTACGGTCTGCAAAACCTGTATTATGTTCATAACATACCAAGCTCTCTCTAGCTGTTGCATACTATCCATAAAGCTGCTTTCACATCAGACACGAAACAAATTTTTCGCAGGACAGATTAGCCTACATTCAAAGTCAATGCAAAGGCGCGAATACACGTTATCAAGCAGCTTTCACATTGGACGCGAAACTAATTTTTCGCGCAACAGATTACATTCAAAGTCATGACCACTTATCAGCTACTGCATGTTAGTTCATGTGCTCTGCAAATAGAGGGGTCCTGTCACTGGAAGTGTCCTAATAAGTATGTGCCCTGGCTACCTTGCCAATGAGCCTGGCTCTTTGGCGATGTGGTCAGCGTGCATGACTCTTACCCGGAGTCTGGAGGTTCAAGTCCCCGGGCTCTCCTTCGGCCTGCTACATTCTGGTGTAATCGGCAGGATCTGGGGCATCCTAATGGATTGCAGTATGTGTCAAGCATGGAGCGTGAGGACACACTCATGAAAGAGGGGGAGAGATGTGACAGTAGAGGGGTCCTGTCACTGGAAGTGTCTCCTAATAAGTATGTGCCCTGGCTACCTTGCCAAGGAGCCTGGCTCTTTGGCGACGTGGTCAGCGTGCATGACTCTTGCCCGGGCCCTCCTTCTGCCTGCAACATTCAAATGTGACACTCCAATATGAGAAAGGGCTTGGCTCGAAAGTGTTTGACTACGCCACCTGGGGCCTTTCACACCAGGATATAACACAAGGGTAGGCCGCTTCACACATTTGAGACAAGCGGGTTCATCCACAGATACAACGAGTAAAGACAGAGACGTGATTTCAATTATAAAAAGATGAACAAAATTTATTGATAAATAAACTCTGTAAAAGACAAATTGATCATTAAATTATTTGAGCCCTGGCAAAAAGAGGAAGGGGTAATAGTTGCCACCAGAAGAACAAAACTAATGGCACAGCAATGGTATGGCAAAAACCATTGAGGGAGAAAGGGCAGTTACCTGTCTTGGAAAATGACCGACACCACTCGTGCGCTCGTTGCCAGTGCCTAACCACACACATGCACACACAGGCACTGCAAAATATGGATATCACAGCAATAGTGGATAAAAGCATGCATAAGCACAATGGACAACCAAATGTGAATAATCACAGCAAATGGTGAGTAAGTGCAAATTACCACTATAGTAAAGAACTACAGTGCACAGTGCGTGAAGACTTGAAATCTAGCACCCTGTCCCGTAATCAGCGGCACTAATTTCTGGAGGAGGAAAGGGACAAGAGCTGATTAGTTAACTCAGGCAGCCAAATGCTGGGACAGCCAATACCCCATGATCTTAATGCCACAAGGGAAAGATCTGCAAAAAGGCAGTTATTAAGGCCAGATCCAATTGTAAAAAGGGAATATAAAAAAAAACAAAACAAGGGCAAAAGCTAATATTATACAAAGCTTGCAGTAGGCAAAACAGCAGTGACAATTTCCTGGAAACACAATACAGTACAAATTAGACATACATAAACACACAGCTATAACACAGCCAGTGCCATAAATTACGGGGTTACATTATGCTATTATATCTCAGATATCACATGCCAATGAACCCTGAATGCCAATGAACCCTGAGCAGCAATCACTATTAACATACGTACCGACACCGCTGCAAACACCTTTTAGCGAAACAGAGACATATACATAAATCACAGGCTACTCATGGTAACTTGCAAGAGCTGTACAATAATCTAACGGCAGTCGTGTTCAACCGGACCGATACCAGTTCTGGGGTTACAGACAGCCCTTGATAGGAAGAAGTTACCTTTACTAATTATGTCTCCAGGCAATATTGCAGTTTCCTTTGCCGAGCGTCCTTTCACCCGAGACCTTCAGTAGTGCTTTCAATGTAGCCGACTACTCGGAAGCGTCTGGCGACAATAGCACGCCTTTCACTGACAAACCACCCGGAAACACAAGTGACTGCAAAGTACGAGCAATCAATGTTTTCCAGCCTACTGGGGAGCTTCTTTTATAAAAAATGGCTTATCAATAACTAGCCACTGCCCTAGAGGGCGTGACAAGGGGAAGTGGGGCTACGGCACCCACAAGGGAACAAATCTCATGACAGCAGCCCTTCTGGTTACATTCTGCCCCCCCATTTGTTATCAGCGTCCCGCAGATAAAGTAAAAAAAGAAAATGCCACTAGGACCTCAAGGGAGAACACCAAATCCCCCACAGGATATACTTTTAACACCAGGGCTGAAAAACTACGGTCACCCCACTGTTAGAGCCAACCACCCGGGAGTTCATAGCCCCATCTGCCCTACTCACCACTGACGCTGGAAGGTGATGAGGGTTTCCATGTGTCCCGGCTTGGCTCCATTCTGATCAGGGCCGCAGTTTTGAAAATGCCATTGTCTGTCAGCTGTGTAATCTGTATGGAGTTCAGAAAACCCAAACTACGCCCTACCACCCCCAGGGCAATGGCCAGGGTGAAAGATTCAACCGCACAATGCATGACCTGCTACGCTCTCTGTCAAGGGACCAGAAAAGCCCCTGGCCTGAGTACTTACCCCAGTTAGTGTTTAGTTATAACACGACCGTGCATCAGTCAACAGGTGAGTCGCTGCATTACTTGATGTTTGGTCAAGAACCGCAGCTACCTGTGGATTTGCTTCTAGGCCGGGTGCGAGAGCCAGAGGATGGGTGGGTGAATGAATGGGTGCGAGAACATCAGCGGTGGCTCGATGTGGCCTTCCACAACGCCAGGGAGCGCTTGCAAGCAGCTGCCTTGAAGAGGAAGGAACGTCATGACCAGGGGCCTCGGAGCGACGTGTTACCAGTAGGACAGCTAGTTTATTTGAAAGATTACACCGTGAGGGAGCGGACAAAGATTCAAGACGCCTGGAGCTCCATCGTACATCAAGTGGTCCGTGCACCCGCTCCTGGGGGGGTGGTTTACTCTGTTGCGCCGACGCACGATCTCGGCATCAGTCAATGTTGAAGCCGGTTCGCCTTAACAGAGACGCAGAGCGTCCCTCCATTCCACCAGAATCGCAGGCTGCCTTGAGTGGATCTGTGGAAGATGACGATCATAGCCAGTGGCTCCTTGTCCACTCTCCCTGAGGTCAGGCGCGGCTGGTCCAGCGGCCTGCTGCCCCTTGTTCTGAATGGCTGGATACATCTAGGCCTCAAGTCATGACCGCTTATCAGCAACTGCATGTTAGTTCGCGTGCTCTGCTAATTGAAAATACTTCTGGTTAACTTATATGCAGCAATTATGATCGGTATGCTTGTGTTACTCCAGAAAGCATCAATGTGGAAGTTACATCATAATGTTGCCTGATTGTAGCCACTAAAGTTGAAGCTAACCGGAGAGGTATTGTATGTGTCTGCCAAGTTGGGCTGAAGTTAGACCAGACGTAGATTTTTCAGAGCTTGGGGCGCGTATTTGGGAGCTTATGAAACTATCGATTCACTTTTCCAAGACTGGGGTAAGCCTGATACATTTCCAATGGCTGGGAAAGTTCTCTGATACTACCGGTGAAAGCAATAGAGAAGCGCACAGGCTAACGTGTTTGGTATAACAAATGCTGCATTGCCATCGATTAAAAAAATTCTTTCCTGTAAAAGTGATAAATTTGCTAGCTCCACATAAGCAACGGTTCACGCAGACGGAACTTAACAGTCTGTAAAACTTGTTCATGACATAACCGGGCTCTATCTAGCTCTTGCACGCTATCCATAAAGCACGCATTTTCCACGAGGAAAAGCTGGTCATTCCAAAGCAATAAGTAAACCATTACAATGGGCAATTTCCGAAAAGGCCGTTTAGCTTGGAGCTTATGCCCCTCCGTCATATACCAGTGCAGAAGCTGTTCGTTTCTCCACGCTAACAACACACTACAGCTATGCACACGAAACAGCAGGTCCTAATACATACCGAAGCAGTCCATAAGCTGTAGGTCCACTTTTAGCTGCCCCTCACAGTCCATGTTTCCCTCTAAACTCAGACCCATCGGATTTCTACGGTCTCTGGTCTACACTTGGGCATGTCGACACGTTCTACAAATGTGTCTATGGGGGGTGGATTTTAGCTTTCCCTGCATTCTTGCAAGGAGTAGTAAAACCGCTGTGCTCACCAGCTGTTGCCGTAGCAAACTGTAGCCGAAAGCAAATTCATGCTTGAGCTGCCAGACTTTCGCACTGCGTCCTCCAATTTCGCCGTTGCGTTTATTAGAACAAGTTAATTTCATTAGATCTATACACACATACTGCGTTTTATAACAGAATTTCCCCGCTGATTCCTTGGCTCTGATGGCAGACGCATCTCACGTTTCACTGTGACACCACATCGTCCCGTCTAGATCCGCCCTCCGCAGAGCTGGCCAGTCAGAAGAAAGTGGGCACACGGGGAGTGGGGGCAATAGCGGAAGAGCCACCCCAGTGAGGCATTTCAGGCAGAGACTACTATGGACTACAAATGGGGTTTTTTGAGGATGGCAGTACGAGCGAAATAAGTACCCTTTCTTTACTTTGCACGATTAGGAGTACTCTAGGGGAGTCAAAGACAAAATTGCACATTTGGTCCCCTTCAAATTATTCTTCTGTACCGAATGTAGCCCATTATTTTGTCGCTTTTAGATCGCATGGGGGAGAGCCGTGTCTACAACTGCCACTTGATGATTCTTGAATTGGAAAACATGTTAATAAAGGAAACCCATCTAGAATTAGCCAGGATTAATTATTTTCAATAAAAGGAAGGATATTAGCCCCGGAGTTTTCAGGTCTAACAACGCGCCTGCCAACAAAAGAGCAGAAATGTCGACAGGAAAAGTAATCTACTGCAGTATGTATTCAGTAAAAACCCAGCACACGCTTATTTCTGTGGTGAATCCTGCTGACTGGCCAGCAAATCGTGTATGACAGCATTTAGCTGCGAGAGTACAGAGATGTTTCACATATTTATAAGGACAACATCACAACCGATTAGACTGCCAAGTCTCTTCATAAAGATATTTTCTGCTACTTTCTAATAAAACAACGCCAGTAACGTTAGCCCTAGCATCTGAAACAAGCTAACGTTAGCCCGACTGCAACATCACAGTAACATCACATGCACTGCGGAGTACTGTAACAATTACAAGATGCTGGCTATTCGAACAGCGACTGTGCTTGTAAGCAACGTTCACTCGCTTATTTGCAGAGCAAAAATGAATTGATGCCCATAAGGGGTGGGGTTACTTCTAGCAGTGCATGTGAGCGACGCCAACTCGCTTATTTCCAGAGAATTCGCCGAGAAAAAATGAACCGACGAATAAAGCAGGGGTTTACCTGTCAAGCAGAAAAGTCGCCGACTCTGCGTCAGTTTTTAATCCTTCCAGATCACGTAGTTCCTTCCACCTCTAAAAAGCCATTCCGATGTTCACTCTTGTTTTATCCCGGGCTTTGTCTAATTCTTTCTTTCGTGCTTTTTTTCTTCTGGCTTCCTCTTCTTAATTGTCTCAGCCGTGTGCGCGGTTGTCGGTAACGGAGGCATCAGTATTTTTTTCCTCGCTGATGGCTGTTGCTGTGCCATTAGTTTCTCTAAGCTCCCGAACCCTCTCTCGGAGATTTGAGCTTGACTGAGCACTGGCGTGAACTGAGGGGGGGTGGGGGTCTTTCTGCAGAGCGTGCATGTGCACTGTGTGACGCCTGTCAGACACCATCCTGGCTCTAATTGGTTCTTTTTGGTCGGTTTGAAAGATTCTTTTAAATTGCAGTAGGAGCAATTGCAGTAGTGGTGGCAGCAATAGCAATAGCAGGTGAGTTTAAATGAGCCTTTTTTTTCAGTTTCTGAGTACTAGTTTTCTGTAATACTGTCTGTACACAGTGACAGTTTTAGCGAAAATGACAAAAAGTTACTTTCATAAGACTTACCAACTGCAGCTTTAACCCAGTGTAGAGTAATAACTTCCCATAAGTTGGGTTGTACAATCAACCAATGCTGTTGGGTTGGTTGTACAACCCATTATGCTAGGTCAAAGTAAACTAGCATTGGGTTTGTCCATAATTGACCCAGTGCTGTGTAGCAGAAACCACCCAATTTGGGTCATATTCAACCCAACATTTTTTAGAGTACAGGTATGCGGTGAAAATCCATCTTCTGTCCTATCGATATGCACAAACTTTTCAAACAACGGCTGCAGATAGACAAGCGCACAACATTAAGTTGTATTTACGGATACATTACTGATGTTTGAATGTAGTTTCAAGTGTGTCCATTCATAGTTTAAACTCCAAACCCGCGGGCAACATATAGAACCCACTTGAATGTAAGGTCTCAAACTGCACCAACTGGGAACCCTCAAAGATGACCGCAGTGTCAACGCTCAGTCTTCCCCACTGAGAGCAGCTTCTCTCAGATAGTCCCTTTGAAATTTGTCGCTGAACATCATATATGGGATTACAGAGACATGGCTTAGTGAAGAGGATGGAGATGAATATAATATAGAAGGGTATAAGCTCTTTAGGAAGAATAGATGTGATAGGCAAGGAGGGAGCGTAGCAATCTCTGTGAACGAAAACATAAATGTACCGGAATTTCCCGAAGTTGAACATTCCTTGCCCTGTGAAGATATCTGGGTCAGGCTCATTGGCAAACACGAGACAGGTTTAAACATAGGAGTATGCTATCGACCACCAGCTTTGGACAGTACAATCAATGAAATGCTTTTTAGGAGAATTACGCAAGCTTGTAGAGGTGGAGGGACTATTATTATGGGAGACTTAAATTATCCTGGTATCAATTGGGAAATTGTGAAAGGACAGGGTAGGGGGGAGGAAGAATTTCTAGATGTTATAAATGATAATTTTTTGGTGCAGTATGTTAATAAACCTACAAGCGAGAAGGCAATTTTAGACTTAGTGCCCTGTAATGACCCATATAAAATTAGCAATGTTGAGGTACTGGAGCCACTTGGGACAGGTGTTCACTCTGCTGTTAATTTTGATGTTTCATGTGAAGTTAAAAAGGTGTATTCAAAAACAAAATTTTTCAATTTTAGGCGAGCAAACTTTGACTGGATGCGCTCATATCTAAGTGAAATAAAATGGGAGAGACTCCTGGACTGTGAGTCCGTAAATGAGATGTGGGAAAGATTTAAGGGGGTTTTACTTGAAACACAATGCAGATTCATTCCAAAGGTGTCCAAAAGTAAGCTGAAAAAGCAGAATCCTCACTAAATGACCAAAAGTATTTGTACGATTTTGAGGGAAAAGAGGAACCTTTAAGATGTACATGAAGGATAACAATGAGAACACTAAGGCTGAATACTGTAAAATGCAGGCTGTGGTCAAAAAAGAGCCGAGGAATGCTAGAAGATTGTATGAAAGAAAAATTGCATAGGGGGCAAAAACTAACCCTAAGCGCTTCTTTCAGTACTGTAGCAGAAAAAGGAAACTTGAAGAGCAGGATAAGTGCATGAAGAATAAAAATGGATCGCTGCTATATGACAACAAGGATATTGCAGATGTCTTGAACAGTTACTTTGTTGAGAATTTTACTTCAGAAGGGGTCTTTATTTGGCCAGAGGGCATGTTAAATGCTCAAGATTATTTATTGGAAATTGAGGTTCGGGATAACAAAGTATCAGACAAGTTGCATAAACTAAAGGAAGGTAAGGTGATGGGTCCTGGTGGCTTATATCCTAAAGTGCTCAGAGAAGTTGGTGAGATCATCTTTGAGCCGCTATCCACCATCTTCATACGGTCTTTAGAAGCAGGAGAAATACCAAATGATTGGAAACAGGGCAACACCAATATATAAGAAAGGGGACCGTACCGAGCCAGGAAATGACAGGCCAGCATGCAAAAAAATGGAACCTATCATAAAAGATGAGCTGGACTTATTTCTTGAAAGTAACTGTATCTTGAGGGATAGCCAACATGGTTTCCGTAAGGGAAGGTCATGCCTGACAAACCTTCTGGAATTTTTTGAAGAGGCCACCAAGACTTACGACCAGGCTTATGACATTATATACTTGGATTTTCAGAAAGCATTTAATACAGTGCCGCATAAGAGACTAATTTTTAAAATGAGCTCCATTGGAGTTACGGGAAGTATTTTGGAGTGGATTCAAAACTGGTTACAGGACAGAACACAAAGAGTGGTGGTCAGTGGTATCCCATCTGAGCTAGGTATGGTGGGGAGTGGCGTCCCCCAGGGATTAGTGTGGGGGCCCCTGCTGTTCCTCATCTACATGTAAAGTTGTAGATGTAGGTAACAAAAAAATTATATGGGATTACTTCATGGGAGGTTTAAAACTGGAATGCGCTGCACACAAGAAAGCATGTCCATGTGTGTGGGGAGGAGAGGAGAGGCACAGCATGTCCATGTGTGTGGGGAGGAGAGGAGAAGCACAGCATGTCCATGTGTGTGGGGAGGAGAGGAGAAGCACAGCATGTCCATGTGTGTGGGGAGGAGAGGAGAAGCACAGCATGTCCCTGTGTGTGGGGAGGAGAGGAGAGGCACAGCATGTCCATGTGTGTGGGGAGGAGAGGAGAAGCACAGCATGTCCATGTGTGTGGGGAGGAGAGGAGAAGCACAGCATGTCCATGTGTGTGGGGAGGAGAGGAGAAGCACAGCATGTCCATGTGTGTGGGGAGGAGAGGAGAAGCTTTGTACAGTTCAGTTACGTGGGCGTACTTTGCTAAATAATATTTATGATCAGGGTATAGCTCTACCTCCACCAGTTAGACCAATAAAGTAGAATTTTTATTTAAAAAAAAAAAACACAGACACTCAAATATTTCATGAAAGCTCTGGTCCAACCTACCGTCTTCAACAAACGTTTCATAAAACCGCAGACATTCACCAGCTCTACCTCGTCATGTAACAACCTGAACCCGAAAGGCATATTGAAGAAGTTGTGTGTGTTTTTCAGAACAACTCACTCGTTGTGCAGCTCTCCATCTGTCCTCTCTGCTGCGCTTTTTTTTTTTTTTGCTGCACTGCCTGTCATGTCATGTCATGTGACCAAAAACCTAGGGAGTGATCTCCATAATCAACAGAAAACAGAGTTTTAATGAGTTTTTAAATTATAATTGTAATTATTAAATTGAAAAGAAGTGCACGCACAGCTACACATGCGCTGGAAAAACGCTCAACATATAGATATTAAATAAATTATAATTCATAAGAATATGCACAACAGATTTTGTTTTTTTAATGACGATAATGAAACTGATACCGTTATTGTTTTTTGATTCCATGGGATACCTTATTACCGTATTATCGCCCAACCCTAGTTGGTACTCATCATTGACATGTCCAATGCTCTAATAATCTAATAAAAATGGCTTAGAATTCTTAACTTGGTCAAAAAATACACCCCTTTTATCATAGCTAAAAACATGATAACTGCACAGTTATCAAGAAAATAAAACTTGCAAAGCACACTTTTATCCCCGAAGGAGCATGAGAGTTATCATATTGCCATTCAGTATTACCACAGTAATTTTTTTTCATAAACTACCAAAAACTATTTGATTAGATGAACAAATATATCATTATTAAGTTGGAATAAAACTTAAGGCTACATCAAACTTACCTGACTGGAATGCAGCATAGTTCTCGGCTGTAGCTGTGTAGACAATCTTTGCATCCAAGAGCAAGAGGACTCAATTTTAAAAAATTCAAATAATTTCAAAGCTGTGTTTGGCTAATAGCCAATAGCTGTCCTCTGCGTGGTAAGTCATTGGTTGGAATTTGACAGCTGCCACTGGAAGTGCCGCGGCAGCTGCCACAAACTGCACGTGCACTGGCAGCTGCCACTGGAAGTGCCACAGCAGCTGCCACAAACTGCATATGTACTGGCAGCTGCCACTGGAAGTGCCGTGGCAGCTGCCACAAACTGCACGTGTACTGGCAGCTGCCACTGGAAGTGCCGTGGCAGCTGCCACAAACTGCACATGTACTGGCAGCGCCACAGCAGCTGCCACAAACTGCATATGTACTGGCAGCTGCCAATGGAAGTGCCGCGGCAGCTGCCATAAACTACCATATTTACTGACAGCTGCTAATGGAAGTGCCAAGGCAGCTACCACTGCCACATGTACTGTAGTGGTACATGTTGAGGTAATAATACTAGTTTGACATTGTGCGAACTAGCAAATTAGTAGCCAAATACAATAGTTAAAAATAGTTTCAGTATTTATTTTTGCTGTGATAAAAAAAAAAAAAATGGAGAGAATGGTGGATTTCTGTGAGTGTTTGAACTTGGATTCGAACCGTGTTCTACTGCATGAAAAGCAGTTGCTCAGACCACTGAGCTATATGTACAGATACCAACATTAAAGATCCAGCAGACATTATATAGGTCAACTAAAGTTCCCCCCGCAATCTGGGTGGTGTGATGCGATGTTGGTACCTTTATCTGATCAGGGACAGTTTTAATTTTGGGACAGTGTGTCCTAATCTGGGACAGTACAGGTCTCACATCATTCATACAATAAATAAAATAATACAATAAATACAGCTGTAAAATCATCATCATCAATATCTATGTCTTTCTTTAACTGGTTGATTAGCTTGACCATGACAGCCACTCCTGCTGATAGCAGCCACTGGAAGTGCCGCGGCAGCTGCCACAAACTGCACTTGTACTGGCAGCTGCCACTGGAAATGATGTGAGATCAGGTAGACACCAGATGCAAGGTGGAGGGAAATAGGGAATTTATTAAAATAAAGGAAACAGGCGCGAGGGCCAACAAAAAACTTGGCCCAAAGGGTTGCAAAAATACAAACTAAAGAAAGCTTCACGGAGCTAAGAACTAAAAGATCACAAACGACAAAAACAAAAGCCACTGGAAACTCCAGGCAGATAAACCATAAATAGAAAAGAATAATGATACAAGGATTTCAAAACAAGATTTAGCAATGACAAGATTCGTGCAGGCTACTATATACAAGTAAAGACAAGAACTGAGATCATGAAAAGCACTGACAAACTTGAGACTCTGTCTGCCAGCTAACTTCCACCGCCTCCAGATAAAGGAACAGAAATCAGGACACATGAGGGGCAACACCTGGAGAAGAAACAATAGGCAAGGCAAGATCATTAGACGTGGACAAAGATTGGTTGACAGGACTTGCTCATTAAGAGAATGAGCGTGCTCAGCTTAAGTACCAATGAAGTATGCAGATTGAAGGAAGCATGAATGTTTCTAGAACAGAAAAGCACAGCAAGATCTTAAAATAGCAAAGCAGGAATCATGACAATAAACTCCCTATCTAAATTATTAGGATTAGTAATGTGCCTGTCTAAGAATTACACCCCCCTGTGAATGTTCGTAAATGTTAGTAACTTAAAAACAGTTAATTGTCAATTAAGCTCAGACAGCCCCGAATCCAGCACAGCACAGAAGGAAGGGGGAAATACCAAAGCCAACCAGAGCTCTGAAATGTGCAACAACGAAGGCATGGGGCGGAATGCAGACAAGCGGTGGAATGGCTGGGCAGACTTGGCAAAAAACAAAACACGGAAAAGTAAAAACATGAACAATAAACATGAATAATGAAATGCTTGATCCTGATACAAGAACCTGTTAAAACTGTGACATGAACTGTGAACATGAACTATGAAACCTGGAACATGAAACTGTCAGAACCATAAACAATACTGTCCTGGCCAAAGGCCAGGACCCCGGAACACAACAGGAAGTGCCGCGGCAGCTGCCACAAGCTGCACTTTTACTGGCAGCTGCCACTGGAAGTGCCACGGCAGCTGCCACAAACTGCACTTGTACTGGCAGCTGCCACTGGAAGTGCAGTGGCAGCTGCCACAAACTGCACTTGTGCTGGCAGCTGCCACTTGAAGTGCTGCGGCAGCTGCCACAAACTATACTTGTACTGGCAGCTGCCACTGGAAGTGCCGCGGCTGCTGCCACAAACTGCACATGTACTGGCAGCTGCCACTGGAGCTGCCGCTGCCACATTTTGCACTTGCTGTCTCTCGTTAAAAAAGCCAATTGGATGCTGGGATTCATTGCCAAAAGAGTACAAATGTAAGGAGGTGATTCTTCTTTTGTACAACACATTCGCCAGACCACATCTGGAGTATTGTGTACAGTTCTGGGGACCATACTTTAAGAAAGATATAGAGGGTCTAGAGAAAGTTCAGAGAAGAGCCACTAAGCTAATTCCAGATATAAAAGATGAAAGCTATGAGAAGAGGCTGAAGATCCTCAATCTAATCTCTTTAGTGTTAGGAAAAAAAGACTAAGGGGTAATTTGATTGAGGTCTTTAAATATGTTAAAGGGATTAACAAAGTGAATTATGTAGGATTCCTTCGACCAAGTGTTGTGAGTAGAAATCGGGGTCACAAATAGAAGTTGACCAAAGGAAAATTTAGCACTGAATTTTGGAAATATTTCTTCACCCAAAGAGTAATTTCAATGTGGAATAGCTTGCCTGACCATATTGTTGAGGCAGAGACCTTGGGGGTTTTCAAGAGCAGGCTTGACTTAAAGCTAGATACCATTGAGTCATTGAGTATCTGAAGGGATATATTCACAATAGTATAAAGAAACTGGCGAGGGTAGTTGGGCTGAACAGCCTGTTCTCGCCCTTCATGTTATGTTATGTTATGTTATGTTATGTTATGTCCAGTGACGTGCTGTCAGAGGTCAGATAGGGTTTGCAGAATCCTCACCGTTAAACAAACGATAACTCTATTACTTTGCTTGATTAGTAATCTGAGGATTGATTAACTAATTTACAAGACTAAACGGCAGAATGGCGTGCCAGTTCCATCCATTACATTATTGCTCAGTGCATCGAACTTAAAATGCTCACAAGACAGCAAATTTGTTCATATTTGCTTAGAGGAAACTAACGCAAAACCATTAACAAATATTGAAACTTTTCTTATGGTGGCATTCAATGTGTGGTCAATATGTTTACAAGAATATTTCTCCCCATAAACATGTACTTTTTAATGCCAGTTTTAAAAATAGGGAGTTTATTTTCAGTCTTCTTTCATAATCCGATAAAAAAAGATCAAAACAATAAACGTAATTACCGAGAAAGTTGAGATTTTTTTCTAATTAATCATCTCGGATCAAGGCATAAATGTAAATTAATCATTTTGTCACTATCACCTCTTAATCATTACGTGCTTAACTGACCAGAAAATAAGGTCAAATTGATTGATTGACAATCAGGCATGGTATGTGGAAACCGGTTGATGAAATATAGCCACGAAAAAGGAAAAGTCACTGCCCACCCTGATTGCACATCTGTGCACATGTCTGTAGTGGTTAGATATGAAATGTATTTCATTTGTGATACATCTAATGCAGTGGGTCTCAAAAAGGGGGTAGCAACCCCCTCCTGGAATGTTTTTTATTTAGATTACATCGCCTACAGTCAGGCAATTTGTCTATAAATAGATTTTATTGATTTTATTCAAAGTGCCAGCAGCATCAACAATAGAGAAAAGGAAGGTGCCGGCAGGTGAAAAGCAGCCTCAAAGCTAAGTTTTGGAAATTTCGCTCCTGACTCTGCAATATGGATTTACTTCTCTTTCCTTCTGCAGAGGAAACAGATCTGCAGGTGCATGAAGTGAAAGTAGCTACAGGACTCCTTCAAGAAAATATGTCTTTGTTTGGCTTATTAAATGCTGCACGGATCCTCCTGCTGCAGAAATAATACGCTATGTGCGTGTCTCTGTGCTTTTACCTCCGAGGCACAGCACCATAACGATTATTTTAATATCCAGACATGTGACAGGATTGGTCGGGATCTAATGTTATAATGTTCTGTGTTTGCATAAACTGAACACATAGTCCAGGTTTGGTGGCTTCCTTGGTCTTGAAAGAGATTCTTATTTCAGACGTCATTGGTGTAGACACTTGTCACTCAAACGTGTCTGACCAATGGGGAAGCATCCGCCCACTGCAGGATATTTGTGTCAAAATGATTCAATCGGAAAAAAAATGACTTCAAAACTTTTTTCACTTCAATAAAAAAAAAAAGAATTCAAAACATTTTTCACTTCAATAATAAAACAACTCCAAAACATTTCCCACTTCAATCAAAGAACAAAAGTGTTCGAATGCAAAAATAAAATTGAGAGCCAAAAAATTTCATTTCTTTGACTGAAAACGTTTTTTGATGGAAGGTATATTTTTCGGGATTGAATAATAATGACAAATGTCCTACCAAAAAAAATATTTTCAATCAAATAATAACTCACTTCAATCAATCCCTCCCCCCCAAAAAAAACAGGGTTCAAATGCAATTTTTTGGGTCTCAATTTTATTTTTGCATTCAAACTCTTTTTTTCTTTGATTAAAAATATGTTTTCTAATTGAGTAATAAAGACACAAATGTCCCTTCATATGCAAAGAGCCCTTACTCCTTTTTTCGTTCTTGGGGGAGGGGGTTGCTGAAAAAAATAATCACTAAAATAATGATACAGCAAAATCTGGATGTTATTAAAACTTGAACATCCCACTAATACAATTTAATGTCACTTGAGTAGGCTAGGTTTATCAGCAATACATGACTCGTATTGCCAGACCTACATTTAAATTTGCATTGTAATTATAAACAATATCCAACACTACGACGCAATATCCATCTGCTTTGTCCATCAATTAGGCTGCCTTTGCCATAACCATGAACATTGTGTGTACAAAACTGTTGAAACTTTTTTACGGTGCCCACCGTATCAATGTTTTCAGTTAGTTGTGATGCCATGTGAACGAAAAAGCATATTTTTTCGTCCAAAGCACATTTAGCTAGTAATGTTAGAACGCGGCACAGTGTGTAGCGTTTATGTTATGCATTGATACCTAAATTCGCGCTAACAACATTGGCTAATGTGAAAACAGTATTTCCCAAATTCCAAGAATAGCGACCATAGCTTTTTATCAACCATCATTTGTGCACAATGAATAATTACTTCCCTTCTCAGCCAGATTAGTCTTCATGCAAGCCATATATCCGACAGTGAAAACCAGCAACTCTAATCCCTCGTAGTTTGTAGCTGGCTACATTGTGTTAGCTAGATAGCCAAGTAGCCACTCTGGCTTCGGCCACTTCGTATAAAATTGTGGAGGTCACAAATCACTTATCTTTTTCCAGCGCAGATGTACGTTGTTCCCGATCGGCCCATTTTAACTAATGTGTACCCAATAATTAGAATGTTCATGTTTTAGTATGAGGAGTATAATCAATGGGCTCATTTACGCTATAATTCTAACAATTTGAACTTGAATTAAAGGGGCCTTGGGCTCTTTTCATTGCACTGTAACTAACGCATTACATTGGTATTGACCGTCATTGAGTTAGGTTGGAGAGCCGCGTTTTCTCATTCACCACAACTCAAAGAAGGACCCCCAATTAGGGCATTAAGATGTTTCAATGCACTGGCCAGAGGTGCACTATATTGCCTTCATATGAGACTTAGGGCCGGTTCATACTCAACGCAAGGTACGCGAGCGCTAACGCAAGGCAACGCATCGAGCAACGCAAGGTAGCCATCTTGCATACTTGCGTAGCAAAGAGTGTTGTCCAAATTTTTGTAACGCGACGCATCGACGCGTGTATTTCCGTGAGATTCCTATAGGGGAGATAAAGCAAATAATGCACCATACGCTGAGTTCAACACAGCAAGGGACGCGTGTTTAGGCTTCTCTGTGAACAGAATGGAACGGACCTGTGCTCGCGTTCACTCGCGTACCTTGCGTCGAGTATGAACCGGCCCTTAGTGAGGGTTTCATGCCTCATTGCAAATTGCGCCAAATCCTATACATCTGCCCTTTTTTTGGGGGGGGGCAAACATTTGCCTAGTTTGCCGCGCCAGACGCACCTATCGTTTTTCCAACCCAGTTTAGATGAAATCACGCCCACTTTGCCAGTATGGAAGCCTCGATGGCTCTGCTCGAACGGTTCTCGTTTTGGCTTCCGTATTGCGGAAGTGGCCGTGATTTCATCTTAACTGGGTTGGAAAAACAATAGGCGCTCTCTGGACAGTGCGCTTCTGCATATTTTAATGCAGTTAAGGTTTAGGCGTTGGTTTAGGATGTTAATTCTTGCCTGGCAGTTAGGGGAGAGGCCCCCTGGAGGTCATAGCCCGTTTCAGTTGAAAAGGTTGAAACATAGTATGTAGGCAAGGCCGCGTATGGTTTTAGGGTCTTTCCTATATTGATAAATAAAAGAAAATTTGGCTAATGTCACATTGTATTCATACCCTTGTGAAACATGAAGTCATGCAACTAAAGTGTTTCATAATTAAACTGGTAACTTTTAACATGTAAAACATAAATGGAAGTATACTTCTGTTAGAATTTAATCATACGATTTTCCATGGATGTCAATAGCTGTGGCACACGTTTTGGAGAAAAATATTTATTTGATGTCAAAATTTTATTTCTTTCAATGATTCACTTAAATGAAAGTGTAAGATGTTTGTGAATGGTTTGAGTGAAACAACAAGAGGATAAACAGCTGAGATATTTTATTCATTTTCTGTACAGCACGTAATCAGTATGGGTGTCTATAATTTCTGAGGGCACTGTCGACACCCAAAGAATACTCCTAGAACTCAAATTATTTCAGCACATGCCACGTAATCGGAAAATGCTACATTTGGACTAAGGATTAATTCTGAATATCAAAAGGGAACATGCGGTTCTCATTACTTATATCAAATTTTCAATGTCATATTCTAAAGGAAAAGTTTTGTCCATATATTCGCACTCATTTTTCAAAATGGATATTGCCCTTTCTGTTATGCAAAATACACAGAAATGCACAAAAGGAAAGGGCATATGAAGATTGATTCCTTTTTCGAGTCAAGTGCCCATGTAAGTGGAGTCAAAGAGACGTGCATGGGCTTGCTGGGTTTTTGCAAGAACTGAGACTTGGTCACTACAAGGAGGACCGATTTAATGTCAAAATTCAAAGCTTTTCTCTGGCCTCATCTGGCCACCCCTATAGAAATTTTCTGAGGGAGCCATTGAAGATTGGCTAGGCACAGAATATCCTTTTGAAACAATTATCAGTGCTGACTTGTTTTTAATAATTTTTTTCTAATTAACAGTACATTCACTCCAAAAAAACACTTCACTCTATCAGGTGTTGCAAGTTCTCCTCGCTGCTGGGTCAACTCACTTGGTTAAGGCGCCGCATTTGCTGAGCAGTAATGACTACCACGGCATTGGGTTCGATCACTGTCATTCCTGATACGTCCCATTGACAGCCAGCTGTAGTACAACCTACTTTCATTGTGAGCGAGCCAAATTTCAAAGGGGCGTTACCGACGGAGATTTTAATCCTGTGATAATTCTGAAACAGGTGGAATTTCAGGGAAACAATTGCCAATGTTTCCATGAAGAAAAAATACAGAGATAAAATGGAAAAGAAATTCATAGGAAATTCTTTGTCAGGAAACCTTTAAAAAGTGGCATCTCTGTCGTCTTAATTGTTTTCGCTTCCTTTCGGACTAACATTAAATGTTTTGTGATTGACTGTGTGCACACCACACGGCCATGAAAGCTGCAATCGAAATGAATTCCTTTCGATTATCATACCCCTCCTCCCCCCAGTATAGAGGTGTAGCTGGGATTCATAAGGCAAAGGGCTCCATTCAACTTGGCTAAATGATAAATAGATGAAATGGCCTGATTTCTTCATCACAAGTGAAAATCACACACCTCCGAAGTATTTTGTACAGGCTAAATAAATCTTTTGTCTACACCCACTCAAATGAGAGGCAAGGGAAGCCCTACTAGGAAACTCTCGCTCATACTGTATGTCACTTTCGCTTCCTCCTGTGGCCAGCACTGTTGATTGGGAAATATAAGGCGATAAAATTTAAAATAGTTTAAAGTGCTTTAATGCTGCATTTTCTGTCATTCTTCTTGCCATTTGACAATCAAGAGTATAGAAAATATCATTTTTCTAACAGTTGGAAATAGGATGGCAGATTCACTTCCAACTGGAACATCTTGAAAGCAATTACCTGCTTAAGGGTTCGAGGCTCATGGCACATCCTGTAACGCCAGCGTTGCCGCCAGGGGAACGTTGGGTTTTGGGAAGTTAATTGATACATAGCTTGTGATTAGAGGGCCTAATTTACTGCCCATGGAATGGACGCTCGCCTATTCATTGTTTACTTTAGGAAGACATGGAGGACATTGAGATTGGCACATTGACAATTTAATGCCAAACCTACATAGTCTTCAGCTATCTGACAGCATGGCTGAGTAGAGAAAGCTGCCAGAAATGAGAGAAAGTTAATTCTTGAGTGTGAATTTGATGACACCTCTCCTGTATTTATACATTTCAAAATATTTTTATGTACAGTTAAATATGTACATGAATTTTGAGATGCACATCAATAAAATATCTATCTTAAATCTCATTATGTTATTGCAATGTGCTATAATTGTTGGTAAAAATCAAGGTGATTGATTCATTTCTGCATTTGCTACCATACAACATGATGAAGAAAAAAGATGATTTAATGTCTCATAGCTTCAAGTCATTCGGTCCTGTAATGTAGCATTGAGAATCATTCACTGGCAGATTATACGAACCAGATGAAGAAAGCATACTTAAAATTGTTGGAAATTGCTCACCAGGGGGGTGGGGAGGCCTGCAGCTTCTCACTCCGGTAAGATTTAGCCCCCCCCCCCAACACACACACACACACACACACACAGGCACGCATACATTTACCTGAAAGTGAACTGGACTGAAAGTGGCAATGCAACAGGTTTTTTTTTTTTTTTTGAGCACTGTTCAATTTAGAGCAGAGAGGCAAATATATTTGGTTACATCGTTCTTATAGTAGGATTTCTTTCATATTGGGGAGATAACAGGGCATGAAAATTTCTCCCAAATATTCTCTGTCATTAGAATTACATTGAAGAGCTGTTAGATTGTTACAACAGCAGTATTATGCACTCAGTCTTGGGACCACCCACAGAATAATAAGGAATCCACATTGACTTTCAGTCTATTGGAGTATGCCTGCCAATGAGACAAACAGCATCTGTGTATTTACATGATCAAGACAAATTCCCACCAGTCTTCCTCGATGAAATCTTTCCTCACAATATTTACTGAGAAAGATATTTGGAGCCTATTTCAGAATTCTTCGTCCAGAAACAAAGCTAACTCCTGATTTTCCGCTCTCAAGTCAATAAACAAGAGTTTATATTTACAAATTCAGAGAAAAGTGGACCTGAGAAAAATGAATTTACTGTGTAATAATAATGATCTTGATGACATGGCTTTGGAGAGGCAGCAAGATTGATTATTGCAATTCTAGTGTAGCTTTATAATTTATCAGTGAGCATTCCTGGAGCTCTTTTTCCCAGCTTGCATTAGACAGTAACTTGCGTAAGAGACCTGCTTTCATACAACAGCTGTTGTTTGTAATGGAATGGGAGGAACCACATTGCCCCAGCCAACATGGCTCTGAGCCAGATTATCTAAAACAAAAAAAAAACATTAATCTAATCCAAGGACAGAAGCATTTCAAAACTTATAGATCAAAAATGAATACATTCCATTCCACTGGAGGTTCCTTTAAATTTGGTGTAGTGTACCAAACGTTGCGATCAACTGCTGCCAGCACCAGAATGATTTGTAATCCAGGTATGTGCCAGACCATAAAGATTTCATATTAATGACTTTGAGAGATGTGGGCAAGGATTTTTTTTTCCAATTTTAATGAGAATTTTGTTCAACTGTACCAACTTTACTTTGGAAAACTTAACTTATCGCTAAAGAGGCACAAATGACCTTTTAAAGGACCAGAGGAACAGTTCAATACACTAAGGAATTTTGAAAGCAGCAGAGGAGTTACACATTTACCATGTCAAAGGTCTGTCTGTGACTGGTTGATCACGATGTTGGTCCAGGATCACAAAGTTGTAATTTGAACCAGGAAAATGTTCTTCTTACCTAAATCAAGGTGTGCCACAGTCCACAACACAAATGTAATAAAGTTACACAAGCCGGTTCACGCCAAATGGCTGAATCTAAGCAGATGAAGGAAGGGTTATTTCTTGGATGGAAGATGGCAAAAAAACTATGCAGCTGCAAGAAGTACTGTTGCTGCACTAGCAAATTCATCTTTTGAATTGACATTAACTTCATCAACATCAAATACAACCCCAAATAAGAAAAGGTCGAGATGCATGCCAAAGTAAACCTGAAAACAGTGATTTGTAAATTATGTTTGACCCGTATAATCTTACAAACAATACAGCAGAACATGACTTGATATTTCACCGCATAAATTTTATTGATTTCTCGTAAAATATACTTATTTTGGTCTCACAGTCCGCCATGCCATCCACAGATGCCACCTAAAACGCTACCATGCAAAAAGGAAGCCATTGTTGAGCATGATCCAGAAGTGCCGCCGTGTTCTGTGGACCAAGGCTCATTTAAAATGGACTGTAACAAAGTGGAAAAAGTGCCCTGTGGTCAGACGAGTCCAAATTTGACATTCTTGTCGGAAATCATGGACGTCGTGTCCTCTGGGCCAGAGAGGAGAAAGACCACCCCTCCTGTTATCAGCGTTCAGTTCAAAAGCCAGCATCTCTGATGGTATGGGGATGCATTAGTGCATATGGTGTGGGACACTTACATGATTTAAAAAGCACCATGACTGCTGAAAGGTATATAAAGGTTTTAGAGCAACATACGCTCCCCTCCAGTTGACACCTATTCCACGGAAGGCCTTGTGTATTTCAGCCACATACTGCAGCTATTACAACAGAATGGCTTCAGAGTAGAAGAGTCTGTATGCTGAACTGGCCTGCCTGCACTCCTGATCTTTCACCGATTAAGAACATTTGGGGCATAATTAAACAAAAAGTCCGTCAAACTCAGAGAGAAATTGAGATAGGTAGAATTACATAAAAAAGACCCCATATTTTTTAAAAACCAACTATAATCTGTTTTCATTCATTTTGACATTTGCATAATTTCATTGTACTCTTGAAGACATTCCACAGTGATTATAGATACAAGGTGCTAGATGGCGCAGTACTGGAAAGTGTAGTTTCGTGCTCGTCATTTGACTTTTTGTGACTTTCAAGATGGAGGCGACTGGAAACTACATCGAGGTATTGTTTGCATAAATAGTCTTTTTTAATAAACTACTCGTGCATTTTCAAAGTTCTCAGTGCCTCGTTTTAAGTGTCAGGGTCCTTGGAATTCTATCGATGAAGTGTGGAGCTACTTTGAGCCTCGTTAATGATGAAAAAGTAGCGATTTCTTTGCATGGAAACGCGATGCCCGATTAACAACCATTGTAAGCCAGTTGGGCGCTTCGGCTTAAAATCCATTTCTTTCGAAAAGCAGCGTGTGTACGGAGGTGGGTATTCGACAATAGTTAGTACCCATTATCATGTTTCAATACACCCCAAGTCAATTTCACACCAGAATTCTCCTTTAAGATAGCAAATGTCAGGAGACATTCCTTTTTAAGTGGGGGAGAATGTAGAGGGTGGAAAATTGCTAAACTCAGAGAGACATTGAGTTAAGGTAGAATGAGGTCATTGCAAGTTACGTTGGTGGTCACATGATCCCCAAAGCAAAATGTACACAGAGGTTGATCGCAGCATAGTCAAAATGGGGAAATCTTGTGCTGCTGTTGCTTGCACCAATAATTATGCCATTCAGTCATCTGGAAAATATGGCAAAATAGGTTTCCATCAATTTCTACAAAATAATGAAGCCCTTTCGAAACACTGGCTTGCTAAATTGAGAAGAATTGAGCAGGGAAAGCCTTACAAACCAACATTCAGTTCTTTGCTCAGAGCACTTCGAGATAAGCTGCTTCAAGTACCAGAAGTTCACAAGCAAGTCAATGGTCTTGTTGCAATGAAAACTGGTTATAAAGTGAAGCTTTAAAGAAATTAGTGGAAAAGCTCCCTAAGTTAACTTTGCATAAACTTGAAGTAAATGTAAAAGTATACTTTTATAAACTTAAAGTGGGTCAATTTAGGCCCAATAAGTATTTACATTAGTACACTTAAATGAAAACTACTACTATAGTGATACTAGAACATTTGCTACATAAAGTGTACTTGGAAAATTGTCAGACAGCGAGCGATCGCCCCCGTTAGGGGGTGCAGCAACCGTGGAGGTGAGAGATGAAGAAGGGAGAGGGACAGCAAAATCCACCAATATCTTGCAATTTATTTTCATAGAGGTGCACACCAAAAATTCAAAAAATACCAAAAATGCAAAAATGTCCAAAAAATGTTCAAAAAATGCTAAACAAAAAGGTCAATGGCCTTTAGCTCCAGAATAACACAAAGCCCAGCAAATAACATGCATAGCATACAGAATTGTAAGTCAGCTTACATTTGTCAGACAGCCTCACTCCAAGCTTCTGATGTTTCCAACTCGCGTCCAAACACAAAATGACTGCCTCTGAAATAATCTCAGGCTTTAACCTCACTTTGGACCAATGAGAGCCTGCTGGCCTCCCATTGGCTAACGTACCCGCCAAACAATTAACTTTTGCCACATTGTAGAATTACAATAACGAAACATAATTGATACATCAACATGCATACATACACACACATTACCCCAACACCAATGACAAGTCAATAGAGCCCAAAATACCCAATAAACATATATACAACAAATATAGCAATCAGATGGAACCAAGGTGCTGGATGACATCATACAATCTAGTGCAGGCTAATGAAAGTATCGCTTCTCCAGCGAACGCGCTTCCGCATGGAGAAAATGGAGGTGGAGCTAGCGGATAGGTGAGTGGCATGGTTCTGTAGTAATGCTGCGTGGACGGGTATGAAAACTATTGAGTTTGCGCATGGAAACATGGCTAGTGGGTACCACACTAGATGTTTTGATGTGGTAGAGAAGTGGATTGGCGATGCAAAATGTGGTGTTTAGAATGGGAAATCCGACTTATGAGTGTAATGGTGCCGCCTGCGGCACCAAAACTCTATCCCCACTTTCCCCATGTCCACAAACATTACCCCCACCTAATCCGACACATGAAAGTAACTTTTAAACAGTGTAGCCATCTGGTATGTGCGAGTGGGTGAGTGCATATGTGCGACACAACAAGTACCATGAAACAATGTAACCAATGTTAAACAACATAACTGTTTCGATCGCTTGCCCTCGCAAGCGCTGTTCAGAGTTCATGAACGAACAGTGAGGAGGGGGAGAGGAATCACCTCCTCACAAAAATATACTTGACATTTACTTAAAAAATGTACTTGAACCACACTTCTTTTTTGCAACAGTAGTCATATACTTGTCAATATATCCCGAGTACACTTCAGTATAATTTTGTTAAGTATATCTTTTATTGGTTCATAAAAAGTAAACTCAAACTATGCTCTCCCATTTTTTGTTTAAAAGAAGTATTCTATAAGTCTACTCAAATATACTTCTTTTTTGTAAGATTTGTGGCAAGTGAAAGAAATTTAAACAACAGTTGATATTCAAGTAGCTGATGATCAGGGGCAGAAATACCGGAATGTACAATTGCACTGAAGCCTGCGAGCGATGGGGCTCCATTTAAACTCCATGGTGATATGATTGCCATGATGTACACTAAGTACATAATGTAAACCAGCAACAAGGATACATGCAAGTGATTTAACAAGCTGCTTGTAGATCATCCTTATTGATGTTTTAGAATAATAAACGTGAGCAAAGTCAAATAAATCTCAGTTGTTCGCGGTAACATTCTTAAGATTTTAATACGTAAATTATTTTTAATAATAATGTAAATACACTCAACAAAATATAAACGCAACACTTTCGTTTTTGCTCCCATTTGTCATGAGATGGACTCAAAGATCTAAAATTCATTCCAGATACACAATATTACCATTTCTCTCAAACATTGTTCACAAATCTGTCTAAATGGGTGATAGTGAGCACTTGTGCTTTGCTGAGACAATCCATCCAACCTCACAGGTGTGCCACATCAAGATGCTCATCAGACACCATAATTAGTGCACAGGTGTACCTTAGACTGTCCACAATAAAAAGCCACCCTGAAATGTGCAGTTTTTGCTTTATTGGGGGTCTTGGGACTCAGAACCAGTCAGTATCTGGTGTGACCACCATTTGCCTCATGCAGTACAACACATCTTCTTCGCATAGAGTTTATCAGATTGTCAATTGTGGCCTGTGGAATGTTGGTCCACTCCTCTTCAATGGCTGTGCAAAGTTGCTGGATATTAGTGGGAACTGGTACACGCTGTCGTATACGCTGGTCAAGCACATCCCAAACATGCTCAATGGGTGACATGTCCGGTGAGTATGCTGGCCATGCAAGAACTGGGACATTTTCAGCTTCCAAGAATTGTGTACAGATCCTTGCAACACGGGGCCGTGCATTATCTTGCTGAAACATGAGGTGATGTTCATGGATGTATGGCACAACAATGGGCCTCAGGATCTCATCACGGTATCTCTGTGCATTCAAAATGCCATCAATAAAATGCACCTGTGTTCTTCGTCCATAACAGATGCTTGCCCATACCATAACCCCACCACCACCATGGGCCACTCGATCCACAACATTGACATCAGCAAAGCGCTCACCCACACGACACCACACACGCTGTCTGCCATCAGCCCTGAACAATGTAAACCTAGATTCATCCGTGAAGTAAACACCTCTCCAACGTGCCAAACGCCATCGAATGTGAGCATTTGCCCACTCAAGTCTGTTACGGCGACGATCTGGAGTCAGGTTAAGACCCCGATGAGGACGACGAGCATGCAGTTGAGCTTCCCTGAGACGGTTCCTGACAGTTCGTGCAGAAATTCTTTGGTTATGCAAACCAATTGTTTCAGCAGCTGTCTGAGTAGCTGGTCTCAGACGATCTTGGAGGTGAACCTGCTGGATGTGGAGGTCCTGGGCTGGTGTGGTTACACGTGGTCTGCGGTTGTGAGGCCGGTTGGATGTACTGCCATATTCTCTGAAACGCCTTTAGAGACGACTTATGGTGGAGAAATGAACATTCAATGCCCGAGCAACAGATCTGGTTGACATTCCTGCTGTCAGCATGCCAATTGCACGCTCCCTCAATGTTTGCGCCATCTGTGGCATTTTGCTGTGCGACAAAACTGCACATTTCAGAGTGGCCTTTTATTGTGGGCAGTATAAGGTACACCTGTGCACTAATCATGGTGTCTGATGAGCATCTTGATGTGGCACACCTGTGAGGTGGGATGGATTGTCTCAGCAAAGCAAAAGTGCTCACAATCACACATTTAGACAGATTTGTGAACAATGTTTGAGAGAAATGGTAATATTGTGTATCTGGAATGAATTTTAGATCTTTGAGTCCATCTCATGACAAATGGGAGCAAAAACAAAAGTGTTGCGTTTATATTTTTGTTGAGTGTATGAAAGAGCCTAAATGTGATAATTGATTTTTTTATTGAAATTGATTGTGAATTGGCTGCAAATCTTCTGTTTATATTATGCAAAGTATCCCTAGATGAAATTGACTTCACTGAAAATGCGGTCATTATGTAATAAAGTAACTTGTGGATTTGAAAGACTGCTTCAATTGTTTGATATATTGAACACTGACATAATTTTAAAATAAATCAGTCTGCATTGTTTTGTACCATAACCTTTTCCTTTGATTTACATTGAGAGCGAAAATATATAGCAGTCCCTATATTGCTGAGGACCCCCCTGGAAGTCCTTCAAGGACCTTGATTGCTCTTAAATACAGTGATATAAATATACATTGTATTATTTGTTCGGAAAATCAATAAATCAACCAGAGCTGGACTTGCGAGAGCCCACACCTCTGCAAGCATAGCTGGATTGGAACTTTGGCCCCTATCTCCGCTGTACTTTGGCCTAGATATGCAAAAATGTAATCACTTGTTCATTTTGTGCTACTTTAACACCCTGCAAAGTTTAATTAAAATCTATGCAACCATTTTTGAGATATTCAGCTAACAGTCAGACAAATAAATAAACAAACAAAAGCAAAAACATAACCTCCTTGGCGGGGGTAATAAATAGATGAACAATTTTTGAATAGACATTGACGACATTCAATTGGTTAATAACTTGACAGGACTTTAACGTTTACTCTAAACAAGAGAGTTACGAAAGCAAATAGGGTTCTATGAATTCTGGATGACCGCCAGAGGCAGTGCTTAACACTGGATATTATCTGTCTCCCGCATGCACAGGTCGAGTATGTAGTATCAGCAAAGTCACCTGTGACATGGGATGACGTAGGGCAGCCCCTGCCATATCTACCTACGTCACCCTCCAACATGTCCCTTCTCCCCAAGATTACGAGTGACAGAGAACTCTGCCGGTCATCCATAATTCATAGAACCGTAGTTACATTCCTTACTCTTGTTCTATTTCATTCTTTCTGACCGTCAGAGGCAGTGCTTAATACTGGATGACTAATCCCAACATAGTCATGAGGAATCCGGTATCCACCTTTACGAGAACGGCCTGTGGGTGCCTGCAGGACGGCTACCGCTGACATTTGAGAAGCAGCGACATTGACCCTGTTGAAATAGGCAAAGCTTCATGCTGAGACCGAAGTGGCTGCAGCGCAAATCTCAGTCAGAGGCACCCCTCTTAATGCTGCCCAGGAAATGGGACATGCCTAGTGGAGTGGCCCCTGGCATTAAGAGGCAAAGGCAGTCCTTTCAACCTGTATCCCTCCTCAATCACTTCAACAATCCATTTGGACAATCTCTGTTTTGACAGGGCGTTGCCTTTCCTATGGCCCTCATTACAAATAAATAGGCAATCGGTGCAGCGAAGTTCAATAGTACATAATGCCTCAAGTCTCTTACGGGGCAGTGTAGCTATGCTGACTTTGCCGCCTCATCCCCTATGCTGGAGGAGTCATACGCAGTCAGCTTGATGACCTGATTAAAATCAGCCAGCACTTGTCTCTTTGGGAAAAATGACATGTTGGGCCAAAGGGCCACCCCTGTGCCATGGGGGTTCCAGCGTATACACACTTCACTCATCGACAAGGCATGAAGCTCACGCGCCTCGCTGATGCCATTGCTAGCAGAAAGGCAACTTTTGCCGAAAGCCACTTTAGCCCTGACTCCCCCAGAGGAAGAGGGGGAGACAAAGGGCTTCTAGCACTAGAGATAAATCCCATGGGGGAACCTTGGGAACGGTGGGTTTTGCCGCTGGGCTTCTTTAAGAAAAGGAGTCACTGGAGAATGGGAACCCACAGTCTGGTTATCAATTCTAACATGTCTGGCTGAAATTGCAGCCACACAGACTCTCAAGGTAGGAGCAAGCTTCTTATTTAACAGACAGCAAAAAATGCAGTATTACTGGCTCAAAGGTGTTTTCGGCTACCACTCCGTGAGCCGTGCACCACTCTGAGAATATCTTCCGCCTGTTCGTATAGAGTGCCCTAGTGGAAGGAGCTCTTGCATTCATGATGGTTACAACAACCTCTTAAACACATGCCATTAAGAGTGGGTCAGGCCCTTCAGGGGCCAAACCCATAGTTGTAGGCGTTCCGGATTCAGATGCCAGATTTAACCGCCGCCTAGGCAGGCACCTCGGATTGCCGTCCATAAGCCTGCACTTCACTGGAAACCAGGGTCTCCCTGGCCACTTTGGGACAAGCAACAGAAGTCTGTGGTTGCTTTGGAAAACTCTGCAGAGTTGCTCGTATCAAGGGAAATGGTGGGAAGGCATAAAGGATATTATCTGGCCATGGATGCGCCAGGACGTCTTGCTCCAAAGGACTTGATGTCTCCATCAGAGAGGGCTTAAGGGGGCAATGTGTCGTGGACTCCGAAGCAAACAGGTCTACTTCTGCTATGCCATATCTGCGCTATATTACCTCTACTACTTCTGGGTAGAGTCTCCACTCCTCTGCCAAAGGTTTTTGGCACGATAGAAAATCTGCTACCACATTTTGTGGCCCTGGCAGATACACAGCCCTGAGGCTGAGAAAGTTAGGTTAAACCCAGACAAGAAGACGTTGACAATGACTGAGTCGACCTGGTACCGTCTTGATGATTGATGGTAGACTGCAGACTTCACGTCTGATCCTACCAGGACATGCCTACCGTTGACATATGGCAGGAATCTTTGAAGCGCAAAACATATGGCACGGAGCTCGAGCACATTTATGTGTCCTGCTGTGTCCTGTGCAATCCAGAGCCCCCTCATGACTCTGCGCATCCACACCGCTCCCCATTCGTTTGGTGAAGCATCGGTCACCTTCGCCTCGCGGCGTGAGAGGATCAAACCCATAGAGACGCCATTAGTCAAGAGTGTCCATTCCCTCCATGGCCGTAAGGTCAGGAGACACCGGTTAGACACTGACTTTCTTGGATGTTTATGAACTTGGACCTAGTTGGAGACTATTGATCCAAACTTGAAATGGCTGCAAGTGTAGGAGGTCTGGCAGCACCATTGATGTCCAAACGTTAATATCCTCTTCCGTCTGAGAAATAGGCTGTACCTCAAAATGCTGCCCCTCTGGAAACAGGAGCAGCTGGAGTAAAGCCTATATTCGCCTCTGACTCAGGAAAGCAAGCATGTTCAGGGTGATCCCAATGAAAACCTCCTTTTGGCAGAAATGAGGCAGGTATTTGCCCAGTTTACAGTGAGACCAAACTGTGGCACATGGCTTAGAAAGGCTCTATTGTCCTGCTCGACCTGTTCTTTGCTCGGAGCACAAATCAACTAATCTTCGAAATACAGGAGAATTTGCATTCCCTGGCTTGCATTGGGGCGAGTACCACCCACGTGCAGACCCATGGGGCCAGAGAAAGTTCAAATGGAAGTACTTTTGTACCTTGAACTGATAGGCCTGCCCTTCAAATGTAAAATGCAAGTACTGTCTGTAATGCAGCGATATTGGGATGTGGAAATATGCATCCTTTAAGTTGACTGTTGTGAGCCGAGTCTGTGGTGTTACAACTTGGAGTACATCCGCAGTAGTTAGCATGTGAAAGGGCAAGACTTTCAGAAATTTGTTCAGCCCTTGTAAGTCCAGTATGGGACAAAAACCACCCTCTTTTTTGGGAATCAGAAAGTAAACTGAATAGAGCCCGCCTCAGAATAGAACAGAGCTCGTGTCTGCGGGTCTTTGCCTTCGATGGCACCCTTCTCCGGAAGTGTAGATATCTCCTGGTTCAGTGCCTGAAGCTTTGACGGATTTCGGACTGTTGTCAGCCTGATCCCGCTGAAAACTGGGGGTCGGTATCAGAATTGAAGATTGTACCCATGGGAAAGCGTGGCCATCATCCAGGGGTCTGTAGCACAGCTTTCCCAGCAGCTGAGGTGCTGCTTAAAGAAGCATGTGACAGCTGGCCTCAAACTCTCAGAGCCTGTCCCCTGGCCTTTCAGGTCCTTGGGGGGGGGGGGGGGATCCTTCGCTCTAAGGCTTGCTGTGTGCTGCTGACCCAAAAAGTTCCCCCGGAACCACAGGGAGAGAACGGAGGGTCCTTCCGCACAACTGCGATAGCGGAGACTGGGCCAGCCATACCTGGTGGCAAGTCAGAGTAAGTGTTGACATCAGCCGCCCAAGCTCTCTGGTCATGAAGGCAAACGCCTGCAGAGATTCATCACTGAGAATCTGGACAGACGTGTCCGTGCTGGAGGATACAAGGACTGGGACAGCGCAAGCATCAGGTTGGATAAAGAGTTCCCAACATCGCTCATGCGTAATAATAATAATAAATTTTATTTGTAAATGCACTTGAATTAATGAATTCAAAGTGCCACAGAGCATTAAAACATAATAGAAAAAGGTAGAAAAACATCTGAGAGACAACATTGAACTTAGGCACAGAGAAGCTACATAACTAAAATGAAGGAACAGAGAGGCTGTAGTTAAAATAGTGAATTGAAGGCTTTAAGCTTTGTTTTTAAAGTATCCACAGTCTGTGGTGCCCTTAGATGGTCAGAGAGAGCATTCCACAGATCTGGGAGCAGCTGAGCAGAAGGTGCGGTCACCCATAATTCTAATCTTTGTCCTCGGAGGCTGGAGGCAGTGGCCTGTCCAGAGCGTAGGTGGCATGGAGAGGAACGGGGGGTGAGCAGTTCTTTGAGGTAAAAGGGGGCAGTGCCATAGAGGCCCTGGTGGGACAGCAGGGATTCAATCCTGTTCTGGACAGGAAGCCAGTAGAGGGATTTGAGGACAGGTGTGATTGTACTTTTGCCCTCTCATCAGGATCCTGGCGGCACTGTTATGAATGTACTGCTGCTGCTGGATGTTCTTATAATTGGATCCTGATGAGAAGTGCATTACAGTGGTCCAGCCTGGAGGAGACAAAGGCATGGACCAGCTTTTTGGCATGTGAGAGGGTGAGTGCAGGGCAGAGTTTTGCAATGTTCCTGAGGTGGAAGAAGGAGGTCTTACATAAGTGTTATATGTGAGCCTCAAAGGTCAGGTTAGGGTCCATTCTGACACTGAGGTTAGTGACTGAAGATGAGAGGTGGATGTCTTGACCGGAGAAGGTGATGCTGGTGACGATGGATGACTGGGTCTGGTGTGGTGTGCCAGCAAGAATGGCTTCTGTTTTTGTGCTGTTTAGTTGCAGGAAGTTAGGCGTCATCCAAGCCTTTATCTCCGCTAGGCAGGTGGAGAGTGTGAATGACGGCAGGGCTGCAGAGTGGGTTAGGTTGGTTTTAATGTAGAGTTGGGTGTCATCAGCGTAGCAGTGGAATGATATTCCATGCCGGCCGAGGACACGGCTAAGGGGGAGCATGTATAGAGTGAAGAGGATGGGGGCAAGGACCAATCCTTGAGGGACACCACAAGTGACAGAGTGCATGTCTGACTTAGCTCCTCCCAGGACACATACTCTCTTCTGTCTGTGAAGTAAGATGTGAACCAGGCTAAGGTATAATCAGAGAGTCTGATGGAGGAGTGGAGGCGGTATAGAAGGATGCGGTGGTCAATGGTGTTGAATGCTGCGGTGAGGTCAAGAAGGATGAGAAGTGATGGTGAGCCTGCATCAACCGTCAGCAGCAGGTCATTAGTGACCCTGACTTGAGCGGTTTCTGTGCTGTAGCCAGAGCGGAAACCAGACTGGAACTTCTCATATAGACTGTTGGATTTAAGATGGCTGTTAAGTTTGGCAGAAACTACCTTTTCCAACACCTTTGATAGGAAAGGGAGGTTGGAGATGGGATGGTAGGTGGCGTATGCTTCGGGGTCAAGGCTGCATTTTTTGAGAAGTGGCTTGATGACTGCAGTTTTCAGGGCAGTGGGGACATGGCCGGCCTGGAGGGAGTGGTTTATGATTTTAGTGCTCATGGGACTAATTCCAGAGAAGTAGGGTTCTATGAAGGCTGAGGGAGATGAGTCCAGGGCGCAGGTGGAGGGTTTCATCTTCCTCAAGATATCCTCAACCTCTCGCTGTGTGATGTCCGTGAAACAGCAGAGGGGCTGAGTAGTCTTGGACTGCTGGGACTGGAGGTGCAGGGGGGGCAGAGGGGCTGGAGAGAAGGGAGTGGATGTTATCTACTTTCGTTCTGAAGAAAGAGATGAAGCTGGTACACCGCTTCTGTGCGTTGTCTAAGTGTTGGGGGTCTGAGGTTTGAGGAGATGATTTACAGTGGAGAAAAGTTGCTTGGAGTTACCAGGGCGATTGTTGATGATGTGGGAGTAGAACCAGGGTCGTGCATCACTGAGGGACTTGCTGTAAGCCTTCTGATGTACCTGGTAGGCTTTGTGGAGAGCAAGCCCTGTGTCCTTGAAACGCTGTTCAAGGACACACCCATCTCTTTTCAGTAGCCACAACTCACTCGTGTACCAGGGGGCTGAGCAAGGTGACGGTTCTGGTCTTGACTAGGGCATGGCGGTCCAGGAGGGCGTTCAGTGAAGAATTGTAGAGATCCACTGATTCGCTGACTTATGAAAGATTGGTGGAGATTGATGGTCGAGGTGTCTGGGTTGATGTTTTTGAGGTTCCTGAAACTGATTTGTCTGCTGGGCTTATTTAGGGGAGACAGGGTAGATAGCTCCATTAAAATGGCCTTACGATCAGACATGCAAAAATCCTAAACCAAGAGATTGCTGATGGGAGCGGAGTTTGTGATCAGCAGATCAAGAGTGTGACCCCTGGTGTGTGTTGGGACATTGACCTGTTGAGTGAGGTTGAGGTAGTTAAGAAGATGGAGGAATTCAGCTACAGAGTGATAGGAGGGGGTGTTTACATGAATGTTAAAATCACCGGGTGTAATGATATGGCCTTGGGTTGTGCAGCGCGTAGTGAGGAGGTTGTGTATCTCAGGGATGAAGGCTGGGTTTGGTTTTTGGGGCCGGTAGATCAGGAGAACTATAGTGGAAAGTGGGGGTTTGCATTTGAATGCAAGGT
The DNA here is from genome assembly GCA_029721435.1 of Gymnothorax reevesii. Classification (NCBI taxonomy): domain Eukaryota; kingdom Metazoa; phylum Chordata; class Actinopteri; order Anguilliformes; family Muraenidae; genus Gymnothorax; species Gymnothorax reevesii. Next base: position 61,763,353 of record CM056576.1, read on the forward strand.
ATTCAACAGAAGGGTAAACGGGGGACAAATCAAAGTATCCCAGGGGGGCCCCTGTTACGTCTCTCCGCTCCAATGGTGGTCCTCTGCCCAAATAGTGATTTTGTTTCTAATTGCCTCTATTGGCGAGTTTGTATTCCTTTTCGTTTCCGGATGTGCACCTGCGCTGCCTCACCACCTGATGTCTCCAGTTCCTTTAGAGGCCCTGCCCAGAGCCAAGGGGGAGAGGATTCGCTGCCGTGGCAACATCAGCTTTTGTCCTGGCCGACCACTTTGTACTTTGTACAAAAAACGCCACTTTCTTTTGTGTGTTCCTGAACTTGAAATAATTAAAAACCCCTAGAGAAACTAGAGCCTGTGTTGCCTCTCCCACTTTTATGTTGCGGTTTGCCTCCGTTTTGTGCAGGTCGTAACATAAATCGGGCGCTCGTCTGCAAAATTTTTTATTTTTAAGAATCTTCGGGCTTAGCTGGTTCGGCTTTTTTGTTTAGTGGCTTTCCCAAGGTAAGTGTGGCAGACAGGGAAGGTTTTTTTCGTGTCTGTGTTGCGAGCACCCTATCTTAGATTAGCCGGCGGATGGACATTGGTGTTTGTCATTTCATTATAATTTTTTTTTTTTTGGTGGGGTAGCTGGGTGTGGGTATGTTTCGGGGTGTGGTGGTTGGCTTAGACTCGGGTCTGCTGCCCACCTCTGAGTTCAACGTTTGAAGGAGCCTCCCTTTGATCCACTGAAGATTATAGTTTACATTAGATGTTAGGGTGCATTGCCGATTGGAGCCCAGTTTATTGCACTACCTTGGTGTCACTTCGTTCGTGCCCCATTGCGCTTATTGCCATTGCTTAGTTTAAAAAAAAAAAAAAAGACACCGACTTAACTTGAGCATCCGTGTGCCTTTTTTGCTCCAATGTTGCGTGCCGCGTAGAAACTGTTGGTGTTTGAGTTGCCCACCTGCATTCCTGTGGTCATTTTGTAAAGGGGTATTTTGTGGCCACTTCGTGATAGAGTATATATACTATTTTGAGGCATTTTCGGATTTGGTTTCGTTTTAAATTGTCGACTTGTTTTTGTTTAATTACCATGTCTCTCGTAGACCAATTTCTCATTGATCCGTCAGAGGATCTACTGGAAAAATTCATAAAAGAGCAGCTGATCGAGCTTGCAGCCAAATATGACATTTTGCTGTCCGGAGCGGACCAGTGCAGTAAAGAGAGTTTATATACAAAATTAAAAGCCTCTCTCGTTGATTTAAAGGTTCATCCTTTTGTGGTAGTGAGAGGACCTACTCAAGAGCAACGGTCGTTACAAGTACGATTGAAAGAGCTTGAAATTAAAGAGTAAGAGCTTGAATTTGAGTGAGAAAAACTGATAGCTGAATCGAAAGAGCGTGAGCTGGAGGCCCAAATTGCCTTGAGAAGGTTAGCTTTAGAGACAAAGGGCGAAATTTCTTTTGCAGACACCGATAGCTTTGACGTCGGCAAATACATTCGAATGGTGCCCCCTTTCAATGAACCGGATGCAGAAGAATATTTTCCATATTTCGAAAGAGTCGCAATTACGCTCAAATGGCCCCAGAATGTTTGGACTTTACTTTTACGATGCGTCCTTACCGGGAAAGCTCAGGAGGTATAGTCGGATATGTCTTTAAAGGACGGTCTGAATTATGAATTGGTAAAAGCCGCAATATTACGTACCAATCAATTGGTTCCTGAGGCGTACCAACAGCGCTTCCGTCGTTTCCGTAAAACTGAACAACAAACCTACAAGGAATTTGCCAGGGAGAAGGAACGCTTGTTTGGTCGCTGGTGCGGCGCAGAGAATGTCAATAGAGTAGAACAGCTTTGCGACTTAATGCTTTTAGAAGAGTTGAAAAACTGTCTGCCTGCTGCTTTCGTGACGTATTTCAATGAACAGAAACCAGCGAACATGAGAGAAGCTGCAATTCTGGCCGATGTGACTCGCAAGATGAGCTTTAAAGAAAGTAGAGGCAAGTCTGCGGTTACAACTTCTGCTTCTAACAAGCCGCAGGAGCAGTTTAGTAAAAAAAAGTTCCACGAAGCAAAAGTCCCAAACTGTCTTGTTTTTATTGTAAAAAACCTGGCCACACGATTGCGGATTGTTCTGTTTTAAAGAAAAAGTCTTCGAAGCCCGTTTTGACTTTGTCTAGTTGTGCCACTACTCTTAATTCATTGAGTCTTCTTGGCTCTACTGAATGCGAATCTGCATGTTATGAGCCTTTTATCAGCATTAGCTCTGTGTCTATTCCTGGGGAGAAGTCCATTCCAGTACGGATTCTCTGTGACACCAGGTCCGCACAGTCTTTTATTTTGGAGGGTGTGTTGCCTTTGTCCCAGAAGACTGCCACAGGCAGTAGTGTTTTAGTAAGAGGGATTGAGATGATTTTCACCAACATGCCGCTTCATAACATTAATTTGGTTTCCGATCTGGTTTCCGATAATGTTATTGTCGGAGTTTGTCCTTCCCTGCCAATCACTAATGTGGATTTAATCTTAGGCAATGATCTTGCTGGACATCAAGTCTTTACTGGTTGTAGCGTGTCTCCGGAAGTCTCTCCAGTGCCATCAATTCCAGAATTTGATGACTGCAGCCAGCTGTTCCCTGGTGTTTTTCCATCGCGCGCTGTCACACATGCTATGGCAAAACATCAAAACATTGCCTTTGACCGTGACGTGGGGTTGCACGGCACGTTCATGGTTAGCCCTGAAAAACTCTATGCCATGTCGTCCACCCCTGCATCATAAGTCTGTGTCCCAGCTCTGCAAGAAAATCTTAGAATGTCACCCCTGTCGCGTAATGAATTAATTATTGCTCAGTCTATAGACCCCAGTCTATCTACCTTCTTCAGTATTGTCAGATCTGACATTACAGATGAGACTGAGACTCCTTATTTTTAATTACAAGATGGAGTCCTGATGAGAAAATGGACACCGCATGTTTTTGACTTGACTGTGAATGCTGCAGACCAAATTGTTGTCCCGGCACCGAATTGTAATGACATTTTAAGCTTGGCGCACGATGGCCTAGCCAGTCATTTAGGAGTTGCAAAAACTTACGATCGAGTCCTATGGCATTTCTCTTGGCCTGGTTTAAAACAAGATGTAAAACGGTTTTGCCAGTCCTGTCATGTTTGTCAACTTATTGGCAAACCTAATCAAGTAATCCCGCCTGCTCCGCTCGTTCCTTTACCTGCTGTGGGCGATCCTTTCGAACATGTAATAATTGATTGTGTCGGACCTCTTCCCAGAACCAAAAGTGGATATCGGTATCTCTTAACCATTATTTGTACTGCAACACGCTTCCCTGAGGCTATTCCATTGCGGAAGATAACATCTAAAGCGATATGAAGCACACTTAATTCTTTTCATTCAAGTGAATTAATTCAAGTTCTTTTCATTATTCGGTCTTCCCCGCGTAATTCAGACTAATCAAGGCTCAAACTTCACGTCACGGATATTTTCCCAGGCCCTTAAGAAGCTCGCTATTAAGCATAATCTAGCCGCATCAATAAATGGAAAGCGCATCGGCTACTAAATAGTCTTTGCTGCGAATGTGTTCAATTCGAAGCTCGAATGGCTGGAGGATGAGGCTCCAACGCATGAGCCTTTGATTGGAATTGCGCATCCGGTTAAGAAATCACAACTGATCGTGGTCGCTGTAAACTAGTATTGGAGGCTAAGTAAACCTCAAAATGTTGTACAATTAGCACCAAGGCCAACGCCTCTTTTTCGATGGTGGCATAATGGCGTTGCGAGGGGGGTGAACTTGCACGAGAAATAGCATACTGGGTGCTCTTTTCCGGATGTGCACCTGCACCGCCTCACCACCTGACGTCTCCAGTTCCTATATAAGAAGCCCTGCCCAGAGCCAAGGGGGAGAGGACTCGCTGACGTGGCAACATCAGCTTTTGTCCTGGCTGACCGCTTTGTACTTCGAAAAAAACGCCACTTTCCTTTGTGTGTTCCTGAACTTGAAATAATTAAAAACCCCTTGAGAAACTAGAGCCTGTGTTGCCTCTCCCTCTTTTATGTTGCGGTTTGCCTCCGTTTTCTGCAGGTCGTAACAGCCCCCAACTGCCTGGCAAGAATTAACATCCTAAACCGTGGCAGCATAAAAATATGTTGAGTTAAGAGAGGCACACTGGGCAAATATTTGGGGCCCCCATAAAAGGCAAATGCGACTCCATTCTTTTATCAATACATAACTCCTCAATCTGTGCTAGACACTGACAACTTCAATTTAAGGTGGTCCACAGGGCTCTCACATCCAAGATTAAGCTGTCCAGAATCTACCCGATATGACTCCCACCTGTGACAAATGCAACTATGGTGATGCTACCCTGATACATATGTATTGGCGGTGTCCTAAATTGCAGAAATTCTGGCACGACATTTTCCGTACTTTATCTACTATACTATAGAAAAATCTAAGCCTTCGTCCCGCCCTTGCCCTGTTTGGGTGTTGCTGTTGGAGATAACCCCCACCTGACTTCTACAGAACACCTCATGGTTGACTTTGCCTTGCCCTTGGCCAGATGTGCAAGCCTGCTAAAATGGAAAGGTGCTGCCCTGCCCACGTTTGACCAGTGGCGTCAGGATGTAATTTCCTGTCTCAAACTCGAGATGCTATATTTCTCGATCAGTGGCTCAAAGAGGAAGTTCTATGAGACATAGAAACCTTTTTTTTAACCAACCTGGCAGTATTTATAATGCCTGACACGAGCTGTAAATACAAGGGACAAGTGCTTTTTACTAAGGACCTGGCGGTAATAGTGCCAAAGTGCGGAGTGATTTCATCTCTTCCAATATACCAAAATAAATAAAGCACCAATTCCTAGCAAACATCACAGAAGTGATTGGCGTGCTGCTCCCCAATAGTGATACATGGTCAAAATACATTTGCTCTAAGTTTTCTCCATTTGTTGATAATTGCTCTCACCATGACTCGCTGGAGTCCTAGAGCCTGTTAAATAGCTTTGTGACCCTTTCCTGACTGACAGATGTCAATGACTTTGTTTCTCATTTGTTCTTGTGTTTCTACTCATCATTGCGTCACTTGCTGCCTTTTGTCTGCTTAAAATTGCGAGACAGGTTCTATTTATACTCAGCAACAAAAGTTTCTGTGACACCATTTATGTGTATGTTATAAATGACACGCAAAGATCTCAATGCAATCAATATGTTTATTTAACAGGAGAAACACTGACTTTTCAGTGCCAACGTCACTCAAAACGAAAAATGTCATTTTCATGCGTCATGAAGCACTTGTCTGACGTCTAACCAATTGTGACCTTCACACTTCAATACCGGGTGTGACTTCCTCGTGCCATGATGCAAGCAACGCATCTCCGGCGCATGGACCGAATCAGATGTGCCAGAAATTGCTGTGGGATGTCATTCCAAATCTGACGTAGACGTTGTCGCAATTCCTGGAGTGTAGCTGGCGGGTTATCCAACTGCCGCAAACGTCGATCCATCTCGTCCCAAAGATGCTCGATTGGGGACATGTCTGGGGATCTGGCTGGCCATGGCAGGACATTGACATGTTGTTGCATCAGATACTGCTGTACAATCCTTGCAACGTGTGGTCTGGCGTTATCATGTTGCAGCGTTATTCCGGGACCATGTTGCATCAAAAACGGTACCACCAATGGCCGTAGCACTTCATCGCGATATCTTTGACCTGTCAGATTTCCATCAATAACAAGCAAATCTGTTCTGTTTCTAGCCGTGATCCATTTCCAAATCATGACACTACCACCTCCAAAACGATCAAATTCCTGAACACAGTTGTTGGCATAACGTTCTCCACGTCGACGGTATACACGTAAACGACCATCACATCGGTTAAGCATGAATCTTGATTCATCAGTGAAGAGTACAAGATCCCACTGACGTTGGATCCACCGTCGATGTTGTTGTGCCCACTGTAGACGCAGTCGTCGGTATTGTACTGTGAGTATTGGACGTCTTGCTGGCCGACATGGGACAATGCCAAAATGACGGAGACGGCGACGGATTGTCTGTGCAGACAGTCGCCTCAAACCAGGTATCGTTCTTGCAGTTATGGTTGCAGGTTGGAATCGATTTCGGAGATGGGTTGTTCGAATCCAGTTGTCCTGTCTGGGAGTGGTTACTCGTGGACGGCCGCTGCGAGGACGGTCTCTGACATGTCTTGTCTGCTGATGACGCTGCCATAAGTTCCAAATGGTGTTTCGGTGGACATTCAGGCGATGAGCAACTTCCCTCTGCGAGGTTCCGGATTCAATCATCCCAATGGCCCTCCACCGATCATTTTCAGACAGTCTTGGTATTTAGAGGGTAAAGTTCCTGATCCGAAATGGCTGTGTTTTCGATAAATGATGCTTTCGTCGTTCATCAGGCACAATGTGAACATTCCAAAAATTCTCCTCTTTTATTGTCATCCACAAGCATGATTTACGCACATTTTCACGTGCAAAGTAATTTTCTCGCATTTTCATGATTTCCATTTCAATGTTGTGTTTACATGTACTGTTTCAGTCTGATATCACCATGTATGACAATTTCATAATTGCGTTATGAAAAATAATTAACAATATTGGTGTCACAGAAACTTTTGTTGCTGAGTATATATGATGTTTAGATTCATCAGGGCTGGCAGTAATCATGCCTGAATGTTTTAAGTATAACTGTACACAGTTATCAGTTAAATGTGTTTGATTTATAGAATAAGGAGGGAATTACTTTCTCACATAGGGCCAGGTAGTATTGGATACATTTTTGCTTCAATAAATGAAATCATCATTTAAAAACTGCATCTTGTTTTTAATCGAGTTATCTTTGTCCAACATTAAAATTAGTTGACAATATGAGATCTTTAAATGCGACAAATATGCCAAAATTGATGAATCTGGGAAAGGGGCCAATGATTTTTCACAACACAGCATATGATGACAATACAAGCAACATCCAGTGCTGGCACAGCAGTTTTAAAAAGTTGAAACATTGTATATGATTGACATTGTACATTTTCATTCAGTGGGGTCAGATTTAATTGAAACTGATATCTTGCTAGATCTTATCATTCTTATTGAGGTTCAACATACTTACACCCTTTCAGATCTGCACTTTGAACGATATTACAGTACATCACTCTTAACAGCCTTTTAAAGGCCCAAATCAAAGATTTATGCCAACAATACAGATTACATTGAGATGGTTCGGCAATTAAAAACATTGTCCAATGATATTGCACATTTTCTTTCTTTAAATGGAGTATAGGTCTTCTATACCAGTGAATTCAAATAAAACCGGTAAAGTGAAGGCAAATAAAACTCCAAGGATGGTTTCCCATTTGTGATTAGAAAGCAGTCCATGTGGCAATCATATTACTTTTTCTCTCTCTGCTTCAACTATAAAGACAGGTTATAAGTAAACAATTGCTCATAACTTTATTTACTGTTTGGACTCCCAGTCATTGATCCAGTATGTAAGTGAAAGTATTGGAATCGATTAAAGCGTCCCAAATTTACATCATCTAGTGCGCTAGCACAACAGCATCCCGTTTCACTGAACAGCAACAACAATAAAAAAAAAAGTTACTGGTACACGGGCTTGCTCAGAAATTAAGCTGGCTGACGGAAAAGAAGAGAAATACGTTCCGCGCGAAATGGGACTATGATCGGGGAAATATTACAGTTTAGTTCTTTCCGCAGGGAGCATTCTTAACGCATTTCTAATGAAAGACATACTGAGGAAATCCACAAGGGACAGGTCCTTACGTCCACAACTGAGAATAAAAAGTGTGTTAGCCTTCAGCGAAAGACATTATACCGCATCAGTGCACACAGAAGTTACTGACTGGATGCACAGATTATTATTTTTCTCTCACTGTGCAGTCCAAAGATTTGATGAACACACTGGCATCCAGTCTACATATGTAAGTCACATTCAGCATCGTGGTGTAGAGCAATTACAAGGATGTTACAATATAGCCTATGGAGCAATAGCCTAAGCAAAGTAAATTGACTTCATCTCGCTTCACGCAGCATTTCAAATAAACTCACCGCTAAAAAGAGGAAGGTACATCTGCGACCAGCAACAACAAAGGTGGGACAAATTTAATCGTTAAGTAATTTGTTGTTATCTTTTCACTTTTACCCAAACTCATTGCATGTCGACACGTTGCGAGCTTGCAATCTAGTTTCAAAGTTGATTTCTTTTCAGTTAGTTGTAGCGTAATCGTTCCGATGGGCAAGCTCAATGTTTTCGACCATTAGAAAAAACCCGTACATTAATGGTCGTTTCTGTGTGTCTCTATTAGTCTTCTTCATTGGCATTTGTTCACGCTGAATGGACAATAACTTATCAAACCACTAACAGGAACGAAAATGCCGATTTTGTAATGTATTTTCGCATCGTTCAACAAAAACCAAACTGATACGTAAATAATTTGAGTTTGATCAATTAATCAGTTTGCCTTGTATTATTCTTACAGGGCTAGCCGACAAGAGACTTTTTTATTTTCAGTGGCAATGAGCGGACAGCGAAAGCCGGCGACCATTGGACTAATGCTGTTGATTTGCACCGCTGGATGCTGCAAGGAGAACGCTGCTCCTACCGACACACGGGAAGACAAAAGCCTTTTTGAACGGATCATGGACTTAGTGAGACATGCGAAAGTGCTTCGGAGAATGAGTGGATGCCCACAACAGCATACTTCAGAAACACAAGACTACTCAATCGATCCGAAGGAAGTGCTCGATTACAAGACATATAACGAGGATCAAATTCTTGGTGAGCACACCATCAGCATCTGGGCGTAACTGTGGGTTCCAAATGATGGCTCTTAAAGTTGTCAGGAAATTGAGGCGACCTGATGTAAATCCATAAGGAAACAATCTGGTCTGCAATTAATGTCCAAACTGGCTCGGAGTTATTGCATTATTTAAAGGGAATACCAAACTATTGCAGCCAGCCAGCTCATCATTTCTTACCTAATATAGTTACTATATGCTTATAATCTTATACAGCATGCTCTTGCTGGTCTTAAACTTGTTTAAAATGCTGATAAAGTTCACAATCTTTTCAGGACGGAATACGATTATGCCAAATGCCGTCATTTTCTCATTGACCGATGCTTAAACTGAGCAGGTTAAGTCTTACAGATATTTAGGTATCAGGCTGGATCATGACTTCTCTTTTAAAATTCATGTGGTCAACTTATCCAAAAAAAAAAATTAAAAATTAAAATCGGCTTTCTTTACAGAAACAGATCCTGTTTCACATTAGAAAGCTGGAAGAGGATTGTCCAGGCATAAACAATCTTACCCATATTTGACGATGGGGATGCATGCCTCCGATAGTACCTTAAGACCCCTGGATGCAATTTATCATAGGACACTGTGCTTCATCCCAGGTGATAGTTTCTGAACTTATCACCGTGCTTAGTGTAGGTCAGTGGGGTGGTTTTCCCTTCATTTTACAACGTAGAAGGAAGCAACATTGAATCTTATTCATTTATAAAGCATTGCTAGGCAAACTTCCTTCCGATCTCACTAGGCTTTTAAAAGCACAAGTCAGCATATCAGATCCCAAGAGTGGATTATGTTGGAGGCATCCAGGACTAGAACAAATCTGGGCTGTACCACTTTTTGCGCATTGTTATCTTGTATGTGGAATAATTGCCAGAATTCTCTGAAGCTAGATTGCCTTATCCCGTTCGAGTCCCACAAGAAGTTAGTTTTGGATATGATACTAAAAGAGGCCAGATTTACTTGCTTTTAGTTTTAATGTAGGACATAAACATCATCATTCTCTGTCCTTTGTCCTTATATGTTTTTATTTATTTTACCAGCTGATATCCATGCTACACACGGGCTATATGCGCGTGCATTGTTTTTACAGCTGATTGAATTTGTCAGTTTTACTTGTAAAAACGGCTTCAAAATACTGTTTCCACTTCGTAACTAAGTTTGAGACCTGGCGCATCATCTTTGTCACACAGTAAAACTGCTGTATGCAGAAAATACACTCATTATATACAATGGTTTCGCAGGAGATGTGAGAAATTACGCAAATTGCCAACTCAGGAAGAATAGATTATTTTCTATACCGTTTTAAGATTTGTTTTCCCTTTTATCTGCACTTGCTTTATGAAAATTTTGCGAATTTTTAACCCCTTACCACTCCAACGGTCCGTATACGTGCCCATTGGAGAAGTTAAAAACAAGAAAAGATTTAAATTTACCTTGATTACGTCCTTTATTGGCATTTTAAGAAAAAGTTACTGGAGTGGTAAGGTTAACTGTATTGTTTGTCTCTAAACTCCCATTATAAATGTTTATTTTGTAATCAGGGCTCCCCTGCAAAAGAGACCTCGGTTCCAGTGGGACTTCCCTGTAATAAAGGTTATAAATAAATAAAATCATCCGTCAAAAACACCGATAACTCAAATATTTGTTTCCCTCCCCCCCCCCCCAGAGATCTTCCCAAGAGATCTGAGGAAGAAAGAAAAATTTTTAAAACACTTTACAGGTAAGGAACCTAGCAGACACTTTTGCATGTGTATATGCCTTATGGAGGTGTGTGGAAGGAGTGGTTTAATCGCCTCCATTCACTTTCTTTTCCATCCTTTTAGGTCCTCTGTACTTCAGTCCTAAGTGCCGAAAACATGTTTACAGGCTGTACCACAACACTAGGGACTGTACAATACCAGCATGTAAGTCTGATCATTTTTGTTTTTTGCAGTTGCTTGGATTAAAAATGAATTCGCTTTTTATGGCCAAATTACTGTTGTTGCATGTTATTATCTTATTGCGTTGCTCCAGCAGTATTCATTTTCTAAGTATTGAAAATGAAACTGTTGGGCGAGATTGGAATGTAAGGGTGAAATACCATCGCATTTTTTTCCCATTAATCAGAGTGTGGGAGGGAGGCTAATGATGAAGTTACATAAGTAGATGGGTCTTCCTTTTCAGACTACAAACGATGTGCCAGACTTCTCTTAAGGTTAGCTGGGAGTCCAAGATGTACAGAAGGCTAGCATAAGCAGGTAAGAAATAGAAAGCATATGCAAAACTGTAAGTTTTGTCTGAGCATTTTTAAAGAAGCATGCATTCTAGCCTTTAATTAGGAATGAAATTGTTCACTATTAAATCAAAATGGGTAACATTCATGCTAAAATGTCTATAATATTGATGACTCGCCAAACAATCACTCTGATTCAGTATTAGTCTTTAAGTATTTGATAATTTTGTAGAATTTCAATTTTGTTTTCTTCATTGAGTGGAATAATTTTTTTTTGTTTGTATAAAGTACTTCAAGAGTGGCTGAAGTCCTAAATAAAAATAGCAACCACAGCTCCATTAATACAGCAACTAACACTAGCTTCTACTGCTTCTGCTACCAATACAACTACCACAACTACTACTACTACTACTACTAAAAATATAGAAATCATTATTATTATTATTATTTTAATCCCCTGCTTGTCACAAAGTGGAGGGGGAATATTGCAATGGAAGTTGTCCATCTGTCTGCATTAGTAGGGACAAGTTTTCTCTGAAACTAATAGACCAAGATGAAGGAAATCCTGTGTGTATTAAGGGGGTAATATTGATGACAATGTCTGCTTACTGTTATACTTAATACTATTACTGAAGTGTTTCTAAGTTATCAATTGCCCAAAATATTTTTTTTCAGGGGCTGCGTCAGGCTGGATTTTATATTATTATTGGATACTCTCCTGTGCGATCAAACTGTTACATTGTAGAGAGATTAACATGTCTATAATCAGTCCCAATGCTGTATACTTATAATTTATGCACTCATCATTTAAAAACCCTGCATAGTTAGTTAGTTCAGCATCATATATGTTTAGCATAGAATTTAATTCTTACAGCTACAAGATAAGGGAAGAATGCCAAACTCGGCCAAGTACAAACTGCACTAAATTAAATTCTTTAATGTCTTTCAGATTTCAACAAAACCAGATGTATTCAAGAACCAAGAAAAAGTGCCTTGGAGAACTAAAGAACAGAAATTAGTTCGAATGACAAATATTTATTTTTTATCAAAAGGAAGATTAAAGTCCATAGATGTATTGGTATGTTTTCACTGCCTGTCTTGACAAAGATAGCATGAGAATAAAATGATACGTGAAGATGTTCTTCTTAAAGACTAACAAGATGAAATGGGTTCCAGTCCTGTTGCCAAAAAGTACTAATTTTTTTAGAAGAAAAAGGATTTTCTTAATGCAGCAGATGTGTAATTGCCTATTATGCCATTCCTAGTTGAATTTTTGCGTATTTATTTCTTTTTAGCGGTGGTTGAGACCTTGCATACGGTTTTCTTTGGATCTCAGCAGTCGCCTATCCTAAATGCTGAGATTGTACTGAAAAATTTGGATAAATTATTAATTTGCAAGATCTCAATACAATGCTGTTGGCTAATTTCTGTTTACAACCTGCTTGCAACAAAACAAAGATGGCCTTTTCTGTGAAACTCAGTTAAGTGTGGTATTCACATTCAAATGTTCCAGCTCTTGTCATTTGCGTTTTTGTACTTTGAGTAATTCTCCAGCTAGTGTGCAATATGTAAATACTGTAAAAAAAAAAAAAAAGAAGAAGTATATCCAGAATGAATTAAAGTGTTTGAATAACAAGAAAAATTAAATAAAATATATTTAAATTATATTTAAATGCAGTAAGTTTTTCTTTCATTAAGGGGAGAGAATCTTTTTTTTTTTCAGTTTTTCTTTTACTACCCCAATTCCAGACAAAGTGTAAATTGTGAGTAAAATCAAAATGTAATGGCTTTCAAATCACACCAGGGGGTATTCCATCAAGCAGGTTAAAGGAAAATCCAGACTTAAATGGCCAAGTCTGGCAAATGATAGCGAGAGTTCAGTTCCATCAAAGTGGCTGAGATTAGCCCCACATCAGTAACCATGGAAACTATGGTTCTGGCTAAACCTGATACATCCAGCTAAGCTTAGATTTCGGTTCCATCAACCTGAGCCACATCTCCGTTCCATCAAGGCGGTTAATGTGAATCCCAGCCTAGTAACCATGGTGATTCAAGCTGCAGGGCAATCCTGCACCAACATGCAGGAAAATGCACCAACACAGGCAAAAATCCACAAAAAGCTTCACAGGTCTTTAAAAGAGTGACAGGTCTGGTCAAATGTATCCTTCCGCTATTTCCCCTAGCAATTTCTCCTACTACTTTACTCTCTATTTTTCTCCTTATATACTTTTTACCAGGCCCTCTCCCACCTTCCAGACATTTTTAAATTCTCTGGGACTTCCCCCACTGAGGCATACCCAGGACCTGCCCAAAAACCTAGCTCCAAACTGGGCTTAACAAAAAAAAAAGTCAATACTGCCATCTAGTGGCTTTTTTTTCCCCACATGACACTGGACAGAATATTTTTGAACTACGTGAGTTATATGGTAAGGGCCTATGAGAGGGTACCACTACCTTGCTTCTGGTGCCAAGATTGTTGCCGTAGTTTGTAGGGCAAAGACATTTAGGTACATTCTTGGCTTTCATTGCAATGGTCATTTATTGTGAAAAAGAAATTGAATCAAAGACGGAATGGATTAGGATGGTGGTCCATGCAGGGAGGGAATTTCTTGGATTTATCCCTTCACTTCCATAATTCCAAGAAATTTTAGAAAAAGGTTTTGACGAGAGCCAGATACAGATTAACTAGTTGAATAGGGTACAACCATGTTTCGAGGAAGTGAGGCACTAGGGAAATAGAAAAAAAAAATTGTTGAAAAAGAGAACTGTGGATCACTTTTTTTTTTGTACATTGAAGATAGTCACTCTAGACCTTATGTCACCATAGTGCATGGCGGTAATGCATCTTACCGTTGGTTACCCACCCTGAAAAAACCAAAAAGAAAAAAAGGAGCGCACCTTCTCTCGTTCCTTTCCCTTGCTTTGAGTCATTTCGCGACATTTTCGGCACTCGGCTAGTGTGGGCTTTTTATTTTCTCTGGGCACGTGCACGAAGTGAGCTAAGCAGATGAGGCTCGAATTAAGTGTCAGTTGGAGCTAGTTTATTTGACTTGATGGAACAGGTTAAGGCTATATAGGGAGTTGGAGCTAATTCAAGCCTCAAGATTACACCTTAGTCTGGATGTTCTTAGCTACGTTGATGGAATACCCCCCAGCTGGTATTTTATTCACTGTAGAACAGAGATAACATAGCAAATGTTGAAACTGAGAAACTTTACAATTTTATCCACAAAATGAGCTCATTTCAAATTTGATGGCTCATAAAGGGCTCATAAAAGTTGGGACAGGAGCCTGTTTACCATGGTGTCGCATCCCCTCTTCTTTTTAACAGAGTGGAGGCATATGGGCATTGAGGAGACAAGTTGAGTTTAGCCATTGGATTTTGATCCCACACTTGTTTAATACAGGCTTCCAGCTGCTGGAGAGTTTTGGGTCTCCTTTGACGGACTTTTCGTTTAATTATGCGCCAGATGTTCACAATCAGTGAAAGTTAAGGACTGCAGGCAGACCAGTTCAGCACACAGACTCTTCTACTACGAATCCATGCTGTTGTGATGGCTGCAGTATGTGGTTTTGCATTGTCTTGCTGAAATACACAAGGCCTTCCTTGGAATAGATGTAATCTGGAGGGAAGCATATGTTGCTCTAAAACCTTTATATACCTTTCAGCATTCATGGTGCTTTTTAAAACATGCAAGTTTCCCACACCATATGCACTAATGCATCCCCATACCATCAGAGATGCTGGCTTTTTGAATTGAACGCTGATAACAGGAGGGTTGGTCTTTCTCCTCTTTAGCCCAGAGGGCACAACACCCATGATTTCCAATAAGAATGTCAAATTTGGACTCGTCTGACCACAGGACACTTTGCTACAGTCCAATTACATGAGCCTTGACCCACAGGACACAGCGGCGCTTCTGGGTCATGTCCAACAATGGCTTCCTTTTTGCAAATTAGAGTTTTAGGTGGCATCTGTGGATAGCACAGCGGATTGTGTTTACAGACAGTTGTTTCTTTGCATATTCCTGGGGCCATTTAGTATTGTCAATAACAGAATCATGTCGGTGAGTGATGCAGTGGCGCCTGAGGGCCCGAAGATCACGGGCATCCAGTAAAGGTCTTCAGCCTTGTCCCTTACGCAGAGAGATTTTTCCAGTTTCTCTACATCTTTTAATGATGTTTTCCACTGTTGATGATGAGACCTTCAAAGCCTTTGCAATCTGACGTTGAGGAACATTGTTTTTAAAAGTATCACACAATTTTTTTTATGCAAGCCTTCACAGGTTGGAGAGCCTCTGGCCATCTTTACTTCTGAGAGACTCAGCCTCTCTAAGACATCTCTTTTATAACCAATCATGTTACACATCTGATGCCAATTAACTTATTTACTTGCTAAATGTTCTTTCAGCTGATTCGAGGGATGTGTCTTCCGACATGATTTTTAAAGAAATGAGTAGCAACGCGCTTCATCAGTCAGGGCTAAAATGATTATTGCCAGCTGAAACATATTAATAACTGCAATAATGATCCAATCATAGAATTTGTTCATTAATATCCAGACAGTGACTTTTTTTGGCTGGGGAGTGTATATTAATTACATTTTCAGCCCTATTTTGCCCATGTCCCAACTTTTTTGTGACCTGTTGCAGCCAACTACTGTTCCTAGTAGCCTTCTTCGGTTTTTTGAGATGCTCCGAGTTCTCTCCACTAATTCTCGCCTCACCAGCCTAAACGACATCTCGTTCTACTCATCCGCCTTACATTCAAGAGAAAGAGAAGTAAAACGGATCAGTTCAGTGCTTCTCAGCCCATATTAATATTTCGTGTAGACTCTGCCCTCAATTTGTTCGAGCCAATATTGAACCTCATTACCTCAAGATACAATAACCTCACTTCTCCCCAAGACCCACTATCACAATCGACAAGGGGGCCTTAGCCACGCGCCACTGGTTTCTCTACCATCTTCGTTGAATTTAACCAGATCCAGTATTACGCCCAAATATTTTTTTTCTGGGCATTCTTTTAGCATCGGTGCTGCCTCTACAGAATCCAAGCGAGGAGTATCGGACCACCTACTAATATTCTTGGCCGCTGGACATCAAACTCTTATGCTAACTATATTTGCAACAATCTCGATGACATACGTACAGCCCACCACTCGCTGATCCATTTACACTTTTGGGAGTTTAGGAGCCTACACGGACTCCGACGAGAGACGCGAGCCCCACCCTGAGTCTCGCCACGTGAGGGTTCCCGACGTTTGCACAATCACAGACCAAGCCCGTATAACATCACATTCACTCTGATCTCCTGTCCAAAGTTCCTCCCAGTACTCTCCCCTATTTTGGGAGTGGTCCAGAGTTCATTATGGACTCTTTTAAAGTTTGTTGTAGGCAAATCAGTTGGCTGATTGTGGTGAATTGGGAGTCAAATTAAAGCTAATGATGTTCCAAATAACTTAATATAATTGAGATCCTATACTTTTGGTATTCATGATTACTTGTACACTGTATGGTTTCTTTAAGGTTGTTCTGTTTGTCTGTTCAGTGTTGAAAGTGCTTTATTTCATGAAAGCAGTTACAATTCTACGTAAAAATCGCATCTCAGAATGTGTCTGAAAATGCAGTTTTGATTTCAAAATTTCAAAAGCTCTTGTTGTGGTTCCCATTCAGACACGTTTTTGTATTTTTGAGGTCCCTCCATCTTCAAACAATTGTAGAGACAAACTTTTCAGAAAATTAGACTTGAGTCAGGTATATGAACCATTAAAAAGCCAAGCTCTTGTTGCACAAGAAGAACGGACATTCTAATTTTCACACCCAATATTTATACCTTCATCACAGGAAATTTCTTCCAAGTATGGTTTTTCCGTCCTCTCACGCTATAATGGTTCAATAACGTAAAGTTTGCTTCTCACTTGTTTTTCAATGGTTCAATAACGTGATGTCTGCTTCTGCCTATGTGTGTGTGAACTGCTTGTGTATGTGTGTGAGTTACTGCTGCTCACATAATATGGTTACTGATTATGATTATTGATTTTCTGCTGAATATGATGTGTAATACTCAAATATGATCCTCGACACTCAACACTAGTTGAGCACATCCCACTCATGGCCTCATATCAATCATGGTCGCAAAATGGCACGGCAATTGTCTACCTATGGTGTACAACCCCCATACCGCACATAATTGAATTTCTTATGAGTCTGAACATAAACTATGGCTTGTTGGTCCTTTCCGACTATAAACACTTTCACTTAGATTCTAAGAACCTCCCTTTCCCATGGCGCAGTTCCAGGCTAGATCCCTTTCCACAGGCTGGAGCCAAGAAAGTGTGTAATTTCCTTCAATAACAAGTCTGATATCAACCTCTCATTTTATAATCGCTTTAATATTTATGATTTTAGTGAGGAGCTGGCAGTTTTTAAAAATATTGTTACAGGGCAGAATAGTGTGGAGGTCAACAGGGACAGGGTTGTTAAACTTTTCCAGGAAGTAAGAGAAAGGACAAGTCCAAGCCCTGATGGAGCTGGAGGTTGTATTCTTAAATCCTGTGCTATACAGTTGGTGGAGATTTTTGTTTTATCTTTTTATCATCACTCCAGCTCCACAAAGTTCCCAGTTAGTGGAAAGATTCAATTATTGTCCCTATGCCAAAGAATAAAGCTCCAAAATCATTAAATGATTACAGCCCTGTGGCCCTTACCTCCCCAGTGATGAAAATTTTTGGAACAATTGTGAGGGAAGCTCTCATGGAAGTCATCCAAGTAGACTTGGACCCAGTCCAAGATGCATTCAGGTCATGTAGGGGTGTTGACGATGCACTTGGCACTTTGCTGAATTTATTTATTTGTTTATGTTTATTTGGCAGGGACAATGCACAACATGAAGATTGAGCCAGATTCTAGCCCAAGGGGTAATTCTCATCAGAAGTTCCTGAGCAAGAGTTTGGTGTTAACTACTTAAAAAATATATGATAAAAATGAGAGAGAGAGAGAGAGAGAGAGACAGAGAAAGAAGCACATAGTTTCAATCCACAAAATTAAGACATACACCTCATGAAATAGCACTAAGCATTGACAAGGGCGTAGATGCAAGGCATTAACACAGGCCACAGCAAAGCTTAAATCAATGACTAAACATGTCCACACTGTTGGTTTGCTTTTAACCATCTTTTAAGACGTGCTTTAAATGAGGTGAAAGTACTACTTCGTCTTATGTTACAGGGGAATATTATTCCACAGGCTAGATGTTTTAATGGAAAATGCTGATTTGCCAAAGGCAGAGTGCTTAAACAAACTTAAGCAGTCTCCCCAAGTTGCTGCTCTTGTGGTCCTTATGTTATCAGTACACTGACTTACAAATTGCTCCAGAGGTGGTGGTGCGCAAGGTGGTTAATAATTTTGTAAAACAAATATTTGCAAATGAAATATAACTGTCAAAGGTAAATAGGCCATAATTCTTTATGATATTGCAGTGATGATAACTGAAGGTTTTTTATCTAGGATTTTCAAGGCTTTTTGGGAAGGTCATTAATATATATACTGAACTGTTAGGGTCCCAAAATCGATCCTTGGGGGACCCCTATTGAGCAGTTATTTTTTGTAGAGAGTGAACCATTATTTTTGGTGCAGTGCTTCCTGTTTGTCAAATATGATGTAAACCATTGTATTTTGTACGGTGGCCGAGAAGTGTCAACGCTTTGCAAAAGAAAAAAAAACACGAATGCAAATAGCCACAACATAAATGCAAGTAAGATAATAAACGCTTTGCAAAAAAAAAAAACAGGAATGCAAATAGCTACAACACAAACGCAAGTAAGATAATAAACGCTTTGCAAAACAAAAAAAAAAAAAACACGAATGCAAATAGCCACAACACAAACGCAAGTAACGAAACGCTTTGTAAAAGAAAAAAACACGAATGCAAATAGCCACAACACAAACGCAAGTAACGAAACGCTTTGCAAAAGAAAAAAAAACACGAATGCAAGTAACAACAACGGAAGTACATTTGCAACGGAAATAGATTTGGACCAATGTGGACAAACCATAGGGACCATAGAAAGTGCCCTTCTACTAGCTAACGAACTGAGCAAACTAGACGCAGCTGTCGCACATAGCTAGCACGCCACTACATTGAGCTACATAGCCAACTGGCCAGCGAGCTGTAAAAGCTGCAGTTCGCTCACAATGGAGTACTCGCAAGCGAGCTATTTGGCTAGCTAGCTAGCAAGATAAAGAGACATCGATATCTATAATGTTATAGCTAGCATGCCAATGTATTTCACATCCTAAAGTCGCTTTCACACCGGACGCGAAACAAATTTTTCGCACGACAGATTACATTCAAAGTCAATGCAAAGACGCGAATACTCGCGAAAACGCGTGTATTCGCGTCTTGGCATTGACTTTGAATCTGTCGTACAAAAAAGTCGTATCGCATCCGGTGTGAAAGCACCTTAATTTTCCTCATTTCAGGAGGACACTCACAGTAATTATCACTGGGAATCATTAATCTCTCTTCAACAATGAAAAGCTGTAGTGCCCAGTTTTCTTCACATTAGATATTAGGAACAATGTGGACTATGGAAGTGTTATTTTAGGGGACTTTTTTTTTCTTGCTCTTTGAAATTGCGATGCATCAACAGTACAGAAAAAAATTGCAGCCTGCGAAAAGGACACCATAAACACTTGACAAACAAAAAAATGCTAAAAACCGTTTTCATTATTATTCTTTCAACAAATTTTGATCTAAATTTTTAATTTTTAATGCTGATGTTCAACTCTTCTTTTTATGACAACTTTCAGCAATGTTCTTTTGTGGATTGATCTGAAAAGTAGTTCTTCTCAGTCTCATGCTTGCAGGATTTTTAAACAGTGCTTTTTATACGCCCCAAGAAACAATACTGTCCTCCAATACCATACATGACTCCACAATCATATTTCATGTGATATCATGAGCAGGTGAGATATAAAATGGCATTTACAATATACGGTGCTGTAAAAAAAAAGTATTTGCCTTTGCCCCTTCCTGATTTCTTATTCTTTTGCCTATTTTTTTTTATACTTCAGTGTTTCAGATCATCAAACACATTTTAATACTAGACAAAGATAACCACAGTAAATAAAAAATGCAGTTTCAAAAATGGTGATTTTATTTATTAAGGGAAAAAAGTTATCCAAACCTACCTGGCCAACTGTCACCTATAATTCATGTATGTGAACAATACAGTGGCATACACACTCATGTTGCATTACCATCAGTTTTAGAGCATGTTGACTTAAAATGCATCCATTAAATATGCAGTTTACGTATGAACCTTGACCTCTTGACCCTAAAGGCAGGTCAGATGATCTGTACCTACATATCATTCATGAATAAGTTTCATTCAGGCCCAACAAACTTTGTTTGCATTGAAGAGTTACTGGAATAAACAACAAGAACAAAACATATATGTATTCTACTGCAACCTGCATGACAAATTAGGACAAATATGCTTTTATTGCTGAAACGTGGTACCCCATTGAAAACCTGTGGAGTGAGCTGAAGAGGAGAGTGCAGAGGAGAGGACCCAGGTCGCTGGATAATTTAGAGAGATTGGCAAAGAGGAATGGTCGAAGATCCCTCTGTCTGAATTCTCCCATCTTTTGATACATTATAGGAGAAGATTAGGTGCTGTTTTTTTGGCAAAAGGGGGTTGTGCAAAGTATCAACATCAGAGGTGCTAATAATTGTGGCACACATGATTTGATGTAAAAGAATTATTTCTTAATGTGGGATTTTTTTTCCCACTGAATAAATGCACTAGAATTAAAAGATGGATTTTCCTCTTTTTTCATTGTAGTCCTATATTATTTAGAAAAAAAACTGAATTTATTAGAAGCTAAAGAACACATCTTAAGGGGTGCCAATAATTACGGAGGGCACTGTATTATTACGTTCAAGAAATAATTCCAGCTCATCTTTTATGATAGATTCCAGTATCTTGCATTACATGCAAGATAAACTGACTAGCCTGTAATTTCCTGGCTTAGTACGGCCACCTTTCTTATATATTGGTATTACAAAACCTAAAACCAGTGAAGTTGGTACGTTATGTAAATCGTAGATAAAAACAGAATGAGATGAACTCACTAACTTCCCTGAGCACTGTGGGGTATAAGCCATTAGGACCCGCCGCCTTATTTGTCTTCAGTTTATGTAACTTGGGTAGTACTTCACTATCCCAAACCTCAATTTCTCCCCATCCTTGCTTGTGAATGAGACTTTCAGGGAGGCTGTTTTTATACCTTAATATGACACTCACCTGTTTTTAATTAATCTATAGAATGTTCCAAAAAGGTGTCATAGTGTGGTGTTCGTCGTCCGTCGTGATAGATAGGAGTGAGAAATAAAAAAAAATAATTTCTGAAAAACTACGTGATAAATTTTTTTTTTAATTGACGGAAGTGCAGGCCTACCAAAGAAAACGCAATCTCAGCACACAAAAGCTTTGAAATGCACACATTAATCGTGGAAATAGCAACAGAAAAATTAAACACTGTTACTGAAACTGTAAAACAGCAACATAAACTGCTGACTCGGTAGCATTAGACTATGAAACTGCAACATTTTCTATCGCATCCGTCTTTGCCATTTACCGCACTTGCGCATACAGGTCCAGGCTTTTTTCAGAGATGGCGGAATCAGGCGTGTCTCCTTCGGTTGGTAAGTAAAACTTCCATATATGACGTTATTGTTAATCCAAATGTATAACAATGAATTGCAAGAGGTAGCTGTTACATCCACATTCTCGTAAATTCACTTATTTTAGCATGTCACCAGAAAGTCGCCAGATTTAGCGAGAAAGTCGCCAAGTTGGTGACACTAAGACTATAGCGAAATCGTCAGCGCACATTTCATCATTCATTTTCGGTGGTGACATGGGGCACTATACTTTACCATTGGGTCTTTTGGAGAATGGGCAAAATTGCCTTTGGAAGCTGAATGGTTGCAGACAGAGATTTAAGTTTGGATTACCAACATATAGGAAGTCATATATGACCTATAGTTTGACTCTGTTAAATTTGACCTCAGATGATGTTGAAAGGTCAAAATATTACAATTTTCAAAGGCTTCTAAGCTTGAGAATATTAGAGATATTGAAGAGAACAAGAGAACTTCGCATGGTGAAATTTCAATTACCTCTAACACCAAAACTATTACAGATAGAGCATAGATTTATATTGTGGGCATATAGGAAGTCATGTAGGAAGTTTCATTGGGTGACCTTGAACTTGACCTTTGGTGACCTTCCTTGACCAAACTGTACAGTAAAATGTCAATGACTCATATCAGCAAAATCATTACAGATAGAGTGTAGGTTTGTATTGGAGACTTATAGGAAGTCATGTATATACTTTCGTTTGGTGACCTTCTTATTGACCTTCGAAGGTCAAACTTGATCCAGTGAAAATTCATTGACTTCTATCTTTAAAAAGGTCACAGATGGAGCCTAGGTTTATGTTACTGACATGTAGGAAGTCACATATGAACTTTCATTTGGTGACATTCAACTTGACTGTCGATTGTGAAAGTATAATGACTTATATCACCAAAATGGTCACAGATTGAGCCACGGTTTGTAGAGACATTTAGAAAGACATATATGAAGTCTATTTTCTGACCTCAATTTAACCTTGTGTGACCTTTAAAGTTCATAATTGACATATTGAATTTTCAATGACTTGAATCACCAAAACTGCTTAAGAGCTTAGGATGGTGTTTGTATTACAGGAGGTCTAATAAATGTATGTGAACTTTTATTTAGTGACTTTTACATTGATTTTCATTGATTCAAATGTCAAACTTCACATGAAATTTTTATAACTTGTTTCATCACTATAAGACTGCTTGCCGGTAAGCTACAGGACCCTTGGTCCTATTTTTTGAGCAATTCTTCAACTTTCCCAGTCTTTTGTTGCCCCTATCCCAGATTTTCTGTAACGTGTTGCTGGCATCAAATTCAAAATGAGTGAATATTATAACACCAGAAAGTTTATCCGTTTAAACAATCAATTACCTTGTCTTTGTAGTGTACTCAATTGAATATAGGTTGAAAATGATTTGCAAATCATTGTATTCTGTTTTATTCACGTTTCATGCAAAGTCCCAACCTCAATGGAATTGGGGTTTGTATATTAAATGCCGCTATATAGAAATGTGATGGCAATATTTATCAACTGGTCAACATAGAATTTGGCATTCTGTTTGACCTTGTCTAAACTGCACAACCATTGATGAATAAAATCACTTTATTGCTGCAATGCAGGTGTAACAAAGTCAAAATGAACCTTTCCTGGTTGAGGTGAATTCTTCCATAATTACTATATTGTCGTGTCACTCTTGTAATTCTGTTCGCAATTGTCCTGTTTTTTTTTTACTACACGTTGGGAAACTTCCAATATGTTGTACCCATTCACCACATAATCTATACATGACAATCTGCGACCACACTAGCATTTAAATTTTGCGTTTCGCTAAAATTACTTGTGCCCCGGTACCTCCAGCAGAAGCTATTCACCCTGGAGGTAAGCTGTGCATAAAGAGTGCTCTGTGAATAATTTTATTATAATTGCCAAATAATCTGTTTCGCTGTGAAATAACGATTGAATATGCGTTAATATGTTTGATGTTTACAGATAATTCTTGGCGATCAATGATGCAGTTTTTTTTACTGAAAATTCAGCTCCTCTTTTTGGCAGTAACCATGCTATGCTGTAACAATGAGCGATGAAGAAAATATTTTAATCTACTTACTTTCTGTTACCTGCATAGATTTGGAAGTGCAAGCGCAGTCGTAACATTCATGGATTGTTTTAATTGTGAATGCAGGTGTGTGGTTCATGCATTCCGTTAAACAAAGATGTTTTTGAAAATCTATATGATCAGATAGTGCAATAAACCAATTCTGTAGCTACATGATTCAATTTTTAATTATAGTTTTAAGCACTGTCTCAATTTCCAGTGCACTGTTTTGCGCTGTCATACTACTATTGGCGGCATTTAGATCATGTTGATTGTGCGACCAGCAGAAGCTATTCACGCTAGAGATTTAGTATAAGCGCAGTCACAACACTCATGGATTGTTTTAATTGTGAATGCAGAAGACAATAAAGCATTCTGTGATTAATTCCGGTCTTTAGCTGCTCTTAATCACCACAAAAGAAAAGAATCGCCATACTGGTGCCGTGACCAGTTTGGGATCGTCCGGATCAGCACGAAGCACTTTTATTTAATTTCTAATTACTGCAATCCTGTTATACCACTTTAGATATTTTTTATCGTGTTCTGTTGTATATTTTTGAATTTATGAAGTTAACATGGCTGGGGGATTACACAGGGAGTTTGATGGAATGAAGGGCTTTAACACAGGTAGAGGCAGGGGTACTTATTGCAGTGATTTGAATGCAAGCACATTGTTAGTTGGTTTGGGAGAGGGAGTACAAGCAGTCCTCAAACACTTGTTAATGTTAGGTGCAGAGGGCATGGTCTAAGCCCAGGCCAGTCCCCTAGCAAGCAGTTTTAGAGTAGGGATGCACATGGGCTTCAACTCCTATTAAGGGATCTTCAGGTAAAAAATTTTCTCTTTTTTTGAAAATTTCAATATTTTTGATTTTCACTTAAAATAAATAAAATGAAGGAATGCAGTGAGATGCCAGTAAACACCAAGAATCTATGTTTTTCCTCTGCATCAATTGTTACTTTTTAATTAAAATGCAAATTACTGAAAATTACTATTTTGACTGTTTTTCAACCTTGTGGCATTCATATAATCATTAATGCTCATCTGATTGACTTGAATTTTGGCCAGAGGTTGTATCGGCTGGTGATCTATGAGATGACATAGGATTT
The DNA here is from genome assembly GCA_029721435.1 of Gymnothorax reevesii. Lineage (NCBI taxonomy): Eukaryota > Metazoa > Chordata > Actinopteri > Anguilliformes > Muraenidae > Gymnothorax > Gymnothorax reevesii. The sequence continues at coordinate 61,788,274 of CM056576.1, forward strand.
TCTCGGTAGGTGCATCCCTAGGGGCTTCATTTTGAAAATGAAGCAAGTTGATGGTTGTGATTTTTGTTATGGTTACATAATAGAGCTCATTAAATATTCGGAAATATTCCAAACAAAAAATCCTGTCTTTTCATATAAAATCTTAACGCTTTCATACGAGACTAATTTCAGTAAAATCTGACCATGGGTTATTGAATTATCAGTGCCACAAAATATTGTCTGATTTTGTCATTAAAGTACCGTTTCCATGGCAACCATGTAGATTTTTATCAAAATACTACAACCATAAAATCAAAAAAGTTGGGACAGACTGTAAATTGTGAATAAAATCAAAATGCAATGACTTTCAAATCACTCCAGCCAGTATTTTATTCACAATAGAAAAGAGATAACATACCAAATGTTGAAACTGAGAAATTTTACAATTTTACCCACAAAATTAGCTCATTTCAAATTTGATGACTGCTACAAGTCTCAAAAAAGTTGGGACAGGGGCCTGTTTACCATGGTGTTGCATCCCTCTTCTTTTACACACAGATTGGAGGCGTCTGGACATTGAGAACACAAGTTTCTTGATCTTAGCCATTGGAATTTGATCCTACTCTCGTTTAATACAAGGTTCCAGCTGCTGGAGAGTTTTAGGTCTCCTTTGACAGACTTTTCATATACAAAACCCAAAAACAGTGAAGTTGGCACGTTGTGTAAATCGTAAATAAAAACAGAATACAATGATTTGCAAATCCTTTTCAACCTATATTCAATTGAATACACTGCAAAGACAAGTTACTTAATGTTCGAACAGGTAAACTTTGTAATTTTTTGCAAATATTAGCTCATTTGGAATTTGATGCCTGCAACATGTTTCAAAAAAGCTGGCACAAGTGGCAAAAAAGACTGAGAGAGTTGAGGAATGCTCATCAAACACTTATTTGGAACATCCCACAGGTGAACGGGCAAATTGGGAACAGGTGGGTGCCATGATTGGGTATAAAAGCAGCTTCCCTGAAATGCTCAGTCATTCACAAACAAGGATGGGGCGAGGGTCACCACTTAGTGAACAAATGCGTGAGCTGATTGTCGAACAGTTTAAAAACAACATTCCTCAAGGAGCTATTGCGAAAAATTTAAGGATTTCATCATCTACGGTCCGTAATATTGTCAAAAGGTTCAGAGAATCTGGAGAAATCACTGCACGTAAGCGACAAGGCCGAAAACCAACATTGAATGCCCATGACCTTCGATCCCTCAGGCTGTACTGCACCAAAAACCAACATCAGTGTGTAAAGGACATCACCACATGGGCTCATGAACACTTCAGAAAACCATTGTCAGTAACTACAGTTCGTCGCTGCATCTGCAAGTGCAAGTTAAAACTCTACAATGCAAAGCGAAAGCCATCTATCAACAGCATCCAGAAACGCCGCCGGCTTCGCTGGGCCCAAGCTCATCTAAGATGGACTGATGCAAAGTGAAAAAATGTTCTGTGGTCTGACGAGTCCACATTTCAAATTGTTTTTGGAAACTGTGGACATTGTGTCCTCCGGACCAAAGAGGAAAAGATCCATCCGGACTGTTATAGGCGCAAAGTTCAAAAGCCAGCATCTGTGATGGTATGGGGGTGTCTTAGTGCCCAAGGCATGGGCAACTTACACAAATGTGAAGGCACCATTAATGCTGAAAGGTACATACAGGTTTTGGAGCAACATATGTTGCCATCCAAGCAACGTCTTTTTCATGGACGCCCCTGCTTATTTCAGCAAGACAATGCCAAGCCACATTCTGAACAAGTTACAACGGCATGGCTCCAGAGTAAAAGAGTGCGGGTACTAGACTGGCCTGCCTGTAGCCCAGACCTGTCTCCCATTGAAAATGTGTGGCCCATTATGAAGCATAAAATACGACAACTGAGACCCCGGACTGTAGAACAACTTAAGCAATACATCAAGCAAGAATGAGAAAAGAGTTCCACCTGAAAAGCTTCAAAAATTGGTCTCCTCAGTTCCCAAACGTTTACTGAGTGTCGTTAAAAGGAAAGGCGATGTAACACAGTGGTAAAAAGGCCCCTGTGCCAACTTTTTTGCAATGTGTTGCTGCCTTTAAATTCTAAGTTAATGATTATTTGCAAAAAAAAGATAAAGCTTCTCAGTTTGAACATTAAACATCTTGTCTTTGCAATGTATTCAATTGAATATAAGTTGAAAAGGATTTGCAAATCATTGTATTGTGTTTTTATCTACGATATACATAACGTGCCAACTTCACTGGTTTTAGGTTTTGTAATTATGAGCCAAATGTTCTCAATTGGTGAAAGATCAGGACTGCAGGCAGGCCAGTTCAGCACATGGACTCTTCTACTACGAAGCAATGCTGTTATAATAGCTGCAGTATGTGGTTTTGCATTGTCCTGCCGAAATACACAGGGCCTTCCCTGGAATAGATATCATCTGAAGGGGTGCATGTGTTGCTCTAAAACTTTTATACACGTTTCAGCCTTCATGGTGCTTTTTAAAACATGCAAGTGTCCCACACCATATGCACTAATGCATCCCCATACCATCAGAGATACTGGCTTTTGAAATGAACGCTGATAACAGGAGGGGTGGTCTTTCTCCTCTTTAGCCCGTAGGACACAACGCCCATAATTTCTAATAAGAATGTCAAATTTGGACTCGTCTGACCACAGGACACTTAACCACTTTGCTACCATCCATTTTACATGAGCCTTGGCCCACAGAGCAGAGCAGCACTTCTGGATTATGCTCAACAATGGCTTCCTTTTTGCATGATAGAGTTTTAGATGGCATCTGTGGATGGTATGGCAGACTGTGTTTACAGACAGTGGTTTCTTGAAGTATTCCTGGGCCCATTTAGTAATGTCAATGACAGAATCATGCCGGCGAGTGATGCAGTGGCGCCTGAGGGCCCGAAGATCATGAGCGTTCAGGAAGGTCTTGGCCTTGTCCCTTAGGCACAGAGATTTTTCCAGTTTCTCTGAATCTTTTGATGATGTTATGCACTGTCGATGATGAGACCTTCAAAGCCTTTGCAATTTGACGTTGAGGAACATTGTTTTTGAAGTATTCCACAATTTTTTTACGCAAGCCTTTACAAGGTTGGAGGGCCTATGGTCATCTTTACTTCTGAGAGACTCAGCCTCTCTAAGCTAATCATGCTAATCATGTTACACACCTGATGCCAGTTGACTTAATTACTTGCTAAATGTCCTTTCAGCTGATTCTCTTATATATTAATTGCTTTTTCAGCCCTTTTTTGCCTGTGTCCCAACTTTTTTGAGACCTGTTGCAGCCAGAAAATTTGTAATAAGCTCATTTTGTGGATAAAAGTATAAAATGTCTCAGTTTCAACATTCAAAACAATCTTGCGCAAAAGCTAAACAAATGGAAGAGATACAGACTGTTGGGAAAGGCGAGAGATGTGGTAACAGTAGATTTAAGGAGTGATGACACACTGGATGTAAAGCAAAATCCAGACCCTATATGAAATTCTGATGCGATATTTCAGTCAGTCCTCACCATCACTCTCGTTGCAGGAGTTCTACACCACACTACCCAAGCCGAAAGAAAATCCAGTTGACTACTGGATTAAACAAAGCTGCAGACTTGGCTAATGAGGGACTACGCTGTCAGGGTAGGAGAATGGAGAACATTAGCGAAGAGGCACATATATTTGCAAAGCACTGTCCTGATCCACAGCTGTCCTCGATTTTTAAATGTAAGCCCATAAGTGAGTGGACTTCTAGAGAGATTCAGTCCAGGATAAACGAGTATTAAAGGGAATTGGGGGCATCAGCGACATCTTACAGTGCTCCAGAGCTGAAAAGATATCCCGCTGCCGCGCTTGACAATGAATCAGATGCCAGTGCTTTCTCTGATTCTCATGGGGTGGACCCCCAATCGCCTTATTCACTGTGTGCCATGTCTTTGATACCGGCTCCTGACTCTCTCTCAATCTCTGCTTGTGTCCAGCAGGACTTTCAGCACCAACAGTGTGTCCAGCCGCCACAGAGTATAAGGTAGCCTAAAGAAGGTGTTCTTACCTGCATGTTGACTATGCTTGAATGGGTCCTTGCCAGGGTGGCACCAAGTAATAATGAGCGTCACCAGAGGCGTCTCAACTCCTTTAGCTCGCTAGGATGTGAAATCTGCGGGGATGCTCGTCACTCCACCTCCTCTCATTGTAAATACAACAATCTCTGTTTCAAATGCCTAGCCCCTGGTCAGTGTAAGTAGAACTGCCTCAACTAAGCACCACCCCTATTTAGCCCAGCTTTGGGAAGCTAGTTGGGCTGTATTCAGAGGGAGGCAGTACAGGTCAGAAAGAACACTCCCATTAACCTGACACAGTTTTGACTCAGTGTTTTTCGCAGACAGTTTTTCTCAAGCTCAACCAGCAAATCTTGTGCATCAGAACACCCAGATTGTGGGAGATAGTGGAGGCATTCCATTTGAAATCAAGTGGTCCCCAGTCCATGGAGCCTGATTTGCTTCATTTTTGCATATTTTGTAGTTTTAGGGCCCAATATGAAAAATCCAAAAGATTAGACTCATACTCAAAATGGTCTCCCTTCTACAAGGGTCCAAAAAAGTGAGCGTGGCACTTTTCAGGCTCGGCTGTCTGTTTCCTAGCCATCTATAAAGTAGAATATCTCCAAAACTATTTAAGGTATGACCCTGATATTTCGGGGACACTTTCTTCCAGCCTAATAACTCGGTGTATAAATATGAATACAATAAAAAAACTCAGCATCCAACTCCCCATTGGTGTGGAGAGAATGGGCCTGGCCCAAGAGGCATTTTCGGACCAAATTTGCTATTTCGAAGGGTCCTGACAGCCACAACCAGTCCCTGGAGAAACAGAATGAAAACAATTCTTACCTTTCTGGCATGTCGCACAGCACAATGTAAAAATTTGAACATGAACAACTCCGCCTCTGCCCAAAGTCCCACCCTCTTCCCCCCCGATTGCCAGACTTCTCTTACGAATAGAAATTGAACTAATTCGTCAGACTACAAAGGTAACTAAATGTTACGAGGGCATTTTATTTTATACCACATATAGAATTGAATATTATTTAATTACTGTTGGTTAGTTTTCACTTACCGGTGCCTCTGAATCTGACTCCATTGACCCGTTTCACTCGCGCTGCTCACTTCCTCGCGCCGCTAGCAATATTTTTTTTTCATAGGAGATTGAAACAGGTCAATGGAGCCAGATTCAAAGGCACCGGTAAGTGAAAACTAACCAACAGTAATCACATAATATTCCATTCTACAAAACCCAAAACCAGTGAAGTTGGCACGTCATGTAAATCGTAAATAAAAACAGAAGACAATAATTTGCAAATCCTTTTCAACTTATTTTCAATTGAATACACAATATTTTTTTGCAAATAATCATTAACTTAGAATTTAAAGGCAGCAACACATTGCAAAAAAGTTGGCACAGGGGCCTTTTTACCACTGTGTTACATCGCCTTTCCTTTTAACGACACTCAATAAACGTTTGGGAACTGAGGAGACCAATTTTTAAGCTTTTCAGGTGGAACTCTTTCCCATTCATCCTTGATGTACAGCTTAAGTTGTTCAACAGCCCGGGGTCTTCGTTGTCGTATTTTATGCTTTATAATGCGCCACACATTTTCAATGGGAGACAGGTCTGGACTACAGGCAGGCCAGTCTAGTACCCGCACTCTTTTACTATGGAGCCATGCTGTTGTAACACGTGCAGAATGTGGCTTGGCATTGTCTTGCTGAAAAAGGGGCGTCCATGAAAAAGACGTTGCTTGGATGGCAACATATGTTGCTCCAAAACCTGTATGTACCTTTCAGCATTAATGGTGCCTTCACATATGTGTAAGTTGCCCATGCCTTGGGCACTAATACACCCCCATATCACCACAGATGCTGGCTTTTGAACTTTGCGCCTATAACTGTCCGGATGGTTCTTTTCCTCTTTGGTCCGGAGGACACGACGTCCACAGTTTCCAAAAACAATTTGAAATGTGGACTCGTCAGACCACAGAACACTTTTCCACTTTGCATCAGTCCATCTTAGATGAGCTTGGGCCCAGTGAAGCCGGCGGCGTTTCTGGGTGCTGTTGATAAATGGCTTTCGCTTTGCATTGTAGAGTTTTAACTTGCACTTGCAGATGTAGTGACAAACTGTAGTTACTGACAGTGGTTTTCTGAAGTGTTCCTGAGCCCATGTGGTGATGTCCTTTACACACTGATGTCGGTTTTTGATGCAGTACCGCCTGAGGGATCAAAGGTCACGGGCATTCAATGTTGGTTTTCGGCCTTTTCGCTTACGTGTGGTGATTTCTCCAGATTCTCTGAACCTTTCGACGATATTACGGACCGTAGATGATGAAATCCCTAAATTTCTTGCAATAGCTCGTTGAGGAATGTTGTTTTTAAACTGTTCGACAATCAGCTCGCGCATTTGTTCACTAAGTGGTGACCCTCGCCCCATTCTTGTTTGTGAAAGAGTGAGCATTTCAGGGAAGCTGCTTTTATACCCAATCATGGCATCCACCTGTTCCCAATTAGCCCGTTCACCTGTGGGATGTTCCAAATAAGTGTTTGATGAGCATTCCTCAACTCTCTCAGTCTTTTTTGCCGCTTGTGCCAGCTTTTTTGAAACATGTTGCAGGCATCAAATTCCAAATGAGCAAATATTTGCAAAAAATTACAAAGTTTACCTGTTCGAACATTAAGTAACTTGTCTTTGCAGTGTATTCAATTGAATATAGGTTGAAAAGGATTTGCAAATCATTGTATTCTGTTTTTATTTACGATTTATACAACGTGCCAACTTCACTAGTTTTGGGTTTTGTATATGTGGCGTAAAATGTTTAGGTACCTTTGTAGTCTGACGAACTACCATTAACGTTATTATCGTAACAATAGCATTTCAGCACCCATTTTTTTACAGTCAAATGCGTTGTTTTTTTTTCTGCCAGAGAGGCGCGTGACTCGCAAGCAGTGACAGCGGTAGGCAACCGGAAGGGGCACTGCGACGGCTGACAGACAGAAAGTTTGGCAAATCATTTTATTCGGACCAAAGAAAATGATTGCTCAGACTTTTATCAGAAATGTATGAGAACTGAATATTGAGGAGTTTCAACACCTGTTGGATATCTTTTACATTTTAGTGTGCTAAATGCTTATTGGGAGCATTTTAAGATAACAAAAGAAAATGTAAAAATGCCAGAAAGGTAAGAATTGCTTAAATATTGCTTTGAAAGAACCCTGAAGTAGCATCATTTTAATGCAGGAGTAACAACTCTGAGACATTTACAATATGCTGAAATTTGGCTGTGAAAAGGGTCCAACCCCCTAAGTACCCTATTTTTGGACCCCCTGAAAAGCACGTGGGAAGGGGTTAATGATAATGAAATTGTTGTGTTAAGGGGACCTTTATGTCATCTTCACTTGTGCCAAAAATCATTTTCAAACCAGCATTCCTTCAGGTAGAAAAATAACCATTTTTTTGCAATGCTGTTGGTAATTCCAGATATGGAAATTTCTGTACAATATGCACAACAATGTAAATTGTAGAAATAAAGATTAGTGAATATGTGATTTACAGCCAGATTCAAGGATACCAATGCCAATTATTGCCTTTTATCATGACAATCCACCTTAAATACAGTTCAGGGTGGTACCAGTGCACAAAAATCCTTGAGGGTTGAGTCATTTTATCATTCATGTCATTTTTTTCAACTGTTCAAAATTTGCCGATCATGACGGTATTAAGCGTTTCTTCATGTCAGTCAAGTCAATTCATCAAGTCAATTTAACACTTAAATCCCTCAAAAGCAGCTTTTATCCCCATTTCATCAGCTGGTGAAATAGAATAGTTGCGACCAAGTCCAGTGGTTGTAGGGGCATTGATGACTGTCAGAATGTGTTGTCTAGGTACCCAGCAAACGATGATATTTTGAAGGTCTTTGGAACATAGGCCCTAGAGAGAAGGGTTTGAATAAGAGACATTTAAAAGACTACAATATCAGATGATGCCTAACTCAGCTTAATCAAAGATTTGATGACAAAATTTCCATAAATTCAGATCAGGAGTTGGCGAGGAGGATAATAGTTCATTCATACCACATATTCCGTAATCTTCATATCTACTGCGTACATTAATGTACATAATGTACAGAAATTACCACATCTAGAATTACCAACAGTATTGCAACAAATGGTGATTTTTCTACCGCAAGAAATGCTGGTGTGAGAATGATTTTTGGCAGAAGTGAAGATGACATGAAGGTCCCCTTAATGCAAAAATTTCATTACCATTAACCCCTTTCCACATGCTTTTCAGGGGGTCCAAAAATAGGGTATTTCGGGGGTTGGACCCTTTTCACAGCCAAATTTCTGCATATTGTAAATGTCGTAGAGTTGTTATTCCTGCATTAAAATGATGCCACTTTGGGGCTCTTTCAAAGAAATATTCACTTTGTTCCTCCAGGGACTGGGTGTGGCTGTCAGGATCCCCCGAAAAGGCAGATTTGGTCAAAAAATGCCTCTTGGGCGAGGGCCATTCTCTCCACACCAATGGGATGTAGGATGCTGAGTTTATTTATTTATATTTATAAATTGGGTTTAAATGAAAGTATTAGTATTGAAGAAGGTGTCCCCAAAATATCATACCTCTTACAGTTTTAGAGTTATTCTATTTTATAGATGGCTGAGAAACAGACAGCTGAGCCTGAAAAAGGGCCATGCCCACTTTTTTGGACTCTTGTAGAAGGGAGACCATTTGGAGTATGAGTCTAATCTTTTGGATTTTTCATATTGGGTCCATTAACTATAAAATATGTGAAAATGAAGCAAATCAGGTGCCATGGACTGGGGAGTTTTCTTGAAATAGGTTGATTTCAAATGGAATGCTCTAGTAGAAGTTTATTCTAGACAGCAGTTAGGGATGGAGACAATACAATACAACTCAGTTTTATATTGAGATATAAAAGTTTGGAGAGCTGTCTCATTTGGCTCTGAAAGAGTGGATAATTTTGAATTTCAGGCTCGGATGAAGAATACATGTACTCAAGGAGGTTATGATCCCAGAAGCGTAGTTTTTTTTCACCAGCCATTTTCAATTTTCAGCATTATTTTTTTTTACAATTTCACTTCTGAATTTTCATGAAGATTTTTTTATGTTTGCAGCCATTTTTCTTGACCAAAATCATGAAAATAAACTGAAATATGACATAATTTTAAATTCTACAAGTGTATTGACTCAGTTGAGCCATTCCCTTCCTCTCTGTGAAGCTGCAATCTTGAATTATAAAACCGTATATAAAATGGTACATAAACAGCCAGATTTTGCTTTCTGCGCAGAAGTTAAAGGTTATGAATAAGTTCTGAGACAAAGCTGAACAAGTACCGGCTGGTTGTGAAAGTTGCATAATATACACAAATGACGATCCAGCAACTTGCAAACTCAAAGTAAGGGGAATAAACACAACATGCATGTGAGGGAGGGGAAACACGAATAGACCACAGCTGGGGAGGAAAGCACGGGGGACGTCAACCATTTAAGAGAGAGTGTGTACACATTCTGGGCTGACCTCTTGGCTGTGCAGGAGCGCTGTTTGTTGGTGATCACTCTGTTAGAGTTGAGACAGGAAGACGTGTGGGATTGAAGCCGAGAATTTACCTTTGTGTTTACGGGGTTTTCTTAAAATAATTTGTGCGTTAAGACTCAAACAATAATGTAGATTAGATGATTTGCTCCCGAGGTATAAGCTTTGTCGCAGTAGGGACAGGGAGAATCTTCCCCCGTATCTCTCCCCCTTTTTTTCCCCCTGTAACAACTCGGTGAGCAAACAGCCAAATTAAGCCGCTAATCTGGTCAAATAAAAGCGACGGGGTTTTTTTGGGGGGGTTTCAGTGTCCTGGGAGCAAAGCAAAGTAAGGTAAAGTAAAATAAATTTAAACGCGAAATTAAGAGAATAAATTAAATGCTAAATAATTGTCGAACTAAGTGAATTGTGCGGTATACAAAGTAAAACAGTTTTCAGGGACTGTGGTACTCACCTGTTTTTTTTTTTTCTGTAGCTGTTTTAGCAAACGAACCCTTGCAAGCTCTCAACGCCAAGAATATAATCGAATTACCTGATATCTAACTATAGCGCGGCTTGGTTCATACTTGGTTGCTGCCTTTCATACAGCCTTCTAGCCAATAAATATTGATGTTCGCCAGGGTTGTTAGTCCCCTTCGTTCTCTATCCTGACTGCATTGCCGCATAAACGCATTGCCAAGCTGAATATTAACGCGAACCAGGGTTTTGTCTTTTTCGCATTTTATCATTACCGAAGGCCTCTTCTGATTAAACACATTGTAAATACCCTATCTTTGTATTTTCCTCCAGTTGCTGTGCCTTGATCAGCTGATTAAAGTTTAACTGCTTGTTGGAGTGCTTAGGACAGCTTGTTGGGGGAGGGACCGTGTTTAAATCGCTCACATAGTAAAGTCGGTCCGTTTTAATTAAAGGGAACCGCGGCTTTACCCTTTTCTCGGTTACCCTTGGTTGTATTTGCGGCTAGCCAGCTAGATAAGTACTGTTTATATTCTTAGCTGGGGATCTGAGATTTAGTATTTAGTTAGTGGTGCAGCAGTCACTTTACTCATTTGTTAGGTTAGGTTGGAATTTAAAAGGTAAGTTTTTATCGGAGTGCTCCGTCTCCTCCAGTTTTTCCTGGGTGCTGAAGCCAGTCTGTTTTATCTGGGCTCTCAGCTAAGCCCTGTGATATTTTTAGTTTTGTATATCAATAGTTTTGGGACTATATAAACTCAAGCCGGCTATTAGGAGTGCTTATTACATATAGAGTTTGGCTCATTTTGGTTTTTCATTTCTGTTAACTGAGGCTAAGCCCCTGTTAAAAGAGGCTTATAAACAATTTCCATTGTTTCCCCGGGGTTTCTATTCTGACTGCTGCTTAGGGCTTCCTAGGTTAATAAATAAATTAATAAATTGTGGTTCCTCGGTTTCTATCTCGGCATTAGTAATTTTCTTTAATCTAGGGTGAGCAAAGTCATTAGGTAGGGGGTTCAAAATGTGACCAAAACTATGTGACGGTTGCAGGATGATCGCACTTTTGGGAAGAGATTTCCTGGGTGGGTTTGTCTGCCACCGGTGCCAGCTAATTGAGCATCTGGAGAGCAAGATCCTTGATCTTCAAAGCCAGTTGGCGGCGCGACATAGTTCGCAATCAGTAGAGTTCCTTGTGGAACTAAGTAGTATGACGTTAAGAGAAATGGTGTGTACGCCAAAGCAGGGTGGTACTGGGATCCCAGAACAGGCAGGGAGAGAAAGTTGGGAAGTTGAAGACTGTAGGTCGGCAGCGCAGAAAAGGGTGTGCACGCCGTACAGTGACAGCTTCTCCAGTGGTTGAGGTGTCCAACCGATTCCAGCCCTTGCAGAAACTCGACTTGGCCCCTGATCCTGAGAGTGAGGGGACTGATGAGCAGCAGGGCACCCTGTTGGCCTCTACCCTTCAGAAAAGAGAGTTATTGATAGTGGGGGACTCAATACTTAGAGGAATAGATAGCTTAGTCTGTTCACGCGACAAGGAGTCTCGTACGGTGTGTTGCCTGCCTGGTGCCCAGGTAGGAGACCTCCTGGAGCGTGCGGACAAGCTCCTGGCCAGAGCGGGGAGGGATCCAGTTGTCATAGTCCATGTTGGGACAAATGACATAGGTCAGGGTAGGTTTGAGGTTCTGCAAGGCAAATTTGTGAAATTAGCTGAGAAGCTTAGGAGCAGATCCTCAACGGTAGTGTTCTCCGGGATTCTACCGGTACCACGTGCAAGCAGAGGTAAGCAGAATTTTATCTGGAGGTTTAACACATGGCTATGAACCTGGTGTAAGAAAGAGGGGTATAGGTTTATGGGGCACTGGAACTTTTTCTGGGACAGGGGTGACCGGTTCAAGCTTGACGGGCTGCACCTGAACCAGAGGGGTATCTTTGCACTGGGCCAGCGTATGTTGAGGGTAGCACAGGATTATTCAAACTAGGGCCTTGGGGGGCAGGGAGGTTAGTGAGTATTACACATAGGGAAATGCAGACTGCCCCGATGGAAGCTGACGGCATAACATGCACTAACGATGTTTTACTTTGAAAGCAACAAAAGCGTAGTGGGGGCTCGAGGCGGCGGCCACATGGGAAATCAAGGGGGAAGAGCATTTGTAATAACCTGAAATGTTTTTATTTAAATGCAAGAAGCATAAAAAATAAATTTCAAGAACTTGAGGCTGTAGTGATCAGTGAGGGCTATGACATAGCCATGTCTCTGTAATCCCAACTATGTGAAGAGGATGGAGATAAATATAATATAGAAGGTTATAAGCTCTTTAGGAAGGATAGATGTCATAGCCAAGGAGGGGGCGTAGCACTCTATGTGAACAAAAACATTAATGTACAGGAAATTCCCAAAATTGAACATTCCTTGTCCTGTGAAGATATCTGGGTCAGGCTCATTGGCAAACACGAGACAGGTTTAAACATAGGTGTATGCTATCGACCACCAGCTTTGGACAGTACAATTAATGAAATGCCTTTTAGGAGGATTTCGCAAGCTTGCAGTGGTGGTGGGACTATTATCATGGGAGACTTAAATTATCCTGGTATCAATAGGGAAATGGTGAAAGGACAGGGTAGGGGGGAGGAAGAATTTCTAGATGTTATAAATGATAATTTCTTGGTGCAGTATGTTAATAAACCTACCAGAGAGAAGGCAATTTTAGACTTAGTGCTCTGTAATGACCCCGATAGAATTAGCAATGTTGAGGTACTGGTGCCACTTGGGACAAGTGATCACTCTGCTGTTAATTTTGATGTTTCATGGGAAGTTAAAAAGGTGTACTCTAAAACAAAAATTTTCAATTTTAGGCGAGCAAACTTTGACTGGATGCGCTCATATCTAGCTGAAATAAAATGGGAGACACTCCTGGACAGTAAGTCCGTAAATGAGATGTGGGAAAGATTTAAGGGGGTTTTACTTGAATCACAGTGCAGATTCATTCCGAAGGTGTCCAAAAGTAAGCTGAAAAAGCAGAATCCTCAGTGGATGACCAAAAGTATTCGTAGGATGTTGACGGAAAAGAGGAATCTTTATAAGATGTTCATAAAGGATAACAATGAGAATACTAGGGCTGAATACTGTAAAATGCGGGCTGTGGCCAAAAAAGAGCTGAGGAATGCTAGAAGACTGTATGAAAGACAAATTGCAGAGGGGGCAAAAACTAGCCCTAAGGGCTTCTTTCAGTACTGTAGCAGAAAAAGGAAAGTTAAAGAGCAGATCAAGTGCATAAAGAATAAAAAAATGGATCGCTGCTATATGATAACAAGCATATTGCGGATGCCTTAAACAGTTACTTTGTTGAGAATTTTACCTCAGAGGGGGTCTTTATTTGGCCAGAGGGCACGTCAAATGCTCAAGATTATTTAGCGGAAATTTAGGTTCGGGATAACGAAGTATTAGACAAGTTGCATAAACTAAAAGCAGATAAGGCGGCGGGTCCTGATGGCTTATATCCTAGAGTGCTCAGGGAAACTGATCAGATCATCTTTGAGCCGCTATCCGCCATCTTCAGACGGTCTTTAGAAACTGGAGAAATACCAAATGATTGGAAACAGGGCAATATAATACCAATATATAAGAAAGGGGACCGTACCGAACCAGGAAACTACAGGCCAGTGAGTTTAATTTGCATTTCGTGCAAAATATTGGAATCTATCATAAAAGATGAGCTGGACTTATTTCTTGAACGTTTCAGTATCTTGAGGGATAGCCAACATGGTTTTCGGAAGGGAAGGTCAGGCCTAACAAACCTTCTGAAATTTTTTGAAGAGGCCACCAGGACTTACGACCAGAGCAGGACTTATGACATCATAAACTTGGATTTTCAGAAAGCATTCGATACAGTATCGCATAAGAGACTAATTTTTAAAATGAGCTCCATTGGAGTTACAGGAGATACTCTGAAGTGGATTCAAAACTGGTTACAGGACAGAACACAAAGAGTAGTGGTCAGTGATATCTCATCTGAGCTGGGTATGGTGGGGAGTGGCGTCCCCCAGGGATCGGTGTTGGGACCCCTGCTTTTCCTCATTAAATTAATGACCTTGATAGGAATATTGAGAGCAGATTGGTTAAATTTGCAGATGATACTAAATTGGGGGGTTTGGCAAATAGTCAAGGGTCCACTAAAGTGATTCAGGACGATTTGGATAGAATCCAGAATTGGGCAGAAAGGTGGCAAATGAAATTTAATCTAGCAAAATGTGAAGTTGTACATGTAGGTAATAAAAACATTAGAAGGGATTACTTCATGGGAGGTTTAAAACTGGAATGTGCTGCACAAGAGAAAGATCTGGGAGAGATTATTAACCAGACCCTCACCAGTTCTAGCCATTGTGCCGTAGCAGTTAAAAAAGCTAATCGCATGCTAGGATACATTGCCAAAAGTATCGAGTACAAATCTAAGGAGGTGATGCTTCTTTTGTACAACATGTTCGTTAGACCACACCTGGAGTATTGTGTACAGTTCTGGGGACCATAGTTTAAGAGAGATATAGAGGCTCTAGAGAAAGTTCAGAGAAGAGCCACCAAGCTTATTCCAGGTATAAAAGATGAAAGCTACGAGAAGAGGCTGAAGATCCTTAATCTCTTTAGTCTTAGGAAAAGGAGACTCAGGGGTGATTTGATTGAGGTCTTTAAATATGTTAAAGGGATTAACAAAGTGAATCATGCAGGATTCCTTCGACCAAGTGTTATGAGTAGAACTCGGGGTCACAAATGGGAGTTGACCAAAGGTAAATTTAGCACTGATATTCTGAAATATTTCTTCACCCAAAGAGTAATTTCAATGTGGAATAGCTTACCTGACCATATTGTTGAGGCAGAGACCTTCAAGAGCAGGCTTGACCTAAAGCTAGATACCATTGAGTCATTTAGTATCTGAAGGGATATATTCACAATCGTATAAAGAAACTGGCGAGCTTAGTTGGGCTGAAAGGCCTGTTCTTGCCATTCATGTTATGTTATGTAAATACTTCTAATCAACACGCAAGCTGTTGGATGGGATTGGGTGACCAGTGTTGGGATCACACAGAGGAAAGCCTTTCAAATGTGTGGAAATTCAAAATGGAGCCCTGGATTTCCCATGACCACTTGCTGCCTGTAAGCCCCTCCTGCCAGCAGGCCAGGCAGATAAATGGTTGACCACTGCTTTTTATCTCTCTCTTCTCTTGGCACTCCCTCCCTTGGAGAGGCTCCTGGACCCCTGGGGACTGCTCAGGCTGGGGTACTCCTCCCCCACCTCTTAGGCCCAACATAGACCAGCCATGCTACCAGGAGTAGTGCAAGCCTTGAAAGCAACAGCCTGCTATTGAGGAGCGGCCAGCCTCCCTCCTCTTCCAACAGCAAAGACAGACTTTTGCAGCACCAGAACCGCTCTTTCAGCCGGATCAGCATCGTCCACGATCGGATCCTCCAGCAACCACCAAACCTCCTTCCTCTACTAAGGACTGGTAACGACTGGGCATTCAAACCTTCTTTTAAGACTAAAACTGACTGTGTATTTGTAAAATGATAATTGCTGTGATTGTTTTTAGGATTGTGTTTTAGTAGGACAGGATGGTATTAATGTGTAGCAGACAAGGTCTTGCATGCAAATAACCTCCTGTAGACTAACAAGGCACCTTTCCTGTGCAAAACACCCGCATATCTCTTCATTTTAACGTAATACACACACACAAACAACCTTAAGCGTTTTAAGTCATTTAACTGACTTTAAAACTCTTGAAACTTTCCTTTGCTACAAAGACTTGGTCTCTGTTACAGTAGGGTTGCCTTCCTCTACTCCACATGGTCAGCAAGGCCCCTCCACTCTCACCTTCGATCATCCCTTTGTTCTCTCCCACCCACACCCACACCCACCTCCTTCATTGTGCATATCGTGTTAGTGTTTAGTGTAGTTTAGATTGTGTGTTTCATTTAAATAAATATTCTTTAAAGACATGCTGTGGTTATTAATGTTGTACAAGAATGAATGAAATTGCCAGCCTCTTCTATGTAGAACTCCCAAATCCCTCAATCTAGCCATTGATTAGGTAAGTTGGTTGTAATTATTGATTTAATTATTAAGTAATTTCCACATTAATAGCTTAGTGGATATTGAGACTGGGGTTTTATTAATTGGCCATCATTTTCCCTTCACTAAAGGAGGGTGGTGCCCGATTAATATTACAATATCATATGTTTTTGATAGTCAAATTAATAATTTAATTTGGAAAATTGCTTCAACACATGGTGTCCACCAGCTTGGTGTAACCCCAACAGCCGGCGCCCTTGTATGAAGTGACATTACACTCACGACGACGTCGCCACTGCTTGGGCATTATCACCACAAAGGTGCCACCATTCGAGGCATTTCCCCAACATTGGTGTTCTGTGCGAGACCATTACCCCAACACCAGATATCAACAAAGTAAATCTGGGACAAACACTGTTTTTGGATGGGACAATGTGGGACACGTTGCTAATGGTGAAAGGTAATCTTAAAGGTCCCTTATCATGTCACCAGGTGCGCAGCCAATTCATTGTATGCCATTTTACGTCTGTCCAAATCGACATTAAGAGGGGGAGCAATCATCCAGATTAATGAAGGAACTGATTAACTGGTTGGTTGAGATTGATCAGAGTTTCTAGCTGTAAATTCCCCATACGGTGTCACAAACAAACGGATTTTGCAATGGCTTTTTAAGGCCAATTGGCTGTGAACCTGCTGACCCTGAAATCTGAAGGACCTGGAGAGATTCTGCAGGCAGGAGTAGTCTCACATCTCCAACAATGCCTACTATAATCTCCTTTCACACTAAAAGGGAGTGCAGGCTCCCTTTGCAAATACTACCGCTGTAATTATTAAATCAAGGGGGTTCAATAATTTCGGCAAATGTCTTTGAGGAAAAAAATGAGTCATAAACAGTTTTCTTCCAATCATTGTATTTAAATTAAAGGCAATATTTTTATTAATATTCTGAAAGAGGCCAAAAGTAAAGGCACTCACTAAAAACCGCTTTCCCTCTTATTTACCAAGGACACAACATTTTCCTCCCCAAGGAGAGCTGCCCCATCCAAGAAGATAGTTCCAAAAAATCTGACACAAAGTAAGAACAGCATTTGACATTTTATTATTATTTTAATTTTCAAACTAATCAACACTGAACACAGAATTCACATCCAACACCATCTGACAATTTGAAAGGATGTCATTCGGTGCACAATTTAATCGACTCTAACATACATTGCCATCAAGGTTTCTATTCATTACTCTTGCCAGATGTTATTCTTGAGTAATTTTATATTGATTCACATGTTTAATGAAGGACATTGTGCTGAAGTGGTTAAATAAGACATCAGGAATGACCTTCTAAAAATGCTTTGCAACACCGAAGACACTGTTCATGCACCTTTTCAAAATCCTCTTCACTTCCCTAAAACAAAGAGGGGAAAAAAGGTTAAACATTGGGTCCAGATCTACAGCTTATTCCTTTTCACTTCATTCAATATGAGCATCACTGCTTCACTCTAGTTGCACATATGAGGTGACTTGCAAAGTAACTTTAAAATTTATGAGAAATGTTTACATTTGGCAAAAGCCCCAAGAGACAAGAAATTAATCTGATCAGCTCCAAAAAGAACATGAGCCATTCCTTCATGGAAGGAAGTTGAGAGGAGTTGAGAATTAGATTTGTAGCCATATATCCACTGTATACTACCTGCACTGTGCTGATAAGAAAAAGAAAAAATAATACTGCAAGATTTTAGTCAACCCAGTCTAATAACTCCTTGCTACATGGACCTACTGACCGCTTACAGGCAAAGATGACTGTAAGTGAGACTCAATACATGTGGGGCCCACTAAACGACTGTGGCATGTTGGAGATGGATACTTCATGAGAGTGCATTATCTGCAAGTATATTGCCCCTCTAGATTAAATTACAAAATTACCTATACAGTGACTGCACAGCGTTTTCCACATCAGTCGGGGCCTACTTTCTCATTGATGAATTCTAGAATTAAATCTTTAATGAAGGGAGATGACTGCAAAATATTTTTAGGGAACAAACTTGGAGGCCTATTTTCCCCAGGAAACTGGATTGGATGAATCCGCATCAAGACAAGCATCATGTCAACGTTGATGATTACAGGCTCAGTATATACCTGGGCAACAGTTTCCCAGACGAAGCAGCCCTACTCAATTAAACATATCCGGTTTTGTAGGGCTGCCTAATCGTTGGGGTGGACAAGCCAAAACACTGCTGAATGCTGTGGATTTCACCATCAACAGCTTCATGTAAAAGGCTACAATATGGCGCTCATAACCGGATGTGGGCGCCTCGCTTTTCCTCTTCCGGCTTCTCAGCATGTAAATGGCACATTTCATAAAAAGCCTTCTTTTGCACCTAATATTTTGCATCACTGATGTGGTTGGAACTATTGAAAACAAGTCAGAGATCATAAGTTAGGTTGAGGGGCAAGTTTTTCGAAAATTTCATTTACATTTGCAATGGTTAATGATCGTGAAACAGATGTGCCGCTGAGGCAAGCAGGTAGTAGGTACATGACTAAGTTAATAGCTTGCTTTGATGACAATTAATTTAAAGGAACATTATAACCGTAGCTAAAGCAAAGTTCTACATATTTTGTTTTGGTTGCATTTACAGCAAGTTGTTTGTTTGCTGTGTCAAGTGATACTGTGAAACTTTCATTGCTAGTTGTTCGTCAGCATGTAGGCTACCTTCCTATTTTCGTAAATGGCACTTATTTCCTTGGTTGGTATAATTTCAGGTCCAGCGGGACCTACGACCTGAAATCTTACTGACAAGCGAAATTATGGCAATTTACGAAATTAGGAAGGTACATGATAAACCGGCATTAGCTATCACCAGGTAGCTACGCCTGTCTGACTAGATGCATGCAAGAGAGTATGCAGGTTTGGCTAACTAACCATAACTTCAGACAACGAGCGTAGCAAGCTGTAAGTTTGAAGTACACAAATTTTGTGTTGGCCTGGTCACACAGCGTACATTTTCCCCGTTTCATCTTCAATCGTGAAACCTTGCTTCACTTATTGCCAATAAAACGTACATTTTCTGTGAAATGTGTCTATGTCTCTGTATGCCATCGTATACGTGCTTAGTCTAAACATTGTTGCTGGAGAAAGCGAATATACTGTGCTCTTCTTTGTTTTTTCTTTTTGTGGGATTGGGCGTCGAATCCGAGAAGACTTCAAGTATCATATTGTCGCTAGGCACATTGGAGAGGAAGTGTTATCCTTTTAAGTTTGTTAGAAACATGCCAGGAACTGCTAGCAAAATGATGACTCCGTTTGAGATATGACTGCTGTCCCACATAAATTCTTACTTTACAACAAAGATTCTATTGCCCAAGCTTTATGACAATGCACCGATGCCATAATTTGTTAATAATGCCCCGATTCCTGCTTCTCACTCAAGTCATTTCCTGAATTGACAAATTTTTATTCAAACTGTCGTTACAGCCTTGTACCCATTGACTGTATAAAACATGGACAAAGCCTCCGTGACGTCACCCATAAGTTTCTGAATTTGAAGCAAATTTGGCTGTCATCATGGCTCTTACTTGACTACGCCTACCTCCCGGATAATCCAAAAATGGGCATAAAGGCGGGCCGTTGCTGGAGCTGACGCAAGCCTAGTGGGCGGGCTGAATGGAGCTTGATTGCTGAAACACGCCCTCTAAGCTCGCAGCTACCAAGCTAGTTTTGGCTGCCATACTCGAATAAAAACCCAACTCAGCACGAAGCGACATGGTTCGCGAAGGCCGAGATGCAGGGTCATATCTGTCCCAGTAAAGCAATGGATCCTACCCGTTAGCATGCGGTGGCGGGTCGAATGCTGTTTATATTTGTGAAGCTGCTGCAGGACGAACATTGTTGTTCGTATCCGCGAGGCAGTAGTGCGATGAACGCAGTACACGGCTGGGAAGTCGCAGCAGTTGGATCATTGAGCATCGGTATGCCCCAGAGTGCGAGCGGGAGCTGGTCTTAGCTGTTGTTCGCACCTTTGCCAGGTCCCATTAACGGTAGTATGGCCAGCCAAATGATAACATTGCATTACGTAACCTTGCTGACAAACCTGACGGACCTTTATTTTCCTACCACACTCTCACACATTCTGATCACAAGTATTATCACCCTACATTTTGACTTTGGTGAATGCTGAATTAATTTGTTACTGTAGCAATTATACGTGGGCTCATCAATACTAAGACAGTTGGGCGTCTGGCTCCTAGGCTCCATGGTTACTTCATTAGCTGCCCAGTTTATCTCTGTCCTTTACATAAGCTAAGGATACCACTGCGACGCGCAACATTTTTTTTTTTTAATCGCGTCGTAAAACTGATGTTGCTCTGGGGAAAAAGCCTTTACTCCTAGCGATAGCTAATATTGCCGAACGTGGCTGGGTAGTAGCACTTTTTCATTGCCGCCTGGCTTGTTACGTTACATTGTTAGTTACGTTAATGTGGTTAACTAGTTTGTAGATGATGAACTTCATGAAGAATCACTCTTAGCGACAGCTAGCTAGCTTGCTAACCTTTCTATTTACAATGATATTGTTCAATAATCGCACAAAAAATTGAATGAACCCATTGGCGGCAAATGCAGTTCCATAAGACACTGCTGTGTTAGTCTAATTACTGATTGTATAACCAGGGCAATCTCCGGTCAAGCCTTCCAAATACTCTGTGGAATCAGCTATGGAGCCCCGTCATTTGGAAGTGTGCTATGGTAGTTCTAATGTTGTAGCTGACCAGCCAGTTACGTTGGTAACCTGTTAAGGAAGCCGTGACTGTTTTCCAACCCCTGACTGACAGCTTTTTTTCTAAAATATGTTAACCCTAAATTCAAACACTTTTCTGTTGCGCTATTATTTTGCTGCATGCCTGTCTAATAACTGTGGCAGGAGAACACTCACGCTGGCACAGCTGGACATCTTGGGCAAAAACTAACCGGGGGGGGTTACTGCATTCATTCTCTGGCTAGTTGGCTAGAGAACGAACTAACATTACTTCGTGTTGACATATAATTTTAGATGAAATTATATTAGAATTTCATCATCTTAAATAGACCACAAACTCCTAACCACACAGCAAGACATTATCGTCCTGATATTTCGGTAAAAATCTCCAGTCAGAAACGTGGCCAATGTATCAAAATCACTCCCCCCACTTTTTTCACGAATTTTCACGAAGGGGAAAATTAGCTATAGATACCAAAACTAATTTGAACCAGGCTGTAAACATGTTTAATTTTGCTGTGAAATTGAGCTTTTTAACATGGGGGTCAATGGGGATTGACTCGCTTCTGCAGTGAGCCTCAAGTGGCCATTCGAAGAACTGCAGCTTTTGGCACTTTCATATTCGCTTCACTTTTCAGCCCCGCAGGTTGCCTCTTGCTCGTACTATGATCGTCTATCTCCTAAGGTTTTGAGAAAAAAGGGGGAAAACACATTTTTTTGGCTGCAGGAAAGAACAGGCAGCCGATATCGGAATTTGGCAAAAATAAAAAAATAAAAAATAACCAGGGCAATTATGCTGAGTGGCTAATGAAATAATGCTCAGAACAGACGCAGTACTTGGTCATATGCACAACTATGCGTTATTTCCCCAGTGAAGATAAAAGTCGAGCTTTCAGTCCAAATTTTTGGTAAATGCTCAGAAGAGCCGTCACTATTGATGCATAAAGCTTGGGCGTTGAATGAATACAACGTTTTTATAGTTGTCAAGCTGACTAATTATGGTTTAAGATCATTTCTGATTAAAGAAATGGAGCAAGGTAAATTTGCTTGATTGCGGAGAGTCAGAAATCATAATCATACGTAATTATGGCGAATGACACGCAAAGTTACTGGTTTGCCTCGATTACATAGTCCAACATTGCCCTGTCTCAACATAAAGCGAACCATTATTTCGGAACGAAATTTGTTCCAACAGAAATTGAATTGAATTTTGGTTTCTTGCATCACTTGTCCACATACCAACCGTCTAAGAAACAATTATCACCACATTAGTGAAGTGAAAGAATGCATTTAGACAAATGTTCCAGCTCCATGCAGAGCAGTCCTGTACTCTAATAATAGGGACAGATGCTAACCGGAAATGAAAGGGGCCCACATCCGTTTTACAGACCCATAAATGAGAGATAGGCCCATCAACTGAAGCATAGGGCCATTGTGTGACCATAAATTTTAAGGGATTAAAATCATTAAGCCTTTTTGATTTGTACAACCCCAATTCCAAAATTGTTGGGACGAAATGTAAATTGTGAATAAAATCAAAATGCAATGACTTTCAGATCACATGAGCCAATATGTTATTTACAACAGAACATAGATAACATTTCAAATGTTGAAACTGAGACATTTTACATTTTCATCCACAAAATGAGTTTATTTCAAATTTTCTGGCTGCAACAGGTCTCAAAAAAGTTGGGACACAAGCACAAAAGGGCTGAAAAAGCAAATAATATGTAAGAGAATCTGCTGAAAGAACATAGTAAGTAAGTAAACTGGCATCAGGTGTGTAACATCATTGGCTATAAAAGGGATGTCTTAGAGAGGCTGAGTCTCTCAGAAGAAAGGATGGCCAGAGGCTCTCCAGCCTGTGAAGGCTTGAGTAAAACAATTGTGGAATTCTTTAAAACAATGTTCCTCAAATTCAAATTGCAAAGGCTTTGAAGGTCTCATCAACAGTGCATAACATCATCAAAAGATTCAGAGAAACTGGAAAAGATATCTGTGCGTAAGGAAAGGCCAAAGACCTTAACTGGATACCCGTGATCCTCGGGCCCTCTGACGCCACTGCATCACTCCCCGGCATGATTCTGTCATTGAAATTACTAAATGGGCCCAGGAATACTTCAAGAAACCACTGTCTGTAAACACAGTCTGCTGTGCCATCCACAGATGCCACCTAAAACTCTTTCGTGCAAAAAAGGAAGCCATTGTTGAGCATGATCCAGAAGCGCCACCATGTTCTGTGGGCCAAGTCTCATGCAAAATGGACTGTAGCAAAGTTTCAGTGTGTCCTGTGGTCAGACGAGTCCAAATTTGACATTCTTGTTGGAAATCATGGGCGTCGTGTCCTCCGGGCTGAGGAGGAGAAAGACCACTCCTCCAGTTATCAGCAGTCATTTCAAAACCCAGCATCTCTGATGGTATGGGGATGCATTAGTGCAAATGATGTGGGACATTTGCATGTTTTAAAGAGGGCTATGAATGCTGGAGAGTGTACAAAGGTTTTAGAGCAACATATCGAGGCCTGACAGCAATAAACACTTATGTCCAGATGTTATATATTGGACATAACTGTTTATTGCAGTCAGCCCTCGATATGCTCCCCTCCAGGCGACATCTATTCCAGGGAAAGACTTGTGTATTTCAGCAGGACAATGCTAAACTACATACTGCAGCTATTACAACAGCATGCCTTCATAGTAGAAGAGTCTGTGTGCTGAGCTGGCTTGCCTGCAGTCCTGATCTTTCACCGATTGAGAACATTTGGTGCATAATTAAATGAAAAGTCCGTCAAAGGAGACCCAAAACTCTCCAGCAGCTGGAAGCCTGTATTGAACAAGAGTGGGATCAAATTCCAATGGTTTAAAGGGTTTCTGAACCAAATTTCCTTTCCTGCATAACATACATAAAATCCAATATATGTATAGTAAAAATATAAACTGTCTGTGTTTTAGAAACATGTTTTTCAAAATAATTTTTTTCTCGGGCCAAATGTACACGAAAGTGCGCTCTGTAGCGTTTATGCAAGAACCTGCCCAGTCCAGGGTCACGTGACCCGAGTGACGTCAGAGACGTCTGAATCACAGGTCTGAATCGATGACCCGGGGCAGCCATATAAAGCTATGTTTCCATTAATACGACTGAAGTCCGGATGCGACAGGCTGCGGGGCAGACACGGGACATCCCATGCGGCCCATGGTGCATCCTCAGCGTTTCCACGTAAACGGCTAAACTACGCTATTATTGTGAAATTAATTGGAAAATTACGCATGCGGCTCCGCTCCAAGAGCCGGGTGAAAATCGCTTTGATGGAAACACAGGGCTCTCAAGTTTTGAATGCAGGCTCGCGTGAGATTTTCTCTGGGGCAGGAGCAGCTAGAACCGGGAATTGGGGTGGCACAGACACGTCCCTTTATGAGAATTTGGATAGTCCTGGCTAGTTCTCAATTATTTTTCTTCATTGACGCGTTTTCCAATTATCGTAACAGGCAACTGAAGACACGGTTTCTCATGCGATCTAACAGCGATGAAGTCATGGGATAAATACCGTAAAACTGAGAATTGGGGTGGACGTAACATCTGTTTTAAAGAATTATTACTCCGGACCTGTTCGCAGTCCCCCCGATTAGGTAAGACGACAATCATTCATCTGGAAACTTTTGCTTAATTTAAATTGGGGTGGCACAGACACGTCCCTTTATGAGAATTTGGATAGTCCTGGCTAGTTCTCAATTATTTTTCTTTATTGACGCGTTTTCCAATTATCGTAACAGGCAACTGAAGACACGGTTTCTCATGCGATCTAACAGCGATGAAGTCATGGGGTAAATACCGTAAAACTGAGAATTGGGGTGGACGTAACATCTGTTTAAAAGAATTATTACTCCGGACCTGTTCGCAGTCCCCCCGATTAGGTAAGACGACAATCATTCATCTGGAAACTTTTGCTTAATTTAAATCAACGTTATTCAAAATTACTCTCGGTATTGAGTGGGAAAAAGTGGCACTTGGCAGTGAAATAGGCTATAAAAAGCATGCGGCTCTTTTGGACTTCGATTTAAATTATGCAAACGCGTCCAGATGAATTATTGTCGTCTTACCTAATCGGGGAGAACAAGCAGCACCTGTTAAGTGTGGAGCGCTCTCGGAGTGAACATTTTGTTAATCATGAAAATGACTGCGAACAGGTCAGGACTAATAATTCTTTAAAACAGATGTTACGTCCACCCCAATTCTCAGTTTTACAGAATTTACCCCATGACTTCATCGCTGTTAGACCGCATGAGAAACCGTGTCTTCAGTTGCCTATTACAATAATTGGAAAACGCGTCAATAAAGAAAAATAATTGTGAACTAGCCAGGACTATCCTAATTGTCATAAAGGGATGTGTCTGTGCCACCCCAATTCCCAGTTCTACCTTCGCCCCTGCTCTGGGGGGGTTGATAATCCCGTTCTCAACGGTGCAATTTAAGTGCATGTACTTCGTTACAGCACTTCTGTTTTTTTTTGAGGATTTGTACATTACTTTTCTTTTTTTAAACAGGGACTTTTACTCTACTACATTTAAAAGATAAAAAGTGTACTTTCACTTCGTTACGTTGACACTGGCAGCTTACTTACTTGTTTCAAATTAAAATATTAATTGAATTCATCATTTACGGATTCTCCGGATTTTGCGCGTTCGCGAAGAACAAAGGTCTATTTTTGTGCAGATGTGCTCAAGTGGACGTGGAGCTGCAAATTTATGTGCGCAGTTACAATATTCTATCACTAGATGGCAGACCAGGATCGGTCGCGGAAGTTTTGTGCGCGTTGTAGGCTATTTGCAGAATGAATGCTGACCGCGTTAATCGCCGCATCTTGTTGTCAGAAGAGGTAGCTCAAGTTGGCGAGCAATTAAACGTTGCCATATACAACTATCTATCTTATATCTCGGGTTGCGTGCATATTTCCTTTTACTTTGCAACAACAAGCATTTTACAACATGGCTAACAGCTGTGCTTTGCGTCACGAATATGAGTTAGCTGCCCTGCTACGCATTCGCGAATGCTATTTGACATGAGCTTATAAGTTTGATTTCAACTTGCGAGCGTTTCCCCCCGGAGTAGTTTATAGATTTTGAACAAGAAAATGTTTAGCCATACCTGTACTTTTTTATTTTAGTGGGACTCCCCAGTATAATAAAAGCTAAATTAAAAAATTATTTTGTGTATTTGTATCGTTTTGTCTGTCACAAACAAGAGATGCTGCGGTACCACTTGTGACCTCGGATCGAAGCAGGGTTTGTTTTCAGCCAAAATACACTACATGGAGGGCGCGAGTGAAGAACGTGATTTGGCGCTTTTATTTCACCTAGCAACAAGAAATACTATTTTCTGATTGGCTGACTGCTCTGCTTGAATCAGCAACCTGTCTCTTTACCGTAGTGTATTGAGTTCACCGAGTGTTGCGGAATTCCATGCTGAAACTAGGTTCTCGACTTGAGCTCTCTCGTTGTCTCTTGGCTACATGTAGGTCAAGTTGAATTTTTTATTTCGGTGACCATCTCTCTCTCTCAGGACATTTGACGTGTGTCTGTGGGGAAAATCTCTCTCTCTCTCTGATTTATATGACCTGCGCCTGTGGACAAAATTACCTTGCAGAACTTACTGCTCTCTCATCCCTCTAAAATTTATTACCAAGATAGCCATCGTAGTCACCCATATTTTCTGCACACGCCGACGATCAGACACGCTATAACACCACCTCGACTATAGACCATGATAGTAGCTAGGCAAGATGAAGACCTATATGACGTCATCAGGTGACGTCACGGGCGCCTAATTAACTCTGTGGCTGTGCAGACACAGACATTGTTTTGTTTATTTTTAGAAAAGATAAACTGCCTATATAAATTTTTATTGATTTTAATGAGGTTATATATACAAAATATACCTTTTAAAAACATTCAGTTTATTGTTCACAAACCCTTTAACTCAAGAAACTTGTCTCCTCAATGCCCAGACGCCTCCACTGTGTTAAAAGGAAGAGGGGATGCTACACCATGGTAAACAAGCCCCTGTCCCAACTTTTTTGAGACCTGCAGCATCCATCAAATTTGAAATGAGCTCATTTTGTGGATAAAATAGTGAAATTTCTCAGTTTCAACATTTGGTATGTTATCTCTGTTCTATTGTGAATAAAATACTGGCTAGTGTGATTTGAAAGTCATTGCATTTTGATTTTATTCACAATTTACACTTTGTCCCAACTATTTTGAAATAAAGGTAACTGATATGTTGGTTACGTGGTTGATGAAGCTCATAGCGAAAACAAATGCATGACGATTACCATTAATGTAATGTGTGAAAACTCCATATCGAAAAATGACTGTGATGGCATGGCACATTTGTCTGGTAAAGTGGTAAAGAATCAACCGAATGCAAAAAGGGGCATACAGATATTTTAAATATACTCTTCCAAAAAAGAAACTATACATTGTTTTTAGAATCAATTTATTATACATGAAATGTTTTGACAAATGTGGAAAACATATTGAAAAGAAAGTGTAATCAATAATTACAATAGTTTCTTTTTCGGAAGAGTATAGTTTTGTGCTGCGCCGCTATGATGACCAGCTACACTGAGGCAGTACTATCCTCCAATGGAAAACGATCCCCCAGAAAAGTACCCGGCACCAAGGCGGGTGGAGTACAGTAGAGTAGAGCCTGTACCACGTAGTGGAAATGAGGCATGAAGGCTAAATTTGGCAAGGTCTTGGGCAAGGAGAAAACTACGCTTTCGGGGAACCTAAATTCACTTGCGTTTGGCCGACGGGCTACCGTTCATTTTAGAATTTTGCAAACCCTGTGGCCATCTTTACTTCTGAGAGAGACAGCCTCTCTAAGACATCCCTTTTACAGCCAATCATGTTACATATCTGATGCCAGTTAACTTAACCCCTTAAAACTCTGGGAAAATTTGCCTAAAATACCTATCAAAAGCGTACCCAAAGTAAATTGAATGCTGTTCTTGAACTGTTATATGGTTGGTTATGGTCTCGTTTGAAAGGAAACACTCAAGTTTTTCCCCCAGCTGAAAGAAACACTAAGTGCTACTGTCATTGGGGAATTCAAGCTGGAACACACTGAAGTAGAAGGTTTTTACTCTTGCCAAAATTTTTTTTTGCAAACAGATGCCTGTAGATGAGAGCAGCTGGGACTTATTAGCTGAAAAACACAATGGGACCACAGCATGAAGCCTTACTTGGTTCCAGTTCAAGTTTGATAATAATCCTACAGAAAATGTGCATTTTACACGTTTTCTAAGGCTATGTCTAGGCATTTCCAAAAATTGCCATTTGTAGACCCCAAAAGGACCCTTGGATAACCATGGTCACATACCTAGGATAAAAGGGCATAACTCTTGAAAGCTTCAACGTACAGTCATAATGTTGGGCTCTAATGAAAGGTGACACTTAGTGAATCTGGATATGGGATTGGATTCCTCTATCAATATTGCTGAAAAACAGTTACTGAAGCATAAACTCAAATTTGTGCACATAAGAGTCAAAACGAGTGCCGTTATGTAAAAAAAATGCTTTTTTTATATGAAATGTAAACAAACAAATAATCTTTACGCAGCAAACTCACAGCAAACTATTTACAACATATGATAAATAAAAATAATTAAAAGTTACGAAAGCATAAACTCAAATTTGTGCATATAAAAGTCAAAACTGTTAGAGTGCTGTTATGTAAAAAATGTTTTTTATATGAAATGTAAACAAACAAATAACCTTTCCATAGCAAACTATTTACAATATATGATAAATAAAATATTTTAAAAATTAAAAGGTTACTGAGGCATGAACTCAAATTTGTGCATATAAACCCCAAGGGGAGGAGATTCTGACTTTGTGCTTTCACATATATCCAAAGCAAAGGAGAGATTCCTCTGTCTTTGTTCTTGCCTGTAACGAAGACCCTATGACCCTATGGCACATAGTAAAATGGATCCTATTTACTTACTTTATCTCACTCTGATTTCTTACAGGGATGTAAATTAAAATTCCCACAACAACCAACGCCGGCGAAAAAATAACTTCCTTCCACCTTCGGTGACGGAGGTAATAATGCGTAATTTGGTAATAATATAATCATCATAATATCAGCATAATATTATAATATCCTTTTTCCGTCATCCTTTACACAGGATTACAGAATAACAGACAAACAGAATGACCAACTCCGGTGAAAACATGACGTTCTTCCACCTTCCGTGACAGATGCAAATAAAACGTAATGTAATGTTATAATAATAATAATAAAATAAAAATAATAATAATAATAATAATAATAATAATAATAATAATAAATATAAACGTAATATTATTATATAATGAAATATAAGTTATAATATGATGCTGACTTGTCAACAGTAATGTCATCTCCCCCGAGAAACATTTCCTCTGCTACGGAGCAATCACGGTTTTGGTCAGATATTTCTTCCCCTGAGCTATCACTTGCACGCCGAGTGCACAGCTCTGGAGCTTCTGAACTGAAAATGATTTTTTTCGCAACCTTTTCGCAATTTTTTCTTTCATACTCCATAAACAACCATCGAACATTCGCTGGAAATCTCTCTCTGCCTCGCTCTGTTTTGCGGAACGCGCAGCACGCATTAAGCGATATTCTGTCCTTTCACTTATGCAAGCGATAGGCAGCGTCAGCTTTGTAGACACCTCAACAAGATATATATCGGCGTTTCCAGAATTTCGTTGGCTTTACAATGCAACAATCGTCGTCTCAATTGGTTGCTGGTTGCTCGGGCTACATGCAAAAAAAAAGGAGGCATGAGCTTCGTTTCAACACAGGCACTCACTGGCTATAGCAGGCTGTAGACAGGGCAGGGAAGCTCGTAACTGGTCGAGTGAGATGTCAATCGAAAGGTTAGCGTGCAGACTCCATTTTGACGCTAATGGCTTTGTACTGTTTATATTTGCACCGGAGCAAGGACTACTAATGCAGCAAACTTTGTGGATTTCCACCGACTCATTTGAAACGATGCAGCAGCTGTTCATGGATATTTACCGGTATAATTGTGTGTTTTGGACTAAAAACTTTACTGGGTTGAATTTACTGGAACTTTGTGGATGTAACAAGACCATGTTTGAGGGGATATGTTGGACTGGAGGTGTACTAGGAGGCTTCATTGGTGAGTTACATCAGTTTTGTAACCGTTCGTTTGTTTGTTTGTGGTCTGACATAGGTGTTGATTAAAGCTGCTGTGATGATTATGCTTTGAAATGGTTGGCATCATTCGAATCTCAAGAATCTTAGCTTTCCGACGATATATGGCACGAGTATCCCAGTTGCATACAAGCTGTGTAAATGACGTAGTATGTTTTTAACTTCCCTGACGGCCCAAATACAGGCCGTCGGAGTGGCAACAGGTAAATTACTTGCTAAATGTTCTTTCAGCAGATTCTCTTATATATTATTTGCTTTTTCAGCCCTTTTTTGCTTGTGTCCCAACTTTTTTGAGACCTGTTGCAGCCAGAAAATTTTAAAATAAGCTCATTTTGTGGATAAAAATGAAAAATGTCTCAGTTTCAACATTTGAAATGTTATACATGTTCTATTGTAAATAACATATTGGCTCATGTGATCAGACAGTCATTGCATTTTGATTTTATTCACAATTTACACTTCGTCCAACTATTTTGAAATAGGGGTTGTAAATGCAGAAATCCAAAACTTTCGCTGACTTTGCAGCATTTATTTTCGCCATCCTTCTAATTGTCACTGAGCTGTGCAATGTGCCTTCAACGCCCTTTAGCTGCAAATACATTCAGAATATGGAAGAGTTTCTCTGGGTTTATTACCTGGCCCCTCCCCCTGTGTGTGTGTGTGTGTGTGTGTTTCTGTTAGTCTGTGTCTGTCAGCCCGTGGCTGGGGCCAGGTCTGCTATCTCTGATTGCCTTGTTGATTTATGAGCCACGCAAACTAATTTATGTAAATCTGTGCTGCTACACAAGCACAGAAACTATAAAAACATTAATATTTTAAGTCTTCATTTATGCGCAGAAGAACACGCCTCAATCTTGTGGTGCAATGCATAACAATGCCATCGAAAATAAATAAAATCGTGGTCGGTTTATACCAATTAGTCTGAGCAACTGTGGCTAATCGGGAGATGTAAACTGCGAGAAGTTTCGGTTATTTAGCATTTAAAAGGTGAGGTTTCTGAAGATCAAATTCAAAATTCAGAAGATTCCCCAAGTAAAAATGTCTGCCCCCTGATATTGAAGCCAATTTGAGGACCGGCTGGTTTTAAAGTGCGTTGCACTGGATCATTATCAAAAAAAATATGAGTTTTAGACACTTCACAAATTTTTCTTTTCACTGAAATACACTTTGCCTAAGTGCGGTCTACTCCTTTAATCAATGGCATATTTTTTCATGATAAATAAAACAAATATTTAATTGCTCAAAGTTGAGGAAAAATGTATAGAAAACACCCAGTAATTGGCATTTCTAAAAGAAATACCAGCACAAATATGAATAGGCAAGTTAGTCTGCAGTTAAGAGAGTCCTCAGCCTCCCAGGAAATGTCTATGCCAGGGTGCTGGAAAGGAGGCTACGCCTGATTGTCAAAGCTCTGTTTCAGGAAGAGTAATGCGGGTTCCATTCCCGCCGTGGAACAGTGGACCAACTCTATACCCTCGCACGGATACTGGAGGAGTCATGGAAGTTTGCAGTTCAGTCTTCATGCGTTTTGTGTACTTGGAGAAGGCTTATAACCGTGTCCCATGAGATATTCTGTGGGGGGTGCTGCGGGAGTATGGGGCTCCAGGGCCATTAATTAGAGCCATTCAATCCCTGTACAACCAAAGCCGGAGTTGTGTCCACATTCTCGGCACTAAGTCGGACTCATTTCCAGTTGGTGTTGGACTCTGCCAAGGGTGTGCCTTGTCACCTATTCTGTTCATAATTTTCATGGACAGGATATCATGGTGCAGCCGAGGTTTAGAGGGTGTCCAGTTTGGTGGCCTCAGGATTTCATCTCTGCTGTTTGCAGATGATGTAGTCCAGTTGGCTTCATCTCGCTGCGACCTCCAATGCACACTGGAGCGCCTCGCAGCTGAGGGTGAAGTGGTGGGTATGAGGATCAGCACCTCCAAATCTGAGGCCATGGTTCTCTCCCAGAAATTGGTGGATTGTCCCCTTCAGGTGGGGGGTCAGTTGTTACCCCAAGTGGAGGAGTTCAAGTATCTTGGGGTCTTACTTGTTCACGAGTGAGGGTAGGACGGTGCGCGAGATTGACAGATGGGCCGCTGCAGCGTCTGCAGTGAAGCGGGCGTTGTACCGGTCCGTGGTGGTGAAGGAGGAGCTGAGCATAAAAGTGAAGCTCTTGATTTACTGGTCGATCTACGTTCCAACCCTCACCTATGGTCATGAGCTTTGGGTAGTGACCGAAAGAATAAGATCGCAAATTCAAGCGACCGAAATGAGCTTTCTCCGTAGGGTGGCTGAGCTGACCCTTAGAGATAGGGTGAGGAGCTTGGACAACCGGAAGCAGTTCAGAGTAGAACCGCTGCTCCCCCGCGTCGGGAGTAGTCAGTTAAGGTGGTTCGGGCATCTAGTACGGATGCCTCCTGCACGCCTCCCTTTAGAGGTTTTCCAGGCATGTCCAACTGGGAGGAGGCCCCGAGGCAGATCCAGGACACGCTGGAGGGATTATATCTCCTGGCTGGCCTGGGAAGGGCTTGGGGTCCCCCAGGTAGAGTTGGAGGAAGTGGCTGGGGAGGGGGGGGGCCTGGGCTTCTCTACTCAGTCTGTTACCCACGCGACTGGGCCCCGGCTAAGCGGAAGAACATGGATGGATGGATGGATGGAGATAAGAGAGTGCTTGCAGACCATAACAAGGTTTTGGACTTGGCTAATTCAAGAGGAGGCATGGCATCAATGAGAGAGCTGGAAATTGAATCAATGGAGAGGATTATAAAAGTGCTCCACAAATGAATTTCAACACGGAAAATGTCAAATGATGTTGCTTGTTACTAGTTGGCTGTGTTTTAACTCTGATGCAAGTATAAATGAAATGGGAAGGTTACCAAAAGAAAACAGACAAGTATGCCACAGAAAAGGTCAAATCTGCTGAACAGGATTTACAAACAGAAAAGCAAAACACAAACACTAACATCTAGCAGCAGAAATCAAGGTTACAGAGGTCTAAAGAGAAGCAATCATATGACGATATGGGGTTACATGTTGGGAAAAGGACCAGGGGAGATGGTAGTCATTACCTCAACATTCAATGCAAGGGTGGACATTGAAATTTTGGACCATTTTCTGATTCACTAAATTGAAAATAGGATGACAATGCATTTCACCACAGGGCAATGAGTGTAAAAGGTTTTCTTCAGGAAAGGCATATTAACTCACTGACATGGCCAGCATAGAGATCTCAACTGAAAATTGAAGGTGGAAATGTAACAAAAATGGTTCAAGACAAGGCCCCAACCTGCAAAGCTGATCTTTCAACCACTATTCAAGAAAGATGGAAACAAGCTTAATGAAGAATATTGTTTTTCATTAGCGAAGTCCATGCCACAAAGAATTCAGGCCATCATCAAAGCCCGTGGTGGAGCAACAAAGTAAGAATTCAGATTTTTTTTTTTGATGATTCTGTCATTTTTTCCCCCTTTACTTGATTATGAAAAAATATGCCATTCAAAAACATAACTTAATCTAATTTGTTTTATGATACCTGAATGTTAAGCTAATGAAGTATTTTGTGCAATATCTGCAATTTGTGTATTTGCTATGAAGGAACAAAGCTGGATAAACATCTTCTAAGAGCAAGAATTCCATAACTTTTGCAAGGGGTTGCATTTAATCACCAAACAGTTAAAAAAAGCTACTTACGTAATAGGGATCCTGGATGATCAGCTCATTTTGAGGGTCGTACTTTCCAAGAAGTTCAATTCTGGCTTTGCAGTCTGTAATGGAGTTTGCTTTCCTTTTGAGATCCCTGTTTCAAAATGAAGCATAAATGCCTTTTTAAAACTGTTTCAATGTTAGGTCGGTGAAGAACATGTACAGGAGGTTTCAATTTTCACATGCATTTAGATAGTGACACAGTCAATTTAGAGACAAAGTGGCCTCAAAAAGTTACAGTAATGTATTTCACAACACTGAATTCAGTATCTAACAGATCATCAAAAATAATTTGGAGCTTCAATGAGGTCAACTCTTGACCTTGCAAACAGTAAAACTGATTCTGGGGACAAAATAGGTTGACTCAAAACCTGAATACCTGACCAAGAAACCTTCTGCAGATTTGACAGTAAATAGTGCCACTACTGAACTGTGCATATGGACATATTGCACATATGGGTCATTCCGCATAAACTCAACCAAAGTACAAGAATTTTCCAGGATCACCGACTCAGATTTGGCTCAAATTTACTTGGGGAATACCACTACAGCACCCTCCAACCCTCCATAATTATTGGCACCCCTGTCAAGATGTCTTAAAAGCCTTAAAATAAACTCAATTTTTATTGCAGAAGCATACTCACACTGACAATTGCAGAAAATTTTAACCTTCAACTCAAGTGAATTTTAGGGGGGGGGGGGAATCCCTGACTAAGAAATAATTATTTTTCATAAAATCACCTGTTCCACAATTATTGGCACCCCAAACCATTCCTAGGAAATAAATGTAATTGAAGTATTTCTGTCATTTCTTCGGTAGTTTACAAAGTTGATCAGAGTATCTAATAATATTTAATTAGTAATTCATCACTTCCTGTTTCCCTGGGTATAAATATGACGTGACATAGAGGCCATTTCTCTTATCCACTCTTCAACATGGGAAAGACAAAGGAACACACCATTCAAGTAAAGCAGATGTGTGTTGAACTTCACAAGTCAGGCAATGGCTACAAGAAAATAGCCACTTGCCTGCACCTGCCCATATCTACTGTCAGAGGAATCATTAAGAAGTTTAAAACAACTGGAACAGTGGTAAACAAGCCAGGACAAGGTTATTTTGCCACCACGCACAGTGAGGAGGATGGCAAGAGAAATAAAAAATTCTCCAAAGCTCACTGTTAAAGAATTACAACAAATGGTAGCATCTTGGGGTTACAAAGTCTCTAAAACAACCATCAGGTGCTATCTACATGTCAAGAAGCTGTTTGGGAGGCATGCACGGAAAAAAACCTTTTCTCACTCACAATCAAAAACGCAAATGTCTGGACTTCGCTAAGCGGTACTGGAAACTTCAACTGGGACCGTGCGCTTTGGTCAAATGAGACCAAGATAGAGCTTTTTGACAACAAGTAGATCAGAAGGATCTAATAGCTGCGGCCTCGCCTAGCATCCGTCACGTGGCCTAGTGTCCATGACTGGTGGTTTCTTGTACATGTGCGATCTTGAAATTGGCAAATGACCTAGAAAATCAATAGGGGACCCTTCCTCTGTACCAAGAAGCTTGCTCTAAGATGTAATAGCCATCCATCAAGTTAAAGTGGAGTTACGGTGCGAAAACTGTGAAATCCGGGCAAAAATCGACACTTTTTTGACCGGTGTGACCTTGGGATTCGACAGATGACCATTAAAATCAATAGGGAACTCCTCTATACCAAGAAGCTTGTTGTAAGATTTCATAGCCATTCATTGAATGAAACTTGAGTGACGGTGCAAAAACCTTAATATCGGGCATAGTTGACACTTTTTTTGCCTTTGTGACCTTGGGATTTGACGGATGACCTTGAAAAACAATCGGGAACACCTCCTCTATGCCAAGAAGCCATTTCCAAAATTTCATAGCGATCGATGAATTCTAACTGGAGTTACAGCGCCAAAACCCGCAAACAAGGGCGTGACCTCTGTGAACTTGACCTTTTACCTCGACCTTGCGCATGGACATCACTTTGGTGAAGGTCAATAACTCCTGAAAATTTCATGATGATGAAACGATGACAGGAACATGGTCAAAAAGGTGGCACAGACGGACAGACAAACAGAAGCGTTCATAGAGTTGCTTGGTCGC
Organism: Gymnothorax reevesii; assembly: GCA_029721435.1. NCBI lineage: Eukaryota > Metazoa > Chordata > Actinopteri > Anguilliformes > Muraenidae > Gymnothorax > Gymnothorax reevesii. The sequence goes on from CM056576.1 coordinate 61,824,196, forward strand.
AGCTAAAAAACACTCTACGTGGGTCTGGCGGAACACAAAAGATGAGTATGCAGAAAAGCACCTCATGCCCACTGTGAAGTATGAGGGAGGATTGGTGATGCTGTGGGCCTGTTTCTCTTCCAGAGGCCCTGGGAGCCTTGTTAGAGTGCATGGCATCATGAAGGCTTTGAAATACCAGGATATTTTAAATCAAAATCTGGTGGCCTCTGCCCATAACTGAAGATGGGTCGTCACTGGGTCTTTCAGCAAGATAATGACCCTAAACATGTGGCCAAATATACACAGAAATGGTTCACCAGACTCAGAATCAAGCTCCTCCCATGGCCATCTCAGTCCCCAGACCTCAACCCCATTGAAAACCTGTGGAGTGAGCTGAAGAGGAGAGTGCAGAGGAGAGGACCCAGGTCGCTGGATGATTTAGAGAGATTAAGCAAAGAGGAATGGTCAAAGATCCCTCTTTCTGTACTCTCCCATCTTTTGAAACATTATAGGAGATTAGGTGCTGCTTTGTTGGCAAAAGGGGGTTGTACAAAGTATTAACATCAGGGGTGCTAATAATTGTGGCACACATGATTTGATATAAAAGAATTATTTCTTAATGTGGGATTTTTTTTCCCACTGGAAAAAAAACAAGCACTAATGCTGCGGGTATGTCTCGCCCCGGCCGCCCCCGAAAACCTTAACCAAAAACTTTAACCTGGGTTAAAGTTTTTGTGGACGGACGCCGACGCCGCAGACGGAAAAAGCGGCACCTACGTCTCGCAAATCCCTTCGGGGCGAGACAAAAAGGGGGCTGAAAATTTGAGTCCAGGCTTTCAGAATCTCTTGTCAAAATTAATTATCTCTTCTCATTTTCAAGATATTGGCCTCTCAAATATGAAACTTTATGGGTGGAAATCAAAAATTCAGTTTTCAAGGGCCCCCCAAAGGCCAGTATCCCTAACAGAGGCTAAATCGTGACTGCACTCAAGGCATGTCCCGGCTTAAAAAAGTCATTTTTTCCCCCCAATTTTAGATTGGCAAGTTCACCATGTGGGCAGTTACCCGTGGCAATAAAACTTGTTCTACATAAATGCATACATCTTGTGTTTATTTGTTCAAAATTACAATTGTTTTCTCATCTCCTTCACTATTTAATCATGATATCAAATGTAGGCGTTTTTTGGTAAAAACGCCCATTATTATCCCCTATGTTTTGCAACTAGAAGTTTTACACAGACAGTGCCCACTCAAACACAAGTTACATCATTTCCTAAGATAATCTGACATATGACATGATGTTGCATTCCCTCCCTAGGATCTCCCAGGTATTGTATCATCTTCCATGGGTATTGCATCAAATCTCCTGCTTATTGAATCATCTTCCATGGGTACTGAATTAGATCTCCTGTGTATTGCATCAAATCTGGTTAAAACAATAGTGTAGCTAATTAACCCCTTTGTGCAGAGGAAGGTGCCTGTGGACATTAAGCTGCTCTATTTATGCATGCAGTTTACTATTCTATCACTAGACGGCACTCTGGAATCAGTAACTGAATATTCCCGAGGAAGCAGAGCTCGAACACGGTTTAGAATATGGACAAGTTATGTCCCATCCCTGGTTTCCTTAAGTTGCATAATTAAACTCCTCAGCTAAGCCTGATGTGTAAACTGATCACTAAACCTGCCTATAGTATCTATCCAGCAGTTTAAAAATGTGACCTCTGGTGACAGAAAAAAAAAAAAAAAAATCTTTGTCCTCTGAAACAACTACTTTAGCCATAGTGAGCCAATGGTATTTAACCCCTTTGCACAGAAGCCAAATCTGGCTTTTTAGGTGTTACCTGATTTAAGGCTTTATAATTTAAGATTGCAGCTTTACAGACAGGAAAACGTTGGCTCAATTGAGTCTAGACACTTGAAGCATTTAGACTCCCATCAAATTATAGTTTATTTTTATGATTTTGTTGGAGAAAAGGGGCTGCAAACATAAAAAATCTTCATGAGAATTCACCATTGAAATAGAAAAAAAAAATAATGCTGACAATTGAAAAACTGCTGGGGCCCAAAACTATACATTTCTGGGATCATAAACTTCTTGACCACAAGTACAATTCATCTTTAACATTCCATTTTAGATTACCCGCTTGCTATGAGACAAATTAGACAGCTATCCAGGTGTCTCTCCAAAGTCTGACATCCATCAACATTTATAACTGTCAAATCATACATTAATCATACATTTAACACAAATAAACTTTTGGGGCTTGAAATTCGGCATGAACTAATGATTTTCTGGTTGAGTTTTGCATGAATTAATCAATATCAGTGCAGTGGAACATCATTGGTCACCAGTAACCTCTCAAAACATGCCTTTTCTCCATAATAAAGTTAACAATATTTCCATTTCTCTTCGAAGTACCCCAAGCATTAAATGAAGTGCAGATTTAACAGCGATAACATTCACGCAAGACCAAACATGATATGAATAAAAAGCTAACCGCTCTCACATCCGAGCTCATAACCTTACACCTTATAAGGGTGAAAACTCACTAACTCAGAAATATCTGAATTCTGAAATACACCTTATTTTAACAGAACAGAAATTTCACTTTCAGGAAAAAAATACAACGACATATGCCTCCATATTCATCAGAGTGGTGTAATGAACGTACCGAGGGATCTACCGACCCGCGTGGGATGTATGCATTTGGAGAAACGAAAACCTCGGCATTCGATGTCTTTAAACGCGGTATAGATTCTACAGCAAAAAGCCAAATTAAGCAAAATGCAAACAGAGTAGAAGTATAACCTGTTTTCTTCATTGATGCCCTCCTCCAGAGACAGATGTATCGGGTAGAAGGAACGTTCCAGTTCTGTTTCATTCGGAATAATTCCCGTTGACTGCGTCCATAGAACATTTAAATCTCGTAAATGAAACTGAACACTTCAGAACGGTCTCGAGTGTCTTTATTTCTTTGATATCGCATCATTTTCAGCTGCGCAACCGCGGCCAACATTCGAAGAATACAACCGACCTTACTTTTACGCTTAGCTTTGTATCCCATTCTTATTGTCCGATCAATGTGTTTCAGTTATAGAGGAAAGTTAAGACACTGGGGAATGGGATAAGAAACGAGTCTGTCAACACATCGTTACCGGGGAAGCTTCACGAGGACGTGAACTATAACTGTAGAGTTACGCAGATGAATCTGAGTATATAATTGAGTGACTGGCTATCGACACCAGTACTTCGGTGGATAGAAGGGAGCGCTGAATTTGTCGATGGAGGAATCTAAGCGTTAATCCATGGGAGGGAACTACGCATATTTTGTGTGTGATGATTGTAACTGACAGTAGAATGTGAGAGAAGCAATACTATGTCGGATTTTTTTCTTCACAAAACGTATTTTTTTAACCACTAATTGGAATACTGTTGGCTCACTGTAGCTAAAATGGTTGCTACAGAGTAGTAAGTTTTTTTTCTGTCGCAAGTGATAATTTTTTAAAACTACTGGATCGATACTATGGGCAAGGATATTGACCAGTTTGCACATCAGGCTTAGCTGAGGAGTTTAATCCATGCTACTCCTGAAAAACAGGGATTGGAGGGAACTTCTCCATACTATAAATCGCGTTACAGCTCTGCCTGCTTGTGAATATCCAATAGCTGATCCGGGGGTGCCATCTTGTGGTCGAGTACTGTAACTTAAGTGCTTACATTTGCATATCTATAGACGCGAGCGTCTACATCTGCAGAAAGGGGTTAAATTAAGTAGTTTAACCCCTTTGCGCAGAAGCCAAATTTGGCTTTTTATGGGTTATCCAATTTAATGCTTTATAATTCAAGATTATAAATTATAAAGAGGAAAGATGTGGCTCAACTCAGAAAAAAAAACACTTACAGCATTTAGAGTACATTATAGTTCAGTTATTTTCATAGACAAAATGGGCCACAAACATAAAAAAATCTTCATGAGAATTCACCATTGAAATTGCAAAAAAAAAAACAATACTAAGAATTGAAAAACTGCTGGGGCTTAAATCTATATGATCCCAGAAATGTAAACTCCTTGACCTCAAGTAGAATTCATCTTCAACATTACATTCTAGATTATCTACATGCTATTAGCCTAATTATACAGCTATCCAAAGTCTGAGATCCCTCAAAATGGTGCACTGTCAAATCATAAAATAATAATGTATTTAACAAAAATTAAGTTTTGAGGCATGAAATTTAATATGATGAACTAATAATTATTAGTGGTCACCAGTCACCTCTCCAAACACAAAGCATGCCTTTTCTCCATAATAAGGTTTAGAGTTTTATCCATTTTTCTTGTAAGTCCCCCAAGCCAGCACAAACACTCATTAAATAAACTGCTGATTAAATGGTCAGAACAGTCACCCTGTAATGGAAGATACCAGTTCCCACTTCTGAGTTCACAAACTCATTTCTACACTTAAAAGGAATAAGTACAACTCAGTAATATCTGAATTCTGAAATATACCTTACTTTAACAGAACAGACATTCCACTTTCAGGGAAGATCACACAATATTTACCTTCGTACAGGAAAAAAACCTTGGCATTCGACTTTGTTGAGTACGGTATACATTCCAAAACAAAAAGCAAAAGCAGCAGCCTAACCTTTTTCAAGAATCCCTCCTCCAGAGACCGATGTATCCAGTAGAAGGAACTCCCTCCGGTCCAGTTTCATTCAAAATAATTCCCATTATGTCCTTACCTCATTTAAATCCTCTAAATGTACAAAACCCAAAACCAGTGAAGATGGCACGTTATGTAAATCGTAGATAAAAACAGAATACAACGATTTGCAAATCCTTTTCAACTTTTATTCAATTGAATACACTGCAAAGACAAGATATTAATGTTCAAACTGAGAAACTTTTTTTTTTTTTTTTTAAATAATCATTAATTTAGAATTTAAAGGCAGCAACACATTGCATAAAAGTTGGCACAGGGGCCTTTTTCCGACTGTAAACGTTTGGGAACTGAGGAGACCCATTTTTGAAGCTTTTCAGGTGGAACTCTTTCCCATTCTTGCTTGATGTACAGCTTAAGTTGTTCAACAGTCCGGGGTCTCCGTTGTCGCATTTTACACTTCATAATGCGCCACAAATTTTCAATGGGAGACAGGTCTGGACTACAGGCAGGCCAGTCTGGTACCTGCACTCTTTTACTACGGAGCCATGCTGTTGTAACGTGCAGAATGTGGCTTGACATTGTCTTGCTGAAATAAGCAGGGGCGTCCATGAAAAAGACGTTGCTTGGATGGCAACATATGTTGCTCCAAAACCTGTATGTACCTTTCAGCATTAATGGTGCCTTCACATATGTGTAAGTTGCCCATGCCTTGGGCACTAATACACCCCCATACCATCACAGATGCTGTCTTTTGAACTTTGCGCCTATAACAGTCCGGATGGTTCTTTTCCTCTTTGGTCCGGAGGACACGACGTCCACAGTTTCCAAAAACAATTTGAAATGTGGACTCGTCAGACCACAGAACACTTTTCCACCTTGCATCAATCCATCTTAGATGAGCTTGGGCCCAGCGAAGCCGGCGCGTTTCTGGGTGCTGTTGATAAATGGCTTTCGCTTTGCATTGTAGAGTTATAACTTGCACTTGCAGATGTAGGGACGAACTGTAGTTAATGACAGTGGTTTTCTGAAGTGTTCCTGAGCCCATGTGGTGATGTCCTTTACACACTGATGTCGGTTTTTGTTGCAGTACCGCCTGAGGGATCGAAGGTCAGGGGCATTCAATGTTGGTTTTCAGCCTTGTCGCTTACGTGCAGTGATTTCTCCAGATTCTCTGAACCTTTTGACGATATTACGGACCGTAGATGATGAAATCCCTAAATTTCTTGCAATAGCTCATTGAGGAATGTTGTTTTTAAACTGTTCGACAATCAGCTCACGCATTTGTTTACTAAGTGGTGACCCTCGCCCCATCCTTGTTTGTGAATGACTGAGCATTTCAGGAAAGCTGCTTTTATACCCAATCATGGCACCCACCTGTTCCCAATTAGCCCGTTCACCTGTGGGATGTTCTAAATAAGTGTTTGATGAGCATCCCTCAACTCTCTCAGTCTTTTTTGCCACTTGTGCCAGCTTTTTTGAAACATGTTGCAGGCATCAAATTCCAAAAAGCGAATATTTGCAAAAAATTACAAAGTTTACTTGTTTGAACATTAAGTAACTTGTCTTTGCAGTGTATTCAATTGAATATAGGTTGAAAAGGATTTACAAATCATTGTATTCTGTTTTTATTTACGATTTACACAACGTGCCAACTTCACTGGTTTTGGGTTTGTGCATATATATATTATATTATTTTATTATATAAGGAATATTGAGAAAAAAGTCTGTTCCCTTATCCATCCCTCAGCTCATTTATCTTTGTATTACGGTCTAATCTATACTCATATCAGTTATTGCAATATTGTTTGGGCAGCTACATATCCTTATCTCAACCAGATATTAATTCAAAAAAAGGTTTTTAAGAATGATTTCCAACTCCATCTGCCAAGAACCAGCTGCACCTTTGTGTTTAAAAATTTATGCCCGAACTCATAAAGGGTGATGATCACCCGATTATTTTAGTCACATACAACTACTGTGCGGTGGCTAAAACAGAAAAGTTTGTATGTGGATAAACTCCTGTGACTAGCGCAATTCAGGTAGAACATAATCGGATGTTTACCCATCCGTGTACAAGTCTCCGCTTAGCCGATGTGTATCTTGAGACACTCTGCATGGTATGAAGTGATTTTCCCTGGCACATATTGCCTTGGTAACACGACAAACTACTCAACAGCAGGCAGCCTGTGATACACCACACGGGTCACCAACAACCATTTGGAATGCACCACATGCATAAAAGCTCAGGGCAATACATAGTTGGTATACTGGAAGAAGGGCAAGGTTTCATCTTGTGGGATGGTCAATGTCCGCTTCGATTAGGTCTAGAATATAACGGTATGATTCTTTGGAAATTCTGGATCGCTTGACAAATTTCGAGTCGCTATACTCTTCTAAATGATTCGTCCCGTCTTTGACAACTCTCAATTCAACACCTTAACTTTGGTCAGCCATCTCTTCCTGTGCCATTTCAATTATGCGCAAGAGATCCATGGTCATACGTCCAGCCACACAATGAGGCCAACAGAGAATTGGCAGCTTGTACACGAGATCAACAAGCCCCTTGGGACGATTAGAATTTCTTTTTTTACTTAGACAGGTGTGACTAACCATGTACGTTAGATAAACAGCAGCTGATCTGATTTCTCTTTATGAATTCAGGCCAAAATTTGTCAGCTCGATCATCACCCGTTTATACACTGTTTAGCCAGGCTAACCGGAATTAAGGGAAAAACACCCTTTATGAATTCGGGGGAATGTTTTGTCAATTCACTCTGTAAATTATCTTTTAATGTGTGTGATGTAAGAATTTAAACAAAAACAAGCAAGACCTTCCAGTTGCATTTCATGACTTTTTTCTTCTATCATCAGACATTCATTGCTACTCATCGAGCTGCCCAAAAGACTTTCATTTACCTTATTGCAGTGTTTCTCAAACCTCTCCTGGAGGACCACCTGCCCTGTCTGTTTTAGATCTTTCCCTGCCCCAGCACAGGTGATTCAAATAATCGGGATGTTATCAATCAGCTTTAGAGGCTCAATAACGAGCTGATCATTTTAATCACCTGTGCTAAAACAGGGTAAGATCTAAAACATGCAGGACATGTGGTCCTCCAGGAGAGGTTTGAGAAGCACTGCCTTATTGTCATACTGCCAGTCATCAAATGTTTATTAGATTTAGAGGTCCTCGTCTTAGGAATCTAGTAAGTAGTACCTTTAATTTGTCATCCTTCATGACATCTTTCAAAAGACATCTAAAAAAGTATATTCTGTCCAGATAGACTTGTATGTTATTACAGTCTACCTATGTAATTAATTTGTGGTTCATTTAATGTATTTAGGTTTTTGTCTTTTCTTTTGTTTTCCTTAGTTCTCATTTTCCTTTCTCTTTTTTGTTCTTCTATTCTGTTTATGTTTTATTTGACTTTTTTGCTTGTTTGTTCTTGTTTTTTTTTGATCTATTGATTCCTGATGTTTTAATATTTTGTTGACTTGAAGGGGAGAACTTTGTATAAGCCCTTTGGGCTTCTTTTCTCTCCTGCACAGATGATCTTATTCTGAAAGTTTGCTGTGTAATACTTTATCCCTGACCTTGTGCAAATAAACTAAACTAAAACTAAACTAAACCTCTGCCGAGGCAGCACAATCCAAATGTGCATGAGTGGGAGCAAAGTTGAGTAATCGCGTGTGATAGGATTTCAAGAATTGTTTCAAATTGTTTCAGCGATCGCGGTGAAAATCAATTAGGTCCATCCCTGATGTAATAGCAATCCACCCACTAATTTCAGACAAATCCGTGCATTACTTTTTGAGTTATGTTGTTCACAAACAGACAAACAAACAAACAGGGGCGAAAAGATAATCTCCACCCCAACTTCGTTGGTGGAGGTAATTATTATAAAAGATGGAAGAACTCTTGGGCCAACTAAGTGGCAGCCCACCACAGCAACTGCCACTCAATGACAGACTCATATAAATGAATATTTAACATAGGTTAAATGTGTTTCCACAAAATGCAAACGGGTAACCAAATACATACCTCAAATTGCTTTGATCCATGCAAAGAATGTAATCAAATGACCGAAAATCCTCCTTTGTCACCTGAAAAGAAGAAATATAGGGAGTGGATACGCTAATCATTTCAAAGCTAGACAAAGAAAATCCACTCAAACACTGATTCAATTGGTGAGAATAAAGTTTAATTTAGGTTCATAGCTTCTAATTTTTGACTTGAAAACATCCATAAACACATAAAAATTGGAAGAACATTAAATTTAAAAACTTTCATGCAGTCACTTTGCTTCAGTATAATATACACTATACGCGTATTTGCTTAGATATTCACTTAAAAAAGGTGATAGTTTAAGCTGATGTATCCACATCCTTAACTTTCTAACGGCCAATCGAGCCACTTAAAAGACAGTAAAAACACAAAAATACATCAAAGGCCATATTAATAAAACCATTTGGAATACCTTAAAGACTAGTAGCTTAAAATTGAAGTATCTGAGACTGAATGAGGTATAGTGGGGTGGCTTATGGCTAAATCGTTCCACGCTGGCCCAAAGCACCAAATTTGGTACATCCATATATCAGGTCAAGAAAAACATTTTTGGAGGGGGATACCCCATTTTAAAGGTCAAGGTCAAAGGTCAAAATGGGGTACTTTTCAGGTTGCTGCTATATACTTGGTCATTTTTTAAATAGAAAATCATTTTTTTCTATTTAAACTGTTATTCTGAGGTTGTTTTATAGGTCAAGGTCAAAGGTCAAACTAAGGCTGTTTGGTGTTTACAGTTAAATCATAGGTCGCATTTAACATTAACTGTAAAGTTCTGTCTACTACCATCAGTTCATACCCCAAAATATCCAAAACTGAGAACCAACATAGTAGTAACAGACTGTCTAAAAGGTCAAGGTAGAAGGTCACAGGTCACATGATACCAGCAGTACTGCTTCTATAGCTATAACCATCCTAGTTGACACATTCCAATGTAAATGTTTAAGGTATGAGGAATATATCTAGCGCGTGCAATATCTACTGGTGCATCCATTGCATATTTCAATCTAGGCAGGTTTTAAAGGTGAAGGTCAAATCAAAGTGCATTGAAAAGTAGAAGGTGGCCAGGAATCATAATTTACATTACAGCTGAGTACATCTGTTAGGCAAAGCCACGTTTTCTCTATTTAAAGGTCAAATCTTTCATGTTTCATAAAATATCTAGGTTTCTAAATAATACTGAATTAGATGCTTTACTCCAATGCTCAAATACCCCCATTTCCACACAACCGTTCAAGCTTCCCACACCGATCAAGGAATGGTACGGGAATGGGAGAGGTCAGGGGGGAACCTTAATGGAGCCTTATTGGAACGGCACTGGACGTTAATGGAACTCCTTCGAATGGTAGGAACGGTTGGGACGGCTGAGGTCGGGCTGCATGTTCAAAATTTTGGCCGTTCCCCTCCCGTTCTGAATGAACAGTAATGGATCCTTAGCACATCGCTATGAGAACTGATGAGTCGTTAATGGAACGTAAGAACAGTAATGGTAACGCAACACTAATGCATCGGGATTGAACGGTCGCCAATATTCGCCCCGCACCCTTAACGTTATCATACTGTTGCTACCGTTCCCTACCATTCAAATACCGATCTGGTAACGTTCTGATCCGACCCAATCTCTACCTCACCATTTCAACCAGATTGTCTTTTGTTCCCCTAGCGTTGTATTAAGGTCCCAATAGCATTCCGATACCGTCCCAACCATTCCAATATCGAAGCATTAGTGTTGCTGCACCGTGCCAGCCGATGTGTATATAGGTGTCACGTTCCAATACCAATCAGTTTATTTTCACACGAGCAAGAGCGCACACCGTCATAGAACAGTAAACATGGGTGTCGACAACTATCATTTTTTTGGGTGAGGGACTTGTTTTCCGTGTTCTTTTTTAACTTTTCGTTCTTAAAAAGGGACACGAAGAGGGAATTGTAATTTGACCAACAATAATTTTGCTCATTAGTTGGCAAAGCTAAAGAATAAGCTCTACGATTGCCTTACCTGGCGAAAAACGCAGTGCCTATGTGTCCGAAAGTCGGACAGAGTTTTAATATAACTCCGTGTCTGACAGTCGGAAGGTCTCAACATAACTCCGTGTCCAACAGTCGATATTGTTTTTAATTTCTTAAAATCTACAGAATCTTTTAGATATTAAACGTGAATGTTTTAATCAGAGGGCTCAGTTCTTCAAGATGAGTACCGAGAATTTCAATTAATGCTTGTTTAAGCTCTGCTCAATAAAGTGAGTCGACATTGGCGCGGGACTTCATGCATTTATGACGAAGTTAGCGACTGCCGGACAGAGATCCTAAAACCGGCTACTCCGTGTCCGAAAGTCATAAAAGTTTTAATTTTTCGCGTATTCCAGCAATTATTAGTCGTACAAACTTGGGCATGTTTGTGTTTGACCTTAACAAAATGCAAATTGATAGCTATCGGCTTTTCTTGGTCTTTTTATTAGTCTGTTTTCTTTCGTTGAAGATAGACAAGTCTGTCTCTCTTTTGAAAATTAGTCAGATCGAACAGAATTACGCTTTATTTCCGCACCAGAGATAAAATAGTGCTTTTAGTCAGTGAGCAAATCAATTCCATGGCCATTGACATTGTGAATTAAATATTGCATGCACGATCAAGACTGTCCGATGCGAAATGCAAAATACTCCATGTTCGGAAGCCAGCAGAATGTAAAAGTATTGATGTGAGAGCAGATTTTTCACGAAATAGAGAATAAAATATATAATTAATAATCAGAACATCCAATGTGTACTACAATTAATTTATTTGGACCATTTTTATAAATGCAATGAAGTCCATACAATGCCTGTTGGACATTAAATGCAAAATACTGTGTCCAGAAGCCAAAAAAAGAGGACGATTAGAATAGATTGATAATTAAATAATAATAATAATAAAAACACATTTTAACAACAAACAGAACATCCAACGAACAGTGCGATTTATGTATTTGAGGGCCATCTTTATTGGATGTTCTGTTTGTTGGTGATATATTTTTATTCATTATGTCGTTATAGGCTAAATCTGTCATCCTGTGGATAAAAGGATGATGCTGCGTGTTGCCCCAACTGGGATCAATGTAGAAGTCTCAAAACTAATGTAGGCCTATGTAAATACTGTAAATGAAACCGCGCCAGTTTCAGTTTCCGCAAATACACTGTTAATAATAAACAAATATAATGAAGCCTTTTTGCCAGGTAGCCTAATTTAACTGCCACCGTTTAGCCATTTAACTGTAATTTTATAATTAGTTTACCACGGAGTTCAGTGCAAGTTCAGTGTAAACCACTGTTAAAAGCTGCGCAGGACTCCACTTACAGTTAAAATGACAAGGAGACAGTACGTTAAATTAACGGTTAAATTCAGTCAGTTTATAACTGTGTGGGAAAGCCGAACTGGCTTGGCGCAAGTCGGTGCACAAATAATGTGATAATGGCAAATACCGACCTGGTTCTAATAAATGCCTGGGGTCCAAGTCGATTTTGCAAAATAAACGCCCGGGCTACTAAATGGTCATATAGCCTACGGTAGGCCTATTCCCTTTATAGATTTCCTTGCAGGTTCATTATTATTTTATTTGTTCTAGTATTTTGTCAGGCCATGTGAAATGTTGTCCAATGCATTGAATTTTATTTTCTAGCAACTGAATACATGTTTGATACATGTCTCACTTTTACAACCTCTGTAGATCGTTACGGCAATGGTAACATCACGCTACTCGATCGTTATTGGATCGCTAACAGCATGTTATAGTCGCTGTGATATCGGTAATGAACGGTAGAGGTACAGCAACGGTGTGAGATCTGAAAGGAATGTTGCCGGAATGCAAGTGACTAGTATTAAAACAGACACAATGTATAGACCTTACATGGTCGATACATGAACTGTATTAGAACCCTACAGCATTGTTACAGGCGTTAACAGATCGCTACTGGAATGCAAGAATGCCACAAGAGTTGTCAGAAAGACAACAAAGCTCGCCGTGGGGCAAGGTTAAAGTTTTTCTGCACGCGGACGCCAGGGGTATGACAATAGCTCTCCGGACGTTATTCGTCCCGGTGAGCTAAAAACGGACGTTCACCTAGCGTCTGATCAGTAGAGGCAGCCGTCCTGAGGGCGGCTTAGAACGGCTAAGAACGGTAGCTTGAACGGTTGTGAGGGATGGGGGAATAACATTGGAGCATTGGAGTCTCACAACTCTAACACTCTCAAATGTAATCTAAGGTAAGTGTGTACCAGGCCAGTATCTAAACAGAGAGTCAGAAACCAGTCATTGCTGCCCCTAGCCCAGATGGTTTCGGTTGGTCCAAGTTAGACACTGGGTAGCATCTGCACCACAGTTCCAGCTACTGCGGCTTGTAGAGAACTCAAAGTGTGGCTGCAAGGCGGTTCTCATGTGTGCCAAGAATTGTGCATGCAAAAAGGCTGGTCTGGCGTGTACAGCACTATGCCAATGCCATGGTGACTGAAGCATGACGTGCTTTCCTCATTCTTTTGCTCCTCCTGAGAGGTAGCCAATTGCAGTTATGCATGTAGTGCATTATAGAGGTAGTCCATCTGGACAACTCTTGTAATCATGCATGGATCTCCTATTAAATAAGAAGTAGTCTGTTTGATCCCCCATACAAACAAAGGTACGACCTACATGTAGTGAACAGTACCATAGCGTATGGATGGTTTTAGTACTAGTTAATAGCTTTTTTTATTAAATAAGTATAGTGCTATGTTTATCTCTTCATATTGAAACTGAAATGTGTATGAAACTCTTGGTTTATTGCAGTATTGTCTATTTAAATACAAGAAATTGCAGTATTGTCTTTTCAAATAAAAGAAATACAATGCTATAACGCGAAAACGGATGTAGTAATGGGTTACTAGTTTTATGGAGTTTATATAAATATGATCTGTTGTCATGCTTTATGTTTCATTATCTCCGCGCTTCCGAAAAAGCGTGGAGATCTTGTAATACAGTTCTTATCTCCGTGCTTCCAAAAAATCAAGGAGATCTTGCAATACAGTTTGGCATCTGTCTGTCCGTCCAAAACAGTAAGGCAGTTAGACCAATCAACCTAAAACTTTGGTGTGTGTAAGGTAGTGACCCAGAGGGGTGCACAAGTTCCTTACGCATTGAGCTAAGATGCTCATATTTTCATGGGAGGTGCACTGGATCACCCTTCATCACATATCAGATAGGTTTTTGATTTGACCTCATTTTGACCGTTTTCTAGGTCAAATGGCGTCAGGTGTGACATACGTCTAGTTGTTTATATAAAACGGGGACTTGAGGGGATGTGAAACGCAATGCATTATATAAATACTACATAACATCAGTGGCAACAGCTTTGCATGTTTGTGTCAATTATCTCAGATTTTTACTACCTTTGCGTCAAGGGAGCATGGAAAACTTGTGTTTCCCCATATGACTGGGGCTGCTGGGTTATGAAAAAGTGATGTATGATAATAAAAGGTCAAACTGCATTGACATTTAACCTACACTTCAGCATAGGTCTATTCATTATCAATTTGAATAGTGGCCAAAAGTGTACTAGAAACATGAAAATTCCAGCCTTGTATATAATATAGAACAGTAAAGTCACCAACTTATATGTTGCTGCCATTGATCCATAGAATTATGACCTTGACCTTCAGTATCCCAACATGCACTGCAATTGAAAGTACATGCCCTGCTATTTGATGTACATAGTAAACATAGTGTTCTGGGCTTGAACACCCATCTCAGAGCAAAGGAGCTCATAGTTTTGAATAAAGATAACTGATGCCAACAAATAACATATATAAATTGCACCCCGTAACCAGTGACCTTGACCTTCAATATGGTTATTGAAAATTTTTCTTTGATGCTAGATATGACTCCCTCAAGTCCATTAACGGTAATTTAGGCACTGATAGCACGTTTTTATATTGAAAATTATTTTGGAAATGGCAAAAGACTGCAATTAACGAAGTTTGACCTTGACCTTCAAAATTGGGAACCCCCCTCCAAAAAGTTTGCTTTGGGCCAAAGTATGTGTGTGCCAACTTTGGTGCTTTGGGCCAGCAGGTAACCATCATAGCCATAAGCCACCCCACCCCATAAGTCAAAATGTTGTGAAAAATAAAACGCATGACTTGATCCAGGATGAAAATGGGCCCATTTACTTTACTATACTTTACTTCATTGAACAAGCATTCAGCATGAAGTGTTCAAAAGGATAAAAACACAATAAAGCCTAAAGGCTTGTTTAGTAATGGCAATGACAGAATCATGCCGGTGAGTGATGCAGTGCCGTCTGAGGGCCCGAAAATCACAGGCATCCAGTAAAGGTCTTCGGCCTTGTCCCTTACACATAGATTTTTCCAGTTTCTCTGAATCTCTTGATGACGTTATGCACTGCTGATGATGAGACCTTCAAAGCCTTTGCAATTTGATGTTGAGGAACACTGTTTTTAAAGTATACCACAATTTTTTTATGCAAGCCTTCACAGGTTTGAGAGCCTCTAGCCATCTTTACTTCTGAGAGACTCAGCCTCTCCAAGACATCCCTTATATAGCCAGTCATGGTACATCCCTGATGCCAGTTAACTTAATTACTTGCTAAATATTCTTTCAGCTGATTCTCATATATATTAATAGCTTTTCCTGCCCTTTTTTGCCAGTGTCCAAACTTTTCTGAGACCTGTTGCAGCCAGAAAATTTGAAATAAGCTCATTTTGAAGATAAAAATGTAAAATGTCTCAGTTTCAACATTCAAATTGTTATCTGTGTTCGACTGTAAATGACATATTGGCTCAAATGATCTGAAAATCATTGCATTAGGTCACAGAAGGTCAAGTTAAGGTCACCAAATGGACTTCATACATGACTTTCGAAATGTCTCTCATAAAAACCTTGGCTCCATCTGTGACCACTTTGGTGATACAAATCATTGTAATCTCACTGTCAAGTTTGACCCTTAAAGGTCACTGACAGCCAAGCTGAATGTCATCAAATGAAAGTTCATATGTGGCTTCCTAGATGTCTGTAACAAAAATGTAGGCTCCATCTGTGACCATTTTGGTGATACAAGTCATTAAATTTTCACTAGGTCACATTTGACCTTCAAATATTAATAAGAAGGTCACCAAATGAAAGTTCATATATGACTTTCTATGTCTCCAATATAAACCTAGGTTCCATCTGTGACCGTTTAGGCAAGAGAGGTCATTGTAATTTTATTATGCCAAGTTTGACCTTTAAAGGTCACCAACAGTCAAGTTGAATGTCACCAAATGAAAGTTCATGTGTGACTTCCTTCAAGTCTGTGATACAAACATAGGCTCTATCTGTGACCTTTTTAGTGATAGAGGTCATTGAATGTTCACTAGGTAAAGTTTGATGTTCAAAGGTCAATATGATGGTCAACAAATGAAAGTTCATGTATGACTTCCTATACGTCTCCAATACAAACCTACGCTTCTATCATAAGCTTCAACTGGTCCAGAACTCTGCAGCCCCCATTATCACCATGTTATGGCCCCAATTTGTTATAACATATATGACAGCAAGGGATGACAGACAAAATTTTAAAACTTAAACGGGCTTAATTAAACAAATACTTTTAACTAATCTACTATATACTCTACTGACCAAGATGGTTAAATACAAGAACAAAAATATTTACAGTCCCTTTGGTGGGGTTGCTTGGTGATGTCCTAGGTGAGGAAAATACTCCAACACAGGCAAAAATCCACAAAAAGCTTCACAGGTCATGAAAAGTGTGACAGGTCTGGTAAAATGTATCCTTCTGCTTGCAATTTATCCTACTACTCCACTCCCTCAATTTTCCTCCTTATATACTCTTTTGCAGACCCCTCCCACATTAAGACCTCTTTTTTTTTTTTTAATTCTCTGGGACTTGTCCCAGACATGCCCAAGACATGCCCAAACCGAGCTCCAGTCTGGGCTTAACATAAGAAAGGTCAATACTGCCATCTAGTGGCTTCTATTCGCATTACACCTCTATTCCAAACGGGGAAAATTTTGACTCAAAGGCAAAATTTTTCTTTTCAATACAAAAATGGTTAAGTAGACACTTGTGTATATATAACACAATATGCTAATAGACGTGTCATGTGATATATACATACACTCAAACACGGGATAAGCAATCAGCAATTACATTGTCAGTACCCTTAACATGCTTAATTTCCAAGTTAAACTCCTGTAAAATCAAACCCCAATTTAACAATCTCCGATTCTTGCTTTTCATCTTACTCAAAAACATTAACGGATTGTGGTCAGTGTACACAGTCATTGGCTTTTGCCCTGTACAACCATAAACCTCAAAGTGTTGTAAAGATAGAACCAGAGCCAACAGCTCCTGCTCTATTGTGGAATAGATTTTTTGGTGGCGATTGAACTTCCTGGAGAAGTATGCCACGGGATGCTCAATGTCATCAGAGTCTGCATCAAAGTTGCAGAACTAGCGGTGGTACCCGATCATTCCAAGGAAGCGGCGCAAAGCTTTTTTGTTGTCAGGAACTGGAAAGTCCATGATGGCTTGGACTTTAGCATTTATGGGCTCCACCTTACCCTGGCCTATGACGTAGCCAAGATAGGTGACAGTAGCACAACCAAAGTCACTCTTGTTCAGGTTAACAGTCAGGTTAGCCTGGGTCAGGCGCTGGAACAACGTCTCTACATCTTTTAGATGTTCTTCTCAGGAGTCACTCCATGTGATCAGGTCGTCGATAAACGCACCCGTGTGTGGCAATCCGGCGATTGTACACCGCATCATCCTTTGGAACGTGGCTGGGGCATTTTTCATGCCAAATGTAGGACTTCATACTGATACAACCCAGATGGTGTGGCGAAAGCAGAGATGCTCTTGGCCCTCTCAGTCAAAGGCACACACCAATAACCCCTTCAACAAATAAATCTTGGTCAGAAACTTTGATTGCCCTACTCTATCAATACAATCATCAATCCTAGGTATTGGAAACACATCAGTTCTAGTTACAGCATTGACTTTGCGATAGTCTGTACAGAATCTAGTATTTCCATCGTTTTGGAATTAGCACACAGGGTGAACTCCAATCGGAGTTAGAGGGTCTGATAATATCATGTTCCAACATGTACTCAACCTCTTTCTCAGCAATCTTTCTCTTTTCAGGATTCATTCGGTACGGATGCTGTTTTATTGGTTTGGCATCACCAACATCTACATTATGAGAGGCTATAGAAACTCTCTTTGGAACATGAGGAAATAGATCTTTATATTTCTTGATCAACCTCTCAAACTGATCTTTCTGTGAGGGTTCTAAGTGCTGGAGTTTTACATCAAGATTTTGCAACACTTCAGAATTTGACAATTAACATGAAAGAACTTCAGCTTTAATTCTAGGTTCATCATCTTGAAACTCCCCCTCATCTTCACACGTTTCGAGCATAGGAGGATCTGAAGTGACAGCTGCAACCCTAGCATTTCTGTCATGATAAGGCTTCAGTATGTTAATGTGACACAACTGTTTTGGCTTTCTCCCATCTGGAGTCTTCACAATGTAATTGAGAACATTGAGTTTTGTTAGAATTTCATATGGACCATGAAATCTAGCCTGCAATGGATTGGACTGCAAGGGTAACAACACAAGAACCTTGTCTCCTGGTTTAAACTCATGGCTTCTAGCCTTATGATCATACCAAGTTTTCATTGTTCCCTGATCACAATACAAACCTAAGCTCCATCTGTAATAATTCTGGCGATAGAAGTCATTGAAATTTCACTATGTGAAGTTTGACCTTCACGGGTCACCCAAGGTCAAGTTCAAGGCCACCAAATGAAAGTTCATTCGACTTCCGGTAAGTTTTCAATACACATATATTCCAAATCTTCCATATTTTCAGGCCTAAAAACCTTTGAAAATTGTAACATTTTGCTTGACCTCAAGTTTGACCTTTCAAGGTCATCTGAGGTCACCTTTAACACAGGCAAAATATAGCTCATATATTAATTCCTATAGAACAGTAATATCAACTTAATCTCTATCTGCAACCATTCAGCCTCCACAGGCCATTTTGCACATTCCCCATAAGACCCAATGTGAAAGTACAGAGAAACTGGATGAGCCATGTACCTGTCTGGCCTTGTGGTCAGTCTCAATGCAGTGTTTCCTGAGGCAGGCCAGAGCACGCATGTCAGGGGAGCTCCCTGTGTTCCAGTCAGACACAGCACCACTGTCTATGACCCACTGCAACAGAGCAAGAAGTGGTGCTGATATAGGGTGTGCAACAGAGGAAACAGGAGGGTGCCGTACCTGCCTGGCAACATGCTTCATTGGCACCCCGTGCTTCCTCATGCAGGCTTGCCCTCGGTAATCGGGCGGGTTTCCTATCTCATATGTGGAGGTGGCCGCGCTGTCTATCCGCCACTGTGCAAAGGAGGAAAAAAATTACAGTTTAAAAAAAAAAAAAAAACTGCAAAGACTTAGACGCATCGGTCGGCAGGGCATTGTAGCTGAATCCTGAACACGGCAATTTTCTGCTCTTAATTCATGATTATAGTTGGGCTACGTACTTTAGAACTTAATTCCATAGCTAACATCAAGTGCTTAGAGTAGTCATTTCTTTCACATCAGCATTAAGGACAATGAAGAAAATCATCTATACTCTAAATCATATTTCAATTTTTAATTTTGTACAAAAGCATCCTCCGTTTCCCCTACCATTGGCGCCCCCCAACAGAACCCGCCCCACCCTGAAATTCTTTTTTTTATTTTACTAGAATTAAAAAAAAACTTTGTGAGTAAAGAAATGTTGTATTGAATCTGAGTTTGCGATGATGCGCCCCCATTGAGTAAATACGCTTCAGAACAGAAAAGGACGCATATATACAAAACTGTCTGCCTTGGGTGCTGAAGTAAGAATAAATGCAAAGTAAACTAGCACATTTACATGCCCCCATTCCTGCTTTATCTTCAGACCAGTTGAGATGCGCACCATCAGGAGAGACAAACAACATGTTTGAGCCCCCCCCCAAAAAAAGGAAAAAGGGGTCCCAGCACATTTTCCAAAACTCTTAAGCCTGAAGGCGTTATAGAGCACCACAGGCGTTGCCTTGAAAGCCCCCTAAACGCGCCCCTTCTAAAAGGTGGATTTACACTGGTCCGGCGTGTCAACTGACGCCTAAGCCTCCCACTAATTTTCTGTGGAGAGCGGTGAGGGCATACGAAGCAGTGGTGTAATGCATGATGGGAACAGTGCATTAAATTTGGTGCTTAAGGTGCATCGAACATCGAACAAGCAGGGGTAGCCCAGGTTTATGGTAATTAATCCGGCAAACGTGAAGCGAATATCCAATCAAGGGATACCAGACGGTGTGTACATTGTCTTCAAGGCCAAGTGGTCCCCAAAATAATAGTTCCACTTCTCGCAAGTTCCTTGTAAAGATATACAAGAGAAACTGTATAGTTTTGCCTTTTCAAATTTTATTAGGAGTTCCCTTCCATGAGCCTCAGAGGATATTCAGTCCGTGGATGTGAACCCAATGTCTCGAATAAGTCTCACTGTACACCGGGACAACACGGATAATGCCGAACTAAGCCAGGGTTCTACCTTTACTTTTTCAGAATCCAAAATCTGTCAGCCCGGCTGAGTTTTTGTCAGCCCCGATTTTTTCAAATGCAAACCCCCAAAAAAAGACACATTTTTATGAACAAAACATTTATTTCTCAGACTATAGCAACAACAAGATCTTGTGTATCATATACATAAGACAAGATTTTTAAAAGTCAAGTGCTGTCGCAGCTAGCAGGCTGTCTTCTCAACAGACAACAAGACAATCAGAGATTGCAAACCCTCACCCCTTTGACATTTGTTTGTGACTTTGATTTTTGACCTAGCAGTCTGATGTTAGAGGAGGACCGAGCCACAGGACCGTTCTACTCTTAAAGTTTCATGTAAATCGTGCCAATAGATTTTAAGATATGCGTCCAGACAGATGGACGGACCCGATTACAATACCCTAGCTTCCCCTTCGAGGTAGTCTTTTTCTCTTCTCCTTTTCATAATCTGAGATCCTTCACAATTTTTCTTGCCAGTTTTTCTTCGCCCAGCCACGACATTAACCCTCCCACTCGCTTCGCCATGCTAAACTCAACTGTTCTTGGTTAAGACTAAAGCTCAGTTCAGAGCAATGATTCGCGACGAGACGGGTTGAAACTTGCAACTACTTGCAATGCGCTGGTCTGCGACGTTCTGAAACCTGCAGATAATACCGATGCCTCTAACTGCCAGCTTTTTGATACATTTGTTGCCGCATTTGAAAATATGGATAATAGTGATGAGTTAGGAGCAAGAGTTGTATTTCTGCTATTTAAAAAGAGCGAGGACACACACAAAAAAAGAAAGGGGTGAGAATTTGGAGCCGTCCATCGCAGTGGCGTAGCCAGAACTTAAAATTGGGTTGGCCATATACATCTCATTCGTTCTGACTCGATTGCAGTATTTTTTTTCTAATGACCAGTAACTATACATTCAATCCGAACACACCGCATCGTTGCTTGTTCAGGAAAAACAACAATCATTCGTTTGGACGCGCAATTTTGTGCATTTCAAATCAGTGTCGTAGCCACACCTGAAAATTGAGGGGCCACACAAAATCCCTTTACTACAATTATTATACCCAACATGTTCTCAGCCATTTCCCTTTGTTAAAGCAATCATACTACTACTAAACTGAGGGAACAGATTACTAAACTGAGGGAACAGATTAATAAACTGTGGAACAGATAACTAAACTGTGCACACAGTTTACTAAACTGAGGGGACAGATTACTAAACTGAGGGAACAGATTACTAAACTGCACACAGTTTACTTAACTGAGGGAACAGATTGCTAAACTGAGGGAACAGATTGCTAAACTGAGGGAACAGATTGCTAAACTGTGCGCACAGTTTACTAAACTGAGGGAACAGATGGCTAAACTGTACGCACAGTTTACTAAACTGAGGGAACAGATTGCTAAACTGAGGGAACAGATAGCTAAACTGTCACAATGACGGACAATCACAAAGTGTAACGTGACCTCTGCCATAAACTAATGCATTATTATTATTATTATTATTATTTATTGATCGATGTAAAGACTACAGCTTTTACATTCAGAATGGATCATGGTTCTTTACTTCCCCAAATCAATGATGAGCCTATATTACGATATTTGTTAACAAACAGAATCTGTGTGCTTTTTTTTTGTTGACTGTTCTGCTCTGTTTTAGGAAATAGGCTAATGAATATTCGCATTGTTTTTTTATTGTTTCTCCGATTGCATTGTCTCATTTCACTGGGATGTCTATAGCTATAGACCGTTTTGTGATCCACCAGCTTAAATAAATATTTGGCAAAATGTTGTTCTCATTATTTAACAATGCAGTGTAAGTTGATGGGAACAGAAAGGGAAGGGGAGAAAAGACAGAGGTTAGTCTGAACTCAAAGATGTCAGATAAACTGTCCCCGAATGTTCAGTGCTCAATCAGTCCAAGGGCTCTATTTTAATGATCTGAAACCCAAGTTTAAACATGAAGCGCAAGTTGCTTAGGGGAGATACGAGAACACCGTTAGGCTATTCATGTTAAGCATATGCCTACCCTTGCACCCAACGCAAAGCTTAAAAGGGTTGGTCTTAAGGCTAATTAATATTTGTGTTTTGGGCACAACATGATAAACCAATCAGAATTCCATCTGCCATCTCCAATCTCATTTTAGAGCCAGAAGCGCAAAGTTGGTATAATGCAGGTTCCAATAGCCCGAATCTCCGCTGAGAAAGATGCATGAGGAAATTACGTAACTTCAAACGTCAAATGACGCTGTGCGGTCAAATATTGTAACACACATGAAATTAGGCACTCTTCTGCCACTTTAGATACCCTTAGTCGATAAAATTTTAGCAAGTAAAAGAAAGTAAACTAGCCGTAAATGCGGTCTTTCCCAGGAAAAAAAGAGAGAGAGAATTAAATTAAAATAAAATAAAGAAATTGTTCAGATCAGTTTTGAACATAACATGGTTCAGAAGTTTAGCAATCTGTTCCCTCAGTTTAGTAATCTGTTCCCTCAGTTTCGTAAACTGTGTGCACAGTTTAGCAATCTGTTCCCTCAGTTTCGTAAACTGTGCGCACAGTTTAGCAATCTGCTCCCTCAGTTTAGCTATCTGTTCCCTGAGTTTAGTAAACTGTGCGCACAGTTTAGTAATCTGTTCCCTCAGTTTAGTAATCTGCTCCCTCAGTTTAGCAATCTGTTCCCTCAGTTAAGTAAACTGTGGGCACAGTTTAGCAATGTGTTCCCTCAGTTTAGCAATCTGTTCCCTCAGTTTAGTAATCTGTTCCCTCAGTTTAGTATACTGTGCGCTCAGTTTAGCAATCTGTTCCCTCAGTTAAGTAATCTGTTCCCTCAGTTTAGTACATGGCTTTTTTTTTTCTCAACTGAC
This sequence comes from Gymnothorax reevesii, assembly GCA_029721435.1. Lineage (NCBI taxonomy): Eukaryota > Metazoa > Chordata > Actinopteri > Anguilliformes > Muraenidae > Gymnothorax > Gymnothorax reevesii. Next base: position 61,847,376 of record CM056576.1, read on the forward strand.
ACCAGGGGGGCTCCATACATATGAATGCTAGCAAGCCGATTACATGGCGAAGTTAGAACTATTGATCGCTATCCATTGCTTTCTATGCCTGCCACGTTAAAGCCGTAATCACAAGCGAACCCTTTGCGCATGCTTAGTAGGTTACAATCCTGAGCGAACCCTTCGCTGTGGTGTAAATACAAAATATGCTGCCTGGCTTCACTCGAAGTGGCATCACTGGCCATAATGACGGACAGACAGAGTGAGATGGACTCGGAGATTGTTGTTCCAGTTCAGTGGAACCGATTTCGCGGGTAAAAAATTCTATCGGCCCACCCAGAAAATCGTCAACACGAAATGAAAATCTTCGACCAATGGCCGACAGACCGGCGTTAAGGTCGAAGACTGAAAGCGTGTTGCTTCAAAAGTGTAGAGGGTCATGCATCAATGAGTCAATGGCAGGCTACATTGAGGAGATGCAAAGTGACTGGAATGAAGCAATTAACTTGTCTACAGTTGTTGCTGCTGCATTAAATTGATTTATCTACTTTGATTTATCCAGTTCACACAGTTTTTTACTAAATGATAGGGTTTTCTGAAGACATATTTCGTTATCCTCACAGTTCTTACACTTCATTTAATATTCAATTTGAAAAGCTTAGATTTGTTGCTGCTGCAATTAGCCCTACTTTGTTAGTCCTGTTCAGATGAACCATTGTTGTTTTTACCTTTGATAGGGCTTTTTAGTACTTGCACTGAATATTCAATTCAACCTTATGAAGAAGTTGCATTCCTCTTTGTATTATATTAACCTGCAGTTAAACTGAAGGTGGAATACAATTTTTTTGTAAAGTTTTGCACTTTGAAATAGGAAGCGCTGTGTGGTTTACTACGGACACTATAGCCTTAAACTTACTACCAACAACAATACTGATAATAATAATAACAACATTATTAAAGCTCCTAGCAGCATTGAATGGGCTCTCGCACCCTTATGCACGTTCACAGTGGTGGCAAGATCTTGATGGGTGCAGGTGTGCATTCACAGCCATTGGACTGATGCCTTCTACATGATCGAAATAAAGATAACTTAAAAGAAAAAAAAAAAACAGTTAAAAGAAACAAATAAAATAAGTGATAATCAAAAATGAAAAACAAAACAAGACTGTAGCTTTAAACTGTAATTTCTTAAGCTTCTCAGCTTACACTAGTGAAAAGGAGTAAGAAGAAGTATAAACTTCTTGGTCCTGCCCCCTCAAATTATACTATACTTTCTAACTGTAATAATTACACTGTCTTAAGCTTACCAATAATTTTTAACATATACAGTGATCATATAATGTATCACTCATACAGACAAAATTGCAATTATACCTATACTTTCTGTAGAAATGTATTTTACCATTCCCTGCAAAGTTATCATCCAAGTAACAAGTAAGCACTTTGTGGTATCTATTCATCAATATACCTCTGTAAAATAATTTCTTAATGCCTCTTTTTAAACAGAACTATGCTCCAGATTTTACTTCTGCACTCAGTCTGTTCCAGTTTAACTCCACTTACAGTGATAAAGAAACTTTTCAAGGTTGTACACCCACTTCTTACCTTTAGATTTTATTTTTCCCCACTCTTTCACAAAGAATGTATGAAATGTTACTTCCGGTGTGGAGTGTAAACACCATTACTGAAGCATGACCCTGTGTTTGAGGGCATTTTGAAGCACACTGTCCATGCGCCAGCTCAGTCTGGCTTGCTAACATCTAGTGAATGTGACTCTTATTAAGCGTATGTCGTTTGGACAATAGACCGTAAAAAAAAGATGGACAAAGCAACTGTGACATCATCCATTGGTTTCAGCATACCATTTAGGAAGCCACGATTTCACAGACATCGCCATCTGCTGGCCATTAAATAGAATGCAAATTTTAAAGATTTCTGCATTGGCCTCAGTTTTCAGACCCACGTGCTGCTTCCATCTTTTTAAACAGTCTATGGTTTGGACCAGTTGTGACCATGTTTGTTTCAGTAAGAATAACTTCCTGTTTCATGGCGAAACATGGCAATTCTTCATGTGCCATGGACACACCATATAACAAAACCCCAAAAAGCTCTGCAATTTAACATTATCTAGGCCTTAAAAAGTCACCCAAAAAATGTGAAGTCTGTCTCACTGAATCTCTAGAAGGAGTTTATTCAAGTAGTATGTCTGTAAATGGCAAATTTGTATATGTAAATGGAAAATAATTTAAATAATTTTAGGCTTCCTGTTGGATTCAGGTCATCTTAGCATGTTCCATGTGCTCACCAAATTTCATACACCTAGGTAAAATGGGCTGCGTCAGCGGCCTTGCTGAAATGTTCTTTGGGGCGCTATGTAGTAATATGGTACTGGGTGAATGTGGCAGTACCCCTGCAACACGTATACATGACAAGAGCCGTAAAGTTTTGGTGAAAATTATTTATCAAAAGATAAAATAACAATGCTTTTGCAATCCATGTTAAAATCTCTAGATGACTCAGGGCAAATCACAGGGATGAGCCAGATAAAGAATATATTGTTTCAATTTAGATTTGGCCATGTCTGCATATGTTAAGATAATGGAGATAAATGCGCAATAATTTACCAGTTTAAATTAAGATTTCATGACGATATTGTACAATAATGGAAATCATGACCATCTTCCAGTTGCATATGTGTATACTACAAGCAGTTTAAATCCCAACTAAATGTTGAAAAGTATTCATGTATACAGCTGCCCAAACATTTAAAAGTAGTATATTCCAGATTTCGCAGCTTTAATTTCAAACCATTAACCATTGAGACTGGCAGATATGAATATATTATTTATGATAAAATATACTGTGAATCTTGGAAAGCAAGTGGTAATTATTTTGTTGGAGATTAATTTTTTTCGGGTGTAAATTATTCTGATCTGCAGAAAAAAGTATCTGGGTGTGCTCTAGGATGTTTTTGCCTTTAGCCACTGTGGCAAAACAACCTGATAATGATTTAGCCACAAAGAAATCTTTTCAGCCACACAATTAAAACACAGTGTTGCAAGTGCAACTTCACAGCAAAAGCTCAATATATGCATCTGCCTTATTAAGCAACATCAACAACAAATGAAAACTACAAATGTATTGTATGTATTCCACACATTCATTTCTGAACCTGCTTGTAAGACAAGATCATTTATTTAAAAGGGCAGATGTACCTTTATATTTGTAATACTTGATTAGCACAACTAAGTCTACATTTTATTCCACTAACACTGTTTTAGTCAACCACTAATATTTGCACCTACAGTTGTAGAAAACCACAAACATTTGAATCTGCTGCAATGAAAAGTACATGTTGAATAAGTTTAGACAGAATGCACAATCTTCAATTAAGCCTGACAATATCACTGGAAACCAAAAACGAAATTTGAAAGACAGATCATGAACATCACTGTAAAATGTCACAGGAACCCTTACTAAAAAAAAAAACTATCGTAGATATCGCAAGCAGCTATGCTATATTTAGGAAGGTCCAGTGGAGCATCTTCCAGTGTATGCATAGGTTCTTGCCACCCTTTAGATTATAAAGCCATCTAGCCAGCCAGCTAATATTAACCAAGGAAAATCATTGTACATAATAGTAATATTGAAGCGATATGCTTTGGCTTTGCCCTAACTTCACTCACTAACCAAGCTCTAATAGGCATGAACTTCTCAAAGTTTTGCGGTGCTTTAATGCATCCAACCCTGCGCTTTCAGATTTTTGAGACGTTAGCTGGCTTGCTAGCTCAAAAGACATCACTGTTGCAGCTAGGTAGCTAGTGAAGATGGGGCAAAAACCAAATGACTTAAATATGAGATTTACAAAGACTCACAAATAGTGTTAGCTAGTTAGCAAGATGGTCATAAAATCAGAAGAGTAACGTAATATGCAATCGCTTATGTATCGGTGTGAGCTATGCAGCTTATATTCGCAGAGGTTAGCCATGAAATAATATGCTCTTTATCTTGCTCTTCAGATAACAGAAGCTGTTAATCAAGGCTGAAGGAGACTGGGTGGGTGTGTTCGGTCTGAAATTGACCAGACTGAGTCGTCAAAACTTCTCCCAAAGCAATGTGGTCTGGGAATTGCAAGCACCTCGCTAAGAGAGGGGAATTGGCAATTATGTGAAGCGCTCGGATCAAATATACTGTAATTATTTACGATGAAAGCATCACTGGAAAGCTTTTGCCATTGTGGCGAAAAGCCATGAGAAATCTCTCGGCACTAATAGATTTCTATCGCCAATGGCGATGTAGCGAACAGCAAGCGTTCGCGTATGGCATATATCCAAAAGTTGAGAATTTTATCAATATTATGCAGTTTTACAACTATGATGTAAGCAAAGACGTATGCTTTCATGTTTGTTATGTAATGAAAACAAGCTAAAAATGAAAGTAGGAAGCACCTATAAAATAACCTGTTTTATGAGTATTTTGGGCCAGGGGGGCTTTCACTGAATAAACTGCTTGTCTGCCTGTCTATTAGTTTACAAGTCCAGAAAATGACACTGGCTAAACGGCCCAGTATAAAGTTAAGAATTATTACAGAAAAGGCAATGCTTTGCCATTATCATGGTCAATATAAACGTATTTCTGAGTTAACAGCAGCTCAGAAAACCAACTTGGGTGCATTACCGCCACCCACAAGTGTCTGTGAATCGCACATCCATAAATTATGTAACACTTGTATAAATAAATGAGTCAAAATCAGCTAAGGTGTAACATGGCAATTCATTCAAACTATAACATGATAAATTATTCGCTGTTTGAGTAAATCAGTAAATTCTGTTTGGTGGCCTTAATTTCAATATTCAAGAGACAGTTGGACACCAGTTACAGACAGTTAGGGCACCATCAATGAAGCCCTGAATGATGAATTAAATAAAATTCAGGGGCCACTTATTTCAGTGCTTTGCAAACATCACAATCCTCAGGTAGCCATGTACTTGGCTGGATATTTTTTTAATGATTATATATTTAATATATTTTTACCAACTTAGTCCACATTTCAATAACTACTTGCTTACATTTTAAATGGGTTTCAAAGCTGTTGAGCCACACAGAAACACAGCACCTATGCCTCATAATAATAATCAAAAAAAAAAAAACTCTCCTCAAAAATTCCCCTTGCGCCTGTTAGTGCATCCGTCAGACATATCAGGGCAATGGCCGAGGGTTTTTTTCCCCCCCACAGTCATTAGTGACTGGTCCATGATGTATACAGGGTAGTATTTTCATTGAAAATATATTGAAGTTAGTGAATCTTGTCTCTGCTCACCGGTAGTCAGAAGCCCAGAAAAAAAAAGTCCACTCCAATCAGTCAAAAAATAACATACATAATTTATGGCGCTTGAAAGACAAAGATTAGGAGGCCCTGTGACATCAGCATTTCCAGGATATCTCTCCATATATGGCTTGCTGTTTGCATCATCGTTTCTTGTGAAGGAAGGCAGTAGGAACATTTTTTTTTTTACTTTCGGTCAAAATCACTAACATACGAATGATGTGACATGTGTTAGTACAAATGCAGCATTAACTTGATAGAAATGAATCATAATGTGCAGTGACAGGAAGCGAGTTGAAAGAGGTAGATAAAGACCAAAAACAAGTAATCCCAGGTGGTTAATGCAGATCAGGTTCTCGTGTTTCTGACAGACTCAGTGATTTGCGTGTTATAATTTCACAGATTCTTATGTGCATTATAATTCTGACTCTGGTGTCATTAAACACACGGAAGCAGTAAATTACTATTTTTTTTAACCAAATTAACTGTTCAGCAGGTTAGCTTTTATAAAACAGTTTGAAAATAAACAATTGAAGAAGTCTATATTTTGACGTTAATGTGACAATTTATGACACCTTAGCTGATTGTGACTCAAATGTGTATGAATTTGTACAAATCATTGTGCAGTCAGTCACATATCAATTTACCAGACACTTTTTACGCAACACAATTAAATAGTAATAATGCGTCAAATCTTTCTCCTTCGAAAAGGGGGGTCTTGCGGCTAAACTGGAAGGTTTACAAAATCAACCTTCAACAGAATGTTAAGTACAGGGGGGACCACAGCACAGGTGGACTTACCTCAGAGAAAAAAGAAAAAAAAAAATCCCCAAAATATGGGACCTTTGAAAAAAAACACTTGAGTGACATAAAACAAATGTAGAGCTCAATTTTGCGTTATAATACACTCTTCACAGAAAATGGATCACAATAGCAGTGAAAGACTGGATAAAATTAAGTATCGACAATTTTAAAGGGACAATGTGTAACATTTTCATTTTTTTTGATTTGCCAAAATCTAAGTCTGCATTCATATACATGTCATCATTGGTGCATTATGACCTCCGCTAATAATCTGATATATTCTCGTAAACGAAGAATTTTAGACTTGTTTCTACATTGGACGGGTAAGCTGGTAGGGGGGCGCCATGACAGTCAGCCATCTTGAAACTGTTGCCGCTGGCAAGGGACAAATAGCACCAAACGCAGAATAAATCCGCGTTTGCCCTGCCAGCCAGTGCAGAGCGATTGAGACACCGGAGGAAATCAGGAAGAGAGGCTATCGTGGCGACAATGAAAATCAGTACTACTGCAGCATAATGCAGGACCATACATATGCAGCATCAGCACAGGAGACGGGGGAAAAAAAAAAAAAAAAACGAAAAAGAGAATTGAAAAGGCAGCGCGACTGGCTCGCTCCAAAAACAAGGGTGAACATCGGGCTCGTCTTCCCCAGGTGGAAGGAGCTAATGAGGGAGAAAGATTTTCTAAGGGACGCTATAATTGCTAGCTTTCTCCTCGACAAGTAAGTCAGCTATACTGTCACAATTAGCCTAAACACAACTTTTCACTCAGTTTTGTTACAGAGTTGCTTGTTACCATAAGCAGCATAATAGTAGATCTTGCTGAAATACTGCATTCTCATTGTTACAGGTGGAACTATACGTGGTTTTAGTAGCTTTCATAATCGCGGTAAACGCCGGCTTTCGAAGCCTACCCACCGGCTTTTAGTGGCGGTGAAGCTGGTGGGTAGACTTTAGAAGCAGGCATTTACTGAGACTAAAAACCGGTGTTTATGGCGACTAAAGCTACTGAAACCACGTAAACATACAGGCTCATAACTACGAAAGGTGCTTCTCTCCTATACGTGAATGAAACGGCTAAACAGTTCCTAGAACGTGCTTAATTATTGTCATATAGGACTAAAGAATAAGCTACGCTTGTGGTCATGTTTTAATAATGGGAAGGTGCCACCACTTGTTTTCAGTGCATCAATTTTCCAGGCTCGATCAGCAGACTTAATCTTATTTTTCATTCGTAGCCAGAGTTCTTTTTTCTCTTTGACGTTTCTTCTTGTGCGGTCCGGAAAGAATGCTGTTATTGCACTTTGTGTTAATTAGTTTGCTTTCTAGTTTTCAATCTTTTTCCTTTCCTTGACGCATTTTCCAATTCTCATAATTGGCAACTAAGACACTTTCTATCCAATGCGATCTAACAGTGATGAAATCGTGGGATAAATTCACTATACAGTGGCGTAGTCAGAACTGAGAATTGGCTTGCACAAAACATCCGTTTTCAAAAATTATTAGTCCTGACCTGTTCTCAGTCATTTTCATAATTAACAAAAGGTTCACTCCGAGAGCGCTCCACACTTCATCTGAGAGAACAAGCAGCACCTGTTAACACGACAATCTGGACGCGTTTGCTGCATTTAAATCTACGTTGTTAAAAATTGTATATCTGTTGACTGAGCCGCACGCATTTAATACCCTATTTAACAGCAGATTAAATAAAAAAACACATTTTTTATCAACCCATGCAATACCGAGAGTGAAAGGCGATATTTCATTACAATGCGGACCAGTTCAATCGAGGCGAAGCATTAGCCTTTTAATAAGTACATTATTTCTCCGTACTGAATTAAGCCCACTATTGTAGGCTATTGCTGTTAGATCGCATATGGAGATAAATCTGTTGCCAATGAAGATAATTGGAAAATGCCTCAATGAAGGAAAATGATCGATAACTAGCCAGGATTAATTGTCGTGTCTGTGTCTCTTCCAATTACCTGTTCGATTTGCGCTTCTGGATTCTGGTCCATGCAGCAGACTTATTTTCGTTAGACTTCGCATCAGCCTTTCTGTCATAAATGACACTCGTCCGTGCTTTGACAGTACATGAGGGTCCGCCTCATCTGACATTAAATCTTCACGACGGTGTCTTCTGTTCATAATTTTGCATAAACAGGTGGTCGAGAGACACTGCTAAATGTACACCTACTTCCCCTAATGCATTCTGTAAGTAACATGCCGAACAATAAAACGTGGTCAACTCCGCCTGACCGCTTGATTACGCGAGTACAGCTAAACATCTGCTTACCTAGGGTGAGTGTAGTAAAGTAATGAGCGCTTAAAACTCTTGTTAAGCAATGCGCGAACAAGTGTGTTTTAACTTGGTTCAACCTCTATACGCGCAGAGATAAGCACTCGCCGACAAGAACTTCGCGGTCAAGCTGATCGCAGGTGACTTGATGCCATGGGGGGCAAAAGGAAATTATTCCATAAGGAACAATTGAAAAAGACACTCTAATAGATCCGTGAATAAATTTTTGACTACCGCAAACTATCAATATATAATCTGATTTCTCTCTTATAAATTGTCGCTGGCCTTTTCCATGGCAGAGACAATTTATTTAAATATTAATTCAGGCTACGCGAACACCAAGGGGACCTTATTTCTAAGAGCGTTCTCTGCGTGTAGCACTGGTCAGGAGATTCCGTGCTGTCGGCTTATGTCATTAGCAAGTCGGTGAAGTGAGCAGGTGTAACAACACCAGTGTTTTCAGTTATTGCATTTCATGAATGGCTTTGTTAGATAGCGACTCGGCTACTTCACCTGTCTTTTATGTAAAGTTACAGAATAAACAGTGAGGTAGCAAAGGCTGTTGTTGGTTAACTTTGGTTGGATGACGGGTATGTATTCGGTAACTGTTGAAGGTGACATCCTATAAGCGTGCATGTAGCCAACACTTGCTTTTCTTTTTCGTGGTATAAAATGTTTGAGATACACCTAAGCTGAGTTGATTATTAAAATTACTTTGAATATCTTACACCAATTCACGGTACTGTGTTTTGCTGCTTCATGTATTATATCGAAGGCTGACTACAATAAACAGTTATGTCCGGATCTTATGCATTGGGCATAACCGTTTATTGCAGTCAGCCCTCGATATGCTGGCCTTCGCTTCAGTATTACCACTTCTATTAATACATCCATGGTTTCATCAGCGTTGACGAGGCTTTTTGATACAAGGTCGCTGCCGTAGTTGCAATACGTGTTTAAAAAAATGAGGCGCTAGAGTGCATTAATCGTTTGAATGTAATACACGATTCCAACGCTGGATGGGAGTAATTCCTACACAATGTCCCTTTAACAAAGTCCTTTACGTGGTAGAATATGGTTTAATACAGAGTCTCAAATGCAGTTGTTAGCACACTTACATTATTTATCTCTCCATTATCTGTAGCCATTTTCCGGAAAACTGCTTCAGCAATTGGGGATCTGCAAATGTTCCCTTAATGAAAAGAAAAATAAAAAGTTAAGAATGGCAAGTATTTCCCTCCACTTAAGATGTAAAAATAAGTCACTGAAATGATCTTGAATAACATGCTTTGTTGCCATCTTTGTAATGAAGGGGTCAAAAATCGAATTTCACAATGGGTGAATTTAGTTTTTCCCCCCTATTATTGTTGTCAAAACCAGAAATAATCGGCCAATCATCCCCATATCTTCAGCTGTTCATGGGAATACAGAGCGCAGTACATTCATCATGAAACAACTAAAACAAAAATAACTGGCATCTACAGTGCATCTGCTTAACCCCAAATCAAAAAAGGAAGGGACACCATTTTATATTTAAAACTGAAAGCAGTGATTTGTAAATTAGCCATAATGTTACTTTAACATTTCAACGTAATATAACAGGTGAGAAAAGACCATTCCGCTGTACTAGGCTCGCCATTTTCCCATTACTACAGTGAATCTAACAGTTCAGATACTCGATGACTGAACTGCATCTCACACCAAATCAAGCCTGCTCTTGAAAACACTCAAGGTTTCTGCCTCAACAATATGGTCAGGCAAGTTATTCCATGCTGAGATAACTCTGCGTGAAAAAATATTTCGAAATATCCGTGCCACATTTAACCTTGGCTAAATTCCATTTGTGACTCTGAGTTCTACGAATAGAACTTGGCCCATGTAATGCTACATAGTTAACTTTGTTAATCCCTATAACATATTTAAAGACCTCGATCAGATCACCCCTAAGTCTATTTTCCTAAGACTGAAGAGATTAAAGATCTCTTGCCTCTCCTCATACCATTCATCTTTTATATCAGAAATATACTTTGTAGCTCTTCTCTGAACCTTTACTAGAGCCTCTATATCCTTCTTAAAGTATGGTCCCCAGTACTGTACACAATACTGAGAAGTATTATAAGAGAAGTATAGGCTCCTTTATAATTTATATGCATTATCCATATCCCAGCATCCTGTTGGCCTTCTTACCTGCTAAGGCACAATGGCTAGAACCTGTAAGGGTTTGGTCAACAGTCACTCCCAGATCTTTTTCATGTAGAGCAAATTCCAGTTTCAAACCTCCAATGAAGTAATACTGTATAATGTTTTTATTACCTACATGAAAAACCCCAATTCCAATGAAATTGGGAAGTTACGTAACACGTAAAGACAGAATACAATGATCTGTTAATGGGCAATTCCACCGTTATGGATGTTACATTCAGAGGGAATTTATAGCCATTACAACTACCCTCACAGGTTAAGGGCCGGGTCATAGTCTATGCAAGGTACGCGAGCGAATGCGAGCACAGGTCCACTCCATTCCGTTCTCAGAAAAGCCTGAACGCGCGTCCCTTGCTGCGCTGTGCCTCGTTAAAAAGCAGTACACTGCTCATGCAATAGGGGGCAGTTAAGTCTTCTCCTTCTCCTTCTTTTTTCTTGTTGGTGTGTTGAACACAGCGTATGGTGCATTATTTGCTTTGTCTCCCCTATTGGAATCTCACGGAAATACACGCGTTAGTGCGTCACCTTACAAAAATTTGGTCGACACACTTTGCTACGCAAGGTGGCTACATTGCGTTGCTCGATGCGTACCTTGCGTAGAGTATGAACAGGCTCCAAGTTTTACTCCAAGGAACCCAACCTTAAGCAGTGTTCGAAATAAGGGGAAAAAATACAACCTAGGAAACAAATCAGGTTGTCCGCAAGAATTTTTAGTTTAGTTTCTTATCAGACTCGGCATTAGCTCGCTATATCTCTAGCAAAAACAGGACTAATCAATTTGATATGGTTTGGGATGACAGAGATATACAGGCTGCATGTACTTGAAAACAACATAGCCAAAATGCAATCTAAAGATTCCCTCTTCCTAAGGGTATTAAATTACCAATTATAAATGAATGCTTATGGAATTTCATATTGGGCTGTACCATTTTTGATAATTTACCCCTCAGCGTCAAAGAGCAGTGAAGTTTCCTACAAGAAGAGTGCCAACCGCTTCACTCTCGCTACAGTAATTTTGACTGAACTCTGAATATGCATACAATATGTTAACGCTAATAATATGAGTGCATAGAGTTCGCATAAAGGAAGATGCTCATTGTCACATTTTCGAATATACATTCCCTTAGGTTGTTTACGGTTATGTCTGGCTCGTTCGTGCCAGGAGTTTTCCTTGACTAGATTGCCCAAGCCTGAATTGAAGTGAGCGCCATGGTCTATCTCTACATCTCTGTTTGCCGCGGTACTTTATAATTATTTTTTTAAAAAAGAATGCTTGTGTGCTCACCCGTACGAAATGCGTGAAATTTACATGCGGTGGGCCTTACATATGACCAAAATGGTTGCGTTAATCGCAGCCTGAAGTAAATAAAATTTTTACAAATGCATGAATAAAACTTTCGGGATATTTGGTTGTCGTGAGCAGTTTAGATTGTCTGGATCCATTTCTGGTTGTCTAGACCAGTGTTTCTCAACTCCAGTCCTGGGGACCCACTGCCCTACACATTTGTCTGCCAGCTCAGCAATGGCATGATTCAGTCAATCAAATCCTAATCATCAGTCTCCTGCTAAGTTGAAATAGGTGTGGTAAACCAGGGCTAGTACAATCATACATGATACTTTGGCAACTTTTTGAGTTAAGAAACACCATTTAAGAGGATTTGCAGGTTGACAAAATTGAAATTTGATTTCAGAGCGACAATTCATTATTTAAAAATATATTTTCATAATTACCTCAAGCTCATGGGACCAAATATAAAATATTTTCTTATCTTTAATTCTGGCCTCCAGATTTAATGGATTAGATTCATGAAATAAAAAATGACCCACATAGTGAAGTTAGTTTTCTGTTTACTTTTATTGCAACTTGTTCTACTTAGTGTGCTTACGGTTAGGTCATTGTAAAATGCTGTTCTTAATCAGAAAGTTTAATGTCTTCATTGGGGACACCTGATTCAATGAACTAAGAGACTGACAATTAGTATTAGCTCATTAAGTGAATCATCCCACTGCTGAGCTGGAACACAAATTTATAGTGCTGTGGGTCCCCAGGACTGGAGTTGAGAACCACTGGTCTAGACGACCAGATAACCGCGTATTTCGAACACTTATGGGTATTACTAGCTTAGGTCTGAGGCTGTTTGATGGGGGAAGAAAAGCCATCCAGTGATGACTGTGTCTTTCACATTTGCCAAAAAACAACTTGATGATCCCCAAGACTTTTGAGAAAATATTCTGTGGACTGATGAGACAAAAGTTGAAATTTAAGAAGGTATGCGTCCCAATACATCTGGGGTAACTAACACAGCATTTCATGAAAAGAACATCATACCAACAGTCAAACATGGTGGTGGTGGTGTGATGGTCTGGGGCTGCTTTGCTGCTTCAGCACCTGGACGACTTGCCATAATTGATGGAACCATGAATTCTACTCTCTACCAGAAAATCCTGAAGGAGAATATCTGACCATCAGTTTGTGACCTCAAGCTCAAGTGCACTTGGGTGATGCAGCAGGAAAATAATTTGAAACACACCAGTAAGCCCACCTCTGAATGGCGTAAAAAAACAGAATGAAGGTTTTGGAGTGGCCTAGTCAAAGTCCGGACTTAAGTCCAATTGAGATGCTGTGGCATGACCTTAAACAGACCGTTCATGCTCGAAAAACCTCCAATGTGGCAAACTTAAAACAATTCTGCAAAGAAGAGTGGGCCAAAATTCCTCTACAGCAAGGCAAAAGACTCATTGCCAGTTATTGCAAACGCTTGATTGCAGTTGCTGTCACCGAGGGTAATTTTAATTTCAGGGGACAATTACTGTTTCACATAGGGCCAGGTAGGTTTGGATAGCTTTTTTCCCTTACCTAATGAAATCATTATTTAAAAACTGCATGTTGTATTTACTCACGTTATCTCTGTCAAATATAAAAATATGTTTGATGATCTGAAACATTTAAGTGTGAGAAATATGCACAAAAAAAAAGAAAGAAATCAGGAAGGGGGCAAATACTTTTTCATAGCACTGTACATGTGTAACTCATTACTGGCCAAAAGGGTTAGCATGCTAGCTAATGAATTATTCATCCCATTTCATTCAATAGACCGTCAACTAGATGCAAACACCACTGATGGTGATCGATTCCAGAAGAACTGGCCTTGAGAAAATATTAGTTGGCTATTGCCAATGAACGTAATCTGAACAATTGTGACACGAGAAAGCTGTAATACACCTGTGTGATACCAAACCTGTATCAAATGGGTTGCATCACACCAATTTTTAATACACTCAACAAAAATATAAACGCAACACTTTTGTTTTTGCTCCCATTTGTCATGAGATGGAATCAAAGATCTAAAATTCATTCCAGATACACAATATTACCATTTCTCTCAAACATTGTTCACAAATCTGTCTAAATGTGTGATAGTGAGCACTTTTGCTTTGCTGAGACAATCCATCCCACCTCACAGGTGTGCCACATTAAGATGCTCATCAGACACCATGATTAGTGCACAGGTGTACCTTAGACTGTCCACAATAAAAGGCCACCCTGAAATGTGCAGTTTTGTCTCACAGCAAAATGCCACAGATGGCGCAAGCATTGAGGGAGCGTGCAATTGGCATGCTGACAGCAGGAATGCAAAACCGGAATTACATTTCAGACATACTAGTTGGGTGGGGTGATTTCAAAAGCGTATGTTTACTGCAGCTACTCGCAGCGTCTGAGGTGCGCACTGTGCACTGTGTTAATCCGCCCAGCGGGTTACTCAAAAAAGTAGTTCTGAGTATTTGCTTCATGTGTCGTAATGTTTCATAATTACAAATTATTATTTCATTGAATAATTTTATAGAGACCGGCTTTAAACATCTAGACCAGCTACTAACACAGCTCAGACCATCTTAAACCAGCTTAGAATTCTAGCAGCTAGAATTGTAAGCTGGTTTAAGATGGTCTGAGCTGTGTTATTAGCTGGTCATAGCTGGTCTAGATGTTTAAAACTGGTCTCTATAGCTTGATGAAGGTGATCAAAGCTGGTTAAGCTGGTATTGTCAGCTGGAGTCAGCTGGTCAAGGGCTGGTCGACCAACTAAAACTGTCCAAAACACAGCTGCAATTTTCAGCAGGGCTGTTGGCTGGCATTTCAGTTTTTTCCCCCCAAAAACTTTGTTAGACAAGTGGTGTATGTTTGTGCACCAGTGATTGCATTTAAATGATGTGATTCAGTTTGAGACATAACATTACGTCAATGAACCCACGAGACTCGGTAGCAGTATCAAAAAGCTCAAACTTTATTGATTTTCGGCTTTTGAAAAATGCGGAACCGGGTACGTACTGGAACCGGGTTTCTTTCCCAATCCTTAGCTTTTATCAATGATTGTCAGAGTGTGCCTGTATGTATTGTAGCCTGCCTGAAAGAGTATCTGATACTCCTACAGCACAATCTGACCATCATTGTTGATGAAGAAGGGCAATTCCATGGAAACGGAATTACGTTGAAGAGTAATTTTCATGTCATTTTTACCTGCCATCTATTACTCTAATGCAGTAGCTACTAGCCTGTGTTTTTATCAGTTCCGGCGGTATGTCTACTGAGCTGTATAACACAAAGTTAGGGGTAATCTATTTTGCAGAAGGCTATACGAAGGTGAAACTGTTCGTACCGGAATTACAGCAGGAAAAATGCCATTATTTTTGCCTTTACTTTGACAGGTATTTCTCTGAAATCTGGCAATGATAGGCACTAAGGTTAAAGTTAAGCTTAAGTTGGTGGCCTAGGATGTTGACCAGGCCATGGTAAGTTTATATTGACTGGTATGTTCACAAATATTTTGGAGGATGCCATTTATGAGAAAGTGACAGCAGCAACGGAATTACAAAATGGTAACGGAATTACATTTTCTGATAATCTTCAAAATCTATTATACTCAAAACAACAAAGCAATTGAAAATTGGTATCATAAAAGATGTTTGTGTTACTGACCTCATCAAAAAATGATATATGTCACAATGAGCAACTGAAATTGTGTGTTTCAATTTCCTGCAATGACTTACAGTCTAAAATTCTTTGGCTACCAATGTATGGAAATACAGTAAATACCAGGAAATGGCTAAATGTCTTTTAGGAGTTGTCAGCTTTGGAAAAATCTCCTTGATCCTTGTCTTGGAGATTGGAATTTCGTATTATTTTTTTTTTAAATCTAAATTTTGAGAAGACTGTCAAAGATAATTCAAAATGGTTTTCAGTGTCTGATTTAGTAATGAGTCATCTACATGAAAACCTATCTAATATAAAACACCTTTTAAAAATTACTATTTTAGCAACTCCCATGTGGAATTGCCCAGAAGCTAGCTGAAAGCTGAGGACACTCATGTGGTGCAGATACAGAATTTTAGCGACAACATTTTAAAATTAATACTACCTAGACAGTTGGTCAAACCATGGTTTTCACAATTGTTGTTTTGTAGAATTGTTCATACTGTCAATTATTTATTTCAAGAATTGGTAAAATAATTCTTATTAGCTCTTTTCACTCAATTAAGATGGTAATAATTCATTTGCATCCCACATTATTCACTCAGATGGGCCGATCTGACCATTTATCAGTTCTTGTAAAACATGCAGCTGTGGGGGTTTCACATAAAATAAGTTTGTTCTCTTTTTTTTCTCACTTCTTTTTTTTTTTTTTCTTTCTTTACTCAAGATAGTAATATATGCATTACAGATAGTGTAGATTGGCTTACTTCACCATATCGCTTTGTGAAAAACGTGTAGCTCCCAGGGGCGCTGCCCCTTGACCCTGCTGGGGGCTTGAGCAGCCCCCAGACCCCGGCGTCTTGTAACCGCCTATAGCAATTCAATTTCCTGCTGTCAGAAAAATTAACAAGAACCCTGTAAAAGTCATCATATTTTACAAGCGATATAACGCGGTCCTTCAGGAGAAACGAACGTGGAATTTGGGGACACTTTAATAAAACAGACGGCGTATTAGTCACGAGTTCACGCCACGGACGAATTTTAATTAATCAAAACGTCATTCACAAACTGCGGGCAAACAGTTCTGTAAATCACCGGACGGAATCGATCGGCTGCATTCATAGTGCGAAGTAAGGCTGCGCGGGGCCAGTATGTCAGAAAAAAAGAGATACGTTTTCAGAAGCATATTCAGCGAACTACTGAAAGAAACACGTTGATTTCTCTCATCAGCCATCCAATTGTTTCGATCTCTGCTGGTCTCCTTCGCTTAAAACTGGAGTCTGAAGTCGGACTCGTCGGTCGCCGCTACATTCTGTGGTCTGAATCACTTGCTCCATGGCTTCAGTTCTCGTTCGCCGGAGTCAGAATGGAGGAACTGGCGAACGAACCTGGGACGAATCCTCGTAAGAAACTGAATCATAGGATCGGTGCCCCTGAGAGGAATCCTAATGCCCACCACTAGAACATTATGCTCAAGACAGAGTGACCGCAGTCAAAGACGGAAGGTGAAGCAGAATCCCATTTGGCGCATTCACTCGCGGATGGTAATCCATGATTTGTGATTGATATCAAGTTATCCCTCACCGATTGCACGGACTTTCCCTCACACGGTTAGCTTATTACCGTTAGAGGTAGCTCGGCGCCATTAGGTACCACATAAGCATGGTGTTTGATTGTAACTGACAGCGAACACCAATATTATCAAAATTTGTTCAACATCAAAATGAGAACAAGTCCCTAAACGAACATTAATTTATTATGGGAAGGGAGCTAGGCTGTGACTACCAGTATGGCTTTCAAAGATTAGGAAAATCAACGCAATTATTAGCCGGACACTAGCAACTGGATAGGTCATATATCGACACTGACAGTCAATCTGACTCAAAAGATCCGCACTGGTCATCATGGCAGTAATTAATAGAAATGTAGCGACGCATGACATTACATGGGTTAATGTTCCAACTAATATCAATTAATTAGTCAAAATTTAACAACATGCATAGGTTTAACGTCTCGAACAGTGTCACGTAACATCTTTCTTACCCAAACAAACGAATAACACCGACTTTCCACCGCCACCAGCCATGTTGCTTGTGCGTGTTCTTCTTCGTTGAGTTTAACTGTATTTTTACACCAACTGGTGCATAACCGCCATCAACTGGTATGGAGTGTGGATCAAGAGGTCGAGTCACCATTTTTCCCCCTAAAAATACTCATATCTTCTCAAGTACATAAGTCATTCTAAAATACCCAATCAAGATTTGTTAACACTCACTTCTCGAATTCTTTTGTAAAATATCTATTAAATCAAAGCATACTTTTACCTTTCTAAAGTTTTAACTCATGTGCCTCCTCTCTGCCTCATATCTCTTAGTGTTTCAACACGTTATATTGTCTCTTCCTGCCCACAGTGGTCATACCTACATGCATTATGCTCACCTATTTTCAAGAGTGCACTGTT
This sequence comes from Gymnothorax reevesii, assembly GCA_029721435.1. NCBI lineage: Eukaryota > Metazoa > Chordata > Actinopteri > Anguilliformes > Muraenidae > Gymnothorax > Gymnothorax reevesii. Next base: position 61,865,415 of record CM056576.1, read on the forward strand.
AAGTCCAGCATGTCTCCTCTCTTGTTCCTTCCTGCTGACCTCATTTCTCCCACTTACTTTTGAATTTGTTGCTTTTTCCATCTTTCCTTTAATCTCTGCATAATAATGCTGTTTACTTCAGTCTTGCTGACTGTAACAAGAAAATCAATGTGACTCTTTTTTGTAACCTCCTTTACAAGCTTGTTTACAATTTCATTCCCTTTGATCCCCAACGCTGGTACTTAAACTATTACTATATGACCCTTCATTTGAATTTGGGTGTCGCTCTTCTATCAATATGTCGGACCAGCAATCTGAACGACCATACAGTAAACTGATTAACAATGAATTTGAGTCTGAACAAATGATTGCTCTCGACGATCTTGTCTTTTCTATTCACTGCAGTGCTGATGATATTGCAAGCGTTTCTCCTGTGTAAACTGACAATTCCTCACTGATCCTTTTCCCTATTTTGAAATGAAACTCTATAATAATCAAACCGAGTTGTCCTTGCAAAACATTAAAGTGAGTGCAATGCATCAGGGGCAAGGAAGCCTGTCCTTCCCTTAATATGGGGCTTTATACTGTATAATGCCCGACTATAAAGCAAGACGTATCAGGGAAAGACCGGATAAATGGTGCGGCGCGAATTTAAATTTCTTTCACAAATGGTGTTTTTTTTACTTTGAGTATGGTTTCCTATGTCGAGTCTAGATAATAAATGAGTGGATTTTGAAAAAATATCAGTTTGATGTGGCATAGGGTACTGATGGCAAAACGAAGCTTTCTGAAGCATTTGGGACTTTTGGTAAATTGTGACAGAAATTAGGTCACAAGTCGCAGCTTCATTCATAGCGCTTGTCGGTGACATCTAACGGTGAAATGGATGTTTTGCAATCAAATGATGGTGCACGTAAACAGGATTGTTTTAGAGCACACACTTAATAATTTTGATGAACATATCAGTGTCGTGTTTTTATTGTACATGACAGGTTGGTTAGAAGTCTGACTCCAGTGTTGTAATATTATGTAATGGATACATTTCTAAAGATTATAGGGCAGAGGTATTTACTGTGGGGCAGTAGAAATGCTTGGTGGAAAGAACAATAATTGCAATAAACAATGCCAACTCAACAACCCACTAATGCAGCTGGGTTCCCAACGTGGGTCCCAAGGACCCCCTCGATACACTGGTTTTCATTCCAGCTGCAACTGCAATCACTATTTTAAACAGCTGTTAATTTTTCTTCATTAAGTTCTTTACATATTTAATTATTTACCATCTTTGGCCACACAATATGAAATAACTCTAGCTGTACAGCATGAGGGATAAAAACTGTGCTTTATGGCAAAAAAGTGCAAATTTTCACTGATAGAGTTAAAATTATCAAAATACTTCAGGTTTGGGTGAATACTGTATTCTGATTGGCTTCAGGGAGTGCATTTTTTTTTAAATATACAGACACCTAAGTAGTTCCAAGGCAATCACATGGCCCAAGATCAGAGGAACTGAAGAGCCTTCCCAGGGCCTGCGCTAGGACGGCATTAGATGAGATTAGATTAGAAGTAGATCCAATGAAAATATCTGTTCACTGTTCTAAATTAATACACTGGCTACAGCTGGTGCTGGTAACTATGGCAGCAGGGACGGAGTCAAAACCATTTACAATTTATTGCAACAAGGTAACAAGCTGTCCCAACTCCAGAAGACAAGTAGTGCCGATCATAGTGAGTCCCCAGTTGTAAAACATGCTCCCTCAAAGTCCACTATGTACAAAACCAAAAACCAGTGAAGTTGGCACGTAGTGTAAATCGTAAATAAAAACAGAATACAAAGATTTGCAAATCCTTTTGAACCTATATTCAATTGAATACACTGCAAAGACAAGTTACTTAGTGTTCGAACAGGTAAACTTTGTAATTTTTCGCAAATATTAGCTCATTTGGAATTTGATGCCTGCAACATGTTTAAAAAAAGCTGGCACAAGTGGCAAAAAAGACTGAGTGAGTTGAGGAATGCTCATCTAACACTTATTTGGAACATCCCACAGGTGAATGGGCTTATTGGGAACAGGTGGGTGCCATGATTGGGTATAAAAGCAGCTTCCCTGAAATACTCAGTCATTCACAAACAAGGATGGGGTGAGGGTCACCACTTAGTGAACAAATGCGTGAGCTGATTGTCGAACAGTTTAAAAACAACATTCCTCAATGAGATTTTGCAAGAAATTTAGGGATTTCATCATCTACGGCCCGTAATATCGTCAAAAGGTTCAGAGAATCTGGAGAAATCACTGCACGTAAGCGACAAGGCCGAAAACCAACATTGAATGCCCGTGACCTTCGATCCCTCAGGCGGTACTGCATCAAAAGCCGACATCAGTGTGTAAAGGACATCACCACATGGGCTCAGGAACACTTCAGAAAACCACTGTCAGTAACCACAGTTCGTCGCTACATCTGCAAGTCCATGTTAAAACTCTACAATGCAAAGCGAAAGCCATCTATCAACAGCACCCAGAAACGCCGCCGGCTTCGCTGGGCCCAAGCTCATCTAAGATGGACTGATGCAAAGTGGAAAAGTGTTCTGTGGTCTGACGAGTCCACATTTCAAATTGTTTTTGGAAACTGTGGACGTTGTGTCCTCCAGACCAAAGAGGAAAAGTACCATCCGGACTGTTATAGGCGCAAAGTTCAAAAGCCAGCATCTGTGATGGTATGGGGGTGTATTAGTGCCCAAGGCATGGGCATCTTACACATATGTGAAGGCACCATTAATGCTGAAAGGTACTTACAGGTTTTGGAGCAACATATGTTGCCATCCAAGTAACGTCTTTTTCATGGACGCCCCTGCTTATTTCAGCAAGACAATGCCAAGCCACATTCTGCATGTGTTACAACAGCATGGCTCCATAGTAAAAGAGTGCGGGTACTAGACTGGCCTGCCTGTAGTCCAGACCTGTCTCCCATTGAAAATGTGTGGCGCATTATGAAGCGTAAAATACGACAACGGAGACCCCGGACTGTTGAACAACTTAAGCTGTACATCAAGCAAGAATGGGAAAGAGTTCTACCTGAAAAGCTTCAAAAATTGGTCTCCTCAGTTCCCAAACGTTTACTGAGTGTCGTTAAAAGGAAAGGCGATGTAACGCAGTGTTAAGAAAGTGGGGTCAGACACCATATGCGGGAACTCAGGAATTTAATAACAAAAACACCAAGGCAGGGGCAGGGAAAAACCAAAAGGGGGCGCTCAGGCCAAACAAAACACCGTGCCATACAAACACTGAAACGGGGAGAACTAAGGCACGGGACTAGAGAGTAACTAAAAGGGAAAAGGCACTCCGGCCGAAACAAAACCGCCGTGCATAGCACTGAGGGAATAAACTAAGGCTTGGAAAAACTAGGCTGGGGCACAAGGAAACACAGGGCTAGAGATGTAGCTCGGAAGAAGACGGCTCAGATGAAGACATCGCAACGAGCGCACAGCTCGGGATGATCAGGTGACTCGGACGGAACATCACGGAGGACAGCACACAGCTCGGAATGGGTCCGGTGACTCGGACAGGAACATCACGGGAAACAGCACACATCTCGGAGTGGGTCAGGTGACTCGGACGGGGGCGTCACGGAAAACAGCACACATCTCGGAGTGGGTCAGGTGACTCGGACGGGGGCATCACAGAGGACAGCACACAGCTCGGAATGGGTCCGGTGACTCGGACAGGAACATCATGGGAAACAGCACACATCTCGGAGTGGGTCAGGTGACTCGGACGGGGTTGTCACGGAAAACAGCACACATCTTGGAATGGGTCAGGTGACTCGGACGGGGGCATCACAGAGGACAGCACAGCTCGGAATGGGTCCGGTGACTCGGACAGGAACATCACGGGAAACAGCACATATCTAGGAGTGGGTCAGGTGACTCGGATGGGGGCATCACGGGAAACAGCACACAACTCGGAATGGGTCTGGTGACTGGGACAGAAACATCACGGGGAACAGCAGGCACAGGGGACTCGGAGATCCGGCTGGCGCAGAATGGTACAGCGGGCACAGGGAACCCGGAAGATTCCACCGGTACAGAAGGTGCAGCGCGCAGCGAACACCAGGAACTCGAGAAATCCAGCAGGCAAAGATGGTTCAGGAAGCGCAGCGGATACAGAAAGCTCAGGCGAATCCCAATCACGACTGGGCGCTGCCCGCACAGCGTCCAGGCCTCGGAACACACGCATCTCGCAGTGAGTGCGTGGAAACTCAGAATAAGGCATAGGCAAGGTGTGCAACGTAAAGTCCCGTCTGGCCTCTGTGCCTGCTGCAGGGAAATATAAAGGGGAGGGGGGAGACACACACAGCTCGACAACAGGTGCTGAAAATAATGCAATTAACAAGGGGTAATCACACGAGGGAAACTCAATTACAAAAAACGGAAAAACATTAACACAAAGACGCGGATCACAAGACTCCCCCTTAACGGGACAAATAAACTTAAATAAAAAGACTCCTAAGTGAACAGGATAAGAGCCAGAACAGATCATGAGGATGCAGAGGCTCTGCAGAACGCATAGCTAAGCCAGTTATGGAAACGAGATACGGAAACAAGAATAGAGCGAACGCGGAGAGGTAATTAGTCAATTAGTAGGTGCAGCTGTACAATCCCGGGTGCTATTTAGTAGGTTAGTATTATATACAATATTAGTTTTGGTTAGTAATTTTAACAAAACAAACTGTTAGTACTTGTTAGTAAATAGCAACAGCAAGGGGAAATTAGTAAACGAGAAAGGAAGGAAGACTGAAACCCAGAATCCATTAAATCACCCGAAAAAGTATGACAATCAATTAAGACAAAAACTGACGAACTATGACTCGACCGGGGAAAAAGCAAAGACAGTACCTGGGTAAGACAAAGACTGGAATAATACTGGGGAAATCTAAAATGTGCAACACTAGACATCAGACTCACATCACAGAATTAATAAACCTAAAATTAAAACTAACCAAAAACACTCAGAACCACGGAACCTTACACACAGTGGTAAAAAGGCCCCTATGCCAACTTTTTTACAGTGTGTTGCTGCCTTTAAATTCTAAGTTAATGATTATTTGCAAAAAAAAAATAAAGCTTCTCAGTTTGAACATTAAACATCTTGTCTTTGCAGTGTATTCAATTGAATATAAGTTCAATTAAAATCTGAAAAGTATAAAATCTGAAGCAGATTTGCAAATCATTGTATTCTGTTTTTATCTACGATTTACATAACGTGCCAACTTCACTGGTCTTGCGTAAGACTTGCCAATATTTCTAGCTATCTAATTTAGCAAAAAATGGAAACAACAAATTTAATTTTAAAATACAAAACACAAGCAGTAATTATGGGGTCCAAGCAACATGATTTTGAAGCAGTGAGGACACAAATTGTATGATTTCTAGAATAATTTCCTGTTCATGGCACAACACTGTGCATGGTGTACCTTGCCCCGTGAGTTTCAAGTTGATTGGTCATTGCCATACTTTTGAAATATCAGGTGTTGCCTGATCGACTGATCGCAGCCATTAGATGGACTATTTGATCCTTATTCAGAGATTTCAGAGAATTTGTTCAGTCAAATTGTTGAAAACATGAAGGCAATTTTATGTTTTTCCCCTTCATACAGCCATCTATTGGCTAATTGGAACTAAATTTTGTCTGCTTCAGTCTCTAGACCTACAGATGTAAATTCTGAAATTTTGGGATGATAACACATTGCATTTAGGAGTAACATTTTTACCCATGAATGACCAACAACTAAAAATAGTACCTTAAGGAAAAACCCCACAGTTCTGAGTGCTTTTTGGTGTGTGGCATCTTGGGGTAAGTGGCTACACATATCCGATTTCAAAACTGTGATAGAACATATTTATCACATCATATTTAGGGGTCAAACTTAGATTTTTGGAAAAAACTCAAAATAACACAAAAATAAAATTCAACAGTCATTTGACAGGTTATGTATCAGATGTACACTAAAGTGTTATAAACTTACTTATAGCACAACTTCTCCTGAATCCAATGATACCAAGCATTTGATTCAACTCTGTACAGATCCTGAAATACAGCCCTTTAAGTTAAGGTACTATTTTTAGTTGTTGGTCAAATATGATAGCGGATTTTTTCAAATTTCCTATAAAATGCCTTGGAAATATAAGTTACGGTCATGACATGATCAAAAGATTTAAGACACATTTGTTCCACTCACAGACAAGCAAGAATCAATTGGGAAAAGGTTTGATTTGTTGTTTTGAGGGGTGGCATGATGGGAGAGATCTCTCCATGACCATTGATTTCAATGCATTTCACTGAGGTTTACAAACAAATGCATTCAAGTGAACTAATGACCTCTCTCTCTCTCTCTCTCTCTCACACACACACACATTTTGAGAAGCTGTTATAAGTACGTGTAAACTACAACCCCAATTCCGAAATAGTTGCGACAAAGTGTAAATTGTGGATAAAATCAAGACGCAATGACTTTCAAATCACACCAGCCAGTATTTTATTCACAGTAGAAAAATATACACACATAGCAAATGTTGCAACTAAGAAATTTCACAATTTTATCCATAAAATGAGCTCATTTCAAATTTGATGGCTGCTACAGGTCTCAAAAAAGTTGGGACAGGGGCCTGTTTACCATGGTGTAGCATCTCCTCTTCTTTTTAACACAGAGTGGAAGCGTCTGGGCATTGAGGAGACAAGTTTCTTGAGTTTAGCCATTGGAATTTGATCCCACTCTTGTTTAATACAGGCTTCCAGCTGGTGGAGAATTTTGGGTCTCCTTTGACGGACTTTTCCTTTAACTATGTGCCAAATGTTCTCAATTGGTGAAAGATCAGGACTGCAGGCAGGCCAGTTCGCACACAGACTCTTCCACTATGAAGCCATGCTGTTGTAATAGCTGCAGTATGTGGTTTTGCATTGTCCAACAGAAATACACAAGGCCTTCCCTGGAATAGATGTCATCTGGAGGGGAGCATACGTTGCTCTAAAACCTTTATATACCTTTCAGGATTCATGGTGCTTTTTGAAACATGCAAGTGTCCCACACCATATGCACTAATGCATCCCCATACTATAAGAGATGCTGGCTTTTGAACTGAGCGCTGATAACAGGAGGGCTGGTCTTTCTCCTCTTTAGCCCGGAGGACATAACACCCATGATTTCCCACAAGAATGTCAAATTTGGACTCGTCTGACCACAGGACACTTTGCCACTTCACTACAGTCCATTTTAAATGACCCTTGGCCCACAGGACACGGTGCCGCTTCTGCATCATGCTCAACAATGGCTTCCTTTCTGCAAGATAGAGTTTTAGGTGCCATCAGTGGATGCCAAGGTGGACTGTGTTTATAGACAAAGGTTTCTTGAAGTATTCCTGGGCCCATTTAGTAATGTTAATGACAAAATCATGCTGGTGAGTGATGCAGTGGCGTGTGAGGGCCCGAAGATCACGGGCACCCAGTAAAGGTCTTCGGCCTTCTCTCTTACGCACAGAGATTTTTCCAGTTTCTCTGAATCTGATGATGCTATACAGTGTCGATGACGAGACCTTCAAGCGTTTGATGTTGAGGAACATTGAGTCTCATTCATGAAACGTTTGTAAATCTGCAAACAGATTTACCCATAAAAGCCTACTCTACTAAAAACCTACTCCGGATTCAGGAACACGTGAAACTGTGTTCGGGAAACTCAGATCTGATCATAAACGTCTGTAGATCATGAATGCCAAACGATCATAAATTGACAGCGCAGTCCCGGTAATCAGCTATTTGCATAAATCTCCACCCATGAATTGGCAATGAGCACCATAACAGGAGGTTATGGCACAAGCAAAACGAGAGAGAGAACGAAAGAAGAACTTTTCTGAAGCAGAGATAGAGATTATTTTGAATGAAGTTGAGTTAAAAAAACACATTTTATTTTCATCAATTAGCAGTGGTGCGACAGGGACAGGCAAATCAAAACCCTGGAAGGAGGTAACAGACGCAGTTCATATGGTCTCTGCTGTCCTCAGAACCATGCCCGAGGTCAAAAGAAAGTGGTTTGATATAAAAATGGAGGCCAAAAAACATATTTGTGCACACAGAAAAAATATATCTGCCACAGGAGGAAGAGGCTCACTGTCCAAATTGTCAAATACAGACGAGCGCATAGGACTTATTGGGGAGAGCGCTTTGTCAGGAATCGTCCCTGATGGAGACAGCAGCATGCCCTCACTGAAGTCATCAAACCCAGATGGTCAGGTAATGAATGTTCTGTCACAATAGTCTACATTCTGAAAAATCACAGATACCTTAGTGATCAGTTTAATCTAGGCCGTACAGTCCCAAACAATTTGGGCAGTTTTCTCTCCAGATTGAAGTAGAAATGTGAAACCAGCAATGTTATATTGTGCGTAATTGATATAGCCTCATCTAAATCCGCGATAGCTGTCAGAATGTAGATGTTGTGTTCCAGGGTCCTGGCCTTTGGCCAGGACAGTGTTTTTATGGTTTTAACAGTTTCATGTTCCAGGTTTCATAGTTCATGTTCATAGTTCATGTCACAGTTTTAACAGTTTCTTGTATCAGGATCAAGCATTTCATTATTCATGTGTATTGTTCATGTTTTTACTTTTCCGTGTTTTGCTTTTTGCCAGGTCTGCCCAGCCAATCCACCGCTTATCTGCGTTCCGCCCCGTGCCTTCGTTGTTGCACATTTCAGAGCTCTGGTTGGCTCTGGTAGTTCTCCCTTCCTTCTGTGCTGTGCTGGATTCGGGGCTGTCTAAGATTAATTGGCAATTAACTGTTTTTAAGTAACTAACATTTACTAACATTCACAGGGAGGTGTAATTCTTAGACAGGCACATTACTAATACTACTTATTTAGATAGGGAGCTTATTGTCATGATTCCTGCTTTGCTATTTCAAGTCTTGCTGTGCTTTTCTGTTATGAAAACATTCATGCTTCCTTCCAATCTGCATGCTTCATTGGTACTTAAGCTGAGCACGCTCATTCTCTTAATGAGCAAGTCCTGTCAACCAATCTCTGTCCATGTCTAATGATCAGCTTTGCCCATTGTTTCTCCTTCAGGTTGCTCCTCATGTGTCCTGATTTCTCTACCTTTATCTGGAGGCGGTGGAAGTTGGCTGGCAGACAGAGTCTCAAGTTCAAGTCATTACTTCTATTCCTTTACATCCGGACAATCATATTTTAGGTTGGCTATTATTTTCACTTCAGGGCACCTTCTCCTTGCTCATTGGCATAGGCAAATTCCCAAGGATTACACTCATACTCCCCTCTCGTCCACCCCCATTTCAATGGTGAACACACTTTTAACCTTAATAATTATAGTTCACAATCTGACAAACCAACTTATGTCTACTTACAACTCCACAGCCTTTTAAATGGCTAAACACCTGCTTGACTTGCCCCCCAAATCTTGGCTTGCTTTAAGTAATTCTATAATATAATTTTTATTTAATTTGTCTCAATTTTACCATAAAAGTTAAAAGTATCCATCGGTCATCTTGCTCTTACACTGCCAAATCTACTCTGCTGACAAAATCCACTGATTCCCTGACAAAAAGAATCCAGCTATTTCTAACATGAAGAACACTGCAAAATAGTAAAGCTGAAATCACTGTATTATTCAATTAATTCCTACATTAACAAACTTAAGGCTGTAGCCATGGAAAACACAAAATTTAACTCTCTACTCACCCTGCAGTGGAAAAAGTAAACATAGGCAGCCATTGATGTAAGGAGGGATTTCTATTTGAACTGACCTATTATCACTATGTTTCTGTCATTTATTTGGTTTAATGTATGATATTACTTTCATTCAATGTAAATCAAGGCCTCATTGGTTCAAAGTTATTGACAGACTTTGAATCAAACAACAATTTTTCATTCAAGTGAAAACGTCGCATGTCACGTGACGTGCGTACATACTGACGTCCCGCTACAACCAGACTTGAACTTTGAATTCTCCGCCATCTTATTTTCTCGCATGAGGCTCCACGGAAGAAAAGAGAAAGAAATCAGTAAGAAATATGCATGACCGTTGAATATGTGTATACATTTATACACCACTCTTATACAAGGCAACTTTACGCTGTCTTTTATCACACGACGTCGATGATTAGCCGTGACTGTTTGGTACGGCATCGTTAACGTTACGCTAACGTTAGCGCATCGATACGGGGTGGCATTAGCTTACCAGACGCCGCTTTGTGAACTCGGCTGCGGACATGCGTCTTAGTGCATTGCTTCGGTTAACTTAAGTCCTGCTTCACACCAACTTCCACAGAAGTACGGAGTAACTGCGGCGCACTTTCCTCACGGTTTTACAGTAACAGTCACCGTGGATTTTGTTTCGTTTTCATGTCTACGTGTAACGTTAGACAGGGGAAAAGGGATATATGCAAACGTGAAAACGGAGTTTTTCTAAATTTACACTTTGGCTGAAGTTTTCAGAAATTATAGTTTTCAGTGAACTGAAGCTTATTTTTCGTTTAAACAAAAGGAGAAAGACAGGGTTTTTATGTGTTCCAAAGGAAAACACTGTAGTCTTGTTTGTGTCTGTTATTTTGCTCTCCTTAACAAGTGTCTTTTTTCTTCTAGGCCTGCAATTATTATACAGTAGCAGGAATGTTTAATGGGTAAGTGGTCATATATTTGAATGCCATTTCAGTTATGCAGCTGAGTATCAGGTGTTACACAGGGTTCCTACGCAAGTATGGAATTTGATTTTATACATTTCCAGGTCTGGAAAAGTATGGAAAATGAAAACTATTGCATGAAAAAATATTCATTTTTCCAGGACTATTTTTATTTCATAAAATAGAAAATCTGCAGCCTGAGCAGGGTCGCGCTGCATACAGACTGTATGATACTGCGGCTCTGCGGCTCCGCGCTGTGATCCAGCCCCGGTCTTCCTTCTCCTCTCCCCACACACAGCACCCTGTGCCGGGCCGCGTGACGAGCAGCCTCAGTCCCTGTTCTGGAACTTTGCTTGGCGCCGCCAGTACCTGTGGTCCCGTTGCCGCCACTGTGCACCAGCTGCCACTAATGACGGCGGTGCCAGTTGCCGTAGTCACCCTAAGTAACTGGTGGTGGCAACGGGACCGTGGCGACCGCCAGTACGCTTTTAGCGGCGCCAAGCAAAGTTCCAGAACTGGATGGAGGCTGCACACCGCGCTGACCGGCACAGGGTGCTGTGTATGTCTGTGATATGGCTATCTCAAAACTCCAATGTTTTTTCACTTTACCTCTATTTTAAGGAAAAGAAACATGTTTTTTTTTGAAGGGTTTGGTCTGACTTTTGGAAATTATTTGGTGATTTATTTTCATACATATTCAGAATAATAAAAACAAATGATTTAATTACATATATATTTTTACATGATCTAGTATGTACTCCAAACAAATTATTATTTTTATTATTATTATTATTATTAGTTTTTGACTGAGAAGTCTGGAAAGTAGGGTATGGAAAAGTATGGAATTGTGAGGAGAGGGAGAAGAGACGTGAGGAGAGGGAGGGAGAAGAGGAAAGGAGAGGAGGGGGGAGGAGGAGATGTGAGGGGAGGAGAGGAGAGGAGGGAGAAGGGGTACCAGGGACCCCGAGGAGAAGGAGGGAGAGGAAGAGGAGGAGAGGAGAGGAGAGGGAGAGTAGAGTAGAGTAGAGGAGGGGAGTACCAGGGCAAAAGGTTTAAAATTAGAATGTGATCAGAGGAGTGCACATATTATGTACTACTTGCATGATTAATTGTCTGAGTGTCAATAATTATTCATTCAATAATGATTACCATCTCCCCTCTCCCCTCCCTGGGGACAATTATCTAAACTAACTGAATTGTCTGATTTTAGGTTGTCCAAAAGGAAGAGGCAGAGGCAGAACTTGAAAATGCCGCCATGGCCATCTTTGTCCTCCGCGATGGTGACGCTTTCTCCCCTCCATTGGACATTGGCCTTGTTATCGATGGTGTTGAAGTACTCAACGACTTGTCCTCCATTGCATCGGCTTGTGCCGAGCTATTTGGCATGACTTATGCACTCAACCTGAGTTACCCAGTGGAACTCCAATATACCTTTGAAACCTTTCAAAAAATCATCATGGATATTGAAAGTAGGCAAATATCAAGAAGGATTCAGAACCTCCGTGCTAAGCTGCTGGAGTGAAACGCATTGTTGTCACATTGTTAGTATGAGCCTTGGTATTCATCACAGATGTTTGCTTGTTGCTGTTGCAAGAGAAAACATTGTAATTCAGGTTTGCCAGGGTCAGATTTTGTGAAGTCATTGTGGTCATGTTTCTTAGTTTTAAAATGGACCATATGTTTCTTGGAATTTAAATGGCACTTGTTTTATTAAGGAGACCAGACTTTTGCCTTGTTGCTGCTACAGTTATTTCATGCAACATTGTCAGTGGGCATTCACACTGAGTCTGACGCTTGGTTGATTAGTGGAGGGCCGTACACTTGTATGGGAGTGTCACTACTTGGTGTGTGTGTGTGTGTGTGTGTGTGTGTGTGTGTGTGTGTGTGCGCGCACACGTGTGTTTCTGAGCAGGTTGTTGTGTGCGTGTGTGCTAAATGCACTTGTGCACTAAATGCACTTGTGCTTTTGAACAACTGGAGTTAGTTGGGCTATTGAAAAAGTATTTAATTTTATATTTTTTTATTTAATTTTTATACAGTTATTTTTTTAAGAATAGCCCAGCTCACCTCAAAACCATTTGACAAGGTTACTGTAATGTTAGAAATTTAATAAAAGAAATGTGAGAAGTTGAACTGTGTCTTTTCATAATTTTATCTTGGAGGTAAGTAATTCGATAACCTGTGACAAGTTGACGCAATTTCATTAGTTTTTCTGAAAGTGGAAAAAATACATTGTATTCATACGACATATTACTTTGTAGTTATGTAAGATTTTGGCTCAAGCCAGGGTGAAAATATAAGTTAATGCAAAGCATAAACTGCAAATTGCAAGTTGAAATTATGATTTCATTGTATTCGAAAACTTTCCTTGGTTTTAATTATATTTTTGAATTAAAATTACTACATCATTTACTTTGTTCAAACTATTTTTTTGCAATTTGAGAAAATCTAAATAAATTAGATGTGACAAATTGTCGCAATTTTTAAAATTTGATCCAAAGCATCAATTTTTACAGTGTGGCCGGCTCATACTCTTTCACTGGACATTCGCCCCTCTTCTACGGAGCTGTTTAATTTTTTTTTTCTTCCCAAATCTCCCCTGCTGTCCCTTGATTTTTCCCTATCACCGGAGCCTGTACTTTCAATCACGCTCTCTACAATTTACCACAAACTCATTTTCCAGCCTTTAATAAAACAACCAATATTCTGTTTTACTTTCTGTTTTTTAGACAAAACGGCTTCTTTCCTTCCTCACACAGTACATTCCACAGGCAGGAATCAGACCCGCAACTCCCTCTTCCTGAGGAATGCCAACCGGATGACCTCCGCAAGAGTCACTCATACACAAATTTATGTAAAATGTTCCCCTATTTTTTCCCACTCCTTCACCAAAAAGCCTTGCATATTATGCTGCCAAATATCAATTTATAAATCCTTTTCAATGTACGCGCAACCACTTTTGTACTTCACAGAGATTTCAGGTGCCTTTTCCGCTCTTAACACTGCACCTCCCTCTCCTGGTCTTTTACTCCGGGCAGCTCTGTGCTGCAGGCAGCAGAGATAAATCCCTCTCAGTCGCCAACAGCTCCAGACTACAACACTCTATAGTTCACACAAAAGAGATTCCTCATTTACAGTCAGTACTCCAAATTCACAGCAATTACACAAATTATGTAGCATGTGGATTGATAATATAAAAAAGAAGTATTTACATAGCGCTATAATATTGACAGTTTTAAACCAGTTCCGATCAAAAAAGTTTTATCACACTTTTGTTGTCGCATTTGAATTATAATAAAATTTCAGTCAGCTCCAATCAATATATTATGCTTATGCTACTCCTATAATTTTAAACCTAATTAATCATCTAAGATGAAATAAGCACTTTGGTAATTTTCTTCAGCTGATTGTTCACACTGCAGGTTTTAAGGCACTGATATGTTCCACTAATTTTATACCTCACAAAGATAATTAGACAGTCCAAAAAGTTCATACATTTTCCTGTAATTTGCCTATCGGGTATTTTTTCCGAATAAATGATTAGGTTGGCGCATTTTACCAAGGTCTATTCATTTTGTTGACTTTTCATACACTCTAGAGACTATTCTCACTATTTATAATATCTATCTATATATTTATGTATTGCTCCCTATAATATCAACAAATCTCTCTCCCTCTTTATCCTTTTTTCTTCTATACCTCATACCTTTCAGCCGGTACCTACACATACTTCTAGCGTAACCTTAAGCTTTTTGGCCACGATCGCTATCAACCTGAGCGATTTATGAAGTTGCCGGCACAGACTGGCCTCCAACAACATTTGCGCACTGGGTTGCGTAAACTAGCAACACTTTAACTCTTTACTCTCTTCCCCCCTTATCTAGTGAGCTCACAAATCAGGTAAAATACGTTTGAGGCAGACAATCCACGATGTTCACCCCGAACGATTCTAGCCAAATTGAGTACCCCCAGATGTTATCTGCTCCCTGGTACAGCACTGCATCAGGAGAAGCGGTCGGTGATTTGTAGCCTGTGCTACACCAATACCATCACCGAACTAGATCTGTGATGGAAGTAGCACATGCAACAAACCAACCTCCCAAAAATATTACATAACATACACACAGACATCACAACACATAACATTCATATCAAGCATACATCACATCAGACTCTTTTTTCTTGCCAAATTACTCAATCAAATTTATAATCTTACTTCTAGGTTCTTTTGGAGGAGAGACTTTAAGGTGCCGTGGTCCATCCGGCTGCATACCATTCTGAAGTTGATCAATTACTTCATGCAGCTTTTTGTAAAAAAAGGCACTGCTTACCTTATTTATATTATCATGGCCACTTGTTGAATTCAGAAATGGTAGCCTCCGTATCGACCTCTGGTTCCTTTCTTCTCTTCCTCTTGGCTGTTAGGCTCGCCAAAAATAATGTGGGTGAAAACACTTGTAGACCAAGTGTTCTCCCAACCCCTGTAAATCTACCTTCAAGGAATAGACACATTCTCCAGAGTCTGACGCAATCGAGTTTAATGCAAGTCGCTCAAAGTGAAGTACAAAACCAAGGCTGGTCTGCGCAAACCACATAGCATTTATTCTTCTTCAATAACCCAACACAGACTGATCTCTGACCGCCCGAACCCTCTCATTTATTACCCTTTTGGCACGTCCCTCTAGGTGGGATTAAATGTGGCTCGTCCCACTTTATCAAACATTATTAATTCTGATTGGATCATTGTCATATAGCAACCCTCCACCCTTAGTGACAAGTTTACCATTACATCATTGTGTAAATTAATTTTAAGCCTCCAGGGACACACGGAGACCACATATGAGCCTCCCAAACCTTGGGTTCAGCGAAATTTCAGAAACTTATCTGGGTCATGGATGGTTCCAGGACAGTTAGGTGCGCATGCTCAGGTAGTGGGTCCAGGCTGACCGATATGGTCATTCCGGAATATTGGCTCATCTAGCCAGCCTTGGTCGGCCGGCTTGCAGTCCTCTTATCTTGCTGTTTGGCAGATTAATGAGTTTATACCTCTTCTCTGCTCCACAGTCTTGTAGCAGTCTTGAGGGGGCACAAGAAGCTGGCTGAGTTCTCTTTGTTGAAATGAAGCTTAGCGAAAGTTCAGGTGGGAAGATTCTCTCTCTTTCGTGCTCGTCAACCCCGTCTATTTTGTTCATGCATGTTCACTCGTGATTCTCCGCAGACAATATCTGGGGCTGTCAATGGCCAGTCAGCTGGCATTGCAACTGATAGCTTCTATCCAACCAGGGCACACCTCAGTCGCGTCGCTAGCCAATCATTCTGCCGCCGTCTTTTTAAATATGTTATTTTCTCCGCCCTAGTTCGCCCATGCTGCCGCTTGCTGACCCTCCTCCGCCCCAACGCCACCCTACTCATCAGACCTCCCATTCCGCCACTCCAGCTTCGTCAGTCTTCAGCCACCACCACCACCACCAGTGTCTGGACTCTTCGGGGGATTTCCTGCGGCTGCTCCGGGCAGTGCTCCTGATCTTCCAGTCTTCCCAAAGAGTACAAGTGCCAAAGACTTGATTCGATTAACCATGTTACCCCTTCATGCTCAAAGGATTAATAAATATTTTCTAGATTTCACTTGCGTCTCTCCTGGTTGAAATTTGATTATAGAAATATTGTGAATTTAGAACCTTTTGGGATATTTTTCCCACCACAACACAAAACAAATTTTTGGCACGACAGATTCAAAGTCAATGCAAAGACGCAAATACACTTGTTTCGCTTCTGGTGTGAAAGCAGCTTACTAGAGCGCTGGCAAAGAGAAGGCGTAAAACGTGTGGAATGCAAGCCAAAGCCTGCTAAATGCTAGCCGCAGCCAGCGCTCTATTAAGCTCTATAGTGTCTTGTAGGAGCCATTTGGAGAATTTATTTATTTATTTATTTATTTATTTTATTTTGTTCATTAGCACACCTGCTGGCAGAATGTGGAATAGCATGTTGGACCTTGTGGCCTTGAGAGGCACCTGGTCTGCTAATTGATGCACCAGAACCTAATTAGGGAGCGTGCGCACGAAGTGTGACACTTGCTCATGGGACTGTGTTGTTAATGGATGCTGGAATTAGAATGTTGGACGTTGGAATTGTGGAACTGTGGATTGTGGAACTCTAGAAGACGCCAGCAGGCATAAAGGTTTTCATACAGCTTACAGAAGCATCACGTCTGGGTTTGTTTTGTTTTGTTTGATCGAGGATTTTGGTTGTTTATATTTGAGTTATCGTGACGTTATTGGAAGACCTTTTTTTTGTTGAATAAACCACGTGAAATTAAAAACACCTAACGGCGTCTGAAGAAGTGCCTTAGAAGGAGACACTACATACTTAAAACCTTTGCCTGAGACTTAAACCCCTTGCCTGGAACTTAAAACCTTCGTCTGGATCTTTAAACCCTTTGCCTATACGGAAAGAAGAAAGGGAAAAAGAAGAAGATCGCCGAAAGAAACGGAAAAGAAAGTCCTGGCAGAAGCAAGCCCGAAGAAGCAAGCAAGCACGAAGAACAGAGAAGAACCAAGCCAGCAACTGTGTAGCGCCAGCTAATTGGGGATTCGGAACACCTGCGCAGCTCAACTGTGCTGCCGCTCTGGAGTCGCTGTGAGTAGCTGGTAGCTGTCATTGCCGAAAGTTTGGATTACTCTGAGTGCCGTGCTTTGGATTACTGGCGGAGAGGCTTGTTGCTCCGTGTTTGGTGAGACGTGGACAAGTATCCGTGAGTATAGCTGGTTTCTTTCGAGCCGCCGTGCTCACGTTTGAACATGGGCCACTGCGCTCACTGATGGGGCATTTACCCGCTGTCATTAAGGACGCTGGGCTCATTTGACTGGAGCCGCCGCGCTCACCTTGATTGTGGAGCGCCGAGCTCATAATAGACCCTGAACCGCGTGCTGTTTGTTCACCTACTGAACTGTGTAACTACCATTTAAATTGGAGTCCGAACATTGCGTTGAACTTTGTTTGTTAGGTATAATGGCTGATGATGCCACTGAAGATGATCTCCAGAAGGAGAGAGAATTAAGTAGATTAATGGGAACACGTAGAGGGAAGCTTGGTGTTCTCACTCGAAAGAAAAATGAAATTAACGGCCTTATTGAATCTGGCCAAGACAAAGACACTATCAGTAAACAACTTCAGTTATTTGACAACTTTCTAGGTGAATTTATTAGCATACAGGCGGCAGTGCAGAATTTAATGTCTGATGACGACGAGAAGGAGGCGGATCAAAGAGACTGGTACGAGCCCAGATATCAATTACATAAAAACTTTTTTGATGAAATTCTAAAATGGATCCGGAAAGAAGACGAGGAAGAGAAATTGCGCGAAAATGTGAAACCACAAAACAGTGTGTCACAGATATCTCGCAGCATTAAAACTACGAGCCATGCAAGTCGCACATCGCGCGTCTCAGTTGAGCACTTAAAGGCAGAAGCCGAGTGCGCGGCCACTAAGGCCAAGATGGACTCGTTAAATAAAAGGATCGACCTTGACATGGAGGAGGCTATAATTATGGCCGACATGGCAAAACGAAAGGCACAGATTCAAGCACATAGGGAAAAGCTTGCTCTCAGTTCTGAACTCGCTGCTGCAGAAGCAAAACGACAAGTTTACAGACAAGCCGAAGATTTGCGCTCACTGTCAGGGCTACATAATTTCGGTACGCCCACCGTGTACAACCTCCCTGCAACTGTGCAACGAGCAAAGAGAGCACAAGTAACTCCCCATAGCGAGACTGTGCAACAAACCGTGCAACAAATTGCACAGGAAAGCACCCAAATAACTAGCGTGCCACAAATTGTCCAAATAGACAGCGCAGACGCGCAAGTAGACAGTCCCAATGCATATAATACTGCCATGCTATCCAGTGGAAATGTTACAAATATATGTGCCAATGACACAAACATTGCTGAAGTGTTGAAAGGACACACTGAAATCACCAAACTGCTGGTTAAACAGCAAGCCCTTTCTCTCCTACCAGGCAGAGAAATCCCTGTATTTGATGGTGACCCATTACAATATCAAACCTTTATTAAGGCATTTGAGCAATTTATAGAAAGAAAAACTGACAATATGGACGACCGCTTGTACTACTTACAGCAATACACAAAAAATGAACCAAGAACCCTCGTCACCAGTTTTATACATATGGACCCCACAATGGCTTACAATCAAGCCAAGGAACAACTAGCCCACAACTTTGGTAACAGCTACAAAATAGCTTCAGCCTACATGAACAAGGCTTTAAACTGGCCAACCATCAAGCCAGAGAATGGGAAGGACCTACAATCATATGCCTTGTTTTTAAGAAGTTGTTATAACACAATGTTGGACATTGATGGATTAAGGGAGCTTGAGAATTCAAGCAACCTAAGGCTCTTGGTATCAAAACTTCCATTCAAACTTAGAGACCAATGGCGGGGAGCTGTGAGCAGTATGGAGGAAAACAGAGCCCATAGAGCAACATACAAGGACTTAGTGGAGTTTATTGAGAAGCAGGCTAGGGCTTTGCTGGATCCGGTTTTTGGGGACATACAGTTCTCCACTGACTCAAGAGTAGCCCCAAAGGCCAGGCTACAAGGAAAGGCCAATCAACCTCATAGCAGCCCCAGCTTTGCTACCACAGTAGCCCCAGTGTCTGCTCCTGTAAACATAGGAAATGGCTCACAGTTAACTTGTAAACAAAACCCATCTGTCAACGTAGACTCATGCATATACTGTAAAGAACATCACAAACTGGAAACCTGTGAAAGATTTAAGACCAAGGACAACACAGAAAAAATACAGTTCCTGAAGGCTCAGGGAATGTGCTTTGGTTGCCTTACAAAGGGTCATGTAGGGAAAACCTGCAAAAAACGAATGACATGAGAAACCTGCTCTTTGCAGCATCCAACAGTCCTTCACATTCCTGTAAAAGACAGTAGCAAGGTCAAAGGTAGCCACAACACCTTGAGTAACGCCATGGTGTCTGTGAGTGACAGTGACCCAATGGGCGACGGTACCTCCGACCAATACACACTCACCATAATACCTGTGAAGGTGAGGTTGTCCAATAGTGATAAGACCGTAAGGACACATGCATTCTTAGATCCTGGTAGCTCTGCTACATTTTGCACGGATTCGCTGAAAACCAAACTGAACATCCCTGGCAAAAATGTTACAGTCATGCTCTGTACGTTGAGACAGGAAAAAAGAGTGAACACTAGTCTGGTCTCTGGCCTTGAGGTAAGCAGCATGGAAGGAGGGCAATACCACAAGCTGCCACCAACCTACACTCAATCGCATTTACCTGTCACAAAACACCACATACCAAAACAAGAATCTCTAGACAAATGGACATACTTGCATAAAGTGAAGATTCCACATTTGGAAGCCGATATAGAGTTGCTAATAGGCACAAATGCGGCAAAGGTAATGGAACCCTGGGAGGTGATAAACAGCGAGGGTAATGGGCCATACGCTGTGAGAACACCTCTAGGGTGGGTCGTCAACGGCCTTATGCAAGAAGCAACTTGCGAAAGACAAGGAACTCACTCATGCATAACAGCAAATCGCATATCCATAAGGGATGTGAATGACCTGCTGATAAAACAATATCAACAGGATTTCCCAGAACTGGCAGCTGAGGAAAAAATGGAGATGTCAGTTGAAGACAAACGCTTTATGTCAATGATGGAAAATTTAAAGGAAATGAAAACTGGTCATTATTACTTACCTCTGCCGTTTAAAGAAAATGATGTAATAATGCCAAACAATTATGAACAGGCCCATCAGCGTGCCATGTCCCTGAAACGAAAATTCGAAAAGAATCAACAGCATCACGTGGAATACACAGCCTTCTTGGAGGGTATGCTGGAGAAAAAACATACAGAGGTGGTCCCATTCAATGAACCCGTGCCCCCTAGTGGAAAGGTGTGGTATTTACCACACCATGCTGTTCATCAGCCAAAGAAAGGTACCCTAAGGGTAGTGTTTGACTGTTCAGCATCCTTCCAGGGGGTGTCCTTGAACGACAAGCTGATCCAAGGACCAAATCTGACTGGTAATCTGGTAGGTATCCTGTTGCGCTTTCAACAAGAACACATTGCCCTTATGGCAGATATAGAAAGCATGTTTCACCAAGTCAGAGTGACGGAGAAGCATGTGAACTTTCTGCGCTTCTTATGGTGGCCAAATGGCGACTTGAGCCAGCCATTAAAAGAACACAGAATGGCAGTGCATCTGTTTGGCGCATCATCTTCACCAAGCTGCGCATCCTTTGCCCTCAGACAATGCGCCGAAGACTTCAAGGAGCTCTTCATGCCTGAAACTGTGGACACAATAAAGTCTAACTGTTATGTAGGTGACTGCCTGAAATCGGTGCCTACAGAAGCTGATGCTGTGAAATTGTGCAAAGAGCTTGAAACAGCTTGCTCAATGGGAGGCTTTCGATTGCACAAATGGATCAGCAACAGCAGAGCGGTCTTGGCCTCCATTCCACAAGCGGACAGGGCTAGTGAGGTCAAAACCCTGGACTTGGAGTCTGATGAGTTGCCAACGGAAAGAACTCTTGGCATACAGTGGCAAATCCAAAGTGATAAACTCAGCTTCTCAGTAAGCCTAAAAAATCAGCCATACACTCGTGGGGGAATACTCTCCATTATCTCTTCAGTTTACGACCCTCTTGGATTCATATGCCCATTCACTCTCACTGCCAAAAACATTCTGCAAGATCTTTGCAAGCACAACTATGCCTGGGACAAAGACTTACCAGATCACTACGTACATCAATGGGAAGAATGGATGAGTGGATTATGCTCTATTGGAGAGCTCAGAGTAGATCGGTGCATTAAGCCCAAGAACTTTGGTGCAATAACATCTGCTCAGCTTCACCACTTTAGTGATGCTTCAGAAAGTGGCTACGGCTGTGTCACATACCTCCGCCTCACCAACACAAGACATGAAGTGCACATCTCATTCTTGATAGGAAAATCGCGAGTTGCACCTTTGAAACAAACCACAATGCCAAGAATGGAACTCACTGCGGCAGTCCTTGCAGTAAGAATGAACACATTCCTCAGGACAGAACTGCAACTGCAACTGGAAAGCTCCATATTCTGGACTGATAGTACATCAACATTGAAGTACATTCAGAATGAGAACAAAAGGTTCAAAACATTCGTGGCCAACCGAGTAAACATAATAAGAGAGATGACAAGCCTCCAACAATGGAGATATATAAACACAAAACAGAATCCAGCAGATTGTGCGTCTCGTGGCCTCAAGGCAAGCGCACTCTTAAATTCGAACACTTGGCTCAATGGCCCAGGATTCCTGAAAGGTGAACAATCTGAATGGCCCAAGTCCGAACTTGTGCCACAAACGGAACAGGAAAATGACATGGAAGTGAAAAAGGATGTTCTTATGATGAACATATTGCCGAAGGAGCAAAAAATGGTTGAAACTAAAACGTAATTTCACATGTGGTGATGTTGTGTTAATTGCTGACCCTATGGCCCCTAGGGCATCTTGGATGTTGGGCAGGGTTATTAACACAAAGAAAGACGCAAAGGGGGTGGTACGTAGTGTGACTTTGAAAACAAAGACGAGTATCATAGACAGACTAATTGCAAAGGTGTGCTTATTGTTAGAAAATGATGGGTAACCTGAATGTGTGATGTGATTTCCTAATGAACTGCCACATACGCTGATGGACCTTGAACTTCACATGCGTTACAAGGACTTTGCTATGGACTCTATAGATCTTTGGATCTATTTGTGCACACATGAGCGTCGTACATACACAAACACAATGCAGAACATACACCACAGAGATATGGACTCTTAAATCATGCCTTTGACATATGGACTATGTGTATGCCCTTTACAAGAAAGACTCTTGTCATTTATGAGCTCTTGAAAGGACATTCTTATATTTGCAAAAAAAAAAAAAAAAAATGTAGTGTGTGTATGCGTGGGATGGAAAGAATCTGTATATTGTGCAACGTGGTATGGATGATGGTAACAATGTTGATTTATGGTTGCTTATTGTATGGCTCCATATCTTTTGTTTATTATTGTACTAACCTGGTACCAATAAGGGCGCCGGTGTGTAGGAGCCATTTGGAGAATTTATTTATTTATTTTTTTATTTTTTTTATTTTGCTCATTAGCACCTGCTGGCAGAATGTGGAATAGCATGTTGGACCTTGTGGCCTTGAGGGGCACCTGGTCTGCTAATTGATGCACCAGAACCTAATTAGGGAGGGTGCGCACGAAGTGTGACACTTGCTCATGGGACTGTGTTGTTAGTGGATGCTGGAATTAGAATGTTGGAAGTTGGAATTGTGGAACTGTGGATTGTGGAACTCTAGAAGACGCCAGCAGGCATAAAGGTTTTAATACAGCTTACAGAAGCATCACGTCTGGGTTTGTTTTGTTTTGTTTGATCGAGGATTTTGGTTGTTTATATTTGAGTTATCGTGACGTTATTGGAAGACCTTTTTTTTGTTGAATAAACCACGTGAAATTAAAAACACCTAACGGCGTCTGAAGAAGTGCCTTAGAAGGAGACACTACATGTCTATAACGAAAGCCCTGCTGAAGCGCTGGCGTAGCTAACGCGTCATAATTGTTCATTTGCAACCTACCTTCATTTTCTTCAGTTTTTCAGTGCCCAGTCTGCTCTATTTTCTCCCCTTTTCCTCGGTGCTGCTCTCCTCGAATGGACTTTTGATCTTCGGGATAGCATCTGGCTTGATTTTTCTCATCTTTTTCATCGCAAACTCAGACCAAAACCCTTCATCCTCGAAGTCGGAATCGTTGAAGTGGTCCGTACAAATCACACTATTCACAAAGTCGAGCCCACTTCCGGTGCAGGGTGACTCGGTGAAAACAAAACCCATATGGCCCGTGAAACTGATTTGAAAGTGATGCGAACGAAGTAATAATTCAACAAAACACATGCCCAAGTCGTGGGTAGAGTTTGGTTGTTCGAATCACAACATGAAACAGGGAGAGAACATTTAATTTCACGCATTTCCAAAAGGCCCAGTCACACAGCCGATCACGCACGAATCACTCACAAATCACGCACAGATTGGGTTTGTGCGTGCTTGTGCGTTGAGAAATTGACCAATTTTTCGGGGTGTCGGGGGTAGAAATCTCGGACGAATCACGCATGAATCGCGCATGAACCACGCATGTATCACTTACAATCACTGACATATCGCGCACGTCGACGCATAATAGCAAACACGGTGCAGTATTCCACGAACATTCGACGCACGCCCGACGCATGAATCACCGATGGAGCACGTCCAAACACGAACGCTTCACGTATTGTCAGTGGATGTCAGTGGAATGAACGTGATACGTGCGCGTTTCATGCGTGATATGAACGTGGGGCATCAGTGGACGGACGTGGACGCGCGCGGGTTCAAACCAGTTCTGACGCATAAGCACTGACGGCCAACGAGTGTCCCGCGCATAGTTACGCATACTCGACGCATAAACTACGCATGCCGACTCATGAATTATGCACACCAACGCACAGTTGTGCGTCGGAAAATTTTTGAACCGTTCAAAACTCAAAATCACGCACAAACCGCCTTCGACGCACATCCACTTACAATCACTGACAGTCCACGTTCGTTCCACCTACGAATTACGCATACGACGTACGCTCCGCGCAGAAACGAAAATCTGTGCGTAATTCATGCGTAATTCATGCGTTTTCGCTGTGTGACTGGGCCTAAAGGAAAGTAAGTGGTGTGAAGCATGGATAAAAGCGGTCGAAAGACAGAACCCTGATGCACACATGCCAACTCTACCGCTTTTGGCGGTAGACTACCACTTTCGGGACGTTTCATTCTGAAATAAACGCCCCAAAAGCAGTAGAGTTGGCATGTGTGCAGCAGCAAGGGAGAAACGTCAACTCATGCAGTGCTGTGTGGGAAGCATTTTATCGGAGGTGAAATAGTAAAAAGCTAAATATTTTGTGAGCTGGGAATTAACTGTGAATTACTTTTGCCATTTGCTATCATGCTTTTAATTTACAACTCTAAATACCTGCAATGTTTAGTGCCTGTGACACAATGATGATCAAAATAGTCAAATGACATCTCTAGTACCTTATAATAACTCCTACACGCTGTATTTACTCGCAAAAAAGAAAAATGGCAGATACAAATACTAATAAGGTGGATTAGAAAGTGACATTTGTTGATGTAAAAACACCGAGACGAACACACAAGGTTAATTGTTTTCACCGAATGCCTAATGGGGCCAGCCGGAAGTGACGACACCAAAACTTAGAGAATTGTCACTTAGTCCTCGCCATTTTGACCGAGTCAGTTTACCCGAGACACCCAAATTTTATTTATTTTTTCATCTTTTCGAAATCGATGAAGGTCGACTCCTTCTTTGGATACGTTACAACAACCTGCTATAATAGATCTGGTAGGCATTTGCTCCGCCATTTCTCGAAATTTCGCAAGAAAGTAATGATTTTGTAAACATCTGCAGTTTGTGTCCATTAGGCAGTATAGAAAAACGAGCTCGACTGAGCTTGTCTCGCCCTGTAGATGACGTCAGCAGGTTGATGTGTCAATCTCACAGATTTTGGACTTAATTGTGGGCGGGGCAGAAACTTGCTGAAAATCAAGGTCTGCCATCAGAAAACAAGTCTAAAATTATTACTGTGTGTATTTTCATGGGAATTTTTGGCGCAGACATAGTTTACAAGCACAGAACTATGGAATTGGTGTCAAAGTACCAGGTGATAGAGAGTGCCTTTAAACTTTTTCTGGCAAGTCCACCTATTTTCAGCCAAAACTAGTTGATTTTGGGGTAGAAGGTAATTTCCTCTACCCACCCCTCGCTAATCAACAGGGAGTCCCCACAACCACTCTGTCTAAACCAGGGGTCTCCAACCCTGTTCCTGGAGAGCTACCATCCTGTAGGTTTCCACTCCAACCAACACACCTGATTCAGCTCTTAGCAGCTCGTCAAGATCTGAAACTGGTAAAGCAGATGTGGTGTGCTTTGGTTAGTGTGATAACCTTCAGGATGGTAGCTCTCCAGGAACAGGGTTGGAGACCCCAGGTCTAAACCCATGTGGTCCCAGGGCTCTTATTGGAATGGCTCTCTCTGACCTCGTTGAAGCCTCCTGTCCAGTTCAATTGAGAATCTCCGGGAATCATCTTGAGGCCATAGTCCTTTATCTCATGTAATAACTACACTTCCAGTCAAAAGTTTTAGAACACCCCAATTTTTCCAGTTTTTTATTGAAAGTTGTGCAGTTTAATGTCTCATTGTTCTCTGGAATAAAAACATAGACATGATAGACCACATAAAAAATTGAAGTTAAAGAAATCATGGAATCATTTATAAACCAAAATGTACTCTAAACTTTTGACTCAAAGTAGCCGTCTTTGGCAGATATAATAGCTGAACACACTTGTGGCAAATATTTTTCAGAAATTTCTTCCCAACCCTGTTGCAGAAGTTCTCATAAATGTGTTGCACTAATAGGTTGCTTTGCTTTCACTCTTCTGTCCAGTTTATGCCAAACCATCTTGATGGGCTTTAAGTCTGGAGACAGAGCTGGCCACTCCGTGTTTTCAAGCTTATCATCTTGCTCTTTTTTCCTAAGGTAGTTCTGGCAGATCTTGGACTTATGTTTTCGGTCATCCTGCTGTAGGATGAATCCCTGACCAACTAGGCGCATACCAGAGGGTACTGCATGGCGCTGCAGAATGCTGTGGTACCCATTTTGGTTCAGGGTGCCTTTCATGATGTACAAGTCGCCGATCCTGTATCCAGCAAAACAGCTGCAGACCATCAGGCTTCCTCCTCCATGCTTGACAGTTGATGTCACATATTGAGGAACCATCCTTTTACCAACTCGATGGCATACAAAAAACCTGGGTACCCTTGCTTTTTGTTTAAAAAATCTGGCGGTTCACCACTTACCTTTATACCATTTCAAGCTATTCATTAGACTGGAAATGCATAATTTTCAACAGAAAACTGGAAAAATTGGGGTGTTCTCAAACTTTTGACCGGTAGTGTATAACCCCAATTCTGAAATAGTTGGGTCAAAGTGTAAATTGCGAATAAAATAAAAATGCAATGACTTTCAGATCACGAGCCAATATGTTATTTACAATAGAACATACATAACATTTCAAATGTTGAAACTGAGACATTTTACATTTTTATCCACAAAATGAACTTATTTCAAATTTTCTGGCTGCAGCAGGTCTCAAAAAGTTGGGACACAGGTAAAGAAAGGGCTGAAAAAGTAATTAATAAATAAGAGAATCAGCCAAAAGAACATTTAGCACGTAATTAAGTTAACTGGTCTCAGGTGGGTAAGATGATTAGCTATGAAAGGGATGTCTTACAGAGGCTGAGTCTCTCAGAAGTAAAGATGGCCAGAGGCTTTCCAACCTGTGAAGGCTTGCGTAAAAAAAACTGTGAAATACTTTAAAAACAATGTTCCTCAACGTCAAATTGCAAAGGCTTTGAAGGTCTCATCATTGACAGTGCATAACATTATCAAAAGATTCAGAGAAACTGGAAAAATCTCTGTGCATAAGGGACAAGACCGAAGACCTTAACTGGATGCCCGTGATCTTCAGGCCCTCGGACACCACTGCATCACTCATCGGCATGAGTCTGTCATTGAAATTACTAAATGGACCCAGGAATACTTCAAGAAACCACTGTCTGTAAGCACAGTCAAATTCTATCATGCAAAAAAGAAGCCATTGTTGAGCATGATCCAGAAGCGCTGCCGTGTTCTGTGGGCGAAGGCTCATGTTAAATGGACTGTAGCAAAGTGGCAAAGTGTCCCGTGGTCAGACGAGTCCAAATTTGACATTCTTGTTGGAAATCATGGGCATTGTATCCTCCGGGCTACAGAGGAGAAAACCTACCCCTCCTGTTATCAGTGTTCAGTTCAAAAGTCAGCATCTCTTACGGTATGAGGATGCATTAGTGCATATGGTGTGGGACACCTGCATGTTTTTAAAAGCAGCATGAATGCTGAAAGGTATATTAAGGTTTTAGAGCAAGATATGCTCCCCTCAAGATGACATCTATTCCAGGGAAGGCCTTGAGTATTTCAGCAGGACAATGGAAAACCGCATACTGCAGCCATTACAACAGCATGTCCGTGTGCTGAACTGGCCTGCCTGCAGTCCTGATCTTTCACCTAATGAAAACATTTCGTGCATAATGAAAGGAAAGGTCCGTCAAAGGAGATCCAAAACTCTCCAGCAGCTGGAAGCCTGTATTTTACAAGAGTAGGATCAAATTCCAATAGCTAAACTCAAGAAACTTGTCTCCACAATGCCCAGATGCCTCTTCTCTGGATGCTACACCATGGTAAACAGGCCCCTGTCCCAACTTTTTTTGAGACCTGTAGCAGCCATCAAATTTGAAATGAGCTCATTTTGTGGATAAAATTGTCAAATTTCTCAGTTTCAACATTTGCTATGTTATCTCTGTTCTATTGTGAATAAAATACTGGCTGGTGTGGTTTGAAAGTCATTGCATTTTGATTTTACTCACAATTTACACTTTGTCCCAACTATTTCAGAATTGGGTTGTATTTTCCTCTCTGTGATTGGCTTGTGATGCTGTCAGTCAGACTATGCCGGTGGGCATTTGATTCAATGGGTTCTGATTTTTCCAACGAACCCTAAACCACCTTAATGATTATTTCGCTTTTTCTGACTTCGCCGTCTTTCCTACGCTGCAGCAGTGCTAACAAGCTAACTAGATTAGCTAATTAGCTAGTACGTCTGCTTGTCGGCGCTAGTGAACTCTTGTTTAAATCTTTGAATATTGTGTGCAATAAACAAATGAGTTGCTATGGAAGTCCATAGGGGACAATATTGAAATGATAATGTAATTCCACTATTGCATTATAATTTTCCACATATGAATGAGTTATTTGAGACAATATGAAATTGAAAATGCATCAATCCATTTATCACTTTCATTTTCACATGACTATATTCAAATGATAATGAAAAGCTGTTTGACATTTAATTTTCAAAGTTGTGCCCCGCAACACAGTAGACAATATTTAAATGCAATAAGCAAAACAGCACCCTCAGCCTATTGCATTTACATGTCACCACCCTCTTTTAGGGTCACCATGAAAATGTAAATGCTATTTTCAGACCATTTGAAAATTATACTGAAAATGGCTAATTTAATTTGAAAATGCGGCTGCGGAGTGTAGAAGTGGCTGTTCATGAGGCTTTGTCCTGATAGGGATCTTTCTTTGATCTTCCTGAGTAAACCTCAGAGTGAGTGGACGCCCTGTGAAGTCCAGGCACATCTGGATGAGTTTTTAAGGAGGCACAAGGGACAGAGGGGTCATGTGTGTCAGCATGCAGCTTTGGCTGCCTCATCTTTGGGTTGGGCTGCTAGTTGCAGTACATCCGAGTCCTCTGGGCCAAAGGATGAGCCTGGTAGCTCAGCTGCTGAGGGTACCATCTTGGACAGGTTACTGGACATGCTGGAGAGGGCTTTGGTATGTAATGTTCAAGTTACCCAACATAGCCAGCCTAAACAGTATGTGAAGCACAGTTTCTGGTGTGAGGTCACTCAGAGTGTCGACCATACCAGGCATGCACACTGTAGGCTGCATAAATAGTGCTTCATGTGTTTCAGCCCCGGGCACACGCACACACAGAGTAAATGAAGGCCGCAGAGTGTGAGCCATGCTGACAGTTTTGCTGTAGTGGGGTCTTCACAGAAACCCTCTCAGGGAAACTAGAGAGCCACAATTTGAAGGAAGGCATTGGCAGGCATCTGAGTTTACCCTCCAATTTGGATGATGATATTGAGAATGTATATTCCTATTTATGTGAGATTTTACCGAAATCAAGCAAGGTAGTCATGCAAAATACTATGAGAACTAGAACTGCTCTGAGGGATTGGTTATTTTACACGTCTTTGTTTGTGCAGGACAAGGTAGAGTCAGAGGGGATGTTGGATACTGGATCAATGGCGACCACGTTTAGTACTGACGTTGTACGACGTCTGAGGGAAGCGGGTGTGTGGCCAGGTGAGTCTCCAGCCCCTGTTGATACAGCGCCCTCCATAATTATTGGCACCCCTGTTGAAGATGTGTTAAGGTCGTGGGTTCAAATCCAGCCTGGGGCCTTTCTGTGTGGAGTTTGCATGTTCTCCCCGTGTTCGCGTGGGTTTTCTCCGGGTACTATGGTATCCTCCCAAAGACATGCATATCAGATTAATTGGAGACACTAAAAATTGCCCATAGGTATGAGTGTGAGAGTGACTGGTCTGTGAATGGTGTGTGCGCCCTGCGATGGATTGGCAACCTGTCCAGAGTGGGTCCCTGCCTTTGCCCGTAGCCAGCTGGGATAGGCTCCAGCTTGCCCTGTGACCCTAGTGAGGAATAAACGGGTGTAGATGATGAATGAATAATTCAGTGGGGAAAAAAATCCCACATTAAGAAATAATCATTTTACATTAAATCATGTGTGCCACAATTATTAGCACCCCTGATGTTAATACTTTGTACAACCCCATTTTGCCAACAAAACAGCACCTAATCTTCTCCTATAATGTTTCACAAGATGGGAGAATACAGAAAGAGGGATATTCGACCATTCCTCTTTGCATAATCTCTCTTAAATCATCCAGCGACCTGGGTCCACTCTCCTCTTCAGCTCACTCCACAGGTTTTCAATGGGGCTGAGGTCTGGGGACTGAGATGGTCATGGGAGGAGCTTGATTCTGTGTCTGGTGAACCATTTCTGTGTAGATTTGGCCGCACGTTTACGGTCATTATCTTGCTGAAAGCTCCAGTGACGACCTATCTTCAGCTTTCGGGCAGAGGCCACCAGATTTTGATTTAAAATGTCCTGGTATTTAAAAGTGTTAATGATGCCATGCATCCGAACAAGGTTCCCAGGGCATCTGGAAGAGAAACAGGCCAACAGCATCACCGATCCTCCCCCATACTTCACAGTGGGCATGAGGTGCTTTTCTGCATACTCATCTTTTGTTTTCCACCAGACCCACTTAGATTGTTTGTTGCTAAAAAGCTCTATCTTGTCTCATCTGACCAAAGCACACGATCCTAGTTTAAGTCCCAGTACTGCTTAGCGAACTCCAGATGTTTGCGTTTATGATTGTGAATGAGAAATGGTTTTTTCCGTGCATGCCTCCCAAACAACCAAAGATGGTTGTTTTGGAGACTTTGTGACCCCAAGATGCTACCGTTTGTTGCAATTCTTTAACAGTGAGCATTGGAGAACTTTTTATTTCTCTTACCATCCTCCTCACTGTGCGTGGTGGCAAAATAACCTTGCGTCCTCGTCCAGGCTTGTTTACCATTGTTCCAGATGTCTTGAACTTCTTAATGATTCCTCTGACGGTAGATATGGGGAGGTGCAGGCGAGTGGCTATTTTCTTGTAGCCATTGCCTGACTTGTGAAGGTCGACACACATCTGCCTGACTTGAATGGCTTGTTCCTTTGTCTTTCCCATGTTGAAGAGTGGATAAGAGAAATGGCCTCTGTGTCACGTCATATTTATACTCCAGGGAAACAGAAAGTGATGAATTACTGATTAAATGCTCCTAGATACTCTGATCAACTTTGTAAACTACTGTAGAAATGACAGAAATACTTCAATTACATTTATTTCCTCGAAACTGTTGGGGTTGCCAATAATTGTGGAACAGGTGATGTTATGAAAAATAATTCTTTCTTGGTCAGGGTTTTTTTTCCCCCTTAAAATTCAGTTGAGTTGAAGGTTACATTTTTCTACAATTTTAAGTGTGAGAGTATGCTTCTGCAATAAAAATTAAATTTATTTCAAGGCTTTTAACACATCTTAATCAGGGGTGCCAATAATTATGGAGGGCGCTGTATTGTCCTGACTGGCTGTGGGCAGGGACAGATTATGGACCGGGCCAGCGGGGCCGGTGTCCAGGGGCCCTTGAGGTCCTGGGGCCCTGGGGGGGCCCGTAGCCCAAAACAGCGATGCCTATAAACAATACATTTTTATTTCAACGGGCCTCAATTCTCTAGGATCCTCTGACTACCAGGGCCCCTGACCCTGTTACAGGGCCTGTGATGTAAACAGGGAGGGAGGGGGGCCCTTTGGCATTTGGTTACGAAGGGCCCTTGGGGGGGTGGGGGTGGGGGTGGCGTAATCAGAGGGCCCTTCAAAAGTCCACCCCCCTCCCCCCTAGGGCCCCCTGGTAGCGGCTCATAATCAGAGGGCCCTCTAAAAGTACGCCCCCTCCTCCCGAGAACCCCTGGTAGTCAGAAGGCAGATGACTGCCACCCCTCATCCATTTTCATAAGGGGCCCTATAGCAGGGCTTGGGGCCCTTGGCTAATCAGAGGGCCCTCTAAAAGTACTCCCCCCCTCCTCCCTAAGACCCCTGGTAGCCAGAAGTCAGGGCCCCCTTAGTAGGGGCCCTTGAAATCAGAGGGCCCTCTAATGGTATGCCCTGCTTCTCCCTTGGGCCCCCTGGTTGGGCTCATAATCAAAGAGCCCTCTAAAAGTACGCCCCCTCCTCCCGAGGACCTCTGGTAGTCAGAAGTTAGAGGACTGCCACCCCAATCCATTTTCATAATGGGCCCTATAGCAGGGCTTGGGGCCCTGGTAGTCAGAGGGCACACTAAAAGCCCCAGCGTGCAAAAGGAGCTGGGATTTATAGGGCAGGGGCACACACAGACACAGGTGTTGAAACTTCATCTAATTAACAAAGGGTGGAACGTGAGGGAAACTAATTACATGAAAACAGATAAACATTAACACAGAGACAAGGATCACAAGACAATCCCAAAGATGGGATAAATAAACTGGATAAAAAGACTCCTAAGTGTACAGAAAGAGCCAGAATAGATTAAAAGAATGCAGAGATTCTGCAGGAAACTTTAGCAAAGTCAATGAACAGTAAAGCGAGGGGCGGAGACTGGAACAGAGCGACTGCTGAGAGATAATTAGTCAATTAGTAAGTGCAGCTATACAATCCCGGGTGCTCGTTAGTAGATTAGTATTATATACAAGGTTAGTTTGGTTAGTAATTTTAGAAAACAACAAACTGTTAGTAATGTTAGTATGTATAGAAAAGCAAGGGGAAACTAGTAAACGAGAACAGAAGGAAGGATGAAACCCAGAATCCATTAAATCACCCGAAATAGTGTCACAATCAATTAAGACAGAAACTGCTACAAACAATGACGCGACCGGGGAGAAAGCAAAGACAGTACATGGGTAAAACGTGGACTGGACTAAACGGGAGAGGAAAAAAATGTGAACACTAAGACATGGACTAAAAAACAAACATACCAAAATAATAGAAACCTAAAATTGACTAACCAGACACTCAGACCACGGAACACAACAATAGTAGTATTAGGCATGGATAGGATGAAACTGCAATCTAACAAATGCTCCTACAGCAACTACTTAATGTACAAAACCCAAAACCAGTGAAGTTGGCACATTATGTAAATCGTAGATAAAAACAGAATACAATGATTTGCAAATGCTTTTAAACTTATATTCAATTGAATACACTGCAAAGACAAGATGTTTAATGTTCAAACTGAGAAACTTTTTTTTTTTTGCAAATAATCATTAACCCCTTTCTGCAGATGTAGACGCCCGCATCTATAGACCTGCAAAGTTAAGCACGCTGTTACTGTAGCCTACTCGATCACTGGCACCCCCGGATCAGTTATTGAATGTTCACAAGCAAGCAGACCTCGAACGCGGTTCTGAATATGGGGAAGTTCACTCCACGCCCTGTTTTTCAAGAGCTGCATGAATTAAACTCCTCAGCTAAGCCTGATGTGCAAACTGGTCAGTATCCTTGCCTATAGTTTCGATCCAGCAGCTTAAAAAAACGATATCTTGACACAGAAAAAATCGTTATCCTCTGTAGCAACCATATAAGCCACAGTGAGCCAACAGTATTCCAAGTAACGGTTCAGAAAAATCAGTTTTCTGAGGCAAAAAAATCGACATGGTATTGATTCTCTCACAGTCTACTGTTAATTACAGTCGTCACATACAAAAAAATTCGTAGTTCCCTACCGTGGATTTACGCGCAGATCCATTCATTGACAAATCCAGCGCTTCCTTCTATCCACCCGAGTACTGGCGTTGATAGCCAATCACTCAATCATACGCTCAAGCTCTTCTGCGTAATTGTATAGTTACACTTCATGTCCTCGTGAAGCTACCCTGGTAAAAATGTATTGATTGGCTCGTTTCTTATCCAATTCCCGAGTGTTTAAACATTTTAGAATAAGTGAAACACATTGATTGGACAAACAGAGAGCATACAAACCTATGCGTATCAGCAGGCTCTGTTGTATCCTGTCCACGTTATGCACATTACACGGCTCAAATAGATGCGATTTATAGAAAACACGTTCGCAAAACTGGCCTTGAAGTGTTCAGTTACATTAACAGGATTTAAATGAGATAAGGATATGGTCGATTGGAATTATTTGGAATGAAACAGGACCTGAGAGTTTCTGCTACTGGATACATCGTTCTCTGGAGAAGAGACTCATGAAAAAGGTGAGGCTGCTACTTTGTTATTTTGTTGTTGTTGTTGTTGTTTTTGGAATGTATACGTACTCAACAAAGTCGAATGTCGAGGTTTTTTTCCTGTTTACAACGCGAACTGCCCGTGCATTTGGGTGGACCCCCTGGTACGTTCATTGCACGTTTCTTTTGAAGCCAGGGAGGCAATGGATTGTTCCCTGAAAGTGGAGTGTCTGTTCTGTTAAAATAAGGTATATTTCAGAATTCAGATATTACTGAGTTAGTGAGTTGCACTTGTTCCTTATAAGTGTTGAAATGAGTTTGTGAGCTTAGAAGAGGGGACTGGTAGCTTCCATTACAGGGTGAATGTTCTAACCGTTTAATAAGAAGTTTATTTAATGCGTGTTTGTGCTGGCTTGGGGCACTTTGAAGTAAAATGGCCAAAACTCTAAACTTTATTATGGAGAAAAGGCATGTTTTGTGTTTGGAGTGGTTACTGGTGACCATTGATATTCAACTGCACTGAGATTGATAAATTCATACTAAACTCAACCAGAAAATCATTTGTTCATATTAAATTTCATGCCTTAAAACTTTATTTGTGTTATATACATGATTTTTTTATGATTTGACAGGACTTCATTTTGAGACTTCGGGGAGACACTTGGATAGGTGTATAATTTGGCTAAAAGCATGTAGGTAATCTAGAATGTAATGTTGAAGATAAATTGTACTTGTGGTCAAGGAGTTTATGATACCAGAAATGTTTAGTTTTAAGCCCCAGCAGTTTTTCAATCCTCAGAATTATTGTTTTTGCAATTTCAATGGTGAATTCTCATGAAGATTTTTTATGTTTGTTTCTCTACCATAATCATGAAAATTAACTGAAATACTATGTAATTCTAAATGCCGTAAGTGTCTTTTCAGAATTGAGCCACATTTTTCCTCTTTATGAAGCTTAAATCTTGAATTATACAGCATTAAAGTGGGTAACCCAAAAATAGCCAAATTTGGCTTCTGCACAAAGGGGTTAACTTAGAATTTAAAGCAAGCATTTTAAAGCAGCAACACATTGCAAAAAAGTTGGCACAGGGGCCTTTTTACCACTGTGTTACATCGCCTTTCCTTTTAACGACTCTCAGCAAACGTTTGGGAACTGAGGAGACCAATTTTTGAAGCTTTTCAGGTGGAACTCTTTCCCATTCTTGCTTGATGTACAGCTTAAGTTGTTCAACAGTACGGGGTCTCCGTTGTCATATTTTACGCTTCATAATGCGCCACACATTTTCAATGGGAGACAGGTCTGGACTACAGGCAGACCAGTCTAGTACCCGCACTCTTTTACTACGGAGCCATGCTTTTGTAACACGTGCAGAATGTGGCTTGGCATTGTCTTGCTGAATAAAGCAGGGGCGTCCATGAAAAAGGCGCTGCTTGGATGGCAACTTATGTTGCTCCAAAACCTGTATGTACCTTTCGGCATTTATGGTGCCTTCACATATGTGTAAGTTGCCCATGCCTTGGGCACTAATACACCCCCATACCATCACAGATGCTGGCTTTTGAACTTTCCGCCTATAACAGTCCGGATGGTACTTTTCCACTTTGGTCCGGAGGACACAACGTCCACAGTTTCCAAAACAATTTGAAATGTGGACTCTTCAGACCACAGAACACTTTTCCACTTTGCATCAGTCCATCTTAGATGAGCTTGGGCCCAGCGAAGCCGGCGGTGTTTCTGGGTGCTGTTGATAAATGGCTTTCGCTTTGCATTGTAGAGTTTTAACTTGCACTTGCAGATGTAGCGACGAACTGTAGTTACTGACAGTGGTTTTCTGAAGTGTTCCTGAGCCCATGTGGTGATGTCCTTTACACACTGATGTCGGTTTTTGATGCAGTACCGCCTGAGGGATCGAAGGTCACGGGCATTCAATGTTGGTTTTCAGCCTTGTTGCTTACGTGCAGTGATTTCTCCAGATTCTCTGAACCTTTTGACGATATTACGGACCGTAGATGATGAAATTCTTGCAATAGCTCGTTGAGGAATGTTGTTTTTAAACAATCAGCTCACACATTTGTTCACTAAGTGGTGACCCTCGCCCCATTCTTGTTTGTGAATGACTGAGCATTTCAGGGAAGCTGCTTTTATACCCAATCATGGCACCCACCTGTTCCCAATTAGCCCGTTCACCTGTGGGATGTTCCAAATAAGTGTTTGATGAGCATTCCTCAACTCTCTGCCTTTTTTGCCACTTGTGCCAGCTTTTTTGAAACATGTTGCAGGCATCAAATTCCAAATGAGCTAATATTTGCAAAGAATTACAAAGTTTACCTGTTCGAACATTAATTAACTTGTCTTTGCAGTGTATTCAATTGAATATAGGTTGAAAAGGATTTGCAAATGATTGTATTCTGTTTTTATTTACGATTTACACAACGTGCCAACTTCACTGGTTTTGGGTTTTGTAGAAGGTGGCAGGTCTGCACAAAAAGAAATTACTCTAAAACTTATGTGAGGCGCATGAAATGTCATAGATATTATTTATCATACATTCAGACTGTCTACTACCAAAAAAAGGGGTCTGAATCTCTTACAGAGACCTGTACTGTTCTAGCTGGTACTGATACGGACTGATACGGACATGAATGAGCCAATCAGGTGTTGCAAGAACTTTTAAAAATCCAAGTGATATATAGATATAAAACCCCCTGCCAGTATCAAAACTCCTCACATTCAGACAGTTCAGCTTGAGAATAATGCAAGATCAGGAAGACACCAAATGCGAGGTGCAGGGGAAAGGGGAATTTATTGAAAATAAAGAAAAACAGGCACGAGGGCCAAAAAAAAACTTGGCCCAAAGGGTCGCAAAATACAAACTAAGGAATGCTTCACAGAGCTATGAACTAAAGAGCAAAAAAAAGGCAAGAACAAAAAACCACTGGAAACTCCAGGCAGAAATCCAAGAACAAAAATAAACAACAAGACTATGGCTATTAATAACTAGACTTGGAACACAAAACGCTATATACAAAAAGACAAGAACTATGATAATGAAAAGCATGGGACTTGAACAAAGCTTGGAAACTTGCAACCATGAACTTGGAATGAAACTTGAGACACTGTCTGCCAGCCAACTTCCACCGCTCCCAGATAAAGGGGAAGAAATCATGACATGAGGGGCAACACCTGGAGAAGGAGAACAAGAGGTATGGCAAGATCATTGGACATGGACAGAGATTGGTGGACAAGACTTGCTCATTAAGAGAATGAGCGTGCTCAGCTTAAGTACCAATTAAGTATGCAGTTTGAAAGCAGCATGAATGTTTTGAACAGAAAAGCACAGCAAGACTTGAAATAGTAAAGCAGGAATCATGACAGTAAGCTCCCTGTCTAAATTAGTAGTATTAGTAATGTGCCTATCTAAGAATTACACCAACCAGTGAATGTTAGTAAATGTTATTAACTTAAAAACAGTTAATTGTCAATTAAGCTCAGACAGCCCCGAATCCAGCACAGCACTGAAGGAAGGGGGAAATACCAAAGCCAACCAGAGCTCTGAAATGTGCAACAACGAAGGCACGGGGCGAAACGCAGACAAGCGGTGGAGTGGCTTAGCAGACCTGGCAAAAAGCAAAACATGGAAAAGTGAAAACATGAACAATAAACATGAAATGCAAAATCCTACTACCAGAAACTGTTAAAACTGTGACATGAGAAATGGACATGAACTATGAAATCTTGAACATGAAACTGTTAAAACCCTGAACAATACTGCCAGGACCCCGGAACACAACAGAGAACTTGCTCTGTACTTCATACAGCCTTTTGTAGATTTCGTTATCACAAGATCGACAACCAACAGCCTTTGTAAAGGCTAATTTCCCTTTATATTGCATTATATTTTTTTATAATGTATTATTTTTGTATATTATATTATACTATATTGCATATTATACAGCCTAATAACATTTTTGAAAGACGAAAAACCAATTTTAAAAGGTAAAAGTCTTTTCAAAGGCTTATTATATTATATTAGTAGTAATACGATTACACCTTAAAGCCTTCAGTTCAGTTCAAAGCCTTTTTAAAGGCTAGTCTAATTTACAGTTGCTAACTAGTAACTCGCAGCCTCTTATCATAAAAAATTGTTCTTTGAAATAGTATTGTTCTTTGTTTTTTGTATTAAATTATTATATTACACATAACAATTATTTATAGATTATATATATATATATATATATATATATATATATATATATATATATATATACACAGTGCCCTCCATTATTATTGGCACGCCTGGTTAAGATATGTTAAAAGCCTAAAAATAAATTCATTTTTTTATTTTTATTGCAGAGACATACTCTCACACTGAAAATTGTAGAAAAATGTAACCTTCAACTTCAAAAATCCCTGTTGGCACCCCCAACAATTCCAAGGAAATAAATGTAATGAACTATTTCTGTCATTTCTACAGTAGCTTACAAAGTAGATCAGAGTATCTAAGAACATTTAATTAGTAATTCATTACTTCCTGTTTCCCTGGGGTATAAATACGACGTAACACAGAGGCCATTTCTCTTATCCACTCTTCAACATGGGAAAGACAAAAGGACACACCATTCAAGTAAGGCAGATGTGTGGCAATGACTACAAGAAAATAGCCACTCGCCTGCACCTGTGATGGGCATTGGTAGTAGAACGCCAAGAGAAGTGGCCAGAAATAAAAGGAAAAACCAGCAGAGTGCTGAGAGACTAAAACAGATAGAAATCACGGACCTGAAGCAGTCTGTGGTAGAAAACAGGCGAGCTCGAAAAAAAGAACAAAAGAAAAGGGAAATAAACCAAAGATTCCCTTAGTCACTAACATTAATCCTGTTTTGCAGCTAAGATCTCTCAAGACCTTACCGGCTAAAGCGCCAAGGAGACAATGACACTCTAGCAACACGAGCAAGGCAGAACAGGAGCTTAAATAGAGTCCGGGTAACGCCCCCAATTAATGCCAGCTGGCCCAGGAATACAATGGCGAGCAAAACGATATCGTCCCAGACGAGAGTAACAAAAGGAGCTCTCAAAGCTCCAAAACCATGACAGGACCCCCCGCCCTCTAAGGGACAGCTCCAGAAGTCCCCAAGGAACCCCGCACACGAAACTCCGAAATTAGTGAGGGGTCCAAAATATCACACGAAGGGACCCAGCACCATTCCTCGGGACCATATCCCTCCTACTCTACAAGGAACTGGACCCCACGACCTACACGCCTCTCGGGCAGAATGCAGCGCACGGTATAAACCGGACCCCCCTATACCGCTCGTGGTGGCGGCGGAGGTGTGTCGGCAGGTGCCAGGACACTGGTGCTAACCGGCTTAATCCGAGAGACGTGGAATGAAGGATTTATGCGTAAAGATCTCGGGAGCTTCAGCTGGACCGTGACTGGATTTATCTTCTGCACTATTTTGAAAGGGCCGATATAGCAGGGCGCCAGTTTTCGGGATTCAACCTTCAAAGGGAGGTCCCGGGTAGACAGCCAAACCCGATAAGACGGGGCCAAATGATACCTTCTATCAGCAAAGGATTTTTGCTGATAGAACGCAACAGCGAAGTACAGACCTTAGTCCAAACCGACCAACAGCGCCGAATGAACTGGTTGACTGAGGAAATTTCAGAATCGTTCTCAGTCTCCGGAAATAATGTGGGTTGGCAACCCACTTGGGCCTCAAATGGGGAAAGCCCCGTGCAGGAACAAAGAGTTATGGGCATATTTGGCCCAAGCTAAAAATCGATACCACGATGAGGGATTATCCGTCGGCAAACATCAAAGAGTGTTTTCAAGAGACTGATTTGTCCGTTCCGTTTGCCCGTTGGTCTCCGGGTGAAACCCTGAGGAGAGACTCACAATGGCCCTCAACTGCTTACAAAAAGCCTGCCAGAATCTGGCTGTGAATTGAGGACCTCAGTCAGAGACGACATCCTGCGGAAGCCCATGTAAACGGAACACGTTAACAACAAGATGCGCTGTCTCCCGCACCCAAGGCAGCTTAGGTAGCGCTACAAAACGAGCCGCTTAAGAAAACCAGACAACCACTATCAAAATGACAGTGTTGCCATCAGATACAAGCTGCCCCGTAATAAAATTGAGCGCGATATGTCACCAAGGGCGCCTGGGAACGGGCAAAGGTCGCAGCAAGCCAGAAGGAGGGAGGTGGGAAGTTTTATTTCTGGAACATACGCTACAGGCCGCAACAAACTCCCGAATGTCTATCATATCCGGCCACCAAAACCGTTAGGCAAGGAACTGCTTGGTCTGATGGGCCCCCGGGTCCCCATCCA
This sequence comes from Gymnothorax reevesii, assembly GCA_029721435.1. Lineage (NCBI taxonomy): Eukaryota > Metazoa > Chordata > Actinopteri > Anguilliformes > Muraenidae > Gymnothorax > Gymnothorax reevesii. The sequence goes on from CM056576.1 coordinate 61,905,986, forward strand.
AGCGGGAAGAGTGTCCCCACTGAAGGACCCTTGACCTAACCCTAAGCGGAACAAATAAACAGCCAGGAGGCTCACCCCCAGGACTGGGATCGTATTTCAATGCCTCCTGAACCACCGCCTCAACTTCCCATTGAATAGGTGACACAATCTGGGCAGAAGGAATAACAGGCATTTTACTGTTGTTTTAGTGAATCTGTTCTTACTTTCTCTTTTATCTGTAGGTATGGGTTTTTAACTTTAAAAAACAAAAACCGTCTGCATTGCATTGTAAAAGAGTGTAGCAAGATTGCTGGGGCTACCTTAAATAACCTGTCGTCCTTACATGAACACAGAGCCATTAAGAAAGCCCAGTCGATTCTCGATGACCCCAGTCACCCCCTGCACCCACAATTCACGCTGCTTCCATCTGGCCATAGATTCATGTCCAAGAGATGTAAGACTAACAGATACAAGAATTCCTTTATTCCCACTGTTACTAGTCTTTTAAACACTATCTATTGAGTCTTTTGTTTAGACCCTCTTTTTTCTTTTTATCTTTATCTTTTATCTTTATGCTGCTTTTTATGTATTTATTTATTTATTTATTACTTATTTACTTATTTTATTGTATTGTATGATGTGGTGCTTCTCTCTGCTGGCTGTACAACAAATTGCCCCATTGGGGATAATAAAGATACCATGACCTTGACCTTGAGGCTCTGGGGTAGGATCGCTATCCGTGCGATCGTACATACGTGACACGGCGTCAGGCTTAATATTTTTAGAGCACGGGCGGCATGTGAGCGTAAAATCAAAGCGGACAAAAAACAATGACCATTGCGCCTGCCGGGAATTACGGCGTTTGGTCTGCTGAATATATTGGAGGTTTTTATGATCGGTCCAAACCACAAAGGGGTGCTCAGCTCCCTCCAACCAGTGGTGCCACTCCTCGAGCGCCAGCTTGGTCACCAATACTATAATTGCGTTCAGCGGCGGACAAAGACCGGGAGAAGTACGCACATGGGTGAAGCTTATTATCCCAATGAAGGCGCTGGGACAGAATAGCACCCACGCCACCTCCGAAGCATCTACCTCCACGACAAATGGGAGGGAAGGGTCAGGCAAAACCAAAATAGGCTCTGAGCTAAAACGTTCTTTTAATTCCTGAAAAGCAGCATCGGCTGCCGGGGACCAAAAAAACGCTAAGGAGGAATTCTTTTTAGTGAGCACAATAATGGGGGCAGCAACCGCGCTAAAATTACGGATAAACCTCCAGTAAAAATTCGCAAAGCCCAGAAAGCATTGGACCTCTTTAACACTGTGCGGTGCAGGCTAATTCCTGACTGCAGCCACCTTGTCAGGGTCCATGCGCACCGACCCCTTAGAAACAATAAAGCTTAAGAACAAGACAGTCTGGGCGTGGAAAACACATTTTTCGGCTTTAACAAAAAGTTTGGCATTCAGCAGGGCTTCCAGTACACGCCTAACTTGTTGCTTGTGCTCCAAGAGGGTTGAAGAAAAAATCAAAATGTCTTCAAGATAAATGAAGACGAATTTCTCCAACATCTCTCGGAGCACGTCATTGACGAATGCCTGAAACAACGAGGGGGCGTTAACCAGCCCGAACGATAAGACCCGATATTCGTAGTACCCGTCATGCGTATTAAAAGCCGTTTTCGATTCGTGCCCCTACCGATTGTGAATCAAATTATAAGCATTACGAAGATCTAGTGTAGCGAGAGAATTAATACTCTCAGTCAAGCTTAACATAACGCTCTCTTGATTCTTCAGCGCGTTCTCTTGCAGGTGTAGTCTCTCAACTAATTTAGATTGCTGGCAGTCCAAATCAGAAAGTCCTCTAACGAAACCTGCTACCGTATCTTGCTGGCTGGCAACAGCCCTCTTAATTTCAGCCACCACTGGCATCTCCATAGTGGCTAGAGTGTACTGTGATGGGCGTTGGTAGTAGGACGCCAAGAACAGTGGTTAGAAATAAAAGGAAAAACCAGCAGAGTGCTGAGAGACTAAAAACAGATAGAAATCATGAGACTCGCGCTACCAACGGACCTGAAGCCGTCCGTGGTAGAAAACAGGCGAGCTCGAAAAAAAGAACAGAAGAAAAAGGAAATGAACCAAAGATTCCCTTACTCACTAACACTAATCCTGTTATGCAGCTATGATCCTGACAATGCTCTCTCTCTCTCAAGACCTTACCAGCTAAAGCGCCAAGGAGACAATGACACTCTAGCAACATGAGCAAGGCAGAACAGGAGCTTAAATAGAGTCCGGGTAACGCCCCCAATTAATGCCAGCTGGCCCAGGAATCCGATGGCGAGCAAAACGATATTGTCCCGGACGAGAGTAACAAAAGGAGCTTTCAAAGTTTAAAACCATGACAGCACCTGCCCATATCTACTGTTAGAGGAATCATTAGAAAGTTTGAAACAACTGGAAAAGTGGTAAACAAGCCTGGACAAGGACACAAGGTTATTTTTCCACCACGCACAGTGAGGAGTATGGTAAGAGAAATAAAAAGTTCTCCAAAGCTCACTGTTAAAGAATCGCAACAAATGGTAGCATCTTGGGGTCACAAAGTCTCCAAAACAACCATCAGGCGCTATCTACATGCTAACAAGCTGTTTGGGAGGCATGCACAGAAAAAACCTTTTCTCACTCACAATCAAAAATGCAAACGTCTGGACTTCGCTAAGCAGAACACAAAAAATGAGTATGCAGAAAAGCACCTCATGCCCACTGTGAAGTATGGGGGAGGATGGGTGAAGCTGTAGGCCTGTTTCTCTTCCAGAGGCCCTGGGAACCTTGTTAGGGTGCATGGGATCATGAACGCTTTGAAATACCAGGACATTTTAAATCAAAGTCTGGTGGCCTCTGCCCAAAAGCTGAAGATGGGTCGTCACTGGATCTTTAAGCAAGATAATGACCCTAAATATGTGGCTAAATCTACACAGAAATGGTTCACCAGACACAGAATCAAGCTCCTCCCATGGCCATCTCAGTCACCAGACCTCAAACCCTTTGATACCTATGAAGTGAGCTGAAGAGGAGAGTGCAGAGGAGAGGACCCAGGTCACTGGATGATTTAAGAGAGATTGTGCAAAGAGGAATGGTTGATCCCTCTTTTTGTATTCTCCCATCATGTGAAACACTATAGGAGAAGATTAGGTGCTGTTTTGTTGGCAAAAGGGGGTTGAACAAAGTACATCAGGGGTGCTAATAATTGTGGCACACATGATTTGATGTAAAATAATAATTTCTTAATGTGGGATTTTTTTCCCCACTGAATAAATGCACTTGAATTTAAGGTTGGATTTTCCTCTTTTTTCATTGTGGTCCTATATTATTTAGAAAAAAACTGAATTTATTAGAAGCTAGAGAACACATCTTAACCAGGGTTGACAATAATTATGGTGGGCGCTGTATATATATATAAACACATATATATACACACACATATATATATATATATATATATATGTATATATATATATATAATTAATTAATAATAGCAGCTAATAGTTATAACCTAGCTTATTTTGATACATACTCTCACTATTGTGTGTTTGTTTCTTACAACATAGAAACAACATGGGAAGTGTTTTCAGTAGGAATTTGCAAGACAAGTTTATATATTAGCATCTTAAAAGACACTTGCCATCAATAACATGGATCCCGAACAAAAAGTGATGCTTCAAAAAGAAAAGCCAAAAAGATTAAGGAGGCAAAGCAGACCGTTTTCCTAAAACACATTCTTTTGATCTCAAACTTTTTTGATAAACCGCTGGATGTCAAGTATCGCCAATGTTAGCAGTGACCAGAGTTCTAACAATGAAGATGTGATCACCACTGGCTTATTGTCACCTGACAATGACTATGAACCCTTGCAGACCCAGTCAGGTGCAGAATAGGGATGCCAGCCCTGCCAGGCTCCCACAGACCACCAGCAGCAGAAAGAAATGAAATTAAAGTTGCGTCAGACCCACAATCACACCAGTTTGCTGAATTGCCTGAGAAACTTCTTTCAAATGAGGAAGGTAAGGACCCCAACTCCTGGTGTGAAACTGTCAACGACCCTACTTTATGACCCAGTACCATTACCGACCAAGCCAAGTCCATTCTTGTTAGTAGAGGAGTAGCTGTATTTCAAAACAGAACTGCTAAGTACCCAGCCTCAGTCAGGGATAGAAGCATTGGGGGTACCAGTAGGAGTTTTACAAATGCTTTACTCAGTTGCTCTCTGCCAAATGGGAAAACTGTGACTAAGCAGTGGCGACTTTACTCCCCTTCAACTGGCTGTGTGTATTTTCTCACTTGCAAGCTGTTTTACAGTAAGCACAATACTTTTATTCATGGATTTTCTAATTGGAAACAAAGCGGATTGGCGAGTATGAGAGGAGTGTGGAGCATAGGGCTTGCATGCTAGCATTACATAATTGCTCCAGAGGCACAGCAACAATTGATTTTGATATTGTCAAACAAATTGATGCAGAGACAAAATACTTGCAGGAGGTTTTTAAAAGAGTTGTTGCAGTCATCCAGTTTTTGGGGGAGAGGGGACTCGCTTTCAGGGGAGATGATGAGCTACTAGGATCAGGCCACAATGGTAATTTTTTGAGCATCATTGAACTCATGGCCAAATTTGACCCATTCCTTGCTGAACACCTCCAAAGGTTTGGAGGCAAGGGGAAAGGCTCTGTGTACTACTTATCATCAACAGTCTGTGAAGAATTTATTCATTTAATGGGGGAGAGAACAAAGCAAGCAATTGTTTATGAGATCAAAGAATCAAACTACTTCTCTGTTATAGTTGACTCCACTCCAGATCCTGCTCATGTGGACCAACTCACTTTTATTTTCAGGTTTGTTAATAATGACAGGCATGTAGTTGTGTTTTCTGGCTTTTGAGCCTATTGAAAACCATACTGGGGACAGTTTGGCTGAGTGTGTTGTCGCCGTGGTGGAGAATCTGTGCCTGGACTTTTCTATCTGTAGGGGCCAGTCATATGATAATGCAAGTAACATGTCAGGAAAGTACAACGGAGTCCAACCTCATCTTAAAGAAACTGATTGATTTGTTATGTCCCTTGTGCAGCACATTCATTGAATTTAATTGGTGTCAATGCTGGTGAAGTAGCCCAGAAGCTAGACATTTTTTTGACTTAGTTCAGGGAATGTACACATTTTGTGCATCATCTACACACAGGTGGGGAAAGGTTTTCCACGGCACTGATGTCAAACTCACGCTGAAATCACTGTCAGGTACTCGGTGGAGCGCACGGGCTGAGTCGACTAAGGCTCTTTGGAAATATTATGCACAACTGAGAGAGGCATTCAATACTATTTCTAAAGATATAGAGGAGAAGCGTGAAACTCAAAGTGAAGCCTCTGCGCTCTGTGGCAAATTGAACATGCTGGAGATAGCCTTCATGGCACACTTCCGGGACACGATACTACAGAGGTTCCAAGCCACAAGCGGGCAGTTGCAGAGGCATAATATTGACATATGTACAGCTACGCAACTTTGCTTGTCTTTACGAGACTTTGTGGCAGCGCACAGAGATCACTTTGAGGTGTTTGAAGGTGCAGCTTTAAAAGTCACCACTACTGTCTCTCAGGAGTACAGGCATGACCTCCAGCACACAAAGAAGCGCAAAAGAATGCTTGATGAAAGTGCAGAACCAGGTGTAGCATTTGATGGAAAGGACAAGTTTCGGATCAAAACTTTCAATGTTGTTATTGACAAACTTGTGTCCTGTCTTGACCACCATTTGAATGCATACACACATTTAACCGAGCTATTTAAAGGAGAATTCCAGTGTGAAATTGACTCGGGGTGCATTGAAACATGATAAAGAGTACTAACTTTGGTCGAATACCCCAAATACGTACGCATGTAACATTTTGAAATACATGGCTTTTTAGCCCAAGTTCCTAACAGGCTTACAATGGTAGTGAATGGAGATTAGCCTTGCCATGCAAAGAAATGACTATTTTTTCATCATTAACAAGGCTCAAAGTAGCTCCACACTTCATTGGTAGAATTCTGAGGGCCCTGACATTTAAAATGAGGCACTGAGAACTTTGAAAATGCATTTATGTAAAGGTTGTGCGTCTCACACTGAGGATGTGTACAGAGGACAGGAAGTTTAGGACTCAGGTGCAAGGATGGACTTAGTTGTATTGCCTCCTGCGCAACAGGGAGGCACACACGAAGCAAACATAAAACAAAAAGGAAACAAGATTCCTTAATTGTGTGTAAGATAGGGGATCAAGCTGGGATGCAGTAAAAAGCTGGCAAACTGGGGGAGCCCAACTGAGGCTGAACTGAGGCTCATCCTGCACTTCAAAGAACTCAGGAGTCCTGCAATAAGACAAGTTGCTCCTCTGGTGACTTCCTCTGGATGAGTGGGCCGTTGACTCCCCAGAATGTTTGCACAGCTGGAGTACAGGGAAACAGAATGTGTTTATGACTTTGCGTCTGTGAGGAACTGGGGGCTTGATAATGGCAGGGAACAATAGGCAGGTCTCTGGCGATGCGAGGGGGGTGACTATCACAGTTCTCCCCCGTGAACAATCTTTTTCTCCCCTAGCTATGTCTTTCATGAAACTGGACCTTAACTCATCTGTTTAAGTATTGTAAAACACTGGAAATGTCAAAACCTTTTCATATATTCATCATTCTACTGTAACCTGATTTATGCACATATAACCTGATTTTCATGTACAGTAATTCAGCAAAAAAAGCTTTTCATGACAACTGCTTCATATGAATACATTCTCTTCAAGAAGTCGAATGGAACATATTTCATTCCAGATAAAATTGTGGTTTATTCAATTTCAGAAACTCCATACAAAACTATCAAAGTAAAATATCCTCTCTGGAATACATCTCATTTTCCTTGCCCTCTGCTAAATTGTTTTATTACATCCTTCAAACAGTGGAAACCGAAAATCCAGATTTGACCCCCACCTTCCAGGTAATTTATGGCCATGCTGCCTGGATCAAAGACATGATTTGGTTTAAAGCAAAGAGAGACAATCCATTCTGATCGCAGATGACTTGTGCATCCCTATGCCGTGTGTAGCCTCTTTAGATATGGAAGATCGCAGATGACTTCCCGCATGTGCATCTCTATGCCTTGTGTAGCCTCTATAGTTGTGGAATATCGCAAACGACTTCCCACACGTCTCTATGCTGTCTGTAGCTCATATAGCTTAGGAGGCTTCATAACTCGAACTTCCTGCACGTTTGCTTCGTGTGTAGCATTTTTGCTACGTATGACTTCAGACTCATCGTCCAAATTGTTTGTAACTTGTATTTGATTTAACTTTGATTTGTTTGATTTAAGCTCTTGCCTACTTAGTGAATAAATCATTGTTATTCCTTTAAACTTGTGTGGCCTCTCAGTGACTCTAATCCTTTACGTTCTTTCTAGCCATGTTACGATGGATGCTGAGGGGTTTAATCCCAACCGAGGACTGACTGGCCAGCGGCCCGGTATGGGAATTGGTTTTATTAAGTTGGACAGACAATCACGTTCTACTCATTTAAAGGGTCTATGTAGCCCCGGTTCTGGGAATTTAGCCATAGGGGAGCCCATGGACAAAAAGTTGGTTTCCGTATGAATTCCCTTAAGGAGCCCATGGGTGTCTGCATTGACCTGGGTTCGTAGTCTCTGAGCCAAAAGATGCCTTTGCTACAGTGATTCCTCCCATCCCCTGGTATTACCAACAAACCGAAAATTCGGCAATAATGCTAAAACCAGGGGGCTTATATTGAGTAACGCAGGCCTTCACCTACGAGTCCTAGGTGTAATCACCCTGAGGTCAACACATATTTTCATGAAATTATGAATTCTAATTCTAATTAGAGTCAAATTTGAAATGAGAGTAAATACTGTAAATGTTACGCTTCTTTTGCAATGGTCACTGATATGTCTGATGTTCCATCTCTTTCTGGTGTAATATTCTAATGCTCACATTGGATTATTCACCGCATGGTGGCAGATTTGATATATCCGTGATAACAGCATGGCCCCGTTAGGAGAAAGTTTATTTATATTATTCTATTTGCCTCACAATAGCCTAAATACACGTATGAACCATCGCTCCCAGCTCTTCTGTCGTTGGATTAGCTGTGTGGGTTCTACATATGCCATTAGTAATACAAAACAGGGCTTTAGCTGCTGTAACAATGTACTACTAAAACAGGAACAGGAACTAGCAAACTTGGTTCCTTAATTGTAAAGTTAAAGTGTTGATTTCAACAATGAACACAACTTAGTTAAAGATTTAGAATATATACATGTCATACATAAAGAATAAGTCTGTACAAGGCTGAAAATACAACAGGCATGTGGCTTATGAGACTTCGCAAAGACTGAGTGTGAGGCTCGGTCTTAAATAGCGCAGTACTACCGCACAGTGAAAATGAATAACGGGTGCATGCGATGATTGTGGAGCTGAAGAATGCGGTCCAGGTCTTAATAGACCAGTGCTGGAGGCATGATCTTTCAGCACCCCCCCGAGGCACAACTCCTGGGGTGCCTGATCTTCGCCCTCTGGGGAGCGGAGCAGGCTGGTCCGGATGGGCCCAGTGGAACTTGTCCTGGAGCTGCAGATCCAGGATGTCATCACGGTCCACCCAGCTCCTCTCCTGCTGACTATAGCCCTTTCAGTCTTCCAGGTCCTGTAACCTGCCTCCGCCATGACTGGAACTGAGCAGGCTGTGTACTCGGTGTACTGGATGTTAGTCAACCTCCAGGACAGGGAGAGAGTCTTTGGGGGGATAGTCTCTGCCAGGGGTCCAGCTATCACTGGCCTAAGCAGAGATACCTGGAAAGTATTGTTAATGTGGCAGTGTAACGGCAACTGTAGTGAGTAGGCTGTATCGTTTACCTTCCGGGGGACAAGGATTGGGCAAATCGATCGTGGGCTGAGTTCCTGCAGGGCATGTGGAGACGCAGGTCCCTCATGGAGAGTAAAACTTGGTCCCCCAGCTCTCCGGTCCGCTTGGATCTTCTGGTGGCAGAGCACCCTCCGAATATAGATGTTGGTGTTTTCTCCGCCTCCTTGAACTAAGTGTCCACCGTCGGGACTTCCGCCTGGCTCTGGTCCCGTGGGCACGGGGGAGGATGCTATCTGAGCTCACAATGAAATGGAGTTAGTCCTGTGGACGCGCTCTTCAGGGAGTTCTGGGCATACTCAGCCCAGGGCATGTACTCGGACCAATCTCGTTGGCGATGGTGGCAGTGTGCTCGGAGGAACCTCCCCGCCTGCCCATTCATCTCTGGATAGTATCCCGAGGTAAAGCTTACTGAGGGTCCCAGTTTCCGGAAGAACGCCTTTCACACTTGGCAGGTGAAGTGTGGCCCACAGTCCAAGGGGATGTCCTCCTGAAGGTCAAAGATTCTGAAGACCGGCATGAATTGTGCCTCTGCTACTTGAAGGACAGAGGGCCAAGTGGTGAAAGGCAAAAATTTACAGAATTTATGAAATCTGACAATTACCAGTATACATGTATTACCTTCAAAAGAAGGAAGGCTGGTTACAAAATCCACGGCGATGTGGGTTCAGTTTGCCAGCTGGCAACTGGTGGGGTGTTTTGGATATCGCGCATGTTTCGTGTGGCTTCCACATCAGAGGCCAGTTGGGGCAACCAGTATTTTCTGCTCATAATGTGTATGATTTTGGTTCCGAGATGCCCTGTAGACGGGGAAGTGTGTACCCACAGAATAACTCGCTGTCGAAGAGCAGTAAGGATGAACATCTTACCCACTGGCATAGAGGTAGTAGGAGGACTCTGCTTTGTTTCCTTCACTATCACCGATCCAACTGCCACTTGATCAGGGCAAGGATGCAGGAGGAGAGTAGGATCGGCTGTTCTGCCTCCGGAGCTTTCTCCACCCCATATCTTTGTGACAGCGAATGTGCTTTGATGTTCTTGGAGACTGGGCGATATGTTATTTAAAAATTGAAATGAGTAAAAAAAAGTTCCCACTTGGCCTGAAGGGGATTCAGCCATTGTGCCTTTTGCAGACATTCCAGATTTCAATGACCGGTCAGCACGAGGAATGGATGTAGAGCTCCCTCAAACCAATGCCTCCACTCTTCTAGCTCTAACTGTATGGCCAGTCGCTCTCGGTTGCCCAAATTGTAGTTAGCCTCTGTGGATGTAAGCTTGAGTGAGAAGTACGCACAGGGATATAGCCTTTCTGGGACTCCGTCCACTGGGACAGGATTGCCCCTGCCCCCGCATTAGAAGCGTTGACTTCCACTGTGAAGGGCTTATCCGAGTATGGTAACTTGAGCACAGGAGCGATGACAAACAGACTTTTGAGTGAGTTGAAGTCATGCTGAGGTTCCTGATTCCATCCCGTTTTTGGGATTTCCCTTGAAGAGACGGGTCAGATGATGGGCCACCTCTTCTGGGATAGGTGGGTTCTCTTCCTAATGACTATAGGTCTGGAGAACACAGTGGCTGTTTTTTTCAAAAACCATTTAAAATGTTGATTCATCAGACCAAAAACTGCATTTTCACTGTACTAACGTGAATCTCAATAGGCAGCAAGCCCAAAGAATTTAGCAGCACTCTTGGACAGCGCTGATGTTTGGCTTCAACTTTGAAAAGTAAAGCTTTATCTTGCATCTGTGAATGCAGCGACAAATGGTGTTGATTAATATAGGTACACTACAGTATTTCGAACCCATGTCGTGTTATTCCTTACTGTCGCATGACAGTTCCTAAGAGAGCAATGTCTTAGGAATTGGTGATCACATGCTTGGTTTTGGCCTTCCCGTTTATGCAGTGATTTGACCGGTTGCTCCCATCTTTTGATTCTATAATGCATTTTACAGAGTTAAATGGCCAAAATCCTTCTGATTTGTCTGTTCTCAAATTAATGGATCATGAACTCCAGCATGTGTTTTTAAATTGGTGAGCCTCAACCCATCTTTGCTCTTGAGGGACTGGGTCATTTTTGGAGGCTTCTCTTATACGATAACATCATTTACTCACCTGATTAACCATCATTCGTAAATTTTTTGTAAATGAACAGTTTTGGTTCAGGGTCAGTATGACCCACGAAAAAAGCCAGTAGAAAATGATTGTAGTCAAAAGTGTCACCCAAGTTTCTCTCTCAACAATTTCATGACTCCCCCATCCACCCCCAATACATCAAGTATTGGTTTTACATTATTATAGCAAAGTGAATGAGAAATAATTGAGAAAGTGCCCTCAGTATTAGCCTGCAAAACAAAAATAAAAGATCGTAATGATGGTTTAATGTAACAATTAAGCTTTGGTTCAAAATAATACTGGCAACACTGATACGTCCATAACTTAAAATGAATTCTTCACCGTTAATTTCATGTTCTACCCATGAAATTTGGAAAAAATGCAGCCGAAAAAGTGTGACAACCATGTTTTCAGAGGCAGTAAGCATTGAATGGGGTCAATTTGACCCCAAAGATGAATGGAGGGTAAAAATAATTTATTCCATCATTTATTTCATTTATAACATCATTTGTTACTTAGAATTACTCGTTCCATCATCAATCATCTCTATATTGATACAGCATATATTTTCAGTTCAAGTATTCAAGTTAAAGCCTCAGATTATGTTTTGCTGTAGTGTTTTCAATGTATTAGGGGATGAATTGACTTTCCTGAGCGATCTTTTTTTAAAATTTATTATCATTTTCCATAATGTGCAAACTTTTATCAGAGTTGGATTTCAGGTTCAGTTAATCATTTGAATCTTTCTCCACATTTTGTTTGTCTTCCACTGTTTATTTTTGTTGCATTGCAGATTTTGGGAGTTTCTTGGTCGCAAATCCAGTTAAAGCGCCGCTCATCTTCATGGAAGGGCCCCTTGTCGGTCCAGACAAGACTAGTGCTGATTGATTGACTGTCCCTCGATGCTAGAGAGGGTCACCATGAAACGGGAGGGTTTCAGTTATGACAAGATGGTATAGTAACATCTGGTCAAGGGTGAGCAATCCCTCACAGGTTGATAAAACTCAAACACTCAATCTTTTGAGCTGCATACGAAGTGTCATCTGCTCTTTGTGGAAACAACCCTAATAAAAGCACAGGATGCTGATGCTGAGTTAGAAGCAAGTCTGTTTCCCTAAATGGGTAGTCCTGAAAATATAAGACTGTGCATTATTTAAAAAAAAAAATAAGAGAATGGGGCAGAGCAATGTCTTTTAAATATATTGTTCAGGAAACTTAGGGTTTTGTCACTTTCTTGTGATTATAATCACTTGTATGTATTTTCAATATTTCTCCCGTGTAAAGGTCATGATACAGAAAATTTTCAAGCAGGGGAAATTTATTTGTTGGAGCTTGACAACATTTTAAAATGAGCAAAATCAAGCCTGGTTTAAACTGCTGTACATTTAGCATGTCCAAGTAAGAGGTTTATCTTGGCTAAATATCTTGGCTAAAAATGCTTATCCAATTCAAATCAGATTCTCAAACCCTTCTCTTTGTTCTCATTATCATTCAGTCTGACATCAAACACACATTCTCATTCAGTTTTTCCTGTATCATGGTATCATCCTTACTATATTTATACCAAACACTGAATATACATTTTGTGGTATGATTAAGGCCTATATTAATCAGGATTAATTACAACAGACATTCACGTTCTCGTCTAGTTGGATGATGCATTTCTGATCTTTCATTATCTCTACCAAGTATCCATTAGTACATAATTGGAGTTTAGCAGATATTTGCATTTTTCATTGTTAAATTGCTGTATTTACTCATCAGGAGTTAATTCATTCTCCAGACCTGCGTAAACAGCCATTATTGGTACAGTTGTAATGACAAAAATTGTATTCTCATTGTAAATCCCAATAAGTGCATTACTAAGGGTCAATTCTACCAGCAAGGGAGCATCAAGCATGCGGCACTTAAGATTTGTTGGTTCAACTTGAAATAACTGTAAGGATTTTTAGGGAATGAATGCAAAAAATAAAATTTGCATAAATGAAGTTTTCAGTGGGAAAAATGTGAGCCGTGAAATTTTCCCTGGTTTCTGTTCTTCACTGGATTCAAACTGAAAACTGTTGGAGACACTAGCATTATCAGGTCCACGCAGTGGGAGAGATTTCAAGGGGGGCATATTATGAAAAACTCACTTTTTCAGTTCATTATCATGTTTCAATACATCCCGAGTCGATTTCACACCGGAATTCTCCTTTAACTACCGACCCATCAGGAAACTGCCCTTCATTGCAAAGGTACTGGAAAAAGTAGTGGCCAATCAGCTCACCACATACCTGAATAACCATAATATCTCCAACAAATGCTAATCTGGCCTCCGCATGTGTCACTCCACTGAATAGTCTCTAATGTCACTAATGACATCCTGATGGCCTCTGATGTCGGTGACTGCTCTGTCTTAGTCATGCAAAATCTCAGTACAGCCTTTGATACAGTGGACCGTAGCATCCTACTAGACCGGCTCAAGGAATCTCTGGGAGCGCACCGAGTTGGTTTGCCTCCTACCTCAGAGGGAGAACCTTCTCAGTGGCTGTTAGTCCCTTTACATCTGGCCCCTCCCCTCTGTCATCCAGTATAGAATCCAATTCGAGGTCTTGGTTTTCACCTTCAAAGTCACTCCCCATCATACGTTTTTGAACTCATTCAACTCCACAGCTCAAACTGGTGTCTCAGGTCCTCAAATCAGCTGCTTTTGTCTGTACCTCAGACCTGGTTAAAAACAAAAGGTGATAGAGCTTTTGCAGCCCCTGCTGAAAATTCCAGCTAAGACTAGCTAGAATTTTAAGCTGGTTTAAGATGGTCTGAGCAGTGTTTTCAACACCATTAGCAGGTCACAGCTGGTCTAGATGTTTAAAGCTGGTCTTTATAGCTAGATGAAGGTGGTCAAAGCTAGTTATGCTGGTATTGTAAGCTGGAGTCAGCTGTTGAAGTGCTGGTCGACTGATTAAAACTGTTCAAAACACAGCTTAAACCAGCTAGACCAGCTATGGCTGGTCAAAGCGGGAATTTTCAGCAGGGGCTGTAGCTCCAAGGCTTTGGAACAACCTTCCCTTGGACCTGAGATCCACGCCCTCAAAACCTCACTTCAAAAAACTACTAAAAACACACCTTTTTAGGCAGGCCTTTGGCCAGGTGTAATCTCTTTTGATAGGTATGCTCTGTATATTACCCCATTTTAGTCTGTTGTGTCCTCATATTGATGTATCTTGTATCTGTCTGACTGTTATTCCCTTTCTACTATGTTCTTATTGTATTTTCTTTCCTTTTTGGCTTATTTTATTTTCCCATTGTACAGCGCTCCATGCACTCGTGCTGGGAGGAGAACATTATAAAATAAGTTTTACTTACTTTCCTCCCTAACCTTGCACCATTACGTCCCATACATACAAATACTTAGAATTAACCTTTAACAGAACCAAACAGAGTAGCAAAACAACAACTTTGTTCTGGACACATAGGCAGAGTTTTCAAATCCTCTAGCCTGGTCTGACGTATTGGGCCCCATTTTAACGATCTAAGCACACAGTCTGAAGTGTGTGGTGCAAGTGTGTTTAGGGCGTGTCCAAATCCTTTTTTGCTGGTTTAATGGCGGGTTATCAGGGCACAGTGCAAGGCACAAGGTTCAAAGGGGTCGTGCTTAATTTCTTAATTAATCATAGCCATGTTTGGCCATAAAATGAAATAAGCCAATCAGAGTGCTGAGTGTCATCTCCCATGTTCTTCAAAAGCCAGATGCCCTAGCACCTCGGCAAACTGCTATTATAAGGGCGCACTTGCCTAGTGGGGGGGGGTACGCAGCAGATGAAAGGGTCTGCGAAGTGCGCGTATGGAAAGTATGGAAACCGGAACGCAGTAATCTCCAAAAATGTATTAAAAACATTTTAAAAATATTATTCAAAATTATTTCACTCATTCCCTGATGTTGAAAATCATAATAGTGAATTTCAGGGGCTGCATTTCAACTTTAGATTACAATTAGATTACAACTTCTGGATAAAACAACCAACTGAAAAAAAAAACAATATTAATTTAGGGTTGTGGGTAAAAGAATAATTACAAGCTTGTTGGGAGCGAGACAGAAATTAAAACGAGTAAGAAAAACAGCATGCGACAGAGAGACAAATGTAATATCATTTTGATTACTCAACTGTAACCCCTTGGATAATGTCTGACCAGAGTGAAAAGAAAAATCCTTGCATCCACTTGGCTGACGATTGAAGGTCAAGTCAGATACATGGAAGAAAATCGGCTTAATTATACACGGTGACAATATCTCCATTGCTTTTGGTGCTACTAAAAGGGTTGTTTTTTGTGGCCACTTAGTTTTTCAGGCAAACTGTAAATAATAATGATGACATTTCAAATCAAATGTATAGTTTTGTACTTGATTACAGAAGCAGATCAGATGGGTTGCAGGCACTGTATTAATGAAACAGGTCGGATTCAAAATTGATTTTTTCGGATAACTGCGGACAATGAGTCATCCCATGCACGACTTATCCATAGATCTGAGTGCATTTTTAACACTTCAGACATCCATTCTGTTACAGTTTGCATTTTGTGTGATGGAAGGACAGTCCACACACTGTTTTAGACAATGTGTCTCGTTCTGAATACATAGGCTAACTATTGTGCCAGAACAGCCACCCCTCCAGGAGGGATCTTCTGGAGAATAGCAGGATTGACAGAGTGTGCCAACAGTGTCAATATTAAGAAGTCATGGCTTTATCCTGAAGAATCTGCAAACACCTACATGCATAACCGCACATGTTGAATCACATATTAGCTGATGGAACAGGTTCAGTGATGAATAAATAGCCTGCATCTCAACATGCCCTGATGTGCAGACATCGGTTGCACTAACCATTCTGATTTGCATTTTTTAAATATCTTGACAAAAATCTTTAACATCGTAATCACTTTATTTTTTGAATTGGTTGCATGCGCTGCTGCTCGTCCCTGCACGGGTATTATGCAACAAGTAGAGCTTACGTGCATTGTGCACTCGCCAACGAAGACGCTTCATACTACCTGACTGATCGCTTTTAGCACTCTCAGGATAGCAATGTGCCAGCTGCCGGATAGCTCGCTTGGTTAAGGCACTGCGCTGCAGTGCAGAGGTGCCTATCACGTCGCGGATTCGAAGCCCAGCGTACCCACCGGCAGGGGTCGGCAGCTTTTTCAGAGTAGCGCACAATTGGCGATCGCGCTACAGGGTTTCAAATTGGGAAGGGACTGCCGGATTTGGGTATACGAAAACTGCTTTGTTCGTTGCTCCAGCGCCTCCTGTTGGCCAGACGGGCGCTCGTCAGGAAGACTCTGGGTTTGTTCACGTCCGGGTATCCTCCGCCCTCGTTCGGAACTTACGAGGATTCGACCAATGAGTGAATAAGAATCAGTGGCTGACGGACACGTGCTTCGGAGGAGAGCCGTGAGCTGTCTTCCCTATCCTGAGTTGGCAGCAAGGGGTCGTATACGAGCGAGCTTTGTACATAGTTCACTAATTGGGCATTCCAGATTCGGGTGGGATTGGAGATGCCAAATTTATATTTAAAAAAAAAAAAAAAAAAAAAAAGATAGCAATGTGCCTGACCACACCTCATTTCATGACCAACATGCCCATGAGCGTTGAATTTGGCGCAAACTAATTGCGAACTTATGCAGCGAGGACGCTAGACAGGAAGTCTATTAGACTTTTGTCAGATGTAAAATAGATACACTTGCGTTCCGTTTTGCACCCTTCACTGGGTGTAAGATGGGGGCTATCGTCTTTCTCTGCCTCCTTTGTCCCTTCATATGTCATGACAAAGAAACTGAAGCCTTACTACAAGATAGAGCAAAAGTGAAATAAGTGAAATATGAATGGGATTTTTTTGATCATTGTTCTACCTTCCTAAAGTGGGCGTTGCCCTCAGTGCATGCTCTCTGTGCTCAGTATTTTCAGTTGCCATTTTGGCAGATGGTTGAGCATTAGATGGTTAGACGGTGAGACCGACAGATGGAAGCTACATTTTTCCTTCTTTACTGTCAAGTCAGAAAATACAGATGACTGAAGAAGTAGATGGCTAGCTATTAAACTACTCAGTGAGTATGGAAAAGTTACGTCTGCTGGTTAGCAAGAACGGAGGTTGCATTTTTTGAGAAATTTGACAGGCATTCACACAACTGGAATTTAATCACTAACATTAAAATTGATCTGTGGCTAGCATCTGCAAGGGAGCAACTGTTAGCTAGCTAACATTCAATTTTTTGAATTGTGGCTCTATTTCCCCTTATGAATTAACCCAGTCAATTTGTTCCTAACACATCTCCTTCATTACTTTTGGTTAAACAAGACTAGCTAGCTTGGTCAAAACCTAGCTGGTACATGGGATGACTGTTAATATTATCGCAATCGCGATACGAAGTTCCATTAGTGCCTTAATTGGAATTGTCATTATGTCACTATGTATTTAGGCACGGCCATTCCATTTGTGAGAGCAAAGATTTTTTAATTCATAGTCAATCGAGTCGCTAGCTTGCTAAAAATGCTCAGTTGCCACGTAGTTACAATGTGGCTAGCTTAGCCTGCTAGCTGGATAGCTGTAGATTGGTTATCGGGACACAGAAAGGAACACAAACCATTTTGCAAACAAAATCTGAACACAAACACAGAATTGTTGAATTGGTAAACATTCACTTTATTTTTTTATCTATAGTATCCTAAGTTTTCTCACTGAGCTAGCCAGTATGCTAATGATGATTCACTTGGGACAGAAAGAGAGCAGTCGTGATTGTTTGCCCGTTGTTACCCAGCAACACCAGAAGGACAAGCTGCAGAGACCTCAATAAAGGTTGGTTTTTTATTTTTAAAATTTGGCTTGTCCAATCCGAATCTGGAATGCCCAATAAGGAATCTATGTACACAAGCTTGCTCATATGCAACCCCATGTTGCCATCTCAGAAGAGAGAAAACAGTTTGCAGCTCTCCTCTGAAGCACACACCTGTTAGCCGCTGCTTCTTATTACAATCATATCTTGAAACTTTGCAAATGAATGAGGGCAGAGGTAACCCGAACATGAACAAGCTTTGAGTTTTACTGATGCGTTCTCAGCTGGCCAAAAGGAGGTGATTGAGCAACGAACAATGCTGTAATTCAATAACCCCAAGACGGCAGTCCTTCCCAATTTTCTTGCGGTGCGCCTGGTCGCAGCAGCTCACGGCTCTCCTTTTCAGAGCTCTTTTTTGTTTGTTTTGCACTTTTTTCTTGTTTGTTTGCGCACATTGGTTTTGCTCTACACCCGCCAGAACCTCGTGGACATCGGTGACCAGCACCAGATATTTGTTTCGAGCGACTTTCACTACACGCATAACATCCCAGACGACATAGCGAGACTGCTGTGCTCTCCGTGGATTGCAGTCAGGTCTAGGAGGCGGCGCAGACGGAGGAGGTAGAGGAAGCAGAAGCGGGGCCGTAGGTCCGGTGTTATGCTAAGGCTAAGAAAACAACCACACAAGCCACCTCTACCGAGCCTGAATCTCTCCAATGCCTGATCCCTGGTGCACAAAACGGGCGACTAGGAATAACAACTCGCTGGAAATCGTTATGTTCTTTACTGCTGTGTTTTGATTATCACTGAAACCTGGCTTCATTCGGGAGTAACTGATACAAGCATGCTGCGAGCAGGTTGCACTCTGCTCCGATGGGACAGGACTGAGGATTCTGGTAAGAGCAGAGGAGGAGGGCTCTGTATTTACGTGCATGAAAACTGGTGCAACAACTGAATAATTATAGACAAACACTGTTCCCCAGACCTCGAGTACATGTCTGTAAGATGCCGGCCTTTCTTTCTACTGAGAGGGCTGACTGTAGTGAGTCACGGCAGAGTATATTCCCCCCGATGACAATGTAAACACATTGCTCTCCCTCCTGCTAAACACCATAAACCAACAGCAGCGGGCTAACCCCAATGGTGTTCACATAATTGCAGGAGACTTTAACCCCTTTCGGCAGATGTAGACGTTCGCGTCTATAGATATGCAAATTTAAGCCCTTAGTTACAGTACTCGACCACGAGATGGCACCCCCGGATAAGCTATTGATTATCCACAAGCAGGCAGAGCTGAAACGCGATTTACAGTATGGAGAAGTTCCCTCCAATCCCTGTTTTTCAGGAGATGAATGAATTAAACTCCTCAGCTAAGCCTGATGTGCAAACTGGTCAATATCCTTGCCCATAGTATCAATCCAGTAGTTTTAAAAAATTATCACTTGTGACAGATACTCTGTAGCAACCATTTTAGCTACAGTGAGCCAACAGTATTCCAATTAGTGATTAAAAAAATACGTTTTGTGAAGCAAAAAATCCGACATAGTATTGATTCTCTGACATTCTACTGTCAATTAAAGTCATCACACACAAAATATGCGTAGTTAACGCGTATATTTCTCCATTGACAAATTCAGCGCTCCCTTCTATCCACCCAAGTACTGGTGTCGATAGCCAGTCACTCAATTATATACTCAGATTCATCTGCGTAACTCTACAGTTATAGTTCACGCCCTCACGCCAGCACGTCGGTAGATCCCTCGGTACGTTCATTACACCATTCTGTTGAATATGGAGGCATTTGTCGTTTGATTTTTGTACGTGAAATTTCTGTTATGATAACATAA
Organism: Gymnothorax reevesii; assembly: GCA_029721435.1. Classification (NCBI taxonomy): domain Eukaryota; kingdom Metazoa; phylum Chordata; class Actinopteri; order Anguilliformes; family Muraenidae; genus Gymnothorax; species Gymnothorax reevesii. The sequence continues at coordinate 61,925,657 of CM056576.1, forward strand.
GGTGTATTTTAGAATTCAGATATTACTGAGTTAGTGAGTTTTTACCCTTATAAGGTGTAAGGTTATGAGCTCGGATGTGACAGCGGTTAGCTTTTCATTGCAGCGTGAATGTTATAGCTGTTTAATCAGCACTTTATTTAATGCTTGGGGGACTTCAAAGAAAAATGGACAATACTGTTAACTTTATTATGGAGAAAAGGCATGTTTTGTGTTTGGAGAGGTTACTGGTGACCAATAATGTTCAACTGCACTGATATTGATAAATTCATGCTAAACTCAACCAGAAAATCATTAGTTCATGCTGAATTTTATGCCCTAAAAGTGAATTTGTGTTAAATATATGATTAATGTATGATTTGACAGTGAACCATTTTGATGGATCTCAGACTTTGGAGAGACACCTGGATAGCTATCTAATTTAGCTCATAGCAAGCGGGTAATCTAGAATGTAATGTTCAAGATGAATTGCACTTGTGGTCAAGAAGTTTATGATCCCAGAAATGTATAGATTTAAGCCCCACCAGTTTTTCATTTGTCAGTCTTATTTTTTTTGCTATTTCAATGGTGAATTCTCATGAAGATTTTTTATGTTTGCAGCCCCTTTTCTCCACCAAAATCAAAAAAATAAACTGAAATACGATGGGAGTCTGAATGCTTCAAGTGTTTAGACTCAATTGAGCCAAAGGTTTTCTGTCTGTGAGGCTGCAATCTTGAATTATAAAGCCTTAAATCAGGTAACACCTAAAAAGCCAGATTTGGCTTCTGCGCAAAAGGGTTAATAGGGCCAACTTGAAGACTGTACTCCCAAAATTTTATCAACATGTCAAGTGTTCTACTAGAGGGGAGAACACTCTGGATCATGTTTATTCTAACATCAAGCACGCGTACAAAGCCATTCCCCTCCCCCACCTCTGCCAGTCAGACCATCTTTCCCTCCTGCTCTCCCTAGCCTACATCCCCCTTAGACGCAGTGTCAGGCCCACCACAAAGACTGATACAACCTGGCCTGATAATGCACTCTCCAAACTACAGGACTGCTTCAAACAGACAGACTGGGACTTATTTGAACACCAGGAGCTGGAAACATTCACAGGAATGGTACTAGACTATATCAAGTTCTGCATCAGAAATGCGACTGTGGACAAAAACATTCGGTTTTTCCCAAACCAGAAACCCTGGATGACCAGCCAGGTCCGCACACTCCTCGGAGCCCGCGACACAACCTTCTGGTCAGGTGACAGAGCTCTGTACAGAGCTGCTCGAGCTGACCTGAAAAGAGGAATTAAAAAAGCTAAGGCGGACCATAAGAGGAGCATAGAGTCCCACCTGTCCAGCAACAATACACAGGTGGTGTGGCAGGGCATACAAGATATGACAAACTACAGAGGCTGTGATGCGACAACAGGAGACCTGAATGCGCCGCTGGCAGACGAGCTAAAATGCTTCTTTGCTCGCTTTGAAACATCACGGCAGCACTCACCTGCTCCAGCCCTGCCCCCACCCCCACCCCCACCCGGTTCCTGCACCAATCCAGTCCTGAACCCACCCCCACCCGGTTCCTGCACCAATCCAGCCCTGATCCCACCCCCACCCAGTTCCTACGCCACTCCATCCACTGTACAGGAGCACGAGGTCAGACGGGTGCTCCTGGCAGTGAACCCCAAGAAGGCTGCCGGCCCAGACGGAGAACCTAGCGCCCAGACCGAGTACCTAGCAGGGTGCTCAGAGTGTGCGCCCACCAGTTCGCCATCACCTTCATCAGAATCTTCAACCTCTTCCTGGCCCGGGCAGTCATCCCGCCCTGCCTAAAATCAGCCACAATCATCCCAGTGCCGAAGAAGTCTCCCATCACCAGCCTAAATGATTATCGTCCTACAGCCCTCACTTCGGTAATCATGAAGTGCTTTGAGAGATTGGTTCTTCAGCACATCAAGGACTATCTCCCCCCAGACTTCGACCCCTACCAGTTTGCATATTGCGCAAACAGATCCACAGAGGACGCCATCGCTGTAGCTCTCCACTCTGCACTGAGCCACCTGGAGCAGCAGCAGAGCTACGTCTGGATGCTCTGTGTGGACTACAGCTCAGCCTTCGGTACAATCATTCCGGACATTCTCATCACAAAACTGAACAGTCTCGGCCTCCCCCCTCTTTCTCACCAACCGGCCCCAGACTGAAACTTGAACCCCCACCTCCCCTCCACTCGCACGCTGAGGACCAGCTCCCCACAGCGCTGTGTGCTGAGCCTGCTCCTGTACTGTCTCTACACCCTTGACTGCAGTCCGGCCCACAACAACAACCTCATTTCAAGTTTGCCGACGACACCACAGTAGTCGGACTCATTTCAAAGGGAGACGAGGCAGCCTACAGAGATGAGGTCCTGAAGTTGGCAGCCTGGTGTTCAGAGAATAATCTGGCTCTGAACACCAAAAAACCATAGAGATCATTGTCGACTTCAGGAAGCACAGCACCGACCTAGCCCCCCTCTACATCAACAGCGAGTGTGTGGAGAGAGTCCACACCTTCTGGGTTCTCGGAGTCATTATCTCCGCCAACATCTCCTGTCAGAAAACACCACAGCGGTCATCAAGAAGGCTCAGCAGCGGCTATACACTTCTGGAGAGTCCTCAGGAAGCACAACCTGGACTTCAACTTGCTGCTGACCTTCTACCGTTCATCCATCGAGAGCCTGCTGACGTGCTATATCACAGGACGGTACGGCAGCTGCACCGTGGCAGACAGGGAGAGGCTTCAAAGAGTAGTAAAGGCAGCACAGAAGATCATTGACTGCCTGCTCTTCTCCCTGATGGACAGCAAAAAACATCGCCTAGGACAGGTCCCACCCTGGCTTTGAACTGTTTAACCTGTTGCCCTCAGGGAGACGCTACAGGTGCATCAGAACAAAGATGAACAGATTCAAGAACAGTTTTATCCCAAAGGCTGTAACTACTCTGAACTCACACATGCCCTGACTTCTCAGTCCAACCCCCCAACCCCTGGACTTTCTTTTACCCACTGGTGTGCAATACTATTGATAACATTGTGCAAATTCCATGACTGTGCAATAAATGATGCAAAGCCTCCCGAGCTAGTTCAGGCAGGCAACTCAAAGCGGCGCCAAACCCAGATCAGTCACATGCTCTCTTCATCTAATAGAGCGGGTTATTTCAAACCTCCCTGCCTACCTGATCGTTCCCTGCGCCTCATTCTGCTCCGTGCTGCCACTGCTGCTACTGATGCTCAGTACTGCTGCTCGTTCTGCTTCTGCTGCTCGTTCTGCTTCTGCTGCTGCTGCTCCTTCTGCTTCTGCTGCTGCTGCTCTTTCTGCTTCTGCTGCTCTTTCTGCTTCTGCTGCTGCTGCTCCTTCTGCTTCAGCTGCTGCTGCTCCTTCTGCTTCAGCTGCTGCTGCTCTTTCTGCTTCTGCTGCTGCTGCTCTTTCTGCTTCTGCTGCGGCTGCTCCTTCTGCTTCAGCTGCTGCTGCTCTTTCTGCTTCTGCTGCTGCTGCTCTTTCTGCTTCTGCCGCTGCTGCTCCTTCTGCTTCTGCTGCTCCTTCTGCTTCTGCTGCTCCTTCTGCTTCAGCTGCTGCTGCTCTTTCTGCTTCTGCTGCTGCTGCTGCTCCTTCTGCTTCTGCTTCTGCTGCTCCTTCTGCTTCAGCTGCTGCAGCTCCTTCTGCTTCAGCTGCTGCTGCTCCTACTGCTTCTGCTGCTGCAGCTCCTTCTGCTTCAGCTGCTGCTGCTCCTTCTGCTTCTGCTGCTGCTGCTACTGCTGCTACCCTGTGCTGCTGCCCATGAAGTTTTGCTTGGTGAGTTCCAGAAACCAATAACGATGCGCCGTTCCCCACTAGGGAGCATCACGGATGCTTTAAAGTGATGCCGCTCCATCCCTCCCAGTGGCATTTATTTGGCGTGAAGTGCTGCTCCAAGCTATATTTTGCAGTTAAACTAATTTTCGGATGCTGAAGCAGCCCCCGCATATTTGATATTCTATCAGAGGCCCTGTGCTGGATCTTGTTTAACACATATAAACTGCCTTTCATTCTGCATCTTCTGGGTGATTTCTTAGTGGTCGATTTTCCTGTCTCGCCCCCAGCTCGTTGCATTACAGCTGTTGTAATACTGATATTCGGAAATATTTCTCCACCCAAAGAGTAATTTCAATATGGAGCAGCTTGCCTGACCATATTGTTGAGGCAGAGACCTTGGGGGTTTTCAAGAGTAGGCTTGACTTAAAGCTAGATACCATTGAGTCATTTAGTATCTGAAGTGATATTTTCACAATAATATTAAGAAACTGGCGTTCGTAGTTGGGCTGAAAGGCCTGTTCTTGCCATTCATGTTATGTTATGTTATGTTATGTTAGCTGTAAGAAATGTTTTTTTCTTTTATCCCTCGGAGTGCCGCTATCTGAAGAGAAAACTGTCGGACCAAGTAAGCGTATTGAATTTCTAGGTATTATTTTAGACAGCGTTCTCATGCAAGCCTCTCTTCCTGAGGAAAAATTGTGTCCTATTCGGGTTATTCTAAAATCATTTTCCGCCGCTGCTTCCGTATTAAAAAGGGATCTTCTCTCTCTGTTAGGTCATCTAAATTTCGCAATGGGGATTATTTCACAAGGGAGTTCATTTGTGTCCCGGCTGCTCGATTTGTCTAAAACGGTTAAAGATCTACACTATGATATAATTTTAGATCAAGGGTGCATGTCTGACATTCAATTTTGGTCTATATTTTTGGATCAGTGGAATGGCATTTCTTTCTTTTATAATGAAGATCAGAAGCATCTGCTTCGATTAAGTTATTTACAGACGCCGCTCCTTCTGTCGGTTTTGGGGGCTTCTTTAAGGGGGAATGGTTTTCTGAAGCTTGGCCTAAAGAAATGCTCGATTTGCCACCAGAATGCAAAAAAAAGAAATTGTAATTTTGTGCGATAGTGAGGCTACAGTTAACATGATTAACAAGAGGTGCTCTTCGACGTCCAAAATTAATCGTTTCTCAGACCCCTCACATGGACATGCGTGACAGGTAATTTTATTATGCGCACTGTTTATATTCCTGGAATTTCTTTTAAATTTCAGAAATTCAAAGCCCTGTGTCCAAATGCCAAGCCAAGTGGCCTGCCCTGCCCTCCATTCGCTCAAACCGTGCTAGATTAAGTTGCGAAGGCCCTTTTCTCCCTCTGCTCCAAACGACCCACTCTTCATCATCGATGGCAGCAAGCCCATGTCCAGATCCTGTTTTCAGCAAGGCTGCGTGAACTCTGCTCAAGCTGCGGGCTGTCCCCAGAAGTGTACACTGCTCACTCCCTCCGCATCAGCGCGGCTACAACTGCGGCGCTGCTCGTGCCTACACCCACCCTCAAGTCTCTGGGCCGTTGGTCTTCCGCTGCTTATTAGAACACCATAGCGACCATCTAGCAATGCCCTAGCTACCACCTAGAACTCCATAGCAACCGCCTAGCAACGTCCTAAAGAGCACCCAGAACACCATATCAATGGCTTTCCGAATCTCTAGCAAGCATCTCAAACACTGTTCATGTAGAGCAGCAGGCACATTCAAAATTTCTACCCGAATTTTTTAGTGTTAAATTTATTCATTTCAACAAAAATGAAATTCTACAGGCTCAAAAAAAAAAAAATCACGGGTGCTCATGCCTTGTAATTGGTACAAATAAAAGTTCTGCTTGCTGCAACGTGCTTGTCACTAAGGATGCATATCTGGTGGATTGCAGTGGAGGAGCTTGCTGCTAATCATTGTTAGGTACAGGTTAAAGTAGAATGACTGGGCTGATCAAATAGCATTGCAATTTGTCTTGCATCTATAGGCTATAGATGTAGTGGAATCAGCTCAGTCTCAGCGTGGATGCTCCACATTCTTAGTTTGTAGCGTCAGGCTCTGTCTCTCAAGCTTTTTGGGGTGCACTTTGCAGTTTGGGGATCTTGCAATCGTTCGCTGAAATGAATCTGGCAGATCATTTTCAGGGAATTAGTAAATTGAGACAGAGCTTGTCACCAAACTTGCTTTAATTATGCAAAGTATGTACGCTCAAAATATTGAATTCAATCCAGAGTTGTCCGACTGAACTGAATAATGTGCATTATCGTTACTCTAACTGTCCAATATTTATTACTCACTGCATATGATCATCACTACTGTGCAATATTTTATAATGTGCAATAACCCTCTGTATATCCCACTGTACACAGCAGCATATTTATTTTTTGTTATTTACATAGTGCCTCTGAACTGTGCACTTATCCCCCTTTATACCCCTTAGCCCTTCCTTGCACTTTTTGCTTTATACTGTTTATTTAACGTACATGTCTGCACTGTGATAGGAGTTGCTTTTAATCTCATTGTACATGTGTATAGTGACAAGAAAGGCATTCTATTCTATTCTATTATGCACTACTCTGAAAAAGCTACCGACCACTACCAGCACTGGTACGACCAGGGATCGAATCCAAGTCCTGTTGATCACCACTATTCCACAATGCGGCGCCTTAACTGAGTGTGCTAACCCGGTAGCCCAATAAAGGTGACTTCCAATGTGGCATAAAAATAATTGAAAGACTTTTGGCTAAATGAGAATCATATCGATTGGGTGCCATATGATGTGGTGGAAAAATTTGAATGAGACATTTTGCTCTGACTCCTTCGCCTATCATTAACCTCAATACATTGAAATAACTGCTTGTACTCCTAAATGTTTTTCGTTGCCACTAGAGGTTGTTAATTCTTCGACTGATAAGTAGGTTCTCCATCTCATTAGTAAGACTCCAGCATCTTTGGCCATGCTGTCCCAGTGGCCATCCTTTTTTTATTTTTTTATTTGGCATCTCCAATCCCCCCGAAATCTGGAATGCCCAATTAGGGAACTATGTGCAAGGCTTGCTCATATGCAACCCCCTATTGCCAATTCAGGAGAGAGGGACAGTTCACGGCTCTCCTCCGAAGCACATGCGCGTCAACTACTGCTTCTTTACACTCATTAGTTGAATCCTTGCAAGTTCAGAACGAGGACGAAGGATACCCGAACATGAACAAGCTTAGAATCTTCCTGACGAGCGGCAGGCTGCCCAACATTAGGCGCTTGAGCAAGAAACAAAGCGACTATTTTATATTTCCCTTCCAAGCAGTCCCTTCCCAGTTTGCATCTCTGTAGTGCAATGGCCAATTGTGCGCTACTCTGAAAAAGCTGCTGACCACTGCCGGTTTGTACGACCGGGGCTCGAAGCCACGCCATGGCGAGTGGCCATCTTTGATTCTGCCATCTTGTTTGTACAAAAGTTTACCTTTGTCCTCCATTTTATATCAGTCTCTACTTTCCTCACACATACTCGGACACTCTTTTCACTCTTACACTCACACACATGCACGCGCGCACACACACAAACGCACACACACACACACATACTCACACACCAGTATATAGTCCTTGATTAGGCTAAGTATTGTTTGTTTTGTCTTGTTTTATCTTATTTTGACTATATTTACACTACCACTCAAAAGTTTGGGATCACTTGCAAATTTCATGCATTTCACAAACATTTTTTCCATTTCATAAATTATGAAAATTAATCAGATGATTTTCAAAGAATGATATACATTTTTGCATAGAGGCCTATTATCAGCAACTGTCAGTCCTCTGCATCAATCTCCTGGTAAGGCTGTTAATCCAAGTTAAGCATTTTATAAGGCTAATTGATTATTAGAAATCCCTTCTGCAAATGTGTTGCACAACTGAAAACCATTGAACTAATAAGGGAGCGCCAAAGGGAGCATGGCATTGAATTGGATGAATACCTGACGTAGCTACCTGGCAAGCTAAGTGCCACTCACCAAAGCTAGCTAGTAAATTGACCTTGAATGTCAAAACCATTGCAAGTTCAGCCAGAGGCAATGTATTAGACACGTGGATTGGAACAGAGAGATTGGGTGATCATTTGTAATGGAACTCAGTTTTAAATAGAATAGTGCAGAAAATGGAACCTTAACTGATGGTTGGTTCTCTACTGATGCAAGCTACAGATCATTCTAAACGTTGGAGACTAAATTACAAGTGTAGTTAGACTTTAATGGTGACTGCATGTAGCACGTCTTTGTGAATGTAATGCCCATGCTTGCATTGGCTTCAGATGTTACTTTTCCATACTCATTGGGTAGTTGAATAGCAAGATAGCCACTTATTTGATAATCTGTTGGGTATCTAGCATTGAGTGTAGCCTATATGGTATTTAGAGACTTGCGTATAGCCAGGTGATTTAGATATCGTCGCTCTCCATGGACAAGTTGGCCCTGTTTGCTGGCAAGTTATAACATGCACAGTACATTCCATAGAGGGTACGCCCTCTCAGAACAGCCTGCTTTTCAGAGGGGTTGGACAGACAAGAGTCAAATTGCCCAGAAATCACAGAATTTGTATTTATTTATTGATTTTGCTGAAAAGTTCACAAACCTCTCTTCTGCATATTCAAGAATATTATAATAATAAAAAAACAACACCATAATATGTCCCCTTTACGCTAAAAAAGACCAGCATCCACTGCACCTGTGACCAATAAAAAAATCCGAAAATGTTATCTCTTGAATTTTTGAAAATTGTAATTAACACTAACTATGTAAATGTAAAATTGGTCAAAGATAGTGGCATGAACATGATACTGCTCAAACAACTGTTCAGTTTATTTGAATGAAGCAGTTAAGAGACATGCTGAAAGAGGAGGTGTGCATATGATCAGCTATGAGCTTTCAGTCACTGTTATGATCCGGACCAGAAACCAAATGCGGAGGCTGTGTATAATCCAATAGTAGGTTTTATTTGTGGTAATTCAGTAAGACAGAGCCCAGAGAAGAATGACACAGCCTTGGACTCCAGAGCGCAAATCTATGTTTGGTGTACAAAAATCATCATAAGGTAGACTCGATGTCTTGCATCTCTGCGTCTTTTTACCGCCGCCGTGCAGGCCCAGATGATAGCCTATATTTAGCATAGTGTGATTTTGATTTATGTATGCCTATTATAAAGAAGCAAGTATTCTGTAACTGCTGTCGGAAAAGAAGGATTTTGGTAAAATCGTTCTTTTCTGACAGTAGTTACAGACTATTCGTTTCTTTATAAGGATAGATAAATCTGCATAGTTGTCTAGACTCCTTTTTTAGCCTTTTGACCGGGTTGTTATTCGGTGTATGAACACTTAATCAGAGTGTGATTTTATTTACAGTGGCGGGTGGTGGACAGGGAACAGGGAGGGCGATAAACATGTCTTTAAACTGCTTACTAGTCTCAATCTGTTCTCAGTCAATTTTCCCGGTGAAAGACACTCAAACCCTCTTGTCTTCATGCCATATAATTAAGCGATCTCGTTTCTCCCTGTCGGTCTTCGGGTGATCCTCGTTTGTCTCGGTATTCCTGCTGCTCTATCTGGGGAGAGGCTGGAGTTGGCTGGCAGAGAGTCTTGTTTCATGTTTTTCTCTAGCCACAGCGTTTCATGCCCTAAGCGTTCGTTCATAGTGTGTCTCTGCTTTGCTCCTGGATTGTATTCATAGCTATAGCTGTCCTTTTGTGTTTCATAAGTGCCTTGCGCCATATTGGTCATCGTTTATTTTTGTTTATTGGTTATCTTCCCTAGAGTTTCTAGTGGCTTTTGTTTTGTTTTGCATTTTGGTTATTTTTTTCTGTGAAGCATTCCTTAGTTGAATTTTTGCAGCCCTTTGGGCTAAGTTTTTGGCCATCGTGCCTGTTTGTTTCCTGTTAAAATAAAACCCCTAAAGTCAAATCTTGCGCCTGGTGTACCTGTCCCTCGCAACTCATCTCAGTATTTTCTGATGATTCAAGAGTCATCACAGGATTTATCATCTTTTATTTATTTGTTTATTTCCAATTATCTACAAATCAAGTGCTGAAAAAATGAAGCGGGAAAGCAGCAGCTTAAGATCAGTAATTTAATGAGCAACGAAAGGACAGTGAATGTTATTAGTATGAGCTCAGCTGGGACCTCACCTTACTTACAGCACCTGGTGTAACGGAAAGGAATGAAAAAGTGAGAGCGACTCATTCCCACGCACAGCAAAAGTGGGATTGGTCATAATTGTACTCGCTAATTTTTCTACCATCTCCTGGGATTTTTGTTCTCTAATGGTCACTGTGTTAAAACCATTCTCTCATTCACTCACAAGCAATTTACAATGGACGGCATGAGATTCTCTTCCCACTTTAGTCTATTTCAGTGCATTCCTTGATTGCAATGCTCAACAAAAGCTCATTTATGTTTACCAGGACATACATTTCCTTTTGTTGATAGAACCTTATTTTAAAGAGTGACCACATTTTTCTCTCTAAAAAATCAGTCACACCATTCATCCAGGTGGTTACAATGAGCAGCTTTTTTTGTGGTGAAATTTCACACATGGAATTGACTTTCTTTCTTCTAAGCATAACATAGAATCTTTAATGCTGATTCTGCCGGTGTGCTTTAACATTTTAAGCAGAGAAGTAGCACTGAATACTCAACTTCACTCCTCTTGCCTTGTCAAAAAAGAAAATGTCTGATTGTGAAAAGTCAATTCAATGTCCCAGGCTTGGAATTATAATTATTTCACAGCAATACATAAAAAAAATAAAGTAACAAATTTATACGATGAGTTCCCAAATTACCCGACTGAGAAAAAATATTTTTGAAAGAAATCATGCCTTGAAATTAATACTGTACACATAATTACTGATTAGTGGAAAATAGAATGAAAAAAAGCAGCATTGGTGCTATTTCATAGCAATTAAGTTCAATTTTCTGTTATGAATCTAATGAATGGCTCAGAATGCTTAATTCATAATCTTACCAGCACCTTGGAGTATGAAAACAGCACTAAAGCATAATGAAACGGACAATGCCCTGCCTACTAATGTGAGGATGTCTGAATGTAGAATGTATTCAAAAAATCTTTGCAAAGAATGGTCTCACTTAACCTTTATAATACAAACCACTGTTCTCAGTCGCAACTTCTTGTGAGTTCCTTTTGTGTTTCCTCCCATCCAGCAGCTTGCACATCTATTAGATGTATTGTCTCTTTTGATTGGTTTATGTTCTATATGCTTTCCTCACCAGGTGTGTCACATTCATGTTTCCCTTCCCTCACTAGTGTGTTGGCATATTTATTCCCCATGCAGTGAGTGTGCAAGTTGGTGGATTGTCACTTGCTATATGCCCTTTAGTAAATAGTCAGTATTTCCTTCTGAAAGCTAATTGTCTTTGGAAATTATTTGTAAATTTCAATGATCATAAAACACGGAAATTCTCTTCCTGGTCCTATTAATTGGAACAAACTCCCTAGCCTTGCTCTCAGTGTCCAGAATTGGGACCCTAATTTTATGATTCAAATCTCAGTTGGTTTCTCTGTCCAGTTTATTATGACCAACTTCTCAAGCTTTCTGCGAGACAGGATTGGGACTGCATTCCTGCTAAACTCTACAGTCTTGCCATCTGACAGTCTGGCTCTGGCGAAGTGTACACGGCGTCTGGCAGCTGTCCCGGATAGCCACTGGCCGAGCACAGATATGCCCTCTTACCCTAACATGTACTATGTGAACTGACCTGTGTCATTCTGCCCTGGGATCTGTACCTGTCTCATACCATATTACTATAAATAAACCCTACTCTTAGTTTATACTTACTCCACATTTGTTTGCTAGTCTGGATCATAACTGTTATCTATATGTCCTGACCCCACATATTCACCTAAAGTAAATTGATGACATAAAGGCAGTCTGGAAACGCAAGTGCTGAGAGTATTGCAGATCATAACTGGGTTTGTCTAACTCCTTTCCAGTAATTTTATGATGGAAGGTCATAGAAGGAAATTGAATCCATATACAAAATGGCACTGATGGGTTTAAAGCAAGGACATGACTGAAGTTGATTATTTGTATTCATTGAGTCAAAACTCAAACCTGCCCTTTAAACAAAGTGTTTACAGCAGTAGCTGTTTTTGTTGACACACCCCCTAATGTGCCTTTCAACCCTTTGTGATGCAAGTGCTTTTATTGCTGACCATGAAACTACCAAACTGAGTTAACCCCTTTGCGCAAAATACAAATATTGATACACTTGAGCCTGTTTAGTCTTTATAACTCAGATTTTGTGTCACAGAAACTGGAAAATTATTTCAGTGAAGCTAGACATTTGGAAATTCTATTGCAGAATTATTTAGGAATTAAAGAATTTACAGACGCAGGCATCTATATCTGCGCCAAGGGGTGAAGGCGATGAATACGTAATTTGCTATGAATTAAATTGTGATGAACATTACTGCAACACGTGTTTCTATTTGGAAAGGGATGAATCTTGAGCCGTTGATATAAAACATTGTGTGGATAAAAGCGAATGACTCAGGTCAACCAGGTACCAGTTTTGTGATGCAAAAAAACATATGAGACGTTGGGAAGACCTGCTTTTTTATTGGATGCTTTTCAACATTTTCATCCATTCGTGCATGTGAGGTCTTGGGATGGATTGCTGTTGCAATAAGTTATGGGATTTTATGCATTTTTCTGAAACATGAAAAGTGCAAGTAGTGTTATTCTGGAGCCTGTGTGCCATAGAAATGCAAGCTAATGTAGGTATATTGTTATAATTGTTTAAATTTATTTAGTTATCGGGGATTGTTTAACATGTACCTCTGTCTATTAACCCTTTGTTGCATAGTGTCTGAACAAATGCCTCCAATATGTCACAACTGAATATCCAGTGGTCTTTAGGGGCCATTTGATGGGATTTGCTGCAATGTTGGACATTATGCTTCCGGGATGCATACAGCCATCCAGTATTTGGACATCATGTGGGGCGACAGAAATAATGTGAAGTTGAAGAGACCTGGTCTTTGATATGCTTGATGTCCTGTATTCTGGACATGGGCTATTCGATGCATTTGCCTGGCATGCATTATGTCCAATATTTTTGACAAAGCATAAAATCAGGTGTATTGCAACAAATACACATGCATTACAAAGCTTACATGTTTCAGTGAGTGCTATATAATGTATTTCATTCATCCAACAGGAAAAAATTTTAATCAAAACTTGAACAGTATATAAGAATATCTCTGATTTTCATCAACTTACCTCCAACTCGCAGACTCTGCCATTTTGATTGTTTGTGGTAAATTGTGACTAATCTGAAAGGTACTGGGGAAATTCTGAACCGAAAATTGTCCAATAAAATGTACATTACGTGTTTTCAGGGTATCTTTGAGCCTAGACAACATAACACCAAATTATATACAGCGCCCTCCATAATTACTGGCACCCCTGGGTAAGATGTGTTAAAAGCCTTAAAATAAATTCAATTTTTATTGCAGAAGCATGCTCTCACATTGAAAATGGTAGAAAAATGTAACCTTCAACTCAAGTGAATTTTAAGGGAAAAAAATCCCTAAGAAATAATTCTTTTTCATAAAATCACCTGTTCCACAATTATTGGCACCCATAAAAATTCCTTGGAAATAAATGTAATAGAAGTATTTCTGTCATTTCTACAGTAGTTTACAAAATAGATCAGAGTATCTAGGAACATTTAATTATTAATTCATCACTTCCTGTTTCCCTGGAGTATAAATATGACGTGACACAGAGGCCATTTCTCTTATCCACTCTTCAACATGGGAAAGACAAAGGAACACACCATTCAAGTAAGGCAGATGTGTGTCGACCTGCACAAGTCAGGCAATGGCTACAAGAAAATAGCCACTTGCCTGCACCTGCCCATATCTACTGTCAGAGGAATCTTTAAGAAGTTTAAAACAACTGGAACAGTGGTAAACAAGCCTGGACCAGGACGGAAGGTTATTTTGCCACCATGCACAGTGAGGAGGATGGTAAGAGAAATAAAAAGTTCTCTAAAGCTTACTCTTAAAGAATTGCAACAAATGGTAGCATCTTGGGGTGACAAAGTCTCCAAAACAACCATCAGGCACTATCTACATGCCAGCAAGCTGTTTGGAAGGCATGCACGGAAAAAACCTTTTCTCACTCACAATTTTAAATGCAAATGTCAGGAGTTCGCCAAGCAGTACTGGGACTTCAACTGGGACCGTGTGCTTTGGTCAGATGAGACCAAGATAGAGCTTTTTGGCAACAAACACTCTAAGTGGGTCTGGTGGAACACAAAAGATGAGTATGCAGAAAAGCACCTCATGCCCACTGTGAAGTATGGGGGAGGATCGGTGATGCTGTGGGCCTGTTTGTCTTCCAGAGGCCCTGGGAACCTTGTTAGGGTGCATGGCATCGTGAGCGCTTTGAAATACCAGGACATTTTAAATCAAAATCTGGTGGCCTCTGCCTGAAAGCTGAAGATCGGTTGTCACTGGGTCTTTCAGCAAGATTATGACCCTAAACATGTGGCCAAATCTACACAGAAATTGTTCACCAGACACAGAATCAAGCTCCTCCCTTAGCCATCTCAGTCCACAGACCTCAAACCCATTGAAATCCTGTGGAGTGAGCTGAAGAGGAGAGTGCAGAGGAGAGGACCCAGGTCGCTGGATGATTTAGAGAGACTGTGCATAGAGGAATGGTCGAAGATCCCTCTTTCTGTCTTCTCCCATCTTGTGAAACATTATAGGAGAAGATTAGGTGCTGTTTTGTTGGCAAAGGGGGGTTGTACAAATCATTAACATCAGGGGTACTAATACTTGTGGCACACATGATTTGATATAAAATAATTATTTCTTAATGTGGGATTTTTTTACACTGAAAAAATGCACTTGAATTAAAGGTTGAATTTTCCTCTTATTTTCATTGTGGTCCTATATTATAGAGAAAAAAACTGAATTTATTAGAAGCTAAAGAATACATCTTGACCAGGGGTGCCAATAATAATTGAGGGCGCTGTATATATGCCCAAAATATTGGACAATGTGCAGCAAAGGGTTAAATAAAGGGTTCTGTCTTTTCCACTTGGTCTCTCAGTAGCCTGTCTTACTTGCTTGCTCTCTCTCACCGAAATAACCCGTGACCAATCGAATCCAAATCTTAAACAACAAATCAAGTAATTCATAAAAACATCAGCGTAATTTACTCAGCCAAAATGAAAACTTCACACTCGTTTGGAGGTCGATAAGTTGAACATACAAGAAATGAGGTTTTAAATAATGATTTTATTTAATTCCGTATTCAGTAAGGATGGTGTATCATAAAAATAATGTTCATAATGTAACCAGTTCCACCGGAAATGCTACGGAAATGTCCAAGAGTTAAAATGGCAAGTTACAACTTGAATAAGAGCAGTGCGCAGGCGATTACGTATGGTTTGGGCAGTCACACGACCTCTAAAGAATTCATTCCTAGTGGACGTTGCAGTGACAAATAGATTATGCAAATGACGTAAGACAATTTGTCAGTCTTCTGCTTTTGACGTCACCAAAACGAGGTCGGTCAGCTGTGGTGCCAGTTTGTTGGAGACGTGTCCGAAGATCATGGATAGTCCGTCGACTGCATACCATAACCCTTGCAACGTCAGTGACGGACATTTCCGTATTCAGCATGCCAATCGCACGTTCACGCTGAATGTTTGACAGCCATGGCATTGAAAATCAACAAATAATTAACTGTAAAAACTTGTTTTTCCGAGATGTCACTCTAACATGCTAACGTGAGCTCAGTTGCACGTCTCTCATATGATCACATGACTAGGAACGCGAGAAAACATGGTTTTAGTTTAAAGTACTCTCACACGTGCTACGTACCTGAGCGACTGAGCGAAACTGCAGAAGGAAGTCACCATGAGTGGGGAAAGCTGACTCTCCCCAAACTGCTGTCACCCAGTCTAGAGCCTTCCCTGAAAGGCACATCACCACTGCGGCGATATTCTCAGCATCACTCAGGCTTGGGTGGTAAGTGAAGTTTTGCCCACACTGTAAGAGGAAGTCTTTGCATGCAGTGGGGTTGTCATCGTAACGGTCGAGGAGGCGCACTGGAGAATCACCCGCGGGACTGGAGGGGGCAGGCTGCAATCTTGCAGGAGAGACAGGAGAGGGTGCTAGAGGTGGAATATGGGATCTTGCCAGTTCACGAACCCCGTGAATAAGGTCGTCCATCATAGCGCCCAGATGGCTGATCTCCCTCTGTTGTTCCGCCACACGCTGGATTAGGTCAGGAACGTGAGCACCGAACTCTCCAGACTCCATTGGCAGGGGAACCTTTGCTGAGTCCATAGGGACAGCTAAGTCTTCTGGTAGGGATGGCACAGAGGCCAGGAAAACGTGGACTGGACTCAAAGGTGAATTTGGTTGTTATATTTATTGCTGCACACAAAAGATACAAACAAAACGGAAATGAGGTTCCAAAATGAAAGTGAACTGTAGTAATACAAAATAGGCCCTGAGATAGCAACACTGGTATTACAAGCAGTATGTAAATGAAAAGGAAACAAGGTTCCTTCTAACAAATAATTATGAGTGAGAAGTTTAACAGCACATTTAGAGAAGACTACAGTTAAACATTGATATCTTGAATACGGAGAAGTGCTGCAGCCTATACATGCTTTACAAGACTTAGCAAAGAGCTATAGTGCGGCTCTGGTTTAAATAGCCGCTGTGGAAGCTCAGCAACAAATGAGGCACAGGTTGAGACAGTGACTTGATGAGTGTAGCAGCTGTTCCGGGTCTTACTCAGCCAGCGTGCTGGCCCTGGGAAGGGGAGACCTGACAGTTAGCATGTTTGCAAATATACCTCCTGGAAGCGATGCGAGATCTGATGCCAAAGTCAATCAAATTTATGCGCTATTTGGGTCCCATATTACTAAGTACTCCCCAGCACCTCCAGTATTGTACAGCATAGCATGAAACAAAGAAGTTGATAAAATATCCAGTGCACAACAAAACCACCACAGACAGAGGTCGCTTAAAATAATCCCTGATAGCTGTGGGTGCAATTTTAACAATCATAAAAATACAGCTATTGTAGCTTAAATTTTGAAAGCGCTCAGAATGCAGTCTAGCACCACTTGCTACAATTGTAAATTCTTATAAATACATAAAATCATCTAACTTACAGTAATACCAACACACCACAAGACCTAAAATGCACTCTCACCTTATACTCTGCAATCTGACAGTGAATTGTTATTTCACCGCTTCCAAATACTGGCAATGTCACCGACAGACAAACCCACAGGCAGCGTATGAGAAAGGCACCCAAATATCCCAGCATTCTTTGTGAGACATACAGATACTGTATGTTGAGGTGAGAAGCCACTTCCTCTACATTAAATACAAAAGGTTCATTTTCTGTGCCGAAGTATGCCTCTAATTGAAACCCATTGTCAGTTAGTGTCTACATTAAAGAGAAATAAAGTTTTTTTTTTCAGCTAGAGAAGCAAAGCACCAGTTTGAGTAATTTTCTGAATGTATGATGGTCCTGATTACTATTAAAACCATAAAAGCTAATGTGTCATTAGAAAAACTCTCTATAACATATGGATTCAAAATCGAGGCTTCGCTCCTCTTTTCATTTGAGACACTCTCTAAGACGAATGCTCTTGACTGTAATTCAGAGATCAGTCAAGAGCTCTTTGCACTGGCAGTACCATATGATCAGTGTGTGATTTAATGTGTTATTTGCTTGGTTGTGATACCTGTGATTGTGTTATTTTGACTGATTGCTGCTGCTAGTGGTTCAATGAAGAGGGTGAAGAGTAGTGGTGAGAGTGGACATCCTTGTCTGGTACCCGTGTGAAGTGCTAGCTTTGTGATGTTAGTCCATTAGTTATGATTGCTGCACTAGGAGTGTTGTATAGTGTTTTTATCCATTGGATGAATGACTATCTCCAAAGCCAAATTTTTCCAGAGTCTTGGAAAAAAAATGTCCAGTGAATTTTATCGAAGACTTTTTCTGCATCGAGTGAGAGGATAATGGCTTTAATTTTGTGATCATGAGCTGTGTGAATAATATTGAATAATCTGTGTGTGTTGTTTGATGAATGTCTTCCTTTTATGAATCCTGTTTGGTCTGGGTGTGTAAGAGATTGGATGACTGATTCTGCCCAAATCGCGAGAGCGTTACTAATGATTTTTATGTCGGTGTTGATGAGGGAGATCGGTCGATAACTTCTACAAAGGGTGGGATCTTTGTTTGGCTTAAGCAGTATTGAGATGTTTGCAGTGTTCATGTGTAAGGGGATGGTTTGGGATATTTTCATTTCATCTGCCATTCTGATAAACAGTGGTGAGATGGTTTTCCAGAAATGTTTGTAAAACTCGTTTGGATATTCTGGAATTGATAATGGTTTTTCTAGGTAATTGATTTGATCGTAGGAGAGATATGGGAATGTAATATTATTCAGAAATTTCTTCCATGTTGTTTTCTCTTTCATTGCTGAATAAATCTGAGTAGAAATTTTTGACAATGTTATTAATGGTTTGCTGGTCATTGATGTTATTCCCGGCCGAGTCTTTAATAGTTGTGATAAATGTTTTTTCCTTATTGCATTTAAGTTGATTTGCTAAATACTTTCCAGATTTATCACCACGTTCATAGCGATTGTATCATAATTTCTGAAGTAAAAATTAGGGGTTTTTTTTGTTGATAATATTATCTAGCTGAAATTTGGTCTCTCTGATTTCTTTTAGTGTTTGTTCAGTGGGATTAGTTGCATGTGAATCATGTAGTAGTTGTTGGATGCCAGTTTTGGGTATGATGTTTGTTTGTTGAACTCTCTTACGTTGGGTTAATAACAATGTTAAAATCTCCTCCAATGAGCATTGATACTGCCTTTCCAGATGTGTTTGCTGCCCATGCCATAAGCACTAATACTACCTGATACCATCAGAGATGTAGGCTGTTGAATTGTGCGCTGATAGCAATCTGAATGGTCCCTCTCCTCATTAGACTGCACAACATGGCATCCATGAATTTCATATTTTGATTCATCTGACCACAGAACAGTTTTACATTCAACCTCAGTCCATTTTAAATGAGCTTTGGCCAAGAGAAGACGGCGGTGTTTCTGGATCGTGTTCACAAATGCCTTCTTCTTTGCATGATACAGCTTTAACTTGCATTTGTAGATTCCACGGCGAACTGTGTTCACAGACAATGATTTCTGGAAGTATCCCTGAGCCCATGCAATAAATTCCAGGGCAGAATCATGCCTGTTTTTAATTCAGCGTTGTCTGATGGCCCAAAGATCACGAGTATCCAATATTGACCTTTGGCCTTGTACTTAGCGCACAAAGATTTCTCCACAATCTGTGAATCTTTTGATGATATTATGTACTGTAGATGGTGGGACATGCAAAGTCTTCACAATTTTACATTGAGGAACAGTTTTCTGAAATTGTTACACAATTTTTAGATGCAGTTTTTCACAGATTTGTGAACATCTGCCTCTCTGTACTTCTGAGAGACTCTGCCTCTCAAAAATGATCTTTTTAAAACCAGTCATGTCACTGACCTGTTGCCAATTAACCTAATTATTTGCAAAATGCTTCTCCAGCTGCTTTTTTTTTATCAGTACCACTTACTTTTCCAGCCTTTTGTTGCCTATGTCCCAACTTTTTTGAGAAATGTTGCTGCCATCACATTCAAAATGAGCTGATATATTTCATGAAATGGTAAAATGTCTCACTTTTAACATCTAATATGTTGTCTATGCTGTATTCTATAATATATTTGAGGTCGATGTCTGTCTGTCTTTGTGTATGTACACGTTTTTCTCCTACATTTCTCAACCGATTATCACCAAATTTGGTGTGAATATCCACTTGGACACCAGGAAGGACTTGATGTCGCCTGATTTTAGAAAAACGGTCATACACGCAAAAAAAATAGCAATTTCACTCCGGGTAGCGGGTATCAGCTAGTTGTGAATAAAACACAGGTTTATGAGATTTACAAATCATTGTATTCTGTTTTTATTTTCGTTTTACACAACGTCTCAACTTCATTGGTATTGGGGTTCATACTATTTTTGAACAAATTTAAGGTTTATGTGATTTGGAAATCATTCCATTTTATTTTTATTTACATTTGACATAGCATCCCATCTTTTTTGGACATGGGGTTGTAGATTTTGTAGATGCTGTTAACCCCTCTCTAGTCTGTAGGAAGCCTTCCAGTAATCAGATGCACTGCTCTCAATCTAAACTGCCACAGCACAAGCCAAAAAGTCTAGGACCTATCAGTAACCTCATGCAAGCCTCTGCCTCTAGTGAAGCTTGCACGAATTTGAGAATCCATCAACACCTTTTAAGTTTTGCCATGCTGATAAAAAGAGGTCTCTTTTTAATCATTTTAATTTCTCTATGTTCATCATCCCGCACAGCTGCGCCTTTATATCCAGGCTTCTAGATATGCATAAAACTGTTCCTAATCTGCATGATTAAGTAAAGCTTGATGATGGTTTATTGAGGGAGATGACTGACTCGAATCCTAGGAAAATCACTTCAAGAATCTTCGCAATTCTACTCCATTGGCGGAAGCAGATTTTCATATCAATAGGATATTCAATACGTTTGTCTCTATTAAAACAAGTGAGTTTTCCCAAGAGGAAATCTACATAGCATTGACACAGACAAGGAACAGAAAAAGCCCTGGTCTTGATGGTTTCCCGGCAGAATTCTGGAAGCTACCTAAAATGAAGGAACTCCTTCTGAAGTTTTGCAATGATACTTACTGTGGTAATAAACCAACTGAATGGGGTGTATTTGCCATCTCACCCATCCGCAAAAAAGGAGACCTTAGAAAGCCTGATAATTACAGAAGAATCTCCCTTACTCAAGTAGCTTCAAAGGTTTACAATCACTGCATTTTGAATTGGATCTGCCCAGTAAATCAAAATTCTTCGAGCAACTCAAAATGGTTTTCGACCTAGCAGATCAGCCTCTGCTCAAATTCTTGCTCTGACGGATTGCTGCGAGCTTAAAAACTTCAAAAAGGAAGCAGTCATCACGTTTCTAGATTTCCAAAAAGACTTTGTTTCTTCGATTAAAGATGTTCAGAATCCTAGAAGCCTGAGGTATTTCACCTGATATTGTTGCTGCCATTAAAATCAAGTATGAGAACTCGTCTGCATTTGTCTTAAGATCTGAAGGTCAGACAAACCAGTTTTCAATTGACAAGACAGTCCTTCAAGGAGATCCCCTTGCTTCATTCCTCTTTATCATTTGTCTTGACTATGCCCTTCGAACCACCATCTCTGACTCTGACAGACTAACTCTCAAACCTCACCGTAGTAAACGCCATCCAGCTGTGTTGCTCCCTGATCTAGATTATGCAGACGACATAGCTTTTTGGAAGATTGTATCAATGCTGCACAAGATCTGCTGACCCGAGTTGAGAATGCATGCCAAAATATTGGTCTTTTCCTCAATTCGTCAAAAACCAATTTCATGCATTTGAACACACTATCTGACAGTCTCCTTACTTCTTCAGACAGCTCCAGTATCGACCTTGTCAACAATTTCAAGTATTTTGGGCATACACTGATCATGACATCAACATCTGTACAGCTCAAGCTTGGAGTACTCTTAACTTCCTTGAAAAGGTTTGGAAAGCTTCCATCAACATTCCAACCAAGACTAAAGTCTTCAAGGCTACCGTTAAAACCATTCTTATGTATGGGTCCGATTCCTGGACACTAAACGCTGCCCGTACCAGAAAAATCAATGGCACCTACAGCAAAATGCTTAGAGCAGCTTAGAACATCTCATGACGTTCTCACAACCCGAATACTGTACTCTATGGCTCGCTGCCAAAAATTTCCGATGTCATCAAGTCAAGACGTCTCGCCCGTGCTGGTCATGTTGTTCGTGAGGATGAGGCAGCTGGAAAGGTTCTCTTACGGTCACCAAATCCACAACGAAAAGCTGGTCATCCCTTCAGTACTTTGAAGAAGTGACTTATTCAAGACACCAGTCTGTCTGATTCTGATCTGTTGGTGGCGATAAGGGGCCGTCAAACCTGGAGGCATAATTTTGTACACGTGCTTCAAGGGGACCTAACATGCTGATCCTTCTTTTAATACATATTAGTGATGTTATAATGTTAGTGGCGATAAGGGGCCGTCAAACCTGGAGGCATAATTTTGTACACGTGCTTCAAGGGGACCTAACATGCTGATCCTTCTTTTAATACACATTAGTGATAATGTTAGTTATAATGTTAGTTGTCCATGCTCAACCTCTGAAAAGTTTCTAAACATTAGATACAGGGGTTTTGCCATAATCCAAGAACGTGATTTCGTGAACATGATTTCCTCTCTGAATAGCTCTTCACGAGATCTGGGCAACACCTGACGTCAGGTTGTGCCTTCCAATTAGTACAGACCTAGCCACAGCCAACCACTGCTCTGGACCTGCCCACACCGGCAGGCACTAACAACGGCAGATCATACTATGCCTTAGTAGCGTTGACACTTTTGTAAATACAAAAGAAGAATCGCAGATCATTTGAGGTGCAGTTTTCTCAGTATCTCTCTCAAAGTTGCTTGTCCGTTTACTTTTGGATGTGAAGAAAAACACTTATTTCTCTTACAAAAGAGGATGACACCAGAAATCAGTGGGTGGCTTTTTTTGTTTGCTGGCAGCAAACAGCCATGGCCAAAGGGAACGTTAGCTGTTTGTGCTCAGCATTTCACCAAAGACAGCTTTGTCAATAAAGGATAATTCGACACAGGATAAGCATTTCAGCTGCTTCTCAAACCTGTAGCAGTTCCATCGATCAAGCGCTTAGAACCACAAACTGTAAGTAACCATATAACAGCAAATAATGTAAGTGAAGCTAATGTGTTACGGGTGGCTATCAGGAACGCTAGCGATAGTTAGCACTAACAACTGGCCTCAAACACAGGCTTTGTAAAATATCTGAAGATAAAGCCTGTATCTGTCGCGACTGTCCGTGACTCACAGACAGAGAAGCTTTTACTGCATAAGCCAACCTGACGTGATAGCCAGTTGATTGTGGCTGTAACACAGCGACTAACGTAGCCAAGTTACTGTTGCTCATGTTTGTGTCCTAAATATGCAAGTCACATGCTTAACACAACACAGGTGCCGGAAGTCTGACAGATTACAAAGGAAGTAAACATGAGGGAGAACCTAATCAACTGAAATAGGCAAAATACAAAACGCGGACAGGGATCACAAGACAGCCTGTAGACAAAACAAACAGATCCGGTTAGGGATTTCTAAGTGCACAGAGTGAGTGGCAGAACAGTGATTAGACAGGTGCAGAGAATCTACTAGAAGCACAGCAAAATAAATTGAGTGAAGGCAAGAGCCGGAGACTAGAACAGGGCAAATGCTAAGAGATCGTTAGACAATTAGTGGAGTGCAGCTATACAATCCCTAGTGCTCGTTAGTAAGTTAGTATTATGTACAATATTAGTTAAGGTAACTTTATCAAAAACAACAAACTGTTAGTATGGGTTTGTAAAATAGAAAAGCAAGGCTGGGTTTGTAAAATAGAAAAGCAAGGCGAAGGAAGTAAACGAGATGGGAAGGAATGGTTGAAATCCAGAAACCATTAAATCACCCTAAAGTGTGGGACGCAGTACTGGGGCTGTGAGCAAACACATGACAGAAGACCAAACAGGGGGAGACAAAGTGCAATGCCTAGCAAAAACCAAAACATGGACGGGAATGAAACTATGGTAAAATACAAAACATGGCAAAGACTATACTAGACAAAACATGAACATAAACCAGAACCAAAATGACAATACGTAATACATACATAAGGCATGGTAGGCAATAAAGAGAACAGGCAGAATATTAAAAGACATGGCAAACAGAGCAGAATCATAACAGAACCCCTCCTACGAAATGCCTCCTGGCGTTTCAACCAGACGGTCTAGGGTGCGAAGCATGAAAGTCCGTGATTAAAGTCTGATCCAGGATGTGCCTGGATGGCACCCAGCTGTGATGTTCAGGCCCGTAGCCCTCCCAGTCGACGGGGTACTGAAGTCCTCTACCTCGCCGACGACAGTCTTGGAGGGCTTGGACTATAAAGGCTTTGCCTCCGTCGATGATCCAGGCGGGTGGTGGGGGATCAGGTCCAGAGGACAGGGGGTGGGTAACTGTGGGCTTAATTTGGGACAAGTGATAGGTAGAGTGGATACGTTGCATGGAAAGGGGCAGACGGAGGCAAACAGCAGTGGGAGTTAAAACTTTCTCTATAGTAAAGGGGTCCAGGAACTTAGGGAATAGTTTGCCCCAATTACCTTGGAGGGGAATGTCTCTGGAGGATAGCCAGACGCGCTGCTCAGGCCGGTATGAAGGGGCGGCAGTACGCTTCTTGTCTGCCTGAGCCTTCATCCTGGCGACCAAACTTAGCAAAGCCTCACGAGTAGACCTCCATGTGCGCCTTCAGCGGCGCACAAACTCTCGGGCTGATGGAACAGCCACCTCCTCCTCCTGACACGGGAACAAAGGGGGCTGGTAACCTAGGCAGGCCTTGAAGGGAGAGATACCAGAGGCAGCAGAAGTGTGACTGTTCATAGCCTATTCTGCCCATGGCAGCTGATGACTCCAAGAGGAGGGGTTCTTTAGGCATAAACATCTTAAGACAGTCTTGATGCATTGGTTAGCCTGCTCGGTCTGGCCATTAGCTTGGGGATGGAAACCTGAAGATAAACTGACAAAGGTGCCAAGGGATTTACCAAATGACTTCCAAAACAGGGCAGTGAATTGTGGGGATACCGTGTAGTCTGATGACGCGTTGGACAATGAGGTAGGCAGTTTTTTGGGCAGAGGGGAGCTTAGTGAGAGGGACTAAGTGAACAGCTTTAGAGAATCCATCAGCGATGGTGAGAATGGTAGTGTAGTGATAGAAAGGGGGAAGGCCAGTGATGAAATCTAAAGCAATGTGGGACCAGGGGCGATGTGGTGTGGGTAGGGGTTGAAGCAAACCGTGAGGGGGTTGATGGGATGCTTTAGCTTGGGCACAGACCGAGCAGGCTGCCACAAAACTCTGAATATCCTGTGACATTTCTGGTCACCAGAATGTGCAAGGAAGTCCTTGGTACGGCGGACTCCTGGATGACAGGAAAGGTTGGATGAGTGACCCCACTCCAGGACTCGGGATCATAGGTTAGCTTGAACATAGAGGCAGTTAGTAGAACATGCACTGGGGGTAGCTGAATTAACTTGGGCTTCCCTGACTTCCCTCTTGATCTCCAAACAGGTCGCGTTCACAAAGGCTTCCTTGGGTAAGATAGTGTCATGGCAAGGATCTTCATCTTTAATTTCAAAACAATGTGACAATGCATTGGGCTTAGCATTCTTACTTCCAGGTTTATAGGCAAAGTGAAACGCGAAAAAAAGAAAACCCACCTGGCTTGTCGTGGGTTCAATCTCTTGGCAGTCTGCAGGTACTCCAAATTCTTGTGGTTGGTCCAAACAATGAAAGGAACCTCAGCCCCCTCCAGCCACTGCCTCCATTCCTCCAATGCCAATTATACCGCTAACAGCTCCCAGTTACCAATGTCATAATTTCTCTCTCCGGGGCTGAGGTGACGAGAGAAGGCGGCGCACGAGTGGATCTTGCCATCCTCAGCGGACCTCTAGGTAAGGATGGCTCTAACTCCTACATTGGAGGCTTCCACCTCAACAATGAACTGGAGTTCAGGGTTAGGAATGGTGAGGATGGGTGCAGCTGTAAAACGTGACTTGAGCTCATTAAAGGCTTTCTCAGCTTTCTGTAACAAAACTCTGCTTTAGCGGCGGTGAGAGCAGTGAGGGGTGAGGCAATAGAACAACAATTTCGCATGAATCGGCGGTAAAAGTTTGCAAAACCCAGGAAACGTTGAAGGGACTGACGGTCTTCAGGTCGGGGCCAGTTGGTGACAACCTCTACTTTGACTGGGTCCATCCGTATGGTGTCTGGAGCAATGATGTATCCCTAAAAAGTAGTGGAATGAACAAAGAAGTCACACTTTTCTGCCTTAACGAATATTTGGTTCGCCAGGAGACGACCAAATACCTGACGAACATGTATGACATGCTCCTCCTGTGACTCTGAAAAAATTAGAATATCGT
Organism: Gymnothorax reevesii; assembly: GCA_029721435.1. Classification (NCBI taxonomy): domain Eukaryota; kingdom Metazoa; phylum Chordata; class Actinopteri; order Anguilliformes; family Muraenidae; genus Gymnothorax; species Gymnothorax reevesii. The sequence goes on from CM056576.1 coordinate 61,951,678, forward strand.
CAAGATAGAAAAATACAAACTTATTAATCATGTCTCTTAACACATCGTTGACAAGGTTTTAAAAAACAGCTGGGGCGTTGGTAATGCCGAAGGGGAGAACCAAATACTCCCAGTACCCAGTAGGAGTATTAAAAGCTGTTTTCCACTCATCCCCCTCACGTATACGCACCAGATGGTAGGCATTGGGTAGGTCTAATTTGGTAAACTCTTAAGCTCCTTGTAAAAGGTCAAAAGCAGTGTTCATGAAGAGGAGAGGGTACCTGTTCTTGACAGTGATTTCGTTGAGCCCACCATAGTCAATGCAGGGTCTCAACGACCCGTCCTTCGTGGACACTAAAAAAACCTGCGCCAGCAGGACAGGAAAAAGGGCAAATTATTCCATTACATATATATTACATTACAGGTTCTTAGCAGATGCTCTTATCCAGAGCGACGAAAAAAGTGCACGAGATCGGTACAAAAGTGCAGAGCTACAAGTGCTAATGGTAAGTGATAGAACACTTTCCATTGTTACAGATTGTTACAGATCTAAGCCAATAACAAAAGGGCAAGGTCAAGTGAACAAAATGGCAATAAGGTCAAGTGCAACAGAGGCAAGTGCAACAAAGGGGCAAAGTCAAGTGCAAGAAAAGGGCAATAAAATAAAATAAGGGCAACAGGTCAAATGTAACAAAGGGGTAGGAAAATCAAGTAAACCGACAACAAAATAGGGTGCAACAAAATGAAGGGCAACCAAATCAAGCGGTAACAAAAATCAGGAAATAAGGTGAACAAAATTAAGGTAAACAAAATGAAGTGCAACAAGATCGTGTAAGGGCAACACATTGAGGGAAGTAGGGACATGATTCAGGGCAGTGAAGTAGGGGAAAGGTGGAGCCTGAAGAGGTGGGTTTTCAGGCTGCGCTTGAAGGTGCTCGAGGATTCTGCTGTCCTGACCTCGATAGGTAGATCATTCCACTAACCAGGACAGACAACAGCCTTGAGCGGGAAGAGGAGGAGCGGAGAGGGGGAGGAGCCAGACGATCAGAAGTAGCTGAGCGGAGTGCTCTAGCAGGGGTGTAAGGTCTGAACAGTCTCTGGATGTATGCTGGAGCTGTTTTGTTGACTCCCTGGAAGGCTACCACTAAAGTCTTGAATTTGATGAAAGCAGCAACAGGGAGCCAGTGGAGCCTTGTGAGCAGGGCGGTGACATGGGAGTGTCTCAGGAGGTTGTGGACCAGGCGAGCTGCAGCGTTCTGGATGAGCTGCAGGGGTCTGATGGCAGATGCTGGGAGGTCGGCGAGGCAGGAGATGCAGTAGTTTCAGGAGGGAGAGGATCAGCGCTTGGACTCGGAGCTGCGCTGAGTAGCTGGTGAGGAAGAGCCTGATTCTACAGATGTTGTAGAGGAAGAACCTGCAGGCCCGAGTCACTGCTGCAATGTTCACAGCAGAGGAGAGCCTGTCGTCAAACAGGAGCCTAAGGTTTCTCACACTCCGCGAGGGGGAGATGGTGGTATCCCCCAGGGTGATGGTCAGGTCCAGGAGAGGGGAGGATGGAGCAGGGATGTAGATCACTCCGTTTTGGTTGGGTTGAGCTTCAGGTTATGGTTGTCCATGCAGCTCTGGATGTCTTGTAGGCAGGCAGAGATGCGGGTGGACACCTGGGCATCAGGGGGAAAAAAGAGAAAAAGTTTAGTGTCATCAGCATGAAAGTGATATGATAAACCATGAGCAGAAATAACAGGACCGAGGGACTGGAGATAAAGAGAAAAGAGGATTGGACTAAGAACTGAGCCTTAGGGGACGCCTGTGGTAAGGGGGCGGGGTGTTGATACTTCACCAGCCCAGGCAACCTGGTAGGAGCGACCAGAGAGGTACAACTTCAACCAGATAAGGGCTGTACCACAGATCCCCAGTGCAGACAGGGAGGAGATGAGAATAGAGTGGTCGACTGTGTCAAATGCGGCAGAAAGGTGGAGGAGGATCAGGATGGATGAGAGGGAGGCAGCGCGTGCAGTGTGAAGCACCTCACTGATGGAGATGAGTGCGGTCCCCGTGGAGTGGGCAGCTCTGAATCCTGACTGGTGGGGGTCCAGGAGGTTGTTTTCTGCAAGACAAGAGGAGAGTTGGTTAGCAACAGCACATTCAAGGGTTTTTGACAGGAAGGGGAGGAGGGAGACTGGGTGGAAGTTATGAATAAATGAAGGGTCAAGAGATGGTTTTTTCAGGAGAGGGGTAATGGCTGCCTGTTTGAATGGAGAGGGAAAGCATCCAGAGCACAAAGAAGAGTTAATAAGGGATATGACAAAAGGGAGGATGTTGGGTGTGATAGCCTGGAGGAGGGGGTAGGGGATAGGGTCGAGAGCACATGCGGTAGGACGGTGAGAGAGGAGCAGCTGGGAGACATCAGAAGAGGAGAGGGGGGAGAAAGCAGAGAGGAGATGGGAGGGGGAGGGGGGGAGGGGACTGAGGGGGGAGAAGGAGTTGAGGATGGACACAATCTTATCCTCGAAGAAGGCTGCGAAGTCCTCTGCTGTGATGGAGGTCGCAGGTGTGACAGGCGGAGAGCTGAGGAGAGAAGAGAAGACAGAAAACAATTGGCGTGGGGTTAGAGGTTGAATTCTGGATTTTAGAATGATAAAATTTAGTTTTAGCAGAGGTAATTGAAGAGGAAAAGTCAGCTAGGAGGGACTGGTAGTGGGACAGGTCTGCGGGGGCCCTGGATTTCCTCCATTTCCTCTCTGCTGCTTGAAGGCTTTTCCTGCTGGAGTGGAGAGTTTCTGACATCCAGGGGCTGGGTGGGGATGATCTGGCTGGCCTGGAAACAAGAGGAGAGAGAGCGTTAAGTGAGGATGAGAGGGAGGAGAAAAGAGAGGAGGCAGCAGATTCAGTGGGGAGATCAGAGAAGGAATCAAGGGAAGGGAGGGAAGCAGTGGCATGGGAGGCGAGAGCGGAGGGGGAGAGAGAGCGGAGGTCACGGCAAACTGTAACAGAGGGGGTTGGAGTCAGGGAGAGAAAGGGAGAGGGAGGGAGGAGATGAAGTGGTGGTCAGACAGGTGGAGAAGGGTTACAGTGGGATCAGAGGAGCAGTTACGAAGATTGCCAGCTGTGTGAGTTGGGGGTGAGGGCAGGAGAGAAAGGCCAAAAGAGTGGAGGATTGGAAGAAAGATGGCAGACTGAGAGCCCTCGAGGTGGAGGTTGAAGTCCCCCAGGAGAATCAGTGGGATGCCGTCGTCAGGGAAGGTGCTGAGCAGGACGTCCAGCTCGTCGAAGAAACATTATACAGAGCCTGGGGGACGATACACAACAATGATAAACAGATTAGTTGGAGAGGATATGGAGACAGAATGAAATTCAAAGGAGGAGATAGAAAGGTAAGAGAGAGAAAGAGGAGAAAATTTCCAAGTAGGAGATATTAACCCCTTTCTGCAGATGTAGACGCTCGCGTCTATAGATATGCAAATTTAAACACTTAGTTACAGTACTCGACCACGAGATGGCACCCCCGGATCAGCTATTGAATTTTCACAAGCAGGAAGAGCTGAAACGCGATTTAGAGTATGGAGAAGTTCCCTCTAATCCCTGCTTTTCCGGAGCTGCATGAATTAAACTCCTCAGCTAAGCCTGATGTGCAAACTGGTTAATGTCCTTGCCCATAGTATCGATCCTGTAATTTAAAAAAATTATCACTTGCGACAGAAAAAAACTTAGTACTCTGTAGCAACCATTTTAGCTACAGTGAGCCAACAGTATTCCAATTAGTGGTTAAAAAAATACGTTTTGTGAAGCAAAAAATCCGACATAGTATTGATTCTCTCACATTCTACTGTCAATTACAGTCATCACACACAAAATATGCGTAGTTCCCTCCCATGGATTAACGCATATATTCCTCCATTGACAAATTCAGCTCTTTCTTCTATCCACCCAAGTACTGGTGTCCATAGCCAGTCACTCAATTATATACTCAGATTCATCTGCGTAACTCTACAGTTATAGTTCACGCCCTCGCGAAGCTTCCCCGGTAACAATGTATTGATAGACTCGTTTCTTATCTAATTCCCAAGTGTTTAAACTTTCCTCAATAACTGAAATACATTGATCGGACAATAAGAATAGGATACAAAGCTAAGCGTAAAAGTAAGGTTGGTTTTGTTCTTCTAATGTTGGCCACGGTTGCGCACCTGAAAATTATGCGATATCAAAGAAACAAAGACACCCGAAACCGGCCTGAAGTGTTCAGTTTCATTTACGAGATAAATGTTGTATGGACGCGGTCAATTGGAATTATTCCGAATGAAACAGCACTGGAGGGTTCCTTCTCCCCGATACATCTATCTCTGGAGGAGGGCATCAATGAAGAAAACAGGTGATACTTCTACTCTGTTTGCATTTTGCTCAATATGGCTATTTGCTGAAGAATTTATACCGCGTTTAAAGACATCGAATGTCGAGGTTTTCGTTTCTCCAAATGTATGCAGCACACGCACGTCGATAGATCCCTCGATAGGTTCATTACACCATTCTGTTGAATATGGAGGTATATGTCGTTTGATTTTTTTCTGAAAGTGACGTTTCTGTTCTGCTAAAATAAGGTATATTTCAGAATTCAGATATTACTGAGTTAGTGATTTTTACCATTATAAGGTGTAGGTTTATGAGCTTGGATGTGAGAGCGGTTAGCTTTTCATTGCAGCGTGAATGTTATAGCTGTTTAATCAGCAGTTAATTTAATGTTTGGGGGACTTCGAAGAAAAATGGACAATATTGTTTACTTTATGGAGAAAAGGCATGTTTTGTGTTTGGAGAGGTTACTGGTGACCAATGATGTTCAACTGCACTGATATTGATAAATTCATGTTAAACTCAACCAGAAAATCATTAGTTCATGCTGAATTTCATGCCCCAAAAATTTATTTGTGTTAAATATATGATTAATGTATGATTTGACAGTGAACCATTTTGATGGATCTCAGACTTTGGGGAGACACCTGGATAGCTGTCTAATTTGGCTCATAGCAAGCGGGTAATTTAGAATGTAATGTTCGAGATGAATTGAACTTGTGGTCAAGAATTTTATGATCCCAAAAATGTATAGTTTTAGGCCCCAGACGTTTTATAATTGTCACTATTATTATTTTTTTTGCTGTTTCCATGGTGAATTCTCATGAAGATTTTTTATGTTTGCAGCCACTTTTCTCCACCAAAATCATAAAAATAAACTGAAATTTGATGGGAGTCTAAATGCTTCAAGTGTCTAGACTCAATTGAGTTTTTCTGTCTGTAAAGCTGCAATCTTGAATTATAAAGCCTTAAATCAGGTAACACCTAAAAAGCCAGATTTGGCTTCTGCGCAAAGGGGTTAATATACCCTAGTGAAGTGGGATATGATGTTATGGCTCAATATAGTTCCTTGACACTTTTTAAATGAGGGGAATTTAATACTTGGTTTACTTTTGGTAGATTTTCTTTACCAGGGATTAAAATACACATTGGCTTTCGGAGGAGCCCTATTTTCCGGTGCGCACCACTATTGAAACATATCAAATGCACATACATAAATGCAAGTATGTGGCAGCATGATCAATACCAGGGTTACTGCGAAAAAAAAATTGTACTAATTCCACTGCAAGCAGTTAATACTGCTGCAATATTTTATAGAGACACAAGCGAACGTTGAATTTCTGGGAAGAAAACGAGAACAAAGTTGATAATTAGCTTGGAAAAAATTCTGTATTCAACCTCCACTAATATTGAATGAAATCAGTACTTTTTCGGGCCTACCCTGATTTTTTTTTTTTTTTTTTTGTAATTTGGCATAGGCTCCAGCTCGCCCTGTGACCCTAGTGAGGAATAAGCGGGTATAGAAAATGGATGGATAATTTGGCATATCCAGTCCCACCCGAATCTGGAGTATTCAATTAGGCAACTATGTACAAGTACTAGGCTTTTTCGCATATGCGGCCCCCTGTTGCCAAATCAGGAGAGTGTACGCAGCTCGCGGCTCTCCTCTGAAGCACGCGCCCATTAGCCACTGCTTCTTATACATTCGCTGGTAGATACTTCGCAAGCTCAGAATGAGGGCGGATGATACACGAACATAGATGAGCTCAGAATCTTCCTTATGAGCACCCGTCTGGCCAAAAGGAGCCGCCTCAGGGAACTCAAATTACATAACCCTTCCCAGCAGACCCTTTCCAATTTGCATCCCTGTAGCACATTGGCCAATTGTGCCGTACTTCTGAAAAGAGCTGCCAACCACTGTTGGTTGGTATGTTACCTTGAAGTTTGGGCACCCAGACAAAGATCAAACGTGAAGCATACATCCAGTCAAGAAAATTTAGAAATTAATTTCTAGTGCTGTTTTACGTGGTAATAGCATATGATGGCGGCAGCCATGTTACTGCTGACATATCACGTTGCATGGGGCATGCACAGCACACGCATTCACAATATTAAATATTAGTATTAAATTCTAAACCCCTTTCTTACTTATAAACCCCAACCCCCCCCCCAAAAAAAATATTGGCGCTCGCTACTAAAATCATTTTGGCAAATAAATGCCGGAAAGTGGAGGCTGGATACGGAATTCTTCAATTAGCTTTTTAAAAATGGCCTAAATATACTCAAAGATGAATATAGATCCACAAAATCATCATTTGCACACAAGCTCTAACTATCCTCATTTATTGCAAGCTCCTCCTTCTCTACTGTGATAATTGGGTCACTTAAAATGTCTGAGAACTTAGTAATGCATTATTTGACATAAAGGCAGGACATAATAGTGACTTGAAAAAGCACACGATGAGACAGAAACTGCAATATATATAAAACAATGCCACCATGTACCCAACATTGCCCAGCTTAACATTGTCTGCATAAACCCCATAAAATAATCAATATCCTGCACACAAACAGCCTTATTTCTGTCATATATCCAACGTATGAAAATCGACTATGGGTTAAAAGAAAAGTTGTAAGGCTTTTTGAATGGCATTCAGCAAGGTTTGCATTGGGCAAAATCCTCAACTGTGAATGTTGTCATTATTTAGGTCAGAGGTTTGCTTTGCTTGATCAAGCTTGATCTGTTGCTGGCTACATTGCTGCTTGAATGGTGGGGTCTTCATTTTGATAGCTTTGCTACCCTATCCTCCTTTTCTTTCTTTTCCTTTTTGACTTCTGCTTTTATGTTTGAATGGAAGGACTGTACGTAAGTTTGCTAATTTGCTAGTCAGTTCAAGCACAAAATCTGAGGATTAGACAATCAGACCTGGTCACATGATCAAATCAAATACTGACTCGACATTGGATAACATAATGCCCAGCAATAACCTTGACACATTTGCATATCAGTATGAACGAAAAATATCAAATACAATATGAAAATAGTTAATTTCATTCATCGTTTTTATGACAAGAGTAGACTAACCCCTCTGCATATGGAAGCATATAGTTAACAAAATTAAAATGAAATTGCAATGTCAGAAATGCATTTTCATTTTCAAGATACAAGCGCATTATTTGTATCATAATGAAAATGCAAATGTAATCCTCCACTTTGTATTTTCATTTTCAAGTCCATGTGTGCAATTTTTATAACAATTGGAAAATGAAAATACATTCCTCATTTACATTTGCATTTTCGAGAAGTGCCCTGCAATATTAATAACAAAACGAAAATGAAAATGCTAATGGTATAAAGCAAAAACATTCTCGGAAATGCTGTTTCGTTTTCAAGAAGCATGCGCTTTATTTGTATCATCACGAAAATGCTAAAGTAATCCTCCACCTTGCCTTTGCATTTTCTAAGTCCATGTAGGCATTGTTTTCACTGTTTTTCACTGTTTTCAAGACGTGCCCCGCAATATCTCTAACAAAACTAAATCGAAAACGATAATCTCATAAAGCAAATACATTCTCGGAAATGCTTTTTCTTTTATGAAGAAGCAGACGCGATCACATAATTAAATCGCTAACGCAGTTCGCCACTTTTCTTTTTCATTTTCGTGGCAGACTGCCCTGCCTGGCTTTGCATTTTCGATTTCGAGGTCTCGCGCACTTTACCTAACAAAATTAAAAACAAAATATCTCCCTAGTTGTGTGTGGCTTGTCAGTGAGAAGGCGGGACTTCCTCCACAATTTGGTACGGATTGGATATTAACATATACAAATGATCTCGTTTGTTATCAATCAGGGCGAAACTCCTGCTGCACGCACTTGTATGTCAATGCACAAATGGCAACTTGTATAGTTGAAGCCACTGACTGTGCATGGGTGCTCCCTGGACATTGCGGGGTTTGACTGAGAGAAAGACACTGCTCTCGCTCTCAATTTGCCCTGTGTGCGCTTGGACTAGCGCTTCTTCCACTAAAATTGTGTACTTTACACTAAAATCTGTCGATCTTTGGACGGTTTATCTACGCATCATCTGCTGAGTAGTTCAGTCGGTTACAAAGCAAGTTCATATGCTCCTGCTCTCTTGGGCTTCTGCTTCATGTACTTCCATTGCTTTCTTTGCAAATTTGGAGTGAAAGGACAGTTCATATTAATACACCAGTGCCTATATGTCTCATTACCTTAATAGCTGGCTGCATACCATGGTAGCAGTGTAACACATCGACCTCCAGTTTTCTATTATGCGATTCTGTGGATGAATCACGGAGGTAGACTGAGCTAAGAAAGGGACAAATCCTGTTCGCTTGCTTCCTGCTGCTGCAGAAGAAAGGCTTGCGAAATCCATAGATCTATATAATTTATTATTCTGAAAAGTCACTTATAATATTGGGTTGTCGCTGGCCATAGCCAGATGTCGACACAGTGATATGTTTCGACCAATCGATGTGTTTTTCATGAACAGTAACATTGTTAGACTAACGCGACGTTAATAAGCTAGCAAACTACTTTTCTACAAGATGACGAACATTACGAACAACTGTAGCATAAAACTTGCTTCCAGTCCATTTAACTTGACCAGATTGCCATCAGTTTCACACGTCTGTTTTTATGTGGTAACACTGCTTGCAGCAGGATGCGTCTCGTGCACCCCTGAGATTCATAACCCGATGTGTTTGTAACTCGGCAACCTTACATGTAGCAGCAAATAAGTTAGAAGAGAAGTAAGGGCATTGATGTATTGATATATAAGCGGTCCTTTTATTCCAAAATCGTGAAGAAAGCCACAGAAGTAGCTACTTATGCAGCCCCGGTGGGCAGGACCGTATGAACCTGCAAAAGACAGCGTGCAGATAATCTGTCCAATCATTGAATGATAGAGTGTAAGCACACGATTTGAGTGAAAGCTGGGTTAATCCAAGCATACGCGGGGGCTAATTGAGTGCGAGAGCAGGATCATTGCAATTTTAGTCTGACGATGTTACCGTTCATGAAAAACGCATCGGTTAGCCGAAACATATCACTGTGTCGACGCTATGGCCAGCGCACACAGGGGTTATTGAGTGCGAGATCAGTGTCTTTCGGGGGAAAACTTTAGCTATACTCTCAATCAAACCCCGCAATGTCCAGGGAGCGTCCATGCAAAGTCAGTGGCTCCAACTTTACAAGTTGCCATTTGTGCTTTGACATAAACGTGTGTGCAGCAGCAGTTTTGCCCAGATTGATAACAAACGAGATCGCTTGTATTTGTTATTATCCAATCCGTACCAAATTGTGGGAGAAGTCCTGCCATCTCACTGACAGGCCACACCCAACTAGGAAGGGTATTTTCTTTTTAATTTTCATAGTAAAAGTGCGTCGGTACTCAAAAATGAAAATGCAAAGCCAGGCAGGGCAGTCCGTCACGAAAATAATAAAGAAAAGTGGTGAACTGCGTTAGCGATTTAATTATGAGACAGGTATTGTGTCTGCTTCTTGAAAAAGAAAAAGCATTTCCGAGAATGCATTTACTATACGAGATTAGCGTTTTCGATTTTGTTTTGTTAGAGATATTGCGGGGCAAGTATTGCAAATGAAAACAGTGCTTACATGGACTAGAAAATCCAAAAGCAAAGTGGAGGATTACTTTAGCATTTTAGTGATGATACCAAATAAAGCGTATGCTTCTCGAAAACGAAAGAGCATTTGCGAGAATTTATTTGCTTTATACCATTTGCGTTTTCATTTTCTTTTTGTTAGTAATATTCCTGGGCTCTTTTTGAAAATGTAAATGTAAATGAGGAATGCATTTTCATTTTCCAATTGTTATAAAAATTGCACACATGGACTTGAAAAAGAAAATACAAAGTGGAGGATTACATTTGCATTTTCATTATGATACAAATAATGTGCTTGTATCTTGAAAATGAAAATGGATTTCTGACAATTTTGTTAACTACATTCTTCCATATCTGCGCAGATGTAGACGGCAGCGGGCACGAAGCTGCTCTTTTTATGCACGCACTCACACTATTCTATCACTAGAGGGCAGTAGCGGCTCTAGACCCGGGAATGGCGGGGCGCACTCACGTCCCTTTATGACAATTATTCCTGGGTAGTTCGCAATCATTTACTGACGCGCTTTCCAATTATCGTACTTGGCAACTTAAGACACGGTCTCTCCAAATGTGATCGAACAGCGATGAAATCATGGGCGAAATTCAGTACAGAAAAAAAATTTACTTATTAATAGGCCAGTGCTTCGCGTTGATTGATCAGGTCCGTGTTCCAGTTAAATATCGCCTTTCACTCTCGGTATTGTGTGGGTTGATAAAAAAGTGGCACTTGGCAGTTAAATAGGCAGCGTGCTGCTCAAGCTGTTTGCGTGAGAGTCGTCAGGTATGCAAGTTTGACTAACGTTGATTTAAATACAGCAAATAAGCGTCCAGATGAATGATTGTCTTCTTACGTAATCGGGGAGAACAAGCAGCAGCTGTTAACTGCGGAGTGCTCTCGGAGCGAACCTTCGGTTACTCATGAAAATGACTGAGAACAGGTTAGGACTAACGACTGTTTTAAACAGATGTTTTGTCACAATTCTCAGTTCAGGTTCCGCCACTGAGCTGAATTTCGCCCATGATTTCATCGCTGTTCGATCACATTTGGAGAGACCGTGTCTTAAGTTGCCAAGTACGATAATTGGAAAACGCGTCAGTAAATGATTGCGAACTACCCAGGACTAATTGTCATAAAGGGACGTGAGTGCGCCCTGCCATTCCCGGGTCTAGAGCCGCTACTGCTAGAGGGCACACCCGGTTCAGTTATTGAATATTCACAAGCAAACCAAGCCCAAGCACAATTTAGAATATGGATGAGTTAAGTCCTATTCCGGTCTCCCAGTAGTTGCATAAATTAAACTCCTCAGCTAAGCCTGAAGTGCAAACTGCTCAATATACTTGCCCATAGTATCTTTCCGGCAGTTCAAAAAAATGAGCTCTGGTGACAGAAAAAATCTTTGTACTTTGTAGCAACCACTTCAGCAATCGTGAGCCAATGCTATGCCAATGAAGTAGTAAGGAAAAATCAATTCTCTGAAGCAAAAATTCCTCATGGTATTGAAACTATGTCAATCAACTATAAATTATAGTCTTCACATATGAAAAATGTGTAATTCCCTACTGTGGACGAATCCATTGATGAATTCAGCCCTCCCTTATATCCTCCTAAGTCCTGCCCTTGATTAGCCTGGCACTCAATTGCTTCCTTAGGCTCATCTGCTCACTGTGGCTTTTTGTTTTAGAATTTATACTGTATTCAACAAAATGGAATGCCGAGGTTTTGGCTCATCTAAAATACCAACAGCTCAAGCACTTCATTAGACCCCTACTACGTTCTTTGCACCTTTCTGTTCAATCTCCGGTCACATATTGCCTGATTTTTCCTGATTGTGGAATGTCTGTTCTGTTAAAATAAAGAATAATTCAGATTACTGTGTTATTGAGTTATACTTGTTCCTTATGAGGTGTGGAAAGTGTTTATATAAGCTTGTAAGCTTGGATCTGGGAACTGCTAGCTTTTCATACCAGGATGAATGTTCTGACCCTTAATTAAGCAGTTTGCTTAATGAATTTGTGGGCTGGCCTGTCGGACTTCGAGGAAAAATGGTCATTTATCATGGAGAAAAGGCATGTTTTGTGTTTGGAGAGGTTACTGGTAACCACTGATGTCCAACTGGTTCTACTGTATACTGATAAACTCATGCTAAATTCAACCAGAAAATCACAAAATCATATTGAATTCCTTGCGTCAAATGTTGATTTGTGTTAAGTATATAATTATTTTATGATTTGCACCATTTTTGGGGATCTTAGAGTTCAAGTAGCCACCTGGATAGCTGTCTTATTTGGCTCCTAGAGAGTAGGTTATTTACAATTTAATGCTCTTTTGAAGAGTACTTGCGGTCGAGGAGTTATGATCCCAGAAATGTATTGTTTCAACTCCCAACTAGTTTTCAATCATCAATATACAATCTCAATGCTGAACTCTCATGAAGATTTATGTTTGTCACCGCTTTTCTCTAGCAAATTTATAAAAATGAACTGAAATCCGATGTAATTCTAAATGCTGCAAGTGTCTTGTCTCAGTTGAGTCATATTCCCCCTCCCTATGAAGCTCAAATCTTGAATTATAAAACATTAAAAAGGGTAACGCATAAATAGCCAAATTTGGCTCCTGTGCAAAGGGGTTAAGCATGTTACCTTGTTATAAAATGCTTTGAATAATTTTTAGAAAAAACCCATGATAGAGACGATTTTGGCTTCATGAATGTTTATATAAAGAGTTTCACAGCACTATACGGAATGTGGGTAGTACTTGTACCAAAATCCTAAATATTATGATGAGTCTGTTTGTTGCGCGGTAAAATCTTGTAAATTCAGGGTGTGCTTTGGACTCCCTTATTCTCTGATCTCAGCGCAACTGCATTGATTGAGCTACCTCTACTTAAGCAAACACTTAGGAGGCTCTACCTGCAGAAAAATTATAATCCATCACACAAACGTGGATTATTTTCAGAGCTCCCCTAATTGTCTCAAGGGATTCGGGGAGCTCATGTGCTCTTAGCTCCCCCGTAATTCGGACCATGTTATTCACAGTAATCTTTCAGGGTGCACATTAATTGTGAAACCTTAATCAAGAGGAAACAGATTTTTTTTATTAAATCAGTAAATGATTTTGGTTGGTTCTATAGGAACATTAATATCGTACAGTGTTTTATTTATAAGAAAAAAATAAGTTATAATAAATATAACTTATTTATAAGTTGTTATCCAGAGTTTCTCTGCAAATATGTATATTTTATAATTTTATAAAGTATTTTTTGTGTATTGCCAGTCAGGGGTGCCAGTAATTTTGGAATCCACTGTAAAATACTGCGCTAAGGGTCCATAATGTCTTCCCAAAAAGAATTAACATTATTTTCTTGTGTTTTTGTGGAGCTGGATGGGTACCCCATCGATCAAGGGCTCCTTGAATCCTCCCACGTTCCCCTGACTAATGGTCATGAAGTCCTGCAGAAAAGAGTCAGCTTATTGAAAGCTGAACTTTTACCGTGATTGTAGCATCCATGCTGCCATCTAGTGTTTGAAAGTGGGAAAACCCCCCGCTGCTTTCAGATGACTAATGGACAAATGTTTTGTTTATGCTCATTGCATTTGTGCTTTGTAAAAAAAGAAAATAAATATTTATTTTCTAACAATTAATTAGCCATTATTCACTTTTTTGTGTTGAATACCAGGTAAACATATGGTCTAATTTGTATTGCCAGATATTGCTTCCAAGTCAACAGTATGTATTGGGATGAACGTAAAATATGCTGACTCCACATTGATTTTATATTCCCTTTGTTGGTTCGGTCAATATTTATTTATTCACCTCCACACTGCATTGCTCAGTTCGAATTTTAACATTGTTGTACTTCACTTAAAGAGACCATCTGTCTTCTGTAGTACAAAGTTATTTTTCCTAGGGTGAATGCAACATAATTTCAACTGAATGCTTGCTTGCCAGTAAAAATGAGGTCTCTGCCTGAAATTGATTCCAATGTTTCACTTGGAAGCAAAATCAGGAGCAAATGGCTCCACACCCACAGTGCACTCCAGAACACTAAACATGCATAGATAAATACGTGCAGACATGTACCTCGTGTGTTTATATTTTCTATGGAACCTTGGAAACTAGATTTGATGGCAATCAGATTTTATGACAGCATAATATAAATATGGTGTAATAAGGTTACATCTGATTTGGAGAAGAAAAAGAGCTGCTGGCAGTGGCAGATGGACGGTCTGAATAGAGCATTCTACCAAGACACACCTCTCTTTCATCTCGTGTAAAGCAGTTCGCAAAATATAATGTTTGAATGATTTTTCTGTTTGTCCCGCTTCTCACCCAAGCACACTGTCATAGGGTATTTCCAAAAAAAAAAAAAAAACCAAACTAAAATCTTCATAAGTTGGAGCTTTGTGGCTGACGCGTGTTCTAGGATCCAAAGGAAACGAAATCTTCCACCAAAATCACGTTTTGTACTTTTATTAAAAAAACCAAAATGTAACAAAAAACGAATGCAAACGAAAATAGGCTTCTTAAATGTCCGCAAATGAAAACTATAACAACACGAGGCTCCACGGCACGTTAACACAGTCCACGATCAAAAAACCGAGAGGCTCCAACCTTCCTCTTGCCGTGTCAAACTGAGAATGGCTACTCTGGGCACCTTGCGCAGCATTCCAAAGGCCCACTAACTAACGGTTATCGTTCTAAAGCCACATTTTAACCTTGTATATATGTTTTTAACCTAAATTATGAATTCTATCAATCATGAACTTAAATAAACATCAAATATATTATCAATATGAAAGTATAATATGAAATTTGAATATCAAATGCACATAATATTAGGGCAAATTCAAACTAGGCATAAAATAGGCATCTGGCGCCTACATTACTGGCCCCTAATTGTTCTAATAACAAAGTAACATAAGAACAATTACCACATTTCTTCTTATTAACCCCTTTGTGCAGAGGCCAAATTTGGCTCTTTATGGGTTACCCACTTTAATGCTGTATAATTCAAGATTTAAGCTTCATAAAGAGAAAAAATGTGGCTCAATTCAGAAAAGACACTTACAGCATTTAGAATTACATTGTATTTCAGTTGATATTCATGATTTTGGTAGAGAAAATGAGCAGCAAACATAAAAAATCTTCATGAGAATTCACCATTGAAATTGCAAAAAAAATAATTCTGAGGATTGAAAAACAGCTGGGGCTTAAAACTTTACATTTCTGGTATCATAAACTCCTTGAGCACAAGTAGAATTCATCTTCAACATTACATTCTAGATTACCTACATGCTATTATCCAAATAATACAGCTACCCAAGTGTCTCCCCAAAGTCTCAAAATGATTTGCTGTCAAATCATTAAAAAATCATGAATTTAACACAAATAAAGTTTTAAGGCATGAAATTTAATATGAACAAGTTATTTTCTGGTTGAGTTTACTATGAATTTATCAATATCAGTGCAGTTGAATATCAGTGGTCACCAGTAACCTCTCTAAACACAAAACATGCCTTTTCTCCATAATAAAGTTTAGAGTTTTGGCCATTTTTCTTCAAAGCCAGCACAAACACGCATTAAATAAACTGCTTATTAAACGATCAGAACATTCACCCTGTAATGGAAGCTGCCAGTCCCCTCTTCTAAGCTCACGAACCCATTTCAACACTTATAAGGAACAAGTACACCTCACTAACTCAGTAATATCTGAATTCTGAAATATACCTTATTTTAACAGAACAGACACTCCACTTTCAGGGAATATCAAATCCATTACCTATCCCGATTCAAAAGAAACGTGCAATGAACGTACCAGGGGGTCCACCTTAATGCACGGGCAGTTCGCGTTTTAAACAGGAAAAAAAACTTGACATTCGACTTTGTTGAGTACGTATACATTCCAAAACACAAAAAAAAAAAACTAAAGTAGCAGCCTGACCTTTTTAATGAATCCCTCCTCCAGAGACCGATCCAGTAGCAAGAACCCTCCGGTCCTGTTTCATTCGAAATAATTCCAACTGACCATATCCTTATCTCATTTAAATCCTGTAAATGTAACTGAACACTTCAAGGCCAGTTTTGCGAACCGATTTTCTATAAATCGCGTCTATTTTAGCCGCGTAATGTGCATAACGTAGACAGGATACAACCGAGCCTGCTGATACGCATAGGTTTGTATGCTCTGTGTTTGTACTGTAATGAGATTGCAGTCGGGGCTGTTTTTGTGTTCAATTGAATAATTGGGCTGGATTGTGAAAACGTGTGGTTGATTTAGTTGAGGTAATAAAAGGAGATTGGGAGGGAGGAGAGCGTGAGGTTGTTCCGGTGCGTTGTGGCAGTTTTGGGAGAGTGGGGTTCGCTGAGTGTCGTTCGCGGCTGTGTAGAGTCGCCGGCGACGAAGATAGTAAGATCAGGGGGTATAGCTGTTCCAGCGTTAGGAGGGGAGGCTAGGTGCCTCCTTTAGACAGAGAGAAGTGGGGTTAGGTATGCCACAATGGCTCCCTTCTTGGCTGCTGTATGCAAGCATGTGGACTGTGGGTTCTAGTAGCCTGCAATTGAAGTTTTCGATTGTTTGCGTGGTGCCATTTTGCGACCTGCCTACTAACGCCACTGTAGCGGATGGTTTCAGCCTAATAAGTCCTGCGGGTATTAGACGGTACCATTAGCCCAGACCCTGGGGGTGGGTCTCGTCAATGTGGGCGAGTTGAGTACTTTTTAATCTTCAAATATGTTGTCTTGTCAATGTATTGTGATTGTGTACTTTATTCTAAACATGAAGAGCTGGGGGAGGGCTGGTTAAGGGAAGTGGCTTGGGCTACTGGGATGGTCTGTCATTTGGTGCCTCTTGTGTGATGGAATGTTGGGTAGGGTAGTCCTTGAATTGGTGTATAACCTTCTGGGAAGTGTGCTGAACTTGTTTATATTTGGTGATACTGTGTCGCGGTGAATTTAGCCGGTTGGCTAAATGCTGTGATTGCCACATATTGGCTCTGGGCCTGTCCCTAGCTTCATCTTATGCCAGCTACTCTCTGTGCCTTTGCTGTATAAATAAAGATTATTATTTGTAATCCTTGGGCTTCCACCTTCCTAATGTGGATTGGCATACGTATTCCGTGTGTAAGTGCTTTACACTCTTGTTGCTGAGATAAGGTTTATTACAGTACAATCAATGTGTTTCACTTACTCTAAAATGTTTAAACACTCGGATTGGATAAGAAACGAGCCAATCAATACATTGTTACCAGGGAAACTTCACGAGTGCATGAAGTGTAACTCTACAATTACGCAGAAGAGCTTGAGTGTATGATTGAGTGATTGGCTATCAACGCCAGTACTCGAGTGGATATAAGGAAGCGCTGGATTTGTCAATGAAGGAACCTACGCGTAAATCCACAGTAGGGAACCACGAATTTTTTTGTATGTGACAACTATTATTGACAGTACAATGTGAGAGAATCAATACCATGTCGATTTTTTTGCCTCAGAAAACTGATTTTTCTGAACCACTAATTGAAATGCTGTTGGGTCACTGTGGCTAAATTGGTTGCAATAGAGGATAATGATTTTTTCTGTGTCAAGATATCGTTTTATTAAACTGCTGGATCGATACTATGGGCAAGGATACTGATCAGATTGCACATCAGGCTTAGCTGAGGAGTTTAATTCATTCAGCTCTTGAAAAACAGGGCGTGGAGTGAACTTCCCCATATTCAGAACTGCGTTCGAGGTCTGCTTGCTTGTGAACATTCAATAACTGATCCGGGGGTGCCATCTAGTGATCGAGTACAGTAACAGCGTGCTTAAATTTGCAGGTCTATAGACCCAGGCGTCTACATTTGCAGAAAGGGGTTAAACATAGTAATAATGGTATCCAAACTAAGAAATATGCTAATTTCTGTCAAATGAAGGGGATGCTATTAATAAGCACACTAAAAAGTCAATTTTTCTGTCAACTCTTTCAAGGATATAAAGTCCATTATCGGTCCAGAAAAGAGGTAGAGAATGAAAGAGAGAAAGTAGAGCCAGAGGTTACTAGCACATGACTCATCGTAGGGGCTTAGTCTTTACCACTAGCCTGGTCACACTCCACAAGCAGACAGATCTTTGTAATGGGTCTGTCCAAGACATTAGTCATGGTCTTTATCCGAACTCTGCGGACCAGACCGTTCTTATCTGGAACCGTTTCGATGATCTTGCCCATAATCCAAGAGTTTCTAGGCGCACAGTCATCCACAAGAAGAACAACATCTCCTTCAGCAAAGTTCCTGGATGCTGTGGCCCAGCGCTGGCGCTCCTGTAGTAGAGGTAGGTACTCCTTTGTCCATCTTTTCCAAAATAAGTTGGACAGATATTACACCTGCTTCCACCTGCGCCTTGAGTAGAGGTCGTCCTGGTCAAACAATCCTGGAGGTAATGGACACCATCATCTTCAGCAAAAGCAAATGATTAGGCGTCAGAGCCTCTAAATCAT
Source organism: Gymnothorax reevesii (assembly GCA_029721435.1). NCBI lineage: Eukaryota > Metazoa > Chordata > Actinopteri > Anguilliformes > Muraenidae > Gymnothorax > Gymnothorax reevesii. The sequence goes on from CM056576.1 coordinate 61,970,120, forward strand.
TTGGATCATTGGATGGCCTGGTGATTGGACTGCTGTTGATGATCGACTCTGCCTCGCACAGGACCGTATGAAGGCCTTCTTCATCAAGGATCTGTTCCCTCGCAGTTGAATTCAGCACCTTTCGGATCGATCAAATCAACCTCTCCCATGCACCACTGTGATGTGATGCAGTGGGAGGGTTGAGCGTCCATTTGATCCCATGCTGGTGGAATAGATGCTGAAACTGTGAGGAGTTCAAATCAGCAATGGCTGCCTTCAACTCAAGATTGGCAGCAACGAAATTCGTACCGTTGTCGGAGCGAATCTCTTTCACTTGTTCTCTGCGTGCTATGAAGCGCCTAATTGCGTTTATGCACACATCGGTGTCCAATGGCGAGGCCAGCTCGATGTGCACTACGCGAATGGCCAAAGAAGTGAATATGACTCCATATTTCTTCAAGATGGTTCTTCCACGCTTAACCTCCAGTGGTCCGAAATAATCCACACCAACTCATGTGAATGGGGGGTTATCTGGGATCACTCGTTCTTGTGGAAGATCAGCCATGAGTTGGTTTCCAACCTTTGCATGCAAGCGGCGACACGTTACGCACTTGCCAATCACTTTCCTGATGGCTGTGTTGGCACTCGTAATCCAAAATCTTTGGCGCAGCTCAGAGAGCATGTGATTGCGCCCTCCATGCCCAGTCTTTAAGTGAATCTGTTGAAGGAGTAAGTCTGCTATGTGAAAGCTTCAGGACAGGATGACTGGCTGCTTGCTACTTTCTGGCATAGCCGCCCGACTCAGTCTCCCGCCAACTCGCAACAGATCGTCCTGAAGAACTGGGTTCAACTTATACAAGTGACTACTGCGCTTCACACTCTGACCTTTGTGCAAAGCCGCAATCTCTTCTGGGTATTTGTCCATGTGGTCTTATTCTGCAGATACCGGAGTACCACTGTACTGTCGGTCCAAAAAATTGATTCTGCGAGATCCAGTTGTAGCTCTCTTCTTAGGACACCATCCATCATAATGGCCACTGTTGCTGCAATCAAATCCATCCGGGGAATGGTAGGAGGCTTGAGAGGCGCCACTCTGGACTTGCCCATCATGAACAGGCAGTGTCTCATTGTCGGCGTTGTGCAGGAGAAGGTAGCTGACCGACCCGTACGCTTCCTCACTCGCGTCGGCAAAGTGAAGTAATTATGCGAATACGCAACTTCCAAATTCCTCGGGCTTGAGACATCTGGCCATGAGAAGTGCTCCAAAGCAGGGAGACCAGCTAGCCAGTCAGTCCATTGCTTCTTCACTTGCTCAGGTAAGTCGTCGTCCCACCCAATTTTCAGTCTGCATAGCTCTTGCAGGATAGCTTTCGCTGGCAATACTATGGGTGACAAAATGCCTAATGGATCATAGACTGAACCAATGACTGAGAAAAGTCCTCTCCTGATGAACGGGCGATCTCGAATGGTAATCTTGAATTTGATCATGTCTGATTCAACACACCAGTTGAGACTGAGAGCCCTCTCCTGCGGAAGTTCGTCACGATCCACATCAAAGGTTTTTATTTCTGTTGCCAATTCAGATTTGGGAATGGAGTCAAGCACTTTCCGTCTGTTGCTCACCCATTTGGTGAGATGGAAGCCTCCTTTGGCACAGATCTTTGTGAGGTCTTGACACATGGATACAGCTGCCTCCTCTGCAGCGACAGATTTGAGACAGTCGTCTACGTAAAAGTTCTGTAGCACAGTCTGAACCACTTCAGGTCTGAACTGCCACTCTGATCCTCAGCGCACCTCCTCAGAGTGAAGCTTGCGCAACTCGGTGAGGACGTGGCCCCAAATAGGTGCTCCGTCAATGCCTGGTTGCAGTCACCGCCTGTCCACCAGAGGAACCTGAGCAGGTCAGAGTCTTCCTCAGACACCTTCACTTAGTGGAGCATTGCTTCCACATCCGCCATGATCGCAACAGGCCCTTGACTGAATCGAATCACAACACCAATCAGACTGCTGGTTAAGTCTGGACCCTGAAGAAGTTGCTCATTCAGGGATGTGCCTTGATATGATGCTGCACAATCGAACACAACTCTTAGCTTCTGCTTGACAGGGTGGTATACGGCGTGGTGTGGTATATACCACACCTTCCCTACTTTGTGCATCAGTTCATCCTCTGAGAGTTGTACTGCGTAGCCCTTCTTTAGCAGGTCTTCCATAAAGACTGTATACTCCTGTCTGAAGTTGGTGTTCCGAAGAAACTTGCGCTTTAGGTTTTGTGCTCGCTGTTCAGCAATCGGCCGATTGTTTAGCATATGGACCAATCTGTTCTTGAGGGGTAGACATTAGGAGTAGTGATCATCAATCAGTGCAGCAGATTCAGTGACTATGTCCATGAACTGGTGGTCCTCCCTGGACATCTACATTTCATCACGTTTTCCACTTTCTGGAAAATCCACTTTGAACTGTGGTAACCACAGGTGCTCCGAACTGCTGACTGATATGCGACTCGCTGTTGTCCTCATTAGCCTTCCTTTGTCTCCATGATCGCAGATTTCCCTCAGAGGCCCATTGACAGTCCAGCCTAACTTGGTTCGCACGGCGTATAGCCCATTACAGACACTGCTCACCACCTTCCACGGCTCCATAGCTTTAGGTACATTTACTCCTATGAGCAATCCAACGTCGGCTTCGATATGAGGTATGTGTACTTCTTAAAGGTTGGTCCACCTTTCAAGATCCTTTTGTTTTGGTATGTTTTCTTTTTCCACAGGTATAGACTTCTGCGCAAAGACGTCTGGAAGATCGATGAACTCCTCACCAGACAAGCTGCTGACTTCCAAGCCTGACACCACATAGGTAGGGACAGGTTTCTCTTCGTTCATGGTCTTCAGCAGTATGTCGGTCTTTCTTCCAGTGAGCTTCAACTCATCCATCAATGCCTCGGTACAGAATGTGGCCGAGCTTCCTGGGTCCAAGAAGGCGTAAGTCTGTACCACCGCACTTCCTCTCTTGGCTTTGACCTGGACAGGAACGATCGCCAGCGCACAGTCATCTTCCCCAGCCCCAGTCGGCTCACCACTCTCGGATTCTGCACAATGAAGGCACTTAGGATGGTTCGTGGTTCACAACTCTTTGTCTCTTTCTCTGTTTCAGCAACGGTGCCCCTTTTCTTGATATGCAGCAACGTAGGATGCGTTAGCGAACACACCTGACAGCTGACTTTTCCCTTACAGGACTTACTCATGTGGCCTTGCCTTAAGCAGCCGAAACAACATCCTTTGCTCTTCAGGAAGTCGATCTTCTCGTTGTGTGGCTTGCCTTTAAGCTTACTACATGAGTCCAAGTTGTGTTTACCGTCACAGAAGAGACACATCTTTGTTGCAGTCTTCTCTGAGTTCGTATTTTCCTTTGGCTTTGTGTTTGCCTCCTGTTTGTTCAACTGTTTAGCGCGAGTAGTGAATGACTTCTTAATTACATCTGTCTTCTGCTCTTTGCTACTGTTTTGCTTAGCTGTAGGTGCTTTTGCTGTTGTGTTGTCTTTTATGTCGCCAAAAACTGGGTGCAGTGCAATTTTGGCTTGTTTGTTAATAAACTCCACCAAATCTTTAAATTTTACTCTTTTGTCGGGTTGCTCTTGCACACCAAATACAACACCTCTCCACCTTTCACGTAGCTTATAAGGAAGCTTCGAAACAATGGCCTTCAAGCTTGCAACATTATCAAGCTCCTCCATGTAACTCACTTCAGTCATGGTGTTGAGGCATGCTGTCAGAAAGAGAAAGCAATCAGCGATTCAGCATCCTCTGGCTTGATAGGTGTCCAGTTCACAGCCTTGTTCATGTAGGTTTTAGCAACCTCTTAGCTTTCTGGTAGCCTTCATGTGGCTTCATATGAAGACAGCTCTTTATCAACTCTTTAGGTTGTCCAATTGTAAATTGCTCTAAAAAGTAGAGACGATCCTTGGGGCTTTCAGTGCGTGATTCTACACCATGTTCAAATGCGCTTACAAATGTGTTGTTATCAAGGGGGTCACCACTGAATGTTGGAATGTCTAATGGTGGCAGTGTCATCAATTTCTGTTGCTTCACCATCAACTCAGTTATTGTTTTCTGACGAGTCATAACACTGCAGAGTGTTTCAACTGCATGGTCATCTGCTACAGGCTTTGTTGTAGGCTGTTGTGCGCCAGTGGGCTGAGGCTGCTGTGCAGCAATAGACTGAGGCTGAAGAGGCATGAGTTGACCATGTGTACTTGTATTTTCAATGACTGGACTTTGACTTACCGGCAGTTGAACATATCCAGACTCAATTGTCATTGAATGGCGTGATACATGGCTCACCTATGAAGAGCGTTCATTTTCATAATCTTTTAAAACCTTTATTTTTGCATCTGAAGCTGCAAGAGCCGTTTGCAAATCTAATTGTTCTTTTTTAGCCTTTAATTCAGCTTCCTGACATTCAAGATCCTGCTTTTGTTGCAGCGCTGTTACCTCTGCAAGCAATTTTAATCTCTCCAACTCTGCTTCAAGCTTAAGCTTAACTGAGGAAGTATTGGACACTCTGCTTCCACCTGCCGTCTCACGCCTTTTACTTTTGCTGCTCAATGCAACCGATATGGCAGATGCACTGTCTGAAGTGCGAATTTTGGCGTCACAGCGTCTAGCTTGTTCAGCGCGAGCCTCAGCTGCGTTAATCCACATTTCTACATGTTCAGTAAACCCATACATACTGCTTGCATTTGGTTTAAACCACGAATTTTGGTCCTTCTCAAACTCTTCCACATCCATTAATTGTTGCAGACTATCATTTATCTTGCACAACTCTCCGAATGAATCTTTAAATTCCACATGTATTTTCGGTTTAACTGTGTGCATCCAGTGTGCACAGCTAATTTTCTGACCTTGATAAACGTTATCCCCGTGTTCCACAAACTTTCCAATTCCTTTTCCACACGAAGCATAAAGGTTTTTTGACTAAAGATGTAGGGTATTTAAAAAAAAAAAAAAAAACCAAACTAAAATCTTCATAAGTTGGAGCTTTGTGGCTGACGCGTGTTCTAGGATCCAAAGGAAATGAAATCTTCCACCAGAATCACGTTTTGTACTTTTATTAAAAAACCAAAATGTAACAAAAAACTAATGCAAACGAAAATAGGCTTCTTAAATGTCCGCAAATGAAAACTATAACGACACGAGGCTCCACAGCACGTTAACACAGTCCACGGTCAAAAAACGGTGAGGCTCCAACCTTCCTCTTGCCGTGTCAAACTGAGAATGGCTACTCTGGGCACCTTGCGCAGCATTCCAAAGGCCCACTAACTTACTGTTATCGTTCTAAAGCCACATTTTAACCTTGTATATATGTTTTTAACCTAAATTATGAATTCTATCAATCATGAACTTAAATAAACATCAAATATATTATCAATATGAAATTCATTCATTCATCTTCTATACCCGCTTATCCCTCACTGGGGTCACAGGGCGAGCAGGAGCCTATCCCAGCTGACTACAGGCAAAGGCAGGGACCTAACCTGAACAGGTTGCCAGTCCATCGCAGGGCGCACACACTATTCACAGACCATTCACTCTCACACTCACACCTATAGGCAACTTAGTGTCTCCAATTAACCTGATATGCATGTCTTTGGACTGTGGGAGGAAACCGGAGTACCCCGAGAAAACCCACGCGAGCACAGGGAGAACATGCAATCTCCACACAGAAAGGCCCCAGGCCGGATTCAAACCAACAACCTTCTTGCTGTGAGGCAGCAGTGCTAACCATATATATATATACACACACACACACACACACTGTCAAGCTGCAAATACAAGTATGCAAGTAAGACCTTATAGTACCCCCACCCCCCCAGTCATGACTCCCGGCGTGCTGGATTTTCGTCCAGCAGGGCGCCCCCTGGGACACGGGGCAGGTTCGTCTGGATGGTCTTGATGGAATTCGGTGAGGAGTTGCAGATCCAAGATGTCATCGCGGGGTATGGATACAGTCAGACCTCAAATGGAATACTCAGGTTAGTCACATGATTGAACAAGGTGGTAAACGCCTTTTCTCCTGAGGCGGCTATTACAGTTCAATCTACTGGCTGACGACTTTGTTGTAGTGTATACAATGTTCAAAAGGTCAGTGCTGCTTGAATACGCAGTTCTGGTTTGGAGTCTAGGACTAACAGACAGACCATCATCACACCTCGAATCCGTCCAAAGGAGGGATACATACATACAGCACCTCTCCGGTCAGCTTCAACTGTAGCGGCTACAATCAGGCGACGTTGTGATGAAACTGTCACATTGATGCTTACCGAGGTAACACTACTGACCATAATTGCTGCATATACGTTAACCAGGAGCATTTTTAATTAGCAGAGCACGGAAACTAACATGCAGTAGCTGATAAGCAGTCATGACTTTGAATGTAATCTGTCGCATTTCATGTCCGGTGTGAAAGCTGCTTAACACGCCCATAATGTGTGTATTCGCGTCTTTGCATTGACGTTGAATGTATAGCTAATCTGTCCAGCAAAAATTTGTTTTGTGTCTGATGTGAAAGCAGCTTTATGGATAGTACACGACAGCTAGAGAAAACTTGGTTATATTATAAACATCATACAGGTTTTGCAGACTGTAAGTTCCATTCGTGCGGACAAGTTGCTTATGTGGAGCTAGCAAATCAATCACTTCTACAGGAATTACCAATTTAATCAACTAATTTTTGAAGCTTTTCAGGTGGAAGCTTTCCCATTCTTGCTTGATGTACAGCTTAAGTTGTTCAACAGTCCGGGGTCTCCGTTGTCGTATTTTACGCTTCATAATGTGCCACACATTTTCAATGGGAGACAGGTCTGGACTACAGGCAGGTCAGTCTAGTACCCGCACTCTTTAACTACGGAGCCATGCTGTTGTAACACGTGCAGAATGTGGCTTGGCATTGTCTTGCTGAAATAAGCAGGGGCGTTCATGAAAAAGACGTTGCTTGGATAGCAACATATGTTGCTCCAAAACCTGTATGTACCTTTCAGCATTAATGGTGCCTTCACATCTGTGTAAGTTGCCCATGCTTTGGGCACTAATACACCCCCATACCATCACAGATGCTGGCTTTTGAACTTTGCCCCGATAGCAGTCCGGATGGTTCTTTTCCTCTTTTTCCAAAAACAATTTGGAATGTGGACTCGTCAGACCACAGAACACTTTTCCACTTTGCATCAGTCCATCTTAGATGAGCTTGGGCCCAGCTAAGCCAGGTGCTGTTGATAAATGGCTTTCGCATTGCATTGTAGAGTTTTAACTTGCACTTGCAGATGTCGCCACGAACTGCAGTTACTGACAGTGGTTTTCTGAAGTGTTCCTGAGCCCATGTGGTGATGTCCTTTACACACTGATGTCGGTTTTTGATGCAGTACCGCCAGAGGGATCGAAGGTCACGGGCATTCAATGTTGGTTTTCGGCCTTGTCGCTTACATGCAGTGATTTCTCCAGATTCTCTGAACCTTTTGATGATGTTACGGACCGTAGATGATGAAATCCCTAAATTTCTTGCAATAGCTCGTTGAGGAATGTTGTTTTTAAACTGTTTGACAATCAGCTCACGCATTTGTTCACTAAGTGGTGACCCTCGCCCCATCCTTGTTTGTGAATGACTGAGCATTTCAGGGAAGCTGCTTTTATACCCAATCATGGCACCCACCTGTTCCCAATTAGCCCGTTCACCTGTGGGATGTTCCAAATAAGAGTTTGATGAGCATTCCTCAACTCTCTCAGTCTTTTTTGCCACTTGTGCCAGCTTTTTGAAACATGTTGCAGGCATCAAATTCCAAATGAGGTAATATTTGCAAAAAATTACAAAGTTTACCTGTTCGAACATTAAGTAACTTGTCTTTGCAGTGAATTCAATTGAATACAGGTTGAAAAGGATTTGCAAATCATCGTATTCTGTTTTTATTTACGATTTACACAATGTGCCAACTTCACTGGTTTTGGGTTTTGTATTTAGAAACTTAGAGGTTGAGTGTGGACAACTAACATTATAACATTACTGATATGTACTTTTGTATTAAAAGAAGGATCAGCATAATAGGTCCCCTTTATGTCCAAGCACAAAAATTGATTCGCTTTAGAGGCACTTATAAGTGTGGCGAAGATGGACATTGCTCCATTGCCCACACTTATATTAAGTGTGTCCAAAGCTAAAATTTTTTTCTTTGCGAAGCTTATTTTTAGCAGTATTTTCTAAGGGGCACTGAAATGGTCATCAACTGGCGCACTTATAAGTGTGGCCAAGAAAAAAATCAGTTTTGGCCACACGTATGAGTATGAATAACATCGGCCATAATTAATGTATAATTTTGTAGCCCAACAACTATCACACTATAAGCAATTTTTAAATGATATTCTTCCCGGTTTACACCACCCCCTCATTTACAGTTTGTGCCCATCACCTTCCAGGCCAAACTCGAAATGTTGTCAGGTTTTCCCCAATACTTCGTCCGATCAATCTTTTAAGAGATACCCTGTTATCTAGCCAATTCCAGGAAAGTAGATGCATTGATTCCAGCCATAATTCCATCCGAAACCTGCCAAATCAACATTGAAATTATTGATGAATTGAATCCACTTTTGGTATGTCTCATTTTTGTCATATTGTCGTCGGTAAAATAATCTGTAACTCCTCGATCCAATTAGTTTTTCTTCCAGTTTTAGCTGCTGTCCGTAAGGTTGTAACATATGGTTGGAATTTTGTTGTGTTACCTTCTGAAAAACTAGAAGTTGGCTCGCTGATGCTTATGGAAACACTCAAACCTAGGGACTTGTCTACTGAACCTTAGACAGCAAGCTTGCTACATCGTTTACCCTACTTTAATAGCCTAAGCGACTTAAATCAGCTAGGAGAAAAGTTGAAGAAATTAGCCAGCTATTTGCAAAGTTCTAACATTGATCCCCTGGGTAATAGGAATTCTTACCAGGCCAAGTGATTCGCAATCTGTGTTCCTTCTAAAATTCTGAGATACAGACTGCAGAACTGGAAGCTAAAGGCTGAAACAACTGCGGCTTAATATACTGGCTTAATATTTCAAGTTCAAGTTCATGAGAACGACATTTTATGACTCAGTGCCATTAACTTCATTCAATTGCTTACCTTAATTGGTATTCTCTAAAATTAAAAATGTATATTTTGCCTGTTACGAATGGCTACCATTCACTATTTTCCCCCATATTAGTCCTAAATATTTCTTACTCTGCTTGCTGTCTTAACATAGCTAAGGTAGCTAGCTAACTTGGTCATAACTTAACTGACCGTTCAACAAACAAATAAACTTACCGAAAAAAAGATCCTTTTGATTGGTCCAGTTGGTAAGTACAATTCAAAGCAGAACTCATTTCATAATTTTTTGTTGCAATCTGTCCTGCTTGAAGCACAATCACTGTTGGCTAGCCCTATGAAGAAATTCAGATAACGTTAAAACTTCGTTCACAGATTCGCAATAAATCAAAAAGTATATTGCATGATTTCATATCGTAACCCTGCAATGTTTGTCATAAAACACTGTCGCTATTGCACTTACTCGACAAGAGACGTCATTTTTGCACCACTGGCTTAGGTTTTTCTAGTTTCTATTCGGGATCTAGCAGTATCCACCTTATTCCCACGTCCCATGATCCCTTCTGCGAATATTCGGCGTAACTTCCACTGCATCCTGTCACTGAGCTGTTTACTATGGTAGCGGCTCACGCGAATCCTCTTTTTTTAAGCAATTGGATCATAATATATGAGGGATCATCACCCTTTAGCCCTCAGATGGGATGAAGTTACGTTACTGCTGCTGTCTACTATTGAAGAATGGGGGAACGACCTGAAGCAGTGGCCACACTAGCGCATTTGGTTACACTCGTGACTTCGTTGCCACAGACTGCGAAGCTATGAACAATCTACAAAGCTACGAAGCATATGCAGTTCTTCCACAGCAACAAGGTCAGTCACTTTTTGTTAAAGGAGGTTGTATTCGACCTTATGTACCTTAAAACAGATATACAAGTACTTTCTGAGAATATTTATGAAGGAAACACTATATTTCAGTGGTAAATGGCGCTCTACATATGGATTGTTATACAGAGTAAATTAAGCCATCCGACAGTCAAAGTCAAATTAGCTCTACTCCAGCCAACTACATTATATGGTATTAAGTTGCTGGCTAATCCAATACTATAACATGTAAAACACAGTGAATCAATTTTTCCCATACTTTTTATTTTAGTGAAATGAGGTTTGGAGTGTAAGACTAAATTGTTTGCAACAGAGAAGGCTATTTTAAAATTGTAGAAGACTATTGCTACTTCTACAGCCTCATCTTAAACTGTACAGGATGAAACGTTAGTTACACTGACTGGCATTACCGGACGAATACAACAATTTACTGTCCTTCATACACGTGAATTCATACCTTGTGCTCTTCTGGCACTGCTGTTAAAATGCTTCTGAGGACCCGGCGTCTCCTCTGCGGCGGTCGGTCTGAGCCTTGCCATAAAGTAGGAATCGTTGTTTGTCGACATAATGAAATGAGCACCTAATGTTTTCGGGGTCTTCGAAAAATGCAGCCAAATTCTGGCTTCCTCTTCTGTAGGTAGGCAATGGAAACCGTTTCGCTGAACACAAGGACAGTCCCCTATGTTCTGGGTGTTTGGTCAAAACACTGTTGATCAAACCATAAATTTTGCTTCCTCTGGTTGTTAATTCAGCCTCGAACAGCACAATAGGCACCGCAGCTCTGAAGGGACATTTTAAGAAAAGCAAGTTTATTTGTTAAAAAGAAAGAGCTGTAATCGCCAAGTTAACTGAAAGAAACGCCGCTGTTCTTGACTAAAAATAATGATAAAACTACTTCCGCCGGAAGTTGCACCCCTCATCATTTCTCCAGTAGCGCCCTCAGGAATAAGGTGGATAGTAAGAATGCGGCAGTACAATCTGCACTTCGCTCTACTGCCTGTGAGCTAGAAACTCACCAGATAATCAGATCTAAAATGCATCACCGACAGATTTCAGTGAGTAAACAGAAAATTCTTGGTCCAGGCAACATTGACGAAAATTAATCATGGCTTATTAGCATACACTGTCCTCATTGTAATAATACAGAGCTTTCTCATGCAGTGCATTTCTCAAGAGCACATTTGTTACCAACCTAAATAATTCCTCCATTCAGTCAATGATTCCAGCGATGCAAGTTAGCATCAGTGCTTTTAGGAAACACATCCCAGTCCGCTGCTAACCAGAGCACGCTGGTCATTCCCTCCCGGTCGGTGTTCTGTAAATTTCTCCTTCCTGCCAATTATGCTGCCTTGTCGTTAGACGATAGTGGCGTGCGGCATGATGTCTGTAAAACAAGCTTATGTAACTCATTTTAACGCCTGCGCATGTTATAATAAGCAAACAAATCACAAAATTGCTACTGTAGGCTGATTCGTATTGCAATATCATTATGCCGCACGCCACTATCGTCTAATTTCGGGATTTTCAGGAAAAGTCAGTGTTTACCCTCAATTGTTTTCTAATAAGTCAAAAAGCGCATATTTTAAAGATTTTATATGATATTGTATATAAATGTGACGTTCACGAACGAGTCAAGTCTTTTGAACGGCTCTTTCAAGTGAACGATGAGAACTGATTCGCAGTTGCGAGCCGCTCGTTTGCCAGCCATTCTTATATGCAAATTGCCCACGCTGCCTTCATGTGTCATCTGTGTGCCCCATGAGTCGGAGTTGTCCACGCTGCCTTCATGTGAATGACTAATGACATCTCCGAGTTTGAGTTGTCCACAGCACGCTCCATTCATGTGAACGTAGCTATATATGTGCAGCTAACTTAGGGGAGGAGAATATTAGTGAGCGCTGCCCTACTCGACTGAGGAAATTTGCTGCTGTATGTTCTGATGTGGATTCGAGTCAAGGAGCTGAGCTACTGTTTGTAAAGTAGTTCAGGTGTACAAACACCACGCTGGGTAGTCCAATTTAGCATTCACATTTTTTATCATGTCCTAATTTTCAATCTAGTTTTATTTATATTTTTGTAAACACACATATATATATTTTATTCTTATATAGTATTTTTTTTTCTGTATTGTCAAAATGACCTTGTGTGAGAAAATTTTACAGTAAAGTTGTTTTGCATGGAAGTTATCTGTAGCTTGCCGATATTTTATTGTGTCACAAAGTTTTTCAGGTGAGGGAAAATTCAAAATAGTGATCTCACTGTCAAAGCATGGGGATATGGCGCCACCTTATGGAATGTTTTCAATGAAAACACAGGCCAAATGAAGTTCTAATCAATATTTCAGAATAATTCCCACCAATAGAGTATATATTGGTGGGATGTGTAAGTTTAAATTATTCTGATCTAAATCTTAACTTATAACTGCTACCAGCGATTGTTTCCTTGATAAAAACAAGTTACCCCTGGTTGACTTCTATAAAATAAATAAATATAACAAGGACCCAGTCTTTTGAACGGCTCTTTGAATGGAATGGCTCCTCAAGATCCAGCTCCCTTCAAAGAGCCATAAATCCCATCCCATCAATATTGTAGCGGTTTCTGCAATAAGCGGAGGCAGAGTCAGGGCCTGGAGTTTTCGCATCGCCCTAGAAACGGAGCTTTGCTTTATTTCTTCGGCCATACTCATGTAAACACAACGATTTCTTCTCAAAATGGCACAACCCCTCAGTATCCGTGCACATCACACACAACTCAGGCCGCTGATCAGCCTGCCTATATGTATCCCCTGGATCGCTGTTATTGGCTCCCGTTGAATGGAGTAGTGCAGTCAGTCACTAGCAACACGGAACACAACCCAGAACTCTGGCGAAATCGCCACAATATTTAAGATGCGAGGGAAGAAACAGAGCCCAAGATTGTGGGTTTGTATATACGCAGAACCGCAAGGTAGCATATCATGACAGGAAGGAGAAATGGACAGAATGCCGACCGGGAGGGAATGACAAGCAAGCTCAGGTTAGCAGCAGACTGGGGTGCATTTCCCAAAAGCCCTGATGCCAACTTACATCGCTAGAAATGACTGAATGGGCGAACTATGTAGGTTGGTAACGTAGTGAGCAAATGTGCTCTCGAGAAATGCACCGCATGAGAAAGCTCTGTATTATTACAATAAGGACAGTGTATGCTAATTAGCCATGATTAACTTTCATCAATGTTGCCTGGACCAAGAATTTTATTTTTATTCAGCAAAAACGGTTACATATTGTTACCCCAGATTCTGTGAGTATGAGCGTAGCCCTTTAAATCTGTCGCTATTTGGTTTATCCCTCTGCGCATGCGCAGCTCTGAGGATTTTCTTTCCCGCCATTGTCCTGTACGATGGCCACAATCAAGTCCGCATCCACCGTATATTACATTCTGGTGACCTGAGTTCGGCTCCCAATAACAGACAGCTTTTTCTTCAGCTGACGGTGGTGGAGCACGTGGGGCGGAAACTTAAATGGCTACGCTCATACTCATAGAATCTGGGGTTACAACACGTGACCAACGTTCTATTTCGTATGAGCTTCGCCCTTTAAGGCTGTCGCTATTGGGATAAAGGGCAAAGCCAGATGTAGTCTTTGCCCACTGTGACACCAGCGTAAAAGCATTATCACACATCTGACTTACACCGCAAGTGCAGGAGTCAAAATAAACTACAACTCTACTGCGCCAGTCCCCTTTAGCGCAAAAATGAGGCAGTGGTTTCAGCATGGACACTAACCGGAGTTCCCGCATTTGAGAAACGGACGAGTCAACCGCCGGCTGACCAACTGCGTTGTAATGAATAGATTACATCCCCAATCATTCCATTCACATTACAGACCTGCTGCTGTGACAGAGGGGGACAAAAGTTACGCATTGTAACTAGTTCCAAAAGAGTGCAGAGCAGGCCCCTGTCCGACCCAGCTTATGTTGGGGAATGAGCGGGGATGAACGTCACGTATTGTGACAGTCCCTCAAGCTCAACAAATAAGTGTGATGGGAGACCTGAGTATCTGCTAGTTAAGAAGCGCAGCCAACAAAAAACATGATTGTGCAATGAGAAATCAATTTGTTGAATAGACTGACATAACAGAAGGAACATGCAGATGTCAGCCACTACTGCTCTCTTGAGTAGAGAAGTGGCGAGGACCAGCTCCTGTAAAAGTGGAAAAACTCTGCAGGAGGGTGATTCCCGCAGTTTTGATCGCGGAAAAGCACTACACCGTAATAAGCTGTTTGTAGAGATATCGCTTAAGAGGAACTTTGGTGCGTGTATTAACAATGGTAAAAACCAATATACTGTTGGGAGGTGCCCATCGTTTCCTACAACAGTGCCGTGGTACGCTGAAAAACTGCAGCCCTTCCCAGAGGCCATGTATAAAATCTTTGACCTACTACAGGGAAATGACTGATCGCACCATTGGGTTGCGTCAGGGCATCCGCGCACCACGGAATCAGCCACGGTACACCACTGAGCAGCAATATCAGAATGAGGAACCATGACGCGCTTGTGCACTCTGGGGCCACAAGTATAACTGACAAGTCTTCCTCTTGCATCCGTGTCAGAAGTCGAGGGATCAATGAAATTGGGGGGAAAGCGTAAAGTAGAGCATTGGGCTATGGTCTGTGGGAGAGGGCGTCTACTCCTAGCGGGGGGTCTTCCTTAGTGCTATCGAAAACCATGACGCACATTGAGCATCCTCCCTTGAAGCAAACAAGTCCACCTTTGCGTCTCTGAACCGGTACCATAATCTCCGAACTAGAGAGGGGTTCAGCCTCCTCTCGTTCTGAGAAGGTCCTCCATGTGACATCAGATCCGCGACCTGGTTTTGTTTTCCGGGAATATAATGCGCTCTTATTGAGTGCAGATTCACGTGAGACAATAATAAAATGCTTCAAGCAATTTCCAGAAGCTGAGCTGAGCGAGTGCCGCCTTGGTGGTTTATGTAGGCTGCCGCCGTCATATTGTCTGTCCTTATTACAACGTGTTTATCTGTCAGCATTGGACCAAAGTGTTTGAACACTTTGAGCACCACAGACAATTCGAGGCAATTTATGGGCTGGGGGCAAGGCTGCGACCATTTACCCCCAACAACATTTGACTGACACATTCCACCCCAGCCCGTTAGAGACGCATCCGTGAACACCGAGATGTGCGATGTGACTCACCCCAGGGGAACCCCACTCGTCAGAACTTGGGGGTTATTCCAATAGGGCAAATCTGATTGCACAGATGGGAGAATAAATAACAGGTGCCTTTTCTGCCGAACTGGGCCGAGGCGAAGGCTACTTAACCACCTCTGCACTTCTCATGTGGAGAAGTCCCAGAGGAACGGTCGCATGACTAGCTGACATCATGCCCAATAAGCGCATCACAGACAGCGCTGTTGCCACCCTTTGAGGCTTAATGCGAGACAGGAGGAAGCGAAGTGCCTCCACTCTGGCTAGGGATAGCTTCACTTTCATGGAGATGGAATCCATGTGTACTCTGAGATAAGTGATCGATTGGGAGGGGATGGGGGTGCTCTTTTGCCAGTTTACAGCAAAACCCAGATGAGTCATGTGACCGATCAGTTCTACTTTATGGATTGCTGCTTCGTCCTTGGAAGATGTCATTACAATCAAATCGTTCAATAAAAAAGGACTCTATTACCTTTCCTGCGTTGTGGCGGCAGCGAATAACCGAAGGGTAGGCGATTGTATTGGAAATATATCCCTTTGAAGGAGAAATGCAAACATTTTCTGTTTAGGAATGATAGGGACATGAAAATAGGCATCTTTTAAGTTGATGAATGCACTGCAACAAGTGATTTTCAAGAAAGAGAAATTTACTTATTTTAAGATATAAAACACTTATTTCTATCACCATTTTCTTAGTAAGACAAGAAATTTGTCCTCGATTTTTATTCACTTGTCAAGTGAAATTTACTTACCCCATTGGCAAGATAGTCAAAATAACTCAAATCAAGGAAAAAATTCTTGTCTTACTAAGAAAATGGTGATAGAAATAAGTGTTTTAAGTCTTCAAATAAGCAAATTTCCCTTTCTTTCAAAATCACTTTTTGCTCTGTGTGAACCAATCGTCTTGATGCACACACTCCAGTACATGCTTTACTGTGAGCATGTGAAAAGGTTTTCTTGCAATTGTTTTGTTGAAAAAAGAAAAAAGTTGAGAATCGGTCTCATTCTGCTTGACTTCTTGGGCACTAACAAGTAGTGAGAGTAAAATTGCAAGGAGAGGTCAGAGGAACACAAGTTGCAGGATGCAGAAGTATTTATTAAACACAAGACACAAAGGGAAAATTGGCAGACACGCCAGAAACAATCACCATGCACAAGCACTGAACAATCGGGAGAACTGAAGTTCACTGCCAAAGGCAGGGGGAAACAGACAGAGGTGGACAATCCAGCCCCAGAAAGAAAAAGTCCGTCCCAGTATTTTCCTGCAACCACCTGGATCTACGAATTGCAGCAACTCTTCAGCCCAGAGGTTCATATGATTAGGAAAATCAGCTGCCTGCGCTCATCGCTGGAGGTAAATCATGGCCGGACTTTTACCTTCTGACCCCTGGAATGTCCACCTCTGGAAACAGAAATACTCACTCCAAGAGTGGATAAACTAAGAAAACAAAAACTGAACCTAACTAAACTGACGGACACACTGGGAGACTTAAACACGGGGCAGACAAGACAAGGGCGCAGCAAAATATAAGACTCGAGAATCATCCAAGGAGAAACTCGGAAGGCACAAAGAACTGAGATTTCACCAAGTAGAACAGAGTCAATACGAGGATCCGTCTGACAACCGCTCTCCCAACTCTGCCACATATAGTCACGAGAGGAGGCGGGGACTCGGAATGCAGTCTCGGAAGGAAACAGAAACACATGGGATTAATAAACAGTCACACGAAAACCGGGTCAACACTAGTGACTCGAGAAACTCGAGAAAAGGGCCGTTGTAAGATGGCGGATACATGACCCCGGCTGACAGTCTTTGTCTTCTCTGCTTCCGCGGTTGCTCTGGTGGTGATTCGACCATGTGCAAGCTGGATGACGGAGGGGGTGCTGAGTCGTTGCGGTGGAGGGTGGAGGACGTGCAGTGGTGGGTTGGAGGGGAGTGGCCTGAGACGCAGGAGCAGCGGTGGCTGCTGGGCGCCTGCGCCAACTTCGAAAAATCCCTCCGATCTCGCCAAGAGCCATGGTCGCACTGTAGGCGAGACTCAGCACGCCCCCACTGAGTGTGCCTCTTGACTTTATCGGCTTCCTTCGTCGCCTCCTGCAGATGGGTAGTAGCCTCTTGCAGCAGAGGCCCAAACAGCCTATCAGAGCTGATAGGGCCATCCAGCAACCCCTTCCTATTCTGTTCCGGCAGATTGGAGATATTCAGCCACATGTTACGCTGCAAAACCATCCGTCCGGCCATAATCCTATTCTGTGCAACAGCAGTGGCTGTGCACAGGGTCAGAATTGCAGCTGTTGCCTTGCCAATGTCAACTGTTAACTCCAGTGGCAAGGAGTTAGGTTGTGTTGTCAAGGTGGACAGGTAGGAAGCTAGCAACACAACGTTGTTTATGACTGTAGCCAACTGAGCAGCGCTGTAGTCATACCGGTCAGTTAGATGCGTGGTCACCTGATACCTTGGCAATGGAGGCGTAGGCTTCCGCCGTCCAAAAAATGAAGCCTTCGGGAGCAGGATGGTGGCTAGACTCTGCTCCAGAGGAGGCACAGTAGGGAATCTCTGCTGAGGCGCGCCCTCGAGAACTGCGAAGAGCACGTACTGCGTTACTGGCGCCCTTAGCTTCCCAGGTTTGGCGAAAACCGATGTTTTTTGGGGGCACATCTCAGGGATACGCGGCCATACAGGATTAATCTTCTTAATCTTCTCACCTTGAGTGTAGTAGTCACCGAAGAGCTTGTTGCTGAGTGTAGCTGGACGCTCCACTGGTACCGGAATGTTCTTTATCTTTGCCACCTTCTGAATTACAGTATCTCCGGCAAATCTTTCAGTAGTGCAGTGCATGTTGGTTGACTGTGCGGGGTAGAGTAAGACGGTCGCCGTAGCGAAACTTCCTTGTCACCACACTCAAAATCCATATCTCCCAGCAGAGGAAAGGGAGAATCAGAGAGCGAAAGGGAGGAGATTCAGCAGACTCTAGCTCATAATCCTCTGCCCTGGGTGACGACTGGTCTGCATATCCCATAGCCTCTTCCACAGTGAAAGACGCCTGACCAGCCCAGGAGTCTTCATAATCCTCTTCCTGCGTCACGGCAAAAGCGTCAGCCCGTCTCTGCAACTTATGCATTAGCAGGAGGGCACAGTGCGGGCACGCAGCTTGAGGAGTCAGGACGAGGCCGGTGTGAGTCGCTCCAAGGCACGCCTCGCAGCGGGGATGCAGATCACTGGGCCGAATGTAGCCAGTGCGGCGCGCGGGGCAGAGATTCTCTCTCTTCACAGCTCTCTGATTCTCCCTCTTCACAGTCTTCATTCTTCAACTTGCGCAATAACAAAATTGCGCTGAAGAAAAAATGGGAGCCGAACTCAGGTCACGCGAATGTAATATATGGTGGATGTGGACCTGATTGGGGCATCGTACAGGACAATGGCGGGAAAGAAAATCTTCAGAGCTGCGCATGCGCAGAGGGATAAACCCAATAGCAACGGCCTTAAAGGGTGAAGCTCATACGAAATAGAACTGTCTGTTGATGCATTTTAGATCTATTTATCTGGTGCGCAGTATCTGGCTCACAGGCAGTAGAACGAAGTGCAGATTGTATTTCCTCATTCTTACTGTACTGCTGGATCCTGAATAGAAACTGGATAAAACCTAAGCCAGCGAGGCGAAAATGACGTCTCTTGTCGAGTAAGTACAATAGCGACAGTGTTTTGTGACTAACATGGCAGTGTTACGATAAGAAATCAAGCAATATGCTTTTTGATTTCTTGTGATCATAACAGTTAAGTTGAATATTTTTTGCCCTGGCCGGTTTGTTTACAGCACATGTGGCGTCGCTTCCCTTTGTGGAATCATGTGACTTGGTAAGAATGGTAACGCTGATCCATGCCAATAAAAATCGATATACAATGGTAAACAACCTCAGAAATCAATGAAAATTTCAGGATAGGAAGAGATTATGATAATTTAGTGAATAATTGTGCCTTTTCAAATATGATAAATGAGTGGAGTGTCCCTTTAATAAGGCTTTAAACTGGCCCACTATTAAGACAGACAATGGTGAAGCTCTCCATGCACTTGCTTTCTTCCTCACCAGCTGCAGCAATGCAATGACAGATATGGAATATATGGAGGAGTTGAATAATGTTGCCAACGTGTGCCATTGTCAACAAGCATCCATATAAGTTAAGTGAGAAGCGGAGAAGCGTTGCCTTTGATATTCAGGAGATTAAGGTTCAAAGACCAATGTTTAGAGACCGCGTCAAGTTCATTAGCACTCAAGCTAAAGTGGTGCTACATCCTTTGGAGATATAAGGGACAGCAGTAAAGGTCAAAATAAGTCTCCCGTAAACCTCACGTCAGTGAACAAAAGTGGGAAAAAAATTTCACCACCACCGCAACAACAGTAAATAGCCATTTGAGTGTCAGCACCACCACAGAGCTAAAGTCAGGGAAGAAAGTGCTTAATAGCCTTGTTAGTGCTTTCAACAGGCCATGTCTTTTTTTGTCAAGATAAGCACAGGTATGGTGTTATATAGGAAAATGAGAAAATCTCTTCACAAAGAGAAACTAGCCTTTCTCGGAGGAAAAGGACTATGCTTCAGTTGCCTTAAACAGGGGCAAATGAGCAGGTTCTGTGAGGAGAAACTAAAATGTGAATTGTGTTCACTGACCCATCCTATTATGTTTCACATGAAAAGCAAAGATAAGGATACACCAATAGTCTGGAGGCTGAGGGGGATCCTGTGTGCAATCAAATGTCCCCTCATTTTGACTTGAACCTGATAGTACACCCCTAAATAAGTAAAAAACACTTGGAAGGTCTGGATCACGGGCAGGAGGGGTCAAATTCAAGATGGCATCCAAGATGGCCACCATATCATAAAATCATCCATAACTCCTCAAGGAAAGGGGCTAGAGAAATAATTTTGGTGTCTTTACCTAGGTTTTGGGGGTCAAGAAATCCAATGAAGCCATGTTTTTGGTCATCACCATATTTGGTGGTGGTGATATCAAATATGGCGGTGTAAAGGGGGCCGCAAGCTGTAACTTGCTTAGTACTTGGTCCAGAGTTACAAATTCGGTGTTTGAGTTTTCAGAGCCAAGTTGTGTGTTTTATTTGATTGTGGTGCTTCATATCAGGGATTCTCACTGAATAAACTACTTCTTCGCCTGACGTCACCAGCACCCTAATTGGAGTACTCACCAGGTTCCGGCAAGAATCTGAGGCTGTCATGACAGACTACGACGCCATGTTTCATCAGGTAAAGGTCCCACTGATAGATGCTGATTTCTTTGGTGCCTGTGATTTCTATGGTGGCCTGATGGAGACATGAACAGAGATCTGGCAGATTACAGGATGGTTGTGTACCTCTTTGGCGCCATGTCATCACCGAGCTGTGCTAGCTATGCCCTAAGCCGATGTGCTGAAGACAGTTGGGTCTTGTTTGACCCAACTGTTTTGTGCATATCTAAGTCTGAATTTCTGGACCAGACTTCCTCACAAAGTCAGATGACAGCAGGCCCGAGAACCCAGATCACCTGACCTCAGAGCAACAGATACTAAGATCAAGAAAAACGCAACCATCAATGCTGTTATGTTCGATGAAAAAAGGAAGTTAATGGATCGACTGACTGAGCACTGTCCCTCATGGACACGCCTAAAGAAATCTGTGGCATAGATCCTTAAGGTGAAAGACATTTTGCTGTGGCTTGCTAGAAGGAAAAAACAACAGAGTAAAGACATTACTCTGTCTGATTCCAATGAGAACTAACAAAAACAGCCGCTTCACGAAGAGAAGCCACAAGCTAATGTCTCAGGAATAGAACTCTAACAGTAGATGACCTGAAAGAAGCTGAACTGGTTAACCCCTTTCTGTAGATGTAGACGCTTACGTCTATAGACCTGCAAATTTAAGCACGCTGTTACTGTACTCGATCACTAGATGGCACCCCCGGATCAGTTATTGAATGTTCACAAGCAAGCAGACCTCGAACACGGTTCTGAATAAGGGGAAGTTCAATCCACGCCCTGTTTTTCAAGAGCTGCATGAATTAAACTCCTCAGCTAAGCCTGATGTGCAAACTGGTCACTATCCTTGCCCATAGTATCGATCCAGCAGTTTGAAAAAACGATATCTTGACACAGAAAAAATTGTTATCCTCTGTAGCAACCAGTTTAGCCACAGTGAGCCAACAGTATTCCAATTAGTGGTTCAGAAAAATCAGTTTTCTGAGGCAAAAAAATCGACATGGTATTGATTCTTTCATCACATTTTACTGTTAATTACAGTCGTCACATACAAAAGAATTTGTAGTTCCCTACCGTGGATTTACGCGTAGATTCCTTCATTGACAAATTCAGCGCTTCCTTATATCCTCCCGAGTACTAGCGTTGATAGCCTATCACTCAATTATACACTCAGGCTCTTCTGCATAATTGTAGAGTTACACTTTATGCCCTCGTGAAGCTACCCTGGTAACAATGTATTGATTGGCTCGTTTCTTATCCAATTCCCGAGTGTATAAACATTTTAGAGTAAGTGAAACATATTGATTGGACAAACAGTGCATACAAGCCTATGCGTATCAGCAGGCTCGGTTGTATCCTGTCTACGTTGCGCACATTACGCGGCTGATGCTATTTACAGAAAACACGTTCAGAAAACAGGATGCTGCCTCACAGCAAGAAGGTCTTGGGTTCGAATCTGGCCTGGGGCCTTTCTGTGTGGAGTTTGCATGTTCTCCCCGTGTTGCGTGGGTTTTCGCCGGGTACTCCGGTTTCCTCCCACAGTCCAAAGACATGCATATCAGGCTAATTAGAGACATCAAATTGCCCATAGGTATGAGTGTGAGAGTGAATGGTGTGTGAATGGTGTGCGCGCCCTGCAATGGATTGCCAAGCTGTCCCTGTGGTGGGTCCCTGCCTTTGCCCGTAGTCAGCTTGGATAGGCTCCAGCTCGCCCCGTGACCCTAGTGAGGAATAAGCGGGTATAGAAAATGGATGGATGGAAGGATATGGTCAATTGAAATTATTTCGAATTATTTCGAATGAAACAGGACCGGAGGGTTCCTGCTACTGGATACATCGGTCTCTAGAGGAGGGATTCATGAAAAAGGTGAGGCTGCTACTTTGTTTTTTGTTTTTTTTCCGAATGTACTCAACAAAGTCAAATGTAGAGGTTTTTTTCCTGTTTAAAACGCGAACTGCCCGTGCATTTGGGTGGACCCCCTGGTACGTTCATTGCACGTTTCTTTCGAATCCAGGGAGGCAATGGATTGTTCCCTGAAAGTGGAGTGTCTGTTCTGTTAAAATAAGGTATATTTCAGAATTCAGATATTACTGAGTTAGTGAGTTGTACTTATTCCTTGTAAGTGTTGAAATGGGTTCGTGAGCTGAGAAGAGGAGACTGGTATCTTCCATTACTGGGTGAATGTTCTGACCGATTAATAAGCAGTTTATTTAATGCGTGTTTGTGCTGGCTTGGGGGACTTTGAAGAAAAATGGCCAAAACTCTAAACTTAATTATGTAGAAAAGGCATGTTTTGTGTTTGGAGAGGTTACTGGTGACCACTGATATTCAACTGCACTGAGATTGATAAATTCATACTAAACTCAACCAGAAAATCATTTGTTCATATTAAATTTCATGCCTTAAAACTTTATTTGTGTTATATACATGACTTTTTTATGATTTGACAGGACATCATTTTGAGACTTCGGGAAGACACTTGGATAGCTGTATAATTTGGCTAATAATAAAAAATTCAATGGTGAATTCTCATGAAGATTTTTTATGTTTGCAGCTCATTTTCTCTACCAAAATCATGAAAATAAACTGAAATACTATGTATTTCTAAATGCTGTAAGTGTCTTTTCTGAATTGAGCCACATTTTTCCTCTTTATGAAGCCTAAATCTTGAATTATACAGCATTAAAGTGGGTAACCCATAAAGAGCCAAATTTGGCTTCGGCACAAAGGGGTTAAAACCCTGTCCGACTTTCGGACATGTAGACTCTGTATATCACTTGACAGATGGTACAAAATCTGCGAAAATGAATGGAACAAAATCTGAATATCATTGCAGAATTTATCGTGTTCGTAGTGGGCACAGGTTTAAAAAGAAAAGATTAATATTGTGGATAATTTTGCAATTTGATATGATCCGGACTAAGTTATCCTATTTCTTATACTCACAGAATAGTAGGGGAAAGCTGGTACGAAAGTAACATTTTTCACAGACGTCATTTTAAAAGATAACGTTACAGACCGAAAAAAATATTAACTACTTTCATGTGTGCTCTGTCAATATCAGGTGTGAAATCATCCCAATAAATATCGATTTCGGCATAGTTTGACGTCAACCGGAAGTTGCGCATTGCTGCTTTCTACCCTGCCAGTCGGGATGTGAGTAGCACATGGGCGGGACAAAAGTAACATTATCAAATTAACTGGAATCTTTTAAATTACTGTTTTTTTTTTCATTATAAAAAAATCAAACAATGTCTTTGGTAACGTGATTGTAAATATACAATGCACTTTATTTTTTCAAATTTTTCAAAAGTAAACGTGAACATGTTTAACGTGCAATTGGTGTTATGAATCTGCATTTCGGTCATGCCTTTCCCTAGTTCCATGTTTACGTTTTGTGCCTGGCCATGCCACGTATGCTGTTTGTGTTTAAGTGACCACTGCCTGCCTCTGACCATCCCCATGATTATGTATTGTGTTTTGTTGTTTGATTTCATGTTTTATTATTTTTCATGTTTTGTTATTATTTATGTCTTTGCCATGTTTTATAGTCTTGCCATGTTTCACAGCCTTGCCATGTTTTCATAGCCTTGCCACGCTTTCATAGTCTTGTTTTTAGTTCTAGTCCTGCACTTCGTTTACCCTGTCTTGTCTTGTGTAGGTCTTTGCCCACGGTCCCTTGTCTGACGTGCCACTCATTCGGGTGATTTCCTGGTTTCTGGGATTTCAATCTTTCTTCATATCTCGTTTTTCTTCCTTCCTCTCTCTGTTACTATCCACTAACCATACTAACAGTTTATTGTTTTCGATTAATTACTAACCAAGATTAACATTGTATATTTTTACTAACGGACTAACTTGCACTCGGGATTGTATAGCAGCACATACTAATAGACTAACGATCTCTCAGCATTCGCCCAATCTGTATCTCCGCCCTCCTTGCCTATCACTAATTATCTCTACTGCAGTTTCCACTTATATCTCAGGCTTTCCCTTTTCTTTAGACTGTACACTTTAGTACTCCTTAACCGGAGCCATTTATTCGTTCATAGGAATGTCTCGTTATCCCTGTCTGCGTTTCGGCATTCGCCAGATTCAGGTAATTAGATAAACCCTCATGTGTCAATCCTGATTATTGTTTCATTGATCGCACCTGTGCTCCCTTGTCATGTGTTCACCCCGGATGTGTATATAAGGTGTCTGCACTTTTAGTTCCTTGTCAGATCGTCTTTACTCCTTTGTCTTGTGCTACGTTCCTTGCCTTGCTCATTGTGATATTTTCTTTCTGACTGGATTGCCCGACACTTGTTTTTGGTTTGCCCTTTTGGATCTGATTGCCCTTGTGAGTTTTGACCTATTTTTGCCCGACCACGTCTATTGTCTTTTGCTGCCCTGGTATTTGGATTCGGACTGTTTACGGCTAATGAGTTTGCCTCTCCACCAAACCCACGCCTGTGTACCGAACCATTTTTGCCTGACCTTGAGTTTTGTTATTGGTGCCCTGGTTACAGTTTTGGATTTTGCCCTTTGGATTCTGCTTGTGGATTGTGGACATTGTACTGTTGCCAGCTCTGTTGGGGTTTCCCCCTTCAGAAATAAAGCCTCCATTTTGCATCTATCTGGTTCTCGCTCTTGGCTCATTTCGTAAAACCTCACAATTGGTCTATATATGAAAATTATGAAATGTCCCAGATGGCAAGCACCTCTGCTGCGGATCTGCCCCGGCTCTGTGCCGACTCCAGTTGATCAGGCTCAGAGCCGGGGCAGATCCGGAGCGGAGGTGCTTGCTATCTGGGTACTGTACTCATTATCACAGTTGTGACAGATATAATGAGCTGCACCCTCAGTACATGCCTCATGTGACCACAGAAGACAAAAGATGCGCTGCACCCACACTTCTCCAGGCAAAGATGAGGCAAATGTCCCCCCACAAACAAGACATTCCTCATCATTGCCCTGAGAAACTTTGGTTGCAGTGTGTCCACTAAACAACAACATACATTATCCCAACTTTTTCTCACCTGTAATGGATAGTCTAACTACATACCAGTGTGATGCAGCTGTAAAAGTTCTGGGGCACTGATCACGCACATAGTATAAGGGGTGCAAACTGGTGACGAAAATGGATTGCGGCCAAGTTGGAGCGCCCCCTATATATTGCGCGAAGAAGATCCCAGGCTGAAAATCGCTCTTTCCACTGACCATCCCCTCATAAGTCAATATTTCAACTTTTACTTTGGTATAAAGTTCGCGCAGTGAATGAGAGCAGCTAAAAATCTAATTTTGGTAATTTGGCATTTTAGGCCCTATTTTGGCTTGCACTTAATTGAACCCTAAAACCCAAACCGGTGCAGGTAGGGCAAAAAATTTCAGGAATTTTCTAGTTAGGCTAGGGACATAAAACCACCAAAGTTTCAGCAAAATTGAAGAGGGTGACGATCACCACCTGCCTGAAGCTTACAGACAATGGCTCTTTAGCGCTCCCATACTGCTCCTTGGTGAGAGGCAGTTGGGATATTAAACATCCACTTAATGCCTCGC
This sequence comes from Gymnothorax reevesii, assembly GCA_029721435.1. NCBI lineage: Eukaryota > Metazoa > Chordata > Actinopteri > Anguilliformes > Muraenidae > Gymnothorax > Gymnothorax reevesii. The sequence goes on from CM056576.1 coordinate 61,996,083, forward strand.
TGAGGCAAGGTGTCCTCTATTTTGGACATGTTCCCGCTCTGCCCCAACAAAATTGGTTCCGTTGTCCGAACACAGTTCTACAACTTGACCTGTTCTTGCAATGAATCGGCAGAGAGCGTTAATGAATCAGTGTCTAGGGATGCTGCTACCTCTACGCGGACAGCACGAATTGCTAAGCAGGTGTAAATGACACCGTATCGCTACACAGTAGATCTTCCACGCTTGACTTCAAAAGAACCAAGATAGTCCGCACCAGTTCTACTAAAGGGAGGTTCTTGTGGTATGAATTTGCTTTGTGGCAGATGTGCTTTGTGTGTTTTGTTGCCCAGAAGATCCATGTAGTCTCTGACACATAAGGCACGTTGACAGAACTCTTTTGATTGTCGCACTTGCACTGGAAATCCAATATTTTAAATGCAACCTGGGGCCTGTACCATAAAGATGGATTGGGGCTTATCACAGTAACTTCAGGTTTAACCACTGGTGTTTCTAGACCTGGGAATTGTGGGGGTGCAGACACGTCCCTTTATGACAATTAGCCCTGGGTAATTCTCAATCATTTTCCTTTCTTGACACGTTTTTCAATTATCGTAATTGGCAACTGAAGACACGGTTTCTCTCCAAATGCAATGGAACAGCAATTGGGTTGCACAAAACTTCCGCTTAGGACAATTATTAGTCCTGACCTGTTCCTAATCGGGGAGAACAAGCTGCACCTGTTAACTGTGGAGTGCTTTCGGAGTGAACCTTCTGTTAATTATGAAAATGACTGAGAACAGGTCAGGACTAATAATTGTTCTAAATGGAAGTTTTGTGCAACCCAATTCTCTGTCCGTGTTCTACAACTGGACTGAATTTAGCCCATGATTTAATCGCCGTTAGATCGCATGCGGAGAAAAAACCATGTCTTCGGTTGCCAATTACGTTAATTAGAAAACGCGTAAATGAATGAAAATGATTGAGAACTAGCCGACTAACTGCAGTCAGAAAGTGACGTGTCTCAGCACCCCCACTGGCTAGGCCACTGTTGGCAAGTACACATGCCAAAATAAAATTATCCCTTTGTTCTAAAAATGTATAGAGATCGGTAATCAACATGGTATATCGAAATGTATTTATGACCACAATGACGTTTCATGACACCTCCTAGAAATATCAAAAACGAAGACATTTCAATGATAAACCTACCTGGTCCGCCATGTTGGATTTACTTCACTGGAGGCTGCCATTGGGTCATTGTTACCAGGGCCTCACTTTCAGCGCAAGCGGAACGAGGCACGGGCACCAGGTTGATCAAACGTGCACAACGGTCAGGAGGAATTTTGGACAATTCCACTATGAAAAAACTGTTTCAGTTCAGCAATATTCTTGGGATGTCTGATGTGAATCGCTCTCTTGAGGTCATGCCTCAGCATCTCAATCGGTTTGAGGTCAGGACTCTGACTGGGCCACTCCAGAAGGCGTATTTTCTTCGGCTGAAGCCATTCTGTTGTTGATTTACTTCTGTGCTTTGGGTCCTTGTCCTGTTGCATCATTCATCCTCTGTTGAGCTTCAGCTGGCAGACAGATGGTTGTAAGTTCTCCTGCAAAATGTCTTGTTAAACTTGGGAATTAATTTTTCTGTCAATGAAAGCAATCCGTTCTGGCCCTGAGGCAGCAAAGCAGCCCCAAATCATGATGGCCCCTCCACCATACTTCACAGTTGCTATGAGGTTTTGATGTTGATGTGCTGTGCCTTTTTTTTCTCCACACATAGCATTGTGTGTTCCTTCCAAAAAACTCAACTTTGGTTTCATCTGTCCACAGAATATTTTGCCAGTAGTGCTGCGAAACATCCAGGTGCTTGTTTGCAATGTGCAGCAATGTTTTTTTTTGGACAGCAGTGGCTTCCTTTGTGGTGTCCTCCTACGAACTCCATTCTAGTTTAATGTTTTACTTATAGTAGATTAGTCAACAGAGATGTTGGCATGTCCCAGAGATTTCTGTAAGTCTTTAGCTGACAGTAATTCTTCTTCACCTCATTGAGCATTCTGCGCGGTGCTCTTGCAGTCATCTTTACAGGACAGCCACTCCTCCTAGGGAGAGTAGCAACAGTGCTGAACTGCCTCCATTTATAGACATTCTGTCTTACCGTGGACTGATGACCATCAAGGCTCTGAGAGATGCTTTTATTACCCTTTCCAGCTTTATGCAAGTCAACAATTCTTAATCCTAGGTCTTCTGAGTGCTCTTTTGTGCAGGGCATGGTTCACATCAGGCAATACTTCTTAAGAATAGGAAACTCAAAACTGGTGTGTGTTTTTATAGGGCAGGGCAGCTTTAAACAACACCTCCAATCTCGTCACATTGATTGGACTCCAGGTTGGCTGACTCCTGACTCCGATTAGCTCTTGGAGTAGGCATTAACCTAGGGGTTCACATACTTTTTCCACCCTGCACTGTGAATTTTTACATATTGTGCTCAATAAAAACATGAAAACATAATTGCTTGTGAAGTATTAGTTTAAGAAGACTGTGTTTGTCTATTGTTGTGACTTAAGGGGGATTTACATTTGAACGTATGGGCGTCTACGTGCAACTTACGTGCGAAATTTGGGAAAAATGACTGCGTGCTCGACGTGGCGAGTACGTTACACGTGCGTGTTTTGCTGGCCGCACGGCACGTAGAACCGCCCGTAGCAAAGAATTGGTCTGCAAATTAATTCCACGGTGCACGCAGCGATCAGTCGAAAATAGTCCACGCCAAGTACATGGCAAGTACGTCACAAGTGCGTGTGCTGTAGATATATATAGGGTTTTATGGGGAAAATTCCATTTAAATTAATTCAAAATGAATCATATATCAAGAATTTTAAAATATTTTTAATATTGTAAGCATATGAATATACACCCACGCAAGTGCCACGCATGTGGTAAGCACTTCTGTCGTCCGGGTAGCGCAAAACTGACTTACTTTCCACGCACGACACTGGCGGAGCAAGCAGGTCGGACGAACGTCTCACGCAGCGCACGCACGCACGTGGCAAGTACTTGCACGTGCGGGTTATTTAAACCCGGTCATTTGCCAGTTCTTGAACAGTTGTGAAAATGCCACCCAGGAGATCCAAGAAATCACCAGCTTCCAGTCAGCTTTCTGCTTCCACTGCCTCCACTTCCAAGGATACCAGCACGGATGAAGATGACAAATGACGCTGAGTCCTGTTACATCAGCATTTTTAAATAGTACCCCAACCCGTACTGGCCACGTAGAACACGTACTCCATGCCACTCAAGTGGCAATCACGTTACACGTGCGTGAACCCCTCCCGTACGTCTGCATTACTTGCCACTTGAATCGCGCGTGCATGTTAAGTACTCTCCACTTGCGAGCATGACGTCCCACGTGCGTGTGAAAAGGTCCCTGATCGTCACAGATTTCGCAGATCACGCCAGCTTCATGTAAGTGGCACGTATTGAACAAGTACTTACCCTGTACGACCAGAAAAATTGGCTGCGTGCGCCACGATCGGTCTGCAGGTCAGTTTTGGCCGTAGAATTCGGGTCGCCCGTAGAACACGCAGTTCACGTAGACACGCACGATCAATTGTAAATAGCCCCTTAGATGATGATCTGATCACATTTTATGACCAATTTATGCAGAAATCCAGGTAATTCCAAAGGGTTCACATACTTTTTCTCGCAACTGTATGTCTTTAGCCTTCATCAATGAAATTCCAATGACAAAAGTCATGGGATATTCTTTGTGCATGTCAATATGACCTGCTATTGGTGCATTTTGATGGTGCGTCCCAGTAGAACAGGCCCTGTGATGGACCCTTATTTCAGGTAATGATTATTGATTTTTTAATCATCCCTGGCATACGTGTGGTTTCATTAGTTACATCAATTAATTATTGAGGGCACCACTAGTACTACCTGTTTACTCCATTGTTTCAGACTATTGAAAAGCCACTTTTTCAATCTAAGCCTGAGGTTTTATCCAGAATCATCCACGTATGTGAACGCCCATTTTTAAGTGGTTCAGAACAAAATTTTACAAATGAACAACAATCTTGTATGCTCCATTCAACTCTTCATGTTCCACAGAAGTAGCATTTTAACACCCCTTGTATTGACTTGCGCAATCATTGGCAAAGTCATCCAGTCAGTAAACTTCATAGACTTATCACCAAGGTCTGTCTTCCTCTAGAGGCAATTTGAGATGAGGCAGTGGTAAAGACCGCTCTCCTCTGGTATGTTAAGTGGTAGTAACCTCTGACATCAAAGGAAAGAAGACAAGAGTCATAATTATTCTTAGAACTTTGAGTACCCATAGTTCTTTATTGAGATGATTGTTGATTGTTTCTAGGTTTAGAAGACAATTGGGGGCCAGGTATGTAGGAGGGAAGTCTGGCTTGTTAGCTTACTGGCCCTATGGGCCGATAAGCTATTGTCGTGGTGTGGCGTCCAACGTCCGGCGTCCGTTGTCCGTCGTCCATCAAATTTTTTATCTTCTCTTGGCCTGATGAATTTTTGTGTAAATTTGCAATAACATACTACGAGACCATATCTCCAGTTTTTTCTCGGATTTTTTATCTAATCATTTTTTACCCTTTTTTGGGGCCTTGAAGGTTTTGGCTCCGATGTTAAAGATGGGACTGAGGAATTTTAAAAAATCATTTCTCAAAAACTGCGCGATACTTTTTTTGTAAATCAGGCAATCAAAATACCTTGGTACCATCAATGTACAGTGCGAGCGCCATTTTGATTGAATTGACAGAAATGGGTCTACTGGGGGCACTGTACTTTATTAATACAGTATGCAAGATGGCCTGTGGAGGCCAAATGGTTGCAGATAGAGATGAAGATTGTATGCCTGACATATCGGAAGTAATATATGACCTATATTTTGGCTGTGTTAAAGTTGACCTCAGATGACCTTGAAAGGTCAAACCTGAGGTCAAGTAAAATGTTACAATTTTTAAAGGCTTGAAGATATTGAAGATTGGGAACATATGTGCATTGAATACATTTAGGAAGTCATGTATGAACTTTAATTTGGTGGCCTTGAACTTGACCTTCGGCTTTCTTCGAAGGTCAAACTTCACATGGTGGAATTTCAATGACTTCTATCACCAAAACTATTACAGATACTATTACAGATAGAGCTTAGGTTTGTATTGTGGGCATATAGGAAGTCATGTATGAAGTTTGATTTGGTGGCATTGAACTTGACCTTGAGTTACCTTGAATGCCCAAACTTCACAGTGAAATCTCAATGACATATATCAGCAAAATGGATACAGAGTCTCGGTTTGTATTGGAGAGGTATTGGAAGTCATACATGAACTTTCATTTGGTGGCCTTGAACTTGACCTTCGGTGACCTTTGAAAGTCAAACTTCACACAGTGAAATTTCAATGACTTCTACCACCAAACTATTACAGATAGAGCTTAGGTTTGTACTGTGGCCATATAGGAAGTCATGTATGAAGTTTCATTGGGTGACCTTGAACTTGACCTTCAGTGACCTTGAACAGCCAAACTATACAGTGAAATTTCAATAACTCATATCAGCAAAATCCTTACAGATTGAGTGTAGCTTTGTGTTGGAGAAGTATAGTTAGTCATGTATGAACTTTCATTTGGTGAGCTTCATACTGACCTTCGAAGGTCTAACTTGACTTAGAGAAAATTCAATGACTTCTATCACTGAAAAGGTCACAGATGGAGCCTAGGTTTGTGTTACTGACGTAAGAAGTCACATATGAACTTTCATTTGGTGACATTCAGCTTGACTGTTGATGACATTCAAAGGTCAAATTTGACATAATACAATTACAATGACTTGTCTTGCCAAAACGGTCACAGATGGAGTCTAGGCTTGTATTACTGACATGTAGGAAGTCATATATGAATTTTCATTTGGTTACCTTCGTATTGACCCTCAAAGGTCAAATGTGACCAAGTGAAAATTCAATGACTTGTATCACTAAAACGGTCACAGATGGAGCCTAAGTTTGTGTTACTGACATCTTGGAAGTCGCATATGAACTTTCGTTTGGTGATATTCAACTTGAATTTACAACGACTTGGATTTTCAAAATGGTCACAGATTAAGCCAAGGTTTGTAAAGAGACATTTTGAAAGTCATATATAAAATCCATTTGCTGACCACAACTTGACATTCTGTGACCTTTAAAGTTCAAAATTGACATACTGAATACATATTGACATATGTTAATGACTTGTATCACCAAAACTGCTTCAGAGCTTAGGATTGTATTACAGAATGTCTTATAAATGTATGTGAACTTTTCTATAGTGACCTTGACATTGATTTTCATTGATTGAAATGTCAAACTTTGCATGCAATTTTCATAACTTCATAACATAGCTGTTAGACTGCTTAACATAACATAACATAACATAACATAAGGTCTTTAAATATGTTAAAGGGATTTTCAAAGTGAATTATGTAGGATTCCTTCGACCAAGTATTATGAGTAGAACTCAGGGTCACAAATGGAAGTTGACCAAAGGTAGTTTAGTTTAGTTTGTGCAAAGTGCGCCATAAGGATGTCATTAGTCTTATTTTCACTATTACAGAGCAAGAGATTAAAGATAAAACAAAATAATAAATAACTAGGTTCTAGTACTTTGTTTTGTCAAGTTTGTCACTGTTATGGCGCACTTCGCACATGTAAACTAACACAGTATCTTTGGTCGCGAAACGATCTGATCGCAAAAATATTCACTTTTATGGCTGAAACTAGAGAGTCTAGTGACTCTACAAATAAAATCCTGAAGCTCTTCAAAATGCGGGACGATGAGCGGTATAAACCCGAGTGTTTAAATGGTAGTAAATATACCTGAGACCGCCGCAATCTTGCCGTGTCGCGTCCACCGAATGCAAAGCAATCGGCCTCGATAACTCGCCTTCACTCGTTCTTTCGTCTCAAAAATTAGCAACAACTAATAATCAATGCTTCTTCTAGCTATATCTGGAAGGAGAATTCGCGAACTTAAACAATAATTACATAAACAGCCTCTATATTGTTGGTATTACACTCTTGGTCAGTCAAGCACTTGGCGTTGTCAAGGAATGTCTTGTTTGCTTGCCCACCTGAGACTTGTTGCTTTGGGAGAATGGTCACGTGACCCGCTTACTGCAAAAGGCCTATTTTCAACCTGAACCCAACCCGACCCGACACAAAAAGGAGGCAAGAGAAAAAGAATACAGTGGGTCTGTGTGACATGGTTTGCAATGAAAAAAAAAACGATTCCTCTGTTACGCTATGGATTTGAGTGGAGCACAACATACATTTGGCTTTTGGCTGGAATTCTTGATCCAAAGTTTGGGCTCTGTCTATTAATTGAACCTTACCGTGATTTCTGATCTTTGCAACCAAACGAAATACAATCTGGCAAAATATTGCAAACAGGCTGTTTTATTGGAACAAAATTAACATGACAGTGGCATAATGGCGCTATCGCCTACTCTTCCATACAGTGTTGCGATATCCGGTCTACAAGGAAATTTTTTCCCCCTCATATGTTTATTTGAAGATTTTTTTGGGGGGGGCTTTTAGGTTTTTTTTTTTCAACACAGCTTATAATGTAGGCCTAGGCGTATTTTTTCCCAAACTATGCAAAAACAAAATTGCGACAACCAGTGGCGTGCACAAATAGACGCTAGGTGGTGCTACAGCACTTGCCCCTTTGCCCCTTATCAATGAAAGTACCCTTTTGAAATTTCGTTTTTTTTTTATGATTATATGTATTTTTTATTATTATTATTATTATTATTATTAACAACACTTTAGTGGGGCCAATGTTGAAATGATCTTTTAGAAAAGCTGTGTGATTAAAAACTACTGAAAAAAATTCCCCGATATGGGCCACCTCCTCACGCACTTCCGACCTCTCTTCCTTTGTCACGTGAACACGCGCGCAGTGCATATAGATGCACTGCAGGAGCATATCAGCTGAGCGACTGGAAGCCACAGTCTTGTGCCCCGCCAGCCAGGTAACACACAGATCAAGTGAAATCGTACAGTTTGCACTCCAAGCCCAACCTGTAATAATTTTGTTGTGCAGTAGCATGTCTCATAAACAGTGACGGTCCGTCGGCAGGCACACAGGGCCTGCAATAACCTCACCTTTCACTTCTTAATGACCGACACCTCTCGCAGTTTACCTCCCCAATTAGCACCCGTTGCTCAGACTGATTGGAGGAACTGACGAGAATCTAACTTGTTTTTGAAAGCCGTGTTATACATTGCACTACGAAATCATATGGCATTTAACTTACTTCCGCACATCAATGGCTACGGAAAAAATATCAATAGCCCACGTCTTTATAATTTCTGAATTTGCGTAAATTAATTTGCGATGTTCATTGAGCAATTAGCCATGAGAATCCGTTCTATATACTCTGAATGTGACAGCTAAAGTGCGTAGTAGCACAGCTGAGTGAAGACGAAAATAATTGCTGTGAAGTCCGCGAAAGTTTCGGATTTTTTGCAGATTGTCATCCTTGCGGATTCACATCAATTATATCAACATAGCCAACAGGCAATCGCTTTGTAATTAGCATTTTTGAAACATTACATGTCACGCATTAGTGGTGGCTATTCTGTTAATTAACTGTTTGATTGTTAATCAATCAAACCTGATCGCAAACAGTTTAAGAGCAATTATCCGGGAAAGGGTGATATTACTGAAGGCCTTCCTGGCATCTGACGGTACGCCACTGCTCATACAGCACCAAACAACAGCATTTTTTAGCCGACTGGTCACCTGATTAGCTAGTTTAATGCTATAGCCCAAACAATGATAGCTAACGTGAGGAAGACCACCACAAACAATGTCGGTCGACTTTGCAAATCTATCTGTTAAGCTGAACGTTTTCTTTTGTGTAGGTTTTGTTAGGCAACATAAATGAACACATAAAGAAGAATCAGGCAGTCCCCCATTGCCTGAGAAAAATATCCCCATAAAGGCTACCCACGTGCCTTCCTGTGATGAATGACAGTAGTCATGAATTGCATTGAACATGTGCGTGTAATGTTTATTTTATTGTTTTAATCTCACACTATAATAACATGTTCCACGTGTGCAAAAAAGTGCCCTCCCCCTCCCCCTCCCCCTCCCCCCTGAGCACTTGCCCCCCATAATGTCTGTGCACGCCACTGGCGTCAACAGAGCCAGGGTTTAAGCGATTATGGCGCGCTTCCAGGACATGGCCAGCCGAACTGAAGGTTCGCTTGCTTGTTGCGCTAGTTGCAGGGACACAGAGGACTGCTTTTGCCACCATGGAGATTATTCTTTGTCTCATGGTATGGTAATTAATAAGAGCAAGACTAAGTTTATGACCATACATGCTCCAGTAATGATAAGTTACCTATTCGTTTGGGTGATATGTGTATAGAATGGTGTTATAGATAATATGTAGCCTATATCTAAGAAGTGTCTTTACTGCCGATGGCAGCACACGCGCTGCTGTTAGAGAACACGTAGCTGATAAACGGAAGCACCTCAACAAGTTGATTTTATTTTTGAATAAGAATCGTGATATGCCTTTCACTATAAAGTGGCGAAAAAATGTTTTGTCTATGTGTTGTTTGGACCCACAGGCCAATAAAATTACTACTTCTATATATTATTTCGGTGCTGACTGCAGAACGATTTGTAAGATGAACTATCATTCAACCTTTAGATCCTTAGTCTAACCGTGGAGGATTAAGCTGCGCACCAGTGAGTGTGTGTACATCGAGGGTAGGAAGAGAGAGATGTACAATTGGCATTCTATCTTGCTTAAGGTAGCATTACATCGTTTGACGAGCATATAATCTAGGCTGTATGTCTAGAGCCCTCAAGTGGCCGATACCCTATTATACTTTTTATTCGCAATATCGTGGGAATTAGACGTCGCCACTGTTTGGCGCAACCCGCCCGCCCGCACCCGCTAAATGTTATTAAAATATTGACCCGCCCCGCCCGACCCGCGCATCACTACTGGCTATTGAACAGGCAGTGCAGAGAAACGATTTGGGTTCTGCGAATAAAAATAATAATGATATGTAAAAACATGAATACTCAAAATGTTGGCCACATATCGTAGGTTTCAGTGTCCCGGGCTTGCCTGGGCCAGCAAAGTCGGCTCTCGTACGTTGCACTTGTTTTGTCCATATTCTCAATATCTCTGCATCTTTCAGCCACAGAAACATTCCATGGCCATCTGCATGCGTTGCACTGCATCCCTGTGCTACACATCGTTTTCCGTTCACTCTCTGTGATTTTTGCTGGTCCATTTTTTAAAATATTCTCCACCTCGAGTCGTGAACTACGGCTAACCACCTTGACACAATCCGTGTACAATTTATGACGTCAAGTGGCTGAGCTAGCCCAGCGCAAATGTTCTTGATTGAGGCAAAGGGGGCGTTCCCTCAGATAAAATGCAGTTTTTTAAACATTGTGTAAAATAGTCCCACACGATATTAAAACCAACACCAATTGTTCAAGATAGGTAGGCCTACTTTCTAGCAGGGGTGGCGTTAGACCTGGGCTAATATCCCTCCCTTTATTGACAATTAGTCCTGGCTAATTCTAGATGGTTTTCCTTTAGAGTCATTCCATATCAATTCACACAAATCCCCAAAACCTCCCCAGTGACACCTCTTCAATTTGCCTGATTTTTGTTCTATAAGTGCCATATGATGTCAGATGAAATAATCCCCAGTGGATTTTTGAATTATGGCCCTTCAGAGTTTGTGTGCCCTGCCCACTTTTGGGGTCCGGGAATGGCACACTTAATTTGCAAGCATTTTTTGGAGACCAATATATTTTGTTTTAAGCTAGCGACAGGCCTGTAAATTGCTCGATCTACTGTATGTATTCTGCCCCTGTCTATCAGAATCCGCACTTACAACTAGCATAGGTTTACTATTTTTAGAGATATTAACCCCTTAAAATTAAAAGTGGATGTTTTAATGATGCAATACATTTTTGAGGCACTTTGGGGGTCTAGATCTTGGAAAGTTTTTGTCCTGATGGGGTTTTAACTAATTTATCATCATATTTGGGTACACTACTGTGTATTTAGAGAATTTCAGAGCACTCACAGCCTTGATGGGGGTGCAGGAGGGTCCCGAATATGACCTCAGGACAAAATTACCCATTGGTACCCCCTACTTCAGGCCCCGAATTGGCCATGTGGGCACATGATGACTGGAATGAGCTTTTTACCCCATCAACAGTTGCCCTTTATCCAAGTTTCGAGCCAATAAAAACTTTGATTTTCAAACTCCTTCACTATCAACTAAGCCTTTGCATATGACACTATTTTTGGAAATTTTCGGAAAAAAGTCCAAATAGTACAAAACCCAAAACCAGTGAAGTTGGCACATTGTGTAAATCGTAAATAAAAACAGAATACAATGATTTGCAAATCCTTTTCAACCTATATTCAATTGAATACACTGCAAAGACAAGTTACTTAATGTTCGAACAAGTAAACTTTGTAATTTTTTGCAAATATTAGCTCATTTGGAATTTGATGCCTGCAACATGATTCAAAAAAGCTGGCACAAGTGGCAAAAAAGACTGAGAGAGTTGAGGAATGCTCATCAAACACTTATTTGGAACATCCCACAGGTGAACGGGCTAATTGGGAACAGGTGGGTGCCATGATTGGGTATAAAAGCAGCTTCCCTGAAATGCTCAGTCATCCACAAACAAGGATGGGGCGAGGGTCACCACTTAGTGAACAAATGCGTGAGCTGATTGTTGAACAGTTTAAAAACAACATTCCTCAACGAGCTATTGCAAAAAATTTAGGGATTTTATCATCTACGGTCCGTAATATCGTCAAAAGGTTCAGAGAATCTGGAGAAATCACTGCACATACGGGACAAGGCCGAAAACCAACATTGAATGCCCGTGACCTTTGATCCCTCAGGCGGTACTGCATCAAAAACCAACATCAGTGTGTAAAGGACATCACCACATGGGCTCAGGAACACTTCAGAAAACCACTGTCAGTACCTACAGTTTGTCGCTACATCTGCAAGTTCAAGTTAAAACTCTACGATGCAAAGCGAAAGCCATTTATCAACAGCACCCAGAAACGCCGCCAGCTTCGCTGGTCCCAAGCTCATCTAAGATGGACTGATGCAAAGTGGAAAAGTGTTCTGTGGTCTACATTTTAAACTGTTTTTGGAAACTGTGGACGTCATGTCCTCCGGACCAAAGAGGAAAAGAACCATCCGGACTGTTATAGACGCAAAGTTCAAAGGCCAGCATTTGTGATGGTTTGGGGGTGTATTAGTGCTCAAAGCATGGGCAACTTACACATATGTGAAGGCACCATTAATGCTGAAAGGTACATACAGGTTTTGGAGCAACGTATGTTGCCATCCAAGCAACGTCTTTTTCATGGACGCCCCTGCTTATTTCAGCAAGACAATGCCAAGCCACATTCTGCACGTGTTACAACAGCATGGCTCCGTAGTAAAAGAGTGCAGGTACTAGACTGGCCGGCCTGTAGTCCAGACCTGTCTCCCATTGAAAATGTGTGGCGCATTATGAAGCGTAAAATACGACAACGGAGACCCCCGACTGTTGAACAACTTAAGCTGTACATCAAGCAAGAATGGGAAAGATTTCCACCTGAAAAGCTTCAAAAATTGGTCTCCTCAGTTCCCGAACGTTTACTGAGTGTCGTTAAAAGGAAAGGCGAAGTAACACAGTGGTAAAAAGGCCCCTGTGCCAACTTTTCTGCAATGTGTTGCTGCCTTTTAATTCTAAGTTAATGATTATTTGCAAAGAAAAAAAAAGTTTCTCAGTTTGAACATTAAACATCTTGTCTTTGTAGTGTAGTCAATTGAATATAAGTTGAAAAGGATTTGCAAATCATTGTATTCTGTTTTTATCTACGATTTACATAACGTGCCAACTTCACTGGTTTTGGGTTTTGTAGGTCAACTGCTGTTTTAACTGTCAATTCATTTTTAAGGCAGTTAAAACAGAGCAACTTACACATATATTTGCATGTATGAATTGAAAAATTACATTTATTAACCCTTCACACTGGACGCAAACATTTAACAGCTATAATGTATTTACATCATCTGATCAGATCCATATCAAGGAGGCAAGATGTCATTCACTACTGTTGGAATATAAGCAGATACAATTCTACAAATCAGGTCAATGATACAGGCTTGCTGATTAACAGGCAATGAACTTGGGGAAAAGCCTCTGAATTCTCTCAACATCAACTGCAACAAGTTTACAATGCCGAGCACTACGACCTTGAATCTCTAGAGCATTTACACAACATATGAGATCTTGAAATGGTACCCAGCATGGTGGATTTTGGCGGTTTTCAGCAGGCCAAGACAGAGTCATGTTTTATCGCTTCATGATATTACCGCCCTTACTGAGTAATAACTCCATGGAAACTTAAACTGGCCCATCATTCTGCCGAATAGTCTTACAAAACTACACTCAACAAAAATATAAACGCAACACTGTTTTTTTGCTCCCATTTGTCATGAGATGGACTCAAAGATCTAAAATTCATTCCAGATACACAATATTACCATTTCTCTCAAACATTGTTCACAAATCTGTCTAAATGTGTGATAGTGAGCACTTTTGCTTTGCTGAGACAATCCATCCCACCTCACAGGTGTGCCACATCAAGATGCTCATCAGACACCATGATTAGTGCACAGGTGTACCTTAGACTGTTCACAATAAAAGGCCACCCTGAAATGTGCAGTTTTTGCTTTATTGGGGGTCTGGGGACTCAGAACCAGTCAGTATCTGGTGTGACCACCATTTGCCTCATGTAGTGCAACACATCTTCTTCGCATAGAGTTTATCAGATTGTCAATTGTGGGCTGTGGAATGTTGGTCCACTCCTCTTCAATGGCTGTATGAAGTTGCTGGATATTAGTGGGAACTGGTACGCGCTGTCGTATACGCCGGTCAAGCACATCCCAAACATGCTCAATGGGTGACATGTCCGGTGAGTATGCTGGCCATGCAAGAACTGGGACATTTCCAGCTTCCAACAATTGTGTACAGATCCTTGCAACATGGGGACGTGCATTATCTTGCTGAAACATGAGGTGATGTTCATGGATGTATGGCACAACAATGGGCCTCAGGATCTCATCACGGTATCTCTGTGCATTCAAAATGCCATCAATAAAATGCACCTGTGTTCTTCGTCCATAACAGATGCCTGCCCATACCATAACCCCACCACCACCATGGGCCACTCGATCCACAACATTGACATCAGCAAAGCGCTCACCCACACGACGCCACACACGCTGTCTGCCATCTGCCCTAAACAATGTAAACCGAGATTCATCCGTGAAGAGAACACCTCTCCAACCTGCCAGACGCCATCGAATGTGAGCATTTGCCCACTCAAGTCTGTTACGGCGACGATCTGGAGTCAGGTTAAGACCCAGATGATGACGACAAGCATGCAGTTGAGCTTCCCTGAGACGGTTTCTGACAGTTTGTGCAGAAATTCTTTGGTTATGCAAACCAATTGTTTCAGCAGCTGTCTGAGTAGCTGGTCTCAGACGATCTTGGAGGTGAACCTGCTGGATGTGGAGGTCCTGGGCTGGTGTGGTTACACGTGGTCTGCGGTTGTGAGGCCGGTTGGATGTACTGCCATATTCTCTGAAACACCTTTGGAGACGGCTTATGGTGGAGAAATAAACATTCAATGCCCGAGCAACAGATCTGGTTGACATTCCTGCTGTCAGCATGCCAATTGCACGCTCCCTCAATGCTTGCGCCATCTGTGGCATTTTGCTGTGAGACAAAACTACACATTTCAGAGTGGCCTTTTTTTGTGGGCAGTATAAGGTACACCTGTGCACTAATCATGGTGTTTGATGAGCATCTTGATGTGGCACACCTGTGAGGTGGGATGGATTGTCTCAGCAAAGCCAAAGTGCTCATTATCACACATTTAGACAGATTTGTGAACAATGTTTGAGAGAAATGGTAATATTGTGTATCTGGAATGAATTTTAGATCTTTGAGTCCATCTCATGACAAATGGGAGCAAAAACAAAAGTGTTGCGTTTATATTTTTGTTGAGTGTAGTAAATCGTGTGATTGCTAATCAAGCAAAGGGGAGCTTTCTGCCTCACCAAACTAACCTCCACTGCACGTCACTGCCATCTTTGCCTTTCCTATTTGAAGGATGCATTTATCTCTTCAGCAAAATAATCCAACTCAAGTAGTTGGATTTGTCAGAGTTTGGTCAGATACAGGGAAAGCCCAAGGAAAGGTTTCAATTATTGTCAAAACAGCATTGTGTTAGCAGCTGGGAAAGAGTTAAAAAGAACAAAAGTTGACCTACTTTCTGGACATTTTTTTCCGAAAATATCCAAAAATAGTGCCATATGCAAAGGCTTAGTTGATTGTGAAGGAGTTTGATAAGCTAAGTTTTTATTGGCTCAAAAATTTGATAAAAGGTGACTGTTGATGGGGAAAAAAGCTGAGTGGCCTGAAATTCTCTTAATACACAGTAGTGTACCCAAATATGATGATAAATTAGTTGAAACTCCATCAGGACAAAAACTTTCCAAGATAAAGACCCCCAAAGTGCCCCAAAAATGTATTGCATCATTAAAAAATCCACTTTTAAGGGGTTAATATGTCTAAAAATAGTAAACCTATGCTAGTTTTAAGTGCACATTCTGATAGACAGGGGCAGAAAACACAGATATAGCAATTTACAGGCCTGTAGCTAGCTTAAAACAAAAGATATGGGTCTCCAAAAATGTTTGCAAATTAAGTGTGCTATTCCCGGACCCCAAAAGTGGGCGTGGCACCCAAACTTTGAAGGGCCATAAGTCAAAAACCGTTTGAGCTAGGAAGCTCAAACTTCGGATTCTTTCATTTGACATCATAAGGCACTAATAGAGTAAAAATCAGGCAAATTGAAGAGGTGTCACCGAAGAGGGTGTGTGACTTCACATGGAATGACCCTTTATTAACACGTTTTCCAATTCAAGAATTATCAAGTGGCAATTGAAGACACGGCTTCTCTCCCCCATGCGATCTAAAAGCGACAAAATTATGGGCTACATTCAGTACAGAAAAATAATTTAATTATAATTAGACCTATGCACCGGCACTCGGCGAAATTTCAGAACTCTTCAGCGAATGAAGGTCATTGGGTGACTAGTACACGGTTTCGTCCATTTACATTTTCCAATCAGACAGCTTTCTATTTTTGACAGCAAGCTGTGTGATCATGCTGCAAAAACAGGTGTACGTAGGCCTAATTATTGCTGAATTCTGAAATGCCGTCGCCGGGTGCCGCTGCAGAGAGCTAATTATAATTTAATTATTTTTCTGTACTGAATGTAGCCCATTATTTTGTCGCTTTTAGATCATATGGGGGAGAGAAGCTGTGTCTTCAATTGCCACTTGATTATTCTTGAATTGGAAAAGGTGTTAATAAAGGAAAACCATCTAAAACAAGTGCACCGCCTATCGGCGAATGTCGTATTGCTGCGCAATACTAGTCCCCTACCGGTGTATGCATATTATATTTCCTCAGGAGAAAAAGGTCAAAGTGACCTGAATAGGGTACATGACACATCCTCTCACCAAGATGCATCCACACACCAACTTTGATGTTCCTAGGTCATACGGTATTGAAGTTATGGAGCGGACACGAACACGGACGGATGGACGGAGTGCAATCCTATAGTCCCCTCCGTTTCCGATAGGGGACTAATTAGCCAGGACTAATTGTCAATAAAGGGAGGGATATCAGCCCTGGAACTTTCAGGTCTAACGCCGCGCCTGCTTTGTAGCATTTTATCACATAAAAAAGAAAGCTGAAGATCGGTAAAATTGATCTAAAAACAGAGTGCTGTGAAATGAGCAAAGTGTTTCCAAACTTTTGATGGTACTGTACACATAGTACATACATCAATCAGCCACAACATTGAAACACCCGCCTAATATTGTGTAGGTCGCCCTCGTGCTACCAAAACAGCCCTGTAAAACTAAGTCCTTGTGAATTCCCAGATCCAGGGTTTGTCAGCGGAACATTTCTCAGAGCATCACACGTGGACACCTGATTGTCTTCTTACCACAGTGCATCCTAGTGCCACCTCTTCCTCAGGTAAATGGTGCACCAGTACCCAGCCAAAATACATGATTTAAAAGAAAGGACTTGCAAAACTGTTCAACCTTAGTTGCTCCAAGATCAAGTTCTGACCGTCATTGCAACAAGCAATTTAGAATGAGCGCTATGATCATTAAAATATAGCCCCAGAGCTATAATCCGCTTGCTTGTAAACAAAGTAATGAGATAATAATACGCATCTCATCATGGCAAATTTGCAGCCCATTGTCTGATCACTTGTCTCTGAGAAAAGGGGGTCATCACTTTTAAAAAACAAACAGTATACTCGATTTGAATGTGAAAACCCTCAAAGCTGAGGTTCGTTTTGAGCTCATGTTCCTAATTTCAACTCAAAAATAACAATAACTTTGTTAATATTCAAATATTTGTGGATCTGATCGTAAATACTAAACGGATCGTCTTTCCTCACTTTCCAATGGTGTAATTAAGTGTACTTTGCTCCGTCCTACGGGTGAACTAGGTCTTATCAAAAAAAAAAAAAAAAAGGGCGGGGTACGTTAAGGAAGGTGAGCATACTTTAAAGTGGACGTGTTCGGACAACACTCGCCTGCTTCGCTGGTATTTCTTTAGGAGGGTGCCGCGTGTTTAAAAGCGCGTAAACTGCGCAATCGTTTGTATGATAGCTTAAAAGGTTATCCACTATTATATTACTTCTCATAATCATTTTCTTTGTCTAAATGGAACCACCCACAGACACCTCTAGGATTTTAGAAAAAGGTCCCAACTACCTTCGAAAGCAGATGGAGCTTGAAGGAGAAACCAAAGCGGGGCTAAGCGCTGTGGAAAGACTGGCTGCTTCCAAACCGAAGTATGTAAAAACTCAACGGGTGATCAGGTCAAAGCAGGTTCCAGCGATATCGTTCAGTTCGGGCTCTGGGAGCAGCCATGGATCTTCCAAGCGGTGCTCAAGACGGAGCAAGGAAAACAAGGATGAAAAAGTCTCAGCTCAACCGAATTCCGAGGAACAAGGTGAGCGGACCCCCCCCGACGGAGCCAATATCGTACGTCGGAGCAGTTCCAAAAGACAACGACCAGATTCACTTTTAATGTACAGGCAGAAGTGTGAACTGCTGAAAGGCCCAATAAATGAAAACGCCAAGAAAAGTTTGGCCCTTGGAATTATCCTCAACTCTTTAAAAGACAAACCGATTTCTTTACCTGAAGCAACCGTAAATAAAACTGAGGTTGAAGAAATTGATCTTAAAGCCATGAGAACTGCGTCTTTCAACACACGAGCCCAGGGGACGCAATTGTCTGTCAAACAAAGCAAGCCGAGGCATAACAGAGTTAAAGAAATTGAACTTAAATCCAGGAAAGGGGTTGCCCGTTCACATTCTGATGTAAGTTCTAGGTACTCCAAAAACTTCGCCGACTACGAAATCTTTTTTAAATATTGTGGGTTAGACGGTGACGTAATTGAGTCACTGGGGAAAGAGAACTTTTCTGCCCGATCCGACGATTTAACTTTAAAAATGCGAAGCGTGAGCGTATCGACTTCAGAGGATGGATTCTCAAAGGAAAGTGGAGATAGCGATGGACTAATGGAAGAGGAAGTTCGTGGAAAAATTCCCCAGGGAACGTCTGTAATTGAACGCAATGCCAGAATAATAAAATGGTTGTACAGCTGCAAAAACGCCCAAGAATCTGGGAAAACACTAAGGGACCTTGACTAGAATGTTGCGCTCGACTGCTACAATTTTAGCCAGATGAAAACTAGCGGACTTGTTAGACGTCTCCCTCTTGTTTGATGTGGGCACATGCATACATATGGTGCTTGTTGCTTACATTCATAAGTATGATGTGAGAGAATATTGGTCAGAAAACAACATTTTCTCAGTACTTCCTGTGATTACGCAATTTAACAGTTCAGCTGATTAGCATTTCGTTTTAAAAACTGACAGGCTTGTGGATGTGTACATACGTTACAGTAAGTGCGGCACGAATATATGATATGATTATATACCAGCTATAATCATTGTAGGAAAAAGGCATGATGATTGTGCTTGGTTCCACATTTTTAATGACCTCTGAATAAAACTGTCACTGTGCCGGCTGCATATCTAACAGATTTTCTAGAAAGGGTGGCGTTCTAGTTTACCACTTTTATTTCTTGCCTTCGGATATGTAAAATGGTTGGAAATACTGGCTCAATTGCAGACATTCTACCACGTGACTGTGTTTGCTTTGTTATTGCGTAACGAGGTAAAATTCCATTTCAGTGTTTGTGCAGTTAGTATTGTCATATAGCATACCTACAAGATGTGACAATTGCCATTTTACAATCGTTTTATCGACGATTTGTCCCCACTTTTAACCAAAGAAAGACATTCGTTGTTTTTTTTTGTGTGCTTTATGAAGAATAAGTTTTTAATGGTAGCTCATTGATTCTAAAATGTGGATTCATGTTATTACATGAACATGAAATGTCTTGATTAAATTGGGTTTAATAAATCATATAATTTATCAATTAAATATCTGGAAAAGGTATTCCGTTTTCGCCTCTGAAATTTCTCGCATCTGTTTGACTTGGTCTGAATGAGGGAAAATCTTATGACTTCCTTTTGAAGTTGTAGCTTGAGTTTAAATCAGCCTCAGGTCATTAAAATCTGATGTCACTATTATATGACATGGAGTGTGTCACACTGGACAGGGCTTGAAAATGCTGAATTGCTTTGAGCATAAAGCTGTCAGGAAAAAGAAAAAATAGGTCAGTTACTTGGTCTGTTTCTGAAATGGTTAAAGGGGTGAAAGGTCAGACCCTTCTTTGAGTAAGAATAAGAACCATGCAGCTGTTACATGCAGCCTGGTCCAGAATTACTGGTATGGAACAAGATAAGACTAAATTTTACAACAAAAAAAAAATTAGTATACCAGTATCTTTGGAATCTGGTTTTCATGACAGTTCCTGGGAAACATTGAAAGGTGATAATAAGTGAAGTGAACAGGATATAAAGTTCAATAAATTTGATTGTATGGAATATTTGCTAAGTTGTTAATTATATGCAGTCATATGATTTTTATTATTATTGTTATTATTATTTTTTACATAAATTAAATCAAGCTTGCCAGTAATTCTTGGCCTGACTGTACGTTATTGTGGCCTTTGAGTGTGTTTTTTTTTTTTTTCAGAAAGACTGTGTTGTACTCAGGGAATGTAGATCTACAGAATTTGGAGAATTATAATGCGTGAAAAAGGCTGCAAGTTTTATATGGTTAACATATTGCTGTAAATATCCTGCAATTAAAGCTAGTGCCCCACTTGAGTACCACATATTCCCTGTTTTCATATCCAGTATCTTGGAGGAGAGAAAAAGCAACATTGTCACAGTTAAAATGCTGAAGAATTGTATCAGAATATTTAAAGTATTTTTGGCAACGCATTGGTACAGTTTGTTGCTCAGTTGGCTCACTGTACTAAGGTTGTGGGTTTGAAAACGGCCCACGACTTTCCTTGTTCTTATGTATGAATGTTTGCATGGGTTTTCTGGGGGTAAACCAGTATATGTTGTATGAAGAGCTGCATGATGGGCTGTGTCTGATTAAAAGGGAGAATCTTGCAATAGTGACAATGCGTTCAGACTTAAAAAGGTGATTATTCTTTGGGATTGCATGTATTTTGACTTGTCACACACTTCAAAATTGACACAAGTAGTGGCAATGATTGGATAAATTCACCAAATCGTTGCTGGCCATTTTAAATTTGAGGCTAAACTGTGGTGATGAAAAATGCAATGGTGCTATTGGATACATTTTTTTTCCCTCAAGAAATAAATTGATCTTATAAATACTCTATTTTGGCTTCACTCAAGTTGTCTAATTTTGAAATGTGATAAAAGATGCAAGAATTAAATTAGACAAATATGAAAAATGGAAGAAATCAGGAAAAAGCAAAATTTTTTAATAGAACTTTAAGTATTGAATATACTCTATAAACAGACAAGTGTTGACAGTTTATAAAATTCTGAGAACTGTAATTTGAACTTTTGTTCATTTAGGCATATAGCATTAGTTCCTTATCCCTTCTAAAATCCATATGAAATGCAGAGTCGTCACTCAAGATCCATGAATAACTTGTCTAAAATGCAGTCAGATCCAGAAATATTAACATCTAAAGGGGTTTAACAGTGTATGAAGAACAGTAGTACTATGTGCCTCTCCTCCCCCCTTTTAATGGGGCAAAAATAAGAAAATTGGAAGCTTGGTTTTTCATGTTCAAGTGTATATTGTTCCCTCACTATTTTCTCTTCAAGGAAACGGGTGACTGGTCGAGAGTTACTTTTCAGTATGGCTATTGCGTTTGTTGCTGTTAAGGCTCATACATTCAGAAATTTTTCTGACAAAAATCCTTGTCTGAAAGTTGACACTTCATGCATGTCTTGGTTCATTTCGGGTCTATTGTGGTCATGTACAGAACAGAAGTGAAAAAATTTGTATTACAGTCCAAATACTTGTGGATGAGACTGTATGCTGGTCTTGATTTGAGTTCTAAAGGCATACCTCCACCAAAAAACCACCTCCGGAGCATGTCCCTTCCTGTCTTTTGGAACACTCTCTTCAATATTCTTAAGCCTACCATCCTCTGGTTTTCTCAGGTGATTTTGTGGGAGGTGACGTTTTATAGGCATGTTGCATTCTGTCTTGACCTGCCAATTAGTGACATCATAAAGACTATGCAGCTTCCATGGTTTGAAATCCGAAGTTAGCCACACACAAACACTTGCTTTCACAGAAATAAAAAAATGGAAATACCCAAGATAAAAAAGAAATACTCGTGGTTCTATGATATAAACTTTAATTTCTCCCAGCATATCTGTAAAACTATAGTGTGCTACTCTCAGTGTTTCCTGGCCCTTATTCAGCAGAGAGGGCCCCAGTGGGACCCTTTGTGATGGAGGAAGGGGCTCTCCTGTGCCTCCACTTTTTTGTTGTAAAATGACACGTTTTGACTGAAACTGAAGATCGACCCTTCACAGTGTCCACTGATTGGTTTGATTTCTATCATCTGGTGAAGTGAAAGTACTTGCTGTATGCTAGTGGTGGCTGATGAACTGAACCATTTCCAGTCATCCAAACAATACACACCAAGAATTTTAGATTGAAAATGGTTCCTTTGTGAAGATGCACCGTGATGTGTGTTTTGAGATTAACTTAGTTACTGATGGATGCTTGTATTGTGGAGAGTGATTTGGTCTTCTGTAACTGGTTTTTATTACTTATCTGATGCTCAGTGGTCTGAACGAAGAGGAGCGTTTGCCACTTGGTGCACCATAGTCTGGGTTGTGGTCGTCCCTTGGTTGGTTGGAGCAACCTTGTCTTTTTGGGTTTTGTTGATGTATTATTAGGTTGCCGGCCGTAGGCCAGTAACCTATTGTCATCACTTTGCGTCCGGCAGCGTCGTCGGCGTCTTCCGTTTAAAGCCGTATCTCAAAAACTGTCTGGTGAAATTTTTTTTTTAATTTGGGGATGTGATCAAATTGGTCATCAAGTTAATGCCCGAGCAAAAATTTTTTTGATTGAATCATTCGTTTAGACTTGGCTGCCATTTTTATGTCGAAAATGGCCATTTTTGGCACTTGGGTGCAATTTTCTCAAAAACTGCCTGATGAATTTTTTTTAACGCAGCAATGGAATCAGTATCATGACCTGCTTCAACAATGTAAATGGCCTTTTGATTGAATCGTTCCTTCATAGCACCACCTAGGCAATGTGTCAGGACTTCATCATTTTTCGGGGTGTTTTATGCTATCGCTCTTTTAATATAGTATTTAGAGCAGGGGTGTCAAACTGACCCGTAAATGGGCCAAGAGGCTGCAGGTCTTCAATCCTACCAAGCAGAAGCTCACCTGAAAGCACTGTTTTAATCAACTGATCTAGGCCTGCACAACTGATTAGTTGTATCAGGTGCGCTTCTGCATTGTTGGGAGTGAAAACCTGCAGCTTCTTGGCCCGTTTACGGGTCAGTTTGACACCCCTGATTTAGAGCTTAGGTATGTATGAGGCACATATGGAGAATCAGGTATGCCGAACATTGAGAGTCAGTCACATTTGACCTTGGGCCTCAAGATCAAGGACAAATGGCAAAAATGTGCTATAACTTGCTTACTGTGACATTCAGATCTTAGATATGTATGAGGCACGTAAAGGGAATTATGTATGCCAAACATTCTTGGTTGTTCGAATTTCACCTTGAGCCTCAAGGTGAAGGTCAAATGGCAAAAATGTGTTATAACAGCTTAATGTTAAATTTAGAGGTTAGGTATGTGTGAGCCACCTTTAGGGAATCATGTCAGCCAAACATTCTCGGCAAGTTGAATATGACATTGAGCGTCAAGATCAAACTGCAGAAATTGCTATAACTTGCTGAATATGGCGATTAGAGCTCAGGTATGTTTGGGGCATCTATAGGAAACCATGTATGCTGAACATTCTTAGGCAGTCAGTCAAATTTGATGTTGGGCCTCAAGGTCAAGGTTATATGACAAAAATGGCCCATATTTGTTTAATATTGTTTGTAGAGCTTAGGTATGTATTGGGCACTAATAGCAAATCATGTATGCTGGTTGTTTTCGACATATTGGATTTGACCTTGGGCAACAAGGTCCAGGTAATGACAAAACGGCCTAAAAGTCCTTTAATGTTGGCTTTAGATCTTCGGTATGTATTGGATACTAATGAAAAATCATGTATGCTGATCAAACACACCATATTGGATTTGACTTTGGTCTTCAAGGTCAAGGTCATGTGACAAAATCAATGTGTTTATTTCCTCGTTTAATAATGCCTTTAGAAATTAGTATGTATTAGGCACTAACCTATAAATAATTCAAATTTTTTTTCACGATCAATTGCGGCATTAAAAACTGGTCAAAATCCATTTTTGGATGTTTGTTCCTATTAGCGTCATGGAATAGAAAGAATTATACTAATCAGACCCCCTCGGTGTCAGTGTTGTGTAAAAAAAAATAAAAATTGTTTGAAAGCAGAGCAAGAACCAGAAATGAATTGAGAAGATGGCACACTTCACAAATTGGCAGCAGAGAACAGTGAAAGTTCAGGTAAAAAAAAAATCTAATCGGATTTCATGATGTAGACTTCTTAAAGATTATATTTTTGCTGAATGGCAGAAATGTTGCTGTCTGTCACTCATGAAAAAGTGTGACTGCTCAGTCGAGTTGCCCGATAATGGTAACTAAAACCCCTTTCTCACTGAGCTGCGTTGCCCCGCGGAACTGTGCGGATGAAACAGTTCTTTCGCATAGAATAGTTGATTTGAAGAACTGTGAATTGATTTGCAGTGGTATGGGACCTTTCGCCATCACCGCCGAAATTCGCGAAAAATTAAACAGGTTTAATTTGTTTGCGGATTTCCGAGCTGGAGCTTTTTAACAGCAATTGTGTAGACAATGTATTGCTTTCGCAAGAATTCATGTTAGCTTGCTGTTGAATCCACGGGCTGATGCTGGTTACTTTTCTCCTGTTGGATCTGCAACTGTCGGCAACCTTCAAGGCCCTTGGCACTCTAGTTTTTCTGCATTGGTGCAGTGAACGTGGGTGGTAGCATTTCTCTCAGGGGCACATCCGTGGTATCAGCAGGGTTGCCAGCTTGCTGGCCGCCCCTCTACCCAATGGGCTTCAGTGCATAAGTATTGACCATGTGTAACTGCATGAAGACTAGGGGTGAGTTAGTTTTTTGTTACTCAAGAAGCTTCATTTGAGGCTTATTCATAGCCTTTTGTTGCAAAATTATGATACGGTGTTGTGAAAAAGTATTTGCCCCCTTCCTGATTTCTTGGGGTTTTTTTTTTACATATTTGTCACACTTAAATGCTTCATATTATCAAACAAATTTAAATATTATGCAAAGATAACCTGAGTAAATATAAAATGCAGTTTTTAAACGATGATCTCATTGAGGGTAAAAAAGCTATCCAAATCTACCTGGTCCTATGTGAAAAAGTAATTGCCCCTCTCGTTAAATCATGAATTAACTATGATTAACCGCATTTTTTTTAGTTAAATTTCACTAGCACCACCCTGGCCTGATTAATGCCAGACCTTTTCAATCAAGAAATCACTTAAATAGAACCTGTCTGACAAAGTGAAATAGGCTAAAAGATCTCAGAAAGCAACTCATCATGCCTTGATTCAAAGAAATTCAAGGAACGATGAGAAACAAAGCCATTTGTATCTATCAGTCTAGTTAGGGTTACAGAGCCATTTCTAAGGCTTTGTGGCTCCAGCGAACCACGGTGAGAGCCGTTATCCACAAATGGAGAAAACTTGGAACAGTGGTGAACCTTCCCAGGAGTGGCTGGCCTGCCAAATTACTCCAAGAGTGCATCGACAACTCATCTAGGAGGTAAAAAAAACCCCGATGACAATATCTTAAGAACCGCAGGCCTCATTTGCCTCAGTTAAAGTCAGTGATTAGGATTCAACAATAAGAAAGAGACTGGGCAAAAATCCATGGGAGAGTTCCAAGGCAAAGACCACTGCTGACCCACACTACCGCTCAAAAGTTTGGAATCCCTTGCAAATTTCTTTGTTTTCCAAAGAAAAATACATTTTCATGCATTTCACAAACATTTTTTTCCATTTCACAAACGATTAAAATTAATCAGATGATTTTCAAAGAATGATCTACATTTTTGCATAGAGGCCTATTATCAGCAACTGTCAGTCCTCTGCAGCAATCTCCTGGTATGGCTGCTAATCCAAGTTAAGCATTTTATAAGGCTAATTGATTATTAGAAAACCCTTCTGCAAATGTGTTGCACAGCTGAAAACTGTTGAACTAATAAGGGAGCGCAAAAGAGAGCATGGCTCTCTTGGTAAAGTACCTGAAGCATCTGCAGTTGTTTGTTGGTTTACAGGCTCAGAATAGCCAGAAAGAAAGAACTTCCTTTGGAGACCCATCAATCTATTGTTGTGCTTAGAAAAGAAGGCTATTAAATGCGAAAAATTGAAAACTTAATATCTCTTACCATGCTGTCATCTGCTCCCATCTGAGAGCAGCACAAACGCACTAACAAGGACAGAAAAAAGGAGTGGGAGGCCCCGATGCAAAACTGTGCAATAAGACAATTATCTGAGAGTGTGCAGTTTAAGACAAAGATGCCTCACAGGTTTTCAACTAGCAGCTGCGCTAAGTAGTTCTCGTCAAACACCAGTTTCAGTATCAACAGTGAAGGTGGTTTATTTTTGATGAAGGCAAAGTTTGAAGTATATATTCATCATTTCCCATTAAAATAATTATTTCTAACTCAGACAGTGTCAACATATTCTGTTCATTTGCTATATTTCCTATTCAGTCTAATTTCATGTGTGTTTCCATGGAAAACAAGTAAATTTCTAAGTGATCCCAAACTTTTGAGCGATAGTGTAAAAGAACACAAAGTCTCGTCTCATATTTGCCAGAAAACATCTTGATGATCCCCAAGACTTTTGGGAAAATATTTTAAGGACTGATGAGAGATAGGTTGAAATTTTTGGAAGGTCCGAGTCCCGTTACATCTGGCGTAAAACTAACACAGCCTTTTATAAAAAGAACATCATACCAACAGTCAAACATGGTGGTGGTGGTGTGATGGTCTGGGACTGCTTTGCTGCTTCAGGACCTGGACGACTTGCTGTAATTGATGGAACCATGAGTTCTACTTTCTTCTGGAAAATCCTGAAGGAGAATATCCGACCATCAGTTCCTGACCTCAAGCGCACTTGGGTTATGCAGCAGGACAATGATCTGAAAGACACCAGCAAGTCCACCTCTGAATGGCTTAAAAAAAGCAAAATGAAGGTTTTGGAGTGGCCTTGTCAAAGTCCTGACTTAAATCCGCTTGAGATGCAGTGGCATGACCTTAAACAGACCGTTCATGCTCGAAAGCGCTCCAATGTGGCTGAATTAAAACAATGCTGCAAAGGAGAGCCAAAATTCCTCCACAGCGGTGAGAAAGACTCATTGCGAGTTATCACAAACGCGTGATTGCAGTTATCGCCCAGGGTGACCCAACCGCTTATTAAGTTAAGGGGGCAATTACTTTTTCATTTAGGGCTAGGTAGCTTTTTTCCCCTCAATAAATGAAATCATCATTTAAAACTGCATTTTGTATTTACTCGGGTTATCCTTGTCTAATATTAACATTTATTTGATGGTTTGAAACATTTAAGTGTGACAAATATGCAAAAAAATAAAATCAGGAAGGGGGCAAATACTTTTTCACACCATTGTAAATGCTCCATTCCTCTTAGTTCCACAAAGCCAGAAAGTGGCTCAGGACTGCTATACATTGAGTTCATAACAAATCTGTGGGGTAATCTAATGCTGCTTTGAGTGTACTTGGGTTGCATGGATATTAAGGTCAAAGGATTTCATCTGATTTGTTATCCCTCACTTTTTTCCTCGTAGGCGGTTTTGCCTCTCGGTACCAGCAGTTGAGTTGGCAGTGTTAGGAAGGGATGGATGATCAGGGGCCTTGGATTTTGTGTGTGTGTGTGTATGTGTGTGTGGATGTGGGTGTATTAATGTGTTCATGGATGCCCCCTCGCTCTGCTTGCATGTGATGCTCATATACATGTGTATGGTGGGCGGAGCCAGGGGTCAGTGGAGAGCACCTGTGTCTCATTCATAGAGCAGTTAGATATATACCAGTTTCCCATCTTGGGGAGCATGTTCTTTCTCTCTCTCTCTCCCTTGTGATTTTTGCTGTTTTTTGCTTTTTGGTTAGATTGCATTCAGTACTGCTTCACCATGCACACACCCACTCACCTCCATTACTCATGATACTGATGATACTGGCCCCTAATTTGCATTGTTTTTTTTTTTGGTCAAATTTGGATTCGAGAATTGAATTAAATTTTGCTTTTTAAATTCACCAGTGTGAATCTCCCTCCTTGCTATACAGCCGTTGAGCCGAGTCGTAACTATAAAGGCAGGCCCCGTTGTGGACAAGTTCCGGTTGGGAAGCTGAAAGACAGTTTTATAACTAGCTTTTGTTCCCACATTTTTGGCACTACATGCACCACTTTGACATATTTTGCTCAGTAGACTCTCCTCTACACTATGGTATCTCCATTTCGTAGATTGGACTAACTGCTGCCTCAACCTCAAAGATAGTATGTAAGAGGTGCCTTAGATAAAATCTCAGTTAGATCAAATGCTTTAACCATTAACTCAAATGGCTCA
The DNA here is from genome assembly GCA_029721435.1 of Gymnothorax reevesii. NCBI lineage: Eukaryota > Metazoa > Chordata > Actinopteri > Anguilliformes > Muraenidae > Gymnothorax > Gymnothorax reevesii. The sequence goes on from CM056576.1 coordinate 62,024,450, forward strand.
GAGTGACTCAGTGAAATTGTGGCACAGCGGCATTGCGGTTCAATTCTGCCCTCTGCTGGACTTTTTCCTGGCCTCAGCATTATCATTGTTCGGATCAAGATCGATGCGAGTGTTAGACAAATCTTAGTCTTCTGCAAACTCAGTGAAACATTTTTCGCTATTGTCATTTGTACAGTTGCTCAAACCAGTTCCAAGAGAGCACATTGAGGGCAGCAAAGACCAGTCTTTTTGCAGGGCGGGTCCATGAGAACATGTTACAGTAAAAAATTGCAAAGCAGAAAACAATTGCTCAAGCTCCTATTCCAGTATATACAAGAAATTGTTTCGCACTAGTTAGATATATTTATGATCGTATCTAAAACAGGCAAATATTGCTATCAAAATGACCGCAACAGCCATCCTTGCTAAGCCAGCAGACATAAATTTTCCTACTCATTGAGTAGTTTAATACTTAACTTCAGCTAGCTATTGATTATGTCATCTGCAGTGATGGCAATTTCAACGCTCAAGTTTTACCCGTTTCGAACACATTCTGTGCACCGTGTGTTCACGTGCTTACTAGCTAATAATAGCACAGAAATAAAAAGGGAGCCGTGAATAATATCACTACGTGTTTAAGGATATCTTGCAGCTTGCAATTATTAGTTATTTAGTTTGTGAACGCACAGCACTCAGAAATGAACAGAGAGCGGTGAAAAGTACCATTGCACTACTTGGCTAGGTCAGCGTTGTATAATTAGGGACTGGGGGAGACACTGACAATGAGCTAGAGGCAACAACAGCTGCGGCAGTCCGCCAATGTGGCCTGCCATGTTTGCTCTGCTATAAAGCTCATTTCTCACCATGCACTGCATTGACTTAGATATGCACAGAGCCAGAGAGAGAAATGTGTCAACCTCATTGACTCCAGTTGACTTTTTTTTTTTTTAACAGCTGGGTTGAAGAAGAGTAGACTCTGTCATGATGCAGCTGAAAAGTCACAATTGAAGCACTGATTACTAAAACCCCACAAGTCAAGTCAAGTCAAGTGTGGTTTTAGTAATAGGTGCTTCAATTCCTTTAACAATTCCTTTTAGCTTTAAAGTCTTGTGTTTACATTTCAGCAGTTTTTCTACATTTCTTCTGCAATTTCCTTGCCTCTCAGTTTCCAAGCACCTTCATTTTATTAGCCAACCTCTTCAACTTCTCTCGCTGAAGCAAGCACACAAATTTTCTTTTGAATATTTAGCCTTTTCTAGTACCATATATTGCTGCGTTTTCATGTGTAGCATACAGTTGTCATTGTCTGTTTTTGTCTACCCAAATTCTGAGCAACCTTTTAATTTCCTTGTTTGACCAGAGTGGTCCTTTCGCCGCTATGTTTGATTGAACAAATGAGTCGAATAGGGCAATTCTGTGAAAATGTCACCCTCAAGTGATTTTTTTCAAATTGATGCTACATGGTTGAAAGATGTAGCATTTAGGAGGGAATTGTGTTGCATTTATGAATTCAAGTGATTTTAGTTAGAGCAGAACTTTGTTTTTAGCAAAATTCTGAGAAATTAACCCCTTCATTCCGAGCCCAGATTTTTTCAGCTTTTTGTCCATTGTGTTTTCTTTGTCATATTTTCCAGTATACACAAACATTTTTGTTCTTTTGGGTGGTCATATGTAGAATAATAGAATCATTGCCCCAAGGTTTTTTCACAACTGCGGTGTGAAAATTGGTGCACTACCGTATGTTAGTCTATTACCATGTTGCAATGAAATGCTTTGCACTGATTAATAGGATTCCAAGAAATTTTGCAAACTTTGATATTAATCGTCTGTTTCCTTCACAAAATCTGAATACCACAATTAATTTCACTTAAGAAACTGCATTATTCACTTAAGCTTTCACTTAAGAAGCTGCATTATTGATGTAACGGACTGACAGGTTCTCAGTAACGGACTGGCATGCTACAAAAAGATATAACAGGTTCTCACTTTTCTAACATGCAAAAGCCACAGTATATAATTCTGATATCTGCCACAAGATGTCACTTCAGTGCAGATTTCCTTTTGCAGTGAATTCTGGGAAACCAGAAGTGATCATGAAGGGAATTTTGACATATGAGGCCTATATGAGGCACAAATTTCATCCTGTCCCATCCTGAAGTCACACTTTATGAATCACTCCAGGTAAGTACTTTTTTTTCCACGAATAGTTCAAGTTAAATAAGAATATATGATCATTACATATTTCAGATCATGCCACAAGGTTGGTGAAATTGTGTTGGCGCCTGTAAACACTCGTCAAGTCCTCCTCATAGGCACGATTTACAACACCCGTTAGTCACTTCAGGGGTGCGCCACTATTTAATATAAGCGTTATCCCATTTGACCTACACCAGTGGACCATGAGGCTGATGACGGTGTCAAAATCAAAACCAATAACGCAACCGAGGTGACCAGTGCCTGTGGGGAAGCATGCTCATATTCAGTTCGTTATATCTCACCCATCATCATAACTAGCAATCTCGGACCTCTGTAAATATTTTGGAGAGAAAAAAAAATTCAACGCCTTTATCATTCAGGTTTTGTTCTAGGCATCTTAAGTGTAACCCGTGTTTACATTCAATGTTACATTTCACCAAAAATCCATTTCTGTTTGCATATTATTATTTTTTTCCTCTTATCTATGCATATATTGTTTTCTGTAGTTTAGCAGAATTTTTATATTAATGCTGTTTGATCTTTTACATTTTGGCAATGTAACTTCCGCGTTCCGACAAAATTTGCAGTATTCTCCTCAGTATTGAGCTCTGCTGTGGAGAGGTAAGATGAAACGAGTGCTCTTCAGTGGTTTTGTAAAATGCAGTAAGATGTTATACGGAGGCGAAGATACTTTTTTGTAGCTGTCAAAGATTTTGTTAATTATTGCTTCAATGGTTACTTTGGTGTTTATAGATTTTTATTTTATAGTGCACGACACTTTTGTGAAGCATGCTCATTTCCATCCATCCATCCATTTTCAACCGCTTATCCGGGGCCGGGTCGCAGGGGCAGCAGTCTAAGTAGGGATGCCCAGACTTCCCTCTCCCCGGACACTTCCTCCAGTTCTTCTGGGGGTATCCCGAGGCGTTCCCAGGCCAGCCGAGAGACATAGTCCCTCCAGCGTGTCCTGGGTCTTCCCCGAGGCCTCCTCCCGGTGGGGCATGCCCGGAACACCTTCCCAGGAAGGCGTCCAGGGGGCATCCGATAAAGATGCCCGAGCCACCTCAGCTGGCCCCTCTCGACGTGGAGGAGCAGCGGCTCTACTCTGAGCTCCTCCCGGGTGACAGAGCTCCTAACCCTATCTCTAAGGGAGCGGCCCGCCACCCTGCGGAGGAAACCCATTTCAGCCGCTTGTACCCGAGATCTCGTTCTTTCGGTCATGACCCAGAGTTCATGGCCATAGGTGAGGGTAGGAACGTAGATTGACTGGTAAATCGAGAGCTTTGCCTTTCGGCTCAGCTCCTTCTTCACCACGACAGATCGGTACAACGACCGCATTACTGCTGCCGCTGCACCGATCCGTCTGTCAATCTCACGCCCCATCCTTCCCTCACTCGTGAACAAGACCCCAAGATACTTGAACTCCTCCACTTGAGGCAAGAACTCCCCTCCAACCCAGAGGGAACATATCACCTTTTTCCGGTCGAGAACCATGGCCTCGGACTTGGAGGTGCCGATTCTCATCTCAGCCGCTTCACACTAATGCTAATTTACCAATCTTAAGTCCAGGCTAATGGAGCGTTAGGTGGTTTTTCATGCGGTTCACTGTTTTTTCCATCTCTAGTTTAAAGGTGTGCTTCTAGAAATGTGACATGTGAAGTTGCTGTACTGACGCACGCTGGTACGTGAGCTCCCCATTTCTAAATTACCTACGCCATCAAAAGTAAAAGGAGGTTATGTTTTCAGCCCCATTAACTGGAAAATGTTATGACATGCTCTATACTCAGCGAGTATTAAGCTCTGATGTGGAGAGCTGTGGATATAGAAACGTGACATGCGAAGTTGCTGCACTGATATTAATTCACTGCATGCAGAATAAAAATCTTTTGGCTGGCAAGAGAGGAGTGAAAGAATGTGATTTGATGAAAATTAAGAGTAATTTCTTAGTCATTTTCAGAGATGTCAGTCCGGTACCACCAGAAGTCAGTCCGGTACCGAACCGTTTTCAAAGATGCTGTGATGATGATAAACCTCCGTCTGGGTCGATGATGGATGTATTGTGGACAAGTGGGATATTTTTGTTTATTAAAATTGAAACACCTCTTTGTTTACAGAGTCCCCTGTCTCTTGAGAGAAGGCGTTAAGAAGGTTTACCAAGGCAAAATATATGAAATTGCACTGTGTCCATGAAATTGACCTCAAGGTAACCAAAACTGACTGCTGTCACAGGAACCCCCACCCCCCCCTTCACCCCACACACACACACACACACATGTTGGTGATAAATATGAGCAAAATCGGCCGACTGGTTCTTGAGATATCTCGCCAACACCAACGGGACAGACGGATGGACAGAGCTGAATACTATGGCCCCTACTCCACGCTTTGCGATGGCGGGGGACAGTAAGAAAGTTCTTCTATGCTTACTTTTCCCATGACAAAAATTTTCCCAAAAATACTTCAAATGGATATGTTGTGTCTGTCTTTGATCAAGACATTTGTGGTCAAGACTAGTGCTGCACGATTTGGTAAAAATGTGCGATTGCGATTATTGTGGACCATATTGCGATTTGCGATAGCGATCATGATATGATTTTTTTTTTTTTAATGATATATTGAGCCTACTTGCTTTGTTATCAAGGAGAGTGCAAAGAATAATGATGATTTTGTAGGGTATTTTTCTCAAATGCAAACATTAAGGTGCATAAAAAAAATAAAGCAAGTTTATAGCACTGTTTTCAAAATAACATTTTCCAAAAAAGAGGTTTTTCCTTTTTTTGAAAATCAGGATATTTTCTGCAAAGTACAACCGCAGTGGCACTATTGTAAACTTAGATGCCTTTCTGCAGGCATTTCTGTAAACCTATTAAGTACTACTTAGTACAAAAAGCAAAAAGTTTGTACAGTACCCTTAAAAAAAAAGGGATTTCTGCAAAGTACAAAAGCAGTGGCACCATTGGGACAGAGCAGAGTTTGTAACCAGGGCAGGAATCACAGAAATCGTAGTCAGCAGAAACAGATTCAGTCCACAGGCAAAGGTTTGAGGGAGAAGCAAACTCATAAGCCAAAAGACAGTCTGAATCAGTCACAGGGCAGCAATCCACAAAATCGAGGTTGGGCAGAAAAAGGTCAAAACACACAGATGCAACAAGTAATCCAAAAAGGGCAAACCAAAAATCAGTAGTCGGGCAATCCAGTCAGAAAGATAAACACTGAGTAATCGAGGCGAAGAAACGTGGCACAAGAAGACTAGGAAAACGATCGGACAGAGACTGGCTGTGAGAAGACACCTAATATACACTTCTGGGAAGATCAGATGGGGAGAATCACAGGTGCAGGAAGTCAGACTGATCACAAGGGGAAGGCACATGAGGGAGAACCAAATCACATGGAATAGGCAAAAGCCAAAACGTGGACAGGGAACACGAGACATTCCTATAAACAAACATACGGCTCCAGTCACGGAGTTTCTTACATGCATAGATAATGAGAAACAGGACAGCGCGATCAGATGTGAGCTTTCACAGAAAATGCAGCAAAGGTAATCAGGGAGAGCAAAGAGGCGGAGACTAGAATAGGGCAAGTGCTAAGAACTTGTTAATCAATTAGTTAGTACAACTATACAAATCCTTGGTGCTCGTTAGTTAGTATTATATACAAGGTTAGTTATTGTTAGTAATCTCAGGTGAAAATAATAAACTGTTAGTACTGTTAGTAGATAGAAAAGAAGAGTGAAGCCAGCAAACGAGATCAGAAGGAAGTTTTGAAAATCAGAATCCAATAAATCACCCGAAGAGTGAAACACAAGACTGAGGCAGTGTGCAATGACTAGACATGAGACCAGACGGGGGAGACAAAGTGCAAAGCAAAATGGAAAACATGAACCGGAATGTGATATGGCAAAAAGTAAAACATGGAAAAGTAAACTAAGATAAAACATGACAAATCAAAGTAACCAATTCACAATACATCATATCAAGAATAGTCAGACATGGCAAAGGGTCAAAAAACACAAAAGGCAGTCAGAATTACAAGGCATGAACATGGTTAAGGCAGACATGGCAGAATCATAACAGAAAGGAGATAACACCATGCCACAATCCTGCGCAGCGGCAGTATTTAAAAGGGCAACTATTCATCTGACCAATTGCGTAAATAAATGGATGGGACCCCATCATGTCCACGTTCCCTGCTTTAAGTGTATTCTTATTTTCTTATTCGCGCGGATGTTTTCCTAAAGGCTGATTCATACTCCAAAAGAACAGAGAAATTTGTTCTTGTTCTCGGGGCTGCGAGAACAATAAGCAGAGCTCCACTCTCGGTCACACTTAGCACCCCGAATACGATGTTTAACCACTGAGCACCATGGCGAGACCACTCCTGAGGCAGTGCCCCATTAGTGTTCACATAGCATGCATAAAAACACAACTTTTTGTCGCACTTGAGGTGTACGGTACCAACGATTTAAAAGAGGAATTTTTACGCATTGTGAATAAATTATGTGTAGTTATGTGTAATTATGTGAAAAATTCATTCATGGATTTAACAGAGCCCCGCTTCTGGGTGTAGGCTATATTGGTTTCGCGGGAATTGGTACTGTCGTTCCATTCTCGAAATATTTTGGCCTGTCTGCACTTCCAGACAAAATGAAATAATAACGCCATATATTGGGGTTATATTTTTTTGTCCGACCGGGTTTTAGGACAACTGCCGAGTAGTCCTACGAAGTCGACGGTGCGTTTAATGAATCACTCAAAAAAAGACGGACCATCCGATCCAATCTGTCGTGCTCATTGAAACAGCCCCCTGTTAAGTCAAAGGGTCACTCCATATTTCTGACCAATCACACAACAGTTCTCGGACACCACACAAGAAAAAAGTTCTGCCCAGATAATGTGTCGAGAACAAGCTGCAAGAACTCCGAAACCAGGGCTGCGAGAACAAAATGACGTAATTTTGTTCTTGCAGCTTCGAGAACAAGAACAAATTTCTCTGTTCTTTTGGAGTATGAATCAGCCTTAAGCGGTAGGAATTCCATATTACACCCTTCCTTTATCTTCAGACGTTTTCCGCATGGATCAAAGGAAAATGGTGTGGAGTTATTCTATAAGACGTAATTTTTGACTACTCGGACACAGCTCAGGATAACGCTTGGAGGTATAACGTCAAGAGACTCCATACAATTAAAGGAGACGTAGTTATGTTCACTGGCAGCACACTTATTTAGATTGAATCGCATATCGTCGCCTTTTTTGCGGTTATGCAATCGCACTGCTTGACATCGCGATTGCAATTGCGATTAGATTAATCGTGCAGCGCTAGTCAAGACGCTGCAACGCGTTTGATTCACTTTAAACAGGGCAAAGAAAGCGCAGCTGAATTCTCTATTGCTTTTTGTTCTCTGGCCACAGAGACAGGCTGGCCGGAGGCTGCTTTCATGACCGTATTTAGTCATGCCCTTACTGAGGACGCGCTGGCTACTTTAGAGCCCTGTTTGACTTTAGACTCCTTAGTTCTTACGGCTGTGCGAATTGACAACCGCATATGTGAACGCAACAGGGAGAAGCTAAATAGATAACCACTGGCTGACAATGGGGCTGAAATGGCTAGTGGCGAGAGTGTGCCTCCTATTCCACCCACTAAAGATTCTACTCCGGTTGAGCCCATGCAAGTTGATGGTTCTTTCGACCGTCAGACTAAGAGACCAATTCGCAGAGGAGTATAAAATAATTAAATAAAATCACCATTAAAAACCGATACCCCCTTCCGTTAATGAACTCTGCATTTGAACATCTGCAGGAGGCGTCATTTTTTATGAAGCTAGATCTTCGTAATGCTTATAATTTGATTTGCATTCGGGAGGGGGACGAATGGAAAACGGCTTTTAACACTCATGCAGGTACTACGAATATTTGGTCTTACCGTTCGGGCTTGTTAACGCCCCCTCGGTGTTCCAGGCATTTGTCAATCACGTGCTCCGAGAGATGTTGGAGAAATTCGTCTTTGTTTATCTTGACGACATTTTGATTTTTTCTTCAACACTCTCAGAGCACAAACAACACAACACACCAGACGTGTGCTTGCATCCCTTATCGATGCCAAACTTTTTGTTAAAGCCGAAAAATGTGTTTTTCACTCCCAAACTGTCTTGTTCTTGGGCTTTGTTGTTTCTAAGGGGTCGGTGCGGATGGACCCGGACGAGGTGGCTGCTTTCAAGAATTAGCCTGCGCAGAGTGTTAAAGAGGTTCAACGCTTTCTGGGCTTTGCAAATTTTTATAGGAGGTTTATCCATAATTTTAGCGCGGTTGCTGCCCCCATTATTGCGCTCAGTAAGAAGAATACCTCCTCAGCGTTTTTTGGTCTCCTGCAGCTGACACTGCCTTTCTGGAATTAAAGAAATGTTTTAGCTCAGAGCCTATTTTGGTTTTGCCCGATCCCTCCCTCCCATTTGTGGTGGAGGTAGATGCTTTGGAGGTGGGCGTGGGTGCTATTTTGTCCCAGCGCCCTCGTTGGGATAATAAGCTTCACCCATGCGCATACTTCTCCCGATCCTTGTCTGCTGCGGAACGTCATTATAGTATTGGTGATCGGGAGCGGTCAAGCTGGCGCTCGAGGAGTGGTGCCAATGGTTGGAGGGAGCTGAACACCCTTTTGTGGTATGGACTCACCATAAAAACCTCCAATATATTCAGTAAACCAAGCGGCGTAAATCCCGGCAGGCGCAGTGGTCATTATTCTTTAACTGCTTTTATTTCACGCTGACCTATTGCCCGGGCTCGAAAAATACTAAGCCTGATGCCCTGTCACGAATGTATGATCGCACTGATCTCGATCCTACCCCAGATCGCACAGATCGTGGCCCCCATTCAATGGGAGGTTGAGGCAGTGGTTCAGGAGGCGTTGAAGTCCGATCCCAGTCCTGGGGGGGAGCCTCCTGGCTGTTTCTTTATTCTGCTTAGAGTTAGGCCACAGGTCCTCCAGTGGGGACACTCTTCCGGCTTGGCGGGGCATCCGGGGGCCCATCGGACCAAGCAGTTCCTTGCCCAATGTGTTTTGGTGGCCAAATATGATGAGGGACATTCGGGAGTTTGTCGCTGCCTGTGGCGTTTGTTCTAGGAATAAGACTTCCCACCTCCCTTCCTCCAGTGTGCTGCGACCTTTGCCCGTTCCCAGGTGCCCTTAGTCGCACATCGCACTCGATTTTGTTACGGGGCAGCCTGTATCTGACGGCAACACAGTCAATTTGGTTGTGGATGACCGCTTTTCTAAAGCGGCTCATTTTGTCGCGCAACCCAAGCTGCCTTCGGCGCGGGAGACAGCGCATCTTGTGGTTAACAATGTGTCCTGGTTACATGGGCTTCCGCAGGATGTCGTCTCTGACCGAGGCCCTCATTTTATGGCGAGATTCTGGCAGGCATTTTGCCAGCAGTTGGGGGCCACAGTGAGTCTCTCTTCTGGGTTTCACCTGGAGACCAACGGGCAGGATATTCTGGATCCCTCACTAATTTCGGAGTTTCGGGCACGGGGTTCCTTGGGGACTTCTTGAGCTGTCCCTTAGAAGGGGGTGGGGGGGAGTCCTGTCATGGTTTAGAAGCTTTGAGAGCTCTTTTGTTGCTCTTGTCTGGGACAATATTGGATTGCTCCCAATTGGATTCCTGGGCCAGCTGGCATTAATTTGGGGCGTTGCTTGGACTCTATTTAAGCTCCAGTTTCGCCTTGCGTCCTTTGCTAGAGTGTCAGTGTCATATTTGCGCTTTAGCCGGTAAGGTCTTGAGACAGAGCACTGTTAAGGACTTAGTTGCATATTTGAGGCCTAGTGATAGTAAGAGAGGGAATCTTTGTTTAATTTTTCCCTTTTCTTTTGGTATCTTCGAGCCCGCCTGTTTTCTACCTCGGACGGCGTCCAGGTCCGTTGGTAGCACGAGTCTCGCATTTTTAGTCTGTTTTAGTCTCTCAGCTCTCAGCAGTTTTTGCCTTTTAATTCTGGCCGCTGCTTTTGGCGTCCTATTTCCAACAGCCATCACTGAAAGGAAATGGCAGCAACTGAAACAGTGTTTTATACAAGTACTAATAAAACAAGTAGGCTTATAAGGGTGTTCCAAGAGTACAGTTTTGTTAAAAAAAAAAGAACAAATATACTCCAGACATGTTTCAAACTTTCATTCAGCATGTATCATGTGTTGAACAAAGTCGCGTTATAATTAATGCATATTTATGCAGGATATTAAATAAACATCGAATAGACTGGATTTTATATAATGGATTTTCGCTCAAATCGGACAGTCCCATCACAATGCACTTTCACTGAAAAGCACTCGTGTGTACCGGACAAGCTGTTTTGCACTATGTACATACGTATTTGCAACACAGCAATGAAATGAAGTTCGGCTTTCTGACACGGTTATAAGCTGACGTAAATTAACAGTTAAATTAACGCATTCACCTTGTAATTTTAACTGTAAGTGGAGTCCTGAGCACATTTAACTGTGGGTTGCACTTAACATGGACGGAACTCTGTTGTAAACTTATTGTTAAATTACGATTAAATTACGGCTGCTCTGCCGAATGTCAGATATTACCAATAATAAGGAAACAGTGTTTTGCCCTCAAGGGGTACACAGAAACCCAACGCATCAATACAGGAAAATGACTGAGAACTCGCCAGGAGTAATTCTTGTCATTAGCAACGTTTGTGGGGTGTATTTTGACCGGCGCAACACTACCAGAGGTCAATTTATTGATCGACGATGCAGCATCAGAGAAATTTTGCAGCACCGCTATGGGGATTTGCCAGTGCCTAGCTAGGGGCAGGGCCAGGGCTAGCCTCACTTGCACCGAACGCTGCATCATCACGCTACATAGCTGCCTTATTTTTCACAAACAAAGCAACTTATTTGTGAAATGTGATTCATTGTTTTCTGGACTCAACCGTTCTTACAATCAAAGGCAGCACAATGTTGAGGCATTTTCAGTTTATGCTGACCGGTTGAAGACCACAGCCTTCGTCGCTTCATCTGGTTTTGACCTTCCCAATATGGCGGCGGTAAAGAGGTATGTGGGATGAGCCAATGAGTGAACTAGTTTTTTTATCTATCTATGTATTCAGCATGGTAGAGACAATTTGTAACCAGGCAATCATAGGCACTGTAGCTATTTACACCCCTATGTTGTATATCGTCCTTTGATATTGGCACTCGAATGTAGGCTGTAATGTGAATATAGGCCACTAGATGGCAGTATTTACCTTTTTTTTGTAAAGCTCAGACTGGAGTCATGTTTAGACATGTCCTGGACATGTCTGGGGCAAGTCTCAGAAAATTAAAAAAAAGAGGTCTAAATGTGGGTGGGGTCTGCAAAAGAGTATATAAGGAAAAGAATTGAGACAGTAAAGTAGTAGGAGAAATTGCAAGAAGATGACCAGACCTGCCATTCTGTTCAAGACCTGTGACGTTTCTTTTGTGGATTTCTTTGCCTGTGTTTGAGCATTTTCTTCATCCAGGACATCACCAAGCCACCCCACCAAAAAGGGACTGTAATTATTTCTGTTTTTTCTTATTTATCAATCTTGGTCTTTAGTTGTAGGTTGTTATTAGTCTTTGTTAAAAATTAAATGTGTTTTAGTTGTTAAAACTGTGTTTGTCATCCCTTGCTGTTGCTGTTGTGTTATAAATGTAATAACAAATTGGGGGCCATAACAAATTGGGGGCTCAAGGTCCGGGATAGACCATTTTGTGAGTAATTTATTGAAAATCTAACATTCCAAATTGTGAAATTGTTTTTGTGAATTTTCCTAGATATATATTGACAACAGCAATGGATGATTTCTTGGCATCACCAACCGTAGGGGTTTTGAAGTCTTTTAAAAAGACAGAACTGCTAGAAATTTGCAGACAGTTGGAGCTGACAGAGGTAAAACCAGCCATGCGAAAAGCAAGACTGGCTAGAGAGATAGTTGAATATTACATTGATGAAAATGTGTTTGCACCAGGAGATCTGGAACAGTTTCCAGTGGAAAATCCAAATATAGAAATGGAACTTAAATTAAAAATGCTAGAGATTGAAAGGGAGGAAAGAGAAAAAGAAAGGGAGGAAAAAGAAAAACAAAGAGAATTTGAGAGGGAAGAAAAAGAAAAACAAAGGCAGTTTGAGTTAGAAAAATTAGCAAGAGAAGAAAAACAAAGAGAATTTGAGAGAGAGAAAGAGGAAAGAGCAGAAAGAGAGAGACAGAGACAGAGAGATTTTGAATTAGAGAAATTCGATAGAGAAGAAAGACTCCAAATGGAGCAACTAAAAATTAAAATTGAAACTAAAAATAAATTTTGTGCCAGTCAGGAGGTAAAACTGGTGCCTCCATTTTCAGAAAAGGATGTTGACAACTATTTCCAGTGTTTTGAAAAGGTGGCAAAGAGTTGCCAGTGGCCAAAGGAACACTGGCCTCTGATGTTGCAAACTGTCCTCAAGGGTAAAGCTCAACAAGCCTATTCGGCTTTGTCTGCAGATGATTCCTCTGATTATGAGGTTGTCAAAAAGGTCATTTTGAGAGCTTATGAGTTGGTTCCAGAGGCTTACCGACAGAAATTCAGAGGTCTGAAGAAATCTGAAAATCAGACTTATGTTGAATTTGCTAATGAGAAGCAGGTTTGCTTTGAGCGCTGGTGTACTTCTATGGAGGTCAAGGATGATTTCAACTCACTAAAAGAGATGGTGTTAGTTGAAGAATTCAAGAACTGTGTTAAAGATGATGTTAAGACCTACCTTAATGAGAAGCAAGCACTGAATTTGCAATCAGCTGCAAGATTTGCAGATGAATATGTTCTCACACATAAGTCCAAATATCAGTCTAGAAGTAATAATAGATGGTCCCAATTTCAGAAAAAGGGTTATGGTGATACCCAAGATTCCTCACCCAAAGACAAAGACAAATCTGGTGATGGTGCTCAGAAATCCAGAAACAGGTCTGATCAAAGTGTGAAAGCTGACAGTGACAAAAGTGGTCTAGTTTGCAGTTATTGCAAGAAATCTGGTCATGTTATAACTAACTGTTGGTTCCTTAAAGCTAAGAAAGAAAAAGAAAAGGACACCAAACCAAATGCCTTTGTGAAAACAAGGTTAGAAACCCCTGTAGTAGATAACCAATCTGCTAAATTGCCTGCTTCTTGTGGGGCTAAAAAGCCTGATACAGCTGACTTCGTGAGGGAGGAATTTCTTCCATTTGTGTCAGAGGGATTTGTGGCTCTGAATGAGCATACTACTCCTGTCCCCATATATATCCTAAGGGATACCGGAGCTTCTCAATCACTTTTGTTGATGGACTCCTTGGAGTTACGTGATGAGACCGCTTCAGGGGATTTCATACTTGTACAAGGTATTGAAGGGAGGACTGTATCTGTACCCCTGCGCTCTATATTCTTGAAGTCAGACTTAGTTACAGGACAGGTAAAGGTGGGACTTATGTCAAGTCTACCTATAAAGGGTGTTTCTCTGTTGCTAGGCAATGACCTGGCTGGGGGCAAAGTAGTTCCCCCTGTACATCTTACTTCACAGCCGAGCACTGAAGATGGGGATGAGGACCCATCTCTGTATCCTTCTTGCGCAGTGACTCGTGCTATGGCCAAGAAGGCTAAAGAAGAAGATGATGTGGTGCCGTCCAGCACATTGAATAGTCAGGACTCAGGTGGTTCGCCTCATGACTCTGATTGGCCTACTATGGTTTCTCCGTTTGAGGACTTATCAGATACTTTTATCAGTTCTCTATTCAGCCAGCCGGATGGGTCTGGTGATTCTGATGTGTCTGGAGACTTGTCTCTGTCCAGAAAGCGGTTGATTGAGGAGCAAACTAATGATCCTGAAATTTGTGTACTAAAGAGGAGAGCCCTTCCTGATAAAGAAATAGACGCAGTTCCAGTTGGGTATTATCTCAAGGATGGTGTGTTGATGCGGAAGTGGCGCCCTCCTGATATCCCTGCCAATGCAGATTGGGCAGTGGTCAGGCAAATTGTTGTTCCGAAGGTCTATAGAATGAGATCTTAAAAATGGCTCATAGTTTACCTTTAGGAGGTCATCTTAGTGTTAACAAGACTGTTGATAAGATCATGAAACACTTCTTTTGGCCTGGGCTTCGGAAAGACGTTTCCAACTTTTGCAAAACCTGTCACACTTGTCAGGTAGTTGGAAAACACCAGTTAGACCCACCTGTAGCTCCATTGCAGCCTATCCCAGCATTTGGGGAGCCATTCTCTTGGGTCATTGTTGATTGCGTTGGTCCATTACCCAAGATTAGATCTGGAAATCAGTATTTGTTGACAATCATGTGTGCATCTACCAGATTCCCCGAAGCCATACCTCTACGTAACATCAAGGCAACTGCAATCTCGAAGGCTTTGATAAAGTTCTTCACGTTGTTTGGTCTTCCCAGGGAAATTCAGTCAGACCAAGGTAGCAATTTCACTTCAGGATTGTTTCAGCAGGTTGTGTATGAACTAGGTGCAAAACAGATTCTTTCTAGTGCCTATCATCCAGAAAGTCAGGGTGCCTTAGAGCGGTTTCATTCCACTCTCAAGACAATGATGAGGACTTATTGTTATGACCATGAGAAAGACTGGGATGAAGGGGTTCATTTGCTGTTGTTTGCAGCTAGAGAAGCAGTGCAGGAGTCTACTGGATTCAGTCCATTTGAGATGGTGTTTGGTCATGAAGTGAGAGGACCTTTGCTATTATTGAGTGAACAATGGCAAGAGAAAGAGCCGCATATCAGTCTGTTAGACTATGTTGGCAAGTTCAAGGAAAGATTGCGTGCAGCTTGTGACCTTGCCAAAGAGAACTTGAAATCAAGTCAGGGAAAAATGAAAACTTGGTATGATCATAAGGCTAGAAGCCGTGAGTTTAAACCAGGAGAAAAGGTCCTTGTGTTGTTGCCCTTGCAGTCCAATCCATTGCAGGCTAGATTTCATGGTCCTTATGAAATTCTGACAAAACTCAATGATCTCAATTACATTGTGAAGACTCCAGATAGGAGAAAACCAAAACAATTGTGTCATATTAACATGCTAAAGCCTTATCATGACAGAAATGCTAGGGTTGCAGCTGTCACTTCAGATTCTCCAATGGTCGAAACGTGTGAAGATGAGGGGGAGTTTCAAGATGATGAACCAAGAATTAAAGCTGAAGTTCTTTCATGTAAATTGTCAAACACTGAAGTGTTGCAAAATCTTGATGTAAAACTCCAGCACTTAGAACCCTCACAGAGAGATCAGTTTGAAAGGTTGATCAAGAAATATGAGGATTTGTTTCCTGATGTTCCAAAGAGAGTTACTATAGCCTCTCATGATGTAGATGTTGGTGATGCCAAACCAATAAAACAGCATCCATACCGGATGAATCCTGAAAAGAGAAAGATTGCTGAGAAAGAGGTTGAGTACATGTTAAAACATGATATTATCAGACCCTCCAACTCCGATTGGAGTTCACCCTGTGTGCTAGTTCCAAAACCTGATGGAAGTACTAGATTCTGTACAGATTATCGCAAAGTCAATGCTGTAACTAGAACTGATGTGTATCCAATACCTAGGATTGATGATTGTATTGATAGTGTAGGGCAAGCAAAGTTTCTGACCAAGATTGATTTATTGAAGGGTTATTGGTGTGTGCCTTTAACTGAGAGGGCCAAGAGCATCTCTGCTTTTGCCACACCATCTGGATTGTACCAGTATGAAGTCCTACCCTTTGGCATGAAAAATGCCCCAGCCACGTTCCAAAGGATGATACAGTCTACAATCGCCGGATTGCCACACACGGGTGCATACATCGATGACCTGATCACATGGAGTGACTCCTGGGAAGAACATCTAAAAGATGTAGAGACGTTGTTCCAGCGCCTGACCCAGGCTAACCTGACTGTTAACCTGAACAAGAGTGACTTTGGTTGTGCTACTGTCACCTATCTTGGCTACGTCATAGGCCAGGGTAAGGTGGCACCCATAAATGCTAAAGTCCAAGCCATCATGGACTTTCCAGTTCCTGACAACAAAAAAGCTTTGCGCCGCTTCCTTGGAATGATCGGGTACTACCGCAAGTTCTGCAAGAACTTTGCTGAGATTGCTCTCAGTCTAACTAACCAACTGATGAAAGGCGTAAAGTTCACCTGGGATGATGCATGCCAGAGAGCCTTCGATCGCCTGAAGTCTCTGCTGTGTCACTTCCCCGTGCTCAAATCTCCTGACTTCAACAAACCGTTCTCCATCGCGGTCGATGCTAGCGACCAAGCTTGTGGATCTGTGCTCCTACAGAGAAGTGAC
This sequence comes from Gymnothorax reevesii, assembly GCA_029721435.1. Taxonomy (NCBI): domain Eukaryota; kingdom Metazoa; phylum Chordata; class Actinopteri; order Anguilliformes; family Muraenidae; genus Gymnothorax; species Gymnothorax reevesii. Next base: position 62,040,919 of record CM056576.1, read on the forward strand.
TCTGATGACATTGAGCATCCCGTGGCATACTTCTCCAGGAAGTTCAATCGCCACCAAAGGAACTATTCCACAATAGAGAAGGAACTGTTGGCTCTGGTCCTTTCTTTACAACACTTTGAGGTTTATGTTTGTACAGGACAAAAGCCAATGATTGTGTACACTGACCACAATCCGTTAATGTTTTTGAGTAAGATGAAAAACAAGAATCGGAGATTGTTGAATTGGAGTTTGATTTTACAGGAGTTTGACTTGGAAATTAAGCATGTGAAGGGTACAGACAATGTAATTGCTGATTGCTTATCCCGTGTTTGAATGTGTATGATATGTATATATAGACAAGTGTTCACTTAACCATTTTGTATTGAAAAGAAAAATTTTGCCTTTATGAGTCAAAATTTTTCCCTTTTGGAATGGAGGTGTAATGTGAATATAGGCCACTAGATGGCAGTATTTACCTTTTTTTTTGTAAAGCTCAGACTGGAGTCATGTTTAGACATGTCCTGGACATGTCTGGGGCAAGTCTCAGAAAATTAAAAAAAAGAGGTCTAAATGTGGGTGGGGTCTGCAAAAGAGTATATAAGGAAAAGAATTGAGACAGTAAAGTAGTAGGAGAAATTGCAAGAAGATGACCAGACCTGCCATTCTGTTCAAGACCTGTGACGTTTCTTTTGTGGATTTCTTTGCCTGTGTTTGAGCATTTTCTTCATCCAGGACATCACCAAGCCACCCCACCAAAAAGGGACTGTAATTATTTCTGTTTTTTCTTATTTATCAATCTTGGTCTTTAGTTGTAGGTTGTTATTAGTCTTTGTTAAAAATTAAATGTGTTTTAGTTGTTAAAACTGTGTTTGTCATCCCTTGCTGTTGCTGTTGTGTTATAAATGTAATAACAAATTGGGGGCCATAACAAGGCACTTAAGCCATTCACCTCTATCTTATTTGTATACATCTACATTTACTTTAACTATTACATGGAAAACACACTTTGATTTGGTGAAGTAATGTGACCTGCTCCATCAATTTGAGTCACATTGACCCAGAAACACATTTAAGGTTTTGTGTATGTCTGAAAAGAGGAACTTCTCAGCTTTACAACAATACCAAAATTATCTTTCTACACCAAATATTCTCAGAGATATGCTCTTCCAAAGTTTGGCTGTCATCAAACATTACTTTTGAGAAAAAGGTAATTAAAAATAATCATTCATATTCAGCCATTCTTCACATTGATAAAAAATGTATTAAGACTCAAGGTGAAAATGAACCCAATATTTTGGTCTGAAGTGATCCCTACACATACCATCGCACACACATGTGCACGTGCACACGCACAATTCAATTGATAGGCCTAGAAGCCCATGTAGACAAGAATCTAAAAGATATGGAACGCAATTGATAAAATTAAACAACAAAATATACTGCACATATTAATATATATATATATATATATATGTATTTGAATATAATCACACAACAAATGTATTTTAAAAAATTATTAAATATGGAGCCTGATGCACGCAGATAAACGAACAAACTTTGTCCTTCTCCAAACAAAAAACTATACTAGGAGATGACATGAAAAATGGGATATAAACAAATATCATGTACAAAAAATTTTAGATAATATCATATGGTATTTAAATATAATAATATATTTTATTTAAATATAATATACAGTATAATGAAAATATAAGATTTTAAATATTAAGCCCAGCTTAAGCGCATGGGTAAATGCAAAAAAATACTAGCCTATATCCCAACAATGAAAAAATGAGCAAAGATTATTTACATTTAATACATATAATTATTAATAATAATTTCACATAATATATAGTATTTAGAGATAATAGAATACTACCTAATCAACATCACATTACCAATCATGGTTGAGCCACAGCTAGTTTTGGACAAACCAGGTCTTTTGTGTCCTCGGTACAGAACTCCCTGATGCTGCCATAAAGATACCACTGACGCACTGGCTGAAGGCCTGATGGTGTCTGTGCAGTGGGCAGGGTTTCAAGGTCAAGGCTTCCTTCATTGTGAAGGAGCAAGAAAGGCTTCTCCACCAGGTTGTGAAATTCCTTGACAAAGACCATTCCAGGGCCTGTACTGGTGAAGCGGAAGTGGTGGTATTTCTTCATACCTGGCAGAGGTTTGAAGCTGGGAGTGAGGAAGCTATGCCAGTTGTATGTTTCCACAAACACTTGTCCAGTCTCATCACCAACCAGCTGGGGGATATTCACCCTGCTCTCTGATGTGCTGGAGCTCACAGCCTGGCAGATGTTTTCGAGGCTGGAAACTGGTATTGGGCGGAACCTCTTCTTAAACAGCCCAAAATACCAGTCTGGAGCAAACTTGGTGTGGCCAGCAATCAAACAATTGAGGGACACGCTGTCATGAAGACCTATCATGCATCGGCAAGCCAGGTATCAAAGCATGACCTTGGTCTTGTTCTGTACAGAGCAGTTGTCACAAGGCAGCTGGACATGTTCCTCCCCAACCCCATAATGGGAGAAGAAATGGTGCAGGTATGAGAGGACTGCATTGGAGCCCTTGCTGATGCAGTGAGCCTCATCGATTAAGTAGTCGACCTGTTGAGGCACACCCTCACAGCAGACTCCAAACACACCACATTTGCGGGGAACCAAAAAGTACACTGGCCCAGGCTGGAGAGGGTCACTGGGGTAATGAACCTGTAAAATCAAGATAAGAAACAGAGTAAAGAGTGATTCACTCATTACAAAGTACTTTTTAAAATTATAAGTGAATTTATGCATCTATCTTGGTCAGCACCTTTTTTCACAGGCACACACACATTGATATGGATTTACACATTATTCTGAAAATCTGGCATTATTTATTTTTATTTTTGCATTATTTATTTAGTGTTATATTTATACAATCTGACTAAGTTACACTCACAACTATTCACCCTACATGTTCATTGAAACATAATTATAATAAAACATACCTGCTGGGCATAATCAAAGGTGTAGTGCTTCGTGAGGTCTCGGCTACAGGGTGTATTTGGCCCAAGCTTGACAGCCAGCACACCAACTGCTGCCCTGCGGCTTGCAACCGTGTCCTAGTATGCCTGACGCTCAACGCCGACCATGCAGAGGTGTTGCTCCTGCTTCGTCAACTTTGCAGACTTTACACAGTCTGGTAGGTGGGAGCTGCGGTAGATGGCAGCGTTATTTTTTTGGCAGACCCAGCACAAGTCTGTCATTGGTTTCCCAATGACAATGTTGGAGGTCGACTGCCTCCACAGCTTGCGAAAGGAGCTGTTGCCAGCAGCACGGTGGCCTTAATAGGGAGAGGAAAACTTAAATTGAGCACTTGACATGTTAAATTGAAAATGCAAATTCTAATGAGAAAAAAATACAATACATACCATAGTCTTGCATCTGACATTTGTATCTCCGCCACACTGGTGTCATGGTCTCTGTAGTGCGGAGCACCGGGATGTCAGACCTTCTAAAATAAGGGATCCAACCAGGAAGTGGCATGGCATTAACATCAGTGAAGTTTGTAATGAACAGCTTGACTCGCCGGATGTACTCAACGGTCAGCAGCCTCCTGCTCAAAACACGCCCACCAGACCTTTTCATCCTTGGTGCCAATCCGTGTTGCTTATAAAGCTAATGAGGTTGGTGAGCTTGTTTTGAGACATTCTGGAAAAAATTAAAATAATTATGACAATTAGATTAAATATGTATCATAACGTCATTCAAATAGTTTTGATTTTATTCTGTACAGTACATCATTTTAAATGACCTATTTATCTTATTTATTCAGTTATTATTACTAACAATTTATTCTTGTTAAAGGGACAATGTGGAATTATCTACTTAACAGAAAAGTGTGAAATACCTGTAACTGAAAACATGTCTTATATTCTAGTTTCTTCAAAGTAGCAACCTTTTGCTCTGATTACAGGTTTGCACAAACTTGGCATTCTCTTGATGAGATTCAAGAGGTAGTCATCTGAAAAGGTTTTCACTTCACAGGTGTGCCTTGGCAGGGTTAATTAGTGGAATTTCTTGCCTTATCAATGGGGTTGGGATCATCAGTTGTGTTGTGCAAAAGTCAGGTTGATACACAGCCGACAGCCCTATTGGACAACTGTTAGATACATACATAATTCCACATGTGTTCATTCATAGTTTTGATGCCTTCAGTGAGAGTCTACAATGTAAATAGTCGTGAAAATAAAGGAAACGCATTGAATGAGAAGGTGTGGCCTGTACTGTATTTGTCATCATTGGTGTATTATGACCTCCACTAATAATCTACTATATGCTTGTAAATGAAGAATTTTAGACTTTTTTTCTACATTGGGCGGGGAAGCTGGTAGGGGAGCGCCGTGACAGTCAGCCATCTTGAAACTGTTGCCGCCGGCAAGGGACAAATAGCACCAAACGCAGAATAAATCCATGTTTGTCCTGCCAGCCAGTGCAGAGTGATTGAGACACCGGAGGAAATCAGGAAGAGAGGCTATCGCGGCGAATTTGAAAATCAGTCCTACTGCATCATAATGCTGGACCATACATATGCAGCAGCGGCCGAGGAGACTGAATCCTTATCCGCATAAAAAAAAAAACCGAAAAGAGAATTGAAAAGGAAGCCCCACCGGCGCACTCAAAAAACAAGGGTGATGATCGGGCTAGCCTTCCCCAGGTGGAAGGAGCTAATGAAGGAGAAAGATTTTCTAAGGGACGCTGAAGTTGCCAGCTTTCTCCTCGACTAGTAAGTCAACTGTACTGCCTAAATTAACCTAAACACAACTTTTCACTGTTTTGTTACACAGTATTGCTTGTTATCATAAGCTTTTATCATTGCTGGTTTCAGTAGCTTTCATAATCGCGGTAAACGCCGTCTGTCACTGCGGTCAAGCTATCACCAGTTCGCAAAACGACGGTCAAACTATCACCGCTGAAATTTTGATGCGCAATTACAGCGGATAGCGCGGTACTTTGGTCACGTGATACAAATGCTGTCAAAATTCGGCTTGCTGAGAGAAAAACCGAGGCTTATTCAACGAAAGAATGCGTATATTTTCCTCATAAAAAAAATCGTCAACAACTTCCATAATGTAGTTTGAAAATGACTTTTATTTTTCTTTTTTCAATAAATAGTTCACATTTTGTGCAGATTGAAATGTGAGATTTTGGCGAGCTGCTGTGAATCCAGATGACAAATAATTGCTTGTAACTGTAATAATGTTTTACTTTAAGCAAATAGTTAGAGAAAAGTGACACTTGATTATGATAGAAGAGGGATCATCCTATAAGCCCACCAAATATTGAGAGATTCTGTGGTGAAAATTTTTAATAAATGGCCATCAAAGTTGATACTGTGCAATGTGGGATTGCAGAAAATTGGATGGGGGGCGTCATCCTTGAGGGCCTCTATTTCCTGCAAATCAAATAGTTAGAAAAAGGTAACACTTGATTATGATAGAAAAGGGATCCTACTATAAGCCCACCAAATATGAAAAGATTCTGTGGTGGAAATTTTTAATAAATGGCCATCAAAGTTGATACTGTGCAATGTGGGATTGCAGAAAATTGGATGGGGGCGTCATCCTGAAGGGCCTCTATTTCCTGCAAATCAAATAGTTAGAAAAAGGTAACACTTGATTATGATAGAAGAGAGATCCTCCTATGAGCCCACCAAATATGAAGAGATTCTGTGGTGGAAAGTTTTAATAAATGGCCTTCAAAGTTGATACTGTGCAATGTGTGAATGCAGAAAATTGGATGGGGGCGTCATACTTGAGGACCTCTATTTCCTGCAAATCAAATAGTTAGAAAAAAGTTACACTTGATTATGATAGTAGAGGGAACTTACTATAAGCCCACCAAATATGAACAGATTCTGTGTGGAAATTTTTAATAAATGGCCTTCAAAGTTGATACTGTGCAATGTGGGATTGCAGAAAATTGGATAGGGGCGTCATACTTGCGGACCTCTATTTCCTGCAAATCAAATAGTTAGAAAAAAGTAACATTTGATTATGATAGTACAGAGATCCTTCTATAAGCTCACCAAATATGAAGAGATTCTGTGGTGGAAATTTTTAATAAATGGCCTTCAAAGTTGATACTGTACAATGTGAGATTGCAGAAAATTGGATTGGGGCGTCATACTTGCGGACATCTATTTCCTGCAAATCAAATAGTTAGAAAAAAGTAACACTTGATTATGATAGAAGAGGGATCCTACTATAAGCCTACCAAATATAAACAGATTCTGTGGTGGAAATTTTTAATAAATGGCCTGCAAAGTTGATACTGTGCAATGTGGGAATGCAGAAAATTGGATGGGGGCGTCATACTTGAGGACCTCTATTTCCTGCAAATCAAATAGTTAGAAAAAAGTAACACTTGATTATGATAGTAGACAAATCTTTCTATAAGCCCACCAAATATGAACAGATTTTGTGGTGGAAATTTTTAATAAATGGCCTTCAAAGTTGATACTGTACAATGTGGGATTGCAGAAAATTGGATAGGGGCGTCATACTTGCGGACCTCTATTTCCTGCAAATCAAATAGTTAGAAAAAAGTAACACTTGATTATGATAGTAGAGAGATCCTACTATAAGCATACCAAATATAAACAGATTCTGTGGTGGAAATTTTTAATAAATGGCCTGCAAAGTTGATACTGTGCAATGTGGGAATGCAGAAAATTGGATGGGGGCGTCATACTTGAGGACCTCTATTTCCTGCAAATCAAATAGTTAGAAAAAAGTAACACTTGATTATGATAGTAGAAGAATCTTTCTATAAGCCCACCAAATATGAACAGATTCTGTGGTGGAAATTTTTAATAAATGGCCTTCAAAGTTGATACTGTACAATGTGGGATTGCAGAAAATTGGATAGGGGCGTCATACTTGCGGACCTCTATTTCCTGCAAATCAAATAGTTAGAAAAAAGTAACACTTGATTATGATAGTGGAAGAATTTTTCTATAAGCCCACCAAATATGAAGAGATTCTGTGGTGGAAATTTTTAATAAATGGCCATCAAAGTTGATACTGTGAAATGTGGAAATGCAGAAAATTGGATAGGGGCCTCATACTTGCGGACCTCTATTTCCTGCAAATCAAATAGTTAGAAAAAACTAACACTTGATTATGATAGTAGAGGGTTCTTGCTATAAGCCCACCAAATATGAAGAGATTCTGTGGTGGAAATCTTTAATAAATGGCCTGCAAAGTTGATACTGTGCTATGTGGGATTGCAGAAAATTGGATAGGGGCGTCATACTTGCGGACCTCTATTTCCTGCAAATCAAATAGTTAGAAAAAAGTAACATTTGATTATGATAGTACAGAAATCCTTCTATAAGCCCACCAAATATGAACAGATTCAGTGGTGGAAATTTTTAATAAATGGCCTTCAAACTTGATACTGTACAATGTGGGATTGCAGAAAATTGGATAGGGGCGTCATACTTGCGGACCTCTATTTCCTGCAAATCAAATAGTTAGAAAAAAGTTACACTTGATTATGATAGTAGAGGGATCCTACTATAAGCCCACCAAATATGAAAAGATTCTGTGGTGGAAATTTTTAATAAATGGCCTTCAAAGTTGATACTGTGCAATGTGTGAATGCAGAAAATTGGATGGGGGCGTCATACTTGCAGACCTCTATTTCCTGCAAATCAAATAGTTAGATAAAAGTAACATTTGATTATGATAGTACAGAAATACTTCTATAAGCCCACCAAATATGAACAGATTCAGTGGTGGAAATTTATAATAAATGGCCTTCAAAGTTGATACTGTACAATGTGGGATTGCAGAAAATTGGATAGGGGCGTCATACTTGCGGACCTCTATTTCCTGCAAATCAAATAGTTAGAAAAAAGTAACACTTGATTATGATAGTAGAGGGATCCTACTATAAGCCCACTAAATATAAACAGATTCTGTGGTGGAAATTTTTAATAAATGGCCTGCAAAGTTGATACTGTGCAATGTGGGAATGCAGAAAATTGGATGGGGGCGTCATACTTGAGGACCTCTATTTCCTGCAAATCAAATAGTTAGAAAAAAGTAAGACTTGATTATGATAGTAGAAAAATCTTTCTATAAGCCTACCAAATATGAACAGATTCTGTGGTGGAAATTTTTAATAAATGGCCTTCAAACTTGATACTGTACAATGTGGGATTGCAGAAAATTGGATAGGGGCGTCATACTTGCGGACCTCTATTTCCTGCAAATCAAATAGTTAGAAGAAGGTAACACTTGATTATGATAGTAGAGGGATCCTACTATAAGCCCACCAAATATGAACAGATTTTGTGGTGGAAATTTTTAATAAATGGCCTTCAAAGTTGATACTGTGCAATGTGTGAATGCAGAAAATTGGATGGGGGCGTCATACTTGCAGACCTCTATTTCCTGCAAATCAAATAGTTAGAAAAAACTAACACTTGATTATGATATTAGAGGGTTCTTGCTATAAGCCCACCAAATATGAAGAGATTTTGTGGTGGAAATTTTTAATAAATGGCCTGCAAAGTTGATACTGTGCAATGTGGGATTGCAGAAAATTGGATAGGGGCGTCATACTTGCGGACCTCTATTTCCTGCAAATCAAATACTTTGAAAAAAGTTACACTTGATTATGATAGTAGAGGGATCCTACTATAAGCCCACCAAATATGAACAGATTCTGTGGTGGAAATATTTAATAAATGGCCTTCAAATTTGATACTGTGTAATGTGGGATTGCAGAAAATTGGATAGGAGCGTCATACTTGCGGACCTCTATTTCCTGCAAATCAAATAGTTAGAAAAAAGTAACATGTGATTATGATAGTAGAGGGATCCTCCTATAAGCCCACCAAATATGAAGAGATTCTGTGGTGGAAATTTTTAATAAATGGCCTTCAAAGTTGATACTGTGAAATGTGGGAATGCAGAAAATTGGATGGGGGCGTCATACTTGCGGACCTCTATTTCCTGCAAATCAAATAGTTAGAGAAAAATAATATTTGCATGTCATAACATATGTATCCTACTATACGCCATAGAATATCAAGAGATTCTGTTGTGGAATTTTTAAATGAATGCCCATTAAAATTGATACTGTGTAATATGCCAATGCAGACAATTGGATGGGGGGATCATGTTTGAGGGCTGATAATTCCGGCAAATCAAAGTGTTTGTCAAAAGTTACCATTCAATAGCATAACTCATCGATCCTATTATAAAATTTTAAAACATGAAAAGATTCCATTGTGGAATTTTAAAATAAATGGCCGTCAAATTTGGGACTGTTTAATGTGTCAATGCAGGCAATTGAATGGGGGGTGCATACTTGAGGGCCTGTAGTTCCTGTGAATGAAGCAGTTTGTAAAAAGTACCTCTTGCTTACTACAGGTTGCAGTATCTACTCACTGAATATGAAAAGATTTGGTGCCAAACTTATTGAATAAATGGCTATCAAATCAGGAACTATTGTAATGTGTGAATGGAGATGACTGATTGGGGTACCATGTTTGAGAGCCTGTAATTCCTGTAAATCAAAACTTATGTGAAAAATAACAATTCCTGACCATGCTACATGCACTGTAATATAAATTGACTGAATATGAAGAGATTCTATGATGGGATTATGAAAAAAACGGGCATCAATGTCGGAACTGTTGCAGTGTGCGAAAAGAGATGATTGAATGTGGGGCCACGTTTCAGGGTTTATAATTCCTGCAAATACAAAACTTTTAGAAAAATAACAGTTGCTTGCCGCACTACATCCTTTGTATTATTATAAAAACCTGAATATAGAGATTCCAATGTAGAAATATTAAATAAATGGCCATTGAATTTTGTTACTCTTGCAATGTACGCATGTAGACAGTTGAAATGGGGGTGATTTTTGAGGGCCTGTAATTTCTGCAAGTCAAGAAGTTTGTGGAAAAAAAATTTTATTATGCTGTATTTTTATGAATTTTAGAGCATGCATGTGAAAATTTTATTGTTCATGGCATTCATGCACAACAGCATAATAAAATTTTTAAAAAGTAACATCAAAACAGAGAAGTGTTGGGTTCTTCATTGGTGAAATTATGAACAAATGGTCGCAAAAACTAACCATTTATTCGGCGAGCAAATTAGTCCAATCTCTTTTCTTTCATGTTTATGTTTAGGTCAAGAAAATAATTTTGAAATAAATAAAACACTTATGTTCAGGTACTTAAGTTGGAGATATCTAATTCTATCATTGACTTAATCGGTCTGTAAGATTATATAACTTGAAATAATTTGCATAAGTGAAAATTAAACAATATGCTCAAGGTTATTTTATTTTGCAAGCCATACATGGATATTTCTGGTGAAGGGGAAGGTTAAGAGGTTAAATACACCTAAGAAAACAGATGAATAGTTTGATGAAAACATACAATTACAAATGTGTTTGTAACAAAAACCATCAAATGTCGGTGGGCCGCAGGATCGAGTAAGGCAAGTTCAAGCTAACGCATTTTTTTTTTCAATCAAGGCAGTACAAAATACTTCAGGTGATGCACATTGATTCAAAAATTTCCGGCACATAAGGCCGACACTTGACGTAAACTATTACAAGTAATATTCTGTGCAAGTTCTTTTTGACAAATTATTGGTACTAAAACACAGTCATCCATTCAATTTAATTCATGGTCACCCATTCCATTGTCTTCATTCTCACACTGCAAAGCGGCTAATTTGATTGCCATTTCTTTAATAATTCCGCCATGGAATCTTTTCATTTTCAATGTGCTTGTGCAAGAATACATGAAGCTTGTAAAGGAGGTGTTATATTCCACAAACTTCTTGACTTGCAGAAATTACAGGCCCTCAAAAATCACCCCCATTTCAACTGTCTACATGCGTACATTGCAAGAGTAACAAAATTCAATGGCCATTTATTTAATATTTCTACATTGGAATCTCTATATTCAGGTTTTTATAATAATACAAAGGATGTAGTGCGGCAAGCAACTGTTATTTTTCTAAAAGATTTGTATTTGCAGGAATTATAAACCCTGAAACGTGGCCCCACATTCAATCATCTCTTTTCGCACACTGCAACAGTTCCGACATTGATGCCCATTTTTTTCATAATCCCATCATAGAATCTCTTCATATTCAGTCAATTTATATTACAGTGCATGTAGCATGGTCAGGAATTGTTATTTTTTACATAAGTTTTGATTTACAGGAATTACAGGCTCTCAAACATGGTACCCCAATCAGTCATCTCCATTCACACATTACAATAGTTCCTGATTTGATAGCCATTTATTCAATAAGTTTGGCACCGAATCTTTTCATATTCAGTGAGTAGATACTGCAACCTGTAGTAAGCAAGAGGTACTTTTTACAAACTGCTTCATTCACAGGAACTACAGGCCCTCAAGTATGCACCCCCCATTCAATTGCCTGCATTGACACATTAAACAGTCCCAAATTTGACGGCCATTTATTTTAAAATTCCACAATGGAATCTTTTCATGTTTTAAAATTTTATAATAGGATCGATGAGTTATGCTATTGAATAGTAACTTTTGACAAACACTTTGATTTGCCGGAATTATCAGCCCTCAAACATGATCCCCCCATCCAATTGTCTGCATTGGCATATTACACAGTATCAATTTTAATGGGCATTCATTTAAAAATTCCACAACAGAATCTCTTGATATTCTATGGCGTATAGTAGGATACATATGTTATGACATGCAAATATTACTTTTCTCTAACTATTTGATTTGCAGGAAATAGAGGTCCGCAAGTATGACGCCCCCATCCAATTTTCTGCATTCCCACATTTCACAGTATCAACTTTGAAGGCCATTTATTAAAAATTTCCACCACAGAATCTCTTCATATTTGGTGGGCTTATAGGAGGATCCCTCTACTATCATAATCACGTGTTAGTTTTTTCTAACTATTTGATTTGCAGGAAATAGAGGTCCGCAAGTATGACGCCCCTATCCAATTTTCTGCAATCCCACATTGCACAGTATCAAATTTGAAGGCCATTTATTAAATATTTCCACCACAGAATCTGTTCATATTTGGTGGGCTTATAGAAAAATTTTTCAACTATCATAATCAAGTGTAACTTTTTTCTAACTATTTGATTTGCAGGAAATAGAGGTCCTCAAGTATGATGCCCCCATCCAATTTTCTGCATTCCCACATTGCACAGTATCAACTTTGCAGGCCATTTATTAAAAATTTCCACCACAGAATCTGTTTATATTTGGTGGGCTTATAGAAGGATCCCTGTACTATCATAATCAAGTGTTAGTTTTTTCTAACTATTTGATTTGCAGGAAGTAGAGGTCCTCAAGTATGAGGCCCCCATCCAATTTTCTGCATTCACACATTGCACAGTATCAAATTTGAAGGCCATTTATTAAAAATTTCCACCACAGAATCTGTTCATATTTGGTGGGCTTATGGTAGGATCCCTCTACTATCATAATCAAGTGTAACTTTTTTCTAACTATTTGATTTGCAGGAAATAGAGGTCCGCAAGTATGACGCCCCTATCCAATTTTCTGCAATCCCACATTGCACAGTATCAACTTTGCAGGCCATTTATTAAAAATTTCCACCACAAAATCTCTTCATATTTGGTGGGCTTATAGCAAGAACCCTCTACTATCATAATCAAGTGTTAGTTTTATCTAACTATTTGATTTGCAGGAAATAGAGGTCTGCAAGTATGAGGCCCCCATCCAATTTTCTGCATTCACACATTGCACAGTATCAAATTTGAAGGCCATTTTTTAAAAATTTCCACCACAGAATCTCTTCATATTTGGTGGGCTTATAGTAGGATCCCTCTACTATCATAATCAAGTGTAACTTTTTTCTAACTATTTGATTTGCAGGAAATAGAGGTCCTCAAGTATGACGCCCCCATCCAATTTTCTGCATTCACACATTGCACAGTATCAACTTTGAAGACCATTTATTAAAACTTTCCACCACAGAATCTCTTCATATTTGGTGGGCTAATAGCAAGAACCCTCTATTTATCATAATCAAATGTTACTTTTTTCTAACTATTTGATTTGCAGGAAATAGAGGTCCGCAAGTATGACGCCCCTATCCAATTTTCTGCAATCCCACATTGCACAGTATCAACTTTGCAGGCCATTTATTAAAAATCTCCTCCACAGAATCTCTTCATATTTGGTGGGCTAATAGCAAGAACCCTCTACTATCATAATCAAGTGTTAGTTTTTTCTAACTATTTGATTTGCAGGAAATAGAGGTCTGCAAGTATGACGCCCTCATCCAATTTTCTGCATTCACACATTGCACAGTATCAACTTTGATGGCCATTTATTAAAAATTTCCACCACAGAATCTTTTCATATTTGGTGGGCTTATAGTAGGATCCTTTTTCTATCATAATCAAGTGTTACCTTCTTCTAACTATTTGATTTGCAGGAAATAGAGGTCCGCAAGTATGACGCCCCCATCCAATTTTCTGCATTCACACATTGCACAGTATCAACTTTGAAGGCCATTTATTAAAGATTTCCACCACAGAATCTCTTCATATTTGGTGGGCTTATAGGAGGATCTCTCTTCTATCATAATCAAGTGTAACTTTTTTCTAACTATTTGATTTGCAGGAAATATAGGTCCGCAAGTATGACGTCCCCATCCAATTTTCTGCAATCCCACATTGCACAGTATCAACTTTGATGGCCATTTATTTAAAATTTCCACCACAGAATCTTTTCATATTTGGTGGGCTTATAGTAGGATCCTTTTTCTATCATAATCAAGTGTTACCTTCTTCTAACTATTTGATTTGCAGGAAATAGAGGTCCGCAAGTATGACGCCCCCATCCAATTTTCTGCATTCCCACATTTCACAGTATCAACTTTGAAGGCCATTTATTAAAAATTTCCACCACAGAATCTGTTAATATTTGGTGGGCTTATAGTAGGATATCTCTACTATCATAATCAAGTGTTACTTTTTTCTAACTATTTGATTTGCAGGAAATATAGGTCCGCAAGTATGACGTCCCCATTCAATTTTCTGCAATCCCACATTGCACAGTATCAACTTTGATGGCCATTTATTAAAAATTTCCACCACAGAATCTTTTCATATTTGGTGGGCTTATAGTAGGATCCCTTTTCTATCATAATCAAGCGTTACCTTTTTCTAACTATTTGATTTGCAGGAAATAGAGGCCCTTCAGGATGACGCCCCCATCCAATTTTCTGCAATCCCACATTGCACAGTATCAACTTTGATGGCCATTTATTAAAAATATTCACCACAGAATCTCTCAATATTTGGTGGGCTTATAGGAGGATCCCTCTTCTATCATAATCAAGTGTCACTTTTCTCTAACTATTTGCTTAAAGTAAAACATTATTACAGTTACAAGCAATTATTTGTCATCTGGATTCACAGCAGCTCGCCAAAATCTCACATTTCAATCTGCACAAAATGTGAACTATTTATTGAAAAAAGAAAAAGAAAAGTCATTTTCAAACTACATTATGGAAGTTGTTGACGATTTTTTTATGAAGAAAATATACGCATTCTTTCGTTGAATAAGCCTCGGTTTTTCTCTCAGCAAGCCGAATTTTGACAGCATTTGTATCACGTGACCAAAGTACCGCGCTATCCGCTGTAATTGCGCATCAAATTTCAGCGGTGATAGTTTGACCGTCGTTTTGCGAACTGGTGATAGCTTGTGTCTAAAAGCCGGCGTTTATCGCGACTAAAGCTACTGAAACCACGTAAACATACAGGCTCATAACTACAAAAGGTACTTATCTCCTATACGTGAATTAAACGGCTAAACAGTTCCTAAAATGTACTTCATTTTTGTCATATAGGACTAAAGAATAAGCTACGGTTATGGTCATGTTTTAATAATGGGAAGATGCCACCACCTGTTTTCAGTGCATCAATTTTCCAGGCTCGATCGGCAGACTTAGTTTTATTTTTCATTCGCCGCCAGAGTTCTTTGTACTCTGACGTTTCTTCTTGTGCGGTCCGGAAAGAATGTTGTTATTGCACTTCATGATGCTGGCAGTGGCGCAAATCGAACGGGGATTTTGGGGGGTTAGTTATTTAGTTAGCTAGTTCTCAATCTTTTTCCTTTCCTTGACACGTTTTCCAATTATCATAATTGGCTACTGAAGACATTGTTTCTCTCCATATGCGACCTAACTGCGATGAAATCGTGGGATAAATTCAGTATACAGTGGTGTAGCCAGAACTGAGAATTGGCTTGCACAAAATATCCGTTTTAAACAATTATTAGTCCTGACCTGTTCTCAGTCATTTTCATTATTAACAAAACGTTCACTCTGAGAGCACTCCACGCTTAATCAGAGAGAACAAACAGCACCCGTTAAGTAAGACGACAATCATTCATCCGGACGCGTTTGCAGCATTTAAATCGACGTTGTTAAAAATTGTATACCTGTCGACTGTCACGCACGTTGCTTGAGCCGCACGCTTTTAATAGCCTATTTAACAGCAGAGTGCCACATTTTTTATCAACCCATGCAATACCGAGAGTGAAAGGCGAAATTTAATTACAATGCGGACCAGTTCAATTGAGGCGAAGCATTAGCCTTTTAATAAGTACATTATTTCTACTGAATTAAGCCCATGATTGCATCGCTGTTTGATCGCATATGGAGATAAACCGTGTAGTCAGTTGCCAATGAAGGAAAATGATCGAGAACTAGCCAGGACTAATTTTTGTCATAAGGACGTGTCTGTGTCCCTTCCAAATCCCAGTTCGATTTGCGCTTCTGGATGCTAGTCCATGCAGCAGACTTCTTTTCGTTAGACTTCGCATCAGCCTTCCTGTCACAAATGGCAGCTGTCCGTGCTTGGACAGTCTCTATGAGGGTCCGACATAAAATTTTCACGACGGTGTCTTTTGTCCGTAATTTTGCATCAACAGGTGGTCGAGAGACACTGCTAAATGTTCACCTACTTCCCCTAATGAATTATACAAATAATAGGCCGAACAATAAAACGTGGCCAACTCCACCTGACCGCTTGATTACGCGAATACAGCTAAACATCTGCTTACCTAGGGTGAGTGTAGTAAAATATTAAAAGTTTTTTGTAATGAGCGCTTAAAACTCTAGTTTAGCAATGCGTGAACAAATGTGTTTTAACTTGGTTCTACCTCTATATGCGCAGAGATAAGTGCTCGCCGACAAGGACTTTGCGGTCCTTGACTACCGCAAATGATCAATATATAATCTGTTGATTTTTCCTCTTATAAATTGTCTGTGTCTTTTTCCATGCCAGAGACCATTTTTTAAAATATTCATTCAGGCTACGTGAACACCAAAGGGACCTTGCCACTAAGAGCGTTCTCGTAAGCTGCACTGCTGCGGTTCTCTGCACATAGCACTGGTCAGGAGATTCCGTGCTGTCGGCTTATGTCATTACCAAGTCGGTAAAGTGAGCAGGTGTAACTGTGGAATCATTTTTTATTGATTCAGCTAATTATTATTAATTGTTTATCCTTGCTTGCTCTTACTTTGCTTTGGTTCACAGTCTTTTAGCCCTTAGGGTGCACTCTTGCATGTTTCTGATTAGCCTAGGCCTGCATAGCTGTAAGTTTCCATAAATCTGACCAGTGCGTTATGGCATATAGCTTATCTGGAGCCATGCCGACCTGATGGGCCCATAACAGGGGCAAGATGTTTTGTCTCTCTCTCTCAGTTTATATGTTTACAGAAAGCTCTGGAATGTATAAAGATTAGTTGGGGCTATGGAGATGTACGTGCGCAACCAAGGGCAGCTTGACATGGGCTGCGTGAGATGGCGAGAGCTCTCCAGATTACCTCATGATGTGTAAATCAGCACGGGGGGAGGAAAACATTATGAAGTATCCCTACATAAACTAGAGAGAAAGAAACTGTTTCCATCCTTGATTTTTGCTGACTTGACTTATATGCGGGGATCCTTTTTCTGCAGAAAAAGTGAACTGACTTTGGCTTGGATATTAGATAAGATATACTTTATTGAATCCCATGGGGTAATTTGTCCTCTGCATTTGACCCATCCTATAGTTAGGAGCAGTGGGCAGCCACAGAGCAGCGCCCGGGGACCAACTCCAGTTCTAAAGCCAGTTCCTTGGTCAGGGGTACTGGTTGGAGTGTTCCTATGATTTTAGTGTTCCTATTAGTTCCTATGATGGAGTGTTTCTATGATATTAACTTCTCTGCCTCCGACTGATTTTTTTCTCCGAGTCGTCTGCGTTTCTTTTCGTGAAGGTAATGCCAGGAATATAAAATCAAAATTCCTACAACATTTGGGGCTCGTCTGAGATTCCAATATCTCACCTGCACTCCCTGGAGAATTCTTACAGCTATGCAGGCAAAGCCTAATCAGAAACATGCAAGAGTGCACCCTAAGGCCTAAAGGACTATGAACCAAAGCAAAGTAAGAGCAAGCAAGGATAAACAATTAATAATAATTAGCTGAATCAATAAAAAATGATTCCACAGTGTTTTCAGTTATTTTATTTGATGAATGGCTTTGTTATCTAGCGACTCAACTGCTTCACCTGTCTTTTATTTAACGTTACAGAATAAACAGTGAGGTAGCAAAGGCTGCTGTTGGTTAACTTGGGTTGGATGACAGGTATGTATTCGGTAACTATTGAAGGTGACATCCTATAAGCGTGCATGTAGCTAACACTTGCTTTGCTTTTTTGTTGTAAAAAATGTTCAAGATGCACCTAAGCTGAGTTGTTTATTACCATTACTTTGAATATCTTACACCGATTCACGGTACTGTGTTTTGTTGCTTTATGTATTATATCGAGGGCTGACTGTAATGTCATGGAGTTATGTCTGGATCTTATGTATTGGGCATAACTATTTATTGTAGTCAGCCCTCAATATGCTGGCTTTCGATTCAGTAGTACCAGTTTTGTTAATACATCCATGGTTTCATCAGCGTTGACAAGGCTTTTTGATACACTGTGGCTGCCGTAGTTGCAATGCGTGTTCAAAAAAAGTGAGGCGCTAGAGTGCATTATTCGTTTGAATGTAATACACGATTCCAATGCTGGATGGGAGTAATTCCTACACAATGTCCCTTTAAGTACTTTAAACTGTGAGCTTCAAATCGAGTTTGTTTTAGGCCATGCTCTGTCTTGTCTTAACTTATGTTATGTTTGTGCATGTGTATGTGTGTGCAAGTACAGTATGTACATTTTGCAATTTATTATTGTGACTGCTGCTGCATCTGGCACTTTTTTAGCAAAACCAAATTTACCCTTTGGAGACAATAAAGTTCATCTGATCTTATCTAATACCATCTACAGTAAAGTGCTTAATGTAGAATTTGTTTTTGAAAGTTCACTCACACATGCAGAAACTTGAAGGTTTCCCTACATATTTGCTGTCTGTCAAAAAAAAGTAAGCAGTCCGCTGGTGTTTGCGTTCTTTCTGCTTGCTTCTCTTGGTGCACACTGTAACTCTGGACAGTCATATGGGAGCTGATCTTCCCAAGAAGAACCAGATGTTTTTCATCTATAAAAGGACATAATATAAAATAAAATTTTTAAAAAAATCTAGTCATCACAGAGATTTTAAGCTGTCTTAATCATGTCGAATCACTGTTGAATGAGGCCTGATCATTTCCATATTAATATTAATGCAGCCCCATATTCAGAAAAATTATATCACCATGTGATAGCAAATGATCGTAAAACCTATACTATTACCATGTGTCAGGCTATTTGTTTTGCTATTTGAACTGAGTTCCAAACTCACAGCAACCCTGTCTCTTATATATTACGTGTGTATATTACTAAATTATTTTCATAATTACGAGGTGGTGATGACAATGTAATTGCTGAAGTACCTGGATTTTTATTTATTTTTTTTTGTGAATGAAGTCTGCTGACATTTAGGCGTATAGTCAAGGAAGATGAACATTGTTCCAATGCTGTTTTGACGGTAAAATAATGTTTTTTCATCAACTCTTTCATTTCATTTAAATGTTGCGTGTTGTTAATGCTAGCAGGGAAATGCTATAACTGGGCTGCTAAACATAACATTATCAGTCACTGATAACACTAGCCAGACTGCTTTCTAAGCCTACTTTGGTAATTTTAATAGCCTTTACAAACAAATAACAAAGATCATGTAACTAAGCACCTACCATTAATCATCTCTCCCATCTGGTCGCGTCTTCTCACCATCTCCTCTGGTGCGAAGCGCTTGTAGCAAGCGCCATTGTCGTACAGTTTGCAGCTGCACTTGTACTCTTTGGCCATCTGTAGTTCTTTGTCATTGTCTTCATTCAAATAATTTTCATCAGAGACAGTGCATGCCATCATCAGGTCATCCCTTAGTGGAAGCCCTTAGCAAAAAGTAGTATACTTGAAGTTCATTTTATTAAGTATACTTGAGTATAAGTATAAGTATAGCAAGTATACTGCAGAGCATGTACTTGTAGTGTACTAGAAAGTACACTAATTTAATACTTCTTTGGACTAAATTGGAACATTTGAATTTTATAAAAGTATACTTTTAATTATACTTTAAGTTTAAGCAAAGTAAACGGAAAGTACCCATCTAGTTTACATCTAAGTTTTATTCTATCCTGTAAGTACACTTCAAGTGAACTTTTTAGTATACTGTGAGTTGACTAGTTATATACTTCTTGTATACTTTTCAATTTATGAAAGTATACATTTAAGTATACTGATAGTAAACTTACAGATATACTGCTAGTTTATTAGTTGTATACTTCTAGTGAACTTTTCACTTCATGAAAGTATACTGTGAGGTATACTGCTAGGAAACATGAAAAGAATGTCATTGGATGTTTATTGACTACAGTGAGGCAGGACTTCAGGTTCACATCTCATCTGAGAGACAACATCGTCATCGCAGCACTATTGAGTATTTTTCCACCAGTGGGAAGATCCAAACCTACTGGCCCACAACACCTCCAGCAGCAACTTTCTTTCCTCAGGCGGTCTCCCATCCATGCACAAACCAAGCCTACAGGTGCTTAGCTTCAACCACACAGCTGGTGCAGATCAAGTTGTGGTATGGTTGCTTGTTCTAAAATTAGTAAAGACATTTCATTGTCACTTTGTCACATAGCACTGAAGTTACAGTCTTCTTAATCTCATGTTTGAAAATGCTGTGTACATTTATCTGTGTATCTGCAGATAATGGCCAGCTAGAATGAACTGATATCTCAACTTAAACACAGCAATGTTTGCTACAGGTACAATATGCAGGGCTTTGATGTCCACACTCTTGTTTAAATGATTATGATTAAATCATTGATAAAAAGAATGTACCATATTTCAAGTATTACGGCGCTGCTGCATCTTCTCTTTAGTCGGGCATATTTTTGACTATGATACAGAACTCCATTAACCAAAAAACAGCTCATTGGTGTATTCATTTGGAATATTTCATCAGCCTTTGCTTGAGTCCTTCAGCCTACTGGTCAGGCTGAAGGCATTGATAACTACTTTATGTGTATTTCTGGTTCCATATGAGAGAAAGAGGTACTTTTGTTTTTGAATTGGGATTTCAAAAAGATTTGCCATTGCTGTGTTCTTGTACTTTGGCATCCAATACAATATTGTGTTTGAAAATTAAATTTATAAAGGAATCAATTTTGTTCTCAATCTTGAGTATGTGTTTCATTGTAAATCCTTATAAGTACCTTCATCTGTGAATTAAAGCAGAATGCACTTAAGCATTGTCTACTCGTAGAGTACATGAGGTAACCTCTCGTTTACTTACGTTAAATAATATCTCAATTGCAACAGTAATATATTTTAGATTGCAATAATCATAAGCTGTGAGTATGATGTTAAGTTAGCTTAAAGAAGACTATGAAGTATACTTGCGGTCAAAAAAAAACAAAAAACTTTTAGCTCCCTGAAATTTTAAAACTAAATTTAAACTATAATGCTTTTTACACGTAAAAACAGATGTCTCCCCCTTCCCCCATTTCACATTTTAGAGTTATGGTCCGTAAACGAGTCCCACCCTTCAATATGCCTAAGTCCAAATTGTTGCAATGGAAACAGAAAAAATGAAATTCAAAAGCAGTTCAAACCCTCAAAAGGCACATCTACATGTTATGGAGAGACACTATATCAAATTTGGTGAGAATCGGTCGAACAGTTTCAGAGTTATGCTCCGGAAATACAAACCCAAAACCAGTGAAGTTGGCACGTTGTGTAAATCGTAAATAAAAACAGAATACAATGATTTGCAAATCCTTTTCAACCTATATTCAATTGAATACACTGCAAAGACAAGATGTTTAATGTTCGAACGGGTAAACTTTGTAATTTTTTTGAAAATATTAGCTCATTTGGAATTTGATGCCTGCAACATGTTTCAAAAAAGCTGGCACAAGTGGCAAAAAAGACTGAGAGAGTTGAGGAATGCTCATCAAACACTTATTTGGAACATCCCGCAGGTGAACGGGCTAATGGGGAACAGGTGGGTGCCATGATTGGGTATAAAAGCAGCCTCCCTGAAATGCTCAGTCGTTCACAAACAAAGGATGGGGCAAGGGTCACCACTTAGTGAACAAATGCGTGAGCTGATTGTCGAACAGTTTAAACACAACATTCCTCAACGAGCTATTGCAAGAAATTTAGGGATTTCATCATCTACGGTCCGTAATATCGTCAAAAGGTTCAGAGAATCTGGAGAAATCACTGCACGTAAGCGACAAGGCCAAAAACCAACATTGAATGCCTGTGACCTTCAATCCCTCAGGCGGTACTGCATCAAAAACCGACATCAGTGTGTGAAGGACATAACCACATGGGCTCAGGAACACTTCAGAAAACCACTGTCAGTAACTACAGTTCGTCGCTACATCTGCAAATGCAACTGAAAACTCTACAATGCAAAGCGATGGCCATTTATCAACAGCACCCAGAAACGCCGCCGGCTTTGTTGGGCCCAAGGTCATCTAAGATGGACTGATGCAAAGTGGAAAAGTGTTCTGTGGTCTGACGAGTCCACATTTCAAATTGTTTTTGGAAACTGTGGACGTCGTGTCCTCCGGACCAAAGAGGAAAAGAACCATCCGGACTGTTATAGGCGCAAAGTTCAAAAGCCAGCATCTGTGATGGTATGGGGGTGTATTAGTGCCTAAGGCATGGGCAACTTACACATATGTGAAGGCACCATTAATGCTGAAAGGTACATACAGGTTTTGGAGCAACATATGTTGCCATCCAAGCAACGTCTTTTTCATGGACGCCCCTGCTTATTTCAGCAAGACAATGCCAAGCCACAGTCTGCAGGTGTTACAACAGCATGGCTCCATAGAAAAAGAGTGCCGGTACTAGACTGGCCTGCCTGTAGTCCAGACCTGTCTCCCATTGAAAATGTGTGGCGCATTATGAAGCGTAAAATACGACATCGGAGACCCCGGACTGTTGAACAACTTAAGCTGTACATCAAGCAAGAATGGGAAAGAGTTCCACCTGAAAAGCTTCAAAAGTTGGTCTTTTCAGTTCCCAAACGTTTACTGAGTGTCGTTAATAGGAAAGGCGATGTAACACAGTGGTAAAAAGGCCCCTGTGCCAACTTTTTTGCAATGTGTTGCTGCATTTAAATTCTAAGTTAATGATTATTTGCAAAAAAAAAAGAAGTTTCTCAGTTTGAACATTAAACATCTTGTCTTTGCAGTGTATTCAATTGAATATAAGTTGAAAAGGATTTGCAAATCATTGTATTCTGTTTTTATCTACGATATACATAACGTGCCAGCTTCACTGGTTTTCGGTTTTGTAAATGGGAACGCCAACGCCAACGCCGACGCCAATGGGAATTCAGGCAAAAACATGTCCCCCCCCAGGAAGGGGGAGACATAACTATAGAGGGCTTGAAGTTTAGAGCTAGTGGACTTGTAGTCTACCTATAAGTTTACTTGCAATATACTTCAAAGTGTACTTTCATGAACTAAAAAGTTGGCCTGAAGTATATAAGTATATAAAGTTGCAGTACATCTGAGTTTACTTTCAGTATACTCCAAAGTATACTTTTATAAATTGGACATTGTACTAGAAGTATATAACTAGTGAACTAATAGTTCATCTTTAAGTTTACTAGCAGTATACTTCACAGTATACGTTCATGAACTTAAAAGTTTACTGGAAGTATACAACTAATAAACTAGCAGTATATCTGTAAGTTCACTTGCAGTATACTTAAATGCATACTTTCATAACTTAAAAAGTATTCTAGAGGTATACAACTAGTTAAGTCACAGTATACTTAAAAGTTCACTTGTAGTGTACTTGCAGTACAAAATAAAACTTAGATGTAAACTAGATGGGTTTATTTTGCTTAAACTTGAAGTATACTTTTTTTGTAAGAGTATGTATCAAGTCTGTCAATACTGCAATAATTATCAAATCTGTTCTCAAATAAAATCAGACAAATGTTTATCTATTTCTTTGTGGGTTAATAACACTGCATAGAAAATCAAGTTCAGCTCCACCCATGTGCTATTTACTCTGCTATGTTGCCCCAAAGCTGACTTGTAACTGCAAACGTACATGTGGAATATGTAAGTTCATCAAATAGTAAAAACTGAGTAAAAATATAGTGCAGTATACTTCAAAGAAGTCAATATGTATGGTAAAAATATTTTAATATGCTTATGCTTTTGATAGTACACAGCAAATTTGGGAGTGTTAAAAATTCAGTTTCAGTGTTAAATAGAGAGTGTTGGTGTTGTATTGACACCACATTGATTTAAAACAACGCTGCGCGTGGTGCTTTTGTCAAAGTAATGTTGTTAAATCAGGGTGTTGATAATATTGGTGTTAAACCAATCCGGATTGGTGTAGATCAAATCACATCCTTACGTCTTACGCAGCTCTAAGAGTTCTAGAATGTTTGAGGGATTTAAGAAAAATTTCCAAGCCAGCCATTGCCATTTTTAACAACAAATAGTGTTTAACCAACACAAACTGAGTGTTAAAAATTTAACACTTTCAGAGGTGTTAATTTTACACTGCACAGTGTGGACACATATAGACACTTTATGGGTGTTAAATTTAACACCATGGGTGTTAAATCAACACTAGCTAATTTGCTGTGTAGCCTAACTGCAAGCCAGTATACTTGAACATTAGGCAAGAATTTTTTAATACTTAGACATACTCAAGAAAAGTATGATAATCAAAAGTTTGGGTACAAGTATTGGCCAAATATACTTTTCTGTGTACTTTTCAGTATAAGCTAAGTATACATAAGTATTACTTAGCTAAGTATATCTCTGATAAGTACATCAAAAGTAAACTGAAAGTATACTCTCTTATTTTTTAGTTTAGAAGAAGTATACTAATAGCACACTTGAATAAACTTCTTTTTTGTAAGGGTAAGTATATCTCTGATAAGTACATCAAAAGTAAACTGAAAGTATACTCTCTTATTTTTGGTTTAGAAGAAGTATACTAATAGCACACTTGAATAAACTTCTTATTTGTAAGGGCGGTCTTCCTCCATGTCGCTTTGATCTCCAGTATCATCATGGTCGAAGCTAACATTAGCCTCCGGGTTGTGCGACTCGTATTGCGACGTCGAGGTCCAGTTGCTGTTAGATGTAGCACCTCTGACAGGAATTAAATTGAAAAGTCGGGCTATCGCTACGTCACCGGAATTCATGTCTTGCTTGCTGTCCTCCTCTTCTATCACCCACAATCCCTCTCATCCATAAATAAACTTTATTCAGCCTAGTCAGTAAGCCGGTATCACGTTACATTTAAGCGCTTCAAAACTACATTTATCATTTGAATTTTAGATTAATTTTAACACCGTATTACAGCTGAGACTTTATTTATTCCAACGCACATAAAAACCCAAAACCGCCGAAAATTTTTTCATAAACTCATTGCGACTTCCGACTCATTTTGATAGAAAGCGTCTCAAATGATTTAGTTCATCTATAAGTTTAAAGGGGACCTATTATGCTGATCCTTCTTTTAATACATATAGGTAATGTTATAATGTTGGATGTCCATACTCAACCTCTGAACAGTTTCTAAACATAAGATACAGGGGTTTTTGCCATAATTCAAGAATGTGATTTTGTGAACGTGACTTGCTCTCTGAACAGCTCCTCCCGAGATCTTCACAAGATCTGGGAAAAACCTGATTGTGCCGTCCAATTAAAACAGACCCAGCCAGAGCCAACCACGGCGTTGGATCTACCCACACCGGAAACTACTCTAGCAGGCACTAACAACAGCAGATCATACTATGCCTTAGTAGCGTCTACACTTTCGGAAATACAATGGAAGAACCGCAGATCATTTGAGGTGCCGTTTTGTCAGTATCTCTCCCAAAGCTGCTTGTCGGTTTACTTTTGGACGGAAAGAAAAACACCTATTTCTCTTCTAAAAGACGATGCCACCAGAAATCAGGGGGTAGCTTTTTTTGTTTGCTGGCAGCAAACAGCCACAGGCAAAGGGAACATTAGCTGTTTGTGCTCAGGATTTCACCAAAGCTTTGTTAATAAAGGATAATTTGACACAGGATAAGCGTTTCAGCTGCTTCTCAAACCTGAAGCAGCTGCATCGATCAAGCACTTGGAGCCACAAGCTTTTAGTAAGGATATAACAGCAAATAACGTCTGTGAAGCTAACGTGTTACAGGTGGCTACTGGCTAGCAGGACTGCTTACGATAGTTAGCACTAACAACTAGCCTCAAGCACAGGCTTTATAAAATATCTGAAGATAAACCCTGGATTGGTCGCGACTGTCCGTGACTCACAGACACAAAAGCTGCAAGTTGCTTTTACTGCATAAGCCAACCTGACGTGATAGCCAGTTGATTGTGGCTGTAGCACTGTGGCTAACGTAACCGAGTTACTGTTGCCAATGTTTGTGTCCAAAATATGCAAGAGTGATATCAGGGGAAATTCTACAGAAGATGTGTGAACATAAGCCTCATTTGAAGCTAACTTTTTATACTTGTTTGTAATTTGGATGCTTGGTACAACTGTCCACAGTAACAGAACTTGCTGTCTGTAAAACCTGTATTGCAAGGGTTTGTCTCTGCGGTTGTGACCACTCGGTTACCAGCTACTGCATGTTAGTTCGCGTGCCGTGCTAATCAAAAAATGCTCCTGGTTAACGTACATGCAATAATTCTGATCAGTATGCTTGTGTTACTTCGGTAAGCATCAATGTGGCAGTTTCATCATAATCTTGCCCAATTGTAGCCACCACAGTTGAAGCTAACCGGGGAGGTGCTGTATGTGTCCGCAAAGTTGGGCCGAAAAGCACGGTTAGACCAGATGTAGGTTTTGCAGAGCTTGGGATACGTGTTTTGGTTTATTTACGGCTGCTTTTGATTGCTTCACTTATCCATGACCAGTATCAGCTGGATACTTCACAAATGTCTGGGCAAGCTCTCTGGTGCTACTGAGAAAGCAATGAGAAACGCAGAAGCTCTACTGTGTCTGGTATAACAAATGCTTTCTCTGCACTACCATGACATAATTTCATCCCCCTTTAGAAGTTGTTGTGGCTAATAAAAGCCGAAAAAGCCGGAGATTAAATAGGAAATTCTTTCCTGTAGAAGTGATCGATTCGCTAGCTCCACATTAGCAACTTGTCCGCGCTAACAGAACTTATGGTCTGTAAAACCTGTGTTATGTTAATGATATAACTGAGCTCTCTCCAGCTGTCGAGTTCTATCCATAAAGCTGCTTTCACATCGAACACAAAACAAATTTTTTGAGGGACAGATTAGCCTACATTCAAAGTCAATCCAAAGATGCGAATACATGCGTTATGGGCGTGTTAAGCAGCTTTCACACCGGACGCAAAACTAATTCTTTGTGCGACAGATTACATTCAAAGTTATGACCGCTTATCAGCTACTGCATGTTAGTTCCCGTGCTCGGCTAATTAAAAATGCTTATTTTTAAATTATATGCACTTAGTTTATAATTGAAGAACCTATTACTAAAACCCCATAAGACACACTTGACTTGACTTGTGGGGTTTTAGTAATCAGTGCTTCAATTATAAGTAAGTTATAATTCTGATCGGTATGCTTGTGTTACTTCGGTAAGCATCAATGTGACACTTTCATCATTGAAGTTGAAGCTAACCGGAGAGGTGCAGTTAGACCAGATGTAGGTTTTGCAAAGCTTGGGGTGCGTTTTTGGGTGCTTGTGAAATGATCGCTTTACTTATCAATGACTGAGGTCTGCCTGATACTTCTCCAAATATCTGGGTAAGCTCTCTGATGCTACCAGTGAAAGCAATAGGGAAACGCACAGGCTATAACGTGTCTGGTATCACAAATGATTTTTCTGCATTGCTGTCGATTCAATATTCAATTGGCGAATGAATATTAAATTCTTTCCTGTAAAAGTGATTGATTCGCTAGCTCCACTGAAGCAACGGTTCATGCAAACAGAACTTACGGTCTGTAAAACCTGTATTATGCTCACAACATGACTGGAGCTCTATCTAGCTCTTGCGCAAGGGCAATTTCCCAAAAGACCGTTTAGCCTGGAGCTTTCGCCCCTCCATCACATACCTGCGCAGAAGCTGTTTGTTTCTCCATGCTAACGACACACCACAGTTATGCACACGAACCAGCAGGTCCTTAAAAAAAAAAATGAAGCAGTCTTCAAGCTGTTAGTCCACTTTTTGCTGATCCTCACTGTCCATGTTTCCCTCTAAACTCAGACCCACCAGATTTCTACAGTCTCCGGTCTACATGTGGGTATGTCGACCTATTCTACTAATGTGTCTGTAATGGATTCTAGCTTTCCCTGCATCCTAGCTATAGAGTAGAAAAAACGCTGTACTCACCACTGCTGCCGTAGCAAACTGTAGCCGATAGCAAATTTGAGCTCAAGTTGCCAGACTTTCACACTGCATCGTCCACTTTCGCCGCTGCGTTTATTAGAACAAGTTCATTTCATTAGATCTATAATCAAGTTTAACGTTAGATTGCGGAATTCGCCCGCTGCTGCCTTATCAGATGGTCGACGTGTCTCACATTTCACTCTGGGGAGGAGGACCAACTGCGTTCTGCAGCCTCATCCAGCCCAACTCCGCCCTCCACAGAGCTGGCCAATCAGAAGAAAGTGGGCACACAGGTAGTGGGGAGCCTTTTACTTTGGTCTTAGGGGAGATTTCCGAAGACAAAATGAGAATTGTCCAAAATTTGTAAATTATACCTCCGTTCCACAGAGCTTTCTGGCTCATTGGTCACTTGTCGTAAGAAAAGTTTAATTCTTCCGGTCATCAACGGAACACTATCGTATCACAGGCCGATGAATCCAATTCGTGTTTGTCCACTATCAGGCCAGTGTCCGACGTGTTGGGCGTGATCCGATGAGGCGAAAGCGTCCTTCATCGGACAATTTCTTCTCCTCAGATCAAAGATATAAATTTTGATTCCAATGAGAGACCGATGAGCCAGAAAGCTCAGTGGAACGGGGGTATTAGCGGATGGAACATAACAGGATGTGTTCCAGATGAGGAAGTTGAGTAATAGGAAACAATAGGAAAACAGGATGTATTGTAAGATGTAAGAAATGTATGTAAGAATGTATTCCAAACAGGTGTTTTTTGAGTATTCCTCAACTTTACGGCAACTTTCTCAGTCTTTTGTAGCCCCTGTCCCAGCTTTTTTGGAACCTGTTGCAGGCATCAAATTCAAAATGAGTAAATATTTCCAAAAAACAATAAAGTTCATTAGTTTGAACATTAAATATCTTTTCTTTGAAGTGTACTCAATTGAATATAAGTCAAAAAGGCTTTACAAATCATTGTATTCTGTTTTCATTCAGATTATACACAACATCCCAAATTTATTGGAATTGGGGTTTGTCGGTAGCCTTTGTACATGGCGACAACATGCGACCTTCATTCTGCAGTGCACACTCATCATCAAACCTCGGATGTGTGACTGTGGAAGCCATTAGCCGGAACTTTTCTTTCCTGGATAAACATGGCAGAATTCAGTGGCAGCAGCGTTGGGTTCGATGTCAAATTGGTGAAAACTTTGTGTTGCCTCTTGTGTCAAGACATTAAGAAGCGTCGTCACGCATAGATTTTTGAGAAGGTCAGTTTTGCCTCCATTTTTAGGTGGCGATGGAGTGCGCAGATTTATAAAACTGCGTAAATCTGTCTTCCGGCAATGAAATGTCAGGTGGTGCAACGTATAAAGTTTCTATCACACATCCGAGGCTTGATGAAGAGTAGCGGAATCTGCAGAGAAGTTTAGTGTCGACAAACAACATGGCCCATGTAGGTCAAATGAGGCCCGGGTCGCACTGCTCGCTGGCTAGCATGCTACAGCTTTTCACTATCGAAGTGTTTAGTTACACGTGCGACAGTTGTCGTAGAAAATTGAGTTTATTAATTTCATGGCAAAAAGCGTTTACATGCTGTCTAGCAAATTATTCATCCCATTGACTTGAACAGACTAGAAGCTTACACTTTTTTCATTCTCAGATTGCAGCTCCTGGCCTCGTTCTGGTTTCACATTATGGCCAAAGTTTCCATTTTTCACAAGGTCTTGTGGCGGAGGATGGATTTAGCTTCATTTTGAGTCATTTTTTGAATAAAATTGTCTCTACATTTTAGCCAAGGCTTATTACACATTGTCCTAGGGTTATAAACTGGCTTTTCTGAGAAAAGATCAGATGGGGAAAATTCTGAGCCGGGGCAGGAAAAAACTCCCACACACGGTCTTCTCACTTGCAATTAATTTATTAGTCGACGTTTTGGTCAACTGACCTCCCTCAATACATTTTGATGTCTTGAGGAAGGTCAGTTGACCAAAGTGTCGATCAAGAAATTAATTGCAAGTGAGAAGTGAGTTTTTTCCTAACTTTACAGTTGACCTTTCTCCCACACACCTGTCTGCCTACCGGTGCACGAAAGTTTTTTTTCTTCATGAACAGAATTCCTTCAGCATAATTTTTTATGTTTGCAGCCCCTTTTCTCCACCAAAGTCATAAAAATAAACTGAAATACGATGGGAGTTTAAATGCTTCAAGTGTCTAGACTCAATTGAGCCAAAGTTTTTCTGTCTTTGAAGCTGCAATCTTGATTTATAAAGCCTTAAATCAGGCAACACCTAAAAAGCCAGATTTGGCTTCTGCGCAAAGGGGTTAACTAGCAAACTTTAAGTAGCGTCAGCCAACCAAGTTAGGTTTGTGGTCTAACATTATGTAGATTTTTGGTTTTTGTTAAACCCAAACTGAAAGGGTTTCTGCAAAGTGGAAACGCACCTGAGCCATCATGGTCTTGGATTTTACAACAGAAAAAGTCACAAGTTCAAGGGGTCTGTCCATCTCCTGGAAAAAGTTGCATCATTGTGAATTTGCATCTGTTGCACGTCAGGTGACCTGAATTATAGTGGAAAGCATCATCGGTCCAGTATATACGCTTTTTTCACCACAAAAACAGACACAAAAAGTGAAAAATCTTAAATTTGCCCAATCTCAGTTTGCATGGAAAAAAAGAACAGATACAACCATTGTACATGATGGTGGTGCTAGAGAAAGCCTCATACATCCAAACCCTAGACCTGTATCAGTAATAGGGCCAGAGATATAAGAGTTTTTCCACAGCATGTTTTGAAAAGCGCCTCCTACAGGCCATTTCTTTAGAGGTCCATAAAACCAATACCAGAGGGCAGTTCGCGAAAAAAAATCAGAGATAGCCATTATTTGGGTCAAAATGAACAAACAAAGGTAAAGTAAAATTCAAGACCATGATGGCCGAGGTGTGTTCCCATTTGGCATGGAATGACCCTAATAAGGTCACTACAATTGCAAAGAATATCAATATCATGTTTTCAGCTCAAATAAAGTAATCCACACGATGTTCAAGTTGGTTTCTTTATTTCCAGCACATTTAATTGCACATTGCCATGTACATTTCAATGCAGAGAAAAACAAGGATTTTTACAACTTTTTCGGCCAGCTTTTTGGTGGGAAACGGGAATATATACCGGATTTTTGGGCCATAGCGGTGTAATTCAGGTCATTAGACACTGCTTTGGTGCAAAGTGGTGTCAGTGCAACTTTCCCCCAGGGGCGAGCCAGGCCGTTGAACTTGGGCTCTTTGACCTTAATTTCCACGGCATTCACCAGCAATGGTTGATAGAAAGGTTGATACAAGCAACCTTTAAGATTGTCAACCTAGAGCAAGGGTCATGTCAAGGATCAACCCACCTTTTAGATCTGTATCTGTCATAGAATCAAGACATTTCAACAGCAGGTTTTGAAAAGCGCCCCGTACAGGCCATTTCAGAGGCCCATAAAATCCATATCGTGGGCTGTTCGTGAAAAATTGGAGATACCCATCATTTGAGTTCAAATGAACAAATATACAAAGTTAGAGAAAAATCTGAGACCATGATGGCCCAAAAGGTACCTTAAAGCGGTAGTTCAGAATTTTGGACATAGGACCTAATTTCCAAGTTTGCTAGTGTGCTATTTATCAGTGGAGACCGTTTTCAACACTTTTCATTCAGTCCTTCTAGTTGCAGAGTTCGCAGGTGTTAGGCTAGCGCAAGTCAATGGTTTCAAAACTGTTGTTTTGAAATAAAACTGTAGTTTTATACACACATTTACATCGTTAGTGTGCCTTTATAATTTAATTCCCTCGGGTGTACTGTGAATTGGGTAAGACTGTTTTTATTGGCAGGCAAGCAGAAACTATTGACTTGCTCTAGCCTAGCAACAGCGAACTCTGCAACTAGAAGTACTGAGTGAAAAGTGTGGAAAATGGTCTCCACTGATAAATAGCACACTGGCTAACTTGGAAATGAGGTCTAATGTCCAAAAATCTGAATTACCCCTTTAGGCGTTTCCACTTGGCATGGAATGACGCAGGGGCGTTATTGGTGAGAAGGGGGTTTATAACTTAATATTAATATTTTATATTGTGAATGCCTATGTTGCGCATGCCCTGGAAATCCGGTGTATAATCATGTCAGTACTGTGTTGGGTCGTTAATCCAGTGGGACGGAAGGACGCTGTAAGGGCAAGAGGGTTGACCGATCAACCTTAATTTATTAAGAAAATGCGAACGCTCACGTTCAGACAAGGTAGCAAAATAATCTCTAGACATATCAAAAAATGAATGTAAACCGGAAACTGAGTTGAAGAAATCTGATAAATTCCACAGCTAAACACACGTCAAATTACATTAAGATCAATGGGATGTGAGGTTTTCTATTCCCCAAAAGGGGGCGCGGCCTTGACGTTTTGCCAAGTACCCGGATGTGGCGGTCGGGTCTATGCTTGATGTGTTTACACACCCGAAAGTTTCTCTAGGTACCCAAACATCAACAATGGAGCATTCCGGTTTTTATCTGAAAATGCCTCACATGACACATTTGGGGCTACCAGGCCAGCAAGCAGTGTGAAGTTGATGTCATACCTGAGCAGGACTTGTGGCTTGTAGCCACAATAATCAAGGTTTACCCATTACCTAAAAAAGATGACTGACTATATACTCACATTTACGTGACTAAGCAACCATTCCTTGCTTTCTGAGTCAAATAATTGCCTTTAAAATAAGGTTATTTAAAAAGTTCCCCAATTATTTGTTTTAGAAACAAATGTAAATTTACAAAAGGTTTATGTGCAAGAAAGCACCTAATTAATGCTCATGAACTGCAGTCATTTTACATTCCCAGAGATAATATGTGTGAACACCCATGGAATAAAAAATATACATAGCGGGTGATACCCGCCAGTGAAAAAAAGTCTCCAGTCTTGCAAGATACTAGGCCTCATTTGTCAAGCGAGACCAATGAATGCAACATATGCAGTAATCTATGTTAATGCTATTCATTGATATGGGCTATTTCATGAACATGTCATAGCAAGCTGAAACAATTTTGGCCTAGTGTTGTTGATATGCCATCTTCCATCCAAGGCTATGATTTATGAACTCTGCTTACTAAGAACACACTACATAAAGACAGACTAATTCACCTACGGATGACATAATTTTCAATGCCAAGGATTTTCTTATTGTCCCCAATTTAGCCAAACCACGGGGTTTGGGTAAACCAAGTATTACTAGAGAGCTCTTATTAAGAGCCATTCCATGAATAATTGACATTCGGTACACAGTGTGAATGAAACTTAGCACATTGGTTGATATGGGTGTCTCACAGAAAAAGCCGAATTTTTAGGTCCATATCTCTTTTTGGCTGCTGGTGGCGCCACCTAGAAGCCACTAAAGTGGCCCAGTTTTGTCGTCCAAAAGTTGTTGACACCGCATTTTACATCAGCTATCATGACTTAAGGCAGGGATACTCACTCTTTTCCAGAATGAGCCACAGTGGGTGCAGGCTTTTACTCTATCCAACCTGTCGCACACCTGATTCTACTAATCAACCCTTAAAGCTTTTGCCATAGTCCCTTGATAAGTAGAATCAGGTGTGTAACGGCATGGTTAGAATGAAAGCCTGCACTCACTGCGGCTCATTCTGGATAAGAGTGAGTATCCCTGACTTAAAGGTACAACAGTACCAAATATGTTGTACTCTTATCATTACCTGTGACACTTGAAGTCTGGTTATACATTACCACCTAGTGGCCAATCTGGGTAACTACATTATTGAGCCGGAATTATTGGAGAAACAATAAAAATTGAAAATGGGAATGGGAATAAAATAATATCCCGGACATATACCAATCTAGAATGCTTTATTCTGTGCTAACTCACAACAAGACTATCATTTTCAGTGAATAGTACCTTGGTATCTTGATGGGTTGGTGCAATGGATGGCCGGATAGAGATCTAAAATTTTCTGGATACATAGTCTCATTGGAGTACATTACATGAGTAGTAAAATCTGAGCGGTAGCATTTTCATTATAGATGATATTAAACATCAAAAGTTGGAAATTTTGCTGTCGGCTGGATGCAATTACTGGCTATCCCCAGCAATGTACCAAAGAAATTGTTTTTGAATTGTGATACACAAAGCTAGTTTTCTCTGAAAATGAGGAGTTACATTTGGAACTATGCTGGGTGGATAGCTATCTGACTAAAGGTGGTGCTCTAAACAGCAAATGTTCTACCGGCCTACTATTCCATATTCCAAGACATATATCAAAGTTCTGTCTTTTGAAATATAAAGTACATGCACAGTTATACATAAAATGTGTAATCTCTTTGGCATAAAGCTGGGTTGGTTGTAAATTGGAAAAGAATGCCTGCGGTGATTGTAACATTGTGTCAACATGCAAGACTTTTACCAATGGTAAGTAGCCTACAGTGTGCAGTTGTAGCGTTGGTGCCTTTGCAGAAAAAAAAAAAACTAATTCTCAGCATTTTCCCTGCACTGTTAGAATTGGAGTGCAGGCTTCTTAGACATGGTCAGCATCCTAACCACGGCCGGGGCTGATAAAAATCTGAGACAACTGGTGCAAGATGGGGCGGTGAGTACATTATTAAGGATTAATTGACCACAAACAAAGAAAAGTAAATAATTCCACGCTGATTTCCCTTCGACATGCTTGAGAGCTGGTCATCAGCCATAACATCGCATGCCCACATTGTAACCAATCAGTTGCAGAGCGTATTACAGGGAATATTTTCCACGGTATCCCGTGGCCGCATTTGACTGCCGCTTTCGTGAGGTAGTTTTCCGTAAATGTTTATAATGATTCGATTGGTATAGGAAGCGCAGATATGTGATTACTTATCTCACCAGAGAGAACCTGCTTGAACCTCGTGAACTAAAAGAAAACACTGCGGGAGCATAATCAATGGCAAATTGCTATTGGATGGTAGCGTGGGTTAGTATGGGAAAGAAAATGTACTCAAGCACCTGTATCCCGGTTAGGTGATTATGTTGCTTCAAAATATCTTCCAAATTGATTGAAATTTTATCATAGGCGATAATGTGAGTGATTTGCAATTACCACGTACTATGGCGAACCAGAGGAAATACACAAACCATTCCATTTTCTTTGCTTCTTGTTCTTTAGTTAAAGCACGACTTATTTTCTCGACTTCCTTTTTCTTGGGAAATTAGACCGTGTTGTACGATCACCACTGCCGAAATCTCACAGACCCATTCGACTGGCAGACTTGCTAACGTTAACAGTCACTGTGCAGGTGGGCGGAGAACTGTTTTTTTTTTCTTCTTGGCTACTACCAGTCGAATACGGCCATTCGTAAACATCATAAACAACTAATCTTCATTGTTACTATTTTCATGTGCCATGTAACTTCTATATGTTTCATATGATTATTTTAATATGCGATTCTCCTCCCTCTGTGGAGGTTTTAATAAATGAATAAGTAAACTTCTATGGAGAACAACTACTTCACGAAAGCACCAGACAAATACGGCCTCTGATCTCTTTTCCCATCCTCCACTCCAAAACCAAAACAATAGGACATGTGCAAAGTTCTGAGTTACACGTTGGTAGTTGCTAAGCAAAACACGGCGGATTGAGTGCCTTCTGATTGAAAGAAATCATGACCAATCAACAACGAGATGTTGGGTAGCAACAGGGAAAAACAATCGGTAGAATCCAATCATATGACTTTATAAGACGTTTCATATTCCATTGAACAGACTGTTTACTTCCGCTATGAGTTCGAATAGAGGTTGAATTTTCACAACAAAAGAACGGCACTTGGTGAGGGCGATGCTTATAATTGTACTCTACCTTAGGACTGTGGCCATACACAAATAATTCGGAATACCACAATAAACATGTGGCTACTTAATAGCTGTGTTGTCCTTGGAGATTTGTTCAAGCTGTTTTTGCATTTTTATGTTCAGCGAGCTTGCCAAGTAGCTAAATTCGTTGGGATTGGACGGCTAGCTGTTTTAATCGATGTTACACTTGGCCAACTGTCCGGAACAAGCAATTATGTTGGAACATTT
This sequence comes from Gymnothorax reevesii, assembly GCA_029721435.1. NCBI lineage: Eukaryota > Metazoa > Chordata > Actinopteri > Anguilliformes > Muraenidae > Gymnothorax > Gymnothorax reevesii. The sequence goes on from CM056576.1 coordinate 62,076,884, forward strand.
GAAAAGCTTGCTAAAAAATTTCAGTTTCGTGATGCTGTTTCGGTAACCAATGCAGATAAACGAGAACTGATTGTCGCAAGCAACGAAAATAGTTTGTCTTGTCAGTTTATCTTAAGTAGGCGAATGCCCGCAGAAAATTATTAGCCAGCTAATTCAGTTATATTACCTATGTAGCTTCTTAGATTGGCAAAATAAGATTAGCGTTTAAGAGTTTGCTCATTTTTGTTCTTTTTCGCCTTTAGCGAGCTAAGTTTTAGAAGCATGCCTTTCTTGGGCCAGGACTGGAGGTCGCCTGGATGGAGCTGGATCAAGACAGAAGACGGATGGAAGCGTTTCGAGTTTTACGACCATCATTTCAAAGGCAACAATTACCACGAACTTGAATCGGAGGAGTAAGTTACGAACTTCCAGTATAGTTGAAATGGCCCGCACATGCTTAATTCCTTTGTAATCCGGTAATAAAATAAATAATATCAGTATAGGTAAATGGCCGCGGGTCACATGGCTCTGAGAACCCAGTTCGGTTGTAACGGCTTAACGCTACTACACGCTCAAACGTTGAACTGTTATGCCTACAAAACTGGTATATGTGTCACTGGACTCTAATAAGTAGCTAACTCAGGACGGCAGGGCAAGGTAACATCTGCTGATGTTTTATATGCTGCGGAATTGGGGATATTTTGTTGAGTATGAGCCCTATGTTAACCAATACTCGACAAAAAAAAATATGCACGGCTTTATTCAATCAGTTTTCCTAGTAGCAGTGGTACGTCTCCAAGGGGCATTCCGTGGTAGTCATTTTGTTACGGACCGAACATTTAGAGAAGCAATTCCATTGCAGTTACTCGTGTTGGTCCTCGGAATGATTTGAATGGCTGAATTTGAAGCACTTCAGGTGATATAAAAATGACTGTAATCGACGGTAATTAATGCACTTAATTACATAAAAGAAAAACTGTTATGGACAGGACATATTGCGACATAGGTTTTTTTTGTGTGTAGTGGTTAAATCCAAAGTTCTCTTCATGTACGTAATATTCTTCAAATTCTGCCATGCAGTGATATACCCTTATGTCACGGGAATATCATTCAGGAATTTTCGAAAAGATATCTGAACAGATGAATTCGACAGGGGTGTCAATGTGCGTTACGGATAGGACAGGGCAAAATGTTAGACGGGACACTTTTGTCACTCCATAAAAATATCAATTATTTACTACAAAAACTTGTTTTGGTCAATATTATACATTTGCTTTGAGAGAGAGACTGCTACATATTTTTAAACAAGAAACGTAATTTTAAATATCAAGACTTAGAGCCTCATATCTATAAGCATGTGAGTCACAATGTGCTAAACAGGGATTTTGTATAAGCACTGCTAGAATTGTGTTTATTCCATCATTTGTCAAGAAACTGCATATATTCTTGTGCATGTTATTATGTTGGTTATTAAATAAAGAGACGGCATGGACAGTATCAGTTGGGTTGCTTTACTCTTTTTTTTTTTTTTTTAAATACCATTTGAAGTTGGAAAAAGTATTCCTCTTGAAAACCGGATTTTGTAACATCTCAAATATGTCCATCTGAGACACCTAAATGCACCAAAAGAAAACAGTTGGGAAAAGGAAAAACCATGATGCAGTGCAAAGTACAGATGACTTGGTATTAGAAAAAGCTGGAAACAGTATGCAGAATGATGCCTGATTGCCAGAGAAACTGTTTAGATACAAATTACTCGTTGTGTAAGTTAGGACGCCTGTCAAACTCATGGTGCAAGATTGACAGTTGCCTATCATGGCAAGATTTACAGATCAGGAAGCCTTGAAAGATTTATATTGAATCAACATTTATAATAAGATTTATGATTTTACATGGAAGGCAACAACACTGATTTCGAAAATTATCATTTTGAAAATGCGTATCATTATGCCTGTCAAATCTAATGTACGCACGGGGGGGTCTATTCTCCCATTTGCGCGCAAGTCCTTTTTTACGCGATTCGAGTTAAGCACTTTTGAGTTACGCATATTCTCCCCTACGCGCTTCAATCGTGCCTACAGCGCTTAACTTCAGAATGTAGGCGGCCTTATGAAAACAGGTGTGACTAATCCAAAAGAGAAGTAGACTCTGTACAAAGCTCATTGATTATGGCTATCAGGAAAACAAGGATTTTCTGATTAACCATGAAAATGCAGTTGTGGTCCATGGAAAACACAAACCAGACTTTAAATTTGAATATCGTGGGCCTGCTGATAAAACCTCGTATCTCCAAACTGATAAACAAAAACTCGTATGTTCACTCTTCTTACTTGCAGAATTAAACTTCTTCTTTTAAATTAAATTTATCAATTTATATTTTTTTTTACTATTTTCTAAATTACCTGGCCCCTCCCCTAGGGGGCCAGGTTAAGCAATGAGTGTGTGTGTGTGTGTGTGTGTGTGTCAGCCCGTGGCTGGGACCAGGTCTGCTATCTCTGATTGCCTTGTGTTATATATTTTTTATTTTCCTGTGAAGTTTATCATTTTGAAGATACAAGGTTTTATCAGCAGGCCGACGATGTGCCGCTGTAATAGTCAGCCTATGTATGTCTGTGCCAATTACAAGAAGTAATGCTCTTTTTAATTTTGTATTCTAGCCACCATGGCATTAAAACTATGCAAACAAACAAATTGCCGTGAAAATGAAATTATAAATAAAGAATTTGGCGCTTCTCAATCAGCGTAATCAGTGCATTGAAAATGTGCCCCTATTACACTTGCCTGTTTGTTCCGTGGAAGACAGGGAAAAGAGAACATACTAGTCACACAAAAATGACAATCAATGACAGTTTACATGATCTAATTTAGAAATGGCGCGCTTGAAATGTCAAACTACTCTGATGTCAGGTTTGCAACTAAAGGACACGCTTTAACAAACAAAGGATTCTTACCCCGCACGCGGAAAAATCTGCAGGGCGCTGTAAAAGCCAGGCTCTCTGCACACCGGAGAAGTGTGCACGCAACAGGAGGTGGGCAACCATCATCCCTGGTGCATTTCACTGCACTGGAGGAGGAGGAGGTGGCATTGACTCTTTCTGCAGTGGAAGTGCATGGAGAAGAACTTGGAGTAGATACGGATGAAGGAGGGTTGCATAAAATGGTCATTTTTATTTGCCAATACTCAGAGTATCACTGTGATAGATACTGAAAACAAGCTTAATATGGTTTCTAATATTTATTGTATTTTTTGGTATTTCAAGCAGTTGCGGAGTACATAGGCGTTGTTGGCCCAGTGAGGGAATTTGGCGCAGATGGTTAATATGCTCGTATCATGACTGCAAACAACCTGAACATTAATACTGTGCCAACGTCTACGGTCTCTGTACATATTCTTATTTGTGGAAGGGGTTCTGATTGCAATGTGAGTAGCGACAATCAATGGCTCCCAAAACGCTGGGGAACCTGAAATCGACAGCGGTACTTAATTGACATGAGTGCAGTGATCCATAAAGCAAAAATATATTTTTCAGAAACTTTTGGATGTTAATTAACGTATCCACCAGGTATTTCATGAAACTTCAGAAACAAGATTTCTGGAGCCATGTCGCAAATGCCACAGAATGCCCCTGAACCCGTGTGTCGGCCACTTGCCATTTTAGAAACTTGAGGTCAAACATGAAGGCTAATAGCCTGTCTTATAACAGTAGTCACAACATTGAGAATTGCTTTCATTAGGGGTTAGACCTTGCCCTGAGATTATAAAACTTTACTTAGTCTCAGCTCAGAGTCAACACAGTCGACCTCAAATCTCACAGATGGTACTCTGCAGAGTTTTACTCCCAGTCTGAGGTTAAGAAGCGTTTTGAGATCGAACTCCACTGAGCACGATGCCGTGTTTAGCCAGCGCCTCTTGAATGCACTTAGCGAAGGTAAATTTATGCCAGTGAGAGCGGCATTTCAGAACTCTTCCATGAATAAAGGTAATTTCAGTGTAAAGTGCAAGGTGTTGTCTGTTTACCTTATGCAATTTGACAGCTGTCTATTTTTTATGGCAAGTTTCTCTGTCCGTGCTGCAAAAATGCCCAAACTACGCCTCCACAAATGCGGCTAACACTATATACTACATCACTCAGCATGCATCTGGTCTCCAGAAGCAACAAGCTATTCAGAGTGGCAAAGTCCTGCCCCTTCCGGCGATCCCCATGGGACCTTAAATCCGAAAAAATATACACGGTAGTCAATGGCGAGAGACGTATTATTTTTTTGATCCTGTTTGTATTGTACGATGAATTTCACATATGATGTTTGTTGATTGAAACGTATAATAATATACGTGTAACGTGAATTTCCAAAAATCTAGCTGTTCCTTTACAAAGTTTATTATAACACAGAGGGCTGTAAATTAACAGCTCTCGGATAACTTTGCTGGCTAGTGTGTTCACAGTGAGATGTTGATTTGTACTAAAATAAAATAAGTGCATCCAGGGTTATTTAGTAATTCCCAATTTGGATAATCCTTGCTAATATTGGATTTTTTTATTGAATAACTTGAGTGAGGCCCAATTTCAATATTTTGTAAGATATCACAAGTCTTATGCATGCTAAGCTCGTTGACAGATCCAACTAGAACCACTGTAAGCTGGTCAAGCAGCTACCTAGTCAGTTGTCAGCTGGTCCATCACCTTGCACAATCAGGTTTACCTGCTTTATCCAGAAAGAATAGGTTTTACCAACAGGCTGGATAGAACCATCATAAACCATCCCGGGACTTTGTCTATCCATTCCTCTGTAATAAGTTTGAGACGGGCAGTTTTGGCTATCAGTAGAGCTCTCACCCATATCTAGTGTTCAATCAGGCACAGCATTCTTCAAACCTTACTAATATAAACTGGTACATACTGTATGTCCAGTCATCTTTATATTACTGCTCACTCAGTTATTTAATGTTAACAAATGGTAATTTTCTTTTTCTGTTAACGTTAATGGGAGATGACGCAACATTGTCCAGCACTGCCTTAGATTGTGTACTCGGGCAGTTCAAGCATAGCAATGCTGCCTTGATGGCATTTTTTATCTTGTGGGAGATCAGCTTGACGAAAGGAAGAGTTCCAGTGGAGGGAGGCTGGCAAAATCAAGGTCATCCAACTGATGTCTGGACTGTACCCACAGCATGAGAAAACATGGAGCCTCCTGGTCACAGACACCGCCGCAGATTTTTTGACTTTTGGAATTTATTACTACTAAACTATTTTGGTCATTTACATGACACAGTGAAACGCACAATTCCATGTCATCCAATAACTTTAATTTATTTGTAATGATGAAAGAATTAAGAGCATTGATTAGCAGTTGGACATGCAGGAACAGAACTGATGCTGATGGAGCTGGGAAAAGAGAATAAAGAAAACAGATTAAATTTCAAATCAATACGCATTACAGTTCTTACAGTTGCTGAACTGAGGAAAGATGAGTTCACATGACTTCTGCAAAATGTCACAATCAATACTAATACTGGTTGGAGCACAAAAAAGGTTAAGAGCATTTTTTTTTCAAATTTTGAGAATAAGCCATGCGATTCTTTGAAACAATATGGAAAAATATTATTTGCATCCAGTCTCCTAGTTACAGCAAAGAATGTACTGAACAGTGTTGTGCACCAGGCATTTGACATGTGGCTGTATGTAGCTGTGGTTTTGGGGTGCATTGGAGCTTTTAAAGTTAGTAAAATGCATTCGCATAAAATATGTACAGTGGTAATCAGGTTTCCTGAGCCGTTTGGTTAAGGGTACGAGTTCCTCAATGTCTCAGATAGTGGTGAGGTAAAAAAAAAAAAGGTCAGGTCAGCAACTGTACTTAAAACACTTGCCTGGGTCCTCCCCAGTGGACTCATTCATATACTCTTTGTAATTATCAAAGTACAGTAATGCAAAAAAAAAAAAAAAAGCTGACTCGCCCATCTCCATAATGAAAGACATTAAAAGACTGTCATGCAGGGCTGTCTTACTCCCATCGCCTGAGCTGTTTTTTTTTTTTTTTTTTTTGCATGTTAACATAAAAAATTACTGCATCCACCATAAATAAACCTTTTCATTCACTCATGAATGGTCACGGTGTCATAACCGTTGTTGTTTAACACTTAGAGATGTGTTTCACGGTTCATGCATGTGAAAGGTAGATGGCAGGCATCACGTTATTAGCGAACATTAGCTGGCTAGCTTGGTGGCTTAATTTGCTAGTTGGGTAACTAGCTAGTTTGGCAAGTTGGCGATGTTCCAAGCACATATTTAACATCATCTTACCTGATTCATTTTATCCAGCTGCTACTGGTTCTGTAATTGTAAAAGTCATCGTAGCTACATGGGCTGAGGGTAGCTTGAGAACCAGAGAAATCAACTGCGTCATTTATGCGACATTTTAGGTCAGTGGTCTTTTTACTTATGGATTTTCACCGACGTATAATTAAACAGTTATACAACAAAGTGCTAATTTATTGGCAAAATTATTTCTTAAATCAACAAACATCATATTCTGTTATTCATGGTCTAATTCAGTCGGGATCAGAAAGTAGTTCATTTCTTGCCATTGACTACCATACAACTTTTTTTTCGAAATAAGCTCCCATGGTGGTCAACCGGAAGCGGCGTGACTTCGCCACTTTTTTCGATGATTGGCCGTAGACCAGACCAGCACATTCGCGTATTTCGCAAATCGTCATGGTCGCACCTCCTTTTAGGGGAAGAAAACCTCAGATCCCACTAATCATAATGTTGTTTGACGTGCCTTTAGCTGTGAAATTTAACAGATTTTTTTAACTTGATTTCCTGTTTGCATTGATTTTATGATTAATACTTATGTTTAGCAATTATTCTGCTACTTTGCCGGAACCTGAGCGTTTGTGAATACATTAATTATGTAGTGTTTCCCACACACACAAATATAGGAAGACACTGGATCCCATAGCTTCCCCTCCTTGTCTTCTCTCTGGAAAGCTTGAAGCCATAAAGGTCTCTTTTTTTGGATTCCTTTCTTTGCCAGGTAGGATTGGGAACCTGAGCTTTTAGGCATTTTCCTGCTCGATTTTTGCTTGCTATTGATTGTCTAACGCATTTGGGGCAATTGTTTTTCCCAAAAAAGGGGCGCGGCCTTGGTGCTTAGTGCTTGATGGCGTGATGCCAGTAGTGTCTATAGAGCTCTGGTAGCTGACGACACACGATCAAAAACCACCATATTTGCAGGGAGGTGCACGGTTAAAAACAATGGCATGCATACAGCAACTGGCTAACTATGAGGACTGTATTCATGAAAAGTGAATAATTTTATGCATGAGGTGATGCCTTTAGACATTCATTTAAACTGTGATAATGTGGTGAGACAGGCTATTTTACACACACGTTAAGCACAGCAAATAACTATAGTTGCATTATTCTGCCCTGTTGCTAATGCTAACATAACTGCGATGAAGAGAAACTTCGTGCATGTGCCCACAAGCAGCGCCTTTTTGATCTGGTAGTGCCCATGACCTCTTATTCAGAGGGCTACTCTCAGACGCTGATTATTTCGAAGTTATAAGGACCGTCTTAGCATTTCCGCTATGCATAGTTGCAACTGCCAAGATTTGCTAATGCAACAAAAAGAACGAATTTTCTAAGCAACTGAGCTATTCAAAGTTCATTTCCCAAAAGTGAAACTAGAGTTATGATTTGAACTAAGTAGCCAAGTTGCTAATGTACAGTTCGCAACCATGCTTTGGGAGACATAGCTGCCCAGATTTAAAGAAATGGGAACCTAAGCCATTAGAGAGTACCTAGCTACCGCTGTTGGGTTCTACTGTTGTAGTAAACATGAATACTAACTGACTTCTCAGCAAACCTGTCCCTAAATGGAGAACAGTAAGCAAACATAAACTGTAGTGAGCTAATTGATAAGAAACATGAGTATGCCAGAAGTTGTTTCTCCAGTGACATTGCTGTTAATATTCCAAGTCCCTCCTAATTTAAGATTTTGATTTGTCGGCAAGAGAGAAATGAAATTGATGAGGCTGGCAGTGTTCCAAAAGTTGATTGATTTGCAGCTGAGAGTGCCTTGTTTTTCTGGGCTGGGTCGCACGACAAGCAGGGCCAGGCCCCTATAAACCCGAACGTCGCTGAGTGGTGCCCCTTTTCCACCGAGCTGGTTCCAGAGCTAGTTCGGAGCCAGAGCCTGACATAGCACCAGTTCTTGCTTTTCCACTGCATAAGCACCAGCTCTTGGCTCTCACAATGGTGCCTGAGTAAGCAACTCATTGCTGGTCTTGAGCCGAGCACCAGTTAAGTCAGAGAGTGGGGCACTGTTTTAATGACCAACAAGACCAGCGCAAACGCTTTACCGCCGTTTTTAAAACAACAGCCGAGGGAGTATAGTCTACTTCCGTTTTCAAATACACAAAAATGGAGAGGGCTAAGCCAAAGACATCCCTAATATTCCCCCGTTGTAAGAAATTGGTCCCACTTCCTGTCTCCTACGTGGGCGCGATTGTGGAAGTATTTTGAGCATTCTGCTTACATAAATGTTGGAATATACAACCCCAATTCCAAAATAGTTGGGACAAAGTGTAAATTATGAATAAAATCAAAATGCAATGACTTTCAAATCACACCAGCCAGTATTTTATTCACAATAGAACAGAGATAACATAGCATTTTGAAATTGAGAAATTTTACAATTTTATCCACAAAATGAGCTCATTTCAAATTTGATGGCTGCTATAGGTCTCAAAAAAGTTGGGACAGGGGCCTGTTTACCATGGTGTAGCATCCCCTCTTCCTTTTAAGTCAGAGTGTAGGCGTCTGGGCGTGAAGAGACAGGTTTTTTGAGTTTAGTCATTGGAATTTGATCCTATTCTTGTTTAATACAGACTTCCAGCTGCTGGAGAGTTTTGGGTCTTCTTTGGCGGCCTTTCCGTTTAATTATGCACCAAATGTTCTCAATTGATGAAAGATCAGGACTGCAGGCAGGCCAGTTCAGCACACGGACACTTCTGCTACGAAGCCATGCTGTTGAAATAGCTGCAGTATGCGGTTTTGCATTGTCCTGCTGAAACACACATCTATTCCCTGGAATAGATGTTGTCTGGAGGGGAGCATATGTTGCTCTAAAACCTTTACCTCTCAGCATTCATTGTCCTTTTTAGCTCGCCGGGACGAGTAACGTCCGGAGAGCTATTGTCGTACCTCCGGCGTCCGCGTCCGTCCGCGTGCAGAAAAACTTTAACCTTGCCGCGGCGAGCTTTGTTGTCTTTCTGACAACTCTTGTTAAAACATGCAAGTGTCCCACACCATGTGCACTAATGCATCAGTGATGCTGGCTTTTGAACTGAACGCTGATAACAGGAGGGGTGGTCTTTCTTCCCTTTAGCCCAGAGGACACGACACCCATGATTTCCCACATGTCAAATTTGGACTTGTCTGATCACGGGACACTTTGCCACTTTGCTACAGTCCATTTCTAATGAGCCTTGGCCCAGAGAACACGGCGGCGCTTCTGGATCATGCTCAACAATGGCTTCATTTTTGCATGATAGAGTTTTAGGTGGCATCTGTGGATGGCATGGTGGACTGTGTTTACAGACAGTGGTTTCTTGAAGTATTCCTGGGCCCATTTAGTAATGTCAGTGACAGAATCATGCCTGTGAAGGATGCAGTGGCATCTGAGGGCCCGAAGATTAGGGCATCCAGTAAAAGTCTTTGGCCTTGTCCCTTACACACATGGATTTTTCCAGTTTCTCTGAATCTTTTGATGATGTTATGCACTGTTGATGACGAGACCTTCAAAGCCTTTGCAATTTGAAGTTGAGGACCATTGTTTTTAAAATATTCCACAATTTGTTTATGCAGGTTTTCAAAGGTTGGAGAGCCTCTGGCCATCTTTACTTCTGAGAGACTCAGCCTCTCTTAGATGTCCCTTTTATAGCCAATCATGTTACACACCTGATGCCAGTGAACTTTTGCTAAATTTGCTTTGTAAATGTTCTTTCAGCTGATTCTCTTATATATTATTTGCTTTTTCAGCCATTTTTTGCTGATGTTCAAACTTTTTTGAGACCTGTTGCTGCCATAAAATTTGAAATAAGCTCATTTTGTGGATAAAAATGTAATATGTCTGTTTCAACATTTGAAATGTTATCTATGTTCTACAGTAAATAACGTTGGCTCGTGATCTGGAAGTTATTGCATTTTGATATAATTCACAATTTAAACCTCGTCCCAACTATTTCGGAATTGGAGCTGTACAAGCATCTGCCTTATATCTGCATGATGCGTTCCCATTTCATTTTACTTTGCTTCTTCCGGCATTTTCTCTATGCCGCTAGCGTCTATATTAAGCATTACGAATGTGAGTTAGCTGGCTGTCTCAGACGTTCACAAATTATTATAATTGCCATTAGCCAGCTTGAAAGGCATTTCGAAATGAAACGACAATAGATCATTCAAACATGAATCTGGAATGAAATACGATAGTTGGTCATTTATTTCTTACTCGTCTGCATCCTTGGGAAAAGAAAATATGGATAGCTTGTTTCTATAATTACACCCTATTGCTGCACCAGGTTTGGGTATTTTCAACATGCATGGACAACAATGCAAGGTGGCACATGCACTGTGATCGACAACTCATTGTATTCCAAATAATTAAGATGAAATTAATGATTTTGTAAAGCACATTCATACCGAGGGGACAACATAATATAATAATTATTTTCAGAAATAATATTATTTAATATTAATATAATAATTATTTTCAGAAATTAATATTAAAATAATATTAATTTCTGAAAATAATTTGTGTGTTAAGGCTCAAACAATAAGAGAGATTAGACTATTTGCTCCCGAGGTATAACCTTTGTCGCAGTAGGGGCAGGGAGAATCTTCCCCCTGTCTTCTTTTTCCCCCTGTAACAACTCAGTGAGCAAACAACCAAATTAAGCCGCTAATCTGGTCAAACAAAGCTGACTGGGCTTTTTTTGGGGGGTTTCAGTCTTCCGGGAGCGAAGTAAGGTAAAGTAAAATAAATTTAAATGCTAAATTTAGAAAATAAATTAAACGTTAAATAATTGTGTAACTAAGTGAATTGTGTGATATACAAAGTAAAACAGTTGTTTTCAAGGACTGAGGTACTGTCGCCTGGTTTTTCTGTAACTGATTTAGCTAACGAACCCCGGCAAACTCTCAAACCCAAGAATATTATCGAATTACCTGGTTATCTAACTATAACCTGGCTTGGTTTCATACTGGGTGGCTTGCCTTTCATACAGTCTTCTAGCCAATAAATATTGACGTTCATCGGAGTTTTTTAGTCCCCTTCGTTCTCTGTCCTGACTGCATTACCGCATAAACGCATTGCCAAGCTTGAATATTTACGCAAACTGGGGTTTTTGTCTTTTTCGCATTTTATTATTACCGAAGGGCTCCTCTGATTAAACACATTGTAAATACCCTATCTTTGTGTTTTCCTCCAGTTGCTGTGCCTTGATCAGCTGATTAAAGTTTAACTGCTTGTTTGAGTGCTTAGGACAGCTTGTTGGGGGAGGTACCGTGTTAAGTTTGCTCACAAAGAAAACGACTCGTTTATTCAGTCCAGTTTAAAGGGAACCGGGGCTTTACTCTTTTCTCTGTTACCCTTGGTTGTACTTGCGGCTAGCTAGCTATATAAGTACTGTTTGCATTTTTAGCTGGGGATCTGCGATTTAGTATTTAGTTAGTTGGGCAGCAGTCACTTGACCCGTCCGTTCGGTTAGGTCGTAATTTGAATAGTAAGTTTTACAGTAGTGCTCCGCCTCCTCCCCTCCTCCAGTTTCTCCTGGGCATTGTAGCCAGTCTGTTTTATCTGGGTTCTCAGCTAAGCCCTGTGATATTTTTAGTTTAGTATATTAATAGTACCGGGACTAGATAAACTCAAGTCGGCTTATTAGGAGTGCTTATTACAAATAGAGTTTGGCTCAATTTGGTATTTCATTTCTGTTAAGTGAAACAAAGCCCCTGTTTAAAGAGACTTGTAATCCATTAGTTTCCTCACGGATTTTATTGTGACTGCTGCTTAGGGCTTCTTAGGTTAATAAGTTAATAAGTTGTGGTCCCTGAGCTTCTGTCTCAGGATTAGTAATTTTCTTTTATCTAGGGCACCCTGTTGGCCTCTACCCCTCAGAAAAGAGAGTTGGTGATAGTGGGGACTCAATACTCAGAATAGATAGCTTAGTCTGTTCGCGCGAGGTTGGTGAGTGTTACACATAGGGAAATGCAGACCGCCCCGATGGAAGCTGACTGCGTTACATGCACTATCGATGATTTACTTTTTTTACTTTTAAAGCAACAAAGCTTAGTGGGGGGTTTGAAGCAGCGGCCACATGGGAAATCAAGGGGGAAGAGCATTAGTAATAACCTAAAATGTTTTATATTTAAATGCAAGAAGAATAAAAAATTAATTTCCAGAGCTTGTGGCCATTATGATTAGTGAGGGCTATGACATAGTTGGGATTACAGTGACATGGCTTAGTGAAGAGTATGGAGATGAATATAATATGGAAGGTTATAAGCTCTTTAGGAAGGATAGATGTAATAGGCGAGGAGGGGGCGTAGCTATCTATGTGAACGAAAACATAAATGTAATGGAAATTCCTGAAATTGAACATTCCTTGCCCTGTGAAGATATCTGGGTCAGGCTCATTGGCAAACACGAGACAGGTTTAAACATAGGAGTTTGCTATCGACAGCCAGCTTTGGATAGAACAGTCAATGAAATGCTTTTTAAGAGGATTACGCAAACTTGTAGAGGTGGAGGGACTATTATCATGGGAGACTTAAATTATCCTGGTATCGATTGGGAAATTGTGAAAGGACACCAAAATGAGATCTTTCATTTACACTGTGTTCCATCTCCATTTACCCTGACTCAGTGACATATATAGTGATTTTTACACCAGTTATGAAATCCCAAATGGTTTTACCTTTATTACGATTCCAAGATTATTCAAATGGACTAAGCAGTCACAGAGATATACTCAGTTCATTTTGGGCTTGCCATTTTCAAAAAAGAGGCTCAGGGCTTAAGGGGTTAAGCCCAGACTGGAGCTAGGTTTGGGCATGTCCTGGGCATGTCTGAGACTGAAAGTCCCAGAGAATAAAAAAATGTGTAAAAGGTGGGAGGGGGCTGCAAAAGAGTATATAAGGATAGAAATTGAGAGAGTAAAGTAGTAGGAGAAATTGCAAGGAGAAGGATCCATTTGACCAGACCTGTCACTCTTTTCAAGACCTGTGAAGCTTTTTGTGGATTTTTGCCTGTGTTGGAGCATTTTCCTCACCCAGATCATCACCAAGCAACCCCATCTCAAGGGACAGTAAATATTTTTGTTCTTGTATATTATCAATCTTGGTCAGTAGTATAAATTGTAGGTTTGTGTTGGTCTTTGTTTAATTTAACCCGTTTTAGTTTTAAAATTTTGTCTGTCATCCCTTGCTGTCGTAAATGTCATAACAAATTGGGGCCATAACACAGGTGATGTATTTTATTTCTGTAGCTTTGATCACTATTTGTTCAGTAAAATCTTTAGTTGTCACTGAAAACATTATCAGTTGAATCAATTTTTTATCTACTTGTGTCCTATTCATCTGGCTCTTTCCTCTTGACTGTAATTTTCCAGTCCTTTATAGTGATGTACATCCTTATCTTTGCTTGAAGTTCTGAAGGTTCTTCTGGTTAGCCTGTCCTGTTGTAGTGAGAAAGTGGAAAGACCATATTTGGAAGATATTTCCTTTGATGAATGTACTTTGTATAAAAACTTGGTATGAAAGGCAAGAAAGCGGAAATACCATATTTGGAAGATATTCCCTGTGATGATATTTCTGCCTCCCAATCCCTTGACTACAGAATGTCACACACAATCCTATATTTTGGCTTGACAAAGCAGTATGAAAAGCTATTTAAAACCAGCTATTAAGCACTACAGTCAGTGAAAAAAATATGCAAAATATTGCCATACATGTTTTGTTTACAACTTCTTGATAAATAAAAAGTGATTTTAAGTTTTACTTTTCTTTTTCCATACTCTGCCCAAAATGTGTTGAGCCATGACTTCAAAACTGGGACACAACCAAGACTTTTCTGTGCCCCTGCTGCAAAGGTAGAGTTATTTAAAGCTTTGAATGAATGGACTGAATTTTTGAGGAGTGGTTACAGGAAATGCGCAGTTGACAGGGCTTGTGGCGATTGGGCCCTATGTGATATCTTTTCATTGGGTCCAAAATCCCTGGTGGTACCCCTGGCTAGACGATGCTCATTTTGAGAACACGCATTAAGACTCTGTTTCGATCATGGGCCTTTTGATCGTGATTCACTGTTACTTTGTTGACTTGTTTGGCTGAGGACGAAAGGATGGAGGATGGTAGATCTGTGGGTACGGTATGGGGATTTCCTCTGTCAGAAATTATTTTAATGTCAATTTTCTCATCTAAACAGGCTGCAAGAAGAAAATAACGAAAACCTGATTGTGGGGAACGTCTGTGAAGTAGCTACCAAAAAGCAAAAAAAAGATTTTCTCAACAACAGCACAAAATCACAGTGTAAGCATGCAACACAATGTCATTTTCGACAGTTCTAGTATGGCAGTAAAATGAACAGTAGATTTTTCATAAGGTCTTCCAGCACTGTTCAGTCTTTATGACAATTGTGTTTGCCTGTTGAGAACATATTTCCCTTAATTTTTTAGTTTTCTATCAAGAGAAGTGGATCTATATTCAGAAAGAAAGCACTAGAGAAGTGAGTATCTGCCGAGAATTGTAATGCTTAGAGGGCATGTAAACCCAGTTTCACAATCTGATTTTACTTTATGGATCGAAGATATGATCTTCTAAAGTAAAGATAGTGAAATACATTTTATTGATAAAGTGCCACATCCTTACCAACTTCCTCTCCTCTCCAGAAATGGCTGTTACATCATTTCTGACTTCTTTACATTTAGAAAATGATATCAAGATAACTGATGATTTAATAAAAAATTTGAACTGTTTTTCTTGAAGCCCAATTGCTTAATGATTTTTTGAAATGGAGTCCTCTGGTTTATTATGATCCTGAAGTGCTTATCCAGACCATGTATTGTCCTGTTTGTACTATATAGATATGCTGCAAATTGCACCAAGAGCCATCTGGCAATGGCGTATCTCCCCGGCCCCCCACATTCATGGATCAACTGCTCCAGAAATTCCCAAATACCAAAAGGCACATCTACATGATATATCAGATCTACACATTAAATTTCGTGAAGAAATATTGAACTGTTTTTGAGTTCTGCCCCGGAAACGAAATGATTACGGACGGGCGGACAGACAGTCATGGCTATCGCTATATCCCCCCGCATTATATGCCGGGGGGATAATAATAATAAATGCTGAGTGAGCATGGCTCTTGAAAAACTTTGATTTAGACAGTAACTCTAATTTTGACTGTGACAAGGACTTTATCAAGAATGGACGTTTCGAAGTAATGATAATTTTGATTTATTTTGCTAATTATAAATTAACAAATTATTACATTTATTGACTTATATGAACCCCGTTGTTCCATACTACCTCTAGCTTCTTGAAGGTTCATATTTATGGGGCTGTAGCTCGGCGTGTTCTTCCGCTTTCCTAAGACCAAACTCACTGCTTCCACCACTATAATCCTATCCAATGTCACTCCAAACTCTTGACATTAAATCCAATGGCTGCCATACTTGACATACTGGTACGTGTTTGTGTGTTCCATCGCTGACGTAGTTGGTTACTTGGGACAACTCGACTTGTGGTTGGCAGTTCCTATTTCAAGCCATCAAGAATATTGATTCTTTGATTGGGTTTTCATTTCAGCAGAAAGAAATGTGCATTTGTTTCCTCCAATGTTCCAGCTTTTAAAATGTTGGTCATGCTGTAGGGTTTACATGCCCTTCACATATGCTCTTCTCTGATTAATACTTCAAATGTGTGCCATTCCCGTCATGATTGGACCCCAAGTCATTTTAATGTGATTTAAAATTACCTGTTATATTTTATGCCACTGGTCAGTTTTCCACTACATCTTTACCACTGTCACAGTATTCTTTGGAACCATTTTTTAGCTTGATGTGCAGGTTCATAATATTACTCGCTTTGACTATTTCAAGTTTTGGAAACCGTATTATAAAGCCTGGGAAATTTTTGACCAATTTTTATCCCACATGAAACACATGCTGTTTTTCCCCATGTTTCCTTTGACAGAGACATGGCTACTGCACATTGGGAGAGGCCTTTAATCGTCTTGATTTTTCCAGCGCTATACAAGACATCCGGCGGTTCAACTATGTGGTGAAGGTAAGACCGGTCAGAAATTACAATGACTGTTTATATTTAAAACATTATAAACTTGTGATGTAAATTATGGATGTTCCTCGTTCTGAATGTTTCTGAGTGTGGTGGGAGCTTTATTGCTTGTTTTGTTTATGCTTATAATCTTCAGTTTTATTAAATGCGTAGTTATTTATATACCCCTTTTTAATAGGAGACTAACCTGTCTCTGCTGATGTAGATGCCTGTGGACAATGGAGCTGCTATTTATGCAAGCAGTCACACTATACTATCAATAGACTGAACACCCGGAAAGGTTACTGAATATTCACATGGAAGCAGTGCCTGTTTACAATTTAGAATATGGATGAGTTAAGTCCCATCCAAGGAAGTGTATGAATTTAACTCATCAGCCAAGCCAGATAGGCAAACTGCTTAATGTCCTTGCCCATAGTATCTATCCCGCAGTTAATCGAAATGACCTCTTGCGACAGAAAAATGTTGTTGTCCTTTGTTGCAGTCATTTCTGGGCTAAAGGTATCCCCAATTAAGCAAAAATTGAACATGTTATTGATAGTATCTCATTTTACTATCAATTATAGTCATCAGATATGAAAAAAGCTTGATTCCCTACCATTTGTTCACGTGTCGATTTGTCCCTCGAAGAATTCAGTAGTAACTAAAATCCTCATACGCTTTTCTTTTCAATGCTTGCTCAAACTTACAGTGGGGTGAAAAAAATTTGGGTTTATTATATATTATTAAATATTTGGTTTAAATGTCTGTTCGAATTGATCTCCTAGTGATTGTAGCATTTAGTGTTCAGCTTTGATTTCAAAGTTAAACATGGGCTGTGATTGCAGTTGCTGAGGCTGTTGCTGTTGCTGACCTTTTGGCTGTGCTGTAGCACTGTTTTTTGGTGATCATTCGGTACAAGTCGGTACAATGTCGGTACAATGCCTATTAGACATTAAATGCAAAATACACCGTGTCCGACGGCAAAAAAAGAGGACAGTTGGAACAGATTGATAACGAAATAATAATAATAAAACTCATTTTAACAACAAACAGAACATCCACTGAACACTGCGATTTATTTATTTGCGGGCCATCTTTTTTGTATGTTCTGTTTGTTGGTGATATATTTTTATTGTTTATTTCGTTATAGGCTAAATCTGTCATCCGGTGGATAACAGGATGATGTTGCGTCTTGCCCCAACTGGGATCAATGTAGAAGTCTCAAAACTAAAGTTGGCTTATGTAATTACTGTAGGCCTATATGAAACCACGCAAGTTTCAGTTCCCGCGAATACACTGTTAGGCTAATAATAAACAAATAAACTGAACCGTTTTTGGCAGGTAGCCGAATTTAACTGGCACCGTTTAGCCAGTTATTTTAACTGTAATTTTACAATTAGTTTACCACAGAGTTCAGTGCATGTTCAGTGCCACGGTTAAAGGGGCGCAGGACTCCACTTAGAGTTAAAATGACACGGAGACAACACTTTAATTTAACAGATAAATTCAGTCCATTTATAACTGTAGGAAAGCCGAACTGGCTTGGTGCAGGTTGGTGCAAAAATAAATAATGGCAAATACCCGCCTGGTTTTTATAAACGCCTGGGGTCCAAGTCGATTTTGCGAAATCAACGCCCGGGCTACTAAATGGTCATATAGCCTACGGTAGGCCTATTCCCTTTATAGATTTCCTTCCAAGTTCATTATTATTTTATTTGTTCTAGTATTTCGTTTGGCCATGTGAAATGTTGTCCAATTCATTGAATTTTATTTTTCAGCAACCGAATACATGTTTGATATGTGTCTCGCTTTTATAACCTCTGTAGATAGTTACGGCAATGGTTACAGCAATGGTAACATAATGCTTCTCGATTGTTAATGGATTACTAACAGCATGCTACGGTCGCTGTGAAATCGGTAATGACGGTTGAGGACAGTAAGTCCTACACTTGGTACAGCAATGGTGTGAGATCTGAATGGACCGTTGCTGAAACGCTTGTGATTGGTACTAAAATGGTAAAGATCGTTATGGACAAGCTGTACGGACCTTACGTGGTCGGTACATGAACTGTATCAGAACCCTACAGCATTATTACGGTCATTAACAGATCGCTACTGGAATGCAAGAATGCCAAAAACGGTCGTTCTCCCAGCGTCTGATCGGTAGAGGTAGCCTTTCTGAGGGCGGCTTTGAATGGCTGAGAACGGTAGCTTGAACGGTTGTGTGGAATGGGGGCATTAACCTCATCATCCCTCAGCCCACAACCTAATTTCCCCTCACCTTGTTTGTCTCTCCCCCCACCTCCTATCACAAATTACCATTTGTTCCTTTGCATCCTTTGAACTTCCAGCTATAAGTGTTCACATTTTCCCTTAGTCGTTGGTTCTTGGTCATCTGTACTTGGGGAACAGACCCACTAGTTCCTCTACTCTATTAAACTATCCATTTTGCAACTAAGACATGCCTGCATTTATTTTTCTACTCACAAAAGTACGGAGGAATACAGCAAACTCACATTGTCATGGTGTGGCGTCCTTCGTCCAGAACATTTTTTATCTTTTTTTTTTGGCCTGATGAATTTTCTTGTAAATTTGCAATAACGTACTCCTGGAAGTGTCTTGTTTCATATAAGCCATTCTCTCCTCTCTGTGAAGCTCAAATTTAGAATTAAAAGTCTTAAATAGGATAGCACACTAATGTGCTAATATAGTGGACCATTTTTCTGCATGCGCTACATCTGACAATTCACTCACAGACCGATTGCTGCATCAATTCCTATTTTCATTCATCCGCAAAGACATTAATTTTTTCCTCCCAGACTACACACAGAGAGATGAATATGGAGGGCATAATTATATTTTAGGGGATGTTTTTCTTGTCAATTAGATGGTACCAGAAGGAGTATCATTTAAATTAGTTATGCAAGGTGGTGATAATACATACAGCGCCCTCCATAGTTATTGGCACCCCTGGTTAAAATGTGTTAAAAGCCTTAAAATAAATTAAATTTTTATTGCAGAAGCATACTCTCACACTGAAAATTCAACTCAAGTGAATTTTAAGGGGAAAAAAATCCCTGACTCAGAAATAATTATTTTTCATAAAATGACCTGTTCCACAATTTTTGGCACCCCTAACAATTCCTAGGAAATAAATGTAATTGAAGTATTTCTGTAATTTCTACAGTAGTTTACAGAGTTGATCAGAGTATCTAGGAATATTTAATTTGTAATTCATCACTTCCTGTTTCCCTGGGGTATAAATATGACGTGACACAGAGGCCATTTCTCTTATCCACTCTTCAACGGGAAAGACAAAGGTACACACCATTCAAATAAGGCAGATGTGTGTAGATCCTCACAAGTCAGGCAATGGCTACGAGAAAATAGCAACTCGCCTGCACCTGCCCATACCTACTGTCAAAGGAATCATTATGAAGTTTAAAACAACTAGAACAGTGGTAAACAAGCCTGGACGAGGACGGAAGGTTATTTTGCCACCATGCACAGTGAGGAGGATGGTAGGACAAATAAAAAGTTCTCTAAAGCTTACTGTTAAAGAATTGCAACTGATGGTAGCATCTTGGGGTGACAAAGTCTCCAAAACAACCATCAGGCGCTATCTACATGCCAGCAAGCTTTTTGGGAGGCATGCACGGAAAAAAACCTTTTCTCACTCACAATCATAAACGCAAACGTCTGGAGTTCGCTAAGCGGTACTGGGACTTCAACTAGGACCGTTTGCTTTGATCAGATGAGACCAAGATAGAGCTTTTTGGCAACAAACACTCTAAGTGGGTCTGGCTGAACACAAAAGATGAGTATGCAGCAAAGTACCTCATGCCCACTG
The DNA here is from genome assembly GCA_029721435.1 of Gymnothorax reevesii. Classification (NCBI taxonomy): domain Eukaryota; kingdom Metazoa; phylum Chordata; class Actinopteri; order Anguilliformes; family Muraenidae; genus Gymnothorax; species Gymnothorax reevesii. The sequence continues at coordinate 62,097,059 of CM056576.1, forward strand.
TGAAGTATGGGGGAGGATCGGTGATGCTGTGGGGCTGTTTCTCTTTCAGAGGCCCTGGGAGCCTTGTTGGGGTGCATGGCATCATGAACGCTTTGAAATACCAGGACATTTTAAATCAAAATCTGGTAGTCCTGCCCGAAAGCTGAAGATGGGTCGTCACTGGGTCTTTCAGCTAATGACCCTAAAGATAATGACCCCAAACATTTGGCCAAATCTACGCAGAAATGGTTCACCAGACACAGAATCATGCTCCTCCCTTGGCCATCTCAGTCCCAAGACCTCAACCACATTGAAAACCTGTGGAGTGAGCTGAAGAGGAAAGTGCAGAGGAGAGGACCCAGGTCGCTGTATATGTAAGACCTACTTGGCACAAGTGTTCCTATAAGGGTATATAAAATCTTTTAATTGATCTGATCCGAAATCCAATAAGGCTGCTATAGCCTTGACCTTAAAAATTTAAAATGTTATCTTTGAAACCACTTGACGAATTAAGCTGAAACTTTGCATGAGTATTCCTATACGAGTGGACTGTAGTTTCTACAAATTGTTCCAATTTAAAATCAAATATGGCTGCCAGGGCTTTGACATGGAAAATCTATAAACGTCTTCTCAAAAACCACTGGACAGATGTAACTGAAACTTGGCATGAGTGTTCTTACACATGAGTAGGAGTTTAAAATTTGTTCAAATCGTTCTGATCTATTCTGTTCTGCATATTATTGGTAAAATCACGCCCTATATGTCACTGTACAACTCTAAAGTGTTTTTAAAGCTTCTTATTATTAAATTAAACCATCTCCCAAACTTCCACATGTGGTATAATGGCTTGCCAACTATTTTTTCCTCATTTCTAGCTGCTGCAGCTGATTGCAAAGTCTCAACTTACATCCCTGAGTGGAGCAGCCCAAAAGAACTACTTCAACATCCTGGAGAAGATTGTCAGGAAGGGTAAGAGAGTTGAGAGTTCAGTCCTCTGTGAGACTTCAAAGTTGGATTGGAAGCAGGACTCACAAATGAATCCTCATTGAGCTGACTGTTGGGTCCCAGTTATAGAGCGTGTCTCTCATCCTCGGAGTCTTAACTGTGTAGCACTGTAGGCCTCCTTGACAAAACGCATGTGCAATGGGCTCCAGGATTATTGGCACCCCTGACTAGAAATGCACTTGGATGCAATTAATAAATAATCATGTAATAGGGACAAACTCAAAACGCCACAAAATGTTGAATTATAGTTTATTAAAATTCCAACAGAACAAGGGTTTACGTATTGCAACCACCTCTGGTATGGATAATGAAGTTCTTCACAAGTTTTAGGCCTACATTTGCAGAGATTGTGAATCATTCCTCTATACAGATCCTTTTTAGATTAGTCACATTTTTGGGTTTGTGTATAGTAAGGCTCACTAGTAGGAATTACGGGCCTGGGTGGCATCTTGGGGGTCAACAGATTTAAAAACAGTATCAGGCACCACCTCCTCAACCACAGGCTCTTTGAAATGGGTTGCCAGAAGAAAGTATTTTCTGACCAGAAGCCACAGAATTGAGCACTTGCAGTTTGCATGTTTGCTAATGTTGGCTTTAGATCTTCGGTATGTATTGGATACTAATGACAAATCATGTATGCTGATCAAACACACCACATTGGGTTTGGCTTTGGTCTTTAGTTAAGGTCATGTGACAAAATCAATCTATTTATTTCCTTGTTTAATAAGGTCTTTAGAAATTAGTATGTAATAACCTATGTATAATAAAAAACTTTCACGGGCGTTGTAACTGCATGTTCAACCTTTTTTCACGATCAATTGCGGCAATAAAAACTCGTTAAAACCCATTTTTGGATGTTTGTTCCTATTAGCATCATGGAATGGAAAGAATAATACTAATTAGACCCACTAGGTGGCAATGTTGTGTAAAAAAAATCATTTTCTGAAAGCAGAGCAAGAATCAGAAGTGAATTGAGAAGATGGCGCACCTCACAAATTGACAGCAGACGACGGTGAAAGTTCAGGTTAGAAAAGAATCTATTTTGATTACACATTAGAACATTAAAAATGCATCACATACTCAAATTTTGATTGTTTTAAGTTTTTGAGAAATTATAATTATTTTATTATTCTAGGACTAAAGAGTTTGGCTAGTTGATCCTCATCAGGACTAAGCTAGAAAAACCCATACATACTTTCGTGCGTTCTGCTTCTGAATGGCTTACCTAATGCTGTTGGACGCTTTGGCCGTCCAGGCCTTGCGCAAAGAGTTTTAGCGATCGTATGGATCCGTTTGCTGTGACAGATGAATGGCTACTTGTACCAAATGTGAAAGCAACCGTATTTGAGCACGGAAGATTATGGGTATGTCTTATGGCTCTCTTGTTCTAACAAATGCAGCGGTGAAAAGATATCTCCATTCAAACGAGGAAATTCAATGCTTGCTCGAAATGTAGGCGGACAAAAACATACAATCACATCTGGACACTACACGCAAAAATTCGGAGATCTATGGAATAATTTGTGACTACTTACACTCGCATGCTTATCACAGAATCATAGATCAGTGCCGTGACAAACTAAAGAAAATGCGGCTGCGATATTTCAGAGTGCGGGACACGGATGCGAAAGTCTGGCAGCTCAAGTTATGAGATGGATAAATTTTCGTGATATGAGGCAGTGGACACCATAATCGCCCAAAAAGGCAAGGGCGAAAGAATTCTGTTTGCAAAATGCACCTATGTCGAATGTAATCAGTACATTGTCGGCTTACCTTGATGTTTGGGTACCCAGAGAAAGATGTGTAAAAACATCAAGCAATTCAGTCAAGAAAATGTCAAGTTTATTTTTTCGTGCTGCTATACCTGGTAATCCATGTTACAGATGACACACCGGGTTGCTATAGGGCAGGCGCAGCACATGCATTCGCGATGTTAATATTCGATATTAATATTCTAAACCCCATTCTCAATAATAAAACCCCCCAAATTATATTGGCCGCCTCCTTTTAAAATCGTTCCCCATTTAAAACCACCTAGGCGCATACTGCAACGCGCCGTATTGGAATTTTGACATGTATGCAAGTGTAGTCAGGTACATTACGATATTACTAGTGTGAAAGCTGATCAGCAGTGGGAGGGGAGTGGGGACAATTGTACTGTGGCACGGTACGGAACAATCTCACCTAGTGTGAAAGCGCTCAAGATTACTACGTGCACACAGCACGTCACCTGCCCTGATATGGTGTTTAGTTGGGTGTCATATATGCTAATTTAAAACCACCGGCCATGCGCTTCCAATTTACAATGAAATGGGATTCAACATTCAGCACACATGGGTAAGAGCAGATTTGGACGGTAAGAGTGTTTGATGCATCCAGAGTTTATTTCTCTTATTTTTTCTCTTAGCAAAAAAATTAAAGAAAATTTTGCTGCATGAGGCCCAGTGTTTACTTAGAGTACAAAGATGGGGCCTTAAAGGTTTATTGCTGCTTGTCACGTATGGGCTTTACTGCTCTTTTTTATTGTCAAATTACAGTACTTGAAGACCAGCAGAACCCTCGACTCGTTAGAGGCCTCCTCCAGGATCTGAGCTCCACTCTCTGCATCTTAATCCAGGAAGTTGGGAAATCGGTGCTGGTGGGGAATATCAATATCTGGGTCTCCAGACTGCAGACCATTCTCAGCTGGCAGCAGCAACTCTGTAATCTTCAGATCCCAAAGGTATGGATATAGAGAGAAATTCCTTCACTCATGATGTTTTTCCTTGCAGAGAAACAGCCACACATCAGACTAGAGACCTCAAACTGAGTTTCCCCTGCATGAACACTGTCAACACATTTAGCCTAGGTGAAAATCCCAGTATTTTCTACAGCCATTTGACAATTAGCAGTAGGATCATGATCATGTAAAGCTCGAATGCAGTAATATTTAATACCTGTTGAAGGTCGGTCACTCAATTTTTAAGTCTCAATTTATACTACAAAAAATTAACGAAAAGAAATTCCAATGGAAAGTGATAACTGGCTACCCCCTACCCTGTTGTTTACAATTAATCATTTTGGAGGCACTCGCCCATGTCAGCTAGCCCAGTCCTCAGTCCTAACACTACCCAGCAGATTTACCTAAATAGCAGCCCTTATGTGATCCTTTGTTTTTCAAGCAATGCAGCAGACCAGTAAAAATGGAATAATTGTCAAAATTTTACCCCTTGCCCTCTTTTCTATTCTTTGCTGTCAGAGACTGCAAACATTCAAAAAGCAATTTCCAATGATGCCACCTGCTACCCACATGTGTCTCTCACACCATGCTTACTGGAAAGCCCTGTAGGAGCGATTTGATGCGGCGCAAAGCTGTCGCAAATCGGGAGATGAGATGAATGAAGTGGTCTTCTTGTAGATGTCTGCATGTCTGGTAACAGGGCCAGTTTTTTTTTTAAATTTTCGCTAGCATTGTTATGCATTGCACCACAACATTGCAGTGTTTTCTTCCATGCATAAGTGACAATGTAAAATATCATTATGTCTTTATAATCTCTGTGCTCGTGAAACTCACGAAACAGCGCAGATTTGCATAAAATAGTTTGTGTGGCTCTTTAAGCAATAAGTCACGAGAATCCGTTATTTACTCTGAATGTAGTTACGGCTACAGGGCATTGTTTACCGCGTTGCACAGCTGAGTGAAAGTTGTGAGGATGGCGAAAATAAATGCTGTGAAACTCGTACAATGCCGTATCAATTATATGAACTAGCCATACCCATGCACTGCACGGGGTTGATTGTGACCAATAAACAAATGGCGACGTCACCAGTTGTCATGCAAACAAATGGCAAAAACTGATAAAATGGCCCTAATTTCAGTAACGTGGCAAGTTGGTTCGATCCTACATCGATGACAGAAGCAAGCTCATCTCAAACACATATGCCAGAGGGCAAAGATCCTTTGGGCTGCTTGGGAGGAGATACGTCGCAAAGGCTGGGCAAACTGAGAATTATTATATAGATGTAGGCAATGGGCATTCATTTTTTCACTATCATTTCTAATTAAAGGTCATGCATTGGTCTTAGTTGCTCAGTCGATAAATTGTTTGATTGCTAAACAGGCTAACTTAAATGAGAACATCTTGAAGGTAATCAAGTCGTAAAGGGTGAGCTTACTGAAGGCCGGCTGAACATCTTACTGCACTCCGCCAAGTAGTGATGAGTCGGTGATAAATGACGTCCGAGCTATTGAGAATGGGCTTTAAGCATAGCAATTTGAGCCCCGACGATCTTACGCAGAGGGCTGCAGTTGCTGTATAGGTCCTACAGTAATGTTCGCAAAAAGACGCAGATCTAACTACAGTAAATTTCGCATATGAATGATTCAATTGGAAAAATCCGCTACATGCATAAAACGGGCAAATAAAGTTATACACATAAAACAGATTATATCTGCTTGAAAAAATGGAAAAAAGTTGTGCTGCAACAAGAGAAATTCCACATCCAAATAAACGAATCAAGACCAAATATAGATATACCTTTTAATGTACCTTCATCAGAGCATAAGATTGAATGAAACATGGCTAAAATATATAATTTCCAGAGTGCACAAATTGCAGTTGCAGGCAATTATACAAATCCAAATTGTTCAATCATCCCATTGTACAATCACAAGTTACTGCGGTTAAATCTACGTGGCTCTTTTTTTTCCCATTTTTTTCAAGTTTCAATCATTTTTGAAGTTGCAGCTCCGACTTAAATCTTGTTTGGATGGATATTACCGCAATGGCCACACTATTTGATGAACTGAACTGTTTCACCAAAGCCTGGTCAGAATCTTTTGTTTACACTGACCAAGAGGTGGAACATATTTTAATACCTCATTTGGAATTTGAGACTTTGTTGCAGAACGAAAATAACGACATGGACATCAAATCGCTTTTTTCTGAACTGAGAAAACAGGAGATATGGTTGCTTTGGCATGCTGTGACATTGTCTGAATATAGACGCCAACAACGCATACCGCGAGGTCTGCGTGTTAACAAAATTCCTTCATTTGGTTTGGATGATCCAGAGCTCATGAAAAAATGGGAACAAATTCTGAGCAAATTTTCATTGGATTTAGAAGTACTGATAATAGAAAAGACCGAATCAGAACGTTTGAAGAAACTTGAAACAATTAAGACATTGGAGACTAAAATGAATGTTCTTCCTAAATCTGATGTTTTAACTCAATTGGAGGGTTAATTGTCAAATACGACTGAAACATTCAAACAACAACTGAAACAATATAAATTGAAAAATATCAGAGAGATCTTAAATCGTTGCATTTCTGTAATCATTATCAATGGCGTAAACAAAAATGGTTGAAAAGAAATCGTACGGGTGGTCACAATTTTTCTGACAAATACCCATCATCTGTCAGTGAAGATCAATCCAGCATGCAAAGTGGCAATGATGGCGAGTCCACAACCACCAACCATAGAGCGTTTCTTTTTGTCTTGTCCCAGAAACAAACCCAACCCACATCCCAACAAGGAAGAAAAGAAGGAGGAAATGGGACAGCCAAGGAGATCTCCAAGGGAATTCACTCGGCAATAGCAAACCTGTCAAAATTTATATCAACTCAGTCTCATATTTCAGTTTTGAGTAAAGGATTGTCTATCTCTATGACTAATAAGTTAAATGCCTTTAATTTCAAAGTCGATTCATACAAATTTATGCGACTTCATCTGAAACATTTCTTTTCACCATTCGATAGAAATGTCAGTGAACCTGTTCTTGTGGATAGAATTGACCAACAAGGATTGCAAATAGACTGCTCAGTGTTTGTTCCTCGATCGAATTTTTGCCCGACCATTAATCGAAGTCCGGCAATTGTGACATTTAACCCCTTTGTGCAGAAGCCGAATTTGGCTATTTATGGGTTACCCACTTTAATGCTGTATAATTCAAGACACTTACAGCATATAGAATTACATTGTATTCCAGTTTATTTTCATGATTTTGGTAGAGAAAATGAGCTGCAAACATAAAAAATCTTCATGAGAATTCACCATTGAAATTGCAAAAAAAATATTTCTGAGGATTGAAAAACTGCTGGGGCTTAAAACTATACATTTCTGGTATCATAAACTCCTTGACCACAAGTAGAATTCATCTTAAACATTACATTCTAGATTACCAACATGCTATTAGCCAAATCATACAGCTACCTAAGCGTCTCCCCGAAGTCTCAAAATGATGTGCAGTCAAATCATAAAGAAATCATGTATTTAACACAAATACAGTTTTAAGGCATGAAATTTAATATGAACAAATGATTTTTTTGGTTGAGTTTAGTATGAATTTATCAATCTCAGTGCAGTTGAATATCAGTGGTCACCAGTAACCTCTCCAAACACAAAACATGCCTTTTCTCCATAATAAAGTTTAGAGTTTTGGCCATATTTCTTCAAAGTCCCCCAAGCTAGCACAAACACGCATTAAATAAACTGCTTATTAAACGGTCAGAACATTCACTCTGTAATGGAAGCTACCAGTCCCCTCTTCTAAGCTCACGAACCCATTTCAACTCTCATAAGGAACAAGTACACCTCACTAACTCGGTAATATCTGAATTCTGAAATATACCTTATTTTAACAGAACAGACCCTCCACTTTCAGGGAATATCAAACAATCCATTGTCTCTCCCGATTCAAAAGAAACGTGCAATGAACGTACCAGGGGGTCCATCCAAATGCACGGGCAGTTCGCGTTTTAACCGGGAAAAAAACCTCGACATTCAACTTTGTCGAGTATGTATACATTCCAAAACGAAACACACAAAAAAAAAGTGGCAGCCTGACCTTTTTCATGAATCCCTCCTCCAGAGACCGATCCAGTAGCAAGAACCCTCCGGTCCTGTTTCATTCGAAATAATTCCAACTGACCATATCCTTATCTCATTTAAATCCTGTAAATGTAACTGAACACTTCAAGGCCAGTTTTGCGAACCTGTTTTATATAAATCGCGTCTATTTCAGCCGGGTGTGCATAACGTAGACAGGATACAACCGAGCCTGCTGATACGCATAGGTTTGTATGCTCTGTATTTGTCCAATCAATGTGTTTCACTGACTCTAAAATGTTTAAACACTCGGGAATTGGATAAGAAACGAGCCAATCAATACATTGTTACCAGGGAAACTTCACGAGGGCATGGAGTGTAACTCTGCAATTACGCAGAAGACCCTGCGTGTATGGTTGAGTGATTGGCTATCAACGCCAGTACTTGGGTGGATATAAGGAAGCACTGGATTTGTCAATGAAGGAATCTACGCATAAATCCACGGTAGGGAACAACGAATTTTTTTGTATGAGACAACTCTAATTGACAGTCGAATGTTGGAGAATCAATACCATGTCGATTTTTTTGCCTCAGAAAACTGATTTTTCTGAACCACTAATTGGAATACTGTTGGCTCACTGTGGCTAAACTGGTTGCTACGAAGGATAACGATTTTTTCTGTGTCAAGATATTTTTTTTTAAACTGCTGGATCGATATTATGGGCATGGATACTGACCAGTTTGCACATCAGGCTTAGCTGAGGAGTTTAATTCATGCGGCTCTCAAAAAACAGGGAGCGGAGTGAACTTCCCCATATTCAGAACCGCGTTCGAGGTCTGCTTGCTTTTGATCATCCAATAACTGATCCGGGAGTGCCATCTAGTGATCGAGTACAGTAACAGCGTGCTTAAATTTGCAGGTCTATAGACGCAGACGTCTACATCTGCAGAAAGGGGTTAATAAACTTGTTGAGCGTGATTTTGGCGATATTATAAAAAATGACAGTGGGCCGCGTTATTTTAATTTGACTTTAGAAGAACGCACAGCTCTGAGAGAATTGGAACATTACGACACGCTGTGCAGATAAGGGTGGTGCCACTGTTTTACTTGATACAGAGTACTATCATAATAAATTGTTGGAACATCTTAATAGCCCAACATATAAGCAATTACCGAAAAATCCAACTAATGATTTCAAAGCGGAAATTGACGAAGTATTGCTATGTGCTTCAATTCTCATTGGAAACCTATAAAAGAATACGAATTCCTCATGAATTACTGGCCAGTTACTCCTATTATGCATGGTCTCCCTAAAATCCATAAACATGCTACTGCACCGCCACAGACCACTTGTTTCAGGAACTGGGTCCTTAACAGAGGCTTTTTTTCAAATTCGTAGATTCTTTCCTAAGGCCTTATGTCCAGTCCTTACCTTCTTATCTAAGAGACACTAAACAAGTCTTGAATTGCAATAACAACTGTTTTAAACAGTAATTGTCTTCCTGTGAGCATGGATGTTATAAATCTATATGGCTGTATTCCACATGGATGTGCGCCGTTGTTTGCAGCCTATTATTTATTCAATTGGGACCCTAAAATTGATCCTCCTAAACACTTCATATTTGAGTTGTTGGACCTTGTACTGAGTCGAAATTATAAGGAATATGCTTCGCATTGGTACATTCAGGAAAGTGGGACGGCAATGGGTACTCCTGTAGCGCCCTCCGTTGCTGGATTGATAGTGGGGCAGTGGGAAGAAAGTTTCATTTTAGATCCAAACGTGAACCCTTTCCATCCAAAAATACAATTATGGAAACGATGTATAGATGACATACTGTTGTTTTGGGATGGGACTCATGAAATTTGTTTTTTACGTTAATCAGAGTTCGTCTTTTTTAAAGTTCACATCTGCAGGTGCCTGAAAGAGAGGCTAAGGGAGATAACTCATTTATTTTCTAAATATGACTTGGCAGGTTTGGCAAGTCGACTCCTCTTCTGTTATGTAATTGTATGAATTTATATCCATGCTTTGTGTATAAACTACTTCATTCAGAAGTGCACATACCTACTTGTCTTCATTTAGTCCGATTTTTGCCCTGACACAATGGATTAACAGGATGATACTGCGTGTTGTCAACTGGGATCAATGAAGAAGACTAAGAACTAAAGTACCTGAATGAAACTGCACCAGTTTCAGTTTCCTCTGGTACACTGTTAAAAACTATCATCCTTTTTTGGCAGTTATTTTAACTGGAATTTTACAATAAGTCTACAATAGAGTCCCGCCCATGTTAAGTGTAAACCACGGTTAAATGCGTGCAGGACTCCACTTACAGTTAAAATAACAAGGAGACAATGCATTAAAGCAAATGCAAGTGATTTTTTTTTTTGTTTTTAAACAGGTGTCGAATAGCTCCGCATTCTGAAAGAGATCCTTGATTTAGAGCAGTGGTCTTCAACGTTGTTCCTGGGGACCCTCTTTGTATGCTGGCTTTTGTTCCAACCACAGTTGCAATCGCAGGATTTTGACAAGCTCTTAATTTGTCTTAATTAACCCCTTTCTGCAGATGTAGACGCCTGCGTCTATAGACCTGCAAATTTAAGCACGCTGTTACTGTACTCGATCACTAGATGGCACCCCCGGATCAGTTATTGAATATTCACAAGCAAGCAGACCTCGAACGCGGTTTTGAATATGGGGAAGTTCACTCCACTTCCTGTTTTTCGAGAGTTGCATGAATTAAACTCCTCAACTAAGCCTGATGTGTAAACTGGTCAATATCCTTGCCCATAGCATCGATCCAGCAGTTTTTAAAAATTTGTTTTCTGAAGCAAAAAATTCGACATGATATTGATTCTCTTACATTCCACTGTGAATTACAGTCATCAAATGCAAAAAATGCGTAGTTCCCTACCGTGGATTTTCGTGTAGATTCCTTCATTGACAAATCCAGCGCTTCCTTATATCCACCGGAGTACTGGCGTTGATAGCCAATCACTCAATAATACATTCAAGCTCTTCTGCCTAACTGCGCAGTTAGACTTCACGGCCTCATGAAACTTCCACGGTAATAACGTATTGATTAGGTCGTTTTTTATCCAATTCCCAAGTGTTTAAACGTTCTACAGTAAGTGAAACATATTGATTGGACAAACACAGAGCATACAAGCCTACGCTATTCAGCAGGCTCGGTTGTATCCTGTTTAAGTTGCGCGCATTACGCGGCTGAAACAGACGCGATATATCTATTGTTACAACCAGCCTGGCTCAAAGCTAGCGCAACAAATATGGGAGACCACACAGATGGACCAATTAAAAATGTTTTTATTTACCGTTGGTAACTGAGACCAAAAATACAATATCAGTGCACATGGATCCTACACTATGCATTTTGCTGTATGCGCTGTGCAGTGAAAAAGGCAGGAGAAAAATGGTGGCTGCAGCTGCTGGTCCAAAAAGGAAGACAGTGACTAATCCAGAGCTTGCCCCTTTTGAGTGTGGTAGACACCCATTAGTCAAATCTGCCACACCTGGTGTCAAGTCATCTGTAGGGAAAAATAAACAGAAGACCAGTAGAGCAGAAGAGGGCGCCAATTCTCCCCCAAACCCAGAGAGAGATAGGAGTTCGTCACACCATATATATAGAAAACAAGACGCGCAAAACTGGCCTTGAAGTGTTCAGTTATATTTAGAGGATTTAAATAAGATAAGGACATAGTCAATGGGAATTATTTCGAATGAAACAGGATCGGAGCGTTCCTTCTACTAGATACATCTGTCTCTGGGGGAGGGATTCGTGAAAAACGGTAGGCTGCTAGTTTTGCTTTCTGTTTTGGAATGTATACCATACTCAACAAAGTCGAATGCTGACGTTTTTTCCTGTTTAAAAGTGAACTGCCCATGCATTTAGGTGGACCCCCTGGTACGATCATTGCACCGTTCTGTTGAATCTAGGGAGGAGTATATATTGCGTGATGTTCCCTGAAAGTGGAATGTCTGTTCTGTTAAAATAAGGTATATTTCAGAATTCAGATATTACTGAGTTAGTGAGTTGTACTTGTTCCTTTATAAGGGTTGAAATGAGGTTGTGAGTTTGGGAACTGGTAACTTCCATTACAGGGTGAATGTTCTGACTGTTTAGTCAGCAGTTTTTAAAATTCAATGCGTGTTTGTGCTGGCTTGGGAGACTTAAAAGAAAAATGGACAAAACTCTAAACTTTATTATGGAGAAAAGGCATGTTTTGTGTTTGGAGAGGTTACTGGTGACCACTGATATTCAACTGCACTGAGATTGATAAATTCATACTAAACTCAACCAGAAAATCATTTGTTCATATTAAATTTCATGCCTTAAAACTATAGTTGTGTTATATACATGATTTTACTATGATTTGACAGGAAATAATTTTGAGACTTTGGGGAGACACCTGGATAGCTGTATAATTTGGCTTATAGCATGTAGGTAATCTAGAATGTAATGTTGAAGATGCATTCTACTTGTGGTCAAGGAGTTTATGATACCAGAAATGTATAGTTTTAAGCCCCAGCAGTTTTTCAATCCTCAAATTATTTTTTTCAATTTCAATGGTGAATTCTCATGAAGATTTTTCATGTTTGCAGCTCATTTTCTCTACCAAAATCATGAAAATAAACTGGAATACAATGTAATTCTAAATGCTGCAAGTGTCTTTTCTGAATTGAGCCACATTTTTCCTCTTTATGAAGCTTAAATCTTGAATTATACAGCATTAAAGTGGGTAACCCATAAATAGCCAAATTTGGCTTCTGCACAAAGGGGTAAAGTGTATTTAATGTTTAGAGCAGTTATTTGCCCTCTTCACTCACAGGATAACAGAAATAGCTATGTTTGCCATAAGAAATAACAGCATAAAATAAGAGAAAACAATGCAACCAATCAAATTAAATAAGTAGTTGGCTCCCGATTGGTGAAAGCTAATTGACTTATCATGACAAATTTATTCAACATGCAAATGATGGAGTTAAACCAGTTTTGGTCTCATTAAGTTCACCTGAAGTTTTTTTAAATAACTTGGAACAGTTGAGTCCAGCAGCCTAATTTGGGGTTCCTGGGTGTCCACTTTGATCTGTTTGAGATGTTATAATGCTTGAAATTTATTGCAGTATAGAAATAAAACCACTATCTTCAAGGGCATTTTATTCTTCATGGCATGTGTGGATGTTTCTCTGTAACATATGGCCAAAGACAGTAAGTAACAAGGCTAAACATGAAAAACAACTAATTAAGACAGCATTCAGAACAACCAGTAGAGGAACAGATAGTCAAGGAAATAAAAATGGGAGATGGCCCATAAATAAGAATGAGAGCCGTGTATACATATGTTTTACTCTGTAGTAATTATGCAGTTTCATTAGTCTCTGGTAGTCCTGTTGGTGGTTTTTAATCCTGCAAATGTTAGTTTATAAACGTACGGTTGTCATTTGTGGTCAACTGCAGCTTCATTAGCCGTGTAGCAGCAAAAACTTGGTACCAACTGGTATTTGTTCTGACAAAGGGAGGCTGTTATAGCCTATAACTGGGCAATGGTATGTATATGAGAAAAAAATAAAGCATCTTTCTAAAGGGCTAGCATGAAAGTGTTAAACGATTGTGATTTTTTTTTTTCCCCTGTAACGACGATCTCCTGACCATATTCATACCGAAGTCTCTGTATGGATGTAAATATGTCAGTGGTCCTTGTTTTCAGTGCAGCTATCACACAGCAATCCCTGAGAGTGTTTGTTTATATTGTACTTGTATTGTAACTGAATCGCTGCACTTAACCTCTGCCTCTGTCGGAAGCTGATGCGTGATCGTGTGTGACTTGGGGATGGGGGGCGGGGACTGCTGACTTAGGCGAGAGGCAGGAAACCAGCTAAAATGACCAAATCAGTTACAGCAGCTTAATTTAACTGTTAAATTCAGTCAGTTTATAACAGTGTAGGAAAGCCAAATATTGTTTTGTTGCTCTGTTGCAACTGCATATGTGCATGGTGAGGACCAGCTTGTCTGGTATACACAAGTGCTTTTTAATGGAAATGCATTGTGACAGGACTGGACGTTTTGTCCGATGTTAGCGAAAATCTGGTATGTAAAATCCGGTATATTTAATGTTTATTTAGTGGAAAACATTACAGAAAAATCAGGACTTAAAGCTGTGGTCCGGTTTGAGCGAGTTTTCATTTTTTACGAGGAAGGTTTAGGCGAGTTCTAATGTAGTTACCAGGCCCTGAGGATAAAGTGAGAAAGACGGTAGTAACTAGTTAGGGACTGGTCGTCATGGTTGGCTGAGCAGCTCATGGATACATATTATCGGTAAATGTAGTTTGGTGCAGTCTAACTTTGTGTTGGTGCACCACATGTTGTACAAGGTTCCTTGCGTTGGAATCTTTGCATCAGTTCACACATTCCACTATTTCATACGCCAACCCAGTTTTCTAAGTCTTTGAAGCTTTGTTTGTTCTTTCAAAATGTCTCGAAATAATGAACTTGGAGGTATGTTTTTTCCTCATTTTTTCTCAATTAATTACTGCTTGAATTTGTATATGTTTTGGTAGTCCTAAAATAAATGGTAATATTGCCCATGGAGGAAGACCGGTTCTGTGAAAAATCTGTCACTGTAAGCAGATCCCCCTTGGTGAAAACCTACTCAGTCATAGGACATTGAAACAATACCATTAGCTAACTGGTTAATTTTCCGTCTTTTTCCGAACAGTACTGTGATTGAGAGTGAATCCAATGAATTCAGAATTCAGTGATAATTAAATGGATACTATGAAAGGAATTTGTTTAACTGATGTCACGAGCAGCATGGCACGGACTAGTGAACTGGCATTTTATGAGATAAAATTTGATTCCCCAATTGAAATTGTCTTGATGTAGATGTAGACGAAAAACGTGGCCTTGAAAACCCCCTCTGTTAATGTAGGGATTCAAAGAAAATAAGTACCCATAAAATTGGTCCATTATGACAATTTCATGATATGTTGAAGGTATTAATTTATATAACAAGAGGGAAAAAAAGTTTCATGCTACTTGATATCCGCTTTCCAAATGTTGTTCTTCTTTTTGCTGGTTTTTCAAATAGGCACAAGATTTATAATAATAGTTCAGCTTTAATCTTTGGTGAATCCAATCGTTGATCCAATGAATGGTTTATCTCGGTGGAGCCTCCAATTTGTTATGACTTGAAAATCACAACAAAGAAAACCAGCAATGACAAATTTATTCTTCACTGATTTAAAAAAAAAAAGTCTTTAATCTTAAAATAACACTCTAATGCCACTTTGTAACTCTGTTGCCTAAACAAAAATTCTGCCTCTACTGACAAAATCACAGCATTTATACAGACTAGCAACATTCTGGAAAGATCTATAAATAGTATCTAACAAATCTCCATTTACGAATGATATGCAGTGCTGTACAAAAACTACTAATACATGACACAATGCTCCGGGCTACAAAAATGATAGTATTTTATGAACACAATCAAGTGGACTCTCATAACAGTGATTGACTGACCTAGAAATATGGAGTGACGTGGTCGATGCCATTTAGAACACAATCGCACCCCTCAAATATCTCCACCCAATACCTCTAAAGCAGCCTGAATCGTCCGTCTGTACTTCTCATGCACTGAAGTTCAATTTTAATTGCTGTTTTATAGTTGTTGAGTCTCTTCCCATGGTTCTGTCTTCAACTTCTGATCCTTCCTCTTACATGATGGCCAAAACGAAACAAAACCTTGAAAATGTGATAACGTTAAATAGTTACAGTATACGCAATAGAAAGATCTCACGACAGGCAGCTGCAAGTGCATGGACAATATGTATTCCTGCGCAAGTTAAGAGAGAGATTACATTCTAAAAAATCTACCTTTCTTGTTCTGTCGTTGCTCTTATCTTCGAAACAATATCATAATAAATTATAGTATCAGTTCTTCCCCGTATTTACACTTGATTTCCATCAGATCGTTTAGGCTGATCATTTAGCATATTAAACTTCAATGTACTATATAGAAAAATATGAGTTTAATTTTGTATTACACAATGAGACGCGCACATAAAACATTCTACAATGCATTTACAGAATAATTTTGAAGAATAAACCAACATTGTCTAACAGAAGGCTATTAAACAGCAAACATAATAGGAGTTATCTCCCTCTACCACATGACCTGATGAAATGATGAAACTGTAAACAGGCTGAAATAAATGCAAAATTACAGTCTACATGTATGTAGCACATTGTTTTATTCAGACCTGCGGTACATGTATACTGAGATTTTCAAAGTGATTCTTTAACTGGTTCTGGTTATCGTATAGCCCACTCTTCTTCAGCCCACCCCCGATTTTCGCGGATTAGTGATTATTGATTACCAACAACAATGCAGCAAAGCTACAACGAATTATATCTATTAAATCCGTGTATAAAAAGTAATTCTCAGTAACAAATGTACATAGGCTTAATTCAGACTACATTATGTCGCGCATTTGGCAGACTGTAGCCATACGTGTGTAGGTTCGGTGGCCCGCCTACTGCGAAGCTTGTCTCGGCAGAGTACGAGGTTGATAATAGCATGTGACATAAAGAGGAGATTATTGCGAGAAATCCAAGAGGGATACACGAGACGTCTCGTGGGAATTAGGCAGTATCTGCTGGCCTGTACGGTAGCTAGCTACAGAGACTCTTTAAAACCGTGGCATTGAGCAGCCACGTAGTAGTGGCCATGTAGTCTATAGCTAGCTAGACATAAAATTATGCTTGCTAGGTAGGTATAATTGAGGCATTACCTTTTCTAGCTAGCTACATTTCTGAACAGATCCTGAGTTTACAAGCAGCACTTCAGCCTAGTTGCATCGTACTTGCATTGTTACATTGTGTTGTTTAAGTGATCCTTTAATTTTTTTGAGCAGTGTAGTTTCACTGAGGTTCACTACATAGTTGTGGCTACACTCCGTCTACCCACTGCACCCTTTCATACTCTTTTATAATAATGGCCACTAGGTGGCAACCGCAAGTCGACGACGACTGAGGACCAATCAGCGCCGAGCTTACAAATGCGTTGCCAGCAGCAGCCGGAATAGCGGAAACAACATGTAAACGATAAACAATCCGCGATGATCTTGGCAGAAAATACTCCCAAAAAAGGGTAAACCGTTGTGCCGAAGGGCTTTCATGCTTGTGCGTGGTATGTCAGTGCGATATAAGATTAGGAACCATGTTCGCACGTGGAAGGCGATGTGTGACATCGCGGGCAAACGGTCATTTGCGACAAGTTTTGACATGGGTGGACACAGACTTGGACGAGTTCTGGCCATGGATATATATAGAACACTAGATTGCTGATGGGGTACGCTCAAGTGAAGCATCTGTTCTACAAGCCTATACACCCGGAAGTAAATTTCGCTCATAGACTCCCATTCATTTTCGCGTACTTTAAAATTACATTTTCAAAAACACTTGCGTGCGAGTCGGTGTTATTTTGGTATCGCTGTGCTGAGCAACATTTTGTCTCCCTAAATATGTCCTTTCCGGAGGATGGAAAGCGGCACACTTTCTAAAGCAAAGATCGAAATGTTATTCAGTGTTAACGTTAAAGTACAGCAGAGAAGTGATGCGACCTATGCTTTTACCTCTAATCAGATAATTGCTTGGAAGTTATCGCCATTAAAAGAAACGTCGATGAATGTCCGTTTACGTTATCAATTACAAGTAGCTAGCTAGCTTGTTAGCCACCTTTTTATTTTATTTACCACTAAGTCAATGTAGTCCCCGCAACGCCAAGGCAGCTCGCTGGGGATCTTGTCAATCGCTAGCGTTCGCTTTCAGTCAGCGGTCTGTTCAAGTCAATGGGACGGCTTAATTAGCTAGCTAGCACGAAATGCGATTTTTTCTATTAAAGTGACTACTTTGCGTTTATACGTTAACTTACGCATGAAACGTTTTATTACAGCTCTTCAAATAAATATTGCTGCAAAAGGCAGCCGCGCATCTAGGCATTTTCTCGCTTACATCGACTTATTTGAAATTGGCCTCATAGGAAACCATTTTAATGAAGAAGTTTGGTGTATCAATATTGCGGCCGGGTGCTTCACTTTGGATAATGTAAATACGACGACATCAGGAATCTTGTGTTCTAAATATATATATCTATGGTTCTGGCAGTTCGTGTTGCCACTAAAACAAGAGATTTACATCTGCTGCAGGTGTCATAATCAGTTGATGAGATTTGATAAAACTCGTAGCAGATACATGCAGCAAGAGAGTGATTACAAGCGCGATCTGGCGAAGTTGGCCTCACAGCTAAGGGACTTCAAACAAAATCACATTGGTTGGAAGCGCAACATACCACCCCAGGACCAGGCACCCCCTCACGTGGGTCGCCCAGAGCCAATGACAAACGATGTTATAGATTCTCAGCTTAAAGCAGGATGAGTGCGCTGATTGGATGGTTGTGATTATGTGACCAAGTGGCCTTTATTATGAAAGAGTACGAAAGCATGCAGTGGGTAGAAGGAGTTAACCTACCCACTGCAGATGGAGTGTAAGTTGTGGCATGCTGTTGTTTAACTCGCCAATTTAGTTTGTGTGTGCGGGTGTGTGCGCACGCGTGGTCTGGAGAAAAATATACTTGGCTGAGAGTTGGGTGGCGAGCAAGCTGCATTGTTTAGCTTGCATTAAGTGCTGTTCCTCAGTAGCTCAGTGATTTTTATCTCAGAAATGCTTCTTTATCATTTTCCTCTTGTAATATTTCAGAAAATGGATTCAGAAAAAATGATCCCCTTGTTTGCAGTGCTATTCCCCCACCAAAAAAACATTGCAGTAATGTCTGGAAGCACTTCGTCGTCAGTGCAGTAGAACCTGTGCAAAGCTTAAGTTAGCAGAGGCAAGAATATTAATCACCTGTCAACATCTGCCATGCAAATCGCTTGAGTTATAAGCATCCCACCCTGAAAATGACTCAACCTACCCCCAGTACTGCTTCAATCGCTTTTTATCTTAAAAAAAAAAAAAAATCTTTTTAAGTTCATAACTAGCTGTTTGTGTCCCTTAGTTATGGGGGGGGGGGGGGGGGTCATGCAGTTCATGGCATACAGTAGTTCAGAGTGAGGATTAGTGAGTTCATTTTATTTTATGCATTATTTCAGTTATTCTATTATTATATAGGTGAAGTGGAGAAGAGGTTAAACAGTTAGATTGTTTGCAATAAACAGAGGTGGAAAATAGAAAAAAATGGAAAAGTTTTAATATTTGTCCTTTTAAAATTAATTTGCATTTTTCCATTTGATAACTGATTGTTTATTCTCCTCAAGATAGTGGTTTTGGAATTTCAGTAATTTAAGATTTCTTTGCGGTTAAAATCCAATGGGAAAAAAGCGACTTCTGGTTTTAGCCCCGCCCACTTTTGTCCCAAATCAAAATCTGAATTATTTTGCCCAAAAACATATGCAATTACAAATAGTGGTGTGTCCTCTTGACACCACTGACATCACCTTGACTGGTCTGTGGCTATGCAACCCCATAGACAATGAACTGATGCACTTTGTGTTCTGACACCTTTTTATAAGAAACTGCATAATTTTTTTTCTGCAATGTTAGCCCCAATTGCTCTTCGTTTGGATCGGACCACGCAGGCCAGCCTTCGTTATCACGCTCGTCAGTGACCCTTAGCCGCCCACGATCTTTTTGTTGGTTCAATGGTGTTCCTTCCTTGGACCACTTTGCATAGGCACTGACCACTGCAGACCAGGAACACGCCACAAGAGCTGGAGTTTTTGAGATGCTCTGACCCAGTCATCAAGCCATCATAATTTGGCCCTGGTCAAAGTCGCTCACATCCTTACGCTTACCCATTTTCAGTCCGCTTGGCCTCCAGACCATGTTTTTGGAAATCATGGATGTCGTGTCCTTGGAGCTAAAGAGGAAAAGGACCATCCAGATTGTTAACACAAGTTCAAAAGCCAGCACCTGTGATAGTATGGGGATGTGTTAGTGCCCATGACATGGGTAACTTGCTCATCTGTGAAGGCACCATTAATGCTGAAAGGTACATTCAGGTTTTAGAGCAACATATGCTGCCATCCAGGGGACATCTTCAGGAAGGTCCCTGCTTATTTCAGGAGAATGATGCCAAGCCACCTTTTGCACATGTTACTACAGCTTGGCTTCGTAGTATAAGAGTGCGGGTAATGGACTGGCCTGCTTGCAGTCCAGATCTGTCTCCCATTGAAAATGTGTGGCGCATTTTGATGCAAAAAATACGACAAAGGAGACCCCGGAATGATGAGCAACTGAAGTCGTGCATCAAGCAAGAGTAGGAAAGAATTCTACCTACAAAGCTTCTACAATTAGTGTCCTCAGTTCCCAAATGCTTATTGACTGTAGTTAAAAGGAAAGGTGATGTAACACAGTGGTAAACATGCCCCTGTCCCAGCTATTTTGGAACTTGTTGCAGGCATCAAATTCAAAATGAGTGAATATTTCCAAAAAAACAATAAAGTTTATGGGTTTGAACATTAAATATCTTGTCTTTGTAGTGTACTCAATTGAATAAAGTTCAAATAGGATTTGCAAATCATTGTATTCTGTTTTTATTTATGTTTTACACAATGCCCCAACTTCATTGGAATTGGGATTTGTAAATGGAAAGAAGTGATGTGCAGTGTTCTGCAGTACAAAGTCATGGCTGCAGTAATTTTTCTGGGTGTCTTTCAGAAAATGACCAATGGCTTAACGCTTAGTGACCT
The DNA here is from genome assembly GCA_029721435.1 of Gymnothorax reevesii. NCBI lineage: Eukaryota > Metazoa > Chordata > Actinopteri > Anguilliformes > Muraenidae > Gymnothorax > Gymnothorax reevesii. The sequence goes on from CM056576.1 coordinate 62,117,622, forward strand.
TCCACTGCACATGCAGAATAACATCTTATACAAGTTCTCCGACGGCTGGGATATCATCAACCTGGGACAGACCACATCCACTTTCCACATGCTCTGTGAGGACCGACAGCTGTGGAAGAAACTCTGCCAGTTTCACTTTGCTGAGAAACAGGTAGTATGTTCTAAAATCCCAAGTAGACACTTAAGAGCCAATTTTTGAGAAGTTCAGACAGTCAGAATTGTTGACCCCCCTGGGTTTGGCAGATTTTTTTTATTCCTGAGATGGGTATGGTACCCAAACTTCACATCCAGAACCGTTCCTCTTTTGATCCCTTCTGGCCCGAGCTACAGCGACCCCTATTTTGGCCCTTATTGGCCGACTTAAGAAAATTGCAAGTTTCCACCTCTCTAGTTCTAAACTTCAAAGGTGTCCCAGGTCAAAGTATTGAGTCAATAGGGAGAGTAGAGTTCCAGAATGTAGTTATTCACCTGGGCCATCCTTAAAGTTTGCTAATAGGGGGTGCTCAAACTGCTCCCAGCCATTTTTTCCCAAAATTTGTCATGGATATTTTTGAAACTTAAAGATCCCTGTAAAATATGTCCAGGGATATCATTTAAGTTGAAAGGCACTTTATTTAAATCTATTGTTATTTTGTTGGGACAACCTTGAAGTTTGGAGAAATATAGGATACTGGCGGCCCCAGAAGCTCCCGTTGTTCAGATTAAAAAAAAGTTGAAGTTTTGGTTGATGGACACACGCAGGGATGGAGCCCGATTGTCAAAGTTTTTGGTAATATTTTTAGGCCAGTGACCTTGAAAAAATAGGCCAAGGTCACCTTTAGGCACATCATTTGTAGGACATTTATGAGATGCATGTTCAGTAAAAATTAGGAATCTGTAATTGAAATAGTTGATGAGATACAGCAAAATGTCGAAGTTTTTGGTGATATTTTTAGGCCAGTGACCTTAAAAAAATATGCCAAGGTCACCTTTTGGCACGTCATTTGTGGGGCTTTGAGATGCATGTCCAGTAAAAATTAGGAATCTGTAACTGAAATATTTAGTGAGCTAATGCAAAATGTGTTGACGGACGCACGCACGCTCCCACGGACGGAGCCCGTTACCATAGTTCCCGCGCCGCGAGCGGCAGGAGCTAATAAAAAGGGCCTTAAAAGGGTCACAGGAAAAGAGGTAATTTTGGGACCCTTTTTCTCAAAACTTCAAAAAAGGTATTCAAAAACTCTTAAGCACAAACGAGAGCCATAGAAAAATATAGGGCACTAGCAGCCCCAGAAGTTCCTACCGTTAAGATAAACAAAATGTCGAAGTTTTTCTTGACGGACACACGGATGGATGGACGCACACACGGATGGAGCCCGATACCATAGCTCCCGTGCCGCTTGGGCGGCGGGAGGTAATTATGAGCCTGGAACAGAAAATGTTGACAAGATAAAGCAACTTGTTGAAGTTTTTAGTGATATTTTTAGGCCAGTGATCTTGAAAAAATGGGCCAAGGTCACCATGAGGCATGTCATTTGTAGGGCTTTATGAGATGCATGTCCAGGAAAAATTAGGAGCCTATAACTGAAATAGTTGATGAGACAAAGCAAAATGTGTTGACGGACGGACGCACGCACACACGCTCTTACGGACGGAGCCCGATACCATAGCTCCCACACCTTGAGTGGCAGGAGCTAAAAAAAAGGGCCTAAAAAGGGTCACAGACCAAAAAAGGGGTAATTTTGGGACCCATTTTCTCAAAACTTCGAAAGGGTATTCAAAAATTCTTACGCACAAATGAGAGCCATAGGTCGATTCCAAACCACGATTTTTCTTTTTGTTTTTGTTGTGATTGAGCAAGGTTAGTCATGTCAGTGCACTTGGGTAAACAAGCAGGTCATGTCCGTACACTTCGGTAAACAAGCAGGTCACTGGGTGCAAATTATACCAGTTTCTGTCATTGTCTTTGAACTTTGTTCATTTCACTGGATGCAGTCAGATTGACTGCAAGTCTTTCTTGTCCATTTCGATTGACAATGAGCCAATGTAAGTGTATTGTTCCCATTATTTTTCTGATGCATTTTTGGTTCACTTTTGCATTTGCAGTTTCCTTTGCAGAGTGCTCTGAAAATCTTAGATGAACAAAACAATGCAAAATCCAATTTTTTGTTTGGCTCAGCAAAACTCACCCTCTTCAACTTAAATTGACCCCAGTGCCCCTCCTAGCACTGTGCCTGCAACCAATATATTTAATTATAAACACTTCAGACAAGATCCTAGTTGTTTTGTTGTTTCATTTTAATATCTAGGTCTATGGCTGTCATTTGTGCTTAAGAGTTTTTGACTACCCTTTTGAGGTTTTGAGAAAAAGGGTCCCAAAATTACCCCTTTTTTGGTCTGTGACCCTTTTTAGGCCCTTTTTTTCTCCTGACTTCAAGGTTGTCCCAACAAAATAACAATGGATTTAAATGAAGTAACTGTCAACTTAAAGATCCCTGCAAAAATATCCTGGGATAAGTTTCATGACTACCTATGATAAATTTTGGGAAAAAATTGCTCAGAGCATTTTGAGCGCCCCCTGTTGGCAAACTTCAAGGATGGCCCAGGTGAATAACTACATTATAGAACTCTACTATGAGGGGCCGTATAGGCCATAATTCAAACTTCCCTCTCATTCACACTACTGAAAATGAAACCTCACACACTCATTACTGAACCCTCTCACATACACCACTGAAAACCTTTGACACATACTACTGAAAACCTCTCACACACACAACTGAAATTAAACCTCTCATACTCATTACTGAAAACCTCTCATATACACTACTGAAAACCTTTCACACATACTATTGAAAAGCTCTCACACATACTACTGAAAACCTCTCACGTACACAAGTCACTCGCACGACTGAAAAAGGAAACTCTCACATTCATTACTGAAAACCTCTCACATACACAACTGAAAACCTTTCACACATACTACTGAAAAGCTCTCACACATACTACTGAAAACCTCTCACGTACACAACTGAAACCCCCTCACACATACTACTGAAAACCTCTCACATACACAACTGCAAACCTCTCACACACACTACTGAAATCCTCTCACATACACTAATGAAAATCTCTCACACAACTGAAAACCTCTCACACATACTACTGAAAACCTCTCACACATACTACTGAAAACCTCTGACACATACTACTGAAAACCTCTCACATACACAACTGAAAACCTCTCACACACACTACTGAAAACCTCTCACACATACTGCTGAAAACCTCTCACATACACAACTGAAAACCTCTCACACACACTACTGAAATCAGCTCTCTCATACACTACTTAAACCTGCAAACCTGCAATCACCAGAGGAGTGTTTGAAGTATCCAAATAGTAGACAATTTAAGTATAAAATTCATAAAATGTCGACTTAAAGAAGGAAATAATTTGTTGTTAAGCAATGGCACTCGTAAAAGAATATGTTTACATTCAGTTGCAAAAAAAGGTTGGAGGAAACCTCTGCTCTTTTGGTATTGGTATGCAATATTTTTCCCTCATAAACCTAGCACTGATCCAATAGTTCCAACAGTGCTGTGGGACATCCTGGTAGGTTTTGGAAAATTTATTTATCTATTTCTATTTTTGAGAGCAATGACCTACTCTGTGGTAGCACTTTATTTATTTCTGCAGATAAAGTGGAAGGGTTCATACACTTTTCTTGAAACGGTAAATGAAATATGTTCAAACTTATTACACATAGTAATATTACACTTATTACACATAATCTTCCAAGCCCGTCTAAATTATAAGGAATAATAATTATGATGGAAATCATGAATCCATTCGTAAAACTAGGCTTATGCCGTCGGAGGCGACGGCTGAGGGTATATCCCCAAACGCCCCCAATCCTCCAATTCCCCAATCCTTGAATAGACCTTGAATAGACTTTCGTTTGAACTTAATTTCAGGTCAATCGTTCAAATGGTTCTGAAGATATGGCCAAAATGGTAATTTTCCATCACAAAGCGCCACCTGGTGGCAAAATATTGAACCATACAGGTATGATGTCATCATATGACTCGTTGTGAGGTCATGACCTTGCAGTTGCACATAGTTTCATGTCAATTGGAGAAATAGTTCCAAAGATATAGCAAAAATTGTGAATTTTATGTGACAAAGCTCCACCTTGTGTCAAAATTTTGAACCAAACAGGTATAATGTCATCGTGGGACACATCCTCAGGTCATGACCCTTCATTTGCACTTGATTTGAGGTGAATCGGACAAATTGAAATCTTTATTTCAAACACGTTAAAAGATAAAACAGAGATAATCACCAAAACAAATGGCCACCATGCCAATTCCAAAACAAAAACTAAAAGCAAACTGTTGATACAATCTTGCTGTTCATGCAAGACAGTTATGCTCGAAAAGGAGTAGGAAGAAGTAAGAACTTATTTCATCCTACCCCTTGTATTACTGTATTCTACAGTCAAGTTACTAAATTCTCTATTATTATATTTACAACATTCACCGTCTATTCAAGAACCAATGGTACTTACAATTTGTTGACTATAATATTCAATAAGCTACTTATATACAAATATACACATAATATTGCACCTGTATATAACACTGAAATTCTTTACTTCTAGAACCCCCTGCGCACACACAGAAGAAGACATAACAAGACAATGTATCCACATTTTTCTAAACCCTGCCATTACCGTCCTGGGTCAAACTGCTGTTCCTCATCCTTATATTTATTTAAAATTTGTTTTTTATATGTTTTTTTAAACTTGCCAATGGTTTTACATTTCCTTAATTCATCTGTTAAACTGTTCCATAATTTGACCCCAGAGACTGAGAGACACATGCTTTTCAAGGTAGTTCTGACGCGATTTATTTTTAAGTTCAGTTTCCCTCTTAGATTATAGCCTACTTCTCTCTCTGAGAACAGTTTATTTATGTTGCCTAGGAGTAAGTTATTTTTTGCTTTAAATATTATTTTTGCTGTTTTAAACTGAATCAGATCTTGAAATTTTAGAGCTTGCAGTTTTAAGAAAAGTCTATTTGTGTGGTCTCTAAATCCTACATTGTGGATGAATCTGATAGCCCTTTTCTGCATTATATTTATTGTTTGAAGATTACTTTTATATGTGTTTCCCAAATATTTCCAGAGATATGATAAAAACAGTGATTTTGGCCCCTGGTGGCCAATCTAGAAATTGTAAATTGTCCAAAATCGAATCAGTTCTTCCTCTTTATGATACTTACTTATATGCAAAACTTGGAATTTCAAATTGAAATATTATTGCAGTTATAGCGTTAACATGTAAATCAGTTTTTGGCGCCTGGTGGCCAATCTAGAGATCGTAAATTGTCCAAAATCGAATCAGTTCTTTCTCTCTATGATACTTACTTATGTGCAAAACTTGAAATTTGTAATTGAAATATTACTGAAGTTATTGCGGAACAGTGATTTTTTCAGTTTTTGGCCCCTGGTGGCCAATCAAGAAATTGTAAATTGTCCAAAATCGAATCAGTTCTTCCTCTTTATGATACTTACTTATAAGCAAAACTTGGAATTTCTAATTGAAATATTACTGCAGTTATCGCGTTAACATGTAAATCAGTTTTTGGCGCCTGGTGGCCAATCTAGAGATCGTAAATTGTCCTAAATCGATTCAGTTCTTCCTCTTTAATGATACTTACTGATATGCAAAACTTGGAATTTCTAATTTAAATATTACTGCAGTTATCGCGTTAACACCGAAATTAGTTTTTGGCCCCTGGTGGCCAATCTATACATCGTAAATTGTCCAAAATCGAATCAGTTCTTCCTCTTTATGATACTTACTTATGTGCAAAATTTGTAATTTGTAATTGAAATATTACTTAAGTTATCGCATTAACACGTAGTGCGGCGACGGCGGCGATCGGACCAAAAACATAATATCCCCCGGAACGCCATTCGGTGTTCGGGGATATAATAATATAATGACACAGACATGATATATTCAACTTTAAAAATTTATTTCGTTTTCCAGAGTGATAAGACAATCTAAATAATAATGAATGATAATTAATAATACTAATCATGAAGGAATTAATAAAATCATGTACTGAAACATGAAATAAAATCATTATTTTTGAATATATTTTTTTAATATATTATGTCCGTATATTATGTCCGTGTCATTATATTATTTTATGAGTGAATTCATGATTTCCATCATAATTATTATTCCTTATAATTTAGAAGAGCTTGGAAGATTAGACGATGTATAATAAGTTTGAACAAATTTAATTTACTGTTTCAAGAAAAAGTGTATGAACCCTTCCACTTTATCTGCAGAAATAAAGTGCTACCACAGAGGAAGCCATGGATGGAAAATAGGCCTCTATCTTACACCCGGCGCAGTGGGGCGCAAAATGTATTTTCCCATCCAGCGTCCTCGCTGCATAAATAGTCAATTCTTTTGTGCCAAATTAATTGCCCGTGGGCATGTTGGTCTGAAAATTAGGTGTGGTCATGCTGGCCTGTTGCTATCTAGAGATAGTTCCAAGCTCTTGCACGATTGGCTTTTAACTGCAATTTTAAGGGCACATTATTCACCCCGCCCTGGGGTGTATGTGGTTTTTGCGTTTATTTATCTGTGTGTGTGTGTGTGTGTGTCTATTTGCACTCTACAAGCCACAATTCTGGACAGATTGTCTTCAAATGTGGGAGGGACAATCCTTTGGTGGAAGGGAAGAAATGATTAATTTTTTGTGAAGATTTCGATCAAATCCTGGATTCTTGATCAGTTTGAAGATTTTGTTAACACTGAGAGATAGGGCAGACTTTCCACTGCTTATAACTTGAAATTGGTTGGAGATAGGCATTTAGTTACTATTAATCACTAATAGGAAATTGGGTATGGAGATTCTTTTACCAACCAAATGTTATGATCTTGAGCGACTTTGAAAGGCCAGGCTCAAGGTCACCCATTTCTCAGGCTGCTCTAGGGGCCAAATGGTGGGAGACAGAGACATGGTTACTATTAACCACAAATAGGAAGCCATATATGGCAATCTCATGGCACCGTGACCTTCACCTTCAAGTGACCTTGAAAGGTCAAACTCAGCATCACCACTTTTCTTAGTGCTCTAGCAGCCAAACGGTGCAAGATAGACCCATAGTTACTGTTGAAGACTGATTGGAAGTCATACATGGGGAATCTAATGGCACTGTGACATTGATCTTCAAGTGACCTTGAAAGGTCAAAATGACCAACCTTCATATTTTGAGGCTCTGTAACTGGGAAACTGGCAGATATAGGCCCTATGTTGGGCTCCATCACATATAGGAAACCAGATATGGGCAGACCAATTGCACCATGACATTGACCTTCACATGGCATTGAGGGCGCAGGTGGGGTGATGTGGCCTTCCGGACACACCCTCTAGTTAAGAGCATTATGTACTTTTGTCGGAATAGCACATGGATTTTCAGTCTGTCACACAAAACACAAACTGTAACTGAACAAACGTCTGAAGTGCGGAAAAAATGCACATCAGAAGTTTGAATAAGTCCTGCAGGGGTAGACCCAATATGTGCAATTATGTGAAAAAACAATTAAATTTGACCTGATATGATTAAAATAATTTTGAGCGATTTTTTTTTTTAAATTTTTTTTTATTACGTTGTTAAAGATCGCTGTGATTAGGCTCCCATGCTTTAAACAATGATTTTCTTGTGCACTTTCACTTAGGGCACATGCAGGCTATATTCTGATGCAGTAGTTTTTTGGGTTTTTTTTTTATAAGGCCAGTAAAGTCTGCCCGTATAATAGCCATCTGCCACAGTACAATTCCCCCTGGCTTTTAAAGGGAATGGGAGATGACACTCTGATTGGTTGATTGATTAATTTCATGTTTGGCCCAAAGCACGCCTATGATTAATTAAGAGATTAAATCCAACCCCTCCGCACAACCCCTTCGATAACCTGCTGATTAACTAGCAAAAATGGACACACCCTAAATGCACTTGCGTTTCAGACGGAGCACTTACATTGTCATCCCACCAGTATGTAATACCATGGGATATAGTCATCGCCCTGTCCCTCCGTCCGTCCGTCCGTCTGTCCGTCGGTCCATAATTATTTTCGTTTCCGGAGCAGAACTCAAAAACTATAACACTTAGAAACTTCAAATTTGATATCGAACTTACCCTTATGGTCTAGTTTCAGTTCCATGCTGCCCATAATTTTTGAAATTTTCACCAAAAACAGCCCGAAAATTGGACTTTGTCTCGTTTCCGGACCATAACTCTAAAACTATATCACTTACAAACTTCAAATTTGGTATGCAACCTACCCCTAGGGTGGGATTGTGCCTTTTGGGGGTTTCAATTCCATGGTGCCTAAAAATTTTTAATTTTTCACCAAAAAGAACCCCAATATTGGACTTTGTTTCTTTTTTTGGAGCAGAACTAAAAAACTATACTGCTTAAGGCCCGTTTACATGGCACCTGTTTACCCACGGGGGTATTTTACCCCCGGGGGTAAATTTATCCCCCAGGGGCAAAGGGCAAATTCATCTTGCGTTTACGTGGGTTTTATCCCACTATCCCACTTCACTACATTTAAATAAAATTCCTGTTGCATCCACCCAATACTCACATATATTCTATACTCCATTAGAATACATCCGCCTATTCTAATGCAAAAATAAGTGATGTTTTGTCTGAGAAGGTAAATATTCATTCTAAGCGTTGATCTGTATTTAAAATTCATGTAATGTTCAATTTTCAAAATGAAATACAAGTGAGATATAGAAAATCTCAATCAAGCGTCTTTTGATATCAAATATATCAACACGAGTTGATAAAGGATATAAGTATCCTTGGCTTGCAAGTATCCTTGGATATTTTTACTTTATCAACAAATGTTAATATGTTTGACATCCAACAGTACGAGGGTGAGATTCTATTTATCATTTGATATCACTATACAGCATTTACCAATATCCATTTTCTATTGGTAAATGCTAATCCATCAGCCCAAAACTGCCTCTGAGCCTCTTAAAATATGATGTCATGTCATTTTCACTCATTCATTCATAATGTCACAGTATTGTGATGTCATTAATAAAGGTACATAATCAGATTTGGGCTCAAAATTTGCCTCTTCTAAACTTTTTGCCATCTGAAAGAGCACTCTTTTGTGAGTGTTGTGGATTTTTTCCAGATTTTTTAGTCAATGCCATATGTACTTAATTTGTTACTAAGTAACCATTCCCCCCACCCAATTTTACATTTAAAATAAGTTTTTAGTTATTCATATCTTCTCAAAAAATTTGTCAGTATTTTTTTTTTCTTCACTATTTACGATTAAAAGAACAATTCAGGACCAAAACCTTATGTCAATTCTGCACATTTCAACCTTCAAAACAACTACTTCTGCGTTCACTAAAAATTCTCTAATAAATTCTACTTGTGCAGAAAAATATGTTGAATATTATGGCATCAAAAGTAGAAAAGGTTTTTTTTTTTTTTGACCCACGATTCTTTGATCATGTTGCTAGTTCTGAATCAATACATACATCATTAAATGCATGCCTTGATTTCAACTAATCAATCTATCTGTTTTATGAATGTAAAATTACTAAACTGATGAAAAAGGATACAATTCTCTGGCAATGAGTAAATCACGAATTATGTGGAACCGGTGGGATATGTCATCTTCTGATGACTCCTGTTAAAATAGGGCCCCAAGACACTTGTCTAGTAATAAGAGCGAGTTGAAAAATGCATTTTATTCAAAATGCAAAAAATTTTATCACATTTTGTTGAAGCATCTGACCATGTCGACAACTACCCCGTGTTTTAAAATTTGTACCCCCTTAACAAAACATGTTGGGTCTAACTTGGTGGATCTGCCCCTCGCATTTTTACAGATTTTTTGAAGCATGTGCTCATCTGACACATTCACCCAGTGTAATGCTTCAGGCGTAATCAGATATAACAGCCAAAACACCTAGTAATAATTTTTTAGCCCGCTTGGCCACATGGCCATAAGGGCTAATGCCATGATGGGCATGCTTAGTGGTGGTCTGTCGTGCGTCCGTTCGTTAGTATGTACGTCCGCTAACTTTTGGCTTGTCAGCGCGATACCAACTACAGTTTCCAGTGAAATCAAATGCAACTTGGCACATTGCTACATAGGCCTAAGGCGCAGATTGAGTTCGATAATCAGCCAGGTTTGCGTCTTAGTTTGGCTAATAGGGGGCGCTCTGTTAAAAACACAAAAATGGCCATAATTATCTTTATTGACATCAGATGTACATACAAAGACAAACTCAAGCTTGTTTCAGCGTCTGTACTACTGCAACATGGGGTAACACAGACGTTATATTACAATAGTGCAAATAATCGCCCGGGTGTTTAATTGAACCGGGGTTTAATACGCAAAATGAGGTCGGACCCCCGGCGGCTTTTTGCACACAGGCGTGTATTTGCACGCGGGCGATTATTTGTTCATATACGGTAGGTCAAATGGCAGGAAATCACCACAATTTTACCTTTGACCCAGCGCTCTAGTGCTTTCAGTTTTTGACGTAGCCTTATGGTTTTTTTATAAGTGGGTGAATGACCATAAGATCTCGATTGAGTTTGATTTCTGGCCCGAACAGCCCACTACTTTGGCCATTATAAAACACAAAAATGGCCTGCTGGCCTGAAGGCCTTGTGTCCCCCGTCACACAAGTGACCAGAAACGTGGCAAAAACTGTTTTGATGGCTGAAAATAATGTGGTGCACTGTACGACTAATAATGTGAAGTACAATGACACTGTAGCTCATTGGTCATTGGTTGAAGAGAGAGATGGATGAGGGATGGATCATTGTGATATGAGCTAAATATAACCATGGGTCATGAGAGAGATTACAATTTTCATGACTTGTGGATGACGGACGCATCGCCAAGGCATAGTTTTCTGCCCATGGCTGAGATCTACCTAACAAACTAATAAGAATGTCACATGAATTTGGTGAGCCTCCATCAAAGCTGTCAAGTTATTGTGAGTACAGTGTTCCTCACATATTTTTGCTCAGTGACCTTGAAAACTAGGTCAAGGTCACTTATAATTGAACTTGAGCAAGGCCTTCACGAGAGGCATATGTGGTGTTAATTTGGTGATCCTCCATCAAAGCTGTCAAAAGCTATTGCGAGTACAGTGTTCTTCACATGTTTTTGCTCCGTGACCTTGAGAACTAGGTCAAGGTCAGTCATCAATGAACTTGAGCAAGGCCTTTATGAGAGGCGTATGTGGTGTGAATGTGGTGATCCTCCATCAAAGCTGTCAAAAGTTATTGCGAGTACAGTGTTCCTCACATCTTTTTGCTCAGTGACCTTAAAAACTAGGTCAAGGTCAATCATCATTGAACTTGAGCAAGGCCTTCACGAGAGGCATATGTGGTGTGAATTTGGTGATCCTCCATCAAAGCTGTCAAAAGTTATTGCGGGTACAATGTTCCTGGATGGACGCACGCACGCACGCATGGATGGACGGACGGACGAACAGCATTTCTATGTCCCCCGTCCCGCCGGGGCGACGGGGGACAAAAATGGGCATAAGTCCCTTACCGTTTGAGCTAGACTGCACAGATTTTTAGCCTGCTTGGCGGTGCATGGCTGTATAGGCGTGAGACACAGATAGAGTTCCATAATATACTAGATTTGCTTTTTAGACTCAGTTTGGCCAATAGGGGGCGCTTTATGAAAACCACAAAAATGGCCATAAGTCCCTTATCCTTTGAGCTAGAGTGCTCAAATTCTAATGGAAGGTAGCTATGGTCTCATTTCAGAAGAGGTTTTGATTTAATGTAATTCTAAGTGGTATATAGGTCAAATTGCCGTCAATTGCTGCAATTTTGCCTGCGATTTTGTCAGCATACAACGCCTTCCATTTTTTATGGAACTATTTCATATTGCATGGGTATGTATGAGCATTCTTGGCCACATTCAAATCTGAGTCGAATCGGCCCACTACTTTGGCCAGTAGGGGGCACTTGATCAAAAACACACTTTGACCATAAGTCCCTTATCCCTTGCAAGCGAATGCTCACATTTTTACGGAAGGTAGCATTGGCAAGGAGTCATCACACATCAAGAAAGACTTTTTTATTTTACCAAGTTTGATGCAATATACATGTAGGTCAAGTGGCAACAGATGGCTGTCAATTTTGGTGATGACCTAGTTAGCACTCTATCACCTTCAGTATTTGATCGATCTCTTATATTTTTGTCTTGTCCATGTATTCCTATGAGATGGAGGCGGAGTTTGATTTGCCAAATTTGACCACTAATGGCCAGTAAGGGGGTGCTACATGAAAAGCACAAAAACAGATGATGTAACTCTGTTGTCCTTTGAGCTTTGACACTCAGATTTGTACTGTAAATGCATGAAGGCTTCATCGATCTTATGTCTGACGCTTTTTTGATTTGATGCCATATGCCATATATTATGCCATATGAAGGCCAAAATGGCAACTAATGGCCATAATTTTGGCGGTGAGCCTGTTCATGTTTACAGCGAATATGAATGTGAGAATGATACTTAACATGCACTTAATTTTCTAAGTTCAGTCTTAAGTTTAGTGGGAAACTATAATTATTTTTTTCCCTGAGCTGCTATGGTTTAAGTTACTGAATATGCCATGTACTTTTCATTTATACAGCAAAAAACAAATGTAATGTTCATCGTGTATAAGAAATATGCTTTTTATCGTACATTTGAACATAAAATTTAAATAGTTTGTCGACTCCGTTACCAATATATTGAGATATACCAACCTATTACTAGGTTACATAAGTCATACACTAAAAGTTGTATTCCCAGCACCATTTTTCCATTTCAAGAAATGATTAGTTTTGCAATATATGGCCTATATCGTTATTGTATCGGTATTGTTATTGTTTCGAATCGCACAGCACTGTTATCGAGTTATGTATCGAATTAACCGGCACTGTATAGAGGTACGTATCGTATTGTGACGTCCTTGACGATACCCAGCCGTAATGTAAATCTAGGCCAACTTCAATTTTGGCCATTCGGGCACAGTGGCTTTGCCACTATTTTTTAGATGAGGCATGAGCTGGATTAATTCATAAATGGGATATACAACTTTTTCTGGGACAGGGGTGACCTGTTCAAGCCTGACGGGCTGCACCTGAACCGGAGGGGTACCTTTGCACTGGGCCAGTGTATGTTGAGGGTAGCACAGGATTATTTAAACTAGGGACTTGGGGGGGCAGAGAGAGTAGTGAGTGTAACACATAGGGAAATGAAGACTGCCCCGATGGAAGCTGGCGGGGTTACATGCACTATCAATGATTTACTTTTAAAGCAACAAAGCGTAGTGGGGGGCTCGAGGCAGCGGCTACATGGGGAATCAAGGGGGAAGAGCATTAGTAATAACCTGAAATGTTTTTATTTAAATGCAAGAAGCATAAAAAATTAATTTCCAGAACTTGAGGCTGTAATGATTAGTGAGGGCTATGACATAGTTGGGATTACAGAGACATGGCTATGTGAAGAGGATGGAGACGAATATAACATACAAGGTTATAAGCTCTTTAGGAAGAATAGATATAATAGGCAAGGAGGGGGTGTAGCACTCTTTGTAGAGGAAAACATAAATGTACAGGAAATTACCGAGATTGAACATTCCTTGTCCTGTGAAGATATCTGGGTCAGGCTCATTGGCAAACACGAGACAGGTTTAAACATAGGAGTATGCTATTAACCACCAGCTTTGGACAGTACAATCAATGAAATGCTTTTTAGGAGGATTACGCAAGCTTTTAGAGGTGGTGGGACTATTATGGGAGACTTAAATTATCCTGGTATCAATTGGGAAATGGTGAAAGGACAGGGTAGGGGGGAGGAAGAATTTCTAGATGTTATAAATGATAATTTCTTGGTGCAGTATGTTAATAAACCTACCAGAGAGAAGGCAATTTTAGACTTGGTGGTCTGTAATGACCCTGATAGAATTAGCAATGGTGAGGTACTGGAGCCACTTGGGACAAGTGATCACTCTGCTGTTAGTTTTGATGTTTCATGGGAAGTTAAAAAGGTGTATTCTAAAACAAAAATTTTCAATTTTAGGCGGGCAAACTTTGACAGGATGCGTTCATATCCAGGTGAAATAAAATGGGAGACACTCCTGGACTGTGAGTCCGTAAATGAGACGTGGGAAAGATTTAAAGGGGTTTAACTTGAATCACAATGCAGATTCATTTCGAAGGTGTCCAAAAGTAAGCTGAAAAAGCAGAATCATCAGTGGATGACCAAAAGTATTTGTAGGTTTTTGAGGGAAAAGAGGAATCTTTATAAGATGTACATAAAGGATAACAATGAGAACACTAAGGCTGAATACTGTAAAATGTGGGCTGTAGTCAAAAAAGAGCTGAGGAATGCTAGAAGACTGTATGAAAGACAAATTGCAGAGGGGCAAAAACTAACCCTAAGCGCTTCTTTCAGAACTGTAGCAGAAAAAGGAAAGTTAAAGAGCAGGTTAAGTGCATAAAGAACTAGAGAAGCACTCGGAGAACGCAGACCTCCGCCAAGCAAACATTTCCCTCCATATTGCGACTTCCACCATAGATATTAGTCTTACATTTATTTTATATTCATTTTTAGATTCCTCGACCATGAAAACATGGCAAATTGATTCATAATGCAATATCAATTTTAGTTCCACAGCGTCTTGGCTGTTTAAAGATGTCTGTTGCATGTTTCTAGCTTCATTTGTTTTTTTTTTTTCTTATGATGCAACATTTCCCCTCATGTTGTGATTTACACATAAATATTAGTCCTACATTTATTTCATCTATTTTTTCAGATTCTCTGACCAAGAAAACATACCATTAGCAACTGAATTCATAATGCTATCAATATTAGTTCAGTAGTTATTCACGAAAATCAAATTTTCCGTAATCGTGGTTTTCTTCTGGATCTAGTTCCCTGGCTTTTGAAGATACAGTAAATCCGGTGCCACCCTCCTAATTCTGCAATATCTTGGCTATATAATGGTGTTTGTCGCATGTTTGTAGCTTCATTTGTTCTCTTCCTATAATGAAAGTTCCGAAGGTCCCCTACTTTCGTATTCTGGATCATAGTATCATAGTATCCGGAATTATTCCATTTTCAGAATCAGTCTTTGATATTTTGTAGAACATGTTCGAAACTTGTCCTGTATTTTTTTTCTCAATGCCCTGACCATTTTTGGTGGAGTTATATGCATAAATGTCGAAAATGGCCCTATCTATCAATGTTAAAGAATCCTTTAAAAAATTCCTGGATCCAGACGGAGATCCGGATCACTTCCAAAATCTAATCATTTCTGCCTTATACCAATCTGTACAATCCCTGAAAATTTAATCAAAATCTGTCCATAACTTTTTCAGTTATTTTGGAAACCAACAGACAAACAAACAAAAAACAAACAAACCCAGGCAAAAACATAACCTCCTTGGCGGAGGTAATAAAAACGGATCGCTGCTATATGATAACAAGGATATTGCGGATGCCTTAAACAGTTTCTTTGTTGAGAATTTTACCTCAGAGGGGGTCTTTATTTGGCCTGAGGGCTTGTCAAATGCTCAAGATCATTTAGTGGAAATTGAGGTTCGAGATAACGAAGTATTAGACAAGTTGCATAAACTAAAGGCAGATAAGGCGGCGGGTCCTGATGGCTTTTATCCTAGAGTGCTCAGGGAAGTGGGTGAGATCATCTTTAAGCCGCTATCCGCCATCTTCAGACGGTCTTTAGAAACTGGAGAAATACCAAATGATAGGAAACAGGGCAATATAATACCAATATATAAGAAAGGGGACGGTACCAAGTCAGGAAACTACAGGCCAGTCAGTTTAACTTGCACTGCGTGCAAAATATTGGAATCAATCATAAAAGATGAGCTGGACTTATTTCTTGAATGTAACAGTGTCTTGAGGGATAGCCAACATGGTTTTCGGAAGGGAAGGTCATGCCTAACAAACCTTCTGGAGTTTTTTGAAGAGGCCACCAGGACTTATGACCAGAGCAGGGTTTAAGAGATCATATACTTGGATTTTCAGAAAGCATTCGATACAATACGGCATTAGAGACTAATCTTTAAAATGAGCTCCACTGGAGTTACAGGAGGTATTCTGAAGTGGATTCAAAACTGGTTACAGGACAGAACACAAAGAGTGGTGGTCAGTGGTATCTCATCTGAGCTAGGTATGGTGGGGAGTGGCGTCCCCCAGGGATCGGTGTTGGGACCCCTGCTGTTCCTCATCTACATTAATGTCTTTGATCGGAATATTAAGAGCAGATTGGTTAAATTTGCAGATAATTCTAAATTGGGGGGGGTTGGCAAATAGTTTAGGCTCCACTAAAGCGATTCAGGACGATTTGGATAGAATCCAGAATTGGGCAGAAATGTGGCAAATGGAATTTAATCTAGCAAAATGTAAAGTTGTACATGTAGGTAATAAAAACATTAGACAGGATTACTTCATGGGAGGTTTAAAACTGGAATGTGCTGCACAAGAGAAAGATCTGGGAGTGATTGTTGACCAAACCCTCACAGGTTCTAGCCATTGTGCCGTAGCAGTTAAAAAAGCTAATTGGATGCTGGAATACATTGCCAAAAGTATTGAGTGCAAATCTAAGGAGGTGATGCTTCTTTTATACAACACATTCGTTAGACCACATCTGGAGTATTGTGTACAGTTCTGGGGACCATACTTTAAGAAAGATATAGAGGCTCTAGAGAAAGTTCAGAGAAGAGCCACTGAGCTTATTCCAGGTATAAAAGATGTAAGCTACGAGAAGAGGCTGAAGATCTTTAATCTCTTTAGTCTTAGGAAAAGGAGACTCAGGGGTGATTTGATTGAGGTCTTTAAATATGACAAAGAGATTAACAAAGTGAATTATGTAGGATTCCTTCGATTCCTTCCAAATGTTGTGAGTAGAACGTGGGGTCACAAATGGAAGTTGACCAAAGATAAATTTAGCACTGATATTTGGAAATATTTCTTCACCCAAAGAGTAATTTCAATGTGGAATAGCTTGCCTGACCATATTGTTGGGGCAGAGACCATGGGGGTTTTCTAGAGCAGGCTTGACTTAAAGCTAGATACCATTGAGTCATTCAGTATCTGAAGGGATACATTCACAATAGTATCAAGAAACTGGCGAACTTGGGCTGAAAGGCCTGTTCCTGATCTTGCCATTCATGTTATATGTTATGTTATGTTTCTCATGTTATATGTTATGTTATGTTATGCTATATTATTTTATGTTATGTTAACCCTATTTCCAAGCAAGATGGGACACTGTAAAATGATTTGTAAATCAATTTTACCCTATATGTAACTGAAAGAATTACAGAGACAATATATCAAATCTTGAAATAGAAATGTTATTGTTTTTTCAAAAATATCTGCTTTTATGGATTATGATTGGAGGCCTGAGGAGGTCCCTTAAAAATAAAATTATATTATTGTATGAAGAAATGGGGCATATTTATACACTGCAAAGTTTAAAATGGCAAGAAGTACAGAGCTTATAATGAGATATTCTGCCAATCAGTTCCCCCACCAAATTTCATGAGGATATCTTGATTAGTTAGTGAGGTATAAAGCTTCTGAGTTGAAAGAGAATGGGGAAAGAAATTAAGTTGAGAGTCCAAAAAAGGGGCGATAGGCCCCAATTTTGAGGGCCTATGTCTCAAAAACTCTAAAGACTTTGCAACTGAAACTTGCCATAGTCTAACGATAATATCCCAAGGTATTTTATTTTAAAAGATCATGAAAACCATTTGACATGGAACCACCCAGTAGGGCAGGGCATAAATTCTGTGTAGATCTGCGCCACAGAATGGCATGGCATTGTTTTGGTGGTGAATAAAAAGCCTGACTGAGGCCGTTCATTTGTAGCTGATCCAACTGGAGTTTTAGTTCAAGTGATATTATGGAGTTATATAAATAATTCCTTGATGCTTAGGACTTCCAGCTACTTATTCTTCAAATCCATTTTTGCTTGTTATCATAAAATCATTTATAGCTCGGTATTGTCAAGAAGATTCCGATCCATTAGGACGATGAGTTGAGATATTAGAATTAAAGTTTTCTGTAGATATGTTGAGCAGACAGAGATGAGACCATTCTTTGGAGAAGTAATTTCTCTGAAATGCATGTCATGTAACTGAAGGTGCGGTGGATCTCTCTCTTCTCCATATCTAGCATGTGTGAAACTGGCATTCCAAACTGATGAAGGGGCAAGAAGATCCCATTTTGCAAGTTTATATTTCTTCAATTCCTGTTTTTACTCCCTTTTTAGCCTGCTTGGCCGACAGGCCCAATCGGGCTTATGCTGTGCTTAGGCTCATTAGTGGTGGTCTGTCGTGTGTCCGGGCGTGGGGGCGTGCGTGCGTGCATCCGCAATTGTCATTTCAGCGCGATACAGTTTTCAGTTTTCCACGGATCCTTCTCATATTTTATATGTATGTATATGGGCCCAAGATCTAGCCCGAGTTTGATTTTGGGTGTGCTGCGATTCTGGGTTTGGCAAATAGGGGGCTTTTTCTCGAAAACGTCAAACGGCTCTAGCTCCTTTATTCTTTGACCTACGATGCTCAAATTTTTATTGTAGGTTGCTCTGCCAAGGCTTCCTTATATAAAATGGCTTTTTGATTTGACCGAATTTTAAAGGTTATAATGGTCAAAGGTCATAAAATGTGCCGATTTTGTTTCGGCGCCATAGCACCCTCAGTTCTCAACGGATCCTCTTCCTATTTTTTATGCAGGTATATAGACCCAAGATCTAGCCCGAGTTGCATTTTAGTCGCGCTGCGACTCTTGGTTTGGCCACCAGGCGGCTTTTTCTGCAGAAATTCAAACAGGTGCTCAAATTTTTACTGTTGGTTGTTCTGCCAAGGGTTCATCATATGTGTAATGGGTTTTTGATTTGACCTAAATTTAAAGGTTATGTCGGTCAAAGGTCGTAAATGCACAGATTTTGTTTCAGTGCAATAGTGCCCTCAGTTTTCAACGGGTCCTTTTCATATTTTATATACATGTTTATGGGCCCAAGATCTAGCCCAAGTTCGATTTTGGCCATTTCTACACCCTGTTACATATATGTAACACTGGGTTTTAATGGACATGATCATTCATGGAAACAACTCAGGAAAAACATTGATCAGAGCTCAGGTGTACCAGAGTTTTATGAAACTGCTCCCTTTGTTAGCTCTTGATGCACAAAGAGTGGTTTTATCAAGCTGTGGACTTCACTACCCTCCAGGTGGCAATGTCCATAGGATAGGTCATGGAGGACTCCCCCAAGGTCCATGATGCATCAAGGATGCATGATTTCAGTCAGCAGACAAATGCAGCAACAATCATCTACAAGCATTACTGTACTAATACATTTTGTATGTGCACTATTGGGGACGACCAAGGCCCGATGTTACACCCACGTCACACTAACCAAAAGTGAACTACAGTTTTCCAGGGAAGAACGTCATCACTGTCAACCACTTCTATGTGTTCTACTGATTACATCAATCTAAAAGATCAAGTAAATTTTGTGGATGCTTCCCTGATGGCTGTGCTAGGGACCGCTTTTGTTGACCAACTTTCAGCCTCTCAGAAATTCATGGGGGCTGCCATATTGGGAAGGCTCACCTGGTATTGTTAGTGTATGAAAATGACTCTAGATGGCCCTAATACTGTGACGAAAGTGTCACTTTGGGCTCAAATGGTAAAATAGTTGAATTTATGTTTTTGACCCTATCCCCTACCCCCCAAAAATTTGTGTGACATGGGGCCTAAGAGGGTTAAACAAGAAATTATGAGAGTAGGAGTTATAGATGTGAGTATGCCATTAATAAAAATAATTGTAATTTGTTTGGGGAGTGCTTCATGGAGCCTGAATGTTAGGCAAATCAACAACAATTGTTTTGTATCAATGAGGTAAAAAAAAGGATAAACATCCTTTGAGTGGTGATTGCATAATTTTTTGCCCACTTGACCCAAAGGGCTTATGCTATGCTCAGGGTCTTCAGTGGTGGTCTGTCGTGCATCCGTGCGTGCGTGGATAAACTTTTGGCTTGTCTGCGCTCTAGCATATTCAGTTTTTAACCGATCCTTTTCATATTATACACATATTTCATATGTGTATATATGGTTATGAGGTCTACACCAAGTTCGATTTTGAACCGAATCACACCGATACTTTGGCCAGTAGGGGGCTTTCCATTTTGGCCAAGCAGGTGCAGTGGCTTTGCCACTATTTTTTCACTTCACTTTGTCTGGATTGAAGAGTCAAAAAATGAAGGAAGCAAGGATTTGAAATTTAAGCAATTGATTTGAGTTTGAGTATTAAAAAAGGGGGGGATCTAAATCACTGCGCTGCTGGTTTATTGGAACAAAAAGTTGTGAGGATGTCACATTCAATTTTATATTTAAAAAAATCATTTTCAAAATCGCATTAATTTGAATACTTGCTGTATAAAATATATTTCATACTTTCATACTATGTTTAATTTACCTGCCAATCTTGTCAACAAAGTAACAACTGATGATGTTACTTAAATGTACACTTTATTTGTTAAATTTGCACAAAGCAGAGGTTTTTGATTACATGTGTCATTACAGGAGCAGAAGCTCATGGCATGCTGTAATATTTGTACTAGTTGTGTACCATCCTGAATTAGCAAAACAACCTTACAAAATAATGAAAATTATCGGAAGGCTCATAGACTGGATGGAGTGAAGAATGTTTTCTGTTGCCTTGTCTTTCAGTTCTGCAGGCATTTAAATCTGTCAGAGAAAGGCCATGTGGACTGGAAGCTGATGTACTTCACTCTTCGGAAATATTACCCGATAAGAGAGCAGTATGGGGATACACTGCACTTCTGCAGACACTGTAGTGTTCTGTTCTGGAAAGTAAGTTCATGTATGCTGAATTTGTTTTGCTTGCGAAAGCTATGCTAATTCTGTTATAGAATGTTTGAAAATTTACCTGCAGAGTAGTGAAGCCAAATAAGACGCCGTCATATTTTTGTATGCGCCCGCAAAGAGCCATTATGAGCCTGTACAAAATTGGCACTTAGCCTTTTAACTCTTTCCTAATGATTGATATTCTTTCGATTGCAAGTTCTTGTGACTGAGCTGATTATTGCATCAGCATGGTAAAAGGCCCTCATTAGTAAAAGATTGACATTACTGCATGTTAGACAATTTTGTCCTTGATTTAGGTCTTGCAGATATTGTAAATATGAGATTTATCCATTTTTTCCCAAGTATTTATTTATATGTAACAACATGCATCCATACTCACTGTGCACAGTGGGAAATTAAAATTAGAAAATATCATGTAGATTTGCCCGCATGTTATTCACTGTCTGTCCAGTTAATAAATTCCACTTTGTTACAAAACTTTTCCAGTCAGAATATAAGACGGTATCAGACTGAAATTATCGGGTAACAGTCGTAGCCTGACGAGTCCGCTGTCCTCACGACTGTTACCATGGCTGGCAGGTCTTGAGTGAGTAGCGCTACTCAGATGTATTGACACTCTGCAGAAGAACTGACTTCCCTTATGCCGACGAACCAACTTCCCCCTGCTAATTTCCGTCATTTTTTAGAATAATTAACATAACCACAAAAAAATCGTTTGGTGTCCAGTAAATCATGACCATTACCAAAGACATATTTTGTTTTATACTACGATTATGGGCATCAATTTATTGATTTTTCATGTTTCCTACAATTATTCCATAAACACCTTTGATTGGCAACAAAAGTTTTCCAGTGTGTTGGTAGTTGGCTGTTTCCGCTATTGACCTTATGGTGTCCACAATTTTGTTGACCGCAACGACCGTTACTGAAAAGGGAATTATGATAAAAATGGTCTGAATCCATCCTTATTCTTGATCATCCTTCGGCAACTGGCCGTCCATTTGCTAGGTAAGACATTACTGACTGCTAGTTTTGTGATTTCTCCAAATAATTTGTGCGATTGATTTCATATTTCAGGATGCGATTTCTTATCATGCAGTGACTGGGTGGAGGTCAGTTAGGAAGGCAGAATCCTCACCGTTAAACAAACGACAACTCCCTATTACTTTGCTTGATTAGCAATCGGAGGATTGATTTATTACCCCTCAGCCCTCAAGGCTGACGGGGTATTGCTATCCTTCATGCGGTTGGGCGGGCGGGCGTCTCCAACTTCGACATCGGGCTGAGGGGTATTCCGTGCATTGCACGCCTATTTTTAATTTACTAAGACTAATCAGCAGAATGGCGTTGCAATTTCATCCACGACATTATTGCTCAGTGCATGGAACTTAAATGCTCACGAGACAGAAAATTTGGCTATATTTGCTTACAGAAAGCTGAGGATTAATTTATCACACTTAGCTTGTAACATCCAATCTCGAGCGCGCGTATTGTTTATTTGTGTTCTGAGCGGATGCACATGCATAACCGTCTCAGGACGGCAAGAGGCTGCATTGGTGCCCTGTGCAGCACTGGACAGTTGCTTGGAAGCAGTTAGGATGTGGTGTAATATTCCAAGTTATCACTCGCCGAATTACACCATCACAACCTGCCTGAACCATTAACTCAAGGCAAAATGGATCTATTGATCTTCAATTTATCTGTCGAATTTGGTTCCTAACATCTCCATTTAAGTAAAGAAATTGAGATTCATCAAACCAGAAGACATTTTTCTGATCATTTTCTATATATTTTTGGTATTCCTGTGCCTGCTACCCTGTTTTTTGCTGACTGCTGTGGAACCTAGTGTGATCCTGTACTGCCATAGCTGTCTGCTTAAAGCGATAGTAAACTCTGCCATGCTGTGTGTATCTATCGAAAGAATTATCCAATCTGTGTACATTCATCGCATTAAAAAAAAAAAAAAAAAAATTCTGTGAGAGAGTAAACAGCAATTTTATTTCGACACTCCATCCCCCATGATCTGCACCATTTTGACTGGGCTCAATCTGAAACGTGACGTCAGATTGACCCAGCCGCTCTCCAGTGTCTGAAAACATGAAACGATGCTGGACATGCGCACTGCGTTCTAACTCGTCCAGCATGTCGAACAGAGAAGATGATGACAGTGTTACAAGTCCAGACGAGGAAATTGCACGAGATGGAGGTTTGCAGGGATACCAGTTTTAACCTAAACAAACAAATGTTGAGTATACTGACAGCGAGGCGATAAAAGAGGAAACACATACAGTCCACCATTGTGAACTCGACTGGACCGGGTCACTCAAACGTCACAAGGAAAAAACATGTGACATGAGAAATGCTTTTGATTGGGGAACGCGCTTCCAACCTTTCACAATGGCAGCGCTGTACAGTGTGCTACAGAACCCGTGCATTCTCAATGTTTGACAGCTTTGCATTTATTTTAAAAAAAAGTTTAAAAATTATGTTTGGTTTTTCTGATATTAGAGATATAGTTCTTTGAAGAAAAATCTATACCAGTACAGAGTATTCTATCACTTTAAAGGTTCAGCGTGTTGTGCATTCAGGTATGCTCTCCTGCATGGCTCTGTTATGACACATGGTCACTGTTGGGGGGAGCCAGGCTGGCCAATTCTCTGACCTCTGTCATTACGCCAGGCGTTTTCACTTGGGAACTGCCACTCAGTGTTTTATTTTTTGCATCATTATCCGTACATAAGTTACAGATCAGCAGTACTTTGCATACGCCACCCCCTCATTCTGCTACCGACGATCAGTCCACATTCATGGTCCTTTCTTGCCCATTGTGTTGTTTGAACGGCCACTAAACCTCTTGAGCATGTCTGCATGCCCTCATGGATTGAGTTGCTGCCACACGATTGTTGATTAGATGCATTAACGAACAGGTGCCACTGAGTAAATATTGAAGAAAGGCTGCCTTCATTTTTGGCCTGTAAAATCACATCTGATGTATGCTGCAGAAGAGAGGTTCCCCTTCACTTGCTAATCTTATTTGTGGTGTTTTTCATCCATTCTGCCCCCTTTCTGCCTCCTCTTCCCTGATTTCCTCAAGGACTGCCATCTGGCAGTGTTAATCAAGGTACCTGAAACGTCTTCAATCTCCTTTTCTGTCAGTCTGTCTGAATGCAGCGCATACACTATGAGCATGAAATTTGTCTTCTCGTCATGTTTGACCTTTGATTGATTTTTTTTTTTTTTACATCTGTTTTTTCCATGAACATAATCAGTGTGTTAGAGAGTCTAATTGCAGATATGTGTAACTATTGCTCACCGAGTACAGTTATTTAAAAAAATAATAAATGGTTATGATGTAAGTTGAAAGTACTCTGTTTTAATCCCTGTTTTTCCATTTCACACACGTTTATTCATTCCCGCTCGCAGAAATTGATTCGTAACTGTGATTTGTCATCCACTCACTGTGGCACCCAACATGGGCTGAAGTTTTCCTCCTCTCGTTTGTTCCTGATAAACCTCTGCCATGTGTTTGAACGCTTTCACTGAAACAATCTTATCTGTTGGCATATTAAGATTGTCATTCAGACCCATGTCAAAAGATTTTGCACAAATGCCTTTAATTTAAGACACAAACCATGGAATAGCTTGTGCACAAAACTGGACACTGTGGCTTTTTAACTGAATAATGTGTGTGAACAATATGTCTTAACAGGCATCTTAGAGACTTAAAATTTTCATGTTTTCTATCGTTGTACTAGTCATAACACTTGCCTCACTGGCAATATCTTTGTTTTAATCACCAAAGAAAGGCAATGCAAGTAAGATTTAAAGCTTTTATGTGATTGAAGATAAATTGCATCGTGGAGTAAGGATCGTACAGAATACATTGAATGTGGAATTGAATACAGACAGAACAGCAAGGTGTTGCAGTAGGCAGTGCTGTTGCTTCGCAGCAAGGAGGTTGTGGGATCAAATCTGACCTTAGTCCTCAGTTTGAAGTTGGCGTGTTCATGAGGGCTTTCTTCCAAGTACTTCGGTTTGCTCATAGTCCAAAAATAAGCAAGCAAGGTTAATTGGAGACACTAAATTGCGCATAGGTATGAGACAGTGAGTGAATGGTGCATGATCCCACCTTTTCAGGGTATGTTGCTGCATTTCGCTCCCAAGTAGGCTGGGATAGGCTCCAACTTCCCTGCAACCCTGATGAGGAAGAAGTGGTCTCAATAATGGATGGATGAATGCAGGTGTGGGGAGTACACTGTGTACACGGAGTATGTAGGTGCAGGATGCAATCTGCTTAGGCTCCACAAGTATAAGCCTAAGCAGTGTAACACTGTACTCATCCACATTATCTTTTATAGACAAATTCTGTAAATACACCTTTAAACTGGTGTTATTTTATATGAGTCTGTTCTCTTTTAGGATTCGGGGCACCCCTGCACTGCCAAAGATCCTGAAAACTGCTTCACGCCTGTCTCACCACAACACTTCATCGACCTCTTCAAGTTTTAGACGATGATAATCTGCTACTTGATTTTTGCAGAGGCAAAAATATTTCTTAACTCTCTCCACGCACAATGATTTTGATGCCTAAGCAAGAGGGCTCAGGAAACTTTATATAAAATGAAGAAATAATTATAAATAATTCCAAAAGAGAAAAGATATTGGCTTTAGCATGCTGAGGAAATGCCAGCAGATGATGCCTGAACCACTGTGCGACTTTGAGGTTGTTCTTGCACTTCAGCATATACCTGGTACTCGTTCGGAAGGGAGAGATATGAAATTTGAATATTTAATGTCTGTACGCTTAGTCACTTTATTCTGTGACTTTTTTCTCCTTTTATAATGTAAAGCACCTCATGTTTTGTATTTGTATTTAGTCTATTTGCTGTGTTGGCGCTTCAATTTGAGGACGCGTATAACATTTTTTACAATAATTTTTATGTGAATTGTTCATTTTGAGCTGAAAGAAACGTAAACTGTACTATTTATGGGAACGTATTTTGTATTCTGTCTGTGATTATCCTCAGTCATTCCAGTGACTCATACATGTACTTGTATGAATGACCTTAACAATTGGTATTCGGAGATTAAGTGAGACTTGCAACTAAAAGTAATAAAAAAACATTCTATTTGGTTTTTTCAGTCTTCATTGTAGTGTTTGAGTCTTGGGTTCAAGTATGAGCCTGTTCACTGAGGTTCCTAGGATGCATGTATCCGGAGTCCCTTGATGGAGCGAGTTGCAACATGAGGGTCTCAGAAAAATATGGTTCCATGACATGGAGCCATTTTGTTTCCATGAAATTAGGGGGGGCTTTTTTAAAGTGAGTTAATATGCAAATGACTTGGTAACTTTGAAGATCTACCTAAATTTGTTCATGTGATCATTGGTAGCTACGTTTAATTTGCCAAACCTTCATACAAGAGGTTTATGTACAAAACCCAAAACCAGTGAAGTTGGCATGTTGTGTAAATCGTAAATAAAAACAGAATACAATGATTTGCAAATCCTTTTCAACCTATATTCAATTGAATACACTGCAAAGACAAGTTACTTAATGTTCGAACAGGTAAAGTTTGTAATTTTTTGCAAGTATTGGCTCATTTGGAATTTGATGCTTGCAACATGTTTCAAAAAAGCTGGCACAAGTGGCAAAAAAGACAGAGTTGAGGAATGCTCATCAAACACTTATTTGGAACATCCCACAGGTGAGAGAGCTAATTGGGAACAGGTGGGTGCCATGATGGGTATAAAAGCAGCTTCCCTGAAATACTCAGTCTTTCACAAACAAGGATGGGGCGAGGGTCACCACTTAGTGAACAATTGCGACAGCTGATTGTCGATCAGTTTAAAAACAACATTCCTCAACGAGCTATTGCAAAAAATGTAGGGATTTCATCATCTACGGTCCGTAATATCGTCAAAAGGTTCAGAGAATCTGGAGAAATCACTGCACGTAAGCGACAAGGCCGAAAACCAACATTGAATGCCCGTGACCTTTGATCCCTCAGGCGGTACTGCATCAAAAACCGACATCAGTGTGTAAAGGACATCACCACATGGGCTCAGGAACACTTCAGAAAACCACTGTCAGTAACTACAGTTTGTCGCTACATCTGCAAGTGCAAGTTAAAACTCTACAATGCAAAGCGAAAGCCATTTATCAACAGCTTCCAGAAACGCCGCCGGCTTCGCTGGGCCCAAGCTCATCTAAGATGGACTGATGCAAAGTGGAAAAGTGTTCTGTGGTCTGACGAGTCCACATTTCAAATTGTTTTTGGAAACTGTGAACGTCGTGTCCTCCGGACCAAAGAGGAAAAGAACCATCCGTATGGAGTTAAATTACTGCCAAAACCTTGTATACAAACCGACATGTTTTACAAATGCACCACGATTCACAAACAAATACAATGTGATTTGCAAATATAAAAACGATTTGCAAACAAATACAGTGTGATTTGCCAATATAAAAACGATTCACGTACAAACAAGGTGTGATTTGCAAATATAAAAACGATTTGCAAACAAATACAGAGTGGTTTGCAAATACAAAACACCATTAACAAACGAATGTTTTCAGTTTTAAAAATACAAAACGTACCGATTACAAGTATACGACGAGAACCATTTCCTACAAGTACAAATCACTTTTGGCAGTTTTCTACTGCTGACATGGCGTAAAAGATTTTCTCACAAATGTCCTCACTGTTATTGTCCCTGTTAAACAGCAGGTGGGGCTATGACTCAATATCCTAGATCTCTACACCGTGAAGTTGAACAGAATAGAGAACGACCGCCAGCGACAACCGTGGACATGAGGATGATGGCTGAGGCTAAATAAAAACGCAGTGTCTTCGTGTTCGAAATAACTCCGTGTCCGACAGTGGGATGGTATCAATATAACTCCGTGTCCGACAGTGGATTATTGTTTTTAATCTCATGAAGTCTACTGAATCTTTTAGATAGCCTATTAAACGTGAATGTTTGATCAGATGGCTCAGTTCTTCAAGATGGGTACCCAATCAATGTTTCTGTTTAAACTCTGCTCAATAAAGTGTTCTGATTGATAGTGATATATTTTTATTTTCCATTTCATTATAAATCTGGGCCCGTATTCACAAAGCATCTTATCTTAGCGCTAGGAGTACTCCTCATTCGCGCTAAAACATTTTATGTAGGAGTAAAATCTGAAAAGTAATTCACAAAACCGCTGAGAGCAACTTTTAGCCATCCGAGACACCGAGGGTAACGCTGCAACGATCTGTTGGCTGATATTATCCCACGCATACCGCTTGGATTTGCTGTTCACCCCCGAGCCAATTTTCCCTCTGATTAGGTTACATGCTTTCGCTCCAGCACCAACTGGCCCAGCAGCAGTAACTGGTCTTGGCTCCAGCTGGGCTTTCGCGTCATTTTTGAACTTACATCCATGACAGTTTAGGGCAAACAAACTTGAACGGCTCGACATTTAATTGATCGCAACATATTCTCATTCTCATCGGGTAACAAGTAGCTATTGGGGCAAGTGACGCGTTTCATTAATAACTTGTTTAATGCTTTTAATGTTTTTACAATTATCTCTTTCCTATGTACGTTTATTTGCCTAGAGCGTGATATGCGGGGACCGTGCATTGCCATTTTCAAAAGTGCTCAATATACTATTGTCTTAAACCGAATTTAAAAAAACCAATGCTTTGTATGTTAACAATAACTTGCTTAAAAGTAACCGTGTTTTAAATTATTATAAATGAAGGGAAGTAAATTATTTTAATGTCAATGTTAAAGTTAAGGTTATGGCTTAGAGTTAGGGCAGTGTTTAAAAAGGGGATTGTCGTACCTCTCTACTTTGAAATGCATTTGAAAACTGCCGAACCCGTAACAACTGCCATTATTTTTTTGGACAAACCAGTCCCTTGGACTATTTTCTCATTTTTTCCTCCATGGGTTGTATGTGGGATATTTTTTTCAATGGGTTGCCCTGCCACCAAACAACCAATCACCGTGCTCATTGTTCCAAGACTCGTGCATGAGAATTGACATCAGCCATAGCAACGGAGATTACTCCCGCCTATCTCAGAGCTACCCCTATTCTAGGAGTTACCAATTTTCTTCACTAAAAGTTGCTCTCAGCGGTTTTGTGAATTTTAAGATTGTTTTATCATAAATGTTTTAGCGCGACTTAGGAGTACTCCTAGCGCTAAGATAAGATGCTTTGTGAATACGGGCCCAGATTTATCACGAAATGGAAAATAAAAATATATCACTATCAATCAGAACACTTTATTGAGCAGAGCTTAAACAGAAACATTGATTGGGTACCCATTTTGAAGAACTGAGCCATCTGATCAAACATTCACGTTTAATAGGCTATCTAAAAGATTCAGTAGACTTCATGAGATTAAAAACAATAATCCACTGTCGGACACGTAGTTATATTGACACCATCTCACTGTCGGACACGGAATTATTTCGAACACGAAGACACTGCGTTTTTATTTAGCCTCAGCCATCATCCTCATGTCCACGGTTGTCGCTGGCGGCCGTTCTCTATTCTGTTCAACTTCACGGTGTAGAGATCTAGGATATTGAGTCATAGCCCCACCTGCTGTTTAACAGGGACAATAACAGTGAGGACATTTGTGAGAAAATCCTTTACGCCATGTCAGCGGTAGAAAACTGCCAAAAGTGATTTGTACTTGTAGGAAATGGTTCTCGTCATATACTTGTAATTGGTACGTTTTGTATTTGTAAAACTGAAAACATTCTTTTGTTAATGGTGTTTTGTATTAGCAAACCACTCTGCATTTGTTTGCAAATCGTTTTTATATTTGCAAATCACACCTAGTTTGTACGTGAATCGTTTTTATATTTGCAAATCACACTGTATTTGTTTGCAAATCGTTTTTATATTTGCAAACCACACTTTGTTTGCACGTGAATCATTTTTATATTTGCAAATCACATTGTATTTGTTTGTGAATCGTGGTGCATTTGTAAAACATGTTCGGTTTGTATACAAGGTTTTGGCAGTAATTTAACTCCATACATCCGGACTGTTATAGGCACAAAGTTCAAAAGCTAGCATCTGTGATGGTATGGGGGTGTATTAGTGCCCAAGGCATGGGCAACTTACACATATGTGAAGGCACCATTAATGCTGAAAGGTACATACAGGTTTTGGAGCAACATACGTTGCCATCCAAGCAACGTCTTTTTCATGGACGCCCCTGCTTATTTCAGCAAGACAATGCCAAGCCACATTCTGCACGTGTTACAACAGCATGGCTCCGTAGTAAAAGAGTGCGAGTACTAGACTGGCCTGCCTGTTGTCCAGACCTCTCTCTCATTGAAAATGTGTGGCGCATTATGAAGAGTAAAATACGACAACGGAGACCCCAGACTGTTGAACAACTTAAGCTGTACATCAAGCAAGAATGGGAAAGAGTTCCACCTGAAAAGCTTCAAAAATTGGTCTCCTCAGTTCCCAAACGTTTACTGAGTGTCGTTAAATGGAAAGCCGATATAACACAGTGGTAAAAAGGCCCCTGTGCCAACTTTTTTTACAATGTGTTGCTGCCTTTAAATTCTAAGTGTTATGGCCCCAATTTGTTATTACATTTATAACACAACAGCAACAGCAAGGGATGACAGACACAGTTTTAAAAACTCAAACACATTTAATTATCAACAAAGACAAATAACGACTAAACTAATATTCTGAGACCAAGATTGAATTATGTACAAAACATAAATATTTACAATCCCTTTTCGTGGGGGTGGCTTGGTGATGTCCTGGATGATGAAAATGCTCAAACACAGGCAAAGAAATCCACAAAAGAAACGTCACAGATCTTGAACAGAATGGCAGGGCTGGTCATCTTCTTGCAATTTCTCCTACTACTTTACTGTCTCAATTCTTTTCATTATATACTCTTTTGCAGACCCCACCCACATTTTGACCTCTTTTTTTTTAATTTTCTGAGACTTGCCCCAGACATGTCCAGGACATGTCTAAACATGACTCCAGTCTGAGCTTAACAAAAAAAAGGTAAATACTGCCATCTAGTGGCCTATATTCACATTACACCTCCATTCCAAAAGGGAAAGATTTTGACTCATAAAGGCAAAATTTTTCTTTTCAATAAAAAATGGTTAAGTGAACACTTGTCTATATATACATATCATACAATATTCAAACACATGATATATATATACACATTCAAACACGGGATAAGCAATCAGAAATTACATTGTCTGTACCCTTCACATGCTTAATTTCCAAGTCAAACTCCTGTAAAATCAAACTCCAATTCAACAATCTCCGATTCTTGTTTTTCATCTTACTCAAAAACATTAACGGATTGTGGTCAGTGTACACAATCATTGGCTTTTGTCCTGTACAAACATAAACCTCAAAGTGTTGTAAAGAAAGGACCAGAGCCAACAGTTCCTTCTCTATTGTGGAATAGTTCCTTTGGTGGCGATTGAACTTCCTGGAGAAGTATGCCACGGGATGCTCAATGTCATCAGAGTCACTTCTCTGTAGGAGCACAGATCCACAAGCTTGGTCGCTAGCATCGACCGCGATGGAGAACGGTTTGTTGAAGTCAGGAGATTTGAGCACGGGGAAGTGACACAGCAGAGACTTCAGGCGATCGAAGGCTCTCTGGCATGCATCATCCCAAGTGAACTTTACGCCTTTCTTCAGTTGGTTAGTTAGACTGAGAGCAATCTCAGCAAAGTTCTTGCAGAACTTGCGGTAGTACCCGATCATTCCAAGGAAGCGACGCAAAGCTTTTTTGTTGTCAGGAACTGGAAAGTCCATGATGGCTTGGACTTTTGCATTTATGGGTGCCACCTTACCCTGGCCTATGACGTAGCCAAGATAGGTGACAGTAGCACAACCAAAGTCACTCTTTGCTCAGGTTAACAGTCAGGTTAGCCTGGGTCAGGCGCTGGAACAACGTCTCTACATCTTTTAGATGTTCTTCCCAGGAGTCACTCCATGTGATCAGGTCGTCGATGTACGCACCCGTGTGTGGCAATCCGGCGATTGTAGACTGTATCATCCTTTGGAACGTGGCTGGGGCATTTTTCATGCCAAAGGGTAGGACTTCATACTGGTACAATCCAGATGGTGTGGCAAAAGCAGAGATGCTCTTGGCCCTCTCAGTTAAAGGCACACAGCAATAACCCTTCAATAAATCAATCTTGGTCAGAAACTTTGCTGGCCCTACACTATCAATACAACCATCAATCCTAGGTATTGGAAACACATCAGTTCTAGTTACAGCATTGACTTTGTGATAATCTGTACAGAATCGAGTACTTCCATCAGGTTTTGGAACTAGCACACAGGGTGAACCCCAATCGGAGTTGGAGGGTCTGATAATATCATGTTTTAACATGAACTCAACCTCTTTCTCAGCAATCTTTCTCTTTTCAGGATTCATCCGGTATGGATGCTGTTTTATTGGTTTGGCATCACCAACATCTACATCATGAGAGGCTATAGTAACTCTCTTTGGAACATCAGGAAACAAATCCTCATATTTCTTGATCAACCTTTCAAACTGATCTCTCTGTGAGGGTTCTAAGTGCTGGAGTTTTACATCAAGATTTTGCAACACTTCAGTGTTTGACAATTTACATGAAAGAACTTCAGCTTTAATTCTTGGTTCATCATCTTGAAACTCCCCCTCATCTTCACACGTTTCGACCATTGGAGAATCTGAAGTGACAGCTGCAACCCTAGCATTTCTGTCATGATAAGGCTTTAGCATGTTAATATGACACAATTGTTTTGGTTTTCTCCTATCTGGAGTCTTCACAATGTAACTGAGATCATTGAGTTTTGTCAGAATTTCATAAGGACCATGAAATCTAGCCTGCAATGGATTGGACTGCAAGGGAAACAACACAAGGACCTTTTCTCCTGGTTTAAACTCACGGCTTCTAGCCTTATGATCATACCAAGTTTTCATTTTTCCCTGACTTGATTTCAAGTTCTCTTTGGCAAGGTCACAAGCTGCACGCAATCTTTCCTTGAACTTGCTAACATAGTCTAACAGACTGATATGCGGCTCTTTCTCTTGCCATTGTTCACTCAATAATAGCAAAGGTCCTCTCACTTCATGACCAAACACTAGCTCAAATGGACTGAATCCAGTAGACTCCTGCACTGCTTCTCTAGCTGCAAACAACAGCAAATGAACCCCTTCATCCCAGTCTTTCTCATGGTCATAACAATAAGTCCTCATCATTGTCTTGAGAGTGGAATGAAACCGCTCTAAGGCACCCTGACTTTCTGGATGATAGGCACTAGAAAGAATCTGCTTTGCACCTAGTTCATACACAACCTGCTGAAACAATCCTGAAGTGAAATTGCTACCCTGGTCTGACTGAATTTCCCTGGGAAGGCCAAACAACGTGAAGAACTTTATCAAAGCCTTCGAGATTGCAGTTGCCTTGATGTTACGTAGAGGTATGGCTTCGGGGAATCTGGTAGATGCACACATGATTGTCAACAAGTACTGATTTCCAGATCTAGTCTTGGGTAATGGACTAACGCAATCAACAATGACCCTAGAGAATGGCTCCCCAAATGCTGGGATAGGCTGCAATGGAGCTACCTGACAAGTGTGACAGGTTTTGCAAAAGTTGGAAACGTCTTTCCGAAGCCCAGGCCAAAAGAAGTGTTTCATGATCTTATCAACAGCCTTGTTAACACCAAGATGACCTCCTAAAGGTAAACTATGAGCCATTGTTTAGATCTCATTCCTGTAGACCTTCGGAACAACAATTTGCCTGACCACTGCCCAATCTGCATTGGCAGGGATATCAGGAAGGCGCCACTTCCGCATCAACACACCATCCTTGAGATAATACCCAACTGGAACTGCGTCTATTTCTTCATCAGGAAGGGCTCTCCTCTTTAGTACACAAATTTCAGGATCATTAGTTTGCTCCTCAATCAACTGCTTTCTGGACAGAGACAAGTCTCCAGACACATCAGAATCACCAGACCCATCCGGCTGGCTGAATAGAGAACTGATAAAAGTATCTGATAAGTCCTCAAACGGAGAAACCATAGTAGGCCAATCAGAGTCATGAGGCGAACCACCTGAGTCCTGACTATTCAATGTACTGGACGGCACCACATCATCTTCTTCTTTAGCCTTCTTGGCCATAGCACGAGTCACTGCGCAAGAAGGATACAGAGATGGGTCCTCATCCCCATCTTCAGTGCTCGGCTGTGAAGTAAGATGTACAGGGGGAACTACTTTGCCCCCAGCCAGGTCATTGCCTAGCAACGGAGAAACACCCTTTATAGGTAGACTTGACATAAGTCCCACCTTTACCTGTCCTGTAACTAAATCTGACTTCAAGAATATAGAGCGCAGGGGTACAGATACAGTCCTCCCTTCAATACCTTGTACAAGTATGAAATCCCCTGAAGCGGTCTCATCACGTAACTCCAAGGAGTCAATCAACAAAAGTGACTGAGAAGCTCCGGTATCCCTTAGGATATATATGGGGACAGGAGTAGTATGCTCATTCAGAGCCACAAATCCCTCTGACACAAATGGAAGAAATTCCTCCATCACAAAGTCAGCTGTATCAAGCTTTTTAGCCCCACAAGAAGCAGGCAATTTAGCAGATTGGTTATCTACTACAGGGGTTTCTAACCTTGTTTTCACAGAGGCATTTGGTTTGGTATCCTTTTCTTTTTCTTTCTTAGCTTTAAGGAACCAACAGTTAGTTGTAACATGACCAGATTTCTTGCAATAACTGCAAACTAGACCACTTTTGTCACTGTCAGCTTTCACACTTTGATCAGACCTGTTACTGGATTTCTGAGCACCATCACCAGATTTGTCTTTGCCTTTGGGTGAGGAATCTTGGGTATCACCATAACCCTTTTTCTGAAATTGGGATCATCTATTATTACTGCTAGACTGAAATTTGGACTTATGTGTGAGAACATATTCATCTGCAAATTTGGCAGCTGATTGCAAATTCAGTGCTTGCTTCTCATTAAGGTAGGTCTTAACATCATCTTTAACACAGTTCTTGAATTCTTCAACTAACACCATCTCTTTTGGTGAGTTGAAATCATCCTTGACCTCCATAGAAGTACACCAGCGCTCAAAGCAAACCTGCTTTTCATTAGCAAATTCAACATAAGTCTGATTTTCAGATTTCTTCAGACCTCTGAATTTCTGTCGGTAAGCCTCTGGAACCAACTCATAAGCTCTCAGAATAACCTTTTTGACAACCTCATAATCAGAGGAATCATCTGCAGACAAAGCCGAATAGGCTTGTTGAGCTTTACCCTTGAGGACAGTTTGCAACATCAGAGGCCAGTGTTCCTTTGGCCACTGGCAACTCTTTGCTACCTTTTCAAAACACTGGAAATAGTTGTCAACATCCTTTTCCGAAAATGGAGGCACCAGTTTTACCTCCTGACTGGCACAAAATTTATTTTTAGTTTCAATTTTAATTTTTAGTTGCTCCATTTGGAGTCTTTCTTCTCTATCGAATTTCTCTAATTCAAAATCTCTCTGTCTTGCAAATTTTTCTAACTCAAATTCTCTTTGTTTTTCTTTTTCCTCCTTTTCTATTTTCTCTTCTCTTGCTAATTTTTCTAACTAAAACTGCCTTTGTTTTTCTTTTTCTTCCCTTTCAAATTCTCTTTGCTTTTCTTTTTCCTCCCTTTCTTTTTCACTTTCCTCCCTTTCTTTTTCTCTTTCCTCCCTTTCAATCTCTAGCATTTTTAATTTAAGTTCCATTTCTATATTTGGATTTTCCACTGGAAAATGTTCCAGATCTCCGGGTGCAAACACATTTTCATCAATGTAATATTCAACTATCTCTCGAGCCAGTCTTGCTTTTCGCATGGCTGGTTTCACCTCTGTCAGCTCTAAATGTCTGCAAACTTCTAGCAGTTCTGTCTTTTTAAAAGACTTCAAAACCCCTACGGTTGGTGATGCCAAGAAATCATCCATTGCTGTTGTCAATATATATGTATTCAATTAAAAAAAATCAATTTGACAATTTGAAATGTTAGATTTTCAATAAATTACTCACAAAATGGTCTATCCCGGACCTTGAGCCCCCAATTTGTTATGGCCCCAATTTGTTATTACATTTATAACACAACAGCAACAGCAACAGCAAGGGATGACAGACACAGTTTTAAAAACTCAAACACATTTAATTATCAACAAAGACAAATAACAACTAAACTAATATTCTGAGACCAAGATTGAATTATGTACAAAACATAAATATTTACAATCCCTTTTCGTGGGGGTGGCTTGGTGATGTCCTGGATGATGAAAATGCTCAAACACAGGCAAAGAAATCCACAAAAGAAACGTCACAGGTCTTGAACAGAATGGCAGGGCTGGTCATCTTCTGGCAATTTCTCCTACTACTTTACTGTCTCAATTATTTTCCTTATATACTCTTTTGCAGACCCCACCCACATTTAGACCTCTTTTTTTTAATTTTCTGAGACTTGCCCCAGACATGTCCAGGACATGTCTAAACATGACTCCAGTCTGAGCTTAACAAAAAAAAAGGTAAATACTGCCATCTAGTGGCCTATATTCACATTACATAAGTTAATGATTATTTGCAAAAAAAAAAAAAAAAGTTTCTCAGTTTGAATATTAAACATCTTGTCTTTGCAGTGTATTCAATTGAATATAAGCTGAAAAGGATTTGCAAATCATTGTATTCTGTTTTTATCTGCGATTTACATAACGTGCCAACTTCACTGGTTTTGGGTTTTTACAAGTTTGTTTTATGCATTTTGAGTGGAAATTATATTTTTTAAAAAACTTCCCTTGCCTTGCAAATGGAGATCATTGTTAGTTCTTGTCTGTTTACAGATTTGGATTTGCTTTGCAAAATTCTAATGGCTTGAGCACCAGATGACCCCCATTTTATTCCACCATGTACTGGAGTAAACACTACTGCATCATTAGCACATAGGGCTATTGTCCGTCTTACATGCAATCAGCCAAGTTCGACAAGTTTTGCTGGGTTTAAATTCATATGGCCCAGAGAATTATGAATAGACAGGAAATAAGCACCCTTTTTCTTCATTCATTTTAATCATCCTTATAATGATTGTTTGAGACAGCTGCTGACCAGGAAATGAGGCTCGTTGTTATGGCCCCAATTTGTTATTACATTTACAACCCTACAGCAACAGCAAGGGATGACAGACAGTTTTAAAAACTTAAACACATTTAATGAACAGACAACTAAACAACTAACTAACCTACTGACCAAGATTGAATACAACAAAAAACAGAAATATTTACAGTCCCTTTTTGGTGGGGTGGCTTGGTGATGTCCTGGGTGAGGAAAATGCTCTAACACAGGCAAAAATCCACAAAAGAAACTTCACAGGCCTTGAACAGAAAGACAGGTCTGGTCACATGTATCCTTCTTCTTGCAATTTCTCCTACTACTTCACTGTCTCAATTCTCCCCCTTATATACTCTTTTGCTGACCCCACCCACATTTAGACCTCTTTTTTTTTATTTTCTGGGACTTGCCCCAGACATGCCCAGAACATGTCCAAACATATCTCCAGTCTGGGCTTAACAAAAAAAAAAGGTAAATACTGCCATCTAGTGGCGTATATTCACATCACACGTAAAACAATGAAACTGAGTATTGACCCTTTTTCTCTAGTTTTCTGTGATTAACGTTTCCCAAATATTCTGATAATTCAATGGCAGTTAAATTCAAGGCTTCCTTTTTCATGCAATGTTAAGACAAATTCAATAAAAGAAAAGTTTAATTCACTTGCTTACATAGGCTACACTCTACAAAAAAGATGAACAACTCAATCTTCCTCACTAACTTTTGGTACAATCTGTCAAGTACATAATGAAAACGATGTCATGCTAAAAAGGGGTTCTCTGGCAAGAATTGATTCCTGATTGCATGAGCGTGTACAGCCTGTGAAAACTATCACCTAGTTTACATGTGCCTGTTTGTTCAGTAATAACGTGCCAGTAAAGAAATGCTTGTTTATAGCTCAATCAGGCATGGCATTCACCTGATTATATGCAATTTTGTAGTCAGCCTATTGTTTCTGATGTGTCTGCGTGTTTGGAATACTGTATGTAATATCCCTGTTATAATATCCCCCACCATGTCCAAACATATCTCCAGTCTGGGCTTAATAAAAAAAAGGTAAATACTGCCATCTAGTGGCGTATATTCACATCACACCTCCATTCCAAAAGGGAAAAATTTTGACTCAAAGGCAAAATTTTTCTTTTCAATACAAAATGGTTAAGTGGACACTTGTCTATATATACATATCATACAATATTCAAATAAACACGTGATATATATATACATATTCAAACATGGGATAAGCAATCAGCAATTACATTGTCAGTACCCTTTACATGCTTAATGTCCAGGTCAAACTCCTGTAAAATCAAACTCCAATTCAACAATCTCCGATTCTTGTTTTTCATCTTACTCAAAAACATGAACGGATTGTGGTCTGTGTACACCACCATTGGCTTTTGCCCTGTACAAACATAAACCTCAAAGTGTTGTTAAGAAAGAACCAGAGCCAACAGCTCCTTCTCTATTGTGGAATAGTTCCTTTGGTGGCGATTGAACTTCCTGGAGAAGTATGCCACGGGATGCTCAATGTCATCAGAGTCACTTCTCTGTAGGAGCACAGATCCACAAGCTTGGTCGCTAGCATCGACCGCGATGGAGAACGGTTTGTTGAAGTCAGGAGATTTGAGAACGGGGAAGTGACACAGCAGAGACTTCAGGCGATCGAAGGCTCTCTGGCATGCATCATCCCAAGTGAACTTTACGCCTTTCTTCAGTTATAAAGTTCTTGCAGAACTTGCGGTAGTACCCGATCATTCCAAGGAAGCGGCGCAAAGCTTTTTTGTTGTCAGGAACTGGAAAGTCCATGATGGCTTGGACTTTAGCATTTATGGGTGCCACCTTACCCTGGCCTATGACGTAGCCAAGATAGGTGACAGTAGCACAACCAAAGTCACTCTTGCTCAGGTTAACAGTCAGGTTAGCCTGGGTCAGGCGCTGGAACAACGTCTCCACATCTTTTAGATGTTCTTCCCAGGAGTCACTCCATGTGATCAGGTCATCGATGTATGCACCCGTGTGTGGCAATCCGGCAATTGTAGACTGTATCATCCTTTGGAACGTGGCTGGGGCATTCTTCATTCCAAAGGGCAGGACTTCATACCGGCACAACCCAGATGGTGTGGCAAAAGCAGAGATGCTCCTGGCCCTCTCAGTAAAAGGCACACACCGATAACCCTTCAATAAATCAATCTTGGTCAGAAACTTTGCTTGCCCTACTCAATCAATACAATCATCAATCCTAGGTATTGGAAACACATTAGTTCAGGTTACAGCATTGACTTTGCGATAATCTGTACAGAATATAGTACTTCCTTCAGTTTTTGGAATTAGCACACAGGGTGAACTCCAATCTGAGTTAGAGGGTCTGATAATATCATGTTCTAACATGTACTCAACCTGTTTCTCAGCAATCTTTCTCTTTTCAGGATTCATTCGGTACGGATGCGGTTTTATGGGTTTGGCATCACCAACATCTACATCATGAGAGGCTGTAGAAAATCTCTTTGGAACATCAGCAAATAGATCTTTATATTTCTTGATCAACCTCTCAAACTGATCTTTCTGCGACGGTTTTAAGTGCTGGAGTTTTACATCAAGATTTTGCAACACTTCAGAATTTGACCATATACATGAAAGAGCTTCAGCTTTAATTCTAGGTTCATCATCTTGAAACTCAGCATCATCTTCACAAGTCTCAGCCACAGGAGGATCAGAAATGACAGCTGCAACCCTAGCATTCCTATCCTGATAAGGCTTCAGCATGTTAATGTGACACAACTGTTTTAGCTTTCTCCTATCTGGAGTCTTCACAATGTAACTGAGATCATTGAGTTTTGTCAGAATTTCATAAGGACCATGAAATCTAGCCTGCATTGGATTGGACTGCAAGGGAAACAACACAAGGACCTTGTCTCCTGGTTTAAACTCATGGCTTCTAGCCTTTTGATCATACCAAGTTTTCATTTTTCCCTGACTTGATTTCAAATTCTCTTTGGCTAGGTCACAAGCTGCACGCAGTCTTTTTTTGAACTTGCTAACATAGTCTAACAGACTGATATGTGGCTCTTTCTCTTGCCATTGTTCACTCAACAGTAGCAAAGGCCCTCTCACTTCATGGCCAAACGCTCGCTCAAACGGACTGAATCCAGTAGACTCCTGCACTGCTTCTCTAGCTGCAAACAGCAGCAAATGAACACCTTCATCCCAGTCTATCTCATGGTCATACCAATAAGTCCTCATCATTGTCTTGAGAGTGGAATGAAACCGCTCTAAGGCACCCTGACTCTCTGGATGATAGGCACTGGAAAGAATCTGCTTCGCAACTAGTTCTTACACTACCTGCTGAAACAATCCGGAAGTGAAATTGCTACCTTGATCTGACTGAATTTCCCTGGGAAGGCCAAACAACGTGAAGAACTTTATCAAAGCCTTCGAGATTGCAGTTGCCTTGA
Source organism: Gymnothorax reevesii (assembly GCA_029721435.1). Classification (NCBI taxonomy): domain Eukaryota; kingdom Metazoa; phylum Chordata; class Actinopteri; order Anguilliformes; family Muraenidae; genus Gymnothorax; species Gymnothorax reevesii. Next base: position 62,158,230 of record CM056576.1, read on the forward strand.
TGTTGCGTAGAGGTATGGCTTCAGGGAATCTAGTACAAAAGTAGATGCACACATAATTGTCAAGAAGTACTGATTTCCAGATTTAGTTTTGGGTAATGGACTAATGCAATCAACAATGACCTTGGAGAAGGGCTCCCCAAATGCTGGGATAGGCTGCAATGGAGCGACAGTTGGGTCTAACTGGTGTTTTCCAACTACCTGACAAGTGTGACAGGTTTTGCAAAAGTTGGAAACGTCTTTCTGAAGCTGAGGCCAGAAGAACTGTTTCATGATCTTATCAACAGTCTTGTTAACACTAAGATGACTTCCTAAAGGTAAACTATGAGCCATTGTTGAGATCTCATTCCTGTAGACCTTCGGAGCAACAATTTGCTTGACCACTGCCCAATCTGCATTGGCAGAGATATCAGGAGTGCCCAACTTCCGCATCAACACTCCATCCTTGAGATAATACCAAACTGGTATTGCCTCTATTTCTTTATCAGGAAGGGCTCTCCTCTTTAGTGCACAAATTTCAGGGTCATTAGTTTGCTCCTGAATCAACTGCTTTCCGGACAGAGACAAGTCTCCAGACACATCAGAATCACCAGACCCATCTGGCTGGCTGAACAGTGAACTGATAAAGGTGTCTGATAAGTCCTCAAACAGAGAAACTATAGTAGGCCGAACAGAGTCATGAGGCGAACCACCTGAGTCATGACTATTCAATGTGCTGGATGGCACTACATCTTCTTCTTAAGCCCTCTTGGCTATAGCGCGAGTCACTGCACAGGAAGGATACAGAGATGCCCATGCCTTGGATAGGGGAAGGGAAGTACAGGGAAGGGAAGGGAGAGAGGACGCTGGCGTTGATTGTTCGCCGCTTCTCCTCCCGCGAGTTTGATTGCTCGTTATTGCTCTTTATTGTTGCTTTTATTGTTGTTTTTAAACTGCTTTTATAGCTGTTTTTAACAAAACTATCGACTACCCTAGCGGTGGGTGTTTTTAATCGTCGTTATCTGTCTTTTCGAGATGACGTGTTCCACGATTACGATTCAGACACGGTTTTTCATCTGAGCTGTTTTAACAAAACTATGGACTGGGTGTTTTTAACGTCGTTACCTGGCTCTTGGAGACGACGTGTTCCACGACCACGATTCTGGCACGGACTTTCACCGGCATCGAGAGGTGTTCTGGCGTCCGACAGCCGCTTCCGTCAACATGACATCCAGTTATCGGTATTCCATCACAAAACTCCGTCAACTAAAACCCGCAATCACTCCTGGATCAAACAACCCCATCATCAGTGAATGTGGACTTCTTTGCCGCCCTCGTTACATCCATAGAGGCTCCAGTCAAAAATTCATTCTCCATAACCAGCTATGCCGCTCTGTTTCAAACATCAGGTCACTCTGGTCGTCCGTCGCACGATTGACACGTGATCAGAGCACCGTCGCACCAGTCACCATCTACACGGGAAACACCGCAAGATCTCTCCAGTCCAGCATGGGAAACACCGCGAGAAGCCCCTACACTCGGCTAAACAGATCCTGTGGAGCGGATTCCAGACTGCGCGGAGTGGATTTCAATTCTCTGAAACCCATACAGAGATTCACCCCTCAGTTACTGGTTAAATTTGAACTTCTCAACACACAATCCATTAACAATTAATCCTCCCTGATTGAAGAACACATCAGGGAAAAAGGACTGGACTTCATGTGTCTGACTGAAACCTAGCACCAGCTAGAGGTCTACTCTGCCCTTAATGAAGCCTGTCCCAATGGCTACAACTACTTGGAGGCAGCTCGCCGTACTGGCCGCGGTGGCGGCCTAGCTGTCATCCACCGACAGGACCTGGAGCTGTCCCCCATCCTGCTGCCTAAAACCTCCTCTTGTGAGTGTCTTGCATTCAAATGTAAGCCTCCCTTTCCCATGACTGTTCTCCTCATCTACCGGCCCCCCAAACCTAATCCTGCTTTCATCCTGGAAATGTCTGACCTCCTCACCACACTCTGTACTACCTCTGCCAATATCATAATTCTGGGAGACGTAAATATTCATGTTGACACCCCCTCATCCCACTCTGTTACCGATTTTCTTCATTTGCTGGATTCGCTCAACCTACAACAACATGTTGATGTCCCCACACACTCCAGGGGACACACACTGGACCTGGTCATTTCAAACTCCTCCCCCATCAATAACCTACATGTCTATGACCTTGTTGTCTCTGACCACAAGGTTGTGTCCATGGAGCTACCTTTCCCCTCCCCCCACACTAAACCCAAGTGGCAGATCCATTTCAGAAATATAAAGAACATCAATCCAGATACCCTGGCCCTTGACCTGCATCATCTCTCCTCCACCTCTGCTAACCTCCTCTCTGTTGCTAACTCAGTGGATCACTACAACAGATCCCTGAGCAGCCTCCTGGACTTCCATGCCCCCCTAACATCACAGACTGTCTCCTTCTCGCGCTCAGCACCCTGGTACACCTGTAAGCTCCAAAAAATGAAGGTGGCTGGGCGTGTCCTTGAGTGGCGGCTCAAGGCCTCTGGACTTACCGTCCACAAACAGGCCTACAGAGAGCATAGGAAGGCGTATGCAGAGGCTCTGAGAGATGCACAGTCTAGATTCTACTCTACCATCATCAACAATAACCCTGGTAACTCCAAACAACTATTAACAACAATAAATCGCCTTCTCAAACCCCCTTCACACTTCCACCCCGAGGCCACCGAAGAGAGGTGCAACATGCACATCACTTTTTTTAAACAAAAAGTAGAAACCATCCGCTCACACCTCTCCACCACAGCCATACTGCCCCCCAAAACTGCCGACTCGTCACCTGAGATCATCCAGCCTCTCTGCTCCTTCACCATGGTCACACAAGAGGAGGTGGAGACCATCATTAGAAGGATGAGGCCGTCCACCTCTGCCCTGGACCCTTTCCCAACTGCCCTGCTGAAGGCCAACATCTCTGCCATCTCTCCATACATCACCAGTATCATCAACCACTCCCTCCTGGCTTGCCATATCCCACCTGCCCTAAAAACTGCTGTCATCAAACCACTCCTGAAAAAACCCACCCTGGATCCAGATGTCTTCTCCAACTACAGACCCATCTCAAATCTTCCATTTTTGTCTAAAATTCTGGAAAAAGTTGTTGCAGCACAACTACAAGATCACCTCAAACACAATAGCCTTTTTGAGATATTCCAGTCTGGTTTCCACCCTGGCCATAGTACAGAAACAGCTTTGGTCAGGGTAACCAATGACCTCAGTATGTCAGCAGACACTGGATCCCCATCTCTATTCATCCTCCTGGACTTAACAGCTGCATTTGATATGGTTGACCACAATATCCTTCTGCACCGCTTGCAATACACCATTGGACTTTCAGATAACGTACTTAACTGGTTCACATCTTATTTATCAAGTAGAACAGAATATGTAGCCCTGGAAAAAGCAAAATCCCACACCCACCAAGTCACCTGTGGTGCCCCTCAGGGTTCGGTGCTGGGCCCCACACTTTTCGCCCTCTACCTGTTACCCCTGGGAAGTGTCATCAGCAAACATGGCATCTCCAACCATTGTTATGCTGACAACAAACAGCTCTATTTAAGGACCACCCCCACTTCCACTGCACCCCTACCAACATCCACACTAACCACCTGCCTGGAGAAGATAGAGGCGTGGATGAAGCTCAATTTTCCACTATTAAACTGTTCCAAAACGGAAGCCATCCTAGTCGGCACACCCCATCAGCTTCACTACTCCACCATCACTTTTTCTGGACAACACATTCCACTCTCATCATCTGTCACCAACCTTGGTGTTAAAATGGACCACCAACTCTCCTTTGACACCCATATCAAACACCTCTGCAAAACATCATTCTACCACCTTAGGAACATAGCCAAACTCCGACCAACACTCACCTTTACAGATGCAGAGAAGCTTGTCCACGCCTTTGTCTCCTTCAGGCCAGACTATTGTAATGCGCTCCTCATCGGGATTCCTGGCAAAAGCCTCCAGAGATTACAGCATATCCAAAACAGTGCTGCCAGGATCCTGATGGGGGTGCGCAAACACAATCACATCACCCCCATCCTGAAATCCCTTCACTGGCTCCCCGTCACACTCAGAATTGAGTACAAGGTCTCCCTCCTCACCCACCAGTGCATTCCCGGGCACGCCCCTCAATACCTAAAAGAACTCCTCACCTCTCACACCTCCTCACGCACCCTCCGTTCTGCCACTACAAACACCCTCCAGGTCCCCAGAACCAAGCTCTGTACCATGGGTGATCGGGCCTTCGCATCAGCAGCCCCCAGACTGTGGAACGACCTCCCTGACCACCTGAGAGCTCCACAGTCTGTTGATTTTTTTAAACGAGACCTTAAAACCTACCTTTTTACCAGAGCTTTTTCTTAAAATGTTTTATAGTTCTCAAGTTTATTTTCTTTCTTTCTTGTTTATTTATTGTTTATTTTCTTGATCATATTATTTTTGTGTTTATTTTATATTGTATTCAGCTTTCTTTTTTTAATGAACTTAAAATTTACTGTAGCACTTTGAGATTTTATACATAAAGTGCAATACAAATAAAATTTATTATTATTATTATTATTATTAGAGATGGGTCTTCATCGCAATCTTCAGTGCTCGGCTGTGAAGTAAGATGAACAGGGGGAACTACATTGCCCCTAACCAGATCATTGCCTAGCAACAGAGAAACACCCTTGATAGGTAGACTTGACATAAATCCCACCTTTACCTGTCCTGTAACTAAATATGACTTCAAGAATACAGAGCGCAGGGGTACAGATACAGTCCTCCCTTCAATACCTTGTACAAGTATGAAATCCCCAGAAGTAGTCTCATCTCTTAACTCCAAGGAGTCCATCAACAAAAGTGACAGAGAAGCTCCGGTATCACTTAGGATATACAGTATATGGGTACAGGAGTAGTATGCTCATTCAGAGCCACAAGTCCCTCCGACACAAATGGAAGAAATTCCTCCCTCACAAAGTCAGCAGTATCAGGCTCCTTAGCCCCACAAGGAGCAGGCAATTTAGCAGATTGATCATCTACTACAGGGGTTTCTAACCTTGTCTTCACAAAGGCATTGGGTTTGGTATCCTTTCCTTTTTCTTTCTTAGCTTTAAGGAACCAACAGTTAGTTGTAACATGACCAGATATCTTGCAATAATTGCAAACTAGACCACTTTTGTCACTGTCAGCTTTCACACTTTTATCAGACCTGTGACTGGATTTCTGAGCACCATCACAAGATTTGTCTTTGTCTTTGGGTGAGGAATCTTGGGAATCACCATTACCTTTCTTCTGAAATTTGAACCATCTTTTGTTACTGCTGGACTGAAATTTGGCTTTATGTGTGAGGACATATTCCTCTGCAAATTTGGAAGCTGATTGTGACCAAGTCATCATGTCCAAGTCAAATCAAGTCACTGGTCATTAGCTCAAACTCAAAGCAGATGAGGGAGAGCAATGAGGAGTGGAAGGGGGCAGGGGAACAAATTAGACAATGAGCTAACTAATTAACAAGCACAGTGGGGAAAGCTGAGAGCCATGAGCTGCATTTCAAGTTGACACTGACCCCTTTCTGATCCTACATGTATCTAAGCTTTTAACTCTCTCAGCTTTCCCCACTCAGCTTGTTAATTAGTTGGCTCATTGTCTAATTTGTTCCCCTGCCCCCTTCCACTCCTCATTGCTCTCCCTCATCTGCTTTTAGTTTGAGCTAATGACCAGTGACTTGATTTGACTTGGACATGATGACTTGGTCATAACTCTGCTTGCTTTTCATTAAGGTAGGTCTTAATATCATCCTTAACACAGTTCTTGAATTCTTCAACTAACACCACCTCTTTTAGAGAGTTGAAATCATCCTTGACCTCCACAGAAGTACACCATCGCTCAAAGCAAACCTTCTTCTCGTTAGCAAATTCCACATAAGTCTGATTGTCAGATTTCTTCAGACCTCTGAATTTCTGTCGGTTAGCCTCTGGAACCAACTCATAAGCCCTCAAAATAACCTTTTTGACAACCTCATAATCAGAGGAATCATCTGCAGACAAAAGCCGAATAGGCTTGTTGAGCTTTACCCTGGAGGACAGTTTGCAACATCAGAGGCCAGTGTTCCTTTGGCAACTGACAACTTTTAGCTACCTTCTCGAAGCACTGGAAATACTTTTCAACCTCCTTTTCTGAGAATGGACGCACCAGCTTTACCTCCTGGCTAGCACAAAATTTGTTTTCAGCTTTTATTTTGATTTTAGTTGCTCCATTTGGAGCCTTTCTTCTCTGTCTAACTTCTGTAAATCTAAATCTCTCTGTCTCTGTCTCTCTCTTTCTGCTCTTCCCTCTTTCTCTCTCTTGCTAATTTTTCTAACTCAAACAGCCTTTGTTTTTCTTTTTCCTCTTCTGTTGCTAATTTTTCTAACTCAAACTGCCTTTCTTTCTCTCTTTCTGCCCTCTCAAATTCTCTTTGTTTTTCTTTTTCCTCCCATTCAATCTCTAGTATTTTTAATTTAAGTTCCATTTCTACATTTGGATTTTCCACTGGAAACGGTTCCAGATCTCTTGGTGCAAACACATTTTCATCGATTTAATATTCAACAATTTCTCTAGCCAGTCTTGCTTTTCGCATGGTTGGTTTTACCTCTGTCAGCTCTAACTGTCAGCATATTTCTAGCAGTTCTGTCTTTTTAAAAGACTTCAAAACCTCTACGATTGGTGATGCCAAGAAATCATCCATTGCTGTTGATCTTTCAAAATATATATATATATATATATATATATATATATATATATATATATATATATATATATATATATATATATATATATATATATATATATATATATATTTGTTGTAACAATTGTAAAATTGTTTTAATTTTCCTATATATATATATATATATTTGTTGTAACAATTGTAAAATTGTTTTAATTTTCCTATATATATATATATATATATATATATATATATATAGGAAAATTAAAACAATTTTACAATTTGAAATGTTAGATTTTCAATAAATGACTCACACAATGGTCTATCCCGGACTTGAGCCCCCAATTTGTTATGGCCCCAATTTGTTACGACAAATCGGACAGCAAGGGATGACAGGCGAAATTTTAAAACTTGAACAGATTTAATAAAATAAAGCACTGACCAAGATTGATAATATAAAAAAACAGAGAGATGGGGTATCTATGTGCGATGTTCTGGGACAGGAAAATGCTCCGACACAGGCAAAAATCCACAAAAAGCTTCACAGGTCTTGAAAAGGTCTGGTCAAATGTCTCCTTCTCCTTGCAATTTCTCCTACTACTTTACCCTCTCAATTTTTCTCCTTATATACTCTTTTCCAGCCCCCTCCCACCTTTCAGACTTTTTTTTAATTCTCTGGGACTTTCCCCTCTCTGACATGCCCAAAAACTAACTCCAGACTGGCTTAACAAAAAAAAAGTCAATACCGCCATCTAGTGGCTTCTTATCTCCAACATTACACCTGATTGTAGCCGCTACAGTTGAAGCTAAATGGAGAGGTGCTGTATGTGTCTGCCGAGTTGGGTTGCAGTTAGACCAGATGTAGATTTTGTAGAGCTTGGGGTGCATTCTTGGGTGCTTATGAAACGATCGCTTTACTTATCCATGACTGGGGTCAGCCTGATACATCTCCAATGTCTGGGCAAGCTCTCTGATACTACCGGTGAAAGCAATAGGGAAGCGCACAGGCTATAACGGTCCAGTATAACAAACGCCGCATTGCCATTGACTGAATATTAAATTCTTTCCTGTAAAAGTGATCGATTTGCTAGCTCCACATAAGCAACGGTTCACGCAGATGGAACTTACAGTCTGTAAAACCTGTATTATGTTCATGACATATCCGGAGCTCTGTCTAGCTCTCGCACGCTATCCATAATGTGCCCATTTCCGCTAGGAAAAGCTGCTCATACCATAGCAATTAGTAAACCAGTAGTCACAAAGCAACCATTGAACATCAAACATTCAGGTGTTTTCTTGGGAGGACAGGGACTAGAAATTGTCTCTGAATTTAAGCACCTTGGTGTAACACTTGATTCTACACTATGTTTCAAAAGCCATATTAAAAGGATAGCTAATACAGTGAAATTCAATTTAAAAAAATTTAAACAAATACAACCATGCATAACACTGGGTGCTGCTAAAGTGTTCCTACATTCAATGATCCTGTCACACATTGAATGTTGTATTACTTGTTGGTCGCCGGCCGGAGTAAATATATGCAAAACCATAGAATCACTCTATAAAAGATCATTAAAGGTCCTTTATAGAAAACCTATGTAATTCCATGTTTGCAGCATTTTAAAAATGTATAATTTTATGAGCTTCGAGAACTTTATAAATTTTAAATTTGCTAGTCTGATGTATAAGGTGCTACATGGACTTGCTCCACCTCCCATGTCTGACTTAAAATAAAAATAAAGGATCAGAGCGGGCATATGACCAGAGCCCCTTTGAGAGGGGACTGTGAGGTGCCATACAGAAGAACAGCCTTTGGGCTAAACTCTCTCTCTATAAAAAGCCAGTAAGATCTGGAACAGTCTTCCACTCTCCGTAAAGGAGTGTCCCACATTACAAACTTTCCAAACACACGTCAAGCAGGGGCTGAAAGTAAATCAGTCCTGTAACCACTGATTTTTAGGGTGTCAGAAATATACTGTCCTATGATGTGTTCTTGATCTATTGTCTTGTTCTATGTTTTGCTTTTGTGTGTGGTGTCTTCGGTATTATGTTTTTGTGTTACCTGCCTGGAACAGCGGATGTAAACTAGCATTGTTGCTATAATCCGGCATATTTACATCTATTGTTTTCTGATTAGATGTTCATTAATGTACATTGTCCCTATTAAATAAATTAATAAATAAATAATCCACAGCAGTATGTATTCAGTAAAAACCCAGCACACGCTTATTTCAGTAAGTTACCCATTTTTTGACTGCAGAAACTGTTGTGAATCCTGCTAAAGGGCCAGTAAACCATGTATGACAGCATTTAGCTGTGAGAGCACAGAAACGTTACACACATTTATAAGGACAACAACACAACCAATAAGACTGCCAAGTCACTTCATAAAGATATTTTATGTTACCTTCTAATAAAACAACGCCAGTAACGTTAGCCCTAGCATCGGAAACAAGCTGACGTTAGTTCGACTGCAACATCACAGTAACATCACATGCACTACGGAGTACTGTAACAATTACAAGACGCTGGCAATATCGAACAGTTCTAACTGTGCGTGTGAGCGACGCCAACTCGCTTATTCCAGAGCATTGCGGAGCAAAAAATGAACCAAGGAATAAAGCAGGGGTTTACCTGTCAAGCAGAAAAGTTACCAACTCTGCGTCGGTTTTTAATCCATCCAGATAACGGAGTTCCTTCCACCTCTAAAAAGCCACTTGGGTGTTCGCTCTGGTCTAATTCTTCCTTCTGTGCTTTTTTTTTTTTTCCTTCTGGCTGCCTCTTCTTACTTGTCTTAGCCATGTGTGCTGTTCGAACGATTCTTTTAAATTGCAGTAGGAGCAGTATGTGGGTTTATAGGAGCCTTTTAGTTTTATGTAATACTGTCTGTACACAGAGACAGTTTTAGCAAAAATGACAAAAAGTTACTTTACTTTACTAAACTTTACAAAAAGACTTACCAATTGCAGCTTTAAGGTGTGGTAAGTGTTTATGTAAGGTCACAAGCTTGGAAGTGGGAACTGCTGGCTTTCCATTGCAGGGTGAATGTTCTTACTGTGAAATAAGCAGTTCCTTTAATGACAATGTGTGCTGGCAAGTGGGACTGAAGAAAAATTGACAACATTCAAAACTTCATCTTGCAGAAAAGGCATGTTTTGTGTTCAGAAGGGTCACTGGTGACCACTGATGTCCAACTGCACCTATATGGATAAACTCATGCTGAATTCAAGAGAAATTCATTACTTCAAATTGAATTTCATGCGTCAAAAGTTGATTTGTGTTAAATATATGATTGTTTTATGATTTGACAGTGCACCATTTTGGGGTATGATAGAGTTTGGGAAGCGACCTGGAGAGCAGTCTTATTTGGCTCCTAGAGAGCTGGTAATTTAGAATTTAATTCTGAGATTAATTTTGCTTGTGGTCAATGAGTTTATGATCCCAGAAATGTATAGTTTTAACCCCCAGCCATTTTTCAATTATTCTCAGTATTATTTTTTTGTCTATTTCAATACTGAATTTTCATGAAGACTTTTTGTGTTTGCAGCCCTTTCTCTCTTCCAAAATTATGAAAATATACTGAAATAGGATTGAATTCTAGATGCTAAAAGTGTCTTGACTCAGTTGAGCCATACTCATCCTCTCGGTGAAGCTGCAATCTTTAATTATTAAGCCTTAAATAAGATAACACAAACATAGCCAGATTTGGCTTCTGTGCCAAGGGGTTAAAAATAAGGTAGTGCTTCTTTTTTTAAACATCTGAATGACAGGGTAACTTGTGTACTTGGCTAGAATGGCAACTGTATGAATACATCAACAAAAAGACAATGTTATTTTATGGATTTTTTTTTTTTTTTTTTTTTCTTCAAAGGACAAGTACTATCATATAACCCCGGTGCAATTTTACGGAAATATCAGATTAAACTGTTCATTAGTGTACCCTATTTAAGAGTCATTCCATGAGAGATTGACATTCAGTGTGCAGTTGAACCCCCTGGAATTGAATGAAACTTGGCACATAGGCAGATAAATTGGCTCCGTCTAGCTTGAGTGTGGATACTCCCAAAAAACTGCTTGATATTCCTGAAAATAGAGTTCCAAAAGCACATCAAGCAGCATTTACCAACACAGTATATACCTGTGATACTGAGAAAATATACCATAAACATGACCATCTTTTCAGCCGTCCATTGCACTAACCCAGCGAGATACCAAGGTCCTATTTACTGAAAATGATAGTCTTGTTGTGGGTTAGCATATAATTAAGCATTCTAGATTGTTATATGTCTCGGATATTATTTTATTTCCATTTTCAATTTTTATTGTTATTTCTCAAATAATTCTGGCTTGATAATGTAGTTACCTAGCTTGGTGCTGATGTCTATCCAGACTTGAAGTGCCATAAGTCATGATAGTTGATGTAAAATGTGGTGTCAACAGCAAGACTGAGCCATTTTAGTGGCTTCCAGGTGCATCACCAGCCAGCAAAGTGAGATACGGACCTACAAATTTGGCTGTTCCGTGAGAGACTTCATGTATTCCTACGTACCAAGTTTCATTCAGTTCAAGGGGGATCAACTCCAACTTCCTCAAAAAATGCCATTTTCTCGTGGAGGGCTCTTAAGAGCAAATATAATTGCTCATTTTTCAGAAGCTCACTCGGTTAAGGCACTACGTTGTAGTGTAGAAGTGACTATCGCTTCGCGGGTTCGAGCCCCGGTCGTACCAACCAGCAGTGATCGGCAGCTTTTTCAGAGTAGCGCTCAATTGGCCATCGCGCTACTGGGTTTCAAATTGGGAAGGGACTGCCAGGTAAGGGAAATAAATAGCTTTGTTCGTTGCTCAAGCGCCTCCTGTTGGCCAGAAAGGCGCTTGTCAGGAAGATTCCAAGTCTGTTCATGTCAAGGTATCCCCCGCCCTCGTTCTGAACTTGTGAAGATTCAACCAATGAGTGTATAAGAATCAGTGGCTGAAGGGCACGTGCTCCAGAGGAGAGCCGTGAACTGTCTTCACTATCCTGAGTTGGCAGCAGGGGGTCGCATACGAGCAAGCTTTGTACATAGTTCACCAATTGGGCATTCCAGATTCGGGTGGGATTTGAGATGCAAAAAAAAGAAATATACAACTTTTTTGAAGAGTTTACATAATTTGTGAAGTATATAATAGGTGATAACTATTTGTCGAGTTGACCTCAGGAGACAGTTTGTACAATGTGCTTGTAGGGCTCAAAAAAGTTTCAAAATGACACCAGAGTAACTTCTCTAGGTCCTATCCTTTCAGATATATGGTTATTTAAATTCACAAGGTATCACTAATTAACCCAGAGTTTGATAGTGTGAATCACCCTAATTAAAGGGATAGTTCACTTTTTTTGAATTGGGGTTGTATGAGCTACAAATCGCCACTACTTACATTAGATGCAGTAGAAAGCTCTCTGATCTCCTCCAGATAGCTGCACCAGGGCATAGTGTTGGGTGGAAATTTCACTGTTGTAAACGGAAACACAGAAACGGCGCATTTTCGCGGCCTAAAAGAGGTCCTACCAGAAAATAATACACAATTTCAATGGTACACTACATTTTAAAAAATTACAGCACTTAAGCTGGTGGGGGGGGGGACACAGCTGCTCTTGAACTAACCAACTGACGTATTCCTGCGCAAGGCGCATTGTAGTTCACTGCGCGCTGTAACGATCAGCTGTCTGGGTCAGACTCTGAGCGGTTTGCGGCAGAGCCAGATTTTCAATGGCATAGAGTCACGTCTCAAATTAAAAAGAAAAAAAAAGTCGACATGAAGTATCTCTAACAGGATCAACAGGATCTCTATTGTTTTCCCCAATTTGAAAAAAATCTGAGAGGTCAATGAAAATTATAAATTGATTTGACACAGAAATGACCTAAAACTTAAAAAATGGACTGAAAAGAAATAACGCATGGGATTGTCTTCCAATAGTATTTTCACTTTCTCACATTTGGTGTTATGTGACTGAACTTTCACTCTTAAAAAATGTCAGCCATTTGCCAATTGGCAGATTTTTTTTTGTCTTATTGAGCACAATAGCCTCAGCCATTAACTTTCAGGTCCAAATATTAAATGAAAATAGTTGTTTAGAAATACCTTTGTGGTATTGGCAGTGTAGTGAAGTAATGATGTTTAAATGTGGACATTGCAGTGAACAACACTCCCCAAACTGCAGCATTAAGAAGTGAGAATATCCTCATCCCTTTTATTTTAAGAAAAAATTACTCTGACAATTCAGAAGAGACATTGAAGTTTTTTATTTGTGATTTAAAAATATATGACCATAGCTTTCAGTATTGCCCTTCTCAGCAGTCCATTCTTATTTACTTTAATCACACAATTAATGCTTAAAACAATCAGTAGCTTTGCAAAATACGACACAAAGACCACGTTGCATTGATTTTATACAATGGAATTTACGTCAAGTAGTCAGTTTCCACCACTTTAGTGAAATTGCACAAGAATACATTTTGCATTTAAATGGAGATTGAGCTGGCAGACAAACAGGCTTAAATAAAGTCAAGCGACACGACAAGTCAAGCAAATCAATACTCAAGAGTATACACTTACATTACATTCTTTGAAAATTAACCCATAAGTCAAGGAAAATTCAACTTCCAACTTGCTGTGTGAGCTTATTTCTGAGTACAGTAACACCAATTAGCTTTACTTCGCAGCCAGTTTGTTACCATACTGTAGTTCCACAAAAGTACAATTTGGAAAACTGCAAAGATAGCACTTCAAATGTATTACTTTTTTTAAAGGCTTAATCCAGTGTGCTTTTTAAATCAGTGAAATCCCTCTACTCATCAATCCAGGAAGCACACATCAGTTATCTTCTATTCTCTAGGCATTTCATTCAAACTACATTCATTTCCGATATCTGTATATACATTTTACTTCACATTCTACATTTAAAAAAATTAATAATTTCTACCCTCATCATATTTGTCATCATATACGGTTTGTAACACTTTTACTGGCCCCACTTTTTTATTTCAAATTGTTTAATATCAGTGCACTTAAGGTGAAGCTGAGCAAAAGAGTATCTTAAGGCAATCACAAATAATGACGTTAAATATAATTGCACGTTGCATATTTCGCCCAAGGCTCCATGCTTGCTCTGATCCCAGGGACAAAGCACATGCACTTTATATGCAGTAGAAAGTCTTTTTTAAAAAATTCATTTAAAAATACAAAATATGTGTATATCTAATTATAATGGCCAGGAAAAGTCAGTCAAAAGTTAGTGCATCAGCAGTTGATTGATCAATTAAGAGTTGATTGTGGTTTACATACGTTACACTTTGTGATTTAAACTTTTCTTATTTTACAATGGCTCTCAAGAAACAAGGTTCTTTTTCATGGGCCAATATTTTCAGTAAAAATTCACTGTCAGTGAAAAAATAATCTTCCTTCAGCATCAATGTGGTCAAACATTGATAATTCTGTTTGCAAATCAATGGGAATGCTAAAATTGTGTTCATCAGTTCATTGCTGTAGCAACATTATGAAGCAGTAGAAAACGGCAGCACGTTGTCGGGCTGGCATTTATAACCTCTTTTTCAAATCATAATTCTAACATTATTTGAGCCCCTCCCAATTTTCTGAGACACTCCCCCGACTTCGCCTCCTGATGACAGCCAACTTGCCCTTGGCTCGGGTGGTCCACCGGCTCCCTGAGTCTTGGGACCTAGCTAGATTAGCATAACGGGAGGAGTCTTCCTCCAGGCCCGGCCTGGTGTGGCTCTCCTCAGGCGTGGCCCCAGAGCTTATGGCTGCATCACCCTCCTCCATCTCCACACTGATGTGAGGAGGCTCCCAGCCCTCCATCTTGTCCATCTTCCTCATTGGCGTGATTTGTTTCATCGTCATGGTGACATTGTCCCAGAAATAGTGGCTCTTCTCCATGAATGCACTGGTTTTCTCCTCCTTACTCTTTTTCCTGGACCTGTTTAAATGCACGAGACAGGCATTCACCCACAGGAATGTAAACAAAACCTCCAGCAGCCAAGCAGCAAGGCATGACCTTGCACTCTGTGTTAAACAGAGTGCATTTCTGGGGGCTGTCATCACATCGTCATTTAATGGGAAATTTGTTTATGGCTTGACCTTGGAGTGCTGCTCATTCTCCTCATCCTGCCGTAACAGGATGTGCCTCTAGAGAACATGACAGCCATGCTGGAATGGAAGGGGGGCTGAAATTCAGCATTATATGCACATCACCCAGTCTGTAGCCAAAACAACATCCAGGAATTAGGGAGTACAAATCAGATTAGCAGGGTCACAATATAAAGATGCTGCATACCTGCCTGCATTTTTAGAAGTGATCTCTCTACTTGGATAACATCCAAACAGACAGAAGACAACAAATCTGGGATTTCATCTGAAGGCAAGATTGCGCTGGCTACAGCAAGAGCATTTACAACTCCAGACATGATCAGTGTTCACTGTAGAACCTCCTCCACTACGGAGTCGTCATCGGAGGGATATTGGCACTGCTCTCACCTTGCCTTAAAATGGATTATATCTCCAAACTCATCCCATTTAGGTTTCCCAATGACAAACTAAGTGTTAATTTGTTCAGTTGTGAGCATCAATCCGTATACATTTTCCCTCAGCTTGCCTCCAAGTTCATTTCTCTAATTATCTAGCATTTTCAATCCAAATTTTATGGTCACATAAAATGTCAATGTCTTATGAAGCTTCTGAATTCCTGCAGCTCACGAAAACGGAATAAATTTGTTTCTGCGTCTACCTCTGATTGGCTTGATACTCCAAAGAAAATGTTTCTAATCCTAGTGACACTATCTTTCATTCCTGGATAAGCTGTTTGTGAATCATACCGCCCATGGTCGTGCTAATGGCCAATTGATTAATTGACTGATTGATTAGTGAGTGACACTCGAGTCTCATCACAACACTCCTTCCTAAGCTTTGCTTATCCAGGAGGAAAAATGTGCTTTGTTGATTTAGTTGCACGTGTTTAGGCTGCTCGTGTAAAAATAATACTGTGTACAACCAGTGACATTATCAAAACGCAGGTTAACACTCAACCTATTTCAGAGTAGGAATCAGATAATAAACCGAAATAGTTTACTGAGCAAATGGGCTTCCAATAAGCTGCGTTGCCATTAACATTTATGACATACAGCTTTGCGTCAACGAGGTAGACTACAATATGAGATTTCATGGACAGTAATTAAGAGAAATTTCTCAAAATTCCATCTTGAAGTACAGTGGCTTCACAAATCAAGCCTGAACAGACTGACAGCTGGTGGACCCATTTTCTGCCTGTTGACATGAACAGAAATTGCAGTGTTAATGTCGACTGCCTGTACTCATTTCAGGAGCACCAGCATAAGCGCCATTGCTTCCATTTTGCCAGGAAATACCCCTTGAAGTTTCAACCATGGTTTTGAAAAGCCAAAGTGTAATTTGAAATAAAGTGTAATTTGAAAAAGCCACCATGAGATGGCGGTAGTTTGCATCTGCCTCATACTCAACCATGATAGCTCGGAGTTAATCTTGAATTACCTAAAAATATTAAAGGCCATAGTGTGACCATCTGATGTTCATATCAATTTTGTCATTTTGTCATGACATATTATTCACATTATTAATCTGACTGAATTGCTTATCAGTTTTCAATGATGATTTTTTTACAATTTGTAAAAAAAATATATATATATCTGAAAGGATTTTAAGTGAAAATTAATATCAATTTGAAAGATGACAATTATCATTTACCTTTACTAGCTGTATTCTGTTTATAAGAAAATAACTGCAACAGTAAATGCGATATGGATTGAACTGAAACTCAATCATTTTAGACAAAAGTAAATCAGGCTGAATTGTACTGAATGCACATGAAAAATCCAGGAAAAGTGCTCTGGCATAAGTTTTTGGTTTATCAAGATGTTCGGAAATAAGATGTACAAGTGTAACGAAAGCATCTTCTGTGCTGCGGCCAGATTTGCATGCACATTGAAAGGGATCTTTTGTTTTACCTATTGCTTTGTTGAGATATTGAATCATAATCTTTTCCATTGACTTTATAATAACATATCTAAGTGCAATTGGTCGAAAATCATTAAACTCTTTGAGACTTTGATTTTTAGGGAGAGGCTTGATATGGGATGTTTTCCAGGCTAGTGGAATGATGTTAGCATCAACAGACAGTTGAAAGATGGGTTGCCAAACAGGAGACAGTTCCCTGGCAAAAGATTTTAAAACAGCACTACTAGAGTCAGGGCCTAAGGCTTTCCTAGAATTGATACGCTGGAAAATGCACCTGACTTCGTCCTCAGTAATGATAATCCTATAAGCACTAGTGAGTGTGAAAGTCTTAAGTAGATCTGCGCATTTCTCAAAGTTATTGACAGAGTCAAAATGAGAAAAGAAGTTATTCAAATCATTTGCAAACAAAAATTCATTATCTGTCACAATAGGTTTGTATGAAGTTGACATTCCTGTCATCCTCTCCATGTTAGCCCAGAGTCTTTTAGGGTTATGTGCTTTGAATGTCTCCTCCAGGCACTGTCTATAGGCTGTTTGGCCTCCCTAAGTTTCTTTTTCAATTCCTTTTCCTCCTGTTTCAATATAACAAGATCTTTGTTCTTAAAAGCTGAGCTCCTGCAGTTGATATGTCTTTTTACCTCCGCCAACGAAGTTGGGGCGGAGGTTATGTTTTCGCCCGTTTGTTTGTCTGTCTGTCTGTGAACAACATAACTCAAAAAGTAATGCACAGATTTGTCTGAAATTTTGTTAGTGGATTGGCATTACAATAAGGATGGCCCCTATTGATTTTCACCACGATCACAAAAACAATATGGCTGCCAGTGCAGCCATGTTGAAATCCTATCATACGTGATAACTCAAAAAATAATGCACGGATTTGACTGAAATTTTGTTGATGGATTACTATTACATCATGGAAGGACCGTATTGATTTTGACTGCGATCACTGAAACAATATGGCCGCCATGGCAGCCATCCTTAAATCCTATTAAATGCGATAACTCAACTTTGCTCCCACTCATGCACATTTGGATTGTGCTGCCTCGGCGAAGGTTTGCACTCTACGAGTGCCTCTATAGTTGTTAATAATAATATTATTAACATGAATGAATGTGAAAAAGAAATGTGACTTTGGAGCCATTTATAATTTTTCAGTAAGACCATTGCACTATTTGGATCGATTCATACATAACCTTTTTAAATAATGTTACATATCTTACAGACTCAACAGGGCATAGAATAGCTCACTAGCTTCAGGACTGCAGTACTCGCTGGTTGCAAGTTTACTGGAAGGTGATTCTGAGCGTCAAGAAAGGGTTTTAAATTGGAAAATTAGAAAGTCTTCCTTGCTGTATTCCAGGACAAATTTTATTTGCCACCTTAAAACAACAAATCAATATGCATCAAATAGTAGGTTATTAACAGCATCAGTGGGGGGCCTTTTGTAAGCTCAAGCAAATTTTAACTAAGTACATACACTCAACAAAAATATAAACGCAACACTTTTGTTTTTGCTCCCATTTGTCATGAGATGGACTCAAAGCTCTAAAATATTACCATTTCTCTCAAACATTGTTCACCAATCTGTCTAAATGTGTGATAGTGAGCACTTTTGCTTTGCTGAGACAATCCATCCCACCTCAGAGGTGTGCCACATCAAGATGCTCATCAGACTCCATGATTAGTGCACAGGTGTACCTTATACTGTCCACAATAAAAGGCCACTCTGAAATGTGCAGTTTTGCCTCACAATAAAATGCCACAGATGGTGCAAGCATTGAGGGAGCGTGCAATTGGCATGCTGACAGCAGGAATGTCAACCAGATCTGTTGTTCGGGCATTGAATGTTCATTTCTCCACCATAAGCCGTCTCCAAAGGCGTTTCAGAGAATATGGCAGTACATCCAACCGACCTCACAACCGCAGACCACGTGTAACCACACCAGCCCAGGACCTCCACATCCAGCAGGTTCACCTCCAAGATCGTCTGAGACCAGCTACTCAGACAGCTGCTGAAACAATTGGTTTGCATAACCAAAGAATTTCTGCACAAACTGTCAGAAACCGTCTCAGGGAAGCTCAACTGCATGCTCGTCGTCCTCATCGAGGTCTTAACCTGACTCCAGATCGTCGCCGTAACAGACTTGAGTGGGTAAATGCTCACATTCGATGGCGTCTGGCACGTTGGAGAGGTGTTCTCTTCACGGATGAATCTCGGTTTACATTGCTGAGGGCAGATGGCAGACAGCGTGTGGCGTCGTGTGGGTGAGCGCTTTTCTGATGTCAATGTTGTGGATCAAGTGGCCCATGGTGGTGGTGGGGTTATGGTATGGGCAGGCATCTGTTATGGATGAAGAACACAGGTGCATTTTATTGATGGCATTTTGAATGCACAGAGATACCGTGATGAGATCCTGAGGCCCATTGTTGTGCCATACATCCATGAACATCACCTCATGTTTCAGCAAGATAATGCACGGCCCCATGCTGCAAGGATCTGCACACAATTCTTGGAAGCTGAAAATGTCCCAGTTCTTGCATGGCCAGCATACTCACCGGACATGTCACCCATTGAGCATGTTTGAGATGTGCATGACCGGCGTATACGACAGCGCGTACCAGTTCCCACTAATATCCAGCAACTTCGCACAGCCATTGAAGAGGAGTGGATCAACATTCCACAGGCCACAATTGACAATCTGATAAACTCTATGCGAAGAAGATGTGTTGCACTGCATGAGGCAAATGGTGGTCACACCAGATACTGACTGGTTCTGAGTCCCCAGACCCCCAATAAAGCAAAAACTGCACATTTCAGGGTGGCCTTTTATTGTGGGCAGTCTAAGGTACACCTGTGCACTAATCATGGTGTCTGATGAGCATCTTGATGTGGCACACCTGTGAGGTGGGATGGATTGTCTCAGCAAAGCAAAAGTGCTCACTATCACACAGTTAGACAGATTTGTGAACAATGTTTGAGAGAAATGGTAATATTGTGTATCTGGAATGAATTTTAGACCTTTGAGTCCATCTCATGACAAATGGGAGCAAAAACAAAAGTGTTGCGTTTATATTTTTGTTGAGTGTACTTGTGATAGCCTATTCATTTAACATCAGTCTTACCACTTTCCGTGTCGCTCTCCAAATGAAAACTGCTTGCTACACGAGGATCATCGTGGCCAAACAGCTGGTCAATTTTTTTTGCGTTTGAAAGTCTGAGGCTACAATGTCTGTTTACTTTATTCTCAAAACTTTTCCTCCTCTCCACTGCCTTCTGACATTTTTGTCTGATCTCTTAGTCGCTGAAACACGTTTTTAGACTGTTAACGCAACTGGGGACCAGCAAGGCCATTGGTCAAACTAATTTCCCAGAAAGTCTGCCTTCTTAACTTTTAGGACAAAACAACAATATTAAATAAACTGTACATGGCTTAAGCCACTGCATCATTTTTTTTATCTGCAAGAATACAGTTTTTCGGTAGTTCCTATATCATAAAACAAATATATAAATAGATACTGAAAAATGGCCAAGTTGCAACATAACCGGAATAGTGAAGTAGGAAATAAAAAGTGGGATATAAAGCATGTGTCACCTTACAATTGGAATGCGGAAAATCTCAGGGAGAGCTCTTTCAGTGACATGGTGTAAGGAGCGTTATACCTTAACTATATATTGATGTTCTCTGTATGAAATTCCACTTCGAATTAGCTGAAATCATCCTGCTGTATGCTCGCCTTAATGTGGGCCACTGGCTACCAACGGGCCGCACACAATTGCGTTTTTTTTTTTTCCCCCCCCAGAGGAGGGAGGGCTCAGAGATTTCAATGGGCTAGCCCTGCGTCATTGTAGAAAACGAACTAATGGGCTGCTTTCCGTGTTTTAAAGGCTGGCGCGGTCGTTCAAAATGATCAATGTTATTACACTTTTATAAACTATGATTGCATCGGCTCAAAATGTGCCCACCGGTACGCCAGATTACCGGTCCAGCCTTGGTCATATGCAATTTATTATTTCTTATTTGGGAAGATCCTTATCTTTTTAGTGGGAATAACCAGCTGAACACAAAAATGAATGTAGTCAGTAGTTACAGCAGTGGTTGCATCAAGAGAATTACTGTGAAACAATTTCCAATCAGTCAAATCAAAGCATGCTTTAAGCTCCTTCTCTCTCTCAGGGGTCCAAAACCTGATTTCTCGTTCCACAGGCTTACTACTCTTTAGTTTTGTTTAATAAGTTGGAATTAAAAACACAATGTTATGATCAGGGTTTGCAACAGACAAGGCCATATTACGGACCGGGCCACTGGGGCCGGCGCCCAGGGGCTGGGGGGGCGAGGGGGGGCCAAAGCAATGCAGATGCCGATGCCAATTGCGATGTCAGAGGGCCTCTATTCTCTAGGATCTTATGACTACTCACACTGTTATAGGGCATATCTGCAGAGAACCGAGAGAGAAGGGTGATATGAATTGGGCGGGGGGGACAGGGACGGCAATCAGAGGGCCCCTGGGCTACGGGGTACGGCAATCAGAGGGCCCCTGGGCCACGGGGTACGGCAATCAGAGGACCCCTGGGCCACGGGGTACGGCAATCAGAGGACCCCTGGGCCACGGGGTACGGCAATCAGAGGACCCCTGGGCCTGGGGGACGGCAATCAGAGGGCCCCTGGGCCTGGGGGACGGCAATCAGAGGGCCCCTGGGCCTGAGGGACGGCAATCAGAGGGCCCCTGGGCCTGGGGGACGGCAATCAGAGGGCCCCTGGGCCTGGGGGACGGCAATCAGAGGGCCCCTGGGCCTGGGGGACGGCAATCAGAGGGCCCCTGGGCCTGGGGGACGGCAATCAGAGGGCCCCTGGGCCTGGGGGACGGCAATCAGAGGGCCCCTGGGCCTGGGGGACGGCAATCAGAGGGCCCCTGGGCCTGGGGGACGGCAATCAGAGGGCCCCTGGGCCTGGGGGACGGCAATCAGAGGGCCCCTGGGCCTGGGAGACAGCAATCAGAGGGCCCCTAGGCTATGGGGGACGGCAGTCAGAGGACTCCTGGGCTGGCCCTGCTGTAGTGCCTCTCGTGAATACTCCAAAGGGAGCCCTAATGTTTACCAACTAGGGGTTCAAGGAAGTAGGGGGGAATGGTTTCAGAGGGCCCGATGAATATGAAAGCCCCTGCTAAGGGTCGCGACTTCTAGCTATGTGGGGGCCCTAGGGAGAGCCCTAATGGGAAAGCATACTGTTAAGAGAGCCCTCTGATTACAAATGTTCTTACAAAGGGCCTCTGATTTACCAAGGGTTTTGAATGAAAATCCTTTCAGCGAGCCCTAAGGCTCAGGATATGCTAGCTGTGTGACTTAATTTTCGTGCGCAACCGCACATACTTGCAGCAGAACGATCAGAGCACTATGCACGATACTGGTAGTGTTGCCAAAAACAAATCACCAAAAGTCGCTATTGGCTATCTGAAAAGTCGCCAGATTATGTCATGACGTTACTATGATGTCATAATGTCACGCACGACTCACTGATCTCAAGAAAATGTTTCTACATGGCTATGTTGACAATCCCAAAGGGTATAGTTTCGAGATTGGGTCTAATGTGCAGTGCTGCTTAACCATGAAATAAGCCTCTGGTGGCGGTGCAGAGCTGAAGTTACATTGAAAAAACAATGATTTTGTTACTCGAGAGATGTGTTTTTTTAAAGTCGCCAGATTCACCTAAAAAGCCGCTAAGTCGCCAGATGAGGTTTTAGTCGCCAGAGAAGGCCAAAAGTCGCTAAATCTGGCGACAAAGTCTCTAACTTAGCAACATCGGATACTGGCAGTATCATGTAGGGAGCAGATAGCCAACCGGGCTCTCATTAATATTTTCAACTCTACCACGAGCTCAACATGGAAGTTCGGAAGATCGTCTCACGCGCTCGTGTCAATATTGCAACATGCGCACGTCTTCATACCTTGTGTTCAGGTGTGCTACCACGCGTAACATCGACATAAAATACGCATTCGGGCATAAAATGTGCGCACGGCAAGCATACCCTGGGCCTAACGCTGGCCCCAGTAGACAGCTAGTACAAAAAGAAGCTGAACCTATTTTCTATGAGAAGTGATTTCGCTCCCGCACAGTATTGTGTGTACACAATGCGACATGGTGCTTGGAGTGCATCAAAACTGTCATTGCGACACATCCAAAAGTTCAGAAATCTCTAACTCCATGCAAATTTATCGCGCGTCGCGACCATATCGTGAAGCAAGTGTCCAATAGCCAAGCTAGACTCAGGGGTCACAATACACAGCAGATTCACGTGTCATTATAACCTATAGTTATCTTGGAAGAGAGTAGTAGACTGGTAGATATTCACCTTCAGAACACCGAGTTTTGCCCCGCTTCACTTTGCAGATTTCGCTTCCATATGTCCCCACCGTAAAGGGGTGTACTGTACACACCAATGCCGACAAAGTGAAGTCCAAGTGAAAATCCAATATCGATACAACACTACCACATTAGACTTGGCATTGCTTTTATCGAAACTCCTCACATGGCAGAAATTTTGGAAGTTTAAGAGAAAATCCAATATTGTTTAAATCCATTTATCGAAACTCCTAACAACATTCTTACAATAAAACCTTTCCTAGACTATCAGATTTAGCATCCAACACCCTATTAAAAAGCTTATTGACATTTACATTATATTATATTGTATTGTATAGTAATAATGGTGTACCTTAAGACTTAAAGCCATTGTAAGGGCTACTGTATTTTCAGTGAACAAATTTGAAAGTTCCAATGGACTGAATGAAGGGGCGGAGACTTGGGCTCTCTCTATATATAGCCCCCTGCTTCACTACTCCTCACAACTTGACCTTTCAGCTTGACAACTTGCTTTGTATTCAACCTGTGCAACCTGACTTGTTCAGCAGTTTAATATTCAACAGCCTTTTTAAAGGCTTATATCCATTGATATTACATTATATTATTAGAAACAACACTGCACCTTTGTAAAAGGCTTAAGCATTTCCAACGCCCTTTTTTAAGGCTTGTTGCCTTGTATTGTAGGTACTCGTTTATACTGTATTATATTATTGTCATATATTATTGTTATATTATTACAATCAGTTGTGAAAGTCCCTGTGAGAATCCAATAGATGTAACACTCAAACATTACACTTGGCATCAGTAGTATGGCTTGCAAACAAAAAGGTGGGGCTTCAAAACGAAAAGCCAAAAAAAGTAGGGAGGCAAAGCAGGCCGTTTTTTTTTTTTTTTAAATGTGCCTTTGATTTCTAACTTTTTTGACAAGCCTCAAGATTCAAATATTGATAATGTCATCAGTAGCCCAAGTTGCAGCAATGAAGAGATCACCACTGGTTTGATCATACCGGAGCCCTCACAGACCTAATCAAGCGTAGACCCGGCCTGTCAAACTCAGGCCTCAGGCCCACACTCAGACCAGGCATCACCTGAGAAAATCTTTCCAAGTGAGGAGGATTGCAGGGAGCCCAGTTTCACACCAGAAGCTGGGGACACCAACTCCGGTCATGAACCTCTTATTGACCCTGCTTTATGGCCAAATACCACAACCATTAAAAACGTGTGCACTCTTAGGACAGGAGACTCATTGTCAGACCAGGCATCGCCTGAGAAAGTCTCGCCAAATCAGGAGGGGTACACTAAGATCAGTATCACATTAGGAGCTAGGGGCTCAAACTCCTTGTGTGAAACGGTTAATGACCCTACTTTACGGCCAAGTGCCATTACTGAACAGGTTAAGTCGATTTTGGTTAGTAGAGGAGTAGCTGCTTTTCAAAACTGAAGTGAAAAGTACCCTGCCTCAAGTAGGGATAGGACCATGGGGGGCATCACTAGGAGTGTCACAAATTCCTTAATCAAATGCTCTCTACCTAATGGCCAGTCTGTGACTAGGCAGTGGCTACTTTACTCCCCTTCATCTGGTTGCATCTTTTGTTTTGCTTGCAAACTGTTTTCAAGTAAGCACAATGCGTTTATCCAAGAGTTTTCTGATTGGAAACATTCTGAGCGTATCAGTGAGCATGAGAGGAGTGAGGAGCATAGGGCTTGCATGTTAGCATTACACAGTCGCTCCAAAAATACAGGAAGAGTTGATTCTGATCTTGTCAAACAAATTGATGCAGAGAGGCAATACTGGCGGGAAGTATTGAAAAGAGTTGTTGCTGTAATTCAGTTTTTGGGGGAGAGGGGCCTTGCTTTCAGGGGAGATGATGAGCGGTTGGGAGCACCTCACAATGGTAATTTCTTGGGCATTGTTGAACTGTTGGCCAAATTTGACCCTTTTCTAGCTGACCATCTCCAAAGGTTTGGAGGCAAGGGCAAAGGCTCTGTGTCCTACCTTTCATCCACAATCTGTGAGGAATTTAACCACTTAATGGGAGAAAGAACAAAGGAAGCAATTATCAGCAAGATTAAAAAGGCCAAATACTTCTCTGTTATCGCTGACTCCACTCCAGACCTTGCTCATGTGGACCAAACTCACTTTTATTCTCAGGTTTGTAAATAATGGTGGAGAAGTAGTTGAGCGTTTTCTGGCTTTTGAGCGTATTGAAAATCATAGTGGGAACAGTTTGGCTGATTGTGTTGTTGCAATGGTGGAGAACCTGGGCCTAGACTTAACTAACCGTCGAGGCCAGTCTTATGACAATGCAAGTATTATGTCAGGAAAGTACAATGGAGTCCAAGCTCATCTGAAACGAATAAACCCATTGATTTGTTATGTCCCCTGTGCAGCACATTCATTGAATTTAGTCGGTGTCAATGCTGTTGACAGCAGCCCAGAAGCTGGCCGTTTATTTGACTTTCTGCAATCAATGTACATATTTTGTGCCTCGTCAACACACAGGTGGGGAAAGGTGTTCCGTGATACAGACGTGAAACTCACACTGAAATCTTTGCCAGGTACTCGCTGGAGTTCAAGAGCTGAATCAACAAAGGCTCTTTGGAAATATTACGCACAATTGAGAGGCATTGAACAATATTTCCAAAGATTCACAGGAGAAACATGAAACTAGAAGCGAGGCCTCTGCACTCTGTTGCAAGCTGGACACCCTAGAGATAGCTTTCATGGCACATTTTTGGGATACAAGACTGCAGCAGTTCCAAGCCACGAGCCTGCAGTTGCAGAAACATGACATTGACATACACACAGCTACACAGCTTCTCCTTTCACTTCGTGACTTTGTGGCAGCACAGAGAGACAATCGTGCCTTTTTTGAGGGGTCAGCTTTAAATGTTACCGATTCAGTCTCCCAAGACTACAGACATGACCTCCAGCGCACAAAGAAGCAAAAATGTATGGCTGATGAAAGTGCAGAGCCAGGTGTTGAATTTAGTGGAAAAGAAAAGTTTCAGATTGAAATGTTCAATACTCTAATTGAAAAACTTGTGTGCTGTCTTAACCATCGGTTAACTGCATACACACACTTGACCAATCTTTTTCATGTTCTTTTCATGCCTGTGAGCCCACTTTTAGGGCCGAATCTCTTGCTGCAGCATATCCCACTGATCTGACCATGAGCTTGGCAGATGAACTTGTTCAGTACAAATCATTCATTTCAGAAGAACAAAAATGCCCAAATACAATGCTAAAGACCGTGGTAAATTTGGATTTACAGTCCACTTTCCCAAATGTTTACATAGCACTCAGACTGTTTTTGACCCTGCAAATAACAAACTGTGAAGGGGAACGGTCATTCTCCACACTGGCTCGAATTAAAAATGAGCTCAGGATAAAATTGTGCCAAAATCGGTTGAATTCACTCTCCCTTCTAGCAATAGAATACTTTGCAGGAAGGAAGAGCAGAAAGAAACCTTTGTAGAATCCTTAGGTACGGTAGGTTGGCGCGGGGGTGGGGGGGCCTTTGCAAACTCCTGGCCCGGGGCCCAGACCCCCCATAATACGGCCCTAGCTGTGATTCGGTTTTTGCCCTAGCCTCACAAGCTAGCTAACATATATTAATATTTTCTAAGTCCTAAATGCTGAAAATCTCAAAAACCAGGACGTAAAATTTTCTCATTTTCACAGCGGATATTCAGGACATCATAATGAAGGCTCACAACAAAATGGACAAAAAGTTATCAGACAGTTTTTGAGATATTATTAACAGATTGAAAAAAAAGCACAAACACTGACTTTCTAAGTCCAAAATGCTGAATTTCTGAAAACCGAGAGATAAAATTTTCCAGTTTTCACAGGGATCATCAGAACACCATAAGCAAGGCTCACAACAAATAAGACAATAAGTTAGACAATTTTTGACATATTAATGAAAGACTGAACAAATGACCACAAACACTGATTTTCTAAGTAGAAAATGCTGAATTTCTCAAAAACAGGGAGGTAGAATTTTTGAATTTTCACAGTGAATATTCAGAATATCATAAAAAAAAGGCTCGCACCAAATTAGAACAAGTTATCAGACCGTTTTTGATACATTCAAATTCAAAGTTAAAAGTTGACGCTGGACAGACAGACATACGGACGCTGGAAGACTCGGCAGTAGAAAAGCTCCGTTGACTGCTGACTGTGGTCACAGTGGAGAAAAATGTCATCAGACAATTTTTGAGATATTAGTGAAAGATAGAAAAAATTAGCACAAACACTGATTGTCTTAGTCCCAAATGCTGAATTGCTCAAAAACCGGGACATAGAATTTTCTCATTTTCTCAGGGGATCATCAGAACATTGTAAAGAAGGCTCACAACAACTTAGATAAAAAGTTAGACAGTTTGAGATGAAAGACTGAAAAAAATGGGCACAAACAGTGATTTTCTAAGTCCAAAAATGCTTAATTTCTCAAAAACGGGGATGTAGAATTTTCTTATTTTCACAATGAATATTCAGAATATCAGGCTCACACCAAATTAGGAAAAAAGTTATCAGACAGTTTGAGATATTAAAGTGTGAAGTGAAAAGTTGACGCTCCGCTCCGCTGACTGGGACTATCGTCACAGCGGAGTTGAAAACCACTGTTGAAACCAGTGACCACAAAAATGGTCAAATGTTATTTAAATTGTATTTCATTAGTTCTTCGTAAATTTTCTTGATGCAAATGAAATTACTTCAGTTCATTTATTCATGCACTCATTATGTACGGCATGACAGGCTGAGCCATGAAGTTATGTACGGAAATATTCCTCGGAGGTTTAGCTTATCTTAATGGAAACGCTGGCAAACGGATACTGATGACCTAGCGAGCCTGTATTGTAATTAGTGAAGGCATAACGTTTCCTAATGAACCTTGCATTAGGCAAACACGAGCTTTGCTAAGCAGTAATTCCATTTAAGGTAGACTGCAAACAGAGGCATATCGCATTCATGAACATACGTTTCTCTTTTAAACGTTACATTTCTAGCGAATGCTTGTGTTTGATTGTTTGACAAAGAGAGCAACGTTTTAAAATAGTGCCGAATTAGCTTAGACCTGGCACTAACAAAAAACAGCCTGGAAACTAAGGTTGGTTACCTTTTTAAGATAGGGAATTCGTAACATCGGGCAAATTTCAATAAGCGCAAAATCGCTGGCTAATTTAACTTTGTTCTGATGATGACAGATGAAATGCACACTTGTCCACTAGCTCACTCACTGTCTTAATAATGTTTTCAATGTAGAACATTCACAACATGATGCCGTATATAGTGGTGGGGGGGTGGGGGGGCTATTCGCCCTATTCTAACCAAATCACATCCATGGAAACTCAGCTGAGCTGTTAGATATCAAATCAGCCAATCAAAGAAAGCCATGGCAGGACTGGTTCCCCATGCACAGGGAACTGCGCAGTCACTTAGTGAGCAAAATCCTTGCTCGCGCACACCTCAAACTCCTGCTTCTCACGCAAAAAACGTTCATCCTGTCACAAATGTAACCATACCATTCAAGGCACGGCACACTGAGTGTGCGAATGTCTTTATTTGAGTGATATAAGGAATTACAGTGATCTAAACACTCGGTTTGCTGTTCTCCTAAAAAATTTTTGGGTGATTTTTGAATGGGAAAGATAGGCACGTCTAATTTCTCTCATGTCCTTTGTCTGCTCCCTGAGGCAAAACTATGTACTTCTGTGCTACAAAAACAATAGTAATGTGACAACAAATTTACGTTTTTGGGAAATTTTATGAGGAGGTATTCAAATTTGTGGAAGTTATAGTGATCTGAAAAGTATTTTTTGCAGCCTCTGTGCTCCCAGCTCCCACTCTAGGTGTGACATCTTACACTTTAGCAATGAGAACCCAACTCCCATTCTTTCCAATGGGAATATTTTTGTTGGTTTTTTGGGAATATTTCAGACACTGCATGACGAAACTCAACCAAAATCGAAAGGCTTCATTCTCTAGCCACTATCAACGTGGATGTGAAATACAAAAGGATCAGAGATGAATTTCAGTCTGTAGAGCGTTCACAAGTAAATCTCTATCGACATGGACGCACAACGACCACAAATCCATACTACCTCTGGACACTCCGTCCGGGGCTAAAATAAGATGTTGGCATAACAAATAATGTGCTGCACTGTTTCCAGCATCATATAGGTTGAGTAGACTTTTTAGATTTGGAGTTGATGTAGAGACCAAAAAGACCAAGCCTTTACCCTCTTCCATCAGCTGCAGTGACCCCCGTCAGCAGATGATGTTCATCGTCAGGAGCAAAAAACATCTTATCCCACTTCTCCTTCTTGGACTTGACTTTCTTGGCCTTTGCCTCCTGTTTTTGAGGAAAAAATGAGATGAGAAATTGTAGCAATACCCAAAAGCTGAATTCAGAAATTAAAAATCCATCCATTACCAAACGCTATTCCAAGCCAGCGTGTCCTGGGAGAAGCAAGCTGAAGCCAATCCCAGCACAATATTGGTGAGAGGTGGGAAAACACCCAGGACAGTTTGCCAATCCATTTTACAGATTACACAAAATTCCCTCTAACAAACACTTATGAGCAACTTAAGAGTCTCCAATTAGTCTTGGCTGGCATAGTGTGTCATGAAAAAACATTTGCCCCCTTCAAATTTCCTCCATTTTTGCACATTAATCACCATCAGTGGTCACACTTATCAGTCGCTCCTTTAAATAAATTTGAGGTCTCCAATCCCACCAAATCTGGAATGTCCTATCACCAAACATTCTGTCAATATGGGACAGCCCAGACAGTTCTCGGCACAGAATCTGCACTCTTAGTCAGAGTGCTGGGATTAACAGAACAAGAGTTGTGGACACCTAAACATGTGCTTCCTCAGAAAGCAACTGGTGGGCACCAGTGAGGCCAATAGGAGGAACTTGAGCAACAGAAAATGCTAACCTAATCCCTCTTACATCCCTAAGTAGTGCAAAGAAAATTATTTGATGTTGCTAAAGTGAGCAAATTTGGCGCAATACTGGTCACGCCTGCACTGCATGGGGCACCTTTGACTGAGTGAGCCAACGCAGAAGCTCCCACTAAATCGCTTCATTACCTGGCCCCTCCCCTAGGGGGCCAGGTTAAGCAATGGTCATGTCTGCGTGTGTGTGTGTGTGTGTGTGTTTCTGTCAGTCTGTCTGTCAGCCTGTGGCTGGGCCCAGGTCTGCTATCTCTGATTGCCTTGTTGATAAAGTAATTCTATTCATTCAGCCACTGCGGTATTCAGGAGGTAGTCTCGAATCACAATCCAGTTAAAAAGCACACACATTATGGTCAAAGAAAAGAGACACTTTTATGGTTAGGTCCATAAATATTTGTATATTGACAATAGCCCTTCAAACTAGACAGTCCGGTCGGCCGCAACCGCATGGGTGTAGCCCCCGAAAGCCCACTTCTCCCCTTTTTTGCACATTATTCGGCCAGTACTGTCACTATGGCAACCGAAATTGATAGCTGTCAAAAGTACAACACATGTCCATTCCAAGTATGAGAGTAATCCGTCAAAAATTGAAGCCTGTACTGCGTCCACAAGGAAATCTCTACGTCATGGCACTAATTTGTGTATTATTTGGCCAACACAGTCATCTTGGCAGCCAAAATCAATAGGTGTCATAAGTGAAGTATAACATGACTATACCAAACAAGTGCACCGCCTATCGGCAAATGTCGTATTGCTGCGCAATACTAGTCCCCTACCGGTGTATGCATATTATATTTCCTAAAAAGTAGGTCTAAGTGACCTGAATAGGGTACATGACACACCCTCTCCCCAAGAGGCATCCACACACCAACTTTGATGTTCCTAGGTCATACGGTATTGAAGTTATGGAGCGGACACGAATGCGGACGGACGGACTGATGGACGGACGGAGTGTAATCCTATAGTCCCCTCCGCTTCCGGTAGGGGACTAATAAGGTAATCTGTCAAAAATTACAGTCTGTACTGCGTCTGGGCGATTTTCAGCCATATGTGCAAGTAACATGAAAGACTTTTGAAAAATCAAACCCATTTTTTGCCCATAATTTGGCCTAATTTTGTTTTCTCAGTGGATTTCTACAGATTATACAAAGCTGCAATGCAAGAACTATCTTTAATAATGAAAAAATGTATTTTTTTATTTTTCATGTTGTCTTGTTACCATGTTGTCAAAATACTATTAATAGTTAAGTTTTAATCAAGTTTTTGAGGTAAAATGGTTTCAGATGGACTTTGTTTCTTAGGTGTTTTACAAAAAGATTCAAGGGAAAAAGCTGAATATCTGCAGAGTAACAAAATAGACCTATACAGTAACAAAGGACAATGTATAAAATGGCCAAAAGTTGGTGATTTCATACAATCCGATCATACGATGGTTTCATTGCTTTAAATGGTACAGCCCCCTCCATCCAGTACAACACTATTGGAGGATTCAAGCCAATGCAAATGAAAAGCAACTGCTTAAAAAGTGATTGATAATGAATACTGAATATACCAGTGTTTCAAATATAGTTTAATTTAAAATGTGGCTCTCTCTATATTTGTAAACTTGGGGACAGACTTATTTTCAAATATTGAATCAAAAGCTGCTGATTTCTGCAGTACTCAAAGGCGGTCTAATGGCTGACGTAGGTGACAAAGCGTTGATGCGATTTCAGTGCTGTGAAAGGGAGGTATGAACACAGCTGTTTTCTGCAGGTCAGTCTTCCGGCGCATCTCTGCTGAGTATGGCTGGAAGTGGAAAATAAGCAAACCTCTGTCATTATCACAACAGAGCCATCTAAAATAGATACTTTCATTGAAAAAAGAACCAACAGTACAGTACATCAAATACCAGAAAGCAAGAGAGACCACATCTAAGAATATGAAAATTTATTGATGCGTAAACCACACAAAATTCCAATGTCTGCCTCCTTAATCAATAAAATTTCAATTGAGCATGAGGACATTAGACCCCATTCGTGTTCACCAGTGCAATATGAACACTGTATTTTACAGAAGAAAGGGAATTAAGGGGGCATCAAGGGTAAACGACAACTTTTTAAAGCATTCATAGTAGTAGACATAATTCATTTCCCAGGCAAGAATAATCTCTGGATAAGAATGGAAAATAGGTCACTTATGTAAATTTGGCCGTTGCCATGGAAACGGCGGCCATGTCGAATTATCACTAGTTTTAGTTTTTCCCAGATTTCTTGGTAAATGTACATGTACACCCCATATCATAGGCTACACACTTAAGCTGCTAAATCTCTCTGTTAAACTATTACTCACTTCAAAGCTCAAAAAACATGCTGCGATCCATTTAATTTGCACAATAGACCTGTTTGAGGTAAGTGCTCATTCAGTATAAATTTGGCAGAAATAGTAGCACAGTTGCTCATAGTTTGTCTTGGCCAACTTCTTTGGTTGGCTAATGATTATCTCTTGTTT
The DNA here is from genome assembly GCA_029721435.1 of Gymnothorax reevesii. NCBI lineage: Eukaryota > Metazoa > Chordata > Actinopteri > Anguilliformes > Muraenidae > Gymnothorax > Gymnothorax reevesii. Next base: position 62,190,832 of record CM056576.1, read on the forward strand.
TTTCATGTTCAGGTTGTTCCAGATTCAAATGGTCTTGACCAAACTGAAAGTATGCAGCAAGCATTTCAATCACATTTGACTTAGAGGAGCATAACTGCAGACATGTACACAGGACATGTTTTCCATGGAAAAGCTAGACAAAGTATTCTTGGTACGAGTCTCTATAGATTTATGTAACGTCCATGCGTGTGTTGGGGCCTAGTTGGTGACATTGTTTTCACAAAATATCAATTTTACATTTTGGAGGATTACATCAAAACAAAGCGGAACATCTCTCTAATTTTTTGATATTATACAATTGAAGTGATGATGACGAGCATAAACTAAGTACAATTTTGATATCAGGTGGCAGCATTGAGATAAGGGGGGCCAAGGTTTGGCACCCCCTAAAAGGATTTTCATCCAATAGTTTCCAAACCATAAGAGCTATCATTTATTTGACAGCAGATTCAGAATCAGCATGAAAAATTACATGAGACTGCCAATAGGCGCTATAGTTTTTGATTTATTGCGAAAAAGGGCTTTCAAAAAAGTGGGAAGGCATGTCGCGATGCGCGTGAAAGGCAATTTTTAAAATGGCTGCCATTTTGTGAAAAGTTGGAGTTGGCAGCCAAAATTTGGGGATTTTTGTCCATGTACACATATTCTGAATTCGGAATTTCAATTCAATTAATTTGAAGAATTGGAATTTGATTCGAATTGGCTCTACCCCACAGCATTTTGAATTTTAATTTGAATTGGAATTACAGGAAGTGGAATTAAATTCATTGCAATTCAGAGAAATTCCTTATAGCCAAGTAACAGGAAGAATTTGCCAAGTTTAACAAAGATTTTGGCTTAAATATTAAAAATTCTTTACAAACACTAAAATTAAACACAAGTTCCCTCCATTTTGAATAATTTGTAATATTCTTTTTATTTGAAAATGAACAAATGACATAAAATTGTGGTAAAAGCAAAAATAATTTATTACAATTCTTAATTCAAAGGGCAACATTGTTGAATCTAATTGTCATAAGTCCCTCAAAGGTTTTATCATTGAGACAACATCTTTCTGGGCGGAATATCTTTCCTGCTACACTAAAGATCCTCTCAGCTGGTGCAGAGGATGCCAGATATGGTTTAGCCAGACATTTGCAGGCAAGAGCTGCAAGGTTTGGAAAACTGCTCTGGTTTTCTTTCTAAAACACCAAAGGATCAGCATCCTCCGTCAGGCATGGTTCACTGAGGTCGACAGGAAGTTCATGCCTGTGTCAACTGGCACAGCAGCGGATTGGCTTTCCATGTAGGAAAAGAGTCAGGGGCGTTTCCTTGTCTGGGTACTGATGTCAAAGGTGGCATTGACTTTTGGGGAGGTGGATACGATTTTTGCAGAGAGGAGATTTTTAATTAGGATGAGCTGTTCACCAATTCACCAGTCCAGTTTGAATCTGGGATCAAGCGTGGCAGCCAACTGAAAGCACTCCATGTCCTCAAATTTTTGAAGACGTTTATCAAGTGAAGTTTGTAAAGTGGACATAAACCTTTTGTCCCTAGTCTTTCTCAAATCTTTATTTTTATGTCCTAAGCCTCAGATATAGGGGGTCACAAAGCTTGATGTCACTGATTTCTCTGCTTGACAGTGGTCTGTGGCTTCCTAAAATGGTTCTAACACCTCACAAAGCTCCTGCATGATTTTGAATTCATATGCAGACAGGGCAGTTGAGCTCAGCAAGGACATCGCAGGGAAATGAAAGGACTGACCTCAACATCTTTAGCTGGCTTTTTCCCCATTTCATTATCTTCATTAATCTTTTTTGGAGTTTAATCCTCATACTGCAATTGTTTTTTGTTCCCGCCCCCCAAAACATCTCAGATCTGCCATTGCCCTCTTGTAGTGTTTTGGTTGTTAGCCAATGTGAGCTAGTTCTGTCAAAGGCAAAAAAAAAATTTAAAAAAAGGAAAATTTTCAATAAAATGTTACTTGAAATATAATGGTGTACATAAAGAAATAATTTTATGATCATTTTTGCTTCAATGGTTTTTGTCAACAGAGCAATATGAGCTTCAAATAAATATGAGCTCCTTAAAGGAGGAGACTGCGCCTCAGCAAAGTATATTACAGCAGAAAGTAGAATTCTTGGAGTGTCAAAAACGCATAGTTTTATGAATTTTAATTTGGTAATGATCCAGTACGATGCATTTTTGAATCGGCAAGTCTTCAAATCGGCGTCAATATCAGGGGGCAGACATTTTTACTTGGGGAATCTAAGGCTGCGTTTGGAATGCACACTGGTCCAGTAGCTCACTTACTCTATTGTTTTCAATGTACAACCCCAATTCCAAAATTGATGGGACGATGTGTAAATTGTGAATAAAATCAAAATGCAATGACTTTCAGATCACGAGTTAATATGTTATTAACAATAGAATATCGATAACATTTCAAATGTTGAAACTGAGACATTTTACATTTTTATCCACAAAATGAGCTTATTTCAAATTTTCTGGCTGCAACAGGTCTATATAAGAGAATCCGCTGAAAGAACATTTAGCAAGTAATTAAGTTAACTGGCATCAGGTGTGTAACATGATTGGCTGTAACAGGGATGTCTTAGAGAGGCTGAGCCTCTCAGAAGTAAAGATGGCCAGAGTTTCTCCAACCTGTAAAGGCTTGCGTAAAAAAATTTGTGGAATACTTTGAAAACAATGTTCCTCAACATCAAATTGTAAAGGCTTTAAAGGTCTCGTCATCGACAGTGGAAAACATCATCAAAAGATTCAGAGAAACTGGAAAAATCTCTGCGCATAAAGGACAAGGCCGAAGACCTTTACTGGATGCCTGTGATCTTCGGGCCCTCAGACGCCACTGCATCACTCACCGGCACGATTCTGTCATTGACATTACTAAATGGGCCCAGGAATACTTCAAGAAACCACTGTCTGTAAACACAGCCTGCCGTGCCATCCACCGATGCCGCCTAAAACTATCATGCAAAATGAAGCCATTGTTGAGCATGATCCAGAAGCACCGCCATGTTTTGTGGGCCAAGGCTCACTTAAAATGGACTGTAGCAAAGTGGAAGTGTCCTGTGGTCAGTTGAGTCCAAGTTTGACATTCTTGTTGGAAATCATAGGCGTCGTGTCCTCTGGGCTGAAGAGGAGAAAGACCAACCCTCCTGTTATCAGCGTTCAGTTCAAAAGCCAGCATCACTGATGGTATGGGGACGCATCAGTGCATATGGTGTGGGACACTTGCATGTTTTAAAAGCACCATGAATGCTGAAAGATATATAAAGGTTTTAGAGCAACATACGCTCCCCTCCAGACAACATCTATTACAGGGAAGGCCTTGTGTATTTCAGCAGGACAATGCAAAACCACATACTGCAGCTATTACAACAGCATGGCTTCGTAGTAGAAGAGTCCGTGTGCTGAAAGTCATTGCATTTTGATTTATTTCACAATTTACACTTTATCCCAACTATTTCAGAATTGGGGTTGTAGAACATTCACTACATATTGCCCTATATAGTAGGTGAGTGTGCATTTCGAGTGCATTTTCCAATTGTACGCCAGTGCCGTGGTGCTGGTGGTGTCAGTTAATCTCTTTCGTGACGTTAGTTGTTCTCTTTCGCTTTCATCCAGACCATGGAGTTGTTCAGAGGGCATTCAGTAAGCTCTCCCTTTATGGCTTGACTGCCCGCAAGCTGTTTTTATTTAAGCTGGCCTGATTAACAATCAAACAATTTATCAACTGAGTGACCAAGACCAATACATGACCTATAATTAGAAATGATAATTCAAAGATGAATTCCCATTGCCTACATTTCTATAATTCATTTGGCATTCTAAATGCAAAATTTTTGCTGAGTTTGCAGCATTTATTTTTGCCATCCTTAGGATTGTCACATAGCTGTGCAACTTGCCTTACAGCACCCTTTAGTCGTGACAACATTCAGAATAAAGAACAAATTCTCCCAGCCCCGCAAACTAATTTACGCAAATCTGTGCTGCTTAACAAGCAAAACAAGCGCTGAAATGATAGACATATTAATATTTTATGTTGTCATTTATGCACGGAAGATGCCGCCTCATGATTTCGTGTTGCAATGCATAACAATGCTATCAAAAGTAAATTAGACTGTCGTCGGTTATTATCAACTAGTCTGAGCAACTGTGGCTAATCGGGAGATGTAAACTGCGAGAGGTTGAAGTTATTAGGAATTTTTTAAAGGTGAGGTTTCCAAAGATCAAATTCAAAATCAGAGGATTCCCCAAGTGAAAATGTCTGCTCCCTGATATTGAAGCCAATTTGAAGACTCGCTGGTTTAAAAATGTGTTGCACTGGATTATCATCAAATTAAAATAGGCCTTTTAGACACTTATTGAATTCTACTTCCCACTGAAATATACCTTGCTGAAGTGCGGTCTCCTCTTTCAAATTTATGAGTAACAAGAATTCTGCCACAGTAGACAGTTTTGGGACCAGGGCAATGAAATCCCTTTAGGACAGCGTTTCCCAAACCTCTCCTGGCGTACCCCTTGTCCTGCATGCTCTGGATCTCTCCCTGCTCCAGCACAGGTGATTCAAATGATCAGGTCATAATTAACCCCAGGAGCAGCTTGATAATAAGCAAATCATTTGAATCACCTGGGCTGGAGTAGGGAGAGATCTAGAGCATGCAGGACAAGGGGTACGCCAGGAGAGGTTTGGAAAACACCGCTTTAGAACATAAATAAAATCTCAAACAAATCAAGACTAAAATAACAAAATGCTATTTCATAAACTTGATAAATAAGCATCTTTGAGTTATAATCGCAGAAATTCTCACTCTCAGCCCAAACTCACAAAGACCGCACTGTAAGGCTGTCTAACAGCAGTAAGCCCACTTAAGATGCAAAAATGTTAGCCAATCAACTGGAATCCAGCTAAACAAAAATGCTAAAGGATCTCCTTGCGTGTGTTAGTCTAGGGTACACTGAGCAGCTGCACTTTCCGATACATCTCTTTACTGCTTACCAAGAGTGGGAAGTGGCTCCCTTGCCAGCCCTCACAGATCTGAAAATCTCAGACCCACAGCATGAAATACGCTACCAGTAATCATGTATTAGCTCAATTAAGCATTACTCTCAACAACTCTCAGTGACCAAGACTGCTGGTGTGAACAATAGGGGGATTTATTGCAAAAAAAAAAATAGGCGTGCAATGCACGGAATACCCCTCAGCCAGATGTCGAAGTTTTTGGGGACGCCCGCCCGCCCAACCGCACGAAGGATAGCAATACCCCGTCAGCCTTGAGGGCTAAGGGGTAATAATAAAAATAATAATAATCCAGGTGAATTTCTTCTTTTTAAATAAATGATTTTTTTTTTAATCTGAAAAAAAAAGCATAAACAGTTTAGACACCATCACAGTTACTTTTATCTTAAGAAACGAAAATGAAGTCAGTTGAATCAACCAGAGAAAGTTACCGAAAATAGCCGTTTCCCGCAGAAATTACAGATTCAGTTCATAAACTGAAAAAGACAATAAAGTTCTTTTCTAAATTTCATCAGTATTTGAGCACTGACAGTTTATTTGAACTATGTATGCCACGAAAATGTATTTGAAATTAAACTATCACAATGTGCTTGAATTGCTGAGCTTTGGCTTTATGAAGGATTTTATCAGAAATATAGTGTTGAGGAGATATGCAGCATTTTCCAGTTGTGTTTGTTTTCCATGGCTTGCATGTTATTGACTTGATCAGTTATGTAATTAAAGTGCGTCTCCTGCTGATGTATTCGTTCTTGATATCGCCGGTCCGTTCCCATCCTTGCATTTGTTTCAGATGTTCGCAGGCACCGCCGTAGCCAGCTGGTCCTCGACATACGAACCTCTGTAATTTTTTCGTCTCAGGCTAATGTTTGCATTGTGTGAGTGCGTTTGTGAGAGAGCAAGAACGTGAACGTTTGGGAGCAAAAGTGTTATGACAAAGTCCCCCTACTGCCAACAAATTTGGACAAATCTCAGTACATCTAGAATTAATCTGCCAAACAAGACATGTTTTCAGCCAACTTTACAACTCCATTTTTTTTTGGAATGAATTCCATATCCACCTTCCACTTTTTTCGGCTTTTTAATTCACCAGGACGATGTATAAGAAGGAGCGCCAATACATTTTGGGGGTTTTACTGGTGAGAAGGGGGATAAAAATGTTACACTAATATTTAATATTGCATATGCTGCGCATTCCTTAGCAACCCGGTGTGTCATCAGCAACATGGCTGCCACCCTTATTTGCCATCACTACGTTAAGCAGCATTTGAAATTAAACTAACTTTTCTTGACTGGATGTGCACTTGACATTTTTGCCATCTGAATGTTTCTCTAGGTACCAAAACATCAAGGCAAGTCGAAAAAGTGCTGATTTCATTCGATACTGGTGGATGTTGAATATGATATTCTTTCCTTTACTACATAAAAATGCAGTCACCCGGTCTGAATTTAACATTAGCTAGAATATCCTACAACAATCACGTTGAACTGGTTGGTGATCATCTGTCCACTACCTGTAAGGCAATAGTGCTCTGAAATGACGTTTTAGGCCTTTTAGTGACCCATTCTCAGGGAAAATAGCTTACTGATTAATGTTCAAGTAATTTCAAGACATGTGGCTACTTCTCCATTACGTGAGAATAGGGCAGATGCTGGGTTAGCTCACTTGATTAAGGCGCTGCATTTGCAGAGCAGTATTGAGTACTACGACGCGGGTTTGATCCCCCGTTGTACCAACTGGCAGCTTTTTCAAAACAGCGCATGATTGGCTGTAGCACTGCAGGGATGCAAATTGGGAAAGGACTGCCAGGAAGGGATATGAAAAATAGTTGCCTTGTTCATTGCTCAAGCGCCTCGTGTTGGCCAGCCAGGCGCTCGTCAGTGAGATTCTGTGCTTGCTCATGTTTGGGTATCCTCTGCCCTCATTCTGAACTTGTGAAAGTTTCAACCAATGAGTGCAAAGATGCAGGGCCTAACAGGGGCTGCCGTGAACTGTCTCTCTTTCCTGAGCTGGCAGCAAGGGGTTGCAAACGGGCAAGCCTTGTACATCGTTCTCAAATTGGGCATTCCAGATTTGGGTGGGATTGGAGATGCCAAATCTATTAAAAAAAAAAAAAAAAAAGTAGGCTAGGACTCATATCTTTAGACGATGAACAACTGCCAAGGATGGCAAAATCCTTGTTGTAACGTCACCTGAACATGATCGCCACAACAAATCAGTCCAATAAAGAAGTGAAAACGTGAGCAGACACGAAAATGTGGGCTACTTAACACCACACACAAGCATGCACGCATGCACACGCACACACAAACACACACACAAACACAGACACCACAGCGGAGTGAAGGATAATCAACGCTTGTCCAAGTAAAATTGTCCATTATAAAATCCGTTTGTAACATGATGAAAATCAGTCCTTGTAATTTTAAGATCTTGCCTGATAAAATCCTTTCTTCTTAGTTTCATCACCTGGGAGCAGTTTGTCATACCCAAATTAATCTAAGTGATTGTCGTAGTTTCAGCCTACTCCTTTTGACATGCTTGCTTTAACCAAGGTGTCACAGCAACAGCTGACGTCTATTAGAGGAGATCAGACCTAGTGACCTCAGATCATCTGAGCGGCCTAAAAGCAGTATGGGTTATGGAATCCTTATTTCTCTCCCAATGGGAGAATACAAAAACTTGATTAAATTTGGAAAAAAGAAGAGAGAAATGGCACATGCAACAAGATACGTATTGAGGGTGTAGTGTAATCTGTGTCCAGAAAATTAAGAGGAAATTCCAGAGTAATGTGAAAATGAAGCATTAGACCGTTCTCAATGACTATATAGGCAGAGGTTTCATTAACTAAAAATTCTTTAATCTTCAGTCACCTAAAAAACTTATAAATTTGTTCATCAATTATTCTTAACCTCAGTTTCATCATAATGATAATGAGTAGGCAAGTTAGACAGTTGACTTGTCTCACATTGTGCTAAAACACAAATAATAGATGTGTGTATCAATATGAATTGAAGAAAATATAATAGTAATGCTAAAGTTATTTTTCCCAGTAACTAATCATGGTCTATACATTAACTTGTAAGGTAATTCAATTACTTAAGTAACAAGCAACTGTAATAAAATTACCAATTTGCAGTAACTTGCCCAAATTTACAGGTACATGTATGCTAGATTAATTTGATATTCATTTTTATTGAAACAGCACAGGGACTCAGCTCATGTCAAAGAGGTACAGCCAGAGCAAAATCACCTTCGATACCAAGAGACCTGCATCATGCTTTTTTAGGGCCTGAGCACCAAGCAGAACAGAGGCCTTTTTTTGCCAATGTTATTCTTCTACTTCCAAACATCATCAGAACACTAAAAAAGTGCAAATGTACAGTAATAAAATAAACCTCCTGTACTTGCTTCGGGACCTTGGTTGAAATTTTGTCCTGGCTATGGCCCTGTTCATTTGTGTTGAAAAATTTTAATTGTTTCTCTGCCTGGAGATGTTTTCAGCCGTTTTAGGTCATTTGCACAAGTTGGCTACCATATTTAACCATGTCTACAAAAAATGTCAAATCAAAAATCTTCAGACTTTGTCACATTGCAGAGAAATTTGTAATGGAAATTTGGCTGGAGGCTAAATGATATATTTTACATACATACATACATACATACATACATACATACATACATACATATATATATATATATATATATACATACTCAACAAAAATATAAACGCAACACTTTTGTTTTTGCTCCCATTTGTCATGAGATGGACTCAAAGATCTAAAATTCATTCCAGATACACAATATTACCATTTCTCTCAAACATTGTTCACAAATCTGTCTAAATGTGTGATAGTGAGCACTTTTGCTTTGCTGAGACAATCCATCCCACCTCACAGGTGTGCCACATCAAGATGCTCATCAGACACCATGATTAGTGCACAGGTGTACCTTATACTGCCCACAATAAAAGGCCACCCTGAAATGTGCAGTTTTTGCTTTATTGGGGGTCTGGGGACTCAGAACCAGTCAGTATCTGGTGTGACCACCATTTGCCTCATGCAGTGCAACACATCTTCTTCGCATAGAGTTTATCAGATTGTCAGTTGTGGCCTGTGGAATGTTGGCCCACTCCTCTTCAATGGCTGTGCGAAGTTGCTGGATATTAGTGGGAACTGGTACGCGCTGTCGTATACGCCGGTCAAGCACATCCCAAACATGCTCAATGGGTGACATGTCCGGTGAGTATGCTGGCCATGCAAGAACTGGGACATTTTCAGCTTCCAAGAATTGTGTACAGATCCTTGCAACATGGGGCCGTGCATTATCTTGCTGAAACATGAGGTGATGTTCATGGATGTATGGCACAACAATGGGCCTCAGGATCTCATCACGGTATCTCTGTGCATTCAAAATGCCATCAATAAAATGCACCTGTGTTCTTCGTCCATAACAGATGCCTGCCCATACCATAAGCCCACCACCATAACCCCACCCACCGCCACTCGATCCACAACATTGACATCAGCAAAGCGCTCACCCACACGACGCCACACACGCTGTCTGCCATCTGCCCTGAACAATGTAAACCGAGATTCATCCGTGAAAAGAACACCTCTCCAACGTGCCAGACGCCATCGAATGTGAGCATTTGCCCACTGAAGTCTGTTACGGCGACGATCTGGAGTCAGGTTAAGACCCCGATGAGGACGACGAGCATGCAGTTGAGCTTCCCTGAGATGGTTTCTGACAGTTTGTGCAGAAATTCTTTGGTTATGCAAACCAATTGTTTCAGCAGCTGTCTGAGTAGCTGGTCTCAGATGATCCTGGAGGTGAACCTGCTGGATATGGAGGTCCTGGGCTGGTGTGGTTACACGTGGTCTGCGGTTGTGAGGCCGGTTGGATGTACTGCCATATTCTCTGAAACGCCTTTGGAGACAGCTTATGGTGGAGAAATGAACATTCAATGCCCGAGCAACAGATCTGGTTGACATTCCTGCTGTCAGCATGCCAACTGCACGCTCCCTCAATGCTTGCGCCATCTGTGGCATTTTGCTGTGAGACAAAACTGCACATTTCAGGGTGGCCTTTTATTGTGGACAGTCTAAGGTACACCTCTGCTCTAATCATGGTGTCTGATGAGCATCTTGATGTGGCACACCTGTGAGGTGGGAAGGATTGTCTCAGCAAAGCAAAAGTGCTCACTATCACACATTTAGACAGATTGGTGAACAATGTTTGAGAGAAATGGTAATATTGTGTATCTGGAATGAATTTTAGATCTTTGAGTCCATCTCATGACAAATGGGAGAAAAAACAAAAGTGTTGCGTTTATATTTTTGTTGAGTGTATATATATATATATATATATATATATATTAAAAAATCACAAGGTAAACGAAATGTGTCAGAATCGGTACTTATATGCTGTATACTTAGCTCTAAAATGGTAAGGGAGTGTCGGCTAAAGTGGTGAAACCATGTCCAATTGCAAGGAGCAGCCCTTCTCAGCTCTGTCTCAAGTACAACACGACCAGAGAAATGGTGCTCCATGGAACAGTTCATTAGAATGATTCAGCTGTTACATGTTTGAGCCCCCACAGCCGGAATCCAGTTTGGAGCCAGACAATACCGAACTACCCGATAATCCACCTAGTTCCTCCCAAGTCTACAGCACAATCCTACTTTCTCCCCATTTTTGCAAGTTAGCATTAATCTCAAATACAGCTCAAATAGAGTGTTTCAGGCAGCTATGCTGCAGAAATGGCCAGGATGAGAAAATTTCAGTGTTTTTTGTTCATTGAAGCATGTACACCTATTCCAGTAGACCCAGAGAATGCAAGAATGGCCATTAAAAGAAGTATAACAGGCGCAACTGAAGACCGAATGTGCACCCATGGTGGTTGTAGCCAATTCACCATTGAGCAGACAAACACGCATGCAATGCGCTCTAAATTTTAAGTGCTAGGGGTGGGATTATACTAAGGATGACCGGATTAATATTGTTGGATACAATGTTTGTAGAGCGGACGTGCTAGAAAAGGAGAAAGGATTAAAATTCATAAAAAATGAAAATTGAACTGCACCTACTAGAGGTGAGAAGCCCGCGGGTCAGCCTGCAGCACGGGCAGGGTAGGGATGCCTTGAAAATATGGCAGGTTGGGGGGGTGGGATAGGCTGGAAGTATTTTTTTCCCTTGCCAGAACGTGACTGTGTGTAGGCTTTGTATAAGCCTTTCAGGCTTTCTTCCTTTCTCCCAGTCGGCCGACCGTATTTTTGTAAATTTATCACTGCTTTATTCAGTTTTTATATAGGCTTACTGTGCAAATAAAATGAACAAAGAGTAACTGAAAACTAGCATGGGTGTAGCCCTCGAAAGCCCGCTTCTTCCCCTTTTTGCACATTATTAGGCCAATACGGTGGCCATGGCGACCGAAATCCATAGATGTCATCAGTGAAGTATAGCACATGTGCATTCCAAAAATGAAAGCAATCGGTGAAAAATTGCAGGCTGCACTATGTCCACAAGGAAATCTCGATGTTTTGCCACTAATTTGCATATTATTCGGCCAATACTGGTCACCATGGAAACCAAAATCAATAGGTGTTATAACTGTAGTGCAACACATGTCCATACCAAATATGAAAGAAATTGGTCAAAAATTACAGCCTGTGGAGCGTCCACAATAAAAAGTGTCTAGGGACACTTCCGGGGGCTACAATAAATTACAGACAAGACATGCATGCCCCTCGAGATTTTATAGACTTCACCCTAAACGGTATCCGTACTTTAATTGCAGCACTGCTGCGACCAAAGCACTCTTTTGTTACTTTTTGGAGAGACAAAAAGGCAAGACTACAAACAGTAACGCCCCTGGAATCACAGAAAAATTAAAAAAGGGCGATGTAAAGACTGCGCAAGGAGAATGCACGGTGTAAAGAGTGGGAGATATTCCAGCAGGTTGTTCTGTCTGATAACACAGAATACGTAATGTGCTTAAGCTGTGAATTGCTGTGCAAATTTGATAGGCATTTTATAATTTACACTATAATTTAAATAAAGGGGAAAAAGTGTATCTGCATCTTTATTCCTGTTTACAATCATTGTCAGTAACATGCCGTCAGAGGTAAGTTAGGTGAGGCAGAATGCACACAGTTAAAAATAACTCCTATTACTTTGTTCGATTAGCAGAGGGTTGATTAACTAATTTGCTCACACTAAACAGCAGAATTGACATGCCAGTTTCAGTTTCCACGACATTATTGCTCAGTGCATCAAACTTGCTCAAAAGGCAGCAAATTTTTTCACATTTTCTTACAGGAAGCTAATGCAATGCAATGCCAATGTGTTCAATGCTTGGTCAATATGTTTACAATGTTTTCCCCCTTGAGTACATACTTGTCTCCGGTTTAAAAATACACCCCAATTCTGGAATAGTTAGGACAAAGTGTAAATTGTGAATAAAATCAAAACGCAATGACTTTCAGATCACACCAACCAGTATTTTATTCACAATAGAGTAGAGATAACATCGCAAATGTTGAAATTGAGAAATTTTTCAATTTTATCCACAAAATGAGCTCATTTCAAATTTGATGGCTGTTGCAGGTCTCAAAAAGTTTAGATTGGGGCCTGTTTACCATGGTGTAGCATTCCCTCTTCTTTTTAACACAGAGTGGAGGCGTCTGGGCATTGAGGAGACAAGTTTCTGGAGTTTAGCTATTGGAATTTGATTCCACTCTTGTTGAATACAGGCTTCCAGCTCGTGGAGAGCTTTGGGTCTCCGGACGTTTTGTTTAATTATGCGCCAAATGTTCTGAATCCGTGAAAGATCAGGGCTGCAGCCAGGCCAGCACACCGACTCTTCAACTTCAAAGCCAAGCTGTTGTAATAGCTGCAGTTTGTGGTTTTGCATTGTCCTGCTGAAATTCACAAGGCCTTCCCTGGAATAGATGTCGTCTGGAGGGGAGCATATGTTGCTCTATAACCTTTATTTACCTTTCAGCAGTCATGGTGCTTTTTAAACCTGCAAGTGTCCCACCCATATGCACTAGTGCATCTCCAGACCATCAGAGATGCTGGCTTTTGAACTGAACGCTGATTACAGGAGGGGTGGTCTTTCTCCTCTTTAGCCTGGAAGACACGACGCCCATGATTTCAAACGAGAATGTCAAATTTGGACTCGTCTGACCAGAGTCCATTTTAAATAAGCGTTGGCCCACAGAACACGGCGATGCTTCTGGATCATGCTCAACAATGGCTTCCTTTTTGCATGAGAGTTTTAGGTGGCATCTGTGGATGGTATGGCAGACTCTGCTTATAGACAGTGGTTTCTTGAAGTATTCCTGGGCCCATTTAGTAATGGCAATGACAGAATCATGCTGGTGAGTGATGCATTGGCGTCTGAGGGCCCGAAGATCAAGGGCATCCAGTAAAGGTCTTTGGCCTTGTCCCTTCCGCGCAGAGATTTTTCCAGTTTCTCTGAATCCTTTGATAATGCTATGCTCAGTCGATGATGAGAGCTTCAAAGCCTTTGCAATTTGACGTTGAGGAGCATTGTTTTTAAAGTATTCCACAATTTTTTTACGCAAGCCTTCACTCGTTGGAGAGTCTCTGGCCATCTTTACTTCTGAGACACTCAGCCTCTCTAAGACATCCCTTTTATAGCCAATCATGTTACACACCTGATGCCAGTTAACTTCATTGCTTCCAAAATGTTCTTTCAGCTGATTCTCATATATTAATTTTCAGCCCTTTTTGCCTGTGTCCCAACGTTTGAGATCTGTTGTCGCCAGGAAATTTGAAATAAGCTCATTTTGTGGATAAAAATGTTTAATGTCTCAGTTTCAACATTTGAAATGTTACTTATGTTCTTTTGTAAATAAAATATTGGCTCTTGTGATCAGAAAGTCATTGCATTTTGATTTTATTCACAATTTACACTTCGTCCCAGCTATTTCGAAATTGCGGTTGTATAAGGAAAGCAAGGAAGGCATAATGACACAGTGATAGAGCCCGCACACATTCCAACAGATGCTGCTCGTTGTTAAGAGGACCACATCAAACTGATAATCATCTCCATAACTATCGTTATGGTGACAAGCCAGGATAGGTTAAATGCAGAGGATGCAGTTTCATAGCGGCTCCTCAGCATATACAGTACTGTGAAAAAGTCTTAGGCACCCCACATGTTTTTAAAACTTAAATCTGGCTGAAGATGTTTATTTTCCACATTTGCGTCACTGAAGACAAAAACTATATTTGAAATTGCAAATGCTAAATTAAAAAATAGTTTTATAAATAAATGTTGGTGTTTCATTGAAAACTGTTTATACAGATCTTATAATCTTGGCAGAACACTGATGTCAACATCATCATGGCCAACTGCAATTACTTGGAGGGACAGATGCAAGTGAGACAGTCCGCAGAAGAATGGTGGCAAGTTTTCCCACTCTGCTTAGAACAAGCAAAAAGTCAATAATCATATAACTACAGTACAGCGGGACAGTGTCACAAATTTTTGGCAAAAGGTAGTTACACCAAATATTGATTTGATATACACTCAACAAAAATATAAACTCAACACTTTTGTTTTTTCTCCCATTTGTCATGAGATGGACTCAAAGATCTAAAATTCATTCCAGATACACAATATTACCATTTCTCTCAAACATTGTTCACAAATCTGTCTAAATGTGTGACAGTGAGCACTTTTGCTTTGCTGAGACAATCCATCCCACCTCACAGGTGTGCCACATCAAGATGCTCATCAGACACCATGATTAGAGCAGAGGTGTACCTTATACTGCCCACAATAAAAGGCCACCCTGAAATGTGCAGTTTTGTCTCACAGCAAAATGCCACAGATGGCGCAAGCATTGAGGGAGCGTGCAATTGGCATGCTGACAGCAGGAATGTCAACCAGATCTGTTGCTCGGGCATTGAATGTTCATTTCTCCACCATAAGCCGTCTCCAAAGGCGTTTCAGAGAATATGGCAGTACATCCAACATAGGCCTCACAACCGCAGACCACGTGTAACCACACCAGCCCAGGACCTCTACATCCAGCAGGTTCACCTCCAGGATCATCTGAGACCAGCTACTCAGACAGCTGCTGAAACAATTGGTTTGCATAACCAAAGAAATTCTGCACAAACTGTCAGAAACCGTCTCAGGGAAGCTCAACTGCATGCTCGTCGTCCTCATCGGGGTCTTAACCTAACTCCAGATCGTCGCCGCAACAGACTTGAGTGGGCAAATGCTCACATTCGATGGCGTCTGGCACGTTGGAGAGGTGTTCTCTTCACGGATGAATCTCGGTTTACATTGTTCAGGGCAGATGGCAGACAGCGTGTGTGGCGTCGTGTGGGTGAGCGCTTTGCTGATGTCAATGTTGTGGATCGAGTGGCCCATGGTGGTGGTGGGGTTATGGTATGGGCAGGCATCTGTTATGGACGAAGAACACAGGTGCATTTTATTGATGGCATTTTGAATGCACAGAGATACCGTGATGAGATCCTGAGGCCCATTGTTGTGCCATACATCCATGAACATCACCTCATGTTTCAACAAGATAATGCACGGCCCCATGTTGCAAGGATCTGTACACAATTCTTGGAAGCTGAAAATGTCCCAGTTCTTGCATGGCCAGCATACTCACCGGACATGTCACCCATTGAGCATGTTTGGGATGTGCTTGACCGGCGTATATGACAACGCGTACCAGTTCCCTCTAATATCCAGCAACTTCGCACAGCCATTGAAGAGGAGTGGACCAACATTCCACAGGCCACAAATGACAATATGATAAACTCTATGCGAAGAAGATGTGTTGCACTGCATGAGGCAAATGGTGGTCACACCAGATACTGACTGGTTCTGAGTCTCCAGACCCCCAATAAAGCAAAAACTGCACATTTCAGGGTGGCCTTTTATTGTGGACAGTCTAAGGCACACCTGTGCACTAATCATGGTGTCTGATGAGCATCTTGATGTGGCACACCTGTGAGGTGGGATGGATTGTCTCAGCAAAGCAAAAGTGCTCACTATCACACATTTAGACAGATTTGTGAACAATGTTTGAGAGAAATGGTAATATTGTGTATCTGGAATGAATTTTAGACCTTTGAGTCCATCTCATGACAAATGGGAGCAAAAACAAAAGTGTTGCGTTTATATTTTTGTTGAGTGTAGTTTATACCAGTCTAGAGCTCTGTTTAGTATATTTCTCAGTTATTGGAACCACTTTATTTCATCATTTTTTTGCAAGCATATTTTCCTTACGAAATTATTTTAAATGTGCCTATAACTTTTGCAAAGTACTGTAAGTCTGTATATAGCTACCATACCCACATCTGCATATATGGAATGTCATTGCGACTAAAAAAGACGGGATCCATCAGAGTATCGTGCCCATACCCAAAGGGAAAGTGACTCCTGCCTATGCAGTCTACCCTTCGTCTGTCTCTCTCTCCTCAGTGACATGACAAATTATATTAAATTAATAGACACAAAGCACTGTTCTTACATTGTAGTACATGGACACTGGCCACAATTCATTTATTTAACCTATTCTGAGCGAGCAAACAATTGGCAACTGGATCCCAAACCTGGTGCGATGCTCTGAAGGAGTGAAGAAGTAAGCATGAAGGGAACACCTCAATGTGCTGCGCTGCTCCGGACTGTTATTTTGACAGACTCCTGTCAATCTTGATATGCTACAAGCATATCAATTTTAGGCGAGCAAACTTTGATAGGATGCGCTCATATCTAAGTGAAATAAAATGGGAGACACTCCTGGACTGAGTCTGTAAATGAGATGTGGGAAAGATTTAAGGGGGTTTTACTTGAATCACAATGCAGATTCATTCCAAAGGTGTCCAAAAGTAAGCGGAAAAAGAATCCTCAGTGGATGACCAAAAGCATTCGTAGGATTTTGAGGGAAAAGGTGAATCTTTATAAGATGTACATAAAGGATAACAATGAGAACACCAAGGCTGAATACTGTAAAATGCGGCCTGTGGTCAAAAAAGAGCTGAGGAATGCTAGAAGACTGTATGTAAGACAAAATGTAGAGGGGGCAAAAACTAACCCTAAGCGCTTCTTTCAGTACTGTAGCAGAAAAGGGAAAGTTAAAGAGCAGGTTAAGTGCATAAAGAATAAAAACGGATCGCCGCTATATGATAACAAGCATATTGCGGATGCCTAAAACAGTTACTTTGTTAAGAATTTTACCTCAGAGGGGGTCTTTATTTGGCAAGAGGGCATGTTAAATGCTCAAGATTATTTAGCGGAAATTGAGGTTCGGGATAACGAAGTATTAGACAAGTTGCATAAACTAAAGGCAGATAAGGCGGCAGGTCCTGATGGCTTATATCCTACAGTGCTCAGGGAAGTTGGTGAGATCATCTTTAACCCGCTATCTGCCATCTTCAGACGGTCTTTATAAACTGGAGAAATACCAAATGATTGGAAACAGGACAATTTAATACCAATATATAAGAAAGGGGACCGTACCGAGCCAGGAAATTACAGGCCAGTCAGTTTAACTTGCTTTGCGTGCAAAATATTGGAATCTATCATAAAAGATGAGCTGGACTTATTTCTTGAACGTAACAGTATCTTGAGGGATAGCCAACATGGTTTTTGTAAGGGAGGGTCGTGCCTGACAAACCTTCTGGAAATTTTTGGAGGCCACAAAGACTTATGACATCATATACTTGGATTTTCAGAAAGCATTCGATACAGTACCGCATAAGAGACTAATTTTTAAAATGAGCTCCGTTGGAGTTACAGGAGCTATTCTGAAGTGAATTCAAAACTGATTACAGGACAGAACACAAAGAGTGGTGGTCAGTGGTATCTCATCTGAGCTGGGTATAGTGGGGACTGGCGTCCCCCAGGGATCAGTTTTGGGACCCCTGCTGTTCCTCATCTACATTAATGACCTTGATAGGAATATTGAGAGCAGATTGATTAAATTTGCAGATGATACTAAATTGGGGGGTTTGACAAATAGTTTAGGGACCACTAAAGTGATTCAGGATGATTTGGATAGAATCCAGAAATGGGCAGAAATGTGGCAAATGAAATTTAATCTAGCAAAATGTAAAGTTGTACATGTAGGTAATAAAAACATTAGACGGGATTACTTCATGGGAGGTTTAAAACTGGAATGTGCTGTACATGAGAAAGATCTGGGAGTGATTGTTGACCAAACCCTCACAGGCTCTAGCCATTGTGCCGTAGCAGTTAAAAAAGCCAATCGGATGCAGGGATACATTGCCAAAAGTATTGAGTTCAAATCTAAGGAGGTGATGCTTCTTTTGTACAACACATTCGTCAGACCACATCTGGAGTACTGTGTACAGTTCTGGGGACCATACTTTAAGAAAGATATAGAGGCTCTAGAGAAAGTTCAGAGAAGAACCACTAGGCCAATTCCAGGTACAAAAGCCGAAAGCTACGAGAAGAGGCTGAAGATCCTTAATCTCTTTAGTCTTAGGAAAAGGAGACTAAGGGGTGATTTGATTGATATGTTTAAGGGATTAACAAAGTGAATTATGTAGGATTCCTTCAACCAGGTGTTGTGAGTAGAATTCGGGGTCACAAATGGAAGTTGACCAAACGTTAATTTAGCACGGATATTCGGAAATATTTCTTCACCCAAAGAGTAATTTCAATGTGGAATAGCTTGCCTGACCATATTGTTGACACAGAGACCTTGGGGGTTTTCAAGAGCATGCTTGACTTAAAGGTGGATACCATTGAGTCATTGAGTATCTGAAGGGATATATTCACAATGATATTAAGAAACTGGCGAGCTTAGTTGGGCTGAACGGCCTGTTCTTGCCATTCATGTTATGTCATGTTATTTTAAATTGGCGGGCCTTGGGGGGCGGGTTGGGTTCATTTGATTGATGGACGTCTGCGGGCGGGCCGGGTTGACTCTGATAGTGGGGCGGGGCAGGGCAGACTGTGAAATCACGTGACCCACTCATCTCCAACACCTACATTCAGTCCACCAGCCAGCTGAATGGGGACCTGCCCGATATCTAAAAATAGCTTGTACGCAAGGTGAACGTCAAACTCCGAACCTGGAAGTCGAGCAAGCGAGCAACAGGAAGCAATGTGCAGAGTTATAAAAAGTAGGTTTTTAGGCGATTATATAACTTTGCATTTTAGATCTAACTTGTGTTGACAATGGGGACCTGGGGTGCATTTCCCAAAAGCAGAGTTTTTAACTGAGCTAGCAACTTATGTAGTTTGTCCATTCACTGTCAATGGCTCCAACTATGCAAGTTCGCATCTGATCTTTTGAGAAACGTGACTCGGCAGAGCAGACCAAGCAATTGCAACAATGGCTCTGAAAAAATTCACTTCACCATCGACAGCTAATGGGGAAACACAGATGGGGGCAGTCCAGATAACACAAACCGTGATAACAACAACCCTTTTTTCGTTTGCACTTAGCCTGCTACAGAAATGCAAGAGCAACGTGTTCAATGCTCAAATCACGGCAGGATAACGGGGTAGACTTTGCATCCATACTTTAATTTGTGACCCTTGTGACAGGTTTGGAACGGCAAGTTAGCTTGTTAAGAATTCGTTAACCTACTTGATAATACACTAGTTGTAAGATTATTTGCTAGAATCTGAAGTTATTCCACCTAAGTTGATAGGATTTTCTTTCGCAGCAGATGCGATTCATTTTTCTGGTATTGTTCATTTTGGTTCGAAAGTAGGCATTTTTGGATCGCAAATGTGATGTGATGCCGTTTATTTCAAACCTTGCAGTGTATGTAAAATATGTTGATGTTCAAGAATGCTTGGTAAGGGAACAAAGCTTGTGAAGACTACTAAAGTACAGGAGTTTTGTACACCTATCGTTGCTGGTGGATCTACAGTATCAGAAGGTAGCAGGTTAACCATGTTACCTGGGCGTAAGTCGCAGCCTGGGACGGAGGAGAAAGGGAGGAGTGCGAATAAATTTACCGTTTGTCATTCGCCCATTCATTTATCATGTAATCAGTTGATATTCATCGATATATCCCTCGGGAGGAGTAATTATATTTTGAAACTATCTTTGAGCACACATTTCCGCGTCATTCTGTGGAGAAAAAAAACAAATAACTAGCAGTTTAGTCCGTCTCGTTTTCAATGGTTCTCTTTGGCAGATGCCCCATGCTTGCCCAACATCACGTGACGATTATTCATGTTTTTTGTGATGTCATCCAGGAGGGTGCCCATTGCTTTGAACTTTCAGCAATGAAAGTATCCCACCCTCCAGATATTATTGTTGTCAAATGCCATCGTCTGCCCTCAGCTTCAAGTGAAGTAGCCACTTCACTGACTGATCCTCTTCAAAATAGGACAAATTCAGAGTTGATTTTACTCGGCGACCTCAACTGGGACTGGCTCATCATCCTCTGATCAAATCAAGGATTTCTGTGAATTAAGTTGTTTGGTATAACTAGTTAATTCACCTGCAAAACCAACAAGATTTGCATAAATCCACACAACTCAATAATATTTTAACAAATGCACCTCAGAAAATCTCAGCAGTCGGAACTTTTGGGAACAACCTCAGTTATGACTGTGCAGTTGCCTGTGTGACTCATGAACTGTAAGACCGCGAAGACTAAATCACAGTATATTGAAACTGATAATTGAAATATTTTAACGAACAGGCTTTCTTGCACGATCTTTATGACAGTGACCTACATATTGGCTCACAAATGGCTGATGTTGATCTATCTTGGGACCATTTCAAATCCACTCTCTTGGCCATGTGTGATTTAAAAAAAAAAAGGCGCTTGTTTAAGATCATTTTTTTAGTGTAGAGAGACAGGAAAGTTGGGGAGAAGAATGGGGGCAGAAATGCAGCAAATGACCTGAGCCGGAGTCGAACCCAGGTTGCTGCAGGAAGGACAAGGCCTTTATGGTACGCGCGCTTAGACCGATGAGCCAGAATCTATTTCCACTTTAATGAGACGAAGATATTCCACCATGGCAAAAACTAAGAAGACAAATAATCCCTACACGAAACATTTAGAAATAAGTGTACTACATTAATAAAAATTCAAAATATGAATACTATCTTACAATGATAAGTAGAAATCTGAGGGATGCTGCTAAATTCTGGAAGTTAAAAACTCCTGTGCTGCCGGATAGCTCAGTCATTTAAGCATCGCACTGCGAAGCAGAAGTAACGATCATGGCGCGGGTTCGAGCCCCAGTCGTACCACCTGGCAGTGGTCGGCAGCTTTTTCAGAAGTGGTGCGCAATTGGCCAATGTGCTACAGGGATGCAAATTGGGAAGGGTCTGCCGGGAAGGGTAATACAAGTTACTTTGTTTGTTCCTTAGGCGCCTCCTGTTGGCCAGACAGGTGCTCGTCAGGAAGATTCTAAGCTTGTTCATGTTCGGGTATCCTCCGCCCTCGTTCTGAACTTTTCATGATTCAACCAATGAGTGTATAAGAAGCGGTGGCTGACAAACGCGTGCTTCGAAGGAGAGCCGCAAGCGGTCTTCACTCTCCTGAGCTGGCAACAGGCGAAAGCCTTAGTCATAGTTCCTCAATTGGACATTCCAGATTCAGGTGGGATTGGAGATGCCAAATTTAAAAATAAAATAAAAAACTCGCAAGGTTTCGAAAACCAGTCTTCTTAATCTTCTAATCCAGTCTTAAAAAATCTAACTGTAGTCCAGGGTAGTGAAAGGAAACATTGAGTTTGTCCCATATTGCCCTGCTCAACAGTTAACTTTTACCTCCATCTCTGTCTCACATGCTCAAAACTCTCTTGAAACTAGACACTACAAAATTTTCAGGCCAAGATAAGATTGACCCTCATTCAAAAAATAAAAAAATAAATAAATCGCTGCAGATGTTATTGCAGAGCTTATTGCTTCGATTTTTAATCAGAGCTTTCCTCCCACAGGTCAGGGATGGTTTTCCCTGTTTGAAAGGGTGGAGACTCTGCCATGAATAATTACCATCTCATTTCCAGGCTGTCTGTTACAGCCAGTCTTTGAATGATTGTAAATGACTAATGAATACAATATCTATTCAATGATAATACACTCAGTGAATGTCAGTCTGGTTTTAGATCCAACCATAGGACCATAACAGCGACTATGCTAGTTCTTTTAGACAGTAAACAGCATTGTGCAGCTCTATTTGTTGATTTGTCCAATACTTAAAGAACACAATGCATCTCCGAAGCAATCTATACCTCAGCCTTACGAACAGAAAACACGTGTCCTGAAGGGAACTTAGTCCCCTTAGTTTCGATTTTTAAAAATTTTTTATTAATGACTTAGATCATGGAATATAGTCTGCAAAGCTACATTTGTGCACTGAGGAGACAATTATACGGTAGCATCCTCTTTGAATTAAGCACTTGCAGGATGCTGTTCAATCACAGCAACTTTTGTTGTTCAAATTAAAATTGGTCCTCAACCCAAAAAAGACCAAATACTGTATATGGCCCTCATTCATTCTCACTCTAAGATAATTGATTCCACATTATCAAAATTAGATGAATAGAAAAAGGAAGTTCTTATAAATATCTCGGTATATGGCTTGATGAAAAGTTGACATTTTTTGTGCAGGCAGGACAGTCTATTACCCACACTCTTTTACTACGAAGCCACGCTGTTGTAACACGTGCAGAATGTGGCTTCGCATTGTCCAGCTGAAATAAGCAGGGACATCCCCAAAAAAGACGTCGCTTGGATGGAAGCACATGCTGCTCCAAAACCTTTATGTACCTTTCAGCACTAATAGTGCCTTCTAAGATGTGCAAGTTACCCATACCATGGACACTAACACTTCCACAGATGCTAGCTTTTGAACTTGGCGCTGATAATCTGGATGGTCCTTTTCCTCTTTAGCCCAGAGGACACAACATCCATGATTTCCAAAAACAATTTGGAATGTGGACTCGGCTGACCACAGCACACTTCTCCACTTTGCGTCAGTACATCTCAAATGTGCTCGGGCCCAGAGAAGCCGGTGGCGTTTCTGGGTGTTGTTGATAAATGGCTTTCATTTTCCATGGTAGTTTTTACTTCCACTTATAGATGTAGCGACGAACTGTGCCAACTGGCAATGGTTTTCGAAAGTGTTCCTGAGGCCACATGGCGATGTCTTTCACAGAATGATGTCAATTTTTGATGCAGTGCCGCCTGAGGGACCGACGGTCACGGGCATTCAATGTTGGTTTTCGGCCTTGCCGCTGAAGGTGTCGAGATTTCTCTGGATTCTCTGAATCTTTTGATGATATTATGGACGGTAGATGATAAAATCTCTAAATTCCTTGCAATTGCACGTTGACAAACCTTGTTCTTAAACTGCTGGACTATTTGCTCACACAGTTGTTCACAAAGTGGTGAACGACTGAGCCTTTCGGGGATGCTCCTTTAATACCTAATTATGACATTTTCCCGTTTCCAACGAACCTGTTCTCCTGTGGAATGTTCCAACCACGTGTTTTTGAGCATTCTTTTACTTTCCCGGTCTTTCGTTGCCCCGTCCCAGCTTTTTTGGAACGTGTTGCAGGCATAAAATTCAAAATGAGGGATTTAAAAAAAAAAAAAAAAAAAAAAAACTATCAGTTTGAACATTAAATATCTTGTATTTGTTGTGTACTCAATTGAATATAGGTTGAAAAGGATTTGCAAATCATAAAATTCTGTTTTTATTCACATATTACATTGGGGGCAGGATTGCTTTCTAAATACTGATAGATTACAGCTGGTTTCTTGGCTTTCCATGCCTTTTTGCACCTCCTTTTCTTCAGGTGCTCAGTACTTATTTCCTTTGTCATTCCATTTTTTCACAAATAATTCATGGATTTATTCGTTTTGATTTCTTTATTTGAGTGGATTACTAGGGTTGTTGGTGACATCTGGTGAAAATTTCACATCAATAACCCCATTAGAAATATATTTACTGAGAAAAATATTGACGTGTTCAAATATTATTTTTCCTGCTTTATGTGATGGCAAATGTGAGACCGTCATAGATCATTGGCCTTCTACTGAATCAAACAGTACTGGAGGGTTCCTTGTAGCGGAAAGCTCTGTTGCTCCATTCCTTTGGAGGACTTCAATGATGGAGAGTTTTTCTTCATTATGAGTGGATTCAATGAGGGATTTGGAGTGGTTATGGCCGGCAAGCTAGCGGTCTTTTATTTTCAGTTTAGCATAGCCATGACGATCAGAGAACTTTTTTACATATGAGTTGGCTTGGATAACCGTCAGCCTTTGCTAAGAATACTGTGTGTAGTGCCATTTGGCAGCAATGTTTCGTAATTTAGACCGCAATGAACAAAATCGAATGCCTATTTTTTAGTTAGTTTAAAATGAGAACAGCTCCAGGATGTCTGAAAATCCCCCGCCACGTCTGTTGAACAAATTATGTTCAATCTAGAGTAGCATGTTCCCTGCTTTTTTCCTGATAGTGGAATGTCTGTTTTGTAAAAATGAGGCCTATTTCAGATAATGCTGTGTTTGCGAGTTATACTTGAAACCTTAATGAATGTGAAAAGTGTTCATACAAGCTTGGATGATTGGAATAGTAGAAGCCTTCTGCAGCTGGGTGAACGTTCTGAACATGAAATAAGCAGTTCCTTTAATGAGTATGTGTGTTGGCTGATGCAGCATTGCTGAGAAATGGACAAAACTCTAAACTTTACCATTGTGAAAAGGCATGTTTTTGGTTTGGAGAGGTTGCTAGTGAATACTGATATCTATTCGTGCCTATATTGACAAGTTCATGCTAAATTTTGCTAGAAAATGATTAAGTCATATTGAACTTCATGAGCCAAAACTTGATTTGTGTCATACATAATTATTTTATGATTTGACGATGCGTAATCTGGAGGGCTCTAACAGCTTGGGAGCCAGTTGAAGAGATGTCTTATTTGGCTCTGTAAGATTTCAGGGGTTTTTTTTTCTTCATTTCTTTGTGAAGACCATTTGTTACCATCTACCTGCTTTCCCCATAAACATGTAAATCAGTTTGGCACCTGACCAGAGTCATCACTGTATTGCTAAGTAACGGTAAGGGGTCTGGACATCCTGTCAAGGAAGCTTCTAGACTGGACTTACCTTTGAATACTGTGAATAAAGTGCCATCTCCTCGGGACGGCCCAGGTGGGGGTGACTATCTGGCTACCTATACCTCTGGCTATAAGTGCTACCTCACATCATATACTGCTTGTGTGTCTTTGTTCTGTGTGTGATGCTGACCTCTTCTGGTGGGCATGTCTTTTTTCTGTTGCAACTGAATAAAGTGCTTCACATGTCTCATCATTACCATTGACTCCATATGCTGGTTATTTTCATTTGGGATTAATAGTGAATTAAACAGCCTGTTTTGAAATTGTCAAATCAGAGTTAAAAGAAGAAACTAAACAAGATTTTCTTCAGCTCATGAAAAGTAGATAATTTGAATGTATGCACCTCAAAAGAAGTCAAAATGAGATATTTCATACCTGTTGGCAGAATTCAAGAGTAGGGCAAGTTATGATTGTCAATACATGCAAGAATGTTTGAGAGATGAAACTTGTTTAACTTGTTTAACTCCTGTTGAACCATTGCACTACAGCTGCAGGTACTGGGGGGGATTGTTCTCATAGTCGGACTTTCAGGAGAGTTACAACCCCACTTAAAGGGATAGTGTGGGTTTTTTGAAGTGGGGTTGTATGAGGTACTTAACCATTTTTTAAGTATTACCTACTGCAGACAGGGGTCGGCAAGCCCCCAGTTAGGAGAACACGGCGGAAGAATAATCAAAATAAACAAGGACACTTGCTGTGGATGGGGCCAGAAACGGGGTGTATTTTAACCACCTGAAAGTAGGCGAACTAAAAAAAAAAAAAAAGCTATGTCTCAATTTTTTGTTCCATCAAAGCAGTCGCCTGATCAGCATACAGATTCCACCATATTCCATTGAATGATATTGACAATAGACATCCATTCATCCATTCTCTATCCCCACTTATTCCTCACTAGGGTCACGGGGGGAGCAGGAGCCTATTCCAGCTGACTACGGGCAAAAGGCAGGGAACCACCCTGGACAGCTCGCCAATCCATCGCAGGACGCGCCCACACCATTCACACACAATTCGCTCTCACACTCATACCAATGTTCAATTTTTGCATCACCAATTAGCCTGATATGCATGTCTTTTGGACTATGGGAGGAAATCGGAGTACCTTGAGGAAACCCATGCGAACATGCATGGGGATAACATGCAAACTCCACATAGAGAGGCCCCAGGCCGAAAAAGAACCCACAACCTTCTTGCTGTGAGTGAATGCAGTTAAAATGGAATGCAATACATTTCTAGGAGCCTCAGCAAAATGAATCGTCTCATGTCTCAGTCTTCATTTGGGTTTCATTTTTACGAGGTCCACATGTACAGTAGGTCTTCGTAAAAGCATTACATGTGCTATGCATTATGTTAATCCTTTAAAAAAAAAAAAAAGATTACACGGCACATTCATAGTTTTACAGGGTCTCAGGGAAATCTCAAAAAATATGCAGTGATGGTGGACCTCCCTTTGAAATTGGGAGGAAAGTCGAGCTTGTCCATCTCCTGCTTGCACCTCGCAGTCCATGGACACGTTTTGCCAATCCATGGGAACGGTTTGCCAATCTGAGGGAACGGCTTGCCATAAATTCGTGGGTACGGATTTACTTTTTCCCCCCTCATCTAACCCTAGGGGGGCTCCACAGGAATGAAATAAGACATCACAGCTCAAATAATGGCCAACAAACAAACAAACAAACAAACAACAAGCATTCCATTCCAGCTTCGCAACAGTTCTATAAACTTGACTGAATTGCTCATTTTTATGCCCATCTAGTAATTCCATTATTCTGAATTCTTCAAAAGTATTTCATATGACTCGAAAACCTGGTGTATGGCCAGACCATGTTCACTGCTATTCATTTTGAAAGAACCACGGCCAATGGAGAAATTTGAACACTCGACCGGATCAGAAGTGTAACTTCATCACTCAGTTGCAGACTTCCACGTTTATTGGAATAGCTCCCACTGTGCTTTCAAAAACATGAATTCTACAAATGGTGATTATTAATTCACTGAATGCTGACAATTATCTTTTCTCATGCTAGGTTTTGGATCAAAGCTATCATTATCATACATAGAGAGCCTAGCAAGATCACAGCAACAATTAAGATGTTTTGTAGTCACGTGCACACATTAGTCCAAACCAAAAGTTGATTTCCTCACTTAGCTGGCTCATACAAAGGTAACCTAGTTAGCAAATGCTAACGTAATCCTACTCCTTAAATGACCCTGCGGGCCTTCTAATTTCCCGGAGCTCACCAAAACATTCTTTCTTTTGCAAAATACGTCAAATAGTTGACTTGACCGCACAATGTTTTTCACATCTCCACGACAAGTAAGTTTTGATTTTGAAAACTGAGAATTCCAATGATGTCTTACCTCACTGACAGCATCAGCTTATCCGACTCCATAGAAAGAGTTAACAGCAACAGATGCCAAATGCAAATGTCACTCTAAGAATCAAATCTAGTGATTTTATTTGCTTATTTGTATATAAAACAATACAACATTGTCATCAATATCCCTGCCCTCCATTGGAAGTTTTTGAACACAATCATGACTGGTAACAAACAAAAAATTTTATTCATCTCGGTTAAGTAGTTTCTGAGAACACTTGAACCCTACTTAGCCAGAAGGATGGATGGATAGACGGACAAGCTTCTTTACAACATCCATCGCTCCATTTTGTGGTGGGGGTGCATAAAGAGAGGGATTAACACACCCATTAAAAAAAGTTGGGGAGTTACTGCAAAAAAAACAAAACTTCAGCTATTCTTCAAAGTAAGGCAGAAAGTCTTTATTTGAGCATGTGATATAGTCATAAACGGCATATTATTACATCCCCAAATGCCGAATGGCGTTCCGGGGATATTATGTTTTTGGTCCGACTGCCGCCGCCCTACGTGTTAATGCGATAACTTCAGTAATATTTCAATTAGACATTTCAAATTTTGCATATAAGTAAGTATCAAAGAGGAAGAACTGATTCGATTTTGGACTATTTACGATTTCTAGATTGGCCACCAGGGGCCAAAAACTGAAAAAAAAAAAAAAAAAAAATCACTGTTTTTATCATATCTCTGGAATTTTTGTCCGATTGACCTCAAATCAAGCGCAAATGAAAGGTCATGACCTGCGGATGAGTCCCAAGGTGATATTATACCTGCTTGGTTCAAAATTTTGACACAAGGTGGAGCTTTGTCACAAAATTCACCATTTTTGCCATATCTTTGGAACTATTTGTCCAATTGACATGAAACTATGTGCAACTGCAAGGTCATGACCTCATGCGTCACATAATAACATCATACCTGTATGGTTCAATATTTTGCCAGCAGGTGGCGTTTTATGATGGAAATTACCATTTTGCCCATATCTTCAGAACCATTTGTCCGATTGACCTGAAATTAAGTTCAAATGAAAGGTCATGACCTGAGGGGCTTTATATTGTAATGGGTCTATTGAAGGATTGGGGAATTGGAGGATTGGGGGCATTCGGGGATATACCCCTAGCCGTCGCCTCCGACGGCATAAGCCAAGTTCAAAATATGCTGTTGTAGACAGCAAAAATGTTTTATATTTTAAAATATTAATGGATCTCACAGTGCATATAGACATTTACAATAATGACACATTACTCCCCAACAGAGGACAGAGTTGTCAAGTCCCACATTTCACCATTCTGTATACCAGTGCTCTCAAAGCACGCACCATGCATGCTGGGTTAACTGGATGGCACAGTGCTACACTCAGCACAGCACTCATGGCTGCAGCTAACCTAAACCCAGACACACAGACGCATGAATGTGACTTCGGAAAGTTTCCATATTTAGTGCTTGTTTGCTCCAAGGCAATTGTTCCCTTTGACCTACCAGAGACATTTCCTCCCAAGTGAGAAACCGGTAATGGAAGTCCATCACTTAACTTCACACAATGGAAAAGCAGCTTAACATTCCTTGAGCAAAAATGAATTTTTATGACATTTCTTCTGCAATGCTGCCTAACTTTGGAACATTCCACTTAACAGAAGCAACATTTTAATTTGTGCAATCGTTTTCAAACTAGTTGGCATTAGAAATGGTGGTTTCAAACTATTTTTGCAGTACCTTTGCTTTTCAAACGTGAAGCAACTCAAGTAATATCAAAGCCTTCAAGCAACATGACTCTATGCAAGAAGACAATGAATCATCGGTTTATTTTTCTTTTTTTTTTCCAATATGTAGTGGGCATTGAACTTTGCCAACGCTTTTCTGTAGGCAACTATAATGCCATTACAAAATATTTAGCTTATTTGCCAGCGGATTATTTAGTCAAAAGTTCAGGCTATTGAATTCAAAGTGAGACACTCAAACTTTAAAATTCTGACAAAGTGCTTTAATACTCATTGTCTGTGCAGCACACAACATAAACAACTGATTAAATATTAATATAATAAAGTCCATATTAACCTTTTGTGTTGCTGAAACCCATAAGGAAACAAATATAGAGGCCCAGTATAAATTTAACGCCAAACCTTCAAATTTAATTAAGCACAGCAAAATTGTTTCAACGGCCATTACATGGGACAATGGTTGGATCAGAGTGGAGGCAGAGGCATAAACACAGGCCAAGGAAGTGACACGTAGATATGGCTGTTTTTAGAAAGCAGAAATAAGTCAATAGGCCTGACAAGAGGCTGCAGAACAGTGGCTTGTTTAACTTTTGACGCAGGGTTGCTGGCTTCCTCCTCACCATCTGGATCTTTATCCTGAAAGCAGAAAAACGTTCAACTATCGCTAAGGAACTGCTGTGCGCTCACAAAAATCACAATGCACACTTGCCTTCCTGCACTCTGTAAAAAGTATTTCGGGAACAATAAAATAAACAGTGCAGCTTTGAAAAGCAGTGAGGGCTGGCAAGATAGATGGATACCATTCATACAGAAATATGAAATGTAACAAAGAATATTGTCCAGCATTGTGGAGGTGATCGAACAATCCTAACAGTGGATGGTTGAATCACATTTTCCAAGAATGAATAACATTCTTTTTTGTTTCCAAAAATGTTTCAGCCATGTTCCCCCCGACCCTGGTGCAAAGTACACCCTAATAAGCCAAATCCTAAACTCAAGATAGACCCCTTCTGCAAACACCTTAATCCATTAATTCACAGGTCTATATAAACTACAATTCTGAGAACATCAATATCTAAGAAATTAATGACAAAACATGGACCAGATTTTTCATTCTTGAGCAAAACAAGAAATAAAATTGTCTTCACTTGACAAAATACCAAACTAAGGCAAAGAAAACTTTTGCACAGTGTGCAGGGAAAATAAGTTGGATCAATCCATGTGAACTCATGGCGATCATCTGATATTTTCATGATATTAGTTCATAAGATACCTTGGGATATTTTATGAAGCCATGCCAATTTTCAGTTGTGAAGTCTTTCTAGTTTTTGAGATATAAGCCCTCAAAGCGTGGACCCATCACCCCTTTTTTTGACACAGATTTCATTTCCCGTAAAATTTGGAGCTTAATATCTCAATAACTATTCAAGACCTCCTCATGAAATTTGGTGGGTGATCAGACTTCTACCCAGGCTTTCAGGATATGACACGATGAACAATATACTTTTCAAGTTTATTTTGTGAACGTGTAACACGTTTGCGCAGTTATGGACTCCTGCGGACATGAAGCTGTTCTATTTATGCACGCTGTTACACTATTCTATCAATAGGTGGCACACCCAAAACGGTTATTAAATATTCCCAAGGAAGCAGGGTCTGCTACCGATTTAGAATATGGAGGAGTGAAGTCCCAGCCAAGCCTGTTGTGCAAACTGCCTATTATACTTGCCCAAAGCATCTATCCAGCAGTTAATAAAAATTGCGACAGAAAAACAATGTTGTCCTTTGTTGCAACCATATCAGCTATAATAGGTCAAAGGTATCTCAATTTAGTAAAAAAAAAAAATCAGTTTTCTGAAACATAAATTCAACATGGTATTGGTACTATATCATTCTACAATCAATAACAGTCATCAGATATTTCAAACACATGATTCCCTGCCATTGATTTACATGTAGATTCATACCACAAAAAATTCAGTGGTTCCTTATGTTCTCATACAATCGCTCATCGAGTCACTCTAATGCTTGCTCAGGCTTATCTGTGTTTTAGTTCACGTGGGCGTGAAATCGGTAATTATCTATTAATTGACACTCTTTTTATCCAATTCCAGACAGTATAAACTTTCCACAGTAATTGAAAGACTTTGATTGGACCCTCAGAAAAGTATTTAAACCCTTGCATAACAGCAAGTTAGGTGTATTCTCTGAACTGTGTGCTTGGTGAATGACAAGTACAAAGAAAAAAAAAATGACTTCAAAAACCAACCCAGAAGTAACTAGGTTACATTTACGAGATGACAAATGTGATAGTGAGATGGATATAATGGGAGTTATTCTAAATGGACCAGTACTGGAGGGTTCCTTGTACTCGAAAGCTCTGTAGCTCAGTTTATCTGGAGGAGGACTTCAATGTTGGAGTTTTTCTTCATTTTGAGTGAGCACAATGTTCAACCCTAATTCCAAAATAGTTGGGACAAAGTGTAAATTGTGAATAAAAACCTCACCCACCAGTATTTTATTCACAATAGAACAGCGATAACATTGCAAATTTTGAAAATGAGAAATTTTACAATTTTATCCACAAAATGAGCTCATTTCAAATTTTATGGCTGCTACAGGTCTCAAAAAAGTTGAAACAGGGGCCTGTTTACCATGATGTAGCATCCCCTCTTGTTTATAACACAGAGTGGAGGCGTCTGGGCATTGAGGAGACAAGTTTCTTGAGTCTAGCCTTTGGAATTTGATCCCACTCTTTTCATACAGGTTTCCAGCTGCTGGAGAGTTTTGGGTCCCCTTTGACGGACTTTTCGTTTAATTATGCGCTAAATGTTCTCAATCAGTGAACTATCAGGACTGCAAGCAGGCCAGTTTAGCACACGGACTCTTCTACCATGAAGCCATGCTGTTGTAATACCTGCAGTATGTGGTTTTGCATTGTCCTGCTGAAATACACAAGGCCTTCCCTGGAATAGATGTCGTCTGGAGGGGAGCATATGTTGCTCTAAAACCTTCATATACACACCTTTTAGCATTCATGGTGCTTTTTAAAACATGCTAGTGTCCCACACCATATGCACTAATGCATCCCCATACCATCAGAGTTGCTGGCTTTTGAACTGGTCTTTCTCCTCTTTAGCTTGGAGGACATGACACCCATGGTTTTTAACAAGAATGTCAAATTTGGACTCGTCTGACCACAGGCCACTTACAGTTACAGTTACACTTACAGTTACAGGTACAGTTCATTTTAAATGAGCCTTGGCCCACAGAACA
Source organism: Gymnothorax reevesii (assembly GCA_029721435.1). Taxonomy (NCBI): domain Eukaryota; kingdom Metazoa; phylum Chordata; class Actinopteri; order Anguilliformes; family Muraenidae; genus Gymnothorax; species Gymnothorax reevesii. The sequence continues at coordinate 62,223,344 of CM056576.1, forward strand.
CGGCAGTGCTTCTAAATCATGCTCAACAATGGCTTCCTTTTTGCATGATCGAGTTTTAGGTGGCATCTGTGGATGGCACAGTGGACTGTGTTTACAGACAGTGGTTTCTTGAAGTATTCCTGGGTCCATTTAGTAATGTCAATGACAGGATCATGCTAGTGAGTGATGCAGTGGCGTTTGAGGGCCCGAATATCACAGGCATCCAGTAAAGGTCTTCAGCCTTGTCCATTATGCAGTGAGATTTTTTCCAGTTTCTCTGAATCTTTTGATTATGTTATGCACCGTCAATGATGAAAGCTTCAAAGCCTTTGCAATTTGACGTTGAGGAACATTGATTTTAAAGTACTCCACAATTTTTTTTACACAAGCCCTCACAGGTTGGAGATTCTCTGGCAATATTCACATCGGAGAGACTCAGCCTCTCTAAGACATCCCTTTTAAAGTCAATCATGTTACACACCTGATGCCAGTAAACATAATTACTTGCTGAATGTTCTTTCAGCTGATTCTCTTTTATATTAATAGCTTTCAGCCCTTTTTTGCCAGTGTCTCAAACAAGAATGGAACCAAATTCCAATGGCTGAACTTAAACTTGTCTGCTCAATGCCCAGATGCCTCCACTCTGTGTTAAAAAGAAGAGGGGATGCTAGACCATGGTTAACAGGGCCCCGTCTCAACTTTGAGACCTGTTGCAGCCAGAAAATTTGAAATAAGCGCATTTTGTGGACAAAAATGTAAAATGTCTCCGTTTCAACATCTGAAATGTTATCTACGTCCTTTCGTAAATAACATATTGGCTCATCTGATTTGAAAGTGACTGCATTTTGACTTTATTCACAATTTACACTTCATCCCAACTATTTTGGGATTCGGGTAGTACAAATAGTCATCATCCCACTACCTACAACATCACTGGTTTCCAAGAGAAAGCTATGGGCACATCTACTCTCTGCTATACATGCACAAAAAAAAGTGATGAACACAGGGCTTAAGGCAATAATTTGAAATTTTTGCCATCCTCACTGCAAGGACAACTGGCTTCAGCATTATAATAATGATACGAACTAGAGACACTCCTGAAGTGCAAACCCCCGCCTAGGCAGCACAGCCCAAATCTTGGTGAGTGACAGCAAAGTTCAGTTATCGTGTGTCATACGATTTCAAGATGGCTGCCGTGCAGTGGCGTGCACAGACATTATGGGGGGCAAGTGCTCAGGGGGGAGGGGGAGGGCACTTTGCACACGTGGAACATGTTATTATAGTGTGCGATTAAAAAAATAAAATAAACAGTACACGCACATGTTCAATGCAATTCATGACTACTGTCATTCATCACAAGAAGGCACATGGGTAGCCTTTATGGGGATATTTTTCTCAGGCAATGAGGAACTGCCTGATTCTTCTTTGTGTTCATTTATGTTGCCTAACAAAACCTACACAAAAGAAAACGTTCAGCTTAACAGATAGGTTTGCAAAGTCGACCAACATTGTTTGTGGTGGTCGTCCTCACGTTATCTATCATTGTTTGGGCTATAGCATTAAACTAGCTAATCAGGTGACCAGTCTGCAAAAAAATGCTCAGTTGTTTGGTGCTGTATGAGCAGTGGCGTACCATCAGATGCCAGGAAGGCCTTCAGTAACATCACCCTTTCCCGGATAATTGCTCTTAAACTGTTTGCGATCAGGTTTGATAATTAACTGTTTGACTGTTAATCAAACAGAATAGCCACCACCAATGCGTGACACGTAATGATTGAGAAATGGTAATTACAAAGCGATTGCCTGTTGGCTATATTAATATAATTGATGTGAATCCGCAAGGATGACAACTTGCAAAAAATCCGAAACTTTCGCGGACTTCACTGCAATTATTTTCGTCTTCACTCAGCTGTGCTTCTTACCTAACAACGCACTTTAGCTGTCACATTCAGAGTATATAGAACGGATTCTCATGGCTAATTGCTCAATGAACGTCGCGAATTAATTTACGCAAATTCAGAAATTATACAGACGTAGGCTATTGATATTTTTTTCCGTAGCCATTGGTGTGACGAAGTAAGTTAAACGCTGTATAATTTCGTAGAGCAATGTATAACACGGCTTTCAAAAACAAGTTAGATTCTCGTCGGTTCCTCTAATCAGTCTGAGCAACGGTTGCTAATCGGGGAGGTAAACTGCGAGAGGTGTCTGTCACTAAGAAGTGAAAGGTGAGGTTATTGCTGGCCCTGTGTTTCTGCCGACGGACCGTCACTGTGTATGAGACATGCTACTGCACAACAAAATGATTACAGGTTGGGCTTGGAGGGCAAACTGTACGATTTCACTTTATCTGTGTGTTACTTGGCTGGTGGGGCACAAGACCGTGGCTTCCAGCAGCGCATCTATATGCACTGCGCGCGTGTTCACGTGACAAAGGAAGAGAGGTCGGAAGTGCGTGAGGAGGTGGCCCATTTCGGAGCATTTTTTTCAGTAGTTTTTAATCATACAGCTTTTCTAAAAGATCATTTCAATTAATATTATAATAATCATAAAAAAACGAAATTTCAAAAGGGCACTTTCATTGATAAAGGGCAAAGGGGCAAGTGCTGTAGAACCACCTAGCGTCTATTTGTGCACGCCACTGCTGCCGTGGTAGCCATATTGTTTGACTGATTGTGTTCTAAATCAATAGTTTCCCTGATGAAATAATGACCCACACACAAAATTTCAGAGATATTCATTCCATACTTTGAGTTGAATTATCTTGTTTACAAACAGACAGACAGACAAGCCGCACAGATCACATAGCCGCCTGCCAACTTCATTTGGCGGAGGTAAAAATAATAATCATATATATAGCACCTTTCATGCAAAAATGCAGCTCAAAGTGCTTCACATGCAAGAATTAAATCAACACAGTTAGAGGTGAAAAGACAGGACAATTTAAGAACAAATCATACAGAAGACGGAGAGGGTCAAATCATACAGAATTAAAATAATTAAGACAGAGATAAAATGGAAGGATGAGAACAATTAAATAGTAAAAAATAAATAATACAATAAAATAATAAGACAAAAGAGGGAGAATATATTTGTTCAATCTCAAGCTAATTACTTCAAAATGGTGATCAAAACTTTGCATGTGTTTACCAATTCCAGCAGCCCCAGTAGCAAGTGAGCTGGACCTACCAAGGTGAACCAGAGACAGTTTGAGAAACGCCTCAATTCTAAGCAACCGTGAGCAAACGTTCCATCGTGGATTTCCGTGCAGCAGATTATGGTTACTAATCCAACAAGTGGAGCTAATAGTGCTGCTGTTGCCATTCTGATTCATTAACCCCTTTATGCAAGTACCTCAAATAGCCAATCTTGTCTACAAGTTTGTGACCCCAATTTAAGGCTTCAATACTCAGGATTTTAGTGTCAGAGACTGAAAAAAATGATTTCAATGCACCAAAACATTTGAAACCTTATTTCCGTTTAGTTTCATAGCTTCAGGAGAAAACAAGTTATGCAAGTACAAATAAACTGAAAATTCAACACTGAAGTACTTTTGCAATGAAATACTAAAAACAAAAAATAGCTGGATCATAAAATCATAGACCAGAAGTATAGAACATCTGAGGGTCAATAATCTGGGTGTTAGAGCTACTGATTATCTGTGAAGACAAAAGTTGCCCCCTACCTCCCAAACAGCCAAAAAAGAAGATTTTTTTCTTTGGTGGGAATAATGTAGTAAGAAGCATTACAATGCGCCAAGCAACGAAGTATAAAAATTGTGCAAATAATGTAATAAAGAAAAAATAAAGACAAGGGTATTTAAACTAGAGTATTAGGTTACAGATGGTCAATTCTAACAAATGGGTAAGTCAGCGGACCACGTGCAAGCAACAAATACATGAGCCCATTCCCAAATGATCCATAAAAAGGAGGTTGAGCAATGTTAATGTTGCTCAACGTTAATCCTGGATTAAAAACTTTGTATGTGAAAAGTCATGATGCCACAATTTACACAACAAAACAGGAATAAGGCAATTGGAATTCTGATGGCTGGAGTGAGTGCAGCCAGAGTTGCAGCACAGTGCACTGTTTAAAGGGGACCTATTATGCTGATCCTTCTTTTAACACATATCAGTAATGTTATAATGTTGGTTGTCGAGACTCCACGTCTGAGAAGTTTCTAAACATAGATACAGGGGTTTTCATGGGTAGTTTTCCTCAATCTGATTGAAATCGATCTGAATAAGCGAATCTGATTTGATCAGTATACATGAAGTTTAAGTAAAGAGATCCACGTTCAATCCGCGTTGACATGGCCCCAGCTGATTCCGATTGTATTGTGTTTTTTTACCTGCGCATTACGTCACGGTGCGTACGTCACTTCACTTACGAGCCTCTTACGTACTAGGGCATGCGCGGACCGAACAATCCTCTTTATCAACGCAATCCGCTCCACTCAGTTGTTTACATAGAGCATGGAGCGGATTATCAATCGCCGTAGACTACCTCTTACAATCCGATCCGAAATACAATCGGATCCGGGTGAATCAGATTGGCTTAGGTGTTTAAATGAGACATTTTGAATCGGATTGACCTTTCAATCTGATTGTAAATAGGATTTTTGTACCCATGTAAATGGGGCCAATGTGTACCTCGTTACTCATGAATGATCATCAGGTAGCTCAGTGTGTTGGACTCTCATCAATCCATATTGAGTACAACATAAGGCATTAGGAGTTGTGCAAGTACAGTGGTTGAAATGAAAGAGGGGTTGTCTTCCCTATATAAAGGCATGATAAAAGCCACACAAAACATTTTTAAGTGTCATAATGCCACGTCTGTTGACTGAAAACAGAACAGGGCCCTGGGTATGCTAGAGGCGGGAGTAAGTGCCCGGCAAGTGGCTCACCGTTTTGGGTGTAGTACGTCCAACTGGGACAAGCTCTTTTATCAAGAGTACCCAGACCTCAAACCAGGCAGCAACTCCAGAATGCACAACAGGCAGAGTGGCAACAACTTCAAAGACAACCTAAGACGCCTAGTCAGGTCCATGAGGAGACGCTGTACTGCCTGTGTGGATGTTCGTGGGGGTCACACCCAATACTGACTGTTCTTTTGAGTTCACTTTTCAATGTGTGTTCCGTTCAGTCTTGTTGTGATTTTTCATTTTCAACTTGTGCTCGTTATGTTTAATGCATCTGCTTATTATTGTCCAAATCGGCACATTAACACATTTAATTCATCAACGTCAACCCACCCAACATATTTGAATTGTTGAAATAAGAAAAGAGTCAAAATTATTTGAATCCAAATAATTGTGTTTTTATTGCCTCTGAGTATGTGTGCGTTTCCCCTTCAGCGAGGAATGGAAACTAATGGCGCTGAGCTGGCAACGAACTCAGTCGGTGTAGTGATTAAGGCCACAGTGTGTGGTGTGATGAACATTGCTTTCTCCGCAGGTTACAGGTCCCGGTGCAGTCACTAAAGTAATGTTTAACTTAACATGTAAACCTTTGTTCACAGCCTCATCGATGGAGAGAAAAAAAAAAAAACCTAAAAAACATTTTTTTAAAAAAAGACCACATAAGAATTCAAGAGATAGGACATAGAGTGAATGGCATGAGGGAAGAGTACAGAAGTGGAAAGCGGAAATACCTCAAAAATTTTTACTCATGCCGCATCTACCCCTTCCTTTTCAAATTTTCCCCCATCATTCTAAACCTCCTTCTCACTCATAAAACCCCCTGTTAAGACTTGAAAAATCACAACAAAGAAAACCAGCAATGACAACTTAAACAAATTTATTCATCAGTAAATAAAAAAACTTCTACAAAAAAATCAACTGTTTAATCCTCTAATAAAACTCTAATGCCACCATTTACCTCTGTTGCCAAAACAAAAACTCTGCCTCTGCTCTGCTCTTCTCTGACCAAAATCACAGCATTTATATAGACTAGCAGCATTCTGGAAAGATCTACAGGATTCTGGGAAATTCCGGCCTATCCAGGCAGGAAGGTGCCAGAAGCTTCTTGAAAACACTAGTCTATTCCAAATGAAACAAGAGCCATCAGAAGATGGCATATCCCCCCGGCCCCCGGAAAATCAGGGAGGCCGCGGGTACCTTGTACTAATAAATATCTTCTCAAAGTTTCATGAAAATACTTTGAAGTTCTGCCAGAGGAATGTAACTTTCCACATCTTTCTGAGCCTGTTCCATTTGTTTTCATGAAGCTGAACAGCCCAAATAGCAAGAGACACCCTTCTTAATTCACAGGGATGTTGAAAGTTTTGTTACTGAGTTATGCCTCAGAAATGAGCTACACCCTAACCAGAAACTGAGTGTAACCTGTGGCTATAGAAACACACACACACAAAAAAAATCTAAATCTCAGCAATTCCTAAATAGGATAAGGCACATCTACAGGGTAAATGAGATCAACATTAGATAAACATTGTGCAATTATCATGTATTGCTCTGGAACCAGTGACACTTGCTTCAACTTTCTGCCATGAAAAAAAAAACCAAGAAAAATAAAAAAATTCTTAAGTTCTAAATACCAAAAGGCACATCTACATTGTATATCAAATCTACACACCAAATTTGGTGAAGAAATATTAAAAGGTTATTGAGTTACACTTCAGAAACAGTCTCTAGGGAGAGTGTGGTTTAAGTCCAACTTGTGGCCTTGGAAACACAAAAAATAAAAATTTTAGAAATTCCTAAATACCGAAAGGCACATCTCCATGATATGAGATCTACGCACCAAATTTTGCGAAGAAATATTAAGCGGTTATTGAGTTCTGCCCCGGAAACGAGCCATACCCTTCCCAGAGACTAAGTCCAACTTGTAGCCATGGAAACACAAAAAATGAAAATTTTAGAAATTTCTAAATATCAAAAGGCACATCTACATGATATATCAGATCTACACATTAAATTTCGTGAAGAAATATTGAACGGTTTTTGAGTTCTGCCCCGGAAACGAAATGATTACGGACGGACGGACAGGCAGACAGACAGACATGGCTATCGCTATATCCCCCGCATTATATGCCGGGAGGATAATTACATCAGATCATGTTTTGCTCCAGACGCACCACCGGAGAGAGCTGAAGAACAAAATAAATAGCTGACCAGCAAGGCAACAAAAACAGCATGTAACAAATGTCCATTTAAAAATGAATTATAATGCTGTACATAAAATACTCATACATAACACCCCCCAAAAATATTTGTGCCCCCTTTTAAAAATCATTCCGGTCAAAAAAAAGACCCCAAAAAGTGGAGGTTGTGTGTGGTACTCATGCCTTTCTCTGCACTACCTTGACATAATTTCATTCCCCCTCAGAAATTGTTGTGGCGAATAAAAAGCCGAAAAAGGCAGAGATTAAATAGGTAATTCTTTCCTGTAGAAGTGATCGATTCGCTAGCTCCACATAAGCAACTTGTACGCGCTAATGGAACTTACGGTCTACAAAAACTGCATTATGTTCATAGCATAACCAAGCTCTCTCTAGCTGTCGCCCACTATCCATAAAGCTGCTTTTTTTGGGGGACAGATTAACCTACATTCAAAGTAAATGCAGAGACGCAAATACACACGTTATGGGTGCGGTAGGGTCAGTTCATACTCTACGCAAGGTACGCGAGCGCCAACGCAAGGCAACACATCAAGCAACGCAAGGTAGCCATCTTGCATCCTTGCGCAGCAAAGTGTGCCGTCCAAATTTTTGTGACGTGAGGCGTGTATTTCTGTGAGATTCCAATCGGGGAGATAAAGCAAACAAGTTGACATGGTCAACAACATCCCCCGCCAAATACCTGAATCGCACACACCTCATTTTCGAACTTGAGGCCTTGATGGTCTGAAGCTACACAACATGTTTGGTTATCCTATCTCTAATAGTTCCTGAAAAAAGCTGTCCCCTTTTCGGACGGACGGATGCACGGACGGACGGAGCTCAAACCTACATCCCCCTCACACTTTGTGGCGGGGGATAATAATGCACCATTCGCTGCGTTCAACACACCAAAAAGGAAAAAAAAAGGAGGGAGGAAGAGAGGACTGTGCTACCACCTATTGCATGAGCAGTGTAGCGCAGCAAGAGACGCGCGTTCAGGCTTCTCTGTGAATGGAACGAACATTCAGAATGGAACGGACCTGTGCTCGCGTTCGATCGCGTACCTTGAGTAGAGTATGAACCGGCCCTTAACCATTTTTCACACCAGACGCAAAATGAATTTGTGACAGATTAGCTACATTCAAAGTCAATAAAAAGACGCAAATATACGTGTCATGGGTGCATAAAGCAGCTTTCACACCGGACGTGGAATTAATTTTCCGCGAGACATGTTACATTGAAAGTCAATACAAAGACGCGAATACACGCGTTATGGGCGTGTTAAGCAGCTTTCACACCGGTCGGGACACAAATTTTTCGCGCGACAGATTACATTCAAAGTCATGACCGCTTATCAGCTACTGCATGTTAGTTTGCGTGCTCTGCTAATTAAAAATGCTCCTGGTTAACTTATATGCAGCAATTCTGATCGGTATGCTTGTGTTACTTCGGTAAGCATCAATGTGACGGTTTCATCATAACGTTGCCTGATTTTAACCACCACAGTTGAAGCTATACGGAGAGGTGCAGTTACACCAGATGTAGGTTTTGAAAAGCTTGAGGTGCGTTTTTGGGTGCAAAGCAAAACAATCGCTTTACTTATCCATGCCCGGGGTCTGCCTGATACTTCTCCAATACCTGGGCAGGCTCTCTGATGCTACCAGTGAAAGCAATAGGGAAGCGCACAGGCTATAATGTGTCCAGCATAACAAAATTTCTCTGCATTGCCGTCCACTGAATGTTAAATTCTTTCCTGTAAAAGTTATCGATTCACTAGCTCCACATAAGCAACGGTTCACGCAAACGGAACTTACGGTCTGTAAAACCTGGGGCCGGTCACATAAACTTAGTTTAAGACTGGCTGTCACTGTAGACTGGTCTTAAATTGTCAAGTTAGACTAGCCTAATTAAGACTGACTGTTGCATAAAGCTTAAGACTGACTTGATTTGAGGCATAAAAATTAGCCACCTCTCCCCCTGGCTAACCCTGAGATGAGAGCTTTGTTGCCATGGCAACACATTGTAAGAACACCTGTTAGAGGACACAAAGATACAGCAATATTTATTGTTTTTCTAACAAAAAAGGACAAAAAATATTTTACATTGGAAACAGGATTATTAGCCCTTTTTTTTTTTATTTGTATTTATTTATTTTGTAGTTTTGGAGGGGGTCCTCCTCCGGTGCCTGGATTTTTTCCTCTTTCATATTTCCGTCTTAAGATGCTTTCACACCGGACGCGAAACAAATTTTTCGCACGACAGATTAAAATCAATGTCAATGCAAAGACGCGAATACACGCGAAACGCTTTCCGGTGTGAAAGCAGCTTTGGATTGTTGCACAATATTTTTAAAACGTTTTTGAACATCTTTTACGGTTCTCACGACCGTTGATACCGTTCGCCTTTTCTGTAATTTTCTCCCCTAACTTGATGACGGGTCAAATTTCCATTCGCTTGATTAAAACTATTGAACAAAAGACTTCTATCGGCATTATATTTCTCCAGCAAGGAAAAGGTTTTCCGTTGCGCTAAAGTGCGGTGATCTCCCGCTGCCACCGAGTGTCGCTATTGTGTCCGCCATGTTTTTCTACTCTATGAAGTGTCTTATTTTACCCATGATGCAAAGCGCGACCGGCTATCCAAGTCAGTCTTAAATAAGTCACTCAAAGACAGATTTTATGCAACAGGCATATTTAATTATCTATCGTAAGTCTGACTTAAAAATACATTAAAGTCAAAGACTGGGTCTAATTTTATGCAACCGGCCCCTGTATTTTGTTCATGACATAACCGGAGCACCATCCATAACGCGCAGACACTGGTCATTCCGACGCAGTAAGTAAACCATTACCACAGGCAATTTCCGAAATGGCCGTATAGCCTGGAGCTTTCGCCCCTCTGTCATATACCAGCGCAGAAGCTGTTTGTTTCTCCACCCTAACGACACACCAGTTATGCACACGAACCAGCAGGTCCTTACAATACACACCGAAGCAGTCCATAAGCTGTTGGTCCACTTTTAGCTGCTCCTCACTGTCCATGTTTCCCTCTAAACTCAGACCCACTGGATTTCTAGGTCTCCGGTCTACACCTAGGTCGGTCTATAGGAGAATTAGGAGTACTCCTAGCGCTAAGATAAGATGCTTTGTGAATACGGGCCCAGATTTATAACGAAATGGAAAATAAAAATATATCACTATCAATCAGAACACTTTATTGAGCAGAGTTTAAACAGAAACATTGATTGGGTACCCATCTTGAAGAACTGAGCCATCTGATCAAACATTCACGTTTAATAGGCTATCTAAAAGATTCAGTAGACTTCAAGAGATTAAAAACAATAATCGACTGTCGGACACGGAGTTATAGCTATTGACACCATCCCACTGTCGGACGCGGAGTTATTTCGAACACGTAGACACTGCGTTTTTATTTAGCCCCAGCCATCATCCTCATGTCCACGGTTGTCGCTGGCGGCCGTTCTCTATTCTGTTCAACTTCACGGTGTAGAGATCTAGGATATTGAGTCATAGCCCCACCTGCTGTTTAACAGGGACAATAACAGTGAGGACATTTGTGAGAAAATCCTTTACGCCATGTCAGCGGTAGAAAACTGCCAAAAGTGATTTGTACTTGTAGGAAATGGTTCTCGTCGTATACTTGTAATCGGTACGTTTTGTATTTGTAAAACTGAAAACATTCGTTTGTTAATGGTGTTTTGTATTTGCAAACCACTCTGTATTTGTTTGCAAATCGTTTTTATATTTGCAAATCACACCTTGTTTGTACGTGAATCGTTTTTATATTTGCAAATCACACTGTATTTGTTTGCAAATCGTTTTCATATTTGCAAACCACACTTTGTTTGCACGTGAATCATTTTTATATTTGCAAATCACATTGTATTTGTTTGTGAATCGTGGTGCATTTGTAAAACATGTTCGGTTTGTATACAAGGTTTTGGCAGTAATTTAACTCCATAGACAGGAAACAACAGAGAATGACCACAGCTTAGGCTGCCTGAAGTGACCCTGCGTACGAAGGATGATAGCAGTCATGCGATGGACTTCAGAGACTGCTTTCAGTCATGCCCTTTAATCATGCCCTTGTAATGGCATGATGTTTCACTATATGCCACTTTTTCTGATGAATCAAAGCGCAAATTAACATTCAGTTTGGCCGCAAGTTAGTGCCATTGATACTACAATTGGTGCAACTCTGGTCGTGTTCTGCAACAGGGAAAAATCGGCTACTTAAGCAATCTAAACGAGCACACAAATGTGTCAAATGCAGGGTTGGGTTCAATTACTTTTTTCCAATTAAAATTGATTGTAATTGTAATTACAATTACTTTCTGGAAAGAATGTTCAACTATAACTACTTTTCGATGAAAAAATTTCAATTAAAATTAAAGTACAATTATGAAAGTAATTGATTACAATTACTGTAATTGAAACAAGAAGAGCACCGCCAACGGTGCCTAATACGCCCGTCATGAACATGGATCAGGAAGTGGACAGACAACATGATACCAATATCCAACAGACAACAGCCCCATGTGAGCTTTGACCTTTGTCCGTGACTTTGACCTTGGAGGGAGGGCCGTAAACATGGTACGCGACACTCCGCTCAGTGATGGTACATGTGTGTGTGAAATATCATGGATGTATCTGAAGCGGTTGAGAAGTTATGCTCCGGACAAGCCCCATCTGGGCCCCATGTGACCTTTGACCTTTGCCAGTGACCTTGACCTTGACCGGGTGAACGAAATCATGGTGCGCGACACAGCGCCTAGTGATGGAGCACGTGTATGTGAAGTATCACGAATGTAGCTCAAGCGGCTCAGGAGTTATGCCCCGGACAAGAAATTGCTAACAGACAACAGACAGACGGACGGACAGATGGACGGACAGGGGTGATGACATGATAAAAAGTAATTGAACCCAACCCTGGTCAAATCCATCAATGCAAACAATTTAACTAGAAAATTTAGTCACTCACAACCACAGATGTATACCCTGTACAGGAGAATATGTTAGTTCAAACATTACACTGACAGGCAGAACTCCAAGCAACAAAACTTAGTACTTGATACATCTACATGCATAATCACATTAATGAACTTTGCATTCACATCCATAAGTTGAAGTTCTGAACACAGCTGTGTTAGATTCATTCAGGGAACAATAAGGACCTCAAATTGCCTTAAAAACTTCAAAAAGACTACCTGACACAATCAACTATCCCACGGACACTGGGTTGCTGTTGGCAGAGGGTGAAGCCCAGCCAGACGCAGCTGACAAGGTAAAACAATGTGTCACCGCCGCCGCGCCGCCCTGCATGTTAACGCGATAACTTCAGTAATATTTCAATTAGAAATTCCAAGTTTTGCATATAAGGAAGTATCATAATGAGGAAGAACTGCACAATTTACAATTTCTAGATTGGACACCAGGGGCCAAAAACTGAAAAAAAAAAATCACTGTTTATCACATCTTCGGAAATATTTGTCCGACTAACCTCAGATCAAGTGCAAATGAAAGGTCAGGACCTGAGGATGTGTCACACGATGACATTATACCCGTTTGGTTCAAAATTTTGACACAAGGTGGAGCTTTGTCACATTAAATTCACAATTTTTGCCATATCTTTGGAGCTATTTGTCCAATTGACATGAAACTATGTGCAACTGCAAGGTCATGACCTCACAACGTGTCACATGATGACGCCTGTATGGTTCAATATTTTGCCACCAGGTGGCGCTTTGTGATGGAAAATTACAATTTTGGCTATATCTTCTGAACAATTTGTCCAATTGACCTGAAATTAAGTTTAAATGAAAGGTCATGACCTGAGGGGCTTTATTTTGTATTGGGTCTATTCAAGGATTGGGGAATTGGAGGATTGGGGGCGTTTGGGGATATAACCCAAGCCGTCGCCTCCAACGGCATAAGCCTTGTTGAAAAAAGTAATTGAACCCAACCCTGGTTTAGGTACCCGTTTTACTGGCAAAACAGCCTTACCCCGTCAACACACAGACTCTTTGATACCTCTGAAGGTGTGTATGTAGCACCAGGACATTGGCAGCAGATCCTTTAAGTCCTGTAAGTTGGGAAGTGGGACCAGCATGGATTGGACTTATTTGTCCTGCACATCGCATAGAGGCTCCACTGTATTGAGATCTACAAAATTTGGAGACTGAGTCAACACCCCAAACTCCTTTTTTTCCCCTCAAGTCATTCCTTAACCATTTTTGCAGTGTGTCAGGGTGCATTATCCTACTGAGAGGGGCCAATGCCATTAGGAAATATTGTTTAAAAGAAGGGGCGTACTTGTTCTGCAACAATGTTTAGGTGGACCTCCTGAAATCTGGAAACACCTACTGAGTTTATCTGTGGCAAGGGTCTTGCAATTGACCAAACTTTTAGGTTCTGGACTTCTATCAGAAAAATCTAATAAAAGCTTGATTTAGACAGTTCAAACAACACTAATAGCTAGTGCTTTAAGATTTTCAACGCTCTTAATTAATGCAAATGAGGGTCAAACTCAGTTTCTACCTGAAGTGAAATATGTGCCAAGTTTTTCCAGATCTTCAGAGAAATGACATGAGTCACAGTAACATCCAATTGAATGGCAGGACCCAAGGTTTCTCAACAGAACATTGCCAAAAGCATCACATTCCCTCTGCTGGCTTGCCTTCTTCCGATAGTGCATCCAGGTGCAATATCTTCCCCAGTTAAAGATGCACCATGCAAGTTTATTTTCTGCACGATTATATGTTTGTCTCAATTCGCCGACATCTCCCCAAGATCCGCTAGCTGCCTGTCCCTGAATTCACTGTAAAACAACAAAAAAAAAAAACCCACACTCTGGAGACTGCATAGGCGTCACAAACTGCAGATAAACACAAGGGGCACAGGCTGTGCCCCATAACATAACAAACCATCCCGGCCAATCACTGACAAGAATTGACAGTTATGGAAGCATGGGAGGGGCGAGCTGCCGGTGTTTTGTTTGAATTTGAATGTCAACAGAAGTGATGTCAACAAACTTGCATAGTGCACCTTTAAGTGATGCACACACATCCGGCCATCTACATGACCGTGATCCATCAGACCAGACCTCCTTCTTCCATTGGTCCGTGATGTAGTTCTGATGCTTGCATTCGCATTGTGGGTGCCTTCAGCAGTGGACACGGGTCAGCATGGCCACCCTGACCAGTTAGCAGCAGCACAGCCCCATACAGAAGAAACTGTGATCCACCATGTGCTCTGACACCTTTCTATGGGAACCAGCATGAAGCTTTTCAGCAATTTGAGCAACAGTAGCTCTTCTGTTAGATCAGACCACACTGGCCAGCGTTCACTCCCCACACACATCAATGAGCCTTGGCCGCCCATGGCTGTCGCCAGTTCACCAGTTTTCCTTCCTTGGAACACTTTTGGCAGGTACTGACCACTGCAGACTGATAAAACCCCACAAGAGCTGCAGTTTTTGAGATGCTGACCCAGTCATCTAGCCATCACAATTTCACCCTGGTCAAAGTCACTTACATCCTTGCACTTACCCATTTCTCCGGCTTCCAATACATCAACTATGAAGACAAACTATTGTAGGGTGTTTACATGATTGTGCCCCTGTCAGTCCCCATGAGGAAAGAGGACTGTTTACAAAGCTGATATGCGGGGGTCAATAAGGGACTGTTGTTCAGTCATGATGAAATATTACCCAGTTATTATGTTACTCCTGCAAGTTTCTAACAAACACCTCAGGATGGTCAGTATTGTATAAGCCATGGTCCAGTCTTGTGTAATCATGTGGGAGGTCATCTTTGTTTGTCCAACTTCTGTAAGGCAAGAAGCAACTGATGTGTGAGCCTGCAGCATGTGATTTTTCAGGTTTCTGCTTCCTGCTTTTTGGGCCCCTACTATATTGACAACTTGGTTTTCCTCTGATCTTTGGGTATATAGGTAGAAGAGTGGTTCTGGAATGGTTCTGGGAGACTCTTCAACATGGGCTTCTGCGCGACATTCCTGTAGAGTCATTTATCTCACTGCATTCTGTTGCTTAATTTGCAATTCATACATCTGTAAATAAATTGTATTAATCTTAACCAAGTATTCCTCTGACTGATATCCAATTCATAGCTTTGGATTTTCGGTTCTGACACACGCTCAAGTCTTTGGGTATCTACACCCTGTAGTAACTCGTCTGCACATTTAATTGTATTATGTCCAGCTGTATCAGCCATAGGCACGTCCGCCTCGACAAAGCTAGATTGCTGTCCTTGCAGAACTGTTGCGTGCAGCCTTCAGCGTGTCAGTGTTAGTGCGGAGGAAGGTTAAGTATGAATCAATTTGGAGTCAGATCATTACAATTAAGCTTTAAATTAATAATCAAAAAAAGTTCATACTGTCTGTGGTAACGAACTAGCATTGACGTTCTTATTTTCAGACAGAAAAGGTTTAATCCTACCTTGACATGTTTCGACGGGATACTCCAGTCTTCTTCAGAAGAGTCACCGATGTCACGCTCGCGAACATCAGCTGATAAGACACGTCACTCGTAACATCAGTGACTCTTCTGAAGAAGACGGGAGTATCCCGTCGAAACATGTCAAGGTAGGATAAAACCTTTTCTGTCTGAAAATAAGAACGTCAATGCTAGTTGCTACCAAGCTTTAAATTACTCTCGATCTGGCGACACAGAAGACACGCGTTCCTTCACCTCAGATATTTCCGACTTTTGGTATACCTGAGAAGGAATTCTACATTTGATGACGACAAAGTTATGTTTTCACTCACACCAGGTGAGGTTTATCACGGTTGGACTCATTTCTAGCAATTCTACAATATTCACTTGCAGCCTAATATATCCCACCCACTGACAGGTGCCATTATACTAAGATAATCAAGGCGATTCACTTCACCTCTCAGCGGTGATAACGTTATGGCTGATCGGGGTATGCTGACATAGGAGAATTGAACTAAGAGCACAGTAAAAGTTTTTCCAGACCAATCTTTATTTGCAAAGTAACAGCCCTTGTAAGAGCCCACTTCAATCAATAACAGAACTAATCAACTTAGAAAAGTATCTGAAGCTGGGAAGCAAAGAGATTTGACCCTACAATGAGTTAAGAGTGGGGTGAACAAAAAGCTGGGGAAGGTGTGCGTGTTTTGGGGAACTTTGAGCTTTGGATCAACAGATCCTATTAAAATATACAGCATATGCATTGTTGAGAGTGGGGTCCTCAGAATTCCATACGGCTCACAGAATCTCACAGGGTTTTCCAGCCCCATTAAAGTTTGCTTGGCGGCATGATCTAAAGTAATGTACTTATCCAGCTAGGCCTAGTCTTCTAGGGTCACTGCTGTAAATGAGTTATTGACAATTCCTGTTCAGTAAACATCAGTTTTCTTCTGCCCTAATTACCTTCGCCAGCGACTTCGCTGACGAAGGTAATGTTTTGATCCCCGTGTATTTATTTGTTTGTGTGTCTGTCTGTCTGTCTGTGTGTATGTATGTGTATCGAATAACTCAAAAAGTACCACACGGAATTTCATAAAATTTGGTGGGTTGATTTGGCATGACCTGAGGATCAATCGATTAGATTTTGGGAGTGATCGGGTCAAAGGTCAAGGTCAAGGCCACGAAAAGGTCAAAACCGACTTTCGGCCATATCTCGGTCAATTTTTATCCGATCGGCATGAAACCAACGCCAAAATGTGCAGAATTATATACCCGATCCTGTGATGTGAAACACGGTACAATGGGGTCAATACCCTTCTTAGCGGTTGGGGGTCAAAGGTCAGGGGGGTCATTACCTTTCGAACTTAAAGGCGTATTGATGTAAAAAAAAATAAATCATACTCGTCATTCATCGATCATTTAAAAAAATAAAAATTGGTCCTCAGAGTTATGTGGCGAGGGATTCAGTGGCGTCGGCGAAGGTATGCGCTCTAACGAGTGCCCGTTCTAGTTTTGCATTGTAAGCAGCAGGTTATGACTATAATAAGGCTACTATTGATCAAATAATAATAATTGTAACAATAAATTACCCTCAGTTGTCAAAGTATATTTGCAGGTCTACCAAACAAAACTGTCCGATGTTGGTACACAGGCTGTGGAAATAGTCAAACCTTTCTTTTAACAAGTTTTAACCAAAGCACAAACCCAGTAATTACTGACGTACCAAGTGCTAAATAAGCCTTCATTTAGAGATATTCTCTTGGCACATTTCCAGTTGGACTTTTTTGCATTTATATTCTTTCTTTCCAAAATAAAATATTCATTGCTCATTGTTTCCAACTATCAAATACCTCCTTTAAGATCCAATATGGTTGTACTGCCCTCATGACACTATTGCAGCAAGCTCCTGACTGGGTCACTGGGGCTCAAGAGGGGTACAGTGCCACTCTGGCTGCATAGTCATTTTTTATTTTATCAGACCAATGCCAACTGCATTCACCATGTGAGAGGTCAGCCTTTTCATACTGCATGCAGACAGAGATAATGAAACTGAGTGCTTGAAATTTGAGTGGCCTGCACTGCAGAAAAAATAGACCTTCAGTGTTCAGACAGAGCAAGAGGGAATAATGGAGTGATAGAGCACAGGCAAGATGTTTTATCGCTATTGAAGGGATACAGTTTTCTCCAAACCATTCAAAACTGATGCGCAGGACTGTAATAATTATCATGCTAACTGACTTGACAACTCATAAACACATGGATTCCAAGAAACAAATAAAAATTTTCAGCCAGCAGCAAAAGGATTTCTTCCGATTTACCACCAAAAATCTTGGTATAACTTGGCCCATGATAAAACAGATAGCAACTGCCATGGCTGCACATTAGACTTTTCGAACATTATAATACCTAGCAAACAGGATAGTGTAGTTCAATATACACTGCCCAGCCAAAGAAAAAAGTCACCACCTGGATTTAAAGGGATATTCCACCCAAAAAATATAATTTGTACATCCCAATTAAATGGTATTTACAATGGAACATAGATAACATTTCAAATGTTTAAATTGAGACATTTTGCATTTTTATCCACAAAATGAGCTCATTTCAACTTTTCTGGTTGCAACAGGTCTCAGAAAAGTAGGGACACAGGCGAAAAAGGGCTGACAAAGCAATTAAGATATAAGAGAACCAGTTGAAAGAACATTTAGCAAGTAATCACAATACCTGGCATCAGGTGTGTAACATGATTGGCTATAAAAGGGATGCCTTAGAGAGGCCGAATCTCTCAGAAGTAAAGATGGCCAGAGGCTCTCCAACCCGTGAAGGCTTGCGTAAAAAAAAAAAATTTGTGGAATACTTTAAAAATGATGTTCCTCAACATCAAATAGCAAAGGCTTTGAGGGTCCCATCATCAACAGTGCATAACATCATCAAAAGATTCAGAAAAACTGGAAAAATCTCTGTGCGTAAGGGACAAGGCCGAAGACCTTTACTGGATGCCCGTGATCTTCGGGCCCTCAGATGCCACTGCATCACCCCCCAGCATGATTCTATCATTGACATTACTAAATGGGCCCAGGAATACTTCAAGAAACCACGGTCTGTGAACAGAGTCCGCCGTGCCATCCACAAATGAAGCCTAAAACTGTATCATGCAAAAAGGAAGCAATTGTTGAGCATGATCCAGAAGAGCTGCCGTGTTCTGCGGGCCAAGGCTAATTTAAAATGGACTGTAGCAAAGTGTGCTGTGGTCAGACGAGTCCAAATTTAGCATTCTTGTCGGAAATCATGGGCGTCATGTCCTCGGGGATGAAGAGGAGGAAGACCACCCCTCCTGTTAAAACCACATACTGCAGCTATTACAACAGCATGGCTTTGTAGTAGAAGAGTCTGTGTGCTCAACTGGCCTACCTGTAGTCCTGATCTTTCACCGATTAAGAACATTTGGGGCATAATTAAAAGAAAAGTCCGTCAAAGGAGACCCAAAACTCTCCAGCAGCTGGAGGCCTGTATTAAACTAGAGTGAGATCAAATTCCAATGGCTACACTCAAGAAACTTGTCTCCTCAATGCCCAGACATCTCCACACTGTGTTATAAAGATGGGATGCTACAACATGGTAAACAGGCCTCTGTCCCAAATTTTTTGAGACCTGTAGCAGCCATCAAATTTGAAATGAACTCACTTCAATTTCTTTCTAAATTTCAGTTATGACATTTGCCATGTTATCTCTGTTCTATTGTGAATAAAATACTGGCTGGTGTGCTTTTAAAGTCATTGTATTTTGATTTTATTCACAATTTACACTTCATCCCAACTATTTCAGAATTGGGGTTGTATATTAATTACTCACCATGAGAGGTCTCAAACAGACAAAGCGGTTTTTTACCTGGCGCAACTTTATGGCCACTGGAGTTTTTTGAAAAATGATCCAAATTCCTTTTTTGCTGAAAGCAAATGGGGACCACCAAGTAGCAACGGAAAAACTCAACAAAACATCAGTTGACAAACTTTAAAACCATCGTCCAACGCATCGTCCAGTATGATCCAAGTCTGCTTTGTCTACTCATATCCTCAGTACTCTAGAAACTTGTTTTTTTTTTTTTTATAAAGCAAAAAATAACCACAATTGTGCTCAGGAGAAGCAAGCTTGTGCATTCAATGGAAGACCCGCCTCCCAACTCGTTCATTGCCCAGAGACTAATCCGAATGCTTGACCCAAAAGTTTTGAGGAGGCGGGGCTTCCGTTGAATACACAAGTTTGCTTCCCCTTAGCGTTGAAGCAGAACTTTAGTATATTATTGGTTTTTGCGAAATATAACTGCGTTTCTGGAGTATTGAGGATACGAGTGGACAAAGCAGACTTGGATTATGCTGGACGATGCGTTGGACAACGTTTGAAGGTTTGTTAATGGACGTTTTGTGGAGTTTCTCTGTTGCTTCTTAGTGGCCCCCATTTGCTTCCAGCAAAAAAGGAATTTGCATATTTTTTCAAAACTCTCCACTGGCCATAAAGTTGCGCCAGGTGAAAAACAACTTTGTCCATTCAAGACCTCTGATGGTGAGTAACTGATATACAAATTATAGTTTTTTGGTGGAATATCCCTTTAACCAAGCAAATAGGTTTGACCCTTCATTGGATAATTACTGCAGTGATTTATACATTTCATCTGGCAACAAGTTATTTAACAGTAAATGATGCAGTGAGTAGCTTCTCTCAACAGTCTTCTCGGAAGACATATCCTTTGGTTGTGGCAAAGGTGTTGCTCACTTTGAGGGGTAAATATATTGGCCTGCATCAAGCGAAGAAAACAACAAAGCAGATTGCCGAAACTACTAAAATAGGGCCAAAAACATTCCAATCCACTTTTAAAACCTAAAAGGATAGTGGTGAACTGTTAAATTAAGAATGATCACAACTGAAGATTACCAAAACACTTGGTGAAGTCTCATGCTGAAAATTGACAGCAGAACTCATGGCTATGTTTAATTGTGATAGGAAGAGAATTTCCACACACACACACACAGAGCATGACATGATTGGGAATAAATATTTGCGTGACCACAAGAAAGCCACTTATAAGGCTAATTAAGAAAAAAAATCACTTCAATTTGCTTGGGACCCTAAAGATTGGACTCTGGAGCAATGGAAAAAGGTCATGTGTTCTGATGAGTCCAGATTGACCCTACTCCAGACCAATAGGTGCATCAGGGTAGAAAAGGGAGCCCGTAGAGCAGCGCACCCATCATACATAGTGCAAACTGTAATGCTTCTGGAGGCAGCATTATGATCTCAGGTTGCTTAAATTTCTCAGGTCTAGGCATCGCAAAATTATCAAACAATGAAATGAAGTCAGCAGGCTACTGGAACATGGTGAATGACCAGGCTATCCTACCAATCGATTTTTTAATCCCTTGCAGCACAGTCATATTCCAGGATGACAATGCCAAGATTCATCAGTCTTGAATTGTCGAAAAGTGGTGCAGCAAGTATGCGGAATCACTTTCACAAGATTTGGCCACCTCAAGAGTCTTGACCTTAACCAGGTTAGAGCCTTTGGGATATGTTGGAGATGGCTTTATAGAGTAGTTTGATCATCATTAATGCAATATTTCATCCAAAAATCGGCGCAGCTCTGGTCGATATAAGTGTTATCAAATAAGTGTAACTGTTAATGTAATAAATAACACTGAATCAATGTCGAAACAATGCTAGGACTAATGCGCGTCGTGATCAAAGTTAAAGGTGGTCCAACGAAATATTGTGGGAGAGACTTTTTTTGGCCGAGCAGTTTAGCTATCCTACGACGATATACTGAAGTACTGTACCATCACCAGCAACCTGTGGAAATACAAGAAAAATTCGTTCTATAATAACGGTGCTGGTCTTATCTTTCTTTCCGTTTGGGCAAACTTGTTGAATGTATACTGGCAGATGTTCCAAGGTGATAAAGTTATAAACACTCGCATGAAGCGGAAAAAAGCCACCGACACCGAACCATATTAAATCCTGTCAACGCTTCAGTGAACTTTACGAGTTAGTAATAGTGGATGAGGTGGCTAAAACACTTCACCAAGCTAGCTTCAGAAGCTGAAAACTATTTGTCCACGCAAGCATTTCTCGTAAATTAACCCCACCGAATAAACTCACTCGCAACTTTCATTTCACAGCGGTAACTTGCGACAAAAACCCAAACATAAGGTAAGACTAAAAATGTCTGGATAGTTTTTAGCCATGCTGCTCACACAATCTGCACGTCGCAAAGCCTTTCCACATGACACAGCGTTAGTGGGGAGACTCTTCTTTGTTAGTTTGCCATCAAACGTTACCGCAGTGGCGAATATCTTGCCTTATACGTCTGTAGATGATGCCACACGTCGTCCTCCTCCGATGCGTTCTCTACTAGTACTTTGCATTTGCTCTTCTTGAACATCTTGTTTAGTTATCCGTTTTTTACCTTCGGGTCAATTTTCGCTGGGAGAAAAATGTTTAACAGGCTGAGTGCTTATCCTGTCAACGAGGCAGAACCCGTAAGTGGGGGTGGGTTGATTAGTTTAAGAAGATTTCGCAAGAAAGCAATACCTTACAATTTTTTTTTTTGCTTGCCGGTTGCAAATTCGGAAAGTTTCTGCTAAAACACTTCTCCCTTTACATGTGGTGTTTTGATCATTTATCTTACTGTGTTCGACCCACACCAAACTTAAATTGATTGGTTTACCTCAAGTTTGAGTTAAGAACTGAAGTATGACCTATACCTGGTCCTTTAAAAATCGCCCCTCCCATTACACTGGCTGTTCTCCCCCTTGTACTGCGTTGCCAAACAACCCGTTTTATGGTTGCCATGGGAAATTGCTCAAAGCTGTTAAGATACCTTGTTTTCCTTCGATAATTTTGTGTTTGGCATAAATTCATGTCTGTCCCTGCAATCAATAGACGTTATTGATCAGTATCCTCTTTAACTCTGACGATGTTTCATTGTTCACGTTTATTCTATCATTTAAGATCCGAACAACGAAAACAAAGCAAACAGGTTTAAGAGGTTTTATAGCTATTGAAAGCATCCATTAAAGAAAAAACTAATGCCGTACAGCCGCAGTGAGCAGGCCAGGTCATCCATTGGATTATAACCTGCTCGCCGTCAAGCCTAGGTTGCACACGCCTTAAGTGGTTCTCTTCACTCACACACCAATGTGTGCACTCAAGCCGAGTTTTGTGTTCAGAGAAACTGTAAAATTTCTGGAGCTAAGTTAGCTTACGGGCCAGGTCACGCGGTAACGGAGTAACAAAATTGGTATAATTTGTATCATGGCTCCAAAACTAATCTTTGTTGTTAAATTCAAGTAAATGACATGTCCATGTACTTTGACCTCACAATGCCATTTTTTATAAGTAAACTTTAGATGCCCTCCAAAATAACATTCACCAAATTTAGATCAAGTCTGCCACAACATTAAAACCACCTCCCTAATACTGTGTAGGTCCCCCTCATACCATAAAAAACAGGTCCCTCAAACTGACATTAAATTGAATTCTGCAGTTCCTCAGCAGAATATTTTCCAAGGCACCATACTCCTGCCATCAGCCAGTATTCTTCCCACTGTACATCCTGATGCCATTTCTTGTCATGGTAAATGGTGCAAACGAACCCAGTCGATGCACATTACAAAAAAGAAAATTGGACTCACTGAACCTGGCAACCTTCTTCAATTGCTCCCAGGTCCAATTGCAATGCTGTCGTGCCCATTATACGTTCTTTCAGCAGTGGGAGGAAGTTAGAGTGGGAACTCCAACTGGTCTCCAGCTACTAAGTGCTACATCCCTCAGGGTGCAATGCACTGCCTGTTGTGTACATTTCTAATGTAAGTATCATTATAATTCTCTTTGGCTTGTGCTACTGTCAGTGCAGACCAGACAAGATAGCCTTTGTTACTCTTGTTCATCGATGAGCCTGAGGCACCCAACATTTGGTTGCAGGTTTATGGTTTGTGCCTCCTTGGACTATTGTCAGTGGATGCTCACCACTGCTGTTGGGGGTCACCCCAGAACAGAAACCTTGCCGCTTCGGAGATTCTCTGATCCACTTGTCTGGCCATAACAATTTGGCTGAAGTCAAAGGTACTCAGGTCCTCTTTCTCCCTCATCCAACACGTCCACTGTAAGAACGGACGAGTCGCTTACTGACTAGTGTCTGTCTTCAGGCTTTGAAATGTGCCAGTGCTGCAAGATAATCATCATTATTTGCTTTGTCTGTCAGTGGTTTTAAAGATTTGGTACATGAGTGAACAGTCAAGGAGTATTAAGAAAACATCATAAAGAGTAAATGTGGCAGATACATAAATACGATTATTATTAATGACCTTGCACAGCAGATCAGGACTATTTAAATGTTTATGTTAGACTAAATGATTCAAATGACATAATGTCCAGGCTGTATCCATCCATCCTTCCATCCATTTTCTGCGGCTTAACCCAGAGTCAGGTCGCAGGGGTAACAAACTTAGCAGAGAGGCTCAGGCGTCCCCCTCCTCAGTCACTTCCTTCAACTCTACCTGAGGGACCCCAAGCCATTCCCAGGCCAGCCATGAGAGTTTATTAAAAAAGACTATTTATGCTAACAGTACCTTGTTGTAGTTTCCAGTCGCCTCCATCTTGAAAGTCACGATAAGTCGATTGACGAGCACAAACAAATAGGAAGGATAGGGGAACAGATTGCAATCTATTAGTTTGTGCTTGTCAATCGACTTATCATGACTTTCAAGATGGAGGCGACTAGAAACTACCTCAAGGTACTGTTTGCATAAATAGTCTTTTTTAATAAACTACCTGTGCATTCTCAAAGTTCTCAGTGCCTCGTTTTAAATGTCAGGGCCCTCGGAATTCTACCGATGAAGTGTGGAGCTACTTGGAGCCTCGTTAATGATGAAAAAAATAGCGATTTCTTTGCATGGCAACGCTATGCCCGATTCGCTACCATTGTAAGCCTGCTGGGAGCTTCGGCTAAAAAGCCATTTATTTCGAAATGTTGCGTGCATACAGAGGTGGGGTATTCGACAAAAGTTAGTTCTCATTACCATGTTTCAGTACACCCCAAGTCAGTTTCACACCGGAATTCTCCATTAATTCCCTTTTTTACAGTACGGCCCCAGCATAGGCCTCTCACATAACAAACAGTCAGACACCAAACTAATTACAGAATGCGCTCTGAGTTCCACATAATCTCTCACAGTTAGTTGATGTGCATGCAGTGTTAGTAGTTGCTTGATAACTCTGCAGATCCTGTCACTCTCCTTTTAATTTCCCCCAATTTAGTGTCCAGGTTTTTTGTGTCGAAAGGTCACCTGCTTCCTGCGCTTCAGATCAGGGTCGGGACAACACAAAACAACAACACAACACTCTTATATTACTTATTTATAAATTTTGGAATCAAATTTGCTCACCTCATATTCCTAGGCTGCAGCCATGGGTTTGCTGTGTGTGTGTGTGTGTGTGTGTGTGTGTGTGTGTGCGTATCCCCACACCGTCTTCAAGCAACAGAAACCAGCCCCTTCCGAGTATCTCCGAATGTAGTCGACCTTTTTCGACTCTTGCCGCTGGCTCGCCGAATTTTTTGTGTCTTCCTGATCAGATGTTTGCGTATTTTTGAGGTCCCCTTGTTCGTGAATAATTGGAGAGACAAAATCTTCAGTAGTGATCTTTATTCCTGCCTTGAATTGTGCAATAATCCAAACCTGGTGAGTAGTACTAACTGAGCATTCTTTACAGAGCAATATTTATGGGAAAAACTCAACCAATTCTGCTCCAATCACAATACATGGGCCGTACACACATTATCTCTTAAGTTTTTTTTTCCTTCCCCTTATCGGTTGGTCAAGCTCTGAAAAATAATGGTGGCGCACAGAAGTATTGGTCTCATAAAAAATGATAGGAAATATACTAAAAAGGAGTGGAAAATTACAGTCAAGAGAGGAAAAATACAGTCAAAGGAATAGGATACAAGCAGATACATAAATGATTCAATTGATTATGTTTTCAGTCATAATAATTTTACTGAACAAATATTGATCAAAGCTACAGAAATCAAATACATTTTAATGTCTAATTATGTTTTCAAATAAACTAAACAGAAGCCCACTTACTAATCAGAGCTACAGAATCCCGCTGCTTATGTGTGTGTGAGCTGCTCATGAATGTGTGCATTGAACTGCTTGTATGTGTGTGTGTGTGTGTGTGTGTCTGTCTGCGTGTGTACTGCTCATGCATGTGTTAACTGCTTGTATGTGTGCGAGTTTCATCTGCATGTGTCTGTGCGTCTGGGTGTTATGAACTGCTTGCATGCGTGTGTATCTGCTGCTTACATAATTTGGTTACTGATTATAATGATTGATTATGGTTACTAAATATGGTTATTGGTTTACTGATTACTAGTGAATATAATGAGTAGTGATGAAATATTGTAATTACTAGTGAATATGATGAATTTTGATGAAATTTAATCCTCAAAAACTCTTCTAGAAGTGGAGGAGCAGCAGTTTTACTCTGGGCCACTCCTGGATGTCCAAGCTCCTCTCCCAGTCAACTCAGACACCTGGCGGAGAAAGCTCATTTCAGCTGCTTGTTTTTGTGATCTTATTCTTTCACTCACTACCCAAAGCTGGTGGCTACAGGTGAGGGTTGGAACATAGATTGACCAGTAAATCAAGAGCTTCGCTTTTAAGCTCAGCTTCTTCTTCACCACAATGGACCAGTACAACGTCCGCTTCACGGCAGACGCAGCAGCGATCCGTCTGTCAATCTCACGCTCCATCCTACCCTCACTCCTGAACAAGACCTGAAGATACTTGAACTCCTTCACTTGGGGTAACACCTCACCCTCTACTTAAAGGGGACAATCCACCTTTTTCCAGGAGAGAACCATGGCCTCAGATTTGGAGGTGCTGATCCTCATTTCGACCGCTTCACACTCAGCTTCGAACCGCTCCAGTGCGCATTGGAGGTCACAGCATGATGAGGCCAGAAGGACCATATCATCTGCAAACAGCAGAGATGCAATGCTGAGGTCACCAAATTGGACACTCTCCAAACCTCAGCAACGCTTTGTTGTCCTGTCCATGAAAATCATGAACAGAATAAGTGACAAGGCACACCCCTGGCAGAGTCCAACAAGAACTGGAAACAAGTCCGAATTAATCCCAAGAATTTGGACACAACTCTGGGTTTGGTTGTACAGGTGTTGAATGGCTCAAAATAATGGCCATGGAGCCCCATACTCCCGCAGCACCCCCGACAGGATACCTTGTGGGATACAATCCAAAGGCTTATCCAAGTCCACAAACACATGTAGACTGGATGGGCAAACTCTCATGACCCCTCCCATATCTCTGCCGGGGTGAAAAGGTGGTCCACTTCTCCACGGCCAGAACGGAACCGTCATTGCTTCTCTTGAATCCAAGGTTTGACAATTGGTTGGAGTTTCCTTTCCAGCACCCTGGCATAGGCATTCTCTGGTAGGCCGAGCAGTGTTATCCCCCAAAAGTTGGAGCTCACCCTCCGGTCCCCTTTTTTTAAAAATGGGAACCAGCACCCCAGTTTGCCAATCCAAGGGTACTGTACGCAACGTCCACGCAATGTTGAACAGGCGTGTCAACCATGACAGCCCAACAATATCCAGGGCCCACAGCATCTCAGAAAGAATCTTGTCCGTTCCCAGTGACTTGCCTCTGCGGAGCTTTTTGGCCACCTCAGTGACTTCCACCAGGGAGATGGGCAATAACTCGCTTGAGTCCTCCATCCCTGCCCTCTCAATGGAGGGCATGTCTGCCAGATTCAGGAATCCCTCAAAGTGCGCCTATCCCAAGTCAAGGTCAGCAGTTCCCGACCCTTGCTGAAAACAGCCTGTGCGATGCCCTGCCTCCCCTTCATGAGTCATCTGATGGTTTGCCAGAATCTCTTTGAGGTCATCTGAAAGTCCTTCTCCATAGTCTCCCCGAAGTCCTCCCAAACCCGAGTTTTTGCTTCAGCAACCACAGTGGCTGCAGTCCTTCTAGCTTGTTGGCACCGGTCTGCTGAGTTGGGGGTCCTTTGGAGCAACCAAGCCTGAAAGACCACCTTTTTCAGCTTGAAAGCGTCCCTCACCGCTGGTCGTCAAGCTGCCTGACTGTATGGTATATATAAAAAGTGTTTCTATCAAGCATAAAATTCTGATAACTGCCATAGCCAAATGTATTAGCATTGAGTGAGTCCTGTTACCCATTTAAACAGCATTGATGATGCCAAGGCACGTGACTGCAGGACAGTAATAAAAACAGTATAAACATGGGTGGCACTTAACATAACTTTTTATTGCATTGTGTCTTCACTCTTTTATTACCACTATGTTATAATCCTCTTTGTCCTAAATTTTGAAGTTGTTCAGCAATCTCAAAACAGTAATCAAGTGATTTAAGACCAGCAAGACAAGTTGCAAAATCCTTTCAATTCATAGTGCACTAAAAGTCCGGAGCAGAACTATTGGTGCCCTGGATAAAACTGACGAGAAATGGTACTATATAGTAAGTGACATTTTTATGGTGTCAGGACAGAGTGGAGCCATGCACTATTTAGAACAGCTACTTTATTTGTAGGCAGAGAATAATCACAAGCACTCCAGGAGGGAGAAACGACAAGAGAGCGCAGAGGTGGAGGGGCAAAATAATGAGAAAATGAATTTATGTTAGAAATCAAAAGAGACGATCAAAAAATGACACAGACAGTCAGACTGCAAGTAAAACTGATTAACAAAGTAATGGGACACAACAGCGCCCCTTCCCTCTATGGTCACAAAATGATGACCTCAATCGAAGGAGGACCTCCACAATAACGTCGTCCAGGGGATAGCAAAAGCTGGGTCGGAGAAGGGGAGTCTGACAGGAGGGAATACACACAAGGAAAAACAGCCCCTGGGCTTGGGTGGAAGACGGTGCCCCCAGGTGCGAGTGGAGACCCTACAAGAGGGGCACCATCAAGGTCAAGTATAGGAGGCGGACTACTAACAGGGTTGGAGCAGGAGGAGGCAGACTGCCGACAGGGTCTGAAGCAGGAGTGTGGGGTTTTTTTTTTTTGGAAAGTTTAGGGACCATGAGGCCTCTGC
This sequence comes from Gymnothorax reevesii, assembly GCA_029721435.1. Classification (NCBI taxonomy): domain Eukaryota; kingdom Metazoa; phylum Chordata; class Actinopteri; order Anguilliformes; family Muraenidae; genus Gymnothorax; species Gymnothorax reevesii. The sequence continues at coordinate 62,252,040 of CM056576.1, forward strand.
TTGCATTGGCCTTATTGTTGCAGCCGTAAACAAGGCAGATATTTGGCATTTTCCCAAGGGAATAATCCACAATTACGAATCACTGAGTTCAATGCCATTGACAATGTGTTCTCTGCCGCGAGCCAAACATCTTCTGTGATGTCATCACCAAAGATCGTCGAAGATAAATTCTTTCCAAGATAATAGCAATTTGCAGTGATTAAAATGCGGATAAATTTTGTTTCAGCTGATTATAATTTGAAATGACCAGTGCAAAAAGGATGGACTTACATGAAAGATTCAGTGGTCCAAATCTTATATTTGGATGGACAAGCACTTCAAAATCCGTTAGTACATTGCTCTGTAGCAATCACATCTCATTGGCTTGGCACTTGTGGCTGTACGAACTAAATAAATAAATAAATAAATATCACGCAGACAGTGTAAATAAATACACTGTCTGCGTGATCCTCTGATGGCATAGGCAGTGTGTCATTGATGGTGCGAATGAACAGTGTAAAGAATTGAGGGCTAGTCGTCACGTTAGTCGGAGTACTTGCTCTACGGGATCTTCCTCCTGTGTTGATGGGAGTAGGTCGATTTGCGGTGGGCTAAGCAGTTTACTATGCCTGAGGTATTATTTTCTGAACTAAGTCCCAATGAATTGAGGCTGTTGAAAGTACACACTCTTTTTAGATTCCTGGGGTTACCTTTCATTTCAAAAGCGTGACTACACTTCAAAATGCGATTGTTAAAATAATCGGCAACGTATTCATTGTCCAGGAAATACTTAGGCCGTAGGTACATGGATGACAATGGTTTCATGGAGTACTTAATATAGGCCTTTGTGAAATACATTTATAACAAGTGAAAAAGCAAGCTGAGCTTACTAATACCACTGATGTCCATGCTCTTTCCATTGGTGATTATATAAATTATCACATTCTGAAAATCAATTTTGACAAAAATAACTACACATCTATGACACTTTGCACTGTACCTCTCCATATGATAGAAACTGTGTGGCAAATTTGAAAAGAATCCATTCAATAATATTTGAGATATTAATCAGACAAATTGACATTGAACCCACTTGAAAATTTCTAAGTCCAAAAACAGGTAAACGGTGATATTTTTGTAAAGAGTCATCCCAGATAGCTGACACTCTGCACTGCACTTCTCCTTGTGGTAGAAAATGTGTGTGCCAAATTTGAAAAGAATCCAATGTATAATATTTGCGATATCGATCGGACAAATTGACATTGAACCCACTTGAAAATTTATAAGTCCAAAAACAGGAAAATTGTAATATATTTGTAAAATATCATCCCAGATGTCCAACACTTTACACTGCTCCTCTCCCAGTGGTAGAGAATGTGTGCCAAATTTGGAAAGATTTCAATGAGTAATATTCGAGATATCGATCGGACAAATAATTTCTTCAGACGGACGAATGGAATTCTTGGTATATAAATATATACCCCCGACATTTTGTAATAATTATACAATTTCATAATAAGTATACAAATACATTTTGCCTAAACATATTTCCTTTCATCATAGTTATAAAAAAAAAAGGGTGTAAACACGGAAGACTATCAAAAGCATGCCTATATCGCAGCACTTCTCAAAGATAATAGCATATTTGGGTGGATAAAAATGGTTGTCCTCCCAGTCTTTGTCGCATTTTTAAATGCAGTTAACAAGCGTTGTACTTTTTGTGGAACTAATTTTGAGGTCTGCGAAAAATCGCTGTCAATTGCTTTCGTGAATCAACCCTGGCCCTGGACTCAGTATCGTCCCTTTTTGACAGCAGTATGTGTGCTGTATTCATGTTTACATAGAGTATTTTTTAGTTTCAGGTCATCTATATTTATTACCTAGACCAAAACAAGATGGTTATTGTTTTTCAGTGGCATTTGTTCGACTGTTTATTTGTCAGTAGTCTTGCGCAAAGCAGGCAAATAAAATTCCACTTCATTTTCCTGAAAGGTGTACAGTGGTCCGAGGATCACCTGGTTGAATTTGATTCAAGGTCAAGGGCACAGAAAAAGTGAAAATTGTTTGTTATGATATCTTCACTACACTGTGGTGTTACAGTGTGGAGTGATGTCATTTGGATTGTTAGTAGCAGGGTCAAATGTCAGGAATGTCCCATGTTGTTCAACACCCAAAGCACTAAATTCTATCATTTGGGCGAGATCAGTAGCGCTTGGCACTACTTCCCCTGGTGAATTTACTTTGTATGATATAATTTACTCTAGTGCAGCTGCAAGAAATGCCATTGCACAACAAAGTAAAGAGTTAATCACAATCAGGTGGTAAAACACAGGAAAAGGAAATAATGCTTTTTTGGGGGAATTTTTTATTTCACTAAATTATAGTGAATCTCTCAGCATTTTTATCTCTTAAAATACAATGTATACAGTTAATGTAATAAAAATTAACTGAAGAATAATTTAACGGTTTCATCTAGCATGATTTCGATTTCTCAAAATCGAAACTGAATCATCAAAAGATGAATGAGCAAACTACATTGTCAAAAGATGAATGGAACAAATTTATCAAGTAAATCCTGTGACAAATTCAACATACAGTACCTGATAAGTAACAAGACTAGGTTAAAACACAGTATATGGCTGAACTTGAAAAAGCCATGAAAGCCTCCTGATGATATAATTGTTGACTGTTCATTGCGATTCATTTTGAAAGAGCAACGGCCAATGAGGACACTCTAACACTCAACCAACAACTACCAAATGACGTAACTTCTTTACTAACTCAGTCAATCACTCACAAACTCCTGCATTTATGAAGCTGGCTTCCACTTTGCTCTGGTCAAGTCAAAAGAAAAAAAAATATATATATATATAAATATATATATAAATGAAAGGGGTGAATGAAAATGCCGTGAATAAACATGGTCACAAAAATACTGAATTCATGCAATGTTAACCTTCATCCTACCAGCTGGGGTCCGATCGGACCCCGCATGGTATTTTTTGCATGTCAAATCTTTTACCACCTGCACTTTGGTGTCCAGGTTTTAGGAGTTTGTTGGTCTACCATGTGACGCTTTCAGATGCTAGCAGAGTATTAGGTGGTAAGATTAATTTTTAAAAATTGGTAATTTCGCAATGTGTTTAAGATGTGTAACATCCTGTTCTTACTATATTTGCAGTGAATGATGACCAACAGAGGTAAACCAGCACGATACACAGCTGCACAGGCTCTTAGGATAATATTACAATCAGATGAAGATTCTGATCTGGAAGATTCAGACATATCAGACGCTGAAAGCGATCATATCTCAGAACCATCTGACCAAAGCGACATCGAATCTGCCGAACCAGTCCCTGATGCCCAGGATGCTGATGAGCCTGACGTGCCCCCGCAACCTGATCCAGCAAGAGGCCGTGGACGTGGCCGTGGGCGAGGCCATGGTCAGGGAGGTGGTCAATGCCTATAAATCCAAACGTGGCACACTAGTCAAGTCAAAACATTTGTTTCTGCAGAGCATGATGATAGAAAATCAATTTATTTTGTTGAAGGTATCTCAGGTTATAGTTTGGTAAAGTATTATGTTATTGTTTAGTTCAGATACACGTAATATGCCAATATTAGCTAAACAATGAGCTAAATTTAGGTGATATCTCCTGACAACTGACTCATCAAGGACTGCATTGATTAATATTCTGGTATTTTTGTGCTATTATCACTTGTATGTAACCAATTTCACATTTAAACAAGCAAAGGTCTTTTGTGATTCATTTTTCTTTGTTACAAAAACAAAAATATTTGGGGGGTCTGAACGGACCCCAGTTGGTAGGATTTGTATGTAAAATATGTTGGTAGGATGAAGGTTAAACAAACAAGTGCTTTGTAACGGGAAGTGCTCGAAGAAGGATTATCCTCTGTTAATTCTCAGTGTCCATCATAGTAATGTGCAATTACTAACTATAAAAGGGAAAAAGAAAGATGCCCAAATTTGGCGACTTCACACAAGCAACAGCATGTTAAAGTTGCCAAATTTGCCTTGTCCATATTTTCAAGTGTGAAAGTATGCACAGTGATGAACAGAGGCATTGTGACTTGAATAAACCTCTGTATCATTGTTGCAATATTAATGTGCAATTATTATTTATTATGCAATTATTATTATTATGCAACAATAAAGTGTACTGAAATTATAACATTTACTGTACATCAGTTGGGCATTCCCATAGAAAACAGAAGCATTCTTTTCTAGATCTTAAAACATGGTTTCATGTTTTAAGTTATGAAATAATGTGAGCAATTTATGTAAAACCCATTTAAAAAACTCATAATGAAAATTCCAAAGAAACAGTGATTTCTTCTTAAAATACGTGACTTGTATTATTTTTTTTTAACCACACGTTCATTCTGAATCTTATGCCTGGGACACGTTGGGACAAAGGTTTGGACAGGGGTGTGTTTACCTGTGAGGCTGCGGCCGGCCCTCTCCCCAGTGTTCGCACTCCTTCTCACTTTTCCCTACACAAATTATTACCGGCACCTGCAGCTCTATTTAACCAGCTGCAGGAAGGCAGTAGGGCTGTCACTTTTTATTCGAAATTCGAACATTCATTCGAACCTGAGGGTGAAAGTTCATACTCAAACTGAAATGAGACGTTCGTATTCAAAATACACCCTCTATCAGTGCATCATGCAGTGTAAAGTAAGTAAGTCTTGCGCATTTTTAGGCTTATTCGCCGTAGTCCGCAATTATTCAATGAGCTCTTATTAATGAGATAAATCCTTGTGCATTGAAGTATCAGTTTCACTTGCGTAAAGGTGGACGGTCACCGCAAGTAAACATGGAAAGCGATTATGACTTCTCGTGCTTATGTTTACTCAGAGATTGGAAACAATGCATGCTTTTTTCTTGATCGTTTAAATTGTTTGAATGAAATAAGACAATTTGAAACGTCTTTTTGCAATTCCATTGCTTCCCTCAGTAAAGACAAGCCCGAGAATTCCCGAGTCATAATCAATTTCCGTATAGGGAAATTCACCGTAATTCACGTGAAACTGATTAACTTATTGAACAATGACTTAAATTCTGCTAGTGAATTTCTTCAGTGTGCGTTGATAGAATAATGACCACGGCACAGGAACGTGAATGCCAGAGACGTGAGACTTGTGCCTTGCTCATCTGTTGCTCAATCTCGTCTCTTGAGATGAATGTGAGCTTCTCATATTTGTATCGTTTTGTGATCATTTGTTTCTGAGTTAGTTCTCCTAAAGGTCCCTTTGGAGTAAGAGATAAGCTAAAAAGAGACAAGACATTACTGAGACAATGGAAGTTGAGTTGAGAATACCATTTGAGCAATACTTGAGAAGTGGGATAAACAGAGGAGATCTCATAATTGTGTGCCCCTGATCTCAATTATGCCTTGGTTATTTTGAAGAGAATTAAAGACAACAATTAAAAAAAAAAAAAAAAAAGATTTCTACGGTAATTACAGGCAAAACCGAATAAGAGTTTCCCCAAAAAAGGTTTTTATTTTTTTGAGTTTGCTCAAATGGTTATCTCAACTCAACCTCCTTTGTATCAGTGATGCCTTGTCTCTATTTAGCTTATCTCTTGCTCCTAAGGGACCTTTAGGAGAAGTAACTCAGAAACAAATGATCACAGAATGATACAAATATGAGAAGCTCAAATTCATCTCAAGAGACAAGATTGAGCAAAACATTTTTCCTGCGGGATATACGCCATCATCATCTATTTTCCGCATTTTTGGGAAAACCCGGTGTGTACATGCAAATGTATGTACGCTTACAGGTCAAAATGTGCACTGAAAATAAATCTATTTTTATGATTTTTGAAGATACTTAAGATATGAGCGAGGAAACAGCCCGAGATTTTAGGTTTACGCAAGCGCAGAACCGCGAGGTAGCATATTTTGATAGGTAGCAAAATTTGTCAGAACACCGGTGCGTACCGGCCCACTTTAAGCACCGCGTAGAGTATGAAATGGCCCCAACAGGCACGATACACACATGGCAGCAGCTGAAAATTACATACAAAAATATCGTTCAAACAGGTAAGGTGTCGGCCAATTTCCACAAAAGCAACTGCTTAGTCTACCCTACCTATTTAAACAGCATTCAGTGGCTAACATGTAATAGATTTGAAAAGTTACACATTCTAATCAACAAATTCTTTTGAGCTAACCTAAAGGCTGATTCATACTCCAAAAGAACAGAAAAATTTGTTCTTGTTCTCGGGGCTGCGAGAACAAAATGACGTCATTTTATTCTCGCAGCCCGGGTTTTGTAGTTCTTGCAGCTTGTTCTCGACACCTCATCTGGGCAGAACTTTTTTCTCGTATGGGGTCCGAGAACTGTTGTGTGATTGGTCAGAAAGATGGAGTGGGCATGACCCTTTGACTTAACAGGGGGCTGTTTAAATCAACGCGACAGACTGGATCGGATGGTCCGTCTTTTTCTGAGTGTTACATTAAATGGCCCGTCCACTTTGTAGGACTACTCGAGAGTTGTCCTAAAACCCGGTCGGACAAAAAAAATATTAGCCCAATATATGGCATTCTTGTTTGAATTTGTCTGGAAGTGCAGACAGCCCAAAATATTTCGAGAATGGAAAGACAGTACCAATGCCCGCGAAACCAAAATAGCCTACACCCAGAAGCGGGGCTCTGTTAAATCCGGGAACGAATTTTTCTTACAACTACATATAATTTATTAACAGCGCGTGAAGATTTCACATTTAAATCGTTGGTACCGTACACCTCAAGTGCGACAAAAAGTTGTGTTTTTATGCATGGTATGTGAACACTAATGGGGCACTGCCTAAGGAGCGGTCTCGCAATGGTGCTCAGTGGTTAAACATCGTATTCGTGGTGCTTAGTGTGACCGAGAGTGGAGCTCTGCCAATCGCCCGACTGCCCGAAGTCAATTCTGTAGAATGGGCGATCGTGATGATATGAATGCTTTAATGTCTTTTGTGTCATTAATAGCTTTGTTATGTTGCCAATCATAGTTACTGCACAGTGAGCAAAGACTGCTTTGAATTTGCTAGACTGTATTCAGTTAATAGCCTACTGAAAATGGACGTTACGTGACATCCTACATCGATGAGCGCAGTTAATTTATGTCTGAATAGTGGTTAATGATCTACCGAATCAGAATTGTTTTTTTCCCCTTTTTTCCATTTAACGTCAACTTATTTCAAATATTAGAATGCCAAATAGCAAAGCAGTTCATCGCTGAAGTGTAAATTCTCATGCAAATTCGAATGAACAGTGACGAACCGTCCGTCCGCGTCGGACCATGGTCGGACATCCTACTTTTGTTTTATCGAAACACCTGACGGACATCGAAGGTCCGACTTTTCATTCGACAGATGGTCTGACTCGGTGGACAAGTAAAGTTTATTGACACAGCCCACAGGAGTTTGGCACTTGAGTTTCTCGTAAAGTATGAAATGTCCCGGTCCAAAAGAACTTTGTTCTTGTTCTCGCAGCCCCGAGAACAAGAACAAATCTTCTGTTCTTTTGGAGTATGAATCAGCCTTAACACTGGCCTTATTCAATATTCTTATTCAAGCAGCACCTAATTACCTTCTCAAATGCAAGTCCCCAAATTTGCGCTCACTGGATGTGTTCACATCATAGTCAACAGAAAAAAAGGCAAAGACCAAAAAGACATGTGGGGGTCCACCACCACCATCTCTCCCAGAGGCAGAGGAGATGGCCCTCAGCCACACCAGTGGGCGACCCTCGTCAGAGGGCATTGCTGGAGGGACCTCCGCAGATCTAGCCACCCCGCAGGACACAAGCGCCTTTATAAGAAGTTAGTTTTTCAAATGAATGATTGTATCTTTTTACCAGTGCAAATTCAGTGACTCCCATCCATCTTAGACACAACTTGACACATTGACTTTCCTATAGCAGTATGACTCCTTGCAATGAGTACTTTTTCAGATTCTTAGTTGTCTGTCTGGCAAAATCTATTATTATAACTAGATGGTGACTTTTTCTCACAAAAAGACATTATTGTTGCCAGACGGAGTGTCTGAGGGTACTATGGATTTGCGGTGGTCGCACGTTTGCGTCCTGGCCCGTAAGTGCATGATGAAAACGATAGAAGGTAAATGATAGAAGAATAACAGTTTGAATATAATGTCAAATTTTTGCTTCAGAAAACCATTTTTTCTTTACTAATTTGAATACCACTGGCTCAGTATAGATGAGGTGGTTGCTACAGAGGACAACAAATTTTTCAGTCACGAGAGCATTTTTGGAATTTCTGAATAGATAGTATGGGCAAGTATATTGAGCAGTTTGCATAGGAGGCTGAGCTGAGGAGTTTCATTTATGCTAGTCTTGAAAAACAGGGTTGGGACTGAACTCGCCAATACTGTCAACTGTGTTCGAGGTCGGCTTGTCGGTGAATATTCAATGACTGGTGTGGGTGTACCATCTAGTGAGAGAATAGTGTAACTGTGTGCATAAATAGAGCAGCTCCATGTTTGCTGGCATCAACATCTGCCCTGACGGGTTATGGGTCGGACCGGCACTGTAACGTACAAACTGAAGACATAGAAACCACCGTTGAAACTGGTGACCACAAAAATGGTCAAATGTTAATTCAAACAGTACAACTGTTATTTCAATTGTATTTCACCGTGATTCCACATTAGTTCTTTGTAAATTTTCTTGATGCAAATGAAATTACTTCAGTTCATTTTGAAAGGAAAGGGCTTAGACTCCAAGTGCAGTTCAGCATCGGCAGGGCGTTTATTAGGATTGACAAAGCTCATGGTCAAAAGACAGAAATAGATCAATAGCCAGGCAAACAGAGTAATGCAGGATAGGCAGAATCAAAGTCAGGGGACAAATAATTTGGTAGCCAGGGAATCAATCTGCACAAAGACAGTAACAAAAGGGGCTGAGCAAGGGAATGGAAGGGGAAGGAAAAAGGGAGTTGGATGGGATAAGGGAGAACACTGGGGAAACTAAACAGAATGGTACAAAATGGGAATAAAGAAGAACGAAGTACTGATCAAGCAACCCGCAATCAAACAACGTAATACAAACAACCAATAACGAGACTTACGGGAGATATCACAAGAAACGAGCAATCAACAATCGAAACCAGAAAAGCGCAGAAATGAGACTTGACCAAGACGAGCTATGGGAAGAAACGAGTCGACAAGAAGCTGGGGAAGAAGTGGGCCTTTTAAACACACAAACTAACTAGAAAAGCACTCAGAGAGCGCAGAACCTCCACCAGGGAGCAGCAAAGCCAAAAGCACGGCCATTGGAACTCCGGCCCATTGGAAAGACTTGAAATCTTGAACTTTGGCGTATATTTCAGCAGTACTTTGGCCTAGATATGCCAAAATTTATTCACCTCTTTCTTGAGTTAACACCCACCTACCCTGAAAATTTCGTCAAAATCCGGCCATAAGTTTTTGAGTTATTTTGTACACAAACAAACCAACAAACAAACGGCACCGAAAACATATACCTCCTCGGCGGAGGTTAATTTAGTGGAATCCCAGCTAAACACAGGAAAGCTGTAGAGAGAGGTGGAACTAGAAAAGCAAGGACAGTGATAGGAGAGAGAGGGGAACAGGTGGAGTTCTAACTCTGATCTAACTAATCACCTGTGCCTCGCTAAACTATTCTCAGGTGCGGAGAACAGCGAGAGAGAAGGAAGTGGAAATACCTAACCAAAATTACGGGGAAGAGAGTGTGATGAAAAAGGCAAGACAGAAACGAAAGGAAAACACTCAAGACCAAAGACAGCGCAATCTTACAGAAACATACATATGCTAAAAGAATAAATATGATAAATAAATAAATAGCAACTAAAACTAATAAAACATACTACAAACAAACATACAAATCACCGATTTGTAACAGAGCCCCCCCCCCTTTATGACCGCCACCTGGCGGTCTAAGCTTAGGCTTAAAAGTCTTTCTGTGAAAGTCCTTGATGAGGTTCTTGTCCAAGATGTGACATGCAGGAACCCATGAGTGTTCCTCAGGGCCGTATCCCTCCAGTCCACCAAGTACTGTAGACCCCTATCTCGCTGACGAACGTCCAGCAGCTTGTGAACCGTATATGTTTCTCCTCCATCGATGAGCTAAGGGGGAGGAGGATTAGTCGGGGCAGGGGTGTGGATGGAAACCGGTACAGGCTTAATACATGACACATGAAAGACTGGGTGGATACGGCTCATAGAGGCTGGTAACTTGACTTTAACAGAAGCTGGGTTAATGATTTTTTCAATGACAAAAGGACCAATGAAACAGGGAGCTAGCTTGTGACTTTCAGTCCTTAAAGCAATGTCCTTGGAAGAGAGCCAAACTTTTTGTCCTACTTTGTACTGCGGTGGAACTGAGCGACGACAGTAGGCCTGACGACTCATCTAATCAGCAGTCTTTAGGAGAGCGGGACGGGTTTCCTACCACGTCCTTCGGCACCTCTGGAGAAATTCCTGGATATTGGGAACATTGACTTCGACCTCCTGTGAGGGGAACATAGGTGGTTGGTAACCGAGACAAGCTTGAAAGGGGGACACACCTGAGGCAGCCGTGGGAAGGCTGTTGATGGAGTATTCAACCCAGGGCAGTTGTTCGCTCCAGTCCCCCGGATCTCGAGAAGTGAGGCACGGAAGGACACTCTCCATCTGCTGGTTGACCCTCTCTGTCTTTCCATTGCTCTGTGGGTGGAAACCGGAGGTACGACTGACCTTTATTCCCGGGGCTTGAGAAAAGGCTCTCCAGACTTGTGAGATAAATTGAGGGCTACGGTCGGAGACAATGTCTGAGGGAATGCCGTGTATTCTAATAACATGTTGGATGAGTAGGTCCGCCGTCTCTCTGGCAGAGGGAAGCTTGGGCAGCGGAACGAGATGTACTGCCTTAGAGAAGCGGTCAACAACGGTCAGGATGACGGTGTTACCTCTGGAGGGCGGAAGGCCAGTCACAAAATCCATAGCGAGATTAGCCCACGGTCTGGAAGGTACAGGAAGGGGCTGCAGGAGACCAGCTGGTGCAGTGTGGGTGGCCTTGTTTTGGGCGCAGACCGGACAAGCAGTTGTAAGGTTCTTAACATCTTTCCAGACCGTTGGCCACCAGAACCTGCGGGTTAGCTGAGTCAAGGTCCGGTTAGCACTAGGATGACAGGCGAGACGGGAGGAATGGGCCCACTGGAGAACTTCAGCTCGGAGGCAGTCTGGAACAAAAAGGCAGTTCTTTGGACAGTTATTAGGTGGACCCCCAGAAGGTTGTGACCTTCTGACTCGGTCCTCTAATTCCCAAACTAATGATCCCACCACAACACGACTGGGTAATATGGTCTGAGGCTCCTTGGGAGGGGCGTCTGGTGAGAATTTTCGTGACAGTGCATCGGGTTTCTTATTAAGGGAGCCTGGGCGATAAGCTAAGGTAAAATTGAATCTATCAAAAAACTGACCAACGAGATTGGCGGGAATTCAGTCTCTTAGCTGTGTGGAGGTACTCCAGATGCTTGTGGTCGGTCCAGACCTGGAATGGAACCTTAGCCCCTTCTAGCCAATGACGCCACTCTTCTAGTTCCAATTTCACCGCCAGTAACTCCCGATTTCCGATGTCATAGTTGCGCTCAGCTGGGCTAAGTCTGCAGGAGAAGAAGGCACAAGGGTGTATCTTGTTATCTTCATCGTTGCGCTGTGACAGAACTGCCCCCACGCCGGTGTTGGAGGCGTCAACCTCGACGATGAACTGCTTATCAGGATCTGGCTGTTGGAGAACAGGAGCAGAGGTGAATCTTTGCTTTAGTTCCTGAAAAGCCTTCTCCGCCGATGGGGTCCACATAAAAGGAACTTTAGGGGAAGTCAGAGCAGTTAGTGGAGCAGCAACAGTACTGTAGTTACGGATAAAACGGCGGTAAAAATTGGCAAACCCTAAGAAACACTGTAGTTCCTTGCGTGTTGTGGGGGTAGCCCAATCCTTAACCGCCTTCACCTTTTCTTGATCCATTAGGATGCCTCCTGGAGTGACCACAAATCTGAGGAAAGGGACTGTGTCCAAGTGGAATTCACACTTCTCTGCCTTGGTGTAGAGTTGTAGCGCTGCAGTACGACACGAACATGACGAAGGTGTTCTTCCATGGAAAACGAGAGAATATTAATATGTCATCCAGGTATACAAACACAAATTGGTTAATCATGTCATGCAAGATGTCGTTCACGAGATTCTGGAAGACAGCAGGGGCGTTAGCCAGACCAAGCGGCATGACCAGGTACTCGTAGTACCCCCTAGCGGTGTTGAAAGCTGTCTTCCATTCATTCCCTTCCTTAATCCTGACGAGGTGGTAGGCTTTGCACAGGTTGAGTTTGGTGAAGATAGTGGCCCCCTGCAACAACTCAAAAGCAGAATTCATTAGAGGAAGGGGGTATCGGTTCTTAATGGTAATGTTATTCAGGCCCCTATAGACGATACAGGGCCTGAGGGATCCGTCCTTCTTGCAAACGAAGAAGAAGCCGGGGCCAGCAGGAGAGGAAGAGGGACGGATGATTCCAGCTGCCAGTGACACATATTTCTCCATAGCCTCCTGCTCGGGACGAGACAGGGAATAGAGGCCCCCCTTAGGGGGCGCTGTGCCTGTTTGGAGATCGATGGCGCAGTCATACGGTCTGTGAGGGAGCAGAGACAAGGCGCGAGACTTAGAGAAGACTTCAGCAAGGTCATGGTACTCTCTGGGAACCCTAGACAAATCCGGAGCGGTTAGGGGCTCGCTGGACCCTCCCTCAGCCTGCTTGACAGGAGCCTTCCGGAGGCAGGAACGCAGGCAATGAGTTCTCCATTCGGCCACCTGACCAGACCTCAAGTTGATGGTGGGGTTGTGTTGTTTCAACTAAGGAAGGCCCAGGACGATGGGAGCAGAGGAGGAGGTGATGACGTGGAGCCGGATTTGTTCCTGATGGTTGCCAGAGACAATGAGTGTGAGTGGGGGCGTAACCTGGGTTACCTGACCTAGCGGTTGCCCACAGAGGGCCAGTTCTTGGAATGGTGTCGGTAGCTTCTGGGGCTGGAGCTGGAGCTGGTTGCACAGGTTGGCCTTGATCAGATTGATGTCTGAGCCTGAATCAAACAAAACATCAGTAACCACTGATCGCTTGCCAACAAGTAGGGTAACAAGAACTAGCTTACATAGATCATTGTTACCCTGAGTCAGCTTTCCGATCCTCCCACTCACCCCTTCCTTCTTCAGTAGGGGGCAGCACTGGATACGATGGCCCCCCTGACCACAGTACAGGCATGCCCTCGTGCGCAGTCTCCTAGCCCGCTCTTGTGGCGATAACCGGCAACGGTTGACCTGCATGGGTTCCCCCGACTCCCGGGGCTCGTCGGTCTCCTGGATAGGAGAGACGCCCCGAGGAGATTACCACGTTAGCCTGACCGCTGGGGCTCTGAATGGCTCTGACACTCCCTCTTACGCTGCTGGATCCGGGAATCAATTTGGATGGCCACTCTTATGAGCCCCTGCAGATCAGATGGGAGTTCGCGGGATGCAAACTCATCCTTTATGTTCTCTGCCAAGCCCCGATAGAACGCATCAAACTGGGCGTCTTCGCTCAAGTGCGTAGAGGTGGCCAAGGAACGGAATTGGATGACATAATCGGAGACACTGCGGCCAGCTTGCCGTAAACTCAGTGGTGCACTTCCTGCCTCTCGCCCCTGGTAGGACCGGTCAAACACCTCCCTCATCTCCGCCATGAATTCTTCAATGGTGTGGGTGCAGGGGTGGCCAGCATCCCTCTTAGAGTTTCCCCAGTCCCTTGCTCTACCGGTCAGGAGTGTGATTATGTAGGCCACTCTGGAATGTGAGGTAGGGAAGGTTAGGGGCTGTAGCTCGAATATGATCGAGCACTGGGACAGGAATGCCTTGTAGGTGGTGGGGTCTCCATCATACTCCCGCAGGGGAGTAAGACGTGGCTCTCGAATGGGAGCTGCCTCTGCCGGCGCGACTGCAGGATTGGGAAAGGTGGAACCCAGAGTGAGACGCTGTAGAGTTGCTCTCATCTCCTGCAAGTCGCGATGCTGTTGCTGAAAGACGACCTCTTGTTGTTGACTAAGTCGCTGCAATTCAGCAGTATCCGCTGGAGTCTGTACTGGTCGACACGTACTGAAAGGAACGGGCTTAGACTCCAAGTGCAGTTCAGCATCGGCAGGGTGTTTATTAGGATTGACAAAGCTCATGGTCAAAAGACAGAATTAGATCAATAGCCAGGCAAACAGAGTAATGCAGGATAGGCAGAATCGAAGTCAGGGGACAAGCAAAATAATTCGGTAGCCAGGGAATCAATCCGCACAAAGACAGTAACAAAAGGGGCTGAGCTAAGGGAATGGAAGGGGAAGGAAAAAGGGAGTTGGATGGGATAAGGGAGAACACAGGAGAAACTAAACAGAATGGTACAAAATGGGAATAAAGAAGAACGAAGTACTGATCAAGCAACCAGCAATCAAACAACGTAATACAAACAACCAATAACGAGACTTACGGGAGATATCACAAGAAACGAGCAATCAACAATCGAAACCAGAAAAGCGCAGAAACGAGACTTGACCAAGACGAGCTATGGGAAGAAACGAGTCGACGAGAAGCTGGGGAAAAAGTGGGTCTTAAATACACAAACAAATTAAGTGGAATCCCAGCTAAACACAGGACAGCTGTAGAGAGAAGTGGAACAAGAAAAGCAAGGACGGTGATAAGAGAGAGAGGGGAAACAGGTGGAGTTCTAACTCTGATCTAACTAATCACCCGTGCCTTGCTACACTATTCTCAGGTGCGGATAGTCAATAAGAACAGCAAGAGAGAAGGAAGTGGAAATACCTAACCGAAATTACAGGGAAGAGAGTGTGATGAAAAAGACAAGACACTACAAGACAGAAACGAGAGGAAAACACTCAAGACCAAAGACAGCGCAATCTTACAGAAACATACATACTCTAAAAGAATAAATATGATAAATAAATAAATAGCAACTAAAACTAATAAAACATACTAAAAACAAACATACAAATCACCGATTTCTAACACATTTATTCATGCACTCATTATTGTTTGAAAAATTCTGTACGGCACGAAAGGCTGAGCCACGAAGTTACGTTCGCAGATATTCCTCGGAGGTTTAGCTTAACAGTAACGCTGGCAGACAGATGCTGATGACCTAGCGAGCCTATATTGTAATTAGTGAAGACATAACGTTTGCTAATGAACCTTGCATTAGGCAAGCACTAGCTTTGCTAAGCAGTAATTCCATATAAGGTAGACTGCAAACAGTGGCATATCGCATTCATGAACATATTGTGGCGTTCCTGCCGCTTCGGTGGATGAGTTGAATGTCGGTTTCAACTGCTCCTTGCTAATTTGCATGAATTGGCCCGAGCTGCTGTGATTGGCTCACAGGCCTCAGAGAATTGTTGAATCAGAAAACCCAGAGCGGGTATATAAGTAGAGGGCTATAGAGCTTTGAGTTTCAGTCTTCAGGTAAACCTTTAAAGAGGGATAAGCTGTACTTTGACTGCTGTTTGACTGCTGTTGAAGATGTTGAATGCTGATACAATAAAACGAAGCTCAGATGGAGTGATTCGAAAATGTAGATCCCTGACTCCACATCCGCTTACCTCGGAAGTCACCACAATAAGTTTCACATTAACGTTACATTTCTATCGTGTTTGATTGTTTGACAGAGAGCAATGTTTTAAAATAGTGCCAGATTAGCTTAGACCTGGCAGTGAAAATAAACAGCCTGGAAAATGAGGTAGGTTATCTCTTTAAGATTAGGAATTCGTAGCTTTGGGCGAATTTCAATAAGTGCAAAATTGTTCTGATGATGACATACGTAATGCACACTTGTCCACTCGCTCACTCACTCTCTTTATATTGTTTTCAATTTAGAACATTCACAACAAAATGGCGTACATAGTAGGTGAGTGTACATTTTGAACGCGCCGTATTCTAACCAAATCATCTCCATCCAAACCCAGCTGAGCTGTTCGATATCAAATCAGCCAATCACAGAGGGCCATGGCAGGACTGGTTCCCCACGCACAGAGAATCGCTGAGTCACTCAGAGAAAGAAATCCTTGCTTCTCACGCAAAAAAAACGTTAATCCTGTCAGAAATGTAACCACATTATTCAAGGCACGAGACTTTGCCGAGTTTATGGATATCTTTTTTATTTCTCTGAGTGATATAATGTTGGAATTACAGCGATCTAAACACTTTGTGTGTTTGCTGTTCTCCGAAAAATTCTTGGGTGATTTTTGAACGGGAAAGCCAGAGAAATTAGACATGCCTCATGTCCTTTGACTGCTCCCTGAAGCAAAAATATGTACTTCTGTGCTACAATAACTATAGTACTGTGACAACAACAAATTTTCCAACATTTTTGAAAAATTTCATGAAGAGGGATTCAAATTTGTGGAAGTTACATATTGCGAAGCCATGCAATATCATACATCCTTAATGGGTCTTGGCTTTGAATTGTTGAAATAAGCAGGGATGAGCTCGAAAAAGACATCACCATATGTCCCCATATGTTGCTCCAAAATGAATATACAAACTTCAGCATTAATGGTGCCTTAACAGATGTGAATGCTACCGATGTCAACTGTTTACAGACAACAATTTTACAAGTTTTCACAAGCCCATGCAGATACATGCATTAGTGTGTTGCTTTTTAAAGTCCCCATGAAGTCAAAATTGCTGTGTAAGTATTGTCATCACATACAGTGGGGAAAGTAAGTACTGAACACATCAACCTTTTTCTCAGGTAATACATTTCTAATAGGGCAATTGGCATTAAATTCACACCAGATGTCGGTAACAACACTAGTAATTCACACACACAAAGAAATTGTCATGGTTTGGAGGTATTGAGAGCTTTGTTGCTCTCATCCAAGACGATATCGTTTTACGCCCTATCGGATTCCTGGGCCAGCTGGCATTAATCAGGGGCGTTACTCGGACTCTATTTAAACTCCTGTTCTGCGTCGCTCTCGTTGCTAGAGTGTCAGTGTCTCTATTGCGCTTTAGCCGGTAAGGTCTCTAGAGAGAGTATTGTCTGGGACTTTAGCTGCAGAACAGGTTAAAGTCATAGTGAGCCAGGGAATCTTTGTTTTATTTTCCCTTTTCTTTTGATTTCTTCAAGCTCGCCCGTTTTTCTACCACGGGCAGCGTTAGGTCCGTTGGTAGCGTGAGTCTCGCTATTTCTATCTGTTTTTAGTCTCTCAACATGCTGCTGTTTAGCCTTTTATTTCTAGCCGCTGACGTCCAATTTCCAGCTGCCATCACAGAAATCAAAACAAACAAGTCCATAAATTAAGTTATGTGTAATAGAGTGGAATGACACTGGGAAAAAGTATTGAACATGCTCACTAAAATTTATTTAGTGGAAAAGCTTTGTCAGTAATGACAACCTCAAGACACCTCCTATGTGGAGAAACTAGTCACATTCATTGCTCAGGTGTGATTTTGGCCCATTATTTCAAACAGACTGTCTTCAAAACATAGAAGGTGCTGGGGACCTCTTCTATGAACTCTGATCTTCAGTTCTTTTCATAGATTTTCAATTGGATTCAAGTTGGGTGATCGACTGGGCCATTCTAGCAGCTTTATTTTCTTTCTCTGAAACCAACTGACCTATGGCTAAGCCATGGCCTCAAATGGGATGAGCCAATCACTGTGCACATTCTCAAGGCAATTTCGACGACAAGTATGCACACCTGTTTTTGCTGCACGGTCATGCAACTTGCTGTAAAAAATAGACAGCTGTCCGATTAGAAAATGTAAACGGACGAAACCATACTTGTCACCAGAATTACCTTAATTCCCTGAAGAGTTCTGAAATGCAGCTCTCGCTAGAAAAAAGTTACCTCGCTGAGTGCCAGTGCTTAGACCTAATTTTATTTTTCTAAAATGGGATTTTGTCTTTGCTTCATTTCAGACGGGAGAGGGGGTTGGAAGTGCATGGCGAAATGCAATTTTTTTCTTTTTTTTAAGTTTCCATCACAAAAGGGGTAGGCTTGATGTTTTTTGTTTTTTTATTACATTCCAAACATTAAACAATATGTCAATGTCAAATAATAATAATAAAATAATACAATTCATGATTAACTTAACAAAAACAGATCTTCTCCTGGGATAGTGCAGCCTGCTCCTAAAGGCAATGGCACCTGGCACACTCATTGGTTTGACTGGTGTAACACCCAAACCACACCTATGCATAATATAACAGGTAGCGCAGGTGTTTAGGGATATAGGCAGGTGTGCAAGATTGCAACTTTTGCGGGGCGACACCTCTTACACAATGCTAAATCTCCAAATAACGGTTTAAGGGACTCTGGCGTAAGATAGGGCCCGATATGTCATCTACATGCCAGAATTTGCTCCACCAGTGACAAAAAAGTTGTTTTGTAGATAGGTGTAATTATATTTTAGAGTTTTGGAAGAACATTCCTGTTCTTTGCCTAAATAAGTCTCGGGTGGCTTTCGAAATATGCATTGGCAACCATATATGCACTCAAATGACCACTCTTCACAGATGAACCAGAATACTTTGCATCATGTGCAGTTTGCTCCCTCACTCAAGGCTCTGTCTCACATCTTCAGTCAGATTTTCTCTCTCTGCAGCATGCACTCATTGATTCTAAACTTCTGTTGAATGGTGGCAAAACTAAAGTTATGCTGTTTACACCATATAGGTCTGTAGTTTCTTCTCCCTCTCTTATTACCCCGAGGGAACTCCAAGTGAGTTTGTAGATAAATACAAATATCTAGGATTATGGCTGGACAAGAATTTAACTTTTAAATACCATATTGACATGTTGACTAAGAAACTCAAGTTTACTCTGGGTTTCTTATATACAACCCCAATTCCGAAATAGTTAAGACGAAGTGAAAATTGTGAATAAAATCAAAATACAATGACTTTCAGATCACATGAGCCAATTTAATTTACAATAGAACATATAGCATTTCAAATGTTGAAACTAAGACATTTCACATTTTTATCCACAAAATGAGCTTATTTCAAATTTTCTGGCAGCAACAGGTCTCAGAAAAGTTGGGACACAGGCAAAAAGGGCTGAAAAAGCAATTAATATATATGAGAATCAGCTGAAAGAACATTTAGGAAGCAATGAAGTTAACTGGCAGCAGGTGTGTAACATGATTGGCTATAAAAGGGATGTCTTAGATAGGCTGGGTCTCTCAGAAGTAAAGATGGCCAGAGGCTCTCCAACCTGTGAAGGCTTGCATAAAAAAATTGTGAAATGCTTTAAAAACAATGTTCCTCAACATCAAATTGCAAAGGTTTTGAAGATCTCATCATCGACAGCGCAAAACATCATTCAGAGAAACTGAAAAAATCTGTTCGTAAGGGACAAGGCCGAAGACCTTTACTGGATGCCCATGATCTTCGGGCCCTCAGACGCCACTGCATCACTCACCGGCATGATTCTGTCATTGACGTTTCTAAATGGGCCCAGGAATACTTCAAGAAACCACTGCCTGTAAACACTGTCTGCCTTGTCATCCACAGATGCCACCTAAAACTCTATCATGCAAAAAGGAAGCCATTGTTGAGCATGATTCAGAAGCGGCGCCGTGTTCTGTGGGCCAAGACTCAATTAAAATGGACTGTAAAATGGACTCAATTAAAATGGACAAAGTGGTCAGATGAGTCCAAATTTGACATTCTTGTTGGAAATCATGGGTATCACGTCCTCCGGGCTAAAGAGGAGGAAAAACACCCCTCCTGTTATCAACGTTCTGTTCCAAAGCCAGCATCTCTGATGGAATGGAGATGCATTAGTGCATACGGTGTGAGACACTTGCATGTTTTCAAAAGCATCATGAATGCTAAAATGTATATAAAGGTTTTAGAACAACATATGCTCCCCTCCAGATGACATCTATTCCAGGGAAGGCCTTGTGTATTTCAGCAGGACAATGCAAAACCACATACTGGAGCTATTACAACAGCATGGCTTTGTAGTTGAAGAGTCCGTGTGCTGAACTGGTCTGCCTGCAGTCCTGATCTTTCACCGATTGAGAACATTTGGCGCATAATTAAATGAAAGGTCTGTCAAAGGAGACCCAAAACTCTCCAGCAGCTGGAAGCCTGTATTAAACAAGAGTGGGATCAAATTCCAATGGCTAAACTCAAGAAATGTGTCTCCTAAATGCCCAGACACCTCCACTTTGTGTTAAAAAGAAGAGGGGATGCTACACCATGGTAAACAGGCCTGTGTCCCTACTTTTTTGAGACCAGTAGCAGCCATCAAATTTGAATTGAGCTCATTTTGTGGATAAAATTGTAAAATTCTTCAGTTTCAACATTTGCCATGTTATCTCTGTTCTATTGTGAATAAAATACTGGCTGGTGTGATTTGAAAGTTATTTTGATTTTATTCACAATTTACACTTTGTCCCAACCAATTCGGAATTGCGGATGTAGATTAAAATCTTGCTATTTCTCCTTTTCTGGCTAGTAATGGCTATTAAATAATATATTTTTGTTCCAAATTGATTGTGGCCATACTGTTTTCCGATTTGCGTGTCCCAGTTCCCTGGCTAAACTCGATCCGCACTATCATTCTGCACCGATATATATTTCTAACTCACCCTACAGGACGCCTCACTTTACACTGTATGCTTTAGTCGTTTGGCCACTGGCAGGCTGCACCACTGATATGTTTTAATATACAAGGCTATTTTAGGCAAACTACCCCGGTACATTTGCTCTAAATTTGTTTTAATTCAGAACTTAACAGCCTCAAGTCCAATGCCTGGTTGTGATTCAAGGTGCCTCCTGTACAAACTGACGTTGATAAGAGGAGTCTGTTTTACTATGGTCATGGAATGACCTTCAGTTTCACCTTAAAATTGCTACTCCCATCTCCATACCATGTTTCAGACAAAAGATTCCTGAGGCCTTTCCCATTAGCTGCTCCCTGTTTAGATATATTTTCTACTGTTTTTATACTGAGCCATTTTTATAACTTATTATTTACTTCTTTGAATTGTATATTTAGTTTTGTCCTGTCAGATAGTAGTCTCTATTCTGTCCCTTGTTTTTGTATTCTATTGTACTGCTTTGTCGATATTGTCTTGAACTGTGTTTTGGATATGTAATGCTAGTGTGTGACTTGCTGCGTTCTGCCAGATCACTATTGAAAAAGAGACTTTGGTCTCAATTGGTTTTATCTGGTTTAATGAACTCTGGACCACTCCCAAAGTGGAGGAGAGTATTGGGTGGAACTGCGGATAGGAGATTGGGGCGAGTGTGATTTTAGACTTGGTCTGTGACTCTGCGGACGTTGGGTCTCCCCCAGATGGCAGGGCTCAGGGTGGGGCTTGTGTTTCTTGTTGGAGTCGGCGTGGCTCCCAAGCCCCCCGGGTTCCCTGGTACCTTCATGGTGAGGGAAAGGGTGGGAGGGACATAGAAACGAGACCAGCTGGGGTTGTTGGAATGTAGGAGGTATATAAAGGCGTGCGGACGAATAGGAAGGCGCATTGGGAGTGGCCCTGTTGATTAACCTACATTATCGGGCACTCGCTTAAATAAAGGATTGATTGATTGATGATTGTTCTCTTTTCCATAATCTTCTTATTATTCTGTAACAAGTTTACATGTTTTTTTTTTTTTTTTTTTTTTGGTGAACCTTCTTCTCTCAGGTTAACCAATAGTTTATATTTTGTGGTAAACCCTTTGCATTTACTCTGATGAAGTCTTCTCTAGATATTTGGCAATGATACATCTACCTCATTGCAGGTGGCTAAGTGTTTTGAATTGGTTTTTCCTCGTCATGGAAAAAATTCCTCTGTCATCCACCACTATTGTTATCTGTGCTATTCCTGGGCTTTTGGTGTTCTTAGGCTCAGAAGTGATTTTTTCCATCTTAATGTAATAGTTGGCTAAGATGCATGTCATGCTTTTGCCAATTCTCTAATATTTATTTTGAATTTTCATCTTCATGATGGCTCTCTTTACTGGCTGTGACAGCTTTTTGGAATTTATATTTGATAATTAACAGCACTAGAACAATGAACAATTGTGCACTTTGGCACCCTGATAAAGATGGAATAATTGATCTTGTGCAGCTAAAACTTTTTATTGTATGTGCAATATAACAAATTTTTCAATAAATCAACTTATTTTGCCCTTCCAATATCGTTGGGTCAGAAATCACGCCATAAATAATATGCAGTATGCATAACTGAAATCTTTCAGTATATGTTTCCCATACTGCATCTCAAGCAAAGACATAATCTAAGGATAATGAATTAATACTGAAATCATGCAGTTTCATTCTACCCCAATAATGTGCTGTGATAAATGAAAAATCAATGAAAAACTAAAACATATTCTTGTGGACACAAGCATTTAAGTTCTTCTGTCCCTCTCAATCATAAACCTGCTGTAACTCCAATGATCTCAAGCATTGTCATTGGCCATGCTAATTCAAATGAAGAACAGGAAAACAAAATAATGCATTGTATTTTTCTAAGGAATCAAACAAGATATAAACAGTTTTGGACGGAGGGTACTTCAACGAGATAAATGGGCTGCGTTCCAATCCGAAAAAATGCTTGCTTCGACGTGTTCACCCGCCCTCCAGTCGAGGGGGGAATCCCAAAAAATCACGGATGTAAGATGGCTGCCACTTGAAGGGTCGTTCCAATCCAGTTTTGCGGAGGGAAGGGCGCATTTTCATTTGCTCAAGCCCTCGATTATCCTCCCTCAAACGAAGCCAACAACGAACATCCCACCAAGCTTTGATATTGCCCAGAATACTTTGCTCATTCTCCCTTGGTCAAATTTTCACGTCCGCCATTTTTTTCTGCTGGCAAAAAGGGGAATTGTGGCAGGGAAAGTACCATACATATGTCAGAGTTGTGTACGATTAGTGTTTAATTTATGAGAGTTATATGAAAATAGCGAAGTTCGGGGGTGAGGGGCATCGGTTTCACATATCACATTATTTTTTAAGCCTTTGACTTTACGTCCATATTTGCTGTAGCTAGCCTATAGCATCTGCGAGGACTGTTGCGGAGCTAAGAGCCGCTTTCACACCAGACGCGAAAGATTACATTCAAAGTCAATGCAAAGACACGAATGCACGCGAAACACATGTAATCGCATCTTTGGATTGACTTTGAATGCAATATGTTGTGCAAAAAAATTGTTTTGCGTCTGAGGTGAAAGGAGCTTTATTTTCCCATGCAACAGTCACAAGTGCTGCAGCAATCAAACGAGCACGCCGTCTTCTACTTCATGGTAACACAAACTTCCCGTTGGCTTGCTGACAAACGTCGAAGTGCTAAAGAAATGCAGCGAGGGTTGTTCCAATCCGATTTCCCCCAACCCTTCCCCAAAATCCACTCGATTGCCCTCCCTCGCACAGAAAGGGCTTACTCGCCTGCTACGTCATTCGGAGGGCTCACTCGAGTGGAGGGAAGAAGTGTAGGGAGTATCTTATTTCGGATTGGAATGCAGCCCTAGTTTTCACTGCAGAGAAGCATTCTTCGTATTACCAGGTAAATTTGCCACTACAGTATAATAGCAATCCACCAAAAGGCAACAACACCTCAAGGGAATGTAAGATGACACTGATTGTTCAATTTCATGCCACACCCTGAACAACCCCATGATTAATTAAGAGATTAAGTACAACTCAATTGAACTTTGTGTCTTTGTGCGCTTCCATACCAGGATAGTTCGGGAGACTCGGTTCGATTGGGCAGGGAATGCTGAAATATTTCACACCTTCATTTGGTTTGATTAACTTCCACACTGCACTTTTAAATGTGGACCAAACTGCCAGGACAACGCTGTGCAGTTACAACAGCTGCTTGCTTGGAGCAGTATTGCCCGAAACGAGCGCTTACCAGGAAGAAAAAAAGCATGAGGAAGAAGAAAACCCGGCCCATCGATTAGCTAGGACCGAAAACGTAAATCCATCTCCTTCGGCCGGCTTGTTCACAACAAAAACCATCAATGGAGCAACCCCAAATTTATGCAGCCTTGGGGTTCCTGTTTTTACTTTGGTGTTCAAACCTAATTGGTTTTTCACAAGAAGCTTCCCAGTATGAGCTGCAGGTTCACTTCTTCTCCTTGGTTCACTGAATAGTCCGTTTACATTTCCCACTATAAGCGAACTGCACCAGGGTTCACTTGCAAGAGAACCGAGACCCACATTTTCAGGCAGACCAGAATTTGCTTGTTTGGTCCACACCAGGTTCGGATGAGCTTTCACACCTACCCAAATGAAGCGGACTATCCAAGAAAACAAACTCTGGTCCGTCTCAAGTAGACCAAATAGCTCTGGTGTGAAAGCGCGGCGAGATCGCATGTACAGACCAACATGCTGGATAGCTTACTGCCTCGCCAGCTACTCATACTGGGCAGCTTCTTCTGAAAAACCAATTAGGTTTGAACACCAAAGTAAGAACAGAAATCCCAAGACTTCATAAATTGCTCCATTGCTTATTTTTGTAGTGAACAAGCTGGCTGAAGGGGATGGATTTCTGTATTTGGTCCAGGCCAATCGATGAGCCGGGTTTTCTTCTTCCTCATGCTTTTTTTTTTCCTCGTAAGTGCTCATTTCGGGCAATAGCGCCCCAAAAGACCAGCTGTTGTAACTGCAAAACGTTGTCCATGAGGTTTGGTTCACTGTCAAAAGTGCAGTGTGAAAGCGAACCAAACCAAATGAAAAAGAAAAATTTTTCGGCCCAACCAAACCAAGTCCCCCGGACTATCCTGCCGTGAAAGCGCAATGACTTTTTGGTCAGACTATCTGCAGCTGAACTAGCGAAAATCGACTCGGACATACCCTAAATGCCAAAGTACCGTGTGCTTCAGACCATCCGTTTAGATGATTAAAATATATTCCAATGTCTCTCATTGTCAGTCTCTCTTGTAGAACATGATGAGAGACAGTTGTTAATGAAAGAGGCTGCGGCAGCACAAAATTTTATGCTGGAATTAATCATTCTAAAGGAGAATTAAGTGCTCATATGAAATAGTGAATTTTTTCTGTACTTACAATTACATTTAAAATTTCTGACATTCCAAAACCAAAACCTTCTCTTTCTTTCCTAGCCTTATTGAAAGTAACTGATAAACTTTTTCACGCCTAAATTGAACCGGGGGTTGTCTGGACCAGATGTAAGAGCAAGACACATAAAAGCCTACACCAAGTTTAATCTACCTCATTTCTCAATGGAGGCCTGTGCTCACTGATTCATTCTGCACAAATAGATGGATAGACTGTATGGTGACGGGTGGCAGACAGGATGTAACACTGTTGTCTAATAGCAAGGAGGTTGCAGGTTATAATCTGGCCTGGTGCTTATCTGTGCAGAGTTTGCTGGCTCTACTTCTGTTTGTGTGGGTTTTCTCTCACTGTCCATGTAAACCAAGCTACCCGGAGACTCAAAATTTCCGGTAGGTGTCAATTGTGTGTGCACACATTGATGGGTTGATGAGCTGACTTGGATTCAGCTGACAGTTTACTGGGTCTCTGAGTCTGTGCCTTGAGGCTTCAATCGTTGCATTAACAGATGATTTGTTCCTCCTGTGGCTTTGCTTTCAATGCAGAGCTGATGTCTTAGAACAAAACCTGTCAGAAACAATATTTTCCAACGTAGTGCTAGATTTTCTTGTCTCTTGGGTGGTCATCCGATGATGTGCGGACAGGGTTTGTAGTGTAGAGTCAGTTGCCGGGTGCTGTATCCTGACATTCCAATTCCCACGAAGCCCAGCAGTATGGCCAGGCGTGGCATGAAGGAACTCTCCCGCTGCTGCAGAATATTCTGGGTGGCTTGAGTCTGAAACATAGAGCAAAAGCTGTCTTATATGCTGCGCAGTTTCCGCTATATTCATTTAGTAGTGGTGTCCCGCCGCTGCTAAATTATTCCCACCGCTATTTCAAAATGGGATTTTTTTTTACTACGAGTTGAAGTCGACCACAGCGGTGGGTTCATAACGAATGGTCTCCTGCTCAGTCTACCAACGCGAGCGAATGGAATACTGCCAGAATGGCAAACACACTTGACATCATGACAACCACTGCAGCGCGAGCACTTTCTGGACATTTTATAGCATTTTCAAATGAGGTTAGCCCACCTTACGTTAACTTTACTGGAGCTGAAGAACAAGAAAAAAGGTAAACGTTATTATGCATAGATAACGTCATGATACATTAAATATAATCACATAGCTGTAGTACTAGATAAAAAACCGCTCTGCGTTTCATCACACTGTTAATATGCAGCTAAACTGAATACCAAGTGTAAGTGTAAGGGAAATATTTAATTCACAGTCATCCTAGCATTGCGCTAACGTTTCTATTAAGGCGCTGATGGAAATGACATTTGTCTTCTATTAGATTATGCTATTCTGTTATGTGTTAAAAGAATCTCACACTCTTGGTGATACCACAAAAAAGTTATGAAATAAGTTGAGTAAATTTATGTTCATCGCGAGCTTTAACTTTCACATGACACGTCCACTCTAGGGAGATTCTCAATGCCGTCAGCGTTACAGTAAATGAACATTTGCAATGTATTCTCTATGAGTGTGTTTAGTTCCATGGACTTCAGTCTCCTGGTTATTCAATTCAATCCAACTTTATTTGTTGAGCACTTTAAAACGACCACAGAGGATCAAAGTGCTTTAGAGGAAAAATAAGGCATAATGAATAAAGGGTTCGCACAAGAGATAGCAATAAAAATGAAATATAATAATTTAAAAGACATCACATAGTAAAAAAAGCTGCCATACAATAAGAGAAACATTAAAATCAAATAAAGTAAAATAAAACAATATTGGACTAGAAAAGCACTCAGAGAGCGCAGAACCTTCGCCAGGGAGCAGCAAAGCCAAAAGCACGGCGATTGGATCTCCAGCCCATTGGAAAGACTTGAAATGTTGAACTTTGGCGTATATCTCAGCAGTACTTTGGCGTAGATATGCCAAAATTTAATCACCCCTTCCTTGAGTTAATACCCACCTACCCTGAAGATTTCGTCCCAGTGGTGCCACCAAAAACAATCACTTCTGTCTTCTTGTTATTAAAGTTTAAAAAGTTCAGAGCCATCCAGGCCTATATGTCTTCAAGACACTTCAGTAGGATATTTAAAGACTGTGTGTCATTCTTTTTAAGAGGCACGTAAAACTGACAGTCATCCGCATAACAGTGGAACGAAATGCTGGTTATGATCCGGTTTTTGGAGAATCCCGTTTTTGCATTTGTGCATGTAAACATCATATCCTTATTTAAGAAACCAGGATAAATAAATAATTGCATCTCCCCGACGATGAAAGTTGGGAGATACTATGGTTTAGTTCGGGGCTGCTGCCGTCACAGACATTTTCTCTTCCAGGCTCTGGAGGCTTCAAAGTTCATAGGATTTTTCTTTATATTTGCATAGTCAAAGATGTTTATATGGCAATGCTTAAGATAAATTCTTGGCAATTCCCGACAGCCAATCTGCCCATCGGCAGCCATTTTGTCAAAAAAAGTTTTTTAGCTGATTTTGTATTTTCTGCTCATTTGGAGCCACAATTAAATATATATGCATGTACAGGGATACATATTAATATCATAGCAAGAGTGAACAGTAACCTTGTGGCTGTAAAAATTTGCAAGTGATCTCTCATGGGGATCGGGGAGATACGCGACTTGGTCCTTGTGGCGACCGAGTTATTGAGTTAAATATATGTACAATTATGTACATATATTATTATGTACAAATATATGTGCAGCGCCCTCAATAATTATTGGCACCCCTGATTAAGATGTGTTAAAAGCCTTAATATAAATTCAATTTTGATTGCAGAAGCATGCTCTCACACTGAAAATTGTAGAAAAATGTAATCGTCAACTCAAGTGATTTTTAAGGGGGAAATCCTTGACTAAGAAATAATTATTTTTTATAAAATCACCTGTTCCACAATTATTGGCACCCCTGACAATTCCTAGGAAATAAATGTAATTGAAGTATTTCTGTCATTTCTACAGTAGTTTACAAAGTTGATCAGAGTATCTAGGAACATTTAATCAGTCATTCATCACTTCCTGTTTCCCTACGGAATAAATATGATGTGACACAGTGGCCATTTCTCTTATCCACTCTTTAACATGGTAAAGACAAAGGAACACACCATTCAAGTAAGGCAGATGTGTGTCGACTTTCACAAGTCAGGCAGTGGCTGCAAGAAAATAGCCACTCGCCTGCACCTGCCCATATCCACTGTTAGAGGAATCATTAAGAAGTTTAAAACAACTGGAAGAGTGGTAAACAAGTCTGGATGAGGACGCAAGGTTATTTTTCTACCACGCACAGTGAGGAGGATGGTTAGAGAAATAAAAATTTCTCCAAAGCTCACTGTTAAAGAATTGCAACAAATGGTGGCATCTTGGGTTCACAAAGTCTCCAAAACAACCATCAGGCACTATCTACATGCCAAAAAGCTGTTTGGGGAGGGATGCACAGAAAAAAATTCTCACTCACAATCATAAACGCAAACGTCTGGAGTTCGCTGAGCGGTACTGGGACTTCAACTGGGACCGTGTGCTTTGGTCAGATGAGACCAAGATAGAGTGTTTGTTGCCAAAAAGCTCTCTGTGGGTCTGGCGGAAAACAAAAGATGAGTATGCAGAAAAGCACCTCATGCCCACTGTGAAGTATGGGGGAGGATCGGTGATGCTGTGGGCCCGTTTCTCTTCCAGAGGCCCTGGGAACCTTCTTTGGGTGCATGGCATCATGAACGCTTTGAAATACCAGGACATTTTGATTCAAAATCTGGTGGCCTCTGCCCGAAAGCTGAAGATGGGTCATCACTGGGTCTTTCAGTAAGATAATGACCCTAAACATCTGGCCAAAGCTACACAGAAATGGTTCACCAGACACAGAATCAAGCTCCTCCCATGGCCGTCTCAGTCCCCAGACCTCAACCCCATTGAAAACCTGTGGAGAGAGGAACCAGGTCGCAGGATGATTTAGAGAGATTGTGCAAAGAGGAATGGTGGAAGATCCCTCTTTCTGTATTCTCCCATCTTGTGAAACATTATAGGAGATGATTAGATGCTGTTTTGTTGGCAGAAGAGGGTTGTACAAAGTATTAACATCAGCGGTGCTAATAATTGTGGCACACATGATTTTAAGTAAAAAATTATTTCTTGATGTGGGATAATTTTCCCACTGAACAAATGCACTTGAATTAAAGGTTGTATTTTCCGCTTTTTTCCCTTGTGGTCCTATATTATTTAGAAAAAAACTGAATTTATTAGAAGCTAAAGAACACATCTTAACCAGGGGTGCCAATAATTATGGAGGGCGCTGTATATGCATACATATATATAATAAAATTCACAAATAAATGTTCTAATACACATATGAACAAATAAGTAAGTATTTGTACAAATATACATAATATGTATAAATATCTCCTTAAGCTTGATTTGCAGTCAAATGTCTTTTTTTTTTAATACTTTTAAAATGGATGATTGATATTCACATGCGCACACAATCCAGGGTACAAAAAAACCTTTGGCCCTGCTGCTGAAAAAAATCCTAGAGGAAACACTGTGCTGTTGTTATTTTCTGACTAAAGGATCTGGGTGAACCCTCCATTGACTGTATGAGAAGATGGATGATGTGTATCCACTTCCTCACACTATGCAAAAGTGGTGCGAAAATATCCTGGACACAGACGCTGCCATCCTGCACTGGTTACGCTATTTGGAGCCAGATTCTGCACTGTAGACTTGCAGTACTGATGCCCCACCCATACACTTGCATGTCTTTGTTGCAAGCACATCTCCTGAAATGTTTATGTAGCCTGGGTGGCTACTCTAGTGATAATACTTCTTATTGTACACTGTCTAGAGACTGGTTTGTCTGCAACTACTGGCTTGTTAAGGGATTGGCTAATTTGGATATTTTTCAGAGGGAATCCTTTGATGCAGAAATGTGTTTGCTGCTTTCTTTGTCTTTAATAGCATATTGCTTTGCTTCTGTGCTGAAGTCTGGTGTTCATGCCAGCTTTTACAAACTTGTCGTGGTGGCCATCCACTAGCTAGATGGTTAATAGCCAGACTATGGATAATTCCTCATTCGACGCTACTTAAAAAAAATAGAACCAAGCCTTTAAAATTAGGTATTTACAGTTAATGGGTTAATATACCCCCCACTCAGTGTTGGCGCTATGACACTGATGCATCATAGCGATGCGCGAAGAGCATCCAAACAATACCATTCTTACACATTCTTGATGGAGGCAACTTCATAGACTTGATGCCTCCCGATGCAACATTTGCTAAACCATCTTGAACATCGACATTTGGGCCTATTTCAAACTGCAGACTAATACCTAGACAGAGCTCTTTGTGGAGTTGCATTGTTTTGGAGGGATCGTCAGGTATCTGTTTCTTGATGCGAGCGGCAACCTCAGATGTTTCATCTCTAATGACAGTGTCATAAGAATGGCATATTTCTTCTGGAAATGTTGATTTCTGAAATACTGCATCATGGGCTTCATTAACACAAGCATTTTCCACAAACAAGTGAGGCGCATACATAGGACAATCTTTGTCGAAGGGTGTACAGAGATCTTACTCAAGTAGTTTGATGTCATGATCAATGTGAAATCCCTCATGAAGCCTATTGAGTTTTGCAAAGACAATGCAGTCTTGTTGGCACATAATTTTCTTCAGTTCACACAAACTGAACAGTTTCATCCAGAGATTTGTTGCAAGCGCCATAGTCCCTTCAATATCATTTGAGAAAATGAAGCTATCATGCACTGGTTTCAGCTTAGACATTACCAACACTCAGCAGTGATACTCCACCAAAGTCTGCGTCTGAACCTTTCACATCCTGCATGCGCTTGTGTATGAAAGTAGACAGGCGAAAGCCAACCATTGATATCTCGTCAGTGATTATGAGCTAAACATCACCAATTTGATGTCTAAGGGTGTTAAGTTTGTCACTGGAGAAGGTGAATGACAAACAAACATGAACCATTATACATATATGTATGTTTTTGTGAGAGATGCCGGGATGGCATGCCAGCTGAGAGGCATGGACAAAGGCTAAGAACTTGCCTCTCATTCTCTCGAGGACAAGAGAAGGTTGGGTGTAGTCTTTGGTGAAGAGGGACTGGACCACAATGCGTCTTTGACCTCACTCTCTTCTTGTAGCTTCGTGGCAGCCTGAAGATAGCTACCTGAAAGGATGGTGTCTGGAGGATATTCAGGCACTGAAGGATGCGACTGAAACAGGGCTTTGTATATAAGTTTGTATTTTTTGTATTTTGTATTTAATGTATTTGTATACATTAAGTTGAAGGTGAGTCTTGTGAAGAAAAGGGACTCACGAGCTTGCCAGAGATTCCTTTTTGCAGTCGAGAGGTCCTCTAGGTTGTAATGATC
Organism: Gymnothorax reevesii; assembly: GCA_029721435.1. Classification (NCBI taxonomy): domain Eukaryota; kingdom Metazoa; phylum Chordata; class Actinopteri; order Anguilliformes; family Muraenidae; genus Gymnothorax; species Gymnothorax reevesii. Next base: position 62,283,509 of record CM056576.1, read on the forward strand.
CATCCAAATGAGGAAGGGGTGCCTGGACCCCTCCAACCACTGCCTCTACTCTTCAAAGGCGAGCTTCACCACCAGCAGCTCCTGATAGCCAGTAGAATAATTCCTCTCAGCAGTGGACAGTCAATGAGAGAAGTGGGCACAAGAGTGTAGTTTACCATTGTCAGCTCACTGAGAGAGGTCAGCCCCAGCACCCACATTAGAAGCGTTTACTTTAACGATGAACTGGCACAGGGGTCTGGGAGCTTGAGGACTCGACCAGGACTAAAAGCTCTTTGAGATGCTGAAAGGTCATAGTCACTTATGGCTCCAGGCAAAGGGCTCTAGGACTCTTCGTCCCTGGACTTTTTTCGCCCCCAAATTTTTCGTCCCCTAGGAATTTTCATCCCCATACTCTTCGTCCCCATGAACTTTTTGTCCCCAGACTCTTCGTCCCTGGATTGTTCATCTTCAATTATGCTTTGTCCTCTTCCTGCATTATTACACTAACCCTAACCCATATATCACGGTGATACATCTGTTGTCCATCCGTCTGTCGACAATGGTGGAATGTTTCGTTATCGGGGATGAAAAGTCCTTGGGGACAAAGAGTCCAGGGATGAAAAGTCTTTGAGGACCGAGAGTTCAGGGACGAAAAGTTCATGTGAACTAAGAGATCGGGGATGGAAAGATTTATGGTCCCAGCAATTTAGCACAGCCTTTACTTTCTAGAAATCCATCACAGAGGCACCCTGCATCACTATGAAGCCTAAGAAGGTGAGGGTGATGAAATGGAATTTGCACTTCTCTGGTTTCAAATAAAGTTGATTCTTCAACAGTTTTTGAAGAACCAGGGGGACATAGTAGGTATGGTTCTCTAGTATGGAAGGGAACACCAGGATTTCATCTTAATAAATAAATAAACTAGAGAACATGTCTCAGAGGACCTCTTTTATAAGACTTTGGAATACAGCAGGGTGCTAGAAAGCACCCAGGCTTCCCAGCGCATGGAGATAACCAGGGTACGGATGTCACTGGGGCACTTCGATACCGAGAAGTTGCCTTAGTGCAGCTGGAGCAACTTCTGGGCAGCCGTGTGGTTGGAGTGGGGCCAGTTAAACTTCTCCCTCATCTCCTTAGAGATAGCAAGGTTAGTTGACAACTGCAGGATCTCAAGCGGCAGCTCAGTCCTTGTCAAGTCCTGAGAGGCAAGAGCCAGATGACAACCTGGAATGTTCAGTGGGAAATCAAGATGGCTGTAGTTCAAAGACCATCATACACTGAGCCAGGAAACTGCAGTGAGTGATAGGGTTGTCAGCGTAGGAGTCCAGGACCGTGAGATTTGGCTCCTGATTGGGAAGCACCTGAGTGGGGGTCTACTGCTGAATAGAACTGGCTGCTTAATCAGTGGTGGCGGAGTTCCTTGTAATATCCTAAATAGACGTTAGTTCATTGGACAGGGTCCAGTGGACTGTAGAAGCTGATGGAGCTCTTCTTCTTCAGACCAATCCAATCCACCCAATCTAACTTAACAACTACGCTTCCGGGAAGCTAACCTCAGAACAAATTCTTAACCCACTGAACTATATAAAAAAAACCCACCCAAAGAACATTTACCAAAATCTTTGGCTATCTATCAGTTTATTAGTTTAAGCACATCATTTTAATATTCAACAGTTAACCCTGAGTTAGCCTAAGATCATCAGTAAGTTCACTCAATAATTTCTAGCATTTCGTTGGTGTACTAAATAATGCTAACGTTAGTTATGATTGTCTCACTTTTTCTCCCAATCGGTATGTGCTTGTGTGGATGCATTTAGCTAGCAAGGCTACACGTTTAAGCTTGAGGACTTCAAGTGTAACATAATATTCAGTCAAAATTGAAATAATTAGATGGAGCTGTTCAGAACTTCAACTTATTAAACTTCATATGGCTTAATGGCTAGGAATGCCAGGAGTCAGAAAATGATGGCACACCCCTGAGTACAGAAACAGCAAAAGCAAACTAGCTAAACAAATCAAGAAATGTTGAGTTTTTGAAGCAGTACTTCACGCACATGCAAATGAACTCATGCACGAAAATATGCAGTTAAGAGTACAGGGACATGCTCTCTGCTGAATTACGGTGCCAGAACGTATTTACTTATTCTGTGCACTTGGTTCTGTAGTTTCATATTGTACACTCCAGTTTCATTGCTAGCTGGCTAGCTATATCCAACAAACCATCTTCAGCATTCATGGACACGTGAAATGCAATGCAAGTTTGGTGGCTCCTTGGAATTCTGTACTTCGTACTGGTCATTGGCAATGTCACTTGTTCTGTCTTTGGCAGTGTCTTTACAGTTAGTGAGCGAGATCCAAGATCTGCATTTTTTACTTCAGCATATTCCTTCAGGGTTTTGTGAAGGGGGCTAGATAATATGGATATTCCAGATTTTGGAATGGGTTTTTCACACGATCACTTTTTCAAGAGAGCCCATTCATTTGGATCAACGATGTCACTTTCCCACTCTTTACAGTGATGTTCTTTTTTCCCCACTTGTATGATTACACTAATGGCATTCGCTGATTGCCCTTGACTTGGCAGGGATGAGAACTTCAACTGGCTATAGTTCTTGACCAATGTTTAAATTACAGGCCATAATCTCAGTCCTGAACAGAATTTTTGTAGTTCCAGCCATCTTCTCAGTAGTTTTCCTTGCTTTATGCAGGCCAATAATCTGACTCATCAAATACAGAACACTTTTTCCACGACCGCAGGATGTGTACAACCCCAATTCCGAAATTGTTGGGTCAAAGTGTACATTCTGAGTAAAATCAATACGCAATGACTTTCAAATCACACCAGCCAGTATTTTATTCACAATAGAACAGAGATAATGTAGCAAATGTTTAAACTGAGAAATTTTACAATTATATACACAAAATGAGCTCGTTTCAAATTTGATGGCTGATACAGGTCTCAAAAAAGTTGGGACAGGGCCTGTTTACCATGGTGTAGCATCCCTTCTTCTGGAGGCGTCTGGGCATAGAAGAGACAAGCTTCTTGAGTTTAGCCCCTGGAATTTGATCCTACTCTTGATTAATACAGGCTTCCGGCTGCTGGAGAGTTTTGGGTCTCCTTTGACTGACTTTTTGTTTAATTATGCGCAAAATGTTCTCAATCGGTGAAAGATCAGGACTGCAGGCAAGCCAGTTCAGCACGCGTGTGTAAGCGGCAAGGAAAGGCAGAGAAGACTACATGCACCTGGCACATAGTCAGGATTCAAGCAATCAGACCCTTATTGTTATAAGAGCCCCAGCACCTGGCAGAGACCCTTCAGGGTCATGGGAGCAGACTCAACTAGGGTCTGTTTGGCACCAACTTAGCTTGCCACAGCAGAAGCGGCCACCTGCCTCGGAGGTGAGGGACAATTTCTGGGGTAATGGTTGGCTCAAATGTCTTGCGAACCACCAAAAACTGCTTACCACAAAATTTTGGCTTGTGCTGCCCATGCTGGACAACACCACAGTGCCATCCAATGGACTTTGACAGGACTGTACCCTTAAAATTAAAATGCATTGCCTTCTATGTAAAAGTTTCTAAAGACTTTTCATTTTCTGAGTTAAAACACTCATTTTACTCACAATGTCACAAACATTATGTGTATTTCTGTTATACTGTATGATAAGAGTGGAGTAATAGCATTAGTGCGGATTATTCTTGTAATTCAGTATTGTATCGGACGTTTCATGACCAACTCTAACGCAAGCAGGTCGTGTTTAGTGTCATTTTAATCCTCTAAATTTCTGGAATCGCATAAGGCATATTTCGAAGGAATTAAAATTGTGCCATACCCTCATTCAATAACTTTGGAAAGAAATATACTTCAGTTTCCTTGTAGTAGGGTAGGGGATTGGGCCCCCCAAACCAAGCCACAAACAGGCGGCGGCGGGACTGCAAAGTACCGAGGGCACGTTAAAGATGGGATATAGTGCTGGGGAGAAGACTGAAGGCCCCCGTGTCCAGTGAAGTATGAATTGACATACTACCGTGGTACCGTCTAGTCGGCGTGTTGTCGCATGTAAGTGTGCAGAAAACATGTGGTATGTGGGTGACAGCCCACACCTAGCAGAGGGTAGACAACCTCTGTGAACAGGCGAGGCTGGTGAAAACGGTCAAAGTTTCGATACCCATAGCGAAGTGGGGTAGGGATCAGACTGTTGGTTCCCATCTGGGTGGCTGATATCCACTACAGGATTTGGGGATCGCTATCGACTGGGTCACCTGCCGGTCGGGTCATAGAAGGCAGTAAAACCAGAGTTGGCAGACAAGGCAGTAAGGCCACAAAGTTGGCAGCCGAGGGCAGTAAGACCACAAAGTTGGCCGCTGCGCCCCGCTCAATGTACAGTCAGGCCACCAAAAGCCAAAAGCGAATGTGTTAGTAGGCGAGTGGTGCTTCTGTGATCGTTGAGCTTCGAAAAGAAGACACCGAGAAGCAGAAGGCAGATTTTCAACCTGGGGGAGCCTGGGCGAAGATCTCTGTGGAAAGGGATCTAGCCTGGGACTGTACCCCTGTGAGGGGGAGGTTCAAAGGACCTAAGTGCATGTCTCCTCCCAAAGCCCCTCCGGAGAGGGGGAGCCTTCCTGGTTCGAATTACCCAAACGACCTATAACCCCGCCATAGGACGCAGTCTGGAGTTTGGGCATAAAAGAGGGGGGAACAGAGAAGTTGGGGAAGCTTGCATTCATCCTTCCCTCATATACTTTGTGTATATGTGTAGTTTTGAGCTGCACCAGGTATGAATTGAATTCTTTTTATCTTTTCTGCAACAATGTGATTGGTTCTTGTGATTTAAGATTGTGCCTGCCTGGCGAAATAAATTGATATTGGCATTTGTTGTGTCTTTCTGACTTTAAGCGAACATATATTTTCCAGTTCGGAATCCTGGCTCCTAATTGAGTAACGTAGTTCGTAATCGCGTGCCTGATCAACACGCTTGGCATCCGCGTTATAAGGTGGATTTTCCATGCTGTGTATGGTGTTATTAAAATTGGCTTCGAGCAGATTCCGTTTATATCTTTGGGCGGAAATCTTAAAAGATGCAACGCCTCTGAACGATGAGAATATCATTATGCCTTGTAATTGCTCGCTTTGGGCCCAGGTAATTCCAAGTCATAGCTAATTTCTATGTCAAATTACTGTGCTTAATAGGGCCGCCAGTCTCTGAGTTTTTTCGCTGAATAGGGTTGTACAGATGTTTTTGGTCCGGCAGAGTAAGGTATAGATCAGTCCGATGCACAATGGAGCTCCAAATTAAATAATAAATTGACAAATTAGAATCAGATCATATTTATGCAAACGCATGGTCACCGCAAATGATTGCAACTAGAATTTTGTATCCTAAATTTGATATGGAGTCAGATGTATTGTAACCGCTAAGATGTTAGGGCTGCAGCATCCGCTAGGCATGTTTCAGGCCATTTAAAAGCAGAACGTGAAAGACGTCATCACCTGCGATCTGGGGCAGGGACTAGTGCTGACGCTGTAGTCAGACCCCATTAAAATAATGGAGACCGCAAGGAATGTCTTTTCCCTGGCTGTTAAGGCAAACACGCTGAGACCTTCCGCCTCAGCTAGGAACCTCCTTGGCCTAGTTGCACGGTGTTTACAGTCGGTGACGGCCCGACGTGATTGGGAGTTTTCATATTGTGTCACGGGAAGTGCTTAACAGCCGAGTGCTGCCTCTAATCGAGAGCAGAAGCGATGCCCATGCTTGGGAGAGTGAGCGAACCTCTTCTCGAGTGTCTGCTTTGTAAGTAGGAGTCCGTACCCCAACAGCCAACATGACACACCCTACAGAGAGGATCTGCGCTACCCTCCTGATTGCCATACTTTTGGTGGTAAGTAATACAGTTACCTTCCACAAGTGAATGTTAGGGAAAATTTTACTGTTCCAACGAACATAGTCACATTTTAAGGGATCGAAATATCCCCAATAGGCCTGGGACCATAGAAACCAGGCATAATTCTAGTTTGCAACTCTTCATGGGTGTGGGGACTAAGGGACAGATTAAGAGAATTTACTGATAAGCATGTTTTCAGTTTTGTCCACTGCTAATGCGGCAAAGCATTGTGTCATTTTCAGCTGCAGGACCTTCACTTATGATGGCTTGTGAGAACTTTTTGTGGAGCTTGGCAGAATGCTCTGCTATCAATCGAATGGGTTTATTGCGGTATTTTTTAGTTATTTATGAAGAGGGAGTAGAGGATACAGATAAGATTGTGCTTCTTTGTGCAACTGAAAGTTTTCGGCATTTTAAGTGGAAGCAAATATTTGTTGCTGTTGTTTGCACGTGGGCTGTGAGCTTCTTTGACTGCAGGTTGTTTGTGTTTCATTCTCCTAGGCAGTGCGAGTGGGTCCTGTAGCTATGTCATAGTGGAGATTAAGCTCGCCACTGAAAATGTTTAATATATTGCGGATTGTGCTTGTAGCTGGGACAGAACGCAGTATGAAAATATACAAGATTGTGGATACTGCGTTAGAAGGCTTGTGTAAAAGAAAATTGTGTAGCCGATTATTCCAGGTGGATTGGGTGCAAGGTCCTGCCATAATTGTGCATGCCATCTTGCCCAAACACTGGAAGAGGTGAGACACTCGGAGGAGTCAGTGAGATTTGGAGAGAGAGCTTTGAAAATATTGAAAAAACCAATTCAATAATTGTATCATTAAGTATTAGCTGCTGAATAACAGGTTCGTTATATGTGGCGGTCCGTTGGCAGTGAAGGAGGCCTCCAGAAAATTCACCTTTAAATAACCTAGATGACTTCAGTTATTTTCCCGATTCGCAACTGTTGCGCAGATTAATTGCCAGAACTAAAAAGAGTCTAATTTATTTATGGTGGCATTGTTACGCATTGCAGCACCAAATTATAAGGCGTTTTCTTCCACCCCTGAATGATACCGTCAAATGTAAAATCATATATCCGGGATGATATACCTGTCATCTGCTCAGCATCTGAAATAGACCGATAAGTGACGGAAGCAAACCGTTAACGTTGAGGCAACCCTGCGTATTTCAGAAAGTATTTAACACCATCTCGTGCAGCTAGCCAATGGGCCATATTGAATGATCTTTTGTCATAAAATAATGGACAGGGACAATCCACTACAACTCAATAACAGTGCATACCTCTGGGCGAAGGGCGACGTTTCGTCATTGTCAGGCGACGTTACGTCATTATCACGCGACCGTTGAAGCAGACGACAACTAATTAGGGGGAATAAAACCTCATTTATCTCATCTTTGAAAACAAAAATTCCGCATTTTTGTATTTTACAATATTTATTTACTAATTATGTTTGTATAAAACAGCATTATGATTTAGCCCTGAGTTCCCCTGTAATTTAACATCTCACTCAAAAGAATATGGGTCAGAGTCATTACATTATTCCCAAAATTATTGGAAATAAATAGGACATGGGCATAAGTGTTGCTTTTGACTGGGGGGGGGTAAAAGAGTAAGATAAACAAGATCCTAATTGATAGATAATTACAAAAACGAAGAGTTCCATTTCAGTAGGAAGATATCATATCTAACTAGGCTTTTGTCCTTCAAAATCCGAAGCCAGCATTTTGGATCACAAGGGTGGATTCAGTTTGAGTCAATTTGGGCTGTTCTGCTTTTAGCTCATTAGCACCTTATGTCTGGAATAGATGCCAAGACTCCCTGAAGCTTGACTGTCTCTTTCCCTATGATTTCTTCAAGAATCGACTGTGGGAGATGTTACTTGAGGAGGCCAGATGTATTTGCCTTTAGTTTAAGCCTTGAAATTGTTCTCTGTCCCTTGCACTTGGATGTTTTATTTATTAATTTATTGATTTATGTATTTATTTTAACTTTAAAGTTTGTTTTCCTTGTAATTGTGTGAATCTTACTATGCTCTGTTACCCACTTTGTATTTGTTTTCAGGGCTCCCCTGAAAAAGAGACCTCGGTCTCAGTGGGACTTCTCTGTAATGTAGGAAATGATAAGACATTAGAGCAGTGTGTTACCCAAAACTATTGTCATACTGTATTTTAATATGGTAATCAGTGCCTCCCACCCTAAAATATCCAACTATAAGTAATGACACTGGAACCTGGAAAAGCCCTCAGCTCACCTGTGCGGTATAGCTGATGTAACACTGCTGACCTATTTCAAAGAATTAACTTAACCCTGCACCTCTTAGGTTTAAAAGCAGATTTCTTCAAGGCATCTCGCTAATAAAACCAATTAATATCCAAATCCAAATGTTTTCTTTTTGTCAAAGATGTATATTGCCACAGAAATTTTAAATGATCTGTTGATTGATAGAAAATATACTGCCTCTGCCAAATTCACGTGTCAATCAAAAAACATTATTATGCCAGTACCATCAATGTGAGCTTCAGATGATGAACTCACCTGCAAGTACCTGATGTAACCAGGGGTCAACCTTGGGATTCGAAAAAACATCTTAAGTTTCCTTGAGCGTTTTCTTTGATAGGTCAAATGTATCTTTGCTGTGGTTCCTGATAACTATAGTTTCCTTTTTATTTCCTTTCCACCTTCCCCACAAATGTCTTTCCACAATCCACAACTCTCCTGCATTCAGCCCACACCTGTGCTGATTGGGGCATCTCTGAGGTCTGTAGAGCATAGCATCAAGCAGGGTTATTTAAAGTCTGCCATACTTTACATAACATGTCACATGATGTTTATCTGTGGGGATTAAAGACTATGCTGGATAACAGCCATGGTGCTGACGTAAGGGCGCCTTCAGACAAATCAAGTCCCAGGTTGCTAACCCACAACACAGAAGGAAAATGGAAAATCACAAATTTGTTTGAAAATGATGATTATTGATTTCCAGTGTGTGTGTGTGTGTGTGTGTGTGGCCTGCCTTGTTATTTATTTTTCTTGGTCATCTTGCCTGGAGTTTCCAGTGCCTTTTGTTTTTTGTATTCTTTTGTTTATAGCTCTGTGTAGAATACCTTAGTTTGTCTTTTGCAACCCTTTGGACCAAGTTTTTTGTTGGCCCTCGTGCCTGTTTTGCTTTTGTTTTAATAAATTCCTTATTCCCCTTCACCTCGCACCTGGTGTCTACCTAATCTCGTATCAGTAGTGGGAAATTCCCAACTTCCAATCTTTCCAACATCATTATAGTAGGCAACCGTCATTAGAGGGAATATAAAGGGAATTACTGTTGCAATCAAAATTATACAGCCCCCGCTGAAAATTAGGTTTACTGGCAAAACTACAAACTTTCAGCTGTTTGCAATGAACAAATCAAACAAGAACAATTTTAAATAGCTCAACACAACAAATATTACAAGTGTCTTCTCCAAATTCAACACAAAAGGTCACTTTTAATGACTACTGTAGGCTCAAAATTATTCAACCCCTTTATGACAAGCATCTTTTATACTTAATAGAGGACCCTTTTATTACTATGACCTGATGGAAATGTGATGGATAGGCAGACAACAGATTCCAAAGGAATCTTCGCCCAGTCCTCATGGACAATGGCCTCCAGTTCACTAATATTCTAGGGTTTGTGTGCAGCAACTGCCTTCTTCAAATCTCAGCAGAGATTTTTTATGGGGTTCAAGTGAGGTGAATGTGATGGGCAATCTAGGATCTTCCCAGACTTCTTCTGAAACCAAGCCTTGCTTGATATCGTGGTATGCTTAGGATCATTGTCCTATTGGAAGGTCCAATGATTCCCAAGCATCAGCTTCCATACAGATGGCATGACATTTTCTCCTTGGATAACCTGGTACTTAACTGAATCCATCTTGCCCTCCACACTTTGCAGGTTTCCAGTGCCTGAGGAAGCAAGGCAGCTGCAGAGCATCAAATAGCATCCACAATTCTTCATTGTAGGCAGGGTGTACTTTTCAGCATATGCTTCTTTATTCCTCTTGCACACATACCACTGATTCATAAGCCCGAAAAGTTCCAGTTTTCTTTCATCACTCCACAGAACAGTATCCGAAAACTTCTGTGGCTTATTTATATGGTTTTGAGCATATTGGAGCTTGTGCTTTTGGATCAGTTATGGCGTGTGTGTTGGAGACCTTCAACATTTAGTATGCGCCCTACTGTGTGACCTGAAACCTCAGTGCCTCCTGCCTCCGAGCCTTGCTGCGGGTCTCCTGTAGTCACCTGAGGATTTTTGACCACCTGTATTGTCTGGTTGCAGCCATTGATAGCTTCCTCTTTCTGCCACATCCTGGAACTGTAGCCACTCTTCCTTTAACTCTGAACCTGCGAACTATGCCTTCAACTTTATCTCTATGAACATTCAGTGCCTGTGCTACCTTTTTGTATCCTTCTCCTTGTTTGTGTCAGATAATGATCTCCTCTATTAGCTTTTTGGACAATTCTCTTGACAGGCATATTTCTGATATGTAATCAAATGTCACAGTCAACAAACCCCTAGCTAGTGCAAGTATTTTATGTGTTCTATCTCAAGGAAACCTGATTCAACTAATTAAACTCTTGATTAGCTGCATTAGGTGTGCTTGAGACAATGCTGACTGGCAAATATGCTCTTATGACGGATTCTATTCAGGAGGTTGAATAATTTTGAGACTGCAGTAGTCATTAAAAGTGTCATTTTGAGTTAAATTTGGAGAAACCACTTGTAATATTAGTTGTGTTGAGCTATTTAACATGTTCTTGTTTAATCTGTTCATCACAAACAGCTGAAAGTTTGTAAATTTTGCCAGTAAACCCAATTTGCAATGGGGATTGAATAATTTTGATTGCAACTGTATTTGGCATTCCTAAGTTATTTTTTGAAAGCTTTAATACTCTATTGCTTGTTTCATTTTGGATTTAGATGTTTTTGCGGGAATATGCCATTAATTACGGAGAAAAGCATATGAAATGAAAAGCAATAGTGTGAATGCTCATTTTTTACCAAGCTAGATCTCTGTAATGCTTATAACTTGGTTTGCATTCGGGAGGGGGACGAATGGAAAGCCGCATTTAACACTGACAACGGGTACTATGAATATTTGGTCTATTCAGTTTGGTTAACGCCCCCTCGGTGTTTCAGGCACTCGTTAATGACGTCCTCCGAGAGATGTTGGAGAAATTTGTCTTTGTTTATCTTGACGACATTTTAATTTTTTCTTCAATACGTCAGAGCTGTCCACCCGGAACCTCCCCTTGAAGGTAGAATCCCGAAAACTGGCACCCTGCTATATTGGCACGTTCAAGATGCAGAAGATCAATCCGGTCACTGTCCAGTTAAAGCGCTGTAGATCTTTACGCATCCATCCGTCATTCCATGTCTCTCGGATTAAGCCAATTAGCACTAGCATCCTGGCACCTGCCGACACACCCCCGCCACCACCGCAAATGGTTGAGGGGGTTCCAGTTTCACCCGCGCACTGCATTCTTGCCGAGAGGCGTGTTAGTAGTGGGGTCCAGTTTCTTGTTGACTGGGAGGGATATAGCCCTGAGGAGCACTGCTGGGTCCCTTCTTGTGATATTCTGGTCCCGTGCTTATTTCTGAGTTCAGCACACAGGATTCCCTAGGGACATCTGGAGCTGTCCCATAGAGGGGACAGCTCCCCTTTTCCCTTTCCTCTTTCTGTGCACCATCTGGTGCTTTGTTTTTTATCTCGGTTTCCAAGATTTTTCTTTTGTTTCATACAGTCTAGCTCTCACTGTTTCCTTATTTCACTTGGACTAGATTTTGTCCTTTGGAAGCGCGAGTCTCTCTCTCCTATTTTGTCTGTTTGTCTCTCATACATTCCTGTACTTCCTTTCGTTCCGGCCACTGCATTTGGTGTCTCGAAACACCAGCCATCACGTGGTTTTTATGGGGAAAATCATGCAGAGACACCGGCCTGGAAGGAGGAGCCTGTGGCAGAGCTGCTGCTGAATGCAAGATGAGTGACCGGGCTGTCGCGGTAAAGCAGCAGCAGTAGCAGCAACAGCAGCGCGTGACACGACACAACAGCGCTGCTCACACGGGCAATGTGGCCTTGGCCTTACACAGGGTGCATGTTTATGAACCAGTGTTCTCTGATAATGTAAGTATGGCCACTGGAAAACCTTCTTTCTCCCAGCATAATCAAAACTCATCCAAATGGTCTAGATACATCACACTAAATTTAAAAAGGTAAGCATTGCACAATGCTCAAGCATTCTTGAAAACTTTTCTCATCAATCATATGACTAACGAATGATTACAATTTTGCAATGTTTTTTGCCTAACTGCAGTTTTTGCATCTGCAGCTCCACTTCCCCAGCCTAAATACGCATAAATTTCATAAAGGTTCAATATTATAATCAAATAGTCAAGCACATCATCAATGATGACCAAATCAATATCCTTACCAAACTTTGTGAGGACTTACAATCATATCAAAAAATTAACAAAGGACCCTGTGGGGTAGTCAACACAGAAATAGCCAGCATGCCTCACCTTTATATGTAATCGCCCATTACATGCAAATAGGGCGGTTCCTCAAGACTCACTGGAAATTTGCGAAGTACTTTTACTACAATCTATCCCCGGATATTCTATCATCGTCCCAATGATACAAGAAAAAAAAAACGACGCCATACCCGACTAAATCCAGGTGACGCAGAACTGATATCTTCTGATGCATCCTGTACCTAACCAGATCCAGGTATCTGGGGATTCACAGCCCCCAAGGTCAAGTAAGTAGCAATATCAGTAATTACAGATATCGGCAGATGATATGGATTAGACTGCTTTCCAGCGGTTACCCAAATGGTCCCCCGCTAGCCCTCCATCGTGGAACTAGCTGGAGGTGAGATTGACTGAACTACAAAAGGTGTCTCCTCACTGCCAACTGAAGTAGCGGTCAGCATGTCCACGGAAGATCTAATGGTAACAATCATTGGGACCAAATCTTTAACAGCCATGTGCTCAGATGATGCTTGCTGGCCCAACCCTAGATCAGCATAATTGACTTCATGCACTGTTGGAAGGACCAGTTTAAGGTGAGACCTATGCACATGTTTCACAAAAGTGGGCTTCGGCACTACTATACACCGGACCTCCATCTCGTGGTGCCTTCACTATGGTGTAAATTTCTGGAGCCAAATGGTTCTGAATCTTATGTCGACTTCGCGTCCCATTATTTCGCAAATAGACTAATTGTCCCTCCAATAACAGCACATCTCCACCTACTGCTCGTGAGGGACCCTCCGATGCTTGGCAGCTGCTTCAAGATGCAACCTCACCTTTCCATACGTCATTCCCAGCGTCTCCTGATGTGCAGCTACCCAATCTTCCACTCGACCAGTGGTAGGTTCCTCAACAGCTGCCAATAAAAAGTCAACCGGAAGTCTAGGAACTTAACCGAACATCACAAAATATGGTGACTCACCAGTTGTATGAGAGCAAGACATATTATAGGCAAAAACCACCAGTGCAAGATGCTGAATCCAAGATTGTTTTTGCTCTGGTGGAAGGGCACGGAGCAAATTGTGGAGAGTTAAACCATTCACATTGGCCATTCCATTGTGGATGGTAAGGGGTTTTATGTGTCTTCTGAATGCCATAAAGATGGCATAACTGGGCAATCACCGCACTATCGAAATTCCGACCCTGATTGGAATGGAGTCTTGCTGGCACCCCAAACCGATAAAACCACTCATGAACCAAAACCTTAGCAACAGTGGTAGCCCTTTGATCCCTTGTAGGCACAACTCGTGTATACTTAGAGAACACATCTGTCATGATTAACACAAATTCTCGACCATCACTAGATGGCTCCAAGATGGTAAAGTCAACAGCGAAAATCTGATTTAGTTTAGATGCCAATAAATGGCCCAAAATGGCACGTGCTGGTGCTGGATTTAACTTTGAGATGGCTCACTGCTGACAATTTCGACAACACTCCTGGATGTAAGTACTCATGCAAGGCCAAAAACGCCTCTGTCGAATAAGCTCGTACGTACGTTCTCGACCCTGGTGTCCACGACCATCATGCAACTTTTTAAAGACGTCTTCCTGTAGGACTACAGGTAGGACTAACTGGTTCACTTCTTCCCCTCCATCCGGACATTGGAGACGCGATAGAGCAGACCATCAATCAAAGGCAGCTTGCCCCACTGCCACAACAACTCCAATACCGGTTTGGACATCAAGCTGCGTTCCATCTTAGTTGGATAAGTCTGCCCAGAAAAAAACTGAAGAAAGGCACTAAGGGTGGGATCGCTGTTTTGGAGCCGTCACAGCTCAGCACGTGAATTTATTGGGAAAGCAGAAACAGTGCACTGAGCTACCTTCACACGTTTACTACCAACCACTTCCTGAAGACTCTCGGGCAGGGGGGTTCCATAGGCGCCCTGCAAGAGAGAGTCGAGAGTGTACTGTCCAGACAGAGAATCAGCTATCCCATAAATGCGACTCGGACGATATTTGATGTCACAGTCAAACATTGCCCACTGGGAAGCCCAACGTTGCTCTGTCACACCGAGTTTAGCAGAAGCTAAGTAGCTCAAGGGATTATTATCAGTATAAACCAAACATTTCTGCCTAAGCAAATAATCTCAAAACTTCTCCGTCATTGCCCATTTTAATGCAATAAATTCCAATTTCATTGAGCTATAATTCTGCATATTTTGCTATGTAGGCCTGAGGCCTCGACTAGCATATGCCACTGGCCTCAACTTTCCATCATGATCTTGACTGAGAACCGCCTGCAAGCCTGAATGACTTGCGTCAATCTCCAGCACAAATGGCTAAGAAAAGTCTGTATATGCCAAGACTGGCACAGTTAGCAATCGCTGCTTCAGGTCTTGAACCCCCAGCTCGCACTCTCCAGTCCAACAATCCTCCTGCGGTTTCCCCACTCCCTTCCACTTCCTAGACCCAGCAAGCTCTGCTGCCAACCGATGTAGAGGGGTTGCCATTTTGGCAAAGCCCTCCACAAAAAGCCTGTAATAGCTTGCAAAACCCAGGAAAGATCGCAACTCTGCAACATTACTCAGTCTTTTCCTCTCACCAATTGTACCTGGATCAGGGAAGACACTATCCTAAGAGACGACACAGCCCAAGTACTTGACCTCTTGGCGGAAAAAACAACAATTCTGAAGTTTGGCCCTCAAACCCTCCTGTTGGAGTCGCTTGAAGACCATTTTCAGTTGCTCAAGATGCTGCACTACTGTTGAAGAAAATCCGATAATATCATCCTGATATAACAACAATGTCAGGAACCGCTGGTCCCCAAACATGCGTTCCATCAAACGTTGGAAAGTGCTTAGGACACTGCACAACCCAAAGGGTATTTGGTTAAATTCGAATAACCCAAAGGGTGTGCAGAAGGCCGTCTTACCCTTGTCTTCCTCCGAAATAGGAACCTGATTGCTGTCACTCATGTGGTCCAAATTGAAAACCACTGGGCCCCTGAAAGGGAATCCAGGGACTCTTCGATACAAGGCAGAGGGAAAGCATCCTTTCGAGTCTTACTGTCAAGTTGTCGATAATCGACACATAAATGTAGTTAGCCATCTTTCTTTTTCACAATCACTATAGGGGAAGAAT
The DNA here is from genome assembly GCA_029721435.1 of Gymnothorax reevesii. NCBI lineage: Eukaryota > Metazoa > Chordata > Actinopteri > Anguilliformes > Muraenidae > Gymnothorax > Gymnothorax reevesii. The sequence continues at coordinate 62,299,031 of CM056576.1, forward strand.
AGTGGCTACTACTTTCCCTTATCACCTGATTAGCAAGCAACTGGCGCACTTGTTCTTTAACATAATCATATTCAGAGGATGGAATATGGCAATACCTCAGGCGTATTAGACCATCGTCTGTCAAGGAGATGTCACGAGTAATCAGATTTGTGCAGCCCAATTCACTATCATGAGTAGTAAGTACCGACTGATAATGACCCAAAACAGACATCACCTGGACCTGTTCTTCCGGAGCAAGCAGAGCCAAATCTATCTGCTGAATCATCTCCCCCACCCTGTCTGCACCCCCAAACTGGGATGAAACAGTGGCTTGATAGTGAATAGCCCCACTGGGCTCCATAGCTATAATCTCTCCAGGCCAGCTAGCAGTTTGAACCAAACATAAAGTACCCACCACTCTACAGAGCTGCAAAAAAATGTCTTGCTCCCTCATATTAACAATAGGAGCATGGGCAACACCCAGAGTGGCTGGAACCAGTGAGATGGAAGCTAGAAGACCAGCATGCTATGGATTTCCCTCCCCTGTAGGCGCAAACAAAGTCATAGAGGAAGCGCAAACTTGAAGAGAACAGGTTACAGCTACAAATTGCAATAAATTTGCTGGAATGCGCACCACTTTTGCACCTCTAACCTGGGCTGTATTCCTCTTTAACATCGGGCTGTAGACTCCAGCCTCTTGACAGTGCTGTAATACGATTTTCCAAGCAGGATCCTCCTTCACTGAAGGGAGATTAAACAAATCAGATCCATGCTGGTTAAACAACTCCTTATAACACTCCCTTATGATGTTCATTCCCAAAAGCCCAGGAAATTTGCCTGCTGAGGATGAATGGGGAGGGTCTCTTTCAGTAAGGACCCCTTTATTACGAATGCACTTACCCAACCCCATAATATCCATTTCCAAGTATCCAACATAAGGGATATTAAGACCATTAGCTGCACGAAGCTGCAACCATCCACAATTACTTAATTATCTTTGCCCCGAGGCTCAAAATGACCTAAAACGAAGCTCTGGGTAATAGTAGTGACCATAGACTCCTATCTAGTAAGCAGGGAACCTTAATTCCACTAATATCAGCTGTAACAGAGGGGCACTTTCTCAACAATTTACCCAGTGTCTGTTCTGCAGATACGAAGGTTTGTGAGCCACTTGCAATACTTTGTGAAGTAGGGCTCATCACTTCAGAGGACTGGAGTTTTCCGGCTGACCCACAGATGCTGAAAAGTCCTGTTGTCCTGTACTGCAGGGCAGGACCATCACAAATAGTGTCTCCTATCAACTGCTTGCCCACATATTCTGTTTCATTAAGATAGGCTATTTGCAATTCATTTAGTTTCTTATCAAGGCTACCAATGTGTTGCGTGTGGCTTTCTGCTATGTTTGACAATTGCACGTGGTTTTCCCCTGTGCACAGTAATGGATGGGGAAAAACAGTCAAAAATATCAGGGTACTTTATTCAAAGAAGCTGGCTTTCCGTCAAATTTTGCTACCTATCAAAATATGCTACCTCGCGGTTCTGCGCTTCCGTAAACCTAAAATCTTGGGCTCCATTTCTTCGCTCCCATCTCAAGTATCTTCAAATATCATAAATATACGTCTTTGTTCGGTCCGCCTTTCGACGTGTAAACGTATACATATTTGCACGCTGGGTTTTCCTTAAAATGCAGAGATTGGGTGATAATGGCATGCGGCATATACCTTTAAACAAACTTACCCAACTCATTATAACATCTGCTTATGTTATAATAAGCTAACAAATAACAAAGTTGCTACCGTAAACTGATTGATATTGCAATACTTAGGCAAAAACAAAGACTTTACGATTGCTTTGCATTACGGTAGCATTTTTGGCAGCACCAACAGTCAGAACACCAGCCTACTTCACCATCGGCGCCGCCTCCTCCTCCACCACCCCCCACCGCCTCCACAGCCACAGCTTGAGTCCACTAAACATCGAGGTAGTCGAACCCAGAGTGGGCTGTGGACGCGAAAAATTCAGGCTGGCTATATCACACAGAACACGGTGAGCGTAGCATTAATCTTTTCCTGAAGATCTCGTAATTACGAGATAAGGTATATATATATATTTTTTAATCCTGTGAATGCAATGCTCTTCCGTACATAATACCGTTCTCCTCTCCCCGAACATAACCACAACCGCAAAGCATTTGGGGAATTGAAGTCAAAAGAGATAACAAATACATTTTCTGTTCTTACATTAATTTTTGTTTAACCCTTAGGGACGGTTGTGTGCATTTTACGCGCTTTTCATTCTTCTTCTTTTCTTTTGAAAATTTTTCCTGTTCATGCATATAGGATGAATTTTGGTAAGATAGTGTGTGTATTTATTTGATCTTGTTATTTCCAGCTCAACTCTTACAGTAAGGCAAAAATACACTGTGTACAAGCAAGTGTTACACTATAAAAACTTTGTAATAAACTTACAAGACTGTTGACTTTGTCACTTTGTTATTGCACTTTAACTGCTTTATTTATAAATGCTGGCTGTTGCCCTGCCCCCATCCCATCCCCCCAGTCACCACCTTGACAAACCAATTTTCAGCAGGAAACCCTGCCTTTTCTCCATAATAAAGTTTAGAGTTTTGTCCATTTTTCTTCAAAGTCATCAAAGCCAGCACACATATTCATTAAATGAACTGCGTATTTAACAGTCACAACATTCACCCTGCAATGATAAGCTAGCTGTTCCCACTTCCGAGCTCACAACCTTATTTCAACACTTTCACCTTATAAGGAACAAGTAAAACTCACTAACTCAGTATTATCTGATATATACCTTATTTCTACAGAGCAGACATTCCACTTTCAGGGAAAATCAAACAATATCTGCCTCCCTAGATTCAACATAATCGTGCAATGAACGTGTATCAGGGGGTCAACTGAAATGAAGGACCAGTGTGTAAAATGGGGGGGGGGAACAGTGATATCTAGCGTTCAGATTCTAGACTGCAGCACTCACTCGTCGCTCAAGCTCACCCTCTCCCGTCGGCAAAAAGACGGCGGCCTCTGAGGACCAAAATACTTTTGCGGAAATGGTGTCTTCCTCGACTGGGATTTATACACATGAAAAGCGTTCTATAGCTGGCTGGATTGTCCGTTATATCTATGGTTCGGGCTGCAGTACCAACATGGTGGTGCAAGATGGCGACATCCCTAAAGCAAGGCCCTTGCTATAGGTATATATCATTGCATAATTATAAGGCTACAAGAACCAAACAAATTTTATTTTATAGCGATTATACACTTATGTAAACATAAATGGGTAGTATATTCAGATTTTGCCAATTAACCATGCCAAATATTACACACTGGTCCTTTAAACAGGAAAAATGCTGTAAGACCGTACTTGTTTGATCCCTAATCCGACCTCGAATGGTAGGAGGAAATGATTGATGTATTGCAGTAGTGTTTACAGCTGGATGGCAATGAGTGGCAATTTGAAATTTTTGTTTTGCTTGTACTTTCTCGCTTTGCGTGCATGTTATTGTAGCTATACTGTTATACAGTCATGTTATATACCCACTTAGCTATCCAGAGGAAACTTTGCTAAAAGCTCCTGTTAACCATTTTCACCAAACAAAACACAATTCCAACACTAAGCTACTAAATGAGTTCGCAGTAAAAACTCACTAACGGTGAAAGCATTGCTTACCAGAAATTTATATCGAACCTCCACTTTTCAGTTTTTTATTAGCTAGAAGAATTTTCAAAGGTGGAAGAAATTTTGCCACAGCAATGCGGAGAAATCGTTTGTTATACCAGACACGTTATCAGTGGCGCTACCCGGGAAGGGGGGGGGGGGGGGGGGGGGGCAGACCCCGCTTATGGACAAGTAAAATGATCGTTTCACAGCAGCGGTAAACAAACCCAAACACATACCCTAAGCTCTGCAAAGCCTACGTCTGATCTAACTGCAGCCTTATCAGCCAACTTTGCAGACATGCACATCACCTCTCCAGTTAGCTTCAATTGTAGCGGCTATGGTCAGGTAACCTTAGGATGAAACTACCACCTTGATACAAACCAAAGTAACACAAGCATACCAATCTGAATTACTGCATATAAGTTAACCAGGAGCATTTTTTGAATACCACGGAATGCTAACTAACATGCGGTAGAAACCGAGGAGTCATAACAACAACAGAGACAAACGTTACCCTGCAATACAGGTTTGACAGACAATAAGTTCCGTTACTGTGAACAGTTGTACCAAGCATCCAAATTCCAAGCAAGTATAAAAAGTTAGCTTCAAATGACGTTTATGTTCACACACCCACTACTGAGTGTCTCCTTTATATGATTTATTCTTGAATATTTAGGACACGAACATTAGCAACAGTAACTTAGCTACGTTTGCCGCAGTGCTACAGCCACATTAAACAGGCTATCACGTTAGGTAGGCTTATGCGTAAAGCAACACAAAATGGTAAAACGTACTGCTTCCACATCTGTGACTCACGGACAGTTGGTACCAATCCAGGCTTTATATTCAGATATTTTACAATGCCTGCATTTGAAGCGGGCTGTTAGTGTCATTATCGTCAATAGCAATCCTACTTGCCACCCGCCACACGTTAACTTCTCTTACATTATTTGTTGTTATATCGTTACTTAACAGCTTGTGGCTCCGAGCGCTTAATCAATGCAACTACTCCAGGTTTGAGAAGCAGCTGAGACGCAGCATTAAATAATCTTCTATTGAAAAAGCTGTATTCAGTGAAATCCCGAATACAAACAGCTAAGCTTCCGTTTGAGTGTGGTTGTTTACCGCCAGCAAACAAAAAAGCTACCCTCTGATTTCTGGTGACATCGTCTTTTGAAAGAGAAAATAGTTGTGCTTTTTTTGCTTCCAAAAAAACATGTACGAACAGCTTTGGGAGACATACTGAGAAATCTACATGTTAAGGCCCAGTCACACAGCGAAAACGCATGAATTACGCATGAATTACGCACAGATTTTCGTTTCTGCGCAGAGCGTACGTCGTATGCGTAATTTGTAGGTGGAACGAACGTGGACTGTCAGTGATTGTAAGTGGATGTGCGTCGAAGGCGGTTTGTGCGTGATTTTGAGTTTTGAACGGTTCAAAAATTTTCCGACGTACAACTGTGCGTTGGTGTGCGTAATTCATGAGTCGGCATGCGTAGTTTATGCGTCGAGTATGCGTAACTATGCGCGGGACACTCGTCGGCCGTCAGTGCTTATGCGTCAGAACTGGTTTGAATCCGCGCACGTCCACGTCCGTCCACTGATGCCCCACGTTGATATCACGCATGAAACGCGCACGTATCACGTTCATTCCACTGACATCCACTGACAATCAATTATAAAACTGACAAATAACTGACATATCACTGACGTAAAACGCATAACGACGCATATCCACTGACGAGTGACGCATTTCCGACGCACGACTGACTGACAGAAAACTGATGATTCACTGATGTTCCACTGACGAACCACTGACAACTCACGTATGTATTTTGGCATATAAAAGCAGCCATTTCGGGCACTTTTGCCATTCCAGACCTACGGGACCTCCTAGCAGCAGCACCAGCAGCAGGTTTTTCAGCAGCAGCAGCTTCTGGTGGATCTACATGGACTTCTTCTTCAGCAGCTTTCTTCTTCTGCACCCTTGTCTTTGAGGGCAAGCGAGCTTTCCTGGGTGGCATCTCTTGAAGTGTTCTTGATTGGCGAAAGGTACTGAGGAACTCCCGTCGTTCACCGCTTTTTATATGCGCTGAACCTAAGCGATAGTGACGCCGAAGGTGCGTTTTTCGTGCGTGCTCCGCCGGTGATTCATGCGTCGGGCGTGCGTCGAATGTTCGTGGAATACTGCACCGTGTTTGCTATTATGCGTCGACGTGCGCGATATGTCAGTGATTGTAAGTGATACACGCGTGGCTCATGCGCGATTCATGCGTGATTCGTCCGAGATTTCTACCCCCGACACCCCAAAAAATTGGTCAATTTCTCAACGCACAAGCACGCACAAACCCAATCTGTGCGAGATTTGTGAGTGATTCGTGCGTGATCGGCTGTGTGACTGGGCCTTTAAACAATTTTGTCTCGTTTGTGTCTGATAAAAAAAATTCTGAGGTGGGCTGGTCCAACGCCGTGATTAGCTCTGGCCAGCTAAGTCCTGATTGGACACAACAAACTGACGTCAGGTTTTGCCCAGATTTTTTGATCTGGGCAAAATCTTGGGACGAGCTGTTCAGAGAGGAAAACACATTCAGGAAATCGCATTCTGGGATTACGGCAAAACCCCTGTATCTTATGCTTAGAGACTTTGCAGAGGTTGAGTATGGACATCCAGCCTTATATCATTACTTGTATGTACGAGCCCAATTCCAAAATAGTTGGGACAAAGTGTAAATTGTGAATAAAATCCGAAAGCAATGACTTTCAAATCACACAAGCCAGTATTTTATTTACAATAGAACAGAGATAACAGCAAATGTTGAAACTGAGAAATACTACAATTTTATCCACAAAATGAGCTCATTTCAATTTTGATGGCTGCTACAGGTCTCAAAAAAGTTGAAACAGGGGCCTGTCTACCATGGTGTAGCATTCCCTCTTCTTTTTAGCACAGAATGGAGGCGTCTGGGCATTGAGGGGATGTTTCTTGAGTTTAGCCATTGGAATTTGATTCCACTCTTGTTTAATACAGGCTTCCAGCTGCTGGAGAGTTTTGGGTCTTTCTTCTGGTCTCATTCCGGTTTCATAATCATGGCCAAAGTTTCGATTTTACTCAAGGTCTCACGGTGGAAGATGGATTTAGTTTTGTTTTGAGTATTTTTTCCCTTAAATAGTTTCTACACTCATTTTAGCATGGGCTTATTAAGCAGCCCCCTGGGCTAATTTACCTGCTTTTCTGAGTCCAGAATAGATGGGGAAAATTTGGGACCAAACCAGTTTGGGCTTAGCTTATTAACTAATGGCTTATTAAGCAGCAATTTCAGTAATTACAAACCCACAGTGATACCCACACTTTTTCTGTGACTCAAGATCTGGCTGATAAAAGCAGTCATTCGTGAAATGTTTAGAGCAGATCATCGATCCTGATCTGGGTTCTGTGAAATCCGCTCCTTTCCTCTTCACAAAATGTACACATGCCTTTCGAATTATGACGGTTTTTTTTTGGAAATTAATGGACTATGATGCCTTTGCTTGCATTGGCCTTGCTGTTGCAGCAGGAAACAAGGCAGATATTTGGCCTTTTTACCTGAAGGAATATTCCACCATTATGAATCACCAATGACAATGACAATGACATTGAAAATGTGTTCCCTGCCGCTGGTTTTCGCTGGCTGATACCTTCCATGACGTCATAGCCAAAGGTAATTCTTTCTGAGATGATCGAAATTTGTGGGGATTAAGATGTGAATAAATTTGTAATTGCTGAATTTACAACCTCAATTCCAAAAAAGTTGGGATGCTATATAAATGGTAAATAAAAACAGAATCCAATGATTTGCAAGTCTCATAAACCCACATTTTATTCGCAATGGAACACAGACAACATATCAGATGTTGAAAGTAAACATTTTGGGCTCTAATTTCGTAGACCAGGCGCAGGCGCAGCGAATGGGGGTGCGAGGCGCCAACAGGGTGTGTCCAAGCGTATGTTACAATTTCGCCCGGCGTAGCCTGGCGCAAGTACTCCTCTGTCCCGCCTCTGTCCCTCCTTCCAGCGCAAGTTGGCAAAGAAGGCGTGTTTGGGTATAACACAGCCGAGTCAAATACTGCTCATTGGCAAGAGAAAAGATGTATAGCGTGTTCCTATTATTACAGCTTGTTGCTGCTTAAAATTTTGGGATTAACATGCATGGACAACAATGCAAGATACGTTACACATTTATTTTCAATATGTGATCTTAACTCAGTACGAGATCATGGCAATCGGTTGTATTCCTTTCCCCCACTACAGACGATAAAACCTAAGTGACAATAATAGTAGCCTAGTATTAAGCCGCTTGCACACTGGACGCGAAACGAATTTTTCGCTCGACAGATTGCGTTGAAAGCAGTGTCTTGTGTCCGAAAGTCTGACAGGGTTTTAATATATCTCCGTGTCTGACAGTCTATTATTGTTTTTAATTTCTTCAAATCTACTGACTCTTTTAGATAATAAACGTGAATGTTTTGATAAGAGGGCTCAGTTCTTCAAGATGAGTACCGAGAATTTCAATCAATGTTTCTGTTTAAGCTCTGCTCAATAAAGTGAGTCCACATTGGCGCGAGATAATGTACAATGCCTCCGTGTCTGACAGCCAAACAAAAAAAAGAGGACGATTAGAACAGATTGATAATGAAATAAAGAATAAAAAAAAACATTTTAACAACAGAACATCCAACAAACACTGCGATTAATTTATTTGCGGGTCATCTTTTTTGGATGTTCTGTTGATTGGTGATGCATATGTATTTTCATTTTTTATTCCGTTATAAATCCGTTCTCATATCAATACTTTTATTTTTTGCTGGGTGCCGGACATGGAGTATTTTGCATTTCGCGTCGGACAGTCTTGATCGTGCATGCGATAATTTATTCACACTGTCAATGGTCATGGAATTGATTTGGTCTCTGACTGCAAGCACTATTTTATCTCTGGTGTGGAAATAAAGCGTGAATCTGTTCGATCCGTCTGACTAATTTTCAAAAGAAAGGCCGAATAAAGACTGTTGTCCATCTTCAAAGGAAGAAAACAGACAAATAGAAAGACCATGAAAAGTCGATAGCTCTTTGCATTACTATGACTGTAATCATTCGTCTGAAAAATTTGTCTCGCATCCAGTGCAAGCGGCTTTACCAAGCATGGAACACAAGCATTATATACTCACTGCCTGATGCCGAAGCAGTTTGCGGGTGGCTGAGAAAGATATGAAGTCGTTAATTTGCATCATTGATTCAGTTGCATTGATTAAGTCCGGTCCAGTTTCCATCACGCGTGCCAACCGCCTTTGATCTGACATGAGGACAATCGATATAGATAATACAATTTATGTGCTGATTCAGATAGTTACATTAAACAGTGGTTGCTGTGATTATTTACTGTTTTGAAATGTGTCTGACATTCTGGAAACCTGCCTGTGAGGTTTCGGTGACGTGTGCGCACTGTGCGCCCGTCAGCCAAATTACCACTGCACAAAAAGTGAACCAAGTTGGAGCTGGCAAGCTTTCTGCGCAACTGCAGCAAAGACTTTTTCTACGAAACTGTCACTGCGTCTTGATGAATAAGTGACACCTCCCCCTACTACGTCGCCACACCCATCTCGGCGGTGTTGCACCTCACGAAATTACCACTGCGCGTGCTGCGCCAGACGAAATTACCACTGCGTGGGCTGCGCCACACTTCGCCACCTGCGCTGCGCCAAGATATTAGAGCCCTTTACCATTTCATGGAAAATATTTGCTCATTTTGAATTTGATGGCTGCAAGACATCTCAGAAATGTTGGGAGAGGGCCAACAAAAGGCTGGAAAAGTAAGTGGTACTAATAAAAATCAGCTGGAGGAGCATTTTGCGACTAATTAGGTTAATTGGCAATAGGTCAGTAACATGACTGGGTATAAAAAGAGAAATTTACAGAGGCAGAGTCTCTCAGAAATAAAGATGGACAGATTTTCAGCAATGTCCATAAAACTGCTTCTAAAAATTGTAGAACAATTTGAATGGTTTAATGGTTGAATGGTTGGGGAATAGTGAAATGGACACTTAAGGTAAAATTTGCATGAGCTTGTCACTCTTGCACATTTTCTGATAATCGGTAACTTTGTCCAAGCAACTTTTCCCGGCAAAGAGAGAGGGCAATTACACTGCCCGCCATAATTATTGGCACCCCTGGTTAAGATGTGTTCTTTAGCCTCTAATAAATTCAGTTTTTTTCTAAATAATATTGGACCACAATGAAAAAAGAGGAAAATCCAACCATTAATTCAAGTGCATTTATTCAGTGGGGGAAAAAATCCCACATTAAGAAATAATTCTTTTACATCAAATCATGTGTGCCACAATTATTAGCACCCCTGATGTTAATACTTTGCACAACCCTCTTTTGCCTACAAAACGGCACCTAATCATCTCCTATAATGTTTCAAAAGATGGGAGAATACAGAAAGAGGGATCTTCGACCATTCCTCTTTGCACAATCTCTCTAAATCATCCAGCGACCTGGGTCCTCTCCTCTGCACTCTCCTCTTCAGCTCACTCCACAGGTTTTCAATGGGGTTGATGGCCATGGGAGAAGCTTGATTCTGTGTCTGATGAACCATTTCTGTGTAGATTTGGCTACATGTTTTGGGTCATTATCTTGTGAAAGACCCAGTGACAACCCATCTTCAGCTTTCGGGCAGAGGCCACCAGATTTTGATTTAAAATGTCCTGGTATTTCAAAGCGTCCATGACGCCATGCACCCTAACAAGGTTCCCAGGGCCTTTGGAAGAGTAACAGGTCCACTGCATCACTGATCCTCCCCAATACTTCACAGTGGGCATGAGGTGCTTTTCTGCATACTCATCTTTTGTTTTCCACCAGACCCACTTAGAGCGTTTGTTGCCAAAAAGCTCTATCTTGGTCTCATCTGATCAAAGCTCACGGTCCCAGTTGAAGTCCCAGTACTGCTTAGCGAACTCCAGACGTTAGCGTTTATGATTGTGAGTGAGAAAAGGCTTTTTCCGTGCATGCCTCCCGAACAGCTTCTTGGCATGTAGATAGCGCCTGATGGTTGTTTTAGAGACTTTGTGACCCCAAGATGCTACCATTTGTTGCAATTCTTTAACAGTGAGCCCTGGAGAACTTTTTATTTTTCTTACCATCCACCTCACTGTGCGTGGTGGCAAAATAACCTTGCGTCCTCGTCCAGGCTTATTTACCTTTGTTCTAGTTGTTTTAAACTTCTTAATGATTCCTCTGACAGTAGATGTGGGCAGGTGCAGGCAAGTGGCTATTTTCTTGTAGCCATTGCCTGATTTGTGAAGGTCGACACATCTGCCTTACTTGAATGGTGTGTTCCTATGTCTTTCCCATGTTGAAGAGTGGATAAGAGAAATGGCCTCTGTGTCACGTCATTTTTATACCCCAGGGAAACAGAAAGTGATGAATTACTAGTTAAATGTTCCTATTTACCCTGATCAACTTTGGAAACTACTGTAGAAATACTTCAATTACATTTATTTCTTAGGAATTGTTAGGGGTGCCAATAAGTGTGGAACTGGTGATTTTATGAAAAATAATTATTTCTTAAGGATTTTTTTTCCCCTTAAAATTCACTCGGGTTGAAGGTTACATTTTTCTACAATTTTCAGTGTGAGAGTATGATTCTGCAATAAAAATTGAATTTATTTTAAGGCTTTTAACACATCTTAACCAGGGGTGCCAATAGTTATTGAGGGCACTGTATGTTTGGGGTCTGATAATCATGACATTGAAAGCAGAGATCGTACAAATACGTGTTGTTTGTATATTCAAACATTATCAAATCTACAACCGCACTGTCAAAGGAAGCAAAATAAAAATATTCTAACGTTGCAACCATATTCAATCCTTGCTGAAAATTCCGGCTTTTGCCAGCTCGGTTCCAAAGCTGCTTAAATTCACACATTATTTTCGTCACTTAGGTGAGTCATATCGGGTCCCTTGCCGGTCAAAGCTGGGTAAGCCATTCTAGCTGGGAGATTGCGCTGGTGTTCAAATTAGTCAATCAGTTCACTATACTGGCTTGCCAGCTGGTTGACCCCCTTATACTGATTTTAATTAGAATTATCAGCAGGAAAAAGTTATCTTACATTTTGTTTTCAACATTATTTGCCGTTTCTCATATCAGTTTCACTTTATTTGCAATGATTAAATAAAAAGAAAAAACGCCGCTTGATCGACTTAAAAAAATAAGGCAACTTTTTGCATCAGATTATGTAGACCAAGCAAGACTGAGCCTTGTATAAACCACATCATTATTTGTATGTAAGTCAACTTGATTTTATGGACTTTATCAAGTAAGACTAAATTTTATATACACCATTTAATTCTTTGTAGGTTACAAATAGATTGTCATTTAGTGCAGTAATCCTCAATAATGGTTGTACATCTTACAACCCAATTCCGAAATAGATGGGACAAAGTGTAAATAGTGAATGAAATCAAAAGGCCATGACTTTCAAATCACACCAGCAAATATTTTATTCACAATTGAACAGAGATAACATTCCAAATGTTGAAACTGAGAAATTTTACAATTTTTCCCATAAAATGAGCTCATTTCAAATTTGATGGCTGATAAATGTCTCAAAAAAGTTGGTACAGGGCCTTTGAAATTTGATTCTATTCTTGTTTAATACAGGCTTCCAACTGCTGAGTTTTGGGTCTCCTTTGACGGACTTTTCGTTTATACGCCAAATGTTCTCAATCGGTGAAAGATCAGGACTGCAGGCAGACCAGTTCAGCATAGGGACTCTGCTACTACGAAGCCATGCTGTTGTAATAGATGCAGTATGTGGTTTTGCATTGTCCTGCTGAAATACAGAGGGCCTTCCCTGGAATAGATGTCGTCTGGAGGGGAGTATATCTTGCTTTAAAACCTTTATATACCTTTCAGCATTTATGGTGCTTTTTAAAACATGCAAGTGTCCCACACCATATGCACTAATGCATCCCCATACCATCAGAGATGCTGGCTTTTGAACTGAACGCTGATAACAGGAGTGTTGGCGTTTCTCATCTTTAGCCTGGAGGACACGACGCCCATGATTTCTATCAAGAATGTCAAATTTGGACTCGTCTGACCACAGGTCACTTTGCCATTTGCTACAGTCCATTTTAAATGAGCCTTTTCCCACAGAACCCGGCAGCGCTTCTGGCTCATGCTCAATAATGGCTTCCTTTTTGCATGAAAGCGTTTTAGGTGGCATCTGTGGATGGCATGGCGGACTGGGTTTACGGACAGTGGTTTCTTGAAGTATTCCTGGGCCCATTTAGTAATGTCAATGACAGAATCATGCCAGTGAGTGATGCAGTGGTGTCTGAGGGCCCAAAGATCAAGGGCATGCAGAAAAGGTCTTCAGCCCTGTCTCTTGTGCGCAGAGATTTTTCCAGTTTCTCCGAATCTTTTGATGTTATGCACTGTCAATGATGAGACCTTCAAAGCCTTTGCAATTTGATGTTGAGGAATATTGCTTTTAGAATTCTATAATTTTTTTTTTTACGCAAGCCTGCACAGGTTGGAGATCCTCTGGCCATCTTTACTTCTGAGACACTCAGCGTCTCTAAGACATCTCCTTTATAGCTAATGTTACACACCTGATGCCAGTTAACTTAATTACTTGCTAAATGTTCTTTCAGCCGATTCTCATATATATGAATTGCTTTTTCAGCCCTTTTTGGCCTGTGTCCCAACTTTTGAGACCTGTTGCAGCCAGAAAATTTGAAATAAGCTCATTGTGGATAAATATGTAAAATGTAAGTTTCAACATTTGAAATGTTATCTATGTTCTATTGTAAATGACTGATTGGCTTATGTGATGTGAAAGGCATTGCATTTTGAATTTACACTTCATCTCAACTATTTCGGAATTGGGGTTGTATATTCAATTCTACCCTCAGTTAAGATTTTACACCTCTGTTATCTCTGCATTAGGATCATATTACCATCTTCCCCAATGTGAAGCTGGTGGAATGCTACAGAGAAGAACGCCATGTGACGTAGCATTCAGGAACCACGCGCAAGAGAGAAATCCAAAAAAAAAAACGTATGCCTTTAATGAATTCCGAGTCAAAATCCAAAACAATTGCCAATCCACAATATGAAATCCAAAAGCAGTGTCGACTAGACAGGCAGGGGTCAGAACCAGGAAGATAGATGAGCGAAGATACATAAATGGTAGGTAAAAAGTCATAGTCGAACAAAGCCAAGGGTCATACACAAGGCATCCAAACACAGAAATCGTGGTCATACAAAAATGGGTCAAAATCCAATAAGACAAAACAATCTGAGGGCAATGGCAAGAATCGACGTCAGACAAACCAGTCAAAGAAAAACAATACTCAATGGCATACACGACGCTCTGCACAAAGAAATATTGTTCAACGTTGTGACAAAGTCAGAATTGCAGTGAGGACTCTTAAATAGATGGGAGGGAAGTCACATGCTATGCAGGGAACAGGTGAGCTGGATCAGACTAATTACAATGGGAGAATCACATGAGGGAAACCCTAACCAGGAAAATTGGAAAAAGCCAAGACACGGACGGGAATCACACAAACAGCCTATGACATTTAAACAGCTCCGGTCAGGGAGTTCTAAGTGCACAGATAATGAGTGCAGGAAAGTAATTAAGCATGTGCAAGTGATCTCGCAGAAACGCAGGGGGAGACAGGTAAAGCTGAGCAAGAGGCGGAGACTAGAACAGGGCGATTGCTGAGAGGGAATTAGTATTAATTAGTAGCGGTGCAACTTTGCAGATTTAACTAGAGTGCTCGTTAGTAAGTTAGTCATCTATATACATGGATTAGTTGTGTTAGTAGACTATGATACAAAATACAAATGTTAGTTTTGTTAGTAATCAGAACAATAAGGTGAAGGAAGTAAACGAGAATCGAAGGAATATATTAAACACCAGAAACATCATTTAAATCAGTGTTTCCCAACCCTCTCCTGGAGGCCCACCTGTCCTGCTGCTTTAGATTTCTCCCTGCTTCAGCACAGGTGATTCAAATGATCAGCTCGTTAATCACTTCCTAAAGCTGATTGATAACAGCCTGATCATTTGAATCACCTGTGCCGAAGCAGGGAGAGATCTAAAACAAGCAGGATGGGTGGGCCTCCAGGAGAGGGTTGGGGAACACTGATTTAAATCACCCAAAGTATGTGAGCACACAGACCAGGAAGATGGACTGAACCAACTAGATGAGACGGGGGAGACAAGTGCAATGGAACTGAGAGATGGAATGAACTAAACCTGAGAATTACAATAACCAAAAAGAACAAATAAGACAAAATCATGAACACCGAACTTGAACATAAACATGACCAAAAACCATAACCATGACATGCCACCTGGTAAATTACCATAATCATACTATGGAAGGGTGTTTTGAGACTGAATGTTTCAGCATTTTCAGCCAGTGAATGGGTATGAAACTCTTCTAGTTGAAATATCACCTTGAGCGAAGACAATTAGCAACAGCTTTGAAATAATTCAGATTCATTAAAGCCTATAAGATGCAGGATTGTGCACAAAAGAACCGAAGATATGTGTGGCCACACCACCTGCCCTCAGCCCACTGGTCCATTAAGACCTTAACTGCATTCCTCATTCCATTAATCATTCTTTGTATCTGTGTGTAATTGCCACTTGGTGATAGCAGTGCGTATATAAGAGTCTTTCTTGGTCTGCTGTGGAGTCTTGTAAATACTTGCCTGTGTTGCATTTTTAGTTTTGTATAGGCATAGTCCCTGTGTTTTGCGTGTATTTGAGCTTGAACTCTAACTTAGTGCTGTTTTATTGTTTAATCCAGCATTTTCTAGAAAGAAACCTCGATTCCTGTTTGTTTTCTACTTGTAATACATTGTTACTGCAGCTAATGCCCAGACTCTGCATTACCAGTAGTGTTTAAGCAAGGAACCTTGATTCCTCTTGGTTTTGTATTGCTTCCTTAATGCCTTCTGCTGCTCTGTACTTAATTTTTCACTGTTATGATTATCACAGATTTACTTATGTTTCATTTATATGTGCTCACATTTATTTTTTTCACTGTGCTTGTAATGACATCTTGGAGTTAGTAGTGTACTCTCGGAAACTTTGGGTTCCCAAAAAAACAATAATAGGAGAAATGTGAGGCAAACTCACCGTTCTCGGTGATGCAGCTTAATAAAACAGTATTTTGGAAGTAGTCCTCTATGACTGTCTGCCTTATTTATTTTTGCATGTTATGCCTATCTAAGCTTCCAAATCAGAGTTCTGTTGAAATGCTCAGTAAATTTCACCAGTCAGTCTTTTCTCAAAATGAGCACAACATAAAACAAGCTTTGGAAACATAATGTGCAAGGCACTTCAGATCCCTCAGTCTTGCAATTACATCAAACCAATTGGAATCATCACCAAGGTGCAAATGAATACCTGATATGAAGCCTGCAGGTCACGGTGACCAAATGTTAACCAAACATTGCTTGCATTATTAGCCTAGATGGGTCACAGTGACCTAAACTGAGCAATTTTTATTTATTTTTTATTTTTGCAAAAGTACCACATAAACAAAATCATGTAATTTTTGTGAAATAGAAAAAATGTTTTTTTTGTACAAGAGTATTGAAGGTCATATTGAAAAGGTGAAAGGTAAATTGTGGAACAAAACCAGACTATGCACGGGTCCATCCAATTTACTTTATATGTGGCCAGTTTCACATTGCTGTTAATTGTTGAGAAACAGCCTGCACAAAATTTCCAAGGTGAAGGTTACTGCATGTAACACAAATAAAGCCCAAGGTCCTTACATGTTATAAGTATGAGGTGATAAAAATTCTTTGCTACTGAGTACTGAGTACTTATTTATATATGCCAACTCATACAAAAGGAAATGGAGAGTAAATGAATCACAGGAGAGAATATATCTGAAAGACGCACAAGTTTAAATTATGCTTTTCCATTTATGAATCCCAATGAAAATTATATCACTTATCACACAATAGTTTTTTTTTTGTATTCATAATTTTAAATGTATTGTTCATTAGTTTGTAAAAACAATCTTCTGCTTATATGAAGTCTTTGTATAAAATTTTATGAGTCCAATATTTATGGATACAATTCCTTCTCACACTAAATTTAGTGACTCCTAACTTTAACTGGATATTTTAAGCACCACTGTCAAATAGTGGAGTTGCCAGTGCACATTTAGTTAAGCATTACAAGGTGCTAAATCTTTGCATAGAAAGCAATTTTGAGAAAGTTGACAGCTGAAAAAAGTGACAGTGTCGCTCCATTGACTCATGCTCTGAGCTGTGTGTCCTCTGAACAGATTACCGGTCGGTTCCGTGAACAGATACACAAACCAGATTTAAAAACCTTGTGCACTGTTCTGACTGCATAATCCCATTATGTGGCTGTTGGCAATGTAACAGACAGGAGGATGAGGGGACATGCCCCCCCCTCCCACTATCAAAGGAATGTAATTCTCTACACAACACTTTTTCCAGGCGAAACCATGCAGGACAGTCCATAGGACAACTCTGTTTATAAAACACTGCCACCCCTTGTCCCCGTTGCGGTTTGATCTCCATTGTAAGGAACAAATGAAGGGTTTGTTTCCAAAATGCAATATATCCATTTTACTCATTTTGAGTAAATCAGCCTTTTCTATGTTGGCGCTATCGCATTTTATAGGAAAACACAAACTTTGACCATGAAAAAAATACACCTTATAGTATGAATTTCTGTAAATGGATTTTTGCACCAGGTGTAAGAAGCACAGTGCTATCGATCCGTGGTATTTTAGAAACAAACTGTTCAAATGACAAAACATGGCGTGTTGTTCAATCCCCACTTTGAGCTAGGGATATAACAGGACCTGCTTGTCGTGTGTATACCACCTGAGCTAGAGATATAACAGGACCTGCTTGTCGTGTGTATACCACCTGAGCTAGAGATATAACAGGACCTGCTTGTCGTGTGTATCCCGCTTCCTGTCCCAGTTTTCATCTGCTACTAAGGCCCTCCGGGAGGATCAGTCCAAAGCCCACATTCTCAATAAACTTTCTCACGCCAGTCGACAGTCAAGACCCAATCTGGCGCCCTGAAACCATCTGAAATAACCCAACAAACTGCACCCTTTTTCATTTTATTTCAACACAGTGAGTCTCTCGGGTAGTTCAGTGTAATTTGGAAATCCAATCAGGTTGTTATGGATACAAAACATTGCACTGGTAAATACATTAGTAAACTGATTTGAGAATATTTAATCCTGTTATTTAATCAATTTTATATCATGTAAAAATATGTGGAGCAGTTAACGATTAAAGTCAACAATTGTTTTAGTTAGTTTGTGACATGTGCTTGGAATGAAATGTCTAATAATGTGAAAGGATTAAGCAGCTTATCATCTTGGCATGGTGCAATGGGGTGAGCTAAAGAAAGTCAGCGACCAATTCAGGAACACGTAAGCAGAACAGAGGCCTAGGCCTAATGGCATGAGCATTATTTGACTCAATTATGAGCGGTGAACATATCTGAAATGAGCCAGTCTATCTCAGCCAGGAAAGAGAGTTTCAGACCATTAGCCAGCCTCTGCAACCATACCCTTACACTCAAGTAAGCTGAAACACTTAGTTTGTTTTCATTCTCAACAAATCATTCATATGCATGTACCCAAACTGACAAACAGAACTCCCCGAGAAACTCCTGATTCCAGGCAGTACCATAGACTGTATAAAAAGATGGACGCAGCACCCAGATCTGAAAACTGAGGCCAATATGTAAATCTCTAAAATTTGCATTCCATTTAAAGCCCAGCAGATAGCGATGTCGGTGGTCGCAGAAAGAAGTTTACTGCTATAGAAGTCGATGAGCGCTAAGATGCTTTGTGAATACGGGCCTATATTGGGTTGTTGCCAATCTTTTCATAGAATAAGTAGTTAGTCAAAGACAGTCTGGGGCTTACGAAAGGTTTAAACAATATCGGGTTGTACATTGAAAAATGCTTGGATCGCCGCTTTCACAGAGAAACGGCCATATTTATGATAAAATACCCTTAGTTTTCATGTGTTGTCATTACAATTGAATGGATAAGGTCAGGGCAGATAAAATAACAGTGGTAGTATTGCTTGTTTAGTGAACAAGTTTGTAGTTCCACATACAGCATACAGGTGGCACCACTGCAAAACGACGAAATATGCTGTTCACTCCTGGAACTGTTACATAAGAACTGAGCGGAGTGGCAAGGTTTTTTTTTATTTCTGATTATGAAAGAGCAAGAATTTCCACCATGGTTCGTAGTTTCTACCTCTGTGGCAGATGACTTACAATGTATACAATTCCAAATTTTGAGGTAGGGGAAATATCTCTACACATAACTGGCATATTTGGAAATATTTTTGATCATTCTCAGCAGTTTGGTAGGCCATCCTCCATCCTATGGGCAGCATTCACAGATAGGGGCAATGTTGAAAGTTTAGCCATTTTTTGGAGAGGATGACCCAAATTAACCCCTTGATAAAATGGTCCAAAATCCATTCTTTGGTGATTACTCTTACAAAACCAAATGGATGACGCTCATATTATTGGTTCATTCATAACTTGGTAAGGTGCATGTGTACCAAATATCAGCATAATCAGCTGACCCCTGGTCATCACCTTTGAATGGTCTATCCATGCAATGACACTTAATAATTTTATTATTCAGTTAATAATTCAGAAATTATTCGGTCAACGCGTATGTAAGAGATTCTCGCGTGGAATTGAAGCCCTTGTGCACTGGAGGGGTTTGAAGCAATGGAATTGCATAAAGACGCTTCACATGATCAAAATCGGTATGCGTTATAAGCAAAAACTGGCCACATCTGATAACGTTGAAATTTATCGGAGTTCCTGTAATGGTAATTTAAATGAATGTGTCATAGTTTGGGAGGTGTGCATGTGTTTAGGACTTAACTTTGAGGCTCTCGTCCTGAACAATATCAAAATCCTTTTCAATCAGATTCTTTACCCAGCTGGCTGATTGAACTTGGGCGGCACCTCCCCAGACTCTATATAAGCCGGAAGTCTGCCACACCTCCTTCGCTAGAGTGTCTGTTTTAGTTAAGTGCTTTAGCCGAAGATATCTGTAGTTAGGATTTATGTAACTTTGTATCTTCTCTATCCTTTGTGTTGCACTATTTTAGTGCCTTGTTTTTCCCGGTTCCCTGAGATACTTCTCCTTTTTTCTATCTCACTTTGCTTCTGTTTTGTCGGATGTTTGGACGTCCTTTTGGAGGCGCGAGGATTGTCTTGTGGTCTGTATTATATTTGTATTGTGTCCGTGCTGCTCTATTTCCCTCTTACCGCTGCATTTAGCCTCTTAATTTTACTGGCCATTACAGAATGACTGAAAACAGGTTGTGACTAATTATTCATTTTAAGGGATTGTTTTGAGCCTTCCCTATCGCCAGTTCACCAGCTGCCACTGCCTATTTGTACTCATGATTTGATTGTCATTCTAGTTAGCATCATCATCTTGCTGGCAAGCTAACGTTAAGAAGCCAAAAGGGGCATGTGAGCTTCCGTTTCATTTGGTTAGGTTTGTACGTTATTACCATGCAATTGGTTGCGAAATTGTCATAAGACCATCATGAAACTACAGTAATTTACTGAAACAGAACGGCAGTATCAGTTTCCACGACATTATTGCTCAGTGCATCAAACTTAAAATGCTCACGAGACAGTAAATTTGTTCATATTTGCTTACAGGAAGCTAACTTAATCCCAATGAGTTCAATGCTTGATCAATATGTTTACAATTATGTCTATGATAATATGTACTTTTAAATGCCATTCCAAAAAAATAAAAAAAATTTAAAAAAAATGGCAGCAACTACCAGACTAGTAGAGTTGCCAGTATGAGGAAGTGAAGAACAAAAAGACAAAAAAACTGTCAGAATTTAAGTGAATTTCAAAACGTAGTTACAAATATATAAAGCAGTGTTGGGCCCAAGAGATCCTGTAACTCCACAGAAAAAATGATGCTAGTAAGCCCAAGCCCAGTCAATTATCAAGATAATGGTACCATAGACAATCACAGCAAGAATGAACAAAACTTTTCTTGACAACCCAAGTATCCATGTTGTCAGCCAATAGGCATGGTATAGAATCCATGTGAACCCTTACAGAATTACATCACAGATCCACCTGTTTGATGACCTTTGCCTGCAGTTGCAATCTTGTGCTCATGCAGAAGGCTAACAGGTGCTATTGCTTTCACCGGTTGCATCAGAGAGCTTGCCCTGACATTGGAGATGTATCAGGCTGACCTGGTCATGGATAAGTAAAGTGATCGTTTCCCAAGCGCCCAAAAAGGCACCCAAGCTTTGCAAAATCATCAGCTGGTCTAACTGCAGCCCAACTCAGCAGACCCATACTGCACCTCTCTATTTTGCTTCAACTGTAGCGGCTACAATCAGGCAAAGATATGATGAAACTGTCACATTGATGCTTACCAAAGTAACACAAGCATACTGATCAGAATCGCTGCATATAAGTTAACCAGGAGCATTTTTAATTAGCAGAGCACGCAAACTAACATGCAGTAGCTGATAATCGGTCATGACTTTGAATGTAATCTGTCGCGCGAAAAATGTGTTTCGCGTCCGGTGTGAAAGCGGTTTGAAGTGTATTCGCGTCTTTGCATTGACTTTGAATGTAGGCTAATCTGTCCTGCGAAAAATTAGTTTCATGTCTGATGTGAAAGCAGCTTCATGGATAGTATGCGATAGCTAGAGAGAGCTCGGTTATGTTATGAACATAATACAGGTTTTGCAGACCGTTAAGTTCCGTTAGCGCGGACAAGTTGCTTATCTGGAGCTAGCGAATCGATCACTTCTACAGGAAAGAATTACCTGCTTAATCTCTGCCTTTTTTGACTTTTTATTAGCCACAACAATTTTTAAAGGGGGATGAAATTATGTCAAGGTACTGCAGAGAAATCATTAGTAAACCGGCAGAGCTTCTGTGTTTCGCATTGCTTTCACAGTAGCACCAGAGAGCTTGCTCAGACATTTATTGTGAAGTATCCGGCTGATCCCAGTCATGGATAAGTGAAGCGATCACTAACTGTTGTGGCTACAATCGGGCAACGTTATGATGAAACTACCACATTGATGCTTACCGAAGTAACACAAGCGTACCGATCAGAATTGTTGCATATAAGTTAGCCAGGAGCATATTTAATTAGCCCAACACATAAACTAACATGTAGTAGCTGGTAACCGAGCGGTCATAACCACAGAGACAAAGCCTTGCAATACAGGTTTTACAGACTGCAAGTTCTGTTACTGTGAACAGTTGTACTAAGCAACCAAATTAAACAAGTATTAAAAGTTAGCTTCAAATGAGGTTTATGTTCACACACCCTCTGTAAAATTTCCCCTGATATCACTCTTGCATATTTAGGACACAAACATTAGCAACAGTAACTCAGCTATGTTAGGCGCTGTGCTATCGCCACAATCAACTGGCTATCACGTCAGGTTGGCTTATGCGGTAAAAGCAACTTACAGCTTCTGTGTCTGTGAGTCACGGATAGTCGCAAATGATACAGGCTTTATCTTCAGATATTTTAGAAAGCCTGTGTTTGAGGCCGGTTGTTAGTGCTAACTATCGCTAGCGGTCCTGCCAGCCACCCGTTACACGTTGGCTTTACTTACATTATTTGCTGTAATATGGTTACTTACAGCTTGTGGCTCCGAGCCCTTGATCGTGGCAACTGCTTCAGGTTTGCAAAGCAGCTGAAATGCTTATCCTGTGTCGAATTATCCTTTATTGAAAAAGCTGTCTTTAGTGAAATGCTGAGTTCAAGCAGCTAACGTTCCCTTTGGTCGTGGCTATTTGCTGCCAGCAAACAATAAATGCTACCCACTGATTTCTGGTGGTATCATCTTTAGGAAGAGAAATATTTGTTTTTCTTTGCGTCCAAAAGTAAACGGACAAGTAGCTTTGGGAGAGATACTTACAAAATTGCACCTCAAATGATCTGCGGTTCTTCTTTTGTTTTTCCAAAAGTGTCAATGCTACTAAGGCATAGTATGATCTGCCATTGTCAGTGCCTGCTAGAATAGTTTCCGGTGTGGGCCAGTCCAGTGCAGTGGTTGGCTCTGGTTAGGTCTGTACTAATTGGACAGCACAACCTGGCGTCAGGTTTTACCCAGATCTCGTGAAGATCTTGGGAGGAGCTGTTCAGAGAGGAAATCACGCTCACGAAGTCACGTTCTTGGATTGCGGCAAAATCCCTGTATCTTATGTTTAGAAACTTTTCAGGTTGAGCATGGACAACCAACATTATAACATTACTGGTATGTATTAAAAGAAGGATCAGCATGTTAGGTCCCCTTTAATTTCAAGGAGTCCTTGCAGTCTGGAGTCAAAGCTTAAATATAAATGAATTTTTTGTCATTATCACCTCTTTATCAATTCAGGCTGCATACAGGCTTGAATTGTAAAAAAAAAAAGTTACAATTGATAGATTGTCAATCATGCGTGGAAAAGAGGTTGACAAAATACAGCGATAAAAGATGAAGTCCCTGCCTCCCCTGACCGCACGTCTCTGATTTAGAATTATACGGAAAGCGCAGAAGGCATAAAGATGTAGTGATTGAGCGTGCACACATTTGTACAGATGCTGCTTGTTATTAAGAGGACCACAATAAACTGATAATCATCTTCATAACTGTAGCATATAATAATTCACTATCGTTATGTCTGTGTATAGCTGCCATACCCACGTCTGCATAAATGGAATGTCATTGTCACTAATAAGGATAGAATCCATCTGATCCGTCTAATTGTCATGCCCACATCCAGAGGGAAAGCGGCTCCTGCTGACGCAGTCTCCCCTCTGTCGCTCTCTCCCCTCAGTGACATGACAGATTATATTAAATCAACAAAAACTATTCTTACGTTGTAGTTTATGGACACTGGCCACTATTCATTAATTTAACCTATTCAGTCTGAGCGAGCAAACAATGGGCAATTTGATCCCAAACCCACTGCGATGCTCTGTACAGGAGAAAGCATGAAGGGAACACCTCAGGGAGTGCAGCGGTGCTCCGGACTGTTATTGTGACAAAATCCTGTCAATTTTGATATACCACTTGCATTTTAAATTTGCAGGCTGTGCGGGGCGAGTGATTGACGGATGTCTGCGTGGGGCAAGCGGGCCGGGCTGACTTATATAGTGGGGCAGGGCGGAGCGGATTGTGAAATCACGTGACCCACTCATCTCTAATATCCGCATCTTGTTATGGGAGTATGGGAGGGAAGCGACCCACATAAGACGTGTGCAATGGAGGCTACTCAACACCAACATGCTGAAAATGTTCAAAAGGAGGAATTTCTTCAGGTTTCTTCACTGTTGAAATTTTCCTGAAAAAAAAAGTTATTTAGCTGCAAAGCAGCGCAATTCAGTCAGCGCTCTGGTAGGTAGACAGCTGACGTGGGGCCAGTAGCTATCATTGTAAAGTCACTTGATTTCCTTCATGGTGTCATCCAGATGGCTTTTTATTCTTGATAACTTTTCTAAGAAATGGTACCATTCTATGTGGCTCACAAACATCTTGCTTGAGGAATATACAGCTGTATTAACAGAAAGAACAAGGAACATCAAGGTGGCTTTACGATATACGGGTATTTTTTTTGTTTCTTCAATCTGATCCTTATTTTACATAATAACAATTGTCATTATCAACAATTTTTTAGGGGTTTCTGCGCCTGCAATTTTTGTTATTCATATTTAACTGGGGAAACGCAAAAGGACTGTTAAATGACAAGCATTCTGACTTCTGGCTTATTTCACGTAATGCCATGATATCATGGAAAACAAACCCTTGCTGGAGTGCGCAGACGTTGGTGTGTGAGCGAAGTGAACCACGTCAGATGACTGCAACGGAGGCCCCTTCTTTACCTGCTCAATCGTAGACTCTTGCATATCATCAGCCCTACTGAGAGTTGGTGTCATACCGCGTCTTCACCAATCCCAATCACCCGAATTCTGAGGACCGGCTTGTTGCCGTGCTCATCTGTCATCTATCATTCAATGTTTCAATTAAGCCTTTAAAAGCCCTAGCTTCACACCACTATGGTACAAAGTCCCGTAAAGCCTCTGTATAGCGAACCGCTTGTTGCGGTTTGCTTGTGTATTTCGCAGATTATTGTTAGTCTTGTGTTTTTTGTAATAATCGGGAATTATTGTTTTCCCTTATTGTTTAATCGGTTGCTTTTCAAGCCTCACTTCAAGAGAAATAAACACGCTTTTTTTTTTTACATTTTAATCCAATTGCCTTTCCTTTAAATTTCAGTGCACAGTACCCACTGCACTGAACAAACAGTACAGTTGGCTGACCAGTTTAACTGTAATAAGTCCACTCTGCCAGTGCCTGCACAGTTGCAGCAAGCAAATGATACAACATCTGGCCTTTAGGGATTCTTAGCCTACAGGTACAGCTGTCAAGGTGTTACAGTTTACTCTGTACAATCAAGTGATGAATTGCCCTGTATTTTCAGGTTCCATATTCCAACTGCCCAACGTACTTCAGTGCTGGTTGAGAAGAACATACCCAGTGCAGTTAACTTAAGGAAGAGACATCCTTTCATCAATCAAGCTTCACCCTTGCTTCCCATTTCAAATGGCCCTGTTATATTGCATTTGCTTTGTTACTTACCAACTGAGACTTGGCTCATCAAATTCTACCAGGCATAGTTCACTTGCCTTATACTATAGTCCACATGAGCCTGTTGGTATGCTTTCCACCACTTTGACACCTAACCTTGAAAATGTTGTGGCTAGCTATAACACTAAACCAAACACTTCAGTGGCCCTCAGTTTTGATAAGCTCTTTGTTGTTCTGTATCTTTCCAAACCTTTGGTGTTGTTTATCTGCATACCAGAGATTTATGTGCAAACGCTATGCCTTTACAACAAAATGCATTGGGCTTCTAACTCCTGTTTTGTCTCCACTCTAGCCTTTTTCCATGGCCAAGAGGGGAGTTTTCCCTCTACGGGGCCTTCAGCGGATTTTTAAGTTCTCACAGACAATATGATGTGTATCACACAATGCATCTCAAATGCATGGGCTATCCTCACAAAACTCATTTGTATTAATTTTTTTTATTTGAAAAGGATCCCCATTAGCTGATGTCATAGAGTCATTCCACATCAAATCATCCAGGGGGTGCCACGTCACCTCCTCAAAATTCTAATTTTTTGTCAGACACTTCACATTTATAAGATTGTACAGTAAAAATTTCAGAGAGATGAATAACTGGTGAGGTCTTTTGTGCCCCAAAAAAGGGTACTTTGCGGCAAAATTTTTTCCAGTTAACTTAGAAATGATTTCATTAAAAAACTTCTACAAATGATATTACTTCGATTACTGCATTTTTACAGAGATATATATTATACAATCAGAAAATGATTTTTAGCCTTTTGTCTTATTTAGTTTGAGTTACAGGTCATTTTGAGGCTTTGCCATACAAAAGTGGATCAGGATACACAGAATCTAAGGCCATTTTCAGACTCTAGGGGATGAATATGGATTAATATACCCAATTTCAGCTTTGTATAAGCATTTGGAGCAATAAGTTGCCAAAGTTGGCTGAAAATGAGTTTGCCAAAAAACTTTTAAAATTATTCAAATTTTGAAGGGCCATAACTTGAAATCTATTTGAGATATTTTGCATTTTTTTATTTTGCGTGTATATTTACTCGTGAATTTTCAAAATATTTTGAGGAGGTGACCCAGAAAATTTTAAAAAATCTGGATGATTTGACATGGAGTGACCCAATAGACATCAGCTAGTCTTCCTGGGATCCTCAAAAAATAAACAGGCATATACAAAAAAAAAAAAAATCCCACACTGTACAAATCAAAAAAATTCAAAAGCTTAAAAATCAGAACTCAGCCCGGTAACCAAAACAATACATCCAGAGAAAGGGAGAGAGAATGAAAAAGAGAGAGAATCATAATCTGAGCAGATATGAACTAAAACAAAAATGAAAATGTAAAAAAAAACTAAAAACAAAAAAATCTAACATCTGATCCACAAAAAAAAAAAAAACCACACACACACACACACACACACACACTACAGATTTAAATTTCTTCTTAAACTGATTTGCTAAAAGTGCTGCAGGATAGAAGCAGAGGCAGGTCATTCCAGAGGAGAATAGATCTATAAATAAAAGATCTACGTAGAGCATTAGCTTCCGGATGAGGCAGTACAAGCTGACCATTTCTAGACCATCTAGAGTCGTGATCATGCACAGTATGAGAAAAAATCATTTTCCAACAAAAATTTTGTACTTTCGTAAATTATGGTTGACTTAAACAAAGCAAGTGTATTAAATTCCAGCCTTTTCAGCTCTGTAAGCCAAGAGAGGTAAATATGCATTTTATTCACTATGGATCTTAATGAAAACCCTAAAACCAACCGTGCTGCCCTACTCTGGACAATCTGGATCTTCCTGAGCTCATCTTGAATGGCAGATGACTAAACCAGAGCAATAATCAAGATGGTATAAAACTAAACTTTGAGCAATCTCACATAAGAGTGAGCGAGCAACAAAGGAAGCACTTGTCCCACAAATACCCCCTGCTTTTGAAACAGTATAATTGATATGTTTATACCAAGACATTGCAGTCCATTATCACACTGAGGACTTAAACACAACCAAGTTATTGAATTGTTGAATTACCCAACTTTAAATCAAGTTTAGAATTACTAGACAACCTGTGCCTTGAGCCGAACACAATATTAAGGACATGCCTGTTAGTTTCCAGTCATAAACATTTAGCTCTTTGGCCAAGATACCAATAAGTTTCTTGTATGAAGGAGCATTATAGTCCAAAATAGAATCATCAGCATAGAGTACTAATTTGGCAAGCTCAATACTCCAAGATACAGTATATTTGTACTACTATGTTAATGAAATGATGAAAATAAACACATGGATTAAAAAGAATTGCTGGCTTTGGAGTCAGTTATATATATATATATATATATATATATATATATATATACACACAGCGCCCTCCATAATTATTGGCACCCCTGGTTAAGACGTGTTCTTTAGCTTCTAATAAATTCAGTTTTTTTTCTAAATAATATAGGACCACAAGGAAAAAAAAGAGGAAAATCCAGCCTTTAATTCAAGTGCATTTATTCAGTGGGAAAAAAAATCCCACATTAAGAAATCATTCTTTTACATGAAATCATGTGTGCCACAGTTATTAGCACCCCTGACGTTAATACTTTGTACTACCCCCTTTTGTCAACAAAACAGCACCTAATCTTCTCCTATAATGTTTCACAAGATGGGAGAATACAGAAAGAGGGATCTTCAACCATTTGTCTGTGCACAATCTCTCTAAATCATCCAGCGACCTGAGTCCTCTCCTCTGTACTCTCCTCTTTAGCTCACTCCACAGGTTTTCAACGGATTTGAGGTCTGGGGACTGAGATGGCCATGGGAGGAGCTTGATTTTGTGTCTGGTGAACCATTTCTGTGTAGATTTGGCCAGATGTTTAGGGTCATTATCTTGCTGAAAGATCCAGTGATGACCCATCTTCAGCTTTCGGGCAGAGGCCACCAGATTTTGATTTAAAATGTCCTGGTATTTCAAAGCGTTCATGATGCCATGCACCCTAACAAGGTTCCCAAGGCCTCTGGAAGAGAAACAGGCCCACAGCATCACCGATCCTCCCCCATACTTCACAGTGGGCATGAGGTGCTTTTCTGCATACTCATGTTTTGTGTTCCGCCAGACCCACTTAGAGTGTTTGTTGCCAAAAAGTATCTTGGTCACATCTGACCAAAGCACACGGCCCCAGTTGAAGTCTCAGTACCACTTAGCGAACTTCAGACGTTTGCGTTTATGATTGTGAGTGAGAAAAGGTTTTTTCAGAGCATGCCTTCCAAACAGCTTGTTGGCATGTAGATAGCACCTGATGGATGTTTTGGAGACTTTGTGACCCCAAGATGATACCATTTGTTGCAATTCTTTAACAGTGAGCTTTGGAGAAATTTTTATTTCTCTAACCATCCTCCTCACTGTGCGTGGTGGCAAAATAACCTTGCATCCTTGTCCAGGGTTGTTTACCACTGTTCCAGTTGTTTTAAACTTCTTAATGATTCCTCTGTCAGTAGATATGGGCAGGTGCAGGCGAGTGGCTATTTTCTTGTAGCCATTGCCTGACTTGTGAAGGTCGATACACATCTGCCTTACTTGAATGGTGTGTTCCTCTGTCTTTCCCATGTTGAAAAGTGGATAAGAGAAATGGCCTCTATATCACATCATATTTATACCCCAGGGAAACAGGAAGTGATGAATTACTAATTAAATGTTCCTAGATACTGTGATCAACTTTGGAAACTACTGTAGAAATGACAGAAATACTTCAATTACATTTAATTCCTAGGAATTGTTAGGGGTGCCAATAGTTGTGGAACAGGTGATTTTATGAAAAATTATTCTTTCCTAGTCAGGGATTTTTTTTTCTCCTTAAAATTCGCTTGAGTTGAAGGTTTCATTTTTCTACATTTTTCAGTGTGAGAGTATGCTTCTGCAATAAAAATTGAATTTATTTTAAGGCTTTTAACACATCTTAACCAGGGGTGCCAGTAATTATGGAGGGCGCTGTATATATACAGCGCCCTCCATAATCATTGTCACCCCTGGTTAAGATGTGTTAAAAGATGTGTTAAAATATAAACAATATAATTACAGAGAAACGGAACATACCAACATGTGTGAAATACAGTTCTTGACTATATTAATATTTCAATGCAAACAACCAAAATCATAACAATCATTTAATGCAAAATAAATCACAACAAAATTAAGGTCTTATTGGCCTCCTTCATTTAGTACTTCGTGCAACTACCTCTGGCAAGGATAACAATATGGAGTCTTTTCCTATAATTTTTGTCATGGTTAAGGCAGACATTTGGGGGGATTCTGGACCATTACTCGGAGCAGATCCTTCCAAGATCCTTTGTATTCTTGGATTTGTGTTTATCAACTGCCATCTTCAACTTAGCGCACAAGTTTTCAAACGGATTGAAGTCTGGTGACTTGGCCATTGCAGCACGTTGATTTTGTAGTCACAGAACCATTTCTGAGTGGATCTTGAGGTATGCTTTGGGACATTGTCTTGTAGAAAAGTCCACCTATGGCTGAGCTCCAGCATTCTGGTGGAAGCAAACAGATTGTCAGCCAAAATATCCGGATACTTGGTGGAATTCATTTTGCCATTCCTCTTAACCAGTGCCCCTAGACCTCCTGGATTTAAACAACCCAAAAGCATGACTGACCAACATCTTATTTCAGCATGGGTGTGAGGCGTATCTGCTTGTATGCATCTCTGTTTCTCTATGCTTCTCTCAGTATCCTGGGGAGCAAAATGCAGCTGCATTCTCTACTTTTGAGGTTTTAAACATTTCAATATCTTTGGCTCTTTTTAATAATTGCCCTGACAATGTTCAGTGGTATATTCAATCATGTTTTAATCTTCTTGTTGGCATTACCTGATATATGAAGGTCCATGACCTTCTGCCTCTTCTGAACTGGCAGTTGTTTTGTTTTCGTCATGGTGCTGGATGACAAAGAGATATTGCATGTGTGTTACCTCATTTTTATACCCTAGTGAAATAGGATGTAATGACTTGGTATAGTTTCCTAACACTTAGATAAAACTTAAATAAGAGCAATTTTTGAAAAGACAATTTTTTTGGATCTTCTCAATTATAAGACAGTTACACAGTAGAGAGAGACAGAAAAGTTGGGGAGAAGAATGAGGAAGACATACAGCAAATGCCCCAAGCCAGAATCAAACCCGGGACACCACAGGAAGGACACAGCCTTTGTGATACATGTGCTTAGCCTGATGTGCCACCGGCGCGCATTATCAATGGAATTTAATATCTGGTTTAATTTTTGTAGATTTTTTTTTACAATAATCTTTGAGGGTGCCATTAATTATGAAACAGTGATTCGGAGGAAATTGATTTTTAATTAAATCAGTAAATGAATTTGGTTGGTTCCATTGGAACTTTAATATCGCACAATATTTTTCATATGTGGTTACGTAGAGTTCCTCTGTAAATATATATTTTAGAAATTTTTATCAGTATTTTATGTGCATTGCCAGTGAGGGGTGCCAGTAATTTTGAAGCCCACTGTATAGCCGAGATAAATTCATATTTTAACTTGGGCATTCAGGCTATCTGTACCAACATCAGAAAAAATTTATTTTCTTTATGTAAAATCCATTTATTTTTGTATGCATCTATGAATCTTCTACGTTTCTTATCCATAGTGAGGTGTTATGAATAACAAGACATAGTTTTACAGATCATCATGAACAAAAAATAAAACTTCTGCCCGGTGCCTAAAAAGCAGGAAAGTGGTATGTGGAAAATGCACGGTCAATGTGCTGTGTCTGTTGAGGGACACATATAATGACTTACGTTAACCCAAGGGCGTAATAATGGTGTTGTCATTGGTGGGGACATAATTTGCCTCCCATGCCTCCCTATGTCATGACCTAACCTACTCAAAATACAGCCTCATCAATCAGCAATGCAGTGTGTTGCTTAATTTCCTCATGAAATATACCTGTCTGCCTGATGGAGACTGATCTGCAGAGCTGCTGTGTTGTGGCTGTAAAACAAAATTTATGATCAAGAAACACTACCTATTTTTGTCTCTTGTTGCATAATAATAATAATAATAATAATAATACATTTTATGCTGGCTGGCTGGCTGTTTATTGCATTAATAATACATTGTCCTTCTATATTATTATTCATCTAACCATTCCATCTAAAGCCCTATTACTATTAGGACTAGTTTTATGGGGGGACGTGGGGTAAAAATGCATTCAGATGCATCAACATGCATTGTTGAGATGGCGGTCAAGTGACAACTGTCACAACTCACAATAGTGCGTGGGTGAAGATCTACCCCTCTCACGTTCAGTTCTCTCGTCCGAATAGGGCTAAAGATGAGCGGATTCTAAAAATTATGTAAAGATTTTCTGTTCTTATTTCACTCCACTCTAAGAGACCTTTAGCATGATTAATCTGTTTCAGTAGAATTCGTGCCAGACTGCAACGCACCCCCCCTCCAAAACGACAAGCATGGGAATGGGAAGCACGGAAGTTATTAGGCTACTGTATGCTGAGGTTTATGCTGTGCTACTGGAAAAACAATGAAATCGAGCGCTTGGAAGAGAAAATGCGTCGCGGTCTGAACAGGTTTTTACAAGACTATTTTGTGTGAGTAACTTACCATTGACTGGGTGAAATAATGTTTAATGTCCGCCTTTTTTCTTTTCCTACCCGAGTCAGACATGATTCCCCGAGCCAGCGACTGTAGACGCTGTTATTACACTGTTATTTTTTATTTTCACCGCGTAGCCTACCAACTTACCAATGACAACCCAGTCATGATGATGGATACAGGAAGGGGAGCCAATCACAGATAGCAAGGCTGTCCCCACCAAAGACACGCCGTCTTTGAGAGGCGGAACTAAGGAGGGGAAAATTAACCTTTTGTGTCCCGAATGCCGTGCAATGCCCCATTCAAAATTGGTAAGGTGGACATTTTAAACACATCAAAATATTGGTATGGACACGTCCATAGCGTCCATACGCATTTTTACGCCCATGCGTTAACCCCTTTGTGCAGATGTAGCCGTCAACAGACATGGAGCTGCTCTATTTTTGCACGCAGTTACACTGGACTATTACTAGATGGCAGACTCAGATCAGTTATCAGCTCCCACAGCTCGCGTGGTATTGGGCTCCCTGCATGCAGGCATGCGTGCGTGCATGCGTCCGTCAAAAGATTTTGCTGTATCTCCTCAACCACTTCAGTTACAGGCTCCTAATTTTTGCTGGACATGCATCTCATCAAGACCTACAAATCACGTGCCTAAAGGTGACCTTGGCCTATTTTTTCAAGGTCACTGGCCTCAAAATATCGCCAAAAACCTGAACAATTTGCTTTATCTCGTCAACTATTTCAGTTACAGGCTCCTAATCTTTACTGGACATGCATCTCATAAAGGCCTACAAATGACGTGCCTAAAGGTGACCTTGGCCTATTTTTTCCAAGGTCACTAGCCTAAAAATATCACCAAAAACCTCAACAATTTGCTTTATCTCGTCAGCTATTTCAGTTACAGGCTCCTAATTTTTACTGGACATGCATCTCATAAAGGCCTACAAATGACGTGCCTAAAGGTGACCTTGGCCTATTTTTTCCAAGGTCACTAGCCTAAAAATATCACCAAAAACCTCAACAATTTGCTTTATCTCATCAACCATTTCAGTTACAGGCTCCTAATTTTTACTGGACATGCATCTCACCAAGACCTACAAATCACGTGCCTAAAGGTGACCTTGGCCTATTTTTTCAAGGTCTCTGGCCTCAAAATATCACCAAAAACCTTTGCTTTATCTCATCAACAATTTCAGTTACAGGCTCCTAATTTTTTCTGGACATGCATCTCATTAGGCCCTACAAATCACTTGCCTAAAGGTGATCTTGGCCTTTTTTCAAGGTCACTGGCCTAAAAATATCAAGAAAAACTTTGACATTTTGCTGTATCTCTTCAACCATTTCAGCTACAGGCTCCTAATTTTTACTGGACATGCATCTAATAAAGGCCTACAAATGACGTGCCTAAAGGTGACCTTGGCCCTTTTTTCCGAGGTCACTAGCCTAAAAATACACAAAGAACCTCAACATTTTGCTGCATCTCATCAACTATTTCAGTTACGGACTCGGCATGGAAATGCATCTCATAAACCCCTACAAATCACTTGCCTAAAGGTGACCTTGGCCTTTTTTCAAGGTCACTGGCCTCAAAATATCACCAAAAACCACAACATTTTGCCTTATCTCATCAACCATTTCAGTTACAGGCTCCTAATTTTTACTGGACTTACATCTCATAAAGGCCTATAAATGATGTGCCTACAGGTGACCTTGGCCTGTTTTCTCAATGTCACTGGTCTAAAAATATCACCAAAAACTTTGACAATTTGCTTTATTTCATCAACTATTTCAGGTACAGCTCCTCATTTTTACTGGACATGCATCTCATAAAGGCCTACAAATCCACGTGCCTAAAGGTGACCTTGGCCTATTTTTTTCAAGGTCATTGGCCTAAAAATATCACTGAAAACCTCAACAATTTGCTTTATCTCGTCAACAATTTCAGTTACAGGCTCCTAATTTTTTCTGGACATGCATCTCTTAAGGCCTTACAAATCACTTGCCTAAAGGTGACCTTGGCCTGTTTTCAAGGTCACTGGCCTAAAAATATAATGAAAAACATCGACATTTTGCTGTATCTCATCAACCATTTCAGTTACAGGCTCCTAATTTTTCCTGGACATGCATCTAATAAAGGCCTACAAATCACGTGCCTAAAGTTGACCTTGGCCTCTTTTTTCAAGATCACTGGCCTAAAAATATAATGAAAAACATCGACATTTTGCTGTATCTCATCAACCATTTCAGTTACAGGCTCCTAATTTTTCCTGGACATACATCTAATAAAGGCCTTCAAATGACGTGCCTACAGGTGACCTTGGCCTGTTTTTTCAAGGTCACTGGTCTAAAAATATCACCAAAAACTTTGACAATTTGCTTCATTTCATCAACTATTTCAGTTACAGGCTCCTCATTTTTACTGGACATGCATCTCATAAAGGCCTACAAATCCACGTGCCTAAAGGTGACCTTGGCCTAATTTTTTCAAGATCACTGGCCTAAAAATATCACCAAAAACTTCAACAATTTGCTTTATCTTATCAACATTTTCTGTTACAGGCTCCTAATTAGCTCCCGCTGCCCGAGTGGCACTGGAGCTATGGTATTGGGCTCCATCCGTACGAGTGTCAGTTAACAAAAACTTTGTCATTTTGTTTATCTAAATGGTGGGAGCTTCTGGGGCTGCCAGTGCCCCAGTATTTGGATATTCACTAGCAAGCCGAGCTCAAACATGGTTTAGACAATTAAGTCCCGTCCTTGTTTCCCAGGAATTGTATGAATTATACTCCTCAGCCAAGCCTGATGTGCAAAATGCCGAATATCTTTGCCCATAGTATCTATCCAGTAGTTAATAACAATGATCTCTTGTGATAGAAAAAAATTGTTAACCTTTGTTACAACCAGCTCAGCTGTAGTGAGCCAGTTGTATCCCAGTAGTAGTTAAGAAAAATCAGTTTTCTGAAGCAAAAACTTGACATGTTATTGATACAACGTCATTCTACCATCAATCATAGCCATCACATATCAAAAACGCGTAGTTCCCTACCGTGGATTTACGCGTAGATTCCTCCATCGACCAATTCAGCGCTCCTTTATATCCTCCCAAGTACTGATGGTCATAGCCAATCATTCAATTATTTACTTAGGCTCATCTGTGTAATGCACACTTATAGTTTATGCCCATGTGAAACTTCCCAGGTAATGATGTATTGATTGACTTTTTTCTTATCCAATTTCATAGTATAAACTTTCCACAGTAGCTGAGAGGCATTGATTGGACAAACACAAAAGTATTTAAACCTTTGCGTAACAGCTAGGTAGGTTGTATTTAATTAACATTGCTCATGGTTGTGTAGCTGAAAATGACACAATTTCAAAGAAAACAAGACTTCTAAAACTGGCCTGAAGTGTTCAGTAACATTTACGAGATTTAAATGAGGTACGGACATGGACAATGGGAATTATTCCGAATGAAACGGGACTGGAGGTTTCCTTCTACCAAATATATCTATGTCTCTGGAGGAATTAAATGAAGAAAGGGTTTTGTTTATTTTTTGAGTAAGTGCGATTTTATGTTTTTTACTTATAGCTAGTTGGCTGGCTGGCTAGCTGTTTTTTATTCTCGGTTTACCATAGCCCTAATGATCACAGAGCTTGTTTGCCACTTTGGTTAGTAAGAGTAACCGTTAGTCTAATAATAGCTACTGCATGTAGTGGCATTTTTGTTTTTTCCAGTCATTGGAATGTCTGTTCTGTTATGAAAAAGGATATTTCAGATAGTACCGAGTTAGTGAGTTATACTTGTTCTTTATAAGGTGTGGGAAGTGTTTACATCAGGTTGCGAGCTCAGAAGTGGGAAAGGTAACATGAATATGAAAGGTAACACTCCAGAGATTATAGTCGAAGTCTGAGCATCAGTATAAATATTTCTGTGTGTGAATAAATGAAGATGGAACACAGCATAAATGAAGGATTTCATTTCTGTCCTCCAAAATTGTACTTTTTTAGAGTGAATATACCTTTTCAAATTATGTAGTTGCAGCCTGAAACCTCTAATAAACTACAGCACAACTTCTCATCATTATCTGTGCCAAATTTTATTCTAATCAACTAAGTAAATCAGAGCAATATAAGAGGGGGTTTGGTTCAGGAATTCCTAGATGGCATCTCCAAATTGGCAATTGGGTATTTTTTTTTTTTTTGTGCATTCTGAGCCATTTGAGGTTTCTTAAGTACCAAAATGTAAAACTCATTTAATTTCACTTATATCGTCGCCTCAGCATTATATTGTCCTAACTACACATCAGTTTAATTAAGTGTTATGCATGACGAAATTTGTGGTTGCCAATTGTTCTGTCTCAGTTGAGGAAATATCGCAAACTGACCTCATTAGAGCACAGTAAAAATTTGTATATTGTCCTAAGTGCATTTTCCATTAAAGATTCAGTCGTATTTTGTCTAATATCAAAATCAAAAGGCCTTTCCATTTTATTTTGTCCTAAGAGGTGATTCAAGTTTTTTGGGAAGTTTCAATTTGTCCTAGGTCAATTTAAACCAATAGTTTTTTTTTTTTTTTTGCTTTAAGTCAAATGATTCTGATGTAAACAAAACAAAAAAGCTTTACGCATTAATCAAGAGGAAGCAGTAAAAGAAGTTATAGTCAGCTTTGACAGTGAAATGGATGAATCATCGTTGTGAGTATTTAATTGTATGAACAAACCATATGATTTTACTTCTATCCAAATATTTTTTTTAGATATAACTAAATTGTTTTCCTGTTATAAGACTTAGATTATATCGACATCGCATGCTTTGAGACTCCGCCATAATAATATGTGCATACAAACAACTAATAATATATTAATGTAATAAGTAACTATAGATCTAATTAATCTAAGACCATTAATCTTTGTCTCGATCGTTCAGACAAGATGTGAAATTATGCAATGAATTAGGCCCTCCTTCCCTTTTTGATTCCCTCATTGACTTTTTTTAAGCAAAGCAAACCAGGGCAGGGCAATCTTTTTGCAAGCTTTCATCTTACGACGGCAGCATTGTGTTCTACTGACATTTTTTTAGCTATGACAATTCTGATCTTGATCCTGATCATGAGCCTGATGTCAAGAGTCAAACCAGTACGCGAGTAGATATTCTTGAACCTTTCAATGAGCCTGATGACACCAATCATTGCAATAGCCCAATCATGAGCCTGATATTTCTGCTCATGACATTCGCCACAATGATCTTGAGATAAATATAAACTAAGTTAAGTCAAAAAACACAGTACAAATTAGGCTTTTTTTGTTTCCTTTTTTCCTTCATTATGGATTGTCTTTTATTAACCTCTTTAATATAAATGATAATGATACAAATAAGAAATTTGTGATAAATTTGCCCAAAATTAAAGTTATACATCATAAAAGTTATTGCTCTTTTATTATTTCCTTTTTTTTCAGTCATTCTCAATGTGGACCTTATCGTCCCATTACTGTTGCTCTCCAGAGTAATGATTTTGAAACAGGCTCTTTGGATTCACAATTCATAGTTATTGGGGTGTTAGAAACTAACAGTCACTAAGTTGGCTTTTCATCATAATTTTTTGTTCACCTTATAATCTTCCCCACTACACCTCCATAACATTGTAGAAACTCAGAATGAATTGTACGATCATATTTTCATATGTGGCATGATGAGGGCACCACCAAATGTCATGGATTTACTCTGGGCACTTCGGTTTCCAGTACATCGCTTACCTCACAAATTGCACAAATGCACTCCATTGCAAGGCGTAATTCTGTCCCGACATAAAAATTGAATGTAAATTCAATTTATTCATTCATCCATTCATACAAAACTGTATTACGTCAACTTAATCATTAAGGGTAGCTTAAAACTGAAAGGATTCACATCTCCTCCAAGAAACAATAAATGGAGTCGAAATAAAATTAAATTGTTAAAAATGAAAGAAAACCACAAAACTCTACCTTTCAACAAGAGAGTGAAATGAAGGCTTTACTCACTTTATGCTAACCAATTGCTATGCTGAGGTTCATTTCCTTACTTCACTCACCTCATTCAGGATGCCAGCAAATCATTGTCCATTGACACCCACATGGAAAGAATCTACATGAACATATATGCACATATATGAAAGCTATATGCCGCATATATGCAGCATATGTGCCGCATATAGGCCAAATTCAAGTGCATATATGTGCTTATAGAGGGCATATAGGTCTCCTATATTGCTTCTTTATTTCCACATATACGCCATATATGTACATAGGCCTACAAGGTATATGTCTCCTATATAGCTCAAATAACCAGTGGCAGGTTCTGTTTGTCATACCTATTGCATGGCTCATATCTAACTTTTGCAACTGTCATACCTGATGCCTAGCTCATATTTTCATTCTCGTGGTAATATCTGCATATTAGTCCAAAGTCCCTTACAGAAATAACAAGAATTTCATGCAGTAACTTATTAATCGCATGTGAACACGTGAAATTGGAATCACATTTGATCATAAATACATGTTAAGATGTGACAATGGCATGTTATGTGTAAACCAGTCATTATTAACTATGGCAAGTCAGAGGAGACAAAAAGCTATGATATCAACATATATATCTAATACCACTTGTTGCATTTCATTTTTTTCCTGAAACATTAACAATACCAAGGTCATCAATTCTTTCTTGACCATACTTATTTCCATTCTATGAAGATTGAGTTGTGTATTGTGGAAGAGAAGGAAATGTATTAAAACAAAATTGTTTGATTATGTTTATTTCATCAATTAAGCATTTTTTCAAGTTAAAGTCACTGCCAGATTCACCACAGTATATAAAATTGGATTCACATCATTACAGCTCATACGCATCCATTGAAAGGTTATACACTACACTGTTACATCCACCAAATGCTATGTTTTCTATCTAGTCTGTAATGCAGTTTCTAGATGAATATGGCTCTGAAGTCCTTAGCCTAAATGCAGCAAAATAAAACAAAAATAACAAAATAAAAGTACACAGAAGAACATAAATTCAAGCAAACATGCCTTTCAAAAGTTATTTTCATCCCCACATCTATCTGAGCATTTCACTGTGGTTAATG
Organism: Gymnothorax reevesii; assembly: GCA_029721435.1. NCBI lineage: Eukaryota > Metazoa > Chordata > Actinopteri > Anguilliformes > Muraenidae > Gymnothorax > Gymnothorax reevesii. Next base: position 62,338,190 of record CM056576.1, read on the forward strand.
AATTTGAAGACAAAGTCTACATTTCTTTTTACAATTTTAATGAACAGATACTTGTCTTTTATCTGAGATTCATGAATAGCAAATAAATGTCCCAGACTTTTTCCTTCAGGGATAAAAACAAGCCCCTGACATCAACATTTTGTTTCTCCTCACTTTGCAGGTATAAATAGACATTGTGATTGTCCCTTTACAGCGTTTAATTTATTTTTAAGAGATAGTACATTTCAACGAGTTTTGATGACATAATGTCTAACCATCTTGAAAGTACTCAACGATAGTATGTGCGAGTACAACCCCAATTCCGAAATAGTTGGGACAAAGTGTAAATTGTGAATAAAATCAAAATGCAATGACTTTCAGATCACATGAGCCAATATGTTATTTACAATAGAACATAGATAACCTTTCAAATGTTGAAAGTGAGACATTTTACATTTTTATCCACAAAATGAGCTTATTTCAAATTTTCTGGCTGCAAAAGGTCTCAAAAAAGTTGGGACACAGGCAAAAAAGGGCTGAAAAGCAATTAATAGATCAGAGAATCAGCTTAAAGAACATTTAGCAAGTAATTACGTAAACTGGCATGAGGTGTGTAACATGATTGGCAATAAAAGGGATGTCTCAGAGAGGCTGAGTCTCTCAGAAGTAAAGTTGGCCAGAGGCTCTCCAACCTGTGAAGGCTTGCGTAAAAAAATTGTGGAACTTAAAAAACAATGTTCCTTAACGTCAAATTGCAAAGGCTTTGAAGATCTCATCATCGACAGTGCATAACATCATCAAACGATTCAGAGAAACTGGAAAAATCTCTGTGCGTAAGCGCAAGGCCAAAGCCCTTGACTGGATGCCTGCGATCTTCAGGCCCTCAGATGCCACTGCTTCACTCATCGACATGATTCTGTCATTGACATTAATAAATGGGCCCAGGAATACTTCAAGAAAACACTGTCTGTAAACAGAGTCCGCTGTGCCATCCACAGATGCCACCTAAAACTCTATCATTCAAAAAGGAAGTCATTGTTGAGCATGATCCAAAAGCACTGCCGTGTTCTGTGGGCCAAGGCTTATTTTAAATGGGCTGTCGCAAAGTGCCCTGTGGTCAGATGAGTCCAAATTTGACATTCTTGTTGGAAATCGTGGGCGTTGTCTCCTCTGGGCTAAAGAGGAGAAAGGCCACCCCTCCTGTACTCAGCTTTCAGTTCAAAAGCCAGCATCTCTGACGGTATTGGGATGCACTAGTGCATATGGTGTGGGACCGTTGCATGTTTTAAAAAGCACCATGAATGCTGAAAGGTATATAAAGGTTTTAGAGCAACATATGCTCACTTCCAGATGACATCTATTCCAGGGAAGGTCTTGTGTATTTCAGCAGGACAATGCAAAACCACATACTGCAGCCATTACAACAGCATGGCTTTGTAGTAGAAGGGTCCGTGTGCTGAGCTGGCCTGCCTGCAGTCCTGATCTTTCACCGATTGAAAACATTTGGCGCGTTATTAACGGAAAAGTCCTTCAAAAGTAGACCCAAAACTCTCCAGCAGCGGGAAGCCTGTTTTAAACAAGAGTGGGATCAAATTCCAATGGCTAAACCCAAGAAACCTGTCTCCTCAATGCCCAGACACCTCCACTCTGTGATAAAAAGAAGAGGGGATACTACACCATAGTAAACAGGCCCCTGTCCCAACTTTTTTGAGACCTGTAGCAGCCATCAAATTTGAAATGATTTTTCATTTTGTGGATAAAATTGTAAAATTTCTCAGTTTCAACATTTGCTATGTTATCTCAGTTCTATTGTGAATAAGATACTGGCTGGAGTAATTTGAAAGTCATTGCATTTTGATTTTATTCACAATTTACACTTTGTCCCATCTATTTCGTAATTGGGGTTGTATTAACGCGTTTGAAATTCAGTACAGCCTACTTGAGAAAATTTTTTAGTTCTTTCCCTCAATTGACGATAATTGTCACGACCGTCAGCAAAGAAAATTCAATGGCATGCACACATGAGCAAACCGGCAAAGAAAATGTGCCAAAGAAAATTTGCCCTTGTGTACAAGGCTATCCTGCCAATATTCTGTTCTACTCTCCAGTCCAGCAGGTGGCAGTAATGATTCAAAGCTAATTTTCTAGAAACAAAGTCAAACAAAAAGAAGCAGAACATGGCCAATCACGAAAACAAACAAACGTGACGGGCAACAGACGCACGATCACGTTGCCGAGTATAACTGCATTTGGATTCTCTAAACAGCACGGTTGACCTCCTTGGGCGTTATGAATTCCACTTTTCGCCTTTACCTTACCCCGTGACTTTTTATATCTTGGCTGAAGAAACGTGGTCAGGGATTAGATGATGGGACGCAGTTTTTTGGCAATTTGAACGCAGCCAGAAGCCAGGCACTTGGCTCGGAGCTTCAGCCGTCATTGTACGTCATTCACGCGCAAACACTCACGAAGGACCCCTACGATTATGCGTTCAGCGAACAAATTTGAATGTGGGAAAAATTGGTTGATTTTGAGTAAATTCTAGTCTTCCCGGTGGAACGCCAGGCTTTGTGCTTACCAAATATTTCGGGGTTTCCTCTGTGTAACCAGACCAGCTGGGATACGATGGGATAAATACGTTGTAGTCTTTTTGCTGGGTAGTTAAAGTTAATAACGATAGCGTTAGCGGGATAGCTGCGTTTTTAGTCGAAGTGGCCAACATTTGCTTGCCAGCCTTCGTGACTTGTTTTCTATTTTGTGCGCGTCGGCTGGCATGTAGGCTACTGAATATCATTGAATATATCGTTATCTAAATTTAGCTGCATAATTTAGATTGACGCATATTTGGGGAAGGAGAGATCTGTGCACTGTAGCTAACCAACTGACAAGTAAGCTACTGGGATCACGTTGACTGGTGGGTGCGAAACTCATGGTCCAAGACAATGTACTGATGTAACCTTAACTGCCATTTGTGTAATTCGCACCATTACTGAAAAGTCTAACCCCTTCCCTGTCTACCATTGGACGGTTTTGTACGTACCGTACTACTTACAGTAGACTGTTTACTTGGTAACTTGTCAAGATGAGGACTCTTCGCTAACCAGTTTGCCATGACTTTTCATGCAACCGGAAATCCTTGGTTAAGTTCCTCGGAGGACAGTCTTTGTGCTCGATAGCTGCTTATTTATTGATAGCAACACCATTATTCTTAGTACGGATCATGTCAGCTTGAAGGCGTACTCCTCGCATACACGAGAAATGTCCATGTCTCGCATACCAGAAAAGCCAATACCATAACTTCAGCGGCTCGAAGAAATGGGTTGGACATTTGTCGTACATAGGATGAGTCTGCCCACAAATTTACATGATCTGCTTGTACTTTGACAGTTTTGCTCATTATCATAATTTTAGATGCACGCCATTGAAGATGCTTGACGTTTATGTACGTCCATTGAGAAAACTCCGTCAGTCATAGTTGCATTCTTAGATGTAGTGCAAGGACGTTTTTGTAAACTATTCACATGAAATTAATGTCTACCATTGCGTTTTTCTGTCCTGATGCTGATTCCTGTGTGTATGAGAGAGTGAGTTGGTCATGACCAGTATTGGTGGAAAATATGAGCTGCCTCTTGCTGCATATTTGTTTGTGTGGGTTTTTACCCAGTGCCTATGCATCTCACAGTCATCATGAAAAGAAGAGGGGACCAGGGAGATCCTCAAAATGGAAAGAAGAAACGTTGCGGGGAGTCCAGCTTTGACGATGACAACAAATCACTTCAAACCACTAGCCAGGGTAAGGCTGGCAGCACAGCAGAGTATTGCTTCAAGATTATATTCTTAGCACATCCTGGGACTAATGTGAGTCACTTGCTGCTCAAGAAAACCAGTTGCTTCTGCTCTCCTGAGATACTGCTTGTTGTATGAATAGGACAGACATTTTTATCAAATATCACAAATCTTTGTGGATTTTGTATTTTGTTGATGGACACACTGGTTGCAAAGGCCATTAGTGGGGTGTCTTCCCTGATAAAACTAGTGATGATTGCATCGAGACATGTTTTCAGGCACATTTAAAGAATGTGATTATTGTCTTTCACGTCATGAAAGCTCAGATTCAGAGCAAAAAAAAAAAAGTGCCTCCACGCTTGACCAAATACTTCGGCCATAATGTTGAATTGAAATCATACTTTTGCAAACTGTAGTTTTGAGGGATCAGTCTTTTTCCATTTTTAATAGATTTTAAGAGCATGCAGATCCTTGGATTTGGATAGCTCAGAACTCTTTGTAAGAAAATTCTGAATTAAGGCTACAAGATATATTGACTACAATGTTTATAAACATAATGACAATAATTTCCTATATGGGGTGCCGTCATGCGTCTTTTCTTTTTTTTTTTTTAAATCATACCTTGTGGTCACAAACAACCAAACATCGCAGGCCAATTGAAATGCCACCAGGAAAATTTGTGTCAAGAATTCTGCTAATTACCAGTGGGGTTGTCCAGTCGCTATCATCTTTTAAGGCTAGATTACAATCAGCCTTTTCCTGTGTACTTCATCAGAACAAACAGTAAAGCAATTTTTTATGGGCTAATCAAAACCAGTATGTAACCTGTGATGATTAAGATGGGCCTCTGTCTTACACTCTGCGTGGTGGGATGCAAATGTAACGCAGGTGTCTTTGCTACTATACGACTGACGAAAATACCAATTTCTCGTCTTGCTCCCTCGCTGCACAAATAGCCAAGCCATTTGCGCCAAATTGAGCGCCCATGGGCATGGGCAAATGAGGTGTGGTCAGGTGCAGTGCTGGCCTGTTGCTGTTTTGAGTTTGTGCAAAGCTCTTGCACAATTGACCAACAAAAACCTGGTCAACAGACAATACTCCATTTTTAACTGCAATTTTAAAAGGGCATTATTATGGTAATATTATGCACTTTTTTTTAGCGAGTGCATAACACGTACCCTCTGCTTGTTTAATGCTACACACTGACAAACTGCAGCGCCCACATAAGCAAACAACGAAAACTAAAAAAATTACAATGTGAAAGAATATGAGCATGCTGTGATGCAGCCTAGTTTAATCAGAAGGGAACCTATTCCCTCTGGTCATTTGCAATTTGGCATGTGAGGTTACGCACATGGGTGTTCACATATTATGCTGGATAAAGCCACAGCTCCTTAATATTAGCAAATTCTGTTGACCCATTATCTGTCATCATCTGAAAAATCACTTGAATCCGACCTGATTGATAAATACGGTGCCTGCTGACCGTTTCCATTATTAAATGAAAAATCCCTCATTTCATTTGGAAATGGATTTATTATTTTCAGTTTGGCTGACAAAAGAAGTAGCCCTAAAAACCGGCACTTTTAGAAAAAGCAATGGATGACATTGTCGTCACTGTCTATGTATATATATTCGACTCTTCAATCGTAAGACAAGCTGAAACGAGTTCTTTTCACCCCTGATGGATATTTATTATGCAGGGGGTTATGGTACCTAATGAAGTAAAACATGAGTTTAGTTTCTTTCTAGCTAACAGTTTTTGTCACACATTTTATTTCTTTGTCGCTCCTCACCAGCCCATCATTATTTATTATTTATTTTTTTAAATTAGCGACTCTGAATTAAAATCTTTTTTTTCGTTTGCTTGTTTTTGCTTCTTTTAAGCTATCCACAACAGTGTAAGTCCCCCTGGCTTTTAAACGGAATGGGAGATGGCACCCATGTTTTGCCCAGAACAGGCCTATGATTAATTAAGAGATTAAATCCAACCCGTTCGCACAGAGGGCCTTACCATGTGCCCAGAGCTAGCTTAACTAGCGAAAATGGATTTGGACACGCGCTAAATGCACTTGCGCCCCACGTTTCAGACTGATAACTTAGATTGTGAAAATAGGGCCCATGATGATAGGAATTGTGAAATAGATTGGAGTTGCTACGGTGCTCAGTAGGATTGTATGAATGGAAGTCGTCAAAAATCTAAATATAAATTCCATCTCCTATTGTCATTTTTAATAGATTATGAGAGGCCAGAAAAATGACAATTTTACCCTGCCCCAACCGAAGGCTGAGGGCAAGGGGTATTGTTTTTGGTTCCGTTTGTTTTTGTGTTTGGTTGTGTGTCTGTACATTTGTTTCTGTGTTTGTTTGTTTGTTAACACTTAAGCAGCAAAACTAATGGCCAGATTCACATGAAATTTGGTTTAGGGATTGCCACTGGCCCAGAATAGAAGCCTATTCAATTTTGTAGAAGTAGGTCAAAGTATGTGTGAGGAGCGAGTTTGTTGTGCCTGACACCACTTATTTGTTTCTGATTTGATTTTAGGCATTTAAAAATGTTCAATCAAAGGAAGAGTTCACCCCAAAATGAAAATTCTGGCATTGACTACTTACCATCATGCCAATTCCCGAAATTGAACATACCTTGCCCTGTGAAGATATCTGGGTCAGGCTCATTAGCAAACACGAGACAGGTTTAAACATAGGAGTATGCTATCGACCACCAGCTGTGGACAGTACAGTCAATGAAATGCTCTGTAAGAGGATTACCCAAGCTTGTAGAGGAGGAGGGACTATTATTATGGGAGACTTAAATTATCCTGGTATCAATTTGGAAATGGTGAAAGGACAGGGTAGGGGGAAGGAAGAATTTCTAGATGTTATAAATGATAATTTCTTGGTGCAGTATGTTAATAAACCTACAAGAGAGAAGGTCATTTTAGACTTCGTGCTCTGTAATGACCCAGATAGAATTAGCAATGTTGAGGTACTGGAGCCACTTGGGGCAAGTAATCACTCTGCTGTTAATTTTGATGTTTCATGGGAAGTTAAAAAGGTGTATCCAAAAAGAAAAATTTCAATTTTGAGGCAAGCAGACTTTGACAGGATTCACTCATATCTAAGTGAAATAAAATGGGAGACACTCCTGGACTGTGAGTCCGTAAATGAGATGTGGGAAAGATTTAAGGGGGTTTTACTTGAATCACAATGCAGATTCATTCCAAATGTGTCCAAAAGTTAGCTGAAAAAGCAGAATCCTCAGTGGATGACCAAAAGTATTTGTAGGATTTTGAGGGAAAAGAGAAATCTTTATAAGATGCACATAAAGGATAACAATGAGAACACCTAGGCTGAGGAATGCTAGAAGACTGTATGAAAGACAAATTGCTGAGGGGGCAAAAAGTAACCATAAATGCTTCTTTCAGTACTGTAGCAGAAAAAGGAAAGTTAATGAGTAGGTTAAGTGCATAAGGAATAAAAATGGATCGCTGCTATATGATAACAAGAAAATTGTGGATGCTTAAAACAGTTACTTTGTTGGGAATTTTACCTCAGAGGCGGTCTTTATTTGGCCAGAGTGCATGTTAAATGCTCAAGATTATTTAGCGGAAATTGAGGTAAGGGATAACGTAGTATTAGACAAGTTGCATAAACTAAAGGCAGACAAGGCGGCGGGTCCTGATGGCTTATACCCTAGAGTGCTCTGGGAAGTTGGTGAGATCATCTTTAAGCCGTTATCCGCCATCTTCAGACGGTCTTTAGAAAATGGAGAAATACCAAATGATTGGAAACAGGGCAATATAATGCCAATATATAAGAAAGGGGACCGTTCCGAGCCAGGAAATTGCAGGCCAGTCAATTTAACTTGCATTGCGTGCAAAACATTGGAATCTATCATAAGAGAAGAGCTGGACTTATTTCTTGAACGTAACAGTATCTTGAGGGACAGCCAACATTGTTTCCGTAAGGGAAGGTCATGCCTGACAAACCTTCTGGAATTTTTTGAAGAGGCCACAAAGACTTATGGACAGAGCAGGGCTTATGACATCGTATACTTGGATTTTCAGTAAACATTTGATACAGTACCGCATAAGAGACTTGTTTTTAAAATGAGCTTGATTACCGGAGGTATTCTGGAGTAGATTCAAAACTGATTACAGGACAGAACACAAAGAGTGGTGGTCAGTGGTATCTCATCTGAGCTAGGTATGGTGGGGAGTGGCGTACCCCAGGGGTCGGTGTTTGGACCCCTGCTGTTCCTCATCTACATTAATGACCTTGATCGGAATATTGAGAGCAGATTAGTTAAATTTGCAGATGATACTAAATTGGGGGGTTTGGCAAATAGTTTAGAGTCCACTAAAGTGATTCAGGATGATTTGGATAGTATCCAGAATTGGGCAGAAATGAGGCAAATAAAATTTAATGTAGCAAAATGTAAAGTTGTACATGTAGGTAATAAAAACATTAGACGGGATTACTTCATGGGAGGTTTAAAACTGGAATGTGCTGCACACGAGAAAGATCTGGGAGTGATTGTTGACCAAACCCTCACAGGCTCTAGCCATTGTGCCGTAGCAGTTAAAATAGCCAATCGGATGGTGGGATACATTGCCAAAAGTATTGACTACAAATCTAAGGAGATGATGCTTCTTTTGCACAACACATTCGTCAGACCACATTTGGTGTATTGTGTACAGTTCTGGGGACCATACTTTAAGAAAGATATAGAGGCTCTAGAGAAAGTTCAGAGAAGAGCCACTAAGCTAATTCCAGGTATAAAAGATGAAAGCTATGAGAAGAGGCTGAAGATCCTTAATCTCTTTAGTCTTAGGAAAAGGACACTAAGGGGCGATTTGATTGAGGTCTTTTAATATGTCAAAGGGATTAACAAAGTGAATTATATAGGATTCCTTCGACCAAGTGTTGTGAGTAGAACTCTGGGTCACACATGGAAGTTGACCAAAGGTAAATTTAGCACTGATATTCGGAAATATTTCTTCACCCAAAGAGTAATTTCAGTGTGGAATAGCTTGCCTGACCATATTGTTGAGGCAGTGACCTTGGGGGTTTTCAAGAGCAGGCTTTGTAACAACCCACTTTGAAAAAATGACACACTTTGAAAATTTTTTTCGAAGTGAGTTAACATTTCGGACCAACTCAACGCACTTTGAAAAATTTTTCAAAGTGCGTTAAAATGTTGGTCCACCTCAACGCATTTTGAAAAAAAGAGATTTTTTTTTCCAAAGTGCGTTAAAAACAATCATCGTGTTGCCCTTTGAAAAATTTAATTGCGTTAATAGAGGTTTTCGCATTTAACATGAATGTTCTTTGTAGACAGCCACAGAGCCCCGCGCATGGAATAAACGGCCTGACCTTAGGCCTTGAGTCACGTTTTTCAATGAAAGCATTTTTCTTAGCAATTTTTTAGCAATTTTTAGCTGATTCTCAGGCATTGTATTTTGTTCCCAGATGCAAGGAAAACGCATAAGTGACATTTTAATTTCCGAATTTTTCAGTTCGAGGACGCCCAGATCCCCCACCAATATCGCCCCCCGCATGCAAATCCTGCAATCGCTCCTGCACGCCCATAGGCTGTAGAAAAAAAAAAAGGAAAAAAAATTAGACTAGGCTAACTTTGCCTGATAATCTGATAGTAGGCCCTGCAGCCTAGGCCTTTACTGAAATGGCGTTGAAAGCCCCCCCAACCCCCTCCAGGTCTAGGTGAAGATGGGGCAAGAGGAACCACTTTTCCTTCGTTTTGTAAGAAAGGGTAATCAGGCACATATAGTAAGAAAGAGACTTTGTTACGCTATACCATGAACCGTCAAAGATCTACTCTCATACAAATGTAAAAAAGTGAAAATTACGAAAATATGGATATAAATCTAGGACCTTCGTGAGAGGTTCCTTTGTCCGACCCCTCAGGTAAAAGGAACCACCGATTTGGGCAAAAGGGACCAACCAACGTTGTCAAAATAATTATATGCACGCATTTTACCAAATGTACGGGAACTATATCTTACCCTATACTCTTTAATACATCTGTACGTGTAGGATTAAAAATAAGCAGAACACTAGTTGAGGATTCCGCAAATTGGTTTGGCCTTTTGGGGAGGCTGAAAATGGACTATAAGACGAGATCAGCTGACATCTGAAACAAGGGACTCTCCCCCCCCCCCCCCCCCCCAGCAAGAGAGAGATTTTCAACATGTTGAAAACCCTGCGATTTTCAAGACAGATTCATGTCTTGTACAGTCAAGTTGGCCAACCTCTCACACATTATGATAACCACCGACAATACAAGAAAATTTGTTCTGTCTTGTAGTATCTCACATATTATTGTCGTGTCGTTCGAAAATCGTGTCGTTTGAGGCAGGCCAAACCTTGACCGAGACGACCGTAATCATGACCACGACGAGCCGAATTAGGACTGCAACCACAGATTACGATGACTGTGAAAACGACTACCCTATACAACGAGCAGAACGACCCCCGATCCCGACGGAAATGTCACAACATGCATGATCCGGTAATTTTGAGGTTATTTTCAGTCTGTACATTTTGCCTTGAATCGAATGGTGCTAATTTCTGCCAATGTTTCGACCAAAACACCTTGTTATCCCATGAATGGACGCAACCGAGCTTGAATTTCCACTTTAAAAATTACAATATAGCCATACATGACATGAAATGGGTAAAGCCAGTGCCACAAGCGAAATGAAATATTTTCTTGATGTACCTTCTTAACGCACTTTGAATTTTTGTTTTTTAAGTGCGTTGAGGTGGTCACAAATGTTAACGCACTTTGAAAAAAAATTTCAAAGCGTGTAATTTTTTCAAAGTGGGTGGTAACAAGGCTTGACTTAAGGCTAGATACCTTTGAGTCATTGAGTATCTGAAGGGATATATTCACAATGGTATAAAGAAACTGGCGAGTGTAGTTGGCCTGAACGGACTGTTCTCGCCTTTCATGTAATGTTAAGTTGGAACTCGAATAAAGTTGGTTAACACTTTCATGCTCATTCATGCTCTGCCTGACGAGAACTCTGCCTCTCCGGAACTTTGTTGTTATATCCCCCGACGAAGAGTCGAGGATACTTTGGCTCAGCGATCGTCACGCAGCCTCCACCATTGCATCCTTAGAGATTTCCTTCTGAGCACGTTACAGGCCACAAATTTCAACCAGTTCGAGTCATATTTGGCATGGGCCTTGTGTGTGGTAAGGTCACGAAGCCTATTGATTTTGGGACTGATTGCTTTAGGCAGTCCGGGATGGGCTACACATTGGCCTGCAGGTGTAGTTTACTTAGCTACGCGTATGTTGCGCAGGGCTGGGCATGCGCAGAAGTGACCTATTTCAAAACTGCTCCTTGTAGATTTTCACTAATTAACTGTATAATACAAGTCTTTTCCAGTCAACATACGATTGTTTGGCTTCAAGTGACTTGGATTATGCTGCAGGAGCTGTGTAGAGTAATTTTATAGTCATTTTGGTTATTTTTAACTTAAAATAGCCTCAGATGAGCAATTTTCCTCACGGACTTCAGTTAAGAGAAATCTGCTGCAGAGTAGTGCTGGTATCCCCCCAGTGTTTTATATGCGCTTACAAACTTCACTCTTGTTTCAACTGGCATGGGGGTGAATGGACGATGATGGGATTTTCTTTTTTGTTTGAACTGTTCCCTGAACATGCATTCATTCCTTGTTTCAGTGTTTCACATGACATGCATATGAATTATTTTGGCCCCCTGGACGAAGTCAGGCGGCTACTATGTATTCACGCTTGTCGTCTCCACCGCTGCCACTTAACCCGAGATCATACATATGGGAACTTGGCAAAAAAAACTTTAAAGCGTGGCACAAATCCATTAACATATTGCATCATGAAATCTATGATAGTACTGGACCCAAGTGGTTGCCAAGGTGATTTTCCCATCCTTCAACAGAGGCTCTTAAGACAGTTCCTTCAAACTCAATTAACTCCCAACAAGGTGAAAATTACTAATTTACATTTTGAGGCATTGAACTTCACATTATATTCCTTACCACATTCTACAATAATTTTGAGTAGATTGCTCATTGAGTGTTGCAGTGGAGCATGTTGCAGGCATCAAATTCAAAATGAATGAATATTTTAAAAAAAAAAAAAATTCATGTGTTTGAACATTAAATATCTTGTCTTTGTAGTGTACTCAATTGAATATAGGTCGAAAAGGATTTGCAAATCATTGTATTGTTTTTATTCACGTTTTACGCAACATCCCAGCTTCATTGGAATTGGGGTTTGTATTTCTGATATTACAGATTATCAGTAGGGTTCGGTCTAGGGAGTGTTAATTGTGAGTGCATCCGCCACCGAGGAGTTTTTGGTAATTACTGGTCGAGTACATATTTTTTCCAATTATTCATTTTAAATTATGTTTTAAAGGTGAATCATATCTTTTATGAGTTTATAATTTTGCTGTAATTATTACTTAAGTTATCGGCAAATACGTAGTGGCTCTGTCCATCTGTTACCCCTTGACGGAGCCTAGTACCATCCTCGCTACCTCTTAGGTAAAAGTACTTATAATGCTGTTCTTGACTGCAGCACACTGCTATATTCATTGCCAAAGTTTTTCTAAAAAAACTTTCTTGTTTAATGGTGCTGCTTTGCTACCTGTCACAAATGAAAAAGAAATACACACACATCCAAAGCCAGGGAGAGAGTAGGTGCAGAGTCAAAAAAAGGAATAAATGTACAAATAAATGAATGACTCGCACACTGCAAGGCTCCAGTATCCACTATTTATTACACCAACGTGACGTTTCGAGCACTACAGCTCTTCATCAGACAATCAATGGTAACCCACAGCGCCATCTTAAATACACATGGCAAAATATCATGTGAGCAAGACACATGACCCAATAGTCCGCAAAATCGAAGACATCTCAAAAAGTTAAAAAACCTTAGCACAAATACAAACAAACATATACACAAAGCACACACAAACACAACAAACACACGGAAATGCATAGTGCAACTGGTGACCCACATAAATAGTTCATATAAATTCAATACATAAAAATGTGGTAAGGAAGCATACAGTAATCCAATAGACCAGAAAAATCATAAACAATTAGGCCAATAGGTAAACAGGTATAGGTAAAAGGTAATAAGGCCTACTTTGCTACCTGCAATAGGGAAACAAAGAGTTGGAGCTGTGTGTAACCTGTACGATGCTGCATAAGGACACGTTCATGACTCGCTGGAGGAAGAGAGGGTAGAGACGGAGGGAAAGGGGGATAGGGCTGTGAATTTCTTTGTGGCTGTTCTAACTGGAGATGGCCAGAACAGCTGAAATTGCTGAATGGACCTTCAGTTGTTCCATTTTATCATGCAGTACGCCTGCATGGTAGAATTTGGTTTGTTTCTGCATTCATCTATTCAGATTTTCATTTTCCTTTCATTTGTAACCCTTTTTATGTGTTTGTTTCCCAGACTCGGAGTATCAGAGTGACTCCTTCAGCGATGCTGAAGACTGCAGACCACGGTTCGCCATGCCCATGCTATCCCAGCATGCACTGCCAGATGAAGAGTCCCAGCAGATTTCCACCAGCAAGTTCTCAATCTACAACAGCGTGTCACAGAAACTCATGGTAAAGTGCATGTGTGCATGTGAGTAGCTTTGTGTAGAGTACTTGCATATATGTATTACTGTAACTGCCATTTCTTACTTCCAGCCTTAAGCCTAGATTATGCTCGATGCAGTCTCGAGTGCGCGAGGTTCGCGCAACATAAATTATGTAATCGCACAGCTTGTGACTGCTGCGCTCGCTGGCGCTTCACGAGGTCGCGTACCTCCGGGATTTTGAAACTTTTCGCAAGCCGCGCTAGTGTCGCCCAGTTCAAAATGTTTACCACTTGCTTCTAGTTCTACTGGTTTTTTGCCTGCTCCTACTTCTTCCTATAGTATAACCCCAATTCCGAAATAGTTGGGATGAAGTGTTAATTGTGAATAAAATCGAAATGCAATGACTTTCAGATCACATGAGCCAGTATATTATTTACAATTGGGGCGGAGTGGCCATCGGGACGACAGGGAGTTTTCCCGGTCGGCCGATAAGCTCAAGTGAATCGGCCTGTAGACTGCCCTGAGCGGCCGTGTGACGTTCATTGTTGGCCCATTGAGTTAAAACTATCATGATACAAGCATGATCCCGTGAAAATTTACAAAATGTACGTCAACTACATGTCTCCTAACTCAGACCAATATTTATAACACTTGAAAAATATGGATGCAGGAGGAGGTGCATCAAAATGGTCAAAAATCACGGATTTATTCCGAAACAACCAGGCGTCAACTAGTGAAAACGGTTAGCTCAAGCCTTGACGTTATTACTAGGTGAAAATTGACATAACATTACAGCTGAGTTCTTCATAGTTCCTCCTTAGCGGGGGCGGTGTCATCACGGCGGCTATTTCGGCCGCATTGCCCCGCACTCTTTTTTTTTTATTTTTTTTATTCTTCTCCTCTTGTCAGGCCCAAACCCGTCTGCATCTGCACCACGATTACGGACCAGAGTGGTTTTCCACACACACAGCTGTCATATAACTCGCGTCAGAATAACAACGCTCTCAGTACAGATCAGTGGGCACAGCAGCTGTTATTTTACTGATACTGAAAACATTTGATTTTGTCTTAAAGGAATAGTTCTCCCAGTTTTGTGTTGAAAGCCTCATTCAGGGTTGGTTGAGACGTCCTGTGGTACCTGTTGCTAGCAGCTGGACAGCATGTTGTCTTGTCATGTGAAGATGGAGGTTTGTTGTATTGCAGCAGTATTTTACTTTGGTCGTGCATAGCTTGCATATTGCATGACTCACGTCCAAGTCCCGACTTCCTGGTGTCTCCAAAAATCCAAAATGCTTTCATATTTTTACCTTTAGTTTGGCCAGCGATGGAGTGAGTATTCCACTGTTTTCTTCCATGTTTGTTCTGTGCTGTATGTATCACTGTTGCCACCTACTGGCTGTATTGCGCACTGCACCATAGATTATGTTTCTTCCCGTTAACTTCCCGTTTCTGGACGATAGCTGAAAAACGCCTGGCCCAAATGCTCTCATTTATTATTTGTATGTTGGGGGTGGTTATAGGAGGCTCCCTATCGATTTCTGTCCCGCTGCGATAATCAATATGGCCGGCAGGGCAAGTCCAAGGGTGAACCGTCCCGCTTGCGACTGCGCGCTTTTTTTAAATTGAGTTGTCAGACCTGCACTCTGATTCATTAAGTTTGTGTCTACGCATAAGCCAACTCCAATCAGTGTTCTGATGTCAGAGTTTGCAGCTAGGGATTAACATAGTGCAAGAACAGCGTTGGAACATTTATTCATATCTATTAAATGCCTGGGCCGAAAGAGAATACCACTCAGAGGGCACAGTCATAGCGACACACACTGTGGCAGCTTTTGTTTGAGAGTATGCACTCATTGCCGAATGCTTGAGAATGGCTTCCATGTAACTGCTTTAAAAAGATGTCAAAAAATCACCAGTTTGGGAGCATTTTAAGAGTGCTGCCGATGATCCATAAGGGAAAAATTATTAGGCTATCATTATTTTATGTTTTTTACTGGATTAGTCTGCTGCCTGCATGTATTTATTTTGGCAATACTGACGAGTTACTTTGAATAAAGATAGTTGATTACCTTAAAAAAAAAAAAAAGCCATTCAATGTGATTAATCACTTTATTCAAATTGAGGATTTTGTCCGAGGATTTTTGGTTTATTTTTGGGGCTGACAACCTGTAGCTCATACAAAACCCAAAACCAGTGAAGTTGGCACGTTGTGTAAATCGTAAATAAAAATAGAATACAATGATTTGCAAATCCTTTTCAACCTATATTCAATTGAATACACTGCAAAGACAAGTTACTTAATGTTCGAACAGGTAAACTTTGTAATTTTTTTGCAAATATTAGCTCATTTGGAATTTGATGCCTGCAACATGTTTCAAAAAAGCTGGCACAAGTGGCAAAAAAGACTGAGAGAGTTGAGGAATGCTCATCAAACACTTATTTGGAACATCCCACAGGTGAACGGGCTAATTGGGAACAGGTGGGTGCCATGATTGGGTATAAAAGCAGCTTCCCTGAAATGCTCAGTCATTCACAAACAAGGATGGGGTGAGGGTCACCACTTAATGAACAAATGCGTGAGCTGATTGTCGGAACAGTTTAAAAACAACATTCCTCAATGAGCTATTGCAAGAAATTTAGGGATTTCATCATCTACGGTCCGTAATATCGTCAAAAGGTTCAGAGAATCTGGAGAAATCACTGCACGTAAGCGACAAGGCCGAAAACCAACATTGAATGCCCGTGACCTTCCATCCCTCAGGTGGTACTGCATCAAAAACCGACATCAGTGTGTAAAGGACATCACCAATGGGTGTAAATGGGCTCAGGAACACTTCAGAAACCACTGTCAGTAACTACAGTTCGTCGCTACATCTGCAAGTGCATGTTAAAACTCTACAATGCAAAGCGAAAGCCATTTATCAACAGCACCCAGACACGCCGCCGGCTTCGCTGAGCCCAAGCTCATCTAAGATGGACTGATGCAAAGTGGAAAAGTGTTCTGTGGTCTGACAAGTCCACATTTTAAATTGTTTTTGGAAACTGTGGACGTTGTGTCCTCCGGACTAAAGAGGAAAAGAACCATCCGGACTGTCATAGGCGCAAAGTTCAAAAGCCAGCATCTGTGATGGTATGGGGGTGTATTAGTGCCCAAGGCATGGGCAACTTACACATATGTGAAAGCACCATTAATGCTGAAAGGTACATACAGGTTTTGGAGCAACATATGTTGCCATCCTAGCAATGTCTTTTTCATGGACGCCCCTGCTTATTTCAGCAAGACAATGCCAAGCCACATTCTGCATGTGTTACAACAGCATGGCTCCGTAGTAAAAGAGTGCGGGTACTAGACTGGCCTGCCTGTAGTCCAGACCTGTCTCCCATTGAAAATGTGTGGCGCATTATGAAGCGTAAAATACGACAACGGAGACCCCGGACTGTTGAACAACTTAAACTGTACATCAAGCAAGAATGGGAAAGAGTTCCACCTGAAAAGCTTCAAAAATTGGTCTCCTCAGTTCCCAAACGTTTACTGAGTGTCGTTAAAAGGAAAGTCGATGTAACACAGTGGTAAAAAGGCCCCTGTGCCAACTTTTTTGCAATGTGTTGCTGCCTTTAAATTCTAAGTTAATGATTATTTGCAAAAAAAAAAAAGTTTCAGTTTGAACATTAAACATCTTGTCTTTGCAGTGTATTCAATTGAATTTAAGTTGAAAAGGATTTGCAAATCATTGTATTCTGTTTTTATCTACGATTTACATAACGTGCCAACTTCACTGGTTTTGTAAAACACATAATAGCAAAGTGACGTCATTCTGCACCTATGTTTCTAAGGGCTTGACAGGAAGATGTTTCTGATTTAAATGTAAAAGATGCTGAAATGGAAGATGGAATTCAGAGAACGTGTTGGTATAATGAATTACGTGCACGCTTGTCATCGCTAAAATATCCCATCTGCGTTTTCAATGTAGCCTCTCTATAGTTTCTTGGTCATTTCCTCATTAGTAATTTCTTAATCATTCGATTATGTATTTGTCTTGGTAAAATAACTTTTGGATATACGCACAACTAGCATTGGAAAAGAAATTACGCATGTGGCAAGTAGGAGGGACGGAGGCAGGGCTGCAGCTCGCAATGGGCGTTCATGTGGTGTTACTCAACTTGAATTTGAATTTTATGAACTGAATTTGAATGTGCGAACTGCATGAAATGCTTCAAGTTTTATCTTAAATTCAGTATAAATAATTGGATTCTGTTTCAGATTACTTGCCCATACAATTCAATTCAAAGCAAATTAAATTAAATTCAAAGCCACTTAAATTCAATCCAAACCTAAAATTATATTCAGCACCTGATAAAATTCAATTCAAAACCTGATAAAATTCAATTTAAAGCAGGTTAAATTCAATTCAAAACCAAAATTCAATTCAATTTCCATTGGAACAAATTTCATTCCATAGTATTCCTGTGGATTCATGGAAATAAGATTTGAAAAGTTTAATGTTGAACTCAGAATTCGAGCTGGGAACAAAGGGTGCTGCCGCAGCAATAAATGTGCTGTGTGCTCAGAAAGAAGAAGATGCGGAGTTGATGTGCTGCAGCCAATTTTACACAGGTAAGTTTTTTTTTTTTTTTTTTTGAGTGAAGTTGCTGAATCCAGAGAGGAAGAGATACAAGCATGTGTAACGATACACCAAAGCTTTGACCCTCACATGGACAAAGGAGTTCTGGAGACAGGCTTTAGGATCCTTAAAATAAAGTGGGAAGAAAAACAACTGAAGTCAGCAGGGTGAAATGGACATCTATACTGAACAACAAAAGAAATGCAAGTTAGCCTGATTAAAGGCAGACTAGAAAATCAGTTTGCGCGTAATTATTTTAGAAAATCAAGTTTATAACTAGTGCATACTATTTACTCTCGTTTCATCAAATTTTTCTTTATTTTGCGGTCACTTCGACTGAGTAACCATAAAACACATTATTAGCTAACTTGCGTTTCTTTTGTTGCTCAGTATATAATGTCTGATGTACAGTAAGTAAAATAGGAAGTGTTTTGTTACCACCACGGCAGTGTTGCAGCATGAAATCATGCTATATACACATTTATATTTGAGAGCCAAACTATACTGGTACATACACTTCCGCGTCAGTTGGTCTGACCAGCTGTTCGTTGGAGAAGGGGAAATTTAACATTAACACTACAGCAATAGGAGTGGCCTTAAAGGACAACAGTCTTAGTGCACTCTGGGTTATGGTAGCTTTTCTACCTTTTGCACAAAGCACAATACCGCAGCCCGTTTAAACTGTTTTCTTTGGTTATGTAGCATTCCCCCCCCTACTCCACGTCCCCCCTCTGTCTCTGTCTCCGTCTCACACGGACCGGTCCTTATCAACAGCACTACCTCATCCCTTCTCTGGCTTCAAGGGCAGAACATCTTGCCCTTGATAAGAACTTGGACCTTGTCCTGACTGGTGCATTCCCTGCCCACCCCCCGCAACAGGCTTTCTCCTCACTCATTTTCTTCCCAATTTAACCCTTTCTTTCCCCCACTTACCACCCCCCCCCATTCCTTGAAAAAAATTCCTACGCGTTTCCAGCGTGTCGTGTTTTAAACCTGATGTGTATTATGTCTGATTTCATTAACATATGTTATATATGTTTATTCTGTGTTCTGCATCTGTAACCTTAATTTTCGAAAGAAAAGTTTCCGAGGCGCGTCGCAGTGTGCGACCCGCTGCAGTCTACTTTCCCCGGTAGACTGGAGAAACTGAATTGCCTTTTTAGGACAAATAAAGTCATCTGATTCTAATTTCAAAATGTATTTACTTCTCCAGTCCTTAGACAGCCAGATTTTACAATAAAACCATTCTTTCCAGTAGGAAAATACTTCTTCAATTGATAATTGGGTTCAGTTTCACTTGACACACTCAGGCATGTCTACTGCCAGCCCTGTTGAATTTAAAAATGAATAAAATAGAACCAGTCTCTCAGTAAGAAGTTCACAGAAAGCGGCACATAATGCTGCAATTTAAAGAATTCAAGAATGGATGAGAAACAGTTGATCACATCCATCTGTCTAGAATGGGTTAAAAAAAAGGCTATGTCTAAGGCTCTGTGACTCCAGCTAGCCACTGTGAGAGCCATTATATACAAATTGAGAAAACTTGGTGCAATGATGAACCGCCCAATAAGTGGACAGCCTTCCAAAATTCCTCCAAAAGAGCATTTATGATTTATCTAGAAAGTCACAAAATAACCCAGACAATCCCTACTTGCCTCAGTAAAAATCTGTGTTCATGATTCCACACTATGAAAGAAACTGGGCAAAAATGGCATCCAGGGGAGAGCTGTAAGGCAAAAACCACTGCTGACCCGAAATGACCCAAAGGCTCTTCTCAAATTTGCCAGAAAACATGACCCCCATGACTTCAGGGATGATTCTGTGGTCTGATGAGGCATAAGTGGAACTTCTTGTAAGACTTGGGTCCTGCTGCATCTGGCATAAAGCCAACTCCGCATTCCAAATGAATACTATCATACCAGCAGTCATACGCAGTGGTGATAGTGTTATTGCCTGCAGCAGCTTTGCTGCTTCCGAACCAGGGAAACTTGCCATGATTGATGGAACCATGAATCCTGCAGGAGAGTGTCTGGCCATCAGTGTGTAACCAAAAGCTGCAAAGAACAGCTGGCCAAAATTCGTCCAGAGTGATGAAAAAGCATCTGATTGCAATTGTTTCTGCCAAGACTGGCACAGCCAGCTAGACTGGGAGGGGCAATTCTTTTTTCCCAAATATTTTAGGTTTTGAGTAAATCAATTAAATGATCACTTAAAATCTGAATTTTTTGCATATTTGTCTTGTCTGTCTTCAATCCCATATCAGAGAATTGGGACGATGTGTTAATTTACAACGCACTTTTAATTTCAATTCATCTTTGATCTGTATTTTGTTGAAAAATACAATATATGGTCTGCAATGTATTGCAATTAAGTTGAACTTAATTCTGAAATCCCTGCTTTGTTTTTTATGTGCATTTTCCTTACTGTCCCAATGAGTTGGGGTATTAAAATTAAGTGGATGATTTGAAACATTTCAATGTGGGAAATAAGCAAAAAATAGAATAAATTGGGAAGAGTGCAAACACTATTTAAATTTCTTTATTTGGGTTAAAGATGCACATTTCAGTGTCCCCAGCCAAATCTTCGCAATCTACATTTTCAGTAATGGATGTTCACTGCTCCTCTTCCACTTGCTATTAACTACAAACCCTGGCATTTTGGAATTATGGAATCAACACACTTCTAGAATGTTCATCCAGCTTTTTTGCATTCAGATTTCATGAAACACACCTCAAACAAATAAGATTGAATTATTTTAATTAATGGCATATTTTTACCATGATCAAGTAGAGAAAAAAAAAATGTTGAGGAAAAAATTTTCATTTTGTAATTGCCAGTTCTGAAAGAAATACCAGCACAAATCTTTATAGGCTAGTTCAGAGAGAGTGCTCGCAGATCTTATCAAGCTGTTGGACTTGGCACCAACAAGAGAGCTGGCAATTGAAACAATGGAAAGGAATAGAACACTGCCCCGAGAAGAAAATTCAGCACGGGAAGTGGCAAATGATTTTGGTTGTTCTGAGTCAGCTGTGCCTAAAATTTGGTGCAAGTAGAAACAAAATGGGAAGGTTATTGAAGGCAAACATATAGATTGACCGTGGAAGACGTTAAAGCGTCAAGACAGAAAACTCAAAGCAGTATGCCTTGAAAATAAGAAATGCACAATAAGATAAACAAGGCAATAAGAGATGGCAGACTTCACTCATTCACGCAAATATTGGCAAGTGCCGAAACACAGACAGACAAGCAAACACGGAGCCGCTAAAAACAGTACTTCATGCCCACTCCGTGGGGTGAAGTAATGATACACAATCGGGCAGAAGCAGGAATCAGTGTAAATGAAAAGGGATTTACATACAGAAAAGCTGAACAAAAACCAGCACTAACACCTAAACAAATGAAAGCAAGGTTACAGTGAGCTAAAAAGACGCAATCGCGGACTGGATGAAAGTTTTATTCAGTGATGAATCGCAAATCTGCATTGGCCAAGGCTATGATCCTGGAACGTTTGCCTGGTGGTCTTCCAGTTAAGCATATGAAGATGACTGAAGAAAAAAACAAGCAAATTTTCCCATTCATTTCATAATATGGGGTTGCATATCAGGTAAATGACCAGGGAAGATGCACAGGTGTACATTGAAACTTTGGAATATTTTCTGATTCCATCAATAGAAAATGAGTTTGGTGATGCAGTCCTTTCAGGATGACAGTGTATCTTGCCACAGAGCTGAGAGTGTATAAGCCTTCTTCATGAAAGGCATATCAACTCAGTGCTGTGGCCAGCAAACAATCCAGATCTCAATCCAATTTTAAAGTTATGGTGGAAATAATGATAAAAAAAAAGGTCCATGACGAGTCCCCATCCTGCAGAGCTGATCTGCCAACTGCTGTTTGTTGGCAGAAATTGGAACCAGCTTGATGGAGAATATTGCTTTTCTTTCATGTAGACCATACCTCAAAGAATTCAGGTCATCAGACAAAGTACTGCTTCTGATTTTTTCATTGATTACGTAGATTTTTTCGTTGATAATTTTTTTGCATCAAAATGGTGATTCCATATTTTTTTCCTCTGGTTGATTATGAAAAAATATGCCATGAATTAAGATAACAAATTTCTTTGAGGTGTGTTTCATGAAGCCTGTACGCTAAGCTAAAGAATTAAAATAGTTTTGTCTCGTATCTGCAATTTGTTTATCTCCCGTGAAGTTAAAAAGATTAATGAACATCCACTATGTGTAGTGATTCCATAATTTTTTTCAGGGGTTTGAGAGTTTGCAGATCAGAGTTGAAACATGAGGGTGACCGAAAATCTGGTTATGGAGCCATTTTGTTTCCATCGTGTTATCAGGGACTGACTGATCGTTTTCTCATGACTGAACATTTTCCCCTCTTATGTTGTCAAAACTGTTGCTAGCTGGTGTATTATTCTCCCCCTCAGACGAATTAATATAAATTCTGAGAAGAAAAACTAGTCCCATTGTGTGAAACGGCTTGTTTTCGCATTAGAGAAACAAAATGGCTCCTATTCTTGAGTTGTCTGGACTCCATCCATCTTGGGACTCACTCCACTATTAACTACCCCGCATTTTTTTCTTCTTTTCATCTATATTGACCCCAGGCTAAGATGGGCTTCCGAGAGGGTGAAGGTCTGGGGAAGTTTGGCCAAGGGCGAAAGGAAATTGTGGAGGCATCGACTCAGCGTGGGCGGAGAGGTCTGGGCCTCACGCTAAAGGGGTTTCAGGGTGAACTGAATGTGGACTGGCAGGATGAGCCGGAGGTAACCCCACACACATCATCCTGAAGCACTAAACAGCATCTTTATAGCGTGCTGCTACATACATTTTCCTTATTTGTCAGGAGGATTGACGCAGCTTACTGTTAAATCAGCTTTGCTTGATTTAATCAAGAGTTCCACAGTGCTTTTGCTGACATGCAGCTGCCAGCCTTGCCATCTGTAACTTCTCTCTGTTGTAGCCCAGCGCAGTGGAGCAGATTGACTGGTTCCCAGAGAGTACCACTGAAATCCCTGACACAGATGAGCTGAGGGACTGGATGACTGTTGGAATGGTAGTCCTTTAAAGCCATTTTCCTTATAGAGTCTAGGTGTGTGGATGGTTGTGCCCCCGCTTAAAAAATAATAACAATTATCGCCCTCTGAAAACTTCATGCAAGAAGTCAAGCTGATGGTCCTGTTTTGCCGGAAATTTTTAGTATTTTTCTTTACTTGCAAATTCAGAGTTGGAAAGATGTTATTTTTTTTCAGTGCCCACTTCAGTGTGTCATCCTTTTTTGATAGAGAAGGTTCTCTTGGATTTCTTTTCACTCCTCTGATTCTGCATTGTGTAACATAAGATACAAAGAAGTCTGGTGTCACAATGAACTGCTGATGTCATTTAAAGAAATTGATTGTTAAATTCTAAAAAAGTAGCGCTGATTTAAAAAAGCCAAGACACTAATATTGTATAAAATTTATCCTGTTTAAATTTCTATCTGTGTTTGCTGAACTGTTTGTACTCTTCTCTCATGAAGGAAGAGCACATTCTTGTATGAAATGAATCGTTAGTTCATTGACAATCCCATCCATCTCATTGCCCTCATCTCTCAAGGAACAGTTGACTGACAAGCTTATCAAAAAGGTGGTTTCCATCTGAAACTGAAATTTACGCTTGTAGTACATAGTGTTGCAACTGATGGAGATAATTTTTACTCCGGGATAAGCAAAGCTTAGGAAAGTGCGTCGTGATGAGACTTGAGTGTTACTTACTAATCAATCAATTTGCCGTTAGCATGACCATCGGTGGGAAGATAAGATCTTGGCATGCATGACCAGTCCCTAATTCACAAACAGCTTTTCCAGTAGTTAACGATAGAGTCACTTTGATTTGTTCCATCTGCACATCATTACATGGAAGTGGTCTCTGTGGACCCATATAGGTCATTAGCACTATTACCTATGAATCAGGAAACATAGTCTGTTGCTAGGACTTCAGAGTAATGACATCTGATAAAGGGTTTTCAGTCAGTCAAAGTTCACTTTGTAATCTTCTGTGAAATAACTCATTCATCACTTTCAATTCCTGCTTACTGATGCGATGAATTTAATCCCCTCATGTTTAGATGATTTTTGTAGAATACTGTAACCATTTTCTGCAATACAGATCAGGGGTGGGACTTGTAAACGTGTACACGGTCAGTCAATCATAAACGTTTCCAAAAAAAACGCTAACCGCGTACAAGTAGTCATCAGCAGCGTCCGAAAAGTTAAAAAAAAAAAGTCCTATCGTCTAATTCCTAACCACATTTCTTTAACCTGTGTAAAATGTCAGGAGGTAAAGGAGAGGTGTAAAGGGGACTCTTTTTCAGCTTAGGAAGATAACCGCACTAATAAGAGAATCCGAATGCATTTACACTAGGCACAGAGATCTTCCGCCTCCTGCCCGTCATGTTTGTTTGTTTGTTTGCGTGATTGGCCGGATGGACAATCATCTTGGAATTGTGGGATATCATTTCTGCCTTTCTTTTTGAAAAGGATGCTTCAGTGTGCCCTATCCTAAAGGAGAAGCATTGTAGCACCTTTCCTTTACATTTAAAGAATCCAAGCACTTTTATCATGACTGCCACGTAAATACTTCCAGATCGTTTTCAAGGAGTTAGGAACTTTTCTCAGCACAAAAGACTATTTGGATCCAGCCATCGTCTCCACACTCAATTCCTCTTAGTTGCTTTAAAGGTGACATAGAATCAAAAACCGTTTTTACC
The DNA here is from genome assembly GCA_029721435.1 of Gymnothorax reevesii. Lineage (NCBI taxonomy): Eukaryota > Metazoa > Chordata > Actinopteri > Anguilliformes > Muraenidae > Gymnothorax > Gymnothorax reevesii. Next base: position 62,362,953 of record CM056576.1, read on the forward strand.
CCGTCTATGTTGAATAACGGTAGTGTACCCGCATTCAAGAACATACGAAAAGTGCTACACATTCTGAACACCTCCATTTCATATCTCCGTTTCATAGAAATTCCTCTTTTAAAAATGACTGCCAGAAAACGGGCCAATCGAAACAACGGATACATATGATGTCAAATGCATCTCACTGCCCCCCTACTCTCATTCCTTTTCCTCCCCTTCAAAATAATTTGCATACATGTCTTTATGCAATTCCATCGCTTCCAATCCCTCAGTAAAGACAAATGTGAGAATTCCAGAGTCATAATCGATTTCCTTGTCACTAGTGGGGAAATCTGCCGTAATGCTCATGAAACGGATTAACTTATTGCACCGGGACTTAAATTCTGCAAATGAATTTCTTCAGTGCGCTTTGATTGAATACTTGCTGACTACGGCACAGGAACGTCAATGCGAGAGACTCACTCCGAATGCATAAGCCTTGACAGCTCTGAAGTAGCCTATCTAGCTGGTTATTATGTTTGGAAAAAAAAACATTAAAAAATACTTACTGTTCAGAAACATTTAAATCCAGCCTTTGCTGGACTGGTTCTTCCTCCAATTCAGTGTCCTCATCCGATTCGGGCTCAAACATATAAGGCTGAATCACTGAATATGCCACAGCTGCATAAAGTTGGTCTGTCAGTGTTCCTAAGCTGGCGAGTATTTTCCATTTTCCCTACCGCTCTGGGCGAAGTTACAGTCTTTTGAGTGGCAGCAAAGCTAGCCAATCAGCGCCAAGTGCTTGCATTTCATGATGAGGTCGCTAGTTAAGCCGGAAAGATCGCCAAATAGGTGCAAAACAACACGTTCAAAATCCCCCACCCTAACATAGCTTTTTGAAAGAGGTTTTTAGGAAGCTTCTTAGGCATTACAAACCCAACCAAAATTTTTTTGTCTATATCTCACATCACAGAATAAGGATAAATACCCCACTCAACGATTCAATGTCACCTTTAAAACATGATTGGTTAATAGCTCATTATTTTTATCTCACATTTTGTTCACTGTATGTTTTTTACATTTTTGGTGGACGTTCTGTCTGCCGCCTATATTTGCATGCATAATGTCATCCTTGCGTCTGCTCGTTAACAGAAAGCATATTTATTTTATTTGAATGAGAACATGTGAAACGCAGCTTAAATTTCTTTTTGTTTTAGCTTTGTGGATGTGAAAAGTGTTTCTCAATTTAGTTTTACTTTATCAGCTGCTTTTTCTTCTCAATTACAATTCACTTTAATGACGCTATGAAACGTAATGTTATCCTTGATCACAGCTCTCGCTAAATGTATGAGTGAGGGGTTACAGTTTGCTATTATAATTTACAAGTCAAATTATATAAAAACAAGGTACAATACTAAGGACAATGACAGAAAAGCAGAGCTAAACTGTTTGAATTCATTCATGTCCATGTTCTTGATTGTCAAAATGATGATTTTCATTAATGGTTAATTCATTTACAATAATGAAAGGGCCGAACATTATTTATTTCATTTAGTTGTGATTTTATGCCTATCTGATGTAGGCCGTAATTTTGTATTGGAGTAACCTACGAATTCACTGTTACCGTCTTTTGATTTAATAAATGTATCTGGCTGATAACTGCGTTAATGGATGTGTGGACTGTGTGATTGGAGTGGTGACTGTGTGATTGGAGTGGCGACAGTGCCCTCTAACGGTTGTATAACGGTCAAAATCCACAAACTCTGAAGACACGTGTACACACGTACATGCAATTATACGGCAAGTGTACACATTTAGAATTTTTTTTTACGTGTTTCCACCCCTAATACAGATGTGTTATTGCATAAGCTATTTGAAAATATTACAACTGCTGTTAAGTTTTGGACTATAATAGAAGATATTCAGTTATTTATTTCAGTAATAATGTCAATGAAATTACACATTGAATTAGCCACACCTTGTGAATAATTTTTTCTTTTGTGTTTTCTGTTAAATATTGTTTTTACTCTTTCCCAGAGGAAGTTGAGGATTGAGGATGAAACGGAGTTTTGCACTGAAGACCTTTTGCATAGCCTGCTGCGTTGCAAGGTGAACCTCTTATTTCATGTACAAACTCTTCCATCTATAAGTCCTCAGACATACAGCTATGATCCCCTAAAATGTTTAGGAACAAACCTGCGTGAAGAGGCTGACTGAGAGATAATGGGTGGTTCTTCATATCCCTGGAACAGTTTTCAGGGGAATAATGGATTTGGCTTGGGCACTGCCTTCGCCACAGATCCTTTGTGTCTGCGCAGTGATTAGAACAGGTTGAATGGGAACTGCACGTAACTTCTTGTGTTCATCCTTCATGCGTAGAGGACACACCTTATCGTTTTATGGGACCTTTCGACGACCTTTTGGTGTTGCATCACCACCTGGTCAAACTTTTCATTTTTACAGTCCCATTACCAGTAATGGCGGGTGTATGATGTTATTTTGCTGTCTGTCCGTCCATATGTCTGACCATCTGCCTGTCTGAAGTTTTCTGGTAAACACATTTCCTTCTGGAGTTTTTACCCCTCAGCCCGACACGGGCACGAGGGGTATTGTCGTCCCTTCGGCGGGCGGCTGCCAATTTTGTCTGGGCTATTTCTCTGTAACCACTTGGGTTAGGAAGTTCATATTGCATATGTGGACTCCCCATGGGGGGTAGGGGGGTAGGTGTGCCTTTTTAAGGTTTCGTCCCAGTTTTTGTGGACTGTTGTCAAATTAAGGTCCCATAATCGTGAATGAGTGATGACATGCGTTTTTGACATGTTTTATGCAGGAGTTATTCCCCTCTCCATTATTAACCTTGTTAATTAACGCTACTAGTTCTTTACTTCCTAGGCTTCTTTGTGGATTATTGGATGATCCGATCAAATGAAAATGTTTGTGCTTTGTTGGTGGGTAAATAACTTCCCCGTCCCCCCAAGCCAAATAACTGGTTCTGCCACTCCTGGGAGCTACAGCTGCAATCAAATGTTTGCAGTGACTGGAAGGTAGTCTTTAACATTGCTGTCAATTAGTTTTGGCCCTCTCATCTTTGCAGAATTGTTTTAATTCAGCCTAACTGAAGGGTTTTCCTGCCTGAACTACTTGTTTTAGCTCATTCCACAGCATCTCAATCGGATTCAGGTCAGACTTTCTCGAGGCCATTTCAAAACCTTTATTTTGTTTCTTTTGAGCCATTTAGAGGTATACTCGCTCCTGCTGCCTAACCTCTCTGCACGTGAGCTTTTCCAAACTGATGGGTGGACATTCTCGTTCAGGATTTTCTGATAGAGAGCAGAATTCTTTATTCCATCAATAATGACTAGTTTCCCAGGTCCTGAGGCAGCAAAGCAGCCCCAAACCCTGAAACTACCACCTCTGTATTTGACTGTTGGTATGATGTTCATATTGGGGATTGCTTTGTTACCTTTATGCCATATGTAACAGGACCCGCATCTTTTCCAAATTTTTACTCCTCAGTCGACAGAGTATTATCCCAAAAATCTTGGAGGTCCTAAAGATTTTTTTGGAAAATGGTAGATGAGCCTTTGTGTTTGGTCAGTAGAGGATTTTGCCTCGCAGCTCTCCAATGGATGCCATTTTTGCCCATGGTCTTCTTTTTGTAAAATCACTTAACTGAGGCAAGTGGGGCCTGCAGATCTTTTGATTTTAGACTGAGTTTTGTTGCGACCTCCTGGATGAGTCATCGATACATTCGTGGAGGAAATTTGGTTGGCTCCCGGGCAGCTGGCCAGTCTGGGAAAGGGTCTTCACTGTTCAACATGCTCTCTATCTGTAGATAATGGCTTACAATATTGTTTGCTGGAGTCTAAAAGCCTAAGAAATGGCTTTCTTACCCTTTCCAGACTGATACATTTTGTTTCTCATCTGATCTTGAATTTCTTTTGATCACAGCATCATGTGCTGCTTTTTGCCTACTTCATATCGCCATTTTGGTTGTATGCAAGTGATGTTTAGATTCAAAATGACTGGCAATAATCATGCCTTAGTGTGTCTAGTGAAATTAAACCCATTTATCAATTAAATTGATTTAGTAACTGTGGGGTTATTTGCTAAATCTCACGGGGTGAAGCGAGGTTCAATGTTTTTTTGTTCAATCAGTATATGAAATCATTTAAGAACTTCATTTAGATTTTTTTTAGGTTCTTTGCCTAATATTGAAATTATAACCCCAGTTCCAAAAAATTTGGGATGCTGTGTAAATTGTAAATATAAACAGAATGCAATGATTTGCAAATTTCATAAACCCACATTTTATTCACAGTAGAACATAGACAACCTGCAGTGCTTAACAAATTTGTTAGACCGCCTCCCAATGTAAGGTTTATGCCAGAGCTTCCCTAAATTAACAGTGTTGGTAATTACCAAAATCATTTTTTTTATTATCCCCTGCTGCGCGATTAGCGTGAAGCGGGGGATATAGCATTGGGGTCTGTTCGTCCATCCGTACGGACACATAAAATTGAGGCAGCGGGGGATATTGCCATGTTAGTGGCAAACACTTGTTATGATTGTGTAATGGTTAATCCACCAGTATGCACAAGCTCTTTAACTGAAATTATATTTTTAATGCTAAAATATAATAATTAGTATTATCCATGAATTTTCAAATTTACAGATTTGCCAAAAAAGCAGAAGGAAATAGTTCAGGACATTATTTTTTCATATGAAAATAGTGTAATCAATATAAAAAGAGCATTTTAGAGAGGTGGAGTCTCTCAGAAGTAAAGAGGGACAGAGATTCACCGATCTCCAAAAAACTGCACCTAAAAATTGTGGAACAATTTCAGAAAAATGTTCTCCAATGTAAAATTACAAATACTTTGAATCTACAGTACATAATATCATCAAAAGATTCAGAGAATCTGGAGAAATCTCTGTGCGCAAGGGACAAGGCTGAAGATCAATATTGAATGCTCATGATCTTCGGCCCCTCAGGCAGCACTGCATTAAAAACAGGCATAAATCTCTACTGGAATACACTACATGGGCTCGGGAACACTTCCAGAAAACATTGTTTGTGAACAGTGTGCCTTGCAGTCTACAAATGCAAGCTAAAGCTGTACCATGCAAGGAGGAAGCCAAATATGAACGCGATCCAGAAACGCTCCCATCTTCTCTGGGCCAAAGCTCAATGAAAATGGACTGAGGCAAAATGGAAAACTGTTCTGTGGTCAGATGAATCAAAATTTGAAATTCTTTTTGGAAACTATAGACAGGCGTGTCTTGCTGTCTAAAGAGGAGAAGGACCTACATCAAAAGCCTACATCTCTGATGGTATGGGGTTGCATTAGTGCCTGTGGCGTGGGGAGCTTGCACATCTGGAAAGGCATTATCAATGCTGAAAAGTATTAGAGGTTTTACAACATATGCTCCCATCCAGACAGGGAAGGGCTTGCATGTTTCAGGGAAACGATGGCAAACCACATACTGCATCCATTACCACAGCATGGCTTTGCAGTAGAAGAGTCTGAGTGCTAAACTGGCCTATCTGCAGTCCAGACCATTCACTAATAGAAAACATTTGGCGGATCATAAAATCTGGCAAAGAAAACTCAGGATTGTTGAGCAGCTAGAATCCTTCATCTGACAATAGTGGGACAACATTCCTCTCCCAAAACTTCAGCTATTGGTCTCCTCACTTCCCAGGCATTTACAGACTGTTGTTAAAAGAAGAGGGGATACTAAACAATGGTAAACATGGCCTTATCCCAACTTTTTTGAGATGTGTTGCTGCAATCAGAATTCAAAATGAGCTAATATTTTTCATGAAATGGTAAAATCTCTCACTTTCAACATCTGATATGTTTTCTATGTCCTATTGTGAATGAAATGTCAGTTTGAGATTAGCATATCATTGCATTCTGTTTTTATCTACATTTTACTCAGCATCCCAACTTTCAAGGAATTGGGGTTGTAGTTTGATGATCTGAGGCATCAAAGTGTGACAAATATATGCAAACATGGAAGACTTCAGGACGAGGGCAAATACTTTCACACAGCGCTGTCTGTACCTTTTGACTGCCTGAGTAAGACTTTTTTTAGTCTACGAACTCTACAAACTTTCTTTTAAAATTATTGATAGAAAGGTAAGGTTATGCATACCAAATTTACCAGTGTGTCCAGCAGTCTCGGAAATGACACTGTTGACAATGATTTTGCATGTCTGTGCAGACAGTCTTTGATGACCTTGAAGGAGAGGAGATGCGTCGTGCTCGGACACGGTCCAATCCTTACGAGACAATCCGTGGGGCCTTCTTCCTGAACAGGTAAGTCATCAGCACAAATGGTACATCGCTGGAGGAAGGGCTTACTTGTAACAGTAATGGGCAAATATTTCTAATATTACTCTATTTAAAATTTTCTCACTCTTCTGTGATTTACGGTGTATTTTTGCTGACAGAGCTGCAATGAAGATGGCCAATATGGACCATGTCTTTGACTTCATGTTCACCAACCCACGCGACTCCGAAGGGGTTAGTCGTTTCCACCTTTCTGTGGTCTGTTTGTTGGTCGTCTTTTCCTGTTGGTATGTATCAATGCGAGGGTTAGTCTGTTCTAGCTTGTTTTCTCACAGTCTGCAATGTGTAGATGAATGCGAGTTAGATTCGCATGCAGATGGTTACCTGGCCCTTTTTGTGCCACATGCAGAAGCCATTGACACGTGAACGGGATGGGGAGCTCCTTTATTTTGGTGATGTTTGTGCGGGACCTGGTGGCTTCTCAGAGTACGTGCTGTGGCGAAGGCGCTGGCACGCAAAGGGCTTTGGGATGACGCTCCGTGGCCCAAATGACTTCAAGCTGGAGGACTTCTTTGCTGCACCCAGTGAACTGTTTGAACCTTATTACGGTAAGAGTGTGGGTATTATCAGTGTTCTATGCGCTCTATGTACATCAACCATTTTTACCCCTCGGCTGGCTTCATCCGGGCCACTACTCAGCAACTAATGATCACAGCTTCTCCAAATTCGGTATGCTAGCTCACTATGTGACCCACAGATGTGCAAGGTCATTTTTTTTTTTGCTGGATTTGACCTTTGAACTTAGCGCTGTGACCCTGACCCTTGAAATCTTGTTCGGGTCAGTACTCGGCAACTAATTATCACAGCTTCACCAAATTTGGTATGGTAGCTCACTATGTGACCCATAGATGTGCAAGGTCAGGTATGTTGCTGGATTTGACCTTTGACCTTAGCTCTGTGACTTTGACCTTGGAAATCTTGTCCAAGTCAGTACTCGCCAACTAATTATCGCAGCTTCACCAAATTTGGTATGGTAACTCACTGTGACACATCGACGTGCAACGTCACATTTTCTGCTGGATTTGACCTTTGACCTTAGCACTGTGACCTTGAGGAAGGACATCTTGTACGGGTCAGTACTCAGCAACTACTATTGTCGTCCATCTTCGGGAACATTTTTTATCTTTTTTTTTTGGCTTGATGAATTTTTCTATAAAATTGCTATGACATACTACTAGACCATACCTCCAGGTGTTTTTTTTTTTTGGATTCTTGATTGAATAATTTTTTTGTTTTATGGGCCCTTGAAATTTTGGCCCCAGTGTTAAAGATAGGACTGAGAAATTTTTAAAGATTATTTCTCAAAAACTGCGTGATAAATTTTATTCTAAATCAGGCAATCAACTTAGCTTGATACCGTCAATGTACAGTGTGAGCACCATTTTGATTGAATCGACAGAAGTGGGTCTAGTGGGGGCGCTGTACTTCATGAATATGCAAGATGGCCGGTGAAGGCCAAATGGTTAGAGATAGAGAAGAAGTTTGAATTATCAACATATAGGAAGTCATATATGACCTGTATATTGCCTCTGTTAAAGTTGACCTCAGATGACTTTGAAAGGTCAAACTTGAGGTCAAGGAAAATATTTACAATGCTAAAGGATAGGACTTTCAAAATTTCAAAAAATTGATTCTCAAACACTGCATGATGACTTTTCTAAATCTGGCAATCAACTCACCTTGATACACTATCATTAGTGCAAGTGCCATTTTGATTGAATCAATGGAAGTGGGTCTAGTGGGTGCGCTGTACTTTATCATTGTGTCTTATGGAAAATAGGCAAAATCCCCTGTGGAAGGTAAATGGTTGCAGATAGAGACTGAGTTTGTATTATTGACATACAGGAAGTCATATGTCCTATATTTTGCCTCTGTTAAAGGAGGATTATCACGCTTACCTGTTTTGACTTGTATTAACTGCACTGAAGTTCAACAGCATCCCCTTCAAGTATTTACACAAGATAATTGGTCCTTTCCATGTAATTGGCGATAATTTCCTGTGATTTCCATGATAAAATCTAAAACGGAGACCGCCGTTGTTTTGAACTCAAGCTACGCGAGACAGAGTTTCAGCCCGTGAAAGCATGTAATCGTGACGTGAAGGCGGCGACTGAGAGTGTAAACAAAGCATCCGTGATCAGTGATATGCATTGTGCCGTTGTGCAAGTTTATAACCCAATGGCGAATTAAATTCCCGTCCTTTGGGAACATGTGCATTGTCACACCGGCCATCTTCTTCTTAGTGTCACTGACACAATCGTATGCCTGACAACACAGCATTTTCAGAGTGATTTCGGATCTGCTCACTGATGAGAAAATCTAATTAAATCGAATGCATCGGCCATGATGCCTGGAAGCACCAGACCTCCGCGCTGACGTCATGATCTCGTGCCCGAGAATCAGATGCGTCGGGTGCTACGGAAAATAATGGCGCTGCCCAATGGGCTCAATTAAATTAGATTTTTTTCGTCAATTAGCCAACTGAGCTATATGAGTGCAGTTTAACTATGTATGCATGTATGTAACGCAGTAACTGAACAGGAATTTGTAAGTTTTAGTTGGTTCTACCTAAGCCTGACTCAGAATGTGAATGAGTGCATATTCAGGTTTGATTTTTAATCGTGTGTAATATTTTTATCGTGAAAGAAATTAACACTGGTAATTATTATGACCCAAGATTAACATTTAATTATTAAAATTAAAAAATTGTCATAATCTATAATCAATAATCTAGAATAAAGAGCACTTCTGGAATTAAAGGTACAAATAAAAATGTACGTGTGTTAAAAATAAGAAGACGGCTTTCCTTAGACATAAATACGCAACATTTTTATACATATTTACAGTTAATTTAAATTCAATTTGAATTAAGACCTATTAAGAATTTCCTGACAACAAACATCCGCAAACAAAATAATTTATTTAATAATGTTCATACTTGTAGGCTGGTGTGTGATAATTTCATTTTATCTAGTCGCATATACACACGTGCAGCGCTTGATTGCGCAATTCCCCCGCTGATTCCTTACACAAGATAGACGCTTCTCACGTTTTGCGTTGGTTCAGCAAATGACGTTGTCCACCACAGTTTTCTTTAGCTCTGTGGGCGGGACTGGAGCGGAGATAGGAAAATAATGGGGTCATTCCACTCACTACCATGGTCTCAGACTCGCGCCGTTCGGTTATCCACAGTGCGGTGGCAAAGGCCGATCAGGACGATATTAAGAGACTGTAGGAGCCCATTTTTGTTCAAAACTGGACGAAAACGTTTATTCACAAAATCCAAAGACGGTATCGCAAAATATGCGATGCAGATTTCAAAGGCCCGTCGCAGATTGGCACATTTCAAAAGAACTGCGATACTGCTTATTGCCAGCCCTGCACTGGCTTGCCAGATACAGATTTTGGTGTAGCTGGGTTACGGTATCGATGTGTTATGGGTGCCCAAAAGAAATTACCGTGAGAATGAACTTCTTGTTCAGTTGTATATCTCCTATTTATTTCAGTGGATTCTAACAGGAGTCCCATTGTTCTATCCACTTTTAAAGTCATGTTTTTTCACTTTCATGGCTTTGTGCTTCATGAAATGGAAACCTCAAAATTCCCATTTTTGTTGAAGATCATCCCATAGACTTTACATGGCAAAACCCAATGCTTGCTGAGCATTGGAACTAAGGAAATAAAATTGAAATGCCTTGTCAAAAGCATCAGCTGACAGGAGAATATATTTATCATTAGACATTAGTAATGCTAATCACTACACCTGAAATCGAGTTTGCTCTGCATGAAGGTTTACTATCTGCACAAATCTTGGGCAAGTTCAACAGGTATATCTCTGTGAATGTCTTTTGCTCTTCAAATGACGTATAGACTCACTTCTGGGCATATTGCACTGAATTTAAACAGTCTCTCAAAGAGCCTAATTTTACACTCTAATGCTAATTCATACTAAAGCCCTCTAGAGTGCCCAGCTTCTTCATCAAAGGGTCTTTCCATGATCTCTATAGGATATGATTCTAATTTCAAAGATACTTGCTGCATCACTACTTCGAATACTTGATGGAAAGTTGGCTGATAAATTGTATTTTTGCGATTAATTGCAAATTAATTAATTGCTCATTGTTCCAAAGAGATTAAGAAAGACATGCTGAATAAACTGTCATAGTTATTGGAAGCCAAACTGAGGGTGAAAGGAAACTAACTACACTTGAAGACCCCTCTTATAGTTATTGTCTTCCATACTGTAGTGAGACATGCTTGCTATATAAAAAAATTACACCTACAATAGTGGGCTCATCTATGTTGGAAACAGTGCTGCTTTCATCCTCATCTGCTGTTGACTTGATTGACTGTGATTTGTCTTTTTTTTTTTCTTTTTTCTTCTGTCCCAGGAGAGGGAGGTGTGGATGGAGATGGTGACATCACTCGCCCTGAGAACATCAGTGCCTTCCGGAACTTTGTCCTGGAATGCACCGAGCAACGGGGGCTGCACTTCCTCATGGCGGATGGGGTTAGCAGAAAACAAACATGCCCGTTCGGCCCCTTTTCATTGCTCTGATTGGGTAAGAGTGTATCGCTCTGATCAGTAATGTGTCACTTGCAGGGGTTTTCGGTGGAGGGACAGGAGAATATCCAGGAGATCCTCAGCAAGCAGCTGCTACTGTGTCAGATCCTCACCGCACTGTCTACTGTCAGGACAGGTACTGTCTACTCCTCTCACAGTATTTGCAATGGCTGGTCATTATGTTTCACGATCTCATAGATCTGGAAATCTATCAGGATATATTTTGTCAAAATAAAAACCAGGTTGCTGCTGAAATACCTTTGGTTGACATATATTTTGGAGCTTCAGAGTTTTGGAGCTTACCAGGGTGCTTGAGGTGGAATCCATGAAAAAAAAGCTCACTCGCTAATCTTGTTGGATGCAGGTGATCTTTTTGTTTGCTCCATTGTCAAATTCTCATGGACTGAGGAACCAGAATGAAAACACTGCGATCAAGTGTGCGGTGAACAAAAAAATGGATGTTATCTATTTTCATCAGCCCCAAGCCTTTCATTAACAATTTGCTCTTCTTAACTCTCAGGTGGCAGTTTTGTGTGCAAGACCTTTGACTTATTCACCCCCTTCAGTGTGGGGCTGATTTACTTGGTCTACCTCTGCTTTGACCGGGTCTCCCTCTTTAAGCCGGTCACCAGCCGGCCTGCCAACTCTGAGAGGTCAGCTCGCATTACCTTCCATGCCAGATCGCCGAGTTAACGCGACATGACGAATTCTGTCACAGATCTGACGAGGCTTGTGCCCTGCTCCCATTAGATATGTGGTGTGCCGGGGCTTGAAGCCTGGCTCCGACGTGGTCCGGGAGTACCTCTTCACTGTGAACCTGAAGCTGAATCAGCTGAGGAACTCCGATACAGATGTCAACGAAGTGGTCCCACTTGACATTATCAAGGGAGACTTGGACTTCTTTCCGCACATGGTCACCTCCAATGAGAGGTAAAGGAGCAGGCTCTGCTATACAGATGCTCATGGCGGTGTGGTGTTGTGGGTGGGGAAACTGACTCAATACTCCATGAATGCTAGTTAATTTTCCCATTATATGTGACTTCTCCAGTATCCAATGTAAATGTTCACTCAGGTCCGTAGGTATTTGGACAGTGACAGTTTTAATCATTTTGGCTCTGTACAACACCTTTGCGGAATTGAATGATATAATTAGTGTGTTTAAGGGTGGAGACTTTCAGCTTTAATTTAGAGGTTTTGTCACGTGCAAGTGTTGCACGAATTTTATAGGAATTACAACCATTTTTGTGTATGGGCCGTTTCACAGTTTTGAGTGAATTTCATATTTACATGTGTTCTGTTGATTTGTCAAATTGTGGTGCGCTTCACTTAAATGTATCCATTCTTATAACATGATGTATTCCTGGAGGAGATATAATCCAAAAAAGGATTGAACATATCTGCTCTGAGCACAGAATAACACAATTTTTGGGTCACCTGAGCCGAAGGCGTGGTGACCTATTGCGATCCCCTTTTGTCCGTCGTCGTGCGTCGTCCGTCGTCCGTAAACTTTTCCTTGTGAACAAAATAACTTAAGTATTTATGAACCAATTTTGATGAGACTTTGTGTGCAGGCTTATATCCATAAGATCTTGGACGAGTTAGAAAACCAGATTGATTCGATCATATTTGATGGAGTTATTGCCCTTTGTTGTATTATTATCATAAGCAACCTTGTTAACACAATAATTTTAGTAAATATTGGTCAATTTTCATGAAACTTTGCATGCTGGCTTATATCTATAAGATTTCAAAGAAGTTCGAAAACCAGACCGATTCAATCAAATTTGATGGAGTTATTGCCCTTTGTTATATTGTCATCATAAGCCACATTGTGAACACAACAACTTAAGTAAGGGTCATGTAAGGATGTGTCATGTTTAGGTTTTGGAGGAAACTGGAGTATACCTGGAGAAAACCAACAACCTGTGGTTGGTGCTTGGCAACTGCCTGTACAGTTTGAGGGGAAAATGCCCCGCGGGATGCGGTTTTACCTCAGAAGTAGAAATGTAACTTGACATATGTTAATGAAGGTATTATTCCTTCCTTACACTGAAGCGTTTTTTGTTTAAACGCAAAATGAAGTTTTATGAGCAAATTCACAGACCGCACCGACCAAACCTATGTATTGTCAACTCTGTTAGTGCAAGCCTATTGTCTTGCATTTACTTTTTTATACCTAGATATGCTGGAAACCAGTAATCTTTATAGATGTAAGTGTCTTGAGGTGCTTTATAAAAATTGTGAATTTCATGCTCCATGTTTGCCCCTTGGGAGGGGTCAAGTTTACTATGGTTTATATAGGAAAATGATACTTTTGGGTATATTCTGTTTAATTTCTACTGGAAATCATTCACACTTGATTGACATTATAACAATGAGATGATGATATGATATTTTTGACAGTTTCCCTTACCCAGGGGCTAAGGGGCAGGCCCCAAGGGTCAAAATGGCTTGAGAAATCTTCTTTCCTTAAAGAAAATAGCCACAAGTTATGCACATACAATTTAGAATACTCTATTGCTTATGATACTGGTTTCCATTAATCTGATCCCTGGGGTCAAAATTAGGGCCACGCCTAATGGCCAAGGTTTAACATTGGATATACTACAAGTGCTGGTCAACGAATTAGAATAATTTGAAATAGCGCAATTGTTAAATTTTCTTTATTCATTTTTTGTGCAGAAAGCAAATTAGGTGTTCACCGCGCCTGTCCTACTTGTTAGAGTATTCACAGAACTTGCTGTCAAAAATTTGCTCAGCTGAGCTTTCCAAAAGGCCCATTTAGGCCATTTAACTGTGACACTGTTGTTTCATTGAATTAGAATAATTCATAAGTCATTTCATTGAATTAGAATAAGTGCTCGAATTTTTGTTTTCTGTGAAGAGTGTTCACTGTGCAGTATAAAGTCAGGGTTGAGTAGAATTTCTAAGTTGTAAAATCAATCATGGGTAAGCAGCGCGACCTCTCAACGGGAATAGTGACTCAAATTCAAGCCCTTCGCTAACAAGGCTTGACCCAAACTAAAATTGCTGAGCAGCTCTGCATCAGCCAGTCTTCCATCTGCAAAGCTCTAAAGAAAGACTGCAGCAAGCGCACCAACTGTTCCAGCATCCGAAAAACTTCTGCTCGTGACAACAAGCAGCTGAGAAAGATCGCAGTCAGCAACCGGTTCAAGTCCACTTCTGAGCTCATCGACTTGTGGAATGAGCAGACCAGCACTAACGTCTCGAGATCAACCACTTACCGTCGTCTGCGCGAACTCGGCTTCAAATCTCGCGTTCCAGCAGTAAAACCGATGCTGAACAAGAAACAAATGGAGAAACGGCTGAAGTGGGCCAAAGAACACGGCGAATGGACTGCTGAAGACTGGCAGAAAGTGGTCTTCAATGACGACTCACGCTTATGCATCTCCTTCGGTGACCAAGGTCCTCGTGTCTAGCGTTGTGGTGGCGAAACCTACAATCACGAGTGCGTAAAAAGATGCGTCAAGTCTCCCCAGAGCGTTATGGTCTGGGGATGCATGTCCGCTCGGGGTGTAGGGAAACTCTGCTTCCTCAACAAGACTGTCAAGGCTGCCGTATACCAAGATGTTCTGGAAACGTTCCTGATTCCGACTGTTGAGGGACAGTTTGGCGAAGAAGACCTCATATTTCAACAGGATCTTGCACCGGCTCATGCGCCAAAGTCGACCAAAGATTGGTTCGCCGAAAAACAGCTTGAAGTTTTGGCATGGCCGGCCAACTCGCCTGACCTCAATGTTATTGAAAACCTTTGGGCCATCGTCAAGCGGAAAATTCCCGACAGAAAGCCGACTACGCTGGACCAACTGAAGCAGAACATCGCCACTGCCTGGGAAGCTGTGAGTGCGGAAACTTGTGACAAGCTGGTCAAATCGATGCCGCGGAGACTTCAGGCAGTCATACAAGCCAAGGGGGCAGCCACAAAATACTGAGAAAGTGATGATTCTAATTATAATAAAAATTATTCTAATTCAGTGAAACTGTTTCTCAATTATTCTAATTCAATAAAACAACATTGTCACAGTTAAATGGCCTAAATGGGCCTTTTGGAAAGCTCAGCTGAGTTCTGTGAATACTCTAACAAGTAGGACAGGCGCGGTGAACAGCTGATTTGCTTTCTGCACAAAAAATGCATCAAGAAAATTTAACGATTGCGCTATTTCCAATTATTCTAATTCGTTGACCAGCACTTATATACTCAGGTGACCGTTAAGGCCCATGGGCCTCTTGTTACCTCTTAAAATGTCTCATTTTCCTAATTTTAATTTTATGGTTAAGGTGGGTCTATTATTGCTGTCAAATGAAGAAAAAACTTATGGAATGGCTTGATGTACTGACCTTGTGGTTATAGTGCTAAAAATGCGCGACATAAGACAGTATTTTCTTTTGATGAAAATGCCCTTTCCGACAAAAAATGTAACACCATTAGTACCAATATGATTGAATAGCATGGATGTAAATACCACTAACTCTTTGGGTCTATGGCCTTAATAACTTACCAAAACAAACATACACTACCTGACGAAAGTATTAGGACATCACTATTTATGTGTGTGATTTTCTTACAGCGCAGTAGAAAACACTAAATGTATCACATTTGAAAATAGTTGTTGATTGAAATAAAAATACAGACCCCATTTTGGATACACCATACTGAATTATCGTATGTCTCGACCCTCCTTTTATAGAGAATCAAAATCACCCCATGTGCCGCACCTGATCATAATGATTGGATCAACAGTAGCCAATTGACTATCCATTGTGACGAGGAAACAATTTCAAACGTGTAAATTTGAAAATTACCATCTTGCAAGCACAGTTTATGATAATATCTCTGACTTGTGACTGACCAAAACTGAATTTTTCGTACAGAGAAAAAAAAATGCCAATATGTATATCTGTAGCTTCCTCAAATGATCAACAATGTTCAGTGATGTTTACATGTACATTTTAGGACACCATTAAATTCCTAAAACACTTGCATATATAGTATAACACGTACATCAAAAGTTGAGAGAGAATGAGGAACGTCCTAATACTTTTGTCAGGTAGTGTATACCATAAAACAAATGACTAGTGCAACATCTATATCCTAACCCCCATTTTCCGTCAAATTTTTACCTTTTTCGACACAGCATAGTGTGCGATTTAAAAAAAAGAATTGTATTAATGACTAATTGATTCATATCACAGTCATACCTTACGTGTTACCTCTTTTTTTCTCTGGGCCTGAATAGTTTTTAGCTGCGACCAAGCAGCTCTATGAACGCTTCTGTCTGTCTGTCCGTCTGTGCCGCCTTTTTGACCATGTTCCTGTCGTCTTATCTTCATGAAATTTTCAGGAGTTATTGATGTCAGGAGTTAGTGATGTCCATGCACAAGGTCGAGGGCAAAGGTCAAAGGTCAACTTCACAGAGGTCACAACCTTGTTTGCGGGTTTGGCGCTGTAACTCCAGTTAGAATTCATGGATCGCTATGAAATTTTGGAAATAGTTTCTAGGCATAGAGGAGGTGTTCCCTATTGTTTTTCAAGGTCATCCGTCAAATCCCAAGGTCACAAATGCAAAAAAAGTTTCAATTTTGCCCGATTTGACGGTTTTCGCACCGTAACTCAAGTTTAATTCAATGAATGGCTATGACATCTTACAACAAGCTTCTTGGTATAGAGGAGTGGTTCCCTATTGATTTTCAAGGTCATCTGTCGAATCCCAAGGTCACACCGGTCAAAAAAGTGTCGATTTTGCCCCGATTTCACAGTTTTCGCACCATAACTCCACTTCAACTTGATGGATGGCTATTATATCTTAGAACAAGCTTCTTGGTACAGAGGAAGGGTCCCCTATTGATTTTCAAGGTCATTTGCCAATTTCGACATCACACTTGTACAAGAAACCACCAGTCATGGACACTAGGCCACATGACGGATGCTAGGCAAGGTCGCAGCTATTAGATCCTTCTGATCTACTTGTTTTCCATTATCTTATTAGAAAATAAACAGTCTAAAAGTACTTTCACTTTTGTGTGTATGTGGGATGAATACAGCATCAAGACTGTGAAACTACTCATAAAGTTCCCTAATTATTGGGGCTCAGGAGTATTGGAGAAAGTAACACAATATAAATTGCCTTATTTAATACTTTGATGCAAATCCTTTCCAGTTAATGACTGCCTGATGTCTGAAACTGATGCTAAATATTTTCTGTGGGGATACTTAGCCACACCTTTTCTGGAGCTGTCTTCAGTTTCTGCTTGTTCCTCGGGTGATTTGGTTTTAGTTTGGTCTTCGAAAAGTGAAGTGCACACTCTGTTACAAAACTGTTATTTTCGCATTCTCCGCTGTAACAAGAGGCTCAAACTTTCCACACATTCTATCATGGCTCTAAGGTGTCTGATACTAATTATCTTAACTTTTTCTGACAGGTAAGAAGCTAAGTAAAACAGCCATATCAAATTTGCCATCAGTTGGTGTGTATTTAGCAATTTATAACAATTTATAATCAGGATGTCTGTTTCTCCATTTCACATGAGGTCCAGACCCCTTTGGTCTGCTGGCCGTCACCCTGACAACCAGATTATAGATAAAGACAGATAGATTTGATAATCTTGAAGCACTTTGTCTAAACTAACTATGTATGCAATTTCATTGATAAAGATGCATGTTTTTGGGTAAATCAGACACCTTTAGGAATCTCACAGTGTGTAATTGCCAGTCGATTGGAGAAGGTAATTTTGCCCTACTGAGCTGCAGATGACTTTCTTCATATCTTAAAGGAGCTTTTCTACCATGAAAGGTAGATATTCTGACAGCACTTTTTGAGAACTACACTTTTATCAAAATTCTGACTTTGAGAAGTTAAATGCAGCATTTTTATAGCCTTTTTTTTTTTTTTATCTCCGTCTCTGTAATTGTTGGGCAGTCAGAGGCTTGAGGCAGGCTGGTAGCAGGATAGGTCAGCAGAACAACAGGCCTTTTTTCTGCTGAACTTAAATATTTTCTCAAGAAAATGATAGTTAGAAAGCACTTTTTGAGAACTACATTTTCATCAAAATTATAACTTTGAAATGTAAAAGATGTCCTGGGGCCTATAAAAATTGCTGCCGGGACATAATAATTGTATGACCGGGACAACTCCGGGACCGTAAAAAAAAAAAAAGTCAGAGCAATTTCGAAACCGATGTTAGAATGGGTATATAGATGTCACTTTTGTTGTTTGAATAATTTCAATAAAAACTTGGGTATCGCAAAATACTGCGGGGGTTGTTGGGCCATCAGGCTTCAATCGCGCGCATGCCCACCCACAGGGAACCCCTTTTTGGGCCCACCCTCTTCCTCTCTCATCTAGTGCCTTTCTAGTGGAAGGAGGATACGGTACTTCGCTTCGGGACTTTGGGAAGATAACGTTCTATCTGCCTCTGTCCCTGTGATAAGTAAATTTTATTTATTTTTTTTTTAAGTAGACTACTGTGCTCATGTGAGAGAAAGCGAATTTAACCTTGCCTCAGAAAGCATCAGTTAGCGCCCAGTTGTGTTCCTCTCTCTGTGCACCTGTGCTAGTGCTCGTGTGTTTGAGTGAGCATGTGTCGCTCTGCTCGCATCATTACACCCTAGCTTGAGGGTTGATTAGCTAGTTCTAGTTCCTTGCAAAAGCTAACGCTAATTCTCAAAAAGATAACCAGTACTCAAGATCAGCTTGAATTGAAGGACAATTTAATAGACAGAAAATGCACAGAAGTAGCAGGTGGATGTTTCGACTAATGCCAGCAACTCATTTAATCATATACATGACGGCCTCAAACCTATAAAATGAAACAGTGTTATACATTGTGATGTTTACGATAATAACGTTAAGTGCAGGTGATCAGAAATGTACCGTTAATTCCAGTGTTTCCCCCACATACTTTTATATTAACAGCCGCCCAAGTTAGAAATGAAGAATGTTATAGGCTAATATTAAATCCATCCGTAAATAAATCCATCCTTCAGAGATAACAAGGTCACCTGTGCTTTTTGCGATCGATTAACAAATTTAACTGGGCTTTTCTTGAAAAATCCGAAGGTGCGCAAATATTATTGAATGTAAACTTTAGGCCTTAAAAGAGAATATCTGTGTGAAATTGACTTGGGGTGTATTGAAACATGATAAATTCATGATTCGAAAAAAAATGGCTTTTTAGCCGAAGCTCCCAACAGGCTTACAATTGTAATGAATTGGGCATAGCATTAGAATGCAAAGAAATCGCTATCCTTTTCATCATTAACAAGGCTCAAAGTAGCTCCACACTTCATCGGTAGAATTCCGAGGGCCCTGACATTTAAAACGAGGCAGTGAGAACTTTGAAAATGCACCGGTAGTTTATTAAAAATGACTATTTTTGCAAACAGTACCTTGAGGTAGTTTCCAGTCTCCTCCATCTTGAAAGTCACGATAAGTCAATTGACAAGCACAAACTAATAGATTGCAATCTGTTCCCTATCCTTCCTATTCGTTCGTGCTCATCAATCGACTTATCGTGACTTTCAAGATGGAGGCGACTGGAAACTACCTCAAGGTACTGTTTGCATAAATATTCTTTTTTAATATTATTTTTTTAATAGTCTCCAGTAGATGGGGATATTGGTTTAAAAGGGAAAATGTCCTCATGTCAAGCTACGGGAGTGTAAGTTAGCATCTCTGAAGCAAGTTACCTTGTGTCTGTCATCCGGTGTTAAATTGGAGGCATATCACATCAATATGATTTGCTGTTATGTATTCATGTTCCACATGCCATGAAATCAATTCTAACTCAAGAATTGAATTGGATTTATACCTGAGAATGGATTTTTGTAATTAAAACCAATTCCCAGCACAACCCTACACAATACCAAATTTTATGAGCTGCTTCTGTTTTGCAACGCCTCATGTTTTTGCGGTCTCTAATGGGTGTATTCAGATTTTTCAGCCTAATGTCAGCTTGCTTCACTAATAGTGACAGCTCTTTGGATTTCATATTAAGAGTTAACACCAATAGATTACAGAAGCAAATTCCACTCATGAAATCAGCTCTACACCTTTTATCTGCTTTATTATAAATGGAAAAAATGAGAGAATAACACATCTAATCATTTTTACAGATGAGTGGTCTATAGCCCAATTACTTTTGGTCCCTTAAACAGGGGGACCGCGTAGTAAAGTGATGCAGTTTCTTACACTGAATATCCAATCTGATGTAAATGCCCCCCTTCAATGAAAGCTGAAAGTCTGCATTTAGACTTCATGCATGTTCAATTTTATCCTTCACTGTCCGGGGATAGTATGTTCCTTACACCAATGCTGCTGCTGCCAAAATGTCCTCGAAATCGCTTTAGAACCAACCACTAATGTCCCACCGATTTAAAATTTGGTGTGGCCATTTCTTTCGATGAGAGGACGCAACTTTGTGGTTTTATTCATGGATGAGATCTCATTCTCATCTTCCTTGAAAATTTATAATGCTAGACAACAAGTCAGACTTTGTTTTGACAGAGCTTAATGTTTTATGCTTTTCTGAACAGAACAATCTCTGGGCCAGTACGAGAGTTCCTTGGTCATAATGCTACACCATGACACTGCCACTGTATGTGGATGCAAAATAAGGCTGTCAAAGGGGTCACTCTGTTCTAGTCTGTCTAAAAACCTTTTGGCTTGGTTACAATTGTAATTATCATTGTTTATTGATAAGAGTACCATGAAATAGAGCAGCAGGAAGTGAAGTTCCAGACATACTGGGGAAACGACTATGGCTGCTGGTGTCCAAATTTCATTGTTTCATCTCCAGTGTTGCAGAAGCAACATGTTTTCAGTGTCCAAATATTTATGGATCTGACCCCTAGTATTGGGTGGATTACAGTATGTACCAAGCACCTTTTCGTTGATCCACTTGTATTTGTGTTCAGACTAATTTTGAGATTTGTTGTATGTGTAGTGTAGTGGAGGGGAACTGGTTGTATTTTTTGGGGGTGAGTGCTGGTCCCCTGAATCTTCTCTCTCCTACAGTCACTGTGCAGTTCAGATAAAAGCGCTGGCTAAAATCCATGCCTTCGTCCTTGACACGTAAGTCACTCCCCCTTTCAGAGGGCATCCCTGCACTTTTACTTTTGCTAACATGCCTGTCCGTCCTTGATAAGTCTGCATGTGAGTCTGCTCTGTGCCTGTTCTTTCAGAACACTTTCAGAGCCCAAGCAGGCTGAAATTCGGAAGGATTGTCTAAAACAGTGGGGGGTGAGTATTAATCTTCTAAGGCTAACAGCGAGGCTTTTTCAATGCCTGTGTCTCACCAGTTACACCCTTTTTAGTTCAATTTCACTCATTAATGTCACTTTAATGTCCCTTCAGATCCCTGATAAGGCCAGAGTGACTCCGGGATCGTCAGACCCCAAAAGCAAATTCTGCGAGCTGATGAAGGTTAGGAAGTGGCACCTGTTGTGTATGCATGTGTCAGTGTTTCCATAAGCTAGTAAATACTGGTTTTCGACCAGTAAAATCTGTTCATTCCCAGGTCATTTTAAACTCGCTGGTTGAAAAGTCTGGTAAATGTATTAACACTAATTGAGGGACTTGGTATGTAGCTGCAACCAGTTCCCCAAGTGGACTGCACATGCAAGAACTGCCTGCTTGCTCCCAGTCTCCTGGGCACCTGCAGAGAGCAGCTTCTCTCAGCAGTACTGTTCTTGACACTTAAGTCATCGGCTACTCAGGAGCTGAATGTTACCAGAATAAACAAGTTGCATTATTCAAGTACTTGTTGGACTGTGTAGGATAGTCATTAACAGATTCAGTGAAGAAGTTGGTTTTTCTGGACATTATTTCTCTAAAATCAAATGGAATTGTGAACTTTTTCACAGCGTAAGTTGTGTTTGTGTGTGAGGGTGAGTGTGCGAGTGCTTGTGAATTCACGCACATATGCATCATGAAGAATAGAGCTTAAGACGTGATTGTGCACACGTGTGTGACTGCCTCCGTCCCTCAATCTCAGGGCACGGATATTGAGTCCTTTAACTCAAAGCCCACACCCCTAAGCTCCAGCACACTGGGCAAGATTCACCATGTTCTGGACTATCGCTGCATGGTGAGCGGCGGTGAGCAGCTCTTCCTCCTGGGCCTTGGGGTGAGTGTGCGGGATGTACATGTAACGGCTTCAAAAGTCATGTCTGGGAGATGTTATTGTGTGTTATTTGTGTTTTAATATAAAACGCATAAATCTCTCACCCAAGAAGAGAGAAGTATTCTATTCACTACGCATGGTCCGGCACTTAAACCTTCTGCATAAAATCTGTGTGCAATGTGGGCTTCTGGCAGTTTTCGTTTTGATGAATTTTGGTTACATTTTTGTGTAACAGAATAGCATGACACCATGCTGTCCGTGCATTTTACAGTCATTGGCTGGAACACAGTTTGTCGCTACGCCATTCAACTATTCCACATTTATCAGCAAATAGCAAAATTCTCACTCCTATCATTCACCTGCTGAATCTGTCTAAATTCACTGAATTTGGCCATGCACTGCAAATGCTGCTTGGACTCCAATGATCGCTGCTTGCAGCCAAATTGTTAATTGATATTTTAAAATTTTTAAATTTATATTTAACTCCTTCCCGACTAAGTGCAGCCATACAGGATTGACATGGTCAGCAACAATACTCGGTTGTGGCATTTGAACAACGCTCAGTTGGTACTAAGTCGCCGAAAGTGTGCCAAGAAAATATCCCCCGCGCCATTACAGCCCCACCATCACCCTGAACCATTGATACGAGGCAGAATCGATCCATACTTTCATGTTATTTATGCCAAATTCTGACCATGCCATCTGACCATGCCATCTGAAGGTCGCAACAGAAATCGAGACTGATCATACCAGTTAACGTTTTTCCAATCTCCTGTTGTCCAATTTTGGTGAGGCCATGCGAATCGTACCCTGTTTCCTGTTCTCAGCTGACAGGAGTGGCAGGCAGCGTGGTCCTCTGCTGCAGTGGTCCATCTGCTTCAGGGGTTGTGTTGTGCGCTCATGCTCTTCTGCATACCTCAGTTATAACAAGCGGTTATTTGAGTTACTGTTGTCTTTCTATCAGCTCGAACCAGTCTGGCCTTTCTCCTCTGACCTCTAGCATCAACAGGCCATTTGCGCCCAGAGAACTGCTGCTCACTAGATTTTTTTTCTCTCTTTGCGACCATTCTCTGTAAATCCTAGTGATGGTTGTGCATGAAAATCCCACTAGATCAGCAGGTAATGAAATACTCAGAATAGCCCATCAGGCGTATTCATATTCACTGGAA
The DNA here is from genome assembly GCA_029721435.1 of Gymnothorax reevesii. NCBI lineage: Eukaryota > Metazoa > Chordata > Actinopteri > Anguilliformes > Muraenidae > Gymnothorax > Gymnothorax reevesii. The sequence goes on from CM056576.1 coordinate 62,386,157, forward strand.
ACCTCTTCCTTCCCCATTCTGATGCTTATTTTGAACTTCAGGAGATTTTCTTGACCATTTCTATATACCAAAATGCATTTAGTTGCTGCCATTTGATTGGCTTAATAGACATTTGGGTCAACAAGTAGTTGAACAGGTGCACCTAATGAAGTGGCGTGAGAGTGTATGTCCCGAGCAGGGAAGAGATTAATCATTACTGGGAGCTGGTGACTTACCATGGTATTAATTTGGTGTTGATGCTGAGGTACTAAGGTGTCCATAGCTGATGGGATTTCTGAAAAACTTTGGAGAGGAAGGATGAGTCAGGCACTCAGCTGCCACTCCTGTGTGCAACCCATCTAGGTGATGCACTGGACGAATCTCGTTAGGACAACGTCATAGGAATAGGGAGATGACTATGAATTCAACTAAACTTTGCATGCTAGAGTTTGCAGCCAAAATTAGATGTTCCTGTCCATCGTGGGCTCCTGTCTTCTCCCCTGCAGAAGTCTCAGATCTACACGTGGGATGGCAAGCCACCGTTTCGCTGGAAGAAGCTGGAGAACTTCAAAATGGAGCTGCCCAGAGACACCCTTCTGAGTGTGGAAATTGTGCAAGAGCTGAAGGGCGAGGTGAAGTGATTGTACAGTACAAATGGCCTTCAAATAAACGGCAAAAGCCTGTGTTGTGCCTATGAGTGCATTTGAAATGTATGCTGGCGGAGATGAGAAATGTCATCTATCATCTTGGTTTCATACACTGCCCGGCCAAAAAAACAAATCGGCACATACAAAATCATTGTTGGACTGCCTTTAGATTTGATTGTGGCCCACATTGTTATGGCATCATTTCGATCAGCTTATGCAATGTCACTACATTTATTTCTGGGCCAGGTCACGCTGTAACGGAGTTAAAAAAATTGGTTTAATTTGTATCAGATCTCCAAAACTAAGTGAAATTGAGTTACAATTTTAATGGCTTTGTATAGGTCTTCCCTAGTACTTCAAAAAACAAAAAAGCCAATTTTGTTCATTTGAGTTATTTTGGGTGAAAGCGGCAAGAGGCTGGTCGGTAACAGAGTTAAAAATTTGAGCTGAGCTCATTGTTCGGGCACATATCATTGCTGAATCTAGACCTGACCAACTAAAGCAATCCCAGATGGTTACACTGCCCCCAGGGGGTTGTATGGTGGGCAGTAGGCATATTAGGTGCATCACTTCATCCGCCTCTATTCGTACTCTGATGCACCCATCACTCTGGAACAGGGTAAACCTGGACTCATCAGACCACGTGACCTTTTTCCATGCACCAGACTCCAATCTTTATGCTCCTAAGCAATTTTGATGCCTTTTTTTTTTTCTCTTTTGCCACATTGAAAGGTGGTTTTCTTTAGGCTACACAACTGTTTAATTCCAACCCCTTGAGTTCTGGTTGCATTGTGCATGTGGAAATGCTCTTACTGTCACTATTAAACAACGGTGTGAGTTTTACTATTGATTTTTTACGATTTGTAGTAAGTGATCTTTAAGTGATCTCTGATCATGGTCATTCAAGATTTTTTTCTGACCACATTTCTTCTTCGAGGGTGACCTATATCCTTCCAGGTTTTAATAATGCATTGGTGAGTTCTTAACCCAATTTTAGTACAACTGCAATTCCAAAATAGTTGGGACGAAGTGTAAATTGTTAATAAAATCTAAATGCAATGACTTTCAGATCACATGAGCCAATATGTTGTTAACAATAGAACATAGATAACATTTCAAATGGTGAAACTGAGACATTTTCCATTTTTATCCATAAAATGAGCTCATTTCAAATTTTCTGGCTGCAACAGGTCTTAAAAAAGTTGGGACACAGGCAGTAAAGGGCATGTAATACAAAAGTAGATAAGAGAATTAGCTGAAAGAACATTTATGTTAACTGGCACGAGATGTGTAACTTGATTGGCTATAAAAGGGATGTCTTAGAGAGGCTGTCTCTCTCAGAAGTAAAGATGGCCAGAGGCTCTCTAACCTGTGAAGGCTTGCAAAAAAAAATTGCGGAATATTTGAAAAACAATGTTCCTCAATGTCAAATTGCGAAGGCTTTGAAGGTCTCATCATCGACAGTGCATAACATGTCAAATCACCCAATACAGAAAAAGCTGGTTGCTGCACCATTTTCAAATTTAACAAGTTTCCACTAACTTAAAGATAATGCCAAAAGAACATACAATGCAAAATTTTAGATCTCTAATTCAAATAGTTTTCAAGCAAAATAGTTTGTAAATTTCGGCAATTTAGGCCTGAACCAGCTCCCCCTAATCCCCCCCCTAATAATGGCTTACAAAATACTGTGATGGGGAAAACTTGCAATTATTATGTGGAAACAGCCAAATGATAGATGCTTTCCTGCACAAAGTTTCATATCCCTGCCACCTGTGCTACACTGGCTTCTGGCCTGTCGAATTTTGGCAATTTTCGATAATTTTCACTCTGATTAGAAATTCAGCTGATTATATCTCTGCAGATAATGAAGCTAAGGGGCTCTAATTTGGTAAAATACTGCATAATGTATTTAAGAATGGAACTGGAGGGTATTATAGCAGGTATGAGCACTATTTCTTGTTTTTTACGGTTTCTAAAACTCATTCGCAAGCTTATTTTACGTAAATTTGGGCATTTTTGACCAGCTCCAGTACCTACTACACACTAGCTAGAAGGCTAGGAAGGGTTTTATTTAACACGCTACTTATAGAGAACTTTCAGGTCAAATATGGTGATGCTATGTTGCCTAGAAGCTGAGATAAAAGCACTTCATTTTCTAAAAAAATACCCTCGAGCATTGGGGGGGGTGGTTCAGGCCTAAATTGCTGAAAATTAAAAACTATTTTGCTTGAAAACCATTTGAATTAGAGATCTAAAATTTTGCACGGTATGTTCTTTTGGCATTATCTTTAAGTTAGTGGAAGCTTGTTAAATTTGAAAATGGTGCCGCAACCACCCCTGGGTGATCTGACATGGACTGACCCAACATCATCAACAGATTCAGAGAAACTGGAAAAATCTCTGCTTAAGGGAAAAGGCCGAAGACCTTTACTGGATACCTGTGATCTTCGGGCCCTCAAACGCCACTGCATCACTCACCAGCATGATTCGGTCATTGACTTTACTAAATGGGACCAGGAATACTTCAAGAAACCACTGTCTGTAAACAATCCACCGTGCCATCCACAGATGCCACCTGAAACATGCAAGAAGGAAACCATTGTTGAGCAAGCGCCGCCTTATTCTGTGGGCCAAGGGTTATTTAAAATGGACTGTAGCAAAGTGTCCTGTGGTCAGACAAGTCCAAATTTGACATTCTTGTTGGAAATCATGGCTGAAGAGGAGAAGGACCACCCCTCATGTCATCAGCGTACAACTCAAAAGCCAGGATTTCTGATGGTATGGGGATGCATTACTGCATATGGTGTGGATGTTGCATGTTTCAAAAAGCACCATGAATGCTGAAAGGTATGTAAAGGTTTTAGAGCAACATATGCTCCTCTCCAGATGACATCTATTCCAGGGAAGGCCTCTTGCATTTCAGCAGGACAATGCAAAACCACATACTGCAGCTATTACAACAGCATTGCTTTGTAGTTGAAGAGTCCGTGTGCTGAACTAGCCTGCCTGCAGTCCTGATCTTTCACCGATTGAGAACATTTGGTGCATAATTAACAGAAAAGTCCGTAAAAGGAGACCCAAAACTCTCCAGCAGCTGGAAGCCTGTATTAAACAAGTGTGGGATCAAATTCCAATGGCTAAACTCAGGAAACTTGCCTCCTCAATGCCCAGACACCTCCACTCTATGTTAAAAAGAAGAGGGGATGCTACACAATGGTAAACATTTGCTATGTTATCTCTGTTCTATTGTGAATTAAATACTTGCTGGTGTGATTTGAAAGTCATTGCGTTTTGATTTTATTCACAATTTACACTTTGTCCCAACTATTTCAGAATTGGGGTTGTAGTTTCAGGGGCCTCCTTAGTTGTTTGCTTGATGCTGGCCAATAATTTGACCCTTCTGAAACAATAACATCTTTTCCATGACAACGGGATATGTCAGAGTTCAAGAAATGAAGCTACTCACTGCATCAGTTTGGTTTAAATAACTTGTTGCAAGATGAAGCTGAAACACATTAATCACTGCATTAATCATCCCTCGGAAGGCTCTTGCCTATTTGCTTATTTAAATCCAAGTGGTGACTTTATTTTTGGCCAGGCAGTGTACATTCTCAGCTGAATGTGAAAACCTCTGCAGTAAACTTTGATCAGGCAGGAAATCCAAGCTGCTGCAGGGACTGGTGTTTCTGTAACTGAACAGGCCCTGTTGTGGTGGGGGAAGGTGATTCACGATTAAATGGTATTTTTCTGATGAATAATAAGTAAAAACAGTGTCTGAAGCAGTATTTTAAAATTCAGTGCATTGGGAACATTTTACGATTCACCTAAGTTTTCCCCGAAATAGGTTCTAAGTCAGAAAAAGCATGTTTTTCATACTGTTGGACAATGTCACGAACATATTCCGTATCTGCTGGCTACAGTCCTTCACCAAAGCTACATCACACTTACAATGAGAGAAATGTTCAAATCCAGGATGCCTTTTTTATGGCCACTGTGTTGCATCAAATGGAAAATATTTAGATCTTGCGCATCATTTGAAACTCATTTCCCAGTAATTCAGTAGGACATAATTGAGATGGTTGGGACCCCGGGATCTCCACTAGAACTTAAAATGGGCCTTATGTTCCACTGGTTTAAATGCAGTTGCTGTACATTTTATGGGGTTAAAGAGCTTTTTTGTTTACAGAATTGGAAACTGCAGTTTTTCTATCTTGGTTTTTCATTATTACTGTGGGGTGTGTAAGTGTGTATGCTGCTTTAGGTTCATATGTCCTTGACACTTCAAGAAAGTAATCTACTGGCTTACATTTACTGTCTTTCTCTTTTCTCACAGGGCAAGGCTCAGCGCCGGATCAGTGCAGTTCATGTGTTGGATGCTTTGGTGTTGAACGGAACAGATATTTGGGACCAACACTTCAACCAGCGGTTTGTCCAGTTTTAGTAATTCAGTCTATTTAGGAGCTATGACAATATTTTCCTCTGTGACAGTCATCTCACACACTTTACAGCCATTGTCTCATTCTCATAATAGGTCTATTTTCAGTCACCACCACTTCTATTGTCTTACCTAATGGATACCAGACCCCGAAAAATTATATATTTGTCGCATTTACATTTATATGTAAGGGATAATTAACGAGAACGTGTGCATTCCACGGTTTTAATGCACGACGCGGAGGCAAATAACCACCCAACGCGAAGCGGATTATACCATGGTCAATCACGAGCAATATCAACTCGCAGCATTCAGAAGTTTTTGGTGAAAGTTTTGCATTTGCACTAAAAAAAAAATACCCAATAGCCTACTGTAGGCAAAGTTAAATTGAACCAGCTATCTTAGTTCATCTTACGTTCATGGAGAAAAAATGTTTTGCACAAGCTTACATCCGTTTACCAGCTGAATTGATAACGGATTCCAGCTGAAATGGAGATTATTCATAACGCAACATTATGTGCGATTATGCTGACTGTAGCTAACTTGCTACCCAGCACGTAGCGAACTGTCAGCAGTTGCTGACACATGAAGTGGACACGTTCGCTTCCTTTAATGAATAAAGCCTGATTACTTCGCTGCTATAATATTTCCGGTCATTATCGCTTGAGTACCTATAGTTAACCGCCCCGCAGGACGCAACTTATGTGATGCCGCTAAATTTACTGGAGATAAATGAGCAGCTAGGTTACCGTTGTACCTAGCCGAATACCAGGTCTAAAAACGTTGCTAGGGTTACAAGTGGGCTTGTGGATGAATTTCGAATGGTGAAACGACCGTAGCCGAACTACCTGTGCGGTTCAACGGTTTTAATGCATACCTGCCAGCCAATCAGAAAAAGGTATTCACCCAGACCATGGTATAATGAAGTTTAATGCTCAATGAAACTGTAAAGTAATTTTGTGTGACTGGTTAAGTCAGAGATATGAAACACCTATATTGGAAGGGCAGCAGAGTCTGCGTTTCCAAATGGGGCGTTCCATTTTGGCCATGTTCGGCCAAGCGGGCGCAGTGGCTTTGCCACCATTTTTGTTGTATTACTGTTCTGATGATTCATGTAGGTTACCCATTGGCTGAAGAGTCCACATTTCTTGTTCTGAAGTAGGGAAAAGCACAAAAGCTGGTTGTCTCTGTGGCCTTTTAGGACTGGAGTTGACACAGTGGGTTAACATGAAATCTATAGCCTGGGACTATTTCTTTCCCTTTTGAAATGCTCCCTTCAGGAAATGGCCTTATAGTGCCTGATATTGATTTATGTTTTTTTCTGGTCGGATACTTTTTTCATATTTTTTTCACTTTTTTCTTACCATTAACAATCCTTTTCTTTGGTAAAGTGCCAAATGGATCATTGTTATATTGTTATTGGGTTTACTGAAAATTTTAAAGGAACCATATCGTGCGCATTTCCCAGGTTAACATTTTAATTTTTATGGTCTATTCACAAAGTTTTGCATACTTGTACAGTGAAAGCACCTCGGTACAGCCGCACAGGTTATGTTGGCAGCATCTCAGTTTCTTTAAAGAGAAACTGTGCTGCTCAATTATCCATCTTCAGGAAGAGAAATGCAAGGCTACTGCTCATATTTATTGCCTTTTGTCTCAGGAAAAATATATATAAATGACACATTGAACTTTGAATTGCTGCAGGAGTGATGGATTTTACATTCATGGACATCCATGATTAGGGATGCACCGAAATGAAAATGTTTGGCCGAACCGAAAATGAGAAACGCTTGGCCGAAAACCTAAACACCAAAAGAAATTATTACGTCAATTTTTAGCACCATTGCATTTATTGTTATGACTGTGTACTTACCTAACTGAAGTCAAGGCATTGCAATAGCATAAATTACTATTCATGCTTCATTCCAACAAAGCACAATTTAAAATAAAATTATAAATAAAATGTTTTACTTGGCCCCACTCATGAATAACCTTCTGGCCTATTACTGGCTGCTGAAAAATTGTACAATTAAATATTTTACGTGGCAACACAGCAGCCTGCTGATTGGTCAGAGAGAATCATCTCTGCGAAAGACAACTCGCTTTTGCATTATCGCTAAGAAACTGGCTTCACTTGCCATCATTGAAACAGGTCTTCAAATTGTGTTTTTGAAACGTGTGTTGTTTTAGGCAGCTTGATAAATATACTGTGCGTTGCCTTACCTTTCAAACAAGGTTACGTTTGTTCACCGATGCGCTGCACTTATGAAATGAGTTTCTTTGCATGTGACCCTGTTCATAGTGAAATTAGAAGCAAAGTAGTTCCCCTAATTCCCCTTGAGAAAGTTGTTATGCTGTCCCTATTTTACGAAAATTGCGCGGAAAATAACTTTACAGGTGCTGATGAAGCATTGTGTTCTTAGGAAAGGCATCACAGATGAGATGACGCATCGTAAAGCGATAAATTCTAATACTCTGATATCTCCTGCGATTTGCCTATTTGCTACATGTTTTGCCTTCTGTTTCAAAAAGAAATGTTTATGAAGCCTGAATGTCAGGCTAATTAACAATTATTGTCTCATTGCATTATTTGCTTCTTTGTTATGAAGGAAAAAAGGTAAATTAACATCCGTGTGTGGTGATTCCATATTTTTTTGCCAGGGGTTGTAGTTACATTATGGAATACTGAAAGTACACAAAAGCCTTGAGAATATATTGCCTTTTTCTATGAATATGCTTTGCCTTTTACGGATATCATTGCTTTGTGTTTTTTAGGTGATACATTATTTAATGTGCAACCAAATTGGACACAACACCAGCTGCTATCCTGTGCATCAGGACAAACAGAAATTACAGTTAAGCGCTCGCGGACTTCAGTCCCATAACGTGGTGACAGTAGTGCGCATCCCCTGATTTAAACACATAAATATTTAACAAAATAGACGGAATAAAAGTCCAGGCAGGCGCCTGCTGGCTGCGGTTTTTGCTTGTGTCATCACTACATCCTGTTTCGGCCGTATTGTTTCGGTGTTATAAGACTTTCGGCCAAAAATGCATTTTTTTTTTTTTTGCCATTTTCGGTGGCCATAAATTCAGTGCATCTCTATTCATTATGGCAGCAATGAATGTGAAATCAGATCGTTAACACTGCCTGGCATAATTCCACACATAGACATATAGCCCCTATCAAGAAGGATGGGATCATCAATGGAGCGTAGTTTTGTTAAAATTTATCCAACTACAAAATATCGAGAGGTCAGAGCACATTTTAGAGGTATTGAGAGAAACTGATTTTTAGGTTTGCAAATGTTCTGTTAAATCATGTATTTTATGTCATTTTTATTTCAGTCCATCAAGTGATTTTGCTGTTTCGCTCAGAAGAATATTGAATACATATATTTTCAGTGGTGTGGTGGTACCGCTACATCATAGCCCAGATTTCCAAAAATGGACGTCACTTCTGTGCTCTAACAATTCTAACATTTGATGTGACATAACACAATGGTGATAGGTTGAAGTTCAGTTTGTGTGCAATGGAAGAAAGATGATTCTGAAATGCAATTTGTGTTTATTCATCAAAATATCAATGTTTAATTCATTTAAGCAGATTTTGTTGGACACAATATGAAAATGTGAATTCTGCTTAAAACTAAGGCAGATGGACATATACGACGTAGTTATATTGCTCCAAGAATTGACTGATAGAAAGCTATGACAAGGGATAAATATCTTAAAATCACAAAAATTTGGACATATCACCATTGTGCACCAAAATCTCGATATTTTGCTCACTTGGCTGTTATATTGCACCCCCTCTGCATTTTGTTGTTTGGATGTGTGGTGTGTTTTAACCTCTTGAACCTGAATTTGAATTGATGAATTCCAACCCCCTGTCCTGATTGGCCGATATCTTGTCCTTCATAACTGTAAATCATTAGTCATATATTAATCTACGAAGTGCTGCCCCCTTTCCCGATTTGCTTAGCTTTTTGCCTTCATAACTATAGATCTGTGTATCATAGAGAGCAGGGAGTTGATTGGCTGGACTCAGGGAAGGATCAGGTGTTAAATGATGAAGCCCTGCCCCCTTTGCTGATTGAATTAGCTTTTACCCTTCGTAACCAAACTGTCATTCGTAGTGAATTGAACCTTGGGTTGATTAAAATGTTGAATCATTTTCATGAATTTTTGTCAAGCCAACTTAATTTGTTCACAAACTTTACATTCTAGTTGGTTTTGGTTAGATTGTGTGACAGTTGATTGTTCCAATCGTAACAAATCAGTCCTTTGTGCTCCAGTGTAAAGATAGTCTTTAAGTGAAGACAGCATGTTCACAGTGGAAATTATTTTCTGGAATCATACTTGTTAATATGGTGGTAACTTCCTTATTGCTAAAAAAATAAACTGAATACCTTTTATTAAATTCCATCAAAGTCTTTGCATTATCCATCTGGATAGACATGAGTGTGGACTGCAACTTAAGATGGTTGACAGAGGCATACAACTGTGATATGGTAATTGTAGTTTTATATATTTGTTTGGAATTACAGAATCCAGATGGCCGAGAAGTTTGTGAGAGCTGTGTCCAAACCTAGCCGACCAGACATGAACCCAATCCGGTGAGTCAGTGGGCATCTGAACAATTTGCTTACGCATTGATCTTGTCTAAGGCTCGAAAAGCATATTCTTGAATTCCTACTTTTGCCATCTTATTTAATGTGTAGATGTCAAATCAAAATAATCCTTGCCCATGTGTGAATAACATCACTTCACAGCTTTATAATTCAGGTTTCAAGAATTTCACAAACTAGGGAAATGACTTAAATGGAGCAAGACACTTGACCCATCTGAAATACATGCATATTTTACTAAATTTTTGTTGTTTCTTGACAAAAATTTGCTGCAAATGCAAAGTAACAGTTTTGTGTCAAATTCAGTATTGTACTTGTTCTTCTTTACACTAGGGATGTGGTGATGTTGAACTGCAATTTTTTTTGCCACATACATGTACCTGTCTTGAACGACCATTATTAGACCATAATAACTACAACGAACCAGGAACACCACGGCAACCACCCGGTATACCCTAGTAACCACCTAAGAACACCCTAGCAACGACCCTGTACAGCCAAGTGACCACCGTAGAACACCATTACAGTCACCCTGCACACCCTAGCAACCATTTGAAAACAACTTGGTTACCACCCTGTACACCCTTGCAACCACTTAGAGGCACCCAAGTGACCATTTATGAACAACCTGGTGACAACCCTATATATCCTAGCAACCACCTGAAAACACCCCAGCAACCAACCAGAAATACCCCAGCAGCCCACCTGTTCACCCTTCTGACTACCCTGAAACACCATTTTAACCACCCTACCTGCCCTAGCAATCACCATAAAACACACTTGAAACCACTTTATGCACTCTCACAACCATTTAGTAACGCCCTACCAACCTCCTCAGAAGCACCAGAGCAACCATCCCGCACGCCCAAACAACCAGCCTCTCAACAGCCAGGCTCTTAAACATACCTTCTTGTGTGGTTTTTACCCCTCAACCCTGACTAAGGGGCAGAGGGGTATTGTCATCATGTGCAATGTCCACTCATCTGTCCATCTGTCCCGTAAACTTTTGTGTTCAGCATGATCACTTAAAAACGCCTTCGTCAATCGACGCCATTTTTGCTGTCTTTCTTGGTCTTGCGCACCAACAGAAGCCTATCGATTTTGAGGGCGCTTGGATGTTCAGTGTGGCCGCCACAGCCACCATCTTGAATTTTTTATTCTGCACAATAACTTGAAAATGCCTTCATCAACCTACACCATTTCCGCTCTGTTGCTTGGTCTTGTGTACTTACAGAAGCCTATCAAATTCAATGGCACTCAGATGTCCGGCACGACCGCCGCAGCCGCTATTTTGTATTTAACTTGAAAATGCCTTTGTCAATTTATATCCATTCCAAACAATCCAGGGGCTGAGGGGTAACGCCCACTTTGCGGGGCTATTTTTTGGTATGCTGTTAGTCTTACTGCATTGCCAGCTCGTATGTAAACAAAACATGTGGAATGAACAGAACAAGTGAGGAATTTTGGAGATTTGCCACACCATTTTTGCAAAAATTGCCAAAAACTGCTAAATATTTTTTCTCTGAAGAAGTAATGGGAAATCATTGTTAAATGAGCTTGGACTTATCCCCTTTCGGGGGCTTTGTGGGAATATGCATTAAGCGTCAGGCACACGCATAATTTCTTGAAAAATGACATTGTATATCATCCCAGGGTTTCCTGCGGAAAATATGTTAGTCAAGGTGGTGACTGGACGGGGGGGGCAACAGCCAGCATTTATGTTGCAGTTAAAGTGCAATAACAAAGTGACAAAATCAACAGTCTTGTAACTTTCTTACAAAGTTTTTATAGTGTAACACTTGCTTGTACACAATGTATTTTAGCCTTACTGTAAGAGCTGAGCTGGAAATAACAAGATCAAATAAAAATACACAATCTTACCTAAATTCATGCTACATGCATGAACACAGGCAAAATTATCAAAAAAAAAAAGAAGAATGAAAACTACGTAAAATGCAAACAACCGCCCCTAAGGGTTAAACGAAAATTACTGTAATGTAAGAACGGAAAATGTATTAGTTGTCTGTTTTGACTTCAATTCCCTAAATGCTTTGCGGTTGTGGTTATGTTTGGGGAGAGGAGAACGGTATTATGTACGGAAGCGCGTTGCATTCACAGGATTAAAAAATATATATACACCTTATCTCGTAATTACGAGAACTTGAGAAAAGATAAATGCCACACTCACTGGCCCTCATTTATCAAACTTGCATAGGATCTGGTGTAGATTCTGGTGTAAATATCAGCGTTCGCCAGGTGTCATGTCTGATTTACGAAGTGTGTGTACGTCACAGATTTCAGTGTAGAACTGGCGTGGCGTTGTTAAATCTGGCGGCAGAAACCATTGTAATTTACATAACACGCCCCTATAAATTAATGCTCCGGGAAGGCATAGTCCTGCCCACTTTACGACATGGACTCTCGAAAGACGGCAAAGAAGAACAAACTTCATTGAGGAGGAAATATCGTCGGCCTGCTGATAAAACCTTGTATCTACAATTTGAAAAGAAACAAAAACTTGTCTGTCCATGATAAGAACAGAAACATTGCAAAATACAAAATTTCATTGAGTGGATACTTTCTTAGAGGAAAAATAGTCATCCTTCCCGAACACAGCTCAACTGCATTCTTACATGCAAAAGTAAACTTTTTTTTGCTCACCTGTAAAGTTTATCATTTTGAAGATATGAGGTTTTATCAGCAGGCCGATGATAGATGGAGAAAAACAAAATAATTTTATTTGGAAGTCTTGAGAGCGGCGTAAAGGGAGTCCAGAAGGCTACATTTTGGAAAACTATTGCTGCTGCAGTAAACACCGTTGCAGTGGAAAACCGGAGTGCAGCAGAGGTTTGATTTAATTAATTAATAAATCAAAGTGAATATTCGCACTTAACTTTTGTGTTTGGACGCACTTAAATGACCAAAATTCTTGTTAGACGCACTTATTATTGTGGCCAAGATGCACATTTCTCCATTGCCCACACTTATTTTAGGTGTGTCCAAAGCTAAAAATTTTTTCTTGGCTGAACTTACTTTAAGCAGTACTTTCTATGCGGACCGTTCGCTCACGTTCAGTTTGATAAATGCTGATCCTTGTGGCAGTTTTGGTGTACACATGTTTGATAAATGAGGGCCACTGTGTTCTGTGTGATACAGCCAGCCTGAATATTTCGGGTCCACAGCCCACTCTGGGTTCCACCCTCTACCTCGATGTTTAGCGGACTCAGGCTGTGGCTGTGGAGGTGGCGGGGGCTGGTGGAGGAGGCGGCAGCGCAGACGGTGAAGTAGGCCGGTGTTCTGACAATTTGTGCTGCCTTGTCAAAAAATGCTACCGTAATGCAAAACGATCGTAAAGTCTTTGTTTTCGCCTAAATATTGCAATATGAATCAGTTTACAGTGGTAACTTTGTTATTTGTGAGCTTATTATAACATAAGCAGATGTTATAATGAGTTAGGTGAGTTTGTTTAAAGATGTATGCCGCATGCCATTATCACCCAATCTCTGCGCTTTAAGGAAAACCCAGCGTGTAGATGCAAATATATATACACTTACGGGTCGAAAGGCGCACTGCAAAAAGATGTATATTTATGATATTTGAAGATACTTGAGATGGGAGCGAAGAAATGGAGCCCAAGATTTTATGTTTGCGCATGCGCAGAACCGCAATGTAGCATATTTTGATAGGTAGCAAAATTTGACAGAACACCAGCTTCTTTGAATAAAGTACCCTGATATTTTTTACTGCTTTTTCCCATCCATTACTGTATACAAGAGAAAACCACGTGCAATTGTCAAACGTAGCAGAAAGCCACCCGCAACACATTGGTAGCCTTCATAAGAAACTAAACGAATTACATATAGCCTATCTTAATGAAACAGAATATGTGGGCAAGCAGTTGATAGGAGACACTATTCAAATGTTTAGTTTAGATGAATAATCATCTTACACTGCCCTCCATAATTATTGGAACCCCTGGTTAAGATGTGCTCTTTAGCTTCTTATAAATTCAGTTTTTTTCTAAATAATACAGGAAAATCCGACCTTTAATTAAAGTGCATTTATTCGGTGGGAAAAAAATCCCACATTAAGAAATACTGCCCTCTTCATCTCAGCTCACAGGTTTTTAATTGGATTGAGGTCTGGCGACTGATATGGCCATTGTTGAACGTTGATTTTGCTGTCACTGAACCATTTCTGTGTGGATCTTTAGGTATGCTTTGGGTCATTGTCTTGTTGGAAAGTCCTACGACCAAGTCCCAGCCCTCTGGTGGAGGCAACCAGATTGTCAGCCAGCATATCTCAATACTTGTGGAATTCATTATGCTGTTAATTTTAACCAGTGCCCCTGGACCTCTTGAATTGAAACAACCCTGAAACATGACTGACCCATCACCACATTTCACCGTGTGTACGAGCTGCTTCTCCTTGTATGCATCCCTGTTTCGAAGCCAGATGTGCCGATGCTGTATCTGACCGTAATGTGCAATTTTGGTCTCATCTGACCAAAGCACCTTGTTCCAGTCATAATTTAAATGACATTTGGCAAACTCCAAGCGCTTCTTCTGTGTCTTCTGATCAGAAAAGGCTTTCTTCTGGCAACCCTTCCAAAGAGCCTGTGGTTGTGGAGGTGATGCCTGATGGTGCTGGTGACTCCAAGATGCCACCAGGGTCTGCAATTCCTTCACAGTGATTCTTGGGGTTTTTGTTGCTTCTCTCACCGTCCTCCTCAGTATCCTGGGGGGCAAAATGCAGTTGTGTCTTCCATATTTTTATTAATTGCCCTGACAGTGCTCAGTGGCATATTCAATTATTTTTGAATCTTCTTTCAGCCACTATCAGATTTATGAGGGTCTATGACCGTCTGCCTCTTTTGAACTGACGGTTGTTTTGTTTTCTTCATGATGTCAGATGACAAAGTGATATTGCATGTGATTACCTCATGTTTTACCCTAGTGAAACAGGGAGTGATATAGTTGCTCACTACAGTTCCTTCATACTTTGATAAAACTTAAATAAGTGGAATTTAACACCTGGTTTAATTTTGGTAGATGTTATTTACAATAGTCTTTAAGAATGCCATTAATTGTGTAACCTTTTTTGGAGGAAATTGATCGTTAATTAAATCAGTAAATGATTTTGGTTAGTTCCATTGGAACATTAATATCGTACAGTATTTATCACATGATGGTATTAAGAGTTTTTCTATAAATATATTTTTAAGAATTTTTAGTTTTGTTTGTGCAGTGCCAGTGATTTGTCTTTTTTTTAATCCACTGTGCATGTTGAATAAACTGGAATCTGTGCATGAGTGAGCACAATCCTATAAAGACAGTTGGCTAATTCATCTGGATAATGGGTTGAAATAAATACTCAAAACCGATGTAAACTTACAGTTATGGGGTTTCCCACATTATTACTGGTGACTGAGCCACACTGGAGTGTACTAGTTGATGAAAGGAATTTGTTTTTGTTTTTTTGTTTTTTTTCAAAAGAGTAAAAGAAGTATACAGGCTGGAGGAGATGGAGAAAATCTTTGTCAGGTAAGATTTATGATTGAGAAAGTTTATGAATCCGATGTTGGAAAATTGTTCAAGTGAAAGACGACTTTTACGGAAAACCAATGTTAAATAAAAGCATTACCCATATGGTGTCCAGATATTGTGACTTGGATTTTTTGCCCTTTTTTTGTGAAGAAGTACAAGTGTGATATTTAACTTCTTTTATAGTTCTGCAATCTGGGAAGTTCGCCTCAGATTCGATCATTGCATACTGCGTGGCAAAATTACATATATGTTTTAGCACTTGTGGCTAGCTTAGCTGCTGGTTCCCCTGGGTTTTAAAAAATATTCTTCACTTTATCTTAGTCTTTTTTTCTTGGTGACTCATGGACTTCACTTGAAAAGGCCTTTAAAGCTCAGGGAGTGCGAACAGCTTGCATGAGGAAAAGACCAAACCTTAAATATTTGTGCACAAACAGGCTTCTCCATTATACATTTGGTTGTATATATAATTTAGGCTCCACTCCAGTCCAACCTCTAATGATGGGCACCCTGTGCACCATAAAAGTAAAACCTCTTTTGTGCTTTCAGCAAAGAGTTTATTCAGAAGTCTGGTATTAGGAATCCCTTTAAACTCTTTATTTCTTGATTTTGTTTCCTGAACTATTTTTTCAAAATGGCCATTTTAGGCATCCAAAACTAAATAAGGAACACACCTTCTATTGGTATCTCCTGTGTAATGGAGAGGCCTCACAGAAAATGCTAAATTGGACTTGGTATGAGCTCAAAATTTTGTGCTGTTGGAATAAGAGGTAATGGAATTCTCTAATGTTTATTAAAAAAATTTGAACTTTTGAGATTTCTATTATCTCTGATTCTAAATTGAACTTTTGGTGAGCTCAGTATTTTGTGTATAAATATTTTTGGAATGAAAATGAATGGAAATCTAGTGTGTAGGGTTTTGAATGTTAAACTTAACAAACTTTCACTAATTTTGATTCCAACAACTTAAAAGTCTCAGTACTGGCACCCGCATCCACTTTAGTCTTCTTTCACTGGGGAGTGCTTAACAGGTTACTGGACTGTCCTCTAAGGAATCATGTAGCTACCAATATTGAAATGAAAATGCTTTCTCAAAAATGAGTTCACATTTTCATTTTCAAGATGCAAATGCATTTTCTGTATCAAAATGAAAATGTTATCCTCCACTTTGTGTTTTCATTTTCAAGTCTATGTATGCAATTTTATAACAAATTTAAAATTAACTGACATTCCTCATTTTCATTTGCAAGTAGTGCTCTGCCATATGACTAACAAAATGAAAACGGAAACGCAAATCTTATAATACAAATGTATTTTCGGAAATGCTTTTCCTTTCTCAAGTTGCTAGTGCATTATTTGCTTCATCAGGAAAATGATAACGTAATCATCCACTTTTTGATTGCATTTTCAAATCCATGTGTGCAACAAAGTGAACGTAAAATTACATTCCCCATTTGCAAGAAGTGCTTTCCTGTGTCACCAACAAATTGAAAACAAAAATACTAACCTTATGTAATGCAAAAACATTCTGGGAAATGCTTTTTTTTTTTTCAAAAAGTAAACGTGATACCGGTCTCATAAAACAACTAGACAGGTTGGTCGCCTGCGACCAATGGGTGTGGCCCTTGAATGCCCACATATTTCATTTTGCCTTATTTTTGAGACAGAATTGTCTATTAGCTCTACATGCTTTTTATAACAAAATTAAAATTAAAGTACATTTCCTCATTGGCTGTGACCTATCAGTCATTCTGTGAGAAGGTGAGACTTCCCCCACAATTTGGTCCGGATTGGATATTAACAAATACGAGAGATCTCATTGTTTATGTCAGAGGGTTAACCTTGCTGTACTTGGCAAGGAAAGACGCCTTGGGTTTTATGGAGCTTCATTGTTGTCTTTATTCAAGAGTGTGGTATTTCAACTTGAGAGCGGACATATTGATTTCATGGGTACATTTTGTAATGTATTCCCTGAAAATTCCTCTCTTGCACTCAGATGGACCCTGCTTGTGCTTGGATTTTTGGTGCTTCTGCTCAAAATGTGTCCAGAGTGAAGAGTTATTTGGGGCAAAAGAAAAAAACTTTGGGGCAACAGCCTGCGCTGGCGAAGCTACTGTTAGTCATTGAATTTTTATTCGTTATGAAACAGTTATGTTCGCCACCGTGACTACTGGTTGTAATTTTCTCCTTGTCACAAATAGATTACATTAGTCAATGACGGTAGTGACGAGCGCCAGTGGGAACCCTGTAGCTGTGATCATTGAAGATTACAGATGAAATAGGTTACTTAACACTACAGCCATGTTTGTTTGGTTATATGGCAGAGCTCTTTTTGTACTGGTGGATATGATTTTTCAGAGGTCATTAAATTCCTGCTGTGTTGGTCTCATGGGAAAGCAGCTATGGGACATTGTACATTGTTGTTAAAGGGAAAACTGTGGATTCCATGAATTTTTTGTTCCAATATTAATTATTCATTTCAACATTGCTGTGAAATTACCAAAAACATATTTTTTAACGCGTAAGGGGCAGTTTGTTTGCAGTTCACTTCCGGCAAAGGTTGTCTTTCACTTCAACTTTGTTGAAAATGTGACTAGTCAATTAGTTTGCGTGAGTGCAGAATCTAAAAAAGTTATTTTTGGAACCAATTTTACCGAATGTATGCGGAGCAGATTTGTTTGTATTTAGCAATTATTCAATGCATTTGGACTATATTCTATCCTCAGGTTAGAGATGAAGGTGACCAAGAGTTCGGGAGGTGTTCCTCGTCTGTCCTACACTGGCAGGGACGACCGTCATTTCCTCCCCACTGGTCTTTACATCATCAAGACCGTCAATGGTGAGTTCGGGTATGCAATGGAGACAATTGAAGGTCTGGCCTTACTGATTGTGTGGACTAATATTCTACCCATGTCTCAGAAATGTATTTTTTCTGCATCAGTCACAAAATCTGGTTTAAGGGGTTGACCGATCCAGATGACATGAGTTTGTCATAAGTTTTATCAACCTAGAAGCAGATTTTTTCCACAATGATGCCAAATAATGGTGGCCTCTGTAACCTCAGGTCTGAATGAACAATTCAAGATTATGCCTCTATGATTATTTCCCTGTGGTTCTCCTGCCCTAACTCTTTTTTTTCCTGCCCTCCTCTCTGGGCTGCCAGACCCGTGGACAATGGCGTACAGTAAGAACTCCAAACGCAAGTTTTTCTACAACAAGCTGACGAAAGACTCCACCTATGAACTTCCACCAAATTCTGTGGCCCCTTTCCTGTACGTATGACATGATGGGTATCAGGGCGTAAACTCCTATCTGAACGTGAACCTCCAGTGATTCTGGTTTCAAATGTGCAAAAGTGTTCATATTAGCACCAAGAATGTGAAATGTAGAAAGAGTAGTTATGTCTGCGTCTGAACGTATGTGGTTTACTGTTTATGAAAATAAATGTTTTCTAACAGACTGCTACAGCCTCATGTCCTGAAAAGATGGGACGCTGTGTAAAATGTGAATAAGATGGACTGAAGTGAATTGGAAAACGTTCTTGTGGTTGGACCAAGAAAATGTGAAATTCCTTTGGAAATCATGGATGCTGCATCCTCTGGGCTAAAGAGCAGATGGACCATCCACTATGCTTTCAGTGTGCAGTTCAGAAGTTGGCATCCCTGATGGTGTGGTGATTTATAGTGCTCATGGCATGAATAAAATTCAGAACTTAGAAGACACCATTAATGCTGAACGATATATTCAGGTTTTGGTACAGCGTGTGCTGCCATCCAGATAATTTCTCTTTCAGGAAAGGCCGTTGTTATTTCCGCAAAACCATGCCAAACTGGAGTCTCCACATATTACCGCAACATTGATCTGTAATAAAATTCACGAAAATTCACACAGTAGTAGTTTCAAATACTAGGAAGTTGATGTGCGCATGTGATGGGCCCAAATTTGTAATTCCGTTACCGACTAGTTTTTTGTCATTTTCACCCAAAATAAATCAAATGTACAAAACTAGAACGGGCACTCGGTAGAGCGCATACCTTCGCCGACGCCACTGAATCCCTCGCCACTGGCGTTGGTTTCATGCCGATCGGATAAAAATTGACCGAGATATGGCAGAAAGTCGGTTTTGACCTTTTCGTGGCCTTGACCTTGACCTTTGACCCGATCACTCCCAAAATCTAATCGATTGATCCTCAGGTCATGCCAAATCAACCCACCAAATTTTATGAAATTCCATTTGGTACTTTTTGAGTTATTCGATACACGTACAGACAGACACACAAACAAATAAATACACGGGGATCAAAACATTACCTTCGTCAGCGAAGTCGCTGGCGAAGGTAATTAGCTCTTTTGTTTTTTGAAGTACTAGGGAAGACCTACACCAAGCCATTTAAATTGTAACACTATCTCACTTAGTTTTGGAGCTATGATACAAAATACACCAATTTTTTACTCCGTTACCGCGTGACCTGGCTCATTTGCTTAGTCGGATTAAGTCCTAATTTTTAGGAAAACCCTCTCGTACGATCTGCTTTGGACTCACTCCAGGTGTCTACATGTGTAAGATGGTTATAAAGCTTTTCCATCTCGTAAATATAAAGGGAACGCCTTTCTTTGCGTATTTTCTTGTGCTCGCATAATTCAAACACGCAAAGTTTATAGGATGCAACCTATCCTGCTGTTGCGTATGGGTATACATAAACCCAATTATTTCTTTTAGTCATTGTCGGAAAGGTCATGCTGTCCTCATTTGGAGATCACATCAGATATGATCAGATAATTATGAAGAAAGAGTCAAGTGGGCGCCAACTACAGGTCTGCATTTACGCAGCGCATCATCTGCTGCTGTTGATCACTATTTCTGAGGCAGACAGCTAATTGTGATAACTTTTCACTGAATCCTGCCAGGGATGCATCTACATGTAAATCAAAGGTAGGATAGTGTGTTTATTTTGTTTCCAGTGGCTGTAAATGATAGGAGAATGCTATAGTAGCAAAATCATGTTGAATGCTTCAGAAAGCTGATTTTGGTCACTGCTAAATTGACATACCTTTGGGCTTTTGTGGCTCAAGGTCGTTGTTACAGTGGAAAACAATATTTTTTAGAGAGAGAGAGATCATTCTTATCAACTGCTGGATGGATACTGTTGGAAATTGGTTTGGCTATTTGCAGGTCAGGCTTTGTTTAGGAGCTTAAATCATACACTTCCTGAGAAACAGTGATAGGACTTAGCAATTCATATTCTAAATCGTTTACAGGCACCACTTCCTCATGAATATCTATTGGCATTTTGCTCTACCAGGTGTCTAGCTGATAGAATTAAGACTGTGTGACAGAGTGCATCAGTTGAGCAGCTCCATGTCAGCAGGCATCTACATCTGCGGAGACAGGTTAAAGGAAGCGGTGATGCGTCACAGTAAGTGATGTCACAATTATTTGAAAGGTATTGCTGCCATTAAATTCAAACTGGGCGATGTGTGTTTTGAAAATCAAGAAAATCTCTTAGTGTAAACATCTGATTTTGTCTATGTTCTGTCTCCAATTAAACAGAGTTTAAATGATTTGCAAATCATTGGTTTCTATTTCATTTATATTTTACACAGCGTCCCAACTTTTTTGGAAACAGGGTTGTACATCAGCAAAAATACAGGAGGGTGATTACATGTAAAATTACTTGAGCTCCCTGGTCATGTTTTCAATCGTCCCAAATTTATCACTGCCTTGTCACCTAAAGGGTAGGTCTGGACTATATTTCGGCTTTGTCCATCTGTGTATCCATCTGCCCAAAAGTCAGTGAGTCCGTCCGTCGTTGGGGGGGGGGTTTGCTGATTCTAACTGGCTTGTTTGTTTTGCAGTCCTATGTCAAATGTCAAATGAGCAAACCTGTTGATATCAGCTTTATACCTCCATCTGTTCTAATTTCATGGATGAAAAAACATTTGTATTCAAACTAATTACTATGTTCTGTTAGTTGCTGTATAATGGAAACAAACTGTTGCATTGGGTTCATTTTTGCTAAATTTCCTCATGATCAAGGGTACTTAATGAATCTAATCATCAAACTACATTTGAACCCTTTAGGGCAGGGGTCCCCAGTCTTTCCCAGATATGGCCGGTGTGGGTGCCGGCTTTCATTGCAACCAAACAGCTGCACACCTGATGTTACTAATCAAGCTTATTAGCAAAGAGTCCAGGGTTTGATTAGTAATATCAGGTGCGTAATTGCTTGGCTGCAATTAAAGCCTGCACCCACACTGGCTCTTTCGGGGAAAGATTGGGGACCCCTGCTTTAGGGGCTGGGTTATCAAAGGCCAAAATTTCAAATGCCTCCAATTGCCTCCTTTTCAGTGCTTTTTTTCCCCCAGATTCCATGTACTTTAGCGATTGAGTTGCTCTTGATTTCTTTAATGATTGTTTATACACTCAAATGATATTACTCAGTTTTATTAAGATGAGGAATTCAGTGAAAATCTAATATTCACATTGATAGATATGGACTCAGTTTTCCTTAGATTGGCTCAAGTAAACATGAATATATCACCAAAGATTGCCTTCATTTTCCTCTGTATAGCTTTGTTTAGCAATCTCTAGTTTTATCTCATTGTCACTGGTTCATGGTTCCATTTAAGATCTTTTTTTGAATCCGAATATTACCATATTTTCAAAATGGGGCTAAGTATGCCATCAAATGTACGATTTAGCATAAAGTTTTTCCATAGCTTCAAACTGTTTAAAATGATTTTTTTTCCGGAAAGCTTTCTGGCTTGACATCTCGAAAAGACGACTCAATTACTAAATTGCATAAGATGTGAGGGGAAAACTGGCTCTAAGAAGGACATTAGGAGACTTCTCTCAAATTTTGGCCTTCCATAGCTTGGCAGTTTTTCAAAGTTTTTGTGGTAATGAACAAATCCTTAAAAAATGAGCCCAGAGCAAGTTCGTTTAAATTTCCCAGCATCTTAAAAATGCATGAAAAAATTTAAACATTTTGACCTGATGCCCCTTTTTCATTCTTCCATAAAATCTGAACAAATGGCAATTCTGAAAACATGGCTCCAGGAGCTGTTGTATATTCTGGCGATTTCAAATGGAATGACATGGTTTTTTTTTTTTAAATCTGAATTTGGGCTCATTACTCCAGCTTTTTTCATGTGGTCTTGAACAAAAGGTTACAGTTGAGTTCGAGGTCCCTGGCATAGATGGCCAAAATGACCAGCTGGTGCTCATATATGATACTTATTTCCAATGTTCTCTCCACAGTGTCTGTCACTTTGAGCGGCTGTTCTGGGCATGGGAGGATGGAGTCAAAGTTCATGACTCTCAGACTCGGGTGGATCCTGAGAAGCTGTCCAAGGAGGACATCCTGACTTTTATACACCAACATTACCAGCCATGAGATAGGCCAGGGTTGCTCTAGGCACTCTCCACCCAGAAACCCTGAGCATAGGGTCACCTCCATCTTTATGAGAAACTTCTACTTGCCTTACATAGGTGCCCTTTGTATATACTTTTTTATCTTGTTTTCATTATCCTCAGTTCTGCACATGGGCGAGTATCTGTCTTCTAGGCCCTTTGGCACTGATTAAGGGATCACCACTGGCTTGAGAGGTGGTCATTCACGCCATTATTTTCTGCAGCCTAGGTTGATATTAATTGGGCCCTCTTGGCTCCAGAGGACAGCGATCTGTGCATCTTTGGTACTCTTTTCATTCCTGATTTATCCACCGCCTCCTCCCAGAAATCCTTGTGCGTGTGGACTTGGCATGTGTTCCAGTGTCAGACTCTGACTTAACTCTGTCAGCATTTACATTTCTACTGATAAGGTGGGATAGTTTCTTACTTGTGAATTGGCCTGAGCTGATTCACCTTGAACTGACTCCAAGTTAAGTGGACTGAGGTATGTACCAATATGCCCTGAATCTCTGAATATGCGTTTTGCACTATTGACAGTAGGCGGGCAGTTCTCTGCTGTGGTGCTCCTTTCCTGCTTTCATAAGTGGGTCAGTACAGTCGTGCTTTACTCACTTTTAAACTACTAAGTGTAAATATGAATAATTAATTTGTGGCAGATGAAAGGGTTCCATGTAGGGACTGGTGCATTGCAGAAGAGGCTTTACCTATTGGGCCTTTCGCTCCCCCACTTCTCTTATTTCACGCAGGGTTAGGTTAGTTTCAAATGTGTTTAATAGTAGGGCTGACAGTTCAGACAGTTCGTTTTTAATGTTATAGTGAAAGTATGTAGGTATTCGGAAGATGATTTAATTAGGATTGTTTTCAATAGTGACCTTCCTTTCCAGGGTAGGTGGAAAAAACTGCATGCTGGATATGAACTCATGTATCTTTTGCAGTTTTGCTTAACCTGTTGCCTGTCTGGGTCACTGGGGTTATTAGTAAACATTTTGTACTTGTAAGTGGCTACAGGAACTCTTAGCCTAATGGCAGTATGAGTTGTTTGGGACAAACTAAGGGAGAGATTTAGTGGGTTACAGGGCAGTAGGATGGAAGCTCATAGCCATGAAATATCCATTTTAACTGCTCCTAAAGTAACTCTGCTGGAACATGGTGCATGATATGTGATTTAGAAGTTGGTAAACCATTTTTTGAGGTTCAGCAGTGTTTGTGGTACTAACAACAAAACTGTAATCCATTCAGTCAGAGGAGTGCTTATCAGTAGTGGAGTGGATTTAACCCAGTGCTGCAGAGGTGCGTTTCAATACTTCAGAAATTTGTGTGGCTCATAGCCTGCATATAAATCAAGGAAAGGGTGTGAAGAGTATTGTGAGGCACCCCTGGTCTCCCTGGCTGGATGGCATTAGGGGTAACTGTGCTCAACTCTGTGGAAGTTGTCAGGCCCTATGATGCCTGTATAGTCATGATTTGAGTCTAGCCTGTAATGCAAACCTCGACCCAAAGTGGACACTGTCTGTCCTGTTGCGTTTTAATGTGAGAAACTGTTTCTTCAAAGTGGAATGTCTACAGCTGATGTAAGTTTGCGGGAGCTGGCAAGAATGCTGAGCACATCATTCATTACTTTAACATTTTGACTTCAATTGTCACTTCTCAGTTTGGAATTAATTTTTTTGGGGTAATAACAATTTTGGGATTGTTTGCATTATAGAAAACAAAGATTTGGCCATATTTTTAAAAAAAAATAAAAATTTTGTGGGATAGCATCCCTGGCCACTGCAGAAAAACCCATTTGGCATACTTGATTCGGATTTGTTCCACTATTTGGATCTCAAACTCTTATTTAAAAAACCTCCCCTGAAAATTGAAATATGGATGCTAACCTACTAATTTTTTACATGGCCTTAGTTTCTGCATATGAAATCTTTTAACTGTTAATGTGGGAACAGAACAGAGAGTGTGTATGAAGGTATGCTTCTTTACGCATCGATCGTGAATCTCACATGATCACATCCACGAATATATACGGTCACATGCCACAGATCAATGTCTTGTTACATATTGAGAAATGTGGTCTGCAAAAAGACTGCAGCATAATGATCCAGCTCAAATCCTGTGGGTAGCCATCCAAATGTTATAATACATTCATACAACACGTTTTTATTTTTTATTTTTATTACATCTGTGTTGTAAAACATGGGGCCCAATATCAGATAACCCCTCAAGTGTCACAGCTTGTGGCAGGCCAATACACAGCCTGGCCTGGCCCAAGACTTTTCGGACACCCTTCTTTGGTCATATTCTTTGTGTGATATCTATGCCATTTACCCATCATCCCAATTTGCCCACACCTTGTTTGTCTCTCTCCGCTGCCCGCAACTCCCATCATTCTAAGCAAATTACCATTTGTTCCCTTGCATCCTTTGAAGTACAAGGTTTGAGTGTTCACGCTCATCCTCAGTTGTTTTTTAGTGGGGAACAGACCCACCAGTTCCTCTTCTCTATTAAACCACCAAATTTGCAACCAAGACATGCCTGCATTTATTTTTCTACTTGGAAAAGTACAGAGGGATACAGCAAACCTCTGGAATTTTGCAGTATTCCTTTGTACTATTGTAAGCAGAAAAATTATATCGTATTTATAGCAACGTGACGACCCAACTGTAAAATGTCACTCGGCAGAGAACGAAAGGACTAGAAATCCAATAGGAGTAGGCCTACGGTCACCATCTCCCATGAAGCCTTTCCATTCGCCCCTATTTTAAGTTAAAAGCTAAACTTGGGTTAGAGCTCCAAATTTGTGTACAATAATCAACTAATTCTCAGCAATCTCATTATCAACACTCCACCAGTCTAAATTGTAAACTTTGGGTGTAGCTATAAATTATCCACCAAGTAATATTTTTTTGACTGCAAAAATAATTAAAATAATTAGCCGTTCCAACATGTTTAAAATTATGGACACGCATTTACATGAGGAGTCAAATTGCTTTATATTTATTCTACATGGAGCAAATAGCCCCACTTGGAGGCCGGCATGTTTAAACAACTGACTGATGGTAACATTCCCAGAGGAAGATGAGCCGTGTGAACCAGCAAGATCCCCTAAACTTGCGCTGTAGGCTGTGTGCAGGATCATTGCCTGGAGCTGCTGTCCAACATACTATCCAGATTTTATGCCCAATTAGTGTTGCTTCCGCAACAGGTTTGACAAATTTCCATTTGAATCAACAAAATATACGAATGATCTTTCCGCAGCAGGGTTTGAAGCTGTCATGCCCAAAAAATGCAAGTCTCGTACAAAACAAATGGCTTCAAAGTATGGCTTGGCGATATGAACAAAATTAAATCCCATGATACCTTTGACCACATGCCTCGATATTGATATTGTGGCAATATTGTAGAACTAACTACTGGTGTTTTCGGAGAATATTCGCACATGACGGCAGATATGATAAACTCATTAGAAATGTGGATATTATGACCAGCAGTTTCAGACAACGGCCTCCCGATACAACAATCCATCCTTTAAAACCAGAAAAGATTACTTATATTACGATATCTAAAATCCTAAATGACACATCGCGATATCGATGAATTACCCAGCTTCAAAATTGCTTTCTTCCCTCTGGAGAGGTAACATTTTATAATTTTCATGACCTCTGCCCTATTCTGATGGGATTGGTTTTAGTGGGTGCTAATATATTTACTGGGAAGTTTCATCGATTTTAGTCCTGTCCAAATTTACAGTCCAGCTCACTTTTTCTTGTGGCTTTTACGTGCTGTAGCATCCTCTGTAAAAAGTAGCTCCACATAAATCTGAACCCACGCTACTGAAATCATTGTAAAATATTCAGTCACTACTTTCAATGTATTTCCAAGGTTGTGCGATAGTTCTGAAAAGTTAATCCCACCTGTATAGAGCTTTGAGCACTATGACTGTTTCTGTTCCACTTCAGCTACAATATATCCTTCTGATGACCCACTAGTTACAAATTGATTGCTCAATATTTTAGCCATTTTTCACAGCCTGAGAAATACTGATTATAACAACAAAGCCTTGAGGTAAAATATTAGACACAAGTCTGTAGAGCATAATAAAATTTGATAAATGCCTACGAATGTTATCATGCAAACTAAGAGGAGTTGAGGAAAGTTTCTAGAATGATTACAACATCCATGCTGGTTGTTTTCAAAGACCCTGCAGCACAAATGAATATACTATGTCAAGAAAAAACCTTTGATTGCGTGAGATGACAATGGTGATTGAATCAACTTTTTGCCATGAAATGAGTGCAGTGTGCCCTCCGGGGGTGCAATGGTGATTTGCAGTCCTGTTGGTATAGCAATAAATGGCTTGGTGGACCTATGAGCCAGGTATCTTTTGCCGAAGATGGACAGCAATGGACAGCGCTAAACATATCGTAGTCCTAAATTCCTGGAATTATAGTTTTGCCATTTTAACAGAGGGTTTGTACTACCAAGTGTTTCTGAAGAGATGTCCGGGAGAAATTTGATTATCGTTGGCTCCATAAAACCTAAGGACACCCAAGTAGGTCCGTAAAATGCTGCTGCTTTACTCAAACATGGGAAACTTCTGAATTCTAGTGACAATCCAAAGGTTATCAACAATCCCAAATATGTCATGCTGAATTACAGGGAAATGTACATATAATGATAAATTGATATTTATTCTTGTGGCCATAAAAACACTGCATCCTGGATTTGAATATTTCTGTTATGTAGCTTCAGTGAGGCACGGCAACCAGCAGATGAAGAATGTTAGTGACACTGTCCTCCATTACGGAAAGTGGCTTTTCTGCTTTTAAACCTAATTGACCTATGGCTTAGCCCCGCCCCCTCCACTGACTCAGACAAATAATCAACATTTTAGAACAGGCGCTAATGGCTGATATCACAGTCGGTGATATTTTGAAGGATGCTATCAATGATTTTTGGCAATAGAAGGCTCAAATATCATCAAGAAGTCAGCAGAAAGGGTTACAGTTTGCATTGGAGGGATATATTTATGAATTTAGAGTGGAGAAGGTCAACGGAAAGTTTAAATTAGAAGCTAAAATTTTCAGGTCTCCGTGCAAACGCATTCAACGCATCTCGTTTCCGTCACCCTCTCACACAACAAGATAGAGGATCAGCATTGTCCATGCACTGCAGGGTAATAAATTTATTTGCATATTATTATTGCTACCGAATTTAAGAAATCTAACCTGACGTGACTGAACTTCGAAGTAAACAAGGTGACATCGTGAACAACGCAGCCAGGAGCTCACGTTAAGCCAACGTCCATTTGCACTGAAGTTAGCCATAGAGTTTACTAACTTTAACATTTGCTGACTTAGCGACGTAATTGATAACTTTACATTAATCTCCAGCGAAGTGACAAGATGTCGCCTTAAACACAATGTTGACTTAGCTTGGAGCAAATGTAGCCATCTTGACCTTTGTGGGGTCTTCCACAAAGCTTTATCCAGAGGAGACACTTCTCTTGGTTATGTGGCTTTGGGAAGGGTATAAAATACACACCATCGCTCAGCCTCTCGGGGTACCTCGTATCAGACTTACATTTACCCCAAGCACAGCATTTGGCCAGTTTTTAAACTAAGAAACATTTTAAAACCCCATAAAAGCAAACAATTCGGAGTTTCCGTAATGCAGTTCAGTGGAAGTTCAGGCCCAGAATGTCCAAGCATATGGGGAGAGAATACACACTGTGAGTGGGGCTTAGCCATAGGTCAATTGAGGAAAAACTTAGACCCATTATCACTTACCGTGATGCATCACACCTTGTTTATGAGGTGATCACTGACTGGACTGTCAAGCTTGTCGGTTTGAAGTTCTTGCAGGACTCCATGCAGATGGATTTGCAGTGTGCAGACCACTAAGAATGCATTATGTCACATACTAAAACCTACTCCACAACAAACTGAAGGAAAGCATTAAATTGCCATTGGCAATAAATCTCAAATCTGAGGCCAATAATATTGCCTCCAGACACTGACCATGGAATAGATTCTGCTGTGAAGGAGAACTCCACAAATTAACCGCACATATTACTCCTGTATCCATGAAGGTCCTTCATTTTTTTTTTTTTGCATCGAGAGTACAAAAATTCTCAACTAAACTTTGACAATGTTTTTGTTTCTATTTGCCTGTCCCAGTTTGGCCTTTGGCGGCATCACTCGATAGTTCAAATAGAACTCTCAGCTTAAAGCAAAAAATGGGTAAACAAAAAAGCTAACTAGAATAGAAAATGAAAATAGAAATCCTTATAGATGATCTAAAACAAACAAATGCTGCAACGGAGACTGATTTTATTTTGGTCCAAACTTACGACTGTAATCACAACTTTAGTGGGCCACAAAATTATATTCTATCCTCTGTGCATCACAGTAAGAGAACCTGTTCAAGAGGTCAATGCCTTTTTGGAAGATTTATGTCAGTGTTTTTCTGTGTGAAGCGTTTTAGTCCCTGAAGAGGACACATCAAACAGGTATAACAGTTTATTTATGCATGTTAGCCTACATGCAAATTCATCACATCAAAGTTTTCTGGCCAAAAAAAAATTAAAGCCATTGTGAATACCGAATTAAATTGATAATCGGTCCAAATCTAATCCTTAATTGCACAAATGAAAATGGGAGTAAAATAATAATTAGCCACTGATTATAGCCTTTTTTTGTGCGCTGAGACAAAAAACAAAGACAAGTGACCTTGGCTTGTTTACAGTATGTGCTTATTTTGATATTGGGAAGTATTTCCTGTATGCACTGAAAAATACACAATTAATCAGATATATTACAAGGCAATGGGCTGCCAAAAAAATACTGGGATATAAAACTCCAAGTTACAGTGAAATTTCAACTCCAGAACTTGGATAGGAATTTAATAACAAAATACAAAAATCTGCATTAGCTTTAGCTGCTTCTAGACATTTCTGGTAGAACATCACAGCCCATTGTCACCAAGTACTTCCTGTCCTAAAGTCTATTTTTGGCTCTTAACTCTAAACTGGCTGCCAGTTTAAAGCATACAGTTTCTGAATTTCAGTTCTTGCCTGCCTGAATATCACTTTTCACTTTGCCTGTGCCCGTAAGATGACAAGATGTGGTCTATGACTTTATGCCCACTTGATCAGTCGTTTCTTTTTGCTTTTGCTAGACATTTATAATCCCCATGGCCGTGCAGTGGTATGTATGCAAGACAAGACAGATGATAAAATCCCACAACATCAACATAATGCACATCCCATTGGCATTAGTAAAGGACCTAAGTTTGACACAAAAACCAATTACAGACCTGAGAGGAGCGCACACGCATCCTTGTGCCATCATTTCAGCTCAATGGTTTATAAGTTCATCCGTGCGTTCCCCTCCTTTGTTTGAGAATTTAGACCACAAGCAAATGTCCCAACCACCATCTTCCATTGTGTAATTTTGGCCCTTTTCTGTGTATAATTATTTGCAGGTAATGGAGTGCAAGGTAACCAGTTCTTAAACTGCTTTGGCTTTTCATGACCGTACGTTTGCTACAATAATCAGAGATCAGCTTGAAGATCGCTGAATATTTCTTTGAAGTAAATCGATTGTTACACAGCTTCAGTTTTCACATGCATATTTAGTTTTCTAGAGCCAGTCAATGGCGAACTCCCCTGAAATACATTTCCGCAGTGCATCTCTGTTGACTAAAAATTGATGGTGGTGGATAAGCAAACAGACTGGAATGCACAAGTTTTTGTTGCCAATTCAGTCTTCGATTGTCCGTATTAAGAACGAACCCAAAAAAATATTCTCAGCTGTAATCCAAATGTTTTGATAAGTTTTACAACTGATTCATAGTGAATATTTATGTTTTTAACTTGTATATCTACAGTAATGAACAGACTTGGACATAGTAGCAAAAGTACAGTAGCGAAAATGGCAAAACAACCGTAAACGGAGTGCAACAGCATTGTGGAGAAACGCCGCATGCAGGGGTGCACAGTGAAGGACCTCATCACAATGATAGCAGCTTACTCCACAGAGCAAAATCATGAACAGCTCTTACTTTACTGGCTGTGTTCCAGACTTGAGCGCGCCCTGGGCTTCACTCGGTGCTGTTTTTTGATGAAACGGACCGGGCGGGGGATAAAATACTGCCCTGACGTGACATTTATCTGCTTTATCCTACAGAATACACTTGATAAAAATCTCAAATGTAACTTCTACATTTTTTTTTGTTTGTTTGTTTTAAAAAGATTCTTTCAATATCAGCTGACATAGGACAAAATCTCTCAATGGGCTCATATTAAGGCCAGTAGTGTGTGAACAGACTACATTTTGGCCAAATTTGTGCCTGTAAAACTGTCCCTTCAGATATGAAGACGGGTATTTCCTGGTAAATGCATGATATCCTGTTTCCACTTGCAGAAGAGTCAGACCTTGCAGCTTTGGTTCAGGACACATTGCTGCGTGCTAACTGGTGAAGGCATAGTAGAAGATTACACTTATGATCAGCAGAGCCACCGAAAGCAGCATATTCCTCCTGTTCTCTCCCCGCAACTCTTCCAGCTGGTGATCTACAGGGAGAGATGGGTAGTTAGATATGAGACTTTTTCCATTAATCTATGCATGAGCTTGTTGATTGAACAATGCCATGCAAGATTTATGACACATTGGGTAACCTTAGTGTGTGTAGCAGCAGGTGTCGCCAAAGATCAAGTTGTGAAGGCTCCGCTTTGTTCTGTTCTGCTCTTGGGCTCCCAAAGTTCAAATTATAGGTCTGCTTTGTTTGCTGTAGTTGTGAAAAGCTTAACATTTCAGAAAGTTTCCAGTGCATATCATTAGAGTCTCAGGGGACCCAAGAAAGATTTCATAAGACTCTGAAATCGCTGTTCTGCTCCTATTGTTTGGCCCGAGGAAAACACTGAGGATTGAATTCACCTCCTCCTGAATTGAATTCATTAGGAAATTAAAAGCATGAATAAAACCACATTTCCAAAGTGGTCCTTCGTGGAAACAAACAAAACACAGGACATGGAAAACGAGCAAGTTTCAAACAAGATTTCAAATTAAACAAATTACAAGCTAAACCCTTCCAATCCTACACCTGCAGTTCATACTCTCACCCTTAGAAGTGACCCATCACCTCTACCCACAATACCGCCTTCACTTTTGTTTTAAAAATTGCCTTTGTTTAACATGCCGAGGCCAGCTGTTTCATGAGGGGATCCCCATATGAAAAAAGGAGCTTTTGCCTTTTTTGACAAGAGGAACACCTCATGACATAATACTAGCTGCTGTGCTGCTTTTCGATACTCATGCCTGAAGAGTGTAAGGCAGGGGTTTCCAAACTCGGTCCGGAGGCCTCCCTGTATATGCTGGTTTTTGTTCCACCCTGGTTTGCAATCATAGGATTTTAGCAAGCTGTTAATTTGTCTTAATTTGGAGCATTTTTGTTCAGAGCAGCAATTTATCCTCTCTTGACAAACAGTATTTTGACAGATATGGATACAAACAGTGAGGAATAAATTCCGCATCCACACTGCAATATATGATTAAAAACTGCATAAAAAGAAGGGGGGGGGGGGGGAGAGAATCAATGAGTTCCTAATTGTTGAAATTGTGGGCACATGGTTGCAAAAACTAATAATGAGTCAAACCTGTTTTATGTTATGTTTTGTGATTGAGTGCAAGCAAATTATTTTCAAAGAACTCTTAATGACCTGTCTTCAGCAACCTAATTTGGAGGTTACTGATTTTCTCAGTACCTGATTTGATCTGTTTAAAAATGTTATTACCGGTAATTGCTTGCCACACAGGGGGAAAAAAAAAACTTTATATGCAAGGGTCTTTTATTCTTCATGGCACAAATTGATTTATCTATTAAAATTTTGCTTAAAACAGGAAATAACTTATTTAAACACAGAATGCACCCAATTTAGACAAATTAACAGCTTGTTGAAGTCCTATGATGGCAATTATGGTTGGAACGAAAACCAGCATACACAGGGAGAGGCCCCAGGACCGAGTTAGGGAACCCCTGGTGTAAGTGACATTTCAGGCAAAAAATTATGTTCTTTACTTTTTAGATACATTCATGTAGGACACATCTTCTGGCTGAATTTCAGATCTGAATTCTTATCCCAAAGGAGCACAACCTTTTTCTAAAAAGGCATGTCTGCAAGAAAAATTCTCTCTCCAATGCTTATTTGCTAGAAGGGCATATGTTAACAAACACCAAGCTAAATGGGTGCAAGTGGTAGTAAGGCCCTTTTACAAACAATATATGCATACAGTTGGGAAAATAACTATTGAAAACGACAACATTTTTCTGAATAAATATATTTCTATTGGGACCACTGACATAAAATTTTCACCAGATGTCAGTAACAACCCAAGTAATCCCCACATACAAAAAAGGCGCTCTATATTAAAGATACACCAACATACTGCAACTCGAGGTCTGACTCCAATAAACAGTTATGTCCAATATATAACATCTGGGCATAACTGTTTATTGCAGTCAGCCCTCAAACCGTTTC
This sequence comes from Gymnothorax reevesii, assembly GCA_029721435.1. NCBI lineage: Eukaryota > Metazoa > Chordata > Actinopteri > Anguilliformes > Muraenidae > Gymnothorax > Gymnothorax reevesii. The sequence goes on from CM056576.1 coordinate 62,419,343, forward strand.
CTTCCTTGCTTCTGCCCATCATTGTGTATAATGCAAGAATAACTGGCACTTTTTCCAAAAAATAAGTGATGCTTGCTGTTGCACTCATAGTCATGACAAAGAGAAATACACCCTCAATCAATTCTATGGCTTTACATGTCAGGACATGATTTTTTTTTAAAAAATCAGCTGGTCCTAATCAGGTCCTAAAATTATGTAAATCTAACCTCAAGTCTGAAACAACACGCAACAGATTCTAGCAGCTATCATTTATTTTACAAAAATTCTAATATAATACAGAGGTCATGTGTGGAAAAACCAAGTGCACCCTTACTGCTTCCAAAGGAATTAGGAAGGTAATTATCAGCCAGATTATCAGCTGATCAAATGCACTTGATTAATTAATCATCTACAAGTGTGACCACGAGTGGTGTAACGATACGCCGATACAGTATTGCATCGCAAAGCTTCCGATACGATACATCGATTCGGAGGACATGTATCAGGATACACAAGGCCTTTTAAAATAGTCCACATATTTTCTTAAACCCAGAAATTGCAATATTTTCTATGGCTTAAAATGATAATATAGTGACCTGCCTCATATTCCACGTGGTTGCATCACTCCAAGTGCAATTTGTTGAAGTGTTGTTTCAGCTTGTTTTAGATTAAGTTTCCAGACTACAAGTTAGCTACTAATGATGAGTAGTTCGCAATATAACTGCTTCCTCTAGTGAACAGTAGTGGAGACCGACTCAGCTTTTATCAATTTTTTAAATTGAAGACAATGACTTGAACAGTAAACACACAGTGGTACCTAAAGGTAAACTCGCTGTATTCCTTTGTTTTAATAAACTTCAAGAGCCTTGTCTTGGGAAATCAGTGTTCAGTGTTCCTGCTTACTTGTACATAGAAAGAAAATCAGCAGTAAAATAATTTGTTGTGTAACGTATACGTATTGTATCGTGACCCCACCATATCGTGACACCTCTACCAACCACCTCTATTAAAGCAAAGTTTTTGGCAGTCAACTGGTGTGGAACATTTAGGTGTGTGTTAACACAATGCCAAGAGGGAAAGACATCTGCAATAATCTTAGTGAAGCAATTGTTACTGCCCATCAATCTGGAAAAAAGTTACAAGGCCATATCAAAACTATTTGAAGTCCATCATTTTACAGCGAGGAAAATTATTCACAAGTGGACAGCATTCAGGACAGTTGCAAACCTTCCCGGGAGTGGACATCCCAGCAAATTCACCCCCAGGTCAGACCGTGCAATGTCCAGACCTCAGCCCGATTGAAAAACTGCACAAACAAATGCCCTCAAAAATCAAAGATCTGAAGCACGTTGTAAAGAAGAGTGGGAAAAAATTCCTCCACCACAATGTGAGAGACTGATAAAATCATATAGAAAACAATTAGTCAAGTTATTGCTGCTAAAGGTGGTTCCACAAACTAATGAATCATGGGTGCACTTAGTTTTTCACAGATGACCACAGCATTTTGGCTGAATTTTAGTTTAATATATAATGGCACAGTGGGATCTGTTGTATTGTTTTACGCAAGAGGTTAGATTTAATTTTAGGACCTGATACAGACCAGCTGATTTTTTTTTTTTTTTTTAATGTCCTGATAGGTAAAACTACACAACTGAAAGAGTACACAACTTTCTTTTTCTAATGACTGTATGCCACTTGAGCAGCTGTTTGCACTTGATTTTTTTAAATAACTTTCTTACATACATTTTTATAAGGTACTCCCTCATAACATTTTAAATTTTAAGTTGCTTCATTTTTGCATGGAGTTTGGTGCCTGATACAAGAAACTGGCAGATTTTTAACACCCCATGCTGGCCGGAACTCAGACAAATTACGTTTATTTGTCAGAAAATGCTACCGCTATGCAAAACTGTGAGTCCCCTCCCATTTTGAATAGTTACAGACTGACCTAGACCAGGTTATGATGGGAAACACCATGTGTTCTCATACACACAGTACATGCACACATCTCAGGAAAGAAAAACTCCTTACCATAGTTTTGGATTCTCTCAGCCATAATTGTTAACTCGTCCTCCAGAGCTTCTCTGTCGAGGAAGAAGAGCAAGTAGAGTGCAGTCAAGGTTCCCTCTTCCATTTCACCAAAATATCTATGACTGATGATTGGCGACTTTGTGAATAAAAGGTGGTTGAGCCGCAGGGCAGCCATGTCCCTGACAACAGTAACGTGCAGACTATTTTCCCACTATTATTCCAAACATGACAAAATTCAGAATTTGATGGGGGTCATGTCAACTGCATATGGCTTTTGGATATTTTGACTTTACCATTTTCTGACAAAGAGGTGTGAAGTATGCCGATATTATTCAAGTTTTAGGAGCATTCTTTGGACATGTATGCAGTGCATTTGGAATATTCATCTAAATTGTTTTTTTTTTTTTACTGCAGTTAGCGATACACAGCCATCTGCCTACAGTCAAAGCCCAAATTTTTGCCTGGAAGGAGAAACACACCACCTATTAGACATGAAAGACCTCCACATTAACAGGCTCTCAGGATTTGCCCAAATATTGCTACACCGGTCGACCTAATCAGGAAGAATGCTGAACAATGGAAAAAGGGAGGTCGTGCTGGCATAATAGAACAAGTCCGAACGTTGAAGAACTTTTGAAAAAAATTATTTTTTAATTTGAGTATGCATGGTTGATGTATACAGACATATTTGTAGAATACTCATGTTTGTCCTCATGTTTATAAGCCACATAAACAGCATAAAATGAATTTAGTCTTCTTCAGAAAAAGGGCAAAAAGCAGAGTACATTTGGGCATGTAAACAGTCGCATAGAGCAGCAATCAATACAAGGCCCTCAAGGTCAAAGAACAACTGGTTTTCTACCCACTCTTTTCCTGGGAGTCAGATGTGCAGAAAGACTGGCCAGTCAAAACACAATTTGTTCAATAAATTATCTGGAAGAAAAGATCAGGTCTTGATTCAGATTCAAGTTCCAGATTTGATAATCCTATTCATTGCACAGTAACTACAGCACAAAATAGTCTGTTACTGAGCTCTGCACTCGGATGAGCTGATTGCGAACGTAACTTGGAGGAGAAGTATAGCAGAGGAGGAGGCAACTGCGCGAGGGGGCGGACTAGAGCTGCGAAAACATGCGTTTGGGGCTCTCTAACCGGGAGTTTTAAAAAAATGGAGTGCGACGTGGCAGAAAGTTCCAAAAAAAAAAAAAGGGAAAAGCGTGGAGGGAATGAAAGTGGGGAAAAAGAATATGTTGTAGGAATGACGGCTGAAGTTATAGGCTGTCATGCAAGCTGTCTTTAGAGATATGCATGAAGTGGGAAGATTTATAAAATGTGAAATTGGAGATGTAAATGCAGTGAGAGTAACATTGGGTGGAACGGTCGTTGTGGATTGTAGAAATGAGAGGCAATACAATAAATTAAAATCACAAAGTTTGATTTGACGAGAGTAGTTGGTTTCCCAATGAGAAGAAACACCAATATTAAGGGGGTTATAAGTGGCGTGCCGCTGTCTGTTGAGGCCAGTGATTTTTTTAATGTGAAGGGAGTCTGCAAGGTAAGAAGGCTAAAAACTCCAAGGGAAGGAATGGAGAAGGAAAGGTTATCCGTTTTATTGGAATTTAAATCTGAGCTACCTGAAAGAGCTTTTCTAGATTACGTAAGCAATCGAGTTAGAGAATACAATAGGGCACCACTTAGATGCTACTGGTGTCGGTGGCAGCAGTCTGCAGGAGTAAGATACAGAGATGTAGAATGTGCAGGAAAGAAGGATGTATGGAGTCTGACTGTACTAAGGAGCAGACAGTGTGTTTTCACTGCGGGGGAAGCCATGAGGCTGGAGCTTTGGAATGTAGAAGAAGGAAAAAGGAGGAGGTAAGAATAAGAATACAAGGGAAAATGTTGTATGTAGAGGCAATTAAGAGGGTGCAGGTGGAAAAAGAAAAGGTGGGGAAATATCAGGCTAGGGTACAGGAAAGTGGAATATCAGATGGGAGTTTCATTAAAATGGAAAGAAGACACGGTAACACTTTACAATAAGGGTACAACAAGTAACATGAGTAAATGCAGTAATAAGCATGTACTAACAGGTAATTCACATTTAACTAATGCACCTGGTAATCATTTACAAATGATGTTAACATGAACTAACGTATTAATTTATAAATTATGGTTTAATAGTTTGAAGTGCTACATAGGGGATACTTAAGGGATGTTTTCAACTTCAAAATGAGGGATACACAGAAAATTAATAAAAGTTCAATTATGGTTACGTAATGCTTATTCAGCTATCTAACGCATTAGTTACCTGCTAATTAACTGACAGTTAATGAACTAATGTTAATTAATGTTAATTGTTGTACCCTATTGTAAAGTGTTACCGAAGACACTTTTTGGCATTTACCGCAATGGTGGTGATTTGTTCTAGAGACCTCGAGAGTAGGACCGAAAGAATCAAAATGGTCATTGACGCAGCAGGGGAATTTTTAGGAATTACGGCTGTTAAAGGGGAAGAAATTCAACGGATTATGGAGAAAGGGTTTGGTGGGGGTCAGGTGATGGGAAAGTAAAGGTTAGGAAAGGGGATTTTGGAAAGGGGGTTGGAAAAGTATTCAGGGTTTTTTTTTTCCTTCTCTTGAATCTTCTTGTTTCATTTAAGTTAATTTTGTATCTGTAGAGGGCAGTAATAGGCCTAGTAGCATCTACACTGCCTGAAAATTCATCAGAAGACGACGAAGAAGGAAAGAAAGAAGAAGAGCAGCACTGCACACAGACATCTATAGGTAGGTTCCGCCTTACGGTCAATGGTGAAAGTAGGCCGGAACGCACAGGAACGCCGTGGTGGTAAGAAATATCTAGACCTCTTCAACAGGAACGCACCGGAACGCAACCGGAAAAGCAACATTCACCCCTGCTATGATGCGAGCCCTTTCTATTTCCAAGCGAATTGTAACGAAATTAGTGTAGATTTGATGAATATACAAAAAAAATCTTCAGAATATGCCTTCTATGGTAGTAAATTGTTAAGTTGAACGTGATATGAATGTGAATATGCTTTCTCTCAGTCTCCCCCCTCTCTCAGACGCGCGCAGCTATCACACTCTTTCCCAAACAAATGCACGCGTGTGTAACTCAATGCGCTATTGGTCAGCTCGTGGTTGCCTAGGTGATGACAGGATGCCAGGCTCTGTCAAGTCATATCGCAAATTTGTGAAACCGATAACGTTACGTTAGCCAAACGCTTGTTTCTTAACGTTACACTTGACTTGAATGAAAACGTTTTAAAAATGCAAAGAACAATTACATTCATGTTCAATGAGAGAAAGAGGGAGCAAGCCGAGGAAGAGGAGGAACAGAGAGAGGGAAATGTGGATGTGGGCGCGGCACATAATGTAGCAGGTAGGCTTTGCTGCTACAATGGATACAATCTGCTACAATGCCCATTTTTATGACTGTGTGTCAGATACACACGCTGTATCTGAAACCTCACACTCAGTCCCTACCCCCATCCACTATTTAGTGAGCAGCATATTGTGGACCCACCCTGTAAATCGGTTTCGGACACTACTCGCTGTCGAGCCCGTCGCGCGACTTGACTTATACCATGGTCCGGGTGAATACTTTTTTCTGATTGGCTGGCAGGTATGTATTAAAACCGAGGAACCGCACAGGTAGTTCGGCTACGGTCGTTTCACCATTCGAAATTCATCCACTAGCCAACATGTAACCCTAGCAACGTTAGACCTAGTATTGGACTTGGTACAACGGAAACCTAGCTGCTCATTTATCTCCAGTAAATTTAGCAGCGTCATATATGTTGCGTCCTGCGGGGCGGTTAACTATAGGTATTCAAGCGGTAATGACCGGAAATATTATAGCAGCGAAGTCATCAGGCTTTATTCATTAAACGATTGTAATTGTGTAGGCCTATGGTTACAAAGGAAGCTAACGTGTCCACTTAGTCAGGGTAAAGCGCGCGAGCAAAATTTTTGACTTGCACAGTTCCTGTAAAAATCTAATCCTACTTTCACCCCTGCTTACGGTGGAATCCCAGTAGACTGACGTCTGACGGCGGCGGCCATCTTGCCGCGGTCGACCCCGCGATTCACTGTGCATTATTGTATAACCAATACAAGCTTTCAGAAATAAATATCTATTCCCCTTGAATATTTTGAAGTTGTAGTGGTATAGTTGCTATCACACAAGACTTATTATTTTTGACCCCGGTTAAATTCATGCTAGAAGGATGTTTTTTTTCCTCTCAGATGCCCATCAGAAAGCAAACTTTATCATTAGACATGACGAATTTAAGGGGTAAATCAGGGTAAATTCAACCATCGCTAATGCTATTCTTAACCTAATATATTATATATATGGTCTTCTTAGGTAAGGTAACCAAACGTCAGGTCTACTGAACTCACTGAAGGTTGAAAAGTGAGTAGGCTGGTTATCAAACACACCATGCACAGAAACAATTGCAGAACTGGAATTATAATCATTCCGCGACTTGGCTGGTAAGTGCTTGTTCAGTTCGGGACAGGCGGAGACACTGACAATTAGCTTTCTTCATTGCTCGAGAACTTACGCTGGAATCTCTATGGTTCTGTATAAAGCCACACTGGACGCAAGGATAAATTTTTCACACGACAGATTACATTCAAAGTCAATGGAAAGATGCGAATACAGGCCAAACATATTAGCGTCTTTGCATTGACTTTGAATGTAATCCGTTATGCGAAAAAAGTTCTCGCATCCGGTGTGAAAGCAGCTTTATGTTGAGTTTTCTCATCTTCTATAAAAAAGTACTCTTCTTCATCAAAAATTCTGAGGAACTATCGGAATCTGACTCCGTTACCATCGTTGTTGGGCGCACAATCACCCACTGTGAACAACTTATGACGTGACCACACAGGGGAGTGCCAGAATCGCTTTTCTGTGTTGCTCAGAATGTTTGTTAATGAGGGGGGCAGGGCAAGTAACCAAAAAAAAAAAAATAGCGATTTTTGTTAAAAGATGATTTTCTACATTTTTTTATTAGGCAGACGATGGGAATTCTTTTACTTGTACCCTTTTATATTCATAAACTTGCTCAGTGCATGTCCTAAGCTCTTTACAGGGGCAATAAGTGTCATTTCTAAATTTAGAATTAAAAATCGCTATGTGAAGAACGAGAGGTGTAATTTCATCTGGAGTATCGCAGGATGTCACAAACCCGCTCTCTGTGTTGATCTCCAGCCCATTGTTTACAAGGCCGGTCCGGCCGCACGTTCATGCGAATCGCCGCCACCTCCTGCCCGAGAATGCATTCATACAGTCAGTGAGCAGAATCGCCTCCTCCTCCTTCCTGAGAATGCATTAATACAGCCAGTGAGCAGTGGTAGCGCATATTTATTTTCTTTTTTTTACCGATATGGCGGAGAACGGAACGACATGTTAACCTGAAGACGAACAGGATCCGAAATTACCTCTAAAGAAACAACGGTCGTTGGCGAAGAAATTGTTGGATAAAGAAAGGGACAGAACTCGTATTAATATTGGCCTTGTATTTCCAAGGTGGAGAGCACTGCGAGAGCTAAAGGGGCTACAATTTGATGCGTAGCTATCTCTTCTTCTCCCGAGAGGTAAGTTACAACATAAAGTCAAATGTCTGCTTTAATTAGTGTTACAGTAACGTTAGGCGCATGTCGCTATGTCGATTCAATTAAATTTAATGTTACAATCGTAGTATGGGCTCATGTCTGGAGCTTGAGTTGTTAGCAGCTCGGTCCCAGCAATGTGCCAGGCGATTTAGCCACGACACTGGCAATATTAATTGCTTTTCCAAAGCATGCTGTCCATATCGCTGTCCATTTCAAATGGCACAAATTCTGCCTATTCCAGTCAAACAGCAGATATTGTTTTAAAATATGCTGCACCTGAACAAACTGGATATTCTCAATCCACCATCTCCTTTGTCAAAAACTACTGTTTATCTGACATCAGAATCTGTAAAATTGGCATTTTTTGTGGGAGCATAAAATGTAGTACACAGTGTGAATCATGTCTGGTTGTGTGGATATGCTGTAGAACCTAGTTTGTTATACATTAATAAATGCCAGTTTTCACTGGGCTTGCAATCAAGCTTTCATGTGGCACAGGTAACACTGATTGGTTCCTTTATTTGCAGTCTGCTCCAACCAAGGTGCTTTCTGAGCATTGGATATAAATGTTGCTTAAAAGGAAAGTTCTCCATTATCCCATAATTCATTTGGAAGGTGAAAATTTTAATATGGTTTTCTCCATTTGACTCTTCATCTTTCTTCAGCTTCATTTTTGGTGAAATTGCATTTAAATTGCAGAAACTGTACTCGTCAAATTGACTATGGTTGTTGGTGCTGAGCTGGTAGAAACTATATAATTGGATTTTACATCTTTTCATTCCCATCATGCAATAAACTTAAGTGGCCAAACTTCGTCAACTCTGTTGGTCCTGTCTGTTGGAGTGTTTGTTTTTGGGTTTGCACTCTACAGATCCATATTTCCACTTCATAAATTTTTTTTTTCATATGTCATCTTGAGAGGATCCTGGCCAGAGACCAATAGTTTTTATCGAAACTAGGTCAAAGGTCAAGGTCACCAAAAATGTCCAAAACGCACATGGTTCAGGACTTTGGTTCTAAATGAGAGAGAGAGAGAGAGACTTCAAACTGATGCCGTCCTGTTTGTCAAGTCAATGCGGTCCTAGATTTTAAATCTAAATTTTTCACTATTTCAAAAATCTTTTTTGTCAACTCTGTTATTTAGCCCATCGGTTGAGTAGCCCATACAGAAAAATTTGAGTGATACGGGGGCTAGTGCCTACCTACAGTATGCATGCCCTCCTAAGAAGCCGACTGGCTGGTATGCCAATGAGGACACCTGTCTATCTAGGACTCAGTTCTTTTCTTTGAAATTCAGTCAACAGAAAATGATGAATTTCAACGATACCATTATAGACAAGTGTAGAAGCGAGCAGAGCTCACATACCCCCGTTTTATGTTTGAACGAATCCGGACACACAGACAGACGGACGGACGGACGCGCGGAGCGCTATATACCCCCGACTACGTCACATACACATTCTGAACAATACTCATTGAAAACTTTGAAATCCAGGAAATTTAGTACTGATTGGGATTGTTGGGAGATTGGAGCATTTTCCCCGAGTCTCCAGCAGAATATGGAGGAGTTGGCAGCTAAGATAAAGATCAGATGATGCCCAGCACAGCAGAGGTGGTCATCTTGTTTCCAGCCCCACAGTGGAGGTCCCTTAGTGGAGTTTGCAAATGTTTCTGTGGCCAGGCCCACCTCAAATGTACTGAGTTCAAGACTTGACCATTTTTGGACATTTTCATTTTGAATTTGATGTTAAACTTTTCCCCATGTCGAAGTAAAAAGTCCCTGTAAAATATGGAATGAATTTAATAATCATTTCAGTGAAAATGGAGCCGATCCTGGCCCTGTATCATAATTTAGTTATCCTACTGTTTCACCACGGGAGTCACACTGAGAACAGCAGCTCCTTCACGTGTGAGCCTTGCAAGTTCTTAGTATTTCGAGGGCAGCCAGCCGATCATACAAAATTCTTTCGATCGAGACGCTTGGTGTAATTAGTTTATTATAGTGCGATCTGAGAGTGCAGCATAATAATTGAAACAGCTTTGAAAATATAGCACTGCATACTGTTCGCACGGAAAGAGCGCATTTTGAATCCTGACGTGTCTGGCAAAATGCTATAATAGAAACAGTAAGTGTAAAGACTCTCACCTCTCTTGATCGGAAAGCTCCTCTCGGCGACGTTTGAACTGTGCCCTTTCCAGACTATCCTGGCATAGCGATTTCCGCGACTCGACGCGGTCAATCTGGTGCAGCAGATAAATCTAGAATCACTACGAGACTTGCCATTGTGCTTATAAGTATTCAAACCACCATGCTGCTTTCGCGCTCTTCTCTCCTCCGAAATCAATCTTCTAACAGTTAAAATAACAAGTTCGCAACTTTATATGCGGTTTACCAAAATGCTTGGTCAGCGTTGTGAAACATTTCAATTCAAATCACCTGCACTAGAAGAAATGGCAATGAGAGTTACAAGTCAGACGCAAACTGAGCATTAGCGTTGCAGAAATAATGCAGAGAAATCAATGCTTAACTTACCTCGCTGGCAATACTAATTTTTTCTCTTTTTTTATCCTTTCGTTTCGCCATTCTGCTCCCTTTGCTCTTGCATGCAGTTGACCACGTTTATCAACAACACAGGGAGACAAGTACTACATAATGCACTTCCGTGTTTGTGGTCCTAAAACCCGGAAGAAAGTCGTTGCTCTGACTGAGGCGTGGATTGACTTCATGGACTGACTTAGGCCGATCCCAGCATATCGCTAAGCGTAGGTTGCAGTCCTCGACGTGGATAAATTGGGTGCATCACAAAGCGCTGGCAGCATCCTTCAAAGGCCGTTTCTCAAAGCATAGGCTGCATCCTTTGAAGGATGTATTTTTAGGGATCGTCACTTAATTCCATCAGCCGAACTGACGTAACGTCATTTCATCTCCGTTAAACAGCTTTGGTTTAAGTGAGTTGTCACTGGTTTACCTTACCTTAACTCTAACCATTAACAAAAACCTATGCCTAAATTTAACCTTTTCCCTTACCCTAAATGACAGATTAGCAGATGGAAGTAAGTGACGACCTCTAAAAATGCAGATTTCGAAGGCAGCAACCTACGCTTTGAGAAGCACCCTTTGAGAACCGGCCATTTCCAGTGGCGTCTCTGGAAGTGATAATTGGTGGGGCCCAGACCATGCCTTTGCGTCAATGATTGTTCCTTGGTTGTACTCAGTTATTTTCCGTTATTAACACGTTTTCCAATTTTGACAATAATCATCTGGCCATCGAAGTGACGGTTTCTCTCTCCATGCGACCTATTGACGACCAAATAATGGGATAAATTCAGATCAGAACAACAACAACAACAAATTCAGATCACTAACATGGCAATATCCCCCGCTGCCTCCTTTTTATGTGTCCGTACGGACGGACGGAGCCCAATGCTATATCCCCCGCTTCGCGCAAATCGCGCGGCGGGGGATAAAAATTATTTAGACCACTCAAAAATTGTTCAATGCAAAATGCTCTCAAACGTCTGCGCTACCTTTTCCACAAATCAAGTGATTTAACTGGAGCTTCATGATCGTTTTGTTTAAATAAAATAAAAGACCATTTGAAACGTCTGTGTGCAATTCTGAATAACGCTGATTTAAGCCCGAAATTACGCGTCCAAATTGTCGTGATTGTCGGCGTGCTCTCGGAGTGAGTCTATTGCTCAGTCCCTCAAGGAAGTTGCATGTCGCCATTGCAACTATTAAAGCAAATTCAACCAATCCACGCAAATTTCTCGCGGACAAAAAAATAAATCGCCAGGACATTGCAGCTTACATGGCCACTTTTTGAAAAAGTTACCGCAAAAAAAACAATAAAAAAGCCAGGAAAATCCTGGAAGGATTGTTTGCCAATTATGCTAATGATTGCGTGCAAGTCAGGGTTAGTAATTGCTTTAAAGGGGAATTCTGGCCCCCACCAATTTTTAGTCTTCGAAATGCCCCTGGTTATTTCTAAAATCTCCCTAGCTGCGTACACCACCATCCTTATCCACTTCGTTTTCGATTCAATTTCAGTTGCACAGTTAATTTACATTGCAATAAATGCCAAAAACCTTCTTTTATCTATATTCAAAAGCTGCTTGTCCAGTTTACTTTGCTCTTTCCCCTTCATTTCAACTGTATTCATCTCTTTCCCCTCTGCTCTCTTTTCTATCCTCACTTTCTTTACAGCCTCAGAGTATGATATCTTATTGTATCCCCCAAACGAAGTTCAAGGATACTATGGATTTGGCCTCGTCACGCGTCCGCAGAGATTTTACTGCGGTCAAGCTATCACCAGTTCGCAAAACGACGGTCAAACTATCACCGCTAAAATTTTGATGCGCAATTACAGCGGATAGCGCGGTACTTTGGTCACGTGATACAAATGCTGTCAAAATTCGGCATGCTGAGAGAAAAACCGAGGCTTATTCAACGAAAGAATGCGTATATTTTATTCATAAAAAAATCGTCAACAACTTCCATAATGTAGTTTGAAAATGACTTTTCTTTTTCTTTTTTCAATAAATAGTTCACATTTTGTGCAGATTGAAATGTGAGATTTTGGCGAGCTGCTGTGAATCCAGATGACAAATAATTGCTTGTAACTGTAATAATGTTTTACTTAAAGCAAATAGTTAGAGAAAAGTGACACTTGATTATGATAGAAGAGGGATCCTCCTATAAGCCCACCAAATATTGAGAGATTCTGTGGTAGATATTTTTAATAAATGGCCATCAAAGTCGATACTGTGCAATGTGGGATTGCAGAAAATTGGATGGGGGCGTCATCCTTAAGGGCCTCTATTTCCTGCAAATCAAATAGTTAGAAAAAAGTAACACTTGGTTATGATAGAAAAGGGATCCTACTATAAGCCCACCAAATATGAAAAGATTCTGTGGTGGAAATTTTTAATAAATGGCCATCAAAGTTGATACTGTGCAATGTGGGATTGCAGAAAATTGGATGGGGACGTCATACTTGCGGACCTATATTTCCTGCAAATCAAATAGTTAGAAAAAGGTAACACTTGATTATGATAGAAGAGAGATCCTCCTATAAGCCCACCAAATATGAACAGATTCTGTGGTGATAAGTTTTAATAAATGGCCTTCAAAGTTGATACTGTGCAATGTGTGAATGCAGAAAATTGGATGGGGGTGTCATACTTGAGGACCTCTATTTCCTGCAAATCAAATAGTTAGAAAAAAGTTACACTTGATTATGAAATTAGAGGGATCCCACTATAAGCCCACCAAATATGAAAAGATTCTGTGGTGGAAATTTTTAATAAATGGCCTGCAAAATTGATACTGTGCAATGTGGGATTGCAGAAAATTGGATAGGGGCGTCATACTTGCGGACCTATATTTCCTGCAAATCAAATAGTTAGAAAAAGGTAACACTTGATTATGATAGTTGAGGGAACCTACTATAAGCCCACCAAATATGAACAGATTCTGTGGTGGAAATTTTTAATAAATGGCCTTCAAAGTTGATACTGTGCAATGTGTGAATGCAGAAAATTGGATGGGGGCGTCATACTTGAGGACCTCTATTTCCGGCAAATCAAATAGTTAGAAAAAAGTAACACTTGATTATGATAGCAAAGGGATCCTACTATAAGCCCACCAAATATAAACAGATTCTGTGGTGGAAAGTTTGAATAAATGGCCTGCAAAGTTGATACTGTGCAATGTGGGATTGCAGAAAATTGGATAGGGGCGTCATACTTGCGGACCTCTTTTTCCTGCAAATCAAATAGTTAGAAAAAAGTTACACTTGATTATGATAGTAGAGGGATCCTACTATTAGCCCACCGAATATGAACAGATTCTGTGGTGGAAATTTTTAATAAATGGCCTTCAAAATTGATACTGTGAAATGTGGGAATGCAGAAAATTGGATGGGGACGTCATACTTGCGGACCTATATTTCCTGCAAATCAAATAGTTAGAAAAAAGTAACACTTGATTATGATAGAAGAGGAGTCCTGCTATAAGCCCACCAAATATGAAAAGATTCTGTGGTGGAAATTTTTAATAAATGGCCTTCAAAGTTGATACTGTACAATGTGGGATTGCAGAAAATTGGATAGGGGCGTCATACTTGAGGACCTCTATTTCCTGCAAATCAAATAGTTAGAAAAAAGTAACACTTGATTATGATAGTAGAGGGATCCTACTATAAGGCCACCAAATATGAACAGATTCTGTGGTGGAAATATTTAATAAATGGCCTTCAAAATTGATACTGTGCAATGTGTGAATGCAGAAAATTGGATGGGGGCGTCATACTTGAGGACCTCTATTTCCGGCAAATCAAATAGTTAGAAAAAAGTAACACTTGATTATGATAGCAAAGGGATCCTACTATAAGCCCACCAAATATAAACAGATTCTGTGGTGGAAAGTTTGAATAAATGGCCTTCAAAGTTGATACTGTGCAATGTGTGAATGCAGAAAATTGCATGGGGGTGTCATACTTGAGGACCTCTATTTCCTGCAAATCAAATAGTTAGAAAAAAGTTACACTTGATTATGATAGTAGAGGGATCCTACTATTAGCCCACCGAATATGAACAGATTCTGTGGTGGAAATTTTTAATAAATGGCCTGCAAAATTGATACTGTGCAATGTGGGATTGCAGAAAGTTGGATAGGGGCGTCATACTTGCGGACCTCTATTTCCTGCAAAACAAATAGTTAGAAAAAAGTTACACTTGATTATGAAAGTAGAGGGATCCCACTATAAGCCCACCAAATATGAAAAGATTCTGTGGTGGAAATTTTTAATAAATGGCCTGCAAAATTGATACTGTGCAATGTGGGAATGCAGAAAATTGGATGGGGGCGTCATACTTGCGGACCTCTATTTCCTGCAAATCAAATAGTTAGAGAAAAGTAATATTTGCATGTCATAACATATGTATCTTACTATACGCCATAGAATATCAAGAGATTCTGTTGTGGAATTTTTAAATGAATGCCCATTAAAATTGATACTGTGTAATATGCCAATGCAGACAATTGGATGGGGGGATCATGTTTGAGGGCTGATAATTCCGGCAAATCAAAGTATTTGTCAAACGTTACCATTCAATAGCATAACTCATCGATCCTATTATAAAATTTTAAAACATGAAAAGATTCCATTGTGGAATTTTAAAATAAATGGCCGTCAAATTTGGGACTGTTTAATGTGTCAAAGCAGGCATTTGAATGGGGGGTGCATACTTGAGGGCCTGTAGTTCCTGTGAATGAAGCAGTTTGTAAAAAGTACCTCTTGCTTACTACAGGTTGTAGTATCAACTCACTGAATATGAAAAGAATCGGTGCCAAACTTATTGAATAAATGGCTATCAAATCAGGAACTATTGTAATGTGTGAATGGAGATGACTGATTGGGGTACCATGTTTGAGAGCCTGTAATTCCTGTAAATCAAAACTTATGTGAAAAATAACAATTCCTGACCATGCTACATGCACTGTAATATAAATTGACTGAATATGAAGAGATTCTATGATGGGATTATGAAAAAAATGGGCATCAATGTCGGAACTGTTGCAGTGTGCGAAAAGAGATGATTGAATGTGGGGCCACGTTTCAGGGTCTGTAATTCCTGCAAATACAAAACTTTTAGAAGAATAACAGTTGCTTGCCGCACTACATCCTTTGTATTATTATAAAAACCTGAATATAGAGATTCCAATGTAGAAATATTAAATAAATGGCCATTGAATTTTGTTACTCTTGCAATGTACGCATGTAGACAGTTGAAATGGGGGTGATTTTTGAGGGCCTGTAATTTCTGCAAGTCAAGAAGTTTGTGGAATATAACACCTCCTTTACAAGCTTCATGTATTCTTGTACAAGCACATTGAAAATGAAAAGATTCCATGGCGGAATTATTAAAGAAATGGCAATCAAATTAGCCACTTTGCAGTGTGAGAATGAAGACAATGGAATGGGTGACCATGAATTAAATTCAATGGATGACTGTTTTAGTACCAATAATTTGTCAAAAAGAACTTGCACAGAATATTACTTGTAATAGTTTACGTCAAGTGTCGGCCTAATGTACCGGATATTTTTGAATCAATGTGCATCACCTGAAGTATTTTGTACTGCCTTGATTGAAAAAAAAAAATGCGTTAGCTTGAACTTGCCTTACTCGATCCTGCGGCCCACCGACATTTGATGGTTTTTTTTACAAACACATTTGTAATTGTATGTTTTCATCAAACTATTCATTTGTCTTCTGAGGTGTATTTAACCTCTTAACCTTCCCCTTCACCAGAAATATCCTTGTATGCCTTGCAAAACAAAATAACCTTGAGCATATTGTTTAATTTTCACTTATGCAAATTATTTCAAGTTATATAATCTTACAGACCGAATAAGTCAATGATAGAATTAGATATCTCAAACTTAAGTACCTGAACATAAGTGTTTTATTTATTTCAAAATTATTTTCTTGACCTAAACATAAACATGAAAGAAAAGAGATTGGACTAATTTGCTCGCCGAATAAATGGTTAGTTTTTGCGACCATTTGTTCATAATTTCACCAATGAAGAACCCAACACTTCTCCGTTTTGATGTTACTTTTTAAAAATTTTATTATGCTGTATTTTTATGAATTTTAGAGCATGCATGTGAAAATTTTATTGTTCATGGCATTCATGCACAACAGCATAATAAAATTTTGAACAAATGGTCGCAAAAACTAACCATTTATTCGGCGAGCAAATTAGTCCAATCTCTTTTCTTTCATGTTTATGTTTAGGTCAAGAAAATAATTTTGAAATAAATAAAACACTTATGTTCAGGTACTTAAGTTGGAGATATCTAATTCTATCATTGACTTATTCGGTCTGTAAGATTATATAACTTGAAATAATTTGCATAAGTGAAAATTAAACAATATGCTCAAGGTTATTTTGTTTTGCAAGGCATACAAGGATATTTCTGGTGAAGGGGAAGGTTAAGAGGTTAAATACACCTCAGAAGACAAATGAATAGTTTGATGAAAACATACAATTACAAATGTGTTTGTAAAAAAAACCATCAAATGTCGGTGGGCCGCAGGATCGAGTAAGGCAAGTTCAAGCTAACGCATTTTTTTTTTCAATCAAGGCAGTACAAAATACTTCAGGTGATGCACATTGATTCAAAAATATCCGGTACATTAGGCCGACACTTGACGTAAACTATTACAAGTAATATTCTGTGCAAGTTCTTTTTGACAAATTATTGGTACTAAAACAGTCATCCATTGAATTTAATTCATGGTCACCCATTCCATTGTCTTCATTCTCACACTGCAAAGTGGCTAATTTGATTGCCATTTCTTTAATAATTCCGCCATGGAATCTTTTCATTTTCAATGTGCTTGTACAAGAATACATGAAGCTTGTAAAGGAGGTGTTATATTCCACAAACTTCTTGACTTGCAGAAATTACAGGCCCTCAAAAATCACCCCCATTTCAACTGTCTACATGCGTACATTGCAAGAGTAACAAAATTCAATGGCCATTTATTTAATATTTCTACATTCTCTATATTCAGGTTTTTATAATAATACAAAGGATGTAGTGCGGCAAGCAACTGTTATTCTTCTAAAAGTTTTGTATTTGCAGGAATTACAGACCCTGAAACGTGGCCCCACATTCAATCATCTCTTTTCGCACACTGCAACAGTTCCGACATTGATGCCCATTTTTTTCATAATCCCATCATAGAATCTCTTCATATTCAGTCAATTTATATTACAGTGCATGTAGCATGGTCAGGAATTGTTATTTTTCACATAAGTTTTGATTTACAGGAATTACAGGCTCTCAAACATGGTACCCCAATCAGTCATCTCCATTCACACATTACAATAGTTCCTGATTTGATAGCCATTTATTCAATAAGTTTGGCACCGATTCTTTTCATATTCAGTGAGTTGATACTACAACCTGTAGTAAGCAAGAGGTACTTTTTACAAACTGCTTCATTCACAGGAACTACAGGCCCTCAAGTATGCACCCCCCATTCAAATGCCTGCTTTGACACATTAAACAGTCCCAAATTTGACGGCCATTTATTTTAAAATTCCACAATGGAATCTTTTCATGTTTTAAAATTTTATAATAGGATCGATGAGTTATGCTATTGAATGGTAACTTTTGACAAATACTTTGATTTGCCGGAATTATCAGCCCTCAAACATGATCCCCCCATCCAATTGTCTGCATTGGCATATTACACAGTATCAATTTTAATGGGCATTCATTTAAAAATTCCACAACAGAATCTCTTGATATTCTATGGCGTATAGTAAGATACATATGTTATGACATGCAAATATTACTTTTCTCTAACTATTTGATTTGCAGGAAATAGAGGTCCGCAAGTATGACGCCCCCATCCAATTTTCTGCATTCCCACATTGCACAGTATCAACTTTGAAGGCCATTTATTAAAAATTTCCACCACAGAATCTGTTCATATTCGGTGGGCTAATAGTAGGATCCCTCTACTATCATAATCAAGTGTAACTTTTTTCTAACTATTTGATTTGCAGGAAATAGAGGTCCGCAAGTATGACGCCCCTATCCAATTTTCTGCATTCCCACATTGCACAGTATCAACTTTGAAGGCCATTTATTAAAAATTTCCACCACAGAATCTGTTCATATTTAGTGGGCTTATAGCAGGATCCCTCTACTATCATAATCAAGTGTTACTTTTTTCTAACTATTTGATTTGCAGGAAATAGAGGTCTGCAAGTATGACGCCCCCATCCAATTTTCTGCATTCCCACATTTCACAGTATCAACTTTGAAGGCCATTTATTAAAAATTTCCACCACAGAATCTGTTCATATTTGGTGGGCTTATAGTAGGATCCCTCTACTATCATAATCAAGTGTAACTTTTTTCTAACTATTTGATTTGCAGGAAATATAGGTCCGCAAGTATGACGTCCCCATCCAATTTTCTGCATTCCCACATTTCACAGTATCAATTTTGAAGGCCATTTATTAAAAATTTCCACCACAGAATCTGTTCATATTCGGTGGGCTAATAGTAGGATCCCTCTACTATCATAATCAAGTGTAACTTTTTTCTAACTATTTGATTTGCAGGAAATAGAGGTCCTCAAGTATGACACCCCCATGCAATTTTCTGCATTCACACATTGCACAGTATCAACTTTGAAGGCCATTTATTCAAACTTTCCACCACAGAATCTGTTTATATTTGGTGGGCTTATAGTAGGATCCCTTTGCTATCATAATCAAGTGTTACTTTTTTCTAACTATTTGATTTGCCGGAAATAGAGGTCCTCAAGTATGACGCCCCCATCCAATTTTCTGCATTCACACATTGCACAGTATCAATTTTGAAGGCCATTTATTAAATATTTCCACCACAGAATCTGTTCATATTTGGTGGCCTTATAGTAGGATCCCTCTACTATCATAATCAAGTGTTACTTTTTTCTAACTATTTGATTTGCAGGAAATAGAGGTCCTCAAGTATGACGCCCCTATCCAATTTTCTGCAATCCCACATTGTACAGTATCAACTTTGAAGGCCATTTATTAAAAATTTCCACCACAGAATCTTTTCATATTTGGTGGGCTTATAGCAGGACTCCTCTTCTATCATAATCAAGTGTTACTTTTTTCTAACTATTTGATTTGCAGGAAATATAGGTCCGCAAGTATGACGTCCCCATCCAATTTTCTGCATTCCCACATTTCACAGTATCAATTTTGAAGGCCATTTATTAAAAATTTCCACCACAGAATCTGTTCATATTCGGTGGGCTAATAGTAGGATCCCTCTACTATCATAATCAAGTGTAACTTTTTTCTAACTATTTGATTTGCAGGAAAAAGAGGTCCGCAAGTATGACGCCCCTATCCAATTTTCTGCAATCCCACATTGCACAGTATCAACTTTGCAGGCCATTTATTCAAACTTTCCACCACAGAATCTGTTTATATTTGGTGGGCTTATAGTAGGATCCCTTTGCTATCATAATCAAGTGTTACTTTTTTCTAACTATTTGATTTGCCGGAAATAGAGGTCCTCAAGTATGACGCCCCCATCCAATTTTCTGCATTCACACATTGCACAGTATCAACTTTGAAGGCCATTTATTAAAAATTTCCACCACAGAATCTGTTCATATTTGGTGGGCTTATAGTAGGTTCCCTCAACTATCATAATCAAGTGTTACCTTTTTCTAACTATTTGATTTGCAGGAAATATAGGTCCGCAAGTATGACGCCCCTATCCAATTTTCTGCAATCCCACATTGCACAGTATCAATTTTGCAGGCCATTTATTAAAAATTTCCACCACAGAATCTTTTCATATTTGGTGGGCTTATAGTGGGATCCCTCTAATTTCATAATCAAGTGTAACTTTTTTCTAACTATTTGATTTGCAGGAAATAGAGGTCCTCAAGTATGACACCCCCATCCAATTTTCTGCATTCACACATTGCACAGTATCAACTTTGAAGGCCATTTATTAAAACTTATCACCACAGAATCTGTTCATATTTGGTGGGCTTATAGGAGGATCTCTCTTCTATCATAATCAAGTGTTACCTTTTTCTAACTATTTGATTTGCAGGAAATATAGGTCCGCAAGTATGACGTCCCCATCCAATTTTCTGCAATCCCACATTGCACAGTATCAACTTTGATGGCCATTTATTAAAAATTTCCACCACAGAATCTTTTCATATTTGGTGGGCTTATAGTAGGATCCCTTTTCTATCATAACCAAGTGTTACTTTTTTCTAACTATTTGATTTGCAGGAAATAGAGGCCCTTAAGGATGACGCCCCCATCCAATTTTCTGCAATCCCACATTGCACAGTATCGACTTTGATGGCCATTTATTAAAAATATCTACCACAGAATCTCTCAATATTTGGTGGGCTTATAGGAGGATCCCTCTTCTATCATAATCAAGTGTCACTTTTCTCTAACTATTTGCTTTAAGTAAAACATTATTACAGTTACAAGCAATTATTTGTCATCTGGATTCACAGCAGCTCGCCAAAATCTCACATTTCAATCTGCACAAAATGTGAACTATTTATTGAAAAAAGAAAAAGAAAAGTCATTTTCAAACTACATTATGGAAGTTGTTGACGATTTTTTTATGAATAAAATATACGCATTCTTTCGTTGAATAAGCCTCGGTTTTTCTCTCAGCATGCCGAATTTTGACAGCATTTGTATCACGTGACCAAAGTACCGCGCTATCCGCTGTAATTGCGCATCAAAATTTTAGCGGTGATAGTTTGACCGTCGTTTTGCGAACTGGTGATAGCTTGACCGCAGTGAGATACTCATGTGAAGGCTCTACAGCCCACATACGTGCACCGATTCTTTTCAAATTTTGCAGGGACATGCATTATGGTAAGTTCACGACACCTATTGATTTTGGGTACTCTGGGACCAACTGGGGCGCCTTCGGGGGATACATGTGCTCGGTTGAGGAGCGCTCTATAACGTTTTCGCTCAACATCACTTTCTGATTGCCTCCTTTCACATTGCTTTGCTCCCGCTTCATGATTCCCTCCACAGTGACAACAAACAGCCTTTTCCTTTGCCAGCTCACAATCTTCATCTGATCAGCCTTCTTTTCCACACCTTCTGCACCTGCAGCTCTCTGTCTTGCAGACTGCAGCAGCGTGGCCATAGCCCTGACACTAGCAGCACCGAAGCGGAGCCCTTTCATATACCCACACCCGATAACTAACGTAATCCATAAAAATCCTCTCTGGTAATTCCTTTTCAAACTCAAGTAGTATCGACATACTATCAGTCTTCTCTCCATCATTTTATCTTTTCAACTGCCAAGCGACACAAATTCCCTCTACCTCCAGAAAAGTATCTTTGTTCGTTAACTGAAAATGGAACCCCTCTTATCACTCTCTTCACTGTTGGTTGTCGCTTCATAGGAAAACATATTAAACGTTTATCGTTGAAGACTTTGATTTTTAGAGCCTTTTCCATTTGTTTTCTCGTTTTACATTCCACAATCAAAATACCACCTCTAGATATCCTTACTGCCTTCACATCTCCAGTTTCATTTTTTCACAAATTTTCTAACCTTATGATTATCACTAAACGTTCTGTTAATTTGCCAACACTCTCCAACTGCTCACTCCAACTACAAATGACTCTTCATCATCATCATTTTCCATTCCCTCTTTTCCCTTTTCTCTCCCTCTTCCCACTCCATTCTTCCAAAATCTAAAATAATACCAATATCAAACAATCCGTCTAAGCTCAATATTCGCCTGCCAAAAATCCCTATCCTACATTCATTCCGTGCTACTCTTCAGTCCGTACTCCCAACAAAATGCCTAATCCATGCTTCAATCCCGTAGCATAGAACCAGTGTTTCAAAGCTTGCTTCAGAGCGGAAAAAATCACGTGACATATGACGTCCGAAGCAGCAACTGCTTCGCTCCCAGTATGAACCACTGGTCTGGTTCGAGTGCACCAATCAGCTGATTCACTGACTGACAGGTGACAGGATGAAACAGTTTTGAATTTGAGCGCCATAAAGGCCTTATAGCAACTGTATAGAATGCAGAATTTTTGGGTTGTAGCAGGAGGTGTGTTTTTGCTGTCGAGTTGTTTGTATTGTGTTGTTGTGGTGAATCATTATGGAGCCAGCGAGGAAGAGAGGTCGTTCTGATATGTGGGAACACTTCCTGATCACTTTATCTGATCGCTCCTGATAAGGTAGGTATGCTGGCTGTACATAAGAAAAGTAAAGTTACATATACAACAGTACAGTTCCAGCCTATAGTAGGGTCTATCTCAAGTCTATTTTAAGTAGCATTACAGTAAATGTATGCATGATTAGTGTTGCCATAAGGCTATAGCAACCTATTCCATAGTTCCCCAGCACTCTCCTCAATAACGCAAAACACTCATTCAATCTTTATTTGTACAAAACCCAAAACCAATGAAGTTGGCACGTTATGTAAATTGTATATAAAAACAGAATACAATGATTTGCAAACCCTTTTCAACTTATATTCAATTGAATACACTGCAAAGACAAGATGTTTAATGTTCAAACTGAGAAACTTTTTTTTTTTTGCAAATAATCATTAACTTAGGATTTAAAGGCAGCAACACATTGCAAAAAAGTTGGCACAGAGGCCTTTTTACCACTGTGTTACATCGCCTTTCCTTTTAATGACACTCAGTAAACGTTTGGGAACTGAGGAGACCAATTTTTGAAGCTTTTCAGGTGGAACTCTTTCCCATTCTTGCTTGAGGTACAGCTTAATTTGTTTAAGAGTCCGGGGTCTCCATTGTCGTATTTTATGCTTCATAATGCGTCACACATTTTCAATGGGAGACAGGTCTGGACTACAGGCCGGCCAGTCTAGTACCCGCACTCTTTTACTACGGAGCCATGCTGTTGTAACACGTGCAGAATGTGGCTTGGCGTTGTCTTGCTGAAATAAGCAGGGGCGTCCATGAAAAAGACATTGCTTGGATGGCAACATATGTTGCTCCAAAACCTGTATGTACCTATCAGCATTAATGGTGCCTTCACATATGTGTAAGTTGCCCATGCCTTGGGCACTAATTCACCCCCATACCATCACAGATGCTGGCTTTTGAACTTTGCGCCTATAACTGTCCGGATGGTTCTTTTCCTCTTCGGTCCAGAGGACACAACGTCCACAGTTTCCAAAAACAATTTGAAATATGGACTCGTCAGACCACAGAACACTTTTCCACTTTGCATCAGTCCATCTTGGATGAGCTTGGGCCCAGCGAAGCCGGCGGCGTTTCTGGGTGTTGTTGATAAATGGCTTTCGCTTTGCATTGTAGAGTTTTAACTTGCAATTGCTGATGTAGCGACGAACTGTAGTTCCTGAGCCCATGTAGTGATGTCCTTTACACACTGATGTCGGTTTTTGATGTAGTACTGCCTGAGGGATTGAAGGTCACGGGCATTCAATGTTGGTTTTCGGCCTTGTCGCTTACATGCAGTGATTTCTCCAGATTCTCTGAACCTTTTGACGATATTACGGACTGTAGATGATGAAATCCCTAAATTTCTTGCAATAGCTCCTTGAGGAATGTTGTTTTTAAACTGTTCGACAATCAGCTCACGCATTTGTTCACTAAGTGGTGACCCTCGCCCCATCCTTGTTTGTGAATGAGTGAGCATTTCAGGGAAGCTGCTTTTATACCCAATCATGGCACCCACCTGCTCCCAATTAGCCCGTTAACCTGTGGGATGTTCCAAATAAGGGTTTGATGAGCATTCCTCTACTCTCTCAGTCTTTTTTGCCACTTGTGCCAGCTTTTTTGAAACATGTTGCAGGCATCAAATTCCAAATGAGCTAATATTTGCAAAAAATTACAAAGTTCGAACTTCGAACATTAAGTAAGTTGTCTTTGCAGTGTATTCAATTGAATATAGGTTGAAAAGGATTTGCAAATCATTGTATTCTGTTTTTATTTACGATTTACACAACGTGCCAACTTCACTGGTTTTGGGTTTTGTAAATGCTACATAATATACCGTGTGAGAGAGAGAGAGTGTGTGTGTGTGTGTGTGTGTGGGTGTAAGTGTGAGTGTGTGCAATTAACCCTCCTGTCCTCTGACTAGCCAGCCTAATTTTGACTGCAGCCTCACACTGCAGCCAGGAGAGATCACCCTTACTGAAGCTTTGAGTAGCCTACTGACCAATTTTCGAAGCAATTGGCTCAAGTGGTTCACAAAAGCTTCATTTGCCCATCACTACAAAAGAATATGTTTTATTTTCTCATTGATGTTTCATTTATTGCGGTACATCTTTGGGGGATTAAATTGCGTGATTTAATTATTGGGGGGCGTGTCCCCCCTTTCCCCCTTAGATTTCGCCCTTGCTGACAGCTGTGCTACCTTTTCAGGTCGGGCCTGTTCAATCCACTCCAGCCTAAAAATAAAGATTTGAGCTCAGCAGTAAAACAGATAGCAGGATGATTAGATAATCGTTTGCATAATTGAAGATTATAAACGCTGCACCAACATGACCATTGTCTAGGTCTTTTGACCACTCCGTGTAAAACTGCAGGCAGGAGCAAAATCTTTCTTGATTTGAATTGCACTTCAAATATCTTTCCTCATCCGCTTGTTTTCATAATCATCGCATTCATCGAGATAAAAATCAGCACTTGATCAGCGCCTCTGACCAGTTTTGGGAACCTCCCTGAATGGTTCAAGGCCCAAATTGATCTCAGCTGACTTGCACTGCTCCTCGGAAGGTTCCATGTGACTCAGTGACGTAGCCGTAGAATTTGCAGAGCACCACAAGTCAGCATACAT
This sequence comes from Gymnothorax reevesii, assembly GCA_029721435.1. Classification (NCBI taxonomy): domain Eukaryota; kingdom Metazoa; phylum Chordata; class Actinopteri; order Anguilliformes; family Muraenidae; genus Gymnothorax; species Gymnothorax reevesii. Next base: position 62,444,379 of record CM056576.1, read on the forward strand.
TACATAAATTACCCGCATGCAAGTCTGTTGAGGGCTCAGTAAGTAGGTCCTTTTCTGCGTTATTCGTCATTTTAACTCTGTATAATGACATGACTATGGGTGCCATCAGTGTTTTTCTTTCGTCGTAATTTCTGGGATAAAAGACAAAATATGAGGATTCTCTTTCCTAACCTGGTTGCATCTGCGAGGTTGCTATCCTTCATATACTTCGCGAGCATTTTGCAAGGTATGTTGCGTTGCGTAATGTTGACTTAATATCTCGTCATTCATTAGTATCCATTCAGACACTCAAGGTTCGTGGTTTTCGTCTGTGTGATTGCGGTACCCGATTTGCAAGAAAGTTAGTTGAGATATTTGTGGCTGTAGCCACATCTCGGGCGTGAGATTATTGTCTAAAATTAGCATGATTAAAAAACCAAAGTTATTGGTCAATCTTGACAGCGTTTCTGGTCTTACGGTGTGTTCGGTTCGCTGGGAAATTTCGAAGTGGTTATTTCCGATTTCCGAATTTTTTGGAGGAAAGTGTATTTGGGGGTTATGCGAGAAGTTACGCTGCGTTCGGTAACGCTCGTAAACACGAGTTGTGTCGTGAATTAAGTCGAAGGTACGAGCAAGGATCATTCGGACAGTGAGGTCAAAAGAACGGAATTCACCAGTCGTGTCTCGAAAACACGGCTCGTAGGACGCGTTACCGAACGTAGCATAATGCACTCCATGGAGATGTTGTTTACGGAGATGCATCTAATTATATGCTAAAACTTTTAGATTCTGTTTATCGCTCATTTATTAGCTTTATCATTGGTCTTGACTTCCGCCCCACCGGTGTGCATTATATACGTCCGTATGATGGGGGAAGGTGGGTCATTTAAGTCTAGACGAAGCTACCATTTTATTTTATTTGTTTATAAATGTGTTTTATTTAAGATCCCACCATAACACGATACTCTTTTTACACGGCGAGTGGGTTGCCTTGGGCGCGGCCACAACACTTAATGTCCCTCATCGTGTTAGAACAGAGCTGGGTAGGGTTGCACACGAAGAATTGATGGTTGAAACGCAGCCAGATCTACGGTAGCTGTAAAACTCTCGTTGTGGCCGCTATCTTGAAGCACTATTGAAACTAATCACTCCCATCTTATGGTTCAGGAGCACTACCTGCTCTTCAGGTATCCCATCGTTAATATTTCGGGAGTCTATATAATGCAAGTTGGGCCTATGTAAAAGGGGAGAAACGGAAAAACTTTGATTCAAAAGTTTTATATTATGGCTAATGTACAGATGGGTTAAATAATGAATAAATATGTTTGCTTGCTGGAGTTGGAGTGCATGAAAAATGGTACAGATGTTGGAACATGGATGTATTTATACAACCATGGGGAAAAGCTGTCAGTCTTTATTCTGTCCACTGAATTTATTTGTGTGATCACTCAACCTTATTCAGTCCAAGGGGGCACACTTACACCTTTGCCCCTTCAAACGTATGGCTACAGAGTTCTCAGGTTGTTTAGGCTGTAGATTCTGTCCCTTAACTCGGCTCTTTGAGAGCTGCCTTACAAGCTACCATTGTTCACACCTCTACTTTGTATGGCAGTGTTTCTCAACGTTGATCCTGGGAGACCACTTTGTATTTGGGTTTTGTTTAGAGAAGTTATGCCATTAAGAATGAATATTTCATATCCTTATTGTGATTAATCTGTAATGTGATGTGTTGCCTTGTCTTTTTGCAGAAGGGATGCTTAAAACCGTACAACAAGCTTTGTTTTCAACTGGGCTGCAATTGCCCAAATTTTTACCAGAGGAGAGTAAGGTTGGTATATTATACACACCTCAAATGTAAGCATTGTGACCTTTCCAGTGAAATTGTCAATGCATTTATGATGGGTTTTTTTTTTTTTAAACAGCTGTGCGCGCGCACGTGTGTGTGTGTGTGTGCGCGCGTGTGTGTGTGTGTGCGTGTGTGTGTACACAACAGCAATACAATATTCTCTGTGCACCTTTTAACAGTGACTGTGGAATGAAGACTTGCTACGTGGTTTAAATGAGAAGGTTTAGGACTATAATGGATTATTAGATGAGTGGTTAGAGGGTCAATTTGTCCTTCATTGTGGGTGTATGCCTTTCCTTTTTAGAGCCAAGATTATGAAGTTCGAACTTATCTGGCCACCAAGTGGGTGAGCACCAGAGTGACTGGACTGCAGTATAAGCCTGCTGTCTCAACTGGCTTCAGGCGGCTCTTCAGCTACATCCAAGGAAGCAATGAGCCCAGTGAGTTTCTCTTGTGCCGTATCTGCTGTAACATTAATTCCTCATCAATTCTAAACTGTTTCTTCCTGTCACCGGTACCTGTGGAACCACTGTTTGTATTGTTTTTAGATTTAGCATTTAACATCTTCAAATTTTCATAAGGGACCAACTAGCATCATTTAACGCCAGAATGCAGCTATGAACAATCTCAGAGTACCTTCCTTTGTGCCATTGTTTTTAACACTGTGACACTGAAAAAGTTCATGTCACCGTATATTGTGGACCAACTGACCATCAGAGTTAATTTTGCAAGATAATTAGCCTTAAACCAGTTTGAACAAATTGTTTAGCAACAGAAATCATGGAATGAGCCTTCAAACATGCATTTATGCTATGCAAGAGTCAAAAAAATAAAATTTGCCACATTTCAATTCTTATGAAAAAAAAGGATGTTTTCAGCGTGTTTGATTGCCCATATGTTTACCTCAATATACTTATGATAGTGATGTTTTTCCCGATACATTTTCACCAAAAAATGTTTGAGAAGTAATCCAACCCCAATTCTGAAATAATTGGGACAAATTGTAAATTGTGAATTAAATCAAAATGCAATGACTCTCAAATCACACCAGCCAGTATTTTATCCACAATAGAACAGAGATAACTTGGCAAATGTTGAAAATGAGAAATTTTACAATTTCATCCACAAAATGAGCTCATTTCAAATTTGATGGCTGCTACAGGTCTCAAAAAAGTTGGGACAGGGGCCTGTTGACCATGGTGTAGCATCCCCTCTTCTTTTTAACACAGTGGAGGTGTCTGGGCATTGAGGAGACAAGTTTCCTTGAGTTTAGCCATAGGAATTTGATCCCACTCTTGCTTAATACAGGCTTCCAACTGCTGAAGAGTTTTGGGTCTCCTTTGACGGACTTTTCGTTAAATTATGCGCCAATTGCGCTGACTGAGGTTTTTTTTTTTTTTTTTTTGTTTGCTGCCCTGTGTGTAGTTTGGATTACGTCCTTGGGATTCTGATTTTTGGTTGGACTCTGTACTGTTGCCTTCTTACCTGTGGGGGTTCACCCCCCAGCTTCAGTAAAACTCATTTTTGCTGAAACTTTCTGGTCTCGCATTTGGTTCCAGAACGATACCTCACAGGTGGAGAGTTTTGGGTCTCCTTTGATGGACTTTTTGTTTAATTATGTGCCAAGTGTCCTCAATTGGTGAAAGATCAGGACTGCAGGCAGGCCAGTTTAGCACACGGACTCTTCTACTATGAAGCCGTGCTGTTGTAATGGCTGCAGTATGTGGTTTTGCATTGTCCTGCTGAAATACACAAGGCCTACCCTGGAATAGATATTTGGAGGGGAGCATTTGTTGCTCTAAAGCCGTTATGTACCTTTCAGCTTTCATGCTAGTTTTTAAAACATACAAGTGTCCCACATGATATGCACAAATGCATCCCCATACCATCAGAGATGCTGACTTTTGAACTGAACACTGATAAAAGGAGGGGTGGTCTTTCTCCTCTTTCGCCCGGAGGACATAACGCCAATGATTTCCTACAAGATTGTCAAATTTGAACTCATCTGACCACAGGAAACTTTGCTACGGTCAATATTAAATGAGCCTGGGCCCACAGAACATGGTGTTCCTTCTGGATCATGCTCAACAATGGCTTCCTTTTTTCATGATAGAGTTTTAGGTGGCATCTGTGGATGGCACGGCAGACTGTGTTTTCAGACCATGGTTTCTTGAAGTATTCCTGGGCCCATTTAGTAATGTCAATGACAGAATCATACTGGTGAGTGATGCAGTGGCGTCTGAGGGCCCAAAGATCACGGGCATCCAGTAAAGGTCGTCAGCCTTGTCCCTTATGCCCAGAGATTTTTCTAGTTTCGCTGAATCTTTTGATGTTATGCACTGTCAATGATGAGACCTTTTAAAGCCTTTGCAATCTGACATTGAGGAACATTGTTTTTAAAGTATTCCACAAATTTTTTTTTTTTTTTTTTCCACGCAAGCCTTTATAGGTTGGAGCGGCTCTGTTCATCTTTACTTCTGAGAGACTCAGCCTCTCTAAGACATCCCTTTTATAGCCAATCGTGTTACACACCTGATGCCAGTTAACTTAATTACTTGCTAAATGTTCTTTCAGCTGATTTTCTTATTAATTGCTTTTTCAGCCCTTTTTTGCCTGTGCCCCAACTTTTTTGAGATCTGTTGCAGCCAGAAAATTTTAAATAAGCTCATTTTGTGGATGAAAATGTAAAATGCCTCAGTTTCAACATTTGAAATGTTATCTATGTTCTATTGTAAATAACACATTGGCTCGTGATCTGAAGGTCATTGCATTTTGATATTATTCACAATTTACACATTTTCCCAACTATTTTGGAATTGGGGTTGCACATTAGGACCCCTTTATAAACTGAAGTGGTGATGTACACTGCCCGGCCAAAAAAAACGTCACTGTTTGGAAATTAATGAACAAATTCTATAATTGGATCATTATTGCAGTTACTAATTTTTCAGCTGGCAATAATCATTATTACCCTGACTGATGACGTGTGTCGCTACTCATTTCTTTAAAAAAATCATGTTAGAAGACACATGCTGATGGTGGAAAAGATATTACAGTATTTCAGAGCGGGCGAGTTATTGGCCTGTATTTAGCAAAGAAAACCAAGAATAACAAAAACAAGTATGAGGAATCATTTTCACAAACAAATTTGCCACCACAAAGTCCTGACCTTAAACACATTAAAAGTTATTGGGATGTGCTCAAGAAAGACCACTGAGTGGTTCAACCATTATTGGCGAATGTCCATTGGAAACCGGATAAACTGTCGGATGATATGGGGTTCACTGAGTGCATTTATTGTTGTTGAATTGTGCGACTGTCAGATGATTGTGAAATCCCTAAATCGTCCGCATTGCAAACTTGCATTTTTCCTTTGGCCAAGTAATGAAGTGTTGCCAAACATTTTATTTTGGGGTTTATTGGGTTGTTCCTCATGGTTGGAGACGTAATTCTCTCCCTCACAAAGTCAACAACAAATAAAATCCCTTCACGGTCGATCCGATATCTTTTCAATAACTGCGCATCATTCAGAATTTCCAAGTCATTTCATCTTTCAACATTAGAGGCAATTTTCCGATTCTTTGTGAATAGGTTTTAGTGAGTTAGGAGTCCTCTTGACGACTTTTTAAGCTCTCCCAAACTTCGGAGCTACTTTTAGGCCTAAAATGCTTTGTGAATAACACTTAGCAAAAATAATTAGGAGTCCTAAAGTAACGACTGACACGCCCATTTCTTTTAGGAGTTTCTCCTAAATCCGGCAGTTAAGACCTACTTTTAGCGCCAAGATGCTTTGTGAATACGGGCCCTGATGTTTGCCACCTCTCCCCTAGGTCAGATTTTCCCTTCCCACTTTTACACAGTTAGGTGCCCATGTCTCTGATTATGAGAGTCAGGCTCACCGGCTCTTCCTCTCACTTTCACTGTCACTATCGTGGATAGCCGGAAGGGAGCTAGCACTCACAAATGGGCAAAGCAACATGATTTTGCTGATATTTTGAGCAGATTCCTTATTTAGACGCCATCCTTGCCCCCTTTCTAAATGTAAGTATCTTTTCACATACACAGAACACTATCTATCAATCCAGGTCACCTGTGAGTACATTCAAAATTAAAAATGTAATGGGGGGGGGGGGAAGGAGGAAAACTCAAATAATACAGGTCAATGAGGTTCATTTTAAAACCATTAATGAGTCTGAAACTAGCAATAAATAAAGTAATAAATAAAAAACCAAGTCCTAGTTAATTGATGATACTCTGGAAAACTGGAAGCATGCTACTTTGTGTGTTTTTGTGTGAACTTGTCAAGTGCATTGGAAATGTATTGAATCTGACCTGAATCCGATTGAAGACATCTGGGACGAACTTGGACGGAGAGTACACCAACGGAGGATACAACCACTGACTCTTAATGCCCTCGGTCAAGCCTTGATGGCTACATGGCGGTGCCTTCCTATCAGTGTTTACAAGGGTTCTACAGTCCACGAGAAGACGTAAAATGACTGTTAGAGCTGATGGAGGCCATACCCGTTACTGATGGCATGCACTGCATCCAGAAACATTTTTATTAACTTTACGAAGAGGGTGTATTCTTTAAAAGCTGTACTGGTTAAAAACATAAACATTGATCACCTTCTCTTCGCTATTTTCTTGTTTAGTCTTTCAAAAAAACGTATCACCTTATTAATTATTATTAATTATCCCTAAAAGCTCACGTTATCTTGAGACCATTCTCTCTTATATATTTCAAGTCTTCAATATTGTTCACTATATCAGAAGAGAAGATTTAATTCCAAAATCTGTTCGCACTATAACTTGCATTCACCGGACTCCGTGAAGTGCTGATACTGTCCTAAGAAGCTTGACTGACAAAATCATTCTTTCAGACCTTCTTAAAGCAAATCATTTGTGGTAGTGTATTACATTTGTACAAAACCAGTGAAGTTGGCACGTTATGTAAATCGTTGATAAAAACAGAATACAATGATTTGCAAATCCTTTTCAACTTACATTCAATTGAATACACTGCAAAGACAAGATGTATAATGTTCAAACTGAGAAACCTTTTTTTTTTTTTTGCAAATAATCATTAACTTAGAATTTAAAGGCAGCAACACATTGCAAAAAAGTTGGCACAGGGGCCTTTTTACCACTGTTACATCGCCTTTCCTTTTAACGACACTCCGTAAACGTTTGGGAACTGAGGAGACCAATTTTTGAAGCTTTTCAGGTAGAATTCTTTCCCATTCTCGCTTGATGTACAGCTTAAGTTGTTCAACAGTCCGGGGTCTCTGTCGTATTTTACGCTTCATAATGCGCCACGCATTTTCAATGGGAGATGGGTCTGGACTACTGGCAGGCCAGTCTAGTACCCGCACTCTTACTAAGGAGCCATGCTGTTGTAACGTGCAGAATGTGGCTTGGCATTGTCTTGCTGAAATAAGCAGAGGCGTCCATGAAAAAGACGTTGCTTGGATGGCAACATATGTTGCTCCAAAACCTGTATGTACCTTTCAGCATTAATGGTGCCTTCACATATGTGTAAGATGCCCATGCCTAGGGCACTAATGCACCCCCATACCATCACAGATGCTGGCTTTTGAACTTTGCGCCTATAACAGTCCGGATGGTTCTTTTCCTCTTTGGAGGACACGACGTCCACAGTTTCCAAAAACAATTTGAAATGTGGACTCGTCAGACCACAGAACACTTTTCCACTTTGCATCAGTCCATCTTAGATGAGCTTGGGCCCAGCGAAGCCGGCGGCGTTTCTGGGTGCTGTTGATAAATGGCTTTCGCTTTGCATTGTAGAGTTTTAACTTGCACTTGCAGATGTAGTGACGAACTGTAGTTATTGACAGTGGTTTTCTGAAGTGTTCCTGAGCCCATGTGGTGATGTTCTTTACACACTGATGTCGGTTTTTGATGCAGTACCGCCTGAGGGATCGAAGGTCACGGGCATTCAATGTTGGTTTTCAGCCTTGTCGCTTACGTGCAGTGATTTCTCCAGATTCTCTGAACCTTTTGACGACATTACGGACCGTAGATGATGAAATCCCTAAATTTCTTGCAATAGCTTGTTGAGGAATGTTGTTCTTAAACTGTTTGACAATCAGCTCACACATTTGTTCACTAAGTGGTGACCCTCGCCCCATCTTTGTTTGTGAATGACTGAGCATTTCAGGGAAGCTGCTTTTATACCCAATCATGGCACCCACCTGTTCCAAATTAGCCCGTTCACCTGTGGGATGTTCCAAATAAGGGTTTGATGAGCATTCCTCAACTCTCTGTCTTTTTTGCCACTTGTGCCAGCTTTTTTGAAACATGCTGCAGGCGTCAAATTCCAAATTTGCTAATATTTGCAAAAAATATCAAAGTTTACCTGTTCGAACATTAAGTAACTTGTCTTTGCAGTGTATTTAATTGAATATAGGTTGAAAAGGATTTGCAAATTATTGTATTCTGTTTTTATTTACGATTTACACAATATGCCAACTTCACTGGTTTTGGGTTTTGTATATTTATTTAATTTTCATCTGAAGTGTTTTGGAACTCTCCTTATGTACCCCTTATGTACATAACTGTTATGTAACCGTTCAGCTCTGTGTGGGAGACTAGCGCTCATTATACAAGAAGGTGATTGGACCTCCTGTGTTCTTGTTAGATGAGAAGGTGGAGATGACTGCCCCTGTGACATGCCTGATAGAGCCCGGTGCAGGCCCCGCCTGTGAGAGCACCTTCACGGTGTCCTTCTACGTCCCCGAACAGCACCAGGACGACCCACCCAAGCCCACTGACCCAGAAGTGTTCATCGAGCACAGGAAGGAGCACACCGTGTTTGTGAGGTATGCTTGCTGGACATGATTCTGTGTCATATAAAAACTGTATTGGCTGTAGCTTTTCCATTAAGAAGTACAATCCTATGTATGAGCAACTACAAGTTTCAAGTGATGCCACATGCTTCAGCTTCTGGATGGACCACCATGAAGGGAGTTCCTTTAGAATTGATGAAGAGCATTGAAATAAACTTGGAATCTTCATTTGATTGTAAAATTGCAACATGAAATTGGCTTCATTAAGGGCCTGATTTTCCCGATCATAAGCTACACGCAACAAGCGAGTACTTCCCCGAACCATCAATGGGAGTGGTTCTTCCTTGTATATTTAAACACATGAATGTTTTCTGCAATAGCCATAAGTAGGCGTTATAACATGACCGGAAATTTGTCGAGGCCCACTACAATGCTAATACTGACTCCATTTTTTTTGGACCCAGAGAACTTTGTTTTATTCAAGTTGAACCTCAGCTGTATGCAGAAGAGGAAGGTGATCAGTTCCTTTTTTTTGTTTTCATTTTTTATTTATATATACATGTATATACTGTATGTATGTACAGTGTGGTTCTGTGTGTATGTGTGTGTACAGTAGCAGTACAAAAGTTTCATCTAAACTCATACTCAAAACACAGGCAAAGGTCTTAATTAGGCAGGCTATGATCACAAATGCAGAAATACGAAAATCAGACCTGGGATGAGAACAGTTTCAAAACCAGGTTGTCAGACAAAAAGATTGTTTGACGCTGGATAGTTAGAAACTCACTCTGAAAGGCAGAAACTTAAAAGCAGAGACAAGTAAGGATGCAAAACAGGTGCATGAGAGGTGTGCGGAATGAACACAGTGAGCGGGGAGGTAATGAGACAGTAATTAAATCATTGAAATCAATCAAACCGAAACTGATGCTTCCAGGTGAAATTCAGGGTAAACTGTTTAAGAGATGGCAGACATGACATGCAGAAAGAAAAGGTAAACGGAGGCACTTGGACTTGGGGAAACAAAGTCGAATGAGGAGACATAGAAATGAAGTAAAACATGGAAAACTAGAATAAAACGTCAAAAAAATTACGCCGCGTATCGCAGATTCCTGACTGAGGGTCATATGTTAAAATGTACTTTTGAGAGATGTTAGTTGTAAATGGGGTTCATGCTAGAGCATTTTCTGCTTGTTAGAAAATACATCACCTTTAATGTAAGAAAGGGAAAATTTTCGTATTGCACCTCATTTGCTCATACAACCCCTGGCAGCAATTATGGAATTGCCTCACAGAGGATCTTCATCTGGCTTTTTTCTTCATAACAAATAAACAAATTGTTGATGTAGCACAAAACTAGAGTCGACCGATCAATCGGCTGGCCGATTAATTAGGCTGATTATTTGGCATTTTGACTTAATCAGCATCGGCCGATGCCAGTCCTCACAAGGCTGATTAAAGATGACTGCAACAAAAAAATTCTACGAAGTGCAGACACATTGGCTTGCTGGTGAATATTCAATAACTGATCTGGGTGTGCCATCTAGTGACAGAATAGTGTAACTGCGTTCATAAATAGACCAGCATCATGTCTGCTGGAATAAACATCTGCGCACGCGGGTTATGGATCGAAACGGATGTTTTAAAAAAAAAAAAAGAAAAGCCCATTCGCTCCTACGACCTCGCGCCATGAAAACCATCTTTTAAACCAGTAGCCACTAAAATCGAGAAACGGTACAAGTATAATTTCTATTGTATTTCTTTGTGATTCCACATGACTTTGTAAGTTTTCTTGATGCAAATAGAATGACGTCAGTTTATGTATTCCTTCACTCATTTATTCCTCGTAAATTTTCGACGTTACGATAGGCTACTTGATTTTTTTTTTTTTTTTTTTTGTTTGTTTAGGTTTTCATTTGATTAAATTAACAAACTAAATGCATATCTGCGTTTTGCTGACACGCTACTGAAAGGGCTGGTCATTTCTTGCTTTTTTCTTTCCAGTGCATTTCTCCGCCATTATGCGGGAAATTTTAGGAAATTGGTTTTTAAAAAATCCAAAAGCACTTAACGTCCCACCGTCTCCCTCGTTCCAAAAACTCTAAAGAAAGAAATATCACCGTCTCTCCCTGCTAGTGTAAACTTATCACAATGCAGCCTGACACAGCGTGCATCAAAATGCGTGCACTGCTAAAAGTTCTCAGTTAACACAGCAAAGAGCATAATGTGCAGGACATCATCTTTGCACATGCGCGTCGTTTTTATGTACACATTAGAGGTCTTCGGGTCCAATTTGACGGACCCGAACCCAAATGAACCCGTGAAAATTGGACCCGGAGCCGACTGCCCCCGAGCTATTATTGTAAATATGAGTTCCGAGCCGAAATGGACCCGGGAAAATTGAACCCGAACCCGACTGGCCCCGAGCTATTATTGTAAATATGAGTTCCGAACCCTTAAAAACCCGTGGACCCAAAATGCCCGAGTTGCTTTATGATTTAATCAAAGTTGTCTAGCGTTAAATAAGCCTTGTTTTTATTAGCTAAAGTTACTACTTTCTGTTTCTTACCTAAACATAGTCGTATAACTGGCTCCCCGGCTGCGGCCGCTGCCAGCCCCTCCGGCCATAACGTGATGTAAACAGAAATAAATCCGCGTCGTCATTTTGTTGTTTAGATGGTCATGTACTGTAATCCTTCTTCTTAGCCATTGCTAACGCTAATCCAGTAGAACATATTTCCTCTTGTTTAATTTAACATTATAATTTTCGAGTTTCCATTGTGCTGTGCACAGCGGAACGTTACCTCGGTAACAACGCGCTACGGCAACTCGGTTCTTTAACCATTTTGAACCATTAACCATAACGTTACGTTAATAACAAACTTTTTAAACTGCCCCGAATCCTGACCTGTCTACTTTAGCTTGAACCTTCACCTTTGACGTAATCATCAGAATGTGACAGTCATGACATGAGTGATGAGTCAATCATTTAGTCCCATCTTGTGGCGAAAGTTGTAAAAATGACATTGCTACAATTATCCATCATCAGGGGACAGTCTTGTTCAAATGTATTTTTTTATTGAACAAACTACAGTCTACACAGTGTAGCCTAATAGTACAACCTAGGACCATAATTGACGTTGGTGCTTCAGGAGCGCTTAGGTCCCGGTCTTGATTGTGTCGCATTTCAGGAAAGCGTTACATTCTACGCATTTAACGGCACCAACTCTATTCCCGTCAGAGTCTACTATCAACACAAACGAGGTCCAAACTGAACTGTTTCCGCTCACCGTCTCCTTATGGTACTCTCCGTTTTGCAGTTCTCTTTTCAAATCTTTGAAAGACTCCCGCTCCATGATTTCTTTCTTTCTTTTCTTTTTTTTTTAACTGTATCGTGTGGTTGTAATCAGAGCCATGTAGAGAGAGAGTCGCGACAACTCCGTTCACTCTAATGGTTCAGTTTTTTTCACAGCATTGGCGGATCGTGGAGGCTCAAAATAGTTCCCGGAAGTTCACAAAAATATCTAGTCCCACCGTTCAATTGAAGCGGAATGGATGGCTCATGATGCACTTTCAAAGGGTAAGACTTTTAAAGAATTAGATTTTATATTAGCAGCTCACATGAATCAAATTAATGAATGCAGTACAGCTTTTTATCGGATTATCCCCCGCTAAATCAGGCAATGTATTGAACATTGACGGACTACAAATTAAGCTGGGATAGCCTACTAGCTAGATGAAGTCAGCAACACATTGCTAGCTAGCTAGCTCGCGTTAACCACGAACACTATTAATCGTAAATTTAATTCTCTCGGTGTTCTTGCATTCGATTTTGGGGAATTAGATAAAATGCTTCCAAACGTGATTTTTCTACAGGGTGGGGTGAGGGAGTTAAATATTGGCGAATTAACATAACATTGGGCTTGTCGTTCTGGGTGGAGGTGGTGAAGTGAAATGAGATTCAGCATGTTGAAATATGAGGCAACGGTAGCATAATAAAGTGAACGTTGTGTATTCCACTCATTAGCAATATATTTTCTTGGATACTACATTTATCATCATGCTGCTGCTAATCCATTGACTCATGGTGCTGTCAGTCGATAAATCATTGATAGTCACCTGTCAGTGGTCTTCTGTTCTTTCTGAAAATCATAATTACATTAGTAATTATTCTGTTGATTATGAAGGTCCTCAGTTTCCATGTATTGTATCATGTCAAAGATGCTAAAACAGTTGGAATACTGCATCTATCGCGTGCAAATGTCATACATTCTGTGGTTACCTTTTTCGCGAATGTTCAGCGTTGGTGACGCTGAATTAAGGAGGCCTGAATGTGCGAACGAAGAAGAAATACCGCTCGCTCTTCACACATATCAACGACTATGAGTGAATTTAAAATGCATATAAAATGATGTAGCAACATTCACGTGTTGTGTAAATATGGTAAATTAATGTAACTATTGCCTACCAATTAAAAAAATCGCAGTTATGTCTCTCTCTAGCTGATTTTACCTATGCATTTAAATTGCCCGCCAGCGACTTCCGGGAACTATTTTCCGTCTCCGTGAACCACGTGACGATCAAGAGTTTTGGACCTCCGTTGTCGCGACTCTCTCTCTTCATGGCTCTAGTTGTAATGTGCTGACTTCCTTGCTAAAATCACGTGACGTAAGTCACGGGCTGGTCGTAGCCAGTCGTAGCCTCGCATTGGAGTCTGGAAGGGGGGAAAGGGGAGGGCGGCGGTTATTGACAGCTGTGACCGCCAATCGCCGGGTCCTCTCGGGTACTGTAGGACCCGGCCTTTCACAATAAGAGCCCCGAGACCCGAGACGAACTCCACCGGTTCCGACCCGGACCCGGAGTCACTTCTTGTGAGTGGAGCTGAAACCCGAGCCGGGTCGGGTCGGAACCTCGGGTTTTCGGGTTGTCGGTTTTTTCCGAAGACCTCTAGTACAGATCCTTAGTTACAAACGTCCGTGTTGGTGATTTTAGTCATTATTTGATGAAACAAATTTCTGTCAAAAGTAAAAAAAAACAAAAAGTTAGTAAAAAATGTGAAAAATTGTGTGCACACACACACATTAATAACGCATTGAAATTTACTAGAAGCGGTAGGCTAGATTTCAATGGAGGGCGATTTCAAAATCGGCCGGTGAATAAAATTCCCTAAAAGCTGTATACCGCCGAAAGCAGTAGAGTTGGTATGTATGGGATCAGGTTCCTCACTAAACGCGTTGTGAACGGTCGAGGGGACATTGTTAATTTATGGCTATATTTTCAAGTTTTTCTGTTCTATTTTTCATCGGACTGGTCCTTTTTTTTTAATAAAGCATGCATAGTCTCAACCCAATCAAGTAATAAACATGTTTTTTGACAACCTGGGCTATCACACTTATGTATGCCAAAATGATGTCAAATGAATGTAATAATATTCATATGACTATGAAGACAAAAGAAAAACAAAACAGATGTTGAATTTCATAGAGTTTAAGAAAACCGAGCAACAATGAACAATTTTGTTCATAATATAACAACAGCTGGACCGAAAATCTTTTGGAAAGAATATAATTGCCTGGAGCCCACCGTAGATCGCCAAAAGAGTAAGCTTCTGATTAGTTTTCCCCATTAAGTTCCACTGTGTGGTTCCAGACAGGGATGTGAGTCAAAATATTTACCCTGCTGCTAGGATCACCAGCACCCCAGCGGAGTTCTGGGGGTTAATTGGACTGCCCTCTAATTTCTCATTGAACAAAAAAAATCTGCAATCGTATATCAGCCTTCGACTGCCCTGTGATCTAAATATCAGCATTGGCCGCTGAATAACCCATATCGGTCGATCTCTACACAAAACTATTAAGTTTATGAGCTTAGCATTCAGGCTTCATGAAACACTCCTCAAATTAGATTAAATTATTTTAATTAATGGCATTTTTTTTTCATGATCCAATTAGAGGAAAAACCATGGATTGTATTAACCTGCTTGAATCCATGTACCATCCTCGCAATTTATTTCCTATTCTGAAATGAGAATCAGAAAATGAAAATGGGGCTTTTTTAAAAGATTTTTTTTTTTGATCAAGTTTTATTTCCATATGTAAGTGAAATTACAATGACAATACTCAGTTTTTGATTTTAAGTCATTACAAAACTCTTAACATAGAAATAATTTTTGAAAAAACACATAACAAGCATCCTAACTCTCACCACCCTCTCCCTCCCCATGGCAACCCCCTTACCATACCGCCCCAGATCTCTCTCCCTCTAGGGGGGAAAAAAAAAAAAAGAATAAAACCCAAAACATGGCAAAATATAATTAGAAGTCATTTTCACAGAAGCTGCATCCCCTGCACGCAGGATTTTTTTGACTGGCTCCATGTACCCGGGCCACAGATGTGGGGTGGTTGCCAGTGCAAGACCAACATTTTCTTTACTGCTGTGAGACCAGCCCATAATATATGCCTCTGCTGTGGAGATAATTCTATAGTACAGTCATGATTAAGTAACAGTAATTATAATGACATTGGAATATTTACCTCTAACTTATCACTTAGATTTTTGGAGACGTACATGTCATGCTCTACCACGGAGGGGCATTCCCCAAACGTATGTAAAAATGTCCCTGATGCATTAAGTGAGCAAAGGTCGCAATTAGAAGGTAAAATAAATGTCATCGTATGACATTTCCTGGGAGTAAGATGCATCCTGTGTCTGCCTTTTGAAGTGGATTAATTGGTGATTGGAGTTTTTGGAAGCATCACATAAATTCTCCTATACGGTATCTCAGAATATCTCTTCCTCCCCCACAGAAAATAAGTCCCTACACCATATGTTTTCCACTGGTAGAGGAGCAAGGGTTCCGGAGATCAATTTAAAGAGTCTAGAAACCATCCCCTGTGTTTGATTTTGTATGGCTAATAATCTGTGCAATGGGTGTGTTAAGAATGGCTCTCCCCATGGGACACCATGTGCCTTCAAGGAAGATCCCAACTGCAAATAAAAGCTCTTAGACCATTGTCATCATCTAAGTCTTTAAGGACATGTACTACCCTATCCATCCATTGCAGAAAACAAACAGTTGCGCTGCCAATAAGAAGTGAATAATTTATACAGGAGAATGATAATGCCATTTAAGGTCTGCCTTGATGTGTTTGACAACAGTGCGGTAAGTTAAAAGCAAAAAAGAAAGCAGAGGACCTCATTGTTTTTTGGCTTTTTTAAGAGGTACACTGGAGTACACAAGTTCCAGGAGTCTGTGAGGTTGTGAAAGATTCTCTTCTATTGTTCTCCAGGAGACCGAAGCATTTGGGGTGAATCATACAGATAGCGAGCGAAGAACAAAAGACGAGAAATACGTTTTAAAGTTGAGTTGAGCTAACCCACCCTGAGTTCTGTCGCGTTGAAAGGTTTTTAATTTCAAGCGTGGCCTTATCCCATTCCAAATAAATTTAGATGTGAGTGAGTACATTTTCTCCCAAACCCTCTAGGGGGTGCAAGGGGAACCATGGAGGAATAGAAATTTATGCGAGGAAGTAAGTCCATTTTTACAATCGATGTACAGGCCTTGGAGGGAATTAGGAAGTTTAGACTAGCATTCAAGGTCCTTCTCAATTTGGTTACATATAGCAACACAGAACTTTCAAAGCATAAGTGATGGTGAAGAGAATATCTTAACACTAAGATATTTAAATTCCTTAACTACTGGCATATGAGAAGGCAAAAGTGCAAGCGACGAGGCTGAATTTAAGTGCATTAATGATGACTTAGTCCAGTTGATCTCATATCGAGAAAGTGAGCTGAATAAATCAAGAGGAGAGTAACTGTGGAATTGAGGTCCCTGCATCTCCAACATAAAGAGGAATGTCATTGGCATATAATGATATTTAATGCTCTGTATCACTAAAAGTAATGGGCAGTATGGAGGAGTGCTGTCTGATTTTCTGAACCAACGGTTCAAGAGAGAGGGCGAAAAGTAATGGGGAGAGGGGACACCCCTGACGGGCGCCCTTTGATATAGGGAACGGAGCAGGACAAATTACCTTTGTAGACCATTGCTTAAAAAGTTGGAACCCGTGACCTTGATCATCTCAATAAATTTTGGACCTAGACCAAATATATCCATAGAAGCCCAGAGATAATCCCATTCCAGCCTGTCAAAGGCTTTTTCTGCATCTAAAGACAGGATTGAACAGGCAGAGTCAATTGTGCTTGCCGCATAAATGATATGCAAGAGGCGTGCACATTGTCAGATGCTAATCGGGTCTTAATAAATCCAGTTTGGTCGTTTATGTATTAATTTGGTCAAATGTGCTTTTAGGCGTGTAGCCAGAACTTTTGCATAAAGTTTGACATCTCCATTAACAAGAGATAAGGGTCTATAATTACTGCATTGGGCAGGGTCCTTGTTAGGTTTAGGAAGTAGGGTGATCATAGCAATGTTGGCAGCTTTTTTAAATGATTGATATTTGTGAAAACAAATGGAAAAGTGGAAAAATAGCCATTTCCAATGTAATTTTATCCTAATTTTCCTGTGCTTGGAACATTCTAAGGGTGTGTTTCTACTCATTTTCATCAAGTTTCTCTGCTCAATAGCCGTATAATGGTGATGTTTATTAACTGACTTAGGGTGGCTTTTGCCTTGCCACCTCTAGAAAGACCAAATTTTGTGAACAGATCCAGAAAGATGTGATTGCATTTTGTCCTGGTAACAAAAATCTTGATTTTAGCTTTTTGGTCTGAAATGGCTTTAAATGCCAGCTTTGGTTGGTTGGTTGGTTGGTTTGTTTGTCTGTCCATCTGTCTGTTAGCAGGATATCTCAAAAACGGCCGCATAGATTTTAACCAAACTTTTCCGGATGTTAGAATAGCACAAGAGGAACAAGTTCTTAAATTTGGGCATATCTAGGCCAAAGTTTAAATCCAGCCATGTTGGCCGAGATTTCAAGTCTTTTCAATGGGCCGTGCTTTTGGGTTTTGCTGCCACCTGGCGATGGAATGCAACAATGGCCTACATCAGCCAATGATGATCACCTAATATGATTAGCATGCTGTACAGCCTAATGGAAGAGTTTTACATTTCCAGTTTTTTTAATATGTTAGACCCAAGACCCATGCCTTCAAGCACTAAATATGACATATAAATATGACATTCATTACTTGTGTGCTTTTTGGTATGTATACCCACTATAATGACCCAAAATACTCGCTTTTCATTCTGAAGCAAACTTGCAAGGTTATTAAAACATTTAATACAACCATTGTGACTTTTTTTGTGGTCTTCAGAATGTTGACTGACAGTTTGCATACCAAGTCTCAGGGCTCTATCTTAATTAGTTACAGAATAGTAAATGCATTAAATCTGGAAAAAATTGATTGATGGTGTATGATTGGTGTTTTTTGCTTTTTCCGGGCCACAGTTCAAGTAAAATAAACACTGAGTAAAGAAAAGTATCTTAAGCCAAGAGTTCAGCAACTATTCTGATGACAAAATGAAACTTATGGGTCTGTTTGCTCTGCAAATGCATATCTCAGGCTCTCAAACTTACTCCAAAATGATGGCAATTTTCTTAAAACTGACCCCCCCCCCCCCCCCCCCCCAAATTCTTACAATTTGGTTTATTTGACATTGAATGACCCGCATACATTAGACTTTCCTGGGTAAAAAAGTTTGCTTGCCATTTCTGTTAAATGGTAATTTCCTGAATTTGTGGCTGCAGTGTCTGTTCATTTTCTTTTTTTAAAAAATTTGGCATCTTCAATCCCACCAGAATTTGTAATGCCCAATTGGTGAACTATGCACAAAGCTTGCTCGTATGCGACCCCTTGCTGCCAACTCAGGATAGTGAGACAGTTCACAGCTCTCCTCCGAAGCACGTGCCTGTCTGCCACTGATTCTTACACACTCGCTGGTTGAATCTTAGCAAGTTCAGAACTAGGGCGGAGGATACCCGGACATGAACCAAGCCGGAGTCTTCCTGACGAGCACCCGTCTGGCCAACAGGAGGCGCTGGAGCAACGAACAGAGCTGTTATCGAATACCCAAATCCGGCAGTCCCTTCCCAATTTGATACCCTGTAGCGCGATAGCCAATTGTGCGCTACTCTGAAAAAGCTGCCGACCCCTGCCGGTGGGTACGCCGAGGCTCGAACCCGCGACGTGGTGATCACATCTGCACTGCAGCGCAGTGCCTTAACCGTGTGAGCCACCCGGCAACTGTCTGTTCATTTTCAGTCTGTTTTCACTTGATACATGTTTCTGTTCCTCACATTTTGTGTCACAGGCTTGAATTAGCTGCTTATTGAAAAACTACAGAAACAGAAAGGCATTGTGGCCCTGTAAGACAGAACTTTAACATACCTTGCCATTTTCAAGTTAATTTGCCTTGTCCCTCAGGACTTATGGGGGTTTCTCCAGTGAAGAGGCTATCCGTGAGCAGCTGCTACAGCTTATGAAAAGCCTGCAGAGAGATGGACTTGAGTTCGAGGAGAAGCCGTACTACACAGCTGGTTATGACAGCCCCTTCAAACTGATCAACAGGCGCAATGAAGTGTGGCTTTTCAAGAAGCTTGACAAGTGACCAAATGGCCAAGTACTATGGCTAACAAGGTAGATCCACATGTGCCTGTCACAGAGCATGTGTAAGTACAGTTGCAAGTACTATACATGCTCTTAGTTGCAGTGATTGTGTTTTTTATTTTTTATTTTATTTATTTTTTTTAATAGCTGCTAGTTTAGGAAAGGAATTATGCCACCGTAAAAACATTTATTGCACGGTTGAATCTTGTGCATCTTAACTTCACCTGTATTGACCACTTATCGAATGGGCATTATGCTAGTTACTTTGGCTATGGCATAAATCTTATATCTTAAATCCAAATTTGGTCTCCAGAGTGAGGGATTTTTAAGAAGCATGAGAGGATCGTCTCAGAAGTTAATCTATGACAGTTTAATCTGTGGACTAGGATTCATGGATGTGGATAAAGTGGTGCTGGCTACTTGGATGTTTCTTTTTGCACCTTATGCAACTCTTTATTGAAGATTTGGCGTGGCAGTGCTGCGAAAATGCACTGCACTGTAAAGGTTTGATTTTTTTATTTAATGGCTGCACGAAGTCTTATAGCATTTGAGTACAATTCTTTGTGGCAGAGTTGAAATAAATGGCTTTGAATGATTAGCTATATCTTCATGTATATTCAATTTTTTTTTTTTTTTTTTTTTTTTAATTTGCTTCACGAAACATTTTAGCTTTCAGAAAGACCTGTTCTCTCCATGAGGTTTGGATGAATGAAGCTCGACTGTCAATATGCTTGTTGTGCTTTATTGTGATAAAATGTTTTATCATACAGGTGCATACAAATGCTGCACTGTTTAAATGGACTAAATTGATTGTTTGATCCTTTTCTTTCTTGAGAATTAATGAACAACTGAGTTTGTATTTGTCTGAGTTTGTCATTGTTTTTATAACATTGTCTTGTACAGCACTTTGGTCAGCTGTAGCTCTTTTTAAACGTGCTTTATAAATAAATTTGAGTTGAGTTGAGCTGCAAATGGAAGCTGTACATTTAGTAAAAAAATCTTGCTTTTAATAATTGGGCTTTTTTGTATTTGTGATATATATGGGGTTTAATGAAAATGATGGAAGTATTTCAATCATGCAATAAACTAACTTGAAATCAGATTGGGGAATGTTGTGTTTTTTTTCTCTTTTTTTTTTTTAAATTAATAAGTTGGATGATGTGCCTTTTGTCACTGAATACATGGATGAAAGGAACAGTGGCATAGAACAGTTAGGGGTCCTCAGGCTGGAGATTTTATGTGTAATAATTAATGAATCTTGCTCAGATTCATCATCCATCTTTCCATTATCGAGCCCATTTACTCTCAGGGTAATGGGTAAGCGGGAGCCTATCCAAGCATACAGTGGGTTAGAGGCAGGAATACACCCTGGACAGTCTGCCAATCCACTGCAGGCATCACTCGCTCACCTGGCTCCTACCTCTCAGCAATGGGCCCTCTGCCAGCACAGAACTGTTGCGCCCTCTAGTTGTGGTTACTTGCCAGGCTTGTTGCTCTGTCTGTCAAGCCAGTGCGTCCGCCATCTTGATTTTAGAGAGAACGGACTTGAGAATCCCGTTTTCTGGCCGTTTAATTCTTCAAAATATGGCCACCTTTAACACTTGGACTGTTCTAAAGTTAAAGAAATATCGACAGGACCATGGAGTGACCGTTATGGTCACAGAAAGGATGTTTTAGTGACATTGTGCAGGTCAGTTTCGGATCAAGGGCTGCCAGAAGACACTGACTATACTGAGGGCGCATTCACACTAGGTACGATTGTTCCGAATTGTGCCACTGTACGATTGTCCCCCCCTTCTTTCTCCCCCTGCTGGTCAGCTTTCACACTAATATACCGTACCCGACTACACTTGCATGTGTGTCAAAATTCCAATACAGCGCGTTGCAGTATGCACCTAGATGGTTTTAAATGGGAAACTATTTTAAAAGGAGATACAAATATATTTTAGGGTGCTTTTTTTTTTTATTGAGAAGGTGGTTTACAATATTGGTATCAAAAATTAATATCGCGAATGCATATGCAGCGCGTGCCCTAGCAACCCGTTGTGTCACCTGTAACGTGGATTACCATGTATTGCAGCATTTTCTTGACTGCATGCTTTTTGTTTTTACACATCCGTATCTTTCTCTGGGTACCCAAACGTCAAGGTAAGCCGAAAATGCTGTGATCACTTTTGATATAGGTTGCATGTGGAATTCTATTGCCCTCGCATTTTTGGCTGATTATGCTGTCCACTGTCTCATACCACAAAAATGTCTCTCTCTCCTCACGTTTGCACCGCGTCCCGCACTTTGAAACAACACAGCCCCATTTTCTTTAGTTTGTCACGGCACAGATCTATTATTTTGTGATAATCACTTAATGTAACTACTCATGAACTATTCCATAAATCTGAGTTTTTGCATGTAGTATCCAGTTATGATTGTATGTTTTTGTGCGCCTACATTTCGTGCAAGCATTTAATTTCTTCGTGTGAATGGAGATATGGGCGTTTCTACAGAAAAGGGCATGATTTTGGTAAAGACATGTCCACCAAAAATTTTTCTCTGGGATTCCACTTTTGTATTCTTCAAATAGACCTTCCAAAGTACTAGTTAGTATTAAAATGGCAAAGCTGGGTTATGGCTGGTTGCATTTTATTTTTTCAACAAACTTAAAGATGGCCATATGTCTTTACCGTAATGAACAATTACGCTAAAGACGAAGTGCCATACCTCTTTTCCGTAATCAGTGTTTTTGGCAAATTGCACTGAAGAAAGTATCGTGCTTCCTGCATGAATCTTTTGGTCATTCAAACATGTCACAGGCATTGAAAGGTTCATTGTTAACTCTAGTCTGAGTGTGGGAAGGCTTGTCTCCACCTTTGCTATACGAACATGCACTGGCTGTAAATGAGGAATTTTTGCTGACTGTTGTTTTGGGAGAAGGACCCAAATGCCAAATTAACTATATTCTAACATGCCCCTGCATCATTTTTAGCTCACCTGATGACGAAGTCAGATGAGCTTATGTCATGGCATGTTTGTCCGTCGTTCGTCGTCGTTCGTCATCCGTAAACATCTTCTCCTCCGAAACCACTGGGCCTATGAAGCTGAAACTTGACAGGTACCTTCCTACCGATGAGGACACCAAAATTTCTTCAAGGCGTTCCGATCCGATTTCAAACATATAAATCACATAATTGCCCATCTGAAAGCTATTTTTGCACATATTCAGCTGAAATTTGCTTTGTGGTCAGGACGTGGCAAGATGCATCACATATCATACGGCTTCTCCCGTATTTTGAATTTTGACCTTGCTTTGACCTTCAACTTTATGCAACCCTGTGAGTTACATTGAAATCTTTTAAAATCATCTTCTCCAAAACCACTTGGCCAATGAAGGTGAAACTTGTCAGGTACCTTCCTGCCCATGAGGACACTAAGTTTTCTTCAAGGCGTTCCGATCCGATTTCTTGAAAATCACATAATTGGCCATCTGAAAGCTATTATTGCACATATTCAGCTGAAATTTGCTATGTAGGTAGTAAGTAGCAAGATGCATCACATATAATACGAGGTTTTCCGTATTTTGAATTTTGACCTTGCTTTGACCTTAAACTTTGTACGACCCCTCTAAGTTACACTAAAACCTTTAAAACTCTTCTTCTGTAAAACTGAGTGGTCAGGTGAGCTATAGGGCCCGTGGCACTATTTTTCTATACTGCAAAGTACCAGTAATTTATATATCCCAAAATGGTCCGTTTTGCCAGAGCCTCAAATATTTCACCCTTCGCAATCAGTGCATGCGTGAAGACAGTGAATATACAAGTGAGTCAATATTTTGCATAAAATGTTTATTTTGGATAAATGCAAACTCGAAACTGTCCGTTATTATAATCGACTGATATAACAGAAGGTTAATCAGACTGTTTCGAACCATGTAAAAGATACTTGTCTGGTAGTTTCTGCTGACCGATCTAATCTAATCCGGTTTAATGAACTGGAATCAAGTTTTATACAGTGGTTGTTCGTAATGTTCGACAACTTGCAGGAAGGTGGCTAGCTCGCTTGCTAACCAGCTAATAAATGTAACGTGAGTCAATTGAACCTTGTTAGTGAAAATCGCACACATCAATTGCTCGAGACATATCACTGCAAGAATATATGATTTCAATTACATTTCAGTAGAGTAAAAATGGAAGTCCGTAAGCTATGGATTTCTCCATAGACATGGAGGAGAAATGGTATGAGAACCATTCAGCCACTGATTGGACAGTTTGACTTACTGTGACGGTGAGTAACATTATGATTGGCTATTCGATGGGCAATGTGCTGATTGGCTAGTCTACCCTACAGGAGTAAAAATGGGGTCATGTTCCGTAAATAGTGGTTTGTAAATCTGGCTTGTGCTTGTAAAAAAAAAAAACAAAGTGTTCCACGCAAAGGTAGGAAATTTTCACACATGCACACAATTATTTCACAAGCTCAAAATGTTTTTGCACAAGCACAAAACTTTTGACCTTAATTTGATTCCATACCCCCTCCCATGTCTGGATTTTAAAAGGGCACCAGATTTTAATTCTGCAATTCTGAATTTGTGCAGCTGCGCAGAACACACTATTTTTCAGAATTGAAAGATGAGTGGAAGTCTCTGAAAGCTGCTGTACTAAACAGGCAGCGAGACCAGCGGAATCTGTGGAATAAAGCCGCAATCCCCAGTTGAAACTGGGCATAACTTCATCCCCAGAGAAGGATTGCGGATAGTGCTATCCCCTCTACATGCATACCACTTTTACCTCGCTATCCAGGGGATAGCCTCTATCCTCCGGATAAGTCACTTATCCTGGCATCATGCATACGGCCCCAGGGGGGTATACTACGAAGCAAGATAAGTGGGTTAGCGAGGTATGTTGAGGCTAAACCTAGGCTTTTCAAAGTCACGAAGGTGCCCCTCTTTTAACGTGGCTAATGTGCCAGCCAATCAGCGCGCTTGTCACAATTTTATGGCTGTGCCGTGAACGATTCCGGACAGGAAGATAGATTTCAGGGGTGAAGTTTTGCCTTTTCCAGACTTATTTTTCGGAACGAGAGGGAGTTACGATGAATGGTTGGTGCCGAACGAATCTTTATTATGCCGTTGTTACGCCGATACCAGACACAAGATGAGACGAAAGAAAGTTTTGACGCATGCAGCGATAGAAGAAAAGTGATGTCTGGCGATTTCCATTTTTGCAAGTTTTGTCAATAGCACTCTGTGACTCCACTGGGCCAGTAAATGTCAGAATGTTAAAATAAACCTCTCGGAGGCACATGAATGGGCTATCTTACTAGGGAGACTGGCATGACCTGTTCGCTTTTTCTGACGATATTCTCTATGAACGCTACAGATTTTCAACTGAGGGAATTTGTAACTTATGCAATCTACTGGAGCCATATACTGGCAATGTAGCAAAGAGAGGCACTTACAGTTGCACGAACAGTAGCCTATCCATAACTTTGCGGCTGTTTTATCTCTTTTGGCAAGATATTTTGGTCAGATTGTTTGTTAATTGTTTGTTTTTTTTGTCTGTAATCATTTTTCTTGGACACTTTTCTCTGCTGTGCACGTGGCCTGCTCCTTGTTATCTCTTGTGCAGTTGCCTACCAATGGCTCATCACGATTCCCATCATTCGGGGGACTCCATCAAGGTCAAAGGTCAAGGTCAATTTTTGGTAAATTTGAGGGGTTCATGAAACCCTTATTTTTTGAGTAGCTTTGATCGGATCGACTTCAAACTTGGTGTGAATGTAGTATATGGTCAGGCGCTCAGCTGATTAGTTTTTGGTGGCGATCGACCTTGACCTTCATGGTTCTCGCTGAAGGTTGAAAATTCTTGACCCTAAGGTCAAATTTTGAACTTGCAGGAACTATGTCAAGTAATACCTCATATGAAAGCCCTTGATGACCGCTTTCCAGATCAGTCAACATTTTTGTGCTCTGACGTCATTTGGTGACGTTATGACGAAAAAACAGTTTTTTACCGGAAAATTTTCTGGAACAATTTGCTCTGCGTGATGCCTACTCCTTGTGATCTTTTGTATTGATGCCTATACAAGAGATGTCATTTGGTGACGTTATGACGATAAAACTGATTTTTTTACCTGATATTTTTCTTGAGCAGTTTTCTCTGCGTGATGCTAGCTCCTTGTGATCTCTTGTACAGTTGCCTACCAATGACTCATCACGATTCCCATCATTCGGGGGACTCTATCAAGGTGAAGGTCGAAGGTCAAGGTCAATTTTTGGTCAATTTGAGGGGTTGACGAAACCCTTATTTTTGAGTAGCTTTGATCGTATCGACTTCTAACTTGATGTGAATGTAGTGTATGGTCAGGTGCTTAGCTGGTTAGTTTTTGGTGGTGATCGGCCTTGACCTTCATGGTTCTCGCTGAAAAAAACGCGACCCTTTTGGCAAGATGCCGTTCAACCTACGGTTGACATCCTTCATTTTTTATTTTTTTTAAATGACAAGAAACAGTAAATTCAATTACTCACACTCTTCAAGCAGTCAACTATTACAGTTTCCAACAACTGTATTAAAACACATGTTCAACACATCATATTATTTAGGTTAGCAATAATTTTTTGATATGCATTCCTGCGATATGAACACAAGGAACATTTTAACATGCATCACATTAATGAAACTCTACTAGCAACAATTATTGATTAAGTTGTCAAAACAAAGCTGCAGGTATGGTAAACATTAGAGCCTTGCATCTTCCATTGCAGCAAATTGTAAATGAGTCGGACGGACTGACTGACTATGTCCCCCGTTCCGCAGGGCAACAGACATCAGACATCAGTACCTACCTCTTTTTTCCTTTAAAAAAATTGAAATTCTGAGTACAAAAAGGCAAACATTTACCTAATTGCCCACAGAGGCTAAGAGGCTGCAATAGGATTGACGTGATGTTAAAAACATGCGAGGATGGTGGCAAATCAGCAAGTACATCTAAAGGACATCCCCGCCAAGTGGCTGAAAGAAAATACAAAAATTCACAGCACGCTATAAAAAAATGTAATAGTTTACGGTGCACATCCAATGGCAGTAATCTTATTCACGACTGAAAGAAAGGGTGTCGCATCAAACTTCCCACATTTATTTCAATGGAAGTGGAAGGAAATATTTTTCTCACGCCAGAGCGAATGTGAAAGACCTTTGATCGAAACTGAAAAATCTTTTATACATACTGAAATTCAAAAGCTTCTAGTTTAAAAAGTAAAATTTATTCTAAAATTCTACTCGAGATTGTTTGCTTAGGAGACTCTTTAGGTTCATATGTTTAATTTTCAGAATTTTGTAACAAGCAGTTTTTATGCCCCCGCTCTCCAAAGAGGAAAGGGGGCATTATGTCGACACCATGTCCGTCTGTCGTCCGTCGTCCATTAACTTTTAGTTTCCGTGGGATAACTATAGAATCCCTTGTCGGATTGATGCCATTTCTTAATGGCATATTGGGAGTGGCTAGAGGAAGGTTCCTTTCGAAAACCAGCGTTGTGCAATATCTAATATGGCCGCCACAGCAGCCATCTCAATATGCCCTTGATCAACATACAGGCGGGGGCATCTGCCACGCTCTGCGTTGCTCCTGTTTCAGAGAAGATTTCAGAAAATGGAAGGGTCATCAGGAGCAGAAAATGCGAAAAATCCAAGATGCCTCTCTTTTGGTGACTGGGTCACCACGCCACGATATAACTGAAATATTGTTGAAAGCGACGTTAAGCTCAAACTCACTCACTATATCGCGGCGTAGTGACCCAGTCATACAAAGAGAGGGACAGAATTGGAAATTGGATTGCAAGAATGGAGACAGACAGAGGAATTTGGAAGTCTGAGGATTTTGCAGATTTTGTCGTGGTGAAAGAATTTCGAGGATGATGGCAAATCAGCAAATTATATCTAAAGGCCAACCCTTCCAAGTGGCTCAAAGAAAATACATAAATTCACAACACCTCTTAAAAACGTAATAGTTTACGGTCAACATCCAATGGCAGTAATCTAATTGACAACAGAAAGAAAGGGTTTCGTCTCTAACTTCCCACATTTATTTCAATGGAAGTGGAAGTAAAAAGTAAAATTCATTTTCAAATTCTGCTCGAGATTGTTTGCTTAGGAGAGTCTCTAGGTTCATGTTATTTTCAGAATTTTTCAAAGAGCAGTTTTTACAAAGAAGATTTTTGATAGTGGAAGGGTCATCAGGAGGAGAAAATGTGAAAACTCCAAGATTGCAGCTAAACCACATGACCTACGACTTCATCGCCATTGACTTTTTTGTTCAGAATGTCATTACACGTCTTTTTAAAAAAATTGCATCACTGTAGGACCATTTTGAAAATTTTTCCCATGTTTAACTTCAGACCTTTTCGGGGCCCCAGCTCGAAAAGGCCCGGGCCAATCTGGCTCAAAAGCTTATTGGAACCCCTTCCCATTGGTATGCACCAGCTCACCTAGTTTCACGACAATCGGTCAAAACGCGAAACCTGTAGAAGAGGCACAAAATCGGGCATAATAATGATGATAGTCTGAATGAATAAGACTTCGTTGAACTTCGTTGCGGAGACCTAATTACAACTTTCCAAGTGTCTATCCGAGTAAGCGCATGCATAATCGTGTAGTCCTTCAAGTATCCAACCAATCAACGTAAAACTTTGTATGTCTCCCATTAAGCCGCCGGGGCGGCCCCTGGTGCCACGGGGGGAGACATCCCGCAGTCTTCCTGATTCTGGATCAGGGATAGCTTCCTCAGAGAAACATTCAGCACGTTATCGGTCATTTTATGAAAGGAAATACAGTAAATTGACGTGGAACGCTCTTTAATTGAGAGCACTCACGGCCTTAAAAGCACAAAGCCGAGGTTAAAAAAGAAAGATTATAACCACCGTTGTGATACCAATTATCTCTGATTGCGAGGTCAGGGTTTATAAAGCATGCCTTTGTTGAACTTGCTTCGTTGTATACCCCCCTGGTGGACAGCTGTAGAACTAAAATAGCTGACTGATAACAGTAAAGACAGGGAAAACAGAATTTAAAGGAGCAGTATGTGAGAGATGTATGTTGATTAATCATGAAATGGCCCTGATATATAACCAGACATTAAGGAATGATGTTAATTTCAAATACTTATATCTCTGACAACAGTAGCCCAGCCAGAATATTCTCATTACAAAAGTGAAGTTGCAGCCCACAACTAATGGTGATGTTTTCATTTTGTGTTTTGGCCTGTTGCGCCGCCATCCACCTCCCCCCAATCACAAAGCCAGTAGCATTTCAGCATCCAGGTTGCCAGTTACCACCGAGCTGCAGCAACCAGCATTTCGGATTACAAATGTCTGACGTCACTAGACTTAAAAGGCCTCGTTATGATTCCAAAATACGTCGCGACAAAGTCAGAAACAAATCATGGATCTGTGTAGGACATGCCTTTTGAAAGATGGAGACGGCTGAAAGCAAAGAAGAATTTGAAGACCAACGCCGACGTTGCTAATTTTCTCCTGGGCAGGTAAGATTCAGCTAAGTTTGACTAACTTAATTCTATTTAATGAAGGCACGGACATTTCAAATATTCGCTACAATCAAAAAACATTATGTGTGTTTGTTCATGGTACGTTAGTGCTTATGCAGGTGGGTCATCGAATTGACTTGGTAACAAATTCTTTGAGAAATAAAAACCGTGACTCGTCATTGCTAACATTAGCAATGCATTATTAGTATCCATTTCTCTGCCATTTTGCTGAGACACCGTGGAAACTGTTCTAACATTAGCACAGCCATTATTGCAATGTGAAATGTAATTGAGACTGTACTTCGGTCAAATGTAGCCTCATTCATTCTTTACGCGCATTATATTATGGACTTTAGTGGGCTATCCGCACAGAAGAGTGACGAGCAAGTTGACCAATATGACCATTGCTAAAGTTAGTTAGTCATTAGGTTTGATCTATTCTGAATCTATTCTCAGGGTTCCTCCTGAGATTTCTTCCCACTGGGGAGTTTTTTCTCTCCACTGTTGGAGGATTTTTCTCCCTACTAGGAGTTTTTTGCCTCATTTGCTGTAGTGGGGAATAGGCTGGGCACTGCCTTTTTATTTCTATAAACTCTCACTGTAAAGCGTCTTTGTGACAGTCTCTGTGAAAAGCGCTATACAAAATAAATTGAATTGAATTGAATTGAATTGGACCCTGTGAGAGCAAATCATTGGTGATGTTGAAACGTAGCCATGGTAGCTCCCTGTAGTAGACATTTTTGCTGGATCCGGCGACCTAGCTGGCAGCCTCTTGTCTGGGGGAGAGAAGGAGGGGATACTGCGCTCTGCAGTATTTTGAATGTGATTACACTACCAGTTATAGCCACAAACTTAAATATTGCTCCTTTAAAGGACACCTGCTTTTGGTCGGGGGGAAAGGGTTAATCCCTTTTTTACTGAACCAATAGCTAGTCTAATGTAACTTGAAATACTAAAGAAGACTTGTTCCTTGGTAAGTCTGAGTGCTGCAGGGTGAAGTTGCCTTCAGCTGTCGACTTCCAGGCTGCTCAGCCTCTCAGGCTGCATAAACGCCGCCCCCAAGTACTATGGAGCTAAAACGCTGCCATGACGCAAAACTGAGAGAAAAAACTTTGAAAGGTTGAAACCCCGTGTTTGAAAGCGTACAAAAGATTTTACATTTTTTAACTGTTTTGAAGGTGTATATAGTGTTTGAAAAAAAGTGGCTGAAAAAATTTTTTCAAATCTCTGAAAACATTATTTTGTATGTCAATTTTCATTCTAAATCTCTATAAGTTTTCTTTGTTTTTTCTTTTTCTTCTTCATAACTACAGCACTGTTTTTACAGTGTTTCAACAACACATTTTCAGAGTTTCAAATTTGGCTCTGTTCTCCTGCAGTATTATTGTTATACAGTTTTGAAACCTTGTAAATGAGTATCTGAGAACTGGTGTGAATATACACTGCTCAAAAAAATAAAGGGAACACTTAAACAACCAGTGACGTGCGGTGGAGGTTGGTTTGGTGAGGCACAAACCTCCCCTTTGCTTGATTAGCAATTAGAC
This sequence comes from Gymnothorax reevesii, assembly GCA_029721435.1. Taxonomy (NCBI): domain Eukaryota; kingdom Metazoa; phylum Chordata; class Actinopteri; order Anguilliformes; family Muraenidae; genus Gymnothorax; species Gymnothorax reevesii. The sequence continues at coordinate 62,474,654 of CM056576.1, forward strand.
GATTAACTAGTTTAGTAAGACTATTCGGCAGAATGACGGGCCAGTTTAAGTTTCCGCAGCGTTATTACTCAGTACATCGAACCAGAAATGCTCAACAGCAGATTTGTGCGTAGGCCTACTTGCTTCCAGGAAGCCGAAGCAATGTCATCAAAAATATTAACGCAGTTCGACTTTAAAGAGCTCAATGCTTAATCAATAGCCTATATTCTCCTTTAAATACGCGCTTTTACACCCAAACAAAAAGCGGGCGTTTATTTTCAGTCTTCTTTCGTAATCTGATTAACAAAATGTTAAACCGATATGCAGAATTACCGAAAGCCGAGAATTTTTCCTGATTGATTATTCAGATTTCCATCCTTGCAGCCTCGAATTGCAGCGTATACGTGAATGAAGTTATTATGTCCTCTATCAGTATCAGGCTTCCATAAGGCTTGGTCTTAATTGTTTTCATTGTCAATCAGGAATAGTAGGTGGGGATAGGTTCACAAAATCCTGTGATAAAAGTTTGGGTGACTGCCTCACCTCACCGCACGTCTCTGGCTTCCTGTAAGCAAATACTCGCAAATCTGCAGTTTCGTGAGCATTTCAAGTTCGATGTAGCGTACTGAGTAAAAACGCCGCAGAAATTTAAAATGGCCCGTCATTCTGCCGAATAGTGTTACTAAACTAGTTAATCGTCTGATTGCTAATCAAGCAAAAGGAAGGTTTCTGCCTCACCAAACTAACCTCCCACTGCACGTCACTGTAAACAACACAATGTAACTCCAAGTCAATCACAGTTCTGTGAAATCAAACTGTCCACTTAGGAAGCAACACTGTTTGACTATCAATTTCACATGCTGTTGTGCAAATGGAATAGACAACAGGTGGAAATTATAGGCAATTAGCAAGACACCTCCAATAAAGGAGTGGTCCTGCTGGTGGTGACCACAGACCACTTCTCAGTTCCTATGCTTTCTGGCTGATGTTTTAGTCACTTTTGAATGCTGGCGGTGCTTTCACTCTAGTGGTAGCATGAGACGGACTCTACAACCCACACAAGTGGCTCAGGTAGTGCAGCTTATCCAGGATGGCAAGTCAATGCGAGCAGTGGCAAGAAGGTTTGCTGTGTCTGTCAGCGTAGTGTCCAGAGCATGGAGGCGCTACCAGGAGACAGGTCAGTAAATCAAGAGACGTGGAGGAGGCCGTAAGAGGAAAACAACCCAGCAGCAGGACCGCTACCTCCACCTTTGTGCAAGGAGGAACAGGAGGAGCACTGCCAGAGCCCTGCAAAATGACCTCCAGCAGGCCACAAATGTGCATGTGTCTGCTCAAACGGTCATAAACTGACTCAATGAGGATGGTATGAGGGCCCGACGTCCACAGGTTGGGGTTGTGCTCACAGCCCAACACCGTGCAGGACGTTTGGAGACGCCACGGAGAACGTTCTGCTGCCTGCAACATCCTCCAGAATGACCAGTTTGGCAGTGGGTCAGTGATGGTGTGGGGTGGCATTTTTATTTTTGGGGGGGGGCCTGCACAGCCCTCCATGTGCTCGCCAGAGGTAGCCTGACTGCCATTAGGTCCCAAGATGAGATCCTCAGACCCCTAGTGAGACCATATGCTGGTGCGGTTGGCTCGGGGTTCCTCCTAATGCAAGACAATGCTAGACCTCATGTGGCTGGAGTGTGTCAGCAGTTCCTGCAAGACGAAGGCATTGATGCTATGGACTGGCCCGCCTGTTCCCCAGACCTGAATCCAATTGAGCACATCTGGGACATCATGTCTCGCTCCATCCACCAATGCCACATTGCACCACAGACTGTCCAGGAATTGGCGGATGCTTTAGTCCAGGTCTGGGAGGAGATCCCTCAGGAGACCATCCGCCACGTCATCAGGAGCATGCCCAGGTGTTGTAGGGAGGTCATACAGGCACGTGGAAGCCACACACACTACTGAGCTTCATTTTGACTTGTTTTACGGACATTACATCAAAGTTGAATCAGTCTCTAGTGTGTTTTTCCACTTTAATTTTGAGTTTGACTCCAAATCCAGACCTCCATGGGTTAATAAATTTGATTTCCATTGATTTTTGTGTGATTTTGTTGTCAGCACATTCAACTATGTAAAGAACAAAGTATTTAATAAGAATATTTCATTCATTCAGATCTAGGATGTGTTATGTATGCGCATTTTATGTACAGCATTGAATATCATTTGTAGATGAAGATTTGTTACATGCTGTTTTTTTTTTTTTTTGTTTTGCTGCCTTGCTGGTCAGCTACTGGTTTTGTTCATTTGGCACCCTCTGGTGGTGTGTCTGTAAAACGTAATCTGATGTAATATCTCACTTCTATGTAAAGGACTAGTGCTTTCTAGAAGCTTCTGGCACCTTCCTGCCTGGGGGGGGCGAGATTTCCCAGGAATCCTGTGGATCTTTCCAGAATTTGGTTAGTTTATATCAGAGCTGCCCAACCCTGTTTCTGGAGTGCTACCGTCCTGTAGGTTTCTGCTCCAACCTTAATTCAACACACTTGATCCAGCTCATTAGCAACTTGTCAAGATCTCTAACTGGGAAAGCAGGAGTGGTTGGCTTTGGTTGGAGTGATAACCTTCAGGATAGTAGCTCTCCAGGAACAGGGTTGGGCAGCCCTGGTCTATATAAATGCAGTGATTTTAGACAGTAGAGCAGAGCACAGCAGAAGCAGAGTGTTTGTTTTGGCAACAGTTAAATAGTGGCATCAGAGTGTTATTAGAGAATTAAATAGTGGACTTATTATAATTATTTTTTGTAGGACTTTTTTTTTTGTGAAGAATAACTTTTTTAGTTGTCATTGCCGTTTTCTTTGTTATGAATTGAAAAAAATTACAACAGATGTTATTTATTTTGTTCCCTTTATTTTTTGAGCAGTATATTTAGAAAAAAAGTTGAAACATGAGTTTTGAAAGGGTGAATCTGTTTTGAAAAATTTGAAGGTGTGTGTGTGTGTGTGTGTGTGTGTGTGTGTGTGTGTGTGTGTGTGTGTGTGTGTGTGTATATAGTGTTTTGGCAGCCTGGAAAAAATGTAAAATCTTTGAAAACATTCTGTATTTGAAAATTCATTCCAAATCTCCGCAACTTTTCTTTGTTTTTCTTTTTCTTCACAACTACAGGACTGTTTTTTACAGTGTTTGAACAACACATTTTCAGAGTTTCAAATCTGGCTCTGTTCTCCAGCAGTATTATTTTGATATCCAGTTTTGAAACCTTGTAAATGGTGATCTTAAAAAAAAAAATAAAAAAAAAACCCTCTGGAAAAAAAGATTTGAAACTCTGAAAAGAGGAGGCGGGATTTGGTGTCAATCTTCTCAGCCTATTTGTTGCTGAAGTAAGCTTATAGTCCAATGACATGTCATGACATACAACATTGACAGACTGCTCTACCAATGCTGTGACAAAGCAAGAGTTGGAGAGCTCTGAGGAGAGCCTGCCAGTCAGTCACGAGAAGGAAGCAGAAGAAGGAAACAATGTTGCTCCTTCTTTGTTAATGTTAGTTCGCTTGCTTAGCTGCCAAGTTTGCTAGCCTAGCTAACCAACAGTTTGGTGCACGGATGTCATTAGAAAATAAATGAATAAATAAACCATTATTTTGCTATCTTACTCAGCTAGAGTTGAACCGTGAGCATTCCTTTTAGGCAGCGTCTATTTTGCTGTCTGACGGTTCCCGTTTTTTTCTGCTATTTTGCCGTCACTTCTGCTTGACATGCGCAGTTGTCACAGATGTGGCCTTACCGATTTACAAATGATTTCTCTGCACTACCTTGATATAATTTCATCCCCCTTTAGAAATTGTCGTGGCTAATAAAGCCAGGAAAGGTGGAGATTAAATAGGTAATTCTTTCCAGTAGAAGTGAACAATTTGCTAGCTCCACATAAGCAACTTGTCTGCGCTAACAGAACTTACAGTATGCAAAACCTGTATTATGTTCATCACATAACAGAGCTGTCTCTAACTGTCGCGTACTGTCCATAAAGCAAAGCAGACACGAAACAAATTTTTCGCAGGACAGATTAGCCTACATTCAAAGTCAATGCAAAGACGCGAATTCACAAGCCGCTTTCACACCAGAAGCGAAACGAAACAACTCTAGCTAAGTGAGGATAGCGAAATAATGGATACTTTTTATTCATTTATTTTCTAATGACATCCGTGCACCAAACTGTTGGTTAGCTAGGCTAGCAAACTTGGCAGCTAAGCAAGCGAACTAACATTAGCAAAGAAGGGGCAACATTGTTTCCTTCTTCTGCTTCCTTCTCGTGACTGACTGGCAGGCTCTCCTCAGAGCTCTCCTACTCTTGCTACATGACATGTCAGTGGACCATGAGCTGACTTCAGCATCCAATAGGTTGAGACCAAATCCCGCCTCCTCTTTTCTGAGTTTCACATCTTTTTTTCAGTGGGTTATTTTATTTCAGATCACCATTTACAAGGTTTCAAAACTGGATAACAATAATACTGCAGGAGAACAGTGCCAAATTTGAAGCTCTGAAAATGTGTTGTTGACCCACTGTAAAAACAGTGCTGTAGTTGTGAAGAAGAAAAAGAAAAAAAACAAAGAAAAGTTGTAGAGATTTGGAATGAAAATTCAAATACAAAATAATGTTTTCAGAGATTTGAAATTTTTTTTCAACCTATCAAAACACTATATACACCTTCAAAACTTAGTTTTGAACTCTTTTGTACGCTTTCAAACACGGAGTTTCAAACTTTCAAAGTTTTTTCTTTCAGTTTTGCGTCATGGCAGTGTTTTTGCTCCATAAAGTACAGCCAATCAGATTCTGAGCTAGAGTACAACCAATCTGCTAACGAGGCAGCCAATTCAATTCAAATTCCTCTCCTCAAAGCGGAGCGGGCTTAAGAACATCAATATTGTTAAAAACGAATGCATTTAATCCTCTTTTCTCATTAAAGAAGCTGATTAGTGAGGTAACGTTAGATATCTCAGCTACTTTGATTATGTTTACCAATGCATTGAAGTGCTTTTTTTGTCTTACAGTTAACTTATAGACTTAACCTTAGCTAAACAGGTCATACTTGTTAACTGAAACACTTCTACAATATAACTTCAAGTATAACTCTGAAACATAAAATTGGCCTACTTGTGTGATATTTTGTTCAATAAGCTGTTTAGTTGAGCTTCTTAAAAACCTCAAGTGCAAGTTGCTGTAACGTTAGCTGGCTTCAGGGCTGATTGTAGAGACTTTGTCAGCCATTTTGAGGGCTGACTGCAATAAACAGTTATGTCCAGATGTTATATATTGGACATGACTCTTTATTGCAGTCAGCCCTCGATATTTGTGTCATCACCCTGACCAAGCCTTGTAAATGTATTATTTGATTTTGATGACACATTTTCAACAACTTCTCAAGCTCTATAAGGCAGATTGGGATCAGACTTGGTGCAAATGTTCATGTTTTTGCACTGACCAGTTTTTTTTTTTTTAATTGAAAATCCAATCATTGGATGATGCATGTTCAACTACTTCTGCAGTTCCAGTGGTTAGATTTTGATCAGACTTGGTGCAGTTGTCTGTTTCATGGGCCTGACAAGGTGTTGCTATTTTCAGGGCAATGCAGGATCCAAAATGGCTTCCCAAACCCCTGATTGAAGGACACATTTTCATCATCTTGCCATTTGGATGAAACGTGCTACAAATGTTCACCTCTAAGCCTTGGCCAAGTGTTTGTTATATATTGGGTCGATATAGATTTCATTATGGTTGTCCTCTTATCTGATTGGCCAATGGATTTTCAACAACTTCTCAGGTTGCAGTGGGTAGATATGGATCAAACTCGCAAACACTGTGTAAAAAGTCTTGGTCCTGAAGAACTTTAAATATTGACATTTCTGAGGGCATGGATTAAAGATACATTTTCTGTGGAACTCTCAAGACTGACGCACTAAACTGGCATTTTCTTATATTACAGTGACTTGTCACCAAATGAATACTGCAGTTAGTACTACAACTGATTGTTTTGCGGTTTAACTCCACTTCAGCTGGATGATAACATTACTATGTTGGCATGTATAGTACTGCATAACTTAAAATAATTATTAAAAATTCAAATCAGGTGAGTGATACAGACCCCATTGAGCCTCCTCTTTTTCTTGAGCATACAGAATAAATTATGAAATTCACTCAAATTTTTATAAATAAAGCCTCAGATGTGCTAAATTTCCATTTGGATCAAATAAGATAAATGGAGAATCTTCCTAATTCTGCAGTTTTTGAAGACTTCAAGCCCTAAAAGAATATGAGAGATGCAGGGGAACAGCTTTGAGACCAGAGAAGGCAGAGAACCAGGGTCAACATAGGTGTGGCATTTGAAAGATGGAAAGGTCTCCTGCAAAATGAAGGGCTTAGAAGTGACGCTGAAGTCTCTTGCTTTCTGTTGAATTGGTAGCATGTTTGATGTTTCTTAGCTCTATCCTATTCGAATAGAGTAGTTTTACCGGGGGATAATGCTATATTTACTGGAGAATCTCTGCTGTTTTAGTTCCATCCAAATTCGCTATCTAGCGGTCTTTTACAGACTGCACAGTCCCATGTTAGTAAAATTTCTATTTTCTTTTATCTGTTGTGAAACACTCTAAAAATAATCCCAGTTCAATTCTCGTGAAATATTGTCATTTATCTTGACTAACAAATACAATACAGAGGTCCTGCAATAGTCTTGAACACTTACAGGTGCACTATGCAAGTTTGTTAACATCACTTCTGTTGACATTCAAATTGGGTAGCTCGCCCCTCCCTCCCATGCTTCCGTAACTGTCAACTCTTGTCGGTGATTGGCCGGAATGGTTTATGTGATGTTATGGCGCACAGCCTGTGCCCCTTGTGTTTATTTGCAGTTTGTGATGCCTGTGCGGTCTCCAGAGCCCGGGTTTTTTTTTTTTTTTTTTTTTTACAGTGAATTCAGGGGCAGACAGCTAGCGGATTGTGGGCAGATATCGGCAAATTGAGACAAAAATATTGCACATAGTGCACCTTTAATCCTGCCTGAATACGGCTTTATAGGACTGTTTTATATGTTACCTCCTGGGCTCACAGGGGCAACAGTGAGGTGTGATCATCCTGGTTTTCATCTGTACTAGTGGGTGTCGGAATGGAGATCAAGACCGGGGTGCTTCATTTTGACAAGAAAAGATGTGGGCAAAATGGCTCGGTGGACATTTAGATAATGAAGATTTTTAGTTTTAATCATTATGCAGGTTAATTACTGTACCATGTCTTCCTAAATATTTTCAGATCAACTGTAAGCTGCGTAATGTCCCCTGAAATTGGGTGGGGGAGTGGGGTTTGGGAGCTGGGGGGGCAGCTATTTATAAAGCGCTGTAATTTCTGCACGGTGAAACCCATTTGTATTGCAATTCTGGCTGATGGCAACATGTGAATTGATCATGAATCCAGTAGTTGAGTACAGCATGAAATCAATGGACTAGTAATTAGAAAAGTCAGTTGCCTGCAATTGCTGGCGTGTCCCCCCTATGCCTGAACTTTATTTTGTTACTCGTGTCAATAAACAATTACCACGATGACAGTAACCGAGCCATTACTTTACTGGACATAAACCATACGAGGTGAGCCCTCTACATTTTCATCGAAAACTTCATGTTGTTGCAGCCACATTATGGCACCAAGCTATAGCATCATGGGCTTAAGACCAGGAGCTTTCTTGTTGACCCAGGATGCTTTCTGCCAAGAAAAACATGAAAAACTAATTATTCATAATAAGGACTCAGTGTCTTTTTGCAAGGTCCTACTGGCCTCAACAATAAAATTTTTGTACCTTATACAGTTTTTAGATATGTTGAACAATTTTCCATGTATGTCATTGAATACATCATACACCTTTAATAGCATTAATTTGGATAAGTTTTACCGGTCGCGATGTTTGATTCTTCCTTGAAAGACGATGTTTTCACCAATTTTTTTTTAGATTTTTTTTCTGGATTTTCTCCTTTATTTGATAGTTATACAGTCGAGAGTGACAAGAAAGTAAGGGAGAAGAATGTGGAAGGCGTGATAAATGAACCGAGTCGGAATCAAACCCAGGTCGCCGCGGGAAGGACACAGCCTTTATGGTGGGCGCGCCTAGACCGATGTGCCACCGAGTTGCCCCACCAACTTTTATAGAAACACGTAACATTTGCATTCTGTCGGGTGAATCAGGGAATGGCTTTTATTAGTTGAGTATCGTTGTTATTAGCAATTTCCCAAAAATCTCCAGTTTTGTTCTCCAGTCGTGAGCATGCTCCAACCCAAATGTGAGATTGATTGAAGAAAATTGTTAGCTCTAGAGTGATTAAGAGGAAATCTCCGCACTGATGGCGAAAGCAACGTAATAACTGCCAATCCAGAGTATTCCTCGATACCGCTGCACAAAGGAGACAATAAGAAAAGTGCCTTTGTTACTGAATATCGCCAAATTAACAAATCATTTTATTAAAATGTTGTTCAAAGTGGTTACAGAAAGAAGTGTTTGCAATTAGGGTAAGGTTACATTAGTCATGGATTGGCGCAGACTGTAGATGCGTCTCTCACTGCACTGTGATGGTGCTAAGCAGTGAGCCATCACTCAGGGAGCTCTCAGTGGTGATGTATAACCCTGGGGCTGATGAGGCAGTCATTTTATCTGTGGCTGCAGGGTGCCATGAATCACACTGGAGGAGACCAGGGCTTTTTAATGACGACATGTTTTATTACAGGGACAAACAGAGGATCAGCAAGCTGTGCCCCACTGCAAGATTTCTTCAAGCGAGGGTACAGCAAGGCTTCGTGAGCAGTGCATTGGGTGGAATTCCTATAGGTTTACAAATTCATCAAAAAGTTCTGTCACTGAGGAACAAGTTGTATGCATATGAGAAGGGTTTCCAACGTTGAGAATATTAAATAAGTACATAAGGAAAAAACAATATCAAAACTTGGAATCCCAGTCAGCCAATAATTATTGTGACATTTTGACCAGGATGTCTGGAAAAAAGTAAACAAAACTGGTTCTAAATGAAACCTGCAAGTTCCACTGAGCTTGGGAACATGGAAATCTGTCAGCAGAACTGCCTGTCTCTGGCTGTGGGGAACAAGGAAACTGCTCTGCTCTCAGTGATCTGTAGCGTAATGGCGACTGCTGAACTGAAAATAGAGAAAATATATCAAACCATTTTAAACGGAATCTGAAGTCATTTTCAATCATTTCCCTTTTTTTTTAAAACAAGTTTTCCAATGATTAGAATTCTCTATTAGCAGATACACTCACTTTCTGCTTGCTATAGAAGGGCCATTCAAAAATAATGTTATAATAATGCTATTCAGAAAATGGCTATATTATTCACAAAGTACAATTTCATAATTGTAAAAAGATAAACAACTTATTCTCTGTATTAAATTGTCACATATCCTGTAATACCAGCTGCTTAAATTGAGCTTCATTGTTTAATTTGAAACAATCAATGGAAACAAGTATCCACAATTTTGAACATTTAGTACATTGTCCCAATTTTCACATGCTAAAAAAGGGTTTTATTTCTTGTTGTGATAGTGTTTGGTGCTCTTAAAGTTAAGGCAACGTTAATCAAGGAATATGACCAAACAAGATCAAGGCCTCGCCTTAGTTTAGAAATTTTTTTTTTTTGCTTCCCATATTTTCAGCTCAGCAGCTGTCACTGTGCAGCAGTGGTGTCCATGGCCTGCTTTTAGTCCAGCTCTTTATTTAATTACTTAGAAGGGGCCAATGATTGGCTAGTAATTTACTGTCAGCACCAGACACAATTGCTCCAAAAGTCACATACAACTCTGCCCTGTTCCTTTTCTTTCCACCCATCTGCAATGGGGAAAAAAATGAATCACATCCATATTCTCACTATACTAAAATAAATACAAAAAGATCCTTTTTTAAAAAAACAAGGGCTCTAAAAATGTACAAATGTTCTGAAAATGTCAGCTGTTACTTTTATAATGTTCTATTTATTTACATAAAGAATATAAAATGTCACAGGAAAAGAAGTATATTTTAGAAAAGTTGAATTGTGTAGTATTAACTGGGGGCCTTTAGTCCTTCTTCAAATCACCATGCCATAGTCAATACCAGATCCTGGATGTATCCAGCTAGCATCAATCACAGGCTGATATCCTGCCTGACTCAAATACTGCCGGCAAAACTGCATCCCTTCGGTCTTTGGTAACCAACTGCTTAGAAGTAATAGAGGTTAGAAGTTTTTCAAGTAATTGTTCCTCTCTGATTCAAATCTATTTTTCATAGTAATGAAAGCAATGAAGCGAATGCAGACTTATTTAAGGATCACACAAACAGGTCTTATCCCCAAAAACAAAACATCAATATTTAGTGCAAATCTACCAACTAAAACGGCTAGAAAAGGCTCTCAAAACCAACAGGGAAATCTTCTTTGTCATGTCATCTTGTCCACATACTTGTTTACTCTACCTGGTACAACAGTCCAGTCGTGAGCCCTTTTCATGTTTCCACTCGACAACCCCCCACCCCCTTATCAGTATGGAAGGTGTTTTTCACAAAAGCTGAATTGCTGAGTCATGTAGAAGTCCCTTTGCTTGTTCTACAGTCTGCCCTGAACTGGACTCCTCAGAAGTGGAGAAACAGATGGGAACCTCACATTGCATTTAGAGGCAGCTATAACGGAAATGGATGGAAACATGAAGTTGCGGCAGATGGTCTTCTGTCACTTAGCAGTTTCGTTCTCTTACATACTGTATCCTTCTCCCAATTCAGTTATAACATTCTGAAAAGGCTATGACAGTTCTACTCTTGCTGTACATTCTGGACCAAACCAGAGGGAAGAGTGGAAAAAAATGGTCAGTGAAAACAAAACAGGGAAACAGAAGGTTTCATTTGCCCATGGAAGTCTGATATTGCCTGACTTTTTAAATACATTGTAATAGAAAAACGAAGAGAAATGAGACCTAGCGAAACCTGCAGTAAAAAACTCTACTTCAGAAAAAAGCACCACAGAATCCCTTCAAGTGGGTGACTCCAGGTCCATTGGTTTTTCCAATTCCAGGAGCAACCAGGTTCTGGAACTGGGAGCAGGGTCGGGCCAAGGGACAGGCAGTTGGGCACTGTGGTGGGGAGACCCCTCCCCTAGACCGCAAGTGAGTCAGACGACGCCCTACATTAGCGAGGCGATTAACGCAGTTCCTAACTGCTTTCCTCACACAGTGTGTCGGTGGAGTCCACAGGTCCAGCCGCTTGGCTGCCAGAATCAGCCGCCTCACCCAGTTCACTCTCGCCCTCCCGGATCACTGTCATGGGGCTGCTGAGGATACGGCTGCGTGCATTGTACTTGCTACTGGCTGCCATAGGTGGAGCCCGAGGGCGGCCATGTTTGGAGGGGGTAGTGCAGCTTGTTAAGGAACGGGGCAGCGCACCCTCACAGCGCGCCCAGTCCTCCTGGGCTCTCCTGCTCCCGCGTCCCGGTGAGTCTGGCGCTGCGAGCGGGCTAAGAGGTGAATCCAGCGAGGACTCCGAGCGCGTGCGCTGGAAGCGCGGGTCGGTGCTGCGCAGCATTTCTGTGGCGGACATGCGGAAGCTGGTCTCCGAGCGGCTACCCTTCCGCAGCAGCAGGGCCTTGAAGCTGTCACTGCTGGTGGCTGATTTGCGCATGGTGCGCTGAATGGAGCCTGCTGGGCGGGGTAGCGATGATGGGGACATGCCCGTTGGGGTAACCGGCGGCGATGGTGAGTGGCTTCGGGACCGATCCTCCTCCGACTCTCTACGTCCCAGGACCTTCCTTTTGGACCTATGTGGGCAGAAGGGGCATATGAGTGGCAATGCTACAACTGATAAAAATAATGGCTGGAGTTAATCGAAAGTCCTCTAACTGGTGAAAGTGTGCACACCTGTCCTCCAAACCTAACCATCTAGAACAGTGGTCTGAAACTGGTCCATACAAAGGCCAAGGGGCGGCAGGTTTTCTATCCAACCAAGCAGAAGCACACCTGATACAACTAATCTAATCCACTGATCTTAGCCTGCAAAGTTGATTAATTGTATCAGGAGTGCTTCTGCTGGGCTGGAATGAAAACCTGCAGCCGCCCGCCCTTTTACAGACCAGTTTGAGACCCTTCATCTCCGTGAAATGAAGAGTTCAAAGACCACACAAATGATAAACAAAATGCATTGTCTTTACTTTTAAGGAAAATGCATGCAATTATCTCATTCAGTGACCAACTTTGGAGCCCATTAATCTCAGTCTTCTATATGTTTTTCCTCTTTTTGTGTAATTGTTGGTAATACATGAGCAATGTTTCCTGCTTGAGTTCAGTGTAATATATGAGCAGTTAAAATGGCAATTTCGCACCAGGGCAATACACAATTGAGTGGAATGTTGAAGGTGTTGTCCTACATTTGGGGAAGGAATTTCATGTCAATTATTGAATAGAAATGCCATCCACATGGTGTGCGAGAGAACCACATATTTGACCGATAGGTGCCAAAAAACATACCCAAAATGGACAGCTCCTGGGCCCATTGGGGGAAATGTAATTATAATTATGCTCCTTTAACTTAACTATGCTACTGCCGTGCAAGGCACCCAACGTGCACATCAGGAGCAGTGTGGGGTTCAAGTGTCTTGCTCAAGGATCGAATCAGGATCCTTCCGATTCTTAGCCTAGCCGCTCTACCTCCTAAGCCATGCGGGGAGGTAGAGACACACTTACAGTCATAGACTATATCATCAGAGATGTATAATTCAAAACTCAAATAATGAGGAGAGGACTGCATGGTCATTTAATGCAAAATGGGGCATTGGGGTAAATTACACTGTGATCGCAATACATGGCTCTAGAGACTCAAATCTGTTTTTTTTTTTTTTTTGCGTCAATCTGACACAGAACTGATGTTTTCAGAGCTTTATGGACTCAGAAATCTAATGATATATTTGATCTTCAAATCAGAATTGATTCACTTCCATATGTGGTCCAAGATCGGATAAAAATCTGATGCATGGCAATGCGACATGAATGAGAACAGCCAGATCGAAATTCATGAAGCTTCCTAAAAAGATAGACATTTGGGAATTTTTCACCTTTTAAACCTCATCAGGTATAATACAGCTGACAAACTGTTTGGCCTCCTCCAAGGCAAAATCCCATCCATACATTTGTTAGAAGTGTGTCTACTTGCTCGGTTTGGGTCAGGTTCTAATACCATAAGTACATAAACACAGGGGGGTCCCAGGACTTCTGTTTGAAACAGTGACCTTAGTAGACAGAAAGCCATTGGCAAAACTTCTAAATTTGAATGACATGCAAACTGAATAAATTTACTTCCAATGTCCCAGTCAAAGTAATTTAAGTAACATAGAGCAGTGGTCTCAGCACTGATCCCTGAGGGACCCCACCCATATTGCTCTGTTCTGATGAGAGCCCTCCGACTTTGGCTATTCCATAGCCAGATCAGAATAGACTGAGCATGTCCTCCTTAGTTTTTAAGACTGAAAGACTGACATCAACTGTACTTGATAAATCAGTGTAGCACTTGCTAATGTGTTATGCAAAGTAACAATCTTTGTGCCCTCTCTCGGTGGCACATCCATCACATACAACGTCGGATTCACAATTAACTAGGAAACAAAAGACCACAAATAACCAAGAAACGTGGTGCAATAACAATTGATGTAATGACTGTACATGAACAATTTATACATTAAGCACCCCACAAATATTTTGAGATATCTTCTGCACCATAATTTCGTTTTGTCCTGCTGAAAGAAATTACAAAAAAATTGAAGTTTGTTTGAATGAATTTGCACAAGGGTGTAGTGTGTTCTTGAAGTGTTTTCTGCATAGTTGAGAGGGAATAGACTTTTCAAATAACTCCTTTTTTGATTTTATTCCAATTTTACTCATTGAGCCAAACCTCTCCAGTGGCAACCTCATATTTAGTTATAAGCAACAGATTCCAAATGCAAATGCCACAATTTAAATCAACTTCTGATCTTTTGTTTGCTTACGTGTAAATGAAATGATGAGGGAATAACATGCTGAGCCATGGAATTGCTAGGTATGCAGTCAATTTTTAAATTACTTTTTGTCCTGTAAAATCGGGGCACTAAGCGTAATAAGCTCAGCAATTTCTACACCATTCCCTTACTTTATATGTAAATGCCCTCAAGCTGAATCTGAAAGTCTATACCATGCAATTAAGTGAATTATTTAATTTCTCTAACATGCTGTGGTGGACTATTACAATAACAGTAACCTGGTCAATACCTGGCTGCATGATGTATATGAAAGGAAGACAATGGGATAAAATACATTGGAATCTTGTTACGGCTTTGGTTATCAGATGACTGGCTAATGGCTTCAAGCACTGTAAATGATCAGCCAGGATATTAACAGATTTATGGGCCTTATCCAGTCCAAGCTCTGACAATGGGACACAACCAGTCAATTACTGTATTACTTGCCAGCTATGCCTGCCTGGGAACGTTGATGTTAGGCCTCCTCCTATTGCCCATGGCAAGAGAAAGAGGAGGACAGAATCACAGCTGTGATGTACAAGATCGTGGGCGGAGGAGAGCGACAGCCTTCATTAAGAAGAATAACAGGAGGAGAAATCCCTCAGATGGCAGTGGGACATTTATTAATGAAGACGGACAAACCAGATGAACCACATTGGCCCGTCCCAGGGGAAGTGTAATTCCCAGTAGAAGACGGTGAGTTGAGTTTACGGAGGTGCTGCAACAAACTCCTAGGTGCAGGGCGACATATTTTTGAGTGTGGTCAATTGGTGCCTCCTACCACAGCCCTGTGACTGTAAGTTATGGACATATTACTTGCAGAGGCAGTTAAAATGAATGTGGCTCTGATCCAAATGGGTAAAATTGTGAGCCAGAGCTTGGCCAGCAGTATGAGATTTGCCCATTTGTTCACTTTAAATTCAACGAGAAACTTCAGTTGCAGGTACTGGCAGAATTTCTTACACACCATCTCACGCAGAATTGTTCACAGCAGCCTTACATTTGAATTCATCGATTTACTCCTATGTTACAGTTGTGTTTTCGAGTCAAATTACACAAAAACTGTAGGATCTTTGGAGAAACAAGCTTTTGACTAATCTTTATTTCAAGATTAACAGCTCTGATTTCTCTTTTCTTCAATGTGCAGACCGATAGGCAACAAACGCAGCAATCCGTTTAGAGTTCATTCGCTTTTGCATGAGCATGCGAGTGATGGGAGTTGAGTGCAGGTCCGTGTGAGTGCATGCATGCATACATGCATGATCATGTGCAAAACGATGTGCATGTGTAATGTGTCTATGAGCACACGTACCTGAGTACACTAGGATGTGTCCGTGCATCTGTGATGTATAATGACGTAAGTCCACGCGTGTTAACGACAGTCGAACCTCAGTAGGCAGGAACATTCCCTCTTACAATATAGGCAGTGGGTGTTTGCTGAATAATGGATGAAGCACTCCGCTGCAATGTAAGGAAGTCACGTGTACCGCCTATTTTTGCTAATTTACTGCAGGACTATGCATGACGAGTCAACGCGAAGGGACAGGCTGCCGAAAGTTGAGCGCGGGAATGAGAATCAGGAGTAGGGGTTGGGAACAGTTTAGGAAGATAAACAGAGTGCTCAACAAACAGGACTTGGGAGTGCACCCCAACATAAATGAGGGCCAAATAACAACCTTTACAGTTTCTATGCCATAGTCCAGTCCATAGTTTCAATGCACCTACTACTGTGGTTATGTAGCTGCAGCAGGCCTTTTCGTTGTCTAAAAAAAAAGTTAATTAAAAATGCAATTGTTTATCCATACCTGTGAATGGCAGCAAACAGGTCTTCAGTGGTGCGTGGGCGGGTGGGAGTCTCCATCTCCTCCAAGTCGTCTCCGTTGGTGCTGGCGGCCGGAGATGAGTTAGTTGTGCTGGGGTCGAACACCCCATCTGGGGGGCAGAGAGGCAGAGGCGCATTTTAGCATGAGGAAGGGGAGGATGCGCTTGCACTGGATCGCGGGTCTGGAGTCCCCTGTCTTAGCACTGCTACTGCCTCGCAATATCCCGGACTGACTGAGCTGCTGTAGGCAAACTGGCGTCCCAGCACATCCCTGCACTTACTCCAACCCCCCCTCCCTTATGTTAACCAACCTTCTCCGAGGAAAACTGCCCTTTCTAATTCCAGCCAAGAGAGTGAGAGCAGGAGGTTAGAGGAAAAAATACTGGATTAGAGGGATTGAGAGAAAGAGAGCGCAAGCGGATGAGGAAATAGTACTTCAGAGTTCAGAGCAGAGCAAAGCGGCAGAGAGAATGAGAGATGACATCAGACAGGGAGAGAGGATAAGAGGGAGGGAATACAGCGAGGGAATGTGGTGGACAGGACGATTGAGAGGGTAAACAGAGGGGAGGGGGAGGAGAGAGACAGACCCGGCTTCGTTGGTAGGGGAGGAGTATATAGCGAGGAGGAGACCCTGCCTGCCGAGCTGAAAAACAGAGAGAGGGAGGGGCTTATCTATGCCCTCCTCCATCTGTCCAGCTATAAGGCTGCCTGCAGCATGGGTGTGGCTAAGCAGTGACACAAGAGGTCACCATAAGAGAGAAACAAAGTGCTAAGCAAGGGGTCATGGGCTAATAGGGAGGGGGAAACACAGCAATAAGGGGTGATTAGTGGGACTATAGTGGAGAAAAAGAGGTCAGCAGGCAAATGGGGAGGATTGATCCCCATTTGATAGATGAGGGTTAGCGGGTAAATTTGAAACTTAAATGGACAAGAAGGTGGACAGCGCAAGCTCCCAATTATAGCAGTACATGCTATTACAGGACGAAGATACATGCAATTACATTATGGCAATGCACGCTGTCACGCAACCATAGTAGACGCTGTTAACACTGCCAGGATACACTGTTTTACTGTGGCATTTCATTAGTCACTCACCACTTTCTTTATTCTTGGGGCTGATGGAGCTTCTGGGGCTGCTGCCACCATCACTATATCCATCGGCATCAACATCTGCATCCTGGTCTCCTTCAGAATCTTTGTCTTCACTCGTGTCTCCATCTCCATCTGCATCTGCATCTTGGTCTCCCTCTGAATCTTTGTCTTCATTTCTGTCTCCATTTCCATGTGCACCTCTGTCTTCCTTTGAATCTTTGTCCTCATTTGTGTCTCCATCTTCATCTCTGTCTCCATCTGAGGTGCTCTTGTCACCACTGAGTGGGAGCTCCTGAGCGGCGGGGGCAGGGGAGGGGGCGGTGTCATTGGTGGCAAGCAGGCTCTGGGAAGAGAGACTGTAGCTGAGGGACTCTACGCTTTGCCTCAGAGAGGTGGTTACTGATTCTGTCTCGTCTGCACCCACTTGACAGTCTGGTTCAAGAATAACTGCGTCATTCTGAGAGCCAAGGGGTACATCTGCACAGAGCTGCCCTTTTAGCTGCAGGGAAGGCATTGGTAGAGGAGGGGTCTGGGGTGGGGTCTTAGGTGGAGTCTCTGGTGTTGTTTTGGGCAGAGTCTGGATAGGGGAAAACAACAAGGATAGCTTCGGTTTCTTCATGGCTACGGGAGGCTTTTGTTTGGGTGTGAGACTACAGGCAATATCAAATGAAACCTCTGCAGGAGAGCTTTGTGAGTCAATTTGGGCAGGGTGTGAGGGTTCATCAGCAGGCCCAGAGGGTGAGAATGCCTGTACCAGAAGAGTAGCATTTCTACAGAGATCAGTGTTGGCAGTAGCTTCAGATGCGGTGTCTGCAATGAAGTTTTGGGGGAGATCCGGGTGAAATATGTTAATGGGCGTGGGAGGCTGGTTTGTCCCGTTCACAGCAGGTGCGGCACAGGACTGAAGTGGCAGTACTGTAGGGGGCTCTGGCTTTTTAGTCTTTTCTGCTATGAAGAAGTTAGGCAACTCCTGGCCATTCCTGGCTTCCTGAGCTCTTATTGTGGTCACTTCAGTGTTTTCAAGACTCTCTGGCTTCTTAACTGACCGGAGCTGGACCATCTGCAGTGCTTGGGCAGTGATGAGGGGCACTGGAGATCCAGTGTAATTGAGCTCTGGTTTATTCACTCCATTTGGGTTATGGTTCACTCCATTGGGGGTGTGGCTGCCATCTAAGGGGCCCGCAGACTTGAGGGCCTCTTTCAAGCTCTTCATGTCCAGGGGCATGGAGGTGGGTGGAGCAGTTGGTGGTAGAGGTGGGGGTTGGGGAACAACAGGGACACTAGAGGGAAGGGGTGGGGGAGGAGGAGGAGGAGGTGGACTGACAGCGTTTTGGTCTGGATGAACAGCATTCACCATCACCTCCGGAGGAGGGGATGGGAAGACTGGAGATAACACATAAGGGGGTGGATTCTTATATACTTCAGGGGTGGCAGGAGGAGGCAGGGCAGGAGGAGAGAAGGCAGGATTCATTGACGGGAATGGAGGGGGAAGAACAGGGGTCCTGGCTGAATCAGAGGTGTTAGAGGAGAGAGATGTGGAAGAGGAGGAAATGGACATGGACGAAAGCAGGGAGGACTTCCTCTCTGGCACTTTGGGCTTGGGCCGTGCTCCCGCAGGAGAACGTGTCTTCACAAAGGAGGGCACAGGTGTGCCCGCCGTGGGGGTGTTGGACTGGCTAGAATAGCCGCTGGAGGGTGAGGTCAAACGGTGCACCCGGTCAGGGGAGGATGTGGTAGCTGCCTTAGGCTTGGGGATATCCTGGGTCAGGGGCAGGGGCAACGGAAGGGGTACCTGGGGTCTATTCTCTTGGCATCCCAGGGGGGTCCCGCCAACACTGATGGACCGAGCTATGGGGGACCGTGGCCTTTCAGTGTAGCAGCCCCACTCCGCGTAGTCCGACCGCAGACTGCTGGTATCACTTTGCGGGGGTGTGACGGGGCACAGTGAGTAGACATTGGCGGACATCCCGCTGCTGCCGGCACTCGTGCTGCTCTGGCTTCTCGGGCGCAGCACCCAGGGGTCCTCGTCATCGCTGCAGGGGCTCTGAGACGGTGAGGAGCCGGCCATCCCCACTTTCAGGCCTCCCTGCACTAGGGACTGCTGTAAGCTGGCAATCAGTGTCTTGTTCAGAGCCGCCCCATTACTGGTGACATTCTTGTCAGGCTTTCGGCGTAGGGAGTCAGTCCGGGCAGGCGGCAGGGGAGGCTTCTTAGATTTTCGAAGAGAGATGCTGCGGGAGAGCGACCTGTTACTGTAGAGGCTGGCACGATCCTCCAGACTGGCATAGGGTAGCTGCTGGCACTCGTACATACTGTGGCGGGCAGCGGGTATGTTACCGTGGCTGCGGGACTTCAGTCCCGAGTCCAGGCGCATGGAGGTATAAAAGCCGTCATTGTCTACGGAGCACAGTGAGTCCGAGTCTGCACGGTTCGATGGCCGCTCCAGGCTGCCATACAGCTGATTGATAGGGGTGGAGCAGCTTGATGTCAGGGGCCGCTTGGGAAGGACATTCTCTGGGGTATCATAGACCCACTGGTCTGCTGTGGAGGCTGCTGAGTTTTGAAAGCTTCCATCTGAGTAGCAGCTAGACTCACTGGGAGCATCCAGTTCACTGCACTGTGAACCCATGTCTGCTCCAGGTGGAGCAGAGGGCTGAGCTGCGATTGTCTGGTCTGAATGCGCATGCCCACTGGTGTGAAGAGTGATGACCTGGGCGATGGAGGACAGAGTGGCATTAGGTATCAGCGAGGTTGAATAGGCAGCATGAGGGGATACTAGCAGGGGAGCAGGATCCCCCTGCACTGCCCGTTCCGCAGGCTGGGACTTGGGCAGAGACAGTGTTGCAGTCTTGGGAGCACATCTCATATGCACAACGGTCTCGTCCGCCTGGAGCTTAGCTATCTTGGAACTGGCTTGATAGTCTTCTGGCCTACAGGGGGCACTGCTATAAATGGGTTCAGCGCTCAGGGAGACGCGTGCCCCCTGACGAGGTAAGCTGTGGAAGCGTGGACCACCTCCATTCAGCTGCGATGCATAAGCGTATGCTGTCCCTGTGCTGCTACCATCAAGGCTGGCTGCGGAGATGTTTCCGGAAGAAGAGGCCGAGAGGCCGGCCATCTGCGCAGCGATGCCCTGGCCCCTCTGAGCCCGGATCCGGCGCACGGACGGTGGCACAATCTTTATCTCCTCCGTCTGGCAGCTCGAGTCCCGTGTTTCAGAGCGTCGAAGTGAGGAGTTCATGCTGCCCACGCGGCCCAGTGTGGAAAACTGACCAGGAATATACATGGACTGAGCCCGGAACTCTCTGGGTCCTTTGCCTGTTGTGAAGAGGAGGAGGAGGGATGAGCCAACATGAGCAAATTCACTCCGAATCTGTTCCCTCTCTCTTTTTTACCCTGACATTAATAGATTTAGCCCCATCTGTGTGAAAGATAATTACTACGATTTGCTGCAGAGCCATTAGACAAGTTTATAAACTCTGGGAGCCCACACCAAGACGATGAAAGAAATATTTGTGATAGATAATAATCATGCATGTGCTTGGGGTCAGTCAGATTGGGGCAGGAGATGTGCAAAATGGCAGCTGCAAAAGGTCTGGCTGCTGAAAAATGCCAGCCATCAATTGACATGGGCGGCTTACTCCCCATTAAATGTATAGCCTGTGAAGAGCTCTCGCTCACTGTAGAAAAGGCATTGTGAAGCATAGAGCAGTAGCAAATCCTCTGCTCCTGAAGATATTACCATAAATATGGGCACTCTGAAAGCACAAACCTCCGTTAAGGTGTTTGGAAGTTTAATTACAAATTTTTAACAATCATAATCATTTTAATCTCATGAATTTTAGCATTAATGGCATTTTTCCAATCTTCCCTGCCCACAATGATGAAGAATCCTTCAAAAAATTCTTGGATCTGGAATTTGATCCTTATCATTCCCAAAATGAAATCACCTCTAGGATTGGCCAAGACATATCTCTGGTAGAAATTTCATTAAAATCTGTCAGTAACCTTTTCTGTAATGTTCCTAAAAACAATCAAACAAAGCAACAAACATACTCAAAACTGAAGGTAAAACATAACCTCCGAGGCAGAGGTAATAAACAGATCATCGACCGTGTGAAACAGGAAGCCATTTCCAAGTTTGCCGCAGTACACTGAATAGCGTCTGTTGGCACTTAGCCCCCCTCTGTTGCAGCATGAAAGGGGCACAAAAGTCAAGGAGTCGGGAGGAACAGGGCTTAATGTGGCTTTAGTTTACCCTGCTCCATGCAGAACTAATGAAGTCCTGTTCTAAAACCCATATACTTCTAGGTCAGAGGGGAATGTTGTACTTGTGACAGCTGACAATGAAAACAGGAAGGGAAGGTGGAAAATCCTCCAAATAGCAGCGGCAGGGAGCTAAGCAGAGGAAGGGTACGGACTTAAAGTACGGACTTAAAGGTCACTGCCACAATAACAGCCTCAGAATAATCCACATGGACAAGGATTAATTCTGGTTTTAATGACTGAGCGCATGCGTCATGTCTTCTGCGTATGACCCTTTCCTTTTACGACCTGTCCTTCGCGTATTTTTCAACTCAGTTCCTTCCTCTCCATCAAGCTCTGTTAGATGATGAATTAAATCAATCTGCTGGTGTTATGCAATCAACGGCCAACAATTAGTAATTCTGCTAGATGAGATCTGATAGAGGGTGCGACACGAGAATGGCATGCCGTGATTACAACCATGACCTAGGTGTAGCAATGGTAAACAAGCTGGAAGGATGAGGAGAGCATAAGGAGAGATGGCTACGACTGCTTTCAGACAGGGTAAGAGCATCTAAGTGTACAGGGAGGTGGTTTGACACACAGAGGACATTTGGAGGCCCTTCTGCTGTGTTTCAGTGGAATCAATACGGAGGTTCGATTTGCTGTCTCAGGTTCAATATTCGATGAGCAAAAATTATTACAAGCCTGGAATGATCAGCTATTACCCAGTACCCAGGAGATGTGATGAATGCGTGTGGGGCTTCAGATGCGATGAATGCGTGTGGGGCTTCAGATGTGATGAATGCGTGTGGGGCTTCAGGTGTGATGAATGCGTGTGGGGCTTCAGATGTGATGAATGCGTGTGGGGCTTCAGATGTGATGAATGCGTGTGGGGCTTCAGATGTGATGAATGCGTGTGGGGCTTCAGATGTGATGAATGCGTGTGGGGCTTCAGGTGTGATGAATGCGTGTGGGGCTTCAGATGTGATGAATGCGTGTGGGGCTTCAGATGTGATGAATGCGTGTGGGGCTTCAGATGTGATGAATGCGTGTGGGGCTTCAGGTGTGATGAATGCGTGTGGGGCTTTAGATGTGATGAATGCGTGTGGGGCTTCAGATGTGATGAATGCGTGTGGGGCTTCAGATGCGATGAATGCGTGTGGGGCTTCAGATGTGATGAATGCGTGTGGGGCTTCAGGTGTGATGAATGCGTGTGGGGCTTCAGATGTGATGAATGCGTGTGGGGCTTCAGATGTGATGAATGCGTGTGGGGCTTCAGATGTGATGAATGCGTGTGGGGCTTCAGATGCGATGAATGCGTGTGGGGCTTCAGATGTGATGAATGCGTGTGGGGCTTCCACTATTTCTATTGATTAATGAACTGCAACTCATCACTTGTTTTCACCCCTGGCATCAAGGGATTGGGGGGGGGGGGGTCATGGACAGTGGAGACATAGACATGGTCAGGCGAAACGAAAAGCCTGTGTCTCGACACTACTCTCAAACCACCAACAGAGAGAAGACTGTCACACCTCATTACTACATCCAATTACGCACTCTTTCTCCATCAAGACCCTGCAATTAATGCTCAGAGAAGTTTAAGTGTTGGATTTGCGGTGACCGACACTGCTGCTAAGCTTGGTGATACCAGGGAGCCTGTGGCTTTCCAGAGATGCCTCAGATGCCTCTAAATGGCATTAGGACTGGCACAAAAAAATTCAAGGGACTTGCAAAAGCCAGAGTGCATATAATAAGATAAAACAAAAGTAAAAATTTGGTTTTACAAATGTACAATTTTGATTTTCAGTCTGTATTGAGCAAGCTCCTAACTCTAAGCCATTGTCAGTGAAGAACTTACATGCATCTGATTTTATTCCCTTAGGAAAGTGAGAAGCAACAAACTGTTGCGCATTCATAAAAAGTTTCTCCTTCAGTTCTCTCTGGTGTAGGTATTTCCTCTTGGAAGTCTATACCTTAGTCTCTTGGCTTTTGTAGAAATTCTTGCAACCCCAACGCAGAGAAAGTCGGGACAGTATTGAAAGACCACATGAAAACAGAGAGCAGTGATTTCTACACTCACTTTGACTTGTATTTCATTGCTGACAGTGTGATGATGGCATGAAGATAAGATACTTAATGTTTTGTTAGGTAAATTTCATTTTATTTGTAAATTTATATGCATACCTGCCATTCAGGACTGGAACGAATTCTCAAAAAGTTTGGGACGAAGGCAATTCAGGACTTGTAATGAGGTGAAAAATTTGAATAGTGATGTTATTTGAAACAGCTCGAGAAAGCAGGGGATTGCAGTCTATATTTGTATCAAAAGCTGGATAGAGGAAAGACCTGGATCTTCAGAAGCAAAGACTGGCTGAGAATTTGACCACAAATGCTTGAAAAAAATCATAAAAGGGTTTAAAAAAAATGTTCCTAAAGAAAAACTGCAAGGGATTTGGATACATCACCCTTTATAGTGCATAACATATAAAAAAATTCAAGGAATCTGGAGGAACTGCTTGTGTGGGGGGTTAGGACGCAAGCCTAAGCTGCATACCTGCGATTTCCCATCACTCAAACAAACCAGCATCAAGAACTATCCCTTACCTACGGTTGATATAACCATGCCACCTCACCATTACTCTGGCAAATCTTTTTCAAGAAAATACATAACTATATTGACAAATGCCAGTTAAATTTTTACCATGCAAAAAGCGGTGTTCATACACTCCTGTAACTCCTCGAGGCCTGGTGAAATCTTGACCACCTCACAGTACTAATGTGCATTGTGGTCAGACAAATCAGTATATCAGGTCTTTTTTGGTAGAAATGGAACCCATGTGTTTCCGACCAAAGGAGAAAAGGACCATACAGACTGTTAACAGTAATAAGTCCAAAAACAATGCCCAATCATGGCATCGAGTCATCTCAGTGCCCATGGAAAGGGTAACTTGCACTTCAATGAAGGCACCATTAATGCTGAAAAGAACACTGAGATTTCGGAGCAACACAATGCTGCCTTCATAATGACATCTTTCCCAAGGTCTCCCATGCTTATTTCAGCAATACAACACAAAACTGCATTCTGCAAGCATTATAAAGGCTTAGCTGCATCAGCAGAGGGTGCAGGAGAAGGACTGACCTGCCTGCAGTCCCAAATTGTCTAAAATAAAGAACTGGTGGTGCATTCTGTAATGCAAAACAACAACAAAGACCACGTCCTGTTGTACATCTTAAGACTTATGTGAAGGCAGAATGGGTCAAAATCGTACCTGAAAAATTTGATCACTTGGTGCCTTCAATCCCTAAACATTTACTGTGTTGTTTGTTGGGAAAAGGAATGACAATATTACATAGTAGTAAATACTTAATTGTCCCAAGTTTTTTTTAATATGTTGCATGAATCAAAACTTAATTCATGATTTATTTTGAAAAAATAATAAAATTCATGTTTTGAAAAATAAAATAATGTCCCGTTGTATTGTTTTTAACATACTTTGGGTCAAGGATAATCTACAAATGGCTAATCTTGTTTTAATTTAAAATAAAATGTATCGCCCCAATTTTTTCTGATTTGGGTCAAATGTTTTGCATTCCAACAATGATTTTTTTTTTTTTTTTTAGCAAAAAGCCAATCAGTTCAGCCCAATTTCAAGGAATAATATTCTGTGTGAAAGCGTGCTTGATTAAGCTGAGGGAGGGATTCACAGGGATGCTTGATTGAGCTGAGGGAGGGATTCACAGGGATGCTTGATTGAGCTGAGGGAGGGATTCACAGGGATGCTTGATTAAGCTGAGGGAGGGATTCACAGGGATGCTTGATTGAGCTGAGGGAGGGATTCACAGGGATGCTTGATTAAGCTGAGGGAGGGATTCACAGGGATGCTTGATTAAGGTAAGGGAGGGATTCACAGGGATGCTTGATTGAGCTGAGGGAGGGATTCACAGGGATGCTTGATTAAGCTGAGGGAGGGATTCACAGGGATGCTTGATTAAGCTGAGGGAGGGATTCACAGGGATGCTTGATTGAGCTGAGGGAGGGATTCACAAGGATGCTTGATTAAGCTGAGGGAGGGATTCACAGGGATGCTTGATTAAGCTGAGGGAGGGATTCACAGGGATGCTTGATTGAGCTGAGGGAGGGATTCACAGGGATGCTTGATTGAGCTGAGGGAGGGATTCACAGGGATGCTTGATTAAGCTGAGGGAGGGATTCACAGGGATGCTTGATTGAGCTGAGGGAGGGATTCACAGCAATGCTTGATTAAGCTGAGGGAGGGATTCACAGAGATGCTTGATTAAGCTGAGGAAGGGATTCACAGGGATGTTTAATTCAGCTGAGAGATGGGTTCACAGGGATGCTTGATTGAGCTGAGGGAGGGATTCACAGGGATGCTTGATTGAGCTGAGGGAGGGATTCACAGGGATGCTTTATTGAGCTGAGGGAGGGATTCACAGGGATGCTTGATTGAGCTGAGGGAGGGATTCACAGGGATGCTTAATTGAGCTGAGAGACGGGTTCACAGGGATGCTTGATTGAGCTGAGGGAGGGATTCACAGGGATGCTTAATTGAGCTGAGGGAAGGATTCACAGGGATGCTTAATTGAGCTGAGAGACGGGTTCACAGGGATGCTTGATTGAGCTGAGGGAGGGATTCACAGGGATGCTGAAACAAATAAAACCTCAGAGCCATACCTAGTTCCTTCTGGACGTTGTCAGGTACGCCCGTTATTGTCTTTCTCCTTTTGACCTTCTTGGATCTCCTGACCACAGTGTCAGTGTTAACTAAGGAGCGTCGGACACTGGCCTGCCGGTCAAAAGTCTCCCCTGATGTGAGGTGGCAAGAGCAAGCAAACCAGTGGTTATTGATGGGCATGCATTTCTCAGGCAGAAACACCTCCAAGCAATCAACAGCACATTTAAATGCATTTCACTGGCCAGCAGACAGTCCTCGTGATGAAGCCCAGATTTTCACTGCTGATTTATCAAGCAAGCCACTGATGGAAAGTGGCACTCGGTTCAGATTTGATAAAGAATTCTGACCGACCTTTACAATCCAGAGCTTTTCATTACTATGCTTTTCAAATGGTTCTTAAGTACAAGAGAGTACAACATTAATTGCTTGAAATTTTTGAACACATTAGAAAAGAAATTATTTACTAACGAACAGTTCTGATGGGAACTGACGGTTGATTTCAGAACCAAGATATCGATGGCCTCATGGAAGAGGGGATAAGTAACATTTTACAAATTTCACAGGAGAGCCAACAAACTGCCTCAGCACCACCTATTAAAAAACTTGCCAGCAGATAAAAAGGCATTTTAACCCCATCAGGATAGAAATTGAGACTCTAGACTTGGTCAGGAGATAGGCTAGTCTGAGTTATTCCAAAATAACCAAAAAAGTCATTTTTGACCTAAGTGTCACTTATGCCCTTCTTGCATGAGGCCATTGATATCTGAGATAGGTTTTTGAAAGTCTAAGGTTTCAAGAAAAAATTCTCCACAATATGACTGTATTCAAAAAGTGGTAAATATTATAAATGCATCCTCTGAGCCATCCCGAGAGACTGTGTGGGGTCAGTGTGTGCTAACAGGGTGAGTTAGTACTGCTCCTCAGTGCGTCATTCCCAATGTCCCATCCTGGCTCCTCGCAGCCAGAGAGTAACAACCTTCCCCATGACCTTTACAGTTGCCTTCACTTATTCATAATTTACCTGGAATCCAGTCTAAAATGGGAAGTACACTACCTCTGAAAAGTTTGGAATCACTAGTAAGTTTTACATTGATTAAATGGAAGAAATTTAGTGTTATGGAAGACAATGTCCCAACACATAGATCCAAACTTTGCAGGGACCCTCTGAAAAGAACATTACTGATTTGGAGGGACCAGCTCAATCACCTGATTTAAATCCCACAGTGTGTTGTGGGATTACCTGGATTGTAAAATTAGTGAAATGTGCCCATCTCCAAAGACACACCTTTTGGGAATATTTCAGTCCATGTAGAAATCCATTGTGAATGATACCTGACGTCCAAAATTCCTGTAATTTGCAAAGCAGTAAATAAAAATTTTAGCGTATACTTACTTTAGAAATCACTAAATAGAGAACCATGTAATTCATCATTTGAAAACTACAGTTGCCCTCAAATAATAAATAAAACATCTTACAATACACTTTGGTGTACGTTTCATATAATTTACCATCATAGAAGCATTTTTATTTAATGAGATATCAAAAAACTACTTAAATGACAAGAGATTCCAAACTTGAGCGGTAGTGAATACGCACTGAGTGATTCTGTAAAGTGCTTTTATTTTTAAATTCCAAATCAGGCCATTACATAGAGACTCTGAGGTGGTCCAGTACCAGCTAGGAGCAGATTTTTTTCCTCTGAAAACAGAGAACTTCTTTTCAATTCCAGGGTGAAATCAGTTGTTTAGTAATCCCATACGATTTTTAATATGCCTTTGTAACTTCTCAAAAAAGTTTAAAACCGCTTAATATGAATGACAATCCAAGAGGACAATTACAGACTCCAGTAAATTCATAAGTGAGTCTGTATTGGGCAATTCTGAGAATGGAATGGCCACCCCAGCGAAGAAGGTGATAAAGAGATTTTGTGCAATGAAGAATGTAATTGTCATAAAACTACTAAGCTTGAAAGTCGTTTATCCCGTGACAAAGAGGTAAAGCGTGCCCTAAGGCTACATCCACACAAATACATATTCGTTCGAAAACAAATAACTTTCGCTACGTTTCTGCCTAGTGTCCACACTACTCTGATATTTTCAAACACCAAAAACGTTTACTTTTGAAAATGCTGCACACCCTATTTTAAAGATTTTAAAACAACAGCGCAGCATTGTACTGTCGATGGCCAAGTGACACAGTCATCCATGTTTGCAGCTAGACTGGGTCTTATCAGTCACAGCTTACCCTTCCCTGATCGGTCTCGCCTCCATCACTGACCATTTTCAGGAAGATGACAAACTAGCTACCATAGCCTTGACTACAAGCCTTGACAATCAGCAGATGAATGGTCACGTAAAATACATTTCCAGGCGTATAAGTATGCACGGAGATCATTTCTGAAATGGTGGTAAAACGGACTTGCGGACGGAGATCGTTTTCATTTTAAAAAACTGCTTCGAAGCGGAAACGTATTAGTGTGGATGTAGCCTAATTGATGTCTCCAGAAGGTAAGGGTGAGTAATGGGGGGCTGCTGGCTGAGGGGCCGAATTGAGGGACACATGACTCAGCCACTGTGTTCTGGCCAAAGGGAGGATCCACTGGGAAGACACACTGATAGCTGCAGCGGAGAGGCGACAGACATACTCCCCTCCCCCACCCTACTGAGGGTGGTTAGTTACCGGGTGATTCTGTTCATTTTTACAAACTTGTGAGAGCATACACACACACACACATATAGACACACACAGGCAATACACACCTTCACACAGATGCGCACACAGACACTCATGCCCTCACGCATGCACATTTCGCTGCGCCCAGACAAAGGTATCGGTTTTGAAATGCAACGGATTACTACCGCTGGCTTTTGGCTAAACTTGAAGCATGTTGTATCCCGCGAAGAAAGCAATTAAGACTTAATAGAGTTCACAGGAGTGCGTGTTTATTTATTTTTGTTCCAATCACAAGGAGCACTGCAGTAGAAATAATTTTCCTAATAATCTTCACCAGTGATGTGGCTTCTGCGTCTGGTTTCCACAGAGGACACAGAGTACCAGAAGATAGCTTATGTCATTTTGAAGAGGGACTACCTCTCATTTGGGACAGCAGGTACTTTATGGGGGCCAGGCCTGGGGTTTGAGGAAGGAAAGGGAAGCCCTGGCAACAGTGAGGAGGATGACATGTCACCACCTCGGGCTTATGTCACAATTTATGTCTACCGAGCCATGACTAGGATTCAACACATTGGAGATCAAACCACTCTATAGGTTTCTACCTGCCATATGAGCCACTGAGAAACCTCCACTCAAACGTTAAAGAAATGCAATTTCAACAGCAAGTCAGCTGTTAAAACAGACCTGCCATTTATGCACTCCTGTGCACTCTTTTGTGAAAGAAAAACCTCTGGAATGAACCAAAGGAAGTAGTATCACAGTTGAGATAATGTTGAGATTAAAATTCCTCTCAGTACTTCATAAAAAGTCACGTGACAGTCGTTTTGCTCCAGAGTTTCTGATTCAGACGGTAGGGAATTGTGGAAATGAAGACCACAAACTACCAAGTTCCTTTCCTCCGATGCTCACGGAAATAAACGGCGATTCGAGCAGATAATGTCCTTGAGATGGTTGCCCATGGCTTCTCCCTACCTGGTAAAAACAGGAGCGTCAGGAGGGGCGGGATCAGCTGACCAGGGGGCGTGGCCTACCTGAGATGTTAATGGGGATGATGTCAGCGGGAACAGCCTGGGCCTGCGCCCTCATCTTCTGCTCTGGGGTGGGCAGCGGCACGGAGGAGACATCCTGCCCACCCCCCACCAGAGGGGTGAGGGGCCTGGAGGGGTACGCTATCTTCTCATCATCCGCTGACGATGCCGACGTGGACTGGAGGCAGGAGAGAAGCAGAGCGTTCAACCCATCACCCATTTCATCCTCTGAGCGGTAGAGGCTGACAGTGGATATTAAAACTCCACACGCCCTCATTAAATATGCAGGATTTTGAAATAAAATCAAGAGAATAAACAAAATATGAGCTGGAGGAGTCTCTTGTGCAACCAGGTTGTTGCCGATTTTTTATTTCATCTTTACCCCCCACTAATCTGAAAAGAGTGGTAAACCCTTCACATGTATGGATGCTTGGTGCCAGCCTGCTACCTCTACACAACACACAGCTTGCCTGCAAACACACTGGCTTTAGATTGTCTGACGGTATCTGGGAGGGAGAGAAATAAAAATGCCAAAAAAGCCAATTTTATGTGGGATAGAAATTGCTCTTGTGCTTTTCTGCACTGAGAGTAACATTTATCAAACCTGATTGCTCTCTTCTGCTCTGAGCAAAATAAAACCGCTCCCCGACCTCTTCTTGAAATTCCCTCCTGTGAGTTATAATGTCTCTTTTTCTGCTCCCCAGACCAGCATATGGAACAGCATCTCAAGACTGCAATGGATAATGGCTGCAGAGTCCCCTGGGTGTTGCAATGTCACCCAAAACAGCAAACACATTCTACATGGAGCGCATGGGGAATTTCAATGGGAGGATGCACTGAACACTAAAATAAAAATATTAACTGAAATAAATCACTAGCAACCACTATAAGCCAGTTTTCGTAAACGCATCTGAAAACCACAGGAATTCAGCACTCTCACATGGAGTTCATATCCCCTTCCACAACTCTCAAAGTCAATTATCTCCACTGTCGAACCAGAAAAGCGTATTACCTCCTAATGAATGTGATATTCATGCCAATCAAACCATAAGAGAATTGAATTACAGTGGGGTATTTTCAACGGAAATACAGTGACCTGGATTCGTCTAAAATCCCAGTTAAATTATCATGTCCTGTATTTCAGAATGAAATAAGCCACTGAATTCTGCCTAAGGCTTAATAGAAGCATTTCTGAGGTACCAGCGATTGTAAAGGGAGTTTGCATTTTCAGTGGCCTGCGAACATCTTGTACTTGCCTGTCAAGACATAAC
Organism: Gymnothorax reevesii; assembly: GCA_029721435.1. NCBI lineage: Eukaryota > Metazoa > Chordata > Actinopteri > Anguilliformes > Muraenidae > Gymnothorax > Gymnothorax reevesii. The sequence continues at coordinate 62,505,502 of CM056576.1, forward strand.
CTTTAATACGCGAATAAAGTATTCTTAAATGAACTTTCTATTGCCACAGTAACTATCAAATTAACTAATAAAAAATATGCTAAAACACATACTCTAAGGGGAAGCAAGGAACTATAACAGAGCCCCCTTCAGCCAAGTAAGGAAAGGTTGCAAAAAACCTTTAGAAGAAATAAAACTTACTTGGCTATGAGGTGAAAAGTTAGATGAGGTGGTTTGTCTGTCTGAACAAATGACATCACCCCGGCCTTCGCCGAACAAGTCTTTTTGGAAATGACTGAATTTGGAGAAACTCACAAGGCAACAACAATGGCTTAAAGAGGGAGCGGAGAGGGGGAGATAAACTAGTAACGTGGGCTTTGAGCTCCTGAAAGGCTATCACAGCCCAATAGCCAACTTTCTCTGAATTGGTGTACACTGCTAGGAAGCGTTAGCGTCCCACGGTTAAGGGGCTGAGCAGGGGAGAATTACACAGACTAGCACAGGGAAAACAGTCAAACTTCATTGACTGGCCGTCATCAAGGTGCTGATTCCATAAGTGAGCGCAGGGACGAGGTTCACGCAAACAGCTGTGGACAGCCTCTCAAAGGGCCAACGCATGCGTGCGTGAGTGAGTGAATGAGGGTTTGCGTGTGTGTATGCGAGAAAGAGTATGCCTGTGACGGAGAGGGAGTGTGTGTATGCATGTGGAAAAGAGACAGAGAGTGTGTGTCATTGTAGCAATGGTCGTTGTTCATATTATATATAAACAATAATTCAAAAAAGTACAAAATAGAAAGGACATATAAATGATGTCTATTGTCTATTCATTCTAAACGCGTAACGTCTCAGGAAAATTTTAAAAACACTTTAGGTATTATATACTAGTTGCGCTTCTTGTTGCATTACCAGCTCCAAGTGTTAAAAATACAGTGCATTTCTGTTGATGCAGTTTAAAGATTTTTTACACAGAATACAGCGGACCTTAAATTAAGCACGCTCATGTAACTTCAAAAATTTCCAGTAACTTCTAAAACACAGATGAGCAAGTTCTTCTTTATTACCTTGAGAAATCATGATACAACTAAAAACTTTACATCATTAAAAAGCATTCAAAAGAATAAGAATAGTTTATTGACCATTTAGAGGGATCACGGTGGATCTCTATCGGCGGACTCCAGTTTCGCAACAGAGTGGGAAAAACTTCACTACACTACACACTTTTCAAGTAACACAAGCTAACGAGACAAAAGGAGGGTAGCTGTGCACTGAGGCAGTGATTACACCCCACAGCGAGCAGGTACCTTACTTCTCCAAGCTTTGAAATGACGCCACAGTTAAGAAAGACTATTTGAGGCAAAGGAAAACAAGGCAACAACAGGAAACAGGTGCCACACCCAGGAGTGTAATTTGAGAACAATGGGGTAAACATTTTAATAAATTTCTAATTTAAGAGCAATTGGGCAAATGCTATTTTTTTCCTTTAACAGTTTCCGTATACTGCAACCACATCACCAAGTACGAGTAGATAACGAAATGACAGATGATGCACTGCCAGTCCCAAACACTAGATGGCAACAAAACACCACCATTATCGCGACTAACAAAATTTTGACAACGCAAACAATACTTTGGCTTTTTCCTAGATTAACTGTTTGATATTCAGGAAATGTTAAAGATGAAAAATATGTGTATATCCAACCTCTTATCTAACCACTATTAAGGACTAAATGTGCCATACCGACACCAATAAAGGATGTCTGAACATAGTTGTCCATTAAGGAATTGTTATTGCAGAGAACAAATCATGTAAGTATCTGATTAACTGTGCAATCATTTCCATAATGTCACTCTTCAGCAGAACTCATCAAAACTCTACACTATTAAATGAGCAAACGAAAATATACCTTTTTGTGAGTCAATGCGACCAGTTATATCCAGCAAGAGGCAGCGTGGCATTACCACTACAAAGTGATGAGACAGACCTCAGATCGCACCATTCAACATTTGTCCATTTCAACATCCAGGAAAAAGGTCCCGCTTGCTTCAATACAGGTGTTCAAAATGTTGCCAACATTTTTCAGTGGCGCCAGTGAATCCAAAACTGAGTTTCCCCATTTCACCAAATAACTATCCAAAGTTGCCATTTCAGGCTCAGACTCTCTGACTATTGTAATATAGCATTTAAGACAAATTCAGGCGGTGGACACCAGACAGCCAATTACACTTTCAGCCCTCTACTGCTAATAGAGAGATGATCCAGGCCTGTTTATCACTCAAAGACAGTGGTTGCACAGCGTGCGATTTTTCAATACCTTGGTCCCTGAGATAAGTAACATGGAATAGCTCAGTCTATCAGTTATCAAGGCATAACCTCCATACCTATTTAAGCCTCCCATTCCATTTCTTTTAGTCAAGTCCCCAAGCCAATCCTCACTAGATATATCAAACTCCTTCACTCAGAATCTATCCATGCGTGTCAAGCATGATCACCAGCAGGTACATATGACCAGATCTGTGGAACCAACACAGAAATGGCTCTATCCTCAGGAAAGGGTTGTTAAACTCCAGTCCCAGATATCAGAAATGTCCGCCATGTTTCAGCATACTAGCATAACTTGTGAATAAAAATAAGGCTACTCAGCGAAAAAATTAGCACTGAAGTTCGAAATAGGGTATGCAGTTCGAAGGAAAAGGAAAAGCATGTCATTACCCTGTTCACTGCATTGGTCTCATTGGTTTTCTTCACTCACTGAGACAAAACATTTAGGTTTTTTCAAAAGGAGAAAAAGTATTTTAGAAGCGAGACTCTCATACCCAATTTTCAAGCCTTTAATTGAATTAATTTGCCTCACTTCATTGGCTATTTTACCAAATTACTTAATACATAATAAAGGTAAAATATGATTATACGTATTCTGAATGTAAGTCTAAAATGAAATCCTTTTTGGAATTAGTCTTGTTTTTTTGAGTTTTGCAGTGTAAGCATGCAGCATGTTTGCAGCATGTTTGAGACTCTCTTTTAAAGGATGTGAACACAGCTACATTAAAATCTAAAATGTGAGTGCATTCTGAGAGCCAGGACTAGTGCCTACCCTCTTATCGATGTCGTCGTCCTCTTGCAGGCTGTGGTGGGACCCGGCGGAGCTTGAGAAAATGGGGCCCTGAGAGTAGTACTGTGAACTGCGAAAGCCATCCTTCCTCAGCTTATCGCATTCTGCAAAGCAACACAATACACACTCACTTAGAGAGAGGCACTCACCCATCAGTACTCAAACTGAATGACAGAGCGACCAAGGCACATTATAGTTTACTTCTCCATCCTGCACAAATGCTTTGAGCAAATAATGTGTGAAAATTATTTGATACAACTAATGCTGCTACAGCTTCTGAAAATTTGACCCCACTATATACTCCTTATCCTCAATAACCGGTACTTATTGAAGAGATTCGGGAAACTAAGGAGATTAAATCAGTATTTCATGCTTTAATTATCAACCAGATTCTGTTGGGCAGCTGCCGGTTCTCCACCTGACCCTTTCACTCCGGAATGAAGGCTCTGGGATTCAAAATTGGCGACTTACTCCAAATCAGCCTGAAGTTTCTGATTTAGCAGAGGTGGTACCATGAGAGGAGCACAAAACGAAGGCAGCATGTGTGCTTAGTACAGCTGAAATAATTCAGCCATCATCCTTCAGAGGCTGTATAGTGTTTGTTATATCTTGCTCACGGCAAAAAAAAAAAAAAAAATCTCTAAAACTCATTTTTACGTTGAATGTGTCGGTAAAATGCTGCAGTGATTGTTGTCAACTTTAAAGTGAACATCTATCTAATTATTTCTAAAGGTTGTGTGAAACACTTTCATGTGATATTTTTTTTTCAGTGGGTAAGTAGAAGAGAAAACCTACAACTAAAAACTACAGCTTCACAGGCTCATAATTGGGTCTGTGATGTCAGAGGAAGGCGGGGCTCTCAAAGCACGACAGCAGGGCGCCCCATCTCTGCACCGCTGCCTTAGGACATGAAACTCAACTCAGAATGGAGTCCGATAGGACAGCTGATGCACAGCGGAGCTCAGATCGCAGCAACAAACAGCCGGGAGGGTGAGGGGGCGGTGGAATGGTGGCCATCGATCATAAGCTTAAATCAATGCGTATGATGTTCATCCGTGCGAATATGAAATTCAAGAGGTCTGTGGATCCTCTTCTATTCTATTGCATGCAAATACACAACTTTCTGCACATGTGCATATACGGGAGGAGGTCAAATCATTGACACTGCCATAAATACTGGCTTTGAGAAGCACACTGTTTTTGTTGAGCCAAGGACACATATGGATTGATTCAATTCTTCATTAGGTTATCAGCGAACATCTTACCAGGAGCCCATAAGTCTTCTCTGAGACCTCAGACAAACACTCACAATTTCTTCAAGCTGTTTCTTTTTTTTATGTGTTTGGCTGTGGTGGAAAATCTTTGATAAAGCTCCCTGTGCCTTTCTCAACAATTTCGCCATTTTTGTGACCAATGCACCAGCAATTCGAGCACGGACTATTTTGCTACTTTGGAATCCAGGTATTATCCCCGTTTGGATTCTGCTGGCTGGCTGGCCCTTCTAAGCACAAACATGCTGTTAAGTTGTTAACTTTATAGCTACAGTAAGCAAGAAAAAAATACTTTGAGTGAGGTAAGATCTTTTAAAGATACGCTAATTAAGTAGGGCAGTTTTATTTGTCGAGCGAACAATAATCTTAATCAAGCTTATATTCTCCACCAGAGAGTTAAAAAAATTACATTTTAAGTATCACTCGAAGACTTCTAATTCACCTTTTCACCCTGGGGACCCAAATCTCTGGGTGCAAAAAATAAAAAAGACAGGACATCATGCTGTTATGTTGGCTGTATGGCGCTGTTCCGAGAACTGCCTGCCCTTTTGTGTGTATATGTGGAAAACTTTGAGCAGGCAGAGCAGCAGCAAAGATCTCCACAGGGTACAGAACAAAGCAAGCATCAATGACGACACAGCATGGATGAGAGGAGATGAGGAACAATTTGGATGCATAGAAGGGAATCAACTGGTACGTCAGCTGAAATTTTCAGTTTGAGATCCACGGCTTGAGATGTGAGCGAGACTGTGAGCCGAGCTTGATTTTGCGGCCCGCCTGAACTAACGCTGAGCTCGATTTCACGGACTGCGGAAACAGAAAATCTGTATCCACTGAACAGGATGAGATCTAAGGGCAGCAGCCAATCTGATGCATCACAATACTAAAATGAAGCTGAAATAAAGCTGAGGGCCAATCAGAACTCAGGATCAGCACAAACTTGCATGAAACTGTGAAGGAGGAATAAGACAGGTCACACAAACCTGAGTGTTTTGTCTCGAACATCAACAACAGAAAAGACTACAATACATAAAAAGACAAAAAAAAAAACAAAAATAAACAAAATATAATACATCACTTGGTATTCATCAGAAGATCTGAAAATTTGTAATGAGTTCGAGAAGGAGCAGAAAGAAGCAAGAATGCTTATCAAGTCCTACCCCAGCATTACAGCATCAGTATACTTTTGTACATAAAGATAGTTCTATTATACCCGAAAGCAATTGCGACGTTCCTCGCATCATTAAATAATCATTATTTTTTGGCCCATCTGCTCACATTGTTGCCCATTGAAAGTATAACTTTTCAGCCAGTCAAGAGCTACCCCTCTCATTCCATACCGTTTCATTTTTTTAAGTAAAATTTCAGGGTGTATTGTATCAAATACTTTTTTAAGACCAATAAATATTCCCACAGCATATTTTTGTTTCTGATACAACTCGTTAATTCCTCAACCAACGCCATTAAAGCCCTTGAGGTTGATCTGGCTGATTTGAACCCATACTGACTGTCCATTCATAAGTTGTGTTGTTCAATAAAATTGTCCAACCTTGTAACAAAAAGTTTTTCAAGTACTTCTGAGAATTGGGAAAGGAGAGATATTGGCCTATAATTAGTATAAAGATGTTTATCATTTGCTTTGTACACTGGGATAACCTTGGCAATTTTCATTTTATCTGGGAATGTACCGGTTTGGTATGATAAATTGCCTATGTGAGTTAGTGCATCTATTGTTTTCTTTATCAAACTCATTGTCAATATTATTCCAATCTGCGGACGTTTTATTCATACATCATTTACGATTTCTAAAATTTTGTTTTTTTTCTATTGTTCCAAACAGGATTGAGTTTGGATTTCTTGCTCCATAGTCCTCAATAACATATTTCTCTCCAGTATTACTTATTTCAGTATTATTCATAAAAGTTATTAAGTCCTTCAACCGCCTCATTCATGTTGGTAATTGTTGTGTCATTGTCAATAAAAAGTTCTAGATAATTGGGTTTGTTTGTTTGTTCCTAGTAATTCCATTTAATGTATTCCATATTCCTTTAATGTTGTTTCTGTTATTCTTTATTATTTTGGTGTAATAATCCTTCTCACATATCCTTATTATATTAATTTGTTTGTTTTTATATTTCTTATACTTTAGCTCTGCCTCTTTCGTTCTATGTTTAATAAATTTCCTGTATGGAGTTCTTTTTTTTAACAAGCATTTTGCAGTCCTTTGGACATCCAAGGGTTAACTGAAAAGTCACTCTTTTTACCATATTGTTTTGATGGGCAGTTCCTGTCATATAAAATTTTGTATATATCTAAAAATAAATCATATGGTTTGTCTACATCGGCTTCGTTATATACATCACTCCAATTATAATTCAACAAATCATTTCTAAATGCAGATATCGACTCTTCAGTTCCCACTCTCCTGTATATGATTTCATTACACTCCTTCTTTCGATTATTGCAGTCATAAATTATAAAGACAGGCAGGTGATCGCTAATGTCCAGTGAGATGTTATTCTGGTAGGATTTGTGATTGCAGGATGTTATACATTACTTCTGTGAAATCATCTATCATTATTGTGTATGTTGGGATTCAATAAATCTAAATAAATCTAGTGTTCAATAAGCCGGCCTCCCTGTCAAACAACACTGTACACCAGGGCTATTCAACATTATCCAGAAACCGCCAGTGTGGGTGCAGGCTTTCATTCCAATCAAGTAGTTACACACTTGATGCTACTATTCAACCCCAAGAGTCTTTGCTACAGAGCTTGATGAGTGGAATCCGGTGTGTATCTGTTTCGTTGAAATGAAAGCCTGCACCCACACTGGCCGTTTCTGGATAATGTTGAATAGCCCTGGTGTACAGTAATAGGTGCCTTCTATCGGTCCTTAGAGACCGCGCTCCGCAGAAACAGCCCGTGCTGCTCCTCCGGCTGGAAAAAGCAGTAACCGAGACAACGGAACTGGGGATTCTACGTTCAGCTCCACCAATTTCCTCCATCAAGCAAATGACAAACAAACCTAAGTTTCTTCCACTCAAAAAATCATAATGCATGGAATGTACACTTTCCACTTTTTCAGTACTCAAAGAACCATGTTTCCCATATTTTTTTTTACATAAACTAATATGCAAAACTGTTTTCTGCTGTGTAGCTAGGCATCCCCAGAAGGTTTCAACTTCCCCTCAGTGGCACATATGCCTTCTGTTGTTAGGATACATGATCTCACACACACACACGCGCGCATGCACGCACGCAAGCACATATGAGCTCACACAATCACATACGCATTCACACATACAAACCACGAACACTGAACCCCAAATCAGAAAAAGTTGAGACAGTATATTCAATGAAAATTAAAACAGAAGGAAGCGATTAGTAAATCATTCTTGACTGATGTTATTTCCCAAAAAACTTGGGAAAGCATTTATAATTTTATACTGGTGCTAATTTTTTTTCACAACATTTAAACATTTAGGGACTGAAGACACCAAGCAATTAAGTGTTTCAGGTGTCATTTTGCCCCATTTTTCCAGCAAATCTTAAAGCGTGCATCAGTATGGGGTCTTGTTACATTCTGTCTTTCAAAATGTGCCACACATTCTCTTTTGGGGACCGCAGGCAGGCTGATCCAGCGCCCACATTCCCTTCTTACTCAGTCATGCCTTCATAATGTATGCAGAATTCAATTTAGCATTGTCACATTGAAACATGCATGGGAAAGACGTTATCTTAAAGAGTACAAGACACAATGTTTTTTTTTTCCAGAAATGTAATTCAACCCCTGTCACAAGGAAGTGCAGCAAAAAAAAATCACATGATTTACTCATGAAGTAGATTGATTTGATTCACAGCGAAACATGGCGGAAAGCAAGAGGTACGACAGTACATGTCACCAACTGCTAGGCTCAGATGAAGGAACACAACAAAGCCGTGTTTGTCCTTCCTCCCCAGATTGTCAACACAAGCTTTTGAAAGGAGCGCTATCGACCAGAGAAGCTTTCATTTGCAGAGATTACGGCTGCGGTCTTGGTGGAGCGTACTAAAAAGGTCCAGCTGAATAGGGGGTGGCAGGGTTCAGAGGACTTCACAAAATCCTCATCCAAATCTCCTCTTTGTAGGCTCACTTGAAAGGGGCGCTAGGAGTCTGTTGAATGGCCAGGATGCATTTGGGATCAGCAAATTGAGGGATCTGAGAGAGCAGGATGAAGGTCTGGGGACAGGTTCCCTTTCATCCCAACAGAGACAGAGAGGCAGTCAGATAGAGGAGTTGTTTTTTTCCACTGCAGCTACACAGGTGCTCAGTGGAGAAATCATAAACACTCCGACACACCCTCCTCAAGTCAATTCCCCCAGGGGCACAGCTACTTAAGCATGTTCATGTGCAAACCTGCTTTCCCTGAGGGAAATATACAGTGAATATTTGAACCAGATCCACATCCACTGACACGTAAACAGAAAGACGATAAAACTGATCCCGGGATACAGCGAGCTAGCAAAATCTGAGCACCATATGACAACTCCTGCTGCCAGGTCAATCCGTGCACATCAAGGATGAATGATTACCAATAGTTAAACCATGGGTAGAATACTCGGTTGTGATTGGTTTAAGGATGTTGGATGAAGTCTTCATTTTTCGGCTGTGTCCGAAAGTAACTTCGCAATGGAACAATCTGCAATGACGTCGCAGCCTAAAAACGCAGCCGTCGAAGGATGCAGCGAACGCTTTGAGAAATGGCTGGTCGGTCAACTCAAATGACTTCACGTTGCGCGTAGCCTCTGTTTCATGATGCAATACCCAAACGCTTCTCATTCATTTCCAATTCTCGACAATGGCAGTACATATCGATAGACAGACAGACAGACAGGGCTGGACTCGAGGTATTTAACAGGTAGCCCAAGTAATGAGTGAAAATAGACAGAAAACGTGTTTGAGCTTCCCGAAATTACTATGTGGAGAATGCGGTGCATTATAATAACTGGAAGAAAGCACAATGTGACAATGACTGTCAGAGTGGAACTATGACACAATGGAACTCTTAAGAGAATCTCTTGTCAAGGAATAAAATAAAATAGGACCGATGACAGGACTTCTGCGAGAAGTTTCAGCTGTATCAAAGCAACATGAGTTAAAAGGGGCAGAAAGGAAATATTCCACATGTAAGTGCAATTTTCAAGCAAAGATGTGGAATTCTTTTCTTTGGAAAAACGTGTGTGGTAACCATGGTATAAGGCCACTCCATGGCAGTCGTATTACACCACTTAGGTACGCAGTTTTTCCATAAAATGACTGGCATCGTGCTGTCATGCATATTGCTCACATACAGCTTATGTAAGTTAACTGGGCTATGGTGCTCGTGGATAAGTGTGTTTCCAACAAATATGTGTCACTAAATGATCCCTTCTTACTTTTGGCAGGGCAGTCCCAAGACATTTTTTCCAGACCCAGAGCCAGAGGAGCTAATTACCTCATTAAATCCATGCCAGTTCATGCAGATGGCACCTAGAGCTTTCTATATTCCCCTCACCCTGCTTGGTTACCAAGGCAACCTTAGGGATCTTGGCACTGGTGTATAAAGCCCAACAATTTCACATGAACTGGAAAGATGCGCGCAAACAACTTAATATTTTAAATAGTTGGGAAGACATTTCTGCAAAGGCCTGCAGAAATTAGAGAAGATAATTGACAGGTGGAACGAACAAGCTTCAAAAATAGCCCTAAGTGGCGTTCATTCTTACGAGCAGTCTTTGCACATCAACACATGGAATCTTCACGGGGGACATGGGTGAATCAGCCCCAAATGAGTCCTGAGGCATGATGGCATTGGGCCAATAAGGATTCAGATAAGACCAATCGCAAGCCTGCTAACACTACTGTAATCAGGCGGTCTCACTAAATATTAAAGCCCAGGACATGCCGATATTGAGCTTTCAAGACAAATCCACAATATTTCCTTCCATCTCAATCAACCTTCACCCCATGATAGCTCTTAACACATAAGGGAATTGTAATTTAATAGTAATGGCATTAAGCGTATACAGGAAAACTCACGTACCTGCAAAAATTGGAAAAGGCAATTTAATGTCTTCACCTTCAAGAACCACTTGCAGCCACTGTTACTGTTACTGTCCACATGTGGTTCCACTCTTCATACAGTTTTGTTGATGAATGCAATTTAGAGGCCCAAATATTAGAATGAAAAGTGAAAAAGCTCTCACAAATTATGTGCAATAAACAGCTCTAAAATGTTACTTAAGTCTCAGTAGACAGAGAGCCAGAAAATAAATTCTAAGTACTGAAATTAAAAATATTTTGTATATTGTATATTTTGCGTATTCTCCATAAGACTCAATGTTGAAGTATAGTGCCCCCAACACCTACTTCTGTCGATTCAATCAAAATGGCACTCGCACTGTATATTTTATACACTGAAACTTCCTGTCATTGTGACTGTGATCCTGAAACTTCCTGTCATTGTGACTGTGATACTGAAACTTCCTGTCATTGTGACTGTGATCCTGAAACTTCCTGTCATTGTGACTGTGATCCTGAAACTTCCTGTCATTGTGACTGTGATCCTGAAACTTCCTGTCATTGTGACTGTGATACTGAAACTTCCTGTCATCGTGACTGTGATCCTGAAACTTCCTGTCATTGTGACTGTGATCCTGAAACTTCCTGTCATTGTGACTGTGATCCTGAAACTTCCTGTCATCGTGACTGTGATCCTGAAACTTCCTGTCATTGTGACTGTGATCCTGAAACTTCCTGTCATTGTGACTGTGATCCTGAAACTTCCTGTCATTATGATTGCGATACTGAATTTTCCTGTCATTGCCAGTGAACCTGTTCTGTTTCTTGCGGTGACCAATGACAATACTGCCCTACAAAGCCTAAGTGCAGTAACTACACATTGGATAAAATGCGAGTTGTGCAGTTCTGGGCCTGAAAGTAAATGGAGGTCAGTATTTATTTGGATAGTGATTATACCACAGCAAGTCCATTAACCATAATCTATCATAGATGTACCAGCTATTGGTTTGTTGGGACAGCAAACAAATTCTGAAGTCATTTTTTACTGCTTAAATTATTTTGCAGTTACTGCACTTAGCCTTTGTAGGGCAGAATACATTCCCTAAGATGCCAATTATAGCCGAATAGCAGGTGACAAATATGTGACACCTTCAAAAAACCGCAAGAGGAATGAACAAAAAAGTCAACGTGTCCACCAAACAGCTGTTGTCCAGTTCAAGTGAACAGAGCAGAGGTGACGCATTCAAACTACACCTGTTATTGGGAAGGAGGGAGGGATGGATTCACTGGTAATGCAGGCAGTCCATGTAAGAACCATTAATATCAATGAGGCAGTTATAACTCAAGCATACGACACGGCACAAGAGAGGGGCGAGTCACTGCTGTTTGATACGAGAGAAGGACAAGAGGACAATGGGCACTAGGCCTGAGCAGGGTGGGGGAGGATGGAGGAGAGGGGAGGGGAGAAGAGGAGGGGGGGGCCGACTCAAGGGAGGTGACTCCATACAACGAAGTATCGAAAGGCTTATCTGACAGCCCCTCCTCTGCAACCTTTATCTCCTCCCACAAAAGGAGGTCGGGGCTCCACGATAAAATCCCACCGCGGTGTGATCATGTCCATTTTCCCATGACCAGCCTGACCTTGGTGGATGAGGGGTAGTGGCTACCTGGCTCGCCCAGTAATTGTAATCCAGAAACTTCCTGTCACTGCCTGTGAACCTGTTCAATCACTTGCTGTCTCCAGTTACACCCCCCTCCTCCACTAAACACACACACACACACACACCAGTGTGCTATGCAGCTAAGCACACACGCGGGTACTAAACAATTTCATAACAACTTGAAGAGAGTTAAGTCTGCCTAGAATAAAGGAACCGTAAACACTTTCAAGAGGAAGTGACATCTACATCTCACTAACCTGCCTTTCGGCCACTTTGAGTAGAGTTCAAACTTTGGCGATGCTGATTGCAGTTATACAGGGTTTAAAAAAATGAGAGTCCCACAGAAAAATACTGCCGTTATCTTTGGGGAAGGGTCATTTGTGCGGCCCTCTCAGCTCTCTGATGTACTCACCTCGCAGGGCAGTCTTCAGGTTGACCTTGGCCTGGCGGTGAAGGTCTTCGACACATGCGGGGCGGTTGCCAGGCAGGAACACATTCTCCTGCTGGTGCCAGGGAGCCGTGTAGTGCACTGTCCACCTGCTCTCATCATCCAGGTTAGACACAGCTGCGGAGATACAAAGAAACGAAGCCACAGATTAGTCCACCGGACCCAAAGGGACAAAATTGGGTCAGAAACCGTGAGAAAGAGACAGTCAGGGAGGCCATCCCAGACACTCCAATACACTGTCCGAATATAATATATCCTGTGATGCTGTACCGAAAAGACACACAGAAAGCAACACTCAGAGAAACTTTCCAGAAGAAAAATCTGGGGACATCATCCTGAGGAGACGCACAAGGACACTATCCAGATGAAAACCTCAGGGCCGCTGTCCAAAAGCATTGCACTGGGGCCTTTTCTCAATGAGATGCCCAGGGACACTGTCCCAAAGAGACACAGTCAGATGCAGTGTCCCAGAAAGGTGTCCCTCGGGGACACTGAATATACAGACACTGTGGCTATTTTCAGTTATAAGAAAGTATAGCAGGCACGTGAATAGATATGGGGTCACTATGCGATTCTCACAGACTCCACCTCATCAAATATGCAAAAATTAGGTTTTAAAGGCTGGCATACTGCTGGAAAACAAAGTATTTTAAAAAATGCAAATGTTTACAGGGGAAAAACTGGCCTTTAATCAGGGAAAATATGCAAACTCAGAACACTCCAGGCTTAACCTTGCAGCCTCACGGGGGGGAAACAGATCTGTGAAAATCAAGTATTTCATATTGTAGTTCAAGTAAGAGGACTATCAATGGGTAAAATAAATCAGAATTTAATTTAGCTGAATTGAGCATGCAAATTGAGGTACCAGAGCCATTTTGAAATGAACGAATGGATTCAAAACCCAGTACCTACCAGAGCATGTCTGCTAATATACTGCTCAAAGCTACTGTAGGTCATGATTCTTATTCCAACCAAACTAACTATTGTATCCCCAAGCACAAGCCCATGCCCTAAACCGTCCCGTAACGTTTGCCCATGCTTCCTTCATCACTTGCATCATTGTAGAAATCCCTCAGGTTTATTTAATCCCTAAACAGCACCGTTAAAATAAAAAAACAAACAAACAAAAAGTGGCCAATTGGTTGGTTACTCCACCCATGTTTATATTCAAGCATGTTTAGGGTGGTGAAAAATGATGACAATCAAACTTTCTGGAAACAATTCCGATTCAGTGAGAAATGTTGTTTATACCACACATGCTGGAATCCTGCTACAGTTCCAGAGTATTGGCCAATAATTAAAAAAAAAAGAAAAAAAGATCACCTGCATTCAACAGTTTGTCCATTCATCTAGTCAACCAGTTGTTACTTCAATAAACAATAAGGCAAAGCACTGCATGACAGAATTAGAGTTACAAATGCTCATTTTGACGCCAAATAAGGAGTCCAAGAATTCTAACCTCTTCCCACGGCAAATGCTACCTTTTGACGACAAAAAGTGGAGGAGCTGTAGAAACAGGTGACACAGAGCCATGCGTGGTAACACCCTTCATGGAACATCCCATTAGCCCTGACAGCATGGCGTTGGCACTGCTGTTAAACCAGCTGAAAAAACTACCAACTGCCATGAAGGGAAGACGAACAGCATTCGCTCTCACGGTGAGCATAAACAAGAGGGATCGGCCCATGCAGCACTTTCACCTTTAGAGCCTAAAGCCCACTCTGTTTTCTAACTCCAGCAAAACCAGCGTTGGGCTCCAGCTCAGTGAAACTGCGCTGATATGACTGTGGACAATATTTGAGGTAACGACTGGTGTTTGTTCTATACAGTGTCAATTTTCTGTAAAATGCACAATCAACCGGCATTCGCAAATAATCTGATGTCAGCCAGTGAAAATAAACAAAAATTCTGCAGTCAGAACAGAGTGTTTGCCCAAAGGTTGATTTTAAAGATAAAGTCGACCGACAATTTAACTGTCAAGCCCATTGGCTCTTTTCCGCTTCTGATTTGCACGTCATCACATTGACTCATATCCTGACGTCGAAGTGTCACGACTTAGTTAAGCATTACCATCTTTTTGAATTTAATCAGCAGGGAAATGAATACCAATTGATCACCAATCATACAACTATGTACCCTGTTTTATAGACAGCAGCTCATATACGTTGTAAAATTTTCCCAGTCAATACTATAAAAGAAATAAAGAGAAACAAACTGTCATTTGTAAAGGTAAACAAACAGAAAAGGGCAAAAGGCAAGATGACCCGCGAATCTCAAACTGCCTCTGAATGACAAGGCAGGGGGTTTTATTACGATGACTTTCATTAGCTTGCCAGCTGTCCCAAAGACTAGCAGTTTATTACACAATATATATTGACTAAGAACTCAAAGAGCAGTCAGCAATGTTAATATTTCTTTTTTTCAAAAACTACATAAAGCATTTCTCACCTCATAGCTATAGTGAACCCTCTACCATCACTTTTTTGACTCTCTGCTTCCTTTGCAGCTGAAACAGCATTTTGAAACTTTTTTAGAAAGCCACTGGTTTTTTAGCAAATGGAGACATGAATTTCTGCCATTAAAAACTCTCTTTCATACCCTTCATGCTGACGCAGTGGCCACTGGTAACTGGCAGAAGGTAAGCAGCAGCACACACATTTATAAATGTACAGCCCAGACCTACTCTTACAATACAGCAGACTAGTCATGGGAGACGTAAGCCACAATTTCACCCAGATCACATGACCAAAGTCAGATTGTACCACCCTTTATTGCTCATTTCAACCACTGCCCTCGAGTCACGAGGTACAATCTCATGGGACGTCGGGACACCTGCCTGCCAGTTTTGACCGAGGGGGGGGGTGTCAATCAATTTCTGAGGACCTGGAATACTTTTTAGTTTAAAAATACACAGCATTGTTGACGTGCTTTCTGAGCGCTCGTGACGTGTCGTGTCTTCCAGTGAAAACAGGAGTCTGGAGCTCCCTCGTCCCACGACATGCCTGATCCCATCCAGCATGTGAGGAGGGTCTTATGTGGGCCTCAAGGTCACTTCTCTCAGAAGGGAAAAAAGAATAAATGAGGGAACTGGGGGAGACTTCACTAAACACCCTTGCTTTGGATTTAGATCGTGGATCAGTACAAGGTCAGTACCAGCAGTGCGCCAGACTGAGACTGAAATAATGCCCAGTCTGACCCGGAGTACTCCATACGCGGCTCAGGAGAAGCCCATGGATCAGTGCAGCCAGGCACAAACTCACTGAAATCCAATCGCAAATCAACACGTATCGATGACACCCTGCGATTGAGCATTTCTGCAATGGAATTAGCATGCCTCAGGCAGTATGGATTACCAAACAGACAAATAACAGCTGATCTCACAGTTTTTTTTTTCAGTACTCGTGCCCAGAGACGCAATTAGAGTTACACAATGAAAACAAGCAGACGTGCTTCTGATGAGACATCATGTAAAGGCGAGCTGCAGCCCCCCAGCCGAGCCGCAGTCATGTGAGCCCTGCTCCACTCTCCCAGGATACAAGCCGCTGACTGCAGCATTCGCCACTGGCGGAGAGCGCAGCCACACCTCATATGGAGCTGAGTACCTGCCCGTCCGCACTCCAGCAGGGACAGCGATGAAGAACAAAGGGGGAAAAACTGAACACAGCTACCCAACACATCTAGATACAAGCAGAAGAACTGCTGCTGAGCACAGCCGAGAGACAGGCAGAGCGCTGAGAGAGCACTGACGGCTATCAGTGCCTAGTTGTCCAAACGCGCATCCTGGGTCAATGTAGAGGGAGGTCAGCATTAATATGGCCGACCAGGGGTAGGCAACAGGCTAGTCCAAACCAGGGAAAGCCGCAAAAGCCCCCGCTGCTTAACTTCCAAAACTCTATCTCAGTCACACCAAGCAGAAGCCCCTGTGGTACTTCCAGTCCATGACCCATCTTCCCCTTACAGCAGGTAATATGTCTAAAGCCCCACAGCACAGAGCTGAAATTCCAAAGACAGGATGATGCCAAAACCTTTTTATAAATCCACAACACATTATCAAGCTCCTTTAACACAAGACCCCTTTTAGCTAGGAAAATGGCACTGGCTTCTACAAAACTCTTTTGCCCTCTGTTGTCTCTTTTGACATGATTGAGCCATCCAGTCACAACAGAGCAAGCATGTTTACAGTAGGAACCTTAGGAATACTTACAATGACAAATTTGTTGCTTTGTTGGAATGGAAGAAGCAGGGTAACATCCTCACTCCTAACCCTCGACTTTGACTTGCGCCACAAATTTAAGGGCAGAGGATATGAGGTTGTGTCATAGCTGGAAAGGGGAATACTTAGAAAACTGCCACTAAAAGAGCCTCGAGCCACCACATTCACTGAGAGCACAGGGTCAAAGTAAAGCCATTACCCAGTCCTGGAGATTCACTGCCCTTGAGGCTTTCTTCTCAGCACTAGCTTAGCACATCTGATTCAGACAGCTTCATAAAATCACAGGCCATAAAATGAGGTGCAGTTTGTAGGGGAGAAGAGCAAAAACCTAGAATGCAGCAGGTCTCCAGGAACAGGGCAGCCCAACAAAGCAGAAAGAACATCCCTCACAGACAAGCGCAACTCTCACCGAACTGTTCACAGGCGCAGCGCTAAAGCTGCATGCATGTTCAGCACGTGCAGATAGCATAAGAGAGACTCCCGACAGTCTTTCGCATGCTAAACCAGCAGCAAAAGAGAGGACATTTCAGAGGAGACATACGGTCACTTGAAGACCCTCTGGACTGGGAGTAGCAGGGTCTATAAATTCCAATTTGAACTCCCGAGCGAGGAGCGCAAACCCCGTTTCACACGACGAGAGATGAAAGCTTACCCTTCTTTTTGAAGTACTTGATGACCGACTTGAGCGTGGTGCCAATGAACACCATCCCGGTGGTCAGTGGGAGACACTCTGCGAGAACGTGGGGGTGGGTCGGCTGGGGTGGGCGGGGGCGCTGCCCGAAGAACAAGAACCTGACCGGCGCAGACCTGCCTCACAATGCTGCCGAAGCGCGGTGCTGACTGCCTCACATTGAGCTCAACACCACCGGCCCTGCCTCTCCCCTTTCTCCTCCACTACAATGAGCCTCCGCCCACTTTCCCCAGCCACACGCACACGCACACACACACACACACACACACACACTCATACACACCCCACCCCCCGGGGTTCTTCAAAAGCAGAGTGCCGGTGTCGTCTCATTAAACGTCGTTACCACAGAGTTTTTGCGGCTGCCGAGGACTCGTATTTCCACTTTGCTTTGCTAACTGCTCCTCAGGCAACAGCCCCGGGCTCTGCTCTCCTTCACATCCGTTCTGTCGTCCAGCAGGTCCCAAGGACACGGAGAGAAGGTCTTCGCCACTCAGATGAAGCCGCTCGCCGCAAGAGTGACCCTACTGCTGGAGCTGTGCCAGCTGAATATAGATCACATACAATCTGCCCATTGTCCACTCCGCACTAACACCCTCCCCACAGAACCCCCCCCCATCCCTCCCCCTCACTCCTCTGTGACCCCTTTTCTTTTCATACCAAAGGGAGTGGGGCTTACAACTGAAGCTCAATGGAGTTGCAAATGATCCCAGAGCTTGTGTGAGGAGGGGGGCGAGGGTGTTGGGAGAATGACGAGGGTGGGGGGAAGGGAGTGTTTGGTTAAACCCCCCCCAACACACACACGCACAAACACACACACACTCTTGTCAGGTGTTTCTGCATCTTTAAAATCCTCAGGGACATGCACAGGTTTGCATGAATGTGCTCATCTCCCCACGAAACATGTTTTTGTAGCCAGCCAGACCGGACCTGCGCTTTCCTCGGCTCTTCTAGAGCTTCCAGCTGTCTGGCACGCTTACAGTATTAAGATTATGTGTGCAGGCACACGCCGGCGTAATTGAAATGCTATTGTTTCAGGTACTTAACGGCTGGTCAAAATCTCAATCTGGTATTAAAACTAGGCTTGAGGAAGGAGCAGACAAAGGTGATTAAAGCGTCCACATGCAAGAACACAAAATATAACCCCTACCAACACCCAGATCCTTTCAACTACATGGAGAGGGTGCATTGCTCAACTTTCCATCTGTTGCAGGAAATACAGCAGAAAGAAAATAAATCTTCTGTCAATAAGAAAGGGCTTGGTGAATTAAATGTTTGGAGTAAACGGTGACTGCATACCAAATTGTTTAATCAGACTTCTTTTACGCGGCTGTTGACGATTACGCTGTTTGTTTCACCTTTGCTCCAACTTACAAGCCTTTCAGTCCTCCGCCCTACAGCCCTGACAGGTCTGCCAAAACTAATGTCTCCACTGTGAATAATGAGCCTATTCTCACCTTACTGTCTGTCAAACTTCACACCCCTCCTGCCCCTCATGGTTGAACTGCAGATGGGCTTTTGAAATAAAAACCAATTAAGTTTAAAGCTCTGCTCAAAAGCAATACATGTAGAGCAAAGCAGGGATATATTCAGCAAACCATTTCACCGATGGTAGAGCTCCAGAAAGCAAGACTCAGATTTTGTCCCTCACAGCACTGAAGGCTTGGATGACCTCACTCACAGTCATTGTTCATTTCTTTCAGCTAAAACTTCACATGGACCGTTTGTCAGCTGCAAAGTCATAAATTGGCCAAACTTTCTGATCAAGCTGATTTACAGGCTGGCAGATGAAGTGTGAAAGTCTTAAATACTTTCTAAGAAACAAAATACCTTGGAACAGGATCTAATTGGCAAAGTGCGATCATGAGATCAGATACAACTGCAAGAGGTTAAATAACATGGGTATAAAGTATTAGACATTCTGTAATTCACTTATATTATAGTGAATGTGATGCTCTTTTCCACTTGGTTCCTTATTTTAATGCCCCACCACAGACAGAAAAACCTTAATGCCGTCTTGCTCGAGCCAAGAAAACTGTGCCGTTAGTTTAATAAAGAGCTGTAATAAATCTGTGAAGTCATAAAGAATGCAGTGATTCGAATGAATGAAGACACAAGCAAGCTTTGCAGTCCAGGACATTAAAGGTTGACGACTGCTAAAAGAAACGGAGCGCCAGAGGGGTATATAAAGAGAAGGCAGGGGCTCTCATCAGTAGACCAGAGGAATACTCAACTAGCCTACAGCCCCAGCGAGACCTCAGCTTTATGATAACAGAGCAGTCTGCATTTTTCCACAGACCGCCAACACCATCAGCCACAAAAACACTCCTGAGGAAACATGAAAAAATTTTTTATAAGACAACATTCCGGAACCCTTGGAGTGTTTTTCTAGCTTGAATAGGACTTGATGGCTCTTAGACAGGTTTCCCATGGCAAATTCACAACCAGCTGCAGGTCCTTCAAATCTGAGACACACAGCAAGATGTTTGCATTCATTTGAACATACTTCATGGAAATATTTTCTAAGTTTTGGACACTGGATTTTTTTTAGCTGAGAACACTTGAAAAAATAAATCAACTGAAGTCTCTTCCTTCATAATTCACTCCATATTAATAAATAGCCCTTCATTAAAAGGTCCCGGAAGAGTTTTTTCAAGGTATTACATTCTTAGACATCCAAAACAAGGCTAATAAAAGTTTTAGAAAAAAACTCCATATTGTCTATGCCATTCTTCTGCCTGTTATACTCTCTTCTCTTAAGAACTTAATGTCGAGTGGTTGTTGCCTCTTTGACATTAAGCTATGTTCTGATTGACCAGCAAGAGGAGCTTGAACATGAAAAAATTAAAATCTGAGCAACAAGAGGGAGAGATGGGGAGGTTGAAGACCCTAGATAACCCTAAAAACCAGTGCACTTACGAATAGATGCAGGCGAGCTCAGGAAATGTGGCTGCACGAGCAGCTCTCTTTATACCAGAATTTGGCCGTCTCGAGCGGACGAAAGCAACCTGCTTTGCTTTCTAGAGCACGAGCAGTCAGTGAGCATTTCCAAGTGTACAGGTACACAGTAGATGTCCGCAAGCTATTTCCACAGACCTCTAATGACGTCAGTCAGTGACAAAAATTTACGTCTCAGGGACCCCGCGGATGCCCAAAGTATAATTTTGAAATAAAAAGGCTGCAGGTGGGACACACACAGACAGAACTAGTGGGTGTTAACTAGGAAGACATCAACATCAAACAGGAAGTTTAAACTGCGTTGTCTTCACAATCAACCTTCTCCAGGCTTTAAGATAGAGTTTAGACCACTGTGCTGATGGACAGAACCAAGAGGTAGTATTTTCCATACTATGGGTCCTTAAGTTCAAACAGTCTGCTGTAATTTGACGGTATACTGCATATAACCATATTAATGAAACCATTTAAGAATTACAGCCCAAAAGCATGTCATAGTCAAAATACTTATGAACCTTGAATCAACTCTGCAGTCCTGTGACTAAGTAACAGAGCCACAAATAATCACAACAAAGTCATGATGTTATGAATTATATTTCATGTTATGAGGCCTCATTCATAGGATTCTGCAGAGACAGTGGAGGAACACACTGGGGGCTGATACTGGGTGTGACTGACGCTCCCAAACCCGCCAACACCCGATGCACCTCTTCAGCACTCCTCGCTTTCCGACTGACTTGTTCCATTGTGCCAGCCAACAAGCAAGCAAGGATTCCAGCGCCCCCAAGGCGGAGCCCCTCGCTCACAAAGCCACTGCAAGGCAGGCTGGGGGCCTTTAGTTCATCAGACAACCGACATAAAGGCCGAGACAAAAACCCCTGGAAAAAGAGGCCGGAATCAGACGGATCTATAGACGTCTTGCAAAGATGAGGTCATGGTGGTGCGTCAACCGTACAGGCAAAGCGATTTGGCGAAAGGATTCTGAGGACCAGTCTCCTCTACTCCACTTTGTTCTATAACATATTCTGTTTTGTTACTAAATTATACTACTCCGTGGGCACTTAGCTGAGATCGTCAAATCTTGATTACAGATTAGAAATCAAGCATTTGTTCCAGTAAAACACTGCATCCAGAATTGGTGAAGACAAGCAAAAGCGGATGTACAGACCGAAAGAGCCAAGACAGCGTATGTTACAATGCTTCAAACGCATATGGCAGAAACATTATACTCAACAGATAGAGGGTTGCCATGACTGCATCCATTAAGAGGCGGGCTTTGTGAATGTACGGCATGTTTTTGAGTGCATTAGCGCTTGCTGGAGCCCTTGCAAGGCGAGGCTTTGTGTACAATCAATAGAAGTGAATTTTCTTCTGTTGTTTGTTTGCCAACAGTCCAACAGAAAATTCCATGGTATACATCTCTTCACAAAGTATAGACAGAGGATAACATATTTGTGTTGAACGTTGTGTCATGATTATGTAGAAGATTGACTAAATGGTGCCAGCAATGTCATTTTGGCAGTTTAAACACAGCTGCTTGCTGTATACAGCTGCAGCAAAGCAAAAGCTTTAAGAAAAATGCCAAAATCAGAATGAAACAAAGATTAGCACAGGAGGCATGGAGAGAAAGGAGGAGTGGAAGAGGTTGTGAGATATTGTCCAAATTCTGATAGACTGAGGGGCTGAGAATTGCCACAGCCCTGCATGTCAATTTTCCCTCCATTTTGTCCTCAATCAGAACACTGTCCCTGGCAGCTCCTCTGGTGTCTATTATTTCTGCTGCAGTTGAGCTGAGGGTAGAGGGGGTCAGGCAGGGAGGCTCTGAGGTCGACAGAACCATCCCTTTTCCACACCAAGTTACGCTCATTCAACTTAATATAGACCTGGACTTCAAATGAGAAAATTGTGTTTAAACACAGATATTTGTCATGTCTGTTTTATGTAACCTGCTCACTAAAGCAGAAAAATTCAGGTATGAAATGCTGAGACACAAGACCACTTTGCTAAAAGCACCTGATTCTGGTAGTTGCAACTGAGGCAGTGGTCTTGGGTAACTGTAAAAGCCGTTTTCCCATCCTTACCTCACTGCGGGTGAAAATGTGACGCATGTACTTTTAGCACCAGGCACTTCAATTGGTGTTTTCAATGGAAGAGTAGGCTCCTCTGTTGACACCACAGAGGGTCGTCTTTCTCTTGCTCTCATTAAGGAATCAGACCTTAAAATATTCACATACCTGCACCACAACCACCTTTTGCACTGAAGGACTAAGGCCTATCCTCTGACTCTTGCCAGATAAAAGCGCTGTACTGATGACTACACACAACAAATTCAAGTTACATAATAAACAAACTACCTACTACCAGTTACATCAACATGTGCTTTTCAGAGCCTGGCTTTGATCAGCCTCAGCTCTCCATTATGGATCCAAATTGGGATACCAACTTATTCTCTCTCTGGGATCTTTTCCAATTTTCAGTTGTGATCTCATATGTCAGAGACTCACGGACAGGCGCATTTACGTAATGCTTAAATGCATTAACAACAACACTATAAGGATCAAAGTCACCTGTTGTTTTTTTCTAGCACAACAGGCATAGATATGCCCCACAGGGGCAATGCCAGGGGAGCCCTGGGGCCTTGTTAGCACATTATTTGACGCATGGATCTAGGTTTCAGCCACACAGTCAGTTTCCAACCGACTGCATCAATGTGAGAAGGGGAAGGTGGTTCCCTTTTGCAATTCAGAGACAGGAGATTTATGCCTCTTCATTTGAGAGACCTGGAGGGGGCCATTGGGTGGGGGGCTGGGGGGGGGGCAGAGGAGTTAGAATCAGTTTTGGAATGGAGACAATTTGGTTTTACGAATTCTCATAACATTCTTGCCTTGCCATATAGAAACACCTAGGGTTTCCAGATATTCCAAGAGGGACAAGGAGCTCAGACCGTCGAAAGAAGTCTAAACAAGCAACGCTGCTCCATTTTCCCCCCAAAGTTTTTACGCACACGCCAAGGTATACATGACAACAGATGAATTACTTCATTTGAAATATTGCATACAGAGAAAATGATGCAAAACAATTTCACTTTGTCAATATTTTACATTCATCTTCACTTTTCTGTATGTTAGGTGAAGTGTTCCCCAGGCTTACCTGCAAACTACCTCGCTACTATTTCTCCTAAGGATTGTCAATTTAGGGGATGTACTACACAACAGAGATTTCCCTCTCATGTAAACTCGGTCCAGTCACTTATAATTCCCAGATCTGGAAACCATGGAAACACCACTTACTGCAGCAATTAGCCCCCAAGCTAACACAATGGGAAGTCTCTCAGAGAGCAGTGTGTTGAAGTGCGAGGAATTTGACACTCCTTTTCCAAGTGAACCAATCCTGCAGCTTACATAGGGTTTCATGTTAATGTTTTTTCATGCCTGTAATTGGCTAAAAATCCTACCAGAAAAAAAATTGGTACATGTTACTTGTCCAAATGTTAATTAATTCATTTGTAGCAGACACAGAATTACCGATTGTAATGTTCATCCTCAAACAGAAGAGAAACGCTGCCACACACAGCCAAAACCCATGTAAAATTTCAGACAAAATGTAGTTGATTTGTGCATTGCTTGATCCTGGTTTACATTTGGTCCAGATCACACAGTAACGGAGTAAAAAAAAAAAAAAATATGTGTAACTCTCTTACTTAGTTTTGGAGCTATGATACAAAATACAACAATTTTGTAACTCCGTTACCGCGTGACCTGGTCCATCTGAAAAGTTCATAGGATTTGCTCCAAAACACTACTTAATCTGCATAGCATGATTGGGAGGGCTTGGACTGCTTTTGCTAGATTTATAGCAGGAGGGAATAAATGAGCCAACATTAGACCGCGGCGTCTCAAGGGGCACAAACTGAAGGAGAGCCGGCTACAACACGGCCCCAGGATACAGACAAAGGCAAGCACCAGCCTGGAAAGGAAAATTAACAGCCCCAGGACAATGAGGAGGACTCATAAAACCAACAGAGGAGTAGCAATAAATAGGACACAGGCCTTTGTCTCCTAGTGCCTGGGGCTACGTCTTCCCTCAGACTAGTTTTTAGACCTTGCTCTTGAACAAGACGTTCTAGGTAGGCTCAATGCTGCTGTCCGTGACACTGCGATAAGCCATCAAGTGTTTATCTGACTTTGGCAGGCCCAGTGGGAGTTGTCCAATGCCCCAGGCTACATCTTAAGTGTTGTATCTTCAAATAAACCTGATGGTGATTTAAACAGTCCCATCGCATCAAGCAGCAGGCCACAGCCTACTATGATTAGTCCAGAAAGACCGCTATGTCATACGGACTACGGTCATTCCCTGAGCCGTTTGGGCTAGCAGGCATTACACGGTTATATCTTGGATACTGTTGATGTCATCAGTTTAAAATTGGACACATATATACCAGAGGTAGGGGAAACATGTCTGCTTGCTTGTTTGGGCTAATTTGACCTTTCACCTTGACAAAATGACATTGACTTTGACATGAATTTCTGGAGTGTTTATCAGGAATGATTAACACTGGAGCCTTAATATTATGGTCAAATGAGAGCATTCATGCCTTAGGTGTGCCTTTTGGGCAGCGATACTGCAATCTGGACCTTGAATCCAAATCCAGCCCTGATTTTCTTTCCTCCTGGGTAATAAACCAAATAATTTGCAATGCTGATGGCTAAACTGGCTTCACACCTGATTTCCAGGTAAAGGGAGGATGGAAAACCAGCATTTCCTGGCCCTCAAGGACCAAAATTTGAGCAACAGGGCTTTAGAGGGTAATTAAGAATTATGACTTTTAAGCCAGACACAGTGAAAATATTTTGCCCCGTTAAATCATAGACTTCTGCAGGTCCCTCAACTCGTAAAAAGTTTGTAAGGTCTGTGGACTGTTGCCGTCTACCGAATGCCATTTCCTTTCCATATCATTACATGGAATGATTACATTACATTACATTACCATTTAATGCTGGTAAAGACCAACACTGCAACATGAAATGGATATGGAAAAGCCTTAGATTGGGACTGTTTTCCAAGGATTTGGCTAGGCCCCTAAAGTTCCACTGAAGGAAAATGATGCTGAAGAATATAACATTCAAGACTATAACATCAGCTTTAGGAAGGTCCTTTCCAGTTTTGCAAGGAGAGCCTCCATGCAAAGTGTGAGGTCCATATCTTTTTTGATTCCGGTGCGGAAAAAATAGACTGACCTGCACAGCTCTCAACCTCTCCAAACACCACTGGGATCAAGAGGAAAGTAGTCTTCAAGCTACACTTAACTGACAAACATTGCGGCCCAATTTTACTAGTGGTCTCCTGGCTGGACTGGAAATAAAATCTGCAGCCATGTTCAACTATAGTGTCTCCAGAGAAGAGAGGATGTTACAGCAGCAAAGGGGGTCCAATTCTATGCTAAAATCCATGATTTTGGAATGAGATACTGGATAAGCAGGTGTCAACATACCTTTGGTCATGTCCTGCAGCATTTCCTAACCCAGCTCCTGAAGCGCCTCTGCCCTACATAATTCAGATGCTTCCCTGATCTGACAGACTCAGTGCAGCCCATCAAGTACATGACTGACAAACTGGTCACCCGAATCAGGTGTGTTAAATTATAGAGAAGTCCAAAACGCGCAGGGCATGAGTACTCCAGGATCAGGGCTGAGAAATACCGATGTTGAGAACATGCTCTAATGGAAAACCCACCTGTCCTTGTCCCAAGAGTAGAAGATACTCAATGAGCAGCATTCATTTACACCTTCAATTACGACATTCAAGTCTTTGCACTCTGCGCATTGACCGTTCAATGAATTTCCATTAAGTTGAGTAAAAAATTTTTAAACATTTGTACACTTTGTAGTGAGGACATCACATTATTTCTATGGTATAAATTTCTTTGGATTTCTTACAGTACCGCGTTGTTTCATCAAATTATCACCTAAACACAAAGTTTCAGAAGCGTTGTGTCAGAATGTAGTACGCGACAAATCGTCAAAACACCACCTTAACTCAGGGCATGTGAATCATGCAATTTTATGAACAATAATGACAAAAATTATGCCAATTTTTCCTGTTGTGAAAGAGCCTATTTAAGCTTTCTAACTCAGCATTTGCATCACAGGGATTATTCCAGGGAAGCTAGATATTTGGAAATTCAATAACAGAATTGTTTAGGAATTAAATTTTTGAATTTACGGACGCCGGCATCTATATCTGCGCAAAGGTTAATAAACATCACCTAATCCCTACATGGAAGTCTGTCCGTCCCTGAGCCAAGTCTAACCTAAAAGTGCCCAAATGCTTCAAAACAGCATTATATTCATCAGTAACTGACATTGAGTGTATTAGTAACTGACAGTGTGTGAGCCAGTAAATGAGCATGTATCACCCTGCCTCCCAGGCCCAGATCTATAACAGCTGTAAAACAGGGTTGTGGCAGCTCTTGAAAACAGAGGAGAAGTGCATCAATAATTCACACGCCAGTCTGTCTGCCGTGTCCAGGTCTCGACATCGATTAGCCAAATACAACATGCATAAGCCACAATTACCTATGCGTTTGCACGTGAGAAACTAACTCAACACGAAGCCTCGGGACACATCCCTACCCTAATTTGTCATGCCCACCCACCTCATCACCTGCCCTATGCTGACTCAGCACGACAGGAGTAGCAGCCCTGTTTGACAGCTTAAACTGGCTCGACGAGGGTCCGCACATGATTTAAAGCCTCTCGCGGGAGGCAGCTTAAAGTCGCGTGACCCTACTCTACACCCACCTCCACGTTTCTCTGACTCACTAGAAGGGCTGGCAAAGAGTCGAGCGCTTCGCCTGAGGCCCTGCCAGTGGGATCAGGGGCGGGTGCAGCCAGGCATCAAAGCTACACAGCCAGCTGCTCATAACAATTACAGACGTACAGCGGTACGGCTGTTTCTCCTCAACCACTATTATCTGAGCACCAGTGACAGTGCTGAGGACCACTGGCTCTCTACAACGACCCTGAGGGCCAAGTGCATACGGTATTTTTTGTTTCCAACTACCATTAACCTCTTAAACTCCAGCAAAATACCTACAACGCCGCGGTAATTAAGTAGCAATATAGTCATATTATACATCAAATGAAACAGTGGAGCCTCTGCTACAAGCACATATAAGTCATTTTTACAAACACCAAGCACAACTCAAACAGCAAGCATATTAATGTTCAAATATCAAAATCTGAGTAGCGTCAGAAAATCAACCCTGTCTCCACATTTCCATGTCTCCCTCTCTGATACTTCATGCTACACAAACAGAGATATACTCCATTCATTTTTGGTATGTCATTTTCAAACAGAAACCTAAAAAAGAGGCTGGGGCTTAAGAGGTTAAAATCGTAGGATTTTATCAAGCCGTTAATTTGTCTTAATTAGGTGCATTTCATGTTTGCTACATCTTAAGTCATATGTTGATGGAAATATCCATGCGAGCCACGAAGAATAAAAATTCCATGTCCACACTATGACGTACTGCATATGACCGCAAACAAAGAGGGAGAAATTTACCCAGTCTAAATCAAGAATAATACTTTCACAACCAGTGAAAATGGATGGAGACAAAAAGTAATAACTTAGCAGAAAGCAAACAAAGTCAAACCTAATTTGTGACATGTGTATGCAATTAAGTTGAAGCCACCTGTTTTGAATCAACTAATAACAACTGTTTTCAGTTAATTTGGAGCTTAGTGATTTTTCTCAGTCTCATTTGATCTGTTTAAAGACAGTATTGCCGGAATATGCGTGCCAATTAAAAAAATGTACAATATATTCAATGTTTTTATTCAAGGCTTTTTATTCTTCATGGCGTGCATGGATATTTCTGTTGAATTGCAGCACAAGAGGGTACATAACTGCTCTAAATTGCAATGCCCTTAATTAAGACCAACGAATGGCTTCTTATAACCGTACAACAACAATTTTTGTAGGAACAATACTAGCATGCACAGCAAGGCCCCAGTACCACCTTAAGGAAGCACTGCATTACACCATGGCTGCAATAACATTCAGATCGGTGCAGCAGCATCACGGAACAGCCAGCGATGAGACTATAGCACCTGGTCTTTCTTTACAGAGGACTCCATGGCGCAGTGGTTAAGTCTGCTTGACGTGGGATGCAAAGAGCCGGAGTTTGGGCCCTAGCCATGGTTTTCCCGGTAAGTTCCTGGGCTAAAACCCCTCATTCCCAAATTGCCAACTCCGCCGAGGTGTATAATTGGGTAGCAGCAAATTGTTGGGGAAACCTGACTAAGAGCTTGAAGGCAACCTGCGACGGACTAGCAACCCAACCAAGGGGAGCAGCAATACTGCTTGTGACTTCATGTAACCAGAGTTAAGCGCTGGCCTGATGAGCCACTTGGCACGGAAAAGACTTTGCATTCTCTTCACAATTGGCCCACTTCCGCCTCAGAGCCGAAGCGCGTCTTACTGACCCACTTTGTTATTATAGAAGGTGCACTTCAGTTACGTCAGAAGCTGCTGCCTGTAGCACTGCAATTGATATTTTCAAAAGTGAGGCAGTGGCAGCCATCACTTACCTATGCAGTCCATACCGCTAGCACAACACATTCTCCTCAAGACTTGTCATATAGTGATGCTACCTGACCAAGCGTCAATATACAACAAAAAAGGAGACTTTCGGGTTACTTATTTGAGATTTAGGGTTAAGGTTTAGGTGAAGGTTTAGGGATTAGGGGTAGGGTTCATTTTAAATGAGCATCAAGTAAGGATGCCAAAAGCCTCCTTTTTCGTTTATCTACGCTTGGTCAGGTAGCGTCACTATATGACAAGTCGGGACGAGACTGGGCTCGCCAGAGAGGCTATTCGACCCCCTGCTCCCCACTGTTCTGGAACAGGCTGATAACATGCGAACGAGGTCTGAAGTCTCGAAGAAGTAATTCTTCCATCAACAAACAGCTGAACATCGGACCATGGTGGGACATTTGACCTGCATACATCGTTTTACTACAGAAATTCTAGGTTTTATTGTTGATAATGATGGGGGGGGGAGACAACATTGTTTTGAAATAGGATAGGCAATTTTGCTTCTACATAACTCATTATCATCTTGAGATTGCAAAGAAATTTCGCTTGCGAGGAACGTGGGTTAGAAACTGTCGCATCTTCTGCAAGTTTGTCCCAGGTTCGTTCTCGTCATACCGCCAGCCGAGGTGGTGCAAGAAACTGGGAGCAAGAACAGCCCTATGAATGCCTTCCCCCATGTTTGACTCACTCGTGAAAATGACTGTCTGTTCCAGAGCAGGGAGTCAAACACATACGGCGATCTTCTCGTGCTCTGCACGATCGAAGCTGAGAATTAGAGTCAGGGGAGTTCAGCCTGAGATCAGTAGCTGACCCAGTTTCCCAGGCTCTCACTGGCAGGTTTTAGAACACGCCGGACCAGGAGAATGAGGCTCACTGCTACCCAACAGCCAATCAGAGAGGTGACTCACATCAAGAAGCGAGGGATTTGTTAAACGGCCTCAACTTGGTTAGCCAATGGAGAGATTGGCTGCAGCTGGGACAGAGGGGCCCATTTTGGAGTACAGCTCATCCAATCAGCCCTTGGGATTTCGCAGAGCTCTATAATTATACTTGATTAGCTGTGAGTGTTCATTCAGCTGATTGATTTGCCCTCGCAGGCCTGTGAAGTCTCATTTCCCAGCGCATGCTATGATGGGCTTAACAATGACAGGATGGTTAATTAGCCTAAATGCATGTAGCGCAGTGCTTTTGAGCTTCAAAGCTTCAGTCATCTTATTTCAGGCTTCATACAGAGAGATTCCATGCACAGCAATACAGAATCTATCATTCTATTATAATACATTGGGCACTGATCCAATTAACTGTAAACTATTTATTGGCGTAACATATACAGTGCTGCAAAAGCAATCATAAGAAACTACAATAGGAAACATAATTTCCAAATCTAAATTACAGTATGGGAAGCCAGCATCATTTTTCCAACCGAGTCCAGCTGAAACCACGCCCTTTACATATGAACACCTCAACACTATGACAGAAAGGCCGTGGTAAGAAGAGATCCCTGTCTTGTTGAAAATTCTCACCAGATTCTAAAATGTTTCACTTCCACGACAAAATTACCGGTGTCAAAACTGAATCACGAGGGTTATGGTCTGGGATAAGATTAGAAGCTTCTTATAGTAAGAACACGGTAGTTAAACCCGCAATGGCCTTTGTCATATGAAAGTGAGCAGTGTTTAATGAAAGTTGGGCTGGAGAAAGGATTAGACACTTATGGGGCAGGGTATATCTAACACAAGTCCCTATGCATTTAGCTGCATAATATGTGCACATCCATAATGTACTTGTGCAAACTGATTCATACAAAGATATGTGTGATCTGTAACTGTTGAATTTCAGGACAACTCTGCCCCAGATCTTTGGACCGTGCGATAGTGAAGAGGCAGGAATGTGATATTCCATTACCTGATCTCTTTTGACCCCAGGGTCAAGTACTGCTGACCTCAGTGTGCCCTTTGACTTCTCCCCTTTCCAACTCAATAAAGACTGCAGGAGGTTTAGAAGCTCGCTGACTGAGTGAATGAGACATTTTTGCAGCTCCCAGTAGGACTCACCCAGCAGTGTGTATTTGAACTGAAAAACATGTACATGTAATATTTAATCCAAGAAGCCAGGCATGGTGAGGAGGTTATGTGGGCGCCAGATGGCTCCAGCATGGAAAGACATACCAAATTTATTAGTGCCAAACAAGGACTTAATCAGCACACCTGGAAATGGTTGCCTTGTTAACCATGCTATTTAAGAACTGCCAAGGTGGCAAGTACCTGGGGAAAACTGTTCCCTGAGTTGATTCCAGCAAGCTACAGCCAGAACTTCTCACTGAATTTGAAATGCAAAACAAGCTGTCTGCCCCGTCAGGTCTAAAAGGGAACGATGCTAAGACCCATTCTTTTTTGTATTTAGTTGGCAGGGGTTACTGGATTGATCTGCGAAATAATAGGATAGGGCTCGGATAATGACAACTTTCACATGACAACTTGCTTATTTATCTTACGATCCTTGAACAGAGCAGAACGGCCCCTTAAACATTAATCTCTGGTGACATCCCAGGTTATCGTCATTGTAGTAAAATCCAGCCATTAGACTGTGACAATGACCTGTTTGTCATATTCTGCAGAGATGTTTGGAAGCTGCGTCCTTTCAAAGTGAGTCAGTTCAGCTGGGGTACAGAGACTGTCTGAGCCCAGCAGATCAGAGTGAGTCGAAGAACAGCAGAAAAGGTTACTTCAGGGAGTGAAAAATTGCAAAGGGATAATGTGGATTCATTTTTTCACCTTTCACCTTTAGGTTTATGTGATTGCCACGTGGACCTCAGAAAAGTTTACTGCGGCTGTTATATGTAATAGTGGCATTGCACTCATCTCGCGAAACATGCATCTTCAGATAATTAGGCTAATCATCCTGAAAGAATTCAGAATGTATCACAGTACAGATGGAAACCAGTGTATATAATATATTTAAATATTTATTTAAATATTTAATATATTCAAAAAATATATTAAAACACGATGTCTAAGCATAAGATTGATCAAAGTGGCCACTTCTTGCAAGCAGATTCAAGGTATTTTTTCTAAAGGGCCAGTGATCCGTTGCAAAAGTTTAAACTGTATACTTCTCAGGCAGTTCCCAAAGGCATGTTGTACTTTATGTCTCGCATCTTCTTGATTTTCTGGTCCAATTTGCGCCTAGCTGTCTTGGTAGATGTTGCAAACTTTGATTGAAATTGAAATATTTGTTTACCTGTAAATTTGGTCAAATATAGTTTTTACAAACCCAAAAATTCAAAACAATGTCCTAAATTAGACCATTTTTGACTTCTCAGTACTCATTTGTGTCCCGTGAGGTTATTTAAATGACTTAAAAACTGCTTATATTTCACTGAATTGCGGATAAAACGTGAGTAAAGTGTTCAATTATTTTTCAACTGGTTATGGATATTTATTTATCATATGGGGAAAGACCTTTCTTCTGCATTTGCCCGTATAATCTCCACTAGCCATTGGTAAATTTCAACAACATAGAGACAATTAAGGAAAAGACAGAAAGAGAAACCCTTAGGTAGCAATCTTGTGAACAATTAATCAAATTCAGGTTCGCAATTTGTTATGGTTACCGCAGAGGTTACTCATATCATTATCTCGTGCATTGGGTCCTAATTCCACGTGCACAAAGTTTGTAACTAAATTCTCAGTATCCTTATTTATTATTTAGCTGAAACCTAGGTATACTCCGATTCAGGCTTTGATGTGAACACAGGAGCTTCAAAAATATTGGTGAAGGACCCCAGGGATGGAAATCTATTCTTTCATTAACATTTGATGCGCCCCCTGAGGAGAGAAAGACCTCTCCTCCCCTCAGAGGTTACCATGGTAGCCAGGGGAACGCACAATCGGCAACTTTTCATCCCGGCTCCACTTACGCCAGTCCATTATTAAGCAAAGCACAGGAAAGACAGGCAGAGCAGCAGTGGTGTAAGAGCAGCAGTGGTGTAAGAGCTGCAGTGGTGTAAGAGCAGCAGTGGTGTAAGAGCAGCAGCGGTGTAAGAGCAGCAGCGGTGTAAGAGCAGCAGTGGTGTAAGAGCTGCAGCGGTGTAAGAGCAGCAGCGGTGTAAGAGCAGCAGCGGTGTAAGGGCAGCAGTGGTGTAAAAGCAGCAGCGGTGTAAGAGCTGCAGCGGTGTAAGGGCAGCAGCGGTGTAAGAGCAGCAGTGGTGTAAGAGCAGCAGCGGTGTAAGAGCAGCAGTGGTGTAAAAGCAGCAGTGGTGTAAGGGACAGCAGTGGTGTAAGGGCAGCGGTGGTGTAAGAGCTGCAGCGGTGTAAGGGCAGCAGTGGTGTAAGAGCAGCAGCGGTGTAAGAGCAGCAGCGGTGTAAGAGCAGCAGTGGTGTAAGAGCAGCAGCGGTGTAAGAGCTGCAGCGGTGTAAGGGCAGCAGCGGTGTAAGAGCAGCAGTGGTGTAAGAGCAGCAGCGGTGTAAGAGCAGCAGTGGTGTAAAAGCAGCAGCGGTGTAAGGGCAGCAGTGGTGTAAGAGCTGCAGCGGTGTAAGGGCAGCAGCGGTGTAAGAGCAGCAGTGGTGTAAGAGCAGCAGCGGTGTAAGAGCAGCAGTGGTGTAAAAGCAGCAGCGGTGTAAGGGCAGCAGTGGTGTAAGGGCAGCGGTGGTGTAAGAGCTGCAGCGGTGTAAGAGCAGCAGTGGTGTAAGAGCAGCAGCGGTGTAAGGGCAGCAGTGGTGTAAGAGCAGCAGTGGTGTAAGAGCAGCAGCGGTGTAAGGGTAGCAGTGGTGTAAGAGCAGCAGCGGTGTAAGAGAAGCAGTGGTGTAAGGGCAGCAGTGGTGTAAGAGCAGCAGCGGTGTAAGAGCAGCAGTGGTGTAAGAGCAGCAGCGGTGTAAGGGCAGCAGTGGTGTAAGAGCAGCAGCGGTGTAAGAGCAGCAGTGGTGTAAGAGCAGCAGCGGTGTAAGGGCAGCAGTGGTGTAAGAGCAGCAGCGGTGTAAGAGCAGCAGTGGTGTAAGGGACAGCCCTATGCTTAGTTTTACTCTGGGAAATGATGTTTTTTTTTCCACTGAGAAAACTGTAGTCCTCACAATTAGAAGCATGATAACCCCGATCAAAAGAAACAATAGTTTTTTTTATTTTTTATTTTTTTTGCAAACAGCTGTTATTGAGGTTTGTGTCGCAGGAAAAGCCCTACACCCCCCCAACTCCCATGCAGCCCTTCAGATGCAGTAGTGGTGCAGTAGCTGAATCCTCTCAGCAGTCAGGTTCAGTCCAAATTCTCTCTTCCCCAACACACACTGCATCCCAGGGCCCTTTCTGGGGGGGTTTGTGACACCTGATAGAAAGACACTTCCCCCACCAAGACCCCCCAGTGCCTGACAGGAAGCTGACAGACTGGCTGCACTTAAAAAAAAATTGCCTTGACAAGTATTTTCCTGCTTTAATGCCGTTGTGTACCAATTAGCAAGAAAAAAAAAGAAGCACAAAATGTAAGTTCGCAAATACAAGTTCAGTTTGATTTTTGTTTTTAATCCTTGCAGAGTGTTCACCGAATGAACAGCGCGAGTGGGCCGAGGTGGGTTCCGTGCCCACAGATGTCTCGCAGGACAGCCGGCTCATTATCACCCCTCGTCTCAATGGGAGGACCCAGCTTGGCTCAGAACGCGGGGCCAAATCAGAGAATGCTGCCACTGCAATCAACTTAAGTGACAGAGGAATTATTTGGGAGCGGAAGAAGCGAGGGGTGTCAAGCCATTTCAGTTAATGCAATCGCCCAGAACCGCAAGGGAATACTGCCTGCTTAAGAATTGGTAGTTGCTTAGAAACTATTCACCCCTACCCTCAAAAGCGAGATGTTACGTTAAATTGATTTAAAGTGGATGAATTACTGAAGCCCTCACTTTGACATCAAGGGAAAATCTGTTTTTGGTGCTAGGCCACGTCTCTCCCGGTCTCCAGAGGGAACAACAGCCATTTGTCATTTAGGCCAGATCCTTAATCTGAAAGGGAATTTGATGGAGCAGCTGAGCTTCATATTGTAAATGGTAAAAGCCTATTGATTGGCAATCGATCTCCATTAAATGACTCTCTCCGTTAATTTTTGATAAATGTCCAAAAATCAAACCCTCCAACTTCATACCGTATCGTTTCTGAGCTATCATACACGCACACAGGGAGTTACCATGGCACATACAGTTTTTTGGAGCTGAAAAATAAGAATGCACTGCCACCTGGTGGTAGATCACTACAGCATACACTGAGAGAGGTTGGTTCCATGTAAAATTATCATAGGGTGGTGATTGTACTCAGTAATACACAGTCAGGAGCCATCTCCTCATTAGGCCAAAAAGGAATCACCACTGCCAATTCTTCAATCCAAATCTCACCGCCTACTTCAAATGCTAAGTGAACACTGTCTGTCTGTCCATTATCTCCTCCATTGGTCCTGAATGAATTTTAATGAGTGCACACTGAGGACTCAAACCCTGTAGAGTTCATTCAGTAAGTGAGTGAAGCCACGCAGCAGCACTAATGACAGAGGAAGAGTAGCGGTGATGAATGTGACCATCCACCAGCACAGTGGGACTAAACGGCAGCCCCCGAAAAACAATGCCCTTCTGGGCCTCAGTAGGGGGGACTAAGAATCAGTCCTGTGGTGCTTTTATCATTCTGCCTAATAGGGTTAACAGTTGCTGATGAGAAACCATCCAGGGAGCCAGAAGCAGCATCACAATACAGCCCACAATGCAGCCCATACCGCCCCCAACACCCCACCCCCACTCACAGCAGCCACAAACACGGAGGCCAGGGGCAGGGATCAGAAGAGCCCCGGCCTAAAGTCAGGGCCATTTCTGTCCATCGACCACGCAAAGGGTTTGCAGGGCTTACACGAGTCTTCCCTGGATTTTGCGTCCCCAGACTTTTTGTCCCTGGAAGTCTTGTTCCCATGGACTTTTTGTCCCCTAATGATAATGATATGTGCCACCATTATTGACAGAGGGACGGAAAACAGAGAGATCACCATGATATAAGGGTTAGGGTTAGGGACTGGGTTATAATGCAGGAAGAGGGCAAAGTATTACTGGGGACAAACAATCCAGGGACGAAAAGTTCATGGGGACGAAGAGTCTGGACGAAAATTCCTAGGGGACAAAAAGTCCGGGGGCGAAGAGTCTAATACAATCTAATTGGCTCTATCTGTGATCGTTTAGGTGTCACTACCATCCCTCAGATTAAACCAACTGCAAGCACAACACGTAACAGAAACAAAAAGGAACTTACTTGTGACTCAGAAGGCTTACATTCCCCGAAAACAAATTAAGTGACCGAGTGAATCTGATTTTAAGAAAAGACATTTGGTTAATGCTTTTCAGTAATGACCTTTTTACAAACATTACCAATGAGGGTTTAAATAACGTTTCAATATGCAGTAATTTCTTCATAAACGTGGCTGACCAGTACCGTGCCACTCAGGCTCTGCAGCGCTGAAATCAATTTCGAGATCTGCTTATTCTGTCAATTTAACCACTGAAATCTAAGAAACCAGGTCAGTGAGCTCTGACGCTGGAGCTGGGATTGTGTGGGCGAGACGGCTGAGGGGGAGCAGAGCAGAATCAGGGACCCTGAGTCAGAACCTCACCCCTCAGGAGACTGAGCACACAAACCCAGAGAGCCGGGCATGGGCATGTACAGGTTTTAGGAGGAGAAATAACCTGTATGCAAAGAATATTACCAACGCATGTCAAAAAAAGTGTCTCAGTTTTCCACCACCACTGGACACACTTTTGTAACAGTGGCATGTATGTATATGACTTCTTGAGTGTGTTTGCATTTGTGCGGGTGAGTGTGTAAGTGTGTGAAAGACAGGGGGCTGAAAAAAGAGAGCTGTCCATCCCCCAACTCATGGTTCACCTGCTCCCCGTCATTTGGGCCCCCACCTGAGCCCCTGCTCCTCAGATCAGTCGCGGTTTAAATCGCCCTCAAGACCCCAATCTGCCCAACTCAATTACCTCCCACGCATGACCCTGCTAACCCTATTATGGCTAAACAGAGGGGATTTCAGACAGTAACTGACCCTCTGCTGCCCACAATTGACATATTTAGACTGATCATCACGGTCAGGATTCTGTAAAACAGGGTACAGGTTCACTGTTCCATCCTGATGAATAAACCTACTACAGCAGTGTGGGTCAGTGCTGCACTTCATCAGTAATTCAACCTTTTCGCAAATCTCCAAAAGGTGAAAGGATGGATGAAAGTTATGGTCTGAATCCACATAAGTGCAATGTGAGGGAAAATTTCCCCCTCAAAATTCTAACCAAAAAGCGGATACCAAGTAATTTCCTTTAGGTTAATTGAAGATCTTTGGAGCAACAGCCTTGCAGGGAGGGAGGCACATTGTCCACAAAACACTTCATCCACAATGTCCTTACACAGCTAGTTTATAGTTAGCACCACGTGTGAGCACCAGTTATGATTCGCTACACTACACAGCTGCTGAGAAGTTGCCCACAGCAACTTATAAAAGTGACTCATAAAATGATGCGACATAATTTCAGAAGTTAACAGGCACAATAGTAATCCATATGTTTACCTGAACAAACAGTTTGCATTATGAGATAGCTATACCCATGCTATTTTATCCCAAGAGGAAATCCATAAAGGAGGACTTCAGATGTCAACAGAGGTTCAGAGAAGCCGTGGATGCTATACTGTGCAAGAGGTTACACTCAATGCGGATGCAGAGGAGGTAACACACTTACACACTGTCCCAATGCAGAAGAGGACAGAGGGCAGTGGATTTAGCAAGTTGCTGCTGCGCTGTGAATGGGAGAGACCATCTTAACCAATATCCTCGGAGTCACTCACGTTTTCTGCGGGATCACCACTCTGGCTCAGATGTTTTAAATGCATTCAGTGTGGATCTACACACCCACTCACAACCCAGAGGCAGTCTGGAGAGGCAAGCGTGAGAAAGCTGTCGTAACCCCTCGAGCCAGAGGGCTTTCCCCTCCCCCACCGCAGGTAATCTAATGAAGGAATTAAATTATGTACTTAGCCCATGTAAGCAGCTGAGTATCTC
Source organism: Gymnothorax reevesii (assembly GCA_029721435.1). Lineage (NCBI taxonomy): Eukaryota > Metazoa > Chordata > Actinopteri > Anguilliformes > Muraenidae > Gymnothorax > Gymnothorax reevesii. The sequence continues at coordinate 62,543,534 of CM056576.1, forward strand.
ACGGGTTAATTTGTAGATTCAGCGTTGTAGCACCCAGTCTGGGAACCTCCCCACCTCCTCCATCTAAATTCCCTTCTCTAAAAACACCACTGATGTGTGTTCATTTCAAACACCGTGGTGCTCACAGATAGAGACATAGGTGAACAAATCAGAAAGGAATGCAACATTTACTAAATCTTTGCCTTGTGATAGCCAGAAGAGACTTCCAGTTTCTCAAATTAGACTTTTTGTGGGCATTACTGGGCAATAATGAGGAGATTTGAGGCACCGCGAGCCTAATTGTTCCTACATGAATACATGTAGTGACTGGGTGGAGCAATGGCTTTGGGAAGGGAATGTGCTGCTCTAAAATGAACCTGAACCAAAGGGATCAAATCCAGGGTGAGGCACGGCCATTGTACCCTTAAGAAATAAACCTTGATTAAACTTATTCAGGTCTTTCAGGATCTCAAAAGGTATGTGAAAAAAGCTGTTCAATTTGCTTTGGAACATGGCCCAACCCAGCCAAATGAATAGCAAAGACTTTTGTTGCTACAAAGAGGAGATGTTTAGTCATTTACGCACTTCTTGACAAGGCAATAATAGCTTGAAATATTACAATTGCTCCACTCTGAACTATAATTCACGTGACAAACATCTAGTAAATGGTTCTCCGCACAAAGATTTCAGAGTTCACTGGATATATTTTATACTTGTCACTGTCCAGTTTTATGAAAGACATCAGGGTAATAAGTCTGGGCTTCAGAAGATTTGATGTATCCGATGAGGGACAAAGTGTACTTAAAAGTGATGGCGAAAATTATTCAGAATCAGAGAAAAATTATTATAATGGCGATAGTATGTTACATTTTTGGTGATATTAACAAGTTACATTAATTCTCACTGCTTGTCCCCAAGGTTAGCGTGAATGTTTACTCATTCAACCAACACAACATTGCTCCATAGTTACAGTCTATCCAACATTCCTTCACAGCTGGATTTGTCATAATATTGGTTATCCCTCCACTGTAAGAGCAGGCAGGGAAACCATTCCACATGCTGAAAATTCTGTTTGAATTTAACCCATGTTAACAGTATTCAATCAGAAAATTTGGTTGACTTCATTAAAAACCTCATTAATCTCATTGTGGAATCCCTTCTCGAAACCTGAAGTGTCTTAGCCTTTTCGCATTTTGCGAGCACCTTAAAGAGGAACTGGCGCTTGAGAGGTGTGTTGAGGGTCTGGATAGGCTAAATACAGTAGAAATCTGCACATGTCCAGGACTGTCAGGGCAGATGAGCCTCACAGAAAGCAAGTGCAAATAAGCTGGGACAAACCCACCGAGGACAGCATTGTTATGCCTGTCACAGCACCAATTCTGTGAATAATGACTCAGATATGAAAATAATTATTTTGGGTTTAGTCTCATAAAAAAAGGAAGCACATAAAAGAACGGGCTCGAGTGAATGAGAGTGTGTCATTGTGTCATTTTTGTGGTATATATCATGGATGGCAAAATATATGCCCTTTATTACAAGACTATTAATGGATATTAACAATATTGCTGGTATTATTCTCTAAATATTGCTAGAAATAATAGTCGTCATAATTCACTATTTGCTATATTAAACTACCACATTTCCCTCAGTATTTTACTCAGTGCCCTCACAAAAAGACAGAAAATGTACACAAACACTCAATAACAATATCCTAGCACCCCCCCCCCCGAGAGGGGGTGGACAAGTGTATTGTAATCCAGTTGGTGTCTTAGTTCTTTTGTTTGTTTCTCAGCATGATTGCATGAAAACCATTGTCTCAATTAACACCAAATTCCGTAAAAAGGTAGGCACTGACCCTGAATAGATCCCTTTAAATTTTGGAACGAATTTCAGTAGAAGTCAAGGTCTAAGTGACAAAAAAGGTAAATATCATTTTTTGGCCATAACTTCGCCAAATATATTCCAACTTACTTCAAACCAATGGCAAAAGTGTCTTTTTTCATTTTATAAAGTATAACTTTATCCATTGCAATAGAGAAAAGTGCATAGCTTCAAAGATTGGTAGGGGTCAAAGTACAGAGGGGTCCGGGTCAATGATCAGAAACACCAATTTCCCAATATATTTCAAAAACCACTGCAGGTTGGCATTTGGTTACAACTGATCGCATAAAGGAAGACATATATAAAGATTAAAGTTACACTATGACCTTTGACCTTGGGTGACCTCGAAAGGTCAAACCCAAGATCATATATATCAAAACAGTGGATCAAATTAATAAACAGCTAAAATATTTGCGTGGGGTGGGGTTTACTGTGCCTGGTACTGCTTGTTAATGAAGTCCTGAGCTGCAGCTGCAGCAACACACACTGTATCACAACAAAGGCCGTGGCCTCCCACTCAAATGCGAATACGTTCTAAATACCAGTTGCCCAAATCTGTTCAGCCTATTTCAATCTGCCTTCAGTGGTGGAGAATAAACTTGCATCAAAAGAAATGACAAAATAATATCCATTTAACATCTGTAAATTCATTGCAGTTTTATTGTGGAAGGGTTAAGCAAAGCAGAGGTTGTGATCTGCCGAGATGAGTAATATGGGATGTAGTAAACTCAGCGTGGACCAAATGAAGAGACTGGTGGAAAGTAATAGAAATTCAGACAGGAAACTTACATCAGATTTAACCATTTATTACAGGATGACCTGCATTTGAGTTTTGAGGTGACACTGTTCAACTGATGGTCTGGAACAATCTTAGCAAGCACGACAGACAGTTCTTGAGATCACAAATCCTCCGACAGAGCCCGAGATCCTTTTCAATCCTGTTAACGTTTAAGATATTGAACATGATATGAACAAATGCTGCTTGCGATGAACAATGATAATTATAAAGGAGGAGGATAAGGAGGTGGGGGGAGAGGAGACGCAGATTTCTTATCAAACCCCAGCAGAAGCGGCGTGAAGAGCTTGGAGCCAGAGAAATGAAGGAACCCTGCCTTCGTTATAAAAGCTCACCAATATGGTGGGAGGACCTAAGGTTAAGAACAAATGGACAGAAACAGGCTTGTGACCTGCCTGACTCCCGTACCTGACAGAACTAACGCTAAAGCTCAAATAAAGAACTAAAAGAAATGAGCCGGTGTTTCCCCATGCCCCAGCTGCTAACTTCAGACAACAGCTTGCTCATCTGTGCACTCATTAAACTTATCTCCTCAAGCAGGCCCTGAGCGACCTGCAGATGTGTACAACCCAGTGGTCAGAAAGTTAAAGTCCTCTCATGAGATTGCTCTACCCATGAGACGGCTGTTTTTACTAATTCAGTTGTATCTTCTGGATGAGCAAAACTCCTAATCAGCAAATCTTGGTGGCAAGAATTAAATACTGGGAGGGTTTCCTGAACTTGGATTTTACACCTCTACTGAAATGCAGAGGTCAGAAAAGGCCAAGGTTTTGGCACGAACTGCTAAAACCATGCCCTCGCAACCTTCATTTGCTCTCACAATGCAGGACCCTCGTATGCACGACCACTCGTGTGACACGAGCCACGTCCAGCAGGTTGAATAAACGCTCGACTTGGAGAAGTCCACTGCATCAGTAAAGTTGTTTTTCTAATCGTCTTGAACTTAATCTCACAAACCCTCACTGATAACCTAGTTGAAAGTTGTAATGCACTTTTAACTAGCAGAGATACCAGGGACTTCTCAAGGCTCTATTAAACTGAAGAGCAATCTGAAAACAACGCTGACATATTTTCCAGCACTGAAGGATGCCTCCTGTCAATTTACATGACTGTTCACCGGACACCTTGCTGAAGATGTAGATACAGCCAGGTCTTCCAGCACATAAATAAAGGCTCTCGCTGAAGACATTTGCATGTCAGAGCAGGATCTGTCCAGCTGACATGCAAGAACCTCCCTGGCAGGACAAGGCAGGGTGAGTCAAATCAATGAAGCTGTTCTACAGACATGTTTTATGCCTTAACCCACTAACCTAGCAAGCACCATCAAAGCAATGCAACTCTGGCAGTGCAGTTACCATCCACTGCAATTTGCTCTAAGCAAAAACAGTAAACAACCCAGATCCTGGAGATCTCCATTCTTGCAGATCTTCCTTTTAACCGTCATTCTGCATAACTGGCTCTACTAATGAGCAGCATAAGATAACATGATATTGAATGAGATGAGCTTAGTTAGGGGCGCAGTTTAATGAAAGGTAGATCTCCAGGAACGGGGCTAATTACCACTGCTCCACAACTTACTGCGCTCCTCAGGAACCAAGCGATTCAGATGAAACCAACATTAATAATTGAAGCAATATTACAACATTCCTGTAGTGGTGGAAAGTTGAGCTTCAGAAAACGGACGTCTCGCCAAATAATTTGGTAAGTTCAGCCAGGAGATAAAAATGAGTTAAAGTCAGCTGGCTGTGCACATGGGCGTTTCACTTTGCGACCCCTGGATTTACCGCCACCGCCTTGCTTTGGCCCGAAAATGGTCAGAGAGTAGAAGCACGAAATTAAATGAATAAATAAAGAATGCGAAGCCTGAGTCAGGTGACGCAAAGGACCTGTGAGAACACAGAACGGCAAGAGCCTCTACCTGTCCAGCAGTGGATTGGGGCAGGGACTCCCAGGGCCCCGGGTCCCAACAGGGGTTTGGAGGTCCAGAAGGAAGTCTGCTTCTGGTGGACCTTGGCAGAGAGCAGGCAGTGTGGAAGGCCCCCCTCAGGTCTGGGCAGCACATTGCCCATCTTGGGCTTGAATAGAGGGGGCAACCCCTCCTCTTCCTCAGAGCGTGACCCCCGCCGGCAGCCTCCAGCCTCCGAGGGCAGGCAGTGTGTGTAAACGATCATCGCGGCTCCACTTCCGGCGCGAGAGGGGCAGGGACAGGAGGGAGGGGCTGTGGCCCAGGTACCTCCTTTCTCCCTAAGCCCAATTGGTCCTCCCTCTGCCCTCCTCCCCCAGTAATTCTAAACCCTCTGCTGCCCACAGGGGACTCTCACCCACCAGCTCCCACATCCCCTCCACTCCAGCCCCTCCTCTAAAGATGCACACCCCTCTATCTTCAACCAGAGCGTCAATGCAAACACATCGACTTCCCTAACAAAAAAGGTCGACCCCAGTCAAGTGTCAGATTACAGGACCCAGTGCAAATTCAAAATTCAGCAGAGGACTAAAGGAACAGTCATTCAAGGATAGCTGTATTCTGAATCGGTCTCTGGATCCGTGGCGGCTGGATTTTGACTCGGACTCCGGATCTTGAGCGAAAACATACTGAAGATGGTGATGGGGATAATTTAAAAAAGGACAAGAATGTTGAAAAAAGAGGAGAACTGAGGAAACCAGCAAGAAAAAGAAAGACCTGGAAAGAGCTTGTGCGTCCTGTGCATGTCCATCAGCTGACACACTGCCCCTGTTCCGCTCACAAGATGGCGGAGCACGATTCTGCGGTCAGGTTGCTCCTGTCAGTCTCACCACACCCTGCTTAATCCCAGATTATCCCACGAGTCAAAGGGATGCACCACCCTGACCTCGACATCACAGATGGCCACAGTGCTACAGGCAATTACCCTCCCACCATGCCAACGACATGTCAATGCCCATTAAAGGCTATTGCTACAAATGCAAAGTGACAGCACCAGAAAATACGATAATTGTCAGGAGATCTTAACTTCAATTTATGCATTTCAACCGAGAGCATATTCATCACTCAGAGTGAGTCACTCAGAGCATTACTGATTATTGTAATATTGATGCAATATTTGAGTATTTCTATGTGCAGAAAGGAATTAGGTCTAGTTTTTGACAAATTATGTAACACTGACAGGGAAATCCAAGGCAAAGAGTGGACAGAAATAAATAAAAATTCTTTAATTCATGGCGGAAAATGTATTGTTTCTAAATGAATTCACCGTTATACTCAACACCCTCCCAACCCTTCACATGATAACCAGCAATGAAGTCACTGCAAAAAACCACCGGTTCCCAAAATGACAAAAAATACTGATAACTTGGAAAAACTGGGCAATGCCAGATAGCATTAAATAATTTGAATAATGAAGCTTCTCCCTTGCATGCTAAGCGTGCCTTCAACCTTTAGCATGAAACCTAAAAAGAGAAGGACTGGCATCAGTTTGATGTGCAGAATATTATTCATGAGTAAAACAGCTGTTTCTCTGTGCATCTGCAATACTAATAAACACCTTTTTAACTCCTAAGGAAACCTAATTAAACACTGCCCTGCATAAACCAAAAAAATTACTCTGATTGGTTGACAGCATACATGAAACAGCCAAAAACTACCAAAGCAAACAATCTTATCTTGACTAATGAAGGGTCAAGGCAGAGTAAGAGGAATGAATGGGCAGTTTCCAGGTAACGCCATACATTGCCAAGGAGAAACTGCTGCTGTGCCACTACAGGTAGCAGACACAGTGACCACAGAGATTGCTGCCAAGGCCAGCTGAACACAAAAACTGCATTCACTCCAGCACTGACCACGGAAAACAAGCTAAGGGAGGAGGATGAGCTGCTGAAGCCCCACCTGCTGGTGACAATAGGAACATGCAGGCACACGGATAAATCGCAGGAGAGAGAAACCTTCACCACAAGGTTTCAAAAGCTCGCTCCTCGAGACCCGGGGAGTAAGCCAGTTTTCCTTCCCAATATAGTTACAATCGTATAATTTTAAGCAGCCATTTATTGGTTTCATATGCTCAAGGATTATTTACCCTTTCATTACAAATTGTCAGAAATTTCTACAGCTACATGCCATGTATAAAAATTGTGCAGATTATTATTGCAAGTAATTATAAAAGTACACATTTTAAATTTAAAAATGAAGATGAAGATGAATGAATAGGTCCTAATTAGTGATGAACACATGATATGGGGTAGTCATTACATTTGTCTTGTTTCTAACTTTGACATTACTTAAATTAAAATTGATTAGTTTTAGCAACCATATGTCTATACTTCACTAATGAGGAGCCAACTGAACCATTTCAATCTCTCTTGTGGCCAGAAAACGTAAAATTTCTCCACTTTTAACCCTCAAAGGCCAGGGAAAATTTAACACAAATTTTTCTCAAAATTTTCAGTTTGACATTTTCCAAGGACACTGGCAAGTTCTTCCTGATTTGGAACTTAAGGTGTTTTGACGCCAAAGAAGAAACAAACAAAAAACAAATAAAAAATGTGGGATACTTGTTCACAGTGAAATAGGAAAGTATTGGATTTGGTGTGGCAGGCTTATAGAGATGAATGTGTTGAAATATTTTAACAGATGCATTTTTTTTGTTTCTTTTTCCATTTCCTTTTTGAGGTAAAAAGGCTTTTAGACTCTTGTTTCGGCATTTTCCAGCGGTACACAGAAGGATTTACAGCACAGTCCTCCTTTAAGGCGCGCAAACGTGAACGGTTTAGCTGCTATCGGGAGCTGACTTTCTCAGGGGCAAAGGCATCAGACTTCAACAACACTGGAATTATGATGAGAACAAATAGATCCCCATACTCACTGACAAAGGAACAAACAGCAATTAATGTAAACAAATAGTCAACCTTCTAATGAGATACCATATATAGGCATTATGAGATGCCAAAATACAGGCACCAGACAGGAAACAGACAATTCATCATCGTATTTTCTGATGTCATCATTGAACTAACAGGACAGAGAACGGCTCTGCAACCATCTCTTTATGGAGGAGCAAATAATGTTTTATTTCCCCTGAAATTTCTGGCTCCAGAGGAAGGTACAATGAGACAGTGGAGAACTCTGTTCTGCAGGCGGGTGGATTGGCCTCATTGGCTGTCAGCTTCTCAAAATGCTATTGCGCCACATTGGCTCCTGCACTTGAAGACACACCCACTCTGTGAGAGCAGCTGCTTTTTGGGGAAGCAGCCGGTAGAATGCAAGGGGAGGGACCCCGGGGACCTGGCCCCGTATTGGCCTCACACAGCTCAGAGCCTCGGGTAACCAGGTATGTGCCTTGACTCACTCAATTTGCACAGCAAACTGACTGAGAGCAGAGAAACAAAGAGAGAGAAAGAGAGAGAGACCGAGCAAATTGAGAAAGAGCTGTAAGGTTATCACATGATTCCAAGTGATTACTACAAAAAATTTTAAAAAGACTTTTCAAAAAAAGTTTCAATAGCATTCAAGCTCTGTAACACCAGCTGGACCTCTAAAACAACAAAGCGCATTTAGAGGTAAGCGTACAGAAATTTGGTCCCACAATCTAGGTCCCGGACGCAGACTGAGGGACAGAGGTACCTTAAGTCCCAACTGATTACCGAGGGGGGAAATTTACTAGTTGAACCAGGATTTTACACCCATCAATTATTCAGGGGAGACATTAAAGCGAAAATTATTTTGAGTCATATCGGCGACTTGTTCATTTGGTATGAAGTAAAAAAGCTGGATAAATTTCTTCAAAGAGTGGCGATTCAATCATTTTTGCCAGTGGTTGTGTTACCTGGCGTGACCAGCGAGGAATTAAAATTGCAAATGGAAGCCACCAAGGGCCTTCTTTGAAGAGTCACTGGAATCACTCTGCTTGTCCCGTTGTTGTAAACCTCTAATTGAATATGAAGATAATGTTTTGAGGATACAAATTTACATATTTACAATGAGTACTACAGGCACAGATGAGTCAAGGTTTCGATAAGATTAAAAAAAAAAATCATCCATCAATCTGTCACTCTATGAATGCAAATTAATGCCTCTAAACAAATGTAGGTCATGTGAAAAGCCAAATAGGACCTAGGGCTTGTTATGGTTGCCTTTTTTGTCCTTGTGGTGGATGTGCACTGGCCCTCACATCTGGATCCACTTGGCCAAACAATTGGCTCAGTTGGTTTTTGAGTATGTGTCAGCAGAAAAGCTCCCGAACGCTGGGGCCAACATCTCTCGCCTTCCCTAACTCCTTTTACAGAGGCCCGGCAGGGAGGCCGAAACACTGAGTCCAGATGCAGTATAACGATACTGGCCTCTGGAACGCATCTAGCACACAGACAGCAAGGTATTCATTGAGCATTGAAACGCTGGCCAATCTAAGTTTCTGGAACCTTCAGCCCAAAAGTAACGTAAAGGGTCATTTTCTTCAGCCACGTCTTGACCACAAAGTAGATTTTAAACGCTTGCTGATTTTAAGAAACATCAAAGAGTATACTCCTGCTTTGAATAGACTTTAGACAGTACAAACCATTGGACGGTTTTTCAGTGTATCAAATGGCTTAATGTACACTTCTGCAAATGAAAATACACATATACAATACTTAACAAATTTATTAGACCACCACCCAATGTAAGGTTTATGCCACATCTGCCCCAAATTAACTGTGTTGGTAATTACCTAAATAATGTTTATGTTTCTGTAATGGTTAATCCAACAGTAAGAGCTCTTTAACTGAAACGATATTTTAAATGCTAAAATATAATTATTGTTGTCATCCATGAATTTTCAAATTTACCGTTTTTACAAAAAAACTGAAAAAAATAGTTAAGCACATTAGTATTTTTTGATGAAAGGTCCCCTATTATGCCACCAGGTGCACAGCTAATTAGCCATTATGAGCCAGTTCAAAGTCTCCCCTACCTGACATCACAAGGGGGAGTGACCCCCCAGAGTAATGAAATCTGATTGACTGCTTGGCTGATGTTGATCAGTTCTTCTTGCCTCTGGTTGGTTACTTCCCCGTGTGATGTCAAGAGGGAAAAGATTTTGAAATGGCTTGTAATAACTAATTAGCTGTGCACCTGGTGACATAATAGGGGACCTTTAAGATGCCAAATAACAGTTATTTTCTTGCATTACTGAACATAAAAGTTAGTTTTAGTGGTTGAATGCAAGAATGCAAGCTGTTATCAAGGTCAAAGGTCAAATATATACATTTTTTGGTTTTTATGTGTGAATAAGGACTATTAGTTGTTTATTCGTTTTATTGGCCAAAGAAATAACAATATAATTTTTAGTTTTAAACAAGTTTTCGACAAATTTCTAAAATATTTGTATTTTCTCATTTTTATGACAGGTGGTCTATTAAATTTGTTAAGCACTGTACATGTATGCACATATACAGAGACAATCATGCATATGTGCTCACACAGACGCACTCATTCACTCTAAGAGAACAGGCAAAAGGCCAGGCACAAACGCCTTTACACCAGGCATCAAACGTATTTTTAGAATGTGCTTAACCAAAAAAACCCTCTAAAGCTCTCTCCCGCCAGCCCCCTCCAAAAAAAACAACAAAATAGAAATGGTGGGAAAAGCTCTCTCTCACCCTAAAGCAGTGTGAGTGGGACAGGGTATTGGGTACTTAAAATGCTAAGCCCCTGAGCCTCCTACAGTCCCGTGTGAAGAGGGCTTCCCATGATCCTTCACTCACTGAATTAGCATTAGGGTGCTGAATCTGGATTATGTCCTGTCAATAGGTGAGTCTACAGTGGAAGAACAATAGCACCAGTGGCCCAGCTGGGCAGGCCCCCACCACAGCGAAACAACTTCCCTGGAGCCAAACCACTGCCTGAAGCAGGTGCTGGGAGTGCAGCCACCACTGGCCAAAGCAGTGCAAGCGTCTCACCACCTCAAGCCCATTGTCAAGTATTTCATGAATGTAGCCAGCAGACATTTCAACTGGTTGCAGTTAATTGTGCGTTGTACAAGGTACCACAACAGTCAGCTGACCATTTATTTTAAGAACGGCTCATCATTATCTAATTTACACCTTCAGTAAAGTAGCTCCCATCAAAGCTGAAGAGCCCTGTCTGCCAATAAATTCAGGTCACCCACAACCACACACATCTTGAGCTCACCTTTCTCTTGCATTATTTGAAAACGGCAGCCTAAAAAAAGAGAGAACGAGTGGTGCCAGGCACAACAAACTCCGTCCCTTGCACATGTTGAACTTTGACCTACCTTATCTAAATTCAATAGGCATCTATTCTGGGTCGGTGGTAATCCCTAACCCAATTTGGGGTGAATAGTTTTTCTGCTAAAGTGTTAACAAACAAAGAAAAACACACAAACAAACTGAACCAAAAAAATACCCCTTGCCCTCCCCCTTCAGGCAGGGCGGGGTAATAACAGAGGCTGGACCACAGCTGGGAAGCCGCCATGATAAGACATCAAACTCTAGTATGTGTTGCAAATATAGCCAGGCAGTCATCGAACCAAAGGACTTGGCCAGACTACTTCATTTTCTTCATCTGCAAATATAGAATCAAACACCCCTCCAAAATTATCTCCCGAAACTGTCAAATCAGCTGCGGATAAGCTGACCTGCCAAATAATGACATGACTTACTTAAAAGGCAACATTCTGCCAGCCACCAAATAGCACAGCCCAATCTGTGGCAACAGACCCCTCACTATTCCGACCAGGCTCTCGCTGCAGTAAACTCAAAGCCCCGTCATAACACAGGAGAGTCGCCCAGCATCCCCCCGCATTTCATGAGCATTAACTGGGGTGTAGTCAAGTGTGCGTTATATTCGGGCTCAGTTTACACAGTATTGTGCTTTGCAACACAGGACTAAATCCAAACACTAAAATCTCATTTGGTGCAACATCTCTTCCCAGCTCTTTTCCTAGTAATGACACTGTGATAAACCTGCATCACAATACAAATAGGCTACCAGGCAATTTTGTAGCTGAAGAGAATTCAAATTTACTTGCATGGCACTTCTTACAGAAAACTGTTCAAAAAATGCTTGAGAGTAACAACAGAACAAATACAGGACAAACACCATTAGCTGAGGGGCAAACAGTGTTGCGCAGCATGACTGGAGAATAAGCCAAACTGATCATGCTTTTCTGCTGGAGTGGGACCAGCATGGAAGTTTCTGGTGAAGCCTTCATAAATGGTGCATTGACCAAAATACCAGGCAAAAACAGATTTAACCCCAAATTGTCAACATTTGACTCTAACAGAGCTCCTCAAGAACTTCAAAAAATAATCAGCTTTGGCTGACTACCGTGGACCGACTTGATTTTTCCGAGGACTGTGCTGAGATCAGTTTGCATCAACAGAGCTCTGCAAATTCAAAACATGCCGTGGGACCTGTAAGGCGTCCTACCAAACTAACAAACAAACAAACAACACCCTGAACTGCACAACATTTCAAAAAGTGGCACAAAATGACTGGCACGTCTTCCCGCGATACTTTGTGAGGAATAGCCCAAGACTATGTGCAATGTGAGGCTGCTGGGGAATGTGCTGGAAATTTCACCAGCCTTAAAAATTCACATACCTCGCAACCAAGGTCACAAGCCCCACTGCGGACCGAAGATGCCTCACATGCCAGTCACCACTTCAAGTCTGGGGGTTAAAGTTCTGTCGCCACTAAGCCCTCATAGCAAGCCCATGCGCTGTCTCAAAGAGGCACTGAACTAACCGTGCAGCCAATGGTGCATTAGTTTAGAGAAAGCCTCACTGCATATGCGCAATGACTCGGAAACAAATAGGGGAACTAAACATTGTATTAAGTTTTTAAAATATTGACAATATCTGTTTTCATATCTGAGCATTCAACATTCCAGAAACATTAAGCTTGCGTTGACATACAGTGCATTCACTAAGAAAGTTCTATATTGGTCCATCATTCAACGTAAATAAAAAATGCAATAATACTGAGTATAGAGATAAATAAAAATGTCATTCACCAAACAGCAATTGGCAGGTATGCCTGGGTTACAAACAAAACAAAACAACCCTACGATCAAATAAAACACATTAAAACAGAGATACTCACACTTGGGCTCAAAACTGTCTTTTTGGCACAGAATTAGAAAAAGACTGCAAGTCTGAATAAACAAGGATTTTTGTGACTGACATGAACTTAACAAACAAGTCAACAGCAATCAAGTTCATCCCAAGACTGCTATATGCACATCAAACTCAACAAACATCAGAAGAGCTCAGATGAAAGAGAACTTGCAGAAGATGCAACGAGCAACTTCAGACAAATATAAACAGTTTAGTGTATGCGCCCTAAATTTCTTCGGAGTAATCAGCTTTGAAAAAAGTATCACAACAATGTTTTTCATCCCAATTAAAACTTCACAAGGCCATAAGCCTCACCCCTCTCCCTTTCAGCCTACGCCGGTGACAAAGACATAGGCAGCGTTTTGTTCATAATTTGCGATCCCCGAAATTCAAACAAAAGGGGGAAAAGTGTGATAGGAGTCAGATTTGATGATACTGCATAAGTTTTGAAAAGGAAGACTATTGCAGCTTACCTCAGGACTTTGCATTGATCTGAGTTCATGTGAAGTCTGTGTGCATGTGTGTGTGTGTGTGTGTTAAAGAAGATAAAGAGAAAGAGGAAAAGAGAACGGAAAAGGGAGAGGAAAAGAGAGCCAAACAGATAAAGAGAGGAAAGAAGGGTAAGGAAAGAGGCTGATATGGACACATCTCCAGATTCCTGCAAAGACGCAGCCATGAGAGGGGTTTCTCCACTGCACATGAAATACAAGCACCTCCTGACTCATCCATGACTCATCCAAAAGAGCTGTTCTTATGTCACCTTGATCTGCTCTTACACTGCATTGCACAAATTCAGCAAACAATCTTTACCAGCAAATGTGCATTCACTAGAGTGCCAAATATGGCCTAATAGGTACAACACCACTACAGCACTAACAATGCAAACCAATCACCAAAGTGCAAATACCTAATACTGTTTTTCCATGCTGAGAAAAAGTAAAAGACATGGTGCCAAGAATGAGCCCATGAGGGATGCCACATCAAAGCCCTGAGGAAAAGCAAAGACCAGCGCTTTTGAGACTTAAGCACATCTACACAGAGAGACTTGGCTCTTCCTCAGCACATTTGTAATGTTTTAACCTGCAAAATGCTAGGAATGAGTCCTTGAGTGCCAGGACACACCTGACAGCTGGGGATCTCACTGCAAATGATGCTGGCCAGACGCCACAGAACCAGGCGGGAGGGTTATTGGATTTGCCATAAAGCCAAGAAAACACACATTCATGCCTACACATGCACACGCCCTGTTTGGGACGGAATGGAATCTACACACTCACAGCTGAGCAGGATTGAACATATGAGGACAGCAGCCTTGTCTGTAAGTTAACACGGATACTGTAACTGTGGAAAAATCTGCAGAATGTGCACCAAAAGGCCTTCTACCTAAATCATACCCATGGGAAGTAACACCAGGTCATTCTGAACTCAAGCTCAACTGAGGCAGGGACAGCACAGTTTGCGCACATTCTGGCTAATATATGACGGTCGATGACGAAGCTCTACTACCTCGCTATAAGCAAATGGACACCTCTTCATCCAATATGTTATTTCAAAATCACATGTATTAATGTGAAGCTCTGGCAAGCTGGATGCAGCAGGGAGTCAGCAGGTTCTCCTTGAGTTAGTGTGGTTTCCTTCAGGAACTCCCATATAAAATCATACCCAATAGGTCAGTCATCATATACTCCTGCCCCTGCCCTTGAACAAAGCACTGACCTCAGGACCTGGGTTTGTCCCTGGACACCGCACTACAGCTGCCAGCTGCTCCAATATAGCTAAGATAGGATAGATGGAGGATTGATTTCCCTATAAGAATCAAATAAAATACAAGTATATTTTATCTTTGCGGCCACGGTCCCCACACCATCCGACCTCAACCATGATTCAAAACTCTAATCCTTTTACACTCACATATTTATCAAAAGAAAGTCTTTTTTCGATTGCGGCGAGACAAACAAAAACAAACAAGCAAAATAAATAAATAAATAAATAAATGATAAAACAACGAAAAAGGAGGTAAATATTCAGATGAACATTTGCACATCGTCTTTTTTTCCCTGCCAAGCCCTGTTCCCACACAGCATGAGGGTTCCAGAACAGTTTTGTTAATGTGAGAATAACCAGAGCATTATGATTTGAAAGTGATACCTCTTCCAACTGTCATCCTAGCAAGGGTTTCCAAAAATGAATTTAGAGTGCTGCGTTCTAAGCCAGGTGCTTATAAATACCCACACAGCTCTGAACCAGGGCAGGGCCCAATGCCAACAGGCGCAATGTGTCCTGATGGCCAGGGTGCAAGATATCAGAGTCATGGTGCATTGGTTCTGCAGCATTCTTCTGGAGTCCATCTGACTCCAGGTTGTAGATTTGCAGACAAAGGAAAACGAGTAATGCCGCACAACGGCCCAGTCATGGCTGGGTGAAAATAATTTCATGACTGAAAACCCAGCACTGAGTTGCTTTTATGGAATCCATTGGGAGGCCTGATCCCCTACAGCTTAATTGATTTGAAAAGGTGGTCCTGAATTTACATGCCATGGATCAGTTCAGTTTGACTAATTCTGCAGCTGTCTAGGAGAGGAAGTGTTTGTCCTGCTTGTCAAAAGCTGAGGGCATGGCGGGTCATGTGACAGGGCTTTTGTTTGCAGTGTTCTTTTGAGTAAATCCCAGAATTGCACTTAACCCTTTAAGGGTCTGAGATGAGACCATAAATATGCCATTACTATTCTCTTAACTAAATAACTACAAGCAATTAAAAGCAATGCAATCTACAGTTCAAGAGCACCAACCTATATTTTGAAATATTCCGTACAACAAAGGCTTAGTGAAAAAAAATCTGCAGCGTGCAAAATGCAGCCTCGCGGGTGAGCTTAAGCGGCATGTCCCTGCGCGCTTCGGATCCTGCCAATCATGAAGAACGTGCTTCTTCCTTCGTGGAGAAAACAATCCCTAATCTGGCCCAAACTCAACAGTTAAGCACCGCAAAATGCTGCAAGGCACAAGTGAATGCCACACGCTATTGTAGAGATAAAACAGTGACATCCCCACCGCATTTTTTCCAGGAATTATAAACAAGTGCGCTGATGGAATTTAACCCTTATATTCCATTTAGAGTTGCAAAAACCACAGAGCCACTTCAATATTTCAACTAGATAATTAGTGTTCTTGGACACGGATGCCCCCACCACTGAGAGTTTGTAAATTATCCAATTTTGTCAAACAAAATATGAGATGCACACCTTCAATCTATCTAGAAAGCATTTATCAAGACCTTTTGAATTCTATCCAGCAGTTTTTGAAGAGAAGCGGATCGACAACATCCCGTATGTACGGACGGACAGACATGGTCAGACGAACGCATGGATAGACGAGGGTAATTAAGTCAATGCCCCAGCCATATATGGCGGGGGCATGAGAACCATACCTAACATTGTTTCATCAGCTTGTTAGTTCATCAACATGCCTCACTTTTATCAACCTGATTTTTAAATTGATAACATGTTTCAAAAGGGCCGCACAAAAAAATTATGAGCAATTTTTGTTTGTTGACCGCATTTAAGCCGACTGCAACTAAACACAAGGGCTGATGCAGTCGGCTATGGAATGTGGTTAATGAAGTCCGTTAATTGACTTCAAACTGATATTGGGACAAATGCATGCAAGGTATCTAGATAAAGAATTTCACGTACACACTGAACGTGAGTGCCAGATGATTCAGTAAGTGATTTACATCACCAAGCTGTCCCTGACCACCCCCACCACCACCATGAAAAATACCACCAACTATCAAACCTCTACTTAACACTTATCTGCTGAAGAGAATAGCTATGAGCGCCACACATAGCACCGCACATACCAGGCCGTACTGCATTCAACTGGAGTAATGACAGCCCACAAAACCATTAACCCTCAGTTGCTTTGCTTCCAGAGGCTTTGACATGAACAAAGGAGACACTTTGAATTTTTTTATTTTTTTTGCAATTTTGGTGTCATAGCAAAGAAAAAGCACAAACAACACCTTGTTCAGTTTACAGTTACTCTGACCACTCTGTGAGAATAAGAATCCACGGAGGTGTCAAACAACCTGACCAAAAGCTCCTACCCAAACATCATCCTCCCCGACAGTGAACCTCCTCAACCAGGACCAAACCCAACCACAAGCCTCCCCAGGCAAATCCACACACAGCTTTAGCTAACCAGTACAAACAGCTTTATTAAATGATCTCTTGTTTTCCCTTACCTGCTCCAGATTTACATCAGCAAATGTGTTCATTGTTTAACAAGACTCACGGTATATTATATTATGGCTATTCTAGTTCATGTCAACAACAGTAATGCCATTATATACACAAAACAATGTATTTGCTATCACAAAATGATTTTGCAAAAGACATCAATAGAGATAATTCTTAAAACCCATCACTAGTATACAAACAAGCAGGAAATACCCAGATCCTGCGCTATGGCATGGCTGATATCTGGCCTGGAATCAAAACAGTGAGGACGGACAGACAGACTAAGAGAGAGATCGACAGAAGTATAACGTATAAACCTACAGAGAACGATGTATTCACATATAAAATTTTATTGAAAAAAATATTGAGGAGTTTGGGAGCACTGGCCTGAAAAACAATGGGATGGCTGATATTGGCCTTGAAATAAAAGACGGCGGAGGACGGACAGATGGACAGAGGACTGGATGGAAGGATGAAAAGACTCACCTGCACAATAAGATAAATCCGTATGAAATGTCTTTGAGAAATACTGAGCAGTTTTGGTGTTCAGGCCCAGAAAAGAAAAAAGAGGCGTGAAAAATGGACAGACGGACAGAAGGAATGACGACACTCATCCTTATACCCGTCTCCATCCACTTCCTGACAGCAGACAATAAGAAAAAATCACCCGTGTTCAGTGTTCAGTTCAGCATCCAGCAGAAGGGTCAGAGCAGTTGGCAGGCAGCAAGAATTCAGACTGATTTACCCTGACCAGGTTCAGGACTGAAATGAACATCAGTTTAGCGCACATTAAACAGCCATGAGGCCAAGCCCTCCAGGATCGGCTCTCCGGCACCTGCGTCAGATTATCTATGGATTTCCCTATTTTTATGGTTCCACATACAAGTTCCTGAAAGCCAATGCTTTCACCATTTTACTGCAGTCGATTCACTCATTTTCGATAACCACAATGTATAATTTGTATTTTTAGAGCTGGTATCAGACAAAGATTAGGCATAATTCTGCCTGGAATTCAATTCTGAATTAAGATTCACCAAATAAACATTGTTTAATCCAGAACAAAACATAATTCATCTGTGAGACCAGCTATTAAGAGTAATTTTGTCAGTTCATGCCCCAAATGGAACTTATTCAGAAAAAAAGTGTTGTTAGATTCAGTCGTTGTTAGGCCAGGCAGGCGGAGGGACAGCAGGTTCATTGGAGAGGGCAGGTGTGGGACAGGTCTATGAGGGGTCACATCACAACCAACTGACACACATGATAAAACCAGCTTAAGCCCACTGGAGAGAAGCCAGGTCCAGGTGAAAACCATGACAAGAATGGTGCGCACTAATGAACAGGAAACGAACACAAGTTCAGTCTAAGAAACTGCATATTTGGGCATACCCAAAACTCTGAGGCTCCAACTGAACAAACTTTTCCTCTGAAAGCGGCCTGAAACTGTCTTGTCGGTTGATGGCCTTTTAATCAGTCCAGGCACGACGTGAAAACAGCAGTTCTTCATTCAGGCTCCATTCTCCTCGTACGACATCTGGTTCATGAGACAAACTGGGTGAGTCTACGCTGTATTTAAACTAGGAGAAATGGGCAACAGCCTCACAATTCTCACAACAAATGGAGGAGTCACGCTAGCGAGGGCAGTATAAGGACGGAACAGGAAGCCTTCCTGGGCAGTAAAAACTGTAGGACCCTCTCAGTGCACCAACCTGAATCCTCATCAGGAGAATGTAACTGTTGTCGGCACCAGATAAGAGACAATGAAACCGTTCTTTCAACAGCCTCCTGAAGGTCTGCTCGCCGGATTTCCCCCGGTAACCATCAGGTACTGATTTTAAAAAATTCACCTTGACCTTTATTTACAGCGCATGCCGTGCGCTCGCGACTGAGCGCACATCATGCCCATTCACAGTGAATGTGAAAAATCAAAACCTGACCTGGAAACTCGCCCCTGTATCCAAACAACACAAAGAAATCCGATCTCCCACACCAGACCCATTGTCTCCTCCCTGCACCGCTGACACATGCACACAGCTGGAGGAACTTCATGCCTCGTGAACAGCTGAAGCCCTCCTTCAGATCGCTCACTGTAACTTTTTCAGTCAACTTTTCTGCCTCTCATTCTTTCTCTCACTTGCTGGGAAGCAGTGTTTCCTTTCAGGAAAACAAAGGAAACAGGAGGAGAAGAGAGTGGAGGGAAGGGAGGAGAGGAGAGAAGAGAAGAGAGCATTCGGACAGACAGCAGATCCAATCCTTATTCTCTTTGTTTCAAAACACTTCCCCACAATATCCACCCCAATCCCTTTTATTATTCAGAACAAGCTACTGACCACATAACTTACCCTCACCGAACCCCATCTCCAGCCTACATAGCCACGTACAGCAAACGCTCAGGACCTCCTACCTTTCAGGCAGAACATAGTTCCCCTCCCGTAAAGGACGCAGCTCAGGGCACGGAGTCCTGGAAGAACCTGGTCCCAGCAACTCCGCTTGTCCCGCACTTCAGTTGCGCGCGAGCACACGCACGCAAAAGTGCACACACACACATTCCCTCCTCTCGCTCGCTCGCTCGCTCGCACGGTGGCTGCCGGCCAGATCGTGAGCTTACAGGAAACTGCTATCCAGTCCTGGCGCTCTCTCTCTCCCAGTCCACACAGCTGACTATCCCCTCTCCAAAAAAGCAGGGCGAGGGAAAAGAATCCCTCTCCCGCCCCCACCCCCCCAGCCTGCCGTGGCCCAGCCCAGCCCCGCCTGTGATTGTTCAGAACCAGGCTGTCAGCAGTTCTAGGGACGGGGCCCAGTGTACTCTTGTCAATTGGCCGGTGATAAAGTTTAATCACCTTAATCCCCTAAACCCCGAGCTCAAATGTTAGCAGTTAAATGAGCCTCGGTGGCCCTTTGCTGGAGGTGTAATGCTCACTCCATTCTAAGGCCCCGTCCACACGGAGATGGAGATTTTCGAAAACGGTCTTTTTTTTGTCGTTTTTAAAAAAATCTCCCATCCTCACAGCGTAGTTTCTAAAAATATCTGTGTCCACACGGAGATGCCTAAAACTACCCGAAATGCTGTGGTAAATATTCCAGGCCTGTGTGTGGCGCTGTATGATTCTGTAGCGTTTCTACAGAAATAGACCAGAAACGGAGAAGAGGGCGGCAGGCATGTATATAAATGCCTGCGCTCAAGCATGTTATCCCCCATTTTGTTGTTGTTGTCTGGCGCGCTTGGGCTTATGGTTAGGTCGGGGGTGGGGGCTGTGATGTGGACCGTGACGTCATCGTTTTCAAAAAACCCGTTTTGGTTGTCCGCACGAAAACGCAGGGGTGGCGTTTTCAGATTTTCTCACTACGGAATCAGGTTTAAAAAAAATACAGTTTTCGGGCTGCGTTTTCGCTGTCTCCGTGTGGACGCGAGGCCAAAACGATAAAATATTTCTGCGTTTTCAAAAAAAATCGTTCTCGTGTGGCCGGGACCTAAATTAAATATTTCTGAGGGCTTGCCTTTTGTGAAAGGCACAGAAGAGGCAGAAATGGATATTTTAGCCATACACACAATAATCATGATTGGGAGTGAAGACAAATGCATAGAAGGAGAAGCGTCACATTTCCGCAGTAAAATATAACGCAAGCATTGGGAGGGTGTGATGTAAATTCCGACTGTCTTTGCACAGAGGCTGGGGCTCAGTCACAGATGAATTTTCCCGCAGAACAAGGGCCGCAAACACTCGTCATGATCCACGAAGAAATCGTTAAAGAAAAATTCATGTTCTGCACTGGCCATCTCAGTATGTCCCAATGTAATCCTGAAGTCTGAAGTGGAAAGGGCAGGCCATGCAAACCCAAGGAAGTCAATGATTTTGAAAATCTCTGAAAAGAGGAGTGTTCTCAAACCTTATTACAACTGATCAAAAACGTAAAACATAAGGGCCGAAACATAACGTTTGTGTTATAGCACCACCTGGTTAATCAATATAAAAATTTCAAAATAGAAAAAGGCACGACAAGAGCACTGTTGACATCAGTGCCAAGTCTTATTGGAAAATATGAAATAGTTATCAGGTTATGCTCCGGACAAAAACATGTCGGACACACAGATTGAGATGAACTGAGCAGTAGCCATATCCCCTGTGTTATATGCCGAGGCATTAAAAAGGGTAAATAGAGACCCTCCTCAACAACACAAACCACTGAAGGAAGGGTAAACAAAGACTTCCAACAACACTATCTCTACCGTAGAGAGGGTAAGAAAAGACCTCTAGCACATCATAAAAAATGAGAGAGTAAGCAAAGACCTTCAAAAAAACCTCCTCAGATGAAAAATGGGTAAAAAAATACTTCCAACAACACAAACTCTACCTTAGAGAAGGTAAGCAAAGACCAACAGCAATCTCTACAGAAGAAATAAGCAAAAGAATTACAGAGGAATAAGCAAAAACGACTAACAACAAATTTATTGAAGAAAAGGTTAACAAAGGGGGTCAACAACACCAACTGTATTGAAGATATACTGCCAACAACACAAACTCTACAGAGAAAAACAGGAAACAACGACCACCAATAACTCTAACTCAGGGGTAAAGAAAGATGGCCAACAACACTAACTCAGGGGTACAAAAAGAGAGCCAAAAACAGAAAATCTGTTGAAGAAGAGGTTATTAAAAACTGCCAGTACACTACTCTATTGAAGAAACAGTTAACAATGACCACCAACGCCACAAACTCAATGTAAGATAGAGTAAACAAAGACTGCCAACAACACTGACTTAAGTGAAGAAACATTAAATGAGGACCACCATAAAGACTAAGTCAGGACTTAGTCTGCTGAAGAAAGAGTTGACAAAGTTACCAACAACAGTAAAACTACTGAGGAAAGGGTAAGAGTAAACCTCAGACACAATCTACACTGAAGAAAGCGAGGACAAAAAAGAATCTGCAACTCCACCTCTTCTGAAGGACGAGAAAACCGTAACCCCCAAACATACCATCTCCTCTGTCTAAAGGGTAAACAAAGACCTTCCCCAAAAGCACCAACTTCATCAGAAGGAACTGAACCAAATGCCTACTCCAAATTGTAGGAGGAAAACGCAGCTCACCAGTTGGTAGTTTTGGCAGCTCTCAAATACAGAGACATCATTGTATGCAGCTGCTAAAAGTAACTAGCAAACTGATCACGACCAAACAAGTACAGTCATTTGGCTCAACAAGATCTTCTAGTGGCATGATCCCAGGACAAAATGCTCAGATTAAAGTATGCATCCTAACAAATCTGTCAATAAGATGCCCTCATATTCACTCAACAGCCATGAAGTGTGGCTGAGCCAATCCCAGATTCCAACTTCTGAGCCTGAATTGATTAAAGTAAGGCCCACAACAGAACGCCAAGCAACTGACAATCAGCCGTGGATGTCACAGTGACATTTGGTTTATATTTTGGCCAACTACTATCCTGAGGTCACTCTGACAGTAACTGAGGATGGTGCCAGGGTTTGACATGAAGTGAACTTTGACCCTGTCATAGCCTCCATAGTGATGGTAAGGTCTGGCGTAAATGTTAGAACCTTTATTTGAAATAGTTCTGCTCAAGTCACGCTAAATACTAGCTAATAATAATAATAATAATAATAATAATAATAATAATAATAATAATACTATTATACAGTAGGTTGCAATGAACAGGAACAAAATCTTTGTGGAGAGGCTTGTGTGCTGTCCTGGGCTACACGTGTCTAATATTATTATTAGCTAATGTAATGATCATTGCCGCAACCTCTATTAAATGGTGTGTAAGTAAAATGTAGTCCTGCAGTTGCTCAGATCCATCCCTCCTGACAGTAGTACATTAGGTACCATAGTTTGAGGTCAATCTTATGCCAGGAGAGAACTGGTTGATGATGTGTTGGTCACCTTAGCAAACTAGTTGCAATGGCTGATAATTGATCAAAAATGCTTGCTGGCATTCTTACATATTGCGTATAACAAGACAAATACTCCACATCTTTGAACCTGCACTCAAATGAGTGCAATATATTCCCCAATCAAGTGCTGGCTTGTATTCGCATCCCAGAAGTAGGCCTAAGCTGTCGGCGGCCGACAGCAAGGGGTATATCCCCCAAATTCCCCAATCCTCAAAGCCCCCTCTATTAGATTCCCCTTTACTACACCTACAATATGAGGCAAATTTGAGGTCTGCGTAAGTAATTGTTCCAGAGATATGGTTAAAAAACAGATTTTTTCAATATATTGCGCCACCTGGTGGCAAACCTAGAAGTGCATACTAGCTTAAAATCTAATCAGTTCATCCTCTCTACCATATCTACCCATATGCAAAAAATGAGAAGCCAGTGTAAAGTATTTTGTGAGTTATCACGCTAATGACTAAAATCTGCGACCCCGTGGCAGCGGTGGATGGTGGGGCGAAACCATGATATCCCCTAAACTCGTATTTCGGGGATATAATAATGCCCGCCCTGTTTACTTTCTCCATTATGAAGCAAAGCACCTAATAAAATAAAATTTGGTAAAACTATTTTGTTCTCCATTGTGCACCCCACCAATTATGATTGGAACACTGCTGGTGAGTTTATACTCTTTCACAATGACAATGACCAATGTCCATATCAGGCAGCGGTGCAGTGATCAAGAACATTCCGAGATTTAAGTCGACAGACACTCCTATCTCGGGTCTATGAACTTTAGGAGTCCTCTTGCAGAATCAGCAGTCGCATCCTGAGAGACTTCATGAATACAAATCCTATTTTTTACCTTCCAATCTTTTATTACAACATCCTCACCATTCATTGATTTTCTACTGGTTTCAATGGTATAATGTTCTTAAAGCCAACATAGAGCCAGTGAGTCACACTGGTTCCAGTAAGCCACAAGGTAAACGCTAGCTATTCCTTTTTCAGGAAAAAAAAACAGCCAACCAGTCAGACCGAAGGAACTATGACCTTGTCTCACAACAGGATTACTGATTTACCTGAAGAACAGCACTCAGCAAAACGTAGAACTATCCCCATGCTGCAGCATGGACTGAAGTAAAAGGTCTTCTGGAATTTATTCAGCCCAGTTTTACTGCAAATTAAGTAACCCCGCTTTATAAAATCCCCACAGGTCCAGTCGGCTTGATGCGTAATAAACTCCTTAATGAAAAGATTAGGTTAAGTGCTAAGTATTAATATTTCACACCAGTGCAATAAAAAGCTCTCCAGGGTCAGGTCTCAGGCCAGGCAATGAAACACTAGTCAGCACCTATAACATGAAGTCAGTGGATCCCCTTTGAAAGTACTACAGAGAAACACATTTAATAGCATACAAAAACGGGGGTGGAGGGTGTGTGTGTGTGTGTGTGTGTGTGTGTGTGTGTGTGTCGTTCTTTTCCATTCACAGCATTATAATGTGTAACCATGTCCTTTTTTTCCTTTTAGTGAAGCATTATCAATCATGACAAAAGGACACCAAACCAATTGCCTGATTTGATTTTCTGGCTCCATTACATTAAATTAACCATCAGCCACTTCTTAATGAAGGGAAGCTACCTGCCCCAGCAAAACAAAATAAGAGGCCTTGTTCCTCCTGACAAGGGAGGGGGCAGGGCTGACAGCTGCAATGGTTTGTTATTGCAGGACCAGCTGTTGGAAAATGAGCTGCAGATCCTAATCAGCACTGGTCAGCCCCTTCCCCTCTGAGTTTAAGGGGGCTCGGAGATTCCTGAACGCACAGAATATTTTGCTGTCCTCAGGAATCCGTTCACCAGAGCACACCCAGGTCAGGGGCACTCTGGAGGAGAGGAGCCATGGAGGAGGGACGAAAATCTATTCTAACTAAGAGCCGAAACACTGCATGAACTGGATCAATGTCAACGAGGGCATGTCTGTGACTGTGTGACGCTCAGTTTATGGATGTGTGCATATGTACGTACGTATGTGCATGTACCACTTAACTACAACAGTGCATGTCTGTCGGCAAGGGTTATGTGGGCGTATGCATGAATGCATGTGTGTATGGAGGTGTGTGATTGTGCATGTCGATAGGGTTTTGCGAGCATCTGTGTACCTCCAGAAGAGCAGGACAAAAAGTGGGTCAAGGGTGATTTATGAATTGGTAGGTGAGAATATACTGTATGTATATGTATTTGTGTGTGTGTGTGTGTGTGTGCGTGTGTGCGCATGTTTGTATGTGTTTGGATATGGGGAGTAGTGAGTGAGCACCATCATGGGTATGAGGGTGTATTGCCTGAATAGGACAGCCTGCATGCGGGTACATAAAATGCAGCGGAAAAAAAAGTATTCGTCCACTTCCCGATACCATCTAATTTAGCTTTTTTGTCCTATATTTAAATGTTTCGGATAATCCAATTAATCTTTATATAAGACAAAGACAATGTGAGTAAACACAAAATGCTGGATTTAAATGATAATCTCATATATTGATTGATTTATTCATTCACTTATTGAGTTGCGTGAAACTAGGATTACCCATGTTTAAAACAATAAGTCGCCTGTTTAAGGTCATGACATGGCACCTCAAGCTGATTCAAATGAAGACTTTGACTAGTCCACTCCAAAACCTTTGTTTTGTTTTTTCTGAGCCATTCAGAGGGTGGAATTGCTTTTGTGCTTTAGCTCATTGTCCTGCTATGTAACCCAACTGCACCTTTAGGTCACAAACTGATAGCCAGATATTCCACATCAGCATTTTCTAGGAGAGAAAGGAATTAATGATTCCTGCAATTATGGCAAGTCGCCCAGGTCCTGAACCAGCATACAGCCCCAGACCATCACACTGCCATCACCACATTTGACAGTTGGTAAAATGCTCTTTTTGTCCTTGAAGATGTTTTAAAGGCAGGCAAAATGGGCAAGCGAAAGGATGTAAGTGACTTTGACAAGGGCCAAATTGTGATGGCGAGACGACTGGGTTAGAGCATCACCAAAACCGCAGTTTCTGTGGGGTGTGTCCGGTCTGCGGTGGTCAGAATCCACCAAAAGTGGCCCAAGGAAGGAAGCTTGATGAACCGACAACAGGATCGTAGTGGCCAAGGCTCATTGATGTGCGTACAGAATGAAGGCTAGCCCATGTGGTCCGATCCTACAAAAGAGTAGCTGTTCCTCAAACTGCTGAAAATGTTACTGCGGGTCAGTAAGAAAGAAGTCAGAACAGAGGGCATCGCCGTTTGTGTACGGGCAGCGTAGCCGTCAGGGTGCTCATGCTGATCCCTGCACACCCATGAGAGCACCCACAATGGGCACGTGAGCATCAGAAGTGGACCACGGAGCAATGTAAGAAGGTGGCCCAGTCTGATGAAACAGGTTTTCTTTAATATCATGTGAATGGCCGGGTGTGTGTGTGTCTCTTACCTTGGGGAAGCACTATGGGAAGAAGTTAAGCAGGCGGAGGCAATATGATGCTTTGGCCAAACTTCTGCTGGGAGAGCCTTAGGTCCTGCCATTCATTTGGATGTTACTTTGACCTGTACCACCTACCTAAACATTGTTGCAGCCCAAGTACACCCCTTCATGGAAACGGTATTCCGTAATGGCAGCAGCCTCTTTCAGCAGGATAATGCACCCTGACACAGTGCAAAAACTGTTCAGGAATACTTAGAGAAACACAAGTTCAAGGTATTGACTTGGCCTTGAAATTGCCGAGATCTCCATCTAATTGAGCATTTGTGGGACGTACTTGACAAACAAGCCCAATCCATGAAGGCCCCATCTTGCAACTTACAGGACTGAAAGGATCTGTGGCTAACGTCTTGATGCCAGATACCACAGCTCACTGTCAGAGGTCTTGTGGAGTCCATGCCGAAATTAGGCAGGTGATCATAATGTTAAGGCTGATTTGTGTAGTTTGATGAATATTTAAGTGAGACAATTATGCAAGAACAAAGGATATCAAGAAGGGCAGAAGAAAATTCTTCAAGCACTGTATATATTGGGAGGTGTCAATGTGTATGTATGTTGACGTTTGAGTACAACAAGAGAGATGGGAGATGGATAAGGAGATGGATAAGTTTGCAGGAAGTAAAATGTATGTAGAGAGTAAGTACTGTGTATATGGCAGGTCTGAATTTAGCTTGATGGTGTCAGTGTTTATAAGGCAGCAGGTCATTTTGTGGAACAAGCAGCTCCATCTTCCTGTAGAATGACTAGGCATACTATAATAAACCTAAATCACTGTCATTCCCTCTAAAATATATATATCACCAATCATAAGAATTTGGTAAACTACAATAACAAGGCTAAGCAAACTTGGTAATCACTTCGAAGATATGACGTGGAGTCGAACATGCGAACCCAGACACATACGATCACAAACTCACAGAATGACACACAGCCACATACATATAAGTATTTGGACATGGGCGGAGTTTGCGGGGGGGTGGGGCAGGGCAGTGAAATAAAGAAGTAGTACAATCTTTGAATAAAGCTCAACCACACCTCTCCATACAAGGGTTTGTTCTCTAGAAATGCGATTCTCAGACGTACCCATCCAAAACCATTTCTCATTTCCTGAGAAATATAACTGAGGGAAAATGGGTAAAAATGTTCAACAAAAATTTAAAACATATTGGAATATATTTATAAATAGAGACGTGCCATTCGTGTCGGCAACTTCAGGTCTAATGCAGCCCAACTCTCTGTTTCCAGAGAAGAATTGCATAATTAATCTACTGAATAATAAATAGCGATAAATTGGCAGTGATTATTAAGACCTGATAACGACAAAGAGATTACAAGGCACGAATGTGAGATAATATGAAAAAAAATGATAAACATAATTAATTAGAATCTAAATCCAAACTTCATCTGAATTCCATCTAACCTCATATACTTTCCAAACATAAATTGCCCATTCATCCTAACAATTACTCTTTCGGTTAATTTTGAGAGATCATTGACTTTATTTGGCTACTATAACTAACATCGCTTGGCTATTATGAAAGGCTCGCAACAGGAGCCTCTGAATACTAACTGAATATGCCTATAGAATCCGTCTCAGCTTAATAGAATGAATTTGAAAACACTAAATTATCTTCTTTAACAAATTTCTTTTGTTTTTATAATTTAGCAAACAGCTGACAGGCAATGAACTTGGAATTTCATATTCCTTGCAACTAAGTTCAAGCTGCGTGTGAGGTTCATATTTTATCACATGTACAGTTCCAACTGCGAGGCAAGTAAAATTGCATTGGTGCACGACTTATTAAAATGAATGGCCGATCAAATACCAAAAAAATTAGCGACTTTTTAAAACTCATAAAAATCTCCGTCCAAATGTCATCTGACATAAAGATTAGTTATTTATTACCCCGCCCCATCCGAAGGGTGAGGGAAGGGGTATTGTTTTTGGTTCGGTTTGTTTCTGTGTTTGTGCATTTGTTTGTTTCTGTGTTTGTTTGTTAACACTCTAGCGGCAAAATTAATGGCCGGATTCACCCCAAATTCAGTACAGTGATTGCCACTGACCAAGAATAGATCCCTATCGAATTTCGTACAAGTAGGTGAACGTGTGTGCGAGGGGCGGGGTTTCGTGTGCCTGGCACCACTTTGTTCAACAAATTTTCCGCTCAGGTTTTGACCACTGAGCACATCAGGAGGATTTTCCTAGTCGTAAAAGAATACAATAGGTGCTTTGTTCAAACGTGCCAGCGTCTATATTAATTATTGATCTAGTTGCCATTGATGCTGTAAAGCAGATTATTCATTTGACTTGGATTCAAACTTCTGTTTTTTTCTCAATAAGGAAATTGAATCGCATAATTTTCCCACAAGTAATATTTGAGCTGCTGACAGCATTTCCCATCTTTGCCTGGCAAGAGTTTTGTCACAAAAGAATTAAAGGCATATCCCATGTAAACGCCTGTTTGAAATATAGGCCGGTTGAGTTCAGTAATTGATCCAAATGAAAGCCGGGCTACTATTCAAAGTTCTAGGTGTAATAGCAACCAAATGAATATGGTCCTAATGACCATTCAGCAAAGTATAGTTTTTAGTCAAATAATGCACACATTTTCTTGGGGGAGGACCTCCAAATCACCTGCTTTTTGTGGGGGAAGGTCCCCCAGAATTCCCGCCCCCCCAGTGCTACCCCAAACACAAATGTCAAACTGAGCCTGTGAATACGTTTTCACAATTCCAGCACAACCATGACAGCAACAATGAAGAAGTGCTTGAAGAGCAGACCTTCAGGTTTAACGTACCCATTTTATGCAATGTATCCAGCAGCCCAGGGAAGAGTGATTTCTGGAATTCTTGCCGTTTTCTAGTTGTATCGTACAAATAGACCGGCTCTGCATAGTTCAGATCTATCAGCTTGCTGTGCAGGCCCTTTTCCCACCCACAGCCTTTTTATACCTTCCCACCCCTCTCTCCCCTGTAAAACTAACTTTATTTTTTTCGTGATTGGCTACAACAGCATTCCGCAAGAGGTGGTTTCATGTCTACTCCAGAGTGCTGATCATTTTACAATCAGACAGCTTTTTGAACGAGGGCAAGCCCAGTATGTCAGATTTGCTAAAAAGCTATGAAAAATTATTAATGCCATTAGGATCTCTGAAAAAAAAAACTGCAAACTAAATCTGTGGGCAATTCATTTTGTGACAGCACATCACACTTTGTTGTGTACGTATGCAATCCTTAAAGTTGCTTAGCCGGCACAAATTGGCTTTCCTTAATCATTGTGCAATTACATTATTTATGGTGCTCAATGCTCATATTTTGAATAACTGAAAAGCTCTTATTTGAAAGAAATAAAGAGTTCAATAAAGTTCTGGAATTGCAATTGCGACTGGAACGGCATAAACAGGAGTCACTGGGGTTTTAACCGACCCAGCTTTTTAACGGCGTCATAGATGTAAAATGCAGCATAACACCTTTAATGAAGGAGAGGATACCAGTGAAACAGATGCAATATTTTGATTTTGGAAAAGGCCATTAAAATGGAAGAGATGCCTGAATAAACAGCAAATTGAAATGGAATTAGGCCACAGATCACAGCATCAGAATAAAATTCAAAAATAACAACACAGAACTTGTGAAAACAAATCATTCATTCATTCATTTTCTATACCCGCTGATTCTTCACTAGGGTCACAGGGGGAGCTGGAGCCTATCCCAGCTGACTACGGGCAAAGGCAGGGACCCACCCATCCATCGCAGGGCGCACACACCATTCAAAGACCATTCACTCTCACACTCATACCTTTGGGTAATTCAGTGTCTCCAATTAAGTCAAGTCAAGTCAATTTATTTATATAGCACATTTAAAAAACAACAGGAGTTGACCCAAAGTGCTTTACAAAAAAGACAGGGAGAGTAAAAACATTAACCTAACATGCATGTCTTTGGTCTGTGGCAGGAAACCGGAGTACTTGGAGAAACCCCACGCGAACACGGGGAGAACATGCAAACTCACTGAAACTGAGTGCAAAAACTTGACGGTGATATTTGTTTCAAAGTGGCAGGCTACAAAACATCCCAAAGAAATCAAATTGAAAAGCAGCAATGCCAAAAATCCTCAGGCTTACATCCTGCCAGTGTAGATTGCAACGAGCAAAACAAAATGCAAATACTGTGATAGGGCAAGGATCTCTCACGCATTTGAGACTGTTGAGAGACTGTTTCATTGAAGCATTACATAACAAAACGCATGCGTTCCAACAGGACAAATGCCAGTATTTAAACAAGAATGAATTTACTCACACATCAGCACATTCATTTATGGTGGCAAAGGAGGCTCAATTGCCAAATCGTACATCATGCCATAAAATTTTACACTGCACATGCAACTGCAGAAGATGCTCTGGACATGAACATGTCCCAAAAGCACAGCTTCGTTCCTGAAGATGTTCATTCATTTTTAGAGTTGTTTCAATCCGCATTGGCACGTTTGCCAAATTCAGAAATAACTTCATTGCATTTGTGAACAATAAAAGTTTCACTTTGTTTACTCCTGAGACACAAGCTCCTCATGCCGAATAAGGGCATGTAAACCCTACGACAGAGCTCCTCAAATCATAGTCCTCAAGGACCGAGAACAACTGGCTTTCCACCCTGCCTTTACCTGGGAGTCAGGTGAGACGACAATCTGGCCAATCAGCAGCATTAATTGTTCACTTAATTGCCAAATTTGGAGAGCCCTGCCCGAAGACATGACCAAAATTTTAAGAAGCCAGAGCGTATCAGAGGAAACAAACATATATTCATTTCTGCTGAAATCAATCCCTAATCACAGATAATCAATATTATTGACAGCTTGGAACGGGAACTGCTTAACACATCCCAAGTCGTACCAAGTAACCCAATATATCAGTGATGGAGCGCAGGGGCACAGTCAGTAAGTCAAGATAACAAATAGTAGATTTTAAGAGCAAGATTTATTTTTCTAATTTGGAAGACTAGTGTGACGTGGGATTGGATTATAATTGTAGAAGCAAAGACTTTGGTCTTAGTGAGGCGGAAGAATACAGAATACGTTGGCCTATAGCCCTATGAATATGAACCTTCAAGAAGCTAGAGGTAGAGTGAGCGCAACAAGATTTGCATATGTCAATAAATTTATTGATATATAATTAGCACAACACATCAAAATGATCATGTAGCATTATTTGGAGATATCCGTTCTTGATAG
This sequence comes from Gymnothorax reevesii, assembly GCA_029721435.1. NCBI lineage: Eukaryota > Metazoa > Chordata > Actinopteri > Anguilliformes > Muraenidae > Gymnothorax > Gymnothorax reevesii. Next base: position 62,575,139 of record CM056576.1, read on the forward strand.
CCAAGTCCTTGTTCTGGTTAAAGTATAAAGTTATAGCCTTGATCAAAACGTTCTAATCGAGGTGTTCACTTTCTGCAATTTGCTGCATTTCCCGAATACGTACCCCGGGTAAACGCTCCAGGATTATTATAATCTGCAAAACTTGGTTTCAAAAAATTGTTAAGCTAATGGGCTTCAAGAAAAACAGTTTGAATTTTTTTATTCATGGTCAGTTATTTTGACGTGATTTTCTGAACGGAAAGGAGCCAGAAATTACACCATAGGCATTTCTGGAGAGGAGAGGAAAATGTTTGAAATTGAAAGTCCCTTCACAAGTATCATGACATTGCTGTGTAGAGGAGAGGCTAGACCAACCCTAAAAATAAGGCGAGCATCTGCAACATGATTCAGTTCATCAAGACCGCTTAAACAGCTCCGTTAATAACATGAAAAACGTGCCTAAGACGCACGCATCCCATGGAATTTAAGACCAGGAGCGAAACCGATGAAACAAATCAATGAAAATAGACGGAGGTCTTGCACACTGCGGCCCCTAAACCGACGTTTATTAGGACATCCACCAGTGAGGTGACGTTTTGAGCTACAAGTGAGCAAAATTACAATAATAAATGCCAAACAAGAAGAGTTGAGAATAAGCAACTTACCTGAATGCAAGTCAGAAGCATTAACAGCAGGACATAGAGGGAGAGAGAAGAGAGAAAGACACTGTTACTTACACCTGCACACAGTCATATTGCTATAATGGGCATGAAGACTATTGCCAAGTAAACACTCAACCTAGACATTATGCTGTTTCTCTGTCAGAGCATTTCAAACCCTTTCACGGAGCCAAAAATTCTTGCAGCTATGTAAGGACATGTCACTGCAAGTCATAGCAATACATGTTAGTGGATAATTGCCACAATTCGGATGTAACAACCAACAAGATATCTGACATCAGCTGCTTAATTTAAAACAATCCTTATACATGCGAACGCAGCAGCAGAAAAGGGTGAAGGACGATGAAAGTGATAAGAATCAAAATGATATAAAACAAAGTTACAAGAAACTATTACTTTGTTGCAACTGGACCACAGCCAAGGCAAACACGTAGGCCTATAGGTCATACTCACAAAACATAGTTAAGCTACATTCCAGAGTGTATCTTCGCCTAAAGGGGCTTGCACATGAAAAGCGGCAAAAACAACAACACTGAGCACCCAGAAATAAAACACAGCGCGGTAAATGCCTGTCACTGCCTCTCTCGCGCTGCCTTGCAGCTGGCGTCTGAGTCTGGCAATGCAGCATGTGTTTTGCCTCGCTCTTTCCTGCAGCGAAGCTTGGAGGCCTGCCGCTATATATTTAGCTGGGCCCGAGTTCCTGCAATTGTGGCTTTTTTGGCGACGTTTGAAATCTAAGCCTCTCTCCTCCGGCCGCGGCACGGCAACATGGAGTGAAGACAGCCGGGAGAAAACCCTGCTGCTGAGGCAGATACAAGGGCCTCCGCTGTGGGGCCTGCACACAGATGCGGGAGACTGAGACTGCCATACACAGTGCACAGGTAGAGTGATCCGCACAGAGATGCAGGAGACTGAGACTGCCATACACAGTGCACAGGGAGAGTGATCCGCACAGAGATGTGGGCGACTGAGACTGCCATACACAGTGCACAGGGAGAGTGATCCGCACAGAGATGCGGGAGACTGAGACTGCCATACACAGTGCACAGGGAGAGTGATCCGCACAGAGATGTGGGAGACTGAGACTGCCATACACAGTACACAGGGAGAGTGATCCGCACAGAGATGCGGGAGACTGAGACTGCCATACACAGTGCACAGGGAGAGTGATCCGCACAGAGATGCGGGAGACTGAGACTGCCATACACAGTGCACTGGGAGAGAGATCCGCACAGAGATGCGGGAGACTGAGACTGCCATACACAGTGCACAGGGAGAGTGATCCGCACAGAGATGTGGGAGACTGAGACTGCCATACACAGTGCACAGGGAGAGTGATCCGCACAGAGATGCGGGAGACTGAGACTGGCATACACAGTGCACAGGGAGAGTGATCCGCACAGAGATGTGGGAGACTGAGACTGCCATACACAGTGCACAGGGAGAGTGATCCGCACAGAGATGCGGGAGACTGAGACTGCCATACACAGTGCACAGGGAGAATGATCCGCTCAGAGATGTGGGAGACTGAGACTGCCATACACAGTGCACTGGGAGAGAGATCCGCACAGAGATGCGGGAGACTGAGACTGCCATACACAGTGCACAGGGAGAGTGATCCGCACAGAGATGTGGGAGACTGAGACTGCCATACACAGTGCACAGGGAGAGTGATCCGCACAGAGATGCGGGAGACTGAGACTGCCATACATAGTGCACAGGGAGAGTGATCTGCACAGAGATGCGGTAGACTGAGACTGCCATACACAGTGCACAGGGAGAGTGATCTGCACAGAGATGCGGGAGACTGAGACTGCCATACACAGTGCACAGGGAGAGTGATCCGCATAGAGATGTGGGAGACTGAGACTGCCATACACAGTTCACAAGGAGAGTGATCCGCACAGAGATGCGGGAGACTGAGACTGCCATACACAGTGCACTGGCAGAGAGATCCGCACAGAGATGCGGGAGACTGAGACTGCCATACACAGTGCACTGGGAGAGAGATCCGCACAGAGATGCGGGAGACTGAGACTGCCATACACAGTGCACTGGGAGAGTGATCCGCACAGAGATGCGGGAGACTGAGACTGGCATACACAGTGCACAGGGAGAGTGATCCGCACAGAGATGTGGGAGACTGAGACTGCCATACACAGTGCACAGGGAGAGTGATCCGCACAGAGATGCGGGAGACTGAGACTGCCATACACAGTGCACAGGGAGAATGATCCGCTCAGAGATGTGGGAGACTGAGACTGCCATACACAGTGCACTGGGAGAGAGATCCGCACAGAGATGCGGGAGACTGAGACTGCCATACACAGTGCACAGGGAGAGTGATCCGCACAGAGATGTGGGAGACTGAGACTGCCATACACAGTGCACAGGGAGAGTGATCCGCACAGAGATGCGGGAGACTGAGACTGCCATACATAGTGCACAGGGAGAGTGATCTGCACAGAGATGCGGTAGACTGAGACTGCCATACACAGTGCACAGGGAGAGTGATCTGCACAGAGATGCGGGAGACTGAGACTGCCATACACAGTGCACAGGGAGAGTGATCCGCATAGAGATGTGGGAGACTGAGACTGCCATACACAGTTCACAGGGAGAGTGATCCGCACAGAGATGCGGGAGACTGAGACTGCCATACACAGTGCACTGGCAGAGAGATCCGCACAGAGATGCGGGAGACTGAGACTGCCATACACAGTGCACTGGGAGAGAGATCCGCACAGAGATGCGGGAGACTGAGACTGCCATACACAGTGCACTGGGAGAGTGATCCGCACAGAGATGTGGGAGACTGAGACTGCCATACACAGTGCACAGGGAGAGTGATCCGCACAGAGATGTGGGAGACTGAGACTGCCATACATAGTGCACAGGGAGAGTGATCCGCACAGAGATGCGGGAGACTGAGACTGCCATACACAGTACACAGGGAGAGTGATCTGCACAGAGATGCGGGAGACTGAGACTGCCATACAGAGTGCACTGGGAGAGAGATCTGCACAGAGATGTGGGAGACTGAGACTGCCATACACAGTGCACAGGGAGAGTGATCCGCACAGAGATGCGGGAGACTGAGACTGCCATACAGAGTGCACTGGGAGAGAGATCCGCACAGAGATGCGGGAGACTGAGACTGCCATACAGAGTGCACTGGGAGAGAGATCCGCACAGAGATGCGGGAGACTGAGACTGCCATACACAGTGCACAGGGAGAGAGATCCGCACAGAGATGCGGGAGACTGAGACTGCCATACACAGTGCACAGGGAGAGTGATCCGCACAGAGATGCGGGAGACTGAGACTGCCATACAGAGTGCACTGGGAGAGAGATCCGCACAGAGATGCGGGAGACTGAGACTGCCATACAGAGTGCACTGGGAGAGAGATCCGCACAGAGATGCGGGAGACTGAGACTGCCATACACAGTGCACAGGCAGAGTGATCCGCACAGAGATGCGGGAGACTGAGACTGCCATACAGAGTGCACTGGGAGAGAGATCCGCACAGAGATGCGGGAGACTGAGACTGCCATACACAGTACACAGGGAGAGTGATCCGCACAGAGATGCGGGAGACTGAGACTGCCATACACAGTGCACAGGGAGAGTGATCCGCACAGAGATGCGGGAGACTGAGACTGCCATACAGAGTGCACTGGGAGAGAGATCCGCACAGAGATGTGAGAGACTGAGACTGCCATACACAGTGCACAGGGAGAGAGATCCGCACAGAGATGCGGGAGACTGAGACTGGCATACACAGTGCACAGGGAAAGTGATCCGCACAGAGATGTGGGAGACTGAGACTGCCGTACACAGTGCACTGGGAGAGAGATCCGCACAGAGATGCAGGAGACTGAGACTGCCATACAGAGTGCACTGGGAGAGAGATCCGCACAGAGATGCGGGAGACTGAGACTGCCATACACAGTGCACAGGGAAAGTGATCCACACAGAGATGTGGGAGACTGAGACTGCCATACACAGTGCACTGGGAGAGTGATCTGCACAGAGATGTGGGAGACTGAGACTGCCATACACAGTGCACAGGGAAAGTGATCCACACAGAGATGTGGGAGACTGAGACTGCCATACAGAGTGCACAGGGAGAGAGATCCGCACAGAGATGTGGGAGACTGAGACTGCCATACACAGTGCACTGGGAGAGTGATCCCATTCCAAGACGGTCATATTTGGTTTCTGCCCTCGCAGAGTTAGTCAAGTAGCATTGTACCGCGACACCGCTTCAGTCATAAATGAAACCACAGTAAAGCCTTTGGCGCAGAGACACAAGAAAAGCCTTTGAGCACCACCATGCACTCACTGATAAATGGAGTGAATGGCAGCTCACAAAAATGAAATCTAATTAAAGAAAAAAGACCATCCCAGAGAGAGGTGCCACACTCCATTTGCTACACCAGCGGCCTCCATGGTTCACATAGCTGAAGATTTACCACACTTCAAGGTAAATTTTAAAATTGTTCCAAATTTACGTCAACTAAAGTCAACCTTTTATTTAGCAAAAGTCACATATCCACCTCACCTTAATCCAATACTCTTTAATATAGCTCAGCAGTTACCTCACCAAAGGCTAAACTTGTGTTTTACCACAGCCCAACCTTTACCTCAAGAACAAAAGCAACACTGTGCTTCAACAGACAAGCTTCTGATACCACTAATCACAGCTTTAACCAAACCAATTTGAATTCCTTCATTTAAGTGCACTGGCAGTTTAAAGTCAGGAGAGGGAATAGTCGGGCTGAGTCATGTGCCTCTCAATTTACCGGACCAATCAAAACCTTCTGTTCAGAGCAGCAACACACAGAAGGTGCTTTTCATTATGCTAACTTATGCCTCTTCGTGTCCTGTGCCCTTCTGTGACCCAGAAATCGCCAACCCCCCCCCGCCATCACGGAGGATCTTCCCATCTCTCAAATGCAACTCGCGGAGAGCAGAGGCTTCTAGACCAGCCACTAGCAAAGAAACGCAGGTGTATCCGACACAAAAGTCTTTGGTGAAGTGGAGCGACGCATAAATGCTGTTAAGCTTCCTCATTTTGCCTTTTCAGCTCCCCTGCCGCAGATGAGAGAGGGAGGTGCGGAGATACATTAGCGCAGTGAAAAGCACCCACTGCGCAGTCAACAGATCCTTATTATGCCTTCGCCACGCACAGCGGATGGAAGGCATACAGTTTCCTGGTCATCTGTCCCCAAAAAGAAAACTGATTCGGTTCTGGGGGTTATCGGGTCAAGAGTGAGGGTCATAAAAGGTCAGCTGTTTGCGAGAACAAACTGTAGGGGCATACGAAACTATAGCAGGCAGAGGTATAGCAATCGAGACGGGCGTTAACTTCTCACTTGTTTGTACTTATTCTCACCCCGGGGTCAGTTAATCCTGCCAGTGAGTATGTGACACTGATCTTTTACTACAAAGACTGTAACCATTGACCACAGTTTGCTGCTGTATAAAACCCAAAGTCAAACTCAAGACCTATTTTAGTCTCATATTAAGTCTTAAAAGCTTGATGATTTCACTTCTGGCAAAATAAGATTTAAAAACATAGTGACAATTGAGGCGAGATAGGTTTGTCGATGGGTCTGAAAAGGTCACTTGTCACGCAAATGGTAATCAAGTACGCTGATCATTTCTGCTTGAGACAAAAAAAAATTTTAAGCAATTTTAAATCATATTACAAGACCAAAATACAAGTTAAGGTGGATATATCAAAAGCGTGTGGATTCAACTAAACAATGATCGGCAAAGAACCACCACTGTCTGCTTCCATACTGCCGCAGAAGGCCTCTACTTAGTCCTCTGTTAAAAGCGCCGGGCTGTATATTGAGTTTAAAACGCACTGTTTACAAACATTCAGACAGAGCAGCAACAGCTGAAAATTGTTGCGTTTTCTAACCCACGGTGTTTGCTGCCGGATCAACGATGAACAAAACCTTATCGCCAGCCAATTCCTCAGGACATATGAGGACACAGATGATGATGTAATTTGAACTTGTGGCAGGTGTTCAGTATCGATTTGAAAGTTTCAAATGAACGGACCGCATCGAGGGCTGTCCCAATTCTCGGAACTCAAACAGTATAGGATTTACCCTAAAGGGAAACGCTGCAGGTATTTAACAGCAGATGGGGCAGAAATGTGGTTTTTCTTTCACTCACCTACTGATGTTAGTGATTTAGTAGCCTGTAGCACATTAGTCACTAAAACTGAAGCTAGTTCTGCATAAATGTAAAGACGAGCACAGAAGTTCACCACAGTGGGTGGGACCTGGGCTGAAAGGAATATGACTGAAAATCAATAAGAGGGCAGTGCAAATCAACTGACCTCTCTTTCTGCTGAAAGGTTATCTTGCACGCAGGATGTGCACAACAGGGCAGCAAACAGCTTTTACAATCAGTGGACACGTTGCTAGGCAGCGGTACAAACATCCCTTCAGCCAGTAACCTAGATTAGGACTTGAGGTTTACTCCAGCATGCTTCAGTCTGTCATTATGTTATATATTTAGGCAGAGGCAAAGTACAGCGCGGTATTTTCAGTTAATTTGCGTGCAGCAAAAAGGAAACACAGAGGCAATTTTCTTTCGGCTACATTTCAGTGCTTTTTTTTGTCTGTCCATGGACTATTTCCCATGATGCATGATTTCCAGGTACAGATACACACAGCTCCATTATATAAGGGACAAATGCAAATTTTTGTCTTAATTTGGCTCCATGTGCTGCAATTTCAGTTTAGTAACCAAACAATAAAGATACAGTTAAAGTGATTCTTAGCTTCTGTTAAAGAGCGTTTAATACACTTTGGCCCCACAATGCTGTGGCGTCTTTATACGATGCCCACCCTGTTCTTTACCCATTTATGACTGGTCTTGAGAATCATGTGTTTACAGACCAAAGTGATACTGCATCCTAAAAGCAATGCAGTCCTAATGAAATGAATGCAAGTCATGTCAAAATGGACCATCTGTCAAATGTCTAAAAGGCCATATTGATTGAGCCCCGAACAAATCAATGATTCAATAGACTCATCTGAGGGCCAGCCGAAAGCCCACAAGTGTGTAGTACTCTTTCACATGGGATACTACGGATTGGATTACTGTGGCGATGTTTTAATGGTGCCACAAAGCTGAGAAATGTCAGACTACATGCACCAGCAGAGAATGCCGATGGCTGGGATTCCCCCTCTTGAGCAAAAATAACCAGCCCCTATCATGGAGTGGAAAACAACACAGGAAAAATAATGGATTCAATGGACCTGCAAACCTGGATGTGACACAAACTGAGAAAGCTCACAGAGAGGAAATGAGAGAATGAGATTTCGTAGAACTAAGAACAAGCGGGTCAAGCTATGTACAATCTTTGAGATGCTGAGTTGAACTGCTCATTTGGTTCTGTTGCGTTTGATTTCAACATTTCATCTGGGCCTTCATTTTGGCTCCAGCCATCATAGGGTCCATAAAGCCTTTACGCCGCTCAGAAAAGCCACTAACACTTCTAATTAGGAAGTAGTACCCACCATCCTTTTGGGGTAGTTATAAGATGCTGTCATCGTTGGGCATGTCCCGCCAGATTTTCTATTCAAAAATATCAGTACAGCCACCAAGATGGCAAAGCCACAACACCGGTCACTCATGACCGCCTGGAGTGGGCCGTCCTGTCGCTCGGCTGTGCCATCCCGTTCTCAACATAAGCAACTCAGCATGTGACCCACCCGTCGCGGAGCGAGCGCTCAAGTCCAGGCTGCTGACCAGTCCTGTGACGCCCCTGCGGCTCAGGTCCTGCTTCATTGATCTTCCACACATTTATCCTGCTACGCTAAAGCAGTTCATTACGAGGTTCAGATTACAATGGAAAATAGAATTGTTTACAGGGCAGTCTCAGACTGATGAAGCATTACAGAGAATAAAACTACAATGAATAAATAACTACCCTGGTCAGGTTCCTGGAAACTGTGAGGAGACTATGTTTGCCGGGAGCCCTGAGTTGATGAATGAAACGCGAAACTGTGCTGCTGGCCAATGAGCCATGATTTGGCCCATCTTTTTGCGACTTTAGTGATCTGTTTTTTCTGTAGGCACGCACTTTATTGTACTCAACAATAAGTTCACTTTTTTCCCCATTTACAGGTATTATTCCAACTGAAATCTAGTAGTTGCATATCTGCAGCTCTGTCTTACAGCTAACCAGCACACATGGATATGTTGATCCCCCAAAGAGCTTTAAATCCTAAATCAAAATGTACTGTATTCCTTATCCTGAGTATTATGTCAGCGCGTATTGAAATGAAGCACTATCAGCTGGCGATGACGCTTAATGCAATAAGGGAATAATTTTCCAGTAATTGTTACAGGTTGGGTAATTTTTCCAGAGATGCGAGAATTCTTAACGCAAATACTTTGCTTCCCGCTTATGAGAAATTGCAGTATTAGCTCATACATACACATGTGCAGTCACTCATTTCAAATTGCTTTCCAAAAATGATGACACTAGCCTCCATTTTTGCCAAATCTAATATTACAGATGTTTCAGAGGGGAATGAAACCCTTTATATTACCCATGCTGCTGACACCTGCTGGGCCGGGGGCAGCCATGTCTGTCTGAAAATTCGGGCTGTGGAGCCTCTTCAACACAGGCGTTAGCACAGGTAACAGCACAACCTTAATAGCGAAGCTGTCAGCAAGACTGCAACACAGCTGAAAAAAATGAATGCTCAAGAGAGACCACACTTTAGGTCTGTTAGCTTTGGCTGCTCTACAACTGTTACCATGGGTTGCTACACAGCTGTGAGTAGTAACAGCACACCTTAGCACAGGCTCAGCTGATAGGATGTCTCGCCCCCTCCTTCAGTGGGACCTTCTCACACCCTCTGCCCAAGTGCCCACCCACCTCCGGTCACAATGCCCCAATTCAGCCACAGACAATGGCCCCTGTGAGAGACACATGTATGGGAATGGCCGGTAATAAAAGAACATGGCCTACTTTTCCCCTTGCGTAAACAAATTGCTTCCTGGTGCTTTCAGGACAGTTCACAGGAAAGAGGAAAGCCAAGGGACAATAACCATGATCCTCACAAGACGGAACAAACACTCCCCACGTCCATTAAAAGGGGCCGTCTTGCTAGTCTTGAAAATTAGCATGCTGACAGTGAGGTCCCGCAAAGCACTTTTTCATTTTCAAGGGGCAGAAATCAAGGAAAACCTTGATAGGCAGGATCATAAAGAAACTGCACTTGGTGACAGTGTGCTGACTGCTTCCCCTGTGGTTCAAGCACAACATGCAACTACAGACTTATCCTCATTTGCCTGAACCACCTCACTATCCACCTAAATGTTAGGTGCTGAGATGATTCACACTGAGATGATTGAGAGCATGTCACTTTTTTCTTCGGATTGATTCTAATTCAACAGTCAAAGGCAAGTACTGTACTCTTGTGTTCTTCGATGCACGAGCTCTGCAGTCTCCAAAATCATTTGCAATCAACTTTCACCGCAGAAAGTAAACGTGAGTTGAAAACATTATGGCCACGCTGAGGCACAAAGAACTCAATCACTGAGGACTGTAAGGACCGGGCCAGTGTTTAACACAAGTTTGAGATGTTTTCACTTAATGTAATGCGTTCCCTTAATGTGCAGTTGCCAAAGAGTGTAAAGGGTCACTGATGAAAACAAGTAATTTCACAATAAAACCCCCTGGAGCTGGCAAAGATCTGGCAACACAGGTACTGCAAGAGGTTGGCAGGTCACCACCCCTGTCATCATTCCTCAGGCTTAAAATATGAGTTTACAGTGCTGCTAAATGCCTACTACTATGTCTCTTCATAAATTTCCTGAATAAAATTCAAATTTGAATGTTTTGGCAAACGCAACACAGTAAGTTCAGAATACAGATCTGAGCGTCTGGATAGCTTTTAATAAAATATGCTCATAATTCAAGCAATAACAGATTGCAGGTTCATTTTGCTTTTCCCAAGAATCTCTAAGCCATACAACAGGTTAAGCAGCAGAACACAAACATAAGAGGGGCTGGCCAGGGAGGCACATTACACAAAGATGCAGATCATCAAACTCCTGCTCATCCTCCTCTGTGGTGAAATGCCTAACACATACCACCAATCACTGGGCCTGACCCCACCAACCTCACCTTTGCCATGCTGAGGTAGGTAAACCCAATCGTCATCATCCAGTCCTTGATTCCCTGTGACCAGCTCTCCATTGCTGCGAAAGATCCGCCGTGTCTGGCGGGAGAGTGTGGAGAGACCGAGCCAGCTGAGTGCCCGGGGTATGGAGGGGGCCCTCTCCCTACTCTCCCGCCGGAACGACCCAGAACTCCGGTCCCTCCTCATCTTCACCCCAGCCTGACGGCACTGAGCTTAGTCCCACGGCTCTCTGCGAGAGAGGCAGCCTTGGGCTAATTGTAGCAGTAGAAGTTGTCCACGTTCAGGGAGGACAAAAGAACAACCTAGCAAAGGTAGTGTCCTCCTTCTCTAGGGACCCTCTCGTCCTTGTCTCAACAAGGTAAATGTTGAGCTGTCGTCTCCCATATGGTAGGCTCCTGTGCCGCTTCTATCATAAAGTCTCCGCACAAACTGTTTCCCCATGTGCAGAGTCGAAAAGCCATAATAAAGTTCTTACTGCTCTCCACAAGTTTTGGCTCGGCAAAGCTGTTCCAAAGAGATGAGCACGAAATCCACCTCTCCGTAAAGGACCGACGCTGGACGCTTCTTCGCAAGAGACCTGATGCTTGTTTTTCCCTCTTCACCACCTGCCAGGAGCTGCGTGGAACCCAAAAGAGCAAAGGTAAAGGTGTGACCCCGCTGGGCGTTCCGGAGCAGCGGTGAAGTTTAAGATAAGGCACAGCAGCAGGCCCATGTCTCAAGGAGCTCTGTTCTGAGGAGCAGTCCGCGCTGGTTCCCGCCTCTTTCTACCTTTGGCCAAACCGTCTGAACGATATCACTGTGCATGTGTCCGAGTGTGTGTTTGCCTGAGTGAGTGTGCGTACTTGTGCAAGCAAGAGAGCAAGTGAGTGACTACGTGAGTGAACGAGTTCATATGAGAGTGAGCAAATGAGCAAGCGTGTCAATAAGTGAGCGAGTGAATGTGTGCACGCTTGCCTTCCCTGTGTCCTGGAGCAACGTGCATGCAAGTGCATGCAAAGCGTCGAGTCGAATAATGCATTAAAATTACTTATTTGAACACGCGAGGCCGGCAGTGAATCATTCACCCTCTGGTTGGCAGGCAGGTGGTAATAGTCCAAGATTCGGTTCGCGTTCCTCGGTGTCCCTACCCTTTGTTAACATAGTGGGATCCGTACACCGAGCTGTCGGCAGAGCTGCATGGAGCCGAGTGAGGAGCAGTGGGGTTAGGATTACCCATGGGCGAGTCCTCTGCTGAAACACGACACCTTTATCCCTCCCACCCCTCTCTATAGGCATGGCAACGAGCGCAAGTCACCTCCCCTCAGACTTCCCCGCCCCCGTCCCCTCTCCACCCCTCCCCCTACTCCTCCCCCTCTCCCCCCAGGTGTCTGTCCCTGCTGATCTCCCTTTCACAATTTGGGTGTGCCGTAAGCCCTGCCTCCAGCCCAGCAGCCAATCAACCCCCTCTTCTATGCACTCAGCAAACCAGCAAGCCTGACAAGGCATGTCAGGGCAAACAAAACATAAACTTTGCATAGAAAGAGGTAGGCAGAGATGAAGGGAGGGGGGAAGAGCAAAAGAGCAAACTAGTAGAGTTTAAAAAAAGCAAACATTGGTCAAGTTTACCTTTCTAAAACACCCAACCCTGTTAGTTGAGGTTCTTCTGTCCGACTCAGAGAAGACCCCAAGGCTCCCTTCAGACCACTAATCCTGCAGGGGGTGCATATTCCACAGACGCAGTGAGAGGACTGAAATAGGCAGTACATTTTAATCTCTCCAGTTTAAGCAGATCAAGTACAGCAGAGTAGGTGCAGGACAGCATCCCGCTCACAGCTACAGCCACATGGACGAGACAGAGGGTCCGTTTTGAGCGAGGGGAAACCCTCTGAGGTATGCGAGAACAAGGCGAATGAGGGCAATGCGGACGTTCTTCTCCGCCGCAGCCAGTGCGCTGGTGCTGGTTTACTGATCTCCCGTTCTACCCCAAGGGTGCAGTGGGACAGCCTTCACAGGTCAGACATTTAGAGACTCATACGGTTACAAGGATTGTTTAGCCTCTTCCACATTGGACTTCATCAGAGGGATTATGACCCCGCTCTCAACTCGCCATTAAGTGCACTACTTCTCCAAACCTGTTCCCATTTATGTATCCCAATTAGAAACTAAATATTAATTCGTTCAATTGCAACGATAAATTGGTAGAATTACTGTCCCTTTCTCCCCAAGCTTGTATGATTGTTCTTTGGAGTAGTTATCAAGCATTTACCTGTCCACTTTAATGGTGACATAAGACATTAATGTCTTTCAAAGCTTCAAAATTCCTGTAGCACACAAAACAATATTTTTTTTTTGTCTGCATCAGGGTCCGATCGACTTGATATGCCAAAGAAAACATTTTTAAAAATGCGGTTTTGCTAGCTCAGGTCCGCATGTTTAGTAAGCTTATGTAAAAATAAAACTCTGTCTCCAACCAATAACATTACCCTAATGCAGGTTACCTGTCAACCCATTTCTAATTAAGAATCAGACAATTTATTGAATTAATTTACTGGGAAAATTGGCTACCAATCAGCTGCGTTGCCATTAATGATTAAGACATATAGCTTTACGTCAAAGAGGAAGGATACAATATGAGATTGCATAAACGGCAATTAACTGAAATTTCTTGAAATTCCATCTTGAAGTAGAATGTTATGAAGTAAATGCTGCCGAAGATGGTATTTATATAAGGTTTAGATTTTGTTTCAAATTAATTAATTATATAATTGCCATTCATAAATCTCATATTGAAGCTGGACTATAAAGACCTCATCAATGAATTTGCTGCCATGACAGGTTAATGCATGGCATGCATTTTAAATGATAACAAATTACAATATTATTAAATCGCCAGCGCTGCCACGTGAGTAATAAATTTGGTCATTCAATAAATTAATAATAATTGCATGGCGGCAACTAGTGTGTAACTGCCTTTCCCCGCAAATTTCAGCATTCGAAAGAATAGGCTATAACATTTTGTTTCAGTGCAATCTTAAAATAAATGAGGTTGCACTGCCGAAAAAAAATAGCAAAAACGGGAGAATAAATTCAGAAAAAGTATTGGATTAATTAATTGCTTTTTCAATATCACTATGGAGTATGTTGTCAATGTAGCTCATCGGCAATCTCTGTCATTTCTTAATAATTTCTTAATAATTACAGGCTTATATATTGGACTTGATTATTCAGTAAATTCCGTGTGGTTATTAATCAAGCGGTCTTAAACAGGAACAGCTTGAAAGTAATTATGCGTAATTAAGGGTCATAGGCTCCCAGCATGCCACAAAAAATCTTGTAACGCCGGCGTTACCGCGAAGGGAAGTTGGGCATTTGGATGTTAGTAACCTGCTGCAGTATTCTAAAGCTTTATGACAGTTTACAGAAAATGAGTGCTGAAACACCTTTAAAGTTTCAGTAAAACAAAGTTAACTGGTTCAGTACAAGCTTATTAACTACTGCATTATGAAATCACATGCTTTCTTACATGCAGAACTATGGCTTTGACTTGAGCACATTCCTCTATTATGTTTTAAAGGTGTAATCAGGTTTATGAATGGCAAAAACACAGGGAAACAAACTGACTTGTTTCTGACTAAACAAAAACAAGTCACAATTAGGAGAGACTGTTTACACTTATGTGCTTTTGAGTACATTTCAGCAGATTCATAACTGCACGAAACATTGATTAACAATCACTCGTTTTGCTTCATGAATAAAATTACAAGTGTAAGGCAAACAATCAGATGGTCGGGTCAAGAAAATTGCTGTAAAAAATAAATAATTGAATTTATTTTAAATTAAATTACATTTAAACTATCTTTTATATTAAAGTATACAAAATATAGATGATGGGATGATATTGACCATTAATCACACAATGCTATTTATTAATTGGCTATTGTCTGAAAACATCCACTTATATGAACCTTGGATAGCTGAGGTGCTGCCCCCTCAAAACAAACTGGGAGGATAGGTTTAACATTCTGAATTGGTCTTACCTCAGAATACAATAAGCTGAGGAAATAAAAGACAGGTTTCATCTGCCAGCATCTCACTTTCTCTAAATCTGTCCTCGCAGGGCACTACATCAACCCGATACCAGTTCAGCTGCCAACATCACACTGCTTTCTGAACATTGGGAATTTTATTCCTCACAGTGTACAGAGGTCAAGCACTCACAAATCATAAACAATAGAAGAGGCACCTCTAGACTGATGGCTGATTGATAGCCTACTCAGGCTTTTGAAAATGAAGGGCTAAAATACATAGAAATGCATCATGCAAAATTACTCTCTAATGAACATCTATAAATAGAAATCAAAACTAAGGAGGTTTAAGGATACTTTCCACAAGGTATAATAGCAAAAAGCACACAGTTTTTTTTAAATGCTGCCTATCCCTGCTTGTGGGACCACTGTCCCATACAGCATAAGGCTGTGCTCGAATAGTCAAAAATTTAAATCCTATTATCGAATTCCCAACTACTTTTCTTGAATCTCGATGGAAAATGTCATAAGGTAAAGCAAAAGTGTAAAGGGGAATTTATAATTATAAGACAACCTGTAACCCCTCATGTTCCTTTATTTTCGCAGCTGGCCTGATGGATGGTCGTCACTCGAAATACTGCTGCCGTACGGTATTGAGGCGGCGTTATCTACTCTCTTCTCAAAAAGGAAGGTTCAGTGTACCCTCTGCCATAGGAGATGAGTTAGGAAGCACTGAAGCACCTTTCCTTAACATAAAAAAATTCATACACTCTTTCCATGGCTGCCACATAAATACTTCTGGGTCATTTTCAAGAAGATCAAAACTTTCCTAAGCAAAAAAGACTATTTGCACGCATCCCGCATTCCACTCCTCCTGCCGTTCGGCTGTTCACTGGGGTCACGCCACACAGAACAGATGACCCAGATATCAAGGCACATAGAGATTTTGCCAGAAATGCAATGTGAATTCATAGGCACATACAGCAAATCATTTAGTAGTCATTATTAATGTCGTATACCATGGGTGAGCAGTCTTTTCTGAATGGCTGGCAGGTATGTGTTAAAACCATGGAACGCACAGGTAGTTTGGCTACGGTAGTTTCACCATTCAAAATTCATCTGTTGGCCAACCTGTAACCATGGCAACATTTGATAGCGTCGCTGTCAAACTGTCAACAGCAGAGCACACCAGAACACAAACATAGATGATTTTAACATTTATTTTAACGACGGTAAGCTCTTGCTTCATAAGGTTGTGGAGGCAACCTTATTCGCCTCCGTGAAGTGCCTTAAAACCGTATGATGGACACCTACGAGTTGATTACCCCTTACATGTGTGAGACTTTATTGTGATAATGGTATCCTCACTGTGCTTGAATTTAGGATGGAATGAGCAGTCTTGCTTGTGGGGAGAACTTCATACCCCACAAACCTTGCAGTATCAGCAACACAAAACTCATCAGAGACTGGGCAAAAGCACTTTATAATTTCAAAGACAATAAACACAAAACACTGTAATCAGTATCTTAAAAAAAAAAAAACCATCAACATCTTTGGCAAAGTAAGCCACAAAAAGAGATCCTGCTGAAAAAGCCCCACGATATAACTGTAACGTGGCAGGCACAAAGAAACCAGTCAGAAAGAATTGGAGCAGACTTTCAAAACTGATCAAATATTGCCACAGCCAGGAAACATTTGCCCACTTAACTTAGACCTTCAGTGATTAACAGATTAAATTGATCATACATTAAAATGTCTCAGATCATGGCTCATTTTCCTTGATTTTTTTGGCGCCAAGGACCAAAGGTGCAAAGACACCAATTATTATTGTTAGTTTTCTTGTTATACTTAGATATTGAAATCTATGGCAGTCCATAGAAGCGTATGAGTTGTGAAATTTGATGCACTGATAGCGGACAGTCTCTGTGCATTAGTTTCGGGGCTCATGATTCAATAGTTCTAGCACTTTGGCCAGAGTTGCACTAAAAATTCTTCTCAACCGTTTGTTGGAATTTTGAAAACATGGTATCCCTGAAATCCTTATGTTAGGCCAAGTCCAAAATTGAACTTAAAAGTTTCCACAGTTGAATTTTTCCCTGTCTTTGAGTCTCCTCCGAGAAATTTTGTCCAATATTCTCCAACTTTGGCTATGCCTCAAAAAAGGAATTTCTCATCCTTTGGTTAAAATTTACCGAAACCATTTGACAGCGAGGAAGCCAAAACAGGAAGTGATGGCATAACTAGGGAACCCTCTATCTTAGTGTGTGCGTGTGTGCATGCGTGCGTGTCTGGCTACTCAGTGCTAGATAACACCAGGCACGTATCTGCAGCATGGAGGGAGTGACACTGTTTTGCACCGTCTTGCAGCTGACTGTGTGTGGCCAATCAGTGATAGACACCGCCGGGCGCGTATCTGCAGCATAACGTGAGTGACGCTATTATAATATAGACGTACAGGGAGATTTCCCCTTTGTCCTCTCCGGGGCATTCCCTCTATATATCCTCTCCTGGGGATTCCCCCTTTTGAACCCAAGCCAATTCATCCACAGGTATCCCGAATCCCAAAAAGGGATGCTTTCGCAAGAGAAATTAACGCGTAATCTGCAGCATAGCGTGAGCGACGCTATTATGCTCCATCTTGCAGGCGACTTTGTGTTCCACTGAGTGCGGAATATCAGCGCAACGTATTCCCTTTGATGGTTACTTCGTTTTAGTTACTATAAAAACATCAGAAGATGGTGCAGCTCCCACAGTCACCAGATTGTCACCCATTGAGTTGTTGTGTGACTTTGACTGGGCAGAGAGAATTGCACCCATCAAGTTCAAAAGAGCTCAGGAAGGAACTCTTTATAGCCTGGAATGAGTTACCAGGAAGTTCTCTGCAAGAAAGAGTGCCTACGACATATCAGGCTGTAATCAAGGCTACGGGAGGGTACTTTGTAGAAACTCAAATTTAACGTACATCACTTTGCAAATAATTTTGCACATTTCTATTTAAGATTTGTGTTTCTATTTTTTCTGTTTCTTCTGTTGTTGTTTAAAGTGTTCTTTAAGTTGACACAACCCAGTCAAACTCTGAAAAATGCAGGGGGAAATATTTTGGCTTGGTGTTTGTAATATTTTGGCCTGGAGTGTGTTTCAAAAACTCTGGTGAAAGATGGGCAGTGGAACCATCATTGTGAATTTTATATTTTGTATTTTTTGTCTGCATAAATACACAAACCCTTGTTTTATTATCATAATTGAAGCACTGATTACTAAAACCCCACAAGTCAAGTCAAGTCAAGTGTGACTCATGGGGTTTTAGTAATAGGTACTTCAATTAAGGTCGATTGGTTAAAAACATCAGTTTAGAAATACATGTTATAAAAGCTTGTGATTTTGTTGCGCAGAAAAAGACACGGCACAGACATTCTGACTGTCGATTTCCTTCATTTCACCTTGTATGACACTGAGGTGGTTGCTGAATGACTACCTTGGTGTAGGTGTGCTGTATGATGCTGGGATGGTGCTGAATGACTGCTTCATTTGTAGGTTTGCTGTATTACTGTGGGATGGTGCTGAATGAGCACATGGGCTGCAGTTGTGCTGTATAACACTGGTGCTGAATGACTATGTAAGTTATAGGTGTGCTGTATGACAATAGGATGGGGGTGAATGACTACATAATTTGTAGGTGTGCTGTATAGTGCAGGGATGGGGCTGAAAGACTACAAAATTTGTAGGTGCGCTGTATGACAACGGGATGGTGCCGAATGACTGTGTAAGTTATAGGTGCGCTGTATGACAATGGGATGGTGCTGAATGACTATGTAAGTTATAGGTGTGCTGTATGACAACGGGATGGTGCTGAATGACTACACAGTTTGTTGGTGTGCTGTATAACAATGAGATGGTGCTGAATGACTTGCTGAGCAGTAGGTTTCCTGTAGGAGGCTAGGGTGGCACTGATTATCTGTGGACGTAGGTTTGAAATGACTGTAGGTAAGATTTTTCATAGGCATTTTTGGTGACATTTATTGGAATTCTGTTAACAGCCCTATAGCAATCAATACATTAAATGTTTTTAAACAAGAAGAAGAAAGTCAGGTAGCTGTAGAGGTATCAGGAGGACCATAATAAGTTCTGCCAGTCATTTAATTTGTTCTGAATGAAATGAGTGGACAGCCTTCCTGCCTGTCTATCTAAACCACCTGCACAGATGGGAGCACCCTGCCATTGCATCCATTGCTCTTGCTTGGTCACCACTGGTAGAGCTCAAGTCTTTCCTGGCATCTCTGGTAAAGCTAGAGAGCTTGTCTTATGAGAATGGTGAAGATATTCCGGCCAAAATTAGCCGTTTCACCTGTATATCCAAAACAGCTTGCACTGTTTAGCTAAGCAGAAAAGGAGGACACAAGCTGAGAGAACAATGAGTAAGAATAATTTGGGTAAGGAAATGCCCGCCTGCTGCACGCCTTCCTTCCCAAGCCCATCCTCTTTGATCAGACATGCTGGGTTCTGGAGTAGCTACATTCAGGATAAGAGCCAATTGTTCACATCCAGGAAGCTCCAACATCATGGATCGCTGACTTAAACGAGGGAGCATTTCTTCTGCTGGTGACATTAAAAAATCCATTAATCCATCGGGTTTTTTTTTTTGTTAATCTAAAGTTGCCTACCTTTCTCTTTAAGTGTTAATCAAAGCATAACAATTACAGAAACAATTAGAGGCAGAATGCAAAGATCTTTACAGCCGTGCGTGAAGGATGGATTGGTTGATCTACTTGTAAAGGAAATAATATGAAATAATATTTGAGATAGAAATATTACGTTTGAATTTTTGGAGAGAGTGATGAATGAAAAACTTGATGGGAATGACTAGCTTAACATAGAACGGGCTCACAGAGCAGTGGGTGGGGAGAGCAGACAGAATGAAAGTCCCCTGTCAGCTGTGCTTAATCTTCAGAGGAGCACTATTAAGCAACAAGTGCTGCACCCTGCTTGTGCAAAAGAAATATATTCTAACAACATCCCGAGTATTCACTTTGATAATGACTTCACAATCAGTGTGTACTAAGCATCCAGGAAATTATAAGCAAGCAAGGGCGTAAGTTTGTATATGCAAGGTGGGAAGCCAGATTGTCCCTACCAATATTTCAGCGAACTCGTTCTTATCATCTTTCCAGATAAGCCATATTTGTCCCAGTTGAGGAGGCTACGTCTCCCAGACAACCCATTTACGCATTCTAGCATTTGATTGGTTGAAAGGGCGGGGCGATCCGAACGCTAAAAGTCAAGAGTAAACTGACCATTCTATTCAGGTCGTGAATATTAATTTTTGTCCAAAGTGGGGCTTGAGACGCGCAACTGAATTGCCGGCTTTGATTACATGTCTTTGCAATGGCTTACCCGTAGAAGAGAACCGTAATTTGGCATTTGTTCCAGATTTTTCTTCATTGAGCAACCATAGCACTTTCCCCAAGGCCCAACTCATTCAGCTTTTCCAATTCATAGTTGGTGGTCCATTTTGAAGTGTTTATCGCGGCCGCAATTACATTACCGTATATTAAGAGTGAGGATATCCATTCACTTGGTATCAATATCCAGGTTACTAGATCTGAGCGAGTTTCATGAGTGCGCTGACACGGTTTGCAGCTGTCAGTTAAGGTTGTGGCAATTTGTGGAAATTTCACCATGAGAAGTTTACCTTCAATGGTCACCAAAGGTCAAGTTCAAGGCCACCAAATTTAAGTTCATATATGACTTCCTATAAGTGTTCATTTCATATATTTTCCCAATTTTCAATATTTTCAACCCTAGAAGCCTTTGAAAATTATAATTTTGCTTGACCTCAAGCTTGAGGTCATCTGAGGTCAACTTTAACACAGCCAAGAAACACGAGTATTTGCTTCATTGTATTGACTTTGAATGCAATCAGTCGTGCAAAAAATTTGTTTCGCGTCCAATGTGCAAGCGGCTTTACTGAGCATAGAACGCAAGGACGAGTGTCTAATAAAATATTGCCAACATGGAAAAAATTCCGAGGCCAACCTCTTTATCACCTATTTATTTCCCTATATGTCTGTAATACAAACTTAATCTCTATCTGCAACCTATTATCTTCCATGGGCAATTTGGCCCACTCTCCATCAGGCCCAATGTTAAAGTACAGCGCCCCCAATAGACCCACTTCTGTCGATTCAATCAAAATGGCACTCGCACTGAATATAAAGTCTATCAAGGTGAATTGACTGCCAGATTTAGAAAAAAAGTTATCCGACAGTTTTTGAGAAATATTTTTTTGAAATTTCAAGTCCTATCTTTTAACACTGTTAATATATTCCCTGACCTCGTGTTTGACCTTTCAAAGTTATCTGTGGTCATATTTAAAATTGCCAAAATATAGGTCATATATGACTACCTATACGTCGATAATACAACTTAATCTCGATCTGCAACCATTTGGCCTGCACAGGCCATCTTGCATATTCATAAAGTACAGCGCCCCCAATAGACCCACTTCCACTAATTCAATCAAAATGGCGGTCACACTGTACATTGACAGTACCAAGGTAAGTTGATTGCCTGACTTAGTGAAAAAATTTATCAAGCAGTTTTTGAGAAATAATTTTTTTCAATTTCTCAGTCCCATCTTTAACATAGGAGCCAAAATTTCAAGGGCCCATAAAACAGACAAAAATGATTTAATCAAAAATCCGAGAAAAAAAGTGTGGAGATATGGTCAAGTAGAAAACCCAAAACCAGTGAAGTTGGCACGTTGTGTAAATCGTAAATAAAAACAGAATACAATGATTTGCAAATCCTTTTCAACCTATATTCAATTGAATACACTGCAAAGACAAGTTACTTAATGTTCGAACAGGTAAACTTTGTAATTTTTTGCAAACATTAGCTCATTTAGAATTTGATGCCTGCAACATGTTTCAAAAAAGCTGGCACAAGTGGCAAAAAAGACTGAGAGAGTTGAGGAATGCTCATCAAACACTTATTTGGAACATCCCACAGGTGAACGGGCTAATTGGGAACAGGTGGGTGCCATGATTGGGTATAAAAGCAGCTTCCCTGAAACACTCAGTCAGTCACAAACAAGGATGGGGCGAGGGTCACCACTTAGTGAACAAATGCGTGAGCTGATTGTCGAGCAGTTTAAAAACAACATTCCTCGACAAGCTATTGCAAGAAATTTAGGGATTTCATCATCTACGGTCCGTAATATCGTCAAAAGGTTCAGAGAATCTGGAGAAATCACTGCACGTAAGCGACAAGGCTGAAAACCAACATTGAATGCCCGTGACCTTCGATTCCTCAGGCGGTACTGCATCAAAAACCGACATCAGTGTGTAAAGGACATCACCACATGGGCTCAGGAACACTTCAGAAAACCACTGTCAGTAACTACAGTTCGTTGCTACATCTGTGAGTGCAAGTTAAAACTCTACAATGCAAAGCGAAAGCCATTTATCAACACCACCCAGAAACGCCGCTGGCTTCACTGGACCCAAGCTCATCTAAGATGGACTGATGCAAAGTGGAAAAGTGTTCTGTGGTCTGAGGAGTCCACATTTCAAATTGTTTTTGGAAACTGTGGACGTCGTGTCCTCTGGACCAAAGAGGAAAAGAACCATCCAGACTGTTATAGGCACAAAGTTCAAAAGCCAACATCTGTGATGGTATGGGGGTGTATTAGTGCCCAAGGCATGGGCAACTTACACATATGTGAAGGCACCATTAATGCTGAAAGGTACATACAGGTTTTGGAGCAACATATGTTGCCATCCAAGCAACGTCTTTTTCACGGACGCCCCTGCTTATTTCAGTAAGACAATGCCAAGCCACATTCTGCACGTGTTACAACAGCATGGCTCCGTAGTAAAAGAGTGCGGGTACTAGACTGGCCTGCCTGTAGTCCAGACCTGTCTCCCATTGAAAATGTGTGGCGCATTATGAGGCGTAAAATACCACAGTGGAGACCCCGGACTGTTGAGCAGCTTAAGCTGTACAGCAAGCAAGAATGGGAAAGAGTTTCACCTGAAAACCTTCAAAAATTAGTCTCCTCAGTTCCCAAATGTTTACTGAGTGTCGTTAAAAGGAAAGGCGATGTAACACAGTGGTAAAAAGGCCCCTGTGCCAACTTTTTTGCAATGTGTTGCTGCGTTTAAATTCTAAATTAATGATTATTTGCACAAAAAAAAAAGTTACCCAGTTTGAACATTAAACATCTTGTCTTGGCAGTGTATTCAATTGGATATAAGTTGGAAAGCATTTTCAAATCATTGTATTCTGTTTTTATCTACGATTTACATAACGCGCCAACTTCACTGGTTTTGGGTTTTGTAGTATGTTATTGCAAATTTACAAGAAAATTCATCAGGCCAAAAAAAAAGATAAAAAATGTTCCGAACGACGGACGCCACACCATGATAATTGCTTATTGGCCCATAAAATTAAAAAATTGTGGCAAAGCCACTGGGCCCACTTGGCCAAACATGGCCAAAATGGAACGCCCCCTATTGGACAAAGTATCGCTCCCATTGGGCTGAAAATGGAAGTTGGTCTAGACCTTATGATGCAATACACATATAAAATATGAAAAGGATTGGTGAAAAACTGAAAACTAGAGCGGATAAGCCAAAAGTCACGCACGCACGTAAGCACAGATGCACCACAAACCACCACTAAAGACCCCGAGCATAGCATAAGCCTCTTGGGCCTTTCGGCCATGTGGGCTAAAAATTTGAGCATCTTAGCTTGTAGAATAATGGAGCTAGAGCTGTTTGAAGTTTTGCAGAAAAAGCCGCCTGGTGGCTAAGAATTGCAGCATGACCAAAATCGAAGTGGGGCTAGATCTTTGGCCCATATACATGGAAATGAAATAGAAAAAGGATCTGTTGAGAACTGAGGGCGCGCTGGCGCTGAAACGAAATCGGCACATTTTATGACCTTTGACCTATATAACTTTTAAAATTAAGTCAATTCAAAAACCCATTACATATGATGAACCCTTGGCAGAACAACCTACAGTAAAAATTTGAGCATCTTGGCTCGTAGAATAAGGGAGCTAGAGCTGTTTGAAATTTTGCAGAAAAAGCCTCCTGGTGGCCAAACCAAGAATGGCAGCATGCCCAAAGTCAAACTCGGGCTAGATCTTGAGTCCATATATATGCATATAAAATAGGAAAAGGATCCGTTGAGAACTGAGGGCGCCATGGCACTGAAACAAAATCGGCACATTTTATGACCTTTGACCTATATAACCTTTAAAATTAGGTCAAATCAAAAACCCAATATATGGCAGAACAACCTACAGTAAAAATGTGAGCATCTTAGCTTTTAGAATAAGGGAGCTAGAGCTGTTTGAAGTTCGGCAGTAAAGGGCGCCTGGTGGCCAAACCAAGAATGGCAGCAGGCCCAAAATCAAACTCAGGCTACATCTTGGGCTCATACACATGCATATAAAATTGGAAAAGGATCCATTGAGAACTGAGGGCGCTATGGCGCTGAAACAAAATTGGCACATTTTATGACCTTTGACCTATATAGCCTTTAAAATTAGGTGAAATCAAAAACCCATTACATATATTCATACCAGAAAGGTAAGAATTGCTTTAAGACAATGGTCCACTCTTGATCCACTCCTCTTTTCTCTTTATCTCCAGTCTCTCGGTCCCGTCATTTCTGCTCATGGTTTATCATATCACTTTTATGCTGATGACACTCAACTTTTTCTCTCTTTTACCCCTGATGCCCAGGTCCCCGCCCGCATCTCCGCCTGCCTGCAAGACATCCAGAGCTGGATGGACAACCATCACCTGAAGCTCAACCCAGCCAAGACGGAGAAGATCAGCATCCCTGCTCCATCCTCCCCTCTCATGGACCTGACCATCACCCTGGGGGATACCACCATCTCCCCCTCAGAGTGTGAAGAACCTTGGGATCCTGTTTGACGACAGGCTGTACTCTGCTGTGAACATTGCTGCAGTGACCTGCAGGTTCTTCCTCTACAACATCCGTAGAATCCGGCCCTTCCTCACCAGCTACTCAACGCAGCTTCTGGTCCAAGCATTGATCATCTCCCGCCTGGACTACTGCAACGCCCTCCTCGCCGGCCTCCCAGCATCTGCCATCAGACCCCTGCAGCTCATCCAGAACGCTGCAGCTCGCCTGGTCCACAACCTCCCGAAACACTCCCAAGTCACCCCTCTGCTCACTAGGCTCCACTGGCTCCCTGTTGCCGCTCGCATCAAATTCAAGACTTTGGTTCTAGCCTACCAGGGAGTCAACAAAACAGCTCCAGCATACATCCAGAGAGTGTTCAGACCTTACACCCCTGCCAGAGCACTCCGCTCTGCTACTTCTGATCGCTACTTCTGAGGATCACAGGAAGACGCTCTGTATATGCCTATAGATAGCGGCATAAACAAACACTGACCATATGTAAAAAAAACCTAGAATGGCAAACAGGAGACCCATACCACCTATGAGTTATCTCGTTGTCGGTAATCAACGCGTTAAGAGCCACATTCTGAGAGAGTGGGTCTGGTAGTGGATTTGACATCTCAGAATTACATGAAATTTTGCAGAATGGTGCCATACATGTGTAATGAGAAATCCTGGAGTTTGAGCGCACAATTTTTATCGATATGGCTGCAGCACTACCTAGAAGTGGAAAAGTCAGGTACCAAATTGAGCATTTTTGAGGAAAAATACACATATTTAAAGGAATATTAGGATAACTGCTTCAATGTCCCAAACAGAACATGACTGTATCTGATACTGGTATACCTAAATTTTTAAAATGTGAAAGTGCCACCGGGTGGTAATGTTGGTTATACGTGCAATGAGAAGAAATCTATGTACAACGGGAAAAAATATTTTTACAAATTCAGGCTTATTTTAATTTTTAAACCGGACCAGTGCCAAACTCATCTTACCTGTTTCCTTTACAGACATTAAAGGTGAGAAAAATTTTATCACTCTATCACTAAGAAGATAGAGCCTTGAAATTACCTGAGTCTCCAGCCCTTTCAGGAAATGTTAACATGCCAAAGGAAGTTTTATGGCACTCTCTGCCAAAGTCTGGATATACTGTGAGTGGAGTAATGTTCAAAAATATATCAGTATGGGGGCGCTGTTACCAATATGTCAGATCGGACAAAACCAGTCATGTGCCATGGAGAAGTTTCTTGAAATGGAATATGTGTCTTATGTACATTGTGAAAATACTGATTTTGTTTTGGCACTATGTTGGTTTGACTAGTAATGCCAATAGGTGGCGTCCCGCTGTACCACCTTTTTTAGATCTCGCAAAACCAGACATGTGCCAAAGAGAAATCTATTGGTTACGCTATGACTGCGGTTGCCAACATCAGTCCTGACGGCTCACTTTATATGATGCTATTTGTTCAAACCACAGTGTCAATCATAGGGTTTTGATTGGCTTTTAATTATTCGTAATCAAGTGAATTTCTGTTCAGAGCAGTTATTTACGCTCCTTTGCCACATTTTAACATGAAAGGCTTGCACGCCACAAAGAATAGAAGACCTTTGAACATAATAAGCCTCTTTTCTACATTGCAATTAATTTTAGGTAATAAATAGAGTAGATCAAATTTGACCCTGAGAAAAGTCAGTAAGCAATAAGTAAGGTCACGGAACACTAGTGTTTGAAGCTTTTTCAAAAAACCTTGCCTGAACTTAATCAACAGTGATACAGTATGGGTGTGACACCATTATTTGCTTGCACAATAAATGGTTACATACTGAATTTCCGTTATCATGTGTCACTTTGTTTTCCCCAATTAGGAAACTATTATTTGATTTAATGAAATGATTTTTTTCTCACCCTCTTATTATGTAGTTGTTTCAAATGTATCACAGTGTGGATGGAATTCATATTCTTTATGGCATGCAAGGATACTTCTGTGAACATGTGGCTAAAGAGCGTAAGTAACTGCTCTAAACATGAAATGCAATTAAGATGAATTATCAGCTAGTTAACTTCCTAAAAGTACAATTGTGTTTGGAACAAAATGTAGCATACACAGTGGTCCCCAGGACCACTGGGCTAGGTTATAGCACATTTTTTAATAGTGTGAAATTTAAATTTACACTGCAAAGACAAAAATAAAACATGAAATTAAACTAGGCTTATGCCGTTGGAGGCGACGGCTTGGGGTATATCCCCGAACACCCCAATCCAACAATTCCCCAATCCTTGAATAGACATTGAATAGACTTTCATTTGAACTTAATTTCAGGTCAATCGGACAAATGGTTCTTAAGATATAGCCAAAATGGTAATTTTTCATCACAAAGTGCCACCTGGTGGCAAAATATTGAACCATACAGGTATGATGTCATCATGTGACAGGTTGTGAGGTCATGACCTTGCAGTTGCACATAGTTTCATGTCAATTGGACAAATGGTTCCAAAGATATGGCAAAAATGGTTAATTTTATGTGATAAAGCTCCACCTTGTGTCAAAATTTTGAACCAAACAGGTATAATGTGACCTTTCATTTGCACTTGATTTGAGGTCAATCAGACAAATAGTTCCAGAGATATGATAAAAAGAGTAATTTTTCAGTTTTTAGCCCCTGATGGCCAATCTAGAAATTGTAAATTGTCCAAAATTGAATCAGTTTTTCCTCCTTATGATACTAACTTATATGCAAAACATGAAATTTCTAATTGAAATATTACTGGAGTTATCGCATTAACACATAGGGCGGCGCAGCGGCGGCGGTCGGACCAAAAACAAAATATCCCTGGAACGCAATTCGGCGTTTGGGGATATAGTGAGTGACTATCTGAGCTGTAGGTGTGCTCTGTGACGTTGAAGTTGCGCAGAATGACTAGCTGAGCTGTAGGTTTATACACTGAAATGGTGCTGAATGAATAGCTTAGCTGCATATGAGAAGCATGATATGGGGGTCGTGCAAAATGACTGCCTGAGTTCAACAACAGTGGGGAGGCATAGACTGACAAAATCCTTCTTTTCGCCACGCTGTTTGGTTCAGCTCAGCTCAGTTTGTTTCATATTAGAAAAATTATTTTGGCATTTTTATCGTCAAAGGTTGTGAATGGTATCAAAAGAATCATTCCTGGGGCGCCCCAGTGGCTCATCGCTCTTAGCGCGCGCACCATAAAGGCTGTGTCCTTCCTGCGGCGACCCGGATGCGACTCCGGCTTGGGTCATTTGCCGCACGTCTTCCCCATTCTTCTCCTCAACTTTTCTGTCTCTCTCCACTGTATAACTGTCTAATAAAGGAAAAATCCCCACAAAAAATAATCTTAAAAAAAAAAATTTCGTTCAAATCTGGCCCACTTTTTTGTTACCCCTCTGTAACGGTACCAAGCACACTGATCCATCACTGAAATGTGGCGATACATTAGAAACTCTGCCGTCCATTTATTGGTTAAGAGACAATTGACACACTTGCTTGACCAAGGTTGCGGATGACGCAACCATCCGGTAACAACCCTGTCTACATTTATCAGCAGTGACTGTGGTGGGAATGCAAACCATAACTAGGGTTTGGCACAGGTCTGAAGGGTTTATGCACCAGTTCTAATGGGACTAAGCTGAAAGCGTTTGGTGGAAACACAAGCTTATGTGAACAGTAGGTTTGGTGAGTGACACTGGTCTGGTGTGAACTGTAGGTTTGCCGTAGGACACTGGGCAGGCGTAGAATAACCATGCAAACTGAAGATCTGCCGTATGATGCAGGAGTAAACAGCCGATGCATGTTGTCATGAAACCTGACCAACCTTTACGTGCATGTGCTATCCATGTACAGCAGGCGAACTGGTTATACGACCAAGTACTCGCGCAGAGATTACACGTGAGTTGTTATACCTGTTACGAGTCAAACATACCATTCAATTTTAACCGCATCTGTGTTTAACCATAATTCATTTTTACAGTTAACAAACTTATGAAGCAAATCCAATATTTATTCAAATAAATGCACCTATTTTATTCTCAAATTCTTCAAAACGCTCTTGAAGCAGTTAGAGGTTTGTATCAGGGAGTGGCGGCATTGTTAGTGAAATTGACATTCCTATTCAGTGCTGACCTCGATGCACAAAAACCAGACGAGCAGGGAGCTCAAAGGGCTCCTAAATACCGCCATGAAAAGGGTGCAAACTAAGGGCAAAATTCTAACTGCTTTGAATGCGATTTGCAAAAGCAAAGTCATTAGTCAGTTTCCGGAACTGGTTTGTGCACTATAGCTGCAGTACTGTAAAATATGGTGACAGGAGAAATGAAAACTGCTCTGAGGGAAATCCACCTCATGCAGGTGAGGCAGACGCTCCGGCCCCAGGCCATACTGCTGTTCGACTAGCACTGCTTATGGCCTGCATGCAATGGCTATTGTGTTGTGTTGGTTATTAAGCATTTATGAATCTTCATGTAATTAAAGTGCACCTATTATAATTTTTCATTATTTTAATGTCTTAGTGTGAATCATATTGTTTTTATGGCCATTTAAAAGGTTTGTGTTGGATAACAACTTGAAGTCACCTCTAAAATGAGTGCTCACTGCTGCAAAACACTCTGCTCCAGAGCTGACTGAAATGCCCCAATTGCTTCTGGCCATTTTTTTCATCAATCGGTGATGTCACCATTTAAATTTTTGCACCAAGCAGATAGTTTGGCACGCCCTTCAATCAAGTGGGTTTCGCCCACAAGGCTTAACCAGTATTTCTGTAGTGTTTCTACAGCGGAAATCCATTTATGGTGAGGGGCATGACAAGGGGGCGCAAACGGTGGACCGATCACAAGTGAGTGATCAAGTTGACCAATCACAGCACACCGGGGTAATCGGAAGGGTGGGTGCAGGACTTTCAATGGAGCGTTTCACACAGGTACTGCAGAATTGGCAAGAATGAGAAAACCTAAGTGTTTGTTTAACAATGACACATTTAAAAAATTTTTGGTTTCAAGAATGATCAGTGAAAAGTCACATAATAGGTGCACTTTAAGATAAATCTAATTTTTCCTGCATTACCAAGACAGCCCAATAAAAGTACTTCTCCACTGTGAGAGAGGAAACACCAAGCTGTCAAACAGTTTTCATTGTCTTAAAAACCAGACAGTTCATCATCTCCACTGACAGGGAATATGTGCCACAGATCATGAGGCTGCGACTATTTTTCTCCTCTCCCTTCTGGACCTCCAAACCCTGCAACACAA
Organism: Gymnothorax reevesii; assembly: GCA_029721435.1. Classification (NCBI taxonomy): domain Eukaryota; kingdom Metazoa; phylum Chordata; class Actinopteri; order Anguilliformes; family Muraenidae; genus Gymnothorax; species Gymnothorax reevesii. The sequence continues at coordinate 62,605,194 of CM056576.1, forward strand.
ACTCTCCAGCCATATAAAGTACCATTGGGGGAATAACTAAAATCTAAAGCTGCTCAATCATTCCAGAATTTATTCAAGTAATCACCTGTACTCATTTTGATGATTTACTGAAGTGTTTCTGAGCAGGATTCAAAGGTATTCTGGGACAGGACCCATCACCTGTGACTTGTCAAAGAGAGGCCAGCTATTTGGACCAATGTCTTGCCTTGGCAGTTCTTAGTTCACCCTATATATATAGTCCAAAATGTGCTGAGGTGTGTGGCCCCTGCCACATTCCTAGGGCCCTGACCTTAAGTTTTGGCCTGATGGCCCCTTCTGTCCCATCACACACACACACACACACACGCACAGCTATGACAGCATTATTACCTCAATGTGGCTGCCCTGCAACACAGTGCAATTCAGAGTTGCACTTGGTGCTCACCACTCATTAGGCAGGAGAGTTCTGTCTGATCTGTCTGCAACACCTAGTTTCAATGCTTATACAAATTCCAAACTTTTACTGAAGCCAGATGTTACGGTCAAACATTCGAGGCTGAGAGAATGAAAGGGGGTAACGAGCCATTTCATAGTTTTTTTTTCAAAGAACCGTCTTCAATTAGGGCCAATTAAAACAAATGGTATTAATGATCAGAACAAACCCTGTGCATTGCTATTGCATTTTTTCCATTATATGATAGTCATTCTGCTCAATTACTCTCCAAACGGAATTCTCTCCATTACAGGAATTCGGATATACGCTAAGAAACCTTCCTCAAATGTTTTTATTTACATTTTTGCTCCTGACAACTCACGGCCTATCCTCCTGCACACTGATCCAGCTTATATCCTTCCCTGCCCTTTCTTTACATGAGTAATAATTACAATAAGGTCCATAAGTATTTGGACATTGACAAATATTGACACTATTTGCAACCACAGTGGATTTAAAATGAAAAAAATCAAGAAGTGCTTCAAGTGTGGACGATCGAATTGAATGGTTTTTTCAAAAATATTGAATATGCTGTCAAGGTATTTAAATCACTTTCATATACATAACCCCTCAAGTTTTGGGACACAAAAGTAATTGGAATACCTAACATAGTCACAAATTAAACTGCCATTTTTAATACATTGTTGCTCATCTTTAACAATCAATGGCCATTTAAGTCTGGAACACACAGACAAAGGGAGATGATGGGTTTCTCCCCAGGTGATGCCATGCAAGGCTTTCACTGCATAGGTCTTCAGTTCCTGCTCATTCTATTTTTTTTTCATTCAGCCTCTTTACCTGTGGTTTTGTCTTCAGCCAGTTAACTACATGCTCAGTTGGATTCAAGTCAGGTGATTCACTTTGCCTCTGTAGAACATTCCATTTCTTTGCCTTAAATTTTTTGGGTTGCTTCAGCAATATTTATTGAGCCGTTGCATTGTGAGGTACATCTGCACAGCGAAACAGTGACAAATGAGTAGTGAAGCATTACACTAAATCTGAGCAGATAATATACCCATACATGATTCAGAATTCTCCGTTCTGCCTCTGTCAGCAGTCACATCGTCAATAAATACAAGGTAACTACTTCCATTCGCAGCCAGACAAGCCCAAGCCGTAACACTACTATCACCATGCTTCACAGATGAGGTGATATGCATAGGGTAGTGAGCAATTATTCCCTTCTCCATTCATTTCGCTCCCTATCAATCTAGTAAAGTTGACCTCCATCTCATGAGTTAAAAAAATGTTGTTCTACATTTGAACTACAAAACCTCCTTACAACCAAGTGAATTAGAATTTTTTTTTTCTCTATGATTTTTTTTTTACTGAGGTCCAAGATTGCTATTTACGGCTATGATGAGGGGTGGGAAATGCCAAACTCAATATGACAGTTTGCACTGCTGAGGTTCTCTCTTGACAGTTCACTTTGACACAGATTTTCTTCTTGATCAGGCCAACTGCTGCAGTGGGAGTTCTTCTTCTCCGGGGAAGGAATTCCTCTGTCACTCCACAGCTGCTGTGATTTTACACACCTTTCGGTGTTTCTGAGCTCCCAAGTGTGTTTCATTTTGACAATGTGCTAAATAGTTGTTATTTCTACTACTATTGTCCTAGGTGTGTTTAAAATTTACAGCTTAAAAATTTCAACAGCCTCAAAATTCAATCAAACCCAACTAAACTAAGTCCAAAGAACTGTCACTGCTTACTTCACTAGAAGAGCTAATAGTCTTTATACTTCATATAAAGAGTTCTCAGCAATGTGTTACACATGCAAATTCATGCTTGAAATTCATCCCGGGCCTTTATCTGCTTACTAGTGAGACCATAACACATATCTGGCCATGGGACTGCAAGGCAGCCAACAGTCAGCTTACATTTGGTCCATTAGAAAGGGAAGGGGACCGATAGAAATGCTACATCATGTACCCCATTTGGAAGTAAATACACTCAAACTGAAGCGGAATCTCAGCACTTGAAACTTATATTGATTATTTAATATCATCTCCAATATGCTGCAGTAGACAGTTAAATTATCAATACATTCACCAATGTACAAATATTTCTGTATCCAATTGTATATCTGAAATAAAATAAAATTTGAAATTATCTTTATTTCAGGTGGAATGATTTGGGTTAGGGTGGTCATTAATTAACCGGCTGTATAGATGACCAGTACCAAGACTAAAAGGGAGCCAGAAGACAAAGTAACAAGGTCAAAGGCATGAGACTCAATCATTCTACCACAAGGGGGCAGCAGAGACACGAAAACAAAGCAACAAATCTGCTTGACACAGAGGACAAATCGTGTTTCTCAGGAAATAGAATAAAAAAAAAAAACAAACAAAAAAACAAATGGTCTTGCTGAACTCCACATTAGGCCGTCAATTTCAAACTTTCAAAATCAGTCCAGGGTTCATGACAAGATTTCTTTCTTGGTCATTGAGACACTGTTCAAACCATTATAGAGTAAACAAACAACAATGTAGTCTTTAAATAAACCATGAATAGCTGAGTCAGGCGCTACAGATGGAAAAAAGGAATATCGTTTTTCTTAATTTCAGTTGTACAATAGTAAATACAGAATCTTAGTAGACAAGATTTTTCCAAGTTTTTTTAATAGTTTCAGGGTCTGACAGGAAGAGCTTGTCCTGTTTACATTAACAGCTTTCAGCAGGTCATTTCCACTTGGGTCTATGTTGCTGTCCATCTTGAGGAAACGTGAACTCAGACTTCCTGACAGCAAACCAACGCAGTAGGTTGTTAATACAGTTAATACAGCTCTCCGTTTTCTCCAGTGCATCCAGACTGCAAAACCTAAGACATCAGAAATAAACTGTATATGCTTTGCTAGATACTAAATGAAGAATTCTGTCAGTAAATTATCTGCATAATGGCTGAAATCTATTAAACACATGGAGTTTAGCAAGCTGCAGATGAATTCGACATGATTTTAGTGGTTGAAAGTCCAGTTAAATTCTATACTTAATCAACCACACCAAATACAAGATTCAAAGATGAGGTAAAGATCAGAAACCAACGTTAAGCACAAAAGGACAGAATGAATGCAAGTAAGCCCATTAAGAAGGCCATTGGAGGGATGAGATGAAGGGCACTATAAATATTACATTTGCAAGTTCACACGCACATCTACTTTTGAATTACATTTCGAATGTAATTAACTATTGTAATTGTAGTTTCATTATTACAATGCTGCAATATTACAATCAGATTGTTTTGCTTTTATAAAGCGTCCAAGTAAAAAGTTTAGGAACCCCATTCTTTTCTGTTAAATTATTATTTTACTTATTTTTCTTCCACCCTAAAAGCGTGAATCTAAGAGACCATAATACCCACAGATCTCAAAACTGGCAGAACAATAGCAAACTGCACAAACAAATCAAAAGGGTATTTGATATTTAATGGTGCTTGCCCAAAGGGCAAAAATGAAATGCAATAAATATATACAATAAATATGGCGTCAAACTGGATGGTTTTAACTCTGCTACTTGGACCTCAATAACTACAGTTTGTGTCAGGAAAGGAGCAATCAGGTGACTAAAGGGGATGACCACAGCTGAAGGGACTCCTGTAGTTGCTGCAAGCCCTTCCCATTGATTACATATTAATATGGACAACCTAACAACTCCTCAAATGTGAGGCCAAAACATCTTGATCGCCATTTAGTGACTGGGTGCAGAACAGGTTATAACCCAGTCCCCACCATTTTAGTGTGGTTTCGGTCATTTTACATAGTTCTTACCATGCTGATTATGTTCAAGTGTTCATTTTTTCTGAGAAGTTTGGTTTTATTTAGTTACACTATCTGTCCACAAAAACAGATTCCATTTGGATTTAAATAAGCTAATACTCAAGAGCCTATGAATCATTACTGCAGTGATGAATACGCTTCAGCTGGTGATACTTCTTTTAATCCTGACTGATTCAATGTGTGACTTCTCATTTCTTAAACAACCATACAGGAAGACATATCTCAAGGACGTTGAAGAAATGTTAGTGTTCCAAGAGGGGCAAATTATTGGCCTGCATCAAGCAAAGAAAACAACGAAGGAGATTGCGGTAATCACAAGAACTGGGTCATGAACTGTCCAACAATTTACTGAACCTGGAAGGATAGTGGTGAACTGTCAGCTCTGCGGAAGAAATTGGCTGAAGGGAAACCCCGGACTGATCCTGATCATCATGGAGAAATCAACAATAGAAGTCATGGCTATGTCTAATTATGAAGGAAAGAGCATTTCCACAGGCCCAATGAAACAAGAACTTGGAGGATAGGGACTAAACAGCTGCATGGCCACGAGAGATTCACTTGTTAGCGAGATTAATTTGGAAAAAAACAACGTCATTTTGCAAGGGAGCATAAAGATTGGAATGAGGAGCAATTGGAAAAAAATTATGTGGTCTGATGGGTCCAGATTTACCCTGTTCCACAGTGATGGGCACGACAGAGTTAGATAGGAAGCCCGTGTAGCGATGCACCCATCATGCATAGTGCCTGCTGCACAAGCCTCTGGTGGCAGTGTTATGATCTGGGGTTGCTTCAGTTCGTCCGGTCTGAGCTCAGCACTGCTCTGCAGCAAAAAATGAACATAGCAGACCACCTAAATATACTGAATGACCAGTAATCCATCAACAAACTTCTTAAACCCTGATGGCACAGGCATATTCAAGGATGATAATGCCAAGGTTCATCAGGCTCAAGTTGTGAAAGAGTGGTTCATGGAGCAAGGGGAGTCATTTTCACTCATGAATTGGCCACCACAGAGACTGAACATTTACCATTTGAAAGTGTTTGAGTTGTGCAGGAGAAGGCTTAACAAAGTGGTTTGGCTCATCATTCGTCAATTCAATATTTCAGCCAAAAATGAATGTAAATCTGATCAAAAATAAATGTTATTAAATTGTGTTAGATTGTAGATACGATACCACCCAACCAAATATTATAGTGTGCGACTATTTTTTGGGCGAGCAGTGTAATGTATACTATGAAAAGAGTGCAAAGTCATGGTTGACAGACGTGATTAACAGCAAGTCTAGGGGAGGAAGTCGCCTGCTGGCTAATTTTGCGCTGGAATGCAACTGTCGTGAAGAGATTTAACATTAAAATCACACATGCATGCGTTGCTAGGTCCCAGTACAACTGAATATAACCCATGGCGGTCTTGAAAGTCCAATGAAAATTGACAGTAGAATTGTCTTTGCTCTGCGCCCCGGTGGCACATCAGTCTAAGCGTGCGCACCATAAAGGCTGAGGCCTTCCTGCAATGACCCGCTTTGATTCTGGCTCAGATCATTTGCCGCATGTCTTCCCCATTCTTCTCCCCAGCTTTCCTGTCTCTCTCTACTGTGTGACTGTCAAATAAAGTAGAAAATCCCCACCCCTCCCCCAAAAAAAAACATAGCGTCTGAACATAGTGTCATGTACTGTTTCCAGTGATGCTATTGCTAATAAGTAGAGCCAGTTTGCTAGCAAGCTAGTTCTGGCAAGATTCTCTATCTGGTCACCATAACTCAGGTAGCAACAGATATATCGTAAAAAATCTCTTTACTCAGAACATTGTGTTATGTACTATTAGCGCTGATTTTGATTTGGTGATTTTGATGGGTGATGCCAAAATCGTTTTTTGCTTTTCAGTACTTTAAATTGGGACACAAGTATTAGTAGTCATTCCAATGGCAGTATTATGTATATTTTGTTCTTTTTGAAATGTTAATTGTTAAAGATGACTACTTTCAAAAAGTATAATGCCCTTTTTGTGTCACAAGGTCTAGCTTAGAGGCATCCCTGTAGATATGTTGACGCCGATTTACAATGCATACGTGTACATATACTAGCTTGACTCAAAAGCAAGAAAAGAAGTTGAAAAGTCCTTTCAGGCCTTCTTATCGAACAGACTAACATAACTTAGGAACAGGTTATTTTGCTTGTAAGATAACATTGTACAATTAAATTTAACATGTTTAATCCCACTGCACTGATACTGTAAAATTCAAAATTATTGTTGCTATTTTAAAATTAATCAATCATGAAAATTCAAGTTAGTACATGAAATTTGTATATGTATGTGTATATTATGATTACATGTATGTACATGTACATGTATGCATTGCAAATCGGTGTCAACAAGTCTACAGTTATGCCTCTAAGCTAGACCTTGTGACGCAAAAAGGGCATTATACTTTTTGAAAGTTGTCATCTTTAACAACATTTCAAAAAGAACAAAATATACATAATACTGCCATTGGAATGACTACTAATACTTGTATCCCAAGTACTGAAAAGCAAAAACCGATTTTGGCATCACCCATGCCATTTTGAATGAGAATATCTCAGTAACTACAAATATAACCCTGCTGCTTTTTTGTACAGTGATAGAAGACAGATGGAGCTGTCTTTTAGAAAAAGTTGGGGTCTCTGGCACCTGTCCCACATGGAGATTTTTGCCACCAAAAACAGCCAATTAAAAATCTCGTGCAACTTTGGGAGCTCATATTTTCCAAACTGAGGTACCTAGAAAGCTCCAGTTTGCTAAGTTATCACACAACTTTGTGTAGAATGGAACCCAGGGGTATCAGAACACTTCTGTGCAGTATTTCTAGTACCTTTAAGGCCCCAAACCCCACTCGCGAGTAGGTTTTTCTTAATTTTTGCCATTTTTAGCAAGCCCCCATGGCCTGCAGAGTGTAGGGAAACACCTGGGGATGTTTGTGGAGCACTAGCTACATGCAGAGGCCTTGTATACCAACTTACAGTTCTCCGATATGTCTAGAGGCTGAGAATTTAACACTTAAAGATGCAAAAAACCCTGGCGAGGCTTTTCTTGACTATTTATAGCCCAAATTCTGAAAATTTCAGACCCCCATAACTCAGTAACTATTTGAGCTCCAGGCCTACAATTTTGCATAGAAAGTACTTTTGTGACTATCTAGTGGCATGTAAATTTGACACTAATTTGAAAATGGTGCAACAACACTCCCAAGGAATATCTGGTCCTTTCACTTGGAATGACCCTGGTACATCCACTCTTGCTGCGCTAGACTATCTCTCCCTTGCATGCTTTAAGCTAGAGGGGAGGAAGGATGCGGACTGGGTTGTTCTCCACCAGAGGTCAGTACCTAGCCTACAACTAGGGCGGGTCATAGCCACAGGGACTTGCAATCGTTATCGCCTGTAGCCTTATCAATTAGCCCCATTAAAAGGCTTTTAAGAGGCTTCCTCCCAACCCTGAAGACAAGAGGATCTGGGAAAACAAACTTATATTGTTCTGTTCTCGTTTTGGATGGGTTCTCTACACAAGGCCATTGTTCTGGATGGGTTTCTGTTTTTGTTTACTTTTGGTTTTGAGTATGGCAATAAAGGCCTTCTGGCAAACCAATTAGTGTTTCATCTGTTCACCACATGACGCCATGGAAAACCCTGGCTCGGCAGCACACGGCATATTTCCGTAATTGTGCGCTTGCTTCAGCAAAGCATTTTGTGTGTAAGCTTCAGCAAATGGGGAAGATACAAAACAGGATGTGATGCTATGACTCTACATTTTAATACTGAATCATTTTCAAAGCAAATTTGTCCCAATGTGCTCGCTGAATAGTACGTCTTTTTAAAAACTGAGGGACTGAAGCAGGTGCTGACCTGTCTTCTCTCACTTCTAAACTTTTGACCTCAAATAGCAGACAGAGGTCTTTACAAAACAGTACTTACAGCTGTTGGTGCTTGGCCCCGCCCCATTCACACTATTAACTACGGCTTCCAGCTGAGCTTTAGGAAGGCCCGGATGCTGCTGACTCAAAATAAACAAAATGAAAGGCCATTTGGAACTAGCAGGCCACCTTCACGTCTACTTCAGTCTTAATCATTAAGCCCGCACACCCATCTGACTCAGAGGGGAAAACAGGTGGCATGGCTACACATAGATGTACACGCATGAACACATACACACACACACACGCAAGCGCTCACACACACACACACACACACACACACATACACACACACACACACACTATGCCGTTCAATACCACTCAAAACTCGTGCGCTACTATCAACTGAACGTGCCACATGCGCGTGCTCTGATGCCTGTGCAGCAAAGCAGCGCCTGATGTGTAATGTAGTTTCCTCATTGACTTATAATGGTCCCCCGTTCACGCGTGATGACTGGTGCACGCCGGTAATTACACGATGCACAGTGACTACGCGTAATACGCACGCATGAAGATAATTGAACATTTTTGTGACGCGCTCACACGACGTGAAAATGACGTGCGCAAACTATGTCACGCGTAACAAGAAGCTGCGTACAGTGGCACGTCCGTCTGTCTCTGTTTGAAAAATGTTGCTAAGCGTTCAGACACACATGCGGTCGCAATTTCTGAAACTATGCGACTGGAAGTTGATCTACATTGCGCACCAGTCAGCGTACATGAACGCCTCACATAGTTGTTCTTTTTTCCATTTTCATCCAGTAGATGGTGCAATCGATCCAATAATATAATACAAGATACAGACAGATATAGCCTAATTGTATTTTTTTTAAATATATTATTATTAGATGTAATTGGAAAAACACAGGCAGAGAGTTAGTAACCTAGATACAGTTTATTTTTTCTAATGTTGCGAACAATTACATTGAAACAACATTGATTTATAGCTCCGCTTATGATTGATTTAGCATCGAATTATGGTTCACCGGGAAAGATGATTGAAAAGCCATCAATTTATAGTTGACCAGGAAATATTATTGAAAATCATTGAGTCAGTGTTCACTGGGAGACCACTGAGTGGCAGTCAGACCTCTGCACCTGGCACATTTCTTAATATCAGGTAAGCATTTATCTAGTCTTTGTTCTAGGGCTGACCCAAAAAAATCATAGCTTCAAAACTTCAATCGTTGCCATGGTAATCGACCATTAAGTCTGTGATCGATTTTCTTTTTTTTTTTTGGTGCACACGCGACCTAGTTGACACAAGGGATAGCTTAGCTTAGACACTTAAAATAGAATAACTTAGGAGGGGCAGCGGGCCGCAGCAGCCCATAAAAAAATGGCTAAAGCCTACAGGTGGCAAGGCCCGTTTATTTCTTTTCCCCTCAACAGCTTCATCTCGACTTTAGTGGCGGTTCGTCGGCCATAACGATGGGAAGCCAAAACCTCGCCCTTCAAAGCTTAATGACTTAAACCTTTCGCAGTCTACTTTTCTTGATCAGCAGTTGCTCACACTAATTGATAGAAGGACAGTCAAATTTATTATTGAAAGCAAATGATGACACAAATTATCAATACATTTTTATAAATTAGTTTGCGGGGCTTCTTACACAAGAAGCCATGAGAATTCGTTTTCTACAATCTTAATATAGAAGTAAAGAATGCGATGTTGGCACAGCTTATTGCTTAATGAGACTCAATAATTAATTTGCGAATCTATGCCGTTTCACGAGCTACTTCAGCCTGGAATTTATGAAGACGTAGGCCTACGGTAATTTATGTCATAATTTATCTGTGAAAGAAAACCCCTTATAATTTCGTGGTGCAATGTATAATAATGCTATCGTAAATAAATTTGACTGTCCTTCTACCAATTCCTCTGAGCAACTGCTGATCAAGAAAAGTAAACTGCGGAAAGTTTAAGTCAGTAAGCTATCAAGGGTGAGGTTTTGGCTTCCCTATGTCATGGCCGACGAACCGCCACTGCTCGACTTGTGTTTTAAATAGCTAAGGCTGTAATATATATATTCTGAGTTAGGAGGCACCTGATTTCATTTTCGAATTTTATGTGTAGCCTATTTTATTTTGCTTTTATTCGATGTTAATATTTTTGTTGATATTTTCGTTATAACGGTGTAATTTATTTGATATCGCACATTTTGAAACAGTTGTTGTTTCACAAAAAAGGGCGTACAAAGTCCAAAGTCAGTTTTTTTGTAATTCAGAAGCCAGCATTGTGAGTTACTGGTCTGTCTCAATGCCATGTGTTATGTCAGCATAGGCTACACAGACTATAGTTCATTTTTATTCATTCTAGAGATTTTTGTGGACTATATGGCTGTAATTTAATTATTTTATTGCACATTTATGTGACTTGGTTATTGCACATCCATGTTTGTTTGAACAAAAAAGAAAGTACTTGAAGTTCGACTCCTGGCCTCTTCTCTTGTTGCGCCATATAGGCACCGATTATGTTTTTGCCCGTGGGTGCCCAAAGTAAAAGAATACCATCAAGGTGATGATTGTCACAAACTCAGTAGTACTGCATTGATAGTCACCAACCATAACAAAATATGACACTGCTCTGCTACAAATTAAAACAGATGCACCATGCACCATACAGTCTGGCAGGCACGTTCAGCCGACTTACTAATTTAAACTTTTTTTTTAATAATAATTATGATTAATTTTTATCTATCTATCTATGCATTTATTAATTTATGTAGGCTATCTATTAAATAAAATAAATATTAATTCAGTGTCTGTTTCAACAAGTATAAATTTTAACCTCCAGCAGAATACCGTTTTAACACATAGGCCTATGTCCTGTCACCCGATATCTTTTACTCTAATGTGCGCGCACTCCACAGTGTGTGTGGTTGGATACGTACGACCGATAATGTTATTCACATAAATAAATCGCTAAATGTTATTTAAAAAAAAAAACAAACAAACCATTCCTTTCTAACACACACTCATTAGGAAATTAAAGCACATCTAATCAAGGACTGAAAATCATCTTCCGTCATTAGACTTTTCATATTGATTATGCTTCAATAACCATCGTATTGTGAAGGACATGCAATTTGATGGAAGAAAGTTGGACGACCAACTTGTTCCAGTTAATTTGTTTCCTTCTCTCTGTTGTAGCTGATTGGGATTGAGACGGTCATCACTACAGATATGTTACATTGAAATGAGTACTTGACATCCTGGAAACCTGCCTGTGAAGTTTTGATGACGTGTGTGCACCCCTCGCTACTGACCACTGTGTCAGCTGCGCCTCCACTGAGCCGACGTTAGACTGGTCAGAGCTGGCGAGCTTTCAACCCACTATCGGCGCAGCCTTTTGGCATGAAATTGCCACTGCCCCAGGCGACACAAAAGTGCACAGAGTTTTTTCCTTTTTTTTTACTGGCTCGCTTCATTTGGATTATGCACCGTCTTTTCATATCGCAAAGTTTTAAGTTGTTATTTCTCTGAATACATTCTGAGTTTAAACGAGATCCTTATTTTTTCATTGCTGCCTTATTTTTCGTATACTTTCAAGTCATAAAAGTTTAGGTACGTTGTTCATGTGGTGGATAAATCTTATTTCTTTTGGTTAATTGCTTCCCGCCTGCGCTCATGTCAATCGGTTCGTGACTATATGGTGATGTGTATGCAGTGCTAATTCCATTAGCTGTCAGGTGAATGAGCTGACCATGGTTCTCAAACAACAATGTGACCTGTAGCCCTGAAGTGGTCGTTTTGTCTTATCCTGAGTTTTAATCATTCTTCCTTTATTTTTAGATTTTTTGAGTTTTTGAGAAACTCCACCTGGCAATAATTCTCAGGGGAGCTCATTAAGGCCCCTGTCTGAATTCAAACTCCTATTGTAGAAAGAAATCCACAAAAACCAACCCCATCCCAGAAAATTAATCAGACATCACTTAAATAGCCACCGTCTCATTAAAGGAGGTAAAGTTCCTGCCACAAAGACCTCATCTTCCCCTCACAACCACATTCAAAGCACCCTCAGTTAAAGACTTCAATAGAAAAAAAAATGGGACCAGAATGAATTGTATTCGTAACAAATCTCAACTAAAGATTGTAAGATTGTTGATCTAGAATCAGATTTACCCCATTCAGTCCTTAACCTAATCTCCTATTGGGCCCAGGAGTCAGCACAAGCCAAAAGATAAGGGCCCTGTCCAGCAACCAACAGGGAACAGATAACATATCTACGCTAACGTCACCATGCATAATGGATCCAGCTCTGCGCACAAAGCGAATGGGCCTAATCTCCTCCCATTATAGAAGACTACTTTCTAAAGAGCTGGGGCTGACGCTTATTTACAGCCATAGGTGCAGGCAATGTGACCCTCCTGTCACATGGTGCGTGTGTGTGAGAGTGAGAGGGGTTAAAATCCTGAGGGGTGGCTATTAAGGGCAGAGACAGATGTAGGCTGAGATGGGGTTAAGGGTCAGGCAGTCGAAAAGGCCCAGAAAGAGGGTTATGAGGCACAGAAGCACAGAGGAGCACCAGGGTCTATACATATGGGCTCAGTGGTGGAGGAGTGAAACAAGCTTCACACATGTGCACAGCAGATTGCAAACTGTTCACACCAAGAGAAATGCACACACATTGATAATATAAAGCACGCACAATAATCAAAAGTGCAGTGAGTATTCAGTCAGTAATGCAGCATAAATGCAGCAGCCATTCTAACAAGGTTCTCAGGATGTTGAATGAGAATACCAGGAAATGACATCTTAAAGCATCCAAACTTTCTCCAACCTCATATTGTCTCAAAATGCAAAGTGCTGGGGTGCAGAGGCAACTGTCGCCTTCAGAGCTGTCGTCCAAATTTTAGAGGTGGGGGAGCACATCAGCCCCCCTCCCCTCCCCCCAGGAAAGCACACAAAACTGTTTTATCTTCAACTGTGATATTAAAACTGGAGGTTTGCATTTTACAAGTTTTATAACTTGAAATAAATAAAAGGCGCGCATTATATTTAAAAATATTTCATTATTTGTCGTAGCACAATAAAACAATACTTATTGCCTTCTCGGGGCATCTTTAAACCCCTGAGGCTTTTCACTGGACAAAACAAATATGAACATGTTGTCTTAAATATACCTACGATAGTGAACTGTCCATAAACTGGTACTTTGAAAGGTTATCATATAGCTCTGTAATTAAATAAACCAGAAAATTCGACAAGAAATTTTGAGTGGGGCAGAAGCTCTGTGAGTAATAACTCGTACTCTATGGGGCCTGTATTTTGAAAGCTGAGACTCATTGTGACCTTACTATTTATGTAGTTTGTCTATGATGCTTTTATTGTGAAAAAAACAAGGCTCAATGTAAGATTCCCAATCATCTCCAGTTACCTCATTGAGCTTTTGTTTGAAAGAAGCAGCCTCGTTCTGAGTTATAAGTAATAACTTCTACTCTTTGAGGCTTCTGTTTTGATTTCCACATGTGTGTGTGTGTGTGTGTGTGTGTGTGTGTTTGACTGCTTGTGTGTGACTGCTTGTGTGTGTGTGTGTGTGTGTGTGTGTGTGAGTTTGTGTGAGTGTGTTTGAGAATCTTTGTGAGAGTACTAGTCATTTATCTTTAAATGACAATAATAAACAACTGGTAAATTAGAATTTCAATGAAAGCAGTGAAAATAAAAAAATGTGATATGATAAAGAAAAAGAGCACCAGGCTTTATGCATTTTTTCCCCATCTGCATGAGGTTATGATGTCACGGGTGTCACTCAGTCAATTAAATCTGCCATGGTTACCATTTTGAAGGATAACTGCTAGGTCACATAGGTTATTATAAAGAACTTTTCCCATTTAATGACCCACTCAAAAATGTGAAATTCCCGGAAAACCATAAGTAGTATCATTAAAATAATGTCACAAGGGAGGCATGCTGAGGCTATGCTGAAAATTTCACTATAAAAATTGTGTCATCAAAGTTGAAAGAAAAAAATTTGAAAAAAACTGTTCCTGGCTGGTTTATGGTGAAAGTAAGTTATTAAGGGGTTAAATGGCAGATGTGTTCGGATTTGTAGTCGGTTTGGGGCTCAGACGGCTAAAAATGTAGGTCCGTTTGAGACCAATGATATTTGAAAGTACCCAGCAAAAGTTTACCAAATCTTTGATGTAAATACTATGTACGTAGACAAAAAATTGTGGAAGACAGAGCAAATCAGACAAAAGTTTTTTTCCCCCTTAAAATTCACTTGAGTTGAAGGTTACATTTTTCTCCAATTTTCAGTGTGAGAGTATGCTTCTGCAATAAAAATTGAATTTATTTTAAGGCTTTAAACACATCTTAACCAGGGGTGTCAATAATTATGGAGGGTGCTGTAAGTCCACCTCAAATGCCTCCCATTGTAAGGAGGGACTAAGATACTGTATCTAGTTCTCGATGTCAGGGGGCGTTACTCAATACATTTTAGTCAGTAATGAGCAGACTTGCAGTCTTAGGACTGATGTACATTCCTAATACACCAGGGCCCGTATTCACAAAGCATCTTATCTTAGCGCTAGGAGTACTCCTAAGTCACGCTAAAACATTTTATGTAGGAGTAAAATCTTAAAATTTATTCACAAAGCCGCTGAGAGCAACTTTTAGTGAAGAAAACTGGTAACATCATAGACTAGGAGTAGCTCTGAGATAGGTGGGAGTAAATCTCTATTGGTATGGATGTCATCAATTCTCGTGCACAAGTCATGGGACAATGGGCACGGTGATTGCTTGTTTGGTGCAATGAAAAAAATATTCCACATACAACCAATGGAGGAAAAAAATGAGGAAATAGTCCAAGCAGCTAGTCTGTCTCATAAAATAATAACAGGTTGAGCACTCCTGGAAATGCACTATGCGCAGTCCCCACATATCACGCTCTAGGCAAATAAATATACATAGGAGATAGTTGTAAAAACGCCAATACCGTTAAACGAGGCAATAATGAAACACGCATTTGCCCCAGTAATTGGCAGCTTATTACCCAATGGGAATACGTTGCGATCATTTAAATTTCGGGCCGTTCAAGTTTGTATGTCCTAAACTGTCAGTCCACTTTGTTCAGCAACATTGCAAATACCGTCATCCTCCTCGACATCATCATCATCACTGGTGTCGGCAGCACCATCATCATACGGTTGAGGTGTGTTTCTTTGTTGGCATAAATCATGAAGGATGGCACATGCTGTATTTACTTTGCTGGCTCTAAGGGCTGAGAAACACCTCCCCATGCAGTGCATGAAACCGGCGCTTCAGCGGCCCAATACCACACGCTCCACCACACGGCGTGTTGTCTTGTGTGCTCTAACATGCACCATGAAAAAGACAACAGTCGACTAAATATTTGTAATTTACAGTATTATGCCATCTTCACATGTAATAGGATATGCCAATGTAGGCTATAGCAACAATGACTTACCGGTTATAATTTTGTTGTGGTCCTGGTTGTGGATTCAGCTAAAAGGTCAAGAGCCAACGTTTGCAGAGGTAGCCACTGTCCCCTAGCAAGTAGTATCCTGCAGGCACGTAATGCCTGTCAAATAATTGCCATAAGCCGTTTTCCATTAAAATGCTAGAGTTGCGCGTGGATCCTGGCCATTTCGCAACAATGTTCACAAAATACCTCTTCATCTTTGGACAGTGAAATAATTCAAATATGGGTCCCGTCAATAACACCGATGATACTGGGCATACCTGAGATGTGCATGAATTCAAGTTTGATTCTGTTTTGTTGGTGAATGTCCATTAGCAACCAGATAAACTGTCGGATGATATGGTGTTCACAGAGCGCATTGATTATTTGCTGAATTGAGCGACTGACAAGATGATCGTCAAATGCCTAAATTGTCTCCGTTGCAAAGTTGCATTTTTCCGGTGGCCAAGTAATGAAGTGTTGTCGAACATTTTATTTAGGGGCTGATTGGGTTGTTTCTCGTGGTTGGAGACGTAATTCTCTCCCTCACCAAGTCGACAACAATTAAAATCCCTTCACGGTCGATTCAATATCTTTTCAACAACTGCGCATCATACAAAAATTCCAAGTCATTCTGTCTTTCAACAGCAGCAGCCATTTTCCAATTCTTTGTGAATAGGTTTTAGCGAGTTAGGAGTCCTCTTGACTACTTTTAATCTCTCCCAGACTTAGGAGCTACTTTTAGACCTAAAGTGCTGTATGAGTAACACCCAAATTTACAACTGACATGCCCACTTGTTTTTTGGAATATATCCTAAATCCGGCAGTTAGGACCTACTTTTAGAGCTAAAAGTCTTTGTGAATATGGGCCCTGGTCTCTGAGGCTGAGTTTGCACTTTGTGTGAGAGATATTTTTACATTTTTTGTGCAAGATCAATAATATCAATATTTCTGGTCTCTGGACAAGAAAAAAATTGTTTCACTTAATTTCTTATATCATTTGCCTGGGTAATTTGAAACATAATGGTAATTGAAGAGATGGTGACCAAGATATATGCAATTTTATTTAGCAACACGGGTCTCAGAGGCCTAAGGTTGCACACGGGGGGTTAAACAATTCATAATATTTGAGTTTATTTGTAATCTACAGCAATGTATAAATTTATATGAACAGAATTTATTTTTATTATCAAAAATGTTGTTGCATCATATATCGTAATGTTCTATTTGTTAATACAATATCTGTAAAAGCATGAAGCAAAATAAATTAATCAAACTGGTTGGTGTGTTTTGCTTCACTTCACTTTCATGGTATAGGATGAAGCAAATTAGGATCAACACTGACCTCATTTTGTCACGGGAATACATTGCACTAAATGAGCAGTTTCCTTGATTATTTATTGATATATGGAGACATTATTGTTATTAACGATCTCCTGTCATAAAATAATGGACTGGGACAATCACACTATCCAACACAATAACAGCGCATACCTCTGGGCGAAGGGTGATGGTTCGTCATTCTCGGGCGACGTTACGTCATTATCACGCAACCGTTGAAGCAGACGACAACTAATTAGGGGGAATAAAACCTCATTTAGCTCGTCTTTGAAAACAAAAATTCCGCATTTTTGTATTTTACAATATTTATTAACTAATTATGTTAGTATAAAACAGCATTATGATTTAGCTCTGAGTTCCCCTTTAAAGAAACTTAAACAAATATATACCACACGCACAAGCCAATGTCTGGATACTTAAGAGTTAATTTTTCTAAGGCAAGCCCAATATTAGCAAAGCTGGATTTTTCACCGTCTCCAAATTTCTTCGTACTTCATAATAATTGAGTTTGGGGTCGGGAATAGCAAAATCAGCCATGACCTTGACGATTAACCCCCTTCCTGGCTGAGTAGGCCACTCCCCTTTTTTGGGGCTCTTTTGTGATGTACTACTTTTAACTGCTTTTTACCCCTCATCCTACAAAGAGGTCTCAAGTTTTTATTATTTTTTCTTGAAAGTTCTGTTGGAGGACTACAACTTAAGGTGAAAAAATTCTTGGGCCCCCCATGTAGGTTGACACCAGCGCCACCTGAAGTTGCATGCAACACCATTTCTGGCGATTGGAAATGGGACCCTAGTTCCAACCTACATAAAGAACCCAAGCTAATTACAGTTCTTTTCCAATCTTTGCATGTCCAACAATAAAAATCAGCAATTAAAGTTTTGGGAACTGAACTTCCATTGAAACACATTACGAAAACTTTGAATCGCTCGCTTTTATGGGGTTTTAAAATTTTTCTAAGTTAAAAAAATGATCAAACGCTGTGCTTGGGGTAAAAGTAACTCCGGTACGAGGTGTCCCGAGAGGCTGGGCGATAGGGTATATTTTATACCCTTCCCAAAGCCACATCATAACTGAGAGAAGTGTCTCCTCTGGATAAAGCTTTGTGGAAGACCCCACTATCAGCTAACAAAAGTCAACAAGGATGTCTACATTTGTTCCAAGCTAAGTCAACATTGTGTTTTAGGCGACATCTTGTCACTTCGCTGGAGATTAATGTAAAGTTATCTTACATTGCTAAGTTAGCTAACGTTAGTAAACTCAATGGCTAACTTCAGTGCTGATAGACATTGGCTTAACAGGAGCTCCTGGCTGCGTTGTTCACTATGTCACCTTGTTTACTTAGGAGTTCAGTCACATCAGGTTAGATTTCTTAAATTCGGTAGCAGTAACAATATGTAAATCAAATTTATTACGCTGCAGTGCACGAACAATGCTGATCTTGTTGTGTGAGAGGGTGACAGAAACGAGAAGGTTGAATGCATTTGCACTGAGACCTGAAAATTTTATCTTCTAATTTAAACCTTTCATTGACCTTCTCCACTCCAAATTCATTAATGAATCCCTCCAACGCATAGTGAAACCCTTTTTGCTGACTTCTTGATGATATTTGAGCCTTCTATCGCCAAAAATCATGGATAGCATCCTGAAAAATATATCTGACTGTGATACCAGCCATTAGCACCTGTTCTAAAATACTGATTGTTTGTCTGAGTCAGTGGAGAGGGCGGGGCTTAACCATAGGTCAGTAATAACATGCACTTAGTTCTGTACATTGGCACCTCTCTGGTTTTATGGCCAGGTACCGTATTCGCTAAATCCTCTACAGCAGGGCTTCCCAAACTTTTCCAAATCAGGGCCCACTTGAAAATCTAAAAAATGTCCGCGGCCCACCTTTGTCCTATAAACAGTACATAGACGAAATTATGCATTCTCAGAACACTTACCAGCAACAATAATTGTTGTTGTTGTTAAGAAAATAAAATAAATGAAAAACAACAACATTAATTGTTGTTGTTGTTTTTTATTTATTATTATTATTATTATTATTATTATTATTATTATAACAAAGATTTAGGATTGAAATGAAAGCAGGGGGATAAAGGAAGCCCAAACTTTTAATCTGAGGTGTACACACAAGACAGAATTAATTATCGAACACAGTACATGCTCCTCTGATTATGACCCCCGCTCATGATGACCAGAAAGCCACGTTCCGATCATAAACTATATAAGGTTCCTAAAATACTGTGAGGTCAATAACACTCAATAGGTTATTACTTCTAAATATTTTTTAAAATCGTGCAATAAATATTTTACAATAAAAATAATACAAAATAATGTTTGCAAAAATGAATAATATTTTTAATGACCTCTCACGGCCCACCTGCAGTACCACCACAGCCCACCAGGGGCCCACACTTTGGGAATCACTGCTCTACAGCATTGACTCATGAATGCAATATGAGTTTCTTGGCTTTTTGGAGTTGTCCATGTTTCTGCAGGTCATCAGTGTTGTTACTTGTTTCAGTCACTGGCACAGTAAATATCTTCACAGTGAGCAAAATCTCACACCGACATTGCTAGAGAGATTTTTGAAATGTTTCTCAAAGTCTCCTACTACTCAAGATCGAGGCATTCCTGTTGAATAAAATGTATTAAAAACAAACCCAAAGCCGAAGCTTTAGCTCAGGTATTTTGCACGGAACACATGCACTTGTACATCCACGTCGAATTGAGAGCTGCAATGAGTCTTAGAACGACATCACATGCATAAATTAATACTCACTAAGCTCTTTGAAAATTGGGGAAATTGCATTACAACTGAGCTGGTTTTTGATCGTCTTTTTTCATCATAAACAGGACGATTGAGCTCGGTTACAAATGTATTCGGGGAAAGAGTAATATAAAGTACCCAAAACTGCCAAAACCGTGAAAAAGTCCGGTATGTTTAGTTCCTCTTTAAAGAAACTGAAACAAATGAATACCACGCACGAAAGCCAGTGTCTGCACACTCATTATGCAATACGGGCTGCCCAACATGTACGCACAGTCATCCTCAGATCTCTCCTTTCCAATGCAGTCAAACCCAGACTGAGGTATGTCCACAGTCAAATTTCTCTCCCAGAGTCTGCACAATGAAATCTCACTTTCAAAGCACCTGAGCAGTCAAATTCAATTCTACACAGTCAAACTCAATTATGGGGGCCTGTTCAGTCAAACCCTGCTCTCTGTGTCCACACAGTAAAATCCAGTTAGCTTGGTCCTTTAGCAGCAGTCCACAGTTGCTAGACAGTGTCTCTAACATGCAGCTCCCTCTCGAGAGAATAACCTCACGGAGCAGTGCTGCAGATGGTTTCCAGCAAGGAACTCTGACGCCTTTTCAAACACTCCTTATGTGCTGTGGCCTGACCTCAGAACCAAGGGAGAACAAACTTTACAGCTCAGGACAAGCCACTGTGGACCTCCGGAAAGAGAGACACAGGGGCAGTGTTTCATGCACAACTGAACTATTTCATACTGAGAATTTTTCATGCAACAGACTGATTTTGTTAGATCTTTGTTAGATCAATCTTTGTTGGATTGTTTCTCATCTAACAAAGGGATGACAATCAACAAATATTACGTAAAAATGCACAGTCCATGGAAAATATGCTGCCTTGCCAAAAAAAAAAGTTCCAAGTAGCATTTACAGTAGATAAGCAAATACTGAATAGCCAATGGTTGGACCATTTATAGCAGTGTTTAATATGCTTCCGTTAATAAAAGTTCTCATTTCCCAAATTATTTGCCAGCATCAGGCAAAAAACGAAGAAAAAAAAAACAAATGGGGCAGCGGAAATCACTGGAAGTTGGTTAACAACTGTCAAATGCAACCCGATTGAAGGTTTTTGGAAGGTGCTGAGAAGACTTTACAGAGTGGTTTCATGCTCCCATCTTCAATACAAGATCTTAACGCACCTTTACAGAGTCAATATCATGATGTTGCCTAAGCTTTAAAAAACAATTCCATGACGAATTTGGACTGTAATCAAAACTAAAAGCAGTCCAAAAAAACATTAGACTGAGCAATTTTTTTGGCCAGGCAGTGTACAAAATAACCTGCAAAATAAGAACTGAACAGTTAGAAACTGTCCGCTGATGCATTTCAGATCATCTGGTGTGCAGCGTGTGGCTCTCGGGCTGTTGGACGAAGTACAGATTGTACTACCGCATTCTTAGCAAACTGCTGGATCCAAATAGAAACTCGGAAAAATCATTAGCCAGCAGGGCGAAAATGACGTCTCTCATAGAGTAAGTGCTACAGCGACAGTGTTTTGTCATGGCAGTGTTACAATATGAAATCATCAAATATGCTTTTTCATTTATTGCGATCCTAACAGGTTAGCAGAACATTAGTCGCCCTGCTCGGTTGTTTACAGCACTGCTGTCATCACTTCCCTCTGCGGAATCAAGAATGGCGGCGCTCATCATAAATACAATAAAAATCCATTCAATACGGTAAACGACCTCGGAAATCAACGAAAATATCAGGATTGTTAGAGATTATGATAATCTAGCACATAACTGTGCCTTTTCAAATATGATAAACAAGTAGACTATCCCTCTAAAGTGCCCTGAAAAAGAAGAGTGGAGGAGGTGGCGATAATGCATGTCTGGTGCTTGCTCTTCGCCCAATAAAAATGCCTGTTCAATATGCCATTGATGCACTAGTTTTAAAGGGAATGACAGCACCTAATCTGATTGGTCTCAATGGAATCAAACCCCCACCACATGCACAGGTAAGTAATTCTTCATAGTCTAACATTTTTGACAACCGAGTGACAGCTGTGCTCCTGTCACAAAATTATGAGAAACACCCAGTTTTCATCAGTGATATTGTTAGCACTCGCATATGCTGATTGCGTTTAGGTCTTTAAAATGGGGCCCATAATATGAACCATGACGCAGGACTCATCGCTGTGTAAAATGGCAGTGTAAAATCAACTGTTATTGTATCACAACCTAATCTTTGAAAATTGTTTTTACCTTTCATACTTATTATTGGCATGAATTGCTCACACCATCAAGAGGTTTTGTTCTGAAACTGCTAACAATATGGAGAGCAGTGTTGACAGGTAATGCATAACAGTAATAATATTACTTTTTCCAGCAACTCAAATTATAATAAATTATTATTTCAATTCCAATAATACGTAATATTACAGTTACCCATTACCAAATACCTAGTTTTAACCTTGTCACGACCAGCATATTAAACTGAATTTACAGCAAGCTAATTGTTTTTGGTAAATCACATGAAAGCTTTTTAAGCTAATTGAACTGTACCCTTAAAAGAATAATCAGTAAATAACTTTTAATATTTATTTTTCTTTCACTGCCTTTGATATGATTTTTTTTAAATTTTCCAATTATTATTGTCTATAACAACCTTTCAATATCTCACAGTCGAATTGGCTCGAACTCCGCAATCCTCGCTTGTGGCTATATTTATTGTTTTGTTTTTTCAGTGAGGACAGAAAAGTTCAGCCAAATTCCATATCAGTCACGCTTCAGAAGGAACAGTTGAAACCAATCCCGTTTCCTTTTAGCAGGGAAATGTGTGGGGCGGAAGCAGAGAGATGTTCACCAGTGCTTGAGGATATCCTGCCAGAGCGTCATCATCTGTTTGGCAACCTCTCACGAGTCTGTCTCACCAGTGTCGTTGCAGAACCTGCCTCTCATGGCAGCCCTGCCGGTGAACTCCAGCAGTGTCCACAAGACGTTAACACAGGCTAAAGAAATATGCCCCCATGGACAACAAAGGTAATGAAGAGTATGCAAAAAATACCACTGAAGTACAACTTGGAAAAAGTTGAGACTGTATGGAAAATGCACAAAAATAGCTGTGATTTCTAATTTACTTTATTTCTTTTTCCATTACAGACTTCATAAAGAAAAGATACGAGGGGTATCAAAAAGTTCAAATTATCCCCAAGATGTTATTGAGCAATCAGGATGAAATTTTGATTGTAACATCAGCGATCTTTATCTAGCTAATGGACCAAGAACTATCTACTTCACTTTATTCAATCTCATGCTAGTTGATCCTAAACACGAGTAACCCCAAGTATGGAGAAGATTGAGGCGCGCAGTGTAATTAAGTTTTTGCACTTGAAGGGTTGCATTGCCTGATAGATTCACAATGAGATGCAATCTGTTCTTGGTGATGATAGCCCATCTTATGACACTGTTGTGAGATTATTCAGGAGGTGGAGGGTTGGTTTTCCATGAAATCAGGGGACTTCTATTCAGGCGGTCTGCACAAGGTCAAGAAACGGTGGGGGAAATGTGTAACTCTGGATGGTGACTATGGAGAGAAGTCTTTAGGACAAGAGAGCAAACTAAAGTTTCTACCCTGAATCTGTCTCGGTGATATTTAGAACTTTTTGAAACCCCCCCGTATTTAATGTTCTCTCTGGTCAACTTAATTCAGTCTGTCAATATCCATCCATTCCTGCCATGCAGGCTTACATCACATTCCAAAAAAACTTTGGACAGGAGCAATTAATGAGGTAAAAAAAAAAAAATTGCATAAAGATGTTATTTGAAACACCTGAAGTCAGCAGGTGATTGTAATCATGATATGGTACAAAAGCATCATCCAGGAATGGCCTAGTGCTTCAGGAGCAAAGATGGGCAGAGGACCACCAATTTGCCGACAAACACATGAAAAAAAATCATTGACAGCTTTAAAAATAATGCTCCTCAAAGAAAGACAGGAAGAAATTATGACAGGTCACCCTCCACAGTGCATAACATGAAAGATTCGAGGAATCTAGAGGAATTTTGGTAAGTCAAGGGCAAGGGTGCAAGCCAAAGCTGAACACCAGTGATCTCGGATCACACAAATGGCACTGTATCATGAACCATTATTTATATGTGACATAATCACATCAGCTCAGGAGCACTACAGCAAATCTGTCAAGTACTACAACATGAAATTACATCCACAAAAGGCAGGACTTTATTGCGTGAGAAACAAGCCAGAACTTAAGAGTCCAGATGCTTAGAGGGATCTGCAATAGACCATTACACAGTAAAGATGCATACTGTGGTCTGACAAATCAATATTCACAGTCTTTTTTGGAGGAAATGGATGGTCCGCGCACTCGACCAAAGAAAAGCAACATCCGGACTGTTACCAGCGACAAGTCCAGAAGCCATTCTCTGCCATGCTATGGGGTTCTGTCAGTGCCCTGGACAAGGATAACTTGTTCTTATGTGAACTCATCATTAATTCAGAAAAATGCTCTGAGATTTTTAATAAACATATGCAGGCTTCAAGACAACATCTGCTTATATCAATAAAACAATGCAAAACCGCAGAATGCATGCATTACACCCGCATGACTGTGTAAGAAGAGTGTGTGGGTGCTGGACTGTCCTGCTGGCCATCTGGATTTCCCCACAGTAAAGATGTGTGGATTGGCTCTGAATGTCACCTAAATCCGCAAATACGCTTCAATCATCCACCCGCCACCCACCCAAACTAATTATTTTCTCCGATATATAGATAGGCGCCCACATGAAAATCTCACCCCTCCTCGAGGCTACATTGCCTTTTAAAATATGTTGTGCGTGTCATTGATGTATGAGTGTTTTCAATAATGATTTACTCTAAAGATTAGTGATGCTGCCAGTCCTCAAAACAAAGGAGCTGTTTCAGATCTATGGAGCCCAGAAAGTGCAATGGCATAAAAATATATATTTTGTGGCCACGAGATACACGTCGTTCCCTCGTTGTAGTTGACTCATTCCAATGGTTTATCTCTCGTGGCCACGACATATAACTCGTTTCCTCAATCTGAGTTACCAAAATCATGGGAATGAGTTAAGTAAATTGAGGGAACAAGCGAAATCTCATGGCCATGATTTAACTAAACTGTAGGAACGACTTATACTGCCTGGCCGAAAAAAAAGTCACTGTTTGGAAATTAATGAACAAATTCTATAATTGGATCATTATTGCGGTTATTAATATGTTTCAGCTGGCAATAATCATTTTAACCCTGACTGATGAAGCGCATCGCTACTTATTTCTTAAAAATTCATGTCGGAAGACACATCCCTTGATGGTGGAAAAGATGTTACAGTATTTCAGAACGGGCAAGTTATTGGCTTGTATTTAGCAAAGAAAACTATGAAGGACAGAAACAAGTATGAGGAATCATTTTCACAAACAAATTTGCCACCACAAAGTCCTGACCTTAAACCACATTAAAAGTTATCGGGATGTACTCAAGAAAGACCAACGAGTGGTTCAACCATCATGTCAAGAAGACAAGATCTCGTCCAAAAATTATGGCATTTCTGATCGAAAATAAATGTTCTGGCATTGCATATAGTTTCAGGTGCCTTTGACTGAAATTCTGGAATTTTTTTGTTTTTTAAATTCGGCATCCTCAATCTCACCAGAATCTGGAACTATGTACACAAGCTTGCTCGTATGCGACCCCATGTTGACATCTCGGGAGAGCAGGACAGTTCACGGCTCTCCTCCAAAGTACGCCCCGTCAGCCACTGCTTCTCTTACATTCCTTGCTCGACACAGCGAGCTCTGAACAAGGGCGAAGGATACCTGAACATGGGCAAGCTTACAATCTTACTGATGAGCAGACGGTTGGTCAGGAGGAGGCGCTTGAGCAAAAAACAATGCAGTAATTGTATATTCCCAAACTGGAAGTCTCTCCCGTTCTATATCCCTGCAGCGGGAAGCCAATTATTCACTACTCTGAAAAGGCTACGAACCACTGCCAGCACTGGTGCGACCAGGGATCCATGGGTCCTGGTGGTCACTACTGCTCTGCAGTGCAGCACCATCACTGAGTGAGCTAACCCGATAGCCAGAGCTGGAATATTAATGGCCATATTTTCCAACAAAAAATGTAAACCCTGGATACTGCTTTCAGTGAATGTAAATGTGAACCATGGTGAACTGATCCTTTGCAATATAATTTCATTTATTAGCTGGGCAGATTATGGAAAAATCATGCATTTAGTGATGCAAGCAGCAAAATTGGCATGATTACTCATGGTCCGCTTTGATAAAAGACGGTAGCCTCTCAAAAAATTCAAAATGGCCCCCATTTTTCAAGATGGGCGCCTTCTAGCCAATCAAATTTACAGTTGTAGTTTTCTGTCTAAATAATATGTACATCAGTCATTTTCTGCAATGTATGTGTCAAATTATATGTTTTAATGGACGTTAAACTCAGTTATAGCAAAATAAAAGTGATATTAGCTATATTTCGTATAATAATACTTTTACGAAAAAATGCCATTATTTTTTACACCAAACTAAATAATTTTTACGAATATGATTATGAAATGCTTTTTTATGTTTTCTCTTTTGTATTTTCTCTTGTGCTATCAAATAATAGCGTTCTCATGCCAGATTAACTATATATAGAATGAATCTCATGACACAATTAGGGTACACTGGTGAAATCATTGCTGTGAAACTCAGCATGGGGTCCAGTATCAACTAGATTATCATCAATATTTTAGTGTCCCAAATGCTATTTAATGCAGCCCTTGAAACAACTCATCGTTGTTACATTGAATAACCGCACCTGAATTGACAGGATGTGCCAGCACGGGAGAGCCAAGCCAAGGGTAACGGGGCCTTACTTGCCTGGATGGTGTACAAATCGCACGGGACTTAAGTGGTACTGGACGAACGATTGGGCTAGATTTAAGTGTGGCAGGCAGAAGGAGGGCCTGGGTGGGGAATTGAACCCCAGACTCGCAGGTAAGAGTCAAACGCGCTGACAACATCGTCAAAGAAACAGGCTCGTTGGCAAGGTAGCCAGGGCGCGTACTTATTAGGAGACACTTCAAGTGACAGGACCCTTCAACTGTCACATCCCTCCCCCTCTTTTGTGAGCGTGTGCTCACGCTCCATGCCACCATCTATTAGGATCCCTCAGATCCTGCCAATTACACCAGAATGTGGCAGGCCGAAAGAGGGCCCGGGCAGGGAATTGAACCCCTGACTCCCGGGTAAGACTCAAACGCGCTGACCACATCGCCAAAGAGCCAAGCTCATAGGCAAGGTAGCCAGGGCGCGTACTTATTAGGAGACACTTCTAGTGACAGGACCTTTCAACTGTGACATAAGGAGAACTTGTATCTGAACCTAGTTGTATCCCATACCTGAATGTGTCTCTATATACAGTGATTTACGGCAACAGGTGGTAAAAGGATAAACCCTCGGCCCTGGGGGTGGAGAACACAAGGCAATCTATGGCAGGTCCTTTGGACGACTCTTCCGCCCATTTCAGAAAGCTGTAAAGAGCTTACAAAGTGCGGGTGTAAGGTCCAATGCAGTGGTAGATGCAAGTGGTACAGATTTGGTCTTCCATGCACGAATCAGTGCAGTTGCAAATGTGAGGACTGAGAGTTTGACTAAACAGCAAAAAACTTGCAAAATAAGATTTTTTTGTTACATTTTTATCATTAAGTCAAAAACTGAGCATTATATCACATTTATTTTGTTATAAATGGTTCTAGTGTGCCTGAAAACATATATTTTGACACCTAGTTTGCAAAATTCCGTGAGATATAACTAGTTCACGTCAAAAACTTTTTTTGAACACCAGGCCGTGGCCATCTTGAAAAATGGCCGCCATATAGAATTTTTCAAGTGGCTAGCAGGCTCTATGTACTCTGCACTCCCCAAGCAACAATCCTGGCAAGTTTCATGCTTGCATCATCAAGAGCACAATTCTTCCCAATTTTTAACTTAAGCTGCTTTGCTATAGAAATTTTTTTTAATACTGTAATTTTTTCAAATGCAAACAATAGCCAACCAGAGCAAAAATAACAATATTTATGTAGCCTACTATACTGTAGTCCCCTTTGTGCTGCGGATAACGCATGTGGACTGGAAAAGTTTGAAGAATTCTGAAAGCACCAATTTCTACAGCAATCTGTGTAATCGTAGAAATAAATTGCTATTAGTGAGTGCGTTTACATAACGTTAGAAAAAAATTAGATTTATTGCCCTAGTCCGACTAAAGCCGGACTTTCAAAATACATGTAAACATGTAAGTCCGACTGGAAGTGTACTAAATCGAAGTTATCAAAGTCGGACTAACACATTCAAAAAAATTTTCTTTCCACTCGCCATTCGGAAAACTCTTCCAATGCTCGTCTCTCCCACCAGTCTTTGCTCCTGACCCGCATCCAACATGTGCAGGAAGCCCGGGGGTGCATTTCCCGAAAGCACAGTTGCTAATTTACAACATACATAGTTGGAACCACTGACTGTGAGTGAACAAACTATGTAAATTGCTAACTACTGCCCTTTTGGGAAATGCACCTCAGGGTAGTACAGAAGGCACAAAGTGGAGCGTAGAACAGGTCGCACTGTTGGAGCACTCCAGGGGCATACTGCGTTGCCGCCTGCCTTCAACTAGCACCATATTCACCAGGGATAGTGTGCATCTCAACTGTACGAAAAATATAGCATGCAGCACATACAAAATGTACAGAGCCATTAAGTTGTCCGTGTTTTCGTCACTTGACGTTATACTACCAGTTTGCCATCACGTAACATCTTTGTTGGTTGTTTGGTCTGTGACAAAATAGGTCAAGCAGAAGAAGGTTCAACACAAACAAGCTAAAAGGGGGCATATCACCAGCTATCATGGCAAAGATGGACACGGTCAATAAACCGATTTCCCTACCATGCATTTACACTGTGACAAGGACAGTAGTCTGATTTAATGGCCTAATCGAGCTATAACCGTAGCTCGACTTAACTGTGCATGTACACGTGTATATTACTTAGTATTCCCCACGCTTAGTACCCCTTTTGTGGCTAATAGCTTCAAAGCAGCTGCATATGAAGTACACTGCCCTTGACTCGTTGTCATGGTTCATTACTTCACTCAAGCGCCTCCAATACCGTTGGAAATAAACCATAATGGGTGCACAGGCACAGTGAGAGAGTATAGTCAGCTAATCTGTGCCTAACAAAAGACTAAGTTAAAAATTTGTTCACGTTATAGGCATGTAATGAATATTTTCATTTTTCATTATGTATTATTTCATCCATCTGCAACTCATCCGCTATTAATCAGAATCTTAATTTTTATGACCCATCCACCCGATCCTGATTAACCATGGCTCCAGCAGACAAAACCGCAATCCACGCATCTCGAGTCCACAGTAAAGAACGTGTGGCAGATTTTGAAACACTGAATGCAACAATAAAAACTGCACACCTCAACCCCTTAAACTCTAACCTTTACTTAAGTTTTTGTTTAACTAGGTACAAAGTCAGAAAAACCTTTTTTTTTCTTATTGAAGGACAATGTTAAAAACATATTCTGTGCCTGCTCGCAATTTCATCTGATATTTTATTATAATCCATTGCTATTAAATTACCAAATGAAGTATCTCTTTCATACAAGCTGGGAAACAATGAATATATGCAAAATATGTAGCTGCTGGACTTGATATTGGGGGACGCTGTGACGCAGTTGTTATGTGTGCTTGACTTGGGATCGAAAGGTCCTGGTTTTGAGTCCTTGCCATGGCTTTCGTAGTGTGTTCTTGGGCAAAAACACTTTACTCCCACAGTGCCCCCACTCCACCCGGGTGAACAACTGGGCGCCAGAAAATAGTAGGGGAAACTTGACTAAGAGCTGGGGGGGGTAACCTGTGATGGACTAGCATCTCACCAGGGGGAGTAACAATACTCCTAGTCGCTTCATGCTCCAGAAACCAGCGTTCAGCACCAGCCTAGTGAGCCACCTCACTCCAGACAGACTTTGCCTTTTTTTGCAGGACTAGATACACTCAGTAGTCACTGCATAGTGTACCCAAATACCATTCAGCCAACCATGTGTCTCTGCGCCTTATAACAGCATCCAATTAGATGAATGCATCCTCCATTCAACCGCAGTCACCTGCTGAGTCAAGGAAAAAGACAACAAATATCTAAAGGGTTCCTTTCACACACATGCTGTTTCAGCTCAGCCTTCATTGTTTCCAGGTATGGGAATGGCAGGCAAATGCAATAGTAGCATTATTAGCTATGCAAAACAGCAAAGGTTTTGAACATCAAAGCATTTTATTTATTATTTAAGAGCTTGATGTTCCAATTAATGCAACATGCATGTCAAGCGTCATCTACTAATAGTGAGCCCCTTGGTAAACATAGACCAATGTGGTTATGAGTTAAAGAATTCATTGTTTATCCTCTTGGTATTTAAAAAAAAAAAATTAACAAAAATATAGCATTTAGCTGAAATAAATGTGGCAGGTTTCAAACGATGCCATATGCTCTAAACTTTCGACAAATTATTGCCTTGATCATAAAACATGATATAATAAAATATTGATATTTCTGATTTTTAACCTAATTTCCCATTATCATTTCCTTAACTATGAGGCACGATGACATTCCATCGCACATCACTGCTGTAATCTTTTGCCTTAACCATGGTGATGGATGGATGGATGGATTGGAAAGTGGCTGGTTGGTCACCTTATATGAGTAACCCATGGAAAACAACTTTTAAAGCACTCAGAGACCGCAGACCTCCGCCAGGGGGCAGCAAAACCCAAAAGCACGGCGATTGGGTTTTGGAAAGACTTGAAATCTTGAACTTTGACATATATCTCAGCAGTACTTTGGCCTAGATTTGCCAAAATTGAATCACCTGTTCCTTGACTTAATACCCACCTTCTCTGAAAATTTCATCAAAATCTGTGCATAACTTTTTGAGTTATTGTGGAAACGAACAGACAAACAAACAAACAAACAAACAAACCCAGGCAAAAACATAACTTCCTTGGCGGAGGTAACAAACAATCATGGGTGACCGTTTATGTTTTCTAAATCATTGGTGTGAACTTTAGAAAGTAAAATATGAAAAAAAAAACTTCAATTACATTTTTCATATGATTTTCCAGGGGTACCAATGAGTCTGGCAAGCATATTCATATTATTTTGATTCAATATTAGATTTCTGTTAATGCTCCTCTCAATCTTTTATTTAAAATATTCAGAATAACTATTTTTTATGGGTTTTTTTTTTGCTTTTTTTATCTTTTTTCTTCACCAAGGGCACTGTTATTAGTGGAGGAAACTACATTTGGTTGGTGGGAAATTGTCACGCCCTGACACCCCAAGAAATAAAGGCGGGTGCCAGGGCAAGGAGTGGAGAGGAAGACCCATATGCAGGATGTGGAGTTTATTCAATAATACGTGAGGGAGAAACTAAACTAATACAAACATCTGGAGAACATAAAGGGAAGTGCACTAAACAACAACGGGGAAACCAGACGAGAAAGCTATCGCCCCAAACAAGGGAAAACTAAGGTGCAAATACTCTTAGAAAATGAGATTAACTAAAAGGAGACAGGTGAGGAGAATCGGTAAAGTGAACAACAGTTAATTGAATAATTGAAGGGCAGGTAGCCAGGGTAATGGAACGCCCAAGGAGAGGGGCATTACAGAACACCTAAAGAAAACACCTAAAGAACACAGTGGTTAGCATTGCTGCCTCACAGCAAGAAGGTCGTGGGTTCGAATCCAGCCTGGGGCTGTGTGGAGTTTGCATGTTCTCCCCGTGTTTGCATGGGTTTTCTCTGGTTTCCCCCCACCAATAAAACATGCCTCACAGGAACACTCCAACCAGTACCCCTGACCAAGGAACTGGCTTTAGAACTGGACTTTGTCCCCGGGCGCTGCTCTGTGGCTGCCCACTGCTCCTAACTATAGGATGGGTCAAATGCAGAGGACAAATTACCCCACGGGGTTCAATAAAGTATATCATATCAATCAAAATTTAACATTTAAGCACAAGTAAAAATAGTAAAGAGGAAAATGCACAGTAAATGCACCTATTTCTACAGTTATATTCAACATTTTTTATACCAAAAATAAGAAAGTCTGCTCACAGGTCACAAAAGAAGGATTTGGCCTATAGATGATTGGAAGACTGAATTGCAAGCCATTAAATAGCATCTGTTTAAAATAATCAATGTTTGCTGGGCCTTCAATCAAAATTAAATATGCATACTGAACAGGCAGTCAGACTGGTTAAAGTAGTGCAGAACGTCTCCTGTGGTGGTGTTACATTAAAACACGGCCTCCTGCATTAGCAAGGCGACCCAAAACTGCACGCAGCATCCCGCCATGTTAATGCAATCTTGGCTTCCCTGGCTCAACTGTCCAAACAGAGCAATCAGTGGCAGATACACAGGCTTTCTCGCCACACAGAGGCAATTTTATTGCAGATTATTTTATGGTTTTAATATAACATCAAAAATATAGACTACCCAAAAGATGAAGGAACCCTTCAATTCGTCCCTTACAAATGGGTTCATTTCTTGATTTTACTTTCAGAAATCTGTGGATGTGGCAATGGTGCTGAAAAGGGTACCATTTGTGTCTGTCCACACCAATTAACACTCGGCACAGTCCTTTTACAGGAAATCAACAGCTCCTAGTTTCATATAAATTTAAAAAATTCGCAGAAAAGCAAGCAGCTCATTGTTAGGGCAAAACCTCATTCTTTCAGCTATGTGTCCGTTATTGTCCGTCTCTAATGAAAGCTCTGCATTAAATGAACCCAAATCAGTATTTAACTCTAGTTTTTGTGAAATGCTAATATTTTCGTGGAGTAACAGTTATGCTGGGCTCTTGACAAACAGACAGCGCTCTCCTGTAATGGGTCCCGAGAGACAGGCAAAGGAATATGTGCTGCTGGGGGAGGGAGGGACGAAGGCATTATTCAGACCCTTTGCGCACAGCATGGTCCCAATTTCAGCAGTTTGCTCCCAACATATGTCAGCCTGCTCCTGCAAAAGGGCAAAGGTCACAGACTGGTGGGATGCGAGGCCTGTCAGAGGAGAACTGGGACATTTAGAGGGCTTTCCTGATCTGTACTGTGCATGGTAGATCGCAGTCTCGCTCAGTCACTAATTCACTGCCTTGCAGCGATTTTATGTCACTACAATAATTCACTTCAGCCAGCATTGCAATTGCCACAGTAATGAATTACTGCCAATGTCTCATACTGTTGTATTCCTGTGTATGAGATATCTGAGACGCACAAGATCCCCACTGTCAAAGAACAAAACACCAGTGATGACAGTATCTCTCTCTCCCCCCCACTTCAGTGCCAAATACACTAATACAGCTCAAAATGTCCTCTCAGAACTGGGGATTTCCCCAAATTTGCACCACAACCATGTGGTGTCATGCGATCCAGAGAGTAGTGAGATACCTTCGTAATCTAATAGGCCAACTTTGGGCACTGTAAACCGGTGAACTCGTGTCAACCCTGCTCATCGCATTATAATATGCAAATTAGCCGACTCTGGTGCAGTCACTCGAACATGCGGTGCAAAGCGCTCGTCACATTTTCACCATGGCCTATGAAAAGAAGAAGCATATCACTCTTAATTTGCACAAAACTATGTGCTCACCTTCCTGATGCCATGTTTGACCCTCAATAACTCTTCCAGCATGGAGAGTGTGCCCCTGACCCCGAGTGTTGAGGTCAAGGGTTATGTTCTCTGCGTTCGATTGCTAAATACGTCACACTTGTCAACACAAGTTGACTTGACTGCAGCGCCCAAAGTCGGCCATAGATGTGACTCATTGCATTTTTGTAATGTTTATCGTACCATTCTCTGTTGTTAAAATGTGACTCTTCATGAAGTCTATAGGCTAACTTTGTTTTTACAACTAAAACACAACTGGTAATTATTTTACTACGCGAGCAAAACTCCATCTATAACAACTGCACTTTGTCAGAATTCCCTTGACACTGTCCATTTGAGACATATGCAAGCATTTGAGCTGTTTGTGAGCATTGCATGAAAGTGGGCTTTTAATGTGCTCAAGCGCCCTGTCCTTAATCGCACTGGGTTATGTGTATTAATCTGAGTGGGCAGGCCAAACAGAACTTGCTAGTGTACATTTAATCCTTTTATTAAGTGAACTACTGAAACCATCTACTGCTATTATTGTAGTAGGTACTGTGGCTAAAATCCTAATGACTCTGAGTTGAATGAAAATTCTGTAGCTACCATAATTATATGATTAACTTACCCCACATATGATAGATAGCTAACAAATGATATACAGCTAACAAAGTGATTGCTAGTGAAACTAATAGCACTACCCTTCCAGAAATTTCAGTACTCCGAGACATATACCAAAATATACCAGAAGGAACAGCCACGTTTTGATTGAAATTAATTCAGTTTTTTCACTAAAAATCACTCTTCTCAAGAGTGGCTCATAAATACAATGTTAACCCATTTATTCCTGAATTTTCTTTTTGTTAATTTATGTTATTACACTTCAAAACACCACTCTAATAGTTATTCAAACAGGACACTTTTTCTTAACAGTCCTCATGTGAGGACACTAGGCATAAATGGGTTAATGGTGTGGCCAAAAACAAAACCTGAGTTAGCAAAAGTGACCATAATAGTAGTTCCAATAAGGCAACCTGTTAGCAACTTGTTTTTTTTAACATACATAATAGCTTCAAAATTCAGAATATATGTCCGTCAGTAAGGAACACTGGCTGATACAGGCCATCTCCAGGGTCTTCAAATCTAAACTGATTCTCCACCAACACAGCAGCGTACTTTCAGGAGCAGTTGCTCATTCCCACACTAGGTAATTCCAAAAATACAAAGACACAGTAAAGGCAAGCGTACTTGGAATTTTTATGGAAAGTTTATAGCATGCTCAGTACTACAATACAGACTGTGAATAAACAGTGGGGGGGCATAAGGACTAATTTCTGACCTAATCACCTATTTAGATTCACACATTCCACTCCTGATTGTTTGGTGTCACTGCGCCGCATTCGGCAAGAAGGAAACACAAATGTCTGACATGTCATTTACAGTCCCTCTGTGCGTAGAAGCAATTACAGTTTAAGGTGTAAAGAGAAAGGAAAAGAATGCCAAATCATGCAAGAGTGGTCTTGAATATAAAATACCAGAAAGGTCCTGCTCTTATAATCTATATAGAGAAAAACAAAGTGCAGTACGTATATCACGCAGCTTGCGATTTCTCTGCCCAGAAGTCGGAATTCAGCTGTCCAGAATTCAATTTGCCAGGTTATTACTGTCGTCCAAGCTCTCCGTTTTCACTTCATTGTAAATAACAGACTTGCAGCAGAACCCAAAGCACAAAGTCCACAAACCGTCCAGCTCTCTGGTGTGAGCACGTGACTGACTGCTATCTGCTTACTCAGCCACTTTGCATCAGACACACAAAGCCCAGCTGAACTGTGAGAGAAGGGAGAATGGAATCAGGATGTCATCACCAGCCTCTGTCGTAGTGCAAGGTCAATGAGCAGAGGTTACGCTTTCAAGAGTAAGGGTATTCATATTCACTCATGACTCGCATTGGTAACCAGAGGAGGCATGTGAAGTTGATTTCTCAGCCGCTGCTAATATGCAAGTGATCCAGACAGTATCTGCAGCCTTTTAGTGCTGAAGACACAAAATGCAAAAATGTAGTCTAGTCACTGTTACAAATATACCTCTTTTATCCATTGAAACAAGGCAGATTCAGTACACCAACACACCATAGGGTGTACTACCTTCTATCCAACACAGACAATGTATAATATGAGAGTAAGACATAGAGTATGTATAATATTCACTTCCTGAATGCTAATATTCAGGGAAAGAGGCAAACGGAAACATTGTTAGCTTGGAGGTCAAAAGAGGTGCCATTTTTCTTGGCGCTGTTTTACAGAAACAAAAGAGGATTAATCCCCGGAAAATCCAATCCCTGCCTGGACCATGACCCTATCCTAGAATCATTTGAACTTGTCAAAATAAGATAACACATTCACTCTGGCCCCACCCCAAGTGCATATGCACACTGTCCCTACATCTGATAATGTGCGTCTGTTTATTACTACTGACCCTGAAGCTCTATCATCATGATCAGCATCGTCCCTCTTGACTAATGTTCGCACCTCATTTTTACTCTCAACCTCATCGGCAACAAGGACATACACATCCATACATAAAGAGACAGACACAGACACACACATACACACCACAAACATGCGCGCACATATATATGCAACAAACAGAAGACACATGCACAAATGTACGCACACAAGCGCACAACAAACAGGCGTGCATGTGCATCTGCACGCACACACAAACACATACACACTTTTCTGTGATGAAGTATTTCCATTCAGGGAGTCTCATCCAAAACAGAGTGCCTCATCCTGTCTTTCGCAGGAGTGGAAGAGTATTTCCTGTGGAAGATTCCTCAAATCACCACAAGTAATTTCCTGATTGCAAACAGTGACCTTGCCAGCCATGATATAAGGAGTTAATTGGCTCATCAGGATAATTAGAACATCTCCCTCCCAGCCGATTAGAACATCTCCCTCCCAGCCGACAGCTATCCACCATGCTAGTCAACTTGGGAAGAGAGTCCTCACCAAAACTACCACGACTCACTATCGCCAGCAGTTTTGCAAGGATCTCTTCTGTCAAAGTGAATCTGCGATGAATGATTAACACAAGCAGTACATGAACAAGCAGCAATTTAATTATTGGCGGCATGGTTCTCTTCTGGGAGCTCCCTGCATGTCCATGCAAGGAAGTCTGGAGCAAACTGCTGAGAGTGCCACACAAACCTCCAAGACGACAGAACAAGAGAAAAGAAATATCTAAGTTTTCCATGAATAATAAAAAAAAATAAAAAATACCATGCCTTCATTGCAATGTATCGGAAATAACAGCATAAAATGAGAGAAAACAATGTAACCAATTCAAATCAAAGACATAGTTGGCTCTTAATTGGTGAAAACTAATTGGCACATTATGACAAATTTATTCGACAAGCAAATGGTATAGTCAAACCAGTTTTGTGTTATATTAATCTAATTAAGTTCACCAGAAGCTTTTTGAAAGAACTTGAAACAGTTGCGCCCAGCAGCCTAATTTGGGGTTTTTAGCGTCTAATTTGATCTGTTTGAAATGTCATATTACTTAAAACTTCTTGCAGTATAGAAATAAACACCATTTTCTAGAGTATTTTATTCCTCATAGCATGTATGGATCTTTCTATACAACATTAGGCTAAAAAGAGTAATTAACAACTCTAAACATGAAAAATGCTTAATTAAGACATTAACAGCTAGTGAAAATCCTGTGATTACCACTGAGGTCAGAAGAAAAACCAGCATACACTGATGGTCCACAGAGATGATGCTGAAGACCACTGGCTTAGATGTTATCACATAGTACATGTTGTGGACAAAGCCATCAGGGGGTATACTACGAAGCAAGTCCAACATACAGCCTTTATTGCATACTCTCATTGTAAGCTGGTTCAACAAACCCTGACCTCGCATTCAGAGATAATTGGTATCCCAACAGTGGTTATAATCTTTCTTTGTTAACCTTGGCTTTGTGCCTTGAAGACCGTGAGTGCTCTCAATTAAAGGGCGTTCCAAGGGTCAATTTACTGTATTTCCCTTCATAAAATGACCGGTCGCCTGCTGAATGTTTCTCTGAGGAAGCTATCCCTGATCCAGGATCAGGAAGACTGCGGGATGTCTCCCCCCGCGGCACCAGGGGGCGCCCCAGCTGCTTAATGGGGGACATTTGAAGTTTTACACTGATTGGTTGGACACTTAGAAAGACTGCACGATTATGCGTGCGCTTACTCGGATAGACACTAGGGAAATTGTAATTGAGATTTATGTTAGTATAAGACTGTATTCTTGTTGGTTGTAATATGGCCAGAGAGGAATTCTGGCAGAAAATTGCTGACCGTGTAAATGCATAAGTCCTCTGATGAAGGACTAGTGGAAATCACTTTAATTTCTCGGCCAAATGAAACAAAGTGAAATTAAATCATAGATTGAATATTATCTGACTGATAAATGCCAATAGTAAAGTCCGTTTTACTAATTTCTTCGTTTTTGGTTTATAGTATTTTTTTCCATTGCTTTTCTTTTATACATGATTTTAATAAAGTCATATTCCACCACTAACTCTAACCAGTTGCACCATTGCAAATTTACAGTAGTCCTGTGGCATAAAATACTATTTAATAGTTGAATACGCTTTAATAGTTGTTGTACCAGCACTGTCAATAGGACATGGTAGCAAGTTAAAACAAAGCATGAGAACATTTTTCGAAATAGCACGCCTCATGCTACTTTCATAATTATTTAAATTATTTTAATGGTATGCTGTGTTAAATGTATAGCGCGACATACAATATTCTTGCTCATATTTTCTGCATCATCACCTGAATGATGTCAGTTCCCGTGGCAAAAAATAAATTCATTTATTAAGAAACGCAACCTTATGCCCAGGCTACTGTTCTTGCAACTGTAGGTGCCTCTCTTTGCCACATTGCCAATATATGGCTCCAGTACATCGCATAAGTTACGAATTCCCTCAGCTGAGAATCTGTAGCGTTCAAAGAGAATATCGTCAGAAAAAGCAAACCGGTCATACCAGTCTCCCTCTGAAGAGAACAGCGCACGTTTCGGGTACCAAAGTCCACAGGATTATTCAAGAAAGGTGATGCCAACTTCAAAGGAGGCGCTTAGTGATAAAGCAGCACATGTACAGCCGATTACTGCCATAACTCAGCACATAACCTGCTCCCGATCAGGTTAAGTTTGCAGCGTAAGTTACCATGGTAATCTAGCCACGTTAAAAGAGAGGCACTTTCGTGACATTGCAAAGCCTAAGTTTAGGCTCGACATACCTCGCTAACCCACTTATCTTTCGTCATAGTATACCCTCAAAGTTCAATGTTCAGTGATGAAGTAAAAATAAGCAGTTAATGAATGAGGCACAGCAAATGAAACGGAAACAGAGCTGGGGTGGCGGTGGGGGTGCAGTAAGAGCACTGACGTAGAATGGTGCGTGGCATTTGGCACTTTAATAGACTGAATGATTCAGCCCAGAATGAATGGGTGATCTTAATTTTGATAGGCATAGTTAGCAGAGCTGTCTGCTTTGTGTTGTGCAGTATGATAGGCTGCGAGTGAGCAGCTTGGTGCAGCTGACTAAGTCCAGTGAGAACTACGTCTGCTAAGCTTAGCCTGGCGTCATTAGGCTCTTCATACAGGGGAGAGGAGCCTGGTTTCTGTTCACTCTGAATTTTGTCTGGATTCTGATTCCAGTCTAGAGAGCAGATCCGAAATTCACCAAATTCACCAAAGCGTGGGCGTAGGAACTGGGGGGCATGTGTCCCCTCCAATATTGGAGACTGGCGCATTTGTCCCACCCAAAAATTATACCGCGGAGGAGAAAAATATTTGATTTTTTAAATTTTTCAGCTAAGTGCTTTTATTTTAAAAGCGCAGTACAGCGTCATGTCACTAGCCCACCCCCTCCCTCACCGGCTCTGAGAGTGTTTGGGAGGCGGGAGACAGCGCAGTCGACAGCAGGCGGTCTGATGTCAGAAACATTTTACATTATTTCCACAGTACTTTTGTATAAGGGTCAACTAATGTTAAACAAACATGTTCGCTACTTTCAACTAGTGAACTAAACCTGGTCTCTGTCACATGTTGGTAAGTAATCGGGTTGCTAGCAGTAGTAGCTAAATATAAACCAGGTGGATATGTCAAATTATGAGGTGAATTTCAGTGGAGAAATCTCACAAAGGTGCCACTATTAATTAATTATTTTTTATGCAGGAACCACAGCAGCAAGCTAGACAAATAGAGCAAGCTGTTGGGGATACAGGTGTATCGGGGCTTCAGGTGAGGTCATAATTATGACTTGTTCTGTGGAATTATATGGAACACATTAAAGCTAGTCTCATGATGTTCAGCAAATATAACCTTTGAAAGTCAAAATGTCCCGGCTCAGTTGGGGAAATGAAAGAACACGGTTCCGGTTGCTTACCAAAACAGCCACTAAACGGCCCCAGTCTAACTACGCTAGCTCCATTAGCCATGTTTCCGTCCCCAAGTTCTTATGCGAATTAAATCATATCGAATTAAAAATACCTTATTGGAAACAGTGAAATTCGACTTGATTTCAAAAATATTGACACAAAATCTGATCTCATCAGATTTTTTTCTTGATCGGTAAAAGACTTTTGCGATGAATGCAGATGGGAACGTTATTTGCCGAATAAACCTGCTGCTGCATCCAGACGGTGTTTTGACTCCGCCGTTGCCTTCTGTAATGGTTTGCTATGCTGCTAATAGGTGGCACATACGCACTATTGGCCTACAACTTGTGCAATTATCATCATTTGCTGGTAGACGCGATCCATCTTGGCTAACTAGCTAATTTTGTTGGCTAACACACTACTTTTGTTCACTCGAAGGTTCTGCGATTCAGCGCGAAAATGAATGGAAACAGCTTAAAATGTCATAAATCTATTCGATACAACAATTTGATCGCATAACAGCAAGTGACGTCATTCCACACAAGTTTTTATTCGCTTTAATGCTGTTAGATGGAAATGCATTTTCACCGCCTTTATTCGCATGAATATTTTTGCCGAACTTCAGATGATTCGATTGACAACTAGATGGAAACATAGCTAATGATACCCACCATCTGAGTCAGAACTAAAACAGAAACTAATACAAACAGAACAACTGAAGACTTACCTGGAAGGAGGCATCATGGCCACAGGGTGTGAGGCACATGGAAAGAAAAGAAAATAAACACAGTCACATACAAGTCTAGACTGGACAGCTTATTCACCATAGTCACCACCACCATCTTGAATATTCATCACTATGGTATGACCAACATGGTAGATGGAGATCTGTGGTCAAATACACTACAATACAAATACACAATGCAGGAACATTCAAAATACACTCTTGCAGCTCTCTGAAGGAAAAAAAAGCAGTTCAAATCCGATGTATATTTTTAGTGACTGTAAAGGAATTTGTTTACACCATCAATAGTCAATGTGAATTTAGTGTACTTGTTTATGAAGGTTTGGGCCAACATATTTTGAATAACATTATGTGTATAGGTCTGGCAGTGGGGAAATCAGAGACAACCCCCAAGACTGAAATCATAGAGCAGAAGCATATGACATCAAACTACCGTTTAGTTCAGGCAAATCTATTTTTGACATGTTGAGAAAAATAGAGGAGCTCTGACATAAATACCTATTTAAGGAGCCTATATGGCTTTGTGAGTCTGTGAGTTCACAGAGCAGCAAGATATTACACCCTAAAGAAATCCCTACAGTGACACTCAGCGCTGTAATGCTAACTCAATCTGCAGCCCTATCTTCCGATCCCCTCAGAGGGCCGGCACAGCTCTGTTAGGAGCAGTCTAGAGCACAGACAGGGTGAGGAATGGGAGGGGATTGCCACCTGGTTTCAAAACGCAGGGCACTGCTCCTCTGCTCATCTCACACACTCCTCTTACTCAGCCTCGCTGTGAGGCTGCACACTCCCCTAGAACAATACTTGAGCATGTAGATTTAAGCATGTAGATAAGGGTGTGGTTGAAGATAAGTGTCATGTATTCTTTAATTGTGGTTTATACTCAGACTTAAGACAAACCTCCCTAAATATCTAAATATCTGCAGGCTGTTAAAAGTGGGCAGTACTCTACCTTGGTAAATATCCTTATGAACTATAATGAAGACACTATTTTCCCAGGGTGTAACTTTTTTATTTTACATGCTCAAAAAATTAATCAATGAGAAATGTGCGCCATGCAAAAAATGGTAATTTCATGATTGTATTTTAGGCCTCTGGCCTTCTACTGAATAAATCTGTCTGTCTGTCTGTCTGTCTGACTGTGATGCTCCTTCACAAGACTTTGGTGATCTATTCCTCACATTAAAGCTTTGAGGAGTATGCAAATTTCATTTTATTCCCTAATTAAGGCTATTAGAATTCTATTACCAGCCATGATTGTCATATCACCAATTGAATGTTCGGTTAAGAACATTCTAATTACATCTGTGACATTGTGCATTAACAGGTTAACCAGATCAGGTAAATCTGGAAGGACAACCTCCGCTCCACCACACAGTCATCGCCCAGACAAAGCCGAACAAGGCTGAACACCCCCAGAAAAGCCACGAATTTGCTCAAAATAACATGAATAAAAGCCAGGCATGAATAAAATGTTCCAGAGTAACAGAGGAACATTATTTATGAAAGGGGACTAAAACACAAAAATGGAAAGCAGGTCTATACTTACAAAGCGTGAAAACCACACGCCAACTTGAAGACCAGAGATCTCAATTCAATACATACAGTAAATTCAGTAACAGTGAAAAACAATAGCTGAGCAGTGGAGTTCATAACTTTTACATGCATAAAAATACCAGCAAGCCCTGAGAAAGAAACTCCAAGAGAATACTGCAAAATTGCCGTACATGTCTATACTGTGAAGGCGTAAACTTTGTGCGAACCACTTGTAGAAAAATCGTGACAATCAATTATACATAT
Source organism: Gymnothorax reevesii (assembly GCA_029721435.1). NCBI lineage: Eukaryota > Metazoa > Chordata > Actinopteri > Anguilliformes > Muraenidae > Gymnothorax > Gymnothorax reevesii. The sequence continues at coordinate 62,647,634 of CM056576.1, forward strand.
GCAGTTAACAAGCTTTTCTTGGACCCAAAACTTGTTCAGTTCTTACATAACACCATGAAACAATATTGACGCATGAACCCCTCCATTCCAGGAGCAGAATTCAATGCCTTAAACGTGCAAAAAATGAAAGAACTACACCAGTCACCAGCAATCTTGTTATCGACAAAGAGCATTTGTCTCAATGCAATTAAAAGCGAGATTTTAGTGCAATAGAATCCAAGACGTTCCAGCTCAGAGGAACTGCCCCCAAAGCAGGGCATTCTCTGCATAAGGCTTCTCATTTCTTTGTGTGGATCCCGGCCCCCTGTACAATGAAAGGGGCTCGGTTTCTCCAAAAAACAAAGTGGAGAGCAGTAGTGCAAGTGGGGCTCCAAGTCCTACCTGGCCTGGTCTTGCCATTCCTCCTCCTGCACCCCCAGAAACAGACACGTTTGGCTGGCATGTCAGTGGCGGCTGTGCCTGGGTCAGCCTGCCACTTCTATGCACTGCACCTTCTGCGCGTTTGCAGGGGGAGAGGGAGTAAGCCGGATAAAAGGGGACGCCCCACAGAGACACAGCCATTCAAAGGGACCCGCCAGGGCCTGACCCCCGGTCGACAGGTTGCCTCGGAGACGGTGGGGCGGTGTACCCCGTTTCAGCTCGATGCGCGAGGAGAGGAGGGAGGCATGTGTGCGAGAGTGTTGTGTGGTGTGCTCCTCAGCTGAAGGGCACTGGAAGGTGGTGTGCGCAGCCAAATGATTTCCATCAAAATTGCAAAAGAACCACAAATTTGTATTTTTTCAATAGTCACTTTCCCCAAAAAACTTGACAACACCTAAGGCAATTTTATAACCCAGGACAAGACAATCCACTCAAATGGTCACCTGACACTTATTGTTTCCCAGACGTAACGATAGATAGACGGGACTTTATAGCATCTGCCTGATGGCAGTAAGGCAAGGGAGTGGTGAAGGGGTGAGAGGGGTCCTCAGTGATCAGCGGTGGAGGGGTGAGAAGAGTCCTTAGTGATCGGCAGTGGAGGGGGTGATAGGGGTCCTCAGCGATCAGCGGTGGAGGGGGTGAGAGGGGACCTCAGTGATCACAGTGAAGGGGGTGGAAGGGGTCCTAAGTGATCAGCGGTGGAGGGGGTGAGAGGGGTCCTTAGCGATTAGCGGTGGAGGGGGTGAGAGTGGTCCTCAGTGATCAGCGGTGGAGGGGGTGAAAGGGGTCCTCAGTGATCAGTGGGGGAGTGGGAGAGAGGGGGGCTCAGGAATCAGCAATGGAGAGGGTGAGAGGGGTCCTCAGTGATCAGCGGTGGAGGGGGTGGAAGGGATGCTCAGTGATCAGTGGTGGAGTGGGTGATAGGGGTCCACAGTAATCAGCAATGGAGAGGGTGAGAGGGGTCCTCAGTGATCAGCGGAGGAGGGGGTGGAAGGGGTCCTCAGTGATCAGCGGTGGAGGGGTGAGAGGGGTTCTCAGTGATCAGCGGTGGAGGGGGTGAGAGGGGTCCTCAGTAATCAGCGGTGGAGGGGGTGAGAGGGGTCCTCAGTGATCAGCAGTGGAAGGGTGAGTGGGGTCCGTAGTAATCAGCGGTGCAGGGGGTGAGAAGGGTCCTCAGTGATCAGCGGTGGAGGGGTGAGAGGGGTTCTCAGTGATCAGCGGTGGAGGGGGTGAGAGGGGTCCTCAGTAATCAGCGGTGGAGGGGGTGAGAGGGGTCCTCAGTGATCAGCAGTGGAAGGGTGAGTGGGGTCCTTAGTGATCAGCGGTGCAGGGGGTGAGAAGGGTCGTTAGTGATCAGCGGTGGAGGGGGTGAGAGGGGTCCTTAGTGATCAGCGGTGGCTTTCCTGATCGCTGAGCACATATACAGATCAGACAGGGGAGTTTGAGGTGAACCGATTATTTTGCTGGCCTGTTTGGTTAAGCGTGAAAGTTTTGTTTTATGTTTAATGGTGACAGAGTTATACCAGGATGTTAATATTGGAGGTGAAGATGGATTAAATTAGTGAACAGTAAACTAGAGTTAAAACGACCTTGTTAACATTAAAGGACTTTAGTTTCCTCAGTAGGTGGAGGCGCTATTAAACTTCCTTGTACACAAACGCTGCCTTCAAATGGAACTCATGAAGTTGTGAAGTCATGTCGTGAAGTCGTGAACAGAAATGGCTCAACGTTCAAGTGATACAAGTGATAACCGTGCAAGAACACCATTGCTACAGCAATAAGGAGGCCAAAGCATCGTTTCTCCTAGCAGTTTATACGCAAATATTACATTATTAATTTGTTTCTGAATGCCACTCATTGAAACAAGAGAAAAAACAATAAAGATGAAAATGGTCTCCACTGTTCCTTCTTGTCCAGTAGGTAAGGGTAATGTTATGCAAACTACATTGTGCAGGCTAGCGCTCTCGCTAACGTTAGCTCCTCCAAGGTCGGGTTGCTAACGCAAATACAGAACCTGCAAGCATGGGAATTAAGGGATTACGTGGAAAGGCATAACGGCAAAATTGTAGTCCAGATACAATTTTTGAAAATGTCATCAAACGCGTCACAACTTGAGAACGCGAAGCTTTCAGAAAAGTTCCACTTACGACATCATGAATACCACAAGAGGGTGGCGTTCATATGGAATTTTCTCGTGAACACGGTAAACACAAGCCTATTTGAAGGCACTAATATTCTGTGTGATGTGTGAAGGACAGGTAGGTGTTTATCTCTGTACCCAGGCATTGAAAAGACTACCAGCTGACCCTGAATAGAGCAGCTGGAACAGAGGTGATGGGTTTTTTTCTCTGCATCCACTGCACAACTCCTTGGTTTTTGAAATATTTAGTTCCAGTGTGTTTTCACCAAAAGTTTGGACCAGATTGTAAACCGTTAGCTGGTATTGGGGAAAAGCATGCATGTCAGTTAGATGAGCCACCAGGGCCATGTGATCTGCATATTTAAAAAGAGACATTGCCTCGCTGCTTCAGGAGATGTTGTTAGTGTAAATATAAAAGAGAATGTGACATAAAACACAACCCTGGGGGAGCTCTGTGTTTAAAACCGACATGATATGCCATGCATTGCTATTGCTTGAGAGAGAGATTGTCGGGGGGCCCGAAATGACCATCCAGCACTCAGGGCCAGCGTTACCTTGCTACGCCACCGACTAGGGACGGGGTCAGTGGGAGGCGCAGGCCACATCTATAATATAGTTGGCCATTCTGAGCACTATGCTATTTTTCAACAAAAAAACAGTGTATTATCATTGGATAACACTTGTACAACTCGAAAGCAGTGAGCCCCCCCCCTTACCAAATCCGCAGTCCTCCCCTGGCCATGACAGAAAGAAAATCCAGATAATTCCTCAACCCTCGACTCCAAGGGAAGTTTCAAGACTGGCAGAACCATTCTATAAGGTTAACTTTGGTCTCACTGTCGTATCTATTGACAAACAAAATTTCAAGTATGTGTTTTTGACTTGTGTATTAGTCCACACTTGTGTTTACACATATACACTTCCACTGGGCCTCTAGCCTCAGCTTTTGAAAGGTTTATGCATAGGCAAAGAAACCCATACTTTCACCACTTTTTCTGCAGTTTATACACCAATCACATAAAAGTTACGACAAAATCTAAAAGAAACCTCCTGCATTCTAATGTATTCTCTTCCATCCTGTGCAGTGCAGTGTATAGACCTTTGAAGTTTAAAAGCAGAGAGCAGTTTGGGCACAAAATGGTGGAAAAAGAGTGGCGACAGTGAATATGCGACAGGACCCAAAAAAAAAAACAGAAGGATGAAAATACGTCGGCGCAAATGCCGAGCAGAGTATTTGCCCAAGAACCAGTCCGCGCATTCCAGACTGTGACCCCCGATGGGCTTAGAGTCGAGGCGGGCCTGCGGCACAAGCCCAATTAATGGACAGCTCGATTACACAGAGAGCTAGACGCACGTCCGTCTGTGGCCCAGGGGTCCCGGGACAATGGCTCCCTTTGTTAAGGCCGGACTGATGAAGAAGGGAGAGAGGGCAGAAGAATGGGGTACGAATGCACTTCTGTCAGACGGGGGGAAAGCAGCAGCATCCTGCATTGAGATGCCATTGAACGCAGAAAATCAGGGCATTCGAGAACAATTCTACCAGGCTTCTGAAGCAGATATTTGGAGACACTTCTCAAGGAGGTTTTTTAATGTTATAGTACTTACAAGAAGCCAGCTAATTTGAATGTGAAACTTCTTCACAGTGATCATAAATAGACTAGATATGCTCAAAGACAACAGGCCTTTACCAGAAATCCGAAGTATTGTGTTGAAAAGGTAAAGCCTCCCTTTGTCACACTGATGTTCAAGCAGGAAAGGGCTGGGAACAGTTACAGTACTGTATTTCCACAGACAGCCTCAGGGGTCAGAGGGTTAATGCGAGCCAAGCTTGCCGCGGCAAACCCCACATCCCAGCCCATCCCACTGCCACAAATGGAGGCGGTGTCAATTCAACATCTGCAAATAGATTCCAGGCTGTTCCCGGAGTCAGGTTTTCAAGCTGGAAACTCCAGCCAGAAAAAAAAGCAATGTGTTAAGGCCAGCTTAGACTGAAGATTCGCAACAGGACGAGTTGAGATCAGCAACTGCTCGTGAACAGACTGCAACGTTCAGAAAACCAGCAAGTCTACACCAGTGTAATAGGAAATGACAGAGTGTCATTTCCATTGCAATGACTTTATTTCCGGGACAGTTACAGAAGGTTTTTTAGGTTGCGGGCTTGCCCACGCGAAAAAAAAAATTTCTGTTTCACCGCTAATATGGCTGCTACTCAGCTAAGAAAGATTCAACATGCTATCGTACAAATACATGTGCATGTAGGTCGCTATGAACATTTTCATGACACTCTATAATGATGTTGAGAAATTTTCTTTTCTTCCCTCTCTGAGCATAAAACTACTAAGTAAAGGACTTTCAAAAAGTTAGCCTCACATTTTTACAGGTTTTAGCACACATCCCATAACATGCTGTTCTTTTATAGAAATGCTTTTATGGTGAATGTTATATTGTTTTAGGGTTACTTCACTATATAATCACGGAATGGGCAATGTTTCCATAGTAGTTTTATATTAAAAAAAAACCTTGAAAAAGTTTGATGCTTCATGGTAGCGGAATTTCATGGTAACGGAATTTCAAATGTTTCATTGAGTTTATCCATGCATGGTTCCTTTCAGGTCTGAATACCGAACTTGCTCTACCACACTTTATTATTACAATCATATACATCTTATTGTGATGACGGTGTTACACACGGTGTTACACACACTTGCACCATGGGAATGAGAGAGAGTATCAAAGCGCAAAGTTAAATTTGCTTTTAATTAGGCTGAACAATAGTTTGGTGCCACAGGAACAATACAGACTTAAATATTTACAGACAGACTCGTTGGACTGATACACAGCCTTACAAAACTCGGAGACTAGAGAACTACTCAGCGAAGGTTCAACTAAGCAAGGCTTCATAACGAGAACTGAAACAGAGGGGTTTAAAAAGCAATAATAAGCAATGATCACAATGAGAAAACAGGTGGGACAAATTACAGGGGAAGCAGAAGCAGGCCAATTAGCATTCAGGGGAGGCTGACGTCCTAAAAGGACACGCAGGGGGCGTGACACCTATTTATCTTTTAGGTAACGGTTTCTCAGTGGGAACATTTTCAGTTATTTGTGAGAATAAAAAGGTCATAAAAAGTGTCATGAAAATGACTGTATTATGACGGCCTGTGGGCATCATGCCAGATACTATTAATCAAAATGAGTGATGAGTCGCATCCGTCATGACTCCCTGAAGTCTTCATTCGATCAATCCCAACATCGGGTTATTGGTCATTCAATTTGTTTAGAAATGCTCCAAAATAAGGCTCATGAGGCTCTGAAACAGCGAGCATCTAAAACCCCAGAGCTTTGAAGGCCCTTAAGTGGGCCCGGGACCCAGGCCAGAAGGGCCTTCATGCTTCACTCTTGTGATTCACATTTTCCAATTTCCAGTTTTACATGTGTGATTTTTAAGTTGTGGACCACCCTGCAGTGGTGAGCACTTGTAGGAGTGGCTTCCTGAGGCAGGGCAGCTGTGGCTGGTGACGCAACTGTGTGCACCTGTCTGTCAGCTCCTGCTATGGGGGGCTTCCACAGCAGGGTAAGAAAGGATTCCAATTGGCACGTGTCACACTGTATCGTTACAATGACAGAATTTCATCTCTAATTTGACACTGAACCAATACAAAAAAATACAGCGGGGAAAATATTGAACGTGTCAACATTTTTCTCAGTAAACATTACTGATGGGGCTATTGACATGAAATTTTCTCCAGATGTCAGTAACAACCCAATTAATCTACAAATACAAGGAAATCAAAACAAATAAGTCCATAAATTATGTATAATAAAGTGGAATGACACAGGGAAAAAGTATTGAACGCACTTACTGAAATTTATTTAAATACTTACAAAATCATACCCCCCATTTTGAGACTAAGTTCAAACTGTAACCATGGAAACAATAAAAATTCAAAGGGTAATTTTAGCAAAAACAGTAAAAGGCTCATCTACAGAGAATGTTGAAAGAGTGTGCAGTGGCGCAGAAAGAACTGGGAACTGGGGGGGAGACAGACATGTCCTTTGACAACAATTAGTCCTGGCTAGTTCTCAATCATTTTCCTTTATTGACGCGTTTTCCAATTATCCTAACTGTCAACTGAAGACACGGTTTCTCTCCATATGCCATCTAACAGAGATGAAATCGTGGGCTAAATTCAGTACAGAAATGGGTCACTTGCGTGAGGGTCCACAGGTTTGCAATTTTGAATAACGTTGATTTAAATACAGCAAATACGCGTCCAGATGAATGATTGCCATCTTACTTAATCGGAGAGAACAAGCAGCACCTGTTAAGTGTGGAGTGCTCTCGGAGTGAACCTTCTCAGTTCTCAGTCATTTTCATAATTAACAAAAGGTTCACTCCAAGAGCACTCCAAGCTTACTTGAAGCATAACTGTGGTATTTTATTATTTTTAGCGAAAAATAACTGCGTTTCTAGAGTTGTGAAGATACGAGTGGACAAAGAAGACTTGGATTATACTGGACGATGCATTGAACGATGGTTTGAAAGTTTGTCAATGGTCGTTTTGTGGAGTTTTCCCATTGCTACTGGGTGACTTCCAGCAAAAAAGGAATTTGGATAATTTTCCATTACTTTCCAGTAGCCATAAAGTTGCGCCAGGTAAAGAACAACTTTGTCCGTTCAACACATCTAATGGTGAGTAATTGCTATACAAATTATAGTTTTTTAATCTAGCAATGCAATCATGCCCCTGGAGCTAATGCCAATTTCAGTGAAATATGAAATGAAATTTGAGTATTATTTAATTTAGCCTTCATTAAACCAGGGAATCCCACTCAAATAAACAAATTGCAGATATGGCCAAACATTATTAAAAACCTAACACCCACGCAAGCAAGCCACAATCTAATTTTTAAGCTCACGACAAATAACATTCACAAATGCCTTTGCAGGCCAGCTAACTCATATTCGATTGGTGGTTCTCGCCAAAAGATCGCCCAATCACCAAAAGCAGAAAAACATATTCATATATTCACTTCATTAGTGACGTAAGGGCTAAACGGTGGCTATACGACTGAGGCCAGACTGATCAGTCAGTGACCGTTGGGAGTGACCAGCACTTGATAAGTATGGATTCCAGTCTACTGAAATGCAACATAATGAAAGAATGGGAAAACATTTTTCTATCAAAACTACGGCAGGTGGCCTCCTGACTTCCCAGACACTTACAAAATGTTCAATGAAGAAGATGTAAGACAACACAGTGGTAAACATGCCCCTTTGCCAACCTTTTTGAAACAAGTTGCTGGCATAAAATTGAATCTGAGCACATATTTTCCAATAAACAATAAAATATCTCAGTTTCAACATCTGATATATTGTCTTTGTGCTATTTTCAAAGAAATATAAAGTTCAAAAGATTTGAAAATCATTCCATTTGGTTTTTATTTACATTTAACACAGTGTCCCAACTTTTTTGGAAATAGGATTGTAGTTGCATAGCTTGTAGACTTACATTTCCATACTTATTGAGCAGTAATAGTTAGCAATTTAATTAGTCATGTGTACTGAGAGACTGCTGCTTGCAGCCCAGGGATTTTGACATGATCACTACACAAGGGCCCACTACCTGTGTTTTCACCGGGGTCCTTTCATTGACTGGACATTCACTCAGAATAGCCTGTTTTTCAGAGGCTTATGAGCACTTGCATAGTAAAAAAAAATTATAATAATGTATCCCCGACCTCCCGGAGAGGGTGACTTAGCCAATAACATTGAACCATTCACAGCATACTGAGCAGCCACTAAAGGGCATAGTTGCATCACTTTCAGCCATAAATGAATTGGTGAATTCAATAAGGGCCAAACTTCACACATTTTCAACATGGAGTTATTGAATTATTGAATTCACCGATTCAATTTCATGGGGGCAACCTTTGTAAAAATGGAAATTTTAAATCGAAAAAAAAAAATGCTAAAAATCTAAAAATGAAACATTAAAAAAATTTTGAACAAAGTTTGCTTGGTCCCAAGAAAGCTCCATACCAAATATGAAGTCAATATAGCTTTCTTTTGAAGGAGAAGATAGTCAAACATTTTGCAAACAGAACACGGCCACGACCATGACACCGGGATGCTGCCCGATCCCAATAGCTCAGCCAGCCAACTGGCTAGTGAGCTAAAATTCTCCTGTTCATTCAAAAATGTTGACAATTTCAATGCCCTTGATTCCTTCATTAAGTTGTATCAAGTGAATTCTCCAGCACCAAATTATTTGAATGGAAAACTTCTCACAGAACACATAGCAAATCAGAGTCAAAGGGAAACCAATACGAATTCTCAACATTTAAAATTTAAGAAAAAAAAAGGGCTATCAAAGTATTTCTTAAACCTGACATCTTAATGCTCACCTTTTGATCAGCCATTTCAGTGATCATTGAAAACCATCCTGAACTGTTCAAATTAATTCCAACACAAATACTGAATGTCTTCAGACAGACAACAAAGGTAAGCACACACTTCGCGTATAGAGCTGTGAAAGGTCAATCCTGCCCACGGTTACGGGACTCTGTCTCAGATTTTTCGTCCCTGAACTTTTAGTCCCCGGACTTTTTGTCCCCGTGTACTTTTCATCCCCAAACTCTTTGTCCTCAAGAACTTTTCGTCCCTGGATCCCTAATAATAAAAAAGCACCACCTTTGCTGATAGACAGATGGACGAACGAACGATGGCGAACAAACAGATCACCGTGATATAGGGGTTAGGGTTAGGTTTAGGGATAATGTAATGCAGAAAGAGGGCAAAGAATTATTGGGGACAAATCATTCAGGGACGAAGAGTCAGTGGACGAAAAAGTTCATGGGGACAAAAAGTCTGGGGATGAAAAATTCGGGGACGAAAAGTCCGGGGACAAAGAGTCCTTGGGCCCCGCCCACACTATCGTTTTTGTGCTTTACTGGCCATAATATTATGATGGAAGACAACAAAATCAAGATTGAAATCTTAAAAAATATAAATGCAATACCGTGTACTTTGCTCCATTTTTTTGGCTAACACAGAGATCAGTTGGGCTACCCATGCAAAATTGTGGCTACACTTCTGTAATGCAGTACTGAACCAAATAAGGAAAAAATATGTCTGAGTGAAATCACATTAGCCTACTGTTTACTGTGCAGCAGTGGGGACCATGGGTCCTTCTCCTAACAACATCCTGAGCTCCTCAGCTGCAGCTTGCCTTTCCTGACCTCACATGAAAGGCCTGACCCACATCCACCAGCTCGCCCTCCTACGGGTCCCTCTTCCAAAGCCAGCAGAGGCAACACAACCAGCCCCTTCATCTACTGACTAAACCTGTTTTGGGCCAATTAGCACTCGCTGTCACAACACACACAAAAATAATTTACCATCGCCTCTTGGGCTGGCCTCGCACGTACCTGCTGAAAGACATCCAAGCAAGGGATGCAGCAATAGCAAACTATCACACAGCGCTCACCCTAACAAGTGCAACAGAAAGTCTGCTTGGATTTTTTTGTTCTCAGAAATTTATGTTCCAGGTAAATAGCAGACAGTTTAGTGGTTCAGGTTTCCCTTTCAGAGGAAAGTTAACAGCCTCTGAGGCACCAGTGAACATTTCTTGGACATAATTACAGCCTATTTACTGGATAGATTAGTAAAGAATCTTGACCAACCTGCCATCAACCCACTTTATGTTAGTCACAGAGGCTATGGAAGCACCAGTTCTCACAAAGTCCAGTTCAATCATTTAGCCCATGTTTAACCTAAGAGACACTTGAAGTAGATTTCCATCAAAACAAGACAGTTACGTTGCACCTGCATAAGGCACGTACACGACAGAACAACAATTTTGTCCAGTGAAGGAGTATTTTTCGTGGCAGGTGGATGGTCTTTCCTGCAACTGTGGAAAGCAGATTGGGTTGCTTTGAGGTCCGCAAATTGATGGGATTCGTGCAAAGACACATCAGCTCCTCCGATAATATGCTCACAAATGATCCAAGATCTGCTCCCTATAGTCAACAGTAGCTTTCCTGTTGAATGTCATAATGCTGCTTGTCACGCAGGCACCATATTGAGCCTCAAATTAACCCTATGGGGAAAAGGCAGACGGGTGTCCTTCTGAGGAGGTTTTTCACCCTAATTGAGTTCACTCCCACTGCATCACCACCTCTATCAACCCAATATCCCCCTACTGCTATCCTAGGGGGGGCCGGGAGGGAGAAAGAGGGTCTCAGCCTTAATCATATCCTTTGAAAAACATCAACATAACCTTGGGGCGCCCCTCCCTTCCACTCATTGGCTGAGTGCAGCAGGAAGGCCGTGGGCAGTGAGGCCAGGAGAGCACAGGGAGCTGCATTTCATCGCATAGACCTCTGCATTCAGCCAAATGAGTTAATGTTCATTAACTGATGGGATACACGCTCATACAGGAAGTCTCAGGGTGACTTGGCTTTCAGAGAGCAAAGAACTGGCAAAAAAACCACAGAGGAAGAATCCAATGAAATGCACTCGGTAGCTTCAATATACTTGGAAGATCCATGAGGAGGATGGAGGTGAAAAAAAAACTCAATTAAAATCAAGGTGACAAAAAAGAGTAGATGAAAGAAAAGTGAATTGATGTTTGCGAGTGATAAAAAAAATTCACAAGTGAACTGCAAGTGATACTATATAAATATACAATGATTTTATTAAAACAGACTTGATTTGATTAACAAAAACTCACTCTTCTTGTTCACCACCACCACTGCCAGTTCACTCTTGAATGTCTGCACAGCCCCACCATGGATTATTTAGCAGGTGCAGTTGGAGGGCTGTCTGTCAAAAGGCCATCACCACAAAATTCAACTCAGGGTTTTGAGTGGAATAATGCACAAAATAAATACTAGAAGGTCAGACAGTGTGCAATGGACAAATAATAAATTAAGCAAAGCAATCTTGGCATTTGCTGAAAAAGGAAGGGTTAACATTTTTCAAATTAAGCCAGTTTTTACTCATTTATTCATGAATATTTTCTCCATTTCGTAACAAATTTATCCATTAACTTTCCTTTCCTCCACTATATTTGTTTAACAAACAGTATGTAACTTTTACTCCCTATAAAACTAAAGATTCAAATGTAGATTATTTTCAGGGCTTTGTATTGCCACAGATGTCCATGTCAGTCTGAATTCTCTGAATTCTCATGACATACAGGTTTTGAAAACCAGTTTTTGGCCTACTCTTTGCAGACATCCTGAGCTAACAAGAGCATGTTCCTGTGAGAGAAATCTGAGACCAATCCTGTGCATGTTAACCATGTAAATACAAACACTGATAACTCCTAATCAGCAGTCTCAGAGGAAAACAGATGGCCTACTTGGTTTGGAAAATGAACAGGTCACCATATTCTGATATTAATTTGTCATTTACAAGAATTTCAGTTGCAACTTTTCCAGATTTCCAAATAAAAACAAGAGAAAACAGAACTTTTATTATTTAATTTCACAAGCATTGGCAGCTTATAGTGCTCCCTCCTGACTAATATTTTGTGGAAGATAACAAAACATTACAGATTTTCAGATGCTCAGCATAAAGTTGAGCTTTTATCCCTGTGGCAAGTCCACAGGGGTTCGTTTTATTCAATTGCTGCTACTGCCTCACATCAAGAATTAGCCTTAAGGCAAAGCAGGCACAGTTAATTAGTGAAATCAGTGAAATCATTTTACCTCACTGCCTCTCATCATTAGTGGTGGAACACTGAAACTGAGCGTATCCTGGAAATCCATGTGTTGCTGAACGTGCATTAAAACATTTTTAAGAGCAAATTTTTTTGTCATATGAAAAGGCAGTTCCACTTTTAAAATTTAAAATGAATGTTTTTTTTTGTGGTGTATAAATAATGCCCCATAACCTGGTAGTATTAGCAACAACAATGGCGGCTACCAAAAGAGGTCTTGTGGCTTCATTACGGCTATAGAGGTGGGAGCATTTACAGGCAAGTTGAATTTGTTTCATATTGAACAAAGTCTATTTTCTTAAGCACCGAGCTTGCAAAATTGCCAGACTTTTTTCCTACCAGCAGACTGTGATCAGATGTAAGAAAATTACAATAATATAATCGCAGTGAGGAAGAGACAGTGGGGGATATTAATACAGGGAAGAGAAAGAGAGATACCCATGCCTTGAAACTAGGGGTGAAGAAATTTCAAATTTCCTCCAATCGAGTTCTCATCCCATTGCACAATAGAGTACTCAAGCACTTGTTTTGTAGTTCTTTTAGTCCGATGTGGTGCAGTCCACAAAAGTTGTGCAATGGACTCAATGCAGACTGCATTAGGCTGTCGTTTAAGGTGATATAATCTATTCTGATATTAGGGCTGTTCCAAATGGTTCAAAGCTTCATTCATAAAGTGGACAATCTAATTCTAAATCAACTTTGGACTGTTTCTGCCTTTTTTTAAATGTACTTATTCCATTTAAACCTTTTCTCCTCAGATAAACTAATTGCTTTTCAAGCGATCAAAAACCCGAACAGAAAAGGCTTTTCTACCTCTGACTGTGCAGAATGGAGAATCTCGTAATGTCGACATTGCTGGGAGCTGGGGTTGAGGTTTTAAAATGCAGAAAGCAACAAGCATTTTCCAAATAACAAATAATAATAATGGCCTGCAAAACACATGGAATTTAGTCAGATAAAAATTTAAAGATTAAAATTAGGACAATGAAGCAAATATCAGGGCGCCCCTGCGGCTCATTGGTCTAAGCACGCGGACCATTAAGGCTGTGTCCTTCCCACAGCGACCTGTGCTCGATTCTGGCTCGGGCCATTTGGTGCTTGTCTTCCCCCATTCTTCTCTCCAACCTTCCTGTCTCTCTACACTGTATAGCTATCAAATAAAGGAAAAATTCCCCAAAAAAATCATCTTAAAAAATGAATATCGATGATCATTTTCTTGTAACCAGTTATAATTCTTTTGGCGAATACTCATTTACTCGAGGGTCAATCCATGTCAAATCATCAGATATACAAAACATTTGTCACCATGTAGTCAGAGATTGCTTCTATATTTTCACATTAGATAAATACGTATTAGTGATGAACAAATCCGAAATTTCAGCTCATTCGGACCAAAAATGAATTTTTGGTGAATTATTTTCTCAGGGTACTGTCCGTCAGTTTTTTTTGTCAATTGACTTTTTTCTTGTATTTAACATGGCATAACTTTTTTATTATTACATCTACAGCTTTAAAACTTTGCATCTAAGCTAATGTTATACTTCTTAATCAGAAAATGTAGTCCCATTTTTGATTCCTCAAATATAGTAGATAGACAACTCCAAAAATTGTTGATGTGTTTTGACCAATATAAATTTTGTAGGTGTCTGAACAGCGGTGGGGTAATCTCAAGAATCGCATGGCACTTTAAGCCTCTTACACATTCAACTATGCAACATTTTAAGTGTTTTAAATCATTAGGCAATCACACACTAAATTGTAATAATTCCTGTATTCTTGTAGACATAACAAAACAAAAACTGTTAATGTGACTTTAACGACATACATTGCAGAACTGTCTAAATAGGGGTCAGGCAATTTTTGAAAAATCACACTTCTTTGCATCAATAAAATTTACTGACACTAATTCTTGTAAACTGACAGTCAAATTAAAACTTTGTATTCCATGCTATGTTAACAGTGTTATTGCTTCCTAAATGCAGCAAAGAGCACAACAATGTTGCCTGTCCCAGTTTTCTCCAACTTATACTGCCAGGCTGTGGGTCCAGTGACATCTGGAGTGGGAACAGTTTGGAGAATGTTACTGAATGGCACCCAGCATTTTTCACAAGAAGTCCACGTTAATGCTTGTGTCCTCTTGTTTTGCTTCATGAAGGACAATAGCGATAATCAGAAATTATTGATCAATAACTGGCTCAGGTTTATCCTTGCCAACATGATCTACCAACCTGCATGTACTGACCTTTCTGTGTCATGCATTGATGAATTCAGAACTTAGAATTATTGTGATTCAATAATCATTAACATTGTGTAAGAAGCTGAAAATACCAAACGATTCTTGAGATTGCCCCACCCCTGTTCAGACACCTGCAAAATTTACATTGGTCAAATCATATCAACAATTTTTGGAGTTGTCTTTCTACGATAATAGAGGAATCAGTTAAAAAAAAGAAGAAAATCCAAGGTGTGCCCCTGGAGATACAAAGTTCTGAACAGGTGGCATTTTAGCATTTTTTTTTTTTCCACATTTGGCAAGGAACTGACTGCAGTTGGTGATGAATTCATGGTGAATTCAGCCTGATTTATATTCAGCAGACACAAAATAATGGGACAAATGCCAGAGAGCCTATGCTAGGGTTTATATTGGGGGTGCTTTGGGGACCTAAACATGGAACTGCCTGAACAAAAGGCACTTTTGGTGTCCTCATAGCTCCACAACCAAGAAAGATAAAGTAAAATGGGCTTCATTTTCTGATTAAGCAGTATATCATAAGCTTAGATGCAAAGCTATAGGTGTAATAATAAAAAGTTCTGCCACATTAAATACAAGAAAAATGTCAATTGACAAAAAACTGATGGACAGTATGTTTAGAAAATAATTCACCAAAAATTCATTTTTGGTCCGAATGAGCTGAAATACCGGATTTGTCAGTGATATATATTTACACAGCTGCAAACAAAAAATTTGCAAAATTGAGAAGGTGGTGGTGAGGCCCATTTGATGATCTAACATGGAATGACCCTCGAGGACTCACATGCCCCCGTAATTAAAAGAGCCGGAAAACACATCTGGTTTGGATACCTCTTCTCCCGGCCGGATGACGCTCACACACACTTCAGAGCGTCACCCATGCTTGTGTGCTCCTTGGTGAGGAACGACCAATGAAATATTAAAAAGCTGCATTCAAACTAGGTTAAATCCCCTATGTTGTCTTCTTTGTTCTAAATTACACTTTAAAGCATGCTGCGGAAGCTTCTATGTCTATTTTTACAACTGTGGCTTGGTAAGTAGGGATGCAATAGAGGATGAAATCCCACTGCTACTTTCATGGATTCCAGAGTGCGGATTATTCACTTGGTGCAAAGAATGAGTACTAGTACACGGCTTATTGATGTCACTGCATGCAATGGTCACTAAAATAAGCAGCTTTAGATATGCCACAAATTCACCCATAATATCTTTGATCCTTATGAATAGAAATGATATGTCTCTCCCGCAAGCAGTCAATGCGCGTCTTTGTGCCTTTTCTGTAAACTCAAGTAATTTGTCCAATGCTAAGAGACTATGGTGTCATATTCTGCAGCTGATATGAAAAAGAAAAAGACAGTTGACCATTTATACCTGGGCTTCAATCCTATTTAAAAAAAAAAAAAAACCTTTATAGTTTGTCTCAATTTGCGTTGTTTCTTCCTGCTGTATGCTAATACCTTCTGTATAGTCTTTGCTCTACATGTTCATGACTTTCAGGTGACTAATGCTTGACTTGATTTGTACCTCATCCAGTCTGTTGGGCTACAGTGTCAGTGACCTTACTGTATGAACTTACTGTAAGTCGTTGTGGATAAAAGTGTCTGCTAAATAAATGTAATGAAATTTAATGTAATGTAATTCAGCATTTCGAGCCCCATTGGCCCAACATCGCTGGGCTGCAGTCCACACAGACAGGACAGTGGGGTGAAGTCATGGCTCTCAGAACAAGCAAGAGCACCAACAGTGATTATCCATGTAAATTCCGTAAAATAAAAGCTGATGGTTGGTGTCTTCTTGCTTGATGATGAGTAAACATGAAAGTGATATCACTGAAATCCAAGTAGTTAGGCCTCCGCAAAAAGTAATTTTTGACTCTGAGATACAACCCCAATTCTTAAATAGTTGGGACAAAGTGTTAATTGTGAATAAAATCAAAATACAATGACTTTCAGATCACATGAGCCAATACGTTATTAACAATAGAACATAGATAACATTTAAAATGTTGAAACTGAGACATTTTATTTTGTACATTTTTATCCACAAAATGAGCCTATTTCGAATTTTATGGCTGCAACAGGTCTCAAAAAAGTTGGGACACAGGCAAAACAAAAAAGGGCTGAAAAAGCTATTAATATATAAGAGAATGAGCTGCAAGAACATTTAGCAAATAATTACATTAACTGGCATCAGGTGTGTAACATGATTGGCTATCAAAGGGATGTCTTAGAGAGGCTGAGTCTCTCTGAAGTAAAGAAGGCCAGAGGCTTTCCAACCTGTGAAGGCTAAAAAAAAATTGCGCAATACGTATAATTGTCATGGTTTGGGAGCTTTGAGAGCTGTTAGTGGCTCTCGTCCGGGACGATATCATTTTGCTCCCTATCGAATTCCAGGACTAACTGGCATTGATTGGGGGCGTGGCCTGGACTCTATTTAAGCTCCTATTTCGCCTCGCTCCCGTTGCTAGAGTGTCAGTTCTGCTTTGGCGCTTTAGCCGGTAAGGTTCTCTAAGAAGATTTTGTCAAGGACTTAGTTGCTTATCAGGAATTGTGTTAGTGAGTAAGGGAGTCTTTGGTTTATTTCCCATTTCTTTTGTTTTCCTCGAGCTCGCCTGTTTTTTCTACTATGGACGACGGCAGGTCCGTTGGTAGCGCGAGCCTCGTTATTTATATCTGCTTTTAGTCTCTCAGCACTTTTATTTCTGCCCGCTGCTCTTGGCGTCCACTGCCAGTACCCATCAAAAGATTCAGAGAAACTGGAAAAATCTCTGAGCATAAAGGGACAAGCCTGACGACCTTTATTGGATGCCTGTGATCTTTGGGCCCTCAGACGCCACTGCATCACTCACCGGTATGATTCTATCATTGACATTACTAAATGGGACCAGGGATACTTCAAGAAACCACTGTCAGTAAACACAGTCCGCCGTACCATCCACAGATGCAACCTAAAACTCTATTATGCAAAAAGGAAGCCATTGTTTAGCATGATCCAGAAGCACCGCCCTGTTCTGTGGGCCAAGGCTCATTTAAAATGGACTGTAGCAAAGTGTCCTGTGGTCAAACAAGTCCAAATTTGACATTCTTGTTAGAAATCATGGGCGTCGTGTCCTCCGGGCTAAAGAGGGGAAAGACCACCCCTCCTGTTATCAGCGTTCAGTTCAAAAGCCGGCATCTCTGATGATGTGGGGATTCATTAGTGCATATGGTATGGGACACTTTCATGTTTTAAAAAGCACCATGAATGCTGAAAGGTACATAAAGGTTTTAGAGCAAAATATGCCCCCCTCCAGACGACATCTATTCCAGGGAAGGCCTTGTGTATTTTAGCAGGACAACGCAAAACCATACTGCAGCTATTACAACAGTATGTCTTCGTAGTAGAAGAGTCTGTGTGCTGAACGGGCCTGCCTGCAGTCCTGATCTTTCACCAATTGAGAACATTTTGTGCAAAATTAAAAGAAAAGTCCATCAAAGGAGACCGAAAACTCTCCAGCAGCTGGAAGCCTGTATTAAACAAGAGTAAGATCAAAGTCCAATGGCTAAACTCAAGAAACTTGTCTCCTCAATGCCCAGATGCCTCTACTCTGTGTTAAAAAGAAGAAGGGATGTTACACCATGGTCAACAGGCCGCTGTCCCAACTTCTCTCAGACCTGTAGCAGCTATCAAATTTAAATTGAGCTCATTTTGTGGATAAAATGGCAAAATTTCTAATTTTCAACATTTGCTATGTTATCTCTGTTCTATTGTGAATAAAATACTGGCTGAAGTGATTAGAAAGTCATTGCATTTCGATTTTATTCACAATTTACACTTTGTCCCAACTATTTCAGAATTGGGGTTGTTGATTTACCTGCTTATCTTGTCCCATCAACTGATACTCACCATTTTTACAATAGATTTACCAGTGTAGCCTTTGATTTTCCAACCAAATTCCATGGGTAATTCACAATTTCCAAGGACCAGGGGCCTCATTTATAAATGGTGCGTAGGTATAAGATACATACGTCACTTTTTTTTGCAGATTTCTGATTTATAAAAACAAAGCTGACCTTAAAAAAGGGAAATTATTAAGATTATGCACAATGTCAAAAAATTCGAAGTCCATCCTGATTAAATAAATGAAAATTCCATGTAATTTATTTTACAAACAAGTTAATAAATTAGGTTATCTTCCACAAAATTTCATCTTTTTTTTGTGCATACGTATTATTTAGGTATGAAATCCAGGCACATTTTTATAAATAAGGCCCCAAGGCTTTTATATGGTCGCGTGAGAGCGACTGTAACCAACACCAATGAAAACAATAAATTTAAGAAAATGTTATGTTTAAAAGATCGCGCCAAGCTGGATTGGACACCCCGTCATTGAAGTAGCTACTTCTCCACTACGTTGTTGTACCCACTTCGCCAATGTAAGACGATGAGTAATTGAATTCAGCCTAGCAATAGACTGCAATAATCAGGTAAATGTACTGTTAAATTAAAACATATTTTGTACATATAGAATGTTCACAAAGTGCAATTTCTGACGCCAATTAATGTTTCTTGGCGAATTTGGTCGCCATTTCACGAAAATTAATGCGTATTTTCTTCTAATGGACAACAAAAGGTGGATTAAATATTCATTTAGCGGATGCATATGATGTGCTTGCCCTAGCTAGCATCCCAGACTTTTAAAAAATTCAATTTTGTTGCATTACGAGCAAAATCCGACCATAATTAAGCTAATCTTCTATCACGCTAGATCGGTTCGGTTTGTTTTAGTCCTCCATGCTCGTTTTCTCTGGTACCGGTTCCGAGGTACCATAGAGATAGAGGAATGTAACACTTCAAACCAATCTAACGGGGAAGAATCATAACAATGGTCGGAATGTGTTTTTAATTTCCCTATTCAATCTCACAACCAATAGGACGGTTAACAAG
The DNA here is from genome assembly GCA_029721435.1 of Gymnothorax reevesii. Taxonomy (NCBI): domain Eukaryota; kingdom Metazoa; phylum Chordata; class Actinopteri; order Anguilliformes; family Muraenidae; genus Gymnothorax; species Gymnothorax reevesii. The sequence goes on from CM056576.1 coordinate 62,667,099, forward strand.
CATGGAGGACAGTATCAGTTGCAAGGTTGAATATGGGAATTAAAAACATTCCGAGTCAGACTATTGTTAATATTCTTTCACGATAGATTGGTACGATGTGTTACATTCCTCCATCTCCCTTTTGAATTTCGTGGCCAGTATCAGGATTATTTCCTTAATGTTCCTATTGAATCTCACAACGGATATGAGAGAAGACGGGCACAATGAAGGGACTTGGGATACATTATCATCAGAGGTGTATAGTAACAAAGTACATGCATTTCGTTACAGTACTTAAATAGTTTGAGGATTTATACTTTACTTGAGTTTTCTTTAAACCTGGACTTTTACGTACTATATTTAAAAGATAAAACGTATACTTTCACTTCTTTACTTTGATACTGGCCACTTTTTTACATGTTACAAATTAAAAGATGAATACATTTAGTCATTGAAGGATTATCTAGATTTGGTGTGTTTGAGAAGAACAACGGTGCCCGGCGGGGTATCTTTGTGCAGATGTGTCCACCAGCAGACATGGAGCTGCAAATTTATGCGCGCAGTTACAATATTATACCACTAGATTAGTAACTGAATATTCACAAGCAAGCTGAATTCGAACACGGTTTGGAATAGGGATGAGTTCACTCCAATCCATGTTTTTCAGGAGTATGTACCCAAGTACATTTGACGTGAGCTAGTTGAAGACTTTTACTCAAGTAATTTTCTTATGGTAGACTTCAACTTTTACCAAAGGAACTTTCAGTAATGGTACTTCTACTTTTACTTAGTTATTTTTTCCAGTGCTTTATACACTTCTGATTATCATATTAGCTATGTGACAAATTGCAATACTTAGTCAGGCTGTAACTGTCACTTATGAAAATCTTTCATGCTTTCTTTCCTGAATTCTTGTATTTTTTTTTAAATTTCTTATTATAAAAGAAATTATATCATTTTTTTACTGTCTACCATATGTGAGGTAAAATTGACCTAAATTGCTCCCTTCGCAACACTTATTTTTATCCGCAGTGACTGAAATAAATACCAAACAATTCGCTATTTGGGGGCACTATAAAATTCCAAAACTTTCTTATTTCTCAGCCAGTTCTCATGATCTTAAAAAGGCCTTGTAGTTGACACGAAGAGCTTTTAATAGGTCATAAATTCATTAAAATGAATTGCATTTCAATTTTTTTGGTCACATACTTAACCATATTCAACCATCACCAATATCGTCTAACGCTTAATGTAAACACATGTGTAACTCCTTCACTAAAACATATTTGCTAAGCGGTTTTACTCAAAACTGCGGATTCTTTGTCCATAACATGCCCAAAGAAGAAACATGGGGAAAAAAGGAAACTTCGACGTTCGTTCTTACACCCTCACTATATAGGAACTGCCACGTGTTCAAGAAAGTGAGGTCACATCCCCAGTTGGCACAGCTGCAATGATAACTTTATTATTTCATTACGATTCAGGAACATACATACATACTTATACTGCCATCTACATCTGCTGCTGCCGTCTCTCTCAAATTGACATTCACAAAATCAATAACTGCTACCCTTACTCTAGCTCTTTGTCTATTCAAATGTATAACTTGCTTTTGATATGTTTCCTTACTCAAGACTCCCCCCACCTCCCACACCCTCACTCTCACTTACTCCCACTATCTCACTCACACACTCTCACTCACTCTTTCACACTCTCACTCTCCCATTCCCACACTCTCACTCTCACACTCTCCCGCACTTCCCACCTACTTTGTAAATAATTTATTAGCTCCAGCTCATTACTAAACTTGCACATAATTGCGTGAGCTTTGCCTGAATTAGCACCCTTTTATTGGGCCCACATTCTCATACAGCACTTGGCGGCCCAGCCGAACACTAGTTTGTACCAAGTGTTGTTTAGGAGTAACTTGTATCTGAAATGCTTTTGATAAAAAAATGCCCAAAAATGCCGAAATTTAAGGCATGGTTTGGTCATGTGGACACGCCAGAAAAAATCTGAGAAAATTTGTGGAGCAGCATTTATATTAGGGCAATAAACAGTAGAAAATTTTCCAATTCATTCTAGAAAAATTCAAGGATTTCTGCTACAAAGAATAAAAAACCCCTGAAGAAAGTGTGTTAATATCTATATTGCAAATAATTAAAAAAAAAAAAAAACATTTTAAACAGATCAAATTATACACCAGGAAAATTAGTAAACCCAAACTTAGGTTGCTGCACACAGGTGCTTTTAGTTCTTTCAAAAAACTATATGTGAACTTAATTAGATGAAGAAAACAGATAATTGGTTTGACTCTTTATTATCTAATAAATTTGTCTTTTATGTGGCAATAAGTTTTCACCAATTAGAAGCCTACTAGTTCTTTGATTTCATTGGTTACATTATTTTGTCTCATTTCATGCTGATTTTTCCAATACAGCGCAATGTGGGTGTGGTATTTTTTTTATTCTTGATGGCATACATACATATTTATGTTAAAATCTGAGTTAAGAGGCAAATGACTGCTCTAAATATTAAATACACTTATTTAAGCCAAATTAACAGCTTGTTAAAATCCAATTTTAAATCCAATCCAATTGATTACAACTGCGGTTGGAACAAAAACAGCACTCACAGTGAGCCCCCAGGAATGACATTGAATACAACAGGTCAATAAAACATTCAAATACCATTATCACCTTTTAGTGAGCTTTTAAAGTCAATGAATATGTAGAATATGACAATTGCTTATCAAACTACCCTTTTTTATCAATGGAAATCCATTCTATGTAACTTTGAACTCTGAGTGACAAACTGTGACATCAGTCACGTAATGTCAGTCACGCATAATTTTGTAACTATTCTGATAATGCTTTTGATTTAGAACATGGCGATAAATTCTAAAATTTCAATTGTGTGTTACCCTATATCTTGGAATGAATAAATCTGTCAACGCTGTATTTTCTCAATGGCCATTTCTGTGTAACTTCAGTCTTGCTCACAATTTCACACAAACTTATTCATAACATCAGCAAAGTTTCCCCCTGCCTCCAAGTAGACCTAGTCCCTGATTTGCTTGTCACAAAATATAAACATCCAAGGAGGGCAAGGTTTACCACCAGGCCATACCGAACGGCTGCTTCCCTCTCTGAATGTAACATTAGTCACCATGGAATTGCCCGGCAGATATCTGCAAAATTTCCGCTTCATTAATTAAGTAGTTTTGGACAAGAGGATTTGGAAAGTTATTCCTGAAATTTAGAGGAGTGGTCTGAAGTTAGTTGTCAAATCATGGTCAAAATCTAATAAAAAGAATAATGGGACCAATGGCCCCATCGCTCACCGGCCAGCATTAAAGAGGACCTATTATGCTGATCCTTCTTTTAATACATACAAGTAATGTTAATAATGTTGGATGTCCATACTCAACCTCTGCAAAGCTTCTAAACATAAGATACAGGGGTTTTGCCGTAATCGCAGAACGTGATTTCTTGAACGTGATTTCCTCTCTGAACAGCTCATCCCGAGATCTGCACGAGATCTGGGCAAAACCTGATGTCAGGTTGTGCCGTCCAAGTGGCACAGACCTAGTCAGAGTCAATCACGGCGCCGGACCTGCCCACCCCGGAAATTATTCTAGCAGGCAAAAACAACCGTGGATCATATTACGCCTTAGTAGCGTCTGCACTTCCACAAATACAAAAGAAGAAGAACCGCGGATCATTTGAGGTGCAGTTGCATCATTATCTCTTCCAAAGCTGCTCATCCACCAGAAATCAGTGGGTAGCTTTATTGTTTGCTGGCGGCAAACAGCCACATTTGCATCGATCAAGAGCTTGGAGCCACAAGCTGTAAGCAATGATATAACAGCAAATAATGTAAGTGAAGCTAATGTGTTACGGGTGGCTAGCAGTACTGCTAATGATAGTTAGCACTAACAACTAGCTTCAAACGCAGGCTTTGTAAAATATCTGAAGGTAAAGCCTGGATTGGTAGCAACTGTCCATGACTCACAGACGCGGAAGCAGTAAGTTTTACCATCTTGTGTGGCTTTACTGCATAAGCCTACCTAATATGATAGCCTGTTTAATGTGGCTGTAGCACTGCTGCTAACATAGCTAAATTACTGTTGCTAATGATTGTGTCCTAAATACACAAGAGTAAAATCAGGGGACATTAAACAGAGGGTGTATGAACAGGGGGAAGTTATTTTTCTCATGGCTGATAAATACGTTTTGAATTACTTTAAATTCAATAAATGAAATGGCCGTTTAATAGGTAGCATTTCGTATTCATTCAAATTGTCTTGTAGTAAAATTAGTTTGATGATCTGAAACAATTAATTATCACAAATAAGCAAAAATAGAAGAAATCAGGATGGGGGGAAAATACTTTTTCGCAGGGCTGAAAGCCCACCAGACTGTTCGTCCAGGTGAGATTAAAAAAATCAGAATTTATAAAACTCTGGGTAAGCTAAACTGCTCGCAATTTTTATGCAATTAATTACAATTAACTTGAAATTTTTCATATGTGCATAGTCTTGTTAATTTCACATTTTTAATGTCAAGGTTGCGTTTATAAATATGAAATATGAAAAGAAATTGGCATTCACATAATTTCTGTGCCTATTGTTGTGTTCCGTGGTCTGTGCGCCTGGTTAGTTCATTTTAGGTTTTTATTATTTTGGTATGTCAGTTTTTAGTCCATGTCTTAATGTTCACATTTCATTCCTCTCCCGTGTTAGTCCAGTCCACGTTTTACCCATGTACTGTCTTTGCTTTCTCCCCGGTCGCGTCATTGTTTGTAGCAGTTTCTGTCTTAATTGATTGTGGCACTGTTTCGGGTGATGTAATGGATTCTGGGTTTCATCCTTCCTTCCCTTCTCGTTTACTAGTTTCCCCATGCTTTCCTATATCTACTAACAATTACTAAAAGTTTGTTTTCTCTAAAATTACTAACCACTACTATAATTGTATATAATACTAATCTACTAACGAGCACCCGGGATTGTATAGCTGCACTTACTAATTGACTAATTATCTCTCAGCAGTTGTCCTATTCTTTTCTCCGCCCCTTGCTTTTCTATTCACTGGCTTTGCTAAATTTTCTGCAGACCCTCTGCCTTCTTATTAGCTATTCTGGCTCTTATTCTGTACACTTAGGAGTCTTTTTATCCAGTTTATTTATCCCGTCTTTGGGATTGTCTTGTGATCCTCGTCTGTGTGTTAATGTTTGTCTGTTTCATGTAATTGGTTTCCCTCGTGTTCCACCCCTTGTTAATTATATTATGTTCCTGCACCTGTGTCTGTGTTCCCCTTGCCTTTATCTGTCAGCCTCTCAAGCAAGCCAGTCAGATCTGACTTCGCTCCCACTCCCGCTCACACCTCTCCCGGCCCTGTGCACTATCCTCTGGTCCCCGCATCTTCTGTGTGTTTTTTTCAGCCACATCTCCAGCCCAGCCTGCCCTTCCAGCTGCCTCAAGCCCCTGGTGCTCCCTGTCTTCCAGTTCTGAGCCCTGTGTGCTACCTGCCCTGAGCCCTGCGTGCTACCTGCCCTGAGCCCTGCGTGCTTCCTGCCTGAGTCCTGTGTGTCAGTCGCCTTCGCCGTTTCTCGAGCCAGCGTTCCTGCCGTCCTGTCTGCCCCCCTCCTGATATTCTCCCTAACCCTTTTCCTGGCCAGCTGTGCTGCCCGAGTTAGCCATCTGCCAGCTGTGCCCACTGTCTCGTCTTGTGCCTTCCCTCTGCTAGCTTTCCGAGTGTCCCCTAACTTTCCGAGTGTCTCCTAGCTTTCCGAATGTCCCCTAGTCCCTAGTGTGCTCTTATTCCGAGTTGTCCTGAGTCTGCCCCTGTTTTCTGTTTTTCTGGATTCCTGAGTTCTCCCCCGTTCAGTGCTTGGCACGGTGTCTTATTTGGCCAGAGCGCCCCGTTTTTTCCCCTGTCTTATTCTGAGTTTGGTTTAATAAATTTTTATTTTGGATCCCCGCACCTGGCGTCTCAATCCCCTTTTGTCTCCTCCAGTTCCCTCTGTTTCAAGCTCCAAGTTCAGTTCCTAGTCCAGTTCCGAGTTTTCCGAGTTCCGAGAGTTCCAAGTGTGTCCCCTTCCGTTTCCTTAACACCTATGCTCTATTTATATATGACCCTTTTGACAAATAGTATGTTTATGACCTAAAAAAGCCACACCGTATGCATAAAGCACAGACATCATTTGAATATTTTTGCTAAGCAAATGAGCAAATAGACAAATCAGCCTCTTAACATTACTCTCACATGAAGGGCAGTTTATGGGCATGACTTCTAAAAGTATAATCATTCAATTGTTTTTTTTTTTTTAATTGAACATTATTGTGGATTTTAGATCACTGAAATAATGTATAGCCATCTGTTTACAAATTGTTGGGATATTCTGTATGAGATCAAATTTCGATCTCCCCTTGGGTCATTCCAGGTCAGATCATCAAATGGGTCTCACCACCACTTTCTCAATTTTGCTAATTTTTTGTGTGCAGCTGAGAAATCTGATTTCAGCTCATTCGGCCCAAAAATGAATTTTTGGTGAATTATCTTCTATGGGCACTGTTTGTCAGTTTGTTTGTCAATTGACATTTTTTCTTGTATTTAACATGGCATAACTTTTTTATTATTACACCTATATTATTACAATACCCTTAGAAAACAATTCACCAAAAACTCATTTTTGGTCCAAATGGGCTGAAATTTCGGATTTGTTCATCACAAATAGATATTTATCTAATGTGAAAATATGGAAGCAATCTATGACTACATGGTGACAAATGTTTTGAATATCTGATGATTTGACATGGAATGACCCCCCTTTAAAATTTGCACAAATATTTTTATACAACCCACTGGTGCAAATGTGATTTCATTAAACATGAGGACAAATTCTCAGGAGACAAGGAACTTCAAAAGTTGACCAAAATGTAGAATTCCACCCTACCTATACACAGAGAATAAATGAATTTCTTTAAAATTCCAGAGTAATTCTGTTGTGGTTCAGCATCAGTGTAAACAAGCCCACCTTTAAAATAAAAAAGTAAATATTCTATCAATACTTGCTTGATTAATCACTGGAGGGTAAGCCTATGTGTACTCTTCAGTTTGCATGAGTTGAAAGGCACACAAATCTCTTTTCATGAACATGGCAAGAGAGTGAATGCTATGTCTCAAAGAAGATTCCACCCATGTAACAACAGCCTCTTCAACTAAGAAATGCAGAAAAGCACCACAACTTACAGTGCTCAATGAAATAAGAGAATAATTTCTTGCTAGTAAAAAAAAAATTGGCCTCACTCGCAAAGCTACTGATCTAGCTTCCATGCGCATGCAGCACATTTCATCACAAAATTTTGGCAAGAAAATCAAATTTTATCCAATAAAATAATACCAGCACTGCCCCTTGAACTTCAATAAAAATATAAAACAGTAGTGTAAAATCATTGCAATACCTGTCATGGAAATGCAACTGGAAACTAGATAGCATTTAAAATTCCAAAATAGTAAAGTCTCTTTGCAAGCCACTGGGCTCACCAGTGCATCAATGGCTCTTCCAGGCATAAAGGTCATGCTGTGAGGGCCAAAAGCCAGATTAGCTCAGCAAAGGCGCTGACCTGAAAGACACAGGAATTTAAGGAATTTGCAACATTTTTAACAGAATCATAGTTGGATAACACCTTATCATTTAGAAAATTCCAGGTTTTTTATGGATTCATAAACTTATAGAGAGATTTTAGTCCATCACACAGAAGTGGATTTTTAAGCAGGTATTAAAGTAGTGAAACTGAAGAACAGTCCTCATGATCACCACTGAGTGGGCCTGGCACGTGACAGGTGGAGCATGGTTCAATGCACATCATGTGCAGACACGCAGATTCTGGGAAAAGGGATTCAGCTGGGACTGAGCAGGGGTAAATGGGCACATTCCTGCTCCCATCCCAGGGCCCCATTAGGTCATGACATCGTCCCCAGCAGGTAGTGATACAGCTAGGTAAGGGAAAGGCATTCTACTTCCCCCTTAGAAAGATCGGCTTCATCCACTAACTCAACAACCACTCCAGAACTGGGTCTGGATATCATGACCAGGTGCCTTTGACAAGAAAGAACTTTTCATATCATTCACACACACTAACACATGCAAACATTGGTAGTTACAATTCATTCTTGAGTTCACCAAAATTACCACGCTCAGTGGAAACTTTTAGGCTGTACTGTTTGAGGAAAGGATGCGTGGGTGCCCGTGTCTGCATGGGTTTCTTTAGGGCATTGTGGCTTGCTCCCACAGTCCAAAGACAGGCTAACAGGGAATTTAAACTGCCTATGCATGAGCATGTGTGGAAGAATGGTGTGTGATCACTGAAATTGACTGCCAAACTGTCTAGGGTGCATTTCAGCCGCTCACCCATTGCATGCTGGAGACTGACTTGGGGCAAAGTGTAAATTGTGAATAAAATCAAAATGCAATGACTTCCAAATCACACCAGCCAGTATTTTATTCACGGTAGAATAGAAATCACATAGCAAATGTTGAAATTGAGAAATTTCACAATTTTACCCACAAAATGAGCTCATTTGGGACAGGGGCCTGTTTAAAATGGTGTAGCATCCCCTCTTCATTTTAACAGAGTGGAGGCGTCTGGGCATGGAGTTTCTTGAGTTCAGCCATTGAAATTTGATCCCACTCTTGTTTAATACAGGCTTCCAGCTGCTGGAGAGTTTTGGGTCACCTTTGACGGACTTTTCTTTTCATTTTGCGCCAAATGTTCTTTGTCGGTAAAAGATCAGGACTGCAGGCAGGCCAGTTCAGCACACAAACTCTTCTACAACGAAGCCATGCTGCTGTAATAGCTGCAGTATGTGGTTTTGCATTGTCCTGCTGAAATACACAAGGCCTTCCCTGGAATAGATGGCGTCTGGAAGGGAGCATATGCTGCTCTAAAACCTTTATATACCAAGCATTCATGGTGCTTTTTAAAACATGCAAGTGTCCCTCACCATACGTACTACTGCATCCCTATACCATCAGAGATGCTGGCTTTTGAACTGAATGCTGATAACGGGAGGGGTGATCTTTCTCCTCTTTAGCCCGGAGGACACGACGCCCGTGATTTCCAACAAGAATGTCGTATTTGGACTCGTCTGACCACAGGACACTTTGCTACAGTCAGGGCTCGAGATTGCAATCATTTTGGTCGCATATGCGACCAAAATTAACACTGTGCGACCTTTGAATCACTGTAAAATAGTCGCACCTGTGAGACAGCTTTTCGCCGGTTGCACCCTTGAATAGAGATGGGCCTATGTGCCGGAGCAGTGTGCGCGTGTTCAGTCCGCCCCCTCCGTGCTTGCGGCGTGCATTGCCGAATGGAGCGCACCCATTGTGTTCCCTTAAGCTGACCGTGACCATTCTGACCAATCAAAGGGGAGGTTGACGTCCAAAACCTCAGTACTGATTAGAATGGTTAATAATAGCCGTAAATCAATCCATTTCGTGGTACTGAGAGTTACTAATTATAATTATACACAAGATTTAGACAGAAAATTGAACAAAGAATAGATTTTTTTTAGTACCGGTAACGTTAAAAAAAAAAACAAGTCAGTAACAAAAGTTACTGAAGCTGAGAATCATGACAATGATTACCACAGCGATTCGGACGAAACGCGATTAAATTAGTTTATTATTTTCGCAAAGAGTGGCTTCTAAGTTTTCGATGGCTGAGGTTTAAATAAGGTAAATTGCTCTGTGTTCATCGTAAAGTTATGGTTCGGATCTCACCAGTAACAGTGCGTTAGCTATTGAGTCCAAGCACTTCAAACGTGAAAGTCCCTCCAAACATGGGGAAAGCACGAAACACAGATGCTATGTCAACTCTGCGTCAACGAGTAGGTCCGGTGTTCTGTCAATCTTTGCTACCAATCAAAATATGCCGCCTCGCGGTTCTGCGCTTGCGCAAACCTAAAATCTTCCTCTCGGTTTCTTCGCTCATATCTGATGTTGCCTATCTAAAAAAAAAATCATAAAAACACATTTTTTTCAGCGCCTCTTTCGACCTGTAAGCATTTATATATTTGCATGTACGCGCTGGGTGTTCTTGAAATAGCAGAAATTAGATGACAATGGCGTGCGGCATATATCTTAAAACAAATGTATCCAACTCATTATAATATCGGCTTATGTTTTAAAAAGCTGACAAATTACATGGTGACCTCTGTAGACTGATTCCTATGGCAATATTAAGGTGAAAACAAAGACTTTAGAAATTTATGTCAGATCTGCATCTAACACAGTTGAAGATTATCCGGATCACTGTGGAGGGTCCTCCTCTGGACATATTTAATGCCTCACAGGCAGTGAAGAGATGGATGGAAGGGCAGATATTGGAGACCCAATATTAATTCTTGGCTTCAGGATATGACATGAAGCTAATGAAGTGGAGATTTTTGTTAATCAATGAACTCAAGACTGTCATATTGTTTAATAACTTTCATTTTTTGGAAACAGCTGTATTGTTAATGTGGAGTGTTATATTGTAGTTTTTAAAAGTTAATAAAAGTTATTAAAACTATAAATTGGTGCTTCTTAGTTTTTGGTGTGTGCGCTTCTAAATTTTGGCTCACACTCCTAACTTTTTGAACTTGGGAGCGCAGCGCCACTCAGTAATAAAGTTAATTTTAATTAATTTGGACTCATCGGACCACAGGACACTTTTCCACTTTGCTACAGTCCATTTTAATGAGCCTTGGCCCACAGAACATGGCGGCGTTTCTGGATCATGCCCAACAATGACTTCCTTTTTGCATGATAGAGTTTTAGGTGGCATCTGTGGATGGCACGGCAGACTGTGTTTACAGACAGTGGTTTCTTGAAGTATTCCTGGGCCCATTTAGTAATATGAATGAGAGAAACATGCCAGTGAGTGATGCAGTGGCATCTGAGGGCCCGAAGATCACGGGCAACCAGTAAAGGTCTTGGGCCTTGTCCCTTTCCCAGAGATGTTTCCAGTTTCTCTGAATCTTTTGATGATATTATGCACTGTCAATGATGAGATCTTCAAAGCCTTTGCAATTTGACGTTGAGGAATATTGTTTTTAAAATATTCCACAATTTTTTTACACAAGCCTTCAAAGGTTGGAGAGCCTCTGGCCATCTTTACTTCTGAGAGCCTGTCCAAGACAAGCATTTATAGCCAATCATATTACACACTTAATGCCAGTTAAATTAATTACTTGCTAAATGTTCTTTCAGCTCATTCTCTTATAGTTGTATATTAATAACTTTTTCAGCCCATTTCTGCCTTTTTTGAGACCTGTTGCGGCCAGAAAATTTGAAATAAGCTCATTTTGTGGATAAAAATGTAAAATCTCAGTTTCAACATTTGAAATATTATCTACTATGTTCTATTGTAAATAACATATTGGCTCATGTGATCTAAGTCATTGCATTTTGATGTTATTCACAAACTACACTTCATCCCAACTATTTCTGAATTGGGGTTGTGGAAGGATGGTTCAGGCAAAGAAATGTGTATTTAGTCTTTGTAGAAAGATGATGCTTCCAACGATCATTCTGAGTAAATTAAGCATTCAATCAGAGAAAGAAACCCACTGGACCAGAGTTTGTGGGGAATATAACAGAGATACAGAATCATAGAGAACAGCACAATGCAAATGAACTACTAAGAGCTTCAGCCAGAATAAAAGCAATAGTTTGAAGGACAGCAGGGGGAAGGGAGAAAACTAAAATAGCCAGAGATTGAAACTGATACTGACAGACCTGGCAAGAAATATGTGTATTTATTTTTGCAGACTTCGATCCTTGCACGCCAGCCGCACTTCAGGGGAAATGCGGAATGACAAAGGGCCTGGTGTGTATGTCAGCGTAGAGACAGGACCTCATGGCGGTCTGCAAAAGCACGTGCTCAGGCAAATCAGAGAACTATGGCAGCAGAGGGGGCTGTGTAGATAACCTAGTCTTTCAAAGCATAACCTCCACCAACACTACCCTGCTGTATGCGGCTTTGTGTTACTCTGTAACAGGCGCCTTAAGAGTAAATCCCAGGGGCTGATCATGTTCATACCGGTAGAATACCAAAAGCACTAAATGAAAAACAAGTTTATCCACTGTTATTATTTTATCACTTCCATTTGATAATACACATCTCTTAAGGATGAGTTAAGACAGAATCTGCGAGAGATTCAATGAAGTATAGAAGTCTCATGTAAAGAACAAAGTTTACCTGGTTTTCTATTTCCACAATACGCAATATGAAAAAATATTCCCAGTGGAAAAAGGCAAAAATTAACTATGAAAAGTGGATAGAAAGTCTTCCTTTTGCATTTTGCCACTTTACTGCTACAGTGAACAGAAAATGCTACATACAGGGATGGGATCGTTCCAAGGAAATCCTGCCCGGAATGGAACTGGAGCAGGGCACAGTGACGTTTCAGACAGATGAGGCAAATATCAGTGGAGCTGAGAGAAATTAACTGATATAGTGGAGTACATGTCTTTATGCAAGAACATGAAATTCTTTGCAACTTAATGAAAATTTTCCTTTACAAATAAGGCTACATGCACATGCAGAATGTGTTTATTCACAACCGTAGGCAAGTCACATGTGCCATTTTACAACATTTTACTACAGCCCTTTTTGTAGACCGCAGTTCACGTGCGTGTGAAGACAGAGACCATGAGCGAATGACATAAAAATAATCAACACTATTTCACATCTTCAATGCATCTACAATCAGGTCACATAGCAGAGTACTTTCAGTCAGACAGAGGCCACTTCCTTTGACTCATAATTTGTCATCCACATTGGCTGCTATGATGTGAAACATGATGGGTTTGTTTTCTACGTCAGTTGACTAGCCAACTCAATACTATTAGCGATTAATATCAAATAGCAATGACAACATTAAAGCAATAGCGGACTAGTGAGTCGGCATTAACCGGAATGCTCTTCAAGTGCAAGAATACAATTGTCTTTCCAACTGATGTTAAACATGAATCTGTGGTTGTGAGAGAGCGAATGGCTAAAATTTAAAAGGAGAATAGTGTTTTCCCAATTTTTTTTTTTCAGTGGTAGCATTGTTCATCTAATGCTTGAATCTATGTGGTTCTCATATTTGGTATGAGTCTACATGGTTCTCTTAGGCCGTATTTACACTGTATGTCTTGATGCCCAGATCGAATTTGCTGCCTGAATCCGATTTTTTTTTACCGTGCGGTTACATGTATTTTATCAAGTGACCCATATGTAATTCACGCGATTACACTAGCCTACAACATCTAAAACATTGCGCATGCCTTTTAGTTTTTACTAAACTTTAGGCTACGCCTACTACTGCACCAAGCGCTAACTGCTAAGCCAAAAAAAAAAATGGCTGATGCTGACATATCGTCGGCCTGCTGATAAACCCCGTATCTCCAAATGGATAAGAAACAAAAACTCATGTGTCCACTATTCTTACATGCAAAATTAAACATTTTTTATTTTATAGATTTTTTAACTTAAAGTTACATAATTTTATTTTTTATATTTATTTTCCTGTAGATTTTATCATTTTGAAGATACAAGGTTTTATCAGCAGGCCGACAATATGTTTGATGATAATGTTGCAGTGCATGAAAACTTTGCCGAACATTGCCAGGTTTTTTAGGCAGAGAAGACAGAAAAGGGCCACAATTGCATCATGTGCATATGCTGCAATTATTGTCCCTTCAGTCGTTCGTAGGAATGTCTGGGTGCGAGACAGCCTCCATGTTCAGTCTGCCAGCTTCTCAAATATAAAACCTGTTCATTCACCATGCGTTCGCTGTTTATGCGACAAAATAAGCTAAATGGTCGCAAATTTGATGACGTTAGAGACGTAATGTGTAAGAAAATCCGATCAGCCTCTTTACACGGCGGTCACACTGGCACATATCCAATACATATAGGATTTATTTCTTCATATGATTGAGGCTTGTATCCGATCTCAAAATATCCAAATGCATGCGTCTTCTTCCTGTTCACACTGTCAACGAGCGTATCCGATCTGTGCCACATAAGAGCAAAAAATCGGAATTCGGTCACATTACACTGACAATGTAAATGCGGCCTTAGTTGTCAGAGTAAAAACCCGATTTCACCAATTGTAGCTCCAAACAGAAGGCTCCCTTTTCTGCGGCAAAACATTGTTTTTAGTGAAGATTTAACTATTTGGTGTCATGTTCTCCACAGTCTTCATAAGTTGCATCATTTGGCTGCATATTCTAACACTTCAACAACTGGCCACAAATGTTACTGAGAACATTAGTCCAATTTTGCTGGCAAAATGCAACGCGTAGTGAAATAAGTCATTAAAATGGATCGCTCAGTGTGGATTGCTACGCACATAAACGTAAGTATAACTAACATGAGTAAATAACAATAATTTAACATCCAAATTTAACATGACCCTTTTTCATACCAGGAGCATCCTCAAAGTCACCTTCTACTTTGATTCATCCCTTATGAAACATTTCTTTTTTTTCTCTGCTTTTTAATGTAATAAACACGGTTGATTCATCGTCTGCTGTCCCTTTATATTTCATACGCGAACAAAAATGAAAATGAGACGAAAAATGAAATGAAAATCAAATGAAAAATGAAATCAAAATCAACTGTATCACTTTCACAGAACATTTATACCAACAGTACATGGCTGAAGCATTTTTACTGATTCTCAGAATGCAGTCATTTCAATCCAGACAAAACAAGTGGAAGAGGCAATTATCAGTGCGCAAACCATGCAGACTGTATTTTCTAATGTATTCCCTTGACAATTCAGGAACAGCAGTGATTCCGTTTCCAAACAAATACAGCTGAAGAGCTGGTTTTTAAATCTGAATGATCTTGGAGATCAGGGATACTGAAGCTGTATGCGAACAGGCGAGAGAGAGCAGGAAAATCAGAAGAGCTGACTGGCGCGGAACGCAGGTGTGACCATCTCCAGTGTATTTCAGCATGTTATCTGTATATATTTCCTTGCGGCATGCCATAAAAATAGACAACAAAATGCTCTTTTTAGCTACACAGACATTATGTGCACAAGTATTGGTTTGTATGTGAATGTATTTTGTTGACCCGTTCATTCAATTTGCTCACCAATTGTAGCAGACAGCTGCACAAAGATGAAAAACGGCAAGTGGCCAGCATTTGTCACAATTATTATGTACAATGTGACACTGCAATAGCTAAATGCATATAGGGGAAACACTGGTGGGCCAAGGCAGCATATCTGCTTTAGTTTATAAATATAATGGGAGGACCCAGATTACCAAAGTTATGATGAACATTTTATTCTTAATCACATTCTCTTAATTGGCACTAGCAACTGTTGCACATTTTTTCTAAATCTTAGTCTGAAGTTTAGAGATTCACCGAATTTTCGGCCACCGAAAACCTTCGGCCGAAAATGGCAAAAAAATGCATTTTTGGTTTTCGGCCAAAAGACTTTTAACACTGAAACAATATGGCCGAAACAGGATGTTGTGATGACGCAAGCAAAAACCGCGGCCGCGCCTGTCTGGACTCTAATTTAGTCGATTGTGTTAAATATTTATGTGTTTAAATCAGGTGACGCGCACTACTGTCACCACGTTATGGGACTGAAGTCTGCGAGCACTTAACTGTAATTTCTGTTTGTCCTGATGCACAGGATAGCGGCTGGTTTTGTGTCCGATTCGGTTGCACATTAAAGAACGTACCAACTAAAAACGCAAAGCAATGATATCTGTAAAAGGCAAAGCATATTCTTAGAAAAAGGCAATATATTCTCTAGGCATTTTAGTACTTTCAGCATTCATAATGTAGCTACAACCCCTGGAAGAAAAAAAGGAATCACCACACACCGAGGACGTTCATTTACCTTCTTTCCTGAGTAACAAAGAAGCAAATAACACATATGATAAAACAATTATTGTTTATCAGCTTGACATTCAGTCTTCATGAACATTTCACTTTGAAATTGAAGGCAAAATGCGTAGCAAATTAGCAAATCGCAGGAGATGTCAGAGTATTAGAATTTATCGCTTTACGATGCGTCATCTCATCTGTGATGCCTTTCCTAAGAACACAATGCTTCATCAGCACCTGTAAAGTTATTTTCCGCGGAATTTTCATAAAATAGAGGCAGTATAATAACTCTCTCAAGGGGAATTAGGGGAACACCGTTGCTTCTAATTTCGCTATGAACAGGGTCACAGGCAAAGAAACGCATTTCATAAATGCAGCAACTTCGGTGAACAAACGCAACCTTGTTTGAAAGGTAAGGCAACACACAGTATATTTATCAAGCTGCCTTAAACAACACATTTCAAAAACTCAATTTGAAGACCTGTTTCAATGAAGGTAAGTGAAGCCAGTTTCCTAGCGGTGATGTGGGAGCGATTTGTCTTTCGCAGAGACGATTCTCTCTGACCAATCAGTGGGCTGCTTTGTCATGTAAAATATTTTACAATTTTTTAGCAGCCAGTAATTGGCCAGTTATAGGTCTGTAGGTTATTCATGAGTGGGGCAAAGTAAAACATTTTATTTATAATTTTATTTTATTTAATATTGTGCTTTGTGAGCTGCCGGATAGCTTCGAGCCCCGGCATACCCAGCTGCAGGGGTCGGCAGCTTTTTCAGAGTAGCGCACAATTGGCCATCGCGCTACAGGGTTCCAAATTGGGAAGGGACTGCCGAATTAGGGGATACAATAATAGCTTTGTTCGTTGCTCCAGCGCCTCCTGTTGGCCAGACGGGCGCTCGTCAGGAAGACTCAGGGTTTGTTCATGTCCAGGTATCCTCCGCCCTCTTACTGAACTTACGAGGATTCAATCAATGAGTGTATATGAATCAGTGGTTGACAGGCACGTGCTTCGGAGGAGAGCCGTGAACTGCCCTCACTATCCTGAGTTGGCAGCAAGGAGTCGCATACGAGCAAGCTTTGTACATAGTTCACCAATTGGGCATTCCAGATTCGGGTGGGATTGGAGATGCCAAATTAAAAATAAAATAAAATAAAAATAAAAATATTGTGCTTTGTTGGAATGTCAGCGCTAAATAAATATTTTCATTATTTTGTAACTGATTTATTCTTTGAAGCATGAATATTAATTTATGCAATTGCAATGCCTTGACTTTAGTTAGGTAAGAAAACAGTCATAGCCATAAATGCATAGTACTAAAAACTGGCGTAATATTTCTTTCGGTGGTTCGGTTTTCGGCCAAGCGTTTCTCATTTTCGGTTTCGGGCCAAAAATTTTAATGTCAGTGCATGCCTATTAAATTTGAAGGCAAATGCTGTGACATACCATCTCAGTTGAACCAATAGCACGCAAATATTCTGACAGAGGGCTGTCATTAACTCATCGCATCTAGCAACATTTAGCACAGCTATTTGGGGAGGACTCAGCTAATGGATGGAAATTACTTTCATGGGAAAATGCTAGCTTTGCAACTTGTTTGTTTTACACAACATTTTTTTTCAAACGTATTGCAATCACCGATCTACATAAAATAACTGGATAGCTGATGGCGTCATAATTTGGAAGTAACCATACCGCTATATTGGTATGCCCAACTGTAATCTCTCAGAACATTAGTCACATTAAACATGTTGCAGCCAACAATGTAATTAATCGAGAAGATATCTTTTCAGAGACACAGAGACGGTATTTTACGTTACCTCCTCAGTTCGACCTGACTGGACGAGAAGTGCCTCAACGATAGCAGGTATAACATAAGTTGGCAGCAGTTGGACATGCCTTTAACATTTTCAAAGTACAACATCAGCATTTGACAATATGCACAACCAATGAGTGAGTTCTGGGATCATAGGAAATTTTGACTGATTACTTTCATATTTGGTATGGACAATCGTTGACCTTTGTTACAGCTTGTTCAGCAATAATAGGCCAAAGGTATCTCAACTGAGAAGTGAAAAAAATCAGTTTTCTGAGGCAAAAATTCAACATAGTATTGATACGATATCATTCTATAATTAAAGCTGAAGTCGATAAGATTGCTAGACGGAGAGGACTTAGTCAGATTTTTGAATGAGTCCAACTTTCAAGCCCCTCCCCTATTTGCGCTGAGATCCAAACCAGTCCATCCCCCCATTTTTCATGCACATCTGAAGGCGCGTACTAATGATCTGATTGGTTAGTTCAGCCAGGAGCAGTAGAATTTCGCAGATCGCATTACAGGCTGTGGGTGGAGATAAAATCACCTGATTCATACATGCATGTCTAAGCATAGTGACAGTTTCAGTAAATACAACCAAAAAAATCTTATCGACTTCAGCTTTAAGTGTAGTCATCAGATATTAAAAATGCATGATTCCCTGCCATTGAATTACACATAGATTCATCTCACGACAAATTCAGAGGTTTCTTACAATCTCATACGATTCCTCAATGATATCCAGTGTGTCTAATGCTTGCTCAGGCTTATCTGCATAAAGCAGAATTGCTGTCGTTCACGCCCCCCTGAACTACAACCCGGTAATTATCTAGTGATTAATAAGTTTTTATTCAATTCAGGACAGTATAAACTTTCAACAGTAATTGAAAGACTTTCCTTGGACCCTCAGAAAAGTATATATACCCTTGTGTAACAGCAAGTTAGGTTGTATTCTCTGAACTGTGCGCAGCGGAATGACAAGAGTACAAAGAAAAAAAAAGACTTCCAAAACCAACCTAGTGCCTAGGGTGCATTGGCGTGATGGCAGTTTGATTCTGACAAGGATAATGGGAGTTATTCTTAATGGAACAGTACTGGGAGGATCCTTGTGCTGGAAGGCTCTGTTACTCTACATATCTGGAGGAGGACTTCATATATTGAGAGTTTTGCTTCTATCTGAGTGAGTAGAATGGAGAAAGAAGACATCCTTAGCTAGCCAGTTGGCTAGCTGTTTTAATATTTTCAGTTTACCATAACCATGATGATCACAGAGCTTGTTTGCCACATTGGTTAGTATGAGTAACCCTTAGCCTTTGCTAATTATACTGAATATAGCAGAATTTCTCTCAATGTAGTGATGTTGTAGAATTTATACCACATTCAACAAAATCAAATGCCTAGGTTTTGTGTCAGTGAGAACATCCTCAGAACTGCGGTAAAACCCCTGCCATATTCACTGCACCAATTCTTTTCAATCTAGAGTAGCATATTACCTGCTTTTCCTGACAGTGGAATGTCTGTTCTGTTACAGTTAGGGTTAGACAACACAGATATTACTGTTTTAGTGACTTATACTTGCTCCTTACAGGGTGTGAAAAGCATCCAAGCTTGCGTTTCGCTTGGACGATCGGAATTGTAAACGGCAAGCTTTCCATCGCAGGCTGAACGTTCACTATAAAATAAGCCATTCCTTTAATGAGTACATGTGTCATGGTGTTGGCCAGCAGGCCCTTCCCCCTGCTGCACTCTTTGCCTCCACCTTAACGAGCCACACCTATTGCTCGTTAAGGTGGAGGTGAAGTTTTAGTATTTAAGAGTGGGCTGCACCTGTTTTGGTGCAGCAGTATTTTGTTTGTCTCCTGAGCCCTGCCATTGTTTGTCTTGCTGCTCTTCCCCTCTAGAACGATTTTAATCTTTATAATTTTAATTAAAGATTTTTTTGTTTTTACTCAGCCTGTGTGTTTGGGTCCCTTTCCACCTCTCTGGGAACATGGTCCCAGACAACATGTGTTGGCTAATGCAGCTGTGTAGAAAAATAGACAAAGCTTTGAACTTTGTCATGGAGAGAAGACATGTTTTTGGTTTGGAGAGGTTGCTGGTGACTACTGATGTCCATCCGTGCCTATATTGATAAACTTATGCCAAATTCTGCCAGAAAATCATCAAATCGTGTTGAACTTCATGAGACAAAATTGATTTGTGCAAAACATATGATTATTTTATGATTTGACAGCGCGTAAATTTGAGAGCTGTCCGCTTGGGGAGCCAGCTGGATTGCTATCTTATTTTGCTTTTAAGTGGTTGACAATTGAAGAAAATCACTGTCAGAAGATGTGTACTTGTGGTCAAAGAGTATATGACCCCAGAGATGTGTTGCTTTAACTTAAAGCCATTTTTCAATTCTCAGTATTTTTTTTACTAATTTCAT
The DNA here is from genome assembly GCA_029721435.1 of Gymnothorax reevesii. Classification (NCBI taxonomy): domain Eukaryota; kingdom Metazoa; phylum Chordata; class Actinopteri; order Anguilliformes; family Muraenidae; genus Gymnothorax; species Gymnothorax reevesii. The sequence goes on from CM056576.1 coordinate 62,687,213, forward strand.
TGCTGAATTTACATGAAGATTTTTTGTGTTTGTGGCCCTTCCTCTGATCTAAAATTATGAAAAGCAACTGAAATACGATGGAATTCTAAATGCTGCAAGTGTCATGTATCCATGTGGTCCTTCTCTCTGAAGCTCAGATATTGAATTAGAAAGCCTACAATCGGGTTATTCATGAATAACAACATTTGGCTTCTACGCAGTGGAGTTAACCACAACCTCAAAAATACCATTTTGCCATATAAGGGCCAGGCTTTGATCCCCATAAGAGCTATTGGTCCCGACAAGGTCAGTGTTTATTCCAGAAAAGATCCCCAGGAGGTAACAATAACACACCCACACACCAGCACAAACACAAACGCACACACAGACATCTGAATTCAGGCCAATTTCAGAAATTAACAAAGAACCCTGAATGTACACTACAAAGCTTGGAATCACTCGTGAAGCAGGTTTAGCCATTTAATTTAATTTTGTAAAATAGCAAACCAAATGAAACAAAGATCAAAATGTACTTTAGGTATTATTTAGTAATTCAAATATCTGGGTGCAGAAACATTTATAGATAATAAAAAACACAGCTATTTATTGCTGCAGTTTCTCAGCAAAGTATCCCTTTGCCATAATTATGGTTTTATACAGTCAAATATTGTGTGACGTTGGAGAACTATACATCGTTTGAATGTGTGAAGACTCAGCAACCTAACTGCATAAGCCATTTAATGATTCAAATGCAAGGGGAAAAATAGTTTTTAAAATTAACTCACAAAGACCCTCAGATTGACTATGCAGACCCATAAGTTCAATTTTATAGCGTTGTTCAAACTTGCCAAAATTTGTTGAAATTAACATATTTACCTTAATAGCAGTCGAACGATAAAAACCTGCTATAATTTTGAATTTGTCAAACAAGCTAGCTTGGAGAAACATCACTAAATTGGCTTTGAAGATACTTGCTGAATGTCTAAGTGAATTTCACAATTATTAGTGCTTTTTACTCATGATGCGATGCTGTAGATTGTACACTGCCTCTTTAGGAACAAAATAATTGCACCCATAGACTATTGTGTGCTGATCTAACAGAACAGTGAGCATTTTGGTCTATCAGCCCTCACTCCAACCAGGAAAATCAAATTAGTCTTATTTACAAAGACAGCCAGTGGTCTGTCATACAGATGTGTATGATAGCCAAGAGATAAATTTTTTATGACAATTCATTGTTTCAATGGCTTTTGACTGGGGGGGGTCCCTACTACTTTTCAGTCCCTACTGAAAAGTAGGGACTGAAAGTAAAATATATAAAGTATATACAGTAATTCACAATCTCCACCTACTCGTACAGTACTCCATGTTTTAGCCAAATGAGAGTCAAATGTTAGAAGTAGCTATGCTAAAGGGCACTGCAGGCAAAGAAAATTATGTTCTTAGCTTTCATCAGTCACAAATGACCCTGATCTCGGCTCTATTCCTCTAACTCTTAAGTCATCCAGTTCTAGCAAAAACTCATTAAAACTGTTATCAAATTTCTTAATCTGCTTACACAACTTAATAATATATCAGCAAACCCCACTGGTGTTTACGCCCATCACAGTAAAACAGGGGCTCCAGCCCTCGGTAAGCAGTAGGTACAAGACCTAATAAACAGTGGGCGCAAACAAACAAAAGTGTGCTTAGTCATCAGCTTTCCATTAAGGCTCTGTTTGGTAAACAGTAGTGACTCCTGGTTTAAATCCATCAAGGCAGGTGCCCGGAAACTGGACCGCAGCTTTCAGCTATGATGCTTTATAAATCTAAACTCTTTGAGCTGAACAATGAGGCTTAATGCATGAGGCACTATGAAAAAGCTAACAAAGGTGAGTGATAGATCAACAAAAAGCATAGCTTTGTCACTTCAACAAAAGGACATTAGCTTGTGCCAACCTCCTGGACCAATGTAATGGAAAAATAACCAGCCCTCAAAGCTCAAGACCACATGTGAACACACGGTTTCACTGATTTCCAATCTTTATAAGAGTCCTATATAGTATGGAAGATTAAAATATAGTGTCATGGGCACTGTTGCTCACTTGGTTTAATTCAGGGTTTAGCGTTATGTAAGCACAGAAGTGATAGTGGTTCTTTACGTTTCGGTTCAACATTGGGACAATGCAGACACCTTTTTATATATATATATATATATTGGGGTCCGAGCAAATTGAGGTTATCACGTTTTGAAGCAGTGCCAACACAAATTGCACAACTTTTTCAAACAATGTCCAGTTCAAGGCACAGAACTGTGCATGGTATACCTTGCCCGGCAGGTTGATTAGTAATTGCCATAGCTTTGAAATACTAGCTGTTAAATAACAGCCAGATATCATTAGAAAGATCATTTGATCCCCATATAGAGATGCAATATGCAGAATTAGAACCCTTGAGTCAAATGGTTGAAAACTAACATGCAATTTTACACTGCTTTTCTTGCTCCTGCGCCACATATTAGCCAATTGGAATCAAATTTGTTGTACCTCTCAATAGCGCTACTACCATATGGCCAATCAAAGTAATTTGCATTAAGATTGCCCATTTACACATCCTTAACAACAGTATAAAGTTTCATGACTGATGACAGATAATGTGAGTTTTGGGGTTAATGAAATTTAATTGGCCGGTGTCAGCCATCTTGTTTGAATCAATTTGTTGAATCAATTTGTTCTTAAAGGTTTTCATATAAACATTCACCAGTATGAAGCATGCAAAATTTAAAGTTGCTCACAAAACTGGTTGAAGAGTTATAACCATTTGTTTGCTATAGGGCTACCGACAAACGGATTTTAACCAAATTTGGTGTGATGAAGTTGCATGGCCTGTAGATGCAGGGCTGGCGATAAGCTGTTTCATTGCAAAATGAGATCTTTTTTTTTTTTAAATGCGTCAATCTGCTGCGGACTTTTGAAATCCCCATCGCATATTTTGCAGTGCAGCCTTCAGATAATCTGAATAAAAGTTTTGTCCAGTTTCTTTTTTTTTTTTTAAGATTTTTACCTTTATTTCACAGTAGAGAGAGACAGGAAAGTTGGGGAGAATAATTGGGATGACATGCAGCAAATGACCTGAGCCGGAATCAAACCCAGGTCACCGCGAGAAGGACACAGCCTTAATGCTGTGCGCGCTTAGACCAGTGTGCCACCGGGGCGCCCTTTCATCCAGTTTAGAACAAAAACTAAATCCTATTCAATTACTGAGTTACTTCATGTTAGCTGTAAGTGGGACCCAGTAGGTAAGTCCAAACAGTTTTTTATATTGCAGTGTTACTGTGACTCAACTGCCTGGTCTTCATTAGGCTATGTTGATTAGTGTTAGTACTGATAGCTAAGTGGGTCACACTTTAGATGAAGTGTTGTTCATAAAGGCTTTATACAGCATGTATAACGCCTTCATAAGTGAGACATAATGTCTTCATAAATCATACATAAGCAAATGTCATGCTTTGTATAGAGTGAAATAACACATCCTTATTCAGCATGTGATGCCAGATGTGATATAACTGTCGATGTCACTTAGCTAATGGCTAAATGCTATAAAGGGCGACATTGTCAGCTAAGTGACATTGTCATTATCACATCTGGTATCACAGGCTGAATAAAGATACGTTATTTCACCCTTTACAAAGCATGACATTTGCTTATTTATGATTTATGATGACATTAAGTCTCATTTATGAACGTATTATACATGCTGTATAAAGCCTTTACGGTCAACATTTCATCTGAAGTGTGACCGCTAAGTGTTCTAAGAGTTGAAAATAAAAAGTTAAAATGCATATACAGACATTTTTGTTAAGTTTTATTTTTGATACACAGTTCTGAAAAATGCTACACACTTCTAGAGACTCCATAGTGTTTTTGCTATGCAGTTATTTTTGCTTAATGCCAGCCCTGAGATGTGTCATCTCAAGTTTGGTAATGATTGGACTTTGTATTAAGGAGTTACAGCTCTTCATATCATCCCAGGCCACACCCTTAATTTTTTTTTTTTGTGAATAGATCTCACCGTCCAGAAGGAGATAAAAAGTAAAGGCTTCACGAACAATTCAAAATGGCCAAAAGTTTGCCAATACAAAAGTGGGTCTGCCTTACATGGATTGATTCGTCTTGAGCCACAAGACAGCCTGGGGTCTTTCTGTGTGAAGTTTAAATGTTCTCCCCGGGTTTGCATGGGTTTCCCCCCGCAGTCCAAACACATGCGTATTAAGCTAATAGGAGAGTCTCAACTGCCCGTAGGTGAGAGTGTGTGAGGCAGGTGATTGGTGTGTGTACCCTGCGATGGATTGGCAAATGTTCAGGGTGTGTTTAAGCCATTTGCCCAAAGTCTGCTGGGATAGGCTTCAGTTCCTCCACAACCCTAGTGTGGAAGAAGCAGCACAGAAGATGGATGGATAGATTTTGGGCATTCTGGCATTCTAATTTTATATTTTCTATGAAAATCAGACACCATTCTTTGCAACAAATATGCAAAAATGAGGAAATCAGGAGGGGGCAAATCATTTTACATGCAACAGAAAGCAAGCACCAAAAAATTAATTTAAATACAGATTCAAAATATATAGAATGCCCAATTTGTAATGAAATTTTCTCTGAAGGAAAGATGGTCAGAAACAGTGCAGAGTTAAATCATACTTTAAAAAGTAAAACAAATAAATTAATCAATAAATAAGCTTGAAATACTCAGATCCCCCACCACAGGTAGGCTGATATCTGGCCTGGAAACATATTGTGGTGATGAAATGGACAAACGGACAGGAGGATGGATGAGAGTTTGAGAAGGCCCATCTGCACGATAAGAAGTAGTTGGCCATATATTAAATTTCATAGAAACATATGGAATGGTTTAGGAGTTCTGGTCTGGAAAAGAACAGGATGGTTGCCTAGAAACAAGACATGGGAGAGGGATGAACAGATAGACAGGAGGACGGACAAAAATATGCCTAAACTTAGTCATGGGGGATAATAAATAAATAAATAACCAAATGCGATAGTCTTGCATCATAGCAGTCAATCTCCCAATCAATCTGAACTAACGATTATCCCTAATGATTTTCCAAATGGAACATACGCGCACAATGTCAACTGGACCAACTGTATGCGATCTGTGGAAACAATTCGACCTTTAAAAATATACAGAGACCACTATTTGAAGGCCCCAACACCCCTGGTTCCGGAGCAAAAGGAGTGTGTCTGGAGCGAACTAGCCTGCTGCATGCAATCTGACGGCAGATTAAAAGCCTCCATTATCCCTCTTACTGAGTAAATACCTATTATTTAAAGGATATGACTTTGTCATGTCCATCGCCTGATGTCCAGACCATCCTTGATCTCTGCAATTTTCAAAGTAGATGAAAGTGGAGAGTTAAGTACGGTGGTGAATGTGGCTTTTCTAGTCACATGAGCTGACAGCCAGACTGCAGTGGTCTTAAAGAGAAGGGAAATGTAAATAAGCACTGAAAGGCGCATAATGGTACACCCCCGTCCACCCTTCCCTGCTCCGAGATCAGCCATCTTCTCTGAGCCACATGTACTAGCACGTTGCTGTCCCCGTTAATCCAGCAGCACTCACTGGATTAAAATTGAGGGGGGTGGCTAATGGTCATAAGTGTTGCAGTTAGGTCATTCCATGTCAAATCTTCCAGATTTTGAGAAATTTTTCAGGTCACCTCCTCAAAAATTTTGAAAAAGTTCACGAGTAAATATTCACATAAAATAAAATAAATGCCAAATGTTAAGTCAGTATCTCAAATAGATTTCAAGTTATAGCCCTTCAAAATTTTAATAATATTTGAAGTTTTTTGGCAAACCCATTTTCAGCCAACTTTGGCAACTTATTGCTCCAAATAGATTGCTTATACAGGACTGAAATTGGGTTTACTAACCATGTTCATCTCCTAGAATTTGAAAATGGCCTTAGTGTTTATGTATCTTGATCCACGTTTGTATGGTAAAGCCTCAAAATCAGCCAAATACACAAAATGCTTAAAAACAATACCACATTTCATGACCTATAACTCAGGAACTAAGTAAGATAAAAGGCTAGAATTCATTCTTTTATGATTTTATGATATATCTGTCTGTAAAAATGCAGAAATCCAAGTAAAATCATTTGAAGTTTTTTAATGAAATTATTTCTAAGTGGGCTCTCATGAAATCTGAAAATCTCTGCTATAATTCAGGAGTGTGAAAGAAACTGCAAGAAGGTTTTATTTTTACTGACCTGCAAAGGAGCTCAGCACATTGTCCCACAAATAACATCAGGATGGGCTCAACTGCAATAAGTCATCAATGCATTAAGAACAAGAAGTCAGTGTTTCACACCGGGAGAGTCGAGAAGGGAAGGGGAGGGATGGAGCCAAGGTCCTGGCACCAAGGCCATTCATAGTGGGCACTCAGGTCTCGCTCTCACGCCTCCATGCCCCCCAGGGCGAGTGGATCTGGCCTGGGCTCAGGGGATGAGAAGAATGCTCTCCCTGTTAGTCCCATGCAGAGGAAGGCTGGCTAGCTTCCCTGAGTTTTGTTTAAGCAGGATGTGTTTTGAATCCTCCTCTTCAGAAACCACACCAAGTAAGACTCCCAATCAGGTCCCAAGGATCCATTGCAAAGGATTCCATTGTTATGTGCAAAAACCCTGTACTTGCCATGCCTGTGGCCTGGAGGTTTCACAAAGAGATGAGGGGGGTGGCTGTGTGGTGACCATGGATCCTAAGCTTCGGCATAAAAATCTCCCTGCTTGTGCGCCTTGATCTCAAATTTCTCAAGAGACACTCAAATGCAAATCATCAATCATTCTAGGTTAGAGAAACTCTTAGAAACCAAGGCTTGTTTCCAGTGTTCAGACATGAAGGCTGGGAAATGTATGGGGGCTTTTGCGCATAAGCTCAGCAGAATGAGCATAAGGTAAACATGTGAAAGCTTCCCCAGACTCTTTACAATTTCTGATGGCAGCTCAATTGCGGCATAGAAAATTTCTTCAGAATTGCATTTATCATAATGACAGTTTACACTGCACAAAGCTGCAAGGCCCACCATCACACTATACTTCCCAAATTATGAGCTGCTAGCTCATGAGGTACCTGAAGGTAACTCTTAACGATATGTTAATTACAGCAAACAGTCATTGTTGCGCCAATAAGTACAGTAAACAGTATAAATGACATTTCTACCTCAAATTTTCAGTGGAAACAAGCCTATATTTTCCATTTCATGGCTAAATGTTCAATGCGGGTGAGTGCAAGTATGCTGAGAACAAATGGAGCACAAATGCTTGCCCTTTTTCCATCAAGAATACCATTCATCATCAGATAAGAAAATAACAAAAATCTGTCGAAAGTGTGGTAAGACAAACCTTGGCCATTTCAGTCATAACCAGCTCATATCTTTAAAAACATTATTTCCTTAGAAAAATAACAAAGGGTTTCCTTTTTTGAGTCATGTCTACTAAAACAAACAGAGCAGTTTTCCAAAACTGTATCACCCATATACAGTACCAGTGGCGCAGATAGAACTGGGAACTGGGGGGGACACAGACATGTCCTTTATGACAACAATTAGTCCTGGCTAGTTCTCAATCATTTTCCTTTTTTGGCGCATTTTCCAATTATCATAACTGGCAACTGAAGACACGGTTTCTCTCCATATGCGATCTAACAGCGATGAAATCATGGGCTAAATTCAGTACAGAAATGGGTCACTTGCGTGAGGGTCGACAGGTTTGCAATTGAAGCACCTATTACTAAAACCCCATAAGTCACACTTGACTTGACTTGACTTGTGGGGTTTTAGTAATCAGTGCTTCAATTTTGAATAACGTTGATTTAAATACAGCAGATACGCGTCCAGATGAATGATTGCCGTCCGAGAAAACAAGCAGCACCTGTTAAGTGTGGAGTGCTCTCGGAGTGAACCTTCTCAGTTCTCAGTCATTTTCATAATTACCAAAAAGTTCACTCTGAGAGCACTCCACACTTAACAGGTTTTCTGTTTTAACTTAAATTTTCTGTGGTTTAAGATATCTTGATTTACAAAGCCGATGAAGAAAACACATCAGACAGATGAGATCCATAGTGGCCTTGAGAGATGCCAATCAAGACAAGGCCAGCTACAAGTACCCAGTACAATGAGCTGTATCTGGCTCAGTATCAACTGCTGAAGCACCAGGACCTGGAAGGTGACAAACTTAAGAAAGGAAGACCAAACAATAAATAAACACTGTATTCAAGAGGCACCACATCCAGAAAGACTGTTTCACATTTTCTGTTCATTTGTCATAAATTAAAGCTACAATTAGTCTCGATTTTTGAGAACATTTGCAAATTTATCCAGAAAAAAATGCCAATGATTTCTCTACATGTTGCATTTTCCATACTGATGTAAACGTTGAGTGCAAGAAAGCTGAAAAGTACTGATTCTGGACATGAAAACATTGGAAAAACACTTTTCCCCATTAATCAATAGAACTTAAAACTATGATCATTGCAAATAAACAGAAAATGCAAGAAAATCAGCACTCAGATGATTCGGCTCATTCTGTATTGTGTTTTCTTCAAAATATTTTACATTGGCCCCTCAGTGAATATGTCCGAAAAGAATGATCTTCTGACTGCAAACTGCTTTGTGTTGTGCAGGGATTTGTTTCTTTATCGTAGAGTTTTACAAGCCCAATTCTGAAATAGTTGGGACAAAGGACTCTAATTTCTTGGCGCAGCGCAGGTGGCGTAGCGTGGCGCAGCCCACGCAGTGGTAATTTCGTGAGGAGCAACACCGTGCGCAGACCAATGTGCGCCGAGATGGGTGTGGCGGTGTAGTTGGGGGAGGTGTCACTTATTCATCAAGACGGAGTGACAATTTCGTAGAAAAAGTCTTCGCTGCAGTTGCGCAGAAAGCTCGTGAGCTCCAACCTGGTTCACTTTCGGTGCAGTGGTAATTTGGCTGACCGACGCGCAGTGCGTACACGTCACCGAAACTTCACAGGCAGGTTTCCAGAATGTCAGGCACATTTCAATACAGTAAATAATTACAGCAACCACTGTTTAATGTAGCTATCTGAATCAGCACATAAATTATAGTATCTATATCGATTGTCCTATTGTCAGATCAAAGGCGGTTGGCACGCGTGATGGAAACTCGACCTGACTTAATCAACGCAACTGAATCAATGATGCAGATTAACAACTTCACATCTTTCTCAGCCAACCACAAACTGCCTCGGCATCAGGCAGTGCGTATATAATGCTGGAGTTCTATGCTCGGTAAAGCCGCTTGCACACTGGATGCAAAACAAATTTATCGCACGACTGATTACAGTCAAAATCAATGCAAAGAGCTATCAACTTTTCTTGGTCTTTTCATTCGTCTATTTTCTTCCTTTGAAGATAGACAACAGTCTTTATTCGGTCTTTCTTTTGAAAATTAGTCAGATGGATCGAACAGATTCACGTTTTATTTCCACAGCAGAGATAAAATAGTGCTTGCAATCAGAGAGCAAATCAATTCCATGACCATTGACAGTGTGAATAAATTATCGCATGCACGATCAAGACTGTCCGACACGAAATGCAAAATACTCCATGTCCGACACCGAGGAAAAAATAGAAGTATTCATATGAGAACAGATTTATAACGGAATGAAGAATAAAAATACATATACATGTACATCACCAACCAACAGATCGTCCTCTTTTTTTTTTGGCTGTCAGACACGGAGGCATTGTACATTGTCTCGCGCCAATGTCAACTCACTTTATTGAGCAGAGCTTAAACAGAAACATTGATTGAAATTCTCAGTACTCACCTTGAAGAACTGAGCCCTCTAATCAAAACATTCACGTTTAATATCTAAAAGAGTCAGTAGATTTGAAGAAATTAAAAACAATAATAGACTGTCGGACACGGAGATATATTAAAACCCTGTCAGACTTTCGGACACAAGACACTGCTTTCTCGCGTCCAGTGTGCAAGCGGCTTAATACTAGGCTACCATTATTGTCACTTAGGTTTTATCATTTTTAGTGGGGGAAAGGAATACAGCCTGATTGCTATGATCTCGTACTGAGTTAAGATCACTTATTGAAAATAAATGCGTAACATATCTTGCATTGTTGTCCATGCATGTTAATCCAAAATTTTAAGCAGCAACAGGCTGTAATAATAGGAACAAGCTATCCATCGTTTCTCTTGCCAATGAGCAATATTTGACTCGGCTGAGTTATACCCAAACACGCCTTCTTTGCCAACTTGCGCTGGAAGGAGGGACAGAGGCGGGACAGAGGAGTACTTGCGCCAGGCTACGCCGGGCACGAAATTGCAACATACTCCCGGACACACCCCGTTGGCGCGGCGCACCCGCCATTCGCCGCCCCTGCGCCGCGCCTGGTCTCCGAAATTAGAGCCCAAAGTGTAAATTGTGAATAAAATTAAAACGCAATGACTTTCAAATCACACCAGCCGGTATTTTATACACAATAGAACAGAGATAACAAAGCAAATGTTACAGAGAGAAATTTTACAATTTTATCCACAAAATGAGCTCAGTACAGATTTGATGGTGTCATGGTTTGCTATGTGCTTTTTGCTTTCTTTGTTACTCTCCTCCCTGATGATATAGTTTTCTTTCCACATCAGATTTTTTACCCAGCTGGCTGATTACTCCTGGGCGGTTCTTCCCGGAGTCTATTTAAGCTGGAAGTCGCCACGCCTCCTTCGCTGTAGTGTTTGATATAATTTTGCTCACTTCGGCTCGATATATTTCTAGTCAGGGGTTTGCCGATTTTTATATATATATATATATATATATATATATATATATATATATATTCTTTGTTTCTGGGAAGCTTAGCTTCTTTAGGTTATTTGGCACTGTTGTTGTTGGTTTTCTCTTTTATTGAAATCGCTGCTTGGTGCAGCTTCGCCTGCCACGGCATCTAATACTCCACTCTAACCAGGCATTACAGATGGCTGCTACAGGTCACAGAAAAGTTGGGACAGGAGCCTGTTTACCATGGTGTAGCATTCCCTCTTCCTTTTAACACAGATGCTGAGCATTGAGGAGACAAGTGTCTTGAGTTTAGCCATTGGAATTTGATCCCACTCTTGTTTAATACAGGCTTCCAGCTGCTGGAGAGTTTTGGGTCTCCTTTGATGAACTTTTCGTTTAATTACTAAGGACTAAGAAACTAAGAAACTGAAACTAAGAATTGCAATGCTTAAAAAATTGTAACACATACAGTATGGTCTGTAGTACTACTCCCCACATTTTGGGTTTATTAAAATAATATTGCCATGAAACAGAAATTCATCATTCATATTTATGAAGTACCTTTGGCCTTCAGGAAGTTGCCCTGCCAGTTTGAATAACATCATCCATTGTGTTCATTACATTAAATGTTCTGTCGCACACTCAAATTAGCTCTCAGTTCCATTGTTCTGACTAACATCATGTCACTGCATGAATACTCGTACATTCACACAATAAGACTGCAAGTGACCTGACTACAGTATGACTATAACCTGTGTACGTTGTTATCTATTGACTAGCAAACTGATATTTCAGTCTTTTTCTTTCCTCAACCATCTCAGCTAACACACATGAATTCAATTTAGCTCATTTTTATGGTCTGTGCTCGCCTACGACAGACTCAACACACCGGGAGAATAGTCCCGCCAGCCACTGCAAAAAAATCTTTGTTTTCCTTGGATGGGCCAAGCTGTATCACACAGGAATCCCTTTGCATAGAAGTATAACACTTGGATACTTTGCCAGAAACCATGGAAATCAGACAAAGGAGTAACAGGAGTTCCTGTGCGCATAAAAATACTGAGGCAGCCCAGGCTTGGCATAACATAGTATTGAGTACGGCTGGGGACATTTCTCTGAGGTAGCCACACAATCTTGTCTTTACTCAATACTGTGTATCACTGAAACCTTTCTGTACTGTGGCAGTTGAGTGCTTACCCAGCTATGATCAAATCCCAAAAGGGTTTTTGTGCATGAACTTCCCTTATAGACAAATGTTTGTTCACCTCCAGAGTGCAGTAATTTTCAAGGAGCATTTCAACCTTGTCAAATTAAAGATTCCATCAATCAAAATATGATGCATGTTGAAATGGCAGGCCTGTGCTTCACCGAATCAGTGGTGTTCTGTTTACTACCAATATGCAAGACATCATTTCTCCCATTCTCATTTCCTCTCTTACATAAAAACTGGCAGACAAACTCACAATTTTACTCTCGTCTGCCTCATTTTCTCTCAAGGCTGGTTCAGTGTGAGCCTTGACAATTAGGCCATGACTCCTCATCACACTTGAGACAAAAGGTTACAAATGCAGCAGTAACAGCAGCTTCCCGTCGAAAATAATCATTTTGAAAGATTGCACAAAGAAAGCAATGACAGTACTACTGCACAAAGACACAGTCCAAGGCGTTGAGATATGATGCATGTCAAAAGAGGCAGTCAAGAGAAGTCGGTGGAGGAATTGGATTAAATTACATTAAATCACATGACATGGGCACTGGTGTCTATCGGTGAAGTTACTCACCAGCTCTGTACTTCCTCTGACATACTACTGCCCCTCAGCTCCTTGGGGATGGGTCAAGTTAATATAACAGGGCCACAAGGCATAATACCAGGTATGGCTGTTAATACTTTTTTGGAGACAATGTGCCCTCCAAAAATGTACAAAGTGGTGTCTTTGTTAATGGCAGAGTAATGCAAGGCACACAAAAGGGAGCAAAAAAGCCACATTACAAACAATGCAACATGAAAAGGAGAATATTTCAAATAACGATGAATGCATCTGGAACACACCCAAATTATCTTCTAGCACACCTACTGGAGATTCCAGTGCTGGCTGCCAGGTAGTTAGGTGTAGCTCCATCCCGTTTCAAAGGAAATTTTGCACTTCGAACATCAATAGACCATCTGACCGCAATTTGCAGGCTCTGTAATTCAAACTGACGTACAGCAAACCTTAATACTAATCCAAAATAGCTAAGTAGACAATAATAATCCAGAATGCTATGACGAGTCCCTGGGGTTGAGACAGTGACAACATTCAGTGCATGGTTTCAAGAAACTAACTCAGACACACAGTAGCAGGACACCAAAAGGTAAATTCAATCTGTCAATCTCATGGCCCTCGAGGTGTGTCTCAATGGGCGTACTCCACAAGAAGTATTGTGCTACAAGCATATTTTTGCATGGTTACTGGAAGGGTTGACAATGGAAATGCATCTGCAGTGAAAACTGAGTCAGAGTTTTACTGTCCAACAAAATAGGTCTCACGGATATTGGAGACCATGAAACCCTGGCTGCTGGCTGCTAATCCACGTTCTCAAGCCCAATGTTTCACGCAGCTAGTGCTTCACAGAGGGAGGAGTCACATAGTTACACAATTTTGGGTCATCAAGAACACTCCTGAGAGATTCTACTCATCTTGTTTATGAAAAGAAATGACATGAGCCATGTAAGAAAAATCATTTTTACGAGTGTCTGTAAAGGTTCATCTACACAAACAACACTTTGCTTCCGCAGACCATATATAACATGAAGAAAAATGACAATTAAAGTGTTGTAGTGATTATGAATCCTGGTAGGCAAGGAAACATGCCCATTTATCTTGCAGTTGAGAGGCACATACCCATGGGGTTGGGAAGTACATAAATTCAAAATATGGCACATTATAAAGCCATTTAGCAGGCCTAGAATGTTCCCAGTCCCAATTCCGTCTTAATTTTTTTTTTTATTATTATTATTATAAATTTTTTTTTTTACATTGGCAAAATTCTTCAAATTAACTCCATAGATCGCAATTGATCGAATATGTTCTGATGCTCCATTGATCATTTCTAGTTCCAGGCCCTTGCACGGTCCGCCGGATTATTTTTCATAACCATGTCAGGGAAAATTCCAGTTATGTACAATCAGTCTTACAATTTCAGTTAGATATGATGTGATTGGCTGAAGTGTGGCTCAGAGAGGAAGTGGTACCACAACTTACAGGCAAAATACGCACTCGCATTGGCCCATCACCGTATCGGCTGTGAAAAAGCCCATAGCTTGAACGATTGATTTCCAATGTATTTTCTCGGCAAAATGGGTTTGTGACAAAGTCCTCTGATATCAAGTCAGATTTATATGATACGCATTATCAAATAACACAGTCCCAGAACTGAGTCTTGCAATATTAGTCGCAATTCCATCACACTATTCTTACACGCACTTTGAAAACTAGAAATGGTTTTTACACGTAAAAACAGATGTCTCCCCCTTCCCCCATTTCACATTTTAGAGTTATGGTCCGGAAACGAGTCCCACCCTTCAATATGCCTAAGTCTAAATTGTTGCCATGGACAAAGAGAAAATAAAATTCAAAAGCAGTTCAAACCCCAAAAGGCACATCTACATGTTATGGAGAGACACTATATCAAGTTTGGTGAGAATCGATCGAACAGTTTCAGAGTTATGCTCTGGAAACAAATGGGAACGCCGACGCCGACGCCAACGAGAATTCAGGCAAAAACAATATGTCCCCCCCCCAGGAAGGGGGAGACATAATTTGCATTGGAAAAAGCAGGTGGAAATGGCAAAATGTGAATTATCTTGCATTAAAGTTTATATGCTCATTTGAGGTGGTTTCTGCCTTATGCAATAAAGAGTTAATAGACATAATATGGGATGGAAACAACTTAAGCAACCTAAGCTGACTGCAAAATCTGATGTAGCTGTCGTGCTGCCACTGCCTGTGTTAGCATTCAACTCCGTCTTCATCTCTGGGTAGCGTTGAACATTGAAATTATTAGCTAAAAAAAAGCTCTTTGAGAATTTGCTGAATTGCATGCAACTCCCGTCAACCTTTCTCCATTTTTACAGCATCTTGTTTCTCCTCCAGAAGTGTCCAGTTGTTTCGCTTCAGTTTGTTTTTCTTCAGGTTTACGACCTCTTCTTCTTCTGCTATTCTGTACCTGTCATGAGTGCTCTCTTCCGCCATCTTGTGGCAAAACTGACCTACTTCAACTGAGTTTATTCGCTCCAAGACAGTTGATGGGAATGTAGGTAATTCAAATATTCTTTTAAGCTATTTTTCTAAAATTCGCTTGACATGAGATGGAAACTGGACTATTGTCACCATCAATTTAGCATAAGGCAACAAACTGAAATTTAATTCAGGCTATAATAACAGATACCATGGAATAAATGTAGACTTTGTTAGCTGAAATATTTTGGCTCATCATGCTTTGTCAGTGATTACATACATTCATTGTTTCAAAACGCCTCTGCCCGTCCAGACCGCAACATAAACTTGGAGTCGGATTGGAAACTTTGTACATTTTCTATTTGGACCACCCCAGACCACCCCAAAGCAGTCAATCACCTTCATCAGAGCCGGTCAGAAGGCATCCCACCAGGCCATCTCCTTAGGAGGGCTCCTCTTCACCGCCCGTGACTGGCAGCTCCAAGTGGACCTAGGAAGACAACTCAAGTTCCCAGCCGACATTGCTACCACCTCACTCCGGCCAGAGATGGTGTTGAAATCGGAGTCAACCAAGCAAATGGTACCTCTGGAGCTGACAGTTGCTTGGGAGGACCGAACAGACGAAGCCAATGAGTGCAAGAGGGCCAAGTACACAGAGCTCACCACAGAGTGCCGGAGCAATGGCTGGAAAGCCCGCTGCGAACCAGTCGAAATTGGATGCAGAGGTTTCGCAGGTCACTCACTACAGCGAGTTTTCAAACTCCTTAGAATTAGAGGACTGCAATCAAGCCACTAAGAACATCCTTGAGGCCGCAGAAAAAGCCTCCCGGTGGCTGTGGGGGGATCCGTGGTGCGCTACTTGGACACCAGCTGGGGTCTGATCAGCCCCGGTTGGGTCGCCTGGGCGAGGATGTCTGATGATTAAAGACCCAAAACACCCTATGACCCCGGGTTCATCACTGATGACGTGTCCAAGTACTTTTGTATCACCGTGAGGTGTATTAAATCTCGGACAGAGATTCATCAATCCGTAGAAAACCGAATCTAAAAATTGTGGAACACTTTCATAAAAATGTTCCTCAATGTAAATGTGCGAAAATTTTGAATCCACCGAACATAATCTCATCAAAAGATTCAGAGAATCTGGAGTAGTCTCTGTGCACAAGGGACAAGTCCGAAGGTCAATATTGAATACTCGTGATCTTCGGGCCCTGAGGCAGCACTGCATTAAAAACAGGCATGATTCTGCAATGGAATACACAGCATGGGCTCAGGAAAACTTACAGGAACCATTGCCAGTGAACACAGTTTGCCGTGCGATCTGCAAATGCAAGCTGAAGCTGTATTATGCAAAGAAGTACTCTGAAAGGTCTTTGAAATAAACTTTGTTGGATTAAAATCGAAGGATACCCTCATTGAGAAAAAAGGGTCTGAAAAAGGGTCACCCCCCATGAGAGGGGGTCAAAAGTACCCCCACAGCCAGGGGTTAAAGTGGGCCGGAACGGTCTGGAACTGCGTTCCGCCAGCTAAGTTTGAATTGAAATATTTATTTGACTAAAGCCGCTTTCACGCCGAGTGCAAAACAAAATTTTTGCACGACAGCTTACATTCAAAGTCAATGCAAAGACGCAAATACGCGTGTATTCACGTCTTTGCGTTGACTTTGAATGTAGTCTGTCGTGCGAAAAATTCAATGTCGATGGAATTGGAATTGTCGATGTTTGAGACGCCATTTATAGCCAAAGTAAGTTAAGTTGAAGTCGATGGTGAAGTTTTGTAATATTCAACAATTCAAACCGGCCAACTAAAAACCCTTTTTAAATTCAAAGTCTAAGGTTGGCTGCTTTAGGCTATGAGCAAAACGCTAACCAGGCTGCTTACCAACTAGCTAGTGCATTAATAAAATTATTACCGATTCAGTCAAAGTCTGACAAAGGCTCAATTGCACTGATAGTTGTGCGAGCAATGTTGGTTTGTGTTTCTGACTCAGCAGTAACGTTACTTGTGCATCTTTCTTTGACATCTACAGTCGCCAGCTAGTTAGAGGCAGAGCTACTCGAAAACCATTGCGCTGAGCAGCACGTTCTTTATGTATATCATATTATGCTGGCAGCATTGCAGCCTCCTGTGCTATCCAGCATAGTTGCTAACTGCATTAGAGCATAAAATTATTAGAGATCCATCTTGATACATCTAGCCATAATTTTGCTTTGGTAATCAGAACATTTTGGAAGTAGAATATGGTTTATGTGTGCAGTGAAAGGACCGTGTCTTGAAATCACAAAAAGATTCATAGATTTTTGTTACTTGTTCATTTTGTTAATAATGTAATAGTTTTGATTTACTGTTTTAGGAAATGAAAAATACTGTAACAGTAGAATATCTTCATTGTCATACTTTCCATTATTCTGCAAGTTTTCAGCCAAATCCATCACTGCTTTTTCTTGTTATGCCCACTTCCTGATTATGTGAATACGAAAATTCAATCTCATAGTCCCAACAGGGTTGCCAACTTTCACGCGTTCAGCCTGAGTTTAAGTGGCATGTTCCTGGTTCCTGTGCAATGTCAGCAAATATTCAATCAGCGCGTTTGTAAGAGATTCTCGACGGAATTGAAGTCCTTGTGCATGGAAGTTTATCAGTTTCACATGCGTTACGGTGGATTTCACTATTGGTAACATGGAAATCAATTATGACTCCAGACCTGCTTTTCTTTACTCTGGGTTGAAAGCAATTGAATTGCATAACAACGTTTCAAATGGTCTTATCTCATCATCAACAATTTGAACGACGGTGGAATGCATGCATTGCATTAATTGAATAATTGCTGACTATGGCACGGGAACGTGAATATACCACTAAATCTCACGCCAAATGCGTGAGAGTTGGCAGCCCTGGTCCCAATGGGCCAAAAATAAAGCGAATACAGTTATTTGCAATGATTTGTGTCATTTTCCCCCACTGCACCACAACACCAAATTTTAGGGTGTCCCCACCTGTTAAATCTCTCTTTAACCACTGCCCACAGCCACAAATCTATGTAAGGTGAACCAGCATAAACTGTTGCAATTGTAAGTGTCAGATAAGCAGTAATTGTTGGAAATAAAACATTGTCAGAATACAACATAAGTAGGGGTGAGATGGCCATGCCAAAATAGGCAACTTTAAAAGCCGCTGAAAAAAACCCAGTTTTTGACCGGTAATAGCACAGCCATGAATGGGTTAATTCTATTTCTATCACTTGTAAATAATAGTCATTTGCTATGTAAATACATAAAATAAAGATTTAGTTTAGTTTTTGAGTTATAGCCTTTCAAAAAAGGCAAAAGCTGTTGTGGCTGCCTCCGGGGGTGCTATGCCCACTTTTTCAAACACCCCCACCCCCCCAGAAATGGAAACTGCTGGGAGGATTGAGCTAAAACTTGGAATAATTTCATTTGGCACCACATACAACATTTTTTGTTAATTAGAAGGAAATCCATGACTATGACCATAGGATTTCTCCCGAATTTGGTTGATTTCACGTGGAATGACCCTGTTGTGGTATAAATCATCTATATTAATGACCTTGATAGGAATATTGAGAGCAGGTTGGTTAAATTTGCAGATAATACTAAATTGTGGGGTATGGCAAATAGTTTGGGGTCCACTAAAGTGATTCAGGATGATTTGGATAGAATCCAGAATTGGGCAGAAATGTGGCAAATGAAATTTAATCTAGCAAAATGTAAAGTTGTACATGTAGGTAATAAAAACATTAGACGAGATTACTTCATGGGAGGTTTAAAACTGGAATGTGCTGCACACGAGAAAGATCTGGGAGTGATTGTTGACCAAACCCTCACAGGCTCTAGCCATTGTGCCGTAGCAGTTAAAAAAATCATTCGGATGCTGGGATACTTTGCCAAAAGTATTGAGTACAAATCTAAGGAGGTGAAGCTTCTTTTGTACAACACATTCGTCAGACCACATCTGGAGTATTGTGTACAGTTTTGGGGACCATACTTTTAGAAAGATATAGAGGCTCTAGAGAAAGTTCAGAGAAAAGCCACTAAACTAATTCTAGGTATAAAAGATGAAAGCTATGAGAAGAGGCTGAAGATCCTTAATCTCTTTAGTCTTAGGAAAAGGAGAATTAGGGGTGATTGCCATTCATGAATGATCTTGCCATTCATGTCATGTCATGTCATGTTATGTTAAAACTTATCATATAAGAGCTCTGGAAAAATTATCATGTAAGAGCCCTGGAAAAATGATGGGCTACACAAAACATACATTGCCAGCAAGCACATTTTTATCAGTTAAATTCTTAACAGCAATTAATTGATTTATGATTAACTGGGAAATATTCGGAACAGTATTTCGGAAATATCATGGGCAAGACCCCCAGCCCACTCCCCACCAATTGCATATTCCATTGCCAGTGGCTTGGAGGCTAAATGAGTCAATGAAGCTGTGCACACAATGACACAAGCCTAATTCACACAGACACATGCGCACACACGCACACAAATTCGGATACACTCACAGTCGGGCTCCCTGTTTGGAGTGCAGAAGCCGGCAGGCCATTATCAAACAAATACATTTTAATAATGGGCTGATGAAATAACACCAACCTCAGCATCCCCTGGAAACAGAGAGGGAAAACAGCCCACTAAAAGAGCAGTTTCACTCCACACAGAGATCCCCTTCCAGCAAAACAGCTAAAAAAAACTCCAGCTCCCTCTTCACACTGGTTGTAAGTTCTGCAGCAGATAACATTACTAGGAGACTTGGAGAACGACACATTCAAACTACGTTCTCCCCCACTCCACTTGGAGGCTTAACCATCGTCCAACCAAGGTTTTTCTACTACAACCCCGATTATTTCAAAATTTTATTTATTTATTTATTTAGTTTTTTTTTATTTGGCGTCTCCAATGCCACCTGAATCTGGAATGCCCAATTGGTGAACTATGTACAAGGCTTGCTCGTTTGCAACCCCTTGTTGCCAATTCAGGAGAATGAAGACACTTCACGGCTCTCCTCCGAAGCGCGTGCCTGTCAGCTACCACTTCTTATACACTCATTGGTTGAATCTTCGCAAGTTCAGAACGAGAGCAGAGGATACCCGGATTTACTTCCTTACACTCTAGAATCAAATAAAGGGAAATTAATATTTTTGTCACTATCACCTCTTAATCATTACAAACTTATTTAACCAGAAAAAAGGTCAAATTGATTCATAGTTGTTTGCAAATTGTTTGTTCTTCAGGTAAAATAGGCAGGTCATCTATATTGAAAGAGATACTCTGCGTGCAATGGCGTTGAAAGTGGCAAATCAAAGCTATAAAAACTTCTCCAATAGGCATCATAGTTACCATAGGTTCACTAGCCAGCAAGCTGTACCTAAGCGATTGCTTTTGAACTAGCCACTAAATTAGCCAATGTCCCAAATGTAGAAGTTCGGTCGGACGAAACTGCCGCAAAACCTCAGATAAGTACATGCCTATGACAGCTGGTAAAGTTAGTCAAGTTGGGGCAAGAAACAAGTATCGCCTTAATATGATGATCATTTACAAAGATTTTGTTTAGTTAACGTCAGTTAGCTTACTAGGGAACTAGGTCGCTATATCCAAAGAGCAACTTCATTAAACACGCTATGGCTCACACTGCAGTCAAGACATAATGACGATACCAGAAAGCCTCCCTAGCGCATGCATGCGCTCCCCTGAAGCTGATTGGTTGTATGCACATAAACGTCATTTTCCAGCCAAGCAAAGTCGCGAAAACTGCTCCTGTTGCTGTGTGGCTCGGGAACTCGGAATATCGCAGGCCAGTGAGTTAGGATCAATGAACTATCATTAGGATGTTTTGAATCGCATTTTTTGTGAAGGGATTGTTATGATGATTAGCATTTTGTCAAAACTGCTGAAATTTGATTCGCATTTTACGATGCAAATCCACCTAATCTGATCACTGCAATAGATTTTAGCTTCGCCACAGTAGCTAAACGGGCTAAAAAAGTCATTGCCATACAGAATATGGCTTCGCCTATGGCGATGTGGCAAATAGCTAGCACAAGCACAGCTACTAGTAGTAAAGGTTGCCAAAAAAGTAACACTGTTGGTTACTTGTGTTTTATGGTAGCCCTGAAACACATTTTAAAAATAAAGACATTTAAAAATTAAGTAAGCATGATTTTCAGTCTGTACAAAATTTTATCATCTCAAACTTTTTGAAAAACATATTTATATTGGTAAATATTGGTTATTCCTGGGTGCTGGAGAGGAGAATCCGGCCGATAGTCGAACCTCGGATCCAGGAGGAACAATGCGGTTTTCGTCCTGGGCGTGGAACACTGGACCAGCTCTATACCCTCCACAGGGTGCTTGAGGGTGCATGGGAGTTTGCCCAACCAGTTCACATGTGTTTTGTGGCCTTGGAGAAGGCATTCGACCGTGTCCCTCGTGGCATTCTGTGGGAGGTGCTTCGGGAGTATGGAGTCCGGGGCCCTCTACTAAGGGCCGTGTGGTCTCTGTATGACCGGAGCAGGAGCTTGGTTCGCATTGCCGGCAGTAAGTCAGACCTGTTCCCGGTGCATGTTGGACTCCGGCAGGGCTGCCCTCTGTCACCGGTTCTGTTCATTATTTTTATGGACAGAATTTCTTGGCGCAGCCAGGGGCCGGAGGGAGTTCGGTTTGGGGACCACAGGTTCTCATCTCTGCTTTTTGCGGATGATGTTGTCTTGTTGGCTCCTTCGAACCAGGACCTTCAGCATCCACTGGGGCGGTTTGCAGCCGAGTGCGAAGCGGCTGGGATGAGAATCAGCACCTCCAAGTCCGAGGCCATGGTTCTCGACTGGAAAAAGGTGGCTAGCCCCTTCCGGGTTGGAGGAGAGCTCTTGCCTCAAGTGGAGGAGTTCAAGCATCTTGGGGTCTTGTTCACGAGTGAGGGAAGGATGGAGCGTGAGATTGACAGAGGGATCGGTGCAGCGGCAGCAGTAATGCGGTCATTGTACCAATCTGTTGTGGTGAAGAAGGAGCTGAGTCGAAAGGCAAAGCTCTCGATTTACCCGTCAATCTACGTTCCTACCCTCACCTATGGCCATGAACTCTGGGTCATGACCGAAAGAACAAGATCTCGGGTAAAAGCGGCTGAAATGGGTTTCCTCCGCAGGGTGGCGGGCCGCTCCCTTAGAGATAGGGTGAGGAGCTCTGTCACCCGGGAGGAGCTCAGAGTAGAGCCGCTGCTCCTCCACATCGAGAGGGGCCAACTGGGGTGGCTCGGGCATCTCTATCGGATGCCCCCTGGACGCCTTCCTGTGAAGGTGTTCCGGGCATGCCCCACCGGGAGGAGGCCTCAGGGGAGACCCAGGACACGCTGGAGGGACTATGTCTCTTGGCTGGCCTGGGAACGCCTCGGGATACCCTTGGAAGAACTGGAGGAAGTGTCCAGGGAGAGGGAAGTCTGGGCATCCCTGCTTAGACTGCTGCCCCCGCGACCTGGCCCCGGATTAAGCGGTTGAAGATGGATGGATGGATGGTTATCGGCCACAACAGTAATATTAATATTGGATATCGATATCTGCCAAAATGTTCATTTCGGTGTATCCCGACTGAAAAACATTTTGAAATATCTTTGACGGTCTTCTCAAAATTTAGATTTTAATTGTTTTTTTAGCTCCAAGACAAGGATCAAAGGTTATTTTTCCAACCTTGACAACTCCTAAAAGATATTTAGCCATTTCCTGGTTTTTGCTGTATTTCCATACATTGGTGGCCAAAGTATTTGAGACTGTAAGTCATTGCAGGAAATTGAAACACACAATTCCAGTGGCTCATTGTGAAATTTTTCAAGGTAATTCCGTTACAGAAATTGCAGCATAGTTCTCTTCATCATCTTATTTCTGCATTTATTTTATTGTTATTAAGAATTCTCTTCTTGGAAAATGGAAAAACATGGAAAACACGTTTAAGGGCCTTTATTTAATTCCGCTTAACGTCCGGGGTCGGGAAGGGTTCTGATTGGACAGGGAATGCACATGTTTACATATTTACGTCAACCGGAAGAAAACAAACTCCACTCCCTGCTTCTGTTCATCTCAGCTTACAGCATGGATGAACACATAATAACTGTTTTCGCAGTTTGTTTACCATGGTCTGGGTGAAGACTCCTGTCTAATTGGCTAGCAAGTGTTGATTAAAACCGTGGAACCGCACAGGTAGTTCGGCCTACAGTAGTTTCACCGTTTGAAGTTCGAAATTCATCCGCTAGCCAACCTACAACCATAGCAACGTTAGAGCACTGGCATTTGGCTGGGTATAGCAGAAACCACGCTACTCATTTATCTCCAGTAAATTTTGTAAATAATCACGCTTTATTCATTAAATGATAGTAACTGCATACAGGTACAAAGGAAGCTAACGTCAACTTCATGTATAAGCAACTGCTGACAGTTCGCTTGTTGCGTTCTGTGACAACAGACTGATTTCAGCTCGCTGGCTCCACGGAAACTGTCATAAATTCATTGTAATTGCAGGTAGCAAGTTAGCAACAGTCTGGATAATTGTGCATAATTTTGTGTTATGCATCATCTCTGTTTGAGATGGAATCAGTCACCAAATATTTAGCTGTTAAAGGGATGAAAGATTTTTTGCTCATGCTTTCTCCATGAAGGTAAGCTCCCAGTTAGCTGGTTCAGTTTAGCTTGGCATAGGTTATAGTATTGGCTATGACAGTGATTCCCAAAGTGTGGGCCGCGGCCCCCTGGTGGGCCGTGGTGGTACTGCAGGTGGGCCGTGAGAGGTCATTAAAAAATATGATTCATTTTTGCAAATATGATTTTTTAATGATTTTTATTGTAAAATATTTATTGCACGATTTAAAAAAATATTTAGATGTAATAACCTATTGAGTGTTATTGACCTCACAATATTTTAGGAACCTTATATAGTTTATGATCGGAACGTAGCTTTCTGGTCTTCATGACCGAGGGTCATAATCGGAGGGGCACGTACTGTGTTCGATAATTAATTCTGTCTTGTGTGTAAACCACAGATTAAAAGTTTGGGCTTCCTTTATCCCCCTGCTTTCATTTCAATCCTGAATCTTTATAATAATAATAATCATAATGATAATAAATAAACAACAACAATTATTGTTGTTGTTGTTTTTTATTTATTTTTTTTTATTTTCTTAACAACAACAACAACAATTATTGTTGCTGTTAAGTGTTCTGAGAATGCATAATTTTGTCAATGTACTGTTTATAGGACAAAGGTGGGCCGCGGACATTTTTTAGATTTTCAAGTGGGCCCTGATTAGGAAAAGTTTGGGAACCCCTGGGCTATGAGAAGGCGCGGTGCCTATTTATTGATTACCAGCTCATTTTATAAGTGCAAAACTCTCACAAAAAAATTCCGATTAGTTTGGTTTGATACTGCTGGCAAATGACCATGGTATAAGCAGGATAATCAACTCGCAGGTGTGCATGCACAGATCAACAGGAATTACAGCGCCCTCCATAATTATTGGCACTCCTGGTTAAGATGCGTTCTTTAGCTTCTAATAAATGCAGTTTTTTTTCAAAATAATATGGGACAACAATGAAAAAAAGAGGAAAATCCAACCTTTAATTCAAGTGCATTTATTCAGTGGGAAAAAAAAATCCCACGTTAAGAAATAATTCTTTTACATCAAATCATGTGTGTCACCATTACTAGCACCACTGATGTTAATACTTTGTACAACCCCCTTTTGCCAACAAAACAGCGCCTAATCTTCTTCTTTAATGTCTCACGATATGGGAGAATACAGAGAGAGGGATCTTCGACCATTCCTCTTTGCACAATCTCTCTAAATCATCCAGTGACCCGGGTCCTCTCCTCTGCACTCTCCTCATCAGCTCACTCCACAGGTTTTCAATGGGGTTGAGGTCTGGAGCCTGAGATGGCCATGGGAGGAGCTTGATTCTGTGTCTGGTGAACCATTTCTGTGTAGATTTGGCTGCATGTTTAGGGTCATTATCTTGCAGAAAGACCCAGTGACGACCCATCTTCAGCTTTTGGGCAGAGGCCACCAGATTTTTATTTAAAATGTCCTAGCATTTTTAAAGCGTTCATGATGCCATGCACCCTAACAAGGTTCCCAGGGCCTCTGGAAGAGAAACAGGCCCACAGCATCACCGATCCTCCCCCATACTTCACAGTGGGCATGAGGTGCTTTTCTGCATACTCATCTTTTGTGTTCCGCAAGACCCACTTAGAGTGTTTGTTGCCAAAAAGCTCTCACTTGGTCTCATCTGACCAAAGCACAAGGTCCCAGTTGAAGCCCCAGTACAACTAAGCAAACTCCACACGTTGCATTTATGATTGTGAGTGAGAAAAAGGTTTTTTCCATGCATGCCTCCCAAACAGCTTGCTGGCATGTAGATAGCGCCTGATAGTTCTTTTGGAGACTTTGTGACCCCAAGATGCTACCATTTGTTGCAATTCTTTAACAGTGAGCTTTGGGGAACTTTTTATATCTCTTACCATCCTCCTCACTGCGCATGGTGGCAAAATAACCTTGTGTCCTCGTCCAGGCTTGTTTACCACTGTTCCAGTTGTTTTAAACTTCTTTGTGATTCCTCTGACAGTAGATATGGGCAGGTGCAGGCGAGTGGCTATTTTCTTATAGCCAGCGCCTGACTTGTGAAGGTCCACACACTTCTGCCTTACTTGAATAGTGAGTTCCTTTGTCTTTCCCATGTTGAAGAGTGGATAAGAGAAATGGCCTCTGTGTCACATCATATTTATACCGCAGGGAAACAGGAAGTGATGATTTCCTAATTAAATGTTCCTAGATACTCGGATCAACTTTGTAAACTACTGTAGAAATGACAGAAATAGTTCAATTACATTTAATTCCTAGGAATTGTTAGGGGTGCCAATAATTGTGGAACAGGTGATTTTATGAAAAATAATTATTTCTTAGTCAGGGATTTTTATTTCCCCTTAAAATTCACTTGAGTTGAAGGTTACATTTTTCTACAATTTTCAGTGTGAGCGTATGCTTCTGCAATAAAAATTGAATTTATTTTAAGGCTTTTAACACATCGTAACCAGGGGTGCCAATAATTATGGAAGGTGCTGAATATGTGTGTGTGTGTGTATGTGTATATACTGTTCTTGTAGAAAAATTAGTTATTCTCATCAATATCATGTATTGCCTTCCTTTTGCCCAGACTTGTTGAAAATTTGTTCACTTTTGGGTCAACAGGAGGTCAGCAACACAAACATCATTTATGATACCTATTTTCAATTGCTTTGTTGTTTTGAGTATAATAAATTTAGTAGATTCTCAGAAAATGCAATTCCGTTACCATTTTGTTATTCCGTTACTGGTGTCTCTTTCTCATAAATGGCATCCTATAAAATATCTATGAATATTCCAGTCAATATAAACTTACCATAGCCTGGTCGACATTCTAGGCCACCAACTTAAGCTTAAACCTACTGCCCATCATTGCCAGATTTCAAAGAAATGCCTGTCAAAGTTAAGGCAAAAATAATGGCATTTTTTCTGCTGTAATTCTGTTACCGACACTTTCACTTTCATATAGCCTTCTACAAAATATATTACCCCAAACTTTGTGTTATACAGCTCAGTAGGCATGCCAATGGAACTGATGAAAGCACAGGCAAGTAGCTACTGCATTAAAGTAATCGATAGCAGGTAAAATTGACATGAAAATTACTCTTGATCGCAATTCCATTACTGTGGAATTGCCCTATTATTAGGTGAAGATCACTGCAAGGTCACTGGTCACTGCTGGTCATTGTAATTCCAAGATTTACTAATACAAGGACAAGCTACATCAATAAATCAATAAGGATGACAATCAGGGTGATCTACAAAGTTCATTGAGCATGAAACATGATAATAGCATACTATTTGCAACTAATTTATAAGCACATTTTGTCTCAAAAACAGGCAAAAATTTACGCTGGTGGCAACCACCCCCCCTACCCTTTGACTTTGACGGCCTAACCTACCCCGAGGGGTGAGGTACCCTCATCATTTTTTCATGAAAATTAGCAGAAAGGATGAATAAACAAATACCCAGAAGCATTAGATCATATCTGTTAATGTTTTGTGTGACAAGAAAAAATCTGTTCGAGGGGGTAGTCACCACCCCCTACCCCCGTGGTTGGATGCAGTGGTGCAGTGGTTTACACTGCTGCCTCACACCAAGAAGGTTATGGGTTCGAATCTGGCCTGGGGCCTCTTCGGGTGGAGTTTGCATGTTCTACCCGTTTTTGCGCGGGTTTTCTCCGGGTACTCCGGTTTCCTCCCACAGTCCAAAGACATGCATATCAGGTTAACTGGAGACACTAAATTGCCCAAAGGTATGAGCGTAAGAGTGAATGGTGTGTGTCCCCTGCGATGGATTGGCTGTCCAGGGTGGGTCCCTGCCTTTGCCTGTAGTCAGCTGGGATAGGCTCCCTAGTGAAGAAGCGGGTATAGAAAATAAATGAATGTAAAAACTAAGAAATAAACATACTCAACATGATTTTAACCTCATAATATGAAGTATTTTGATTAAAAAAATTACATGGTTGCCATGGAAACGGCACTTAAATGACAAAATCTGAAAATATTTTCTGGAAGTGATATTTCAATAAACCATCGCCAGATTTTACTCAAATTAGTCTCATATGAAAGGTTTTTACGATAGTTCTATGAAATTACATAGGATTTTTTGTTTGGAACATTCTTGAATATTTAATGAGCTCTTATGTAACCATACCAAAATCGCTACCATGAACTTGATTCATTTTCAAAATTAACGCCCTAGGCATGCACCTATCTATGACACCTATCAATGTCATTTCACAGATCTCCAACAGATACAACTTCAGTCCAAATTTCTAGTCAATCAGATGAATATTAATGATTCTATGAATGCCACAAGGTTGAAAATCAGTCAAAATTTTGATTTTCAGTCATTTGCATTTAAAGTAACAAGTAACAGCTGAGGCAGAGGAAAAACATAGATTCTTGGTGTGTACTGGCATCTCACTGCATTCCTTAATTTACAAAAGTATTTAATTTAAGTGAAAATCAAATAATATTGAAATTTTCGAAAAAAAAATTAAAATTTTTATCCTGAAGACCCCTTAAACACTCATGAAGTCAAATGAAGGGCAGAAAAAAAAAGTAAGTTGTCTTGCTGCTCCAAGAGATAAAGTAACTGCCTAATGGTAGAACAAGAGACTAATGAACACTTAAATGCGGATGCGCTTCTTAAACAGGTCTTCAAAGCCCAGGAACACAAATTCATGAGCATCTTTCAAACGTGATGCTCAGTTGAAAATACGGTTTGCCTATGCTTTGATAGCAACCAATTTTGCATCTGCTGTGTACTAAAGAGATCATGGCCAACGTTTATTGAAGTGTGCGCCCATGAAAAATAAATCATCACTATCAGCCAACAATTGATATGTAGCAGTTCTTTCCAACATAACCTAACGTTACAGCAGTGGCTTACGAAGCAGAACATCACCCCCGTGAAGACAAAGGCTCCTATTAAAATGCTCCTAAAAATTTAACTCGGGTGTGATTCCATTTGTCCCCATCCATGTATGCACAGATGCATAGCCGTATAAATGCGTAATCACATGAATATAAATATAATTGAAAGCAGCACAAGGTCTCAAATTTCACAATCTGCCTCCATGGCTGTTTTTAGAAAAATTGCAGTGGAGACCTAGGGCTCTCCACAGCATTCTTTTAAGGCCCACACAGCAATACTTTTCTGTGGTGGCCTTAGCTAACCACAGCAATTTTCCTGTCCATACAATGCTAATCTTGCATGTATCACAAGTTTCTTTTGTACATTGTATATGCGCTGCCACAGCACTATAATTTCATGTGCATATTGTATATTGTTCATAATTCCCATCCAGGTTGCAGCAAAGTCAAAACAAGAGGCCTGTCAGCCTAGAGAGCTCCGCTGAAAATGAGTGAAATGTCCAAGTCATAACTTAATTTCAGAAATCCTTGAAAACTATTGCAATATTAACATATATGACACATTTGGTAACCAGATTATGCTGTGAACCAGTTTGATGTCTCAATTTATGTATTATAACAATAGAACCACGAGAACGCGCTTAGAGACAAGGTCCCCCCGGTGTTCACGTAGCCTGTATAAAAATTTTTTAAACTTGTCGCTGCCATGAAAAAGGCGCTGATGGTTTAAAAGAAAAAAATCAACAGATTATATATTGCTCATTTGTGGAAAAAAAATAATTCACAGATTTTTCAATGTGTCTTTTCAATTGTTCCCAATGGGAAAAAAAATATTTTTGCCCCCCATGACATCACGTGACTTGCAAAAGCCCTTGTCAGCGTGCGTCTCAGCCCTGGTTCAGTATCCAGTTCTAATAATACATCCATGCTTTGGACTGGTTGGGAGTGAAAGCCATAGGCTGAGAGCGAGAGGTCCATCAAAGCCCGTCTAGGTCTACTGTCTGCGATCTTTCTGCATGCGTGCATCTCGGATTTAACTTTTTCCCTCATCGATTGCCGCATGCCCCTGAGCTCAGGTGTGCCATGGGATTTTGTGACAACTACAGTATATTAAGGGGTAACGGATCATTAAACTGTAGGGGATCACTTGGTCTTTAACAGGCAATATTTTCACAAACACGTCATTACAACTGCCATTTTAGGACTTTAATAAAAGGTCTGTTTAATGCAAAGACGCCTATACCAACGATGTGCCAAATGAATTCTTTGTTGCTGTTTTTGATGTTTAATAGCCTGGTTCATATGAAATTATGTGAGCTGACCAGCACAAAAGAAAATAAATTTTCTGGTTTGAGTAAAAGCGTAGCCGCAGTTTCTGGTTCATTCGTGGTTAAGTATACATTTTTAAAACAGTAACTGATCAGACTTTTATTGGATAGAATGTTTTGGACTTCTTAACGCAAATGGCTAGATTTGTTTCATTGTCTTGTGTGGTAATTCAGCTAGTAGCAGATCACTTGTACTAAACCGTATGCTGTGCACATAGGACAATGTGCATCCCCTAATGAAAATAAACCATAGCTCTGCTTTAGTTTACGAATATGGTATATTTATCAACCACAGCAGTAAACTATCATTTTACATTCCTATCAAAAATTGCCAACCAATAGAATGCCTGGTTCCGTGTTGACCAATGAAATTATCACCGCCTCGCTGCAGGCCCATTCGTTTAACTTCATATAGTGCACCATGGGGGCAGTGATGTTTACACAGACCCACTCCGAAGATACCGTAGAATCTGTGGCTATGCTGCGAATGCACAACCACTTATTAAACTATGTTACTCTGTAGATTATGTAGCTATCTAGCTAGGTGGTGTTGTAGGAAAAAATTTGTCCGAGCAAGTGGACAAAGTGTTCCATTGATCCGTGCAAATCTATCTCCAAAAAATAGATCCATTCCCCAGAGTCAGAGGTAATTGAGTTTATTGTAAATCCATCCAGAAGAAGCACAAAAAAACCCAGGCTGGTCTGTGCAAACCACATAGCATTCATTCTTCATCAATCACCCTACGCCGACTGCTCTCCGGCTGTCCGAACCCTCATATTTATAGGCCTTTTGGCACGTTTCTTTCGGTGGGATTAAACGTGACTCTTTCTACCTTATCCAATATTATTGACTCTGATTGGTACATTGCCATATAGCAACCCTCCACCCTTAGTAACAAGTTTGCCATTACATCATAGTGTAAATTAATTTTAAGCCTATAGGGACGGTCGAAGACCACGTATGAGCCTCCCAAACCTTGGGTTCAGCTGAAGTTCAGTAACTTATCTGGGTCATGGATGGTTCCAGAACACTCAGGTGCGCATGCTCAGGTATTGGGACCAAGCTGACCGATATGGTCATTCCGGAAGGTTTGCTCATTAGGCTGGCCTTGAGGATTCTGCAGAGTTTGGCTTATCTAGATTTCTTGGTAGGCTGATAAATCTTTGGTTCTTCACAGCTACTCCTTATACAGCAGTTTTTAAAAGGTTTTCTTGTTGAATTGAGATTAGGGTTTTGCTTTGAATTTAGAATGTTTTAGGATATTTTCCCACCACAGTTGCTACCGTTAACTATGGAGAATCTTTGTAAATTAAATAATCGTCATAATTAAGCGGTGTCATTTGTTTTTGGCCTAACTTCACTAGCTAGTTTGCAGTACCACTGATTGCTTTTGAGCTAGCTTGCTAACTGGCCAACATACCAAAAATGTGAAAATGCAGTTTGGACGCATGGAAGCTAGCTAAGATAGTTAAGTCATGGCCAAATCAAATCATATCGCTTAAACAGGATTTTCCACAGTTAATGTTTTAAATCCATTGACTCTCAGCAGAAGGTGACCATTATTGCCTTGCAGTTCCCGGTAATGTTTGCCGTTTTTCCCAAGCTATGTCTGTAATGCAGCACGTAGAAAATTGTATTATTATGTCAATGGTTTGCACCATGCACATACGCATTTGCAACAGAGCAAAGAGATGAAGTTCAGCTTTCCAACCACTTATTAACTGACATAATTTAACAGTTAACTTAACGAATTGTCTCCTGGTTATTTTTACTGTAAGTGGAGTCCTGCGTGCATTTAACCGTGGGTTACACTGAACATGGACAGAACTCTGTTGTAAACTTTTTGTTAAATTACGGACAAAATTACTGGAAAAAAGGTACAAGTTTATAACAGTGCATTCGCTGAAACTGAAACTGCCGAAGTTTCATTTACATACTTAGGTTTTTAGTCTTCTCTATTGATCCGAGTCGGAGCAACAGGTAGTATCATCCTGTTATCCATTGTATCAGGGCAAAGATGGACTAAATGAAGACAACAAGTAGGTACTGGTACGCGCACTTCAGAATGAACTTGTTAGCATAGGCTACATACAAATTCATAAATTTGTATAACGAATATTATCTGTTAGACACATACAGGGTTTGGGAAGGACCGCAACGCCCCTGGGCCAATGGCCCGTGTCATGGAAAATCAATGGGCCATTTTCAAAATATATGGGCCATTCCCAAAATTCAATGTGCCAAAATTTTAATGATAATAGACCTCTAATCAAAACTTATACTGCATATATACACAGACATATAGATACATTTTGTTTTGTGCATTTAACACTGAAAACATACTGATGCATACTGTACATTTGCTGTTAATGTTCAGCATTACAATATTGCTTAGAACAAAAAGGATCGATACGTAATAAAAAAGACAAGATTATGCACTCAAATACACAAGAGGGTAATCGGCCGTTGCAATTTCAAACTACTGGCTTTAGCATTAGTCCACTGATACACTGGTAAGTAGTTCTAAGTTGATGGTTACTGGCGGCACTGGCTTCAGCTACATTGACGAGCAGTGGCGTGCACAAATAGACGCTAGGTGGTGCTACAGCACTTGCCCCTTTGCCCTTTATCAATGAAAGCGCCCTTTTGAAATTTCTTTTTTTTTTTTTTAAATGATTATATTTATTATTTTTATTGTTATTATTATTATTATTATTAACACTTTAGTGGGGCCAATGTTGAAATGATCTTTTAGAAAAGCTGTGTGATTAAAAACTACTGAAAAAAAATGCCCCGAAATGGGCAACCTCCTCATGCACTTCCGACCTCTCTTCCTTTGTCACGTGAACACGCGCGCAGTGCCATAGATGCGCTGCAGGAGCATCAGCTGAGCGACTGGAAGCCACAGTCTTATGCCCCACCAGCCAGGTAACACACAGATCAAGTGAAATCGTACAGTTTGCCCTCCAAGCCCAACCTGTAATCATTTTGTTGTGCAGTAGCATGTCTCATACACAGTCACGGTCCGTCGGCAGAAACACAGGGCCAGCAATAACCTCACCTTTCACTTCTTAATGACAGACACCACTCGCAGTTTACCTCCCCGATTAGCAAC
Organism: Gymnothorax reevesii; assembly: GCA_029721435.1. Lineage (NCBI taxonomy): Eukaryota > Metazoa > Chordata > Actinopteri > Anguilliformes > Muraenidae > Gymnothorax > Gymnothorax reevesii. The sequence continues at coordinate 62,720,150 of CM056576.1, forward strand.
CGTTGCTCAGACTGATTGGAGGAACCGACGAGAATCTAACTTGTTTTTGAATGCCGTGTTACACATTGCACTACGAAATTATACGGCGTTTAACTTACTTCCGCACACCAATGGCTACGGAAAAATATCAATAGCCTACGTCTTTATAATTTCTGAATTTGCGTAAATTAATTCGCGAAGTTCATTGAGCAATTAGCCATGAGAATCCGTTCTATATACTCTGAATGTGACAGCTAAAGTGCGTAGTAGCACAGCTGAGTGAAGACGAAAATAATTGCTGTGAAGTCCGCAAAAGTTTCGGATTTTTTGCAGATTGTCATCCTTGCAGATTCACATCAATTATATCAATATAGCCAACAGGCAATCGCTTTGAAATGAGCATTTCTTAATCATTACGTGTCACGCATTGGTGGTGACTATTCTGTTAACTAACTGTTTGATTGTTTATCAATCAAACCTGATCGCAAACAGTTTAAGAGCAATTATCCGGGAAAGGGTGATGTTACTGAAGGCCTTCCTGGCATCTGACGGTACCCCATTGCTCATACAGCACCAAACAACTGAGCATTTTTTAGCCGACTGGTCACCTGATTAGCTAGTTTAATGCTATAGCCCAAAAAATGATAGATAACGTGAGGATGACCACCACAAACAATGTCAGTCGATTTTGCAAATCTATCTGTTAAGCTGAACGTTTTCTTTTGTGAAGGTTTTGTTAGGCAACATAAATGAACACATAAAGAAGAATCAGGCAGTTCCCCATTGCCTGAGAAAAATATCCCCATAAGGGCTACCCATGTGCCTTCTTGTGATGAATGACAGTAGTCATGAATTGCATTGAACATGTGCCTGTAATGTTTATTTTATTTTTTTTAATCTCACACTATAATAACATGTTCCACGTGTGCAAAAAAGTGCCCTCCCCCTCCCCCCTGAGCACTTGCCCCCCATAATGTCTGTGCATGCCACTGTTGACGAGTGTGAAAATTACTTGACACTGAAAGAATCAGGGCTAAAGTATGGGCCTGGTATCAAAATGAGACCTTTCATAAGCAATAACTTGATTTGATCATCATCCACATAGTGATACAACCCCGTGAAGTTTTCCTAATGCACATTTTTTCAAGTTTTCTCTGGTGAATTATGAGAAAGTACATGACAAATCCATGGCTCCAATAGTTGTTTTTTATATACTATATCATAGTTATTGAATTGGTGCAGTGTTGCCATTGAAACTTCCATTGTTCTCATGATACTGAAGCTTGAAGTTGGTTACAGAACAAACCCCGAAGAAGAAAATACAGATATTAGCTTAAGACTGTGATACCTAGAATAGGCATACAATTGATTTCATTGCAATTTTTAACAGTGCTGCGATATGTCTTTCAGCTCTGAGAATTTCATTTTGCCAACTCTAATACACATTAAGCTTTGAGGGATCAGAAATGCTGGGGAAATTGATGCGAGTTTGAAAGCTTGAATCTTCAACCTACTCCCATGCACTTTAAGAGCATGTAACTCAAAAAATATTAATGAGATCAGAGATTTGGGAAGTATTCATTAAATATACTGATGTTATTGTACTAGAACAATTTGCTGATTCCGAGGAGGTCAGGTGGTAGGCACATAAACATTTTATATATTATTAATAACTAAGGAATTACTAAAGAAACAAATAGAATAAAGCAAATTCACACATTATACCTCAAATCGCAAGTTAATTGCAATCCTGAGTGAACATAATGGCTCTCCAACGTAAAAACTACCCCTACGCAGCCACCCACCATTTTAAAGCATTGTCGCATTAATAAACTTAAATTGTGCGAAAAATGCCATATAGACTATGCCCAGAGAATGTTCCGCGACGTGAAGTTTTAATTGGTGTAATCGCATTATATAAATAGAGATGCTAACCCCCGCCTCTTGTTGACCTTGACCATTGACCTTTTGACCTCAAAATGCAAATTTGTACTGGGTACCCTAGGATCATCTTCCCTACAAAGTATGGTCGCCCTAGCTTCAGTGGCGGCCGAGCTATCGCGCAGACAGTCACACACACACACACACACACACACACACACAGACAGACGGTGCTACACTGTATACCCACGCCGCCTCGTCAAAGTTTCAAAGTTTATTCAAAAACTCGGGCCTCGTCCGAGACATGGAGTACAACATATATATACAAAGATTTTACATTAAACATGTTGGGGAGTCTTACATGTTACAAATCAACTGAATCATATACAGTGATTTAAAAAAAAAAGCGTGGGTAATAAATGATGGCCTTCAGGCAAAAGATGCAAGTTGTATTTGGTTAACTGGCTCTAAATCTCTAATGGATTTGGCTAGACAGACTGGCTTCAGTGACGAGCATCTGTACCCGCTCTCTTTCGGAGGTAGATACCGCCGGGCTTCAACCTCAAGTTCGCGAGAAGGCAGTGGCTATTTTCGCGCCGGTGGCTAACTTTGAGTTGCATTTGGACTGCTCACGATGCAGTGGCGACGCACTAATAAATGCAGTTCCAAATTAATTAGACTATAAATAATTCGGTTCGCATAGCTGGAGATAACAATATTTTATTTCCATTTTATTGAATGGGACATTTTGGAAAACAGCTAGTTATTGGACAAGAATTTGGTGTCAGTTTTAGCTGATGCCAATCTTAGAGTGCAAAGATTTCGCCTCTTTAAATTTAAAACTGGATTAATTTCAGTTTGTTGTCATTGCAATAAGCTCGTATTTACTTAAATTTGAAAAAGGATCATTCGTTGCCTCGGCAACCATTATGTTGGCAATACTTTGGCAAATAAGATAGAAATAGCTTTTTATCGGCATGAAAGAGCAGTGTGGTGCCAAAGAGGAATCTTCCGGTAAATTCTTTGACCATCAGTTACCTCGCAACATGTCAAAATGGCAAATTTAAAAAGAAAAAAAATTTTTTTTAAAAATTCCCAACAGATTTTTTTTGTTTGTTTGGTTTTTTCATCACGTTAATCAACTAAGTAAAGACTACAAATTTTCACTAAAAAATCCCCAGTAGAATTTTTTTCCATCTAAAAGGTGTTAAAGCTCAGTGTGAGGTTCCATCAGCCCCAGAAACATATGCCCGATAAAACCCTACAACAGGCTCCTGGAGTCAGGATTTGCAGCGCTCTTAAAATGTTAGCAACTAAGTTATTCTGTCATTTCCGCAAGATGACGGAAATCAATCTGTTCTGTCGTCCGCTTCAAGCGACAGTCTCTCGCAGATGGTCAGTGTGAGGTAGAGTATCTATCCCATTTGACAGGACTCGCGCCTTTAACAAAAGAAATTAGCATAACTTTAAACATCGTCCCTATTCCGATCACTTTGGCGCTTCATATAACGTTCTCAAGTCGGCCTTTTGTTTGACACCCCTCCATTGACCATTTGGCAAATGACGTGAAAATGTTCTCCGCGTATATGAACTGCCTTAATTGTTGTACACTTAGGTAAAAGACATTAAAATAGAGGCTCCAGGAGACAACCAACAAAAACGGACAGGGTAAGGGCACTAGCCTACAGGTAACGTTAGGCTATTGTGACCCTTAGACGTCCCACCTAAGTTATCCAGCAACTTGAATGTCTACATGCTTCACTGGCAATGAAGGAGCCTAAATATAGCGCAGACGTATGGACATGCACACTGAAGCCTAAGTCAACCCATCCATTAAAGAACTCACCCAACTCGTCAAATATATACTCTTTAACGTGCCTAAGAGCGGAAATTCAGACAACTTCCAATAATCAAATTACATGGTGAAAAGAATCAGCGATAGCCCAATATACACTGAGCTCCTCAGAGAAATGAGAGAATGGCCCAGCCTAATATGCCAAGATTGAAAACAAAAGCCAGTGAACTTACGGATTTTTATTTTCTTGTGATCGAAACTTCTGACAGCGCTTTGTAAAGTTTCCAGACGAAGTTGAATTTTGTTGGATCGCTTTGCCAGCAATCCGGCTTCTGCTTCGATTTCCAGAAACATGTGGCTAGCATGCCGCGAGAGGTCTGAAAGTTGATGGATGATATTGAAGAGAGTATGACAGCAAACCTCTTCCAAACATGTAAACAAATGGGTCTTTCCATCTTTGTTGCCATGTGCCCCAGTAAAGCCACAACTGTCCCGGTCCGCAAGCGCCCTCGGCGAGCAACCCTTCACGTCCCTCAACCTGCACACGCACCTAGGTTCCACAGACCTTGACTGAAAAGGCATTATTACCCGAATATTTTACACAATTAATTAAATTAAAATAAAATTTCAAAGTCTTAAATTCCGAGAAGTTCCGACAGTTTCAGCAACCGTTCAGTCGCACGAATGACCAGTGAGAGGGATCCCGCCATATTCAGCGAAGGATGCAAAATTCTACTGTTCCAATGAGATTGGGAAGTCCGTCCAACTCCCCTGACAGACAAGTCTGGTAACCGAAGTGCTTGCTGAGGAAAAGAGTTGAAATGCAAGGAAAATGTGGAAAGCGTGCAACCACCTGTGGCAAGTGGAGCTGGATTCTAATCGAAGCTGTAGACAAAGTATACCTGCGCCTGTGCATCAACGGTCTTGCGCTGCTTGAAACAAAATGTGGAGTGGAATTTGACCTGGACCGTCCTACCTGAAATATATACAAAAAAAAACATATGTTTTGACGGATAAGAGTCCAATGATTAAATATACGGCTTGCGAGGTTAATATTTTTAACACATTAAGGTGTCGTTAGCGATATTATGGTTTTTATATCTAAACGCAGTAGACCCGCTCGATAAGAGGCACATTATTAAGCAAATAAATAGTCTCCTGGTGAGCAAGACTACTCGCATTTTAATCGGCGAGAATGCTGGCTGTATGTCTGCTATTGTAGACCATTTTGAGTGCATACTGAGAGAAAATTGTTCTCAGCATCAAAGCCTACCAGGAAAAGTGTTTATATTCTTAAGTACGTTTGTGGCAAACTAGATTCTGAAACTGAACATCTTTCGATCAGTTAAATAGGCCCATTCAGTCATCTAATTGTCCGGATCAAAACAAATTTCATGATAATTCCAGGTTTCTTAGTCTCTGTGGACACTGAAGACACATCAAGAGGTTTCCTTTCTAGGAATTCCTACCACTGTAAAAAGGCATTATCCGTGTATATTCGTTTTATCTCCAACGTTTCGTCTGAAATCAATTCCATTAAGCAGAGGAGGTGGCACCCTCTTCTGACTGAAGATGAGAACTGTATGGTAGTTTTCTGTATATAATCCATTGTGCGCTCTTTTTCTTCAAATTTGTTGTTCCTACTTACTGTATTTTTTCAAATGGGTCTTTTCAGGAAACAAAAAATTAAACTTCTTGTCAAACCATTGCATAATTACGTAAATTTTACATTGAACATAAGTCTCCCATTGAGCTGGGAATAAGAGCATTCAATTTTTTTTTACCACTTTTACTGGACCACCCTCCAGAAAGACTTAAAATTGCCAGGATTTATTTTTTATGATGTCGTTGCTTCGATCCTATGAGAGTTTAGAATGTGAATCCATTAGAAATTGTCCCTGCGCATAATTGTTTTCTGTGTGATCACTGAACCTGCATTTTATATGATTAATATTTATTTTCTGCTTTGTTCTTTGTACTTACTTACCTATTATTATTATTATTATGTAATTTTAAATCTTGCAATACAGACACGCACTGCTGCCCTTTGTAGCCAGGTCTCTCTTGTGAAAGAGATCTCTGATCTCAATGGGCTAATTACCAGGTCTACTCTTTGATTACCTGATTTACCCTTTGTTGCATAGTGGTTACTTAAGTAACCAAACCCACCCGCTGCTCTTAATAGGCAAAGAGGAAGACAGCCATGCTTCAAATGGTTAAATAAAAGTTAGTGAATAATAATAAATAAACGTTTAGACTTCTGGATCTTGATCAATTCCGGTCAGATACCTCATCAGAATGAAGTTACTTTTCCCTGTGATAGCAGGCTAATATGGCCGCAATTGAAGTGAGTGAGTGAGGGAGGGAGTGAGTCACAATCCTTTCATACTTACTATCTCAAGAATGGTACTAGCCATAACCTTCTAACTTTGCATATTAACAGATATACTCAGCAACAAAAGTTTCTGTGACACCATTTATGTGTATGTTATAAATGACACACAAAGATCTCAATGCAATCAATATGTTTATTTAACAGGAGAAACACTGACTTTTCAGTGCCAACGTCACTCAAAACGAAAAATGTCATTTTCATGCGTCATGAAGCACTTGTCTGACGTCTAACCAATTGTGACCTTCACACTTCAATACCGGGTGTGACTTCCTCGTGCCATGATGCAAGCAACGCATCTCCGGCGCATGGACCGAATCAGATGTGCCAGAAATTGCTGTGGGATGTCATTCCAAATCTGACGTAGACGTTGTCGCAATTCCTGGAGTGTAGCTGGCGGGTTATCCAACCGCCGCAAACGTCGATCCATCTCGTCCCAAAGATGCTCGATTGGGGACATGTCTGGGGATCTGGCTGGCCATGGCAGGACATTGACATGTTGTTGCATCAGATACTGCTGTACAATCCTTGCAACGTGTGGTCTGGCGTTATCATGTTGCAGCGTTATTCCGGGACCATGTTGCATCAAAAACGGTACCACCAATGGCCGTAGCACTTCATCTCGATATCTTTGACCTGTCAGATTTCCATCAATAACAAGCAAATCTGTTCTGTTTCTAGCCGTGATCCCTCCCCAAATCATGACACTACCACCTCCAAAACGATCAAATTCCTGAACACAGTTGTTGGCATAACGTTCTCCACGTCGACGGTATACACGTAAACGACCATCACATCGGTTAAGCATGAATCTTGATTCATCAGTGAAGAGTACAAGATCCCACTGACGTTGGATCCACAGTCGATGTTGTTGTGCCCACTGTAGACGCAGTCGTCGGTGTTGTACTGTGAGTATTGGACGTCTTGCTGGCCGACGTGGGACAATGCCAAAATGACGGAGACGGCGACGGATTGTCTGTGCAGACAGTCGCCTCAAACCAGGTATCGTTCTCGCAGTTATGGTTGCAGGTTGGAATCGATTTCGGAGATGGGTTGTTCGAATCCAGTTGTCCTGTCTGGGAGTGGTTACTCGTGGACGGCCGCTGCGAGGACGGTCTCTGACATGTCTTGTCTGCTGATGACGCTGCCATAAGTTCCAAATGGTGTTTCGGTGGACATTCAGGCGATGAGCAACTTCCCTCTGCGAGGTTCCGGATTCAATCATCCCAATGGCCCTCCACCGATCATTTTCAGACAGTCTTGGCATTTAGAGGGTAGAGTTCCTGATCCGAAATGGCTGTGTTTTCGATAAGTGATGCTTCCGTCGTTCATCAGGCACAATGTGAACATTCCAAAAATTCTCCTCTTTTATTGCCATCCACAAGCATGATTTACGCACATTTTCACGTGCAAAGTCATTTTCTCGCATTTTCATGATTTCCATTTCAATGTTGTGTTTACGTGTACTGTTTCAGTCTGATATCACCATGTATGACAATTTCATAATTGCGTTATGAAAAATAATTAACAATATTGGTGTCACAGAAACTTTTGTTGCTGAGTATATATGGTAGTGCAGCAGAAAAGCTGATTAAAATTTGGTTGAATCTGTGAAGTTGCATCATAGAAAATGAATACGTAAAAACACACTGCATGCAAAGGTCCTGTATAATCCAAACGGGCTGCACGTTGCTTCCATCAGTTGGCTTGCTAACCAAGCAAGCTAGTGCATTAACCCCTTTGCGCAGAAGCCAAATCTGGCTATTTGGAGGGTTTATAATTCAAGATTGCAGCTTCACAGACAGGAAAAGAGTGGCTGAACTGAGTCTAGACACTTGAAGCATTTAGACTCCCATCATATTTCAGTTTATTTTCATGAATTTGGTAGAGAAAATGGGCTGCAAACACAAAACATCTTCATGAAGATTCATCATTGAAATTGCAAAAAAAAAAAAAAATACAGAGAATTGAAAAACTGCCGGGGCTTAAATACATTTCTGGGATCATAAACTCCTTGACCTCAAGTAAAATTTATCTTGAACATTGTATTTTAAATTACCCATGAGCAATGAGCCAAATTAGACAGCTATCCAGGTCAAAGTCTGAGATCCCGTCTCTTGAGCGCATCTGGTCTACTTCTCTACGTGTAACATAAGAGGGCTCCTTGGACGGCCCTTCCCTCACGCAGCTCGCCCTTTAGCTATCCGTGGATAGCTAGCTTTGCAACTGTGAGTGCTAGCACCACTGCACGCTCAGAGACACTTTCTTTTACTGATGAACAGGGTCAAAATATTATTCTTCACACTCTCTATTTGAAGATCTTGTATAACCACAAGTACCCTATTCTCTCGCCCTTGCTAAAGAATTGGAGGAGCTAAGGAAGAAGGAAACCCGACTGCTATGACACTCAATTACACTCTCAGAATATTGGAGACAGAAGCGCATCCCTAGGGGCCTCCGAATTCACAAGTCTCCTTCCTTTGGCCTGGATGATCCAGAGTTTCTGCAATGCTGGGAACAAATTCTCAACAAGTGCTCTCTAGATCTAATGCTTAGAAAAAAACCACAAAAGCTAACGAGACAACACACACAGCAGCAAACAGTCTGGAAAATAACATCAAGGAGAAATTGGACGTGGATACCTTCACCTCACTCAGATAAAATCACTGCTTCCCTGAATGCCTTCCAAAAGAAACTAAAGGCATACAAACTAAAAAAACATATGAAAGGGACACTTTGGATTATTCAAACGGCAATGTTTATGACTGGCATGGCAACCGTCTTTGCTTCGCCTCCAGATCTCGTCCCGCCTGGTCCCGGAGAAACAAGAGCTTCCTTTCTCGACAGCCAGCGAAAGGGATTCGTCTGATGCGAGTGAAGCTAATGGCCAACAGGCCCAGTCTAACCAGGACACATCCAGGTCCACGCCGCCGCAAGCCTCCAAAAAGACGCCGGTGGGTCGAGGGGAAAGCGCAGAAAGAAGTCCGCCGCCCGACCCGCTGAGGAGGTCCCAGCGCAATCTCAAGTAATTAACATTTCTGGCCGGCCGATAAGTGTTGCTGCTATGTCTGTCCTTAGTAAAGGCTTATCGTTTTCTCCAACTAATCGTTGTGACTTTTTTACAGCCAAAGTGGACATATTTAAATTGTGTAGAGTAGACAATTACATTTGAAACACCTTTTCTCCTCGGAGATAAATGTACTCACTGATGGGAACACTGTCCTTAGAAACTCGGCCAATGTGGGCAGAGAATGTACATCTTTTAAAAAGAAATCTGTATTCATGCCTGGAGGCAATTTGAACCCTACGATTTCTACATTCAATCGGTTGGTGGAAAATGATTTGGCGCACTTGGCAAAAAAGCATGGCCGTTGTAACGATAATTTAAGTCCCGACAAACTCCAGGGCTTAAAAGAATTAAAAAATGATCCTAATTTGGTCATACGCAGCGCCGATAAAGGTGGAGCAGTTGTGATTCAATCTTTTGAAGAATATGACAAGGGAATTAAAGCTCACCTTTTAGATAATAAGTATTATCTTCCCCTGAGCGCTAACCCAACAGAACACATTAAAATGGAAATTGACAGCATTAGAGGCTGCGTTAACAGAGGGCTCGATCACGGCAAACGAACAGGATTTTTTAACCACTAAACATCCAATCTGCCCCGTGCTTTATGGTTTACCTGAAATCCACAAACGTCTGGACAACCCTCCTCTGCGCCCTATTGTGTCAGGAATAGGTAGCCTAACTGAACCACAGTCTCATTTTGTAGACTTTTTTATCAAGAAAATGGTCCCTACCTTGCCTTCCTATTTGGGTGATACCTCGACGTATTAAGAATTGTAGAGACTAACCAAAACACTATTCTGGCTTCTCTAGATGTGCAGAGCTTATACACAAATATTCCCCACAAAGGTGGTCTTGAGGCTCTATCAGACTATTTTTCTTTGCGCCCTTTGGGTATCTTACCTCCCCCTAAATTTCTTATCTCTCTCACAGAAATGGCACTTACAAGGAATTATTTTCAGTACAATGGTTGTTTTTATCTACAGATACAGGGCATTGCTATGGGTGCCGCCTTTGCACCCAATAATGCAAATTTGTACATGAGTCATTGGGAGGAAAAGTTTATTCACTGTACCACTAACCCGTTTCTATCCAATATTTCACTATGGCGTAGGTACATAGATGACATATTGTTATTTTGGGATGGCACCATTGAGGAATTTGACAATTTTCTTAAGTATATCAACTCTGTTGACAGCCATTTGAGATTTACTGAGGAACACAGCATGACGACTATCAACTTTTTGGACCTCACCATTTTTAAAGGTGTGAACGGGAAGCTAGAATCCACAATTTTCCGCAAACCCCTGAGCAGAAATACTTCGTTAAGAGCAGACAGCAACCACCCCAGACAGCTGAAACGAAACATTCCTATTGGTCAGGTTTTGCGCTTGAGGTGCAATTGCAGTACTGACCAGGAGTTTGAACACAATGTCTGTGAAATGCGGGATAGGTTTCTCCAGAGATGCTACAGCAATGCTATTGTTGTCATTGCGATTAACTGTGCCTGCCAAACTGATAGGAAGTCCTCGCTTTCCAAAAAATATGGGAGGGAAGCTCCCACTCACATCTTCTTTTCAACAGAATACAGCCCGGCTGCTGGCAAAATCAAAAGCGTTGTCCTAAAATATTGGTCTATTCTGCAGAGCGACCCTTAGCTAAGAAGTTTCACATCCAAACCTCGTGTATGCTTCCATAGATCGAGCAACATTAAAGACAGAGTAGGTCAAAAGAAAGTGACACACCCACAAAGTTTGTCTACGTGGCTGCCTACCGTCTGGAGGGGAGCATATCTTGCTCAAAAAACTTTACATACCTTTGTTGTGATTCTGCCCTTACATGTGTTGTCCTGTGTTTATTTGTGCTTGTGCTTTACTTTCGTTTTGCATTTCCAGCTTTCTGTTCAGCCGTCTGACGATCCACTCCCAATCTGCCTTCAGTGATGTCGCGTGACTGCCTTCAGCATGCCTGCGTTTCGTTGTCCAATCACGTTTCCTCTTTCGGTTTCGGCTTTGGTATTTCATTCATTACTTCCAGCTGTGTTTAATTCTGGGTCTCGCGAAACTGAGTGAATGCGTTCTGTGATAGGATATTACTAACACATACTAACCAGCACTTATTTAAGGGTGATTGTAAATATTTCGTCACGTAGTATTAACCTTGATTAACTCATTTAGCGAGCCTGTGCGATTCTGGCTTCTCTCCATTCAGTCTGAGCTCTCTGTTTAACTACATTTAAAACTATGCTTTCCTTCGCTTTTCTTGTGGTGCTTTTTCCTCGTCACGTTTAGATTGCCTTAATCTAAATTGTCTGGCTTGATTGATTGTCTCAGCGTCTTGTCTCGAGTCATTATTGTTTACCCGGTTTTCGTGTGATTGTTTATTAATACCATGTGTTTCTGTTTCAGTCCGAGATTGCATTCCGAGTCCCCGTCTCCTCTCGTGGTTATATTTGTGGCAGCATTGGATGTGATTGTCAGACGGATCCTCCGTATTGTTTCGGTGTTTCATGGTGAAGTCTCAGCTCCTTGTGCCTTCTGAGTTTCTCCCGTGTATGTTTCCCGAGTCCTGTTTGCTGCGCCCTAGTCTTGTCTGCCCCGTGTTAAAGTCTCCCAGTGTATCCGTCAGCATAGTTAGGTTCAGTTTTTGTTTTTTTAGTTTATTCTCTCTTGGAGAGTGTATTTCTGTTTCCCCCTGCCTTTGGCAGTGTACCTCAGTTCTCCCATTCGTTCAGTGCTTGAGCATGGTGTTTTATTTCTGGCGTGTCTGCCAATTTATCCTTAGTGTTTTGTGTTTAATAAACACTTCTGGATCCTGCACCTGGTGTTCCCCTGACCTCTTCTTACAGAGGGATCCGTCTGCTGAACACCAGCAGGATGGATTCACGCGATACAGAGCTCCAGCGCTAGCGGATCAAACATCTGACTGCTGCCCTGGCAGCACAGCAGACCACCGCTACTGGGAGCATGGGGTCGCCTTACCCCCCTGCTGGAGCTGCTGTATCGCCACCTCCGGGTTTTGGTCCTGAGCCTCAGCTACCACCATCCGAGCACTATGCTGGCAATCCTGGGTACTGCAGACCATTTTTGACCACCTGCGAGATGCACTTCCCCCTGCAGCCCAGAAACTACGCTTTAGAGCCTGCTAAGGTGGCATTTGTCATCTCCCACCTGACGAGTCCAGCCCTCCACTGGGGTACCGCTGCCTGGTCAGCCCGCCTACCTTGTGTAGCCTCCTTCTCGGCCCTATCCACCGAGATGGAGCGGCTTTTCGACTGCACCAGGCGGGGTACTGCCATCGGAAGGGAGTTGACCGGGATCCGGCTGGGAAGCCGCTCGGTGGCAGAGTATGCCAGCGAGTTCCAGACCTTAGCTGCCAGTTCTGAGCGGAATTCCTATGCGCTCCGAGACTTCTTTGTGGAAGGACTAGCCGATGGCATTAAGGACCACCTCCTGTTTCATGGCCTGCCCAGGACTCCCGAGGCTGTGGCGGATCTTGCCATCCGGATTGACAACCGCCTGGAGGAGACTGCCACTCGCTTGAAGCGACGTCGGCCAGCTCCCTCCAACAGCCACCAGGAGGAGACTGCCACTCGCTTGGGGCGACGTCGGCCAGCTCCCTCCAACAGCCACCAGGAGGAGACTGCCACTCACTTGGGGCGACGTCGGCCAGCTCCCTCCAACAGCCACCAGGAGGAGACTGCCACTCGCTTGGGGCGACATCGGCCAGCTCCCTCCAACAGCCACCAGGAGGAGACTGCCACTTGATTGGGGCGACATCGGCCAGCTTCCTCAGAACCTTCTGAATGACTTCTGTCATTCAGCTCCAATCACCTGCTCCTCCCTGTCAAGCATCCTACCGAGCCCACCAACCCGAGCCCGAGCCCATGCAGATAGGACGCAGCCGCCTGACGAAGGAGGAGAGGGATCGCCCCATGCGGTCCAAGGCCTGCCTCTACTGTGGTCTGCGGGGGCATCTTGTCGCTAACTGCCCTGAGAAGAGCCAACGCCCTGTGGTGACCGGTGAAGCAGTAGTGGGCACTACTCGACCCGAGGCCTCCTCCAATCGTCGGACCTGCATCCCTGTGAGCCTCTCCTGGGGCAACAAGAGCCATCGCACTTCTGCCTTGGTGGATTCTGGAGCTGAAGAGAACGTCCTGGACGCCCAAGCCGTAGCCCCAGCTTATGCTGGAGACCCAAGCATTCTTGTTTATGTTTAGTGTTTATTGTTCTTGTGCTGTTTAGTTCTTAGGTGTTTTGTGTGTTAGTCTTTAGGGTTTTGTCTTTATTTAGTTAGATGTTTGTTAGTCTTTAGGGGGGTTTTTTGTATTTAGTATTGTAGTTGTTCCCTGTTTTGTATTAGTCCTGTGGAGTTTTGTATTTAGTTCTTAGCGTTTTGTGTATTCTTAGTTGTGTTTTAAGCACCAGGTGGCGCTTCTTGGGGGGGAGTACTGTTATGATTCTGCCCTTTCGTGTGTTGTCCCATGTTTATTTACATACATTCCAAAACAAAAAGCTAAAGTAGCAGCCTAACCTTTTTCACTGAATCCCTCCACCAGAGACCAATGTATCCAGTAGAAGAAACCCTCTGGTCCTGTTTCATTCGAAATAATTCCCATTACCCATGACCTCTTTTAAATCCTGTAAATGTAACTGAACATTTCAGGCCAGTTTAGGGACTTTTTTTCTATAAATTGCGTCATTTTCAGCTGCGCAATCGTGTTCAACGTTGAACGGATACAACCTACCTTGCTGATATGCATAGGCTTGTATGCGCTTATGTTTGTCCAATAAATGTGTTTGTTACTGCAGAAAATTTAAACACTCAGGAATTGGATAAGAAATGAAAATACATTTTTATAGGGGAAGTTTCACGAGGGAGTGAACTATAACTGTGCAGTTACGCAAAAGAGCCTGGTGTATAATTGAGTGATTGGCTATCAACACCAGTACTTGGATGGATATAGGGAAGGGCTGAATTTGTCAATGAGGGAAATCCATGGCAGGGAACTACACATTTTTTTTTGTATGTGATGACTGTAATTGACAGTGGAATGTTAGAGAATCAATACCATGTTGAATTTTGTGCTTCAGAAAAAAGATTTTTCTGAACCACTAATTGGAACACTGTTGGCTCACTGTAGCTAAAGAGGTTGCTACAGAGGACAACCATTTTTTCTGTCACAAGAGAACATTTTTTTAAACTGCTGGGACGATACTACGGGCAAGGATATTGACCAGTGTGCACATCAGGCTTAGCTGAGGAGTTTAATTCATGTAACCCTTGAAAAACATGGATTGGAGTGAACTTCTCCATATTCTAAACCGTGTTTGAACTCTACTTGCTTGTGAATCTTCAATAACTGATCCGGGGGTGCTATCGAGTCATCGAGTACTGTAACTGCATGCTTAAATTTCCAGTTCCATAGAAGTTGATGCCTACATCTGCACAAAGGGGTTAATAAAATTATTTGCAATTCAGTGAAAGCCTGATAAAGACTTCATTTCACCAACTGTTATGCTAGCGATGCTTGTTTTGTGTTTCTGGCTCAGCTGAAGTGTACGGCACTGATGTTAGTTGCACATACCTTTTACTTCACAACTACAGTAGCCAGCCAGCTAGCTACAGAGCTACATGAAAACTGTGCTGTTGAGCAGCCTGTTTTACATGTAACCTAGAAGACGTCAAACTATGCTGGCTAGGTAGGAATAATTTATCCCTCTATGGTACACATTATGATCACAATGGGCAAAAAAATATCTGTGTAGTTTTTCCATCTTAAAATGGAACATTTTAACAAAATCAAAACACCTTTTCAAAAAAAATTATTTTATCTAGTTTTAAAAACCACAATGGAAAAAACATAACATTTGATGTTATCAACAGAAAAAAATAATAGTATATCTTCAAAATATTTATTTCTTTCATCAAACACTTAAACTAAGAGATTTATTTAGTATTCGGAACACAAGAGATTTCATATTTCACAAAAAGGCACATAATATACTCAGTCCATATGAAAACCACTCACGAAATCTGGAATAGCTCCACGGATTGATATGTGAAGTATATGCGTATGATGCATTTGAGATAATGATTGATTTAAGAAGACATGTAAACATCATTCAATTTCATTCACGATAATGTTACCGCGTGAGAGAGGTTTAACTGGTGTAGGGGTCAAACAGAAAAGTCAATAACGAGTGTGACCGCCATTTGCATTGACAGATGCGGTGCATCGTCGTCGCATGGAGTTGATCAGTCTCTGGATAGTGTTCTGAGGGATAGCATTCCACTCCTGAACAAGGGCAACCTCAAGTTCTCGGATGTTGTCCATCTGGCGTCGACGTGAAAGACGTCGTCCAATTTCATCCCATAAGTGCTCAATAGGGGAGAGGTCGGGTGACAGAGCAGGCCACTGAAGCACGGGGATGTTCTCCTGTGCAAGGTACTGCATGGACACCCTTGCAGTGTGTGCCCCAGCGTTGTCCTGTTGGAACGTGTGGACATCGTGGTGTTGGTTGAAGAACAGCACAACATGGTTCTGCAGCACCTGGTCCCGGTAGTAGACGCCGTTCACCCTTCCTCTGCAGATATGGAGAGCGATTCTGTGGCGGTAGCTTATTCCACCCCACACCATAACGCTGCCACCACCCCAACGGTCCGTTTGAACGACACAATCGGCGTTATAACGCTCACCACGTCTCCGCCAAACACGTATACGGCCATCTGCGTTCCTTAAGTGAAATCGTGACGCTGGTTTCGGTGACGATCCGTCAACATGGGGCCGAAATAAGGACGTCGTGCACGCAGGCCTGCAGCTCGCAGACGGTTCCGTACGTTGTTGGGGTGAATGAATCCACGTCGTCCTTGGACTTGAGCAGCCGTTCTTGTCGCTGGTAGTGTTCGGTCTCGGACATGATCCCGTACAATCTGACGGTCCTGAAATGCCGTTGTCTCTTGTGTTGACCCGGTCGAGGACGGTCCCGAGTGCTCCCCGTTTGCAGAAACCTTAGATGGAGTCTTGCGATTGTTGTGTGTGGGCAGTGTAGTCGTCTGGCAATTTCCCTGGTGCTGGCGCCAATTTGAAGCATGCCTATGGCACATTCCCGTTCAGGGGCTGTAAGTCGCGGCATAGTGTCGACGTTTCACAAGTGTCAGTGAAGAAGTGAAATTTTATTCGGATTCACATGCTTTTAAAGGCAATGTGTGCTCAAATTCAGAGTGAAATTCATTTTTCCCGTGGTGTGCGTGCAAGATGTTGCGTCTTTGCAAAAAGTTGCCTAGCGTTACAGTTAACTTGAAATTCTCGCATTTCTTGCACCTGGCATGTCGGGTGACATCACTATAGTGTTGTTGTTGTATAAAAATTATATTGAAGTTCATTTGAACTTAAATATTGACTTTTTTCAAGTAGTGCATTTTCATTTGTACTCAGTATATATTCAACCATTGCTCTCAGGCAACACTGTATCATTGTGGAGCACAAATATATTTCAATAATCATATCATCAAATCATCTTATCTAATCGTTATAACTGATTAAAAACTGTCTGATTAAAATATTAAAAAGAGTAAAAAACTATCCTAACGTTCAGAAACATGTCTATGCACACACAAATGCACCTGCTAAACTACACAAGTACCCACTTGAACATACAAAATTTCCTCCCTCATGCTTTGTGGAAGTTGAGGAAACAATTCCTCTCATGACTAAAACACAGATAAGTGAAACATTTTGAGCACTGCACTTTTATAATGCCTGAACATGGGACTTTGCATCTCCCTTTTCGTTCTACCCAAACAGGCCAGTGGCCTGTCAGATCTAAGTGAACCAGCTGTGATGGGCATGCATTTGCAGGTGTTTTTGGCAGCTTCTCTGCTGGTCCTTCCTATGATGGTCTCCCTCTTTTCTTGGCAAATCTTTCTTATGGCAAATATAATTTATAATTTAAACTGTTTTCCTTACAAATGTAATATACTTGTATGCTGACCCTTTATACCCTGCATAGCCTGAAGTGATTCCATTACAGTACAACGTTGCCTCAGGGCAACATGCAGTTTTTTGCTATTTTCTTCGAAATATATGAATATCCATTTTGTAAAATCATTGAAAAAACATCTGTACTTACCAATGAAGGTTGCACAATTTTTTGATGATGATTTACAGGCTAAAAATCAGATAAAATTGCATTTTTAGTAAGAGTAAATGTGGAGTTGCATGGCAGGAGCAAGTGTGTTGAAACAGGATTCAGAAAGGCTGCCAGTGGGTCATGTGACCAGTACTTTACATTTTCAATGGTTAGTATAGGGGTTCAAGGCTCTTAAGGTGGTGTATACCAGTGTCAGAGATGCCTATTTCTTTATACAAGGTCAAATATTCAATGTTGCCTCAAGGCAACACCGTAACATAGAGGGTTAAGCATTTCAAATACTAGCCTGCATCATTCTTTGAACTGATCCTCAGTTTATAATGGGTACTTCAGCCTCATTACATCATACTTAATTAAAATGCAAAAAGACTCAGCATCACAGGGTCTCAGCATCACTTGTGCAATCCAGCAAGATGGTACGTTGTTCGTTTAGCTATGTATGGAAAATATGTCAGAATGGGAGATCTGTCAATATTTTCAGATACAGTGCCGTGAAAAAGTATTTGCCCCCTTACTGATTTCTTACTTTTGTCCATATATTTTACATTTAAATGTTTCACATCATCACACCAATTTTAATATAAGACAAATATAATTATAACCCTAGTAAATACAAAATGCAGTTTTTAAATGATGACTTCATTTAGTAAAGGGAAAAAGCTATCCAAACCTTCCTGGCCCTCTGTGAAAAAGTAATCCCCCCCCCTTCTTAAATCATGAATTAATTGTAATAAACCACATTTTTTGAGTCCAATTTCATTAGTCACACCCAGGACTGATTACTGCCAGACCTGTTGAATCAAGAAATCACTTCAATAGCCACACGGAAAGAACCTATATAAACAAATAGGTTTTAATATAGGGCCACATATAGGATTCGCATATATGCAACATACATAAAATTGGCCATTTTCATATTTTATAGGTACATATAGGTACGTATATGCACCTATATGTACCTATAATATTACTCAGCAACAAAAGTTTCTGTGACACCATTTATGTGTATGTTATAAATGACACGCAAAGATCTCAATGCAATCAATATGTTTATTTAACAGGAAAAACACTGACTTTTCAGTGCCAACGTCACTCAAAACGAAAAATGTCATTTTCATGCGTCATGAAGCATTTGTCTGACGTCTAACCGATTGTGACCTTCACACTTCAATACCGGGTGTGACTTCCTCGTGCCATGATGCAAGCAACGCATCTCCGGCGCATGGACCGAATCAGATGTGCCAGAAATTGCTGTGGGATGTCATTCCAAATCTGACGTAGACGTTGTCGCAATTCCTGGAGTGTAGCTGGCGGGTTATCCAACCGCCGCAAACATCGATCCATCTCGTCCCAAAGATGCTCGATTGGGGACATGTCTGGGGATCTGGCTGGCCATGGCAGGACATTGACATGTTGTTGCATCAGATACTGCTGTACAATCCTTGCAACGTGTGGTCTGGCGTTATCATGTTGCAGCGTTATTCCGGGACCATGTTGCATCAAAAACGGTACCACCAATGGCCGTAGCACTTCATCCCGATATCTTTGACCTGTCAGATTTCCATCAATAACAAGCAAATCTGTTTGGCTTCTAGCCGTGATCCCTCCCCAAATCATGACACTACCACCTCCAAAACGATCAAATTCCTGAACACAGTTGTTGGCATAACGTTCTCCACGTCGATGGTATACACGTAAACGACCATCACATCGGTTAAGCATGAATCTTGATTCATCAGTGAAGAGTACAAGATCCCACTGACGTTGGATCCACCGTCGATGTTGTTGTGCCCACTGTAGACGCAGTCGTCGGTGTTGTACTGTGAGTATTGGACGTCTTGCTGGCCGACGTGGGACAATGCCAAAATGACGGAGACGGCGACGGATTGTCTGTGCAGACAGTCGCCTCAAACCAGGTATCGTTCTTGCAGTTATGGTTGCAGGTTGGAATCGATTTCAGAGATGGGTTGTTGGAATCCAGTTGTCCTGTCTGGGAGTGGTTACTCGTGGACGGCCGCTGCGAGGACGGTCTCTGACATGTCTTGTCTGCTGATGACGCTGCCATAAGTTCCAAATGGTGTTTCGGTGGACATTCAGGCGATGAGCAACTTCCCTCTGCGAGGTTCCGGATTCAATCATCCCAATGGCCCACCACCGATCATTTTCAGACAGTCTTGGCATTTAGAGGGTAGAGTTCCTGATCCGAAATGGCTGTGTTTTCGATAAGTGATGCTTCCGTCGTTCATCAGGCACAATGTGAACATTCCAAAAATTCTCCTCTTTTATTGCCATCCACAAGCATGATTTACGCACATTTTCACGTGCAAAGTCATTTTCTCGCATTTTCATGATTTCCATTTCAATGTTGTGTTTACGTGTACTGTTTCAGTCTGATATCACCATGTATGACAATTTCATAATTGCGTGATAGAAAATAATTAACAATATTGGTGTCACAGAAACTTTTGTTGCTGAGTATATATGAAAGCGGCCAATTAAAACTTCAAGTGTTCTTTTTTTGGCATTTCCAATCCCACTAGAATCTGAGATATCCAATTAGGGAACTACAAACAAGTTCTTAGACTTATTTGCATATGCGGCTCTCTGTTGACAAGTCAGTAGGTGAACACAGCCTGCAACTGATAGTAATTGCTTTTATTCATTTCCTGGGCAAAACCTTGTAAGTTCAGAATGGGTGGAGGATATTCAGACATTAACACTGATGTAATTAATAGAATCTTATTTATGAGCACCCGTCTAGCCAACAGGACGGGCCTGGGGGAACTCTAATCTACATAACCCTTCCCAGCAGGCCCTTCGCAATTTGCGTCCGTGTAGTGCATTGGCCAATTGCGCGCTACTTCTGAAAAGAGCTGCCAACCACTGCTGTTTGATTCAAGGCAGGGATTAAAACCTATGTTTATATACGTTCTTTCCTTGTGGGAATTTAAGAATCCTTGTTATTTCATCCGTGTAGGAAAAAGTCTGGGACCTTTAGTTGCGATACAAGCATCTCAGATGAAAGACAAGTGTTTGTTCATTAAAACTGTGAACAGAAATGTAGACATTGTCTTCAAATTCATTAACCACAGTGAAATGCTCAAATTGATGTGGAGAAGAAAATAACTTTTTAAAGGCATATTTACTTGAATGTATGTTCTTCTGTGTACTTTTATTTTGTAATTTTTGTTTTATTTTGCTACATTTAGACTAAGGACCTCTGAGCCATATTCATCTAGAAACTGCAATACAGACAAAATTCCATTTGGTGGTTGTAACAGTGTAGTGTATAACCTTTCAGTGAATGTGTATGAGCTGTAATGATGTGAATCCAGTTTTATCGAATGTGGTGAATCTGGCAGTGACTTAAACTTGAAAAAAGCTTAATTGATGAAATAAACATAAACAAACCATTTTGTTCTTATACATTTCCTTCTCTTCCACAATACACAACTCAATCTTCATAGAATACCTTGTATGTACATACAGGGCCGAAATGTAGATATAAAGAAGCGATATAGGAGACCTATATGCCCTATATATGCACCCGAATTTGGCCTATATGCGGCATATATGTGCATATATGCTGTTCATATAGATTCTTTCCATGTGGGTAGAACCTGTTGTACAAAGTTAAGTAGGCTAAAAGATCTCAAAAAGCAACTCATTATGCCGCGTTCTTAAGAAATTCAAGAACAGATGAGAAACAAACTAATTGACATCTCTCAGTCTGGAAAGGGTTACAAAGCCATTTCTAAGGCTTTGGGTCTCCAGCGAACCACGGTGAGAGCCATTATACACAAATGAAGAAAACCTGGAACAGTGGTGAACCTTCCCAAGAGTGGCCGGCCTACCAAAATTACTCCAAGAACACATCGACAACTCATCCAGGAGGTCACAAAAGAACCTAGAACAACTTCTAAGGAGCCGCAGGCCTCACTAGCCTCAGTTAAAGTCAGTGTTAATGATTCAACAAGAAAGAGACTGGGCAAAAATGGCATCTAAGAATAAAAAGGCTCATCTCACTTTTGCCAAAAAAATCTTGATGATCCCCAAGACTCTTGGAAATATATTCTGTGGACTGATGAGATAAAAGTTGAACTTTATGGAAAGTGTTCGTCCCATTACATCTGCCGTAAAACTAACACAGCATTTCATAAAAAGACCATCATACCAAAAGTCAAACAAGGTGGTGGTAGTGTGATGGTTTGGGGCTGCTTTGCTGCTTCAGGGCCTGGACGACTTGTAGTAATTGATAGAACTATGAATTCTGCTCTCCACCGGAATCCTGAAGGAGATGGTCCAACCATCAGTTCACAACCTCAAGTTCAAGCACACTTGGGTTATGCAGCAGGACAATGATCTGAAACACACTAGTAAGTCCACCTCTGAATGGCTAAAAAAAAACAAAATGAAGATTTTGGAGGGGCCTAGACTTAAAACCACTTGAGATGCAATGGTGTGAGCTTTAACAGGCCGTTCGTGCTCAAAAACCCTCCAATGTGGCTGAATTAAAACATTTCTGCAAAGAAGAGTGGGCGAAAATTATTCCACAGCGATGTGAAAGACTCCTTGCCGGTTATCGCAAATGTTTGATTGGCCATTTGCCGAGGGGGGCAAAACCAGCTATTAGGATTTCGGGGGCAATTACTTTTTCACATAGGGGCAGGTAGGTTTGGATAGCTTTTTCTCCTTAATAAATGAAATCATCATTTCAAAACTGCACTTTGTATTTACCCGGGTTGTCTTTGTCTAATATTAACATTTGTTTGATGATCTGAAACATTTAAGTGTGACAAATAGGCAAAAAAAAAAAAAAAAAAGAAATCAGGAAGGGAGCAAATACTTTTTCCAGGCACTGTAGTTCATTTCCCCTGTACCCATACAGTCAGGTGTTTAAAGAAAGGATACATTAGCATAAAGCAAATTGCTGACATAGTGTTGTGAGAAATTTACAATACAAAGGCATACAACTTTTTGGTTGACTCTTGCTTCTAAAAAGAGTAAACATGAAGGTAAATCTTTAGTTTTTTTTTTTTTACTTTTTTGCATATCAAACATACACCAAATGCTAGCACAAAAACTATATCAACCAGTTCAGGTTTTATGTACATATGAGCAGTGGCCTTTCGTATTTTTTAAACTGCTAGCCTATATTATGCTCCAGTAAAAAATTCAGAAGTCATCTTCAGAGTAAAATAATAAAATCGCATTTGTCCATACATAACTTGAATTCTGAAAAAGTTGGCGCATCATAAAATATACAAATAATAAACGATGGATATAGCATAACAAAGCATAACATGAGTGGCAAGAACAGGCTGTTCAGCCCAACTAGGCTCGCCAGTTTTTTTTTTACTATTGTAAATATATCACTTCAGATACTCAATGACTCAACGGTATCTAGCTTTAAGTCAAGCCTGCTCTTGAAAATTCCCAAGGTTTCTGCCTCAATAATATGGTCAGGCAAACTATTCCACATCAAAATTACTCTTTGAGTGAAAAAATACTTCTCAATATAAGTACTAAATTTACCTTTGGTTAACTTCCATTTGTGATCCCGAGTTCTGCTAACAAAACTTAGCCTAAGGAATCCTACATAATTCACTCTGTTAATTCCTTTTACATATTTGTGGCCCTCCAGCACCAAACCAGTCACATTAGTCAGTTTTTCAAATATGAGTTTTTGGGCTATATCAAATGCCCTTTCAGATGAGCACAAAAACTCATATTTGAAAAATTGACCCATGTGACTGGTTTGGTGCTGGAGGGTCACATTTAAAGGCCTCAATCAGATCACCCCTTAGTCTCCCTTTCCTAAGACTAAAGAGATTAAGGATCTTCGGCCTCTTCTCATAGCTTTCATCTTTTATACCTGGAATTAGCTTAGTGGCTCTTCTCTGAACTTTCTCTAGAGCCACTATATCTTTCTTAAAGTATGGTCCCCAGAACTGTATACAATACTCCAGATGTGGTCTGATGAATGGGTTGCACAAGAGAAGTATGACCTCCTTGGATTTGTACTCAATACTTTTGGCATTGTATCCCAGCATCCGATTGGCTTTTTTAACTGCTATGGCATGATGGCTAGATCCTGTGAGGGTTTGGTCAACAATCACTCCCAGATCTTTTTCACGTGGAGCACATTCCAGTTTTAGACCTCCCATGAAGTAATCCTGTCCAATTTTTTTTATTACCTACATGTACAACATTTTGCTATATTAAATTTCATTTGCCACATTTCTTCCCAATTCTGGATTCTATCAAAATCATTTGAATCACTATAGTGGACTCTAAACTATTTGCCAAACCTCCCAATTTAATATCATCTGCAAATTTAACTAATTTGCTCTCAATATTCCTATCAAGGTCATTAATATAGGTGAGAAACAGCAGGGGTCCCAACACCGATCCCTGAGGGACTCCACTCCCCACCATACCAAGCTCAGATGAGATTCCACTGACCACCACTCAATGGCCCTCATCTATCAAACGTGCTCACACCAAAAAAATGGGTGTACGCTAAATCTCCCGCAAGGTTCGGCATTGATCAATCTGAATATGAGCGTACGGCACATAAAAATCTCACGCCAGGTCTGACCAGGCGTACACGCATTTGAAACCAGCGTACAACATGCAGGAATGAGTGAAGCTGTCAAAATGATTAATAAACCATATGCAGCAATGCGGACGTCATGCTGTTGTTATTCTTATTAGTAAAATGAAAAAATAGGCTAAATAAATAAATAAAATACCTGGGTTGAGAAATAAACAATCTGCTTGTCAGGCCAGATGGCTGACAATTACAATCAATTTGATTAAGCGCAATGCGCTTACTAATAAAAGTACAATGGACAGTGATCTCTGCAGACTGTATTTTAACATAATTACCCTCATGTAGCTCCGATCAAGGCGGTGGGGACTCATCCGTCTCCCCATCGCCTCGTATTCCCACAATGGAGGGGGAGCCTATCAGTGCTGACACGCGCTCCTCGGATGGTGACAGCTGGAGGTTTGAGCCTGGTTGGCCTCCATCAGTCCGAATGCTGCTGCGCCTGAGCGCAGCAACCTGTTTTTTGGTGGTAATTTTTAAATCGGACCACTTTTTTTGACCTGCATGTAAAGCATTTGGATTGTCAGTAATGTAGGCCATATAACATGAAATATCATGGATCTATAAATTGAATTTATAAATGAATTACAAATCAAACCTCTGCTGCACTCCGGTTTGCCACCCCAATGGTGTTTACCACAGCAGCAATAGTTTCCCAAACTGCAGCCTTCTGGGCTCCCTTGATGCCACTCTTAAGGCCTCCAAATAAAATGATTTTGTTTTTCTCCACCTCGGTAGTGATGATTCATATTTCCTCCTCCGTGAAGTTCTTCTTCTTTGCTGTCTTTCGAGAGTCCATGTCCTAAAGTGGGCGGAACTATGCTTCCCAGAGCATGAATTTATAGGGGCGTGTCATGTAAATTACGGTTGGTTTCAGCCTCCAGATCTATCAGCGCCACGCCAGAAATCAGCGACGTACATACTTTTCGTAAATCAGACGCGACACCTGGCATACGCTGATATTTAAACTAGAATCTACACCAGATCCTATGCAAGTTTGATAAATGAGGGACTTTGTGTTTTGTTCTGTTCTGTAAGCAGTTTCGAATCCACTCACAAATACCTCCTGTAACTCCAACGGAGCTCATTTAAAACATTGCTGTCTTATGCGGTACTATATCAAATGCTTTCTGAAAATCCAGGTATATGATGTCATAAGCCGTGCCCTGATTGTAAGTCTTGGTGGCCTCTTCAATGAATTCCAGAGGGTTTGTCAGGCATGACCTTCCCTCACGGAAACCATGTTGGCTATCCTTCAAAATATTATTACGTTCAATTCCAGCTCTTCTTTTATGATAGATTCCAGTGTTTTGCATGCAATTCAAGTTGAACTGACTGGCCAGTAATTTCCTGGCTCAGTACAGTCCCCTTTCTTATATATTGGTATTATATTGCCCTGCTTCCAATCATTTGGTATTTTTCCAGTTTCTAAAGACTGTCTGAAGACTGCTGACAGCGGTTTAGAGATGATCTCCCTAACTTCCCTGAGCACGTCAGGATTCCCTGAATCCTTTCCAAATGCCTGGCTCTGAGAGTTAAATCTGTCATATCACACATTATTCACAAAGATCAGGTAGGTTTTATAAAAGGGAGATTTATTGGGGACAGCATTAGAAGTTTATTAGATTTAATTGATTATTATGAAAAGGAAGATAAACCAGGCCTTATTTTTATTGCTGACTTTCAAAAAGCCTTTGATTTGATTAGATAGAACTTTGTACTAAAATCATTAGAATTTCTCAATTTTGGCCCTCAGTTTATTGCTTGGGTGAACACCTTGTACACCAGTATTACAAGTTGTGTTCTGAACAATGGTTACTTGTCAAATGCTTTTAATCTGTACCGTGGGGTAAGACAAGGCTGTCCCCTGGGCCCTTATTTGTTTATTATAGCAGTAGAAATGCTCGCCATTAAGATTCGCAGTAATCATAAATTGACAGGTTTATCTACCCATGGAAGATCCTATAAAATTTCACAATAGGCAGATGATATAAATTTTTCATTTGCCCCTAACTTAGTATCTTTCCATGCTCACCTTGATGATTTAGACAGTTTTTTTCTCTGGACTTTCTTTAAATTTTGATAAATGCAAAATACTTAAAATGGGGACTTTAAAAAACACAAATTTGACATTGCCCTCACATCATCCTATTCACTGGGTTGATGGAGAAGTAGACATTTTAGGCAAACAGATTCCTAAGGATTTAGATTCCATAGTAAATCTGAACTTTGAGCCCCGTTTAGCAAAATTGAACCGCCTTTTATTTCCATGGAGGGGGAAAAGATTATCTGTGTTTGGTAAAATAACAGTCATAAACTCTCTAATATTCCCTCAATTCACGAATCTCTTCCAGGTACTCCCTACTCCAAATAAATCCTTTTTTGAAAAATATGAGAAGAAAATTTTCTCTTTTATTTGGAGTGGAGGACCTGAAAGAATTTGAAGGAAGACCATTTACAATTCAATTGAAAATGGTGTGTTGAATTTAATTAATTGATATGCTTTTGCACTTACTATAAAAGCCTCATGATTACCGAAATTATATTTTAATCCTGCCTGGTTTACATCTTGGTTGTAAAGTATGTATTTGTCAGTTGGATCTGGTATATTTCCCTTTTTGCAGTCAGACTCTTTACGGCATCTTAAACTTAATCCAATCCTATTTGATGTTGTTCATGCATGGTACAAATATCAGTATAAGGCCCCCACAACTGCAGCTGAAATTAGACAACAGATTTTATTTATGAATTCAAATATTCTTATTGGAGGGAAACCTATCTTTTTTATCTCTTTTGGGAACCCGGGTATTTTGTTTGTAAATGATATTTTAAATGGTGATGGTTCTTTAATATCATACAATGATCTTTGTATGAAATATTGTGATGTTTGTAGCCATTTCCAGTATTTACAATTATCTACTGTGTAATGAGAATAGAGGCCACTAGATGGCAGTATTTACCTTTTTTTTGTTAAGCCCAGACTGGAGTTATGTTTAGACATGTCCTGGGCATGTCTGGGGAAAGTCCCCGAAAAGTAAAAAAAAGAGGTCTAAATGTGGGTGGGGTCTGCAAAAGAGTATATAAGGAAAAGAATTGAGACAGTAAAGTAGTAGGAGAAATTGCAAGAAGAAGGATACATGTGACCAGACCTGTCATTTCTGTTCAAGACCTGTGAAGTTTCTTTTGTGGATTTTTGCCTGTGTTTGAGCCTTTTTCCTCACCCAGCACATCACCAGGAAACCCACCAAAGGGACTGTAAATATTTCTGTTTTTTTAAAATATATTCAATCTTGGTCAGTAGCGTAGTTAGTTGTTTAGTTGTCTTTGTTCATTAAATGTGTTCAAGTTTTTAAAACTGTTTCTGTCATCCCTTGCTGTTGCTGTTGTGTTATAAATGTAATAACAAATTGGGGCCATAACAACTGCAATTCCTAAAGTATGGAAATCTCTCTTGCTTGGTTTTCCTCCTATTTTAGTTTGCATTCCTGCTCAATCCAACAGTACCTGGCTAAGGAATATTAAGATTAACAAGAGTATGTATTTTTTCTAAGGTGTTACAACCTGATAGATATATCACATAATGTGCGGTTGTCTTGGCTGTACCTCTTTGTATCCCCTGGGTACAAGTCTACACTTCTATTGTTCATTGCACAATTGATATTTTCAATACAGACGTTTGCACAAATTTTTGCCAAAAAATAGATGATTGTATATATGGAAATGTGTAGACAGCCCACTATGTTCCTTTTGCCATCAAGAAGAAACATATCTGCATGTCTTTTGGTATCGTCCTCATGTAGTTCCCTTCTGGGATAAAATCAAAATCTGGTTTCATCAGAAAACTGGCCAAAAACTACAACTGATTGCCTTTAACATTATTTTTTGAAACTTGACCTCTGAAGCCCCTATCATTGATAATCTTGTTATTTTACTCGCTAAAATCTGCATATATAGAAGTAGAAAGTCTAATCATGTTAGTTTTCAATATTTTATACAATATGTCAGTTTTTTTAACAAAGTTGAATAATATACTGCAACAAGGAGAGGAAAAGTGCAGAAGCATCTGGGAAAATGGGGTATATTGTGTTTGTAATGTGTTATTTTTTCTTTACATAGGTAAAGTGTCATATGTGTTTGTCTGTGTTGATATTAGTACTGTTATTTTTATTTTTTTTTTTGATGGTTCAGTGTTGTATTATTTATTTACTTATTGATAAAATGCATTAAAAAAAAACTTCTCTGAGCACTCTAGGACGGGGCTTTCGCCAAAATATTTTTCAGAGGGGGATTTCCTCCTTTCCAACTTTTTTTGGGGGGGGATTTTCAATTTGTCAGGGGGGATTTCAGTATGTAACGAATAGCTAAGTGACATTGTCAGTAATATCACATCTGGCATCACATGCTGAATAAGGATATATTTTTTTACCCTTTATAAGGCATGACATTTGCTTATGTATGATTTATGAAGACATTATGTCTCATTTATGAAGACATTGGGAGCGTGGCGCAGCGTGGCGCAGCTCACGCAGTGGTAATTTTGTCCGGCGCAGCCCGCGCAGTGGTACTTTCGTGAGGTGCGCAGCCTTTGGTAGACGAAAGTGCGCCAAGATGGGTGTGGCGGTGTAGTAGGGGGAGGTGTCATATATTCATCAAGACGCAGTGACAATTTCATAGAAAAAGTCTCCGCTGGAGTTGCGCAGGAAACTCGCCAGCACCAACCTGGTATAATTTCTGTGCAGTGGTAATTTGGCTGACCGCGGGCAGTGCCCACACGTCACCGAAATCTCACAGGCAGGTTTCCAGAATGTCAGGCACATTTCAATGCTATAAGTAATTACAGGAAGCACTAACTAATGTAACTTAAGCAGCTGAATCTGTGATGCAAACTAAGGCCTTCACAACTTTCTCAGCCAACCACAAACTGGATATATATATATATATATAGCATGCTTGCGTTCTGTGCTTAGTAAAGCCGCTTGCACACTGGACACGAAACGATTTTTTTTCGCACGACTGATTACAGGCAAAGTCAATGCAAAGACGCGACAGTCGGACAGGGTATTAATATAGCTCCATGTCTGACAGTTCTAATTTTTCCGAATATTCCAGGAATTATTAAACTTGGCCATGTTTGTGTTCGACCTTCACAGAATGCAAATTGATAGCTATCGACTTTTCTTGGTCTTTTTAGCCTATTCGTCTGTTTCCTTCCGTTGAAGATAGACAGCAGTCTTTATTCGGTCTTTCTTTTGAAAATAAAATGGGACAAAAGGGACTGATTTGCAAGTCAGTTCACCCACTACCATATTAAAGACAGTCCACCAACACTTTATTTGATGTTCTAGCATGTGCATCAAATTGCCTATTGAAAATGCACACTGCCCGTCAAAAAAAAAAAAAAAAAAAAAAAAAAAGAGGGGGGGGGGATGGGGGGGCTGTTCACACTAATATTTTGTTGGACCATGTTTAGTTTTGATCACAGGGAACATTCATCAGAGTATTGCTTAAACAGTCTTATACAATGTTACTGTTGTGTTCCGGGGTTCTGGCCTTTGGCCAGAACAGTATTGCTTATGGTTTTAACAGTTTCATGTTCAAGGTTTCAAGATTCCATAGTTCATAGTTTCATGTTCATAGTCACAGTTTTAACAGTTTCTTGTGTTAGGATCAAGCATTTCATAATTCATGTTTATTGTTCATGTTTTTACGTTTCCATGTTTTTGTTTTTGCCAGGTCTGCCAAGCCACTCCACCGCTTGTCTGCGTTCCGCCCCGTGCCTTCGTTGTTGCACATTTCAGAGCTCTGGTTGGCTTTGGTATTTCCCCCTTCCTTCTGTGCTGTGCTGATTCGGGGCTCTCTCAGCTTAATTGGCAATTAACTGTTTTAAGTTACTAACATTTACTAACACTCACTGGGTGGTGTAAATCTTAGATAGGCACATTACTAATATTACTAATTTAGACAGGACGTTTATTGTCATGATTCCTGCTTTGCTATTTCAAGATCTTGCTGTGCTTTTCTGTTCTTAACATTCATGCTTGCTTCCAAACTGCATACTTAATCGGTACTTAAGCTGAGCACGCTCATTCTCTGAATGAGCAAGTCTTGTCAACCAATCTTTGTCCATGTCATGATCTTGCCATGCCTCTTGTTTCTCCTTCTCCAGGTGTTGCCCCTCATGTCTTGATTTCCTAGCCTTTATCTGGATGCGGTGGAAGTTGGCTGGCAGACAGTGTCTCTCTCATGTTCATGCTTCAAGTTCTTGTTCATGTTCCCAAGTCTCGCTCATAGTCATTTTGTATATAGCCTTCTGTATTATTAGTGTCGTTATTCATTTCTGTTCTTGTTTATTCTCCCTGGAGTTTCCAGTGGCTTTTGTTTTTTGTCGTTTTCTGATCCTTAGTTTCTCAGCTCTGTGTAGCTCACCTTAGTTTGTCTTTTGCAACCCTTTGGGCCAAGTTTTGTTGGCCCTCGTGCCTGTTTTATTTTGTTTAAATAAATCCTCATTCCCCTTCACCTCGCCTCTGGTGTCTACCTGATTTCGTATCAGTTACAACATTATTTCTGACCAGATGTACATTCATTTTTGGCTGAGACAGTATTGTATTAACAATGGGTGAGTCAAACCACTCCATTAAGCCTTCTCCAGCACATCCCAAAGACTTTCATTCAGAATGTTCTGGACTCTGAGTTAGCCAATTCATGTGTCAAAATGATTCGTCATGCTTGATGTAGCACTCTTCCACAGTGTGAGCCTGATGAATCTTGGGATTGTCATCCTGGAGTACGCCTATGCCATCAGGGATTAAAAAGTCCATTGATGAGTTACTGTTCATTCAGTACATTAAGGTTGTCTGCTGAATTCATTTTATTGCTGCCGAACAGTGCTCAGCCCAGACCTGACCAACTGAAGTGACCCCAGATCATAACTCTGCCTCCACAGTCTTGTGCTGTAGGCACTATGCATGACAGGAGCATCACTCTGAAACAGGATAAATCTGGACTCATCAGACCATGTCCTCTCTAACTCTGACATGCCCATCACTCTGGAAGAGGGTAAATTTAGACCATTCCTCTCTAAATCTGATGTGACCATCACTCTGGAAGAGGGTAAATCTCTACCAATTAGACCATGTCCTCTCTAACTCTGATGTGACCATCACTCTGGAAGAGGGTAAATCTGGACTCATTAGACCATGTCCTCTCGATCTCTGACACGCCCATCACTATGGAAGAGGGTAAATCTGGACTCATTAGACCATGTCCTCTCGATCTCTGACACGCCCATCACTATGGAAGAGGGTAAATCTGGACTCATTAGACCATGTCCTCTCTAACTCTGACATGCTCATCACTCTGGCAGAGGGTAAATCTGGACCCATTAGACCATGTCCTCTCTATCACTGACATGCCCATCACTCTGGAAGAGGGTAAATCTGGACTCATTAGACCATGTCCTCTCCAACTCTGACATGCTCATCACTCTGGAAGAGGGTAAATCTGGACTCATTAGACCATGTCCTCTCGATCTCTGACACGCCCATCACTATGGAAGAGGGTAAATCTGGACTCATTAGACCATGTCCTCTCTAACTCTGACATGCTCATCACTCTGGCAGAGGGTAAATCTGGACTCATTAGACCATGTCCTCTCCAACTCTGACACGCCCATCACTATGGAAGAGGGTAAATCTGGACTCATTAGACCATGTCCTCTCGATCTCTGACACGCCCATCACTATGGAAGAGGGTAAATCTGGACTCATTAGACTATGTCCTCTCTGACTCTGACATGCTCATCACTCTGGCAGAGGGTAAATCTGGACCCATTAGACCATGTCCTCTCTATCACTGACATGCCCATCACTCTGGAAGAGGGTAAATCTGGACTCATTAGACCATGTCCTCTTGATCTCTGACACGCCCATCACTCGAAGAGGGTAAATCTGGACCCATTAGACCAAGTCCTCTCTAAATCTGACATGCCCATCACTATAGAAGAGGGTAAATCTGGACTCATTAGACCATGTCCTCTCGATCTCTGACACGCCCATCACTATGGAAGAGGGTAAATCTGGACTCATTAGACCATGTCCTCTCTAACTCTGACATGCCCATCACTCTGGAAGAGGGTAAATCTGGACCCATTAGACCATGTCCTCTCTAACTCTGATGTGCCCATCACTCTGGAAGAGGGTAAATCTGGACTCATTAGACTATGTCCTCTCCAACTCTGACATGCTCATCACTCTGGCAGAGGGTAAATCTGAACCCATTAGACCATGTCCTCTCTATCACTGACATGCCCATCACTCTGGAAGAGGGTAAATCTGGACTCATTAGACTATGTCCTCTCGATCACTGACACGCCCATCACTATGGAAGAGGGTAAATCTGGACTCATTAGACCATGTCCTCTCTATCACTGACACGCCCATCACTCTGGCAGAGGGTAAATCTGGACTCATTAGACCATGTCCTCTCGATCACTGACACGCCCATCACTATGGAAGAGGGTAAATCTGGACTCATTAGACCATGTCCTCTCGATCTCTGACACGCCCATCACTATGGAAGAGGGTAAATCTGGACTCATTAGACCATGTCCTCTCCAACTCTGATGTACTCATCACTCAGAGAGAGGGTAAATCTGGACTCATTAGACTATGTCCTCTCTATCACTGACATGCCCATCACTCCAGAAGAGGGTATATCTGGAACAGGTTTCACAAAGATAGACTCTGACTATGGGTTAGACACAAGCACGAGTCAGACTACAGTTTGACATCTAAATTCAGCTGTTTCACAAGCAGTTTACTTCTTGACTATGTTAAGTAGGACTACTGTAAAATCAATTCTGGGTAAATTAAGACCTTTTTCAAAAAAAAAAAAAAAAAAAAAAAAAAAGGCTGCATCCAGCTGCTCAGCTCCCTTTACCCCTGCAGAACTTCTGTCTCCTTGAAGAATTCAATACATATTCGATGTTTACAACCGCAAATTATGAGCCCTGTTTTTCTTTCTTTTATTCCAGTTTTGTTGAGTATCACTGGTCAGAAGTTGTAACTGATTGGTTGATAACATAGGTCTAAAGCCTAAGTTAGCCTGGGGGTGAGGTGTCTTTTTTTTTTTTTTTGGCTTAAACTTAGTCAGTCTTTATTTTTGTGAAACGGTCTAACTTGCTTAACCTAGTTAGATTAGACTAATCTATGAGAAAATATTAGACTGGTCAAACCCTACAGACCAGTCTGAAATATCTTTGTGAAACTAGCTCTG
The DNA here is from genome assembly GCA_029721435.1 of Gymnothorax reevesii. NCBI lineage: Eukaryota > Metazoa > Chordata > Actinopteri > Anguilliformes > Muraenidae > Gymnothorax > Gymnothorax reevesii. Next base: position 62,753,303 of record CM056576.1, read on the forward strand.
CTCCTCAGTCCAATACTTCAGCTCACTTGCAAATTGATCTCATTTTTTTCCCCCAATAAGCCTCACTAACAAATGGCTCTCGTGGCCACGCAGCAGTTACGTCCCAATTCTGAGTTGTTGTTGCTGCATCATGCGTGTGGAAATGCTCTTACCTTCATAATTAAACACAGCCATGAGCTCTACTTGTCATGACTGACAGAAGAACCAAACGCGAGTCAGGAAATCCAAAGCCGTAGTCGTTTATTCAGACAATAGGTCGGGAAGCCAGGGGTAGTACAGAGACGTAGTCAGGCAGGCAAGGTTCGTTCACGAAAAAACAATAAATGCAGCAACCAAAACAAAAGGGCTAAGCAAAAGAGTAATCAGTCAGATACAGGCTATAGTTGTACACGGGAATCTAGACGAGAATACAAAACACAGGCAAGGAGAAAAGGAATGAAGACCTGACTAAGCTCTGCAGTGAAATGAGACATTTATATACTCAAAGAAATGACTAAACTAGGCGGGGAATAGGATAGGTGGGAGTTGCTAAACAATTAAATATAATGAGCACATGAGGGAAAGACAAACCATGATCACGCATCACAATTGACAGACCAATCCTAAACATGAAAACGGACTCCGATTAGGGAGTTGCCTAAGTGAATAATAGAACGAGAGGCAGCTCGAGGTAAAACAGGTGCGAGAGATCGCAGTAATCAGCAGAGTCAGGGATAGGAAACGGGAGGGCGGAGTTTACAGACTAGAGCGAATGCAAAGAGCATTAGTAAAAACGAACAACGTGATATTTACACACCACTACATGACAGGTGAATATTAATACACAGAAGTACTCAGGATGAGTATATTAGTCTATGTTAGTAATGATATTACGTAACATGAAGTATTAGTCTTAATTAATATGTTAATCTGAGAATAGCGGGAATTACAGGAAACGAGACGTGAAGGAAGATTTTCGGAAACCACGAAAACCCACGGAAATCACCGAATAGATGCTATAACGCGGACAGGGAAATGCATTGCTTAAATACATAGAAGACGTACATGACATGACTGGAGCAGACGAGGTGCTATGCATGGAAAGGAAGACATGGCAAGATAACTAATGATCTAAACATGAAAAATAATAAAACAAGGAAATCCAAACTACCAAAATACAATACATAATCCTAAGAATGGTCAGTCAGAGCAATGGTCACTAAACACAGAAATCCATAATCATGGCAAAGCCAGGCACAGAACTAAAACAAGACATGAGCATAATGAAACAAGAAAAAATACAGATTATGACACAACTGTTGATTTTTTTTATGGCGAGACATCACCAAGCATTTTAGTGATCTCTGATCGGGATCAGTCATGATTTTTTTCTTGAAACACAGTCTTTTCCATGACCATGAGATAAAAGTCTTCCCATACAATTGTATAAGAAATGAGAAGTTACACTCTGAATCACTCAGGATTAAAAGAATTATTGCCAGCTGAAACATATTTATCACTGCAATAATGATTCAATCACAGGCTCTTAAGCATTTGATTATTTAAATCCAAATTGCAACTTTTTTTTTGGATGGACACTGTGAAATGTGATGACTACAACAATGGAAAAAAAAATCTGGCACAATCGACTGTTTAGCTGTCTGTAACGTCACCATGTTTTATAGAAGTCGAGACCTTAGACCTGTTGGGTTCTAACTGACATTTCGGTCAAAAGTGAGTTAACAATTACACATAATTTCTATTACACAGTTCTGTCTACTTAAGTATACATAGTTCCAGTTCCCTGACTGTGCTTTGACTGAAAATAACAAGGTTCTATTTGACACTTTCAACTAATGAGATCATGGCTTTGATGAAAAAACTAGTTTTAATTTAACCAGTCAGGCAACCTGTTTTATAAGGGTTTGGTTCCACACACTTCAGGCAGCATGGTTTCTAAACTGAAACCTGTCATAAGTGTAATGGCAGTGCTAGTGCTATCATCAAAATTCTTGAAAGAATTGCTGTTAATCATAAAGATGTAAAACACATTACAACATGAATTGATTGTTGTGTTTCACAAAACTGAAGTAGTGTCCTGGCATTTGCCGTGGCACAATTTCTCAGCAGACATCGAACAACTGAATTTATAACCACAAAGAACTGAAGTCCTGGTCATTCTGCCATACAGGAAATGGACAACGTCCAATATCGTCTCATTGATATGAGAGATCAATGTCTTTATCGGAGTTCTTTTCCCCGCCATCACTACCTTAATTCGATTCTCAAATCTGACAGGGAGCACCCATACCTTACCATACAAATGAAAGCAGCTGATTTCATGGATTTCCAATCATGTACCCAATGCATTCATTACAAGGTAGTGCCCCTGAAGGTTACCTCAACGACAAAATTATTCAGAACAAAACTTCCCATCAGCTTGAGAATTTCAAAGTTCAGAGCATCAAATCCATAAGGGGAGGCATGTTAGCGCCTTGGGCGTTAAGGCACTTTGACCTGAAATGCTATGTGGAAACAATTATAAATTTCCCACCCAAAAGGGTAGCAGATTTGAGGGAAATGCTGAAATTCATGCCTTTGGTTGATAAATAGTATTATAAGCAGATCTTTAATATTATATAGTTCTTCATAGAAAATCTCCACCATAATATTTTATCTGACTCGATGATACAATAAAGCTTAGTAGATTACATTAGTTGATAGTTGGTTGCTTGATGCCATTTTACTATTGTTCTTTTCCAGTATCCCAGGATTTTTACCTGCGCCTCCAACAAAGTTGGCGTGCAGATGTTATATTTTCATCTCAGTTTGTTTGTTGGTGAACAGAATAATTCAAAAACTTGGGGGTGGATTTGGATGAAACTTGGTGGAAGGATGAAGTATGGGTCAAGGCCAAACTGATTGACTTCTGGTGCATGTACATCAAAGGGCAAGGTCAGGGTGGCCCTTTTAAGTAGTGAGCCTGGGTATGTGTGTTGCCGGCAGAGCATTAGGACCCTGGGGTAAGCAGGAGAGGATAAAGAGGGCGTGAGTCAATGGCGATCTGCTTGCATTCTATGAGTGGATCGAATGTATGGCTTTTAAGTTTTTGGTAGACTTTTATTCATTTTTAAAATGTACTTGAATGCAACTGTGACTTTTTGGTATCGATTGTAGAACGCTGGTTGATGAAATTTGGGGATATTTTGTTACTTCCATATTTTCCACTCTACACAGTTCCTGGGTTTCCGCAGCCCATTTGTCAACTCGGCAGAAGACCAAAATAAATCTAAACTGACAAATAAAAAAGCTGTTGCTGATGGATTTGGATGAAACTTAGTGGAAGGAGGAACACAACAAATTGATGAACATTAAAATTGTACGATCACAGGTCAAAGTGATGGTGGATCATTCAGGTTTGGCCAAAACTGATGGCGCTATTGGCGGAGGTATGCGCATTCAGGGGTCTATTCTCCCATTAGCGCGCAAGTCTTTTTTTACGCGCTTCGAGTTAAGCGCTTTTGAGTTACGCGTATTCTCCCCTACTCGCTTCGATCACGCCCACAGCGCTTAACTTGAGAATGTAGGCGGCCTTATGAAAGACGTGTGACTGATCCAAAAGAGAGGCAGACTCTGTACAAAGCTCATTGATTATGGCTATCAGGAAAACATGGAAAAAGGATTTTCTGATTAACCATGAAAACGCATTTGTGGTCCATGGAAAACGCAAACCGGACTTTAAATTTGAAAATCGTCGGCCTGCTGATAAAACCTCGAATCTCCAAGCTGATAAGAAACGAAAACTCGTATGTCCACTATTCTTACATGCAAAATTAAACATTTTTATTTTAAACTATATTTATCCATTTATATTATAATAATTATTTTAGATTTTTTTATTTTCCTGTGAAGTTTGTCATTGAAGATACGAGGTTTTATACGCCGCTGTAATCGTAGGCCGTACCAATTACAAGACGTAATTCAGACATCTCTTTCTTTATCCCCCGCCACGCGATTAGCGCGAAGCGGGGGATATAGCATTGGGCTCCGTCTGTACGGACACATAAAATTGCGAGGGCGGGGGATATGTTAGTGACAAACACTTGTTATTTCTTACTCTAGCCACCATGGCATTAAAGCTATGCATACAAACAAATTGCCGCGATAATGAAATAAAGAATTTAGCGCTTCTCAATCAGCAGCAATCAGATCATTGAAAATGTGCCCCTCCTACACCAGCCTGTTTGTTCTGTGGAAGACAGGGAAGAAGACAAAGGGAACATTCTAGTCACACAAAGATAAAAGACAGTTTATATGATCTCATTTAGAAATTGCACACTTGAAAACTACTCCGATGGCAGGTTTGCAACTAAGGGGCATGGAAACGCTTTAACAAGGATTCTTACCCCGCACGCAGTCATCTCCCCGCCCTGAAACCGCCTCAGTAATGACGGAATTCCATATCCATAGCCTATTATCCTATTTGATTTGAGCGACACATTCACTTGAACTTGTGCCTAATACTTTATTATAATCAATTATCCCATTTACTGATAATGATTCTTCCCATGTCGGCTATTCTTTATAGGCTAAAATTAAATGGATAGTGCTTTGGTATTTGCCAGGGTAGGGCTCAATCTAGAGTAGCCTATTTAATATCTTTATTCACACATTAAATTACACAGTATTACCAATGGTAAAAAAAATTACTAGGACTTGAGTTAGTTAATACAGATAGGCCTATCCTCAATTAGAAAAATCAATCCTATCACTCGTGAGAATGTGAGGTACAGTTCAGGAACCACACGCGAGAGACAGAAATCCAAAAACGTATGCCTTTAATGAAGTCCGAGTGAAAGCCAAAAAAAAAAAACCAACCCACACACACACACACACACACACACACACACACACACACACACACACACACACACACACACACACACACACACACACACACACACACACACACACACACACACACACACACACACACACACACACACACACTATCGACTAGACAAGCAGGGGTCAGAACCAGTAAGACAGATGGGCAGAGGTACAGAAAACGATAGGTAAAAAGTCATAGTCGATGGGCAAAGCCAATGGTCATACACAGGGCATCCAAACACAGAACTCGTGGTCATACAAAAATAGGTCAAAATCCAGAAAGGCAGAAACAGTGCAAAAAGGGCTATGGCAAGAATCAGGGTCGGACTATCCAGTAGAAGAAAAACAATAATCACAGGCGTACAGGAAGCTCGGCACAATGAAAATTGATCAACGTTCTGACAAGAGCTGTGAGTGAAAAGACTCCTAATATAGGCACAGGAATGGTCACATGCTATACAGAGATCAGCTGTGGGGAATGAGGCTAATTACATCGGGAGAATCACATGAGGGAAACCCTTACCACAAAAATTGGCGAGAGACAAAATACGAACGGGAATCACACAGACAGCCTATGACATTTAAACAGCTCCGGTCCTGGAGTTCTACGTGCACAGATAACAAGAGCAGGAAAGTAATTAAGCACGTGCGAGAGATTCTCGCTGAACATAGGGAGAGGACGGTGGAAAGCAAAGGAGAATACAACAGGGCGATTGCGAAGAGGGAATTAGTGTATTAGTAGTGGTGCAGCTTTACAACTTAAACTAGAGTGCTCATTAGTAATTTAGAAATCGAATATATACATGGTTAGTTGTGTTAGTATACTATAATACAAAATACAAATGTTAGTCTTGTTAATAATTAGAACAGAAGGTCGAAGGAAGAAAACGAGATACGAAGGAATATTTTTAAACACCGGACTTCATTTAAATCACCCGAAGTCAGTGAGCACGCAGACAGGGAAGACGGACTAAACCAACTAGATCACAAGACAGGGGAGACAAGTGCAATGGACCTGAAACATGGAATGAACCAAAAACCGGAATATTACAAAAACCAAAAAGAACAAATAAAAGACAATCATAAACACAAAATCAGCACATAAAACATGATCAAAACACAGAATATCACAACTTTTTAGATTATCACAAACATACAGGGCAGTCGCATTTGTTAATAGAACATGGAAGACAATGATGGTGACGTCGAGCCGAAAACCAAATTTCACAGATGTTGGTGTTGTATGGCAAGCGAGCACTGAAGGCTGATCCGAGGAATTAAGCTGTGAATCGTTCTGGATGTGGCTTCGGTGGGGAGATGTAAGCGCAGTATCCCCGATTTAAAGCATAAATGGAGAGATCTGCGGGGCGCTGTAAAAGCCAGGTTCTCTGCACACCGGAGAAGTGTACACGCAACAGGTGTAGGGCAACCATCATCCCCTGTGCATTTCACTGCACAGGAGGAGGGGATGGCATCCACTCTTTCTGCAGTGGAAGTGCATGGAGAAGAACTTGAAGCGCCAACGAACTGCGTAAGACACCTTGACACTGATGCCTGTGATGTGAATGACATCACCAGCCACTCTGAAACGACCCAGATGCCAGGAGTGACAGCGCAGTTCTGACGTTGATGACCACGGGTATGTTTTGTGGATAACTGCTGCGGCTGGATAGCTGTTCATCCAGAAGTCGGCAAAGATAGATGATTGCCGCATGCATGGTCCAGGCGAAAGCGCTGGATGCACTCGATGTTTGTTTGTCCCAGGATGTCCAAACGAAGCCGATATATGCGTGTTCGTCTTCGAGCTCGGCGCGCTCCTCTTACTCTTTCCCAATCACGCAAGAGTGCAAGCAAATGCAGGACTGGCATTTTGGCTTTAGATTTTGAGGGCATGGTAGAATGATGGTCTTATGTATACTCGTATTAATTAATAGTTTTGCGTTTGTAATTTAACTGATTGGAGAGGAGGCTGATGCGTAATATCATGTGATGATTTCGTTTGATAAATTATCATGGCTTTGAGAAATGTAGTTTAGAAATAAGGAAGAACAATCGAATATTCAATGTCTCAACCTTTACCATGTTAAATAAAACAAAAGTAATGTTAAAATTCGGCCTATAACCGACATCAAACGCAATATTCAATTTCGCCTAATGTTGGCGCTTGACCTTAATACAGCCCTCAAAAGCGCTTAACAGAAAAAGCGCGTAAGCCAGGGGGAGAATACACGTAAGTGTTATTTGCATGAGAAACGCCCGGAAACGCCCCGATTTTGGCCTTGCTCCGCCCCAAGCGCGTAACTGCCTTCAAGGCGCGTAATGCACAGACTTAAGTCGAGGGGAGAATATGCGTAGGCTGAAAACCGCGTAGCTACGCGCTTTTTTCGACTTAAGCGCATGGGAGAATAGACCCCTCAGTTTGTAGATTTTCATGCTGAAATTTGGGATTTTCAGATTTTGCGCAAAATCACCCCCCTGTGACATTTTGTTGGACACTTTCTAGAAAATGGACATTTTTGTCCATGAAGGGTCATGGATAGGATAAAAATGCATTACAGGGTCAAATAATGGATTTTCGTGCTGAAAGATGAGATTTTGAAATATCAACCAGAATGCCACCGCCTCACCTAAAATCAAGTCCCGTGAAGAGGGTAATTGCCTGTGACGGAGTTTTGAATTTTCGGAAATGGACATAATGTCCAGGGGTCACACAAGGGTTCATGAGCCAAGAATGACACAAATTTATTCAGAATTTGTATCCTCTTTAAGGATAAAGGCCCAGGTAAAGATCAGAAAATTAAAACAACAAACATTGCAACGTAGCCCAAAATCGTGAAAAAACTTTGCAGCAAATAAATTAGTTCATAAAGGTGTCAAAAAGTAAGCAATTAATTAGATCACAGCAGGTTAATTTACATTGTGCATATTGCCCAATAACTGAGGCTTTTGCAACCGGATATAATTTAATTTACATTGGAATATTTTCTTTCCCATCACTTTAATAACCACTCCGTTTTTTCTGAATATAAAATTCTGATGCATTGTGGGATACACTAAGCCCCAAGTACTGCTCCTCAGCTGTATCAGGATCAGGGCTCATTAAGTGACGATGAAGTGCAACTGAGCTCGGGTATTTTCAAAGCTGCATCAGTCCTCTACCTTAACTTGGAGGTATGTGAATGTTCACTCGAGATCGCAGGACTGCAAGTGAGGGCAGTGGGATGAAGCCAAGAGTCTCCAATTAGCCTGACATGCATGTCTTTGGACTGTGGGAGGAAGCGTAATTTTGGAACCCATCGATGTTCTCGCAAGACACGCCCTTCAGGAGCATACAAGCACTAGGATTGGCCAGCTGTTCAAGGGGTAGGATTCCAATCCAAGAGCTGAATGGCTAGCTGCTCCTGGTGCTTGGATGACTGGCCAATCCTAGCGCTTGAATGCTCCGGAGATGCGTCTTTACAGGAACATACGTTTACAGTAAAACACTGGGAGGATCTCGGAGTGCTAAGAGGAAACCCAAGCAAACAGAGGTATAACACATTAACTCCACAAAGAAAGCTTCCAGACCAGATTTGAACCCACATTGTTCCTACTGCAAGGTGACCATTCCATCCACTACACCGCCATGTAATAGTCAAGTTCCAGTCCTCATATTCTCAAGTTTCGTTCATCTTCATAAAATACCTAACATTTCATGGAAACAACATCCCTTATTTAGTATGTTGCTCAAAACACCCCCTGCAATGATGACACCCGCAAGCTTAATCATATAATTTGGAAGAGAGTAGACAACAGTATTGAAGGGATTTTCCACCATTTCACAAGCTCTAAAAACATCAGATGCTTGTCATATTTTAATATTATCTTAAAATACAAAAAAATCTGATTTGAGCCACTTCACAAGGACATGTTCACATTACCTGGCTGCAGTGACTCAAATCTGATTTGAAACTGAATAACTGCTTCCATTTTCTCAGCTTAAATCAGGTTTTAAAACCATGTGTGCTCTCATGACATTTTTGTTGTTAGCGAAGCAGACGACTCATGCAAAAATGTATCAATGTAGTCATGCCTGCCACTTGGGTAGAGCAGAGGCGACACCGACAGATATACAGTAGGTCACTTTCATTAATGAATGAGGTTTGTTGTGAATGTAGCGCGAAAGACAAGTGCAGCAACAACCTAGGTTGAGGTGTTAAAATATTTTGCCAAAAATTGCTTGCTAAATGGAAAAATTAACATAGTATATTAAAGGGTCTTACATTCTTCATGGCACACTTGAATATCTCTGTCAAAATGTGGCTGAAGACAATAACTGCTTTAAACATGAACTGCAACTAATTAGGAAAAATTAAGATCTACTTCATACTCACTGGCATAGCGGCCGCCCCCACAGCCCCCGCGGTGCGGGGCGGCCCCGCAGTTCAGGGGGCCCTACTTGATTTTTTCCCCTTTACATTTTCTATCTACTTGGGTTTCCGTCAATGGGAGCAGAGGGCGGGGCCCCGTCCGTTCGATGTTGCTATGCGCCCATAGACTGTATATAAAAGATAATATATAATTAATATATATATTTTTTATATACAGTCCCTGTACACGACCCGTCATGTGTATCGTTCCAATATTTTTTGCTCATCTGCTTTAGGGCTAGCCGGCTATTCATCATCTTTGCCAATGCTCCGTGGCTGGTTGGGCAGCACCCAAAACAACGCAGGAAGTAACATGAAGCGCAAATACCCGAGTGGTATTAAAATTAAACAAAATGAGAGCGAAAGCCGAACAGGAGAGGGCCAAGCTAACGTACCGGCAGGTAGCAAAGGTAGAATCTAACGTCGCTGCAGATGCATCGGCAGTAAGCTCTTCACCCTGGCCGACCACCACTAACCCCTCGGTTAGCTCGGAGTCCAAGCAGACAGCGCAGTCAGGCCCTCAATCCCTTTACAGCCGAGCCCGCTGCCTCACTATCAGACCCGGCCAATGTTTACAACCCGTCGCTCAACAATGAGCCCAGGCAGAAAGTGGACAAATAGCCCAGCCCCGTTGCGGCCCAGCCGAGTAGCTTTGCCTCATGCTTCCAGACAGACGGAATAGTTGAACGTCATGTCCTTACTTTTACCATAATTATCGATGCATTTTGTCCAAAAAATATGTCCGCTGGCTGGCGTGTAACGTTAATGCAGTACCCTTCTACGCCAAAAAATACAGAACAAACTTTGCAAGCATAAGCACTAATGAAAAAAAAGCTATGAAAAAAACCAGCTACTAACTGTGAGTACACACCAAGAGCTGCAAATGCTGCCGATTCTATTCATTTTCAATGGACACCGGCGTTCAGCGCTGCTAATGCTGCAAAGCGTCTGGTACCATTGAAAATGAATAGAATGGCAGCTCGTTCAGTACCCACAGTAAACGATGCTATATCCACGCAGCCCCGTAGGAAGCTAGCTAGCTGGCTAGTAACGTAACTGCAGCATCCTTCATCAGAGCAAGAAACACAAAGCAAACATCGTTTGCATTACTGTATTGTTTCAATCGAGTTTTGACTGGATCGCGAATAATTTTATGAACTCGCGTGCTAGTTTCGTTAGCAAGCTGTCTGATAGACTTTAGAAGCAAGCTAACCACACAGACCTACAAAAACAAGCTGACAGTTCAATGATAACTATGGTTTTCATGTAACTACCTCCATAGTAAGCTGACAAAGCTCGGGATCATAGAATCCATGGGGAGAAACACTAGCAATGTTAGTTAAGCGTTCGGATTGCTTTGTGTATTTGTGTATATAGGATCATAAGCTGGGCGGGGATCTTAAAATATCTTTAATAAATAAAAGCCATTGTGATTGGTTAATGGATGATGCGTGTGCTTGGCTTTATTGTCCAATAAAATGAATGAGTTGTTGCACTTGAAATATTCACAGAGCCAGGGTTTTAAATCTGAAACGAAGAATAAAGTAGCAAAAAAGAAAAAAAAGACCGGTAAAAGATGCACAGCGGAGCGCAGAAACAGAAAAATTAACGGGAGAAGCTGCAACGGAAGTCACAGCTTATGAAAAAAAATCCCTAGACCAACGGGATAATTTAAAGCTTCAAGAGACTAAAAACCCAACAGCAGTGGCGACCGAAAATCCGGGGGCTGCTAATGAGCCGCAATCGGCAACTTTGGCGGGAAGACTGCCAGCTAACCAGCCGCCTGCAAGTAAGGCAACAACAGTAGCACCAGCGAAATCGCCACCTGATGCTGTCACAGGTCAGTTAGCAAGCAAATTTAATCATGACTGGTTACAAAAAAACACCTTTTCACCGCACTATACATATAGATATATATAGTGCGGTGAAAAGGTGTTTGCCCCATCTTGATTTTTTTTTTTGCATATTTGCCACACTTAAATGTTTCAGATCATCAAACTAATCAAATATAAGACAAAGACAACCCAAGTGAATACACAATGCAGTTTTTAAATGATGATTTCATTTATGAAGGGGTAAAAGCTATTCAAACCTACCTGGCCCTCTCTGAAAAAGTAATTGCCCCTAAATCCTAAAAAACTGGTTGTGCCACCATCAGTGACAACAACTGCTCAGGTGGGACAGGGCTGGGCAGTAGTTCATTATTTGAAAAATAAACATTTTTCAAAGCATTAAGTGGCCAGAATGTCTACCCCATGTCACTTTATTGTTTTAGATAGGGCTGAGGGAGGGGCCCCATAGTCTCACCTGCAGGGGGGCCCCAAAATATTGTGCAACGCCACTGTTCATACTGTATCTTCCGTTAGCTATAATGGTTGCAAGAAATACCACAACATGAAAAGGGGTACCCAGGATCAATTATGGGGCCTTAATCTATCCCCAAACTGAAGCCACAGTGTTCATGAACAGTAAAATTTTTACACAGTGGTTAGCATTGCTGCCTCACAGCAAAAAGGTCGTGGGTACGAATCCGGCCTGGGGCCTTTCTGTGTGGAGTTTGCATGTTTCTCCCTGAGTTCGCGTGGGTTTTCTCTGGGTTCTCTGGTTTCCTCCCACAGCCCAAAAACATGCATATCAGGTTAATTGACACTAAATTGCCCATAGGTATGAGTGTCAGAGTGAATGGTCTGTGAATGGTGTGTGCGCCCTATGATGGATTGGCAACCTGTCCAGGGAGGGTCCCTGCCTTTGCCCGTAGCCAGCTGGGATAGTGAGGAGTAAGTGGGTATAGAAGATGAATGAATGAATGAATTATTGTTAACTGAAACTAAGCCCCTGCCAAAAGAGGCTTATTATCCATTCACTAGGCCGTGGCCGTTGGCTTTTATTGTTTGTTTTAATTGCCACACTCGGGGAGTACACAGTTTTTTTCACAATTGACAGATAACTTTCTTAGATGCACTGTAAACAAATGTTTGGGGTTTGACTCGAGGACGTTAATGAACGGGAACAATCTAAACTTTACCTTTTCAAGCAGGCAAATGCTTTGGACTACTAACAGGATCTCCATGACAACATAGAAGTTTACAATGGAAAAGGCTGACATACCGGCTTTTAAATGACTTCAAATGAGCATATTGATGTTTTCTCCAAAAACGTGCTTAAAGGTATAATGTAGGCTTCTAAATTGCCAATCCCTAACATTGCAGGGCTACTTTAAAGTTTCGAAAATGCACGCTATTATTCATCCACGTAAAGTGCACAATCTCGTATTTTTTCCACTCCAGTGAAGATTGTATTCATACGTGCGTTCATTACGTAAGTGTATTTAACCTATGATGCCAAATAATTTAAATAACGCAGTGTCTACGTGTCCGAAAGTCGGATAGGGTTTTAATATATCTCCGTGTGCGACAGTCAGATGGTTTCAATATAACTCAGAGTCCGACAGTTGATTATTGTTTTTAATTTCTTCAAATCTATTGAATCTTTTATATATTAAACGTGAATGTTTTGATAAGAGGGCAGTTATTCAAGATGAGTACCGAGAATTTCAATCAATGTTTCTGTTTGAGCTCTGCTCAATAAAGTGAGTCAACAATGTACAATACCTGTCGGACAATAAATGCAAAATACTCTGTGTCTGACAGCCAAAAAAAAAGAGGACAATTAGAACAGATTGATAACGAAATAAGGAATAAAACAAAACATTTTAACAACAAACCGAACATCCAATGAACACTGCGATTTATTTATTTTCGGGCCATCTATTTTGGATGTTCTGTTAGTTGGTGATATATTTTTGTTCTTTATTTCGTAATAAATCTGTTCTCATATCATTATTTTCACTTTTTACTGGGTGCCGGACATGGATTATTTTGCATTTCGCGTCGGACAGTCTTGATCGTGCATGCGATATTTAATCCACAATGTCAATGGTCATGGAATTGATTTGCTCACTAACTATAAGCACTATTTTATATCTGGTGTGGAAATAAAGCGCGAATCTGTTTGATCCATCTGACTAATTTTCAAAAGAGAGACCTAATAAAGACTAAATAATAAATTCTATCTTCAACGGAAGAAAACAGACAAATAAAAAGACCAAGAAAAGTCGACAGATATCAATTTGCATTTTGTGAAGGTCAAAAACAAATATGACCAAGTTTGTAGCCTACGTCAAATAATTCCTGGAATACTCGAAACAAGAGAACTTTTATGACCTTCGGAAACAGTATTTCATGATCTCTGTCCGAAAGTCGCTAAATTTGTCATAAATGCACGAAGTCCTGCGCCAATGTCGACTCACTTTGTTGAGCAGAGCTTAAACAGAAATATTGATTGAAATTCTCGATACTCATCTCGAACAACCGAGCCCTCTTATCAAAACATTCACGTTTAATATCTAAAAGATTCAGTAGATTTGAAGAAATTGAAAATAATATTCGACTGTCGGACACGGACTTATATTGAAACCATCCAGCTGTCGGATATGGAGATACATTAAAACCCTGTCCGACTTTCGAACACCTAGACACTGCGTTTAAATAAAATTTGGATTGGTGTTCATACAGTCTGTGTCTCATTTATACCACATTAACCATTGTATAATTGTCGCTAAATGACGAGGAATTGATTACCTTGGAGTTTGGCTTGGTCGACTTATCTTGATGGTTATCCTTTTGATAGTCAATTGCATGGAACATACAGTGTAAACAGTGTTATAATATTACCGTTAAGTTTTTCATCACAAGCTATTATTAATACAACCAATCTATACACCTAAATGATTTATATAGAATTGGAACAAATAGCCAACTGTAACTCAACTCATAATACCACAAACTCACAATATACTTAGTAATACTGCAGCAAGCGACTCATGGACGCCGGAGCCAACGTGTTGTGGATCAGCTCTCTGTAGGGGTGCAAACTGATTTGCCACTGTTTGATGGTATAATAATATGGAGCTATTTTTTCTCTAAATGATTGGCTCCTGCTACACTTTGCGGCATGCTGTAGAACTGAGCAAACTTTGGATGTTTAGGATTATATTGTGCCATCATCACCACGGCTCATTCTCAGTCTGCATCCATTTTCATAAGAATATGTCAAATAATCACAATCATTAGAAGAATACAAAGATTTGCTTTACCGATCCTTCACTCAGTCGCTGCTCTCCTCCTCGTGCAGCATTTACCAGCATAGACATAATAAAGATTTATTTGTTATGTCTCTTTATTATGCCTGTTTACCAGAGGTGCAGACTTTAGAATGTCCGGTTCCCTTCAGTACGAAGAACGTGATTGGCCGACTGAATCCACGTGTCATTCTATGGGCGCTTTGATTGGTTGGAACATTTAGTCAGGTTTTGTTCACTTGTTTTAATTTTATATTTAAAACGGCCAACTTTTGCACCCCAAACATTTGATATTGTGTTTTATAAATAATTAATCTACATTAATGCTAAATATTACCTACTCTCTTGATGGGGAAATACTAAATGAAAAACTAAAGCAGCTAGCTTCGCTTGGCCCACAGCCTATACATAGTTTCCCCATGGTTTCTATTTTAACTGCTGCTTAAGGTTCTCAGGTTAATAAATTGTGGTTCCTGAGCTTCTGTCTTGGCAATAATAATTTTCTTTTGTTATCTGGGTGAGCATGGTCATTAGGTAGGGGGTTCAAAATGTGGCCAAAATATGTGACGGTTGCAGAATGATCGCACTTTTGGAACGAGATTCCCAGGGTGGGTTTGTCTGCCACCGGTGCCAGCTAATTGAACATCTGGAGAGCAAGATCCTTGATCTTCAGGGCCAGTTGGGGGTACAACATGGTTGCAATCAGTAGGAACTGAGAAGTATGTCGTTTAGAGAAATTGCATGTACGCCAAAGCAGGGTTGAGCGGAGACCCCAGAGCATGCAGGGAGAGAAAGTTGGGTGACAGTAGGACGTCAGTGCAGGAAAGGGCATGTGCGCTGTACAGCAACAGCTCCTCCAGTGGTTGAGGTGTCCAACCGATTTCAGCCCTTGCAGGGACTCGACTTGGCCCCTGAACCCGAGACTGGGGGGGATTGATGGGCGTCAGAAACTGTACTTTTGTCGATAATTTTCTTAATGTGTTAAACTGCTTTGACCTGACCCAACATGTACACTTCCCCACCCACTCTAAAGGACACATTCTTGATCTTGTCTGCGCCACTGGCATCTCTCCATCTGAACTCTGTTCTTAGGAACTCTGTCTCTGATCACAAAGCTATTTTGTTTAACATCGCTGTTCCTGAACCCCATTGCTCTTGACCATCACATTCCATCACATATAGGAACATTAAGAATATCAAAGTAGCTGAGGTCCTTGACTTGCTGAATAACCAATCCCTAGATAGGCCACTTGACAGTTGTCCTGATGACCTAGTAGTATTATACAACTCCCAGTTAATAAATTTGTTAAATGATTTTGCCCCCATGAAAACGCACACTGTCTCTTTCCTACACTCTGCTCCATGGTACACACCTGAGCTGCGCAAAATAAAGGCTGCTGGCCGCCAACTGGAGCATCTAAGTTGGAGAACTGGTTTAACTGTACATGCACTGGCCCACAAGGACCATGTACTGGCCTACAAGGAGACTCTTAACAAGGCTAAATCTTTGTATTATTCCACCATTATTGCCAGAGGGCAGAGAAACCCTAGAGCCCTTTTCTAAACAATTAACAAGTAAATTAAATGACTGCCTCACCTCCTTTCCAGTACCTGCCCAGTCTTTCAGTACTTTCTCACCCGTTGATGAGCAGTACGTCCATGACTTGGCCTCAAAGGCTAAGTCTAATCCTTCCCTCCTGGACCCCATGCCCGCCCCACTAGTCAAGGCATGCCTGCCAGCCTTGAGCCCCCTTCTCATGACTATAATAAACTCATCTTTTCACTTGGGCACTGTCCCTACATCCCTGAAAACAGCGACTGTTACCCCTATTTTAAGGAAACCTGGAGCAGTTGTTGAAGAGTTCAAAAATTATCGCCCTATCTCCAACCTCCCGTTCATAGCTGAACTTCTGGAATGCATGGTTGGCTCCCAGATCCAAGAGTATTTATCCCATCACAGTCTCTGGGAAGTGTTCCAAATTGGTTTCAGACCCAAGCACAGCACAGACTGCTTTAGTCAAGGTCGTCAATGACCTACTTATTGCTACCGACTTGGACTGTGTCAGAATCCTCCTCCTACTGGACCTTACTGCCGCCTTTGATACAGCCTGCCACCACACTCTCCTCATCCGGTTGGAAACACTGTTGGCTATCACTAGCAAATCACTCTCCTGGTTTAGGTCATACCTCACATCAAGGGAATAGTTTGTCACCACTGGTAATATCAGGTCCCCTAGCTCACTCCTGTCACACGGTGTCCCCTAGGGCTCGGTCCTAGGTCTCCTGCTTTTCATAATTTACATCCTCCCTCTTGGCCATATCTTACGTCACTATGGTCTAAACTTTCACTGCTATGCGGATGACACGCAGATTTACATGCACACAGCGCCCTCTAACTCCCTCCCCCTCACTAATCTTATCACCTGCCTCAATGCCATCAGTAACTGGATGACACAAAACTTTCTTAAATCATGAAAAAACTGATACTCATTGCCACACCTACAGTATTGAAAAGGATAAATCAGAAACCGTTATCTATCCCTGGCTATTTCACTACCATTGCGTCTGAAGTTAAAAACCTTGGTGTCAAAATGGAATAAATGCACGCACATCCGCAATTGGATATCACAGGTGCAGGACCCAAAAAAACAGCAGTAGAAAAGAATTGAAGTCCGCACATTGTTAATTGTTTAGTTGCTCCCAGAAAACTTTATTCCTTACACAATTCGGCCGACATGTGGAACCTACCTGTCGAAGGCCACGTTGGCTGAAACGTTGGGTAAGGAATAGTTTTCTGGGAGCAACTTTAACAGTGTGCGGACTTTTATTCTTTTCAAGACCCTTGGTGTCGTCATTGATTCAACCCTCTCATTTGACTCCCACATACAAAATATCATTAAATCTGCATTCTTCAATCTCAAAAACATTTGCAAACTCCATCCCTCACTCCACTCCTCCACTGCTGAGGCACTCATCCACGCCTTCATAACATCCAGGCTGGATTACTGTAATGCCCTCTTTTTTGGTGACCCAGCAGTGTCTCAACAGATTACAATGCGTCCAAAATTCTGCAACAAGAGTTCTAACCCGCTCTGGTCCTCAGCAACATATCACTCCCATTCTCAATCAACTACACTGGCTCCCTGTTAAATACCGCATCCAATTTAAAATCTTACTCCTGGTTTTCAAAGCCCAACACAACCTAGCCCCCTCATACCTCTCTGATTTTCTGCTCCCATACCAGCCAACCCACATCCTACGTTCTGCAGATTCTCATCTCCTATCCACTCCCTCTGCTCGCCTCCACTCCATGAGTGATAGGGCTTTCAGTGTGGCTGGCCCTACGTTCTGGAACACCCTTCCACTTGCTTTACGCCTGCAGATAAAAACAGGGATGGAAATTTCACGAGACAATGATCCCAAACACAGCCAAGGAAACTCTCAATTCGTTTCAGAGAAAGAAAATAAAGCTGCTAGAATGGTCCAGTCAATCACCCAACTTGATTCAAATGGAAAATCTATGGAACGAACTGAAGATCAGAGTTCATAGAAGAGGCCCCCGGAACCTTCAAGATTTGACAATCAATGCATGTGGCAAGTTTCTCCATACAGGAGGCATCTTGAAGCAGTCATTACCAACAAAGGCTTTTCTACTGAGTACTAAATAAATTTCAGTAAGCGTGTTCAATACTTTTTCCCTGTCATTCTACTTTATTAAACATACCTTATTTTATAGACTTATTTGTTTTGATTTCCTTGAATGTGTGGATTACCTGGGTTGTTGCCAACAAATTGACATGAAAATTTGTATGTCAATAGCCCCAATAGAAATGCATTTACCCTTGCCGCAGAGGCTGTGCGTAGCAATGGTGTCGGTTCAACGCAGATCCATAAATCCAGCTTTACATTGGCAATACCTGAGATTTTCATTTCTTTGCCCTGGAGAACAGAATGTCTGAATCACCATAAATAACTTAAAAGGTTGACTGGTTTGACAACACCGCCTTTCCACAGTGCTTCAATCCATTTCTCATGAGCTCAAGCCCAGAGATGATGGACATGCTTTTGCACACTTTTGAAGCATGGCTTTCGCCCATTGTAGAGTTTTCAGTGACATTTGTAGATCCAATAATGGTTTGTGTTCATGGGCAAAGACTCCACTGGTTTTCACTGCAGTGCCAGTTGAAGGATTGTAGGTTAGGAGCAAAGTATTGATTTTCAATGTAATCCTTAACACAGATGTCCCCCCCGATTCCCCAAACTTTTAATAATATTATGCAAACGGTATTGTTGTTTTTGAAAAATTGTATTATTAATGCAGTTTTTCACCACCCCCTCTCCAAAATTCCAAGTTGTTTCTGCGTAGGTAAAGCAAACATTCTCATTGCAATGAAAGAGCCATACTCCACTGGTAGACAGATGCAAGTTTAATTAAGATTAAGCATATGCCTAAGATTTTTTCCACTCACACTGCACAGCTCAAAGGTCAAAGCAATAAAAAAATCATTTCCAAGTTTCCAAGATGAGGAATTTACAGCTTAAATACAGAATTTCACCGCTCCTCTTAAAATTTACAAATTCATTCACCATGGAGCCTTTGCCAAGTGCAGTTAGCCTTCAAAAGACCAATACTGAACATTCCCACTTGAGACCCAAAGCAGACATTGGAGGAAAACATTGAATCAGTTAAATTTACTTTGCAATTGTCAAAACAACCCAAAACAAAGATTTTTATGATCTTCAAATACTACAACTTGGAATTACTTCCTACCTCACCAACACCGAAGCAGCGCTTGCACGCCAGTCCGTAATGTTAGCCTGGCCCTCACTTTACATGGTCAACCTCACTGTTCGTCAGTTAAGTGCTGGACAGCCCCAATGCCAAAACAGTCACCCTCACGGTGTCCTTAATGTCAAAGTTTTTTTCTTCAAATTCACAGCAAACAAGGAAAACACATCTCAAACACATAGTGCTGAAGTGCTAGTTGTTAGCAAACCAGGCACACTTAGTAAATGTTTCAGGCAGTGGTTCCCCAGCCAATCAGACCCAAAAAGGGGGCTTTCTTAACATGGTCCAGGGGGCTGGGAAAATCATTCTGCCCAATCCAAGAAACATCTATGTGAGACCACCATAGTTTGTGTTTTAGAAAGTCTTGTTGAAAACCTATTGTCAAGAATTCTAGTTCAAGCCTATTACACAAAGCCTGTAGGCTTAAAAGTGCTTTCCAGATAGAGTAACAGCTCTTGAGTTACACAAGTTAAGACAAAAAGATTGCAGTTCTCCAGATAGATAAGTGTTTAACTGCAGAAATCTGCACCAAAACATAAAAAGGATTCCTTGCATGAATCTCGCCCTTTGTGACTTAATGATACTAAATTGTAACCAGCGGACAAGAGAAACAGGGCAGTTGAAGTCCAAAAAAAAAAAAAAAAACAAAACAAATGAGCCAGCCCAATTTTTTTGACCAACAGGTTTTACTATCATGTAGCAATTTGAAATTAGAGTGAGGAGAAGGAAAAAAAAAGTCAACCAACCACACTCAACAAATTAGGTTTATGTTAGGTTTATGAATGAGGGGATCTTGAACACAATACCAATTTCAAGCCTTAATGAGTGCTGGGCATAAACCAATTACAAAGCACCAAATAACACTGGGACCAGTCCAACCAGCTGAAGCCAGTTGCAAGTACACGGAGGGTTTTTTTTTTTTTTTTTTTTTTAAACCAGGCAGAAAGCCGAATACAGACACAGAAGAATTCATGAAAACCAACTGCAAGGAACATCACAGAAAGTTCTTTTTCCAAGTTTAGTGCACCTGTGCAATGGTCTCCACAGAAACTAATAGCTCAGAGAAGGTCGACATAGAAGACCCACCAGTACAGCAGTAAGACATCCCTCTTCTAATTCAGTGTTTGGTATAGATTGAAATTCTTAAGGTTTTCTACATCACATGAATGCTCAGAAGAATTTACACCTACCAGCTCTGAGTGCGTGTCCTGCTTCATCCCACAGAATTGCCCAACCTTCCCACCTATCCCTACCTCATTACACTAATGTTGCTCTCCACAGATTTAGTTCTGTTTGCCAGCCAATCAGAGCAGAGCTCATTCTTCACAGAGGGGACACCCACTCACTACAGCCTGTTCTTTCCAGGGAAGAAAATGACAGACAGCAAAGGCCTCAACATTATTGGGGTTTGAAGAGTTTATAATTCTCCCTTCAGGACATATAACAAAACTTGGGGTGGGGGGACTGAATATTACAGAGCCATTAACACAACCCACCAAGAGCCTGAATTAGAGGGCTAAGTGTAACAGCCATTGGGCAATCACAGAACATGTCCATGCCAACGGAAAGTGGGGTTTTTCCTGATTGACAGGTTGGGTATTTGGGGGTTTTCTTCACTGTGGTCATTCTTTTGTGTCATTAACTGTCAAGGACTTCCTTGCCAACCAGTTCACAGGCGCCATCAATCTTGCTCCTTCTTTCACAGCCTCTCAATGGCGACCATGATTACCACTGTCACAAGTCTGGGTCTCATTTTGGAAAAGGCGAGTAACAAAAACCAAGGCCAACATACACATATAATCAATACTAGATTCAGAAAACGATCTAATACTGCGCTAAGACAGCAGAAGAATTCACCATAATCAGAAAAACCCACCAAGTAATTTGTCCATCATTCACTGGTCCCGTGCAATATTTGAACAGAGTATAAACATGCCGTCATTAGTGCAGGGTTATCCTCAAATGTATAGAAATAGCGTTTAATGAAAGCAGAGGATCGGCATTTCAGCAAATATGGCCCGATTGCAATTCTTATAATGATGGAATACAGAGTAAAAAAAAAAAAAGATTCTAATATTTGTCAGAAACATTGTGTAGCCAAAAGCAAATGGTAAAAATTTATTTTCTATTCATCTCCCATGGGACGTTCAGTAAACGCATGATAGTGGCTGGGGCCTGAAGGTGTGCATCTAGTCATGTGTACAGACATCTGGCAACAGAGTCAGATTGGTCACAACCTGTTTTCAGTCATTCATTTAAATTACATTACAGAAACTCTAAAACTCTCAACATTATCAGGTGTCGCCAGTTTTAATTTATAACACATACCAGTCAACTCTCATGTATTCAGTGTGAGTTCAAGTGGCATATTTACGTTCTTCTGCTGTAGTCGGCAATTATTCAATCAACGTGTAAGCTATGCAAGAGATTTTCGCGCAGAAATTACGTTATTGTGCATAAACGGGTTGAAGCAATGTAATTGCAATAAGACATTTCAAATGATCTAATTTCATTAAAACAATCACGAAACACATGCATTGCTTCCAACCGCTGAGAAAAGAAAAGCGCGAGAAGTCCATAGTCGTAATCGGTATGCGTTATAAATTAAAACTGGCCACACCTGATAATATTGAGAGTTTCCAGAGTTTCTGTAATGGTCTTTTAAATGAATGATTGAAAACAAGTCGTGACCAATCACTAATTTTAAGGGATTGTTTTGAGCCTCCAGTTGCCAGTCCACGAGCCGTCACTGATATATATACACCTCAGAAATGCACACTGAAATACATGCATTGGTTTCAGTTCATCAGAAGCCTTTTTGGTGCAAAGAGCAGTTCTTATTTTGGGTTGTGTAACAAGGCATGGCAAACAATAATGGAAGACAAAATTAAGAGGCGAGGGAGCCAAGGATGTGCCAAACAAATGCAATATGGCTAGCCTCGCATCCCTCCAGCAGATAAATTGTCAAAAGAATGAAAGCTATGTTATACAAAGCAACAAGTGACCTATAAAATAACAGTCATTGGTTCCACAGGAATTGCTGATGAAAATGCCACACGTAGTGCTGTGAAATAATCAAATGTGGGGAATTCGATCAAAGCAGGCTGTTTGGGCAGGTGCAAGTTCTTAAAGGATGACATGCTTCACAGGATTTTCAGCGTTGAGCTTCCACATTCTACCTCGACTATGACCACTCTATGGGACAGATGTCCTAAACAACAGTTCATATGGAGCATTACAGCAGTCACGACATCAAATTACAATACTGGGAGTGAGCAAGATAGAATTATATTTGAATTAATTTGTCATTTGATATTTGAGGTGAGTATTTGGATGAAGGGGACCAGGACTAGAAAGCAATCTCCGCACACATTACACCTTCCATGTGGGTGCAACTCGGCTTTGGAGGCAAGCTCTGAAAAAAAAAAAAAAAAAAAAAAACTTTACTGTCACCAAAAATCTTTAGGAACCAATCAGGATGCAATGGAAACCTGTAGCTCCAATTCAATCCTCCATATTGACTGCGAAATAAAAGACCCTCGGCCTTCATTTCATCTTTGAATGACTTCAAGAACGAAACACGCAAATAGACATCATAAGAGAGAGTGTATTTATGGAAATCAAATCATAAGAAAACAAGAGTACAGTGTGAGAGCAGATAAGCCCAGCTTCTTTGAAGACATTTGAGCTGCACTGAGTCACTGAACCTTGAGGTGGTGAGGGAGCTTCTTATTTGGTGACAGCTAGTGAGTTACACCAAATCTATGGCCTGCTGCAGTCTTGCAGGATGAGCATCAGAACCGGCCCCAGTCTTATCAGGATTTTGTATCTTGTGGCCTGATGACAGCAGAAGGTCAAGAAAATCATACCAAAAATCACACAATCAGATGTTTAAATAAGGGGTAAAAAACCAAAAATAACAAATTACCCCTTTTTTTCTTGTATGATCACTGCCTGACAACCGAAATTCTCACATGTTGGCACCCATTTAAGCACACACTTGGTTCACCATCAAGATCCTGATCATTGATATGCATGGCTCTACAGTAGTTAAGAGGAATTAAAACATTCCACAATCCAGGATATTTTACTGGAAAGCAAATGTGAGAGACAAACAATTTCAATAATTTCTCAGCCCAGTTCTGCTTCCAACTGACCCCATGTCAATTGGACCAAAAGAAAAAAAAAAAAAAAAAAAAAACCTTGCCATCCTCAGGACTCCTTCCCGCCATCTTCAGAAGCATGGTAAACTCCATCTATAGCATGCGTCACGGCAGACTTTGCTAGTACAAAATATGTATTACCGCTGAAAGCCATTTGTACACCAATTACAGGCAAACGCAGACTATGAACTCATAAAATCATGCAGCAGAGAACAGCAGCAATATAGTATTGGGCATTTATGAGTCAAGCTTGATCCTTCCGAACAAAGGTAAGGCAGTGTTTCTGCTGAACAAGAGACCCATAAACATCAGGCTGCTATTGAGTGTACACAGAGAGAAAGAGAGAAGGATGGATGGTGAATGAAAACACAGGATTGATTTTTTTTCCCCTCCTTGAAAGCCAAACGAAAAACACCCTCTCAAGCGAGGTGTGGAAATGTGTCCTCCACGCCCTGCTTCTTCCTTCACCAAGGCAGGGACAGGCGATGGGCCACACACTGCCCTAGTATGCTCAGTCACCCGTCTTATCTGGTATAGTACACTCTGTAGTAGACGGCTTTTGATCTCCAGAGAGAGTAGGAGTTGTCAAACTTGAGCAGGTAGACCCCTCTACCAGGGTACTGGTGGCTCCCCGCGTACACTTCCTCGTGGCAGTCTCGCCGGTACACCGGCACAATCTCATCCACCTGCGGCTTGTTTGCATTCTTTTTGGCTTTTTCCTCCTCGCTCTGGCTCTCCCCTGCAAATATAGTGACAGATTAATTAGCTTAGGAACCTTATGCACTTTCTCAGGGTCCAAAAGCTGTGTACACTCATAGGCTCTGCCTCTCTTCCCAAAACAAGTATAAAACTCATTCAGGGTGCAAATTTCCAACTGCCCTGGAATATGCTTTTTGACAAAATAGGAATAAACTTGGAAAACTAGTGAGAAAATGTTTCAAAAATAGGAAATTTAGTAACGATAAATGCAGAGGCGGAGTTTGACATCCGTGTTCGGAGGGGGGTGGGGTATTGGGTGTTGTGGTCCTGGTGGACATTCCCCCACTTAAACAGGGATTAGGGAACCTCACCCAAGACAATTTTTGCATTAGTTGACTAAAAACTAAGCATTTCTGCATTAATTAGACCAATGCCATTAGGTTGCCATATTTGTTATAGGCCTACTGTAAAACTCCAATAACTTGAGCTTTCATTAACTTCTATCAATGTTCAATGGGTGATTGCTTTGGTGGAGATGTACAGCTGTGTGTCGTCGGTGTAGCAGTGGAAATGTAAACCATGGCGGCGGCTGATGTGAGCAAGTGGGAGCATGTACTGGATGAAAAGAATGGGACCAAGCACCGAGCGCTGGGGGACTCCGTGTGAGACTGGTGTGGTGCGGGGTTTGTGGTTATCGATGGAGATGTAGTGGAATCCATCAGACAGGTAGGAGGTGAACCTGGAGAATGCAGAGTCAGTGATGCCAAGGGACTGCAGGCGACGGTGGAGGATGGAATGATTGATGGTGTCGAAAGCCGCACTGAGGATGAGGAGGAGAACGGTGAGGTCGAATCGGAGGAGAGGTGGAGGTCGTTGGTGACTTTGAGTAGGGCTGTTTCAGTGCTGTGGTGACTTCGGAAACCGGATTGGAATGTATTATACAGGTTATTGGAGAGTGTAGACAATGGCTGCCAGAGACTTTTTTTTGTGCGTCAGGACAACATCTACATGT
This sequence comes from Gymnothorax reevesii, assembly GCA_029721435.1. Classification (NCBI taxonomy): domain Eukaryota; kingdom Metazoa; phylum Chordata; class Actinopteri; order Anguilliformes; family Muraenidae; genus Gymnothorax; species Gymnothorax reevesii. The sequence continues at coordinate 62,778,384 of CM056576.1, forward strand.
GTACCAATTTTCATCCACCAACTCCAAAAAAAAAAAGGCATATGAGGAGGGTTTTAGAAAATTTCAAGGGGGTGCTATAGTGTCATTTTGCCCCTCAATGGGCATCACCCCCATCATATACAAGTACTAACCATTCTTGATGTGTATATCAATTTTCATGGAGGTTATGACTTTAAGGCATGAAAAGCCAAACGTAATATGATGAGGAATCAATAGTCACCACGCCGGCAGACGGACGCCATTGCTCATAGCTTCCTAGCGTTCATAATGTAGCTTCATCAACTTGTTCTGCATGTCTAAGAAGTGGAATGAAGTTGGTGGGGTCAACTATGTTGGATCAGTACATGGTAGAGTTAAAAAAAAAAAGGACCCTTCCTGTTGTCACTGGGGGGTGCTATGAGTAAGGCAGGATATTAATATATGGGGGCATTCAGGGCGGAGCCATCATCATGCCCATGAAATTTGAAGCTGTAAGGATGAAGTATGCGGGCGTGAGAGCAGTTGGATGACGAAATCGCAAAGAGTCAGCAAAGCTTGTCATGCCCTACCAGCCACGCCGTTTGACCTACAGACATTCCTAAAACAAATTTTGATGAACATGTCCTCTAGATGATCTGTACCAAATGGGAAGTCCTTTGGGCGAAATCCCTAGGAGGAGTTTGTTAAAATCCAGGTGAGGCAACCGCCGGTAGTCAAAAACTGAAATTCAAAATGGCCAACTTCCTGTTGGGGTTGGACCATGACATCATGAGACTTTTTTGTGCGTCATGGCATGATACATGTGCGTACCAAATATCGTTGGCCTACGACAAATTAACCCCAATCAGGAGGGCTTTTTGAAATTTTCTAGGGGGCGCGCATTTCACCACGCCTTTTGGCAATGACTTTCAAATATGTCAATTTTCACCAGACCTGACAAGTGTGCAAAATTTGGTGAGTGTTTGAGCATGTTAAGGCCTCCAAACATTAAAAAATACTTGGTGAAAAATAATTAAAAAAAAAAAATTTAAAAAAATTCTAACAATTACAATAGGATCCTCGCACTGTTAGTGCTCGGGCCAATAAAAATAATAATAATCAGAGTAAAAACAGTAGGGTTCCAGCACTACGTGCTTGGACCCCTAATTAGAAGAAATAACCAAGACATTTCAGATGACATTGGGATTTTTAAACCCTTTACGCAGAAGTTATTTTTAACAAGTCAACAACAAACTTGAAGGTTGAGACATATTCCAGTGACATCACAGCGAGCACCCACTAGGTCTAAACTTAATGGCCTCAATCACCAGCGCACATTGTAACGCTCGAGTCTTTGCTACTTTACGGCCGATGCAGACACCATTTTCCATTCCAGTGCCCAATTTGCATTAATAGGAAGCATAATTGCAGCAAACTGAGTGCTGATAAATGTGTTTTCCTAAAAATGCAGTGTGGTCAGGCGCATTTATGGTGCATTGCCATCTTGAGCCCACAAAAAGCGATCACGCCATTGACAATAAAAACCTGATCTAAAGTTAATGGTCATTTTTTGACTGTCAATTTTGAGGCGAATAGTCAGATATCATTATGTGTCTTTGTAGGCGAGTGCAAAACACAAGTCCACTCAGCGTGTTACATACTACACAAAGGGATGAGCAACAGTGCCCACTCATGCAAACAATGAAAAAGAAAGAAATTACGATGTGAAAGATTGACAAGACATTTAAAAAAATGCATGTCAGAATAGTTAGTGCGACCGATGACCGATCAGAGCATTCTGTGATTCAGGTTATTTAATTCGGAAGTGAGCCTGTTCCATCAGGTAATTTGCGATTAATCATGTGTGGGTACGCAAGTGGGTATTCACAAACTCTCCTGGATAAAGCCACGACTCCTTGATATTGGCGAGCTCTGTCATTCCTGCTGTTTTCCGAAAGATCCCTCCTGGAGGGGTGGCTATTCAGGGACAATGGTGAGCCATCCAGATCTTTGGATAAGTTGTGTAAGGGATGACCCGTCAGGTGAAATTGTCTGAAAAATCAATTTTGAATTCAACCTGACTCACTAATACAGTGCCTGCAACCCACCTGTTGCGCTTCTGTTATCAAATAAAAAACTCAGCAGTTCATTTCAAACGTCTTCATTTTTATTTATAGTTCGGCTGACAAAGTGGCCAGAAAAAGCGGCCCTTTCAGTCGCAGCAAATGACATTGTCGTCATCGTCTATAATTAATCAGAATTTCTTCCATATATCTGACTTGATCTTCTACTGCCAGCCAACCGAAAGCAAGTTCTTCTCACTCTAGTCGGATATTATTCAAGGGGTTACGGTTCTGTAATCCAAAAAACTTTACTTTCATATCTTTCTCACTGGATGTTTTTCTCACTCATTTCAATTTCTGTAGGTTGTACCCCACCAGCGCGTAATCATGCGTTTACCCGCAATCCTGAATTAGTATGGTTTTTTTTTTTTTTATTTGCTTGTTTTATCCACAAATTGTAATCTAATGTAAAGTTCAAATGCAGCCCGGCATCATATCCATGATGATTTTTAACATCTGGATATGAATAAAACAATTTTGAACAATATTTTAAAAATATTTTTGATTACCTTTTTGGAGATGACAGTTTTGAAGTTTCCATACTCAAAGTAATGGATTAATCATGCGCTTTGCAGACTCTTCTATCGGCAGTGTACAGTTCTATAGGTTCTCTCTGCTACAAGGCAAATACAGCCTTTTGAACAGCAATTTGCCAAGGTGCAAGGGCATCTGGTTTTTAAATTGAATGCAGGGTTCTCCACTATCGTTAATGACCAGGTGGGCCGCCCGTTCATTCTGAGCGATTGCGCAATCGCCGCCTGTTCATAATATATGAGCCTGTGGAGAATTCTCGGCCCGGTCAAAAATAAATAAATAATTTAAAGTTTAAAGAGCCCCCCATCGACCAAATATAATGCGCCCCCCCCGCTAAGCAAAACGAACCCGCTCGCAAAAGAACGGCACACCTACCGCCAGGTCATTGAAAATTTTAGTGGAGAACACTGGAATGGGAGAGGACACGGAGATTAATTGAGAGATTAACCCTAACCCTTCTGAACCCTGCGCCATTCTTTGCACCAAGAAAACATGCTGTTAAACTAGCGAAAATGGATTTGGACATGTCCTAAATACTTGCGTACTTTGTGCTTCAGACCTTGCACTTAGATTGTTAAAATAAGGCCCAGTGTCACAGAACCAAACAATATGCGGTGCCAGGCACGGCAAACTCCTCCCCTTGCACAATTTTAGTTGTTCAACTGAGCTTGTCCACCTTTCCGGTACGTCAGTGCTTGCGTTTGCCCTTTCAAGGTCACTTAAGGCCAAAAGTCATGCCATTTTCCTTGCCATATAGGAGTTCCTTTATGTCATAATTGTACCCTAAGTAGCCATCTACTGTAGTTTTTGAGAAAGACCCTTCAGAAATCTCATCACCTTTGAAGGTTAAAGGTCATGGTATCATTGTTATCTTCAAGTATGATTCCCTATGTGTTTTAAAGTAACCAAGTGGCTATCTAGGGTAGTTTTTAAGAAAGTGCAAATTCAGAGATTCAGATCAAAGATCTGGATCCCCCTGAACTTAGACCCCACTGATCTTTGAAACTCTGCCCTTTTCACTATAGCAATGGATAGGAATTTATTTTACACCTTGAAAAAGGAAGCGTTTGGCTTTGGTTTGATGTAAACCAGACCATTTTGAGTTGTGGGCACAAAAACCCTCTGAGCTTTTGTGAGACCTCTGAACTTGACTTTGACCCAATTTATTCCAAAATTAATTAATCTTGGGTCTGGCACAACTTCTGGCCATGGCAGTGGTTCTTGTAATCTTGCTGACAAACCCAAAAAAAAAAGATCGTTCATAGAACAATGACTAGCTGAAATTCCACCCAGTACAATGAAGTTATCAACCAAAGTGTGTTTTTGACCTTTTGGGGGACCTTGACTTTTGACATTATAGGTCTGTGGCGAACAACCTATGCCAACACGTCTTGTTAAGTTTTGTTAAGATTGGAGCAGGATAAATGGAAAAAGGATGCGCATCTAACAAATTGACAGAGAAACGTCTAATGTAACCGACTGATATACTTGTTAAACTAACACACAAACCAAAGAAATGACAATACCCTTGCGCCACCCCTTACGGGGTCAAGGTAATTATAGATGTGTCAGACCACATCATATGAGACATACCTTCCTCATCATCGTCATCATCACTGGATTCGCTGACGTGCACGCTCACAGCAGTGTTGGGAGAGTTGGTCCACTCAAAGTAAACGCCAAAGCCGACATCATAATAGTCGGTGGCGAACTCCCAGAAGAGGTAGGAGCCCTCCTCATGTGTGGGAACTCGCACCGTCACGACCTCACCACGGCCCACGGTGATCACAGAGTCTGCGTCTTGCCGAATCTTCTCCTTGAAGTCTTTAATTTGCGGCCGTGTCCACATTGAGGGAGCAGCAATGACTGGGACTGGATCTGGAGGGGAAGGGAGGGTGGGGTTTGGGCATGAGAACAGTTGTCATGGTAGGGACATGATATTCCATTGTGCCTTCCCTTCACAGCTGAAAACAGCATAGCCGAATGTGAACCCATACACGTCTCTCAAAATCCCAATTTTGTTTAAAAGGTACAAAACCCAAAACCAGTGAAGTTGGCACGTTGTGTAAATCGTAAATAAAAACAGAATACAATGATTTGCAAATCCTTTTCAACCTATATTCAATTGAATACACTGCAAAGACAAGTTACTTAATGTTCGAACAGGTAAACTTTGTAATTTTTTGCAAATATTAGCTCATTTGGAATTTGATGCCTGCAACATGTTTCAAAAAAGCTGGCACAAGTGGCAAAAAAGACAGAGAGAGTTGAGGAATGCTCATCAAACACTTATTTGGAACATCCCACAGGTGAACGGGCTAATTGGGAACAGGTGGGTGCCATGATTGGGTATAAAAGCAGCTTCCCTGAAATACTCAGTCAGTCACAAACAAGGATGGGGCGAGGGTCACCGCTTAGTGAACAAATGCGTGAGCTGATTGTCGAACAGTTTAAATTCAACATTCCTCAATGAGCTACTGCAAGAAATTTAGGGATTTCATCATCTACGGTCCTTAATCTCGTCAAAAGGTTCAGAGAATCTGGAGAAATCACTGCACGTAAGCGACAAGGCCGAAAACCAACATTGAATGCCTGTGACCTTCAATCCCTCAGGCGGTACTGCATCAAAAACCGACATCAGTGTGTAAAGGACATCACCACATGGGCTCAGGAACACTTCAGAAAACCACTGTCAGTAACTACAGTTCGTCGCTGCATCTGCAAGTGCAAGTTAAAACTCTACAATGCGAAGCGAAAGCCATTTATCAACAGCACCCAGAAACGCCGCCGGCTTCACTGGGCCCAGCTCATCTAAGATGGACTGATGCAAAGTGGAAAAGTGTTCTGTGGTCTGACAAGTCCATATTTCAAATTGTTTTTGGAAACTGTGGACGTTGTGTCTTCCGAACCAAAGAGTAAAAGAATCATTCGGACTGTTATAGGCACAAAGTTCAAAAGCCAGCATCTGTGATGGTATGGGGGTGTAACTATGGTATGGGGGCATGGGCAACTATCATGCCAACTCGTAAAAGCAGACTTGAGCAAGTGCCAAATCGGCAAAAAAGTAACATCGTTCCATCAGAGAATTTCTCTGGAAGGAACAATGAATGACCGAAAGTGTTGATCAACTTGAGAGATAAGATTTTTGTCTAGCGAGCAGTCTGTGGTGTAATTATGATACATGAATGAGCTGGGCTCGGCCCAGTCATTCACTATGAGTAGCCGATATATTCGTTCACGCCATGTTGCCGAAACTGCATGCAATTGAAATAGAGATTGTGTCCCATTTCGTAGTTACTCTGCCCTTGTATCATGCTAGGCCTGTCCGGCAGTTAGGCGAGTCAGGGGTAGCTCTTTGCAGGGGAAATTTTAAGGCCATTTTCTTGTTAGGGCCAGCGGTAACCTGCACGTGATGGGATTGTCTGCAGTGATCAGATTAGGCGGATTTGCATCGCAACATGTTAACTTCTCCTACTGTTACGTGGTTTAGGGAATTGCAAGTTCACCATTGCTCTCTTCTGATTATTCAAATACATGATGTTGTGATGTCAAAATGTGTCTGAGTTGGAGAGTGCCTTGTGTGACAGGATTTTAATGGGAATGGATCCTTTCACATCTCTGATCAGGCATTAAGATCATATGCTACAGAAAAGTGTAGATAAGACAGCTGTACTGCTGGTTACAAGTAGTTTACAGATATTTCACCGGGAAATGGAAGTTTTCTGTATTGAATTAAGATTGTTCGGGGTAAAACTGAAGCCTTTTGGAAATAATTTGTTTTGCTTTCAGAGTGGTGTTGTATTTCTCTTGTAACTATAATTTGTCATTAGGAAAAAATAATAGAACAAAAAAATAATAATAATGAACTGCTCTTTCTTGGCAGGCTGCTGCTTGCTCACTACGACCTCAATGCCCTTTTTCAGGACAACCACTCGTTTGACGCGACAATTGTGCCCTTTTTCATACCAAGCACCATGCCCTCGGGAAATCCTAGAATTAACACTGCATTAGTGCCTATGGCATGGGCAGCTTGCACACCTGGATAGGCATTATCAATGCTGAAAAGTACATAGAAGTTTTACAATATCTCCTCTTTCAGGTAGGGTCTTGCATATTTCAGCAAGACAATGCTAACCCACATACTGCATTTATCACAACATCATGGCTTCGCTGTAGAAGAGTCCGGGTGCTGAAATGGTCTGCCAGCAGTCCAGACCTTTCACCAATAGAAAACATCTGGAGCATCATAAAACAAAAAATTTAGCTTAGAAGGCCCAGGACTGTTGAGCAGCTAGAATCCTACATCAGACAAGAGTGGAGCAACATCCCTCTTCCAAAACTCCAGCAATTGGTCTCATCACTTCCCAGACATTCACAGACTGTTGTTAAAAGAAGAGGGGATGCTAAACAATGTTACACATGGCCCTGTCCCAACTTTTTTGAAATGTGTTGCGGCCATCAAATTCCAAATGAGCTAATATTTTTCATGAAATGGTAAAATGTCTTACTTTCATCATCTGAGATGTTGTCTATGTTCTATTGTGAATAAAATGTGGGTTTATAAAATTTGCAAATGATTGCATTGTTTTATTCATGTTTTACACAACGTCCCAATTTAACTGGAATTGGGGTTTATAGAAATTTACGCCAGTTTCTACGGTATTTTATTCTTCATAGCATGTATGGATGTTTATGTGTAACATTTGGCTGAATACCGTAATCAACAACTCTATGCTTGTAAAAATCCTGCAATTACACTTGTGGTTGGAACAAAACCCAGCTTACACCCTGGGTCCCCAGTAATGATATTGAAGACCACTGATGTAAATGGATCCAAACTGGTGACCATCAGCATGTCGAGAAAACTTTGTCAGAGTTGGAACATATCAATCCTTAGGTCATCTGTGCTGTCAGCTGACTACCAGGCTTCTGAAGGCTTGGTGTATACCCAGGTTTAGGTTCCTGTTTGTGCTTTTTGAAATTTAATTAAGGTCACTGAGCAGCTAAAACCCCCATCCAGTATTATAACTGCACAGGATAGTACAGCAGACGAAAGTCGAAAAAATGCCCTGCTTGCCAGCAAACTCATTTAGTATTGTTGGGAAACAGAATTTTTGGGTGTTGGCAATATGAGTTGAGCCAGACGGTTTGGTCAATGGGTCATGAATGTGCATTAGGTGATAAAGAGAAGCCATCAGGTCCTGAAAGGACATATCGCCTATTTGCCACTCCCAGCTTGAATCTCCGTTTGTCTCCAGTTCCAACAGGACAATAGGCACTAGCACCTTTTAATTGGAGGCTCCGTATGCCCACTTATGGTTCAGGAGAGGCCCAATTGTAGAGTACTGCTTTTTATCAATGTGTAAACCCTGGAACCAATCAGCAACAACTTCTGATAACATTAAAGAAGTCATATGCAAATGTCTGTACTTTAACATGTATAAAGCTTCTTCCAAAATGAAGGAATTTTAGAACTTTGCATCACGCTGTTGTTCTCACGGCCGGCTGTGTAATAAACTCTTTCCTGCTCTTTGACACGAACAATCGGACTCTGCTTCTTCATCGGGACAACGTTCTTGGTTTTTTATTAATTTACCAACAAATTTGGCGCTGCGAGCAGGGTGGATTCGTTTCCGGACCTCCGTAAGTTTCCTGACCAATTCAAGAGTGAATACTTGGGTTTAATCTAAATATAATTTGCGAGGCAAAATTGCGGAGATCTGGAACGCTCCACCCAGTGGTACGTTAACCTATTAATTTTAAATTGACCGGTGTAGAAGCGATCAGTTGTTCGTGGTTAAAAAGCTGTGTCTTTGTGTAATGCGTGATGGTTATCAGTACTGCCTGTGATACCGGTGCTGTTGTGTGATACAAGCCTATGTATTGAAAACATAGGTATTTTGTGACGGGGTGAATCTTGGTCATCCCTGCCTTCGGAGAGTGAGAATTCACGCCAGAAAGGCGAATACGTGATTGCGTGGCTGTGGCAAGCGCATGTGGGTCGCCCACGGCACAGACGTGAATAATTATTTTCACGACTGAGTATTAAGTAGCCTACCTAAGAAGCGCATATCGTGTCTTTGTTCGTTTTTTTTTTTTCGGTTTATGTTCCGGGAGAGTTAGTGTTAGCGCCCCGGGCCCAGAGTGAGCGTCTTTCACTTGGGTACTTTTTTGTCTGTGTGTTATAGGTTGAGAGAGAGTGCATGTGGCGCGCCTCCAACCCGTCTTGTGCGTATTTGAGAAGCCAACTCGTGACCGCCGTGAATCTCGTCATTGTCGCATTTTAAGTTCTATATTGTCCTGAGTCTTTATCGTTTCTTGTTGGTTTTTATTCTTGACCGTACGCCTAGTAAGCTACTGGCTAGTTTGGCGCGTTTATACATTTCTGAAGGCCTATCTTACCACTAGAAATTAGACTGCACCTTGGCAAACGCCGCATTAATTTTAAATAAAGATGGCAAACAACGAAAATTCAAACGCCCTTGAATGCGCCGGCAGTGTAACTACCTATATGTTGAAAAAATATGCGAAAGAACAAAAGGAAATGTGTAAGGCTGGTTGGGATCCCAACGGATCCACTCCGGATTCTTTAGATTGGTGGTCGAAACAGAAGAAAAACAGGACGGCTTATGGTACCATTGTCTTGATTACAGAACACCGAAAAATTGTAGAGAGGTGTGACAAAATGCACCGTCGGCTACAAACTCAAGACATAGAGTTGTCGGATATGCGAAAACAGATCGAAGAATTAAATGAAAAATGTAATCGCCTTAATCACAGCACTGCTCTTGCGATTCCAGAGGAACCAAAAAAGGTTCAAAGGTTATATCCCCATTTGAGCGAACTATGTTCAGTTACCGAATACATTCTGATGACGATGATACAAAGCACGTTGCTCCTATGGCTCCAATGGTTACCAAAATTCGCGGTAGAGGAAATGAACAGCGATTTCACGTTGACCATGTACCTCTCAACGTAATCGACATGAGAGCGCTACTAAAGGATTTACCGAGTCTCCATACTAACGACGATAATTTGCAATTTTGGCGACAGTTAAATGAGCTACAACGAAGCATGTCTTTACATCCGTTAGACTTGTTTTCAATTGTGCGCGCTAAGTGTCCCACTTTGAGTTGGAACTCAATAGAGCCGGAAAGCCTCAGGGAAGAAATGTGGGCAGCTGGGCCTTGGGAAACTCGAACCGAGCTCCAAACTTCCATTGATCATTTCTGTGTTGCTGTGAAAAACGCGCTGGGCAAAGGCACTGCTAAATGGCATTTATTTACGGCAGTAGTGCAAGGTAGGTTGCCGTTTGCAGAATACGCTGATAGGAAATATGAAGCATTCGAAACATACAGCGGCTTCCCTGACCCCAATAGAGACGTGGCTGTTTTTACTCAACAGTTACTAGCAGACGCGGCCCCGCATATTCAAAAAGTACTAGCAATTGGCATAAATCCAGGTAACACTTTCAATGATATCGTTGCGTGGGCTTCGCGGTTAGAAGAACAAATCCGTAGAAATGTGCCTACCACTCATCCTATTGCAGCCGTGCGCGACAATATTCCGAACAATGAAATAAATTGCGATAATTGTGGAAAAATATGTCATCGGGCTCGTCAGTGCAGAGGAAGGGACCACAGGAAACATAGGCGTTACACTCATCAAAACCGGGATGATGATAAATGCTTTCGCTGCGTAGAAAAAGGACACCGGGCACCCCAATGTCTAGCTGCTTTACCTAGGGCACACGGTTCCAAAGATGACTACACACCCGAGAACCGGGAACATCAGTTCACAAAGGCGCACGCGTCCGATGACGATTACGCCCACTTGAAGAGAGAACCGCTATCGCCACTGCTCTGCAACCCCGCGCTGCTCGAAATGTCCTCAAGATTCTGTAACTTTTTGACTTTTGCGGGAACCGCATATCTGAATTTTCTTTTATTGCAGAATCAATCAATGCTCTTTTTAAATGCCCATGTCGCCCACTGGAAACAACTGATTGGACACATGAGGGTAAAGAAGCATTTACTGCTCTGAGTCTGCTTTACGAGTTACAGGTATCCCGGGATCCACCACTACCGTGCAAGACCGTGCCATTCACCTGAAGACACCGGCGAAACTACTGCAGGCTGACTCAAACCACGCTGCTTGGGACACCCACAGCCTTCATTAATCAGGTGCATGCGTTTTTGATTGGTTGCCTAACTATTTGGGTAATCTCGGTAAAATTGTGATTGAATACATTTTTCAAATTATACTGGCATTATATATACTTGTCCTATTAATTAAAGGCGTGAAATTCATCCTTAATAAATTAATCTGTGGTAAAGCGAGTAACTTGTTCACTCCGACAGGACTCCAACAGTAGTCATAATATAGACCCAAGTGTGATGAATCAGGTGTACTTGAATAATACCCTCACAATGTGTTCTGTTCTCTCCCTCATACACTGGAGAGGACACCTGCACCAGACCACGCTGCCGTGGACATGACGCTGAGCTTTCGGACCACGCTGCTGCAAACTCCTGTGCCAGAAGAATACTGCACAAGACAATCCACCACAACAATGTTGCTCATCATACAGCTCATTGTTGTAGAATTCAAAAGGACTTGTGCCATTGACAATAATGGCATTCACATATGCGACCAGTACACATGACAGCCAAACATGCCAACAAATCAGAGCTGTTATGTCTGTGGACTCTAAGTAGCAGTGCCTGTACTTGGTAATAGGCCATGTACATGATCTATTTTTAAAATGTTTCTTTGACACTTCTTGCCTGTTCTTTTCTTTTATGCACAGCCGATCACTAACAGTGGGTCCTCTACATCTCATACTCATGTCTATTTCATATAGCCTTCCAGTGCCGGTCATTGACAGATGACATTGGGCCTCGAGAGCCTGGGTCTGTCCAAGGTTTCTCCCACTTAACTGGGGAGTTTTTCCTTGCCACTGTCGCCTCTGGCTTGCTTTCTTGGTCTCTGGCCTGGTATCAGTGTGAAGTTGTTGCTTTAGATATTTTGTCATTGGTAATTAATTTGCCATCACTCTTGTAATTATCTTTAACTATTTGACTGTAAAGTTGACCTCATCATTCGTTGTCTGTTGGGTCAAAAAGTAGGGACTGTTGGGAAACAGAATTTTTGGGTGTTGGCAATATGAGTTGAGCCAGACGGTTTGGTCAATGGGTCATGAATGTGCATTAGGTGATAAAGAGAAGCCATCAGGTCCTGAAAGGACATATCGCCTATTTGCCACTCCCAGCTTGAATCTCCGTTTGTCTCCAGTTCCAACAGGACAATAGGCACTAGCACCTTTTAATTGGAGGCTCCGTATGCCCACTTATGGTTCAGGAGAGGCCCAATTGTAGAGTACTGCTTTTTATCAATGTGTAAACCCTGGAACCAATCAGCAACAACTTCTGATAACATTAAAGAAGTCATATGCAAATGTCTGTACTTTAACATGTATAAAGCTTCTTCCAAAATGAAGGAATTTTAGAACTTTGCATCACGCTGTTGTTCTCACGGCCGGCTGTGTAATAAACTCTTTCCTGCTCTTTGACACGAACAATCGGACTCTGCTTCTTCATCGGGACAACGTTCTTGGTTTTTTATTAATTTACCAACAGTATGAAGGGGGGAAAAAGTCACCAGGTTCTTGTTCACTTGTTAAGTCATATGTACCTGCAGGAACAGGGTCCTCAAAGACTGGGGAGGCTTCTCTTTGAGCTAAATCAGGAAACAAAAGCTTATGTTGGGAGATGCACTGGGATATACAGTGTGAATTTTTAAACACACAAGTGGCAAAAATTTTGTGGACTGATGCACCCGCCAAGACCAGACGCTGCAGAGATACATGCCTATGAGTCCATTCTCCATGAGCTCCTCACCCAACTCCGCCTCTTGCTCCCTTTCGAGGCTCTCAGGGTGCTCCTCAGGCTGACCGTTCAGCGTTGGGGCATCAGGCTCAGAGGCAGGGGGCACCGCATTAACAGCCATCTCTGCTGATGACAGAGACATGACTGCGTCTTCCTGCTGCCTCTGTAAAGCGGCCTGAGGAGATAAAAAATACAGCATATTATACAAGAACGACAGACACCAATATTGCTAAACACATTAGAATCCTGCCCACATGAAGGTCCAGCATGAATGAAGACTGCTCTATAAGTTATAGCCCAATGCAAAACAACTCTATGAGGTGCTTCCCACAACAAGTCACAGGGCAGATTCACTATGCAGTAAGGTTACACACGCAAGTTCATTTAATGCCTTGCGTCAACTTACTGCTGAAATTGTGTGCTTGCAGAAGCATACTGCAAACTCATCAGCAAACTGAATACTGCGCAAGTCAGTGCAAGATGGCATCAAATTGCATGTTTTGCAATGGAATGGGGCCCACAAAAAGTTCTCAACCACCCAAAAACTCAACAAGTGACCACCAGCTTCCGTTGGTATTGTAAATGCAATGCATTCTGAGAATGTAGGGCAAGCTTGGAAGGGAGGTAAGACTTATTATGGATGACTTCATTTACCCTGTTTTTGATTGGGAAATGGTGAAAAGGCAGGGTAAAGGTGAATTTCTCGACTTAAAAGACAATAAGAGACAATTTTTGGAGCATTATGTCAGTAAACCTACAGGAGAGAAAACAAACTTTAGATTTAGTGCCCTGTAATGACCCTGATGCACTTTGAAAAGTCGAGGTAATGAAGCCATTGGGGACGACTGTTCATTCCGCAATTAGTTTTGATATATCTTGGCAAGTTATACAAGTCTCCTCAAAAACCAAAATTTCAAATTTTAGGCGAGCAAACTTGAACAGGATGCGCTCATTCGTAAGAGCAATAGATTAGATAAAAATACCATGAATGAAATGTGGGGTTGTTTCAACGGAGCAATACTTCATGCACACTGCAAATTCATTTCAATGGTGCGCAAAGTAAAAATAACAAGAGCCATCAGGACATGGCATATCCCTCCCCCGCCCCACGTGATCAACTTCGAATTAGCAAAAGGCACCACGTCAGGTCATATTTAATGTGCACACCAAGTTTAGTGAAAAAATATTGTATGGTTTTCAAGTTAGGCTCTGGAAAAAAAATGTTCACAGACCGATGAACGGACAAATAGACAACCGCACCCATGACTATCTACCAGCACAATATGCCGGGGGGTTAAAAAAAGCAGAATTTTCAGTGGATGACTACAGCTCCAGGGTTCCCCCTGGGTTCTGAAAAATATTCTTCTCTTTCTCCCTCAAGAAATAGTCAAAAATATAAAAAATATTATTCACTTCATCACAGTTGTCACTTTTTATAAGTCACTCGTGGACTTCATAAAACTTTGAAAAGCCTTCAAAGCGGACAAAGTGCATGCAGCATGAACAAATATTTACGTTATAACAGGTCTCATTATACTTTCGATTGTATAAAGAATTTTGTGTCCATTCAAATCCAGCCTCTAATAATGGGGACCCTGTGAACCATAAAAGCTAAATAAAAACTTCTTGAGCATTAAGCATGGAATTTACTCAAAAGACTGGCAATGGAAATCCCTTTAATTTCTTAATTTTTTTCCTAAACATTTTTAATCAATGCAACCATTTTTGGCATCCTAAAATAATAAATAGGACCAAGGGTCCTGTAGCTTACCGGCAAGCAATCTTACAGCAATGATACAAGTTATGAAAAATTACATGTGAAGTCTGACATTTGAATCGATGAAAATCAATGTCAAGGTCAATAACAGCGGGCTAGTAAAGTTGTCTTCCCCCACCAGCCTGGAAATCAACCAGGAGACGAATCCATGCTAGCTTGGTCATGGCTAACGATAGCACTTGCTGGTGGGCGAGCAGCTCTACTTGGCATATCGACATTACACTTTTAGTGGCATGAACATAAAGCAAATAGCAAAGGTTTAATCATAAAAATTAATGAGTTTGATCATAAAAAAGGCAGTTTTTAAATAATAAGACCGTGATCCACGAGGTGCTCGAAAAAACCAGTCTACACTTCAATCATTTCACTAGTGCCCCCCATGCATTATTTCAGAAAAATCTGTTCAGTAGTTTCAGAGATATAGGCAAATTAAATTCCATAACCTTGAATTTGACCCTTCAAGGTCATCTGAGCTCAAAAGTCAGGGTGCCAAATTGAAGCCTATATATATATATATATATATATGACATCTTATTCGGTTAATAGCAAGTATGACCTTATCTCTTACCGTTTCAAAGACATTGCTCGTCAAAAAATTTACATCCCATAGGGCTCCATTGTAAAAAAAAATTTGTCAAAAATTAAACTTTAAAAATTTTCAAAAGGCTTAAACAAACTTTAGTCCCATTCGGATATGGAACATCCACAAAAAATTTCAGAACAATCCGTCCAGCATTTTCGGAGAAGACCAAAAGACCGAAGTTTACAGATGACAGACAACAGACAGACGACAGACAACGGACTAAGCCGGATGCAAACCCATTACAATTCACCATCAGAGATTAATTTTCTGGCATGCTATGGAAAAAAAAATCCACTAAAATAGAAAGTAAGTTCCTGCATCTTCAAGTGATCACAGATACACCGCTATGAAAGTTTGCGGATCTTTATAGTCACTTGTGGAGTACCATGAATTCGACCACCATGCATAAATTTACGCAAACCAAACTCCTTAAGCGGAATTTTACTGCAGAGTGGATCTGCTCTGAGATTTCATAAAGTCATTGCCTGAATGAAGACAGTTCACCAATGCGCTGCCCCCATGAAGTCAGTGAATGAGGATATTTCTTGAAATAAAACTGTTCATTAAGTTACCGCTCACATGAAATCAATTCTTTGAGTTACTATTAAAACAAAAACCTTTCATCGGTACAATAATGCCCCAGGGGAAGGCAATGTACCTGCTGTTGGGCCAGCTGCACCTGGTAGAGCTGCTGCATGTACTGCTGGTAATGCTGCTCCTGCAGCTGGCGGATCAGGGTCTGCTGCTGCTCTGGGTTTTCAGGGTACTGCTGGGCTGCATACTGCTGAAACTGCATTGCGGTCTGAGCATTCAATGCCGCCATGATCTGCTGCCTACACGCATATGCGTGCAAACACAAACACACAAACACACACATATATATTACACAGGTAGCCAAATATGCCAATTTAACTTGAAGCCACCTTTCATGAGCACATAGATTTCTTGAAGAAATACGAAGAAGTGTGGAGCAGTCAATGATCAAATTCAAATTATTCAAATTTCATGAGGCCCTAATCTGCAAACACAAACAAGTGCTGTCGCAGATCAAAACTGGGCGAGTCCAATTCCACTGTTAATTTTGTAACAGGAGGTGAGGGCACAATTGTGGCGCTGTTGTCTCCAGGGTGACAAGAAGAAGAATTAATGATGTGTAAATTTGGAGGGGGTTTGCCCCTACTGAGACCCATCAGATCAGCCGCTGTCGTTCCTTTTAAAACCAATGAGTTAAAACCAGTGAACTGGTAGTCTTGTCAGGTGATGAACAAGCCACTTACATGTGTTACTACAGCCTTCTCCTTTGGTTCTTTGAGAATTTCATTCCAATGAAATAAACAGTTTAATGATGCAAGGCAAAGATGCCTCTACACACACAGCAAGGAGGGTATTTTTTTTGGGGGGGGGAGATTGGAAATCTGTTCACCAGGTTATGCATTCAGCTTTAACTCATGGAATGAGCAGCCGAAAAAGAGCAAAAAAAAAAAAAAAAAAACCTGCACTTTGCAAAAACCGTAAGTTATGCACAGGGATTCCAGTGTTTCCCACACATAGACCATTGTGTGGCGTAAGGTACCGCCATAGAATCAACTTGGAGCACCGCAAATTGATTCCGCCCCAACGCAATTTTCTATATGGCATTCTTATCATGCGCGCAGTTCTCTTCCCCCTCCCTGTCCCGTTCACCAGCGCACACATGCACAAAGCACAGACACAGACATGCACCCATTCCCACATGCACAAAGACTGACAGCTGATTGGTCAGCCTATGAAATGGTAATCTGAAGGAGCGGGGCACTTGACACGGAAGAGAGTCGGCGCAATCGGGGAGAGCTCTCAACAACGGTATGTATAATATGGCCTTCTGTGCTCAATCACACCTGTCCAAAATCAAGGTTGTCAATGTTAAAAATAAACCTCTTTGTGCAGATGTAGACGTCCACAGACTTGGAACTGCAAATTTAAGCACGCAGTTACAGTACTTGATCGCGAGACGGCACCCCCGGATCAGTTATTGAATATTCACAAGCAAGTAGAGTTCGACCGCGGTTAAGAATATTTTGTTCACTCCAATCTCTGTTTCAAAAGTTTCATGAATTAAACTCCTCAGCTAAGCCTGATGTGCAAACTGGTCAATATCCTAGCTCGTAGTATCGATCCAGCAGTTTAAAAAAAATCTCTTGCAACAGAAAAAATCTTTGTCGTCTGTAGCAACCACTTTAGCTACAGCGAGTCAAAGGTATTCCAATTGGCTAAGAAAAATCTGTTTTCTGAAGCAAAAAATTCAACATGGTATTGATTCTCTCACATTCTACTGTCAATTACAGTCGTCACATACAAAAAATGCGTAGTTCCCTAACGTGGATTTACGTGTAGATTCCTTCACTGACAAATTCACCGCTTCCTTATATCCACCCAAGTATTGGTGTTGATAGCCAATCACCCACACTCAGGACCTTCTGTGTAACTGCACAGTTTTAGTTCACGCCCTCGTGAGACTTCCCCGAAGATGTATTGATTAGTTCGTTTCTTATCCAATTCCCGAGTGTTTAAACTTTCCTTAGTGACTGAAACATTTATTGGGCAGTCAGAAAAGCATAACAAGCCTTCGCGTATCAGCAAGTTTGGTTGTATCCTGACAACGCTGCGCACATTGCGTGGCTGAAATAGACTAAATTTATAGAAAAAAAGACTCCCGAAACCCGCCTGAAGTGTTCAGTTGCATTTACAGGATTTAACTGAAGTAAGGACATGGTCAAAGGGAATTATTTTGATTGAAACAGGACCCGAGGGTTCCTTCTACTGGATACATCTGGCGGAGAGATTCAGTGAAAAGGGTTAGGCCGCTACTTTTGCTTTTTGGAATGTATACAGTTTAACAAAATCGAATGCCAAGGTTTTTTACATGTTTAAAACGTGAATTGGTCATGCATTTCGGTGGACCCCCCGGTACATACATCTCACCTTTCTGTTGAATCTAGGGAGGCATATATTGTTTAATTTTCCCTGAAGGTGGAATTTCTGTTCTGTTAAAATAAGGTATATTTCAGAATTCAGATATTACTGAGTTGGTGGGTTTTACTTGTTCCTTACAAGGTGTAGAAAGTGATGAAACAGGGTTGTGAACTCAGAAGTGGGGAACAGTTAGCTTTCATTGCAGGGTGAATGTTCTGACCATTTAATCAGCAGTTTACTTAATGAGTATGTGTGCTGGCTTGGGGGATTTTGAAGAAAAATGGAGAAAACTCTAAACTTTATTATGGAGAAAAGGCATGTTTTGTATTTGGAGAGGTTTCTGGTGACCATTGATGCTAAACTGCACTGATATTGATGAAGTCATGCTGAAATCAACCAGAAAATATAAAGTTCTTATTAAATTTCATGCCTCAAAACTTTGTGTTAAATATATGATTATATGAAAATATAAAATCATATAAAAATATATGATTTTGAGGGATCTCAGACTTTGGGGAGCCACCAGGATAGATGTCTAATTTGGCTCATAGTAAGTATCTAGACTCAATTCAGCCATTCCTTTCCAGTCTGTGAAGCTGCAATCTTGAATTATAAAGCCTTCAATAAGGTAACCCCCAGATTTGGCTTCTGCGCAAAGGAGTTAAAGGAGGGTGATATGAACTCAACGAATAATTAGGTGGCCAAGCTAGCTGGCTTGGGCCACCTCTTGTTTTTGCTGGGATTATTATTATTATTCTTATTTTTTTTATTCTTCCGCCACTTTTCATTGCTTATAAAATCAAAACCATTGCAGATAGTGATCTGCTTTTTGGTATGTAAACATAATGTCGCGGGGGACAACTTTTCGTATTTTCAAAATGAAAGTAGGTCACTACGTTTGGCGGCCATCTTGGATGACGTCACAAATCTTTAAACGTCTTCTTCTCAAGAACGGCTTCACACAGGGCAATGAAACTTAAAATATAACATCTGTGTATACTTCTCTATTGAGTTTGTTTCTCTAGTGCGTGAAAAGTGATTAATTATTGATTTATTGCTAATTACGTTAATTACAAAAGTAGGTCGAGCTCAAAATGCACCGATTTTGATCGTTCAAAATCTGTTTATATGTAATATGGAACGCTGATGACAACTTTATGACTTTTCAAAGCGAAAGTAGGTCATGGGATTTGGCAGCCATCTTGGATGACGTCACAAATCTTTAACAAGCTTCTTCTTAAGACTGGCTTAACATCGGTTGACGAAATATGAAATATAACATCTTGTGATATTTCTCTAGTTACTTTGTTCGTTTGATCTATGAAAACGTGTCAATTAGCCAATAATCGCTATTTACATTAATTAGAAAAGTAGGTCAAAATTAAAATTGGCCAATTTTGATCTATCAAAATCGATTTATATGCAATGTGAGACGCTGATTACAAATATGATATTAGTATTTTTTCTATGTCACGTGATTTTTTTAATTTCCCGCCAAAAACTAGATCAAACCTAAAATTGGCACATTTTGATCATTCAAAGTCAATTTATATCCAATGTGGGACGCTGATTACAAATATGATGTCATTTTTTTCTAGGCCACGTCATTTTTGAATTTCTCGCCAAAAACAAACTGAAACTGAAACAACTTTCAGCGCTCGTATTTTGATAATGCTAGCAGATAGAGGCTCGCGGCTGGTGCCAAAATGTAGGTATTTGTCATACCTTTCGGGTAGGTTGCCACAGCTTTGATCTCCAACCAATGGCTTTCTTGGTACAGGTAATGACATAATTACGTCAGACCATCATCATTTCCACAGTTTTCATTGTTCTTTCAAGATTTTTTCATTGGTAGATGCCACCACTTTTCATTATGCAAAATAAATTAGTCTTACGCCGTTAGACCGGAAGTGACGAATAAATAGTGGGGGACAAACCTTTTATTTTTCAAAACCAAAGTTAAATACGATGTTGCTTTTTCTACGTCACGTGTTTTATTTATTTCCCGCCCAAAAAAGCTGAAAAAATTTCTCGTCAATTTGACAACAGTAGCACATAAAAGCATGCGGTTTGTGTCACAATGTACAAATTTGTCTTACATTTTGTGAAAGTTGCAACAGCTTGGATGTTTAAAGGGGAACTTTGCTACCATAACGAAAACTGTTATTTCTTTTTAAAGTCGACTGTTATTACGTACAGTTTGTGTAGGGACTGGTCGTGAATAAAAATATTAGCAGAAAGAAGTTTTAAAAAGCTCATGAGTAGCCAATTTTCAACCCTATGGAGTCGCATTCAGTCAAAAGGCTTTTACTCTGTGACGTCACGCAGTGAAAAGTTCGAACGTTGGCGGCGTGTTTGAAACACAGGCGCTTGGCGACGGCCAGAAATATTGATATTATTAAAATACATGATACCGCAGCCTACCCGCCTATTCTCTATCTATAAATAGAGAATAGGCGGGTAGGCTGCGGTATCATGTATTTTAATAATATCAATATTTCTGGCCGTCGCTAAGCGCCTGTGGTTTGAAAGCATGGCCGAGAACGCGAGGCCAGGACAGTGACGGCGTATGTGGTGATTCCTGTGGTGAAGCCCGGCTTAGAATCGCGACGACTGGAGTATCCGAAAAGTACCGATTTGTGCTGCTTTGCACCAATTCCTAAGCTGGAGAGATTTCCAACGGCGTAGTAGGTAATGCGGACATTATTGGCGAAGATCTACTACGCTGCACTGCGGCATTGTCTGTAACGTCTTTGACAAGAGTGGTTTGTTTTGAAAGGTTGAAAGCATGTGGGCGACACATGACGTTCCAATCTTTCACTGTATGACGTAACGCGCCAAAGGACGTCGATTCATCGGAGTAGAGCTGCACACACTATAATTGCTATTTTTTGCTCGTTTTTGTTTCGCTTTTTTGAAAATCCCTTTTATGAGTCATGTCTATACGTATTTGAGATTATTTTAAAGAAAACATGCCTTCAGCAACAAAGTTCCCCTTTAACCAATAGTTTTCGAGATATAGGTGATGACGTCATAATTATGTCAAACCACGACAACTTCCACATTTTTCAGTGTTCCTTCAATATTTGTTCACCAGAAGATACCACTACTTCTCATTGTGTCTGTGTGCAAAATAAAAGAGTCTTAGACCGTAAGAGGAGTCACAAAGTTTGAAAATTGAACTTATCAAACTAAAAATGACGCCAGTGACAATCCAGAAGCCCTACAATGAATGGGAGGTTGACTTAAAGGGAAGTCGACTGAAAGGTGAGGTCGACTGATTGATTGATTGAATGATTGATTGAGGTTTTACGCCGTACTGACGACTATTTCACTTATATGACGGCGGGCCAGTTTTTAACTGGCCACATGGCAGGCCACTACGCCGAGCCGACATTCCTGCCAGACTGCGGCGAATAATCCTAGCCTAACCTATCCATAGCCATACCGTCGAATACACTGGTCAGTCCTCGGAATAAATTCCTATGACCGTGTTCAACATGAGCCCTTTTAATGTTCCCCTTTGCCAAATAGGCAGAGCACTCAGACAAGGCAAAACTCAACCAGGCTGAGAGACCCAACGGAGTGAGGTCGACCGAAAGTGGAGTTCGGACCGACTGGGGCTTGGCCACCGGTGCATCGCCGCTCGGTAGCGGCTATATTTATTTATTTTATTTATTTTAGAACTTCAAAACACAATTGCAAACACATCACACACATAAAAATACAGTACCCCCCCACCCCCCCCCCCCGACCCCACCCACCCCACCCCACCCCCTAACCCTAACCGCTGGTCCTCCAAAAAAGTGATATGCAGCAGTACTGGTTGGTATCAGCCAATTCCCTCGAGGTGGTGTTAATGGCTGGATACTGATCCTTCCATCACAGAGACATCATAACATGCCCACTACAGTCTCGCGAAATGGTTGTGAGCGTAACCAGGGCCCTTAAAAGGGAAACCAAGGTACACCCTGGGAAGACGAGATCTTCGCTGCTTTGTGGTGATGGAGAGAACCACTGACACTCACAGCATAATCCCCCTCCCGCCCCCCACTCCTGTTCCCTCTGATACACACTCACACACTCATTCTCACTCACTCACATGTGCGCGCACACACATACACACACACATACACATTCATCTATAAAATCAATGATTTTTTTTTTCTTCTCTTCTTACCATTATTATTTTGGTTTTTGTTTAGACATTTTTTTCTCCCTTTTTTTCTTTTAACTTTATTTATTCATTCAGTTTCAAAGGGAGGGAGAAAGGAAAGAAGGGGGAAAAAAAGTTATGATTGTCAATCAATTATTAGCATCATTCGATGTGTCCTCTTCCCACACCGCTGATATATTATTGTATGGGTATATGATGAGCATGAATTATTCAAAATCAAGTTCTGTTGAACATCTCACCACATCCGCATACAACCTTCATATTGGTCCCAATATACATGCACACACTTTCTCACACTCTCACACACCTACAAACACATAGACTTCTCGTTTCCTTTCTTTCCTTCGTTCCCCAGGTTTTTTGATACCCTAATCTTGCCTCCCCTTTGTATCTAGAATTCATACTTAGTCAGGTATATATTCTGTTCACCTACTTTGTAATTGAATGTTTATGTTTTCTGTTCATTTACTGCGTAACTTGTTATTTTTTAAGTTTGTTTCTTTGCTCCTTATTTGTAATTTAAAAAAAAAAATGAACTCAATGAATTAGCCTAAACCCCCCAGAACCTTTTTTCTATAGTGGGCTATAAAAGCGGTCACGCTACTGAATCAGGTTAAATGCGGTTATACAGTCACGATGAATAGGCTACGCTATATAGCTTAATAAAATAGACTGAAAACATACTTCTTAGCAGCGTGGGTTTTTTATAAACTTTATGGTACTGATTGTTTGCTGCTTTAATTCAGAAGAGTATTGAAAAATATTTCCCACGATTGAAAAGTAGTCGTCTGGAGGAGGCGGACTAGCCTGAACCAGAGGCATCGTCTGCAATCTATACATCATTACTGAGTTGGCGATTTGCATAATTTCACACATATTCTCCAAAACCACAGTGAGTAATGAGTCTGTTTTCCGCGTACACTGGTTTTACTGTCTGACAAAGACGATGCACCAGGTGTCAACCTTAGTTATGAAGTGAAAACTGCATTTTGAGGCAGTTACTTCACGGAAAACTGGCTAATTCAATCAGCTGTTATTGTGTCCGCGCATATAGCCCGTGAATAGCACAGGTATCAGCTAGTAAAGATGAATAACGGCTGTGGCTAGAAGCATACTGCATTTCATTCATTGTAATTGTAAATTTATTAGCTTAATTAATTGTAAATGTTCCTAGGCTTCAAGCAGTTGCACGCATACAGCAAGTGAGGGTCAGAACGGGGCAGATAGAGGTACATTTGTAATCTTTGAATAAACAATTTTGTGTACTACTCTGACGTCATCCTCTGAACCCTCCCCACCACCACCACCCCCATCCATCCACCGATCCACCAACCCACCTCCCGCACCAACACCAACTAACACCGCCATTCCCCCACCGCACCCATATCCACCAAAACCCCCCACCCACAGATTGCTTTCTGGTCTGTGGGAAACACTGGATTCTCTTCCTTGCTATTGGCGAATGGTGTTGTTGCTGCGGACTTGAGGACTTCCGCTACATTCGCAAGTCTCTGACAGTTTGACAGAAATATCAACCATCAAAATTAACCGACGACTCCTGAGATATCTGGGCACCATACAGTGGCAAAACTCTGACTGGACGGCTGGACATCCCTGTGTTTCAGCTAAGGTTTGATGATTGGATGTCTGGACACCCATGTGTTTGAGGTCTAGGCTCAATGATTGGACATCTGGACACCCTTGTGTATGAGGTACGGCTCTACAATTCGATGTCTGACCAACGCTGTGGCGGATGAGGCATGTCTTACTTCTGCTGCTCCATACGGAGCCTTTCCTCTTGTGCCTGCCTCCTCTCCTCCTCCTCCCTCTGCAGCCGCTCCTCTTCCTCCCGGCGCCGCTGCTCTTCTTCCTTCCGCTGCCGCTCACGCTCCTCTTCTTCCCTACGCAGTCGCTCCTCCTCCTCCCTCCTGGTGGTTTGAAAACACAAGCCAAACATACTTTTACACCATTCACCCAGACCATAATTTCAGAGGTCCCCAACTGCTCCTGTAGGGCTACATTCCTCTGCCTTTCAGGGACTTAAATTGAAGATTTAAGTGTTAAGAAAGTCACTGCTTCTCAGCAAGAGTTTGAGACTCTTGTATAATAACATAGGAATCATCGGCCACATTAGGTTCACACAGGTGAATGTTTATGCATATAGCCAACTCTACCAGCAAATTGTGTAGCGTAGCTCTATAGAAGCAGCATGCACATGTAGCAAGGGGTATAATTTTTTTGGCAGACCAGATACTAGAATTTGCAAGACGAAAAGTAGGCAGCGAGGAAGTGAGAAAAGATAGTCATAAATGTCTGTTTAAATAATAGCATTCAGGCAGTATGGTCATTCCATGTCAAATGTCTGACTGGCTCCCACTTGACCATCTCAAATTGGGCTGAAAAAAATTCCAGCAGGTGCATTCACCTCCTAATAGGATAAATTCAAAATTTTTGCTCTCAACTCATAGTTTTGTCATAAAAAATATTTTTGCAATAGGTTCCGGCCCTTTTGGAACAGCGATTTCTGAGGAGCCACTTTCACATGGGTATATCAAGAAAAGTTTTTCAGCCAAGTCCTTCAAATTTTCAAGGTTGAAAATCTGCTATTCTAATTTGAGGAATAAGGACTTATAAAGGTGTCCCTTTAGATTATCACATTTTTCTTGGTGCTTAAAGTTGCTCGAAAAGTTTACTCTGTGCTCTGCCGTAGCATATTGGAAGGACTGTAAAAAGCCTCATTTCAAAGACAGGAATTTGGTATTGCACGAATGGCTTCCCACAAATGTTGTGCATTTTGCATTCCAATTCTGCCCCTCTCTTATTGGGCAGGGCAATGAATGAATCGCGATAATTTAAGCGCAATAAAAGTAACTGCCAATGGGGCAGACAGGCAAGCCTGCTTATTAGGTTTTCTATACCTAATGCCGTGTGGAGCAAACATCAGAGGTGATTTGAAATGTTTCCGGGAAGAAAAGTTCCATTTGAAGTCTGCCAATTACCAGCGAGGTTGGACAGCTTCCTTCAAATTGGCGTAATTACCTTACCTTACATCAATTCCCATGTACTTTGCCTAACTTGCAGTCAAGCCATTTATTCAGCCAGTTGACCAATCAAAACCAAGACGTGGCCTATAATGATTTAGAAGAGATGATGAGAAGCAGACAGACCAAACTAGGCTCCGGTGTTGGACTGAAAGAATGTCAATAATCTGAAAAAATAGTAGACCTCTGAATTCACCTCTCATCGTTGCATTTTTACGTAATATTAAAAAGATTTCTGAAAAAAAAAAAAAAATTAAGATGACCCTGGTTTTAAAGCATTTGAATATATGCGAAGAGGAAAACAGTTTTCGCATTGCATGCAATATACAAATACACCAAATTAATAATAGAACAGCACCAATTTGAAATGAATTAATTCATAGCTCTTGATTTCGGCTACTTTTGAAGGTCGAAAACATTTTGTTGAAGCGTGACATGTAAATTCTTCACGCATTCGGACACAGAAGCCAAATGTGAAACTAAAAATAATGTACCAAACGCATTCAGACAACTCTAGCATGTTTAATGGCCATTTAACCCTTATATAACCCCTGTGACAAATTTGTCACATGATTTTGGGGGTTGTCAAAACCACTGACCTCACATAAATTTTGCAGCCTAATGCCCATAGTGACATATTTGGACCCTCAGTGCTGCCATCTGATGCATAAAGGTGGAACTGACTACACTGGCTGCACCAGCTAACCTTTCCAAATGGGCGCCCCCATGGTGGAATGCACATGATAGATCAGCATCCATTCATCACTGGATAAAGTAGACAAACAGGTAAGCTAACGAAAAATAAGCTATGCCTAATACTTCCGCTATATGTCAACTGTTTTATCATTCAAGTCATTTTAGCAATAAGGTCTCCGAAATTGTGTCATATGTCACAATACTAAAATGAGGTCAAAGGTCACCAAAAATTAAAAATTGCTATTAGGTCATTATTAGCCCCTCCCCAGGACATATTAACAGAGTGCATAGATTTTACTTTCAACTTTTGCTAGAGTTGGGCATTTAAGGGTTAAATTTCAAAATACGACAAACAAAAATGATATTGACATTAATGAGACTGCTAACCAATTTGAATTGTTCGTTGAGTGAATCAACTGTTTGATTGCAAATTGAGCAAAGTAAATGGGAGGGGGGTGAAAGCAATTGTAGAGTACAGGATGATGATTTTGAAGACCTTAACTTTGCTCGGCTCAGCGCGCAATTTCCCTGAATGTGTTCGCTAGATTACTACATTTGGCTGTTATGTGCGAATGCCATAACAATTTACATGTCACCTTTGATATGCTTAAACAAAATGTTTTCCACCTTCACAGTAGGCTATTTAGACGTTCAAAAGTAACTAAATTCAAGAGCTACGAAATACTTTACTTCAAATTAATCTTGTTCAATTATTAACTAAAAAATGCTGAAAAATTTGCAGCACAGATTTTCCTGAACGTGCTTGCCAAGTCTTCAGTGCATTTGTCCATAGCTTGCAATGCGAAAATAATCTCTCACATTCACGTTCGATATGCTTCACATGTTTCCACTTCACGTATATTTTAAACGCTTATAAACCAGTGGCATCTTAGAATGATTTCATTTTTAAGAAATCCTTTTGAATATTATGTTCAATTTTCACAATGAGGCGGAATTCAGAGGTCTGCCATTTATTCAGATTACTGACATTCTTTCAATCTAACACGGCAGCCTGGTTAAGTCAGGCTGCTTCTCATTATGGCTTCTTAATTATAGGCCAGATTTTGGTTTTGATTAGTCAGTTGGCTGAATAAATTGCTTGATTGCAAGTTAGGCAAACTACACTTAAGGGAAACTGATTATGCCAAGGCGATGGAGGCTATCCAACCTCGCTGGTAATTAGCAGACTTCAAATCGCACTTTTCTTCCCGGAAGAATTTCAAATGGCCTCTGGTGTTAGTTCAAAACTAATTAAAGGTATGTGGCACAGAAAAGGTAATAATCAAGCTCATCTGTCTGCCCCATAGAGGGTAGTTACTTTTATTGTGCTCAAAAATTATCGCGATACATTTATCGCCCAGCCGAAATCTCTTATGAACAATCTAGAAAATATTGAGGCTTGAAAATGAAAAAAAAATTTGTGCCATTTTTAACATTTTGAAAGTGTGAAAGTGGCTCCTCAGAAATCGCTGTTCAAAAAGGGCCGGAACAAAAGCAAAAATATTTTTATGACAAAACTATTAGGAGTTGAGCTAAAATTTTGGAATTATTCTATAAGGAGGTGTGTGTACCTGCTGGAATTTTTTCAGTCAAATCTGAGATGATCAAGTGGGAAGTTTCTCTGAAATTCAGTCATTTGACATGGAATGACGCAGTCATGAACAGCAGGGGCAATTACACTACCGCTCAAAAGTTTGGGATCACTTGCAAATTTCTTTGTTTTCATGCATTTCAAACATTTTTTTCCCCCATTTCACAAACATTTTTATCCATATCACAAACGATTAAAATTAATCAGATAATTTTCAAAGAATTATCTACATTTTTGCATAGAGGCTAATTATCAGCAATTGTCAGTCCTCTGCATCAATCTCCTGGTATGGCTGCTAATCCAAGTTAAGCATTTAAAAAGGCCAATTGATTATTAGAAAACCCTTCTGCAAATGTGTTGCACAGCTGAAAACTGTTGAACTAATAAGGGAGCGCAAAAGGGAGCATGGCATTCCTGAGGCTGGTTTAGTACCTGAAGCATCAGCAGTTGTTTGTTTCTTTACAGGCTCAAAATGGCCAGAAAGAAAGAACTTCCTTTAGAGACCTGTCAGTCTATTGTTGTGCTGAGAAAAGGGGGTTATTTAATGCGAGAAATCGAAAACTTAAAATTTATTACCATGCTGTTAACTATTCCCTTCAGAGAGCAGCACAAACTGGCACTAACAAGGACAGAAAAAGAAGTGGGAGGCCCCGATGCACAACTGTGTAAGAAGACAAATATCTGAGAGTGTGTAGTTTAAGACAAAGACGCCTCACAGGTTGTCAACTAGCAGCTGTGCAAAATAGTTCTCGTCAAACACCAGTTTCTGTATCAACAGTGAAGGTGTTTTTTTCTTTGATGAAGGCAAAGTTTGAAGTACGTATTCATCACTTTCCATTAAAATAATAATTTCTAACTCAGACAATGTCAGCATGTTCTTTTCATATGCTGTATTTCCTACTCAGACTAATTTAATGTGTGTTTCCGTGGAAAACAAGAAAATTTTCAAGTGATCCCAAACTTTTGAGCCGTAGTGTACATATCTGGTGCTAAAGAGAGGTGGCTTTAACAAGACAATGGGGGGAATATAATAGAGACTTACAAGCTTATTTGCAAGGATAGATCCAACAATAGAGGGGGTTGGAACTCGATGTTCATAACTACCAAAAACCATTTCAAAGGTTCACTTTTTAAACTTAAGACGTTCATGACTGTTGCCTAATTTTGTTCAAAATTGACATCTTTGCGTGCATAGTACTGTTTTAACTTGAATCTTGCTTGTAATGATGAACAGCTATTGCCTAAGGTTTTCCAAAGTTTCCCCCATCCCATTCGGTCATCATTTCATCACAAAAGCATGACTACTGGCTATTTGAAAGACTGCCACCATAGATATTTGACCATGTCTTTTATGTCAAGCAATATCACCCATTTCCCATAATCTTTTAATATTACACCCTGCAGAGGTGACATCCTCAAAATAGTCAAGATGCATTCTTACACTCCTGGATAATCTAATTATGCAATTTTTCCACCATGTAGATAACCATGATATTGAGTGAACAGAGCCTTAAGCAAATGTTCATTTTATTGCCACACATAACAGCACTGGTCACCCGTTTGAATAATCAGCCACTTTCCTTGTCTCACATGGTCACTAAATGTTTTAAAAGGAGCTGCAGCTACTGAATTCAAAATGAAATGCACATATTAAATACAATACAGGAGTAAGATGATTTCAAAATCTTCCCGCTTGTCCCATCTTTTTCCTTTTATTTTTTTTTTATAAAAAAGTTATACAAAAATGACAGAAAAGAGAAAACTTTGTTTCAATATTGTAATATGCCTAGCAAATTCCAAATGCTGAAATATTTATGACCATTTATGGTGAGTGTACCCCTTAAGCCAACTTACAACTGACTCCAAAAGATAAGGAGGTCTTGCCTTGTGTTACTCATTTCATAATTACATTTCATAATGTTGCATTATTTCATTATTATTTGTTGAACACCAATCAATCACACGTGTCATTGCTGAGTTAAGCTCACCCATATCCAGGCAGTCTAAAAGAGGATCACATTAAGCCGCCTCAAAAGTTTGGTGTTTTGGGATCCCTCCAAAAAATCTCTCAGCTATTTTCAGCCAAGTAACTTGCTACGTACATCCATATTATGTAAATTGAGAGATTAATGATTTATTTCTTATGCATTATGAAAATTCTTTTAGTGAATTTGCACCATTTGGTTTTATCTGGAAAGATTAGTTTTGCTAGTTAGCATAGCGAGTAGTCATGATATGCATGATGCTGCAGGAACATTAGAAATGACTAGTGTCTGAACTGAATATTTTCTGAGGAATTTTACATAAATATATCAATAAAAATACAATATATGATTTGGGTGAGCAACATATTTTCAAAAAACGTGTTTTATTCATGGTGGGCTTAAATGGTACAGTGAGTCAGAAAGCAGCTAGCGTATGCTAACTTTGTATGAGAACACCAATAATTCTGAAGATGTGGCATAACAGAAATGACAATGACACCAAGTTAAAAGCATTTTTAGATTCTAGACATAAAATATATATTTTTTATTTTGGTGTGAACATATCAACTTTATTCTGTTAATAATCACTGCAGAACCATTTAAGCCCAGTATGTTCCATTAAAGCCAACCTAATGCATTTCAATAGGAAATCACTGAAATTGGGAGATTTGGCACATTTTTCTGTAATTCAGTGACTTCGATGTTTTATGTCCCCCAGACATCAGTCATTAGACTACATAACACATTGCATACTGTGAAGTGCTATTGTTATGCAACCTAATTATATCCCCGAACGCCGAATGGCTACCGCACGGCCGCCTCACAACGTGTTACATGATGACATCATTGTATGGTTCAATATTTTGCCACCAGGTGGCGCTTTGTGATGGAAAAATTACTTTTTTGGCCATATCTTCAGAACCATTTGCCCGATTGAACTGAAATTAAGTTCAAATGAAAGGTCATGACCTGAGGGGCTTTACGTTGTATTGGGTCTATTCGGGGATTGGAGAATTGGAGGATTGGGGGAGTTCGGGGATATACCCCAAGCCGTCGCCTCCGACTGCATAAGCCCAGTTGGAGTTAGCATTAACTTAGTGAGAAATATCAAAAAGGAAGAATTATATGGACGAATTACCTTTGTAAGGTGTACTGTTGGGGTCTGGTTAATGAATAGAGATAAGGTTGAGTCATTGACTAAATTTATTGATGGGAGCTTAGTAATGCTGTTGGTGAGGTTTGCTGTTGAATTCTGGGTGGTGAAAATTCCGGTTGGAGTTTACGGAAGGAGTCGGAGTAATCTAGTTGGCTAGGTTTAAAGACTGCTTCCTGCTTTTGTAATTAATCAGTGATGTAATTTGGTTTACTGGTGGGCTCTGGGTAATGTAGTTGGTTAGATTAATTGGTAGAGTTTGCATGATGTGCTTGGTTAGGTTCGTTGCAAGGATAAGTGTAATCTAGTTTGTTGGGTCTGGGAAATGTAGTTGGTTCAGTATGAAGCCAAACATTAAATGCAAGTCCAAATAATAAAAAAGCGTAAAATTTGTTACTGAATAAATTGGTGTTTTTTCTACCTGAAAAATAATGACCCCCCCCCCCCAATAAATTTGGTTATGGGCTTATTGGAAACATACATGGGCTTAAATGGCACCGCGGTACCAATTAAGCCCATGCCAGACTTTTGACTTCATTCACAAAATTTTTATTTATTTATTCTGTAAAATATGCACAAGTGAAGACTTGTATTTTCAAATGCAGGATCATGTTTATAATTCATCTCATTGTCTATGAAAAATTCATGAACTTAGATTTTTGTGGGCTTAATGGGTACACTTAACCCATTTCAATACTCCAGTAAAAAGTTTTTACTATTGTAAAAGCAGCTGGCAGAAATAAAAATTTATGTTTTCCGAGGCAATAAGAATGAAATACAATGATTTCCCACCTATACTGTAAGTGTATACTGCCCATGTATGACAAAGGCCACCCAAATAGCAGTCATAGTGGAAGGAACAGCAGAAATCATTTAGCTTCTGATGTGACTCAGAGTTAAGATAGTATGTACAAAAGAATTTTCAAAACAATTATCAGCAAACCATAACTTTGAAGGTATTCAACTGTAAGCCAACCATTTCATTAGTTAAAAACACCTAATAGTGTATAATAATCGCTGAAAACTCCAAGCATGTATCATGAATCGTTAAAATGCTATGACTTATGGACCGGAAACATTTTTCTGCCTTTTTTTTTTTTTAAGCCTCCACATCTCAGAAACTACAGATACAAGCCAAAAAAAATTGCACAATCGTTGTTGGCTACAATGACATATACATTTAGTATGAAGCTAATTCAAGATGGTCAGTTGGGAGGCCTCTGTTGATTTGATGTGAAATGACCCATTAACAGGGGACAAATAATTTAAGTTATTATCACAGAGCTTTACCAATACAAATGACAGAAGGATACACCAAAAGTCCTGAGAGAAATTCTCTGCACCTTACTCAAAGAAAAAATAGGACCAAGGGTCCTGTAGCTTACCAGCAAGCCAGTCTCACAGCAATGATACAAGTTATACTAATTTCACGTGAATTAATGAAAATCAATGTCAAGGTCATGAAATAAAAGTTTATGCACAATTATAAGACTTACTGTAATACAATCCTAAGCTCTGAAGCAGTTTTGGTGATACAAGTCATTGAAATATGAAATCTCAATATGTACTCAATATGCCAATTCGTCCCTTTAGAATCAGCTGGTTCTAAGTCCACTTTTCGCAGAAATGGAGTTAAGCATACCAGGACATTCTAAAATCAGTTAGCTTTATGTCACTTAGTCCTGAGCTCCAACCTAAAGTCTACACCATATTAACACGTAGAAACATTTAGTTCTATATCCTGAGTGGGGCTCGTTTCAAATCAGGTGGTTCTATGTACAAGGAACCAATAAGGGCCAGTACCTGAATCATGTGACATTCACTCAAAATGGCCAACGAGCACATGTAAAGCACAGAATGAGAACTCCTCAGAAAAAACCTTCAATTTTGATCCCTTCTGAAAGACTAATGGATTGTTTTGATGGGCAAGTTGTTCACCAACAAGGTATACACACTGTAAATCTTAATTTTGTTGTGTTAGGACTGGTGTGGAAAAGTCGCATTCCTCAATATGCACGGACAAAGAACTACTAAATTCTCAAACGATCAACTCTAGGCCTAGTGTGCTAATGTACAGTGCACTTAATATACAATTTGTCAGCCACATCGGGGCAACCCAGGGATATCGGGGGAGACCCTCCTACCCCCTCCCGCTCGCCTGCCCCACACAAACCCCCACCCCACTCATCATTTAGGGCCTAGCTAGGCCTACCCCCAATATTGTAGTTGATTTTACAGAACATAGGCCTATGCCATGTTCACAGAAAATCACATTTTATTGGGGGGGGATATACATAATTATGTATATGTATGGGGAAAATTGGGTAAAAATTTGCATTTCGTATATATACTTAATTTTTCTAATTTTCATGCTATTGATTCTGGTCAGTGGGCAATGCTGTCCGGTGTCACAGGTTCAAATGAGAAGGTGGCTCATGCATCAATCTGTTAGTTTGATGCAATCCTTTTATCTTTGAGTGTATTAAGCATTTTCAATACTCATTAATCCTCAGTCTTATAAACGTTGTTCATGGTGTCCCAGTACATTTTTTGTGAAATAAGTATAAAATACAGGTAACCATTCATTGACTAAAACGTTCTTAATTTGTTCATAACTTTTTTTAAAACGGCTCTGATGGACAACAAACTTCCTGATTTCGATCATACGTAAAACCAGTAAAGGCAGCAGGTCCTTAGTTGGACATAGAACTTGTTGACCAAGAGCAACTTGCTTTCCTCGGAATCAGAAGGTTCCATGTCAATTTTTGACTGCTTTAATCTCTAAACCTATGGAGATTTTGAACATGTTTGCAATATTTTTAGGGTACCTTCCACAGTGAACAATATTCCACACAAAATAAATTTTGATATCTCTCTAAACATCAGAGATAAGACAGTTGAAATTTTCAAACTCCATTTACTCAAAATGAGGAAATGTGGACATAGAACCAGCTGATTCTCAAGGGACTAATTGCGAACTTTTAACATCACAGAATGTCAAGTAGTAGTGGTCAGCAAATGGACTTCATATTCGACTTTCTACAATGTAAATGTCTGTCCAAACCTTGGCTCAATCTGTGACCATTTTGGTGATAGATGTCATTGAATTTTAACTATTTGACCTTTGAAGGTCAATACGAAGGTCAGCAAATGAAAGTTCATACATGACTTCCAATGTATCTTTAATAAAAACCTAGACTCCATCTGTGATTGGTGATGTGTTTTGGCAATACAAGTCATTGTAATTGTACTAATTGAAGTTAGACCTTCAAATGTCACCAAAAGTCGAGTTGAATATCACCAAATGAAAATTCATAAGTGATTTCTTATGTCAGTAACACAAACATAGGCTCCACCTGTGACCATTTCAGTGACAGAAGTCATTGAATTTTCTCTTAGTCCAGTTTGACTTTCAAAGGTCAACATGAAGGTCACCAAATGAAAGTTCATACATGACTTCCTATACATCTCCAATACCAACCTACACTCAATCTGTAAAGATTTTGCTGAAAAGTCATTGAAATTTCACTGTATAGTTTGGCCATTGAAGGTCACTTAAGGTCAAGATCAAGGCCACCCAATGACACTTTATACATCACTTCCTATATGCCCAGAATACAAACTCAACCCCAATCTCAATTAGTTTTGGTGATAGAAGTCATTGAAATTTCACTATGTGAAGTTTGACCTTCGATGGTCAAGTTCAAGGTCACTAAATGAAAGTTCGTGTATGACTTCCTAGAAATCACGACTACAAATCAAAACCATCTATAACCATTTTGCAGATATAAGTCATTGATATTTTATTGTGACGTTTGGGCATTCAAGGTCACTGAAGGTCATGCTCATTGTCAACGGATAAAATTTCATACATGACTTCCTATATGCCCACAATACAAACCTAAGCTCAATCTGTAATAGTTTTGGTGAAAGAAGTCATTGAAATTTCACTATGTGAAGTTTGACCTTCGAAAGTTGCTGAAGGCCACCAAATGAAACTACATACTTGACTTCCTATCATTGTTCAATGCACACATGTTCCCAATCATTCCATATTTTCAAGCTTAGAAGCCTTAGAAAATTGTAACATTTTGCTTGACCTCAAGTTTGACCTTTCGAAGTCATCTGAGGTCAACTTTAACACAGCTAAAATATAGGTCATATGTAACTTCCTATATGTCAGTAATACAAACTCAATAGCTTCCATAGGCAATTTGGCTCATTCTCCATAAGACCCAATGTTAAAGTACAGCGCCCTCACTAGACACAATTCTGTCATGGGTCATGTGACAGAGGCATGAATTCTGGAGGCTTTCAAGACCAGGTTTGATACCATTACGTTTCAGTTAAAGACAGGCCAAGTACAATCAAATTCTTCAGCAAACCATGAGCGAGGTGCACTTTCTAAAAGTTGCTTTATTTCTGTTCCATCAATTTTACTCCATTTGCAGTCTCTTGGACTTCATTTGCAAGATTTTTTGGTACTGTGTGTATGTTTGATGGTGTTATTTTCATGCTGACAAGTACTTTCTCCAGTGTGTTTGGATTGGGAAATGTAAAGAATTTGATATCATGACTCTTATGATGATGATTATTCATTACTTTAGCAGATGAGAGAAAGAGAGAGAGGGAGAGAAGCAGCGTTGAGACCAAAACAGTAAGTAAGCTATGCCACACCAAATGGAAATGACTATTTAAGTTTTAAAAAAGACCACAAGAAAGTGATGAAAGAATGTGCCTTTTTTTTTTTTTTTTTTAAATCGATAGCCAAACCAACTGCATTGCTTGCTGAGCTATGAAACAAAATGTTCCTCACCTTTTCCTCTCCTGTTCATCCCTCTCAATTCTGTGCGACGTGACGTAGGGTGCAAATAAATTACAGCATTGGTTCAGCTTTTTCACAAACTCCACCATGGCCTCTTCCTTTCCAAGGTTGCCCAGGGATGCCCATTCTTTCCTACAGCAAGAAACACAGTGATGCATACTGGGACACAACCATGAACACATCACTTGAAAAACACAGTCCTAAGGATTAACTTTATCTGGTGGTTCGCATTCAAACCATTCATGCAGCCCCTGGTTTATAACAAACTGTCATTCATTCATAATCATACACACATTTACAAACAAACAACAAGTGAAATTGGGGGGACCTAAATGCTGAAAGAGAAGACACCTGGGCATGTACATGCACTTATTGAAATTCTGATAAAAACAAGAGTTTGTCACTAAAGTGACAATATCCCCTGCCGTTAGGTCACCAAAACTGACTGGTGTCTGCGCATTCCCAGTAGGATGGTTGGTACCAAAAAGAATTGAAATAGGCTGACTCCTTGAGATATCGCGCTGATAATGTTCGGGACGGACGTACGTACGTACGGAGCTGAATACTATATCCCCCGCTTCACGCTAAATGCGCGGCGGGGGATAACAAAGCACTAGAGTGTTCAGGTGAACACGTGTTGCCTGCGAAGCACTTATGTGAAAGTGTGACTACCAACTGAAAGGGTGACTACCGGACAGACAGACGGACAGACAGACACCTGACAAAGTGATCCCTATGTGCCGCTATGCTTCACAGGCGACACAAAAACTGGCTTAACATTACAACATTAACTTTCAAAAACAAAAACTCAATTATGTTTAAAATAGAATTTTTTTTTTTTTTGTTCAAGTCATTTCCCAACTGCTGTATATAAAATGATTTGGCACAACAACTTTGATAAGCAGTGTCACTTGTTGCTAGGATTACATCATTACATGAAAGGAAAGACCAAAAATAAAAAAGTTTGAAAATTATTGCTTGCAAAGTTTTGCACTATGGGCGAAGAATTTTCAAAATGGACTTGACAAACACACAAAAAAAATCTGAATCATGAATATGTTTTAAGTTTTTAGTTTTTTAAAGACACTAACACCAAGTCGCCAAGGGAAAATGCAATTGTTCAGTTGATGGCATTGCCTCTATCTCAAACACCTGTCTGACAAGTTTCTTCAATAAGTGTTTTTCTTTGGCCAATTTTAGCCAAAACTTCAAACTATAACAAGAGGCCCATGGGCCTTAACGGTCGCCTGAGTTGTATAAAAACTGATGTTACTGATGTCACTGAACCAAATATACCCATAAGTATCATTTTCCTACATAAAGTATAGTAAACTTCACCCCCTTCCCAGGGGTAAACGTGGAGCCTGGAAACCATGAAATTAACTATTTTGATGAAGCACCTCAAGACCCTTCCATCTCTGAAGAGTACTAGTTTCCAGCCTATCTGGGTCTGGAGAAGAAGAATTTTGACATTTTTGGAAATATGACCCCATTTGGGCCCCATCCCTCAGCCCCTGGGGAAGAGGCAGGGTCAAAAATGTCATCATACGAAACTGTCATCTCATGGTGAAAATGGCAATCAAGTTTGAATTATTTCCAGTAGAAAATGAACAATATACCCAAAAGTATCACTTTCCTATATAAACTATAGTAAATTTCACCCCTGGGGGTGGGCACCACAATTTACAATTTAGGTACATATTTGACCAAGGAAAGTTCCTGCAAAATGTTAATGAAATCGGATCAGCGATTTCTGAGAAGAAATCGAAAATGTATTGACTAGTTTTAGCCCCACCCCTAAGAGCCCCTGGGGGTGGGCACCATATAACTCACAATTTTGGTGCATATTTGACCAAGGAAGGCTCCCGCAAAATTTTATTGAAATCGGAACAGTAGTTTCTGAGAAGTCGAAAATGTAAATTGTTTACAGATGCACGATGGACAACGCACAACGACAGACAAAAAGCGAAGAGAATAGGTCACTTTGAGACTTCGTCTCAGGTGACCTAAAAATGCCACGGTAGAAGATAGTTTTGTAACTCAAAGGAATATATATCCTCAGCTTGTACTGCCCGTCACGTAAGGTTTCTCCAGCATCACATCTGTACATAAGCATGTCTAAGGGTGAGCGTGCGCAGTCAGTACGTTGGAGCTATGGCTGTTGTCAATGGGCCGCTGGAATCACATGTAAAGACATGTAAAAAGGGTAAAAACAATCATTTCCAAAAGGTAACAGTAATCTGGGTCATTACCAAAGTCTTGACCACATTTTAAATCCGTTTATGATAAGGTCATGTATAAAAGTATCAATTTCTTTTTTCCAAAAAATGAAAAATTCAGCAATTCCAAATATTTCAAAAGGTATTTCATCAAACTCCCTTCACATAAAACAATATTGACTGAAAATGCCGCCAGCTCTTGAACAGGGTGATCTCAAAGCAATGCTCTGCCTCAGCCTTATTTGGCCTCCGCACTAGAATCATGGACAATATAAGCTAAATACTCAATGGTCAAAGTATTCACTTCATAGTCAGAGATAACTGCATATTTGATTTGTGAACAGTACTGGCCATTTTAAATGCAAAAACGAGGCCAACGCATGGGGTTTGCTTTATAGAAGGCATATTTCAAATATGTAGTCCATATCATGCTACTCCCAATTGAATTTTTGCATCAGACTATTCACAACTCTCTGTCCCAGTAAAAGCAGTCTCATGGGTGACATTATCCACTCCACAAAAACAAAATTTTTTTCGACAGGGAAGAAGACAAAAAGAGAACATTCTAGTCCCACAAAAATAACAAAGACAGTTTATATTATCTCATTTAGAAATTGCGCACTTGAAATCTCAAACTACTCCGATGTCAGGTTTGCAACTAAAGGTAATGGCAACGCTTTGACAAAGGATTCTTACCCCGCCCCGAAACTGCCTCAACAATCACACAATTCCATATTCGTAGCCCGTTTTGTCCCATTTGACTTGAGCGACACATTCACTTGAATGGGTGCCAAGTACTTTATAATAATCAATTATCGCATTTACTGATCATGATTATTCCCACGTTGGCTATTCTTTATTGGCTAAAATTGATTAACAATTGGGTAGTGCTTTGGTATTGGCCAGGGTAGGGCTCAATTTAAAGTATATAATAATATCTTTATTCACACATTAAAATACGCAGTATTATCAATGGTAAGAAAAAAAAAATAAAACTAAAAACATTTACATAGACATGGGTTAGTTAATGCAGATATCCTCAATTAGAAAATCAACCTCCTCCCTAGTGAGAATATCACAAGTTTTTAGATTATCACGGACACATAGGGCAGTTGCATTTGTTAACAGAACATGAAGACAATGATGGCGATGTCGAGCCGAAGCCGAAAACCAAATTTCGCAGATGAGGAGCTAGAGGTATTTGCAAAATCAGTGAAGAGGCACCACGAGGCATCGTATGGCAAGGGGGCACTGAAGGCTGATTCAAGGAAGAAAACTGCGAATCGTTCTGGATGTGGCTTCCGTGGGGAGATGTAAGCGCAGTATCTCCAATTTAAGAAGTAATTGGAGAGATCTGCGAGGCGCTGTAAAAGCCAGGCTCTCTGCACACCGGAGAAGTGTGCTCGCAACAGGTGATGGGCAATCATCATCCCCTGAGCATTTCACTGCACTGGAGGAGGAGGTGTCATCCACTCTTTCTGCAGTGGAAGTGCATGGAGAAGAACTTTGAGTGGATATGGATGAAGGAGGGTTACGGAGAATGGTTATTTATATTTGCCTATTCTCAAAATATCATGGAAAGAAATACTGGAAACAAGCATAATAAGGTTTCAAATATTTATTGTATTTTGTGGCATTTCAAGCAGTTATGCAGTACATAGGCGTCATGGGCTGAGCCAGGGAATTTGGCGCAGATGCTCAAGATGCGAGTATCATGAACGCACACAACCTGAACATTAATGTTGTGCCGAGGTCTCTGGTCTCTGTACATATTCTCATTAGTGGAAGAGGTCCTGATTGCAACGTGAGTACAATTAATGGCTGCCATAACACTGGGGAACCCGGCGACCCAGTAGACCCCCCCCCTTAACTCTCCATCTTTCACCGGGTGTTTCGGGGAACTTTATGAAGTGGCTGATGTGGTGCAGCACTGCGTCAACGAGCTGTGTCAGACACCTTGACACAGATGCCTGTGAGATGTGCATGGCATCACCAGCCACTCTCTGGAACGACCCAGATGCCAGGACCGACAGCGCAGTTGTGACCTTGATGATCACGGGTATGTTTTGTGGATGATTGCTGCGGCAGGTTAGCTGTTCATCCAAAAGTCGGCAAAGATAGGTGATTGCCTCACGGTTCAGACGAAAGCGCTGGATGCACTCGGTGTTTGTTAGTCCCAGGATGTCCAAACGAGGCCGATATATGCGTGGTTGTCTTCGAGCTAGGCACACTCCTCTTACTCTATCCCACTCAGGCAAGAGTGCAAGCGAATGCAGGACTGGCATTTTGGTTTTAGGTTTTGAACGCATGGTAGAATGATGGAGAACAGGCTGTTGCATAATAAT
The DNA here is from genome assembly GCA_029721435.1 of Gymnothorax reevesii. Taxonomy (NCBI): domain Eukaryota; kingdom Metazoa; phylum Chordata; class Actinopteri; order Anguilliformes; family Muraenidae; genus Gymnothorax; species Gymnothorax reevesii. The sequence continues at coordinate 62,818,230 of CM056576.1, forward strand.
GTGAGGATTTTGTTTGATAATATATTATGGTCATGAGAAAGGTAATTTAGAAATAAGGATGCACAGTCAAATATTGAATGTCTCAACATTTACCATGTTAAATTAAATAAAATAAATGTTCAAATTTGGCCTATAACAGACATCAAACGCCATATTCTATTTTGCCTTATATTGGCGCTTGAGCTTAATACAGCCCTCAAAAGTGCTCAACAGAAAGTCCGTGTAAGCCAGGGGGAGAATACGTGTAAGTGTTATATGCCTGAGAAACACCCAGATTTTGGTCTTGCTCCGCCCGAAGTGCGTAACTGCTTTCGGGGCGTGTAATGCACAGACTTAAGTCAAAGTAAGAATACGCGTAGGCTGAAAAGCGCGCAGCTACGCGCTAATGGCGAAGAATGACACCAATTCCAGCACTGTAGTTTGTCAGCTGAGATTTCTATACATTTTGAAGAAAAACAAGATTTTTTTTTTTTTACTTATGTGCATTCTAATACTAAGCTACTTTAGAAAAATATTTGAAGTTGATACACAAAGAAATGACAGAAAAACTGATAGATCGGCAGCTGGAGCACCAAAAAGCCACTCGATCTCCCTACCTGATCTAATTACCGACTGAATGCTGATGTCCAGGAAATGGCTGGTCTTTCCACGAGGGCCCATTCTCGAAGAATCCCTATTCTAAACATGCAAAATGGACTGCTAATTGTAGTAAATAAACATACTGTCTATTTTAACAGATTTTCATATGAAGAGCTTAAATGCAAAGCGCTCCATACAACACTGTCAAAACTGTTAAGACCTCTATTCCCATGCTTGTGGTAACAGAAATCCAAGTAGACACAGGCTTTTAGTGAAAATGCTTCTTATGCCATGCTTTAAGCATGTTCAGTTTGTCTTCTGATGGAAAATGCACCATATGCCAACCATTTTTGCTGTCAGAATGCTCCATATCCAATCAGCTAACCACAGGCTTTCAAGATGGCTGTGCCCACGGATTGAAGGCTGCATCTGGCTTTTCAATCTATTTTGGTCCATTTTAAACGTAAAAATGAATGACTTTGATGAGATAGAGGAGCCCGTTGAACTGTGACCAGTAGGTAGAAAGCGTGATACAGTCCATGTCTTATGGGCAAGACTGGGAGGCTTACGATTACAAGAGTGAAGTCAAACGTCTCACAAAGACTCAACGTGGGTTGAAAATGAGTGAATAAAAAGCCCTGGAAATCAATAATGATAGGCTTGGGTTTTGCACAGTCTACAATGGTGAACTCTGTTACCATAATTTGCTTAATAAGGGCAAGAACTAGACAAACTTTAGGCCTGGTGTTCTTCCAATGGTCAGTTGTGTGATAGAGGCAAAGAAAACCGATGTGCTTAAGCTGATAGATAGCATTAGTGCGATCGAGAATATTAGGGCATTATACAAAAGAATGGCTGATGTCCAAGGTGAGCCAGGGAACGGTAGTGATGAAAGTGACAGAGCGACAGAGACAACTCATTTTGATGTGAAATGATCTAACAAACACTAGAGATTACTAAGACTGAGAATTGAAACACTAGATCCTGCAATTATTGGACTGTAGCGCATTTTGTGACCAAAGACACTTCCATGGATATGAAGCATTTTACATAAAAGTGGGTGTATGTAGCGTTTTGAGGATAAATCAATTAAAATTCTAATAGTTAGATTTCCATGAATTTGCGAATCAATTGTCTGTGTCACACCCTGTCCATATCAACAGATTTGGAGTTATTGGATTCGAAGTAAAAACCTCAGTGAAAACTATTGATTTTCTCAAAACAATAAAAATGGATAGACAGTGTTTTGCATTTAAGAATTTCATATACTGGTGTTGATATACAGAATATATATTATATATTATTATAATATAATATATATTTAATATATAACATATATATATATATTATATATTTTTCTGATTAAATGCAATGCACTTTGGGTGGAGAAATATTTTTCACTGGTTTTCCTTCAATGAAATAAGCCTAAGATTTTTTTGTTTTTTTTTAACCATGCATGAATACAGTCATGTACACATCTTACTTGACAAGGTCATTATCTAGTCATTTAGGTTTGAGGTTCAATAATGCCATGATTTTCTTTTACATACAGTTCCCTGAAGAGAACCAAATATTCTAATGCACTCATGTTTTGGTGCAAGTAAAGCTGTATATCCAAGATGTGTTCCTTGTATAATTATGTTATATTATGTTTTTGGTCCGACCGCCGCCGCACTACGTGTTAACGCGATAACTTCATTAATATTTCAATTACAAATTCCAAATTTTGCACATAAGTAAGTATCATAAAGAGGAAGAGCTGATTCGATTTTGGACAATTTACGATGTCTAGATTGGCCACCAGGGGCCAAAAACTGATTTCAGTGTTAACGCGATAACTGCAGTAATATTTCAATTAGAAATTCCAAGTTTTGCATATAAGTATGATAAAGAGGAAGAACTGATTCGATTTTGGACAATTTACTATTTCCAGATTGGCCACCAGGGGCCAAAAACTGAAAAAAAAAAATCACTGTTTTTCTGGAAATATAATCTCTGGAAATATTTCTCCGATTGACCTCAAATAAAGTGAAAATGAAAGGTCTTGACCTGAGGATGTGTCCCACGATGACATTATACCCGTTTGGTTCAAAATTGACACAAGGTGGAGCTTTGTCACATAAAATTCACCATTTTTGCTATATCTTTGGAACCATTTCTCCAATTGACATGAAACTATGTGCAACTGCAAGGTCATGACCTCACAACGTGTCACATAATGACATCATACCTGTCTGGTTCAATATTTTGCCACCAGGTGGCGCTTTGTGATGGAATATTACCATTTTGGCCACATCTTCAGAACCATTTGACCGATTGACCTGAAATTAAGTTCAAATGAAAGTCTATTCAAGGTCTATTCAAGGATTGGGGAATTAAAAATGTTTCTATATTGGCTTATAACTTGATTTTTTGACAGGAACAGCGACTTGGTTATCAAAAATGGATGTCTCTAAAGGTTACTGAATGATAATATTGATGTTTTGCCAATTATATATTAGTGGTTGACTGAATTATGCAAATCCCGTGGCGCTTGCTACCGCTGGGGGGCTTTGGATCTCCCAGCTTAGCATCACATGGCGTTATTTTTTGGACAGGACAGTAACCAGGAAGTTCTCCATCTTGAGAAGTGGATGAGGGTGCCAGTACTGAGACTTGTTTGTTGCTGGCATCAAAATTAGTGATTATCTGAGATGTTAAACATTTGAAACGCTAAACATTTGAGATTTACATTAAGGCTTCCAATAAATTGTGCACAAAACATTGAATTCACCTAAAATTCAATTTGGAATCAGTTAATGGAAATCTAAAAAGTTAAACATTTTAAATAAACATTTCACAATTACACTAATTCTGATTCCAACAGCACAAAATTTTGAGCTCACCCAATTTAGTCCAATTTAGCATTCTTGTCAAGCCTCTCTATTGCCCTTTAAGAATGTGTCCCTTTTTAATTTTGGGATGCCAAAAATGGCTGCACTGAAAAAATGTTCAGAAAAAAAATAAAGAAATTAAGGGTATAAAGGGATTTCTGTGGCCAGTCTTCTGAATAAATTCCATGCTAAATGCTCAAGAGGTTTTAATTTAGCTTTGATGGCCCACAGGATCCAAATTGTTGGAGGTTGAACTTGAATGGACCCAATATTATAGATACAATTGAAAGTATAATGGAGAGACCTGTTATAACGCAAATATTTGAGGTTTGACCTGGTTCATGCTGTATCCACTTTGTCCGCTTTGAAGGCTTTTCAAACTTTATAAAGTCCATGAGTGACTAATAAAAAATGATGACTATGATAAAGTGAAGAATTTTCTTTTTTTTACTTTATTTCTCGAGGGAGAACGTGAAGAATATTTTTCAGAACCCAGGGAGAACCCTGAAAAAACATTACCCTTCAAAAATCTGCTAGCCTGGTGGGGGGACCTGCAAGCTTGGCAGCCCACCAGGCCTGCATAATTGTAGGAGAAATACCGCAATATTAACAGGACTGGAATAGTAAATAAATACAAATTAAGGGTCCTGATAGAGGGCCTGCTCATTCTGAGGCACAACGCTGTGTTTTCAATTCAACTTTGGGGAAAAAAGGAGTATGTAACACTAAAGACATTTTTTTGCACCAATTCAGGCTTTTAATCATGGATTACCTCCTATCATTTCCCAGTACGTCAAAGAACCCCACATCTGGAGAGGCGTCTGAGTTGTAGGGGCCCAAGAGGACCTGCTTGTGAAGGGCCACCAGCCGGAGCTTCTCCTCATATGTTGGATGGAAGGCTTTGCCATCTTTTTCTGCAGAAGGAAAACAATATTTATTTCTCACATCTTCTGGCTCAATTTTTGGCTTCCGTAGTAGTGAAAACAATTAAATACATCAGTTGCTATCAATGTTTTGTGTTTTCACCGGGTTTTCACCAGGTACCACTCAAAGGTATTCAGAAAAATACCAAATCTCAGACTGCAGACTGCAGCAAAAACCAATAGAATGACAGGACTAGTGATGAACAGAGTACATTGCTCAACTGCACCAAAAGCAATCAATTCAGCTGATTAACATTTATTCTCATATTCTCATTTAGGTGGTGACAAGGGAGTCAAAAATCGCATTATCGTGAAAACACAAGATAATGCAGAAAAGATACGTTCACATATAGGAAACATGATGGGCTCTTTGTAGGGAGCCAAATTCATGGCTCGGTTCCTTTCCTTTTGTTTTAACTTTTTCGGGGTCAGAGGTTGCTAGCCTTATCCGCAAAATCATCATTAGGGTAAGGATGTGGTAAGACTTAACCAGGCTCAAACGTCGCCACCCCAATACAATTTCATATGCATGTGTGAACCAAGTTTAGCAGCACTAGCTAAATTACTGGTATTGTCAGATCTAATGACAATGATCTGAATTGTAAGCGTTACAAAAGGTGACTATTCCCCCACTTTCTCAGTAAATTAACCAGCCATAGTCATGGCAAAGTGACTTTAACCACAACTATTACTATCAGCATTTTCCAGTGTGTTCATCATTTTAATGTTTTTCTTTTTTTTTTTAAACACAATCTCAACGTCATAGGAAGAAAAGCATGTTTTTTTCAACTCAAGTTGACTTATCCACGCTACAAACACCTCTCAGTGTGTACTACACTTTTAGCTAGAATTATTTTCAGACTGCAATTAGTGAATGACTAACTTTACTATTGTTAGTTTACTACTATTGACAATGTTGAAATGGTGAGTTAGAGAAACACGGCTCGCCAGCGTGACCCAATTGCTCCTGTCAGATGTGCAGCCGCTGATACAGCTCTGTTCTCAGGCTGAATGAAAGCTACATGAGGCACTAGATGGAGTATTAAAAGTGCCGATTAGTCAGTGTTAAAAATGTAACAAGTCCGAAAAAAGTTATTACTGGCCCAAGTAAAATCAGGTTGTCAACAAAAATCAACACCTCTTTTCTTCAATAGTGTTGTGTTTCCAGCAGCCTACAGAATGAAGCAACTCACTCCGGTACGGAAAGTAAAAGTGAAACAATTATGCCCCTTCACAACGCACTGAACAACGAGGGTTTCAAACACAGAGAACGGATAATGACTGCAGGCTTTTCATTACAAACCCAAGTAACAGGGAAACAGGCACAGTGTCAAAAGTAGGAGGCCCATCCGAGACAGCATAAGCTGTTGCGGGGAAAGTATGGGTGGATGAGCCCCATTTTTCTTTAAACGTCAATACAATTTTATAGCAGTTTTGCTGATGCGAGTTATGTTGGTTATTTTTTAGCACAGAAATATTATCTACCGGGGAATGCCATTTACAGATGTTATTTTGTCAACCAGCTAAAAGCATCATCACCACACTACACCACAGACTGAACACTGTTGAAACTAGGCTTATGTCGTCGGAGGCAACGACTGGGGGTATCTCCCCGAACGCCCCCAATCCTCCAATTCCCCAATCCTCGAATAGACCCAATATAAAGCCCCTCAGGTCATGACCTTTCATTTGAACTTAATTTCAGGTCAATCGGACAAATGGTTCTGAAGATATGGCCAAAATGGAAATTTTCCATCACAAAGCTCCACCTGGTGGAAAATATTGAACCATACAGGTATGATGTCATCATGTGACATGTTGTGAGGTCATGAACTTGCAGTTGCACATATTTTCATGTCATTTGGACAAATGGTTCCAAAGATATGGCAAAATGGTGAATTTTATGTGACAAAGCTCTACTTTGTCAAAATTTTGAACCAAACAAGTATAATGTCATCGTTGGACACATCCTCAGGTCATGACCTTTCATTTGCACTCGATTTGAGGTCAATCGAACAAATATTTCCAGAGATATGATAAAAACAGTGATTTTTCCGTTTTTGGCCCCTGGTGTATATCCCCAATACGCTGTTCGGGGATATAATAATTCTGTCAGGCTGAATTCACCCTGTGTTATAAACACTGGAATGTTTCAAGACAATCACAGAATGAATCAACTTGACACAAAGCACTACATTCTTAATATCTATAAATCTAAGTATAAATATGAATATTGATAAAAATCCAGCGTGGATTCTGAAACCAGTTTGATGAGCTATTTGATTACATTACTATGTACAACAATATGATTGGCTGAAAGGTGCTCACCCGTCCAAACACTACTCTACACAATAAAGCAATCAGTACATGCCATACCACCTGTAAACTGTTCATATAAACTGAAGTTTATCAATTACCATTGACTTGCTACTATGATGAAACCGGTTGCTTGTTATCCCTACATCAAATAGGAAATCTGAAACCGGTTCAATGGCTTATTCGGATAAAATTAATATTTTCCACAATATGACTGGCTGAAAAGTTTCCATCCATCCAAATGCTATTAACTCGCTAAAGCGGTCAACAGCTGCCAGATTTAATTTCTTAAGCTCGCACAACGCAATGTTTTGCCGAATATCCCATGGCCATGTCGCGCGTTTGTCCAATATGAGCATTTTACCAAACGCGCTGTGCGATTGATCAATTGCATATTAGCGTGGCAATTGGTATATCGACAAAACACATTTTATTATGCAAATTTAATAATGTATACTGCTCTGAAACTGCTGAAATGAGGGAAAACTTCCTTTCGTAGAGGATGTCTAATTCGTCCCATCACCAGAAAATAACATTGTTGTGCTGGCTACGCACACAGACTATAAAAAGATGGATGCAGCACCCGGGTCTGAAAAGTGAGGCCGATGCGGAAATCTAAAAAATTTGCATTATATCTAATGGCCGGCAGATGAGGACGTCGTGGTTGCAGAAAGAAGTTCAATGCTATTGAATTCTAACAGAAAATGACTACTTTGCCACCTGATTTATTATTTCATTAATGATTTTCCACATCATTTATTGGTATCCATCGCAAGTTACAAGTCTCCTTCGATATATATTGTGATGTTCATTTTTGTAAATTATGGTCCCAAGAGGACTAGAATAAAGGATAATGCCAGAATATGCTTTAGGAGCATGGTCATCCTCTGGTCCTCGTCCAATACGGTCAGATCCAGAGCCACGGTCCTCCCCGGATCTTCAATTCACGCTTTCGTCCAATAGGAATCCCATCCGGTTGCAAAATGACTAGCGCAATTCAAATTGCCAAAATTGAGGCTTCCTAAATGGTATGCTGAAACCAATGGGTGACGTCACCGTTGCTACATCCATCTTTTTATACAGTCTATGGCTGCGCATGGATGGATAAAAGATCAGAGCGAGTGACCATTTGCAGATTGGATAAAATGCGTGACAGACGTACGACACAGTCTCACAGGTAAAATAGAATAACGGGACTCTGACCGGTGTGTCAGCATGTATACGTGTTGTTTGAAACATATTTTCTTTTAGTTATCTCAAGATCAATAGGATATACATTGAATTTCAAGTTGCCACTTACTGTACCTCTTTCTTTGGTGAACAAAACATAAATCCATGAAAGATTCTCTGCTTGATTTGTCACTTTGCTTCCACATTTTCCCTGTCTGGCTATGCTGTCCACTCACTCAGAATGTCTTGTTGACCTAAATGTGGTCAGTGCTGCTGCTTCCAAAGTTAACCGAAAGATTCCACTCAACGCCTCGGATTGATTCCATGCCAAAGGCGCGGTTGCATGACAATGAACCAGAAGCGTTTTGCCAATAAGTTTGTGCTTTATCGCGACGAGTTTGGACTTCCATTGTGAATTAAATTCACGTATTTGTATTTTTATGATCTCTTGTGTTTGTAGCAATAAAGATAACTAGCACAGCATTCAAAGTATAAGCGGCAATTTGCACCAGGTGCCAGTCTCTAATGAAAAGCCTAGATTGGGTCATTCCAAATAAAAATCAACGAATGCCTCCCACCTGACCCCCTCAGAATCAGCAGATTTTTCTGGTATAGTAACTTCAGCATATTTAATTAATCCTTGCCTAATTTTACCTTGATCTTGTGAATGGTGGAACACCTTACAACTCATTAGATTAACTGGCAACAGGTCAGTGACATGAATGGGTCAGAAAAGAGCATCTCAGAGAGGCCAAGTCCTTTAGATGGTGAAGGATTCACCACTGTCACACTCTGCATGGAAAGATTGTTCAACAATTTAAGAATGAAATTGCAAAGACACAGGGGATTTAGTAATTTATGACTGAAAAAATGAGTGCAAACGCTGATTTTTTGACGGCAGATGGACAGACACAGACAGACCGACACAGGCAGACAGACAGATGGACGTTGGACGACTTGGCATTAGAAAAGCTCCGCTGACTGCTGACCATCGTCACAGCGGAAGCAAAAATGCGCAGAAACACTGATTTTCTAGGTCCCAAATGCTGAATTTCTCAAAAACAGAGATAGAATTTTTTAATTTTCGCAGGGGATCATCAGAACATCATAAGGAAGGCTCACAACAAATTAGTCAAAAAGTTATGACAGTTTTTGAGATATTAATGAAAGACTGAAAAAAATGAGCACAAACACTGATTTTCTAGGTCCAAAATGCTGACTCTCAAAAACCAGGATGTAGAATTTTCTAATTTTCACAGTGAGTATACAAAATATCATCAGGAAGGCTCACACCAAATTACAAAAGAAATTTATCAGACAGTTTCTGAGATATTCAAATTTCAAGTGAAAAGTTGATGCTAGACAGAGAGACGGACGCCGGATGACTCCGCACTAGAAAAGCTCCGCCAACTGAGCCGTCACAGCGGAGCTAATCAAGTTAGAAACATCATTTTTTCAGGCTATCAGAATAAGAATGCTATGGTCATGTCACATGATGTTTTAATATTTTTATGATCATGACCATCAAAATCGGTTCTGGATTTATCATCATAGATAGATTTTCCAAAGTCTCCAAAAAGAAACTGTAGTTTACATCTGGATTGCATAGCTTCTCAGAGGGATGCGATCGCACTGAAGCACTGGTTTAAATGGGGCAACGCTTTGCTTTTGGACAAAAAAAAAAAAGTCAAATGCTTACTGCATTCCAGATATATATACTCAGGGATTTTTCTAATCAGGGTAACAGGGGCGCTGCGCCCCCTTACTATTCCCCAGCGCCCCTTTGACTGCCGTTAATCCTGAGTAACTGCGCAATCGCCATCTGTTCATGAAGTATGCACACACACACACACACACAAAAAAATAAAAGAAAATACTGGAAGAAATGGAATTTGCACAATGACCGTAACATTCCCCCCCTCAACAAACTGAACAACAAGCATCAAGTTAAGCGTAGCAAACGTACTTGCCAAATATGAAAGTAATGGGTCAACAATTGCAGCCAGGACTGTGTCCACAAGGAAATCTGTTTTGTCACTAATTTGCATATTATTTGGCCATCATTGTCGCCATGGCAATCAAAATTGATAAGTGTCATAACTGAAGTGTAACACATGTCCATACCAAATATGAAAGCAATCTGTGAAAAATTGTAGCCTGCCCGATGTCCACAAGGAAATCTCTATGTTTTACCACTAATTTGCATATAATTCGGCCAATACGGCTGCTGTGGAGACCAAAATCAATACGTGTCATAAGTGAAGTATAACACATGTCCATACCAAATATGTATGAAATCTGTCAAAAATTGCAGCCTATACTGCCTCCACAAGAAAATGTCCATTTTGCCACTAATTTGGATATTATTTGCCCAATACTGTTGCCATGGCAACCAAAATCGATAGGTGTCACAGGTGAAGTACAACACATGTCCATGCCAAATATGAAAGTAATCAGTCAAATTATAGCCTGTAGCGCGTCCATAAGAAAGTGTCTACAGATGTGGACGCAGTAGCAGAGACCACACACGTGAATCCATAGCAGCTGCCCAACATTGTGTGGGGGCTACAATAAACAGACCCCCATATCAGCACATCCATGTAAAGCCAATAAGCGAGCAACAAATGTTCTGACACCGGCAACCAAGTAACGTTACACAACTAAGAATTTTGATGGAAAGGTAACGTCACTGTGTCCAACCTCAGCCACGTTTAGCCACAATTCTATCCATTTTTCACGATCAGTATTGAAAATAACTTGCCCAGAGTAGTTTTCATTTAAGTTTCTAATGAAATAATGATGCATTATTTGTCCTCAATTACATTGATTATGTAATCAAAATCAAAATCTTATCTGAGAGACTTCTGCAAGAGCAGCACTGTTATTGTGCTATTCCCTAGTCCACAGACAGCCACTTTGCTCAGGTTGTGGCTCCGCATCTCATCGTTATTACAGATGAAGACCGATATCTGCTTCAGATGGCACTGTATTTCCCCTTCTCATTGGATGCAGCATTAGCTATGTGGCTAGCCAACTTATTTGACATGCCTAAGCAAGAGAAGGGAAGGAGCTTGGCAAACAAAGATATCCTCATTATCTTGAATACATCGTTGCCTAATACGAAAGGATTCCCGTTTCTTTAGGGCTTGTAAGATCATAGCTGATTGTCTTTAGGTGACCAAAATAAAAGAATACTGGTACTCATAAAAAATGATATTTTGCTTCTGAAACAAGCAATGTTATAGTCTGACATAACTTAGCTCTTAATGGCAAAGAGCGGCAAAGTTTTGATCAGGAGGAACGGAAACCACATCAGAGAAGGAGTGACCAACTTTGGAACTAACAGAGGCCAAGCTCGGACACAGTTCCGCTATATGCAAACTTACATTTGCTAATGTAACTTACTCGCCTTCAAAGACAGGGAAGCAAACGTTAGCACTGGAATAATATGACTAATGTGAGAGAAACTGTCAGGTTGGATAAAAAAAAAAATTTGTGAAAACAACTAATTCTACACCATGAACTAAACAACACCAAACCAGTCCAATAGAAAGACTGCAATCACTGCATCTCTTTTCAGGCCCTTCAACTCTGAAAAGCTACACTGATACTGACTCACGTTTGTCCTCTTGCGGTGTCTGCAGCCGTTTTAGTCTAAGCTTTTTCTGCTTTGGACTTTCTTTTCTTGGCCTTTTTAGGGGGGGCGAGCAGTCACAAGTAACCATGGAAGTGGTAGTTTTGGCAAAGTTCGAATTGCCTCAGACTGCCTCATCTTACTAAGGTCCAGCCCACCCGGATAGCACCGCCATTTTGTCCCACATCAATGGAATCTTTAGCCATCTGTCAAAGGCCAGGCGTCAAGACTTTTTCCAAAAATGGTTCTTACAGTGGGGTGAAAAAATTTGGGAACCCCTGGTTTAAATGTTCATTACAATTAATCTCCAAGTGATTGAACGCAAACCTGAACACTAAATGCTACAAAGTGAAACATCACACATTTCATATTTTAAAGGAAGAATAATTATTTTTTACAGTTTCAAAATAATAAAACAAAGAAAAAGGCCTCATACAAAAGTTTGGGAACCCTGTCTGCTGGTACTTTGTAACTGCCATGGGTACCAATCACAGCTTGCAAACGCTTCCTGTACCCAGCCAAGAGCCTTTCAATTCTTGTCTTTGGAATTTTCCCCCATTCTTCTTGACAGAACACAGAAAAATTCTTCGGCCTTCTTGCATGCACGGCATGTTTGAGGTCTCTGGAAACGCATCTCGTAAAAGCCTGCAAATGACATGCATAAAGGTGACCTTGGCCTATATTTTTCAAGGTCACTGGCCTAAAAATTATCACCATAAACTTCAACATTCTGCTTTATCTCGTCAACTATTTCAGTTACAGGCTCCTAAATAGCTCCCGCCGCCCGTGTGGCACGGGCGCTATGGTATCGAGCTCCATCAGTGCGTGCATGAATGTGTCAGTCCGTGCGCATCCGTCAACAAAAACTTTGACATCTTGTTTAACAGCGGGAGCTTCAGGGGCCGCCAGTGCCCTACATTTCCAAAAGGCTTAAGGTTTTTCAAGGTTCTCTTTCGCATACTTCAGATGCTTAATTTTGTGTTGAGGTCATAGGAAAGGCTTCTTTCTTGTCCCTTTGCCACATAGGTCTTTGTTGTTTAAGGTACACTGTATTGTTGTGCTGTGAACTAGACCAGTGTCTGCTACCCTTTTTTGCAGCTCTTTTGCAGTGATGTTTGGGTTCTTCTGAGCATTTCTCCCCAGAACCCGAGCCATTCTATCTGAAATTTTTCTTGGCCTTCCAGATCTTGCCTTGACTTCAATTGTTTCATTTATTTTTTGATTTTCTTACGATGTTTCTGAGTAGAAATGGGTCGTTTGAAAGTAACGTTGCAAGAGTTTTTTGTAGCCCTCTCCTTATTGGTGGAAGTGAATTATCTTGATTTTGACATCCTTGGACATCTGTTTAGAGGAACACATGGTTTTTAACAGACACAACAGCCACCACAGTCAGGTACTTTAGAAGGCATGGAGTTACTTCAGAATATATAGTTCAACCCAGGCATTAAATTCACCTCACTCATTGAAGCTCTAACAAGTAACTCACCTGGGTCTGGGCCTTAATAATGATCTTCTTAAAAGGTAACATAGAATAATCCAAAAGCAGGGTTTCCCACACATAGACCATTGTGTGGTGGGGCGCCACTGAATCAATTCAGACCACCACAAATGTATTCCCGTTCATTCTGAGTAAATACGCAATTGCCGTCTGTTGATAATGCATACGCACGTCGGGAAAAGGGGAAAAAATTAAAACTGAATATGAAAGGCATGAGAAGACGCAGAATATGCGCAATCCTTAATCACTCCCCCGCAATCAAAATGAGAAGCATATCTATTCCCCCGCTCAACAAAATGAAAAGCATCTACCCCCAGTCAACAAAATGAAAAGCATATCTACGCCCTCCCCGCTCAACAGTTGGAGAAGTGTTTGCGATGGATTAAGACATGTGGAACACCACACATGCAACTCAATGTGAATAGCATCAACAAACAAAGTGGACTTCTGCATGCTACAAACCAGAAGTTATTTGGCAGAGAGCACAATTCATTCGTGCCCTACAGCACAGGCAATCTCAACACTGGATAATAAAACGTTTATCCAGCTGGTGATGGATTTTGTAATAGCATGAAGTAATCTGCTAAGAAACTTTAACGCGGGAGAAGTTGGCTAGGTAGCTAGCCAGCCATTTCAGAATGTCAGTCCCTTAGCCGAAATGAGTAAAGTTGCTCGTCATCGAAATTGTTTTGGAGGAAAACGCCGATATAATGAACACTAGATAAATAACTCAAATATTAGGATTGAGGAGATGCATCACAATTTTGGAGGCACCAGAGCCCGTCCACCATTTTGGGGGGTAACGCTATCAGTTGCCATGGGCAACAGCAAGGCAGAGACAGCACAGGAAAGATGGCTTGAGTAGTTGTCGCAGCATTTTAACCAAAAAAAAAAGAGGACAAAGGCAAAAGAAAATGCAATTTACAGAGAGAAACTTACTGCCATCATCAAGCGGCAATATTTGGATAAACTGACAGATTACCCATGCTGACCTGTACACGAGCAGCAGAGAGCTTGACAGTCTACCACCGTGCACCAATACGAACATCGTCAACTACATGCTTTTTGGCATCATTATTATACGATGCAAGAATTCAACAGCGTGAAGTCCCTGGACAACAGCGAGCAATTCTGCTGCGGCTGGGTGCCAGACTTGGTGATCCACAAGCCTCCAAATTGTGAAAACTCCATCGTACTGGCAAAGGTAAGGTTGCAAACACCTTCTGTGTGCGTGTAGCATAAAGGACAGATAACTTCAGTTCAGAGTTTAACAATTGTGTATTTCAGCACCATGCCAGTCATTGTCCCACCTCGGTGATTATTAGACAATCGAGCTCCAGATAATCTACTTGGAGGTCTCTGTCTTGAAGGTAATAATGTGGTTAGCATTTGCTGATTCTAGCTAGTAGAATGTTTGAGCCCTGCAGAATACAACGTGCACCACCTCCTCAGCTGACAGCAATAAACAATGAAGACACTCTGGTGGGTTTACCCCCAAAATGGTGGATTGGGGGCGGAGCCTTGGGTCGTGATGACAACTCCTCAATCCTAATAGTTTGTGCGTTAGCTGCATTGCGTAATATGATTTATTACAAAGTCAAACTCAGGTATTGCCCGACTCTTGGCCAGCTAGTCTAAGACAGCATACTGGATCCAGAGTTATTTCTAGCTCAGTGATGGCAACATGTACGAAAACTACTTAGCCAGCTTAACACTTGCAGTAGGATTCCTCCATTTAGCCTGGTTTGATCTAAATGTGCAGTTTATTGGGTACTCAGCTTTAGCTTCATTTGTAAATATTGTAGCAGCGAAGTAATCAGGCTTTATCCATTAAACGATTGTAACTGTGTACGGTTACAAATGAAGCTAACGTGTCCACTTCATGCATCAGCAACTGCTGACAGTTCGCTAGCTACCTGCTATGCCAGCAGACTGATTTCACCTCGCTGACTCGTACCCAAGCGATAACCACCGTAAATATTATAGCAGGGAAAAAAATCAGGCTTTATCCATTAAAAGATTGTAATTGAGTACGGTTACAAATTAAGCTAATGTGTCCACTTCATGCATCAGCGACTGCTGACAGTTTGCTAGCTACGTGCTATGCCAACAGACTGATTTCAGCTCGCTGACTGCGGAAACCGTCATTAGTTCATTGTAATTGTGGGTAGCAAGTAAGCTACAGTCCGCATAATCGCGCATAATGTTGGGTTATGCATAATCTCCGTTTCAGATTAATGCTGCGATTTGATATTGCTGGCAAATGACCATGGTATAAGCGGGATAATCAACTTGAAGGTGAGCATTCCACAGTTTTAATGCTCTTCGCGGAGGCAACCACCCGACGCGAACTCTGCTTCGAGCATTAAAACCGTGGAATGCACACCTTCTCGTTAATTATCCCTTACTAATAATTTTCTGCAAGCTCTGGCTTCCTGACTGTGTACCAAGTAGTGCAGTGCAGTCACGTTGGTTGTATTTACGGAAGTAGGGGGGGTCGTGGGAGAGAAAAGAAATCAGAAGTAAAGGTATCAATGCGCTGTCAAAGCGCGCAGAAGGTATTACTACGCCTGTCATTAAAGTACGCACTTCCCACAGCATAGAAAAAGCCACGTTTGGATTTGCGTACCCGAACCCATGTCACTGGTCATATAAACCTATGTACACAGGAAAAATGTGGAAGACTTTGGTCGCATCTAACTACAGCCCCGAAAAATACCGTTGACCACAATGAGTCTAGCTACAAATGCTAACAGGAGTGGCAGCGCGTCTGGCTGACTGGGTGGTCGCTCAAAGCTCGGAGAGGTACGCATCATCTCGTCTCATTTCATAGAAAAACATATTTCATTATGAAAGTACGGTGGACTGTTCCTTTAAACTTCTCCTCTGCTGTGGCGACTGAGCTGCAAAGATGGTGGGCCTTAGAAACAGTAACTAAGGGGGGCTGAGCTGGTTGGAGCTAGTCGGAAAGGTCCTTTCCACTTGAAATACCTTCAGGCTGAATTCAGCCTCTCAGTGGAATCTGCAATTTCCCTGTGTGAGCGAGCCATTCCAAAAAACAGCACCTTCTTGACTGCAAAAAAGGCGCATTTCTGCGTAAATTACACGGGAAACATTCGCATTTCGCTTGAGCGATAACAGGAGTGCCAATCATGTCATATCTGTGGGGTCACATACCAATTTTCTCATGGTATTATGGTGATAACCAATCTGTTCTGGGATTAAAATTGTAGTTTAGTCGACACAGGTTATATACGCATAATTGGTTATGCTACAAAAGCGACTCTAGACAAAGTTGGGGGAAATACTTAAATTCACAGCCAGAATTTTCTTCTAGACACCAGCGTAGAAAAGCAACAGTTGTAAACCACGTCTCAATAAATTCAGCATAATTTTTATTTTAGTAGGATAATGCGCCAACAAATATTTTATTAACCCCTTTCTGCAGATGTAGACGCATGCCTCAAAGGAGCTACAAATTTAAGCACGCAAATACTAGACTACTAGACAGCACCCCTGGATCAGTTATTGAATATTCACAAGCAAGCAGAGTTCGAACGCGGTTTTGAATATGGGGAAGTTGACTCCACTCCCTGTTTTTCAAGAGTTGCATGAATTAAAGTCCTCAGGTAAGCCTGGTGTGCAAACTGGTCAATTCCCTTGCCCATAGTATCGATCCAGCAGTTTAAAAAAAAAAAAAAAAAGATCTTCTGCGACAGGAAAAAATTGTTGTCCTGTGTAGCAACCACTTTAGCTACAGTGAGCCAACGGTATTCGAATTAGTGGTTCAGAAAAATCAGTTTTCTGAAGCAAAAAATTCGACATGGTATTGATTCTCTCACATTCTACTGTCAATTACAGTCATACCTTTCAAAAAAATGCGAAGTTCCCTACCGTGGATTTGCGTGTAGATTCCTTCATTGACAAATTCAGCGCTTCCTTATATCCACCCAAGTACTGGTGTTGATAGCCAATCACTCAATCATACACTCAGGCTCTTGTGCATAATAGCACAATTATACTTCATGCCCTCGTGAAACTTCCCCGGTAACAATGTATTGATTGGCTCATATCTTATCCAATTCCCGAGTGTTTAAACTTTCCACTGGAAGTGAAGCACATTGATTGGACAAACATGGAGCATACAAGCCTCTGCATATCAGCATGCTCAGTTGTATCTCGTCTACGTTGCCCACATTACGCGGCTGAAATAGACGCGATTTATAGAAAAAAAAGACTCAAAACTGACCTTGAAGTGTTCAGTTACATTTCCAGGATTTAAATGAGATAAGGACATGGTCAAGGGGAATTATTTTGAATGAAACAGGACCGCAGGGTTCCTTCTACTGAATACATCGATCTCTGTAGATGGGATTCAGGAAAAAGGCTAGGCTGCTACTTTTGCTTTATGTTTTGGAATGTATACCGTACTCAAAGTCGAATGCCGAGGTTTTTTTCCTGTTTAAAAGGTGAACTGCCCATGCATTTGGGTGGACCCCCAGTTACGCTCATTGCACTTTTCTGCTGAATCCAGGGAGGCAATATATCGTTTGATCTTCCCTGAAAATGGAATGTCAATTCTGTTAAAATAAGGTACATTTCAGAATTAAGATATTACTGAGTTAGTGAGTTGTACTTGTTCCTTATAAGGGTTGAAATGAGTTTGTGAGCTCGGAAGTCGAAACTGCTGGTTTCATTGCAGAGTGAATGTCCTGACAGTTTAATCAGCAGTTTATTTAATGACTGTGTGTTGGGTTGGGGGACTTAGAAGAAAAATGGACAAAACTCTAAACTTAATTATGGAGAAAAGGCATTTATTGTGTTTGGAGAGGTTACTGGTGACCACTGATGTTCAGCTGCACTTATATTGATAAATTCAAGCTAAACTCAACCAGAAAATCATTAGTTCATATTAAATTTCATGCCTCAAAACTTTGTTAAAAACATGATTATTTGATGATTTGACAGTGTACCATCTCAGACATTCGGGAGCCACTTGGATAGCAGTGTAATTTGGCTAATAGCACATAGGTAATCTAGAATGTAATGTTGAAGATGAATTCTACTAGTGGTCAAGGAGTTTATGATCCAAGAAATGTATAGATTTAAGCCCCAGCAGTTTTTCAATCCTCAGTATTTTTTTTTGCAATTTTAATGCTGAATTCTGATGAAGACTCAATGTTTGCAGTCCATTTTCTCAACCAAAATACGATGTAATTCGAAATGCTGCAAGTGTCATTTCTGAGTAAAGCCACATTTTTCCTCTTTATGAAGCTTAAATCTTGAATTATACAGAATTAAATTGGGTAACCCATAAATAGCCAAATTTGGCTTCAGCGCAAAGGGGTTAATATATTGGCAGTGGCTATGTTTACGGCGCCATAAACAGTGATTCGGGGCTATATTTACCGCATGTCTGAGTGCGTATGCGGGCAATTCCAAGATGACGGACTCACGTTTCACAGCTGTAGGGAGCAATTTAGATGATCTAGCCAATGAAATTCAGTCAAAAAAATTTCGAGCTTAATTTCTTGTGCTGCTACACGTGGCAATCCATGTTACGGATGACACACCAGGTTGCTAGGGCACGTGCAGCATGCAGTCGCAATATCAATATTCTAAAGCCCCTTCTCAATAATAAAATCCCCCAAACCATATTGGCGCCTCCTTTTAAAATCGTACTGGCAAATAAAAAGCCAGAAAAAAGCGGAGATTGGATACGGAATTCTTTCTACGCAGGAGTTAACTACTCCTCCTTTAATATTTCCCCATTTAAAACTACTTAGGTGCATGCTGCAACGCGCTGTATCGGAATATGTGTACTCCATTAATCGATGCGATTAAACTTATTGGACGATGCTACAGTGTTGAAAAGTGCTGAAAAGATTCGGAAGAAAGCTGGGCTTGCTGGCTCCCATCCTTGCCTTTTAAAAGACAGCTGAAAAACTACCAGAAGGAAACAAGCTCGTAATCAACCAAAGTGGCACATCGACACTGGGGTTAGCCATGTTAGGTATGTTACCATCAGAGCATTGGCTGCTGGGACATTGGTTCCGATAGCGCGTTGCATAGTTTCCCCAAAGTGGCAGAGGTATACCCATCAAAACCGCCTTTTGTGGGCAAAAGGAAGGGAATTCCCAGAAATCCTATAGAAGACAGACAAAAATGAGCCCGAATTCCCCTTGTTACCTTGTTTTCAATTTCTGATTTCCCATATGGCCACCTGAGCGCTTCAAAGTTTGAGGTGACAAAAACACCCTTCAGTTTTTGAGAAGCTCAGTAGGAATTTAAAAAAAAAACTGCACAGACTATTAGATTTAGTATTCAAGATCAAACAGACAAAAAATTGAGATTTGGAGCGCCAGCAATCTGTTTCTACAGTCAGCAAAAAAAAAAAAACTAGAACGGGCACTCGGTAGAGCGCATACCTTCGCCGACGCCACTGAATCCCTCGCCACTGGCGTTGGTTTCATGCCGATCGGATAAAAATTGACCGAGATATGGCCGAAAGTCGGTTTTGACCTTTTCGTGGCCTTGACCTTGACCTTTGACCCGATCACTCCCAAAATCTAATCGATTGATCCTCAGGTCATGCCAAATCAACCCACCAAATTTTATGAAATTCCGTTTGGTACTTTTTGAGTTATTCGATACACATACATACACACAGACAGACACACGAACAAATAAATACACGGGGATCAAAACATTACCTTCGTCAGCGAAGTCGCTGGCGAAGGTAAAAAACTGTCAGTGGTAAAAAAATTCCAGAAATGGCGCCCCCATTAAGGATTGCACAGTGAAATTCAATTCTGTTTTCATTCTCATTTTGGAATAGGCAGATAATATTCCACTGAACATTATTTAAAAGTTTCTTAGGAAAATCCAAAGAATTTAGGACATCTTTTACCCCTCATTTCCCAATCTCAAAGTTTAACTTTGTATAACAATAACTTTGTCAGTTCTTAACCCATCACATTAACTTTCCAATGACACCAAGATCAATGTCAAGCTCTTTCATGATAAGTAATTCATTTCAGCATAAAACAATTTTGAAAATTTTAGTAACATACCTGGCCATGTTGATGAACTTACGCGATCGGACAATGGGTTTTATCATGAGACAAGATGATTTTATCGCAGGCTTAGGGATTTACTTCATGTTGAACGCCTAAGTATTTACAGCCACGTCCAAGTTCTGCCTGTGTATCCACAATTGTGGGCGAGACGAACCAGTAGAACTAGCAACGTTAGAGAATGTGAGTGCGCTCGAACGCATTTTGCAAGACAGGGAATCACAGCATATAAAGTCGCAGCAATGACCGCAGTAACGTCAGACCAGTTGTATTAACAAGTCACACGTCCACGTAACAAAGTAGGTGCAAAGCAAGTTCACTGAATTATTCCACTCGAGTTTGAATGGCGACAGGCGCATGGCCACAGTGCTTTACAATAAATCGCGCAGTGCGAGCTAGAGTATCACAGATCATGATTTTGCAACATGACTGAGGCAACTTCTAGATCATTTGTCACATTGCAGGCAAATGTTTTTTGGACATAGTCAAACTACTAGCCAGCTGCACATCCGTAAATTTAGTATGCTAACCAGTCAACTCGACAGCTGGCTACGGCAGAATGTTGCAACAGAAGTCATCATCATCTCACATCCCAAAGTCCTCAAATGGATATGCTGGATAGTTACCAACATACGAGCTCTAGAGTGTCCTTAGAAAGCCAACGAGTAATGGTCCACACCAATTCAGGTCAGTGAGCTAACGTTAACAGCTAGCTAGCTATCGAAGCTAACATGGTGATAGCGACTGAGGGCGGAAAGCAATCTAACTGGTTACTTAACTCGCCTAGCAAGGTACTCTTACACAAAAGATCCCAATTTATACAAAATTGTTGCTAGGCACACAAACAACTCTGTTAAATTACCTTTGAAGAATGTCAAAGCCAGGCCATAGAGCTCTTCGAGAGAAAATCCCCATTTCCTTTCCATAGCGTTAGCAGTCTCGCCCTCTTCCACATCTTCGCACTCAGGAGGACTCTGGACTTCAGTTTCCTCCTCCAGTTGTTGAGAACCTGTCGTTCCAACGTGCTCATGGTCACCTTCGGGATCAGGACTAAGGGTCAGTCCGTCGATGGAAACTTCAAGCCGACTGGAGCTACCACTGTTGGGATCGGAGCTCTGTATTTCCATCGCCATCTTGCCGAATGTCAGCTGAAGCGGCCACGTACCAACTTCCGTTTCATTTTCTCAGGAACTTCCTTGAGTTGGCGACGTCATGTCATCTCGAAAATGTAACTAGGCAACGGAACATGGTGAAATTGTAGCTCTAACAATTTTTAATCAAACGTGTTAGACCGAGTTAGTGATTTAAGGTTATCTTCAACGCCGGGAGGACGCAATACGTCCCCCAAGGACCTAACTTTCCACATTCCTCCCTAAATAAACATTTTTGCCTTTAAAACATGGAAACCTATCAGTGTTTCCTCCAGGATTTTATTCAGCAGCGAGGGGAAATATTTTTACTTTTGTACCCTGGATGGTGTGCGCGTGCGAATATCAATCAGTAATTTAAAAACTATAAAACGATACTTGACTGCAAAACAAGCTTTAGAACATGCTTATTTGTGCATTTATTATATATATATATTTAATAACTTATTCGAACATATATGCATGAAAACATTTACGTGTGCATTTATTTATACATATTCGTTAATGTATGTAACTATTTATTTGCACAAATATTTATTATAACATATTTGTATTTACACAAAATGCTCCTCTCTGCTCGCATGGTCCAGTCTGCTCCGCTGCCTCTGCCTGTCTACTTGTCAAGGACGTTAAAATATTGCAGTAGCCTCCAACATTGGCTACACACTTTAAAATTGGCTATAAGATGTTTTTCCTTCCCAAAAACGTCAACTGTGATGTTACCTGTCCATCATCCTCATCCCCGTGCTTTCTCTTGTGCGGAAAATATCTGAACAAACTCAGATGAAAATGCAACCAGGAATATGAAAACACATTGCTAACAACTGCAAACACTGGTTCATATTTTCCCAATGTTTATTGAAGTCAAGTCGGTACGATTAACTGCATTCGCGAACTTAATCAAAGTTATCTTGCCAATTGATAACTGTTGGTCTTGAACATCAATACAAACTATGGCAAATCCTCATTAATTGTAAGGTCTGCTACAATCCAATCTACAAACCCTAATGAAGTTGGTACTATGTGGAAAACATGAATAAAAACAAAATACAATGATTTGTGAATCCTTTTCGACCTATATTCAATTGAGCACACTACAAAGACAAGGTATAAAAATATTCAAACTGACAAACTTAATCGTTTTTTGGAAATATTCAGTCATTTTGAATTTGATGCCTGCAACATGTTCCAAAAAAGCTAGGATAGGGGCAAAAAAAGACTGGGAAAGTCAAGGAATGCTCTAAAAACACCAGTTTGAAACATTTCAGTGGTGAACAGGTTAATTGGAAACAGACGGGTGTCATGATTAGGAATAGCCTGAAAGGAGCATCCCCGAAAGGCTCAGTTATTCACAAGTATGGGTGGGGCGAGGTTCGCCACTTTGTGAACAACTGCATGTGTAAATAGTCCGACAGTTTCAGAGCAATGTTTTTCATGCCATATATATATATATATATATATATATATACACACACACACACACACACACACACACACACACACACACAATACATGCATTAGCATAATCTGCATACATATCCTCACATAAAAACACATTTATCCAAAAAGAATATTCATTACCATAAAATATCAAAACTCTATAAACCTATTAAGTATACATTACTTTCATGGAACAGTTTAAAAATATGAAAACAATCTCATAATCACCAATTACTAAACTGCCTAAGAAATTATTGAAGTGAATTTCAAAATTTAACAGTTCTGAAGATAAAAGTCCGTCTTCCCATCTCAGTATTTATTTTTGGGAGTACATAATAGTTTTCATCTGTCATTCTTATATTAATAATCATGTATCTCACGAACTAATACCAATTTGTTCTTCAGACCAACTGGCCCTTTTGAATTTTTGAAATTAGTGCAATGGAATGTTGTCTCACATGCTCTACTACCAGGGGCCATATCCCATTATAGTGTGTAACTCTCTCACTCCTTTATCAAACCCACACCTTAGAACCATTCTAGCGGCCTTATTTAGTGTGATCTGCAGTCTCCTCATGTCTCTCTGAGCGGCATTACCCCACACTGCACAACAGTAACTAATGTCACTGTAAATTAGATTATGTGATATTACTTAGAGAGGATCTGTAGGCAAAAACTTTCCAATTCGCGTTACCATTCCTGCCATTTTCATCACTCGTTTAGAAATATCAGTAATATGAGCCAACCAAGAGAGATTGTTTTAACTCCCAATAATTAACTTCTGTCACCACTTTGAACACTTCCATATGTGAAGTGCAATGGTGTCAATTTTCTCCTCCTTTACGAGGTGCATATCGTGATTACTTTTGTTTTATTTACATTTAATACCAATTTATTGTTCTCCACCCATCTGGAAACACATTTAAAATCATTTGACAAATATTCGGGCAAGTGAGTTTGAGAGTCTGCTACCGTGGTAATGGTGGTATCGTCCGCGAACATACATGCATTGGAGTGGGCTAACACGAAAAAGAGATCACATAATGAATAATAAAGGACCAATGGCAACTCCCGTGTGTCAGCATACATGGAGAAGAAAAGGCACCATTAACCTAGACAGATTGCTCTCTACCATTTAAATATGATCTCAGCCAATTTATTGCAGTCGTAGTCCAACCATAGTGAATCAATTTAAGGAGAATTGTATGATCCATCAAATCAAATGCTGCCATAAAGTTGAGAAGTAATAAGGACGTAAGTTTACCTTGATCAAGAGCTCTCAGCCACTCATCTATCATTTCTTTCAGGGCAGTTTCGGTCGAAAAATATGCATGTTGAGCATGAGTTAAAAGATTATTGCTTTCCATGCATTTCCAAACGTGGTCACTAACTATTTTCCCCAAGATTTTACTCAGAGAAGAGGGTAAACTAATAGGACGACTATTGGCTGCAGTAAAGGCTATTTTAGAGTCTTTAGGAATAGGACATACTTTTGCACGCTTCTACCCAGATAGCATACGGATGTGGGCCACATCAGGGAACGATCCGGCACTTTTGCCATTCTTTTGGCCCGAACAAAATAGATGTGAGCCTAAATTGGTTTAAGTGGTAAATGTTGAATTTGGCCCAAATATCACAAAACAAATATGGCCCACAATTGGCAAATATTTGGCAGAGTGACAATGGTCAGTTAGTAAGTGAACCAAAACTGGCCCACATTTGCTGCATCATATGGTCTTGGCTGACATCTGGCATTGTAATTGCTTGGTTGTGGCCAAGTTCTGGCAAACAGGAGTGGAGTGCCCAAGTGCCATCATTCCATGCGGTATGTGGGCCAAATGAACGTATCAAACGTGTCAGGTGTGGGCCAGATATGGACCAGAAGAATTTTGCTATCTTGATATATTGTGGGAAACTTTCCTTGTTGCAGGGAAAGATTAAATAGATAATGGACGAGTCCAGCAATAAATGAGGCCGCATATTTTAATAATCTGTTATCAATAAAATAATACCCTGGGGATTTATCATCAGGAAGTGTGTTCAAAATTTTTTCAATATCCATTGATATGTCGGGTAATACGAAACTACAGTATTTCCCTTTAATTTCTATACTGGCCGCGTTTCCCAGTTAAGAGCATTCTTAAGGAGTTAATAAGGCTCCAAAGAAGAGTTCAGCGAAGAGGGAGCCTTCAGATTAGTGTTTCCCAGATGTGTTCTTATAGTGCCCTGAACAAGAGTCTTTGTGCCCTTCTTAACTGGAGCTCAATTAATCGATCGATGTCAGAGTAACCGAGTGTTGCACAATCTTACGTGCAACCAAATTAAGTTCTGATGTAGCAAGTGGCGTATAATGTTAAAAATGAACGAGCGTAATGCCACTGCGCACGCAGCAGAATGTCTGAAAACAAACGGACGCAAATAAAGACCAATAACACAGATATTAGAAAAATAAGAATGAAAACATAAAATCATTACTTGAGTGAAATCATGCGGTTAAACCTTATTCAACTTGATTTGAGACATGCAACTCAAGTTGCTTTACATATAGACCGTGCAACAAGTGGTCAAGTAGAAGACCGGAAATATTATGGAAGAATTAGGGAAATACGGCAAAATATTTCAACGCATGGAACCATAGAGGAGGGATGTAAGTTTTCCCTCATTTTAAACGTTTAAAGGGTAGTAGAGGTGCATGAAAGGGGGGGGGTGTCAGGACCAACCGTACGCTCTGTATTGATATCTCTCTCACATTGATTTGCCTGATGCGGCTGTAGTGTTTTGTCGCTAAGAGGGGTGTTAAGAGTGCTCCAGACGCTTCTTTCAAAAGATCATCTTAGGCTAAGAAGTAATCTGGGAAACGCGTTTGCTTCCTACTGGAGCCTTAAGAAGGATCTAAAGAAGCTCTTAGCGCGAAGATCTTCTTAAATGAATCTGGGAAACGTGACCATTATCTATTTCGCCAACCACTAGTTCATTCGCGACATTATTATTCATATTAGACCGAAGATGGTTTACCTTTGATTCAAAATAATCAGCAAAATAATTAGCAATATTTACTGGTTTTGTTCTAATCCTACCATCAACCGCTAAACTAATAGGACTTATACTATTTGATTGACCAAGCAAACCATTCACCGTACAGAATACCTGTTTCGGATTGTTTTTGCCTTCCTCAAAAGCTCTATTATAATAAAGGGTCTTTTTTTGACGATTCAGTTTCCCAACAAATCTACATGTCTACATTTTCTATAGATCATAATGGCCACGTTTCCCAGATTAATTTAAGATGATCTTGGCGCTAAGAGCTTCTTTAGCCCCTTCTTAAGGCTCCAGTAATAAGCAAACGCGTTTCCCAGATTCCTTCTTAGCCTAAGACGGCTCCCTCACGGCTGAACCCTTCTTTGGAGCCTTCTCAACTCCTTGAGAACGCTATTAACTGGGAAATGCGGCCAATATCGAATTCTAGTCCTGACTTAGATGCTAGAGCTCTTACCTCATCCCTCTGAGATATTGCTTCTCTCAGTTGTAGGTGAATCCAGGGGGGTGGTTTGGCTTTAATTGTACATTTCATTATAGGAGCATGAAGGTCAATAACATCCGTAAACAATTTCTTGAAACAATCAACTGCACAATCCAGATCATCTTCAAGATACACAAGGTCCCATGGAACAACAAACTGATCATTCTGATAACCTACCAAGTTGAAGTTTTTAAAACTCCGTCTTATAGTCACTCTAGATGGTCGTTTTGGTATTTTAAAATATTTTGTGAAGCACACAATAGCTACAATGATCTAATTTAGATTTAGATAGCCTTTTTTAGATTAACTACTCGAGCCCACTGAATCAATGTTCAGAAGGAAACCTTAATCGGTCAAGTTGAGCGGAAAATTATTGATAGACAGCTAAAAATAATCGTCCCTGTATTCCGCATAGGATATAATAAATAAATAAATAAATAAATAAAGGTAGTCTAATATAACCAGTTTCCAGGCCATAGAAGAAGGCTGTAGTCTAAACATGTTGCGATAAAACTCGAAAAAACACAAAATTCTTCCAAATGTAATTTTTCCCAGAGAAAGGTCTGCCTCTCCGCCATACAACATCGTACTAGTTATTTTAAATTTGACACAAGAATCGTCACAAGGTTAGCAACCAGAACTGTGTAAATAGGCGGCCGACATGTGGTAGATCAAAGGAATGGTGTGAATCATTGTCCTTATTTTAATTGAATCAACAAAATGACATTCTTGATCAGAGAGGATGCGAGAAAATAAAAACAAACCAATGTTTGAAGTGTTGCTGACCATTCAACAACTGCGCGAGAAAGCAATAACTTATTTACATTTTCGGACACTAACAGTAACAAGCCTATCGCATTAAAACTTCAATGATGTAATTCAATGCCGTAATTTCAGGAAAATAAATGGAAAATAGGCCTAAGTTAAAATAGGCCTGAGTTAATGTCAACAGATTATTACACAACTGATTATCACAAACTTTATTATTTACTTAATGAATTATAAGAAAGCACTATAATTGTTTAACACATTTTGTGTATGGTCCCGATTCTCTGTCAGGCCTATTTGATAAGAACAAGTACCGCATGCAGTAGCTACACGACTTAATTTCGCAACACAGTCTAGTCATCCTATGATTACTGCCTGCAGGACACTGGGATTTACCTGTATTTGCCATTTTGGCCTTTTTAATTGACACCGGATAAATTGGCTTCGACTAATTTGAGTCACCATTGATATGAGATTTTTCCAAATATCCATACGTAAGAACTGGCATGCAAGAGGGGCCATGAATTGCAACTGTTTTATCAAGAGATGCAGACCAAGATACCTCCTGCCGTGATTGGTTTGTCTCCCGTCCCAAAATTAAGACAAGATCTCTGGTTTAAAAAAAAAAAAAAAAAAAAAAAAAAACAACTCACAACTAAATCTGATGCCAGAGTTCTTTAGACTGAGTGAACTTTTTTTTATTTTGCATTGCATTTCAAATTGACAGCACCAAGTGAGGTTATGTAGAAAGGATTATGCAAATCGTCATGTCATACTTGAAGTTCACAATTTCAAATATTTTTGTGAATGGAATCTTGAGTGGCCCAAACTATTGTGAGATAGGCTATCGCAGTCAAGAGTTAATGTCCCTGAGCTGGAATGATACCATAACCCCGATTTTCAAAGGACAAATGCGCACATGATACGAAGGTCTTGGGCACTTTAAAATCAATGGAAGAGCAGTATGTACAGTGCACTGAAAATGTATTTGCTCCCTTTCAGAGGTCACCTATTTTTAAATTGGCTATTTACTGCCTTACGTTACATGACAGCATCTAAATAAACAGGGTATTACAAATTAAACAAGAGTGTTAGTTCCAAGCATACTTAGATCCGTGTGTGAACTTCAGATTTGTCTAGACGATGACCCGTCCATCACACTACCCGACTCGAGTGGGTAATGGTCATTTAGGCAGGATGTTCCGGCCCATGTGCTTTGAACTCACTTTGTGTATTGGGGTACCTTTATTGCCAGCATGATTCATTTTACTCGGGTCTGAAAAATCACTGCTGCGACATTACCACAGTTCAGAACTTACGGACTACATTCAAAAAATGTGCAAAAGCGTGATACCCGAAATCCCATTTTATATCTTGTGAAAAGTGCAGCTTTTCCGCTGCAATTTTTAATCCACATACTAAAATAATAATTCTGCTCGTAAGACTATTTTAAGTTTTTCATTACTTTTATTTATTTTGCTTTTAAAGTTATGAACCAAATATTTTAGATAAAGTCCCATGGAATGAATAGCTTGTGGCAGCTGTATACAGCCCACAATGTAGCAACTATTGAATTGATAACAGGAGCAAGTGAAATCGATTGTATGTAAGTGAAGTAATAGAACGATCATAAAATGATCAAAATTACCACTATGTAGGCCTATATGTAAAGCAGAGAAATTATTCAATTAAATATGAAATTTGTGAAATATAGCAAAATACACCAATGGGATTAAATTTCCCATTACACAAGGGAGGTAAGGTAGTTTTTAGAAGACAATTTTCAATGTATATTGCCTTAAAATCAATTTAAAAAGATACCCTGCAGACATCAAATGGCCAAATTTTGATTGAAGTAAAAAAAAAAAAAAAATTTCAATTTGCCAATAATAGTTTTTACACTTAGTCCTCTTGTAAGTAAATCATAGTAATTACTTAAGCCAAATATGTACTGGGGGGAAATAAATAAAAAGAGGGTGTGTGTGTGTCTGTCAATGTGTATTTGCCAAGCGTTGCCATTTAGACCATTAAAGCAAAGCCCAAGCTGACCAACGGTGAGGCCTAAATTTATCACCTAAGTCTACATCCACAGACAGGTCCCAAACAATGGCGTCTGAGGGCTGCATATGGCTGATCGTTCAGCGCCAGCCAACCTAAATCTTTCAGCATTCACACCTTTACGTCCGCTTTGGTCCAACTGAAGCGAAGCGGGACTTATAAAGGCACACGCAACAAAGCACATCACAGACAGGTCATCAAACGGGGAATGTCTGCCTCCCATAACGAACTACCGCCAAGGAATTTGACTCTACAGCTTCAGATGTTGACTGCGGGGAATTCAGACCAATGGAACAGCATGCATGGATCAGGTTAGTGTCACCTGTGATATTCCGCTGGTAGGCCTAGTTTTGGTAAATGACAAAACTGTTTGGTAGGGATGGAAAAAAGCACTGTCGGACTGCGCCTGAAAGCTGGCCAAATTACCAACAGTTGATTGGCGAGACGCCTCTGATTTCCCTGTAATTTCAGTTCCAGAATTCAGCGCCGTGGCGACGGGGACAAATTATCCCGGCATCGCAAACTCGACGTGTCCAAGGATCGACAGCCTGACACTTCTAACCCACCGGAGAAAAAGGACCAACTTCACGCAGCAGCAGATTGAGGTCCTGGAAAAGGTGTACTCCGACACCATGTATCCCGACATTTACCTTCGCGAGAAGCTTGAGGTGCTCACCGGCCTCCCAGAATCTAGGATACAGGTGAGCGGGTTCACATAATTTAGTGATAATCCATATTTAAACGTGTTAAGAAAAATGAAAGTGTTGACCAAATAAAATACTCTAAAGAAAACACTTTGCACAATAGACAGTGTAGGTTAAACGTAGAATAAAGACTTCAGGCGATCAAGTGTCATGCAAGTCTGACTCTCAGTCGTTCAGATCCCGACTGTTAAAGTGTCTTTTGTTTTCTAGGTGTGGTTCCAAAACAGAAGGGCAAAGTCTCGGCGTCAAACTGGGCCTCCGTCAATGAAACGGAACCATCTTAATGCGCTCTCGCAGCAGCTTCGGAGCCCAATGTCTGTTGACACGCAAAGAACGGCCAGCTTCGCTTTGGGAACTGGCATCAGGACACGTTTTATCCCAACAATGGAAATTCATGAAAAAACAAAAACACTGGAGACGAGGACCTTCAGAAATCCTCCCGTCCCCAGCACTTATGAAGCAATCTGCGATGGGGAGAGTCGTCAACACGGTAGGGAGAATCGCACGAACGTCACCGGACCAAGCAATGACGAAGCTGGACATTATCGAGAGAAAGGGGACATCTTCCCGAGGTCACACAATCTCTCCCAAAGTAATATCAACAAAGCACTGATTGTGGAATATGACAACTTCCCTCCGAATAAAACAATAGGCCCAGAGATGAAGGTAGTGATCCCTCCAATTCCGTCGCCGACTGTTTGTAGATCCTCGCCAAAACAAGTGTTGCGTCCCGTTGAGCATATTCAGGTGAGGGGAAAAACAGAGGGGCTCGGCCGATTCTGCGCAATCCGTGCATCTGCTCCTGCCGACTTTTCCGATTCAGATTCAGACTGGGAAAGTGGTGTCATCTCAGGATTGAGTGCATTCTTACAGTGTCAATAGTGTGAGCAGTACTTGAATGAATATGATTCACTATGTCTCCTGTTAGCTCTCCAATTAAAAAAAACTGTACACTATTTATTATATTTAAATAACACATGCAAACGTCGGTTTGAATGAAGAGTTTGTTGAATAAAAATGTTCATTCGGTTCAAGTTGCCAAATTCCAGGACTATTCCCCCATGAGCCAACCACTGACTTTGACCGCAGGTGTAATTCACAAAATTAGAAAGTGCAGAATTTGACATTGATTAAAGTGGATGAAAAAGTACAAACAAAATCGTTTTTCAAAGACAATTTTTTAATTAAAATAAACAGCAAGAAAAATACCCACAAATGTACAAGCTTAGCCAGTGTGCTTAAACCACTTACCCATCCTACTTTCTCAAATTTATAAATAAGTCATTACATTATGCATTTATTTGACAATGAAGTTGAGCCGGTAATGTCATATATACAGTAGTTGCAATAACCTGAAAATCAGTTGGGGGCCTACCAACAAATTTTTAGGTATTTACAGAAACAAGGGAAGGTGGGTAGTCACCCATGAATATGCTGAATAAATGGTGCTTATCTAGATGAAAACTCTGCTGTAGAAAAATAGCAAAGTGATAACCTTTATATAAAAACAGGATAAAAATGAAGCAGTACTTACAGAGAAGTATAAAAGTCACCTCTAAATGCTCAAGGTGTCCTGAACAACATGTACAATAAAGCCAACACGCGTCAAAATGACTGCCTTCACTTTTTTTGGAATTATATAAAAATATTAAACAGCATTCAGGGGAAAGTTTAAAATGAGGGGCCTTGCCATGCCAGCCACAACAGGAATATAGTACATTGTACAAAAGATGTCTGCTTTAGGAAAAAAAAAAATTAAAAACATTCTGTTGTATAAATCCCTCTATAATTCAGAGTAATGGCAACAGGTACAATATTAAATATCTTCTTTTCCCATACAAAAAATTACAATGTCCTGAAATTTTTTTGAATACGGCTACACCATTCTATGAAATTGGTCAGAAGTCACACAGGAACTATCTGTTGAACAATAAACGCTGCTAAGAGGCTGCATGAAGACCTGCTTGGCACAAAGATGTCCAAAGGTTTGTTTTATCCCTAGAAGCAAAGCTTGAAAGCAGAGGGTCATTCTCAAGTCAAAGCTCTGCGGAGCACAAGTCACTGGCCATTTCTTTAGGACTCAAGAGAACTTTTTTGGAGGAAATCAGCCATTATTTGCTGCTGAAATACAACTGTAGTTCCATGGAACGAATGAAAACAGTATCACTTCGTACTGTTTACAGGTGGTGTGGTTCCCGAGTGAATCAAACAACTTGTGCTCAGTTGAAACCTCTTTCTGTTATGAAATCAATTTTACAACACCAACACTTCTGCAATAATGAACAGAATAATTAAAAAACAACAACTCTGGCATTATTGGCTGGGATGTCTGACAAAAGATGACACTTAAAAGTGTAATGATTTTCAGGGTGTTGTAGCGCGATGTAGTTTCAATTTGCTTTTTCCATGTAAAATACAGAGCTCCCCATGGTCACAGTCTCAGAATTGTATCAAATTGTAATTTAAGTACTGTGAGTTAAATGAAAAAAAAGTTTCACTCAGCTCAATATCTCCATTCACACTTTAAGGGGGTTTAAAAAGGGGTGTGTACACGCAAAACACATTTTGTTCACACATTTTTAAGATGCTATGAAATGCAAAGTGGTAGTTGTATCAGCTGTATTTTTTAAAAAGATTAGTTTGTCATCTTCAATGCTTTCGGAAATTAGCATCAAGCTGGATTTAAACCACTCAGGTAAATTGCATTTTTGCAGTGGAGTCTTCTTGTGGTAATAGTCAGAGGGATTAATAAAAAATTGCCTTTGTGTAACCATCATTTTGTAGCTGTCGAAAGACTTTCTTATTCACTCAAATATTTGATTTAGCACAATGTTCACTACCCCCAATATAAAGACATTGATTAATTTAAAAACCTTTATTCTTCATTAGAATGCAAGTTCTGGCCAAGAAGCAACAGGTGAAATTAAAGAACTTGCCAAACAAAGCCATATATCGGGAAAATTAAGGCATTCTTCTTTTAACTGCATATTTACACTTACTGGCCCTGTTTTGGAAAGGGGGCATCAGGAGACGTCTTTCAAGTGTTGGTCTTCCATAACCTTCAAGTCCAGTTTGATTAAAGACCCCAGAAGTATCCTAAACAATGAATAAATCCCAAAAATAAGCTTAATAAGACTATTACTTTCCATTGTACGGCATTAAGAAAAGGCATGAAAACAAAATGCAAGCAATTTGTGTGAACATGAGCCCCGCCCCCTTTTTTTTTAAACACCTACAGCATCAGACTGGAAGGCTGTATTAAAATATATTCTGCAGTAATTGACTTTATGCATTAATAATTTTTATGAAATATGAGAGAATTCAGACACCATGACCTGAGGGGCTCCAGTGATGCGACATGGAATGAGCAAAATAAATCCAACACCAAGTAACCTCAAGGCGTGATGGGAAACAGAGGATGATGTTCTAGGAACACAAAATGTGACTGACAAAACAAATGGGGATCATCTTTAATGAAGGGTGTCCAAAGTTATCCACCAAGTACTGCTGTAGGTGAAAATTTTAATTTCAGTCCATCACTACATCACCTGTTTCACCTCATTATCTGATCAGGGTCTACAGGCAAGACTTGCATAAGTAGAAGCAGGTTTTCTAGTGTTCGGCAATAGCAATTAGGGGCACCCAAACCAACTCTTCACGGATAAACTTCCTTGAAAACTGACACTGAATATCCAGCATTAGACCTGCCATTTGAATAGGATGTTGGCCAGTGTGACATCATTGCGACATTTCAAATGAGAATGTTAGAGGGAAGTACGAGATCGGTACAGTAATTCCACTGTTAAGGTCATAACATTTAAATACTGGTGAGAAACATTACAAACAGTAAACAGATTTTCAGACTTTTACTGTACAACACTGTACAACAAAGGGAGGCTTTATACTTCAAACTCTGTTGGTATTGTTGGCAGCGAATGCATGAAGATTGCCCATCTGACTCAAGCCACTCTGAATGTGAGCCACATGGATCTCCACATTGTTCTGAAAACAGCTAGGGGGAGAAAATAATGCAGACAAAATTAATCACTCAGGCAAATGGGGCGAGTGCAATAAAACAGCATAAAAATAATAAAATTTAAAGCATGGGCGAGAGATATTTTACATGGCTAGTCATGGCCAATCAATACCATAGACACCATTTACCAGAAACAACTCAAGGCAGACCAAAAATCAAAGTAAATCATTCCCTGCTTTCGACGATAGAAAAAAAATCACTGTATTCAGTGATTGCTGTATGCTGAAATTTGCATCAGTTCAATGGATCTTTCTCTTCTGAAAGTGGTTCGTGATGGAGGCGTTGCATTGGATGCAGCAACCGTACTGCAAGTCACGTGATCCCCAAAGTTAACCAGGAAGATGGCCTTTCGAACAAACAAGGAAGCAAAAGAAAACTGACATTGAAACTCATTTCCATTTCCAAAAAGCCGTTCATGATAAACAACGGCTTCACATTTTCAAACATTGAGTACTGTGGTGTACTTGACTGCGCTCACAAATTTGTCCACTGTCTGAGGAATTATGAATTGATTTCATTTTAGAAAAGTTAATGAAAACTGGGCAAACAGCAATGGGAATGCATCGATTAATTACCATTAATTCATAACAAAAAAAATTCTTCCCATGCTCTGAAAGGTCACATGTAAAACCGGATATTGAACCCCAGTTGCTCAGGTCCAAATGCTCCGCCTCATCCACTAGCTCACCAGACCATATATTTACTGGTCGATTTAGCACTTGTATAGCTGCGCTGTGTTTTAACTTGAGTATATTGGCGCAAGGATTCTCAGTCATAAACCAGCTTTGAAAACAACTGTTCAATATTTAGTGGTTAATTTATAGCCAAAATACTAAAAACTAACCATTTAAACGATTCTACTGCTGAGTTCTTTGAGTGCATAGCATAATGGTGCGAGGACTCTCAGATTGGCTAAAACAATAGCAAGCACAGATTTAACCACAAACTGCTTATGATGACAAAATATAAAAGGGAAGAAAATTTTTTGCTCATCTCTGTAGCATGTAAAGTGTGAGCCTGCTGTTTTCTGAGCGTGGTGTAAATTTAAAATGACATGGCTTATATCGTTGGATTCTGCGGACTGTCCTCTTACATTTGACTAATTGTTTGTATGCATAGCACAGATTCAGTGGAAATGCTGGCCGTAGAGCACTGAAATTATTTTATCTTACGTTTTGCTAGATTGGTCATTCCTTGTCAGATCATCAAATGGGTCTCACCACCACCTTCTCAATTTTGCCAATTTTCTGTGCGCAGCTGTATAAATATTCACAACAGGCCAAAATTTTAGGGCCACCCTCAGATTTTTAAATGATGCACCAAGTGCAATGTGATCCCTTGGTTTTAGGGAAGGCATTTATACAGCATGCCTTCTTGTTTCATAAAATTGTCCTAGTGACATAAAATCATGTACACAAAGGCATTGGAACTCAATTATAAGACATTGTGGTCAGTGATCAATCAGTCAAGACAGCTTTAAAATGTGGTCTGAGATCAGGAATTCACCCAAAAGCTACTGGCTTCCTATATTTTATGTACTGAAGTAATTTCATGAGCGAGTTATAAGGAAAGAACAGTTGATGTGTGATTTTTTTTATTTTTTTTTTAAATCTGAGGGTGGCCCCTCAAATCTGGCCCCAAACTTTTGGCCGGTAGTGTATATCACTGACAAATCCAAAATTTCAGCTCACGCGGACCAAAAACGAATTTTTGGTGAATTATTTTTCAAGGGTACAGTCTATCAGGTGTCAATTTTTTTTAACAAATTCACATCAATTTACATTTTTTCTTGTATTTAACATGGCATAACTTTATGATTACACCTATAGCTTTGAAACTTTGCATCTTAGCTAATATTATACAGCAGGGGTGTCCAAACTTGTCCATGAAGGGCCGGTGTGGGTGCTGGTTTTTGTTCTAGCCAGCAGTGCTACAGCACCTGAATCCACTAATTAACTAATCAGGCGGTTCAATCAGGACCTTGCTGGGTAGAATCAAGTGTGTTAGTGCTGGGCTCTAACAAAAACCAACACCCACACCGGCTCTTTCTGGATTAGATTGGACACCCCTGTTATACAGCTTCGTCGGAATATACAGTCCATTTTACTTTCTTTTTTGGTTGTAGAGCTATGAGGACACCAAAAGTGCCTTTCGTTCAGACAGTTCCTTGTTCAGGTCCCCAAAGCACCTCCAATATAAACGATAGCATAGGCTCTCTGGAATTATTTTTCATTCATTTGTGTCTGCTGAATATAAATCAGGCTGAATTCACCATGAATTCATCACCAACTGCAGTCAGTACCTTGCCAAATGTGGAAAAAAAAAAAGCCAAAATGCTCATGACATTGCCACCAGTTCAAACCCCTGTATCTTCAGGGGTACACATTGGATTTTCTTCAATTTTTTTTTTTTTTTTTTTTTTTTACTGATTCCTCTTATAGTCAAAAAATTGATGATGTGTTTTGACCAATATAAATTTTGCAGGTGTCGGAACTTAAAGCAATTAAAACTTACTTTGACAGTCAGTTTACAAGAATTAATGTCAGTAAATTTTATTGATGCAAAAGAGTGAGATTCTCAAAAATTGCCTGACCCCAATTTAGACAGTTCTGAAATGTATGTCGTTCAAGTTACATCAACAGTTTTTGTTATGTCTACTATAATACAAGAATTAGTACAATTTAGAATGAGATTGACTAATGATTGCAACATTTTAAGTGTTTTCAAAGTTAAATGTGTAAGAAGCTGAAAGTGCCATGCGATTCTCGAGATTACCCCACCCCTGTTCAGAGACCTGCGAAATTTATATTAATGCCAATTTGAAATTAAAGGTCACAGAAGGTGAAGTTGAGGTCAGCATGTGGACTTCCTATGACTTTTTAAATGTCATTATACAAACCTGGACTTAATCTGTGACCATTTTGGTGATACAAGTCATTGTAATTCCACTGTCGAGTTTAACCCTCAAAAGTCACTGACAGTTAAGTTGAATGCCACCAAATAAAAGTTCATGTGACTTCCTAGATATCAGTAACACAAACCTAGGCTCCATCTGTGACCGTTTTGGCAATGAGTCATTGTAATTGTATTTTGTCATGTTTGACCCTCAAAGGTCACCAACATTAAAATTGAGTGCCACCAAATGAAAGTTCATATGTGACTTCCCAGATGTCAGTAACTCAAACCTAGGCTCCATCTGTGACATTTTTAGTGATTGAAGTCATTTTTACCAAGTCAAGTTTGACTTTCAAAGATCGATATGAAGGTCACCAAAGGAAAGTTCATGTGACATCCTATGTGTCTCCAATAAACTATCTGTAATGATTTTGCTGATATAAGTCATTGAAATTTCACTGTATAGTTTGGCCGTTTTGGGTCACTGAAGGTCAAGTTCAAGGTCACCCAATGAAACTTCATACTTGATTTCCTATATGCCCACAATACAAACCTAACCTCTATCTGTAATAGTTTCAGTGACAGAAGTCATTGAAATTTTACAAGAAGTTTGACCTTCGAAGGTCACCGAAGGTCAAGTTGAAGACTATATATGACTTCCTATATGCAGCCCCAGCATCAGGGGGTCAATTAGGGGGGCATTGCCCCCCCGCCCCTGCCTCCTTACCTCCCCATTGGCTGAGGAGTTTTTTCCTGCTGAAAAAAAATTTGGGATGAGACCATTTGTTTTGTGCGTCAATTTGTATTAATTCATATTCAGTTAACTTAATCAGTAAAATTTAAAATGGCAGTGGATATTTTGCCGTGAACCGGTTTTACATCGGCCATTTGGCCCTGAGCTCCAGTACACATGCGCAGTTGTATTATTTTTGGACTTCAACAGAAATCAATGGAGTATGTTTGGCTAGCATTAGTTTAAGAACTCTGTAGATATCGAACAACTAATCAGGGCGTTTCCCAAAAGGGTAGTAGCTAATTACGTTTGCAACTTACTTATATAGTTCGTCCACTCAGTCAATGAGCCCAACTACATATGTTAGCATCAGTGATTTCGGGAAACGCTTCCCAGCCTTGTCAAGGCATAAGTGACCGAGCTACACAGCTAATGCGAAATAATTGTGATGCACTATTTTTTATTGATTTATATGCACCGTAAATGGGTAGTAGAGCAAGCGACCTAGCTTGCTAGCCTAGCATGCAAGCTAGTTTTTTGGTTTCTTAGTCAATGTTAGCTGGCAACCTTTATATTGGGTACATATTAATGCCAGCGAGCGAAATGCTCGCGGTGCAACTGCAGCTAAGTCAGCTTGCATAATAATGACTATACACATTTTAAATTGCATGAAATATAAGGTTAGCTAGCTAGCAAGAGATGCCTTTATGCCAACTTAGCTAGCGATATTTAATGTATGTAAATG
Organism: Gymnothorax reevesii; assembly: GCA_029721435.1. Taxonomy (NCBI): domain Eukaryota; kingdom Metazoa; phylum Chordata; class Actinopteri; order Anguilliformes; family Muraenidae; genus Gymnothorax; species Gymnothorax reevesii. Next base: position 62,856,346 of record CM056576.1, read on the forward strand.
TGAGCGAGCCAACTAAATGGCAAAATTATAACGGTTCACCATTATCCATTGATTTCTATGAGAAAGTCCAAAAATAATACAACTGCTCATGTGTGCCGGAAGTCACAGCCAAATAGCCTAAGAAATTTATGACCAGTTCATGGCAAAATATCCACTGCGATTTGAAATACAAAAAAAAAAATTATATATCAAAATTATTTAATTCATTACGGCAGATACGTTTCTGCTTGCGTCACGTGAAGCGTACATGCTGCCGCAAGTGATGTGCCGACCAGTAGTTTGTTCACACTGCCGTCTAGGAGCCCAAGGAGACGTGTAGGCAGTGGATATTAGGAAATTCTTCAGACCACCAGCACCGCCGCAAACTTTCGTGTCCGTGGGTAAAGGCCGGGGGAGGGGGGCATCCTCAGCACTGCTTGCCTAGCTGTGAGTCACCGCACACCACTGAATTTACCATATAGATTAAGTACAGTTAAGTATGCATGTATGTTTGTATGTGCAGGTCTGTGGGATAATAACACTGCCCCCCTGTGACCATCACATGCCCCACTTACAATATGGTTCTGGAGCCGGGGCTGCCTATATGTCTCCAATACAAACCTACACTTTATCTGTAACGATATTACTGATATAAGTCACTGAAATTTCCCTGTGAAGTTTGGGAATTAAAGGTCACAGAAGGTCAAATTAAATGTCACCAAATGAAACATCATACGTACATGACTTCCTTTAAGCCCATTTTTAAAAAATGTTCTGGACAACGGACGCCACACCACGACAATAGCTTATCAGCCCATAGGGCCGGTAAGCTAAAAATGGTCATCATGATCTTTTGACCATGTTCTTCGCTTTAAGAGGATATGCCGCATAACGAGGTTGCTATTAGGAAACATGCTATATTTATTATGCAAATTCATTGATCCCAGTTCCGGGAGTATTCGGGCTTAAGGTTACTAATTGTATTTAATCTTTCACACTAATTTCTTTAAATCGTCAATTTAAGACCAGTTTTCATTGCACTAAACCGTTGACGGACTTGTGAACTTCTGGTGCGTGAAGCAGCTTTTCTCGAAGTGCTCTGGGCAAAGAACTGAATGTTTTGTTGGTTTGTAAGGCTTTCCACGGTCAATTTTTCTTAATTTAACAAGCCAATCTTTCAAAAGGGCTTCATTATTTTGTGGAAATTGATGGAAAATTATACTGACGTATTTTCTACGTAGGTGCAACCAACAGCAGCACAAGATTTCCTAGTTTTCACCATGCTGCCATCAACCTTCTTATATATTTTGCCACGGGGATCACGTGACCACCTTACGTAGATTGCAACAACCTCATTGTGATTGTGCAACTGATCTTTCAGACCAGGGTTTCCCAAACCTCTCCTGCAGTACCCCTTGTCCTGCCAGCTTTAGATCTCTCCCTCCTCCAGCACAGGTGATTCAAACGATCAGGTCATAATTAACCCCAGAAGCTGCTTGATAATGAGTAGATCATTTGAATCACCTGTGCTGGAGCAGGGAGAGATCTAAAGCAGGCAGGACAAGGGGTACTGCAGGAGAGGTTTGGGGAAACCCCGTTTCAGACAATAAAACCTATGATAGATCTGAATTGGAAAAATAATCATTAATATGGAAAAAAAAATTCACTACTTCCCACTCCTTAGTAAACCACAAACTCAAGGTGCTCCAAACACCAATTCACAATATTTTGAAAAGCGTACAATAAACAGGTTAGATGATGGTCGGATGGATAAGCCCACAAACCAGTAGTCTAATTGGCAAAAGCCTCCACACCCACTTGGGTCTATGAAGCTGAATTTCTTTTTTCCAAAAAAAAAGAAAAAAAAATTGGCACAATCCACGATGACAGGGTAGCAGAGCTGCCCCGTCATCGTGGATTGTGCCAAATTTTTTTCTTTTTTTTTTTTTTGGAAAAAAGAAGTTCAGCTTCATAGACCCAAAAGATGACCTGGATCCACACTTTTTGTTATACCCCACTAAACATGTACGGTTTATAAAATCTTGAGCATAAAATGGTGAAAATCACCTTGAAGTCATCTTACCTTACTCTGGGAGCTAAAGTGAAATCTTACCTGAGGTTGGAGTCATCTATTGAGTTCTTGATGTCATTTAAAGAGTCAGTTAAAGATTTGAATTCAAATGAATTCAAGTCGTTTCCTTCAGCCAAACACTGAAAAGAAGAAAAAAGGTACATGTTAATTTTCATTGCATGATTACTTGGGATTTTCAGAGCTACAGATGTCAGATCTGCAGAGGATTTGAAGTCTATGCCTGAGTGGAGAGGAAGGGGGGGGGAAAAAAAAAAAAAAAAAAAAAACACATGGCAAATATATAACGGTGTGAAAAAGTAATGGTATCTTTCCAGATTTACTCTGTTTTGTACTCTGACCAGCCACTTCAATCACATCTGTTTAACTGCTCATGAAATCAAATATCTAATCAGCCAATCCCATGGCAGTAACTCACTGCATTTAAGCACATGGACATTGTCAAGACAATTTGCTGGAGTTCAAACTGATGATCAGAATGGGAAAGAAAGGGGATTCAAGTGACTTTGAACATTGCATGGTTGTTGGGGATTTTCATGCCCAACCATCGCTAGGGTTCGCAGAGAATGTTCTGAAAAAGACTGAGTATCCAGAGAGCAGCACTTCTCTGGGCAAAAATGCCTTGTTGATGCCAGAGGTCAGAGGAGAATGGCTAGACTGGTTCAAGCTGATAGAAAGGCAACAGTATCTCAACAACTTTTTACAACTGAGGTATGCAGAAGGGCATGAGCGCACAACACAACCCCTGAAGCAGATGGGCAACAGCAGCAGAAAACCACCCCAGGTGCAACATTAATCAGCAAAGAACAGGAAACTGAGGCTACAATTTACATGGGCTCACCAAATTTGGACAATAGAAAACATTGCCTCGTCTGATGAGTCTTGATTTCTGTTGCGACATTCGAATAGTAGTCAGAATTTGCCATAAATATAAGAGCACAGATCCATCCAGCCTTGAATCAATGGTTCAGGTTAGTGGTGGAGGTGTAACAGAGTGGGGTTTTTTTTTTTTTGGCACACTTTGGGTCCCTGAAAATGACAATGAGTTCACTGTACTTAAATGGCCTCTGCAGTAACCAGATCTCAGTCCAACAGAGCACCTTTGGGATGTGGTGGAATAGGAGATTTGCATCAAGGATGTGTAGCTGACAAATCTGCATCAACTGCGTGACCCCATCATGTCAATATGGACCAAAATTTTTTTTCCCCCAACCCCCCCCCCCCAAATTTGGGAGGTCAATTGAGTTAATTCAATAACAATAAATTTTTTTCTATAGACCCCACGTCCACCCTTTGACTCCCATGACAGAACCCTACACCCACAGGTGAAAGGACAAAGACCAAAATAAGAATATAAATATATACAAAAGTAAATGAATTGAAATGAAAATTATATATGTATGCATTCGCATACTCGCACAATTACACACAAAGATCATTATTATATGCATGGATACTCAAGCTTTCACCAACTTTGACGCGAGTCACTCAAAAAAAAAAAAAAAAAAAAACTGGAGTCAAAGTGGTCTCAAATCATTTACCTTTGCAAGTGCAGATCTACGTTGCACCTGATCAGCCCATTTTTACCAGATCGTACCCAATAAACAGAATATTCATGTACAACCTCAATTCCGAAATAGTTGGGACAAAGTGTAAATTGTGAATAAAATCAAAATGCAATGACTTTCAGATCACATGATCACAATGTGTTATTGACAGTAGAACTCAGATAACATTTCAAATGTTCAAGGAAATTTTACATTCTTGTCCACAAAAGGAGCTCATGTCAAATTTTCTGGCTGCAACAGGTCTCAAAAAAGTAGGGACACAGGCAAAAAGGGCAGAAAAAGCAATTAATATATAACATTTAGCAAGTAATTAAGTTAACTGGCATCAGGTGTGCAACATGATTGGCTATAAAAGGAATGTCTTAGAGAGGCTGAGTCTCTGAAGTAAAGACGGCCAGAGGCTCTCCAACCTGTGAAGGTTTGCGTAAAAAAAAAATTAAAAAAATTGTGGAATACTTTAAAAGCAATGTTCCACAATGTAAATTGCAAAGGCTTTGAAGGTCTCATCATCAACAGTGCATAACAACATCAAAAGATTCAGAGAACCTGGAAAACTCCTTTACAGAATGCCTATGATCTTTGGGCCCTCAGATGCCACTCGCTCTCACCGGCATGATTCTGCCATTGACATTACTAAATGGGCCCAGGAATACTTCAAGAAAGCACTGTAAACACAGTCCGCCTTGCCATCTACAGATGCTACCTAAAACTATCATGCAAAAAAGGAAGCCATTGTGGAGCATGATCCAGAAGCGCCACCGTGTTCTGTGGACCATGGCTCATTTCACATGGACTGTAGCAAAGTGGAAAAGTGTCCTGTGGTCAGACAAGTCCAAATTTGACATTCTTGTTAGAAATCATGGGCGTTGTCCCCTCCGGGCTAAAGAGGAGAAAGACCACCCCTCCTGTTATCAGCGTTCAGTTCAAAAGCCAGCATCTCTGGCTTTTGAACTGCATGAAAGACCCAAAACTCTCCAGCAGCTGGAAGCCTGTATTAAACAGGAGTGGGATCAAATTCCAATGGCTCAACTTAAGAAACTTGTCTCCTCAATGCCCAGATGCCTCCACTCTGTTAAAAAGAAGAGGGGATGCTACAGCATGGTAAACAGTCCCCTGTTCCAACTTTGAGACCTGTAGCAGCCATCAAATTTGAAAGGAGCTAATTTTGTGGATAAAATTGTAAAATTTCTCAGTTTCAACATTTGCTGTTATCTCTGTTCTTTTGTGAATAAAATACTGGCTGGTGTGATTTCAAAGGCATTGCGTTTTGATTTTATTCATAATTTACACAATTAATGGGGCTGTATTACTTTATGATTCCAACAATTTGAACTTGAAGCAAAGGGGTCTGGATAGCTCTTCAGACTTTCTGTAATGGAAATATTTAATCGGATTTGACTGTCAGAGTCAGGTTGGCAAGCCGTGCTTTCTCCTGATTCGCCAAAACTAGAAGGGGCCAAACTTAAAGCTTTCAAGGCAGCAGCCAGGGGTGCAGTTATGGGAAGCTAAAGGAGTTTTTTATAAGTCATTGCAAAATGAGTCAATTTGCGTGGCCATTTGATTCCCCTTTTCCTATTTTTTTTTTTTTTTGGGTGCCCAAACATTTTCCAAGCTTGCCTCATGAAGGTGCACCTCTGGAGAATTATACAAGATTGACCTATGAGATCACGATTAAGGAAAGACCTTGCTGGCTGTCCTGATAGTGGTAAACAAATGAAAAAAGAAACAAGTCTGATCATCTAATCAGAACATCATAAGGAAGGCCCATAACCAATCAGATAAACAGACAGTTTTTGAGATATTCATGAAATTCTGAAAATATGAGTAAACACACTGATTTTCGAAGTCCAAAATGCTGAATTTCTCAAAAACCTGGATGTAAAATTCTCATTAAACATGCAGAATATCAAAGGCAGCTCACACCAAATTAGAACAAAAGTTATCAGATGGTTTTTGAGATATTCAACATTGAAGTGAAAAGTTGACGCTGGACGAACAGACAGAAGGACGCCAGACAACTCAGCACTAGAGAAGCTCCGCTGACTGCAGACTATGGTCAGAGTGGAGCAAAAAAGTTAGTTTTTGAGATATTAATGAAAGACTGAAAAAATGAGCACAAACACTGATTTTTTTTTTAACTCCAAAATGCTGAATTTCTCAAAAACCGGGATGTCGAATTTTCTAATTTTCACGGGGGATCATCAGAACATCATAATGAAGGCTCACAACAAATTAGACAGGAGGTTATGACAGTTTGAGATATGAAAGACTGAGAAAATGAGCTCAAACACTGATTTTTTAAGTCCAAAATGCTGAATTTCTCAAAAACCGGGACATAGAATTTTCGAATTTTCACAGTGAATATTCAGAATATCATAAGTAAGGCTCACACGAAATTAGAAAAAAGGTTCAGACAGTTGGAGATATTCAGATTTGAAGTGAAAAGTTGACGCCGGACAGACAGACAGATGGACGGGGAATGACTCAGAATTAGAAAAGCTCTGCTGACTATGACCGTCATCGTCACTGAGGAGCTAAAAATTTACACGGTTGCCATGGAAACGGCTCTTTAATGACATAATCTGAAAATATCTTGTGGCACTGATATTTCAATAACCCCTGGTCAGATTTTAATCAAATTATTCTCATGAAAGGTTTAAGATAAATTTGATGTCATTTCATAGAACTTTTTGTTTGGAACATTTATGAATATTTAATGTGATCTCTGATGCATAACCATAACGAAAACAGTTTATCAACTTGCTTCATTTTCAAAATTAACACAACTGGCATGGCACCTTGGCACGCACTGAATCAGTCACTTCCGTCACATAGAATTACGTAGTAGTTGTTTGTCATGGTGCAAATGACGAAAGGGGCACATTCAAATCCTATTCAAGTGGTTAGACTGTTCAGATCGAGACAAATGCGATTGGAATCGCAATTGAAACCACCTCTGTATGTGGGTTGAATCAGATTCGGGAAAACCGCATTTCATGTGGTTTTCTGCTGTTCAGACCACCCAAAATTCAAGCTAGATACAATCTGGATATGCAAAAAATCGGATTTGGGCTGGCAGTCTGAACAAGGCCTAGGTAGTGCTGATGTCCAACTGGACTTGAAGTGTCACAGGTCATGATGCACGTATAAAATACTTGGCCCTGTGTACCTTTAAGTCACGAAGGTTGATGCAAAATGCGGTGTCCACAGCTTTTAGAGGACAAAACTGAGCCACTTTAGTGGCTTCCAGGTAGTGCCACCGGCAGGCAAAGTGGGATAAGGACCTAAAAATTTGGCTTTTCCGTGAGACACCCATATCTACCTATGTGCCAAGTTTCATTCAATTCTCCTCAGCTGTCATTTTCTCATGGAATGGCTCTTAATGTCATAAATTCAGTTACTGCTTGAAATGTTTTGGTTTTGTTCAAATTTTCCACAGTAAGCACCATATTTCATTGGCCATACATATTTTTGTTATTTTGGTTCTGTTGGCCGAGTCAATCATCAGATCTGTATCTGACCGAATGTGCCTTTAGCAGGCTGTTGTGGAGACTTAAGGCATAAAGAGCTTGAGATGGAAGACTAGGAGGATGAAGGCCCCCTGTCCTGACAGCCATCCAGAGAGAGGACATTAAGAGGAGGCACTTGTTCAAGTACCTTGGAGCCCAAATTGATAAAAAATGGCCAGAGAAGTGTTTTTGTGGAATGTTATGATGTCTCAGGGCCAGGTCATGCGGTAACAGGGTCAAAATTGGTGTATTTTGTGTCATAGCTTCAAAACTAAGTAAGATGGTTACAATTTAACTGGTTTTGTGTAGGTCTTCCCAAGTACTTCAAAAAAAAAAAAAAAAAAACAACAATAGGCAATTTTTTTCATTTATTTTGGGTGAAAACGGCAAAAAAAAAAAAACGGGTCAGTAACGGAGTTACAACTATCAATAAAACTCATAAGTATCAATTTCTTTCAAAAACATTTCTATGAGATTCCAAACTACTGCAAACTCAAGTAGATAGAAGAGCAAATTGACTGATCCAAATTGTAGTGGGGCTGCTTAAGTCCATTTTTGAGCCGAATCGTTCACTTCATGGTACAAGCACCAAATTTGGTACAAATGATGTCCAGGACATACCTTCTAATAAAAGTACGTTGCCCAGCTGAAAATCCAAGAGGGCCGCCAGTTTTCAAGATGGCCGCCTCGTCAAACGCCAAAAAAAGGTTTTCGAGGTAGAACTTGAATTAACAGAAGAATGTTAATGATCCAAGCATCAAAATGAATGTATTATGACTGGAATAACTCGATGGTGTCAATTGAATTCCAATATGGCCACCAATTTTCAAGATAATGGCTATTAAATGACTAAAAAGTAGCGTTTTCGCGTTTTTTCTTCAGTTTTCTGCAATGATCTTAAGTGAAAATCTGCAGAATTCTGAGGGATGTGTTTTTTGTGTGAATCATTTGTGAAAATGTGTCCAAACTTTTGACTGTCACTCACCACACACACACACACACACACACACACACACACACACACACACACACACACATACAGCAACACAAGCGTTCTTTACTAAAATAAAAGTACTAATTTAGCAATATAAATGATAATTCATTAAAATTCTGTGGTCAACATTTATTGGTTAGTAATTTTCCTCTTCAGGAACAGCTCACTCCTTTCTTTCTGCCTCAAGTGTCACAAGAACACGCCACATGCACCAAGTTACAGCATGCTGTCTGTACATGCTCCGAAAGGAAGCATATGAGTACCATTGTGCAGAACAGAATGATGGAGCGCTGAATTTCAATGACTGGTGTGAGAAGTGCAGGAAGGAGAGTCCTCAGTTTCAATTCTGGGAGCTTGTGTTGTCAATGGAATTGGTGATTTTCTCGCTGGTCAGGTCTTTCAGAGAGGCTAACTTCAACTTGTATTGTCAAGCACTGTCTGCTCTAATCCCCTTCTTTGCAAACAACAATGTGAACTATGCTCGATGGCTCCCCATTCACCTCAGAGACATGGTTTCTTTGGAGCAAACTCACCCTCAGATTTTCAATGAATTTCAGCTGGGAAAGTTTGTGGTCCACAAGACTCACAGGGAGTTCTCAGGCATAGCCATTGACCAAGCTCACGAGCAGGCTAATGCAGTTGTTAAAGGTGATGGTGGTGCCATTGGAGTTACTGAGGATCCATCTACACTGAGGCGGTGGATAGTGTCTGGACCAGAAGTTAGCCAGTTAGTCAACCAGTATGAGTTGGCATCTGAGGTCAATGAAGCAACTGAAGATATCAGGCATCATGAGCAGACTCGTCAGTCTCAGAAGTCCTTCACTGACAAGGTCCAGAGTTTGTTTGCTGTGATGAAGGATCTGGGTAATCCTTTTCAGGAAGAGTCCAAAGATCTGCTCACATTGGACACAAAAAACATTGCACATCCCAGTGCTGCTGAGCTTGTAAGAACTCACTTTGAGAAAGGTCAAGTTGCCTTCAGAGACTTTTTCAATGGTCTGGGTGATGAGACTTCCATCTATAGGCCGATTAAAAAGAACAAAGTTGACTTCTTTCGCCAAGAAGCAGCTTCAGCTTGCAGTGACATGAAGAAGCAGGTACTCAAAGATGACTGTCGCCTGTTCTCACAGCTCTTTATATCCTGCCAATCACGAGAGTGTGACCTGGTTGAGTTCTTGAAGCATGAGAATCAGTCTTTCCCTGCAGCACTGAGCGACACAGGGAAACTCTACTACGGCCAGAAGTCTCAGCTTGCAAACATTTTGGAAGCTACCATTTCTCCTCCTGACACAACCAGAATGTGGTGCTATTATCATTGATGGTTCCTCTCTTGTGTATTCATTGTCTCCAAAGACATCAAAGACCTTTGAGGAATATGCTGTCCAAGATGTAGTTCCAAAGATCCAGGCATACTCATCAAAGTATGAGCGAACAGACATAATTTTTGATGTCTACTGGACTTCAAGCCTGAAGGCTGAAACAAGGTCAAACAGAGGTAAGGGAGGTCGACGTAGAGTGACCGACAAAACCAAACTACCGCCCAACTGGAAAAGCTTCTTGCGAGACAATGAAAACAAGACTGAACTCTTTGGGTTCCTAGCAGAGAAGATAGTGACCTTGTGTCCTGACAATGTCGTAGTTGTGACCAAAGGAGAGCAGGCTCTTTCAAACAAACCCATCAGCCTTGAAGGTTTAAGTCCTTGCAACCACGAAGAAGCTGACTCCAGAATCTTCACACATGCTCTTCATGCAGCCAAGCAACAGATAAAGTCTGTGTTGATTAAGGCATGCGACACAGATATTCTTGTGGTTGCAGTCAATGTTTTTGCGACTCTTCAGGATGCAGGCTTGGAAAAGATCTGGATAGAATTTGGCCAGGGTCAGTCCATTAGGTGGTTGCCAATTCATGATATGGTGGTGAATCTTGGCCCAGAGAAATCCAGTGGCATGCTGTTCTTCCATGCCTTCACTGGCTGCGATGTTGTGTCAGCTTTCCGTGGTAAAAGCAAGAAAAGTGCATGGCAAGCATGGGAGGTTTGCCCTGAAGTTAGTCCTGTCTTCAAAAAGCTCAGCCAATACCCACCTATCATAGAAGATGCAGACCTCAACATCCTTGAGAAGTTTGTCATCACCATGTATGACAAGCAAAGTACTACATGCAAGGTTGATGAGGCAAGACTGGACTTGTTTGCTCGGAAGCAAAGGTCTTATGATGCCATTCCACCAACAAGCGCATCCCTCGTTCAGCATGTGAAACGGTCTGCTTTCCAAGCTGTCTGCATATGGGGCCAAGCAACAGTGTGCAAAATGCAAACTGAAAGTCCTGCCAACTGGGGCTGGCAAAAAGATGGTCAGATCTGGCAAGTTCTCTGGACAACCCTTCCACCCATTGCTCAGACTTGTGAGCAGTTGACAAAATGTGGCTGCAAGACTGAATGCCAAGGACGATGCAAATGCTATCGCTTCGGCCTGAAGTGCACACAGTTGTGTGCCTGTGCATGTGAGGGCTAAGAAAATAGAACAACCAAGTTTAAGTTGAATGTTTGAGTTGGATATTTGTATTATTACTTTTTAAGTTATGTTGATTCAAGTTCTGGATCGTAAAACATGCAGCCTATGCTTTGACACCTTTTCTGTGTTTTTATACAGTTATCTAAAAATTAAAAAAAAAAAAAAAAAAAAAAAATGGGGGAGACAAAGACAGCCTCTACGTGGCCTCCCCTACAAGTAGCTTACAGGTCGAAAAGCTTTAAGTGAAACTAATGTCTTTGTTTGTGAGTGTTTATTTTATTTAATTCGCATTGTATCATCATAATATTCAATAATTTTGATTTTCTAAATGCAGAGTTGTATTTCTCATGTGCAAAAACACATATTTCAATGTATAAACCATCAGAATACGACTATTCAATCAAAATATAGTTCAAACGCGGTTTCAAACCACTTCGAATGGCGGCCATCTTGAAAAATGGTGGCCACTTTGTTTGTTCAAGTGGGCAACGTCCTTTAATGAGATAGTAGGTCCAAAAGCACTTGTGTACCAAATTTGGCGCTTGTACCACAAAGTGAACGATTTTTCATTAATGTGCTCCACTATTGAGAGAAACTGACCACTGACAGCAACTCCTCACCGTCCACTGTAGCAGGAAGCGTGCTCACAAACTCATCTACTGCTCCAACAGCAAGTCACTCTCACATCAACAATACGCGGCAGGTGCTTGCTCTTGCAAAGACTAAGCACTAAGGGAAACCCCATCAACCAAAGACAATGCTGGACTGAGGAAAGGAGCTGGTGGGTGAGCTGAGGAACCCATCCTGAGTGTGAAAAGGGCTACTCAACAGGCTGAGCCACCAGGGGCCTCTCTGAAGCGAGCGAGTCTTGCCTTGATCTGCAGGAGGAGAGCAGTGAGGCCAGAGATGAGGTCACTGAGGCTCTGGTTGCGGATGCAGGGCTGGCCCCCAGGATGGGCGCTGGCCTGTCTGACCATTTCCTGGGCCTGGTCTTCGCAGCGCCGCCTCAGGTCTGTGGGCTGATTTGCAGCCTGCATGCCCTGATCCGGAGCCAACTAGACAGAACAGAGAGTGTGCAGGGAAATGTGAGCACAGGAGTGTGGACCACAACTGTGATCAACTATATGATGTAGAATTTACACTGGCATGCTTGAAAAACCCCGCACATTTCAGTATTCAGTAATTCCAACAAATGATTCATTCATTACCTCAATTTTCTGCCTCTTTTTGAGCATATTTCCACCCATACTAAAACGCTCAGTGTTCTTGAACAACTGACTTCAGGCATAATCATGGTCTCTTCTGAAAGTTGCCACTCCGTAAATGGTCCTCCCAATAGTCTGAGTTCCTGAGAGTATCACCCTAATTAATTAACAACACTGGAAATGTAAATTTGTCAGGCAGAAAAAGATTCTATTTTTTCCTCTGGTCCAGTGGTGCAGTGACCAAGCCTAACCAGCACAGACAAATAATAAAGCTACAGCCAGACACCAAAACTGCAAGTTCAAATATTAGAAGAAACGCATAAATTACAACAGGCAGACGATGGTCGATGCACTGGAGTTTCTGTGTGTCCCTGACTCTACAAACTACACCATCAGAAAGGGGCCATTTTTGCGCAGTATTTTTGAGGATGTGCAAGAGCTGAAAGGGTGTTCAAAATGCCTCTTTCATTCTCCTCCTATTTGAATGAATGTTCATCATCTTCATGACATTAACTTTCCGTAGAGGAATAATTTGCCCATTTTCTGATTTCTCAATACATGTCCATTTTAAGTATGGCCATTTCTTTCTCAGGCCAATACAAAGATTTATCCATGCATCCATCTTTAGCCGGCTAAAGGACCGAAATTCGCTCCTCTGTGGTGTACCAAAGAAAACCACTGGTCAGCTGCAGATTGTACAAAATTCATCTGCACGTGTTTTAACTAAAACCAGTGAGCCCATATTACTCCTGTTTTAAAGTCCTTGTGCTGGCCATCTGCGCATTTAAAAATCAAAGAACATTTTTTTTGAAAATTTTTAATTGACTCATCTCCTGATCGTATATCTGACATACTTTTGAGGTATGACCTGCTAGGCCAATGCTGTCCTCCAACTATTGCCTCCTGGCTGCCCCGCGGGTCAGGAGGCAGACTCACAGAAAGGCTGCATCCTGTCATTATGGACCAAGCCAATGCAACAACCTGCCTGAGGCTCTGAATTCTGCAAAGAATATGGCCATATTCATGACAAATCTCAAACACACCTTTTTAGCCAGGTTTTTTATTTTCTTCATTTAATTATCCTCACTTTGTCTTTGTCTTGTCCTCCTGTTTCATTATTGCAATTCTTGTGTTGTCTTTTTAATGGGCTGTATTTATGATTTTAATGTTCAGTAATTTCAGTTGCATTTTCTGCTTCAACTGTGCTACACAAACAAAGTTTGACTGTTTGATCTCGTCTTTTTGCTATGAAATACATGTCGAAGTAGAATTAGAAATCACTGCTTTCCATTTTCATGTACTTTTTCCATACTGTCCAAACCTTTTCTGGGTGAAGGTCAGGAGCTAAAAGAGCCAGCTAATAGCGAGCTGCGCCAAACTGCCCTCTCTCACCAAAAATAGCTGAAATTCACATCGTTGACACAACCCTCCAGACCTAAGACCTTTTGGACCTAAGAGCGCATGCGCTCCAAACCTGAAAAAGTTGGGCACACAGGCCAAAACGGTGGTCAAGCAAAGTACCGTGATACTTTTCTGAATATTTACAAGCCCAGACTATTGGTTGTTACTGCATGTATTTAAGAAACATTATCAGAAAGCACTTTGTGAACTGAAAAGTAGGTATTGATGTACACAAGAATGTTTGAAAAATGGATAAATGCAGTGAGAGAACTCATTTTGGAGAGTTATCACACAAGTCTCCATTTCTCCAATGGACAACTTTTCATCAAACCCTCCCCTGTACATAAACTGAATCATTCACAGAAAAATTATGGCCAAATTTATATGAGCACCCCCCTAAAACCAACACTTGGGGATAAATCAATGAATAACTCCCAGTTATCACAGCGCTAGTTCTAAAATTTATACTTGTTATTGTTGCTGCCATCCCAATGAACAATTTGAAACCAAACATGGCTTAATTGCTTTGAAAATTAGACCCAGCAGGAATTGAAGCCGTAAAAAGCATAATTTGGTTACATTTTTACATCATAAATTGAAAGTTTAACATTAAAATTATAGTTCCCAATGTGATCCACCCAAAATATTTGAACAACAACCACCTTTTTTTATCTTGCCAAAAGCGGAGCTTTTGCAAGATATGTTGGCCGAAATGTTTGTTTATTCTTTGTTTTTTTTGTCGGTAATCATTTTTCTTGAACACTTTTCTCTGCTGTGCGCGTTGCCTGCTCCTTGTCATCTCTTGTGCAGTTGCCTACCAATGACTCATCACGATTCCCATCATTCGGGGGACTCCATCAAAGTCAAGGTCAATTTTTGGTAAATTTGAGGGGTTGACGAAACCCTTATTTTTTGAGTAGCTTTGATCGGATCGACTTCAAGCTTGGTGTGAATGTGGTATATGGTCAGGCGCTCAGCTGATTACTTTTTGGTGGCGATCGACCTTGACCTTCATGGTTCTCGCTGAAGGTCGAAAATTTTTGACCCCAAGGTCAAATTTCGAACTTGCAGGAACCATGTTGAGTAATACCTCATATGAAAGCCCTTGATGACCGCTTTCCAGATCAGTCAAAATTTCTGAGCTGTGACGTTATTTGGTGATGTTATGACGAAAAAAAACTGATTTTTACCGGAAATTTTTCTTGAACAATTTTCTCTGCTGTGCGTGATGCCTGCTCCTTGTGATCTCTTGTACAGTTGCCTACCAATGACTCATCACGATTCCCATCATTCGGGGTACTCCATCAAGGTCAAGGTCAAAGGGTCAAGATCAATTTTTGGTCAATTTGAGGGGTTGACGAAACCCTTATTTTTGAGTAGCTTTGATTGGATCGACTTCTAACTTGATGTGAATGTAGTGTATGGTATGGCTTAGCTGGTTAGTTTTTGGTGGCGATCGGCCTTGACCTTCATGGTTCTCGCTGAAAAAAAACACGACCCTTTTGGCAAGATACAGTTCAACGTATGGTTGACATCCTTCATTTTTTATTTCGCCATGTGGATTTTGCAGACTAAAAATCTATAAGAACCGCAACTTTTCCCATCTTTATCGTACTCTAATTAAAATAAATACTCTTGCACTCGGACCAACCAGTCACCGATTTCATACAAACTGCATGAATAATCATGTACATGCGGAACTTCAGATCAGAGTGGAAGTTTGCATCCAACCTAATCCATCAGGAGAGGAGAGAAGATTAGTGATTGATATTGAAACACTAAATAAAACTATTCGCCACTGGACGCAAGCACCCATACCTGGTATGAACAAGACTCAAAACTGTCACGGACAGTCTACGGTCACGAAACAGACTTTTCAGGCTAATAACACAAGACATTGTTCTCACTCTCTAGGTGCATTTCCATTGACCTTAGAAATGCGCAAAATGTAAATGGCGAAATAAAAAACCGGTAATGAAAACACTTTTTGATATCATGAAATTTACTCTCCGATTTGCAGTATTAGTCACCGAAGCCAAGGCCTACTACATAGAATATTGGACTTCTGCAGCAGACCAACTAGTGTACTTGTAATTTCACGTATTGTGGAGCATTTGCTTCATTATTGTGAGACAAGGTTTTGCAATTTTGCTGCGCGCACAACTCAGCTGACAGTGACATGGTCGAATGCTTTGCCAATCTCATCGATGAATGAGTACAGCCGAGCTGTGCACGTAATGGTACCAACCGATCTGCAGAAATAAAATTTGCAGCCAGTGGCTGCACTACCGATGTGAGAATGTAAGTCGCAAAACGTAAATCTTGGTCGCAAATGGAACCATTTTGGTCGCAGTCTGGAGCACTGTTGACACAAAAAACTCTAGAAAAGCAATGTGATCATGCAACAGTTTACCTCATAACAATACTGCTGCACCTCATGTAACACTTTGTTCAGGTCCTTGTTCAGCTGCTCCAGGTCAAGCACAATGGTTGCATATCTCTTCTGAAACTCAAACCCAATAGGTATCGAGTAGGATTTCTGTTAAAAAACAAAAAAACACCTCCGTATAAATGCAGTAATCCACCCTGACAACTTCACAAAAATCTCATAGGCAGTTGCCAAATGTCTGGCTCTCACATACTGTACTCAAAAAAAAAAACAACACTAGTAATATTTTCCACTGTTGCCAACATTTTTAACTGGTCCCTGCAAATCAGAGGAAGAGGACCTAAAATTAGTTTAAACTTCTATGCAATGAACATCTGAACAAATTTTAGAACAAAGGATTGTTTATGATTTCACTTTCAACCTCATTTTCATCAGTTCAATTTTAATTCTTATACTTACATTGCTCAGTATGTGGAACATTTCGTTCTCAAATTTCAACGAATTTGATCACCATCATCTTCAAGTACGTTTTATTTTCAGCACCAGGATCTAAACTGAGTAGGTACTATAGAACTACCTTTCGATGAAGTCCACTGGAAACATGCTACATTTACAATTATGCTCCCAGTTCGAAGTGCAGTTACTGTAAGCCAATAAAATGACGTTTCCATGACAATGACCCCAAACAGAGGCAGTCAGCTTTCTATTGGCATTTCATGCTATAGTGCTGCAAACTGCAAAGCTAAAACTGCAGCTTGTGCTTGCGTTACAATTTCCAGCTCATGCACTGCAGAATACAATGAGGGATGAAATCAATCTTGCGTTGCTTGAAGCATTTGCACCCGCACGAGGACCATATTTCTGCTGCAACCCAACAAGCATCTTCATTCAGTCTTCTTTCGTCTCCCAAACATGTATACTGGTGCATGTGCATAGCACCCTTACACATGAGCACACTCATCCTTGCCCAACTCTCATTATTTTTCCCCATTAGATTGGTCCGTTTATGTTCCCCTTGTCTGTGTAACTAGACTAACATTGTTGGTGGATGACAAATAGATAACCCCAAAATGACAGCATTCTTACCATAGCTAATGTTCACAGTGTGGCATATTGGATGCACAAAAGAAGAGTATAGGTTACAGAAAATCAGCTACTCATTTTTGTCATAGGGTGATCAATAGAATTAACACCCATTCTGTATACACAAAAGAAAAAAAAAATCACATCAATTGTGCCATGTCTCCAATCATAACTGTAAGCCATTGCATTTGTAAATGTTAAATTTGGCCAGAGTTGTGTTACTTCAGGAAACCATATTAAGCCACCACAATAATTTGCGCCTCTATGCACCAGGAATGTTATAAGTAAATTTGACTTAATTAGGCCCGAGTCTGGCCGAAGCCGGCGAGGGCCTATTAAAACCGCATGGTTCTGTTGCTACTATTAGTCCCGAGTCTGGCCGAAGCCGGCGAGGGCCTATTAAAACCGCATGGTTCTGTTATCTTTTCCGCACTTTGAACGCAAATTTGACCCCTTGAACATTAACGAAAAGTCCATTTAATTTGACCAAAAATTCAAGCCTGGCGAAAAATCTTTTTATTTGAAGTCCCCAAGAATAAATATTGAAAAATGACTTGGCCCCGCCCCGTCAAAAATCAAGATACATTGCGCAAATGGGAGCCCACCCCAAAGTTTTTTCCACGTAGAAAAATGAAACTTGGTAGAGACATAGCCCATGTTGGGACAAGTTAAAAATTACATTATGGCCCCACCCCAAACCCAACAGGAACATATGAAATGACACCCCGCATACTTTCAACATCTCTTCCTGGGGTTTTCATCCAAATTACATGAAAATTAAAAAAAAAAAAAATCACCTACACGTGTGGTCAAAAGTTACCATTTATATTTTTGATAAAATGTTGGGCGTGGCTGTGATTAGCTTACAACAAAGCGGCCATTTTCAGAAGTATAAAAGTATGCATATCTCACGCATACAGCGTCGGATTGAGTTGGACCCAATGAAAAAATTTGTGCAGAATGACAATCTGAACACAATGATATGCAAGTCGTACAGCTATACGGCAAAATGGCTCTGACGCCCCCTACATTTTTTGCATGGGTGAAAAATTTTTTTTAAACACTGAAAAGAAATTTGGTACACACATCTATCATAAACTGAACCGAGAAGCAAATGAGGACACACCCCTATTTTTTATCATGTTCTCATGGCAACAACAAAAATGCTCAAATGAAATGAATGGGTTTTTGGCTTTGATCCCTTAAACAAACAAAAAGTCAATTTTATTCGACCAAAAATTCACGCCTGGGGAAAAATTCTTATTTGAAGTCTCCAAGAAAAAATTTTTGAAAAACAACTAGGTCCTGCCCCATCAAAAATCAAAATACATTACGCTAATGCGAGCCCACCCCAAACTTTTTTCCATGTAGAAGAATGAAACTTGGTAGAGACATAGCCCATGTTGGGACAAGTTAAAAAATGCATTATGGTCCCACTCTAAACCCAACAGGAAGTCGGCCATATTGGGCAGAAGCGTGGGCATATGAAATAACACCCAGCATATTGGACATCTCCTCCTGGGGTTTTCATCCAATTTGCACCAAACTTGGTGAAAATCACCTACACACATTTGTCGTCAAAATTTATTATTTACATTTTGGATAAAATGTTGGGTGTGGCTGTGATGAGCTTACACCAAAGCTACCATTATCAGAAATAAAAATGCATGTCTATCTCACGCATACAGTGTCAGATTTAGTTGAACCGAATGTAACATTTGTGCAGAATGACAACCCAAAGACAGTCATGTGGAAAATTGTTCTCCAGTGCCCCCTATATTTTTATAGCAAATTGTGCACTGAAAGACAAGATATGCTGTCCTCTCATTGTTGATTGGCTCCACTGGGCACACGGGAGGTGATTGCACGGGAGGGCGAGGGCCATAACTCCTCTTGCGGTTTTTATTCTGATAAAAACTGGATGAGTTCTTGCTATTTTTTTAAATTTATATTTTGGCCAGATGGTAGCGCGACAGCAAAGGTCACAGGGTAACCAACATCGATAACAGCCCTACTCTTTGCACCAGAAATGTGCACAGAGATGTATGCATTAGAAATATGCATCAGAAGAAGTGCGACTTAATTCTCAGCAAAACTGTTTCAAGTCATTCCAGTTTGACCTACTGGTACTGAGAAAAGTGTTTTGGGTCACACAAAACAATAATGTTTGTCCTGTATGCATCAGTACTAAACAAAAGGTTTCATAGGATTCCCATACAAAACCATCATGTTACTACAATTTTTGAATATGAAAAGTTTGACCCAGTGGTGCTGCTACAACAGTAGTCATAGGATGACCAACTCCAATAAAAAGCCTTCTCTCTGCACCAGAAATGATCACCTGAAGTGTGAAATGATTCCCTTAAAGACTGTTTCAGTTATTACATTTGGAGTTTAATGCTTGACCTAGTGGTGGCGCTACAACAAATAATGTAGAGGTCCAAGAAACATGAGGGTTCCTCCTCTGCACACCAGAGGATTTTTTTATACTATTCCAAATAAAGCAGTTTGAAATCTCGCACCAACACAAAGGATCTGCAGCAATGACAGCCAAGGTAAAAGCATAACATTCCTGAAGGCTTTGTCTTGGGGATAAGGGATATAACAAATTCTTTTATAACAGAAGTAAACCCGTTGTCTTTTTTGACATTCTATGAGCACGAGAGTTGAGTGAAACGGTCTTCCAAAGAACTAATTTTATTATTTTATCAACCCCACCCGGGGAGGGCGAGGGTATTGTTCTTGGTTCGGTTTGTTTGTTAACACTTTAGCAGCAAAACTAATGGTCAGATTCACCCCAAATTGGATTTAGGGATTGTCACTGACCCAGAATAGATGCCCATTGAATTTAGGAATAATAGGTTGAAGTTCAAAATGTGCGAGGGATGGGGTTTGTTGAGCCTGTCACCACTAGTTTAATCATGAATGCAAGTCATTTCAATTTTTAAAAATTTTTATTCAAAATTACATGACAGATCAAATTTGCAGGTCTCCTGCTACACCTCATTAGTATACAGAGAAGGACGATGAAGACAAGCATTTTGATCATCCGTCATCATTTGATACAAACCCCAATTCCACTCAAGTTGGGACAGTGTAAACGTAAATAAAACCAGAATACAATGATTTGCTGATCCTTTTCAACCCATTTTATATTAAGCATACCACAAAGAAAATATATTTAATGTTCAAACTGATAAACTTGTTTTTTTTTTTTGTAAATATTCACTCATTTTGAATTTGATGCCTGCGTCACATTCCAAAAAAGCTGTAACAGGGGCAACAATAGACTGGGAAAGTAGAGGAATGCTCAAAAAACCCATTTGGAACATTCCACAGGTGAAAAGGTTGATTGGAAACAGGTGAGTGTCATGACTAGGTATAAAAGTAGCATCCCTGAGAGGCTCAGTCATTCACAGGCAAGGATAGCGCAAGGTTCACCACTGTGTGAGCAACTGCGTGAGCAAATCGTCCAATAGTTTAAGAACATTTCTCAATGTTCAACTGCAAGGAATTTAGGGATTTATGAAGTGCAAAATACGACAACGGAGACCCCCGACTGTTGAGCAACTGAGGTTGCACATTAAGCAAGAATGGGAAAGAATTCCACCCCAAAAGCTTCTACAATTAGTGTCCTCAGTTCCCAAACGCTTATTCAGTGTTGTTAAAAGGAAAGGTGAGGTAACAGTGGTACCTGTCCCAGCTTTTGGAATGTGCTACAGGAATCAAATTCAAAAACAAGTGAATATTTCAAAAATAAATAAAAGTTTCAGTTAAAGATTAAATATCTTGTCTTTGTAGTGTCCTCTATTTAATATGGGCTGAAAAGGATTTGCAAATCATTGTATTCTGTTTTTATTCACAGTTTACACAATATCAACTACAGTGGAATAGGGGGTTTGTATTTTTGAAGTGCAATTTCCCCTTGGCTTAAGAAATGTTTTCACAACCCTTTATTTTTGAGCACACTGCATAAGAGATTACATTTACATTTTTGAAAATAATCTATAATAAAGAAGCAAAAACAGGTTTTTGAAAATTTCACCCACATTTCTTAGAAATAAATTTCCTTGTGACCGCATGGGTATAAGCCCAGAAAGCCCGCTTCCACCTTTTTTGCGTATTATTATATCCCCGAACGCCGAAAGGCGTTCCAGGCATATTATGTTTTTGGTCCGACCGCCGCACTACGTGTTAACACGATAACTTCTGTAATATTTCAATTACAAATTTCAAATTTTGCACGTAAGTATCATAAAGAGGAAGAACTGATTCGATTTTGGACAATTTACGATGTCTAGAATGGCCACCAGGGGCCAAAAACTGATTTAGGTGTTAATGCGATAACTGCAGTAATATTTCAATTAGAAATTCCAAGTTTTGCATATAAGTAAGTTTCCTAAAGCGGAAGAATGGATTCGACTTTGGACAATTTACAATTTCTAGATTGGCCACCAGGGGCCAAAAAAAAAAAAAAAAATCACTGTTTCGCGATAACTAAAGTAATATTTTAATTACAAATTTCAAGTTTTGCACATAAGTATCATAAAGAGGAAGAACGGATTCGATTTTGGAATTCACAATCTCTAGATTGGCCACCAGGGGCCAAAAACTGGGAAAAAAAAATCACTTTTTATCATATCTCTGGAAATATTTGTCCGATTGACCTCAAAGTGCACATGAAAGGTCATGACCTGAGGATGTGTCCCACAATGACATTATACCCGTTTGTTTTAAAATTTTGACACGAGGTGGAGCTTTGTCACATAAAATTCACCATTTTTGCTATATCTTTGGAACTATTTCTCCAATTGACATGAAACTATGTGCAACTGCAAGGTCATGACCTCACAACATGTCACATGATGACATCATACTTGTATGGTTCAATATTTTGCCACCAGATGGCGCTTTGTGATGGAAAATTGATGGACCAAAGCCATGCAAAAGCTTCCCAACCTTAAATGTGATTGGCTGAACCGCGTTCCATGCCGGTATAAAATTACTGTGACCCACTGTGGCAGACCGCAGCACAAAGTATCCCTGCGCTCAACAAACTACTCTGCACTCAACTGCCTCGTTACGTTACGTTTGTTTCAAGACTTTTGGCTCGCTATTTCAGTGTAGCGATGTTTAGCCTTTTAACCCGATAACCAGTTGGCCATCTACCGAGCTAGCTATTGTATTACAGAGTTCGATATCACTTTTGCGTTGCAAGCTATGTTGCTAACTTGCTCGCTATTTCAGGAGCCTATTAGTGATAAACTGTTGACTATTTTATGCGCAGTGTGTAGGGTAACCACATCCATTGCAGTGAACGCTAGCTAGTTGACAAGCTGGCTAGCGAACTAATGCACAATTCACCATATTTTCCCGGATAATGGTAAGTGTGCAGGACAAAAGTAATTGTTCCCTACTCTCGCTGCTGGTTGTAATGATTTGGCTGATAGTCACAAGTTGAGAACAAGGAAACTAGAAAACCAAAACAATCCTAAAATTATGTTACGGGGTCTTTGGGAGACCGAAGGAGACATTCAAAATAGCCTGCTTTCATAGTATATCTACATTAGCAAGCCCAAATAGCCTGATGTGACAGGACAATGGCACTAGATGAAAAAGCAATCTTAGCGTCTGTTGCTGGCCAACCATTCTGTCCACTCAATCTTGCTTGGTGGAAGTTGTTCTCAATTTTATTGTTGCATTATTACCAATAAATTGTCGATTTTTTTTCTTGTGTGTCTATTTAATGGGCTAGTTATATGTAAGGTAACAGTTTTATAAAAGGAATAAGCCCCTCCGCCGTCATAAAATCACTGTAACCCACTGCTTCTTGGGAGTTATTCCTTTATTTAATAATTTGTCTCTCACCATGTCAGTTGCTAATTTTGGCTAAATCCATCCACCCTTCTTTCCACAAAGCTAGAAAAGCTAGAAAAGGTGTAGAATGCATTGACAACAATACAAAATAGAACAATATATCAATGTAATGAAGAAAAAACTAAGCCAATGTCTTGTGCTGAAATGTAATATTTTGTCTTCAGAATGCACAAGAATGCACCATTTAGGCCCCGTTTTTAAAAAGAATCCCCCCCCCGGCTTTGCGCTCAGTTTTCAATTAACACGATTAACACCCAAAAAATTTTTTTGCACTCTCAGAATTTATATTTCTACCTAAAACTGGCGAAAATGCCACCTGTTCAAACCCCCATATCTCCAGGGCCACACCTTGGATTATCCTCCATTTTTATTAACAGATATATAAGAAAGACAACTCCAAAAATTGTTGATGTGTTTTGACCAATATAAATTTTGCAGGTCTCTGAATAGGGGTGGGGCAATCTTGAGAATTCCATGGCACTAAGCTTTTTAAATATTTAACTATGCAACATTAAGTGTTTTCCATCATTAGGCAATCACATACTAAATAGTACCAATTCCTGTATTATAGTAGACATAACAAAACAAAAATTGTTGATGCAACTTGAACGACATACATTTCAGAACTGTCTAAATTGGGGGTCAGGCAATTTTTGAAAAAAATCACACTTCTTTGCATCAATAAAATTTACTGACACCAATTCTTGTAAACTGACAGTCAAAGTAAAACTTTGTATTCCATGCTATGTTAAAAGTGCTATTGCTTCCTAAATACAGCAAAGAGCAGAACAATATTGTTTGTCCCTGTTTTGTCCAACTTATATTACTTATATTATATAAGTAATATAAGTTATGTATAACTTATATATACTTATATTGCCGGGCTGCGGGTCCAGTGAGCTCACGAGCTGGAACAGTACAGAGAATGTTACTGAATGGCACCCAGCATTTTTCAGAGAAGTCCATGTTAATGCTTGTGTCCTCCTGTTTTGCTTCATGAAAAACAATAGCAATAATCAGAAATTCTTGATCAATAACTGGTTCAGGTTTCTCCTTGCAAACATGATCTACCAACTTGCATGTACTGACCTTTCTCTGAATGTGTCATGCATTGATGAAATGAGAACTTAGAATTATTGTGATTCAATAATCATTAACATTGTCTAAGAAGTTAAAAATGCTAAGCGATTCTTGAGATTACCCCAGCCCTGTTCAGACACCAGCAAAATTTATATTGGTCAAAACATAGCAACAATAGTTGGAGTCGTCTTTATACGATAATAGAGGAATCAATTTAAAAAAGAAAAATAGAAGAAAATGCAAGCTGTGCCCCTGGTGATACAGGGCTCTGAACAGGTGGCATTTTAGCTTTTTCTCCACATTTGGCAAGGAACTGCCTGGAGTTGATGAATTCATGGTGAATTCAGCCTGATTTATACTCAGCAGACAAAAATGAATGGTAAAAAGGCCAGAGAACCTATGCTAGGGCTTATATTGGGGGTGCTTTGAGCACCTAAACATGGAACTGCCTAAACAAAAGGCACTTTTGGTGTCCTCATAGCTCCACAACCAAGAAAGATGAAGTAAAACAGACTACATTTTCTGATTAAGAAGTATAACATTAGCTTAGATGCAAAGTTTCAAAGCCATACGTGTAATAAAAAAAGTTATGCCATGTTAAATACAAGAAAAATATCGATTAAAAAAAAAACAAAAAAAACAAAAAAAAAAAAACTGACGGACAGTACCCTTTGAAAATCATTCACCAAAAACCCATTTTTGGTCCGAATGAGCTGAAATTTCAGATTTGTTCATCACTAATACATATTTATCTAATGTGAAAATATGGAAGCAATCTATGATTGCATGGTGACAGATGTTTTGAAAATCTGATGATTTGACATGGAATGACCCATTTTTGCCATTTGACCATCACCTCGAGGCTCAAGGTGACATTCGAACAACTGAGAATGTTTGGCATACATGATTCCCTTTAGGTGCCTCATACATATCTCAGCTCTAAATGTCATATTAAGTTATAGCACATTTATACCATTTGGCCTTGACCTTGAGGCCCAAAGTCAAATGTGACTGACTCACAATGTTCGGCATACCTGATTCCCTATAGGAGCCTAATACATACCTAAGCTCTAAATGCTATATAAAGTGTGTTATAGCGCAAAACACCCTGAAAAATGATGAAGTGCAGACACATTGCCTAGGTGGCGCTATGAAGGAGCGATTCAATCAAAACGCTGTTTACACCGTTAAAGCAGGTCATGATGACATTGATTCCATTGCTGCGATAAAAAAAAAAAAAAAAAAAAAAAAACAGTTTTTGAGAAAATGGCCATTTCACATAAAATGGCCACCTAGTCTAAACGAACTATTCAGTCAAAAAAATTTTTTGCTGGGGCATTAACTTGATTACTGATTTGATCACATCCCCAAATTAAAAAAAAATTAATCAGACCATTTTTCAGATACAGCTTAAAATGGATGACGCCGACGCTGGATGCAAAGTGACGACAATAGGTTACAGGCCTTCAGCCGGCGACCTAGAAATTGGGAAGGGACTGCTAATTTGGGATATTAGAATCATTGCTTTGTTTGCAGCTCCAGCAGCTTCTGTTGGCCAGCCAGGCCAACGTCCGCCCTCGTTCTAAACGTGCGAAGTTTGGAGCATTGAGTGTTAAGATGCAGGGGCTGACAGGCGCGTGCTTCAGACGAGAGCCGCGAACCATCTTCGCTCTCCCGAGATGGCAACATGGGATCGCATATGAGCAAGTTTGTGTACATAGTTCTCTAATTTGGCATTCAAGATTTGGGTGGAATCTTGAATGCCAAAAAAAAAAAAAAAAAAAAAAGGTCAAGGTCAACCTCCTGTGAAGAAAGCAATGAAAATTTTTGCTTTGCATTCAGTGGAAACCCAGCTTAACAACCTCACAAAACAGCCTTTCAGTGCATGGGCTGGTCAGAGTGGATGCTGAAACAATAGAACAGGCCTGCTAACACAAACTAATTCAAAATGTGGGGAAAAAAAAAAAAGTAAAGCACAAATCTCACCAGCTTCTCAGCTTCAGCGTTCATTTCCTTCAGCTGCTTAATGTGTTCCTTCTTAATCATGAGAATTTTTGACAGTCTTGTCTAGGGGAGGAAATCACAGTGACAAGGGTGAAAGCAGCAGTCCCTTTAGCTGCAGAATTTCTTGTGATACAACCAACTATTTCACAACGTTGGAAAACAATTAATTTTCCGTAATGACGCCAAAATAGTAGACCTCAATGCGATGTCAAAACTATAATTACCAGGGAATATCAATTTGAGAAAATCCAAACACTGTACTAATCGATGTTGGGTACTTACAACTTGTACAAGGAATTTCACAGGGAATCCACCCAATGTATCACCTTCTGCGCTCAGCAATTTGCTCTTCCATGGTGACTGACCCAACAGAGGATCATTACCCTGAACATTAAAAATGGGAGCAGAAATAGGAGTTTCAGCAAGACCGAAAAAACCTGGACACCCACAAAAAACAAGTCTAATGTGAACAAATATTTAAAAATAAAAACAAGCCAGTGATGGACAGCTCATTGTAATGCCACCCATCAGGGGGGATCATGACCCAGCACTCTCCTCTATCAGCATTAAGTTCAATAGACTGCTAATTTGAGAAAAAGAAACCAAAAATGACTAGAACTGTAATAGCGAAACGGTGATCATAGTACTCAATGCATGAAAAAAAATAAAAATAAAGGAGCAGAAATTTATTTAACTAAAAACTATTTTGTTGATCAATAATGCTCCATCATTCACTGCAATTGTCCAAGATTGGAAAACCGCTGAAATTATTTCATACAGACATGCAAATATAGGCCAACAGTCAGCAGACTTGATATGATTATATCACACTTCATAAAATTGCAAGGTCCCAACCACAGGGGTTGCTGGTTTCTCTACCATCATAGCAGGCTGGGCTGAGGGGGGGTAAGGCACACGGGGAGGGGTCACCAGCGACTGGAACCGGGAGGGCCTCTGTTTCTGAGCGAATGCTGAAATGGGCATCGTTTCGTGAGGCTCGTTGCTCTGTCGAGAAAACAGCCATGATGCACAACTCAGCGGCCCTTCTTCAATGCAAAGACATTTGCATGTCTTATACAAAGACATTTTTCAAGTGGCAGATACAGATGGCACAACACTAACATGAGAATGCTCTCACTACCAAAACATCAGATTTCAGAAATTTATAAGGACTCACAAGAACTTCGTAGTCAGGAACTGTGTGTGTTCCCAAACCAGTTCTGTCAAAGGTAACTCTGTAGGTGGCTGCGCTAGTGTCCACTGCATCGATCTGCCCAGTGAACAAGCCATCGTGGACCCCCCTCAGGCGAGCTGCAACAAAAATTGACACGCAGAATATGTAACAAGACCAAGTTTTAAAAAGAGCTTCTGTTAATTGAAAATATGCCAATGATCAAGCACTTTTGTCAATAAAAACAACTGAGCGACAGTGGTATCTTTTGGGGAGTCAGGCTGTTCAAAGCGACATTCCTCACGGTTATTGGAAGGCACTTTTTATAAATTATTTGAACATAATAAAGCAGCAGGTGAAATGCATAAAGTTCCATCATAATCAAATCTAATTGCATCAACTCTCAATTCACTTGAATGTTAGAATTCACATCATTTTCAAAAATTAAAAAAAAATATTCAAAAGTAAAATACTGATATTTCTGGTGATTAGACCTCAAGCATTTTTCTTAGCAACACAAAATTTATCTGGAGTCAAGACTGTAATCATTCTGAGGCCACATTCTGCTAGTTCATGTCAGCATTAGTATACAGTATACCACTGCCTTTTGCTGCTTGCCCATCTGTCAAAACTTCCAGCTCCACTTATTTCCACACAGTATACCACATAACAGATAAAATTGAAAATTAACCTTCATTTGGAAGGAATCTATAAAGACCTCTACAATTTGCTACATGTCGTTATCCTCATGCCAGAAGTAGGTAAGTGACATTTTACAGGTGGGGCAAAAAACTGCTCCAGGTAAATTTCTATCCACATTAAATATGAATTAAAATTTCCATGGTGAATGAGTGGGTCATTGTTGACATTGAAATCTGGATATGCCATAGCAGGATACAAATTTTGGTTTCCATTGCCAAAATTTTAAAGTATTTTGTAAAATAGCTGGTTGATCTATACTGCATGAAATTGTAGTCAAACAGCAAAGACCTGAGCATGTAAAAGTGAATCATCAGATCTTAAGAGGCACTACACACCCCAGTGGCGCAAAAAAAAAAAAAAAAAAAAAAAGGTATTTCCGAATTAAGGTCACTATGCAGGGCTCGCAAAATTCTAAAGTGAACGGAAGCCAGTCGGGCAAGCGCAAGTGAATTCCTGAAAAGTTGCCCGAAAAGTTCTCTCCTTGACCGAAACCTCGCCGAATTCGCCGAAAAACGCCTCATTTCCACTACGTGATACCGGCTCAGCTCTACTCTCCTCTGCTCCACCCGCCTTGGTGCCGGGTACTTTTCTGGGGGATCATTTTCCAGCAGAGGATAGTACTGCCTCAATGTAGCTGGTCATCATAGCGGCGCAGCACAAAACTATAAAATATCTGTATGCCCCTTTTTGGATGCGGTTGATTCTTTGCCACTCAGACAAACGTGCCATGCCATCGCAGTCATTTTCTGAAGTGGTGTTTTCACACATTACGTTAATGGTAATCATGCATTTGTGCACGCTATGAGCTTCACCAACCACGTAACCAACATATAGGTTACCGTTTGAAAGGTTGCTGTTCATTACGAAAAGGGGAAAAAAAAAAAAAAAAATCAGCGCCTAAAAATGAGCTTTGTGAGGAGAAAATCATTTTTGTAGGCAGCATTTTCATAAAGGAAATTTGCATTACAATGTATAGTCATCAATACTAACAAACGTTCATTATTACCAAGCATTCTTTCAC
Organism: Gymnothorax reevesii; assembly: GCA_029721435.1. Lineage (NCBI taxonomy): Eukaryota > Metazoa > Chordata > Actinopteri > Anguilliformes > Muraenidae > Gymnothorax > Gymnothorax reevesii. The sequence continues at coordinate 62,884,929 of CM056576.1, forward strand.
ACCAAGGAAAATTTGTTTATTATAATAATAACATAGGCCTACATGTAATGCACAAAATAAAATGTAGCATTTAATGACTTCTCCCTACTCCCTTTTATGCAAACAACGAAAAAAAAGCGGGTAGAGCCAGTACCACGTAGTAGAAATGGGGCACAAGTCACGGTTTCATTTTGTCCATTTAATGAACGTCTGTATATTCTGCATGATATTCTGATCATTGATGTGTGAGCACACTCGTCAGAATATCAGTAAAACATAAGCCTGTAGACTGTGTACTGATGTGCAGTTGCAAACTTCTGATGGCCAAATCAACATGACATTTTACAACAGCACTCGATTGAAATATTCAACAATTGTTGGAGGGCTGTGTAATTAAATCTTGTAAGTGGTTGAAAGTGGTCGTGTTAATCTTGAAAAATCATTCATAACCTTATGGCTTTCCATTTTGTTTCTGTTTTGGAATGGCGTTTAAAATACATTTTTAATTCGGTTGTTTGAGACACTGACATACGTTACGGTCTTTTGACTCTAGATGAAGGAAGAAAAAAACAATTATGAATGCTTCATAATCCCTTTTGACTGACAATATGTGGCACGTATACAACTCTTAAAAACAAAATCAGATGCATTTTAGTGCCTGGATTGTTGCGATTTAGGTGATATATTTATCAAAGCTGCATTTAACTCTTAATGAATGACTGAAAGAATGAGCGCCATGACTGTGGTGGACAGAGATACAAGAGCCTGTGGTTAGCGCAAAGACAGGGGACTCGTACAGAATGTGAACAAACGGTGGTGTAATCCCGAGCACATGAGCATCAAAATTTCCACCTGCTGCAGGTACATTGAACTTCTGGCTGCAAGTCTACGTCCCTACTACCTGCCCAGGGAGTTTAGCCACGCCATTGTTGTCATTGTTTACATTCCTCTGTGCACCGACATGGAGCGTGCGTGTGACGTCATCTACAGCGCTGTAGCTAAACTACACAAACAGCATTCGGAGGCTCTAGTTCTAATCTCTGGGGAGTTTAATCATGTCACTCGGAACAAAACATTGACTGCTTTCTACCAGAATGTGGACTGTATTACCAGGGGGAATAGGACCATAGATCTGATGTACGCAAACGTCAAGGATGCATACAACGCCACCCCCCTGCCTGCACTGGGGAAAAGCAGACCACAATCTGGTACTGCTCAAACCTCACGACACACCAAGAGTGAGGGGACGACCAATGACCACACGCTCACTCAGGAAGTGGTCTCCTGAAGCTGAGCAGGCTCTAATAGACTGCTTTGAAACCATGGACTGGGACACATTGCAGGGGTCTCACGTTGAGAACAATGAGATGCTCGACTGCACTGCGGACTATATAAACTTTTGTTTGGACGTTTTTGTTCCAGTAAGAACTGTACGCTGCTTTGCAAACAAGAAGTCCTGGATAAACGGTGACATCAAAGGCCTTTTGAATCAGAAGGCGGTGGCCTTCAAAGATGGTAACACACAGCAGCTCAAGCGGATACAGAAGGAACTCAGTCCTGCTCTGGGAGGCGAAGGAGCAGTAAGGAAGGAAAATAGAACAAAGGATGCAGAACAACAGCATGAGAGAGGTGTGGGAGGGAATGAAGACCATCACTGGCAGCAACTCGAAGAGAGGTGCCCACATTGAGGGGGATATGGGAAGAGCGAACCAGTTTAATAGGTTTGATCACTCCATCCCATTCACACCACTGAGCACAGCAACCCCTACTCACCCACCCCCACAAGCCTTTACCAGCACAGAACAGGACACCTCCCCGTCACCCCTCACACCACCCATGATCACAGCAGCTCAGGTATACGGAGAGCTGAGGGGGCTGCGCCCAGGCAAAGCTGCAGGTCCAGATGGAGTATCCCCCAGACTACTGAAGGCCTGTGCACGGGAGTTGGGTCACCCTCCACAGCGCATCTTCAACATGAGCTTGGGACAGGGGAGGGTTCCACAGCTGTGGAAGACATCCTGCATCATTGCAGTTGCAAAGAAACCACATCCTGGGGAGCTGAACGACTTCAGACCGCTCACCCTGACGTCCCATGTGATGAAGACCATGGAACGGCTGCTGCTCCATCACCTGAGGCCACAGACACACCACGCTCTTGACCCTCTGCAGTTTTGCTTATTGGGAAAAGGTGGGAGTAGAGGATACCATCATCTTCTTGCTCCACCGATCTCTCGCTCACCTGTACAGAGGCAGTGGTGCTGTGAGGATTGCATTTTTGGACTTCTCCAGCGCCTTCAACACCATCCAGCCTCTGCTGCTCGGGGACAAACTGACCGTGATGGGAGTAGGATTACATCTGGTGGCATGGATGACAAACCTCAGTAATTACGACTGGGGTACTGCAGGTCAGACACTGTGGCCAGCAGCACTGGAGCACTGCTGGGAACTGTGCTCTCTCCGGTCCTTTTCACCCTGAACACGTCCGACTTTCAGTACAACTCCAAGCTCTGCCATGTACAGAAGTTCGCAGACGACACGGCCATTGTGGGTTGTATTGGGAGTGGACAAGAGGATGAGTACGGAGAACTGATCCGGGACTTCATCACGTGGTGCGACTTCAACCACCTGCTCCTCAAAACCACCAAGACCAAGGAGACGGTGGTGGACTTTAGGAGAACCAGGATGGACCCTGAATCTGTTCAGATCAAAGGAGACTGGGTGGAGGTGGTAGACACCAGCAAATGCCTCGGAGTGCAGCTGGATGATAAACTGGACTGGATTGCCAGCACGGATGCTCCGTGCAGGAAAGGACAGAGCCATCTGGACTTCCTCAGAAGGCTGGCATCCTTCAATACCTGCAAGAAGCTGCTACAGATCTTCTACCAGTCTGTGGTAGCGAGCGCCCTCCTGTACGCAGTGGTGTGCAAGGGGGGCAGCTTCAAGAAGAAAGACGCTGCATGCCTGGACAAACTGGTGAGGAAGGCAGGCTCTGTCGTTGGCTGAAAGCTGGGCCTGACATCGGTGGCAGGGCAAAGGGCCCTGAACAGGCTACTGTCCATCATAGACAATCCGCATCATCCACTGCACAGCACCATCTCCAGGCAGAGGAGCAGCTTCAGTGACCGATTGCGGTCACTGTCCTGCTCCACTGACAGACTGAGGAGATCGTTCCTCCCCCACGCCATGCGGCTTTTAAACACCTCTCGGGGGAAGCGATGAAAACAGACACTAAGCCCTGGACTAACTTTACACCCACACCATGCACCTTATGATACACCAGGGCTAGAAATTGCGACCAAAATTCACACTGTGCAACCTTTGAATTAAAATAGTTGCACCAGTGCGACCGCTTTTTCCCCACAATTAATCGCCTCTTTTCGGGTACATTTGGTAGTCAGAAGGCATGCCAACCGCTGCTGCTGCTTAAATAGAGATGGGCGTATGGCTCTGAGCAGTCAATGCATGAATCCACTAGACAGACCGCAGCCGGGCGCACCGGTATAAGAATGGAGGGCACCCAGTGTGTTCCCTCGAGCTGACAGTAACCATTCTGACTAATCAAAGGGGAGCTTGACGTCCTAAACCTCAGTACTGATTCTAGAATGGTTAATATTAGCCGTCAATCACTCCATTTCACAGTACTGAGAGTTACTATTGTAACTATACACAAGATCTAGACAGAAAATGAAATGAAGAGCTATGGAAGACTTTTTTGGTACCGTTAACGTTCAAAAAAGTCGAGTAGGTAACAAAAGTAATTGAAACTAAGAATCATAACGGCGATTCGGATGAACTGGTGGCGAAATCAGTATTATTTTCGCAAAGAGTTACTTCAAAATTTTGAATGGCTGAGGTTATAAGAAGGTGAAGTGCACCGCATTCATTGTAAAGATAATGGACCAAATCTAGCTGGTAACAGCGCGTTCTCTATTAAGTCCAAACACTTTAAACATGAAAGTCCTTCCAAACATAGAGAAAGCACAAAACACAAAAAATACTGTGACAAATGCACTTCAGCAAGTAGGTCCGGTGTTGTGCTAATATTTGCAACCTATCAAAATATGCTGCCTCGCGGCTCGGCGTTTGTGCAAACCTAAAATCTTTGTCTCGTTTTCTTCGCTCATATCTTCAGTAGCCTATCTGCAAAAATCATAAAAACGCATTTTTTTCAGCGCATCTTTAGACCAGTAGACGTTTCTATATTTGCATGTACACACAACGTTTTCCTGAAAATGCAGAAATTAGATGACAATGGTGTGTGGCATACTATATCTTAAAACAAACATATCCAACACATAACATCTGCTTGTGTTATAATAGGTTAAATAGCAAAGTTCTCTGTGGACTGATTCATATCGCAGTCGCAGTATTACGCCCGATCTGTATTTAACCCTAACACAGTTGAAGATTTGATTCGGATCAGTGCGGAGGGTCCTCCTCTGGACATATCCGATGCCTCACAGGCAGTGAAGAGATGGATGGAAGGGCAGAGAGCAAGGAGACACAATTTAAAATCCTGGCCTCAAGATATGGCATAAAGCCAATGTAGTGGAAACCTTTGTTAATCAATGAACTCAAGATTCTCATATTGTTTAACGAGCTGCTAACCGCTTTGTAGCCCATTATTTTGTAGCTTTTAGATCGCATGAGGGAGAGAAGCCGTGTCTTCAATTGCCACTTGATTATTCTTGAATTGGAGAACGAGTTAATCAAGGGAAACCATCAAGAATCAGCCAGGACTAATTTTTGTGAATAACTGCCGTCGAATTTTTAGGTGTGATGCCAGCCCTGCGACTGCTCAACTGTAAAATTTGAATTTGAGAGCTGTGAAGTTTGAGTAATCAGAATTCTGCATTTGTGGATGAACGCTGTGCCCTCTCAAAAGCCTGGCTTTCGTGCAGGCTCTGTTATCACTCCCTCTCCCCATCACAAACAGTAGCCTGCTCGCAGGTTGCCTCAACACATGTTCGCAAGGACACTGCGGCTCCTAGCAGTGCAACCGGATATTGCTACGCGCATCAAGTAATATAAGTTTACACGCTGCCCATAGTGAAATTGCCATTTTTTTTTGCATGCATGAGCTTTTTTCAAAAATCGGGCGACGTAAAGTCCTTCCTGGTGTCCAAGTGGATATTCACACCAAATTTGGTGTGAATATGAGAAATGTAGGAGAAAAACGTGTATACACGCGCACTCACACCCCTCAAAAATATTATAGATAACTGCCATTTGTTGGAGACCGTTGAATTGTTGGAGTGGAGTGTTACATCGTAGTTATTTTAAACATTAAAAAAAATGCATATTGGTGCGGTTTAGATTTTGGCGTGCGCTCCTCAATTTTGGCTTGCGCAGCTAAGTTTTTGAACTTGGGAGCGCAGCGCTACTAAGCAATGAAGTTCATTTCGATTAGGGGTGTAACGATTCTGAATCCATGTTTTTTTAAAACTTAGTAACACCACCTGCTACCATTGGGCGAACATCCGAGCTTTCCTTTTTCCTTTATTAACCCCCGTGATGTCCTGAACAAAAGAGCTTACCATCAAAGGGCATGGGAATTGCTTCCGGAAAAAACTTGACTGACATCAGTATTTTTCGGCTAGAGGAGCCAAGCAAAGGAAAACAAAATCGTCATCCTATTAACAAATTGGGCAACTCTGAGAAACTTATACCTGTTCCAGTTTACTTTGCCCGATTAGTCATCATATGATGGATCGTTTACTCTAAGTTGAATGAGTAGAGCTGTTTATTAAGACGTTTGATTGCTGTATTTTGAAATTTAAATGGGCATAGAACAGCACTGCTTGAACATGATTGCCATTGCCACGGCATTTCTTGCGACTGTGATAATCAATTTCACATTTACGTTTCATCCGCTTTTCAGAATGTTTTCAACCTCGTGTATTTTTAGACGCTTAAACTCCAGGTCGATCTGATAACAAATCTGTTTTAAATTAATCTTGGATAATGTCCTAAAATGCTACAATGAGAGATGTAATTCAAAGGAAGATTTTTTCAAATTATTCAAATTGGCATTCTTTCAATCTAACCCCATAGCCCAGTTAGGTTTGTCTGGTTTTCGCCATCACATCTTAATCATTATAAGCTACTGGCTAAATTTCTTGATTACACGGGAGCAGATTTAGGGAAGGGCAGAGCACCAGCAATTAGCGAAATCTACACTCAGGCTTCTTCCCAACGGCATTTTAAATCGTTTTAAGTCGCTTCAGGTGTGTATATTTCAAGAAATTACACGCCACTGCCTACACACCCCATGACGGCAAGTTGTCCCATCACACTTAAAAAAAAATAAATAAAATAAAATCCTCGTTCAACATCGCCACATCCTAAATCAACATTTCATCTCTCATTGTGGTATTTTTAGATCTAGAATGATAAAATAAAAAAAGAGATTTATTTTCAGATCGCCCTGGATTTCAAGCGTCTAAAATATAAACAAGGTGGAAAACATTTAAGCGGATGAAATGTGAATGTGAGCTATAAATGATCACAATCACACGAAATGGCCAATTACACGTTCTTGCAAATCTATGGCCATTTAACTTTCAGAATGCGGCAATCAAACATGCTGTCTTAATAAACAGCTCTACTCATTCAGCAAAGTAAAAAAGCGAATCGCCTGTTTGATTGCTAATTGAGGAAAGTAAGCAAAGTAAACAGGGACAAGATTAGAGTAACCCAATTGCTTAAAAGGAGACAATTCTGTAGTCATTTACTTGGTTCCGTGCAGCATGTCGCTGAGTGTCAAGTTTTTTTTCCCCGGAAGCATTTCTCATGCCCTTTGATGTTTGGCACTTCTGTTCAAGACTGCGTCAGGTTTAATCAAGGAAAAGGGAAAACTCGGTTGTTCGCCCCACGGCGGTCCTATGCCGTAAAAAACATCGATACAGAATCGTTACACCCCTAATTTCAATCCTTGCATGCACGCACACACACCTACATGATGGACTCCAAGTGTGTACTAACTGCCTGTTGCACAATTGTATGCTGCACTGTCATATTGCACAACGGCACTAGACCCGGAATTGGAGATTCTACATTGTATTTTGTTATTGTGTACTTTTATTTTATTCCATTTTATTTTCATTCTTACTTTATCCACTTATCTTAGTACTATTCTTCTATATTTTTCTTGAATCCTGTATGCCCCTGTTTCCCGTATTTGTAAGCTGCTGGAATTGTGAATTTCTCTTGGAGATGAATTAAGTATTTATTCATCTATCTATCCGTCCATCCATCTAACAAGTGCACAATCGGGGGTGCGCAGTGAGTGGTTTAAACCAGCATCCGTAAGTCCTCGAACTCCTGTCCTGAAGTGAAATGATGACAAAGCATTTTATATTATGGGTTGTCTTGTTTTGCTAGATATTTTGACAAGGTGAATGTTCTCTATCAGATGACCTCCTCCTGTACTTGGTTGACAGACACTGTGCCAAGTAGAAAATTGCAGTCCTGGTCGTATGTCAGAAATAGGTGTATACAAAAGGGTGGAGTTGTTACAATCCGATATTTTTTTCAGCATTCACTTGATTTTCTCGGGTTGAGGTGAACACCTCTGAATAAATCAAGTACCAATTAGTTCCTTATTTTCCTGGCTTTCATTTGATACCCTCCATTCACCATCTGAGGCAACAGCTGCAGAGCTAGGGCACATAAACTAAACGGAAGTCAGGGGTGGAGTGGAGGCGGTGGAGGGGGTAATAACACAGCTGTATTGCAGACAGCTTGAAACCTAGGTTTGGTTCATGGATTAGCCCCTAGGTGTCTCTAGTGACAGGAAATGATCCAGTAGAAACAAAAGGAAGCCATTTTTAAGACACATCAGATTCAGAGGACAGTGGCTTGAGGTGGCTTCGCCTGATGAAAACCCTTCGTATGAAATGATCTTTGCTGAGAGTGTGGTGGCAGTGAGGCCAAATATCGAGTCACTCAGTGACTACTACTTATTCCACTTCCGAGGGTGTAGTCACCCTTTCAGACGATCTTACTTGTGAGGGCCATCACTATTCATCTGGGACTCGCATTCTAAGAGGAGTTTACTATGAACATGTAAAGTCAACCAGGAAGGGATTAGAGTACGAGAGGGGGAAAAGCTCAACTGCAATTCCTGCTGGATGCGCAATGTGTGTAGGCCTTGACTGAAAAAGGCAGTCATTTCCTCCTTCAACATCAGGACCATGAGGATATCATGTGTTACTGCTTCCTAATGAACATCTGAATCATCTCAGGGACACTGAACTGACCTGGCAACATGCTAAACTGAGTCTACTGAGGGTTATGAGAGACCTTAAATGTCCCATTGATTGATTTAGCAATTTCCGCCTGTGAAAAGGGTTGAAATTTTTGTTGATTTTCAATGCTTAGGGCATGGACCTTCAAGTAAGAAATTTGGAAATTTGATGGTTTTATGTTGAAGAGGAATCTTTCTTCTGCCTTTTGCAAAAAACCAGACAGAGTTATGTTCAGTATTAAGTGAGCTATGACCTCTTCATCTCAGGCACCCTATTTTGAGAAAACGGACAAAACGTTTTCAAATTCTACTGCATTTTCCTATTAAGCTGAAGTGTTTGGTCCCTCATAACTCTGGTTCTAAACTGCTTATTGGTGTTTTGATTGTATTTCCTGAAAGTACTTTTGCATTCTAATAAAATATCAAAAAGTCAAAAATGTCATTTTGTAACGCAAATTAGCACCTGTGTGTGACATACGACCTCCTTGCATTTTCGAAAGGAACCTTCCTCTTCTCTCGTCATGGGCCGGTATGAGATTCTGACGGTATGACAACCTTTAGCAAAAATATCACGGTTTCACGGTATTGCAGTATTACAATTACAACACGTTTTGAATGTCGGATATCCTTCCTCCTCCAAGCCATGGCCATCTGCATTTTTTCAGTGCCCAAAAAATTCCCATACAGCAGACTTTCGATGGGGGAAAGGTTTGGGGGGTTCACCTCCTTCGGCCATCATACACAGAGCTCACCGACTGCTTGCACCAACAGCCGGAGGGGGAGGGGTAGTGCCACTCTACACTGCCTGAGGGATTCCTGACCTGCACTCTGTCTTTGACGACTCATAAAAAACTGCTCATGCCGCAGGAACGATATGATGGAAGATTTTAGCAGTTTTGAAACAGACTTTTTCAAACAATAGTATACTTTAAAACCAGTAACCAGCCCATGCCAACTCTTCTCACCCCCAACACATTAAGCAAATTCAAATTTGATTGGATATTTTTTTAGCTTTTAAAAAGAATGGAAACCAAATACATGACCCTGCCATGACAACCATAGTGACTTGCCTACCTACTGACACACGAAGGGCATCTTAAGTCATATCGAGGGTTTAGAGCACAATGGTGATATGTCCGAATTTTGTGGTTTTGAGATTTTTACCCCCTATCACAGCTTTCCATCAGCTAATCCTTGGAGCGCAATAACTATATGTCCATGTGCATTCATTTTTCACCAGAATTCAAATTTTCATTTTGGGACATGTCCAACAAAATCAGCTTAAATTAATTCAACATTGACATTTTGATGAATAAACATGAATTTTATAACAGAATAGCCTGTCGGCCATTGCAAACGAACTAACCTACAACTAAACACTGTTGTGCGATGTTACGTCATGTGTGAGAATAGTTGGATCACGGAGGCAATTTTCCATTTTTGGCAATTTTGACCATGATGTTATGGTTACACTCCTATGAAAACTTATTCAATATAAGTTATATGTTCAATATACTTCTAAACCATACATACAATATACTTCTGGTCAAAAAAGACAAAATATCTGATTTAATACAACACTTGAAAACCGAAAAATAAATTTCTCAAAACCTCTAAAATGGACATATAACTATTGCGCTCTGACCCCTCGATATACAAGCCCTAACCTTCCTGCTCAATAACCACTCACCGGTGACTTTGGTTCCGATCACTAAAGGCAGTGGGATCTCTTCTGGCAGGTCTTTGCAGTGCGATACGTCGGTGAATTTCCTTTGCTGCAACAACCGCATTTTATGCCTTTTCTGTTTAAGTGCCGATCGCTCTTCCGCGAAGAAAGCAGATGAACACCTAGGAGGATAGACGTGTCAATCAAAAAGTGTCAAGTAAGTTTAATTTTAGGGTCCAATAACTTTAAATGAAGCTAAGCATTAATTTTCAGTATTATTCACAATATAAAATCACTAATACTTGCAGAGAGAAAGCCATTAGTAAAGGGACATATTCCTCTGACTTTTCCCCCAAAAATATTCATCAGCGCTCAAAGTTTGAGAAAACTTTGCAGTCATAGGCACTGAAAGTTGATGGATTTATTCTCTGCCCAAGTGGACTATATGGATAATTAGATACCACACAACAAAATTTTAAGAAAATTAGATGAAAATTGATGATTTTATCAACATGCAAAAATTTTGTCTGAGACATGACTTCTCAACTATATTTTTGCTGAACTTAGTCCTTATTTCTCCAAAATGAAACTGCTTGTATTCATGGCCAACCCATGTACAAAGTTTAAAAATAATTGATGCAATACAGAGGGGGGGCAATTCGCTAACAAAGAAACAAAGAAACACACAAAGCTAAAACAAATATCTCCCCTAAATCTTGAGACGACATAACCATTTTCCACCCATCAAAGTTCATCCAAAATATAAAGGGCACATGGCATTCATTTTGTAGAAAAAGTTCAAATGATTTTATAACCGTTATTAACTCATGCAAGCAATGTCAGAATCAAACAAGTTTGAAGTCATAGTGCAGGTTAAGGAGATCTTGCTGGCTAGCGCAGCTCATGATTTTTTGCACACGTTAACATGGTGGCTTCCATGTAAACAAATCCAAGCCTTGTAGAATAAAATAGCCCATTTGACTCTTCTTCGTGCGAATAAACAATTTTAAACAAACTTCACTGCTTTTTCTCATTTTTGTTAGAATTTTTTTGCCCAAAAATGACTGTGGACCTATAAATGGTTCAGGTCAACTGAATTTTCATATCAGACAAAGATCAGAGTAAACACAGTGTCGTTTCAAAATGGTGATTTCATTCATTGAAGAAAAAAAAAACCCACCCAACATTACCTGACGCTATGTGGGGGGAAAAAAGGATTTGCCCCAATAGTTATCAAATCGGCAAAGTGGGCTCAGTTCCAATACACACACCCAAGCATGATTACTGACAGCCCCGCTCAGGGTTTCCGCTAGAAAATATTGGCACCGGACAACATGACCGGCAGGTTTTCAATTTATCGGACAAATGCTTGAAATTCCGGTCAAATATCATCTGAATTTATTGAGCTTTATTGATTTAGCGGAATTTATTGATTTATTTATAATGTAATCTTTTTACTGTAAAGTACGATATATCAAATGAGTGCTGTCAATTGACTCACGTGTGTAACTTCTAAAATAAAAACTTGCACAAGCCCGCGCTTTTAACATGAACGTAAAACAATTGCAACTACAATTTGCAAACAAACCAAAAAAAAAAAAAAAAAAACCACACACACACCTGGACTGGCTCATACCATTTTAATGACGCGCCTTGCTGCCAACTTGTAATCAAATGGATGCAAAAAACTAAAAAAATCCCGCAACATGTTTCTGACTAGGGACATTTTAGCCTACTTTTTACGCATATTCGCTGCAGTGAGCCAGCAGCTGAATTAAAATCAGAAGTCTCAAGCGTCTCTCCGCAACTTGCAATGCGCATCAGTCGTGACCCTGTTCTCCCCCAGCGCTGTTTTGGTCCGGTGTTCTGACAATTTGTGCAGCTTTTTCAAAAAATGCTACCGTAATGGAAAGCGATCGTAAAGTCTTTGATTTCACCTAAATATTGCTTTATGAATCAGTCTACTGGAGTAACTTTATTTGTTGGCTTATCATAACATAAGCAGATGTTATAATGAGTTGGATAAGCTTGTTTGAAGATACAGCATATGCCCATATATGTCATTATCATCTCATTTCTGCATTCTCAGGAAAACCCAGCGTGTTCATGCAAATATATTTACGCTTACAGGTCGAAAGGCGCGCTGAAAAAAAATGTATTCTTATGATTTTTGAAGACGCTTAAAATATGAGTGAAGAAACAGCCCGAGATTTTAGGTTTGCGTATACGCAGAACCGCAAAGTAGCATATTTTGATTGGTAGAAAAATTTGACAGAACACCAGTTCTGCAGCACACTGGAGACAGGGATCACGCAGGCTATTTTGGCCAGTTTAGGCCACTCAGGGTAGCCCGCTTCAGATTGCATCAATCTTTACATAATCCTTCTCCTTAGACCTGTTTGGTTTCAGAAAACATTTTTCATATTAGATATGTTATGTGTTTCGTAATGTCCAACCTCTCCCGTTATTGTTGTTGTAATGGGCGGTGCATGCTTTGTCAGAGGAAATGAAACAAATGTGACAAGTTTAGTTCCGTGAAAAAAGTTTCATTCCACATATAGGCCTGGCCTTCACATTCATAAAAAACTAAGATTTGGGGTTTTTTTATAATAAAATGGCATGTGGAAATTGACTGCTTTAATAAAATTCAAATTATGCTTAGAGGGAATATTTTCACCGGACATTTTGACCGGAGGGGTTAAAAATTACCAGACTTCGGCAGATTTTACCAGTCAAAGTCCGGTAATTACCGGATAACGGAAACCCAGGCCTCGCTGAATCTAAACATCACTTAAATAGATTGTGTTCAGCAATGTGAATTTGTCAAAACCCAGGATATGTAACTGATCAAATGAGTGACAAAGTCGTTGACATATTTCAGCCTGAAATAGGGTTACAAAGCCATTTCAAGGGCTCTGGTACAACAGAAAATTAAGATAAGAACCATCATCTAAAAACAAAAAAATATGGAATAGTGGCAAACTTTCCCAGAAGTGGTCTGCCTTCCAAAACTTCAAGAATGCATCGACAACTCAGAGGGGTTACAAAAGAACCCTGCCTAACATGTAAAGAACTGCAGGCCAGACTTTCCTCAGTTCAAGCCGGCATTCATGATTCCTCTGAAAGAAACAGACTGAGGGAATATGGCATCCATGAGGGGGCTGCAAGGTGAGAACCACTGCTGACAGAAAGAACACAAAGGCTCGTCTCACACTACAGGCCGGGAGTTTGGAAGCAAATCCAATACAGGTCAAAAATTTGGAAGAAACTTCAAGCTTCTGTTCACAACACCTTTTTTAAAAAATGAGTATGAAATCTATGGGTTTTGGGATGCAGCTACTGCATGATTAGACTTTTCTTTCATTGATATGCACCATTTTCCTCTATTTACCTTTAGGTACTGTATACATTGATGTTACCAGACCATTGCTGAATAAATGTTAACAAAAGAAAGGAAGAGCTTAGTTTTTGGGTCGAAGATTTGCGAGAGTCAACTTCAGTGAAAAAGTAAAAAACAAATCAGTTTGCATTATTCACTTTGTCATGGTTTACAGCCCACCGTATGCTGACGGCAATCTGCAGGGCACTAGGACCATGGGTCAAGTAATATGGGCTTGAATTTGAGTGAAAATGTATTCTGGAAAGTGACTCTTCATATCATGTTTATTTTGTTGCAAAGTATGCCAATGCCAATACAAATTTGTTCTTGCTTCCAAACTTTTGGCCTGTTGTGTATTTGCAAAAAAAAAATCTTGATGACCTTAACGACTTCTGGGATATTGTTGCCTGATGAGTCAAAAGTGGAAATTTTTGGAAGACATGGGTCACGTTACATCTGGTGTATTGCTAACACATTCCACAATAAGTACAGCAAACCACCAGTCAAACAAGGCAATGGTAGTGTGATGGTCAGCTTTGCTGCTTCAGGATCAGGACCTGTGTGACATGCATAGGCTACGCCAGTGGTTCCCAAACTTTGTCTGCTGGGCCCCCCTTTGGTACATAAGAAAATTTTTGTAGGTAATACATATGCACATTTTGTTTTCAGAGACCATTGCAGTTTATTTCACGCATTGTAATTTATATAAACCTCAAACATTTTGGAAAAAATATAAGTAAACGGTCATAAACTGCAGATTGTCATAAACTACAACTAGGCTACTTTTAGAATTGGAAATAGCAAAATAACAAACAACCACGGTGTAATTATTTTAAGTGTAACCGTTTCAAGCACCTTAACTGTGTAATTATGTTCAGTGTAACAGGTTTATTTTTTTTAATATTCAACAACATTGCTATTTATGCATTTTCCGGACACTAACAGAAACTTACTTGCATACAGCCAATCAGCGACCTTGTGCGGGACCGCTGAAGGAGTGTCTCGAGACCGTTACATTTTTCTCTCTTCACTGGCCTCGCACTTTTAAGTTGAAATACGTTAACCGAGATCGCGTCAGCTTATCCTAGAAAATATGAATGCACTGCACAGATGATTTTGTCCAGCCTAGCTGGAGACATTAAAAATGATTGACAGGTTTGGAAACGGCCACCGTTATTTTCCAATTAAGGACACGAAAATTTCATAATGCAAAACCTCTTTTAAAGTATAAAATCATTAGGCTGTATCACACCCCTCAGCCTGAGTATAGCCGCCTACTTAAAATAATGTTTCTATGATGCAGAAAGAAAGCACCATAATCAACCTATATTAACAGCCGACAGCGAAGTAGGCCTACGAAAAAAATTCATGAACACCACTTGCCGAACCTGCCGAAATGTTTGTAACGTTTAGTTGCAGGGCAAGAAAAAAATAACCAGTCGGCATACAGGGCATTCATATTATCGAGTATAAGATGACGCCATCTCGGTTATTTCTGCTTTGTATTCATCGGATTTTGTTCGGTGTCACTTACCATTTTATCAATATGCCAGATCAGTGCAGGATAAGAAGCGGCGAGTTGGGTATCGCAAGACTACATTACCGGCTTCAAATATTTGAACAACTACATGCGTAACAAATTATTTATGAAAATGGCAGGCTAGAGGAATGATTTGGCGAACAGTTGAGAGTAAGGCAGGCATTTGCGATGTGATCGCAGAATTCTGGGCAGCGAAAGGACTGCATGCAAATAATTTTCTGTTGGTGTCCGGGACTCTAGTGGGGGGGGGATCGCTTCCCGTACCCCGTGCCCCCCCTGCAATTGCTCTGCGCCCCCCACTTTGGGAACCACTGGGCTACGCCATCAATTCCTGACCCAAAGCTGAAATGTTGCTGGGCTATGCAGCAGGACAAAGATCCAAAGCACACAACCAAGTCCACCTCTATAATAGTAAAAAAAAAAAAGCTCTATGAAGGTTTTGAAGTGGCCTAGTCGTAATCTGAACTTGAATTCAGTTAAGATGCTGTGGCATGATCTTAAACAGATAGTTCATGCCCAATAACCCTCCAGTGTGGCTGACTGAATTCAATTCTGCAAAGAAGAGTAGGCCAGAATTCCTATACAAAGATGCAGAAGACTCACTGCCAGGTATCACCAACATTTTGTTGCAGGAGTTGCCACCAAGGAAGGCACAAGCAGTTAAGTTTACAGAGCAATAATTTTCTCACATGGGTGATAAGGTTTTGAAAAACAACCTTCAAAAGATGAAATTATCTTTTAAAAGCAGCAATTTGAGGTTACTTGCATTGCCTTTCTCTCATATTCAAATTAGTTGGATGACCTGAAACAATAAAATATGACAGAAATAAGAAAAAAAAAAATTAAAGATAGGACCAAGGGTCCTGTAGCTTACCGGCAAGCAGTCTTACAGCAATGATACAAGTTATGAAAATTTCATGTGAAGTTTGACATTGGAATTAATGAAAATCAATGTCAAGGTCACTAAATAAAAGTTCACATACATTGATAAGACCTTCTGTAATACAATCCTAAGCTCTGAAGCAGTTATTATAATGACTTGTGTCACCATAGTATGTCAATATGTATCCAATATGTCAATTGTGAACTTTAAAAGGTCACAGAATGTCAAGTTGGGGTTAGCAAATGGACTTCATATACGACTTTTCAAATGTCTCAAAACAAACCTTGGCTTAATCTGTCATAATTTTGGTGACACAAGTCATTGAAATTTCACTGTCGAGTTTGACCCTCAAAGGTCACTGACAGTCAAGTATAATGTCACCAAATGAAAGTTGTGTGACCTCCGAGATATTAGAAACACAAACCTAGGCTCCATCTGTGACTGTTTTAGTGATACAAGTCACTGAATTTTCAGTAGGTCACATGACCTTGGAAGGTCAATATGACGGTCACCAAATTAAAGTACATATTTGACTTCCTATATAACTAATACAAACCGAGACTCCATCTGTGACTGTTTTGGCAATACAAGTCATTGTAATTGCATTATGTCAAGTTTGACCTTCAAATGCCATCAACAGTCAAGCTGAATGTCAATAAATGAAAGTTCATATGTGACTTCCTATGTCAGTCACACAAACCTAGGCTCCATCTGCGACCTTTTCAGTGAGGTCATTGAATTCTCTCTTGGTCAGGTTAGACCTTTGAAGGTCATTACATTACATTACAGGTTCTTAGCAGACGCTCTTATCCAGAGCGACGTACAAAAGTGCACAAGATCAGTACAATCAATATGAAGGTCAATATAAGGGCACCAAATGAAAGTTCATACATTACTTCCTATACGTCTCCAATACAAATCTACACTCAATCTGTTACAATTTTGCTTACTTAAGTCATTGAAATTTCACTGTATAGTTTGGCCATTGAAAGTCACTAAAGGTCAAGTTCACGGTCACCCAAAGAAACTTCATACATGACTTCCTATATGGCCACAATACAAACGTATCTAATAGTTTTGGTGATGGAAGTCACTGACATTTCACTAAGTGAAGTTTGAACTTCGAAGGTCGCCGAAGGTCAACTTCAAGCCCATCAAATTAAAGTTCACACATGACTTCATTTAAGTGTTCAATGCACATATGTTCCCAGTCTTCAATATTTTCAAGCCAAGAAACCTTTGAAAATTGTGAGATTTTGCTTGACCTCAAGTTTAACCTTTCAAGGTCATCTGAGGTCAATTTTTAACACAGCCAATATAGGTCATATATTACTTCCTACATGTCAGTAATACAAACTTAATCTCCATCTGCAACCATTTAGCTTCCACAGGTGATTTGACCCATTCTCCATAAGACCCAATGTTGAAGTCCAGTGCCCCCACCAGACCCACTTCCATCAATTCAATCAAAATGGCACTCGCACTGTACATAGTGTATCAAGGTGAGTTGATTGCCAGATTGAGAAAAAAAAGTTAAGGTTTGAGAAATAATTTTGAATTTTCAAGTCATATCTTTTAACATTGACCTTTCAAGTTTGACCTTTCAAAGTCATCTGTGGTCAAACATTGCCAAAATATAGGTCATATATAACTTCCTATATGTGGATAATACAAAATTCATCTATCTGCAACCATTGGGTTCCACAGGCCATCTTGCATATTCATATAGTGCAGCCCCCCCAGTAGACCCACTTCTGTCGATTCAAGCAAAATGGCGCTCGCACTGTACATTGACGGTACCAAGGTAAATTGACTGCCTAATTTAGGAAAAAAAATTATCACACGGTTTTTGAGAAATAATTTTTTTTTTAAATTTCTCAGTCCTATTTTAACATTGGAGTCAAAATTTCAAGGGCCCATAAAATGGACAAAAATGATTCAATCAAAATTCTGAGAAAAACATCCGGGTACATGGTCTAGAAGTACGTTACTGCAAATTTACATGAAAATTCATCAGGACAAAAAAAAAAACATACATAAAAAATATTCCGGACTTTAAGTCGAATTAAGATCATTCAAATATTTAGGTGTCAATATAATCAGTTCCTTCAAGGCACTTGCAGCAGCCAATTTCAATGCAATGTTAGACCGCACAAAATCACACTTAGAACGATGGGCCAACCTACCAATTTCATTAGCTGGATGGATAAATATTCTCAAAATGACTATTGCCAAGGTATCCGTTTCGATTTAAACACTTCCAATCTGGTTATCTAGGCAATTCTTCACCACACTGGGAAAATACATCTCAGCTTTTATATGGAATCAATCTAATCCCAGTGCGAGGAAAGCTTATTTAGAGACCTAAAGCGGGAGGGAGGGCTAGGCCTGCCTAATGTTCTATATTATTATTGGGCAGCAAATATCTCCAAGTTGACATATTGGGTGACAACTTTTTCCGGTAAAGATGAACCCATTTGGGCAACAATGGAACTTACATCTCACCCATCAATTTCCCCAGCGTACGCAATTAGTCCCCCCAGGAATCCGCGATCACGGAATTTACCGCAGATTTCAAAGCCCTCCGCGGAAATCAAAGCAGTCCGCGGAATATAGGACGTCAATGGTTGCAGAAAGAAGTTCAATGCAATAGAAATCTATGAGAAAATGATCCTACTATCCCCACCAGATTTTTCATTTAAATAATGATTTTTCACATCATTTTATGTTAGCTATAGCAAGTTAAGTCTCCTTCGATATATCATGACGTTCATTTTCGTGAATTATGGTCCCATATAAACTAGAATAAAGTATAAAGCCAGAATATGCTTCTGGAGCGTGGCTATCCTCTGGTCCTTGTCCGATACGGTCCAAGGATGCTTTGATACGGTCCGATCCAGAGCCACGTTCCTCCCCGAATCTTCGATTCACGCTCGTCTAATAGAAATCACATCCGGTTTAAAAATGACAACATGACGCAATTCAAATGGCCAAAATCGAGGCTTCCTTTATTGTATGCTGAAACCAAAGGGTGGCGTCACGGTAGCTTCATCCATCTTTTTATACAGTCTATGGTACGCAGTAACGTATACAATATCTAGAGGATACAGTGAATAGTTTACACTTTGTTTAAATCTGGCACTTGTTCTGTTACTAAGGCTCGTTCACACATAGTTTGGTGAAATGTTTTGCACTTTATAAGTTATGCAAATAAATCTGCTCAAGAGGGACAAAGAGAATATTGGTGTTGATAGTTTTATAACCACAATGTTTCAGTGTTTTGGTATTGCAAATAATTTCATAAGAGAATTCTTGCTTCATTATAACATAAATTTGCTTTATAACTGGTCATCTTAGGTTTTGTTAATGTCCGCAGAAAATCAACTTTCAAGCCGTGGAATCGAGAATTGCTCTCCGCAGAATCAGGATTGTTCTCCGCGGAATCAACACTTTTTCTCCGCAGATTCCTGGGGGGACTACGTAATATTCACACCACTTGCTGCCCCATTAAGTTGGGGATATTTTCAAACCCAGCGGTGTTGAATTCTCTGAAAATTTGGATATAATTTTGAAAATATTTTAATTTAGATCAGATGGTTAGTTCCTCCTTTATCGGCTAATCACCTTTTTGGACCCTCTCAGGTTGATTCAAGCTTTGCTACATGGCATCGGCATGGTATTGTCTTTAAGGATCTATTTGATGAGAATTCATTTATGTCATTCAAAGCTCGATGCAGAGATCATAATATTCCAAAGTCGCCCTTATATAAATATCTCCAGGCCCGCAGTTATGCTTCACAATACTTCAACACCTATCCCAAACCACCACAAAAAGAGGCTACACATGCACTATTAAATGTGAATACTTTAAAAAGAGGTTTAATTTCCAAGTCTTATAATTCAAAATATTGGTCTACTGGTGGAAACTGAGATACAGGGGGCCTGGGAATGTGACCAGGGAATTGTAATTTCTGAAGAAACTTGGGAGGATTGCATCTCAGCAATACATAAATCCTCTATTTGCATAAGACATGGGTTGATTCAATTTAAGGTATTTCACAAAATACATTACTCCAATGACAAGTTGGCAAAAATCTACCCATCTGTAAGCCCTACGAGCCCCAGATGTGGTAATCTCTGGGTCTGTATAATGGGTCCCATGCAAAAAATACAAATTCAACAGCACTGATGGAATACTGTACCGTCGTGGCTTTCCCATCAACCTTCTGATCGTTGCCCACTCTACCCGTGTTAACTTCCTTGTTTTTAAGTTTGGAAAGGATTCCTTCAGGCAGAGACAGAAGTCATTGTCTCCTTCAAACAAAGGCCTGTGAACAAAATGATAACTCAGGAAAAGCTGCAACTTTCCGCTTCTGAATTAACAAATATTTCTAGAATGCGGACATCAACTACTTCATTGCCAAAGCTGCTCCATCTGTTGAAAAACTTTGCCAAGACATACCTGTCAATATTTGAGTAGAACCACTCATAAATACACCACTTGTGTGCTTTGGGGAGTTTCAGGAGGTTTCGCAACCTCAAACCAATCCTTTGTGAAACCCTCTTATCTGGCGCTGAAACGTTTGCAAATTTCTACAAGAGAAGAGCAGATTAAAAAAAAAAAAAAAAAAGTCACATGATTTACCAATCCTGACAATCTGCTTTTCACAGCCAATAGTAAATATTACAGGGCAACCTGCCGAAAAGAAATACATATGACCTGGGAGAACAAATTAATGAAAAAATATAACTAAATTGCATTTTCTCAAAATACCAACTGCTCAACGGCATTATTCAATACTGCCAAGTATACACTGTGGTTAACGTGCTAACCTGTTATTGACCATTTAAATGTATTCCACAGAAATATATTCATGGACAATGTAAGCGAGCAACATTTAGTACCAGTTACCTTGTGAATTTGACGGTCGTTGCCAGATTGAAGATTCAACTTACCCTTACAAAGCAGTACCCATGGTTAATGAGTTGCTATGTAATGCATGTCTTATTCTTTATTTCATTACTCTTTCTTAATGAGGACGCAGTTCAGGTTTCTCATCGGATCGCTATCGGATCTCCGGTACATTAGCTACTTTGAGACCAGACAATGCTTTGCATCTTTATCGATCTTATCAGTACTGCAGTACTAGTATCACCCCAAGATAATGTAAATGACATGCTACAGCAAATAATTTGGTTCAATTGTAATATGCTGATTCATGATCGTCCCCATGTAAACGAACAATTCTCCTATAAAAACATAGTATTTGTAAATTGAAGAAACAACAATTGTAAAATTATGACTCAAAAACTGTAACTAAAATACAGTTCAATATGTATGCCATCAGAATATAACAAAATTATTGTCTTAATACCCAATGCCTGGAAAAATACTATTGCAAAGGAACAGACTGGTATGCCACCCATAAAATAGACTTACCATGGTTAAATGGAAATATAATCCATTTTAAACAAGTTTGTGTCACTAAAGTGACTATATCCCCCGCCGTTAGGTCACCAAAACCGACTGGTGTCTGCGCATTCCCAGTAGGAAGGTTAGTACCAAAAAGAATTGAAATAGGTTGACTCCTTCTTGAGATATCGCGCTGACAATGTTCGGTACGTACAGACGGACGGAGCCGAATACTATATCCCCCGCTTCGCGTTAAACGCACAGCGGGGGATAAAAAATATATAATTATATGGTCAAAGACAATAGTTGAAAATCTAATAACTATTCCAAAAAGTGGGAATATTCTATAATATAATAATCGTGAAGAAAGAAGTATGTGATAATGCAACTTTAGATGTAATCATACATATAATACAAATACAGGCATTATACAAATTTCTGCCCACCAGAAAGATGTTATATATCTGGGGCCTAAAATGGGGTAAAATTTCTCAGTTTCAGCATTTGCTCTGTTATCTCTGTTCAACTGTGAATAAAATACTGGCTGGAATGATTTGGAAGTCATTGCGTTTTGATTTTATTCACAATTTACACTTTGTCTCAACTATTTTGGAATTGGGGCTGTACTTTGAAGTGGGTTTTAAGGACTTAAGTTTTAGGTCTGAACTACAGCAAGCTTCATTTTCTACAGTTGAAAGGGATTGTGTTTTTTTGTGCCATTTTAGGCACTTCGTCAGGATTTTCTCAAGGAACCACCCTGCAAACCTGTCATTTAATGAAGGGAATTTAAGTTGAAAGTATGAGCACCTTAAAAAAGTGACATTTTTATTTTGTGCTCAGCGGAGTTCTGTCTCCTTGTTGTAAGAGTGCTGTTTGTAGCTCACATAGGTATATGAAGCTTGGCTTTACTGGTCCTGTTCAATAATACATTTTGCAACAACTATGCCTGTCATCAAAAGAAATCATTTCTTTGTTTTTCTTTACTGAATTTCTACATTTATAATTTATGGCAGAATCGAATGTTTGTCTTCTTTTATGCCCATTTCTAAAACCCAAATAAACTGTCCCAATAAGAGTAACAGGCAAATTCTGGAACAGGAGAGACTCCGTGTTCTTGATGATAAAAAAGGTGCATGTAACGGTATCAGCCAAAATAAGTCTGTAAATATTGGTGTATTGGATTTTTGCCAATATCTGATATCATACTTTCCCAATTTTAAACTACCAACAATCATTTGTGCCAAAGGTTGGCCTCCTATACCAGTGTATTCTGGCTTTTCTCATGTGGCGCAGAAATTCCATGGGTGTTGCACACATGGAACAAAAGTATCCAGGCAAACCTGAGGCACAGTTGTCACTCTCTGGCTTCTTCTGGGCGATCGGGAGTTTAAATCGCGGTCATCCTCTTCACAGGCCGAGCGGCTCCTCTTTGAACTTCTTGTTGGCTAAAACACAGTAACCAGAATTGCGCAAGCATTCAAAATTTGGTGTCTGAATAAATTGACAATCATTTGGTAACATGTACACCTGACAACTTATGTTTATACATTTAGCAAGCATATCTCCACTTGGACCATTGCCCATAGACCATTTAGAAAGAAAGTGTGCTTTTACTCGCAAAAACAAATGTCTCCTTCCCCACGCCCGCCCATCCCCACCCCCAAAAAGCCAAAATAACAAAAGGCGCCAGCTAAGTAGCCAATCAATGCACCTACAAAATTTGGAAAATAATATTGAGCAGTTTCTGATATATAGTGAGGAAACACTTTGTAATTTTTATTTATTCATTTTTTAATAAATTTGGCATCTCCAATCCCACCCGAATCTGGATGCCCAATCCGAGAACTGTGTACAAGCCTTGCTCGTTTGCGACCCCTTGTTGCCAACTCAGGAGAGAGAGACAGTTCACGGCTCTTCTCTAAAAGCACGCTTCAGTCAGACCCTGCATCATTACACTCATTGGTTGAAACTTTCGCAAGTTAAGAACGAGGGCGGAGGATACCCAAACATGAGTAAGCTTAGAATCTTACTGATGAGCGCCTGGCTGGCCAACAGGAGGCTTGAGCAGCGAACAAGGCAACTATTTTTAATAAACCTTCCCAGCAGCCCCTTCCCAATTTGCATACCCGCAGCGCTATAGCCAATCGTGCGCTGCCCTGAAAAAGCTGCCGACCATTGCCGGTTGGTACGGCTGGGGATCAAACCCCCACTGTGGCAGTCACGACTGCTCCGCGAATGCAGTGCCTTAATCGAGTGAGCGAACCTGGCAGCTACACTTCACAATTCTGATGTCAAGAGGAGCAGAGCTAAAAACAATATATTTTCCCTCCCCCTCTTCCACAAGGCTACATCCCCTTGACAAAAAATCAGGCCAAAAAGCCAGAAACTGATTTACAAGTACAAATTATTTAACCTCCTAAAAAATAAATTTACATCCGTTTGCTACATTTTATTAAAAACATATTAAGCATTACAAGACAGCATAAAAAAAGACTGAAAAAAGGTCAAAAAAAACTATTACCGTTTCCATTGAAAAGGTATTTCTTCCCCTAGAGTTTTGGGACTTTGGTGTGCTGTGCTTCTCATTCCAGGTGTTTGATAAACTTCCTTCTGCAATAAAGCATAATGAAAACAAAAAACAGCAAAGAACATCCATGAAAATATGTACAGGCATTGGGCATGTTTGTAGTTAAAAGGCAAGGAAAACGCTCCGTAAAGCTGATACCCAATAAAAGTACACTGGCCCTACTATTCAGATATAATTGTGGGTAATTTTCCAAAGTTTTCTGAAACTACTAAAGCAGGTCGAGAGGATCAGATATGTACGTTGCTGGTGATGCGCCATGTTTGCTGGAATCAGGGTAGCTTGCCATGTCACCCCGGTGCTGGAACTCTTGTGTGCGCAATGACTTGAGAACTGCTGCATCAGTATGCAATCTTTACAATAAATATTGTTTTTAAGATTGCTGAAGGTAGTATTAGTACTGGTTTCCACATTCTGGAGTGAATGGCCTATCTGATAGTCATTGGTATAACAACAAGGACAACAAATTAACGCAAGATTTGGAGAGCCTCCCGGCTCTCTGCAACTGATGCTGTCATTTCTTCAGGCTAGCTTAAGTTGAAAGACACTTGGGTTTGGGGTCCTACCGGTCACAAAATGCTGCTGACACGGCATCATTTTTCAAAATCTTCCAATATTCACGGGGCAAATCAATTCCATATTTTGCAAAACATGTTCCTTGAAACTACCGGGTGTAAAAAAAAAAAAAAAAAAGGCCAGACCATAACCGGTGAGTCTTCATTAGTAGGTCCTAGGGATGTCTCAAGAACTGATACTTGCGATACCTTTTGATTCTTAAATGAAAAAAAAAACGGACAAAGCTTATTATTTTGAGGTACCGTAAGCACCAAGGCACGGTAAGTTTCAGAACTAACTAGATTTAGTCAGTAAGCATGGCTTACAGGATACCCCCCGCAACAAGTAGTCGGGCAGTAACACAGTCAATAGACCTTCCAGCAAGAAAAAAAATTTTCAAAGTCGGATGAGTAGGTTATGAGATCTAGGTCCGGACGCACAGACGCACGCACACACACACAGACGCATGCAGACACTCATGTACGCACACAAGAACGGACAAAGTAAATCCAGTATACCCCCCTAAACTTCGTTGCAGCATACGATTCAGAGTGTTCCTGTTGATACTCGCATTCAGAAGGAGGTCTGAAGTAGGCCTCACGTCACAACAAGCCCTGTGTGAAAGATGGAAACTGCGGCTGCAGCACACCGACTCGTTGACAAAAAAAAGCACCAATCAGTGGCGTGCGGTCGGAGGTTACTTTGGTGAGGCAGAATCCTTCTCTTTGCTTGATTACCAATCAGACGATTAACTAGTTTAGTAAGACTATGCGGCAGAATGATGGGCCAGTTTAAGTTTCTGCGGCGTTATTACTCAGTACATGGAACCTAAAATGCTCGCTAGACAGCAGATTTGCACGAACTTGCTTCCAGGAAGCCGAAGCAATGTCATCAACAAATATTAAAACAGTTCGACTTATGCAGAGTTCAATGCTTAATCAAAATACGCACTTACACACCCAAAAAAACAAAAAAAACAAAAAAAAATCGCGGGCATTTATTTTCAGTCTTTTTATAATCCAATAAACAAAATGTTTACACGTTATACAGAATTACCAAGAGCCGACAATATTTCCTAATTGATTCATATTTCCATCCTTTCATTCACGTATAAGCTTCAATTCGAGACTGCATGTGTCATTATCTCCTCTATCAGTATACAGGCTTCCTATAGGCTTGGTCTTAATTGTTTTGATTGTCAATCAGGAATAGTAGGTGGGAATAGGTTCACAAAATCCTGTGATAAAAGTTTGGGTCACTGTCTCACCTGACCGCACGTCTCTGGCATCCTGTAAGCAAGTACTCGCATATCTGTATATTCGTGAGCATTTCAGGTTCGATGCAGCCTACTGAGTAATAACGCCGCGGAAACCTAAACTGGCCCGTTATTCTGCCGAATAGTCAAAGGGTGATTTTATGAAAAATAATTATTTCTAAGTCAGGGATTTCCCCCCCCCTTAAAATTCACTTGAGTTGAAGGTTACTTTTTTCAACAATTTCCAGCGTGAGAGTATGCTTCTGCAATAAAAATTGAACTTAACACATCTTCATATACAAGATTGTCTCATTTTGATTACCAAAGGATTGGCATTTACGGTAGTGACCTTAGTATGTGCATAATGCATGCGTTTTCATCACAACCATTGAAGTTGGAAGACAGTCGATCTGCCAAAAACGCGTCACGAACACAAGTTTATCTCCAAATAGATCCAACTTTTCACATGGTGTCAAGCTAGAGAAGACACCTTTTGGTCATAAATGTAGCTCAATCTTATACCATTCCTTATAGTAGGGAATGACCATCAGTCACGGACACTACGCGCGTAGTGTCCGTGACACGAAGGATACCTGCTGTCAGTTTAGTTCCCATGTCTATATACATCCATTAATATACCATGTGTAGAAGAATGCTCTTGAACAAATGTCAAATAGTGCACGTTAGAAATCTAGTGAAACAAGATGAATAATTAATGGTAGTGTCCGTGACATACAATGTGTTTGCATGTCAGGAACTGGCACCCCAGAAAAGGTGGATTTGGAACATGACCAAAATTTTTGGTAGTTTAACTTGGACACCATTCAATAATTACAGGCTCAATAAAGGCAAACAATACCTCATTTTGTTCATGAAGTTCTCTTTAATATAAAACAATCCCCACTAATTTTGGATTATTAGTAAAAGTGCCAGGGGTTTTGAAAGAATAAAAGGCAGGGGTGGATTTGGTGGCGGGGCGGTGGCGCCGACTCATTATTTTAGATTTGGTGTCAAATAATTTCGTTTTAAACCATTGTTTTATTATAAGTTGGCTCTTATCATCAGGTGTCACCTTTGGAGGTTAAAAGCCACCACAACTAGGTCAAGGTCACGTCATGCATGTAAACACATGGCATAGTAGCTGTGCTGTGGCTTGCAGCCACTTGAAAATTGAGCCACTGATGAAGCAAAACTATTTAGCTCAGACGTTCGCTATAATACGCAGAACATGTGTCTTATGAATAGACCATAATGAGCTAATTAACCCCTTTGCGCAAAAGCCGACTAGCTATTTATGGGCTACCCAATTTAATGCTGTATAATTCAGGATTTAAGCTTCATAAAAGGAAAACAAGTAGATCAGAGGGATCTAATAGCTGCGACCTGGCCTAGCAGTCACGTGGCCTAGTGTCCTAGTGACTGGTGGTTTCTTGTACAAGTGTGACCTCGAAATTGGCAAATGACCTTGAAAATGAATAGGGAACCTGTCCTCTGTACCAAGAAGCTTGTTGTAAGATGTAATAGCCATCCATCATGTTAAACTCGAGTTACGGTGCGAAAACTGAAAATCGGGGCAAAATCACTTTTTTGACCGGTGCGACCTTGGGATTCAACAGATGACCTTGAAAATCAATAGGGGACCCTTCGTCTGTGCCAAGAGTTTGTTCTAAGATGTAATAGCCATCCATCAAGTTAAAGTGGAGTTACGGTGCGAAAACTGTGAAATCGGGGCAAAATCGACACTTTTTTGACCGGTGTGACCTTGGGATTCGACAGATGACCTTGAAAATCAATAGGGAACCCCTCCTCTATACCAAGAAGCTTGTTCTTAGATTTCATAGTGATTCATTGAATTAAACTTGAGTTAGGATGCTAAACCGTCAAATCGGGCAAAATTGACACTTTTACCTGTGTGACCTTGGGATTTGACGGATGACCTTGAAAAACAATAGGGAACACCTCCTCTATGCCTAGAAGCTATTTCCAAAATTTCATTGCGATCCATGAATTTCAACTGGAGTTACAGTGCGAAAACCCGCAAACAAGGTCGTGACCTCTGAACTTGACCTTTGACCTCGACCTTGTGCATGGACATCACTTTGGTGAAGGTCAATAACTCCTGAAAATTTCATGATGATACGACGACAGGAATATGGTCAAAAAGGTGTCAGACGGACGGACGGACGAACAGACAGACAGAAGCGTTCATAGAGCTGCTTGGTCGCAGCTAAAAATCTGGCTTGACTCAGAAAAGACTCTTACAGCATTTAGAATTACATTGTATTTTAGTTTATTTTCATGATTTTGGGAGAGAAAATGGACTGCATAGAAAAATGATCAGAATTTACCATTAAAAATAGCAAAAAAAAAATTATACTGAGAATTGAAAAACTGCTGGGTCTTCAATCTATACATTTCTCCCCAAAGTCTGAGATGTTGCACTGTCAAATCATCAAATGACCATGTATTTAACACAAAAAGTTTTGGAGGCATGAAATTTAATATGAACTAATAATTTTCTGGTTGAGTTTAGCATGAATTTATCAATATAAGTGCAGCTGAACACCAGTGGTCACCAGTAACCTCTGCAAACACAAAAAATGCCTTTTTTTGTCCATTTTGTCCATTTTTCTTCCAAGTCCCCCAAGCTAGCACACAGTCATTAAATAAACTGCTGATTAAACGGTCAAGGCATTCACTCTCCAATGACACCAGCTGTTCGGACATCCGAGCTCAAACTCATTACAACACCTCTAAGGAACAAGTACAACTCACTAACTCCGTAATATCTGAATTCTGAAATATACCATATTTTAACAGAATAGACATTCCACTTTCAGGAAACTTCAAACAATTTTTTCCCTCCCTGGATTCAACAGAACGGTGCGATGAACATACCAGGGGGTCCACCCAAATGCACGGGCAGTTCACGTTTTAAACAGGAAAGAAAAACACTCTGCATTCAACTTTGTTGAATACGGTATTCAACCCAAAACGAAAAGCAAAAGTAGCAGCCTAACCTTTTTCATGAATCCCTCCTCCAGAGAACGATGTATCAAGTAGAAGGACTCCTGCGGTCCTGTTTCATTCGAAATAATTCCCATTGACCATATCCTTATTTAAATCGTGTAAATGTAACTGACGACATCAAGGCCAGTTTTGCGAGCATTTTTTTCTAGAAGTCACGTCTTTCAGCCGCGTAACGTAGACAGGATGCATCCGAGCTTGCTGATACGCATAGGCTTGTATGCTCGGTGTTTGTCCAATCAACGTGCTTCGCTTACTGTAGAATATTTAAACACTCGGGAACTGGATAAGAAACGAGCCAATCAATTTAGTGTTACCGGAAAGTTTCAAGAGGGCATGAAGTATAGCTGTGCAGTTATGCAGAAGAGCTTGAGTGCATGGTTGAGTGATTGGCTAACACCACCAGTACTCAGGTGGATTGAATTTGTCAATGATGGAATCTACGCGTAAATCCACGGTAGGGAACTATGCATTTTTTGTATGTGATGACTGTAATTGACGGCAGAATGAGAGTAGCGTACAATTTTTTGCTTCAGAAAACTGGTTTTTCCGAACCACAAATTGGAATACCATTAGCCACTGTAGCTAAAGTGGTTGCTACACAGGACAACGATTTTTTCTGTCACAATAGATCATTTTTTTAAGCTGCGTTTTTCCAGTCAGCGTACATTTTCGTTGTTGAGCTGCATTTTTGACACGGAATTTGGGAGGACGTTTTTGAGCTAGCTCAGCTCATTGATTTGTGTGTGTCATATGACATTTTCTAACTTTTCTAACTCTAGCAGAGGGGACTCTTCTGAACATTTTGCTACAGACCAGACAAAATCTTCAGAAATAAGGGAGCTATGAATTTTTTGCCAAATGAGGTATGTTTTGAGAAAACGTGCAAAATGTTTTCACACGCCAATGCATTTTCTATTAAAGTCATCACCTTTCAAGCTTATTATTACAAAAAGTTAAAACAATTGAGCAACTTTGAATGCATTTTCTGAAAACAGGATGGATGTGGATGATATGGATGTTTATTTGGACAAATTTTAGCCTGGTGGGTAAATTTTGCCACGTTATACACTTTTCCACCTATTCCTGACATGTGACCATATACGCCCTGACATGCATATGCTAAAATGTTGATTTCTGCAAAACTAGATTCAGATTTGCAACTGAAATTTGGAGGTCAGTAACACAAGTGTGTGCTTAGCATTAACAGTGTTTTCAGGTTTTTGGGGCAGAGACAGTGACAAGCAACAGAGCACCCTGATTGTGACCGACCCGTCAGAGATATGGATACTGCGGTTTAAACTTAATCACCGGTTTAAGTTAAAGCTTTGAACAACAAGGCCCTGTACCATGACCCTTCAAAAACAAATTAAGTGCACCCACTGGCTATTATGTGCTGATTAAACAGAACAATCCTGGCCTATCAGCCATTACTCAAGCTGAACAGTTCACACAGACAGCAAGTGGTCTGTAACTTCTAAAAGATGAGTGCGTATGGTAGGAAAGGGTTATTTTTTACGAGGAGGATTTATTTCAATAGTTTCGGACAAGGGGGAATTTTGATAATGAAACGAAGGATTATGGTTAAGGAATTACCGAATCTTCCTCTCTGTTTTCTGTGCCTGATTAGCAACAATTGCTAAGACTAATTGAAAGGGGGATGTATTTTCGACAAGATTGTTCATTGCTCACAACGTTATGACATGAAACACTGTGGGGGTCAGACCCAGAAAACCACACAGTCTACGTTCAACTATTTTCTAAACGTCAGTTATCCAAAACACAAATTACAATACAGGCAAAAATACAGTCCATGTTCAGAGCGAATTAGTCACTCAACCAACCACTCAATCAGTATAAAATTAAAAAAATAAAAATAAATAAATAAATAAATAAAAAAACTGGGTGGGAGCCTGGGCTGGCCAGTGCCGCCCAGGCCCATTACTGGCTACGTGCCTGGTATACAAGAAGCATCCCCGAGAAGCTCAGCCATTCATAAACAAGGTTGGAGCGAGGTTCACCACTTTGTAGACTACTACATGAGCAAATAGTCCTACAGTTTAAGAACGTTTCTCAATGTGCAATTGTAAGGAATTTAGGGATTTAATCATCTACAGTCCATAATCTCATCGAGAGATTCAGAAAATCCAGAGAAATCTCTACTGGTAAGCTGCAAGGTCAAAAACCAACGTTGAATGCCCATGACAGTCGGTCCCAGAGGCGGCACTGCATTGAAAACCAACATCATTCTGTAAAGGGTATTATCTTGTGGGCTCAGGAACACTTGAGATAACCATTGTCAGTTAACACACTTCGACAAGTCTAAGTTAAAAGGCTACCATGCAAAGCGAAAGCCATACATCAACAAAACCCAGAAACGCTGCTGGCTTCTCTGGGCCCAAGCTCATCTGAGATGGACTGGTGGAAAGTGGAAGTGTGTGTGGTGGTCTGACGAGTCCGCATTTCAAATTGTTATTGGAAATCATGGACGTCATGTCCTCTGGGCATGGGGAATCATTGTCCTGCCTAGCAACCACTTTAGCTACAGTGGCTCACGGTATTCCAATTAGTGGTTCAGAAAAATCAGTTTTCTGAAGAAAAAAAATTCTCCATGTTATTGATTCTCATTCTACTGTCAATTACAGTCATCACGTACAAAAAATGCGTAGTTCCTTACCGTGGATTTACGTGTAGATCCCGTCATCGACCCGAGTAATGGTGTTGATAGCCAAACCACTCAACCATGCACTCAAGCTCTTCTGCGTAACTGCACAGCTATACTTCATGCCCTCGTGAAACTTCCCAGTAACATTAAATTCATTGGCTTGTTTCTTATCCAGTTCCCAAGTGTTTAAATATTCTACAGTAAGCGAAGCACGTTGATTGGACAAACACAGAGCATACAAGCCTATGCGAATCAGCATGCTCGGTTGCATCCTGTCTACGTTGCGAGCATTACGCGGCTGAAATAGACGCGACTTGTAGAAAAAAAGGCTAGCTAAACTGGCCTTGAAGTGTTCAGTTAGATTTACAGGATTTAAATAAGGATATGGTCAATGGGAATGATTTAGAATGAAACAGGACCGGAGGATTCCTTCTACTGGATACATCGGTCTCTGGTGGAGGGATTCATGAAAAAGGTTAGGCTGCTACTTTGGCTTTTCGTTTTGGGTTGAATACCGTATTTATTAAAGTCAAATGCCGATTTTTTTTCCCCTATTTAAAACATGAACTGCCCGTGCATTTGGGTGGACCGCCTGGTATGTTAATTGCACCGTTCTGTTGAATCCAGGGAGGGAATAT
Source organism: Gymnothorax reevesii (assembly GCA_029721435.1). Classification (NCBI taxonomy): domain Eukaryota; kingdom Metazoa; phylum Chordata; class Actinopteri; order Anguilliformes; family Muraenidae; genus Gymnothorax; species Gymnothorax reevesii. The sequence continues at coordinate 62,916,761 of CM056576.1, forward strand.
ATTGTTTGACGTTGCCTGAAAGTGGAATGTCTATTCTGTTAAAATAAGGTATATTTCAGAATTCAGGTATTACTGAGTTAGTGAGTTGTACTTGTTCCTTAGAAGTATTGTAATGAGTATAAGTTCGGATGTCCGAGCAGCTGGTGCCATTGGAGAGTGAATGCCCCGACCCTTTAATCAGCAGTTTATTTAATAACTGTGTGCTAGCTTGGAGGACTTGGAAGAAAAATGGACAAAACTCTAAACTTAATTATGGAGAAAAGGCACTTTGTGTGTTTGGAGGAGAGGTTACTGGTGACCACTGATGTTCAGCTGCACTTATATTGATAAATTCGTGCTAAACTCAACCAGGAAATCATTAGTTCATATCAAATTTCATGCCTCAAAACTTTGTGTTAAAAACATGGTCATTTGATGATTTGACAGTGCAACATCTCAGACTTTGGATAGACACTTGGATAGCTGTGTAATTTGGCTAATAGCATGTAGGTAATCTAGAATGTAATGTTGAAGATGAATTGTACTTGTGGTCAAGGAGTTTATGATCTGAGAAATGTATAGATTGAAGACCCAGCAGTTTTTCAATTCTCAGTATTATTTTTTTTTGCAATTTTAATGGTGAATTCTGATGAACATTTGTGTTTGCAGTCCATTTTTTCTACCGAAATCATGAAAATAAACTAAAATACGATGTAATTATAAATGCTGCAAGTGTCTTTTCTGAGTAAAGCCACATTTTTTTCTCTTTATGAATCTTAAATCCTGAATTAAACAGCATTAAATTGGGTAAGTCGAATGGCCAAAGTTGGCTTCTGCGAAAAAGGGGTTAATTAGCTCATTATGGTCTATTCATAAGACACACGTTCTGCTGATTATAGTGAATGTCTGAGTTAAATAGTTTTGCTTCATCAGTGGTTCAATTTACAAATGGATGCAAGCCACAGCACAGCTACGATGCCATGTGTTTAGACATGCATGACACAGACTAGGCCACATTCTTGTAAACAATGCAAACCAGGCCTAATTTGCTCTTTTAATTTAAGTTAAACATGCCATGTGTGAAGTAAATGAATTCAGTTCTTACCTTGCATCAAGATAAATGGTGACAATAGGAAAATTGGAGTCTTTAGAAGTGAAGCCAATCCACCATTGTCAACAAGCTCAAGTCTGGAAATTTTTATGACCTTGACCTAGTTGTGGCTTCTTTTAACCTCCCAAGGGGTCACCTGGTGATAGAGCCAATTAATGATAAAACAATGGTTTAAAATGAAATTGACACCAAAACAAAAATTGAGTCGACGCCACCCGTCATCGCCCCGCCACCAAATCCATCCCTGCCTTTTTTTCCCTTTCAAAACCCCTGGAACCTTTACTAATAATCCAAAATTAGTGGGGATTGTTTAATATTAAAGAGAACATTTTAATGAACAAAATGAGCTATTGTTTGCCTTTATTGAGTCAGTAATTATTGAATGGTGTCAAAGTTAAACTACCAAAAATTTTGGTCATGTTACAATTCCACGTTTTCTGGGTGCAAGTTCCTGACATGCAATCATCTGTGATGGTATGGGGATGCGTTAGTGCCTATGGCATTGGTAACTTGAACATCTATGAAGGCACCATTTATGCGGAAAGGCACATACAGGTTTTAGAGCTGCCATCCACGCAACGTCTTGTTCAGGGACGTCACTGCTCATTTCATCAAGACAATGCCAAGCCACATTCTGCACGTGTTACAACAGTGTGGCTTCGTAGTAAAAGAATGCAAGTAATAGACTGGCCTGCCGCAGTCCAGACCCACTCCCCATTGAAAATGTGTGGCGCATTAAGAAGCACAAAATACGACAATGGAGACCCAAGTTGAGCAACTGAAGTCGCACGTCAAGCAAGAATGGGAAAGAATTCCACCTACAAAGCTTCTACAATTACCGTCCTCAATTCCCAAATGCTTGAGTGTCGTTTCGAGCACCCTAGCCCTTATGCTCAATTAGTGCCCATCATGCCCTTTTTACTCCGAAAGTGCTCCCGTCTGACCTTTTCAGAAAAAAAATCCAATGCACCCTTCCCCAGACCCTTTCGGTTTAAGGGCGTGAAAAAGGGAGATTGAGACAGCATGCTCTTTGCAGACTGTGGAGCACAGGATGCACAAATCGCATTGAAAGGTGTGGGGGGTGGGGCAAGTAATTTTGCTTTCCCCGTAGTAAAAGGCAGTTTACAGTGAAGATTTGGACTATAAATAGGAATCATTATTGTTCAGGAGCATTCTTGGGTGTGCATTTTATATCCGGACAGCGAGATTGAGAATTCTGTATTTAACAAAAGCCAATGTGTGTGAGTACCCACAGAAACATTAGGATATGACAAGTCTATCGTATGCCCAGTCAAGGAAAGTTAGAGTTTAGTTTCAATTGTTGCTATTCATGTCAGTAGCATCTCTTACCGGTGGCTGCCATTTTGCTGATGACACACCGGGTTGCTTGGGCAAGTGCAGCATATGTATCCGCCACATTAAATATTAATATTACATTCTCAGCCCCCTTCCCACTGAAAACCCCCTAAAATATATTGGCACCCCCTTTTAGAAATTGTCCTGGCCAATAAAATGCCAGAAAAAAAGTGGAGGTTGGTTACGAAATTCTTTCACCCTGAGCGCAATTCCACCGTTACATCAGAAGGAATTTTTAGCCATTCCAACTAAGCTCACAGCTTAAGTTTTACTCCAAGGAACCCAACCTTATGGGCATTACTAGCTTAGGTCTGAGGCTGTTTGATGGGGGAAGAAAAGCCATCCAGTGATTTCTGCGTGTTTCACATGAACCACAATTATGAATGTGACGGATGCTACATGAAAGACATGGAAAAAAATTCAGCCATGTTTATTTCAAAATACTCTGTCAACAATGGTACGCATGAATGTTGATCCCAGAATTGTATGAGAACTAGGCCACCAAACACACAAATTATAATATAGATCGAACGTATAATAGACGGATGTTACATTTTGTCTATTGAAGTAGAACTTTTTGCTGAAAAAGTCAATGTCATCCAGTGGAATGATGAAATAACTACATCGATGCATAACAATCCACACCTCTGACCTAAATCGAACAGGAAGTTTGCAATTTGCATATCAAAATTGCTATTCGCCCCTAAATTTGGCCTATATTTGCCCTCAAACTAAGGCGAACTCCTTTAAGGGCGTTCATCGTATCGACCCCAAATGCTAATGGTTGACAAAGCACAGTTTGCCTTGAAAAAGTTGTACAGTAGTTGTCATTACTCGAACGGTTTGGATTTGATGAGGCGTCAAAGTTGGGGTCCCCAGCCAGGTTGACTGCCTTTTTTCTATGCGTACGCAATTTCCAACCTAAACGTGCTCAGACACGAAACAAATTTTGCAATTAATTCAAAGTGGCTTCAAACATTTTTACAATCTGAAAATTCTCCACCAATGAGACAAACTGGCTCTCTAGCACCACCTAAATACACCAAAATGGGACTTTTGCAATCACCACGTCCTGTCACAATGTCATAAAATTCTGAAAAAAATTCACGTCATTCCTCTACCATGACCCAAGTTGTCACTTGTTTTGGTGAAAATTTATTCAAGTCTTCTTGAAATAAAAGTGTATGTCCATTATACGCTGAACAGTAATATATACTTTCCTGCTGTGGACACACTGTTTATCGTATCAAAATGTGCTTTGGTATACTTTATAAGCTCCATTTGTAGAAACTATTTACCAAGTGTGGTACCATTTGAATGAATATTTGCCGAGAAATTGACGTTTATATTTTTCAAAATATGAAAATTTATGAGAGATGGATTTCTGGATTCACCATAGGTTGCAGCGCATGAAAGCTTTGTCTGTGTGTAGTGGACATCCTCCCAAAATTTCAGCAGTGTAGGACTTGCGTGGAAGAACCACTTATATCCCTTAACACCAAATGGCGTTCCGGGGACATTGTGTTTTTCGTCCGACCACTGCCGCCCTGCGTGTTAACGCGAAAACTTCAGTAATATTTCAATTAGATATTTAAAGTTTTCCATAGAAGTACGTATCGTAAAGAGGAAGGACTGATTCGATTTTGGACAATGTACGATTTCTAGATTGACCACCATGGGCCAAAAACTGGGGGGGGGAATTGAATAATTAGCGGAACTATCAATTACTCTAGAAAGCTGAAATAGTATTAAATAAAGCCTAAACAACCTAGCCCACCTACAAATTTGTCCAGTGAGACAACCGAGAATCCCAGCAGTTGTAGTTTAAATATGCAGAAAGTATGTTTGCTTCACTCTCCTACCAGCGCGGCCGTTATATTTGAGGACTTGCGTGCATATGTTTTGCACAGTCTCATACAGGCCAGAACATGATTTTTTTATTTTTTATTTATTTATTTTTTTAAATAGACAATAGCAAACGATGACCTAGAAATAGACCGCTCCAGTACTGCCAGATTGGTCGTGTGGTTCTCAGCCCTAAACGGGTTCAAAATTGGCTGAACTGCAGGAAAAACCACCCGGAATAAACATTCAGTTTTGTTTAGTTATCATTTATTTATTATTCAAGCACATTGTAATATCCTAACAGTTGACCTCAAGCTTGCTAATATTTGCAAATGCATGGAACAACTCCTTGGGTTTATTCGATGTAAGTTACAAAATAGTGTGACACCTGAAGCCCTCGAAAGGGCTTTGCCAAAACCTACAACGTGCAAAGAAAATTACATATTTCCATAAGCGCAAACTCAAAGAGAGGGGGAAGAGAGAACACAGTCGCGACCAGGGGCAGAAACTAACTAATCACATCTACTCGCGTTACTGTATTGGAGTAGCTTTTTGGCATTTTTTGTACTTTTTTGTAGCAGCTTTTAAATTTGATAATTTTACTTAAGTATATTTTTCGGAATGTATCGTACTTCGCTATATTTTAAGTATCATCCATAACGAAGTAAAAAATAAAACAAGCAGTGTTTGTGGAACATTGATGCCCCCGGTGGCAGGTTACAGTATTGCGGGTTAGTTTTTCCCCCACTGCAGACAAAGGCAGACGGACAGGTGCAAAACAATATGCCCCCGAATCTTGGATTCCAGGGGCATTAAAAAAAAAAAAAATAAAGAAAAAAAGAAAAAGGGGGGGGGGGTGTGAAAGTGAAAGCCATGTGAAAGTGGCCAGTTGATTGGCTTAACTGGTTAATTGGCATGACTGGATTGAGCACATTATTGTATTTGCAAATATGAAAAGGTCTTCATTTAATTCCAAGCCCCAGACTGACATGACGTCATCCGATCTCCATTAAACGGCTTTGGAATACGCGAGTTGTCCCTCTTTTCCCAAACCCTAATCTCAACCCAAACTACTAATCCAAAACCCAAAACCCAACTGTTGCCCTAAAATGTCAGTTTGGTGGATGGAAATGAGTGACAACCACAAGATGATGCCTGCTTCAGCTTAAATTGAAAGATTGGTATGGGAATCTGGTATGGGAATGGCTTGGTCTGGGAATCTGGGTGATGAACACAAAGAAAAATGTGACTGAAGTTCCTTTAATTAAGAGACCAATTTTTAAGTACAAGAAAGATGATGGCTTCATTCTGACAATGCAAGCTGGCTTGCATTTGAATTTGAAAATTTGAAGGCCATGGTTACATTATTATGCATACTCATTTTGTGTCTTTCAATTGCTTTAACAAAAAAAAAAAATTTGATGTCTGTGTTTTTGTGCATTAGGCATATATTTTTACCCCAATATACTCGTGGGAGCAATTTTTTTGGGTCTTATTGCCTAAAATAGTATTTTTCACCACATTTTCACCAAAAATTATAGAGAAATAATATATTTGAGCCCATTACAGACAAAATTGGAGGTGTACACCCTACTGCACCCTACTGTACATTAAGAGGCTTGGTATAGTTGCTCTTTAATTTTGCTGCACACAATTTTCATTTTGAATATTAACATAATAAATTCCATATTTAAATGCAACATTTCTAGCTGAAGTACTCCATTGTCAAAGCATCTGAGTGCAAATCCTCGGTCATTGCCTGCTTCAGCTACGGGCATATCTGCTGGATCCTGATCTTCCATTGAAGGATTAGGACAGTAATGCTGCTTCTGGTAGTTGTGTAATTCTGCCATAGCAATGATCACCTGACAGCGTCTTCTTGGCTTCAAATGAAGTGTTTTGCGTGAAAACTGGAATCGATTTCTCCATAATCCAAACATACTCTCGACCACCTGGCTCATGTAGATATGAGTTCTACTGTATGTTTGCTGATCAATTGTTGAGGGATTTATACATGTAGTGTCAGCAAATGCAAGTCCACACTACTTCGTCCTCTCTGAAATTGAGCACACAATGTATAATTGCGCAAAAAAAAAAAAAAAAAAAAAAAAAAAAAAAAAAAAGTCCTTGAATCAAGAGTGTGTTTTTTTTTTTTTTTTCTCCAAGCCATAATGATTAAATTCTAAATAAATTATGCATACACCTTGAAAATGGATGGAAAATCTGTTCTTCAGGTTCCTGTATTCCCCAGGGTCAGGAGTTGATGGGAACATGACATGCATTTATACAGCCCATCACGGAAGTGCCCGTATTCAGAGAATTCTGTTTTTAATCACGTTTTACACAAAGTCCCAAACTTCATTGGAATTGGGGTTTGTACATGTAACTGTTCTAGTTTCAGTTCATCTTGTTGTTAACTCATGATTTTGAGCGTTGTGAGCTTTAGTACCAATATTTTGGAATTGTGGTGTCTACAAAGGTAAATATACACTGCCCGGCCAAAAAAAAAAAAAAATTAAAAAAAAAAAGTCGCACACTCAAATATTTAGTTGGAACCCCTGTAGCTTTGATTACAGTGCATATTCGTCTTGTCATTGTTTTGACAACTATATGCAATGCCAAAGCATTTAATTTTGATCTGAAATGCCATAATTTTTGGCCGAGATCTAGTCTTCTCGACATAACGGTTGAAAAACTTGGTGGTCTTTCTTGAGCACATCCCTATAACTTTTAATGTGCTTAAGGTCAGGACATTGTGGTGGCAAATTTGTTTGTGAAAATGATTCCTCATACTTGTTTTTGTCATCCACGGTTTTCTTTGCTAAATACAGGCCAATAACTTGCCGTTCTAAAATACAGTAAATGTTTTCCACCATCAGGGGATGTGTCTTCCAACATGATTTTTTAAGCAATGAGTAGCGATGCGCTTCATCAGTCAGGGTTAAAATGACTTCTGCCAGCTGAAACATATTAATAATAGAGGTGTGCATTGGCACTGCCCTCACGATTCAATTCGATTACAATTCGGAGGGTCACGATTCGATTCAATTCGATTCGATTCGATTCAGCAATGCATTGCGATACAAAGACCAGCGATGCATTAAAATTCTATTGAAAGCAAGACAATTTTTTCATCATGAGTCATGAGGCAACACAAGCAGTCAGATATTTAACAACATTTTATTGGCTCTTGTGTCACTCCTGGGATGAGTCAAATAAAATTAGTTATATGAAAACAAACAAATCACAGCTTTTAGTGCTTTGAATGAGACCTGGGCTTTCCTTTTTACACACAGCAGCAGCCTTTCACACAGGGCACCTGAACTCCTGTACAAAATCAGTAATGACAGTAATTTATAATGTTATGGCCCCAATTTGTTATTACATTTATAACACAACAGCAACAGCAAGGGATGAAAAACACAGTTTTAACAACTAAAACACATTTAATTTTTAACAAAGACAAAGACTAATAACAACTTACAACTAAAGACCAAGATTGATAAATAAGAAAAAAACAGAAATAATTACAGTCCCTTTTTGGTGGGGTGGCTTGGTGATGTCCTGGATGAAGAAAATGCTCAAACACAGGCAAAGAAATCCACAAAAGAAACGTCACAGGTCTTGAACAGAATGGCAGGTCTGGTCATCTTCTTGCAATTTCTCCTACTACTTTACTGTCTCAATTCTTTTCCTTATATACTCTTTTGCAGACCCCACCCACATTTAGACCTCTTTTTTTTTATTTTCTGAGACTTGCCCCAGACATGTCCAGGACATGTCTAAACATGACTCCAGTCTGAGCTTAACAAAAAAAGGTAAATATCTAGTGGCCTATATTCACATTACAATAATAAGTCAGTAATAACAGAAATTTTAGCCACAGCCACCCATCAATAAAAATATCAAAGTAAATATTAAAGAAAATATCAAAGAAAATATTGTAGTGCAACAGCATATTTATGGTTTTGGATTTTTTATTTTTTTGTTTTGGAGCGGCATTTTTTTACACACTGCGTAACTCTGGTCAACTTTCCCACCAACCTCATAGAAACCAAAATGTCTCCAGATGTCTGCTTTCCATATCTTGGGTGCATCGATAATCTCTCTCCCTCCCTCTTTCTCCGCCTCAGCCATTGTTATGCTAGTCTCATCTCTTGAGTTGCGTGCTAGACTGCGCATGTCTATAACGTTGCTCTGGTGAGGCAACTAATATAGTTTCCAGTTGTGTTCGAAATCGCCCCCTATCACGGATATAGTGCACTATATAGTGTTTCCGCCATTTTGTAGTGCGGTTCGAATTCTTTTCATCCACTATATAGTGGACTATAAAATACCCATCATGCACAGCGGAATCGAGTGAGCAAGTAATGTACACTACATTGTAGTGCCGTATACCACAATGCAGTGCTTTGGTATTCCCCATAGAAGAAGGATGTGAATAATGTCTCCGTACTGCAGAAATACGTTCTCCAATGTTCGCGTAAAGCTTCTTTCACACCGTACGCGAAACGAACTTAACACACGACAGATTACATTCAAAGTAAATGCAAAGACTAATAATTAGCTAACCGGCTAAATAGCTATTGTCCTTGATATGTTACCAAGCTTGTTTGGTAGCTAGCTAACTAAGTTATGCAGCTAGCGGATAGAGCCAGAGCATCTATTATCACTACGTATAAAGCACATTCCGGAAAACCATCACGATGTCCAACGGTAAAGCTGCTTTCGCACTGGACGCGTTTCGCGTGTAGTCGCGTCTTTGCATTGACTTTGAATTAAATCTGTCGTGCGAAAAATTCGTTTCGCCTCTGGTGTGAAAGCAGCTTAAAGTGTCCGGTTTGTTTACATGCTTGACGCGTCCGCTCACGTCACAGGAATATTCAGCGCATTTGCTGACTCAACCATGTTCAAAAAATTCCGATGTAGTGTCCGAAATCTCCTTCGGTTATTCCCTATGTAGTGCACTATATCATATACACGATGTAGGGGATAGGGAGGGAGTGAGTGAATGAGTGGACGATTTCGAACACAGCTCCGTTTCCCCTTCATTGCATTACAATGTAAAGTGACTCCCTCTACTGGGCAAAAAGGGAAACTAGGAAACCAAATCGGTTGCCTCACCGGAAGATATTTTGTATTTGTAATTATTTATTTTTCAAATGCGCTGAATCGATTCGGCTTGTTGCCCCACATCGAATTGAATCGTCCATGCCTCGCATCGGAATGCATCGCCGCATCGATTATTGTTGACACCACTAATTAATAACTACAATAATGATCCAATTATAGAATTTGGTAATTTCCAAACGGTGACTTTTTTGGCCGGGCAGTGTATCATGGTCTAATTAAGTTCAATCCAGAGCTGTTTAGTATATTCAGATTGCCAAAGAAGGCCCTTAAATACAAGCCCGTAATGCAAAAGCTTCAAGGGGCTTTTCCCTCCTGGACCCCACGCCTGGGCACTGCCCCTGAACCCCAGTCGGGCTGCCCAGCTATTTGACCATGTAAGTCCTGGGGGTAATGCTATGGTACTACACACAAATCCCCTAGGCTTGATAAAGAAGCAAGATAACCATACATAAGTTAAGAATTTACTCCATATCTCTATTTAGGTGATGACAAGCCTTAAAATATGAAGAAAAATTGTTTGCAAAACAACAAGGAACATTTTGATCCATAAAACACAGTGATGAATAAAATATTTAAGGACTACAGCCCTTCCAATTTAAATATTAAAACATTTCCTCATTCGCAAAAATGAAACACTGTCATTGAACTAAAAAGGTTGATATTTTTTCAAAAAACTAAAACACGAGCTTTGTGACATTTTCATTTCCATTTTCATATCCAAGACTATATTTTAGTGCAAATTATTGAGTTATAAATGATATATACACAACAAACTACTCCGTGACAGTTTCAAAATTTTATGCCGCCATGACAGGCCACCAATTAGACGAAGTCTCCATTGTGGTATGTGTTAAGTGATTTCGATCATTGAATACTGAATAAAGTTGTATGAGCTCATGGCGCAATATTAGAGTCTAAACAAACCTTAGGTCCTCTCCTATTCGCTAAATTACAATAGAAAGCACTAGAATGAATATAACAATGATTTTGATAGGTGTGAATCACACAAGGTTGAGCGTGCCACATGGCACTCTTGGGACTCGAAGAGTTAAGGTGACTTTCCCCTTCCATTACCCTCCTAAAAAAAAAAATCCTGGTGAGAGCCCTGGACCTGAACCAATTGAAGTCTTTGGGATGTGTTTGAGAAGGCTACGTGGAGTGGTTTGATTCTTCCATTGTCAATACAAGATCTCGGCCAAGAATCAATGCGGCTCCGGTCGAATATAAATGTTGTAACTTTGCATAAGATTTTCAACAAAATGCCACAACGAATGCATGCCATACTCAATGTTAAAGACTGTCCAATAAAATATTACACACTAACATTTTTTGGCCAGGCAGTGTATTATCATTATTATTATTTAGAAGTCTAATCCAGCAAAATGGAAATATAAATCATTACCTTTCAGACTCACAAGAGCTTTCGCTGAAGAGCCTAGAAGGATGGAAAAAATAAATGAGAAGAAATAAATCAAATGTAATGCAAACAGTGATTCATCACAAAGAACAAATTATGAAAAAGAAATGAAAATTCAAGGTCCGGTTGCAAAATGAAAAAGCAGGAACTTTGATAAATCCAAAGGTCCATGCACAGTGCCATTGATCCATCGCAATTTCCTTTATTTTTGCACATTTATCACATTAAAAAGATTTCACATCAGAATATGAAATGTGATACTGAATATTCAAAAAGATTGGGACAGTGCGTACACAGATGTTCAAAATGAAAAAGAACAAACATTTGAGAACTGGTTTGGATCTACAATTGATAAGAGCACAAAGAAAATACTAAAACTATGCAACTTCAAATTTCTGGCAAAATATACCTATTCTACGAAAGGTGCCAGCAACACATTCCAAAAAAATAATGTTTACTGCTGTAACATCACCTTTCCCCCTCCATCCACCTTTAACTTGCATTTGTTGATACAATGATGAACAATCTTGCGAAGTAAACCAAGCCCATGAGCCATCTCAGCTTCTAAGGTGGTCTCCTCAGAGGGCTTGGATATCAGGTTAAAATCCCTAGAAATAGGCCAACTCCATCTTATACAGCCAACCGTCCTACAACCCATCCACTAGTTCCCAGCCCTCCTCCTGTTCAGCAATCAATATTCAGTGAGCTTGTTCCTTATTATTCCATTATCTCATGTTCCCTTGCTGTGGGCCTGCTCCTTCTGCCTTGGAAATGATTTGCATTACACCCTTTCCTTAGAAATCCTCATTTTACCCCTCTGAGATTTAAAAAAAAACAAAAAAAAACAACACAACTATCCTCCAGTGTCACTGCTACCTGTCCTGCCCAAAACTACAGGTAACGTGGCGCATATCTCCATCTTGATATCCACTAATCCATTACATTACAAGTTCGTTGCAGACGCTCTTATCCAGGGCGACGTACAAAAGTGCATAAGAACAGTACAAAAGTGCAGACCTCCTAGGAGACAAGTACAAGTGCAAATCCAGCATTTGAGCTACGCAATCTGAGACAGCTCTTCTGTCTGTGATGAACAGTATTAAACCATAAAGAAGGTGCTCCACAGGCAAACATTTTATTTGCCAAGTTAGTACTTCAATGCAACGTTAAAAAAAAATTGGGCCAATTATATTTTTCAGTTTTGTCAGAAACAAATAAAATACAGGTGTTCCATTGCATCACATTCAGCCATTTAGCTAAAAAAAAAAAAAAAAAAAAGTCTGCTGTATTGCTACACTTTGTCAAATATCTCCAAAATATGCACTGCTTCTTTGTCAATACTTTGTGTAAAACTGGGGGAAGGGGGGGGGGGGGGGGGAGAAAAAAAAAAAAAAAAGGGCGTGCAATGCACGGAATACCCCTCAGCCCGATGTCGAAGTTTTAGGAAACGCCTGCCCGCCCAACCGCACGAAGGATAGCAATACCCCGTCTGCCTTGAGGGCTGAGGGGTGTAAAAAAAAAAAAAAAAAAGTATGCAGTGACTGCCCCACAGTGCATTTCATGCAAAGCTGGCAATCTAGGTTTGCATCTCTCTTATTTTATGGGTTGGGCTCTTTGAAAAGGTGCCCCATCACATGGGAGAGCACATGGGAACGGGGTCTTGGGGGGCTGCGCATAGTCCGTTCAACCCACAAACTAAAATGAAATTAAAGAATCAGTTGGCATCCAATTGGAAAGATTGTTGACACAAGTAAACTATATTTAAACATTAGAAAATGAGAATTAAAAGACAACAAATTATAACTCAGACCAGTTTCGAGTCATTTTTGGGGTTGCCCCCCATTTCAGCCAAAAGCACCATGTTCAGAAATCAAAACCAGCAGCTTATTTGATTCACCTCTTCTTTAGAAAAAGATTCATCTTGTCGCGCAGTTACTAGGGAAAGAGGGTCATTCCATGCCAAATGAACCAGAGCCTCCAGTGGGTCCGTCTCGGCCCTTTTTTTTTTTTTTAAATTCCACTGAAAGTGTGACTAAGTGACAAGTTTTATTTTTGAAACAATATAAAATGTACCATCTCTGTATTTTCAGTAAAATATGCCAACAGAAAAAAGAATAAACTTTTTACCTGTACAAGCATGGCTATTATTGTTCTTTTGTTACTTTAGCCTAAAAAGATGACTTTACTCTGGAATTGGGCAATATCAGGAGAGAAAATTGTCCAAGTCAACGAATCCAATGCATTAATCCAGTTGCAAACGTTAGACACGTTCTGTCCAGTCCTGAAACGATAGCAACAGGGCCACTGTGAAAAGAACAGTGCATCTACGACTGAAGGTATGGCAAGGAATATGTTCCCCATTTCGTATTTTACCATGCTAGATACAGTTTTGAAATATCCTGAGCCCCATTTCATGTCATGAAACCAGTTTTGGCCGCGAATGCAATTAGTCCGATGTGTGGTCGTAACGTTTGCTCTGCATTCCACATTGAAGTCTCTATTTTATAACAACCAATCTGAAAGAGGGGTAAACCGCATGCGCGATCTGATGTTTACTTCCTGGCAAGAATTTTCACCCTCATGAGAAAGGTAAAAATTTCCGTCCACAGTAATAACGTTGGCAACAACCTGTAATCTTAGTACAGCACTGCTGTGAATGAGATTTAGTGGCTGCTGGCAGGGTATTTAAACTAGGGATGTCACATGAACGGACTTGCGATAACTTCCAATTCTTAAACGAAAAAACAGATGATGCCTCTTATTTTGAGGCACCGTAAGCACCGAGGTACGGTACGTTTCGGTGCTGTGATTATTCCGGAAATAATGGGGGCAGTATACACTTCACAGTGTAACTTGCATTCAGGTCACGAAGTAGGCCTCACGTCACAACAAACCCCATGTGAAAGATGGAAATTGCAGTGGCGTGCGGTTGGAGGTTACTTTGGTGAGGCAGAATCCTTCTCTTTGCTTGATTTGCAATCAGAAGATTAACTAGTTTAGTAAGACTATGCGGCAGAATGATGGGCCAGTTAAGTTTCCGCAGTGTTATTACTCAGTATATCGAACCTTGAATGCTCGCAAGACAGCAAATTTGCGCATACTAGCTTCCAAGAAGCCTTTAAATATGCACTCTCACACAGACACAAAAAAAAAAAAAAAAAATAGAGCGTTTATTTTTCAGTCTTTCTTCATAATCCAATTAACAAAATGTTTAACCCATTAAGACCTTGGGCACCTTATGATGCACTAAATTCGCATTTCCAGGGCTCGCAAAATTCTAAAATGAACGGTAGTCGGGCAAGCGCAAGTGAATTCCGGGTTGCCCGAAAAGTTCTCTCCTTGCCCAAGACCTTGTTGAATTCAGCCTTAATACCTCATTTCCATGACGTGGTACCGGCTCTAGTCTGCTCTACCCGCCTTGGTGCCGGGTACTTTTCTGGGGGATCATTTTCCAGCAGAGGATAGTACTGCCTCAGTGTAGCTGGTCATCATAGCTGCGCAGCACAAAACTATTTAAAATATCTGTATGCCCCTTTTTGGATGCGGCTCATTCTTTACCACTCAGACAAACATGCCATCGCAGTCATTTTTTGAAGTGGTGTTTTCACACATTACGTTAATGATAATAGTTATGCAAGTGTGTGCACTATGAGCTTCACCAACCATGTAACCAACATACTGTGCCCTCCATAATTATTGGCACTCCTGGTAAGATGTGTTAAAAGCCTTAAAACAAATTCAATTTTTATTGCAAAAGCATACTCTCATACTGAAAATTATAACCTTCAACTCAAGGGAATTTTAAGGAGAAATAAATTATTTTTCATAAAATCACCTGTTCCACAATTATTGGCACCCCTAACAATTCCTAGGAAATAAAATTGAAGTATATCTGTCATTTCTACAGTAGTTTCCAAAGTTGATCACAGTATCTAGGAACATTTAATTAGTACTTCTTCACTTCCCGTTTCCCTGGGGTATAAATACGACGTGACACAGATGCCATTTCTCATATCCACTCTTCAACATGGGAAAGACAAAACACACCATTCAAGTAAGGCAGATGTGTTGACCTTCACAAGTCAGGCAATGGCTACAAGAAAATAGCCACTCGCCTGCACCTGCCCATATCTACAGTCAGAGGAATCATTAAGAAGTTTAAAACAACTGGAACAGTAGTAAACAAGCCTGGACGAGGACGCAAGGTTATTTTGCCCCCACGCACAGTGAGGATGATGATAAGAGAAACAAGAAGTTCTCCAAAGCTCACCGTTAAAGAATTGCAACAAATGGTAGCATCTTGGGGTCACAGTCTCCAAAACAACCATCAGGCACTATCTACATGCCAACAAGCTGTTTGGGAGGCATGCACAGAAAAAACCTTTTCTCACTCACAATCATAAACGCAAACATCTGGAGTTTGCTAAGCGGTACTGGGACTTCAACTGGGACCGTGTGATTTGGTCAGATGAGACCAAGATTAGGGCTGGGCGATATGGACAAAATCTAATATCTCGATATCCAAGACCGAATACTCGATATCAATATTTTGCCGATATCATTGGGACAAATGTTGGTGCTTTTGCAAAGTATGTACACAATAACATTTTCTATATTCATTTATTAGAAATGTTGACATAACAATGAAACTGGTGCAGGTAACAGCTTCAACAGTCTTGCAAGTGCAGAAAAATGCAACCCATTACTGTAATTCAGCTTTTAAAACCAGAAAAGCCAACACTTATTTCTAACACGATATTACGATAGTCAAAATCCATGACGATATTTTACTTTGAATCACGATATTGATATAATATCGATAGATCGTCCAGCCCTAACCAAGATAGTGTTTGTTGCCAAAAAGCTCTAAGTGGGTCTGGCGAAACACAAAATAGGAGTATGCAGAAAAGCACCTCATGCCCACTGAAGTATGGGGGAGGATCGGTGATGCTGTGGGCCTGTTTCTCTTCCAGAGGGCGTGGGAACCTTGTTAGGGTGCATGACATCATGAATGCTTTGAATTACCAGGACATTTTAAATTAAATTTGGTGGCCTCTGCCCAAAAGCTGAAGATGGGTCATCACTGGGTCTTTCTAATGACCCTAAACATGTGGCCAAATCTACACAGAAATGGTTCACCAGACACAGAATTAAGCTCCTCCCATGGACATCTCAGTCCCCAGACCTCAACCCCATTAAAAACCTGTGGAGTGAGCTGAAGAGGAGAGTGCAGAGGAGAGGACCCAGATCGCTGGATGATTTGAGAGATTGTGCACAGAGGAATGGTCGAAGATCCCTCTTTCTGTATTCTCCCATTTTGTGAAACATTATAGAAGATTAGGTGCCGTTTTGTTAGCAAAAGGGGGTTGTACAAAGCATTAACATCAGGGGTGCTAATAATTGTGGCACATATGATTTGATGTAAAATAATTATTTCTTAATTTGTGGGATTTTTTCCCCCCCCCCGACTGAATGCACTTGAATTAAAGGTTGGATTTTTCTCTTTTTTTCATTGTGGTCCAATATTACTGAGAAAAAAGCTGAATTTATTAGACGCTAAAGAACACATCTTAACCAGGGGTGCCAATAATTATGGAGGGCGCTGTATACGTTACCATTTGAAAAGGTTTTACAACTTTTGCCGTTCATTGTGAACAAAGAACATAAAATCATCAACGCTGAAAAGTGTATTATTAGCGAAGAGAAAATCATTTATGTAGGTGGCATTTTCATCAATGAAATTTGCATTACAACACCAACAAACGTTCATTATTACCATGCATTCTTTCACACCACGGAACATCCGTATGTTTAAATAGAATTTCTATGATGATATAGGCTATAGGACTACATGTAATGCAGAAAATAAAACATAGCGTTTAATTACTTCTCCTTCCTCCCTTTTATGCAACTTAATGAAAAAAAGCAGGCAGAGCCAGTACCATGTAGTAGAAATGGGGCAGAAGTTACTCTTACATTTTGTCCATTTAATGGACATCAGTATGCTCGAAATATTCTGATCATTCATGTGCGAGCGCACACAGCAGAATATAGGTAAAAAAGAGGCCTATAAACCATGTACTGACGTCCCGTTGCAAACGTCTGATGGCCAAATCAACTATTGACATTTTACAACGGCACATGATCAAAATATTCAACAATTGTTAGAGGTCTGTGTAATTATATCCCCGAACGGCGTTCCGGGGATATTATGTTTTTGGTCTGACCGCCGCCATACCTGTTAACGAGATAACTTCAGTAATATATGCAAAACTTGAAATTTCTAATTAAAATAAGTAAGTATCATAAAGAGGAAGAACTGATTCGATTTTGGACAATTTATGATTTCTAGATTGGCCACCAGGAGCCAAAAACTGACTTGCGTGTTAACACGATAACTGCAGTAATATTTCAATTAGAAATTCCAAGTTTTACATACAAGCAAGCATCATAAAGAGGAAGAAGTCTTTCAATTTTGGACAATTTACAATTTCTAGATTGGCCACCAGGGGCCAAAAACTGAAAAAAATCACTTTTTTTAATCATATCTCTGGAAATATTTGTCCGATTGACCTCAAATCAAGTGCAAATGAAAGGTCATGACCTGAGGATGTGTCCCACAATGACATTATACCTGTTTGGTTCAAAACTGACAAGGTGGAGCTTTATTACATAAAATTCACCATTTTTGCCATATCTTTGGAACTATTTGTCCAATCGACATGAAACTATGTGCAACTGCAAAGTCATGACCTCACGTGTCACATGATGACATCATACCTGTATGGTTCAATATTTTGCCACCAGGTGGAGCTTTGTGATGGAGAAATTACCATTTTGGCCATATCTTTAGAACCATTTGTCCGATTGACCTGAAATTAAGTTCAAATGAAAGGTCATGACCTGAGGGGCTTTATATTGTATTGGGTCTATTCAAGGATTGGGGAATTGGAAGATTGGGGGCGTTCGGGGATATACCCCAAGCAGTCGCCTCCGACGGCATAAGCCTAGTTAAATCTTGTAAGTGGTTGAAAGTGGTCGTGTTCTTGAAAAATCATTTACAACCTTATGGCTTTCCATTTTGTTTCTGTTTTGGAATGGCGTTTAAAATAAAAATTTAATTCCGTCATTGGAAACACCGATATACATTACGGTCTTTTGACTCTAGATGAAGAAAATAAAAAAAAACAATTATGAATGCTTTATAATCCCTTTTGACCAACAATAAGTGGAACGTTTACAGCTCTAAAAAAAGTGTAAATAGTGAATAAAATCAAAATGCAATGACCGTCAGATCACATAAGCAAATATCTTATGTAACGATAGAACGCAGATAACATTTCAAATGTTGAAACCAATACATTTTACATTTTTATCCAAAAAGAGCTTATTTCAAATTTTCTGGCTGCAACAGATCGAAAAAGTTGGGACACAGGCAAAGGGCTGAAAAAGCTATTAATACAGGGAGAGAAGATTTAGCAAGTAATTAAGTTAACTGGCATCAGGCGTGCAACACGACTGGCTATCAAAAGGGTTGTTTAAGAGAGGCTGAGTCTCAGAAAGTAAAGTCTTTCCAACCTGTGAAGGCTTGTGTAAAAAAAAAAAAATATATATAATTGTAGAATACTTTAAAAACAATGTTCCTCAATGTCAAATTGCAAAGGCTTTGAAGGTCTCATCATCGACAGAGCATAACATCAAAAGATTCAGAGAAACTGGAAAAATCTCTGTGGGTGAGGGGCAAGGCTGAGGATGCCCGTGATCTTCGGGCCCTCAGACGCCACTGCATCACTCACTGGCATGATTCGGTCATTGACTAAATGGGCCCAGGAATACTTCAAGAAACCTCTGTCTGTAAAGACAGCCTGCCATGCCATCCACAGATGCCATCTAAAACTCTATCATGCAAAAACGAAGCCATTGTTGACCATGATCCAGAAGCGCTGCCGTGTTCTGTGGGCCAAGGCTCATTTAAAATGGACTGTAGCAAAGTGGCAAAGTGTCCTGTGATCAGACAAGTCTAAATTTGGCATTCTTGTTGGAAATCGTGAGCATCGTGCCCTCCGGGCTGAAGAGGAGAAAGACCACCCCCTCCTGTTATCAGCGTTCATTTCAAAAGCCAGCATCTCTGATGGTATGAGGATGCATTAGTGCATATGGTGTGGGACACTTGCATGTTTTAAAAAACACCACGAATGCTGAAAGGTATATAAAAAGGTTTTAGAGCAACATATGCTTCCCTCGAGACGCCATGCATTCCAGGGAAGGCGTTCTGTATTTCAGCAGGACGATGCAAAACCACATACTGCAGCCATTACAACAGAATGGCTTGGTAATAGAAGAGTCCATGTGCTGAACTGGCCTGCCTGCAGTCCTGATCTTTCACCGATTAATTATGCGGAAAATGCTCTCAAATGAAAAGTCCGTCAAAGGAGACCCAAACCTCTCCAGCAGCTGGAAGCCTGTATTAAACAAGAGTGGGATCAAATTCCCCTGGCTTAACTCAAGAAACTCGTCTCCTCAATGCCCAGATGTCTCCACTGTGTGTTAAAAAGAAGAGGGGATGCTACACCATGGTAAACAGGCCCCTGTCCCAACTTTGAGACCTGTAGCAGCCATCAAATTTGAAATGAGTGCATTTTGTGGATAAAATGGTAAAATTTCTCAGTTTCAACATTTGCCATGTAATCTCTATTCTATTGCGAATAAAATACTGGCTGGTGTGATTTGAAAGTCATCGAGTTTTGATTTTATTCCCAATTTACACTTTGTCCCAACTATTTCGGAATTGGGATTGTATTTAAGCGCCCGGATTGTAGCGATTTAGGTGATATATTTATGAAAGCTATATTTAACTTGATGAGCACCAGGCGTGCAATCGGGGGTGTGCGAGTGGTTTAAACCAGCACCCGCAAATCCTCGGACGCATGTCGTGAAGTGAAATGACAAAGAACCATTTTATCTTATGGGTCGTCTTGTTTTACTGGATATTTCGACATGGTGTGCGTTCTCTAACAAACATGAACAGCTTTCGTATAGTATTTAAGTAATCAGTCATCAGTGTTTAAAGTGTTTTACAATTCCACATTAATTCGGTCTCTGCCTCATTTCGAAACTTGTATGTTGCTCTGACAGTGGCCGATTAGATTCCTCATGTGAAACATCACAACATATTCTTGCTTGTGATAGTCTTGCTGGTTTTAATGGAAAAACGCTCCCTCATATAGCTGTAAGATTACTGGGTAGAGAGTTTAAATCCTCGCATTCATAGTCCCACACCCACTCGAAGTCTGCAGACACTGCCCATTCACCCCCTCTGTCCATGTGGCCGCGACTACAAAACTGGGAAGGAGAGAGAAAAAAAGAAAAAAATATTGTGGAAAGTTGTGTAAATTAGCATATTCCTCTCTTCCCCTCATGTGTAACCACAAGCCTGGGGTTTTGGTTCTGAGGTAATTGAAACGAAACTAAATGTGGAAAAGATGCGAGTCTAGAACATTGCTTTACATGAATAACTTCAATATTAAACTAGAACTGCAAGCAGTTATGAAAGGGGGCCAAGCCTCCCTGCGCAACTTGGCTCCCAGGACCTGCGGAGCCCATGGAATACAAATAGCTGTATTTCGTTACCAGGAGGAACATCACCAAGATTTGCTCTCAAACGTGAGGTCAAAAAAGGCTGCCCTCTCAACTTTCATGTCAATTGATGCTTGTTTATTGCGCCCCCTATTGGCCAATTTGCGCCAAATTTGGCAGAGAACCGCTGGTTGATGTCAGAAACAAGTGCCTTGGGTTTGTGTAGATAGACTTGCCTTTGACACAAATATGCCACAGTATGCATTTTCCAGCTAGCAGAAAAAAATTGTTTATTTATAAGTATCATACTTTTTGGAGTAGCAAAATTCTTTTGATAACTTTTGATCAGGCCAGTCTGGAGATTATATGTGCAAATTTTCATGCAGATGGAGCTTAAACACTAGGAGGAGTTAGAAAAAGTAGGTTTTTGATGTGTAGTGACGTAGAAAGAAAAATATGGTGTGAGAGTGGGCGTGGCCAATGTCCAAAGATGCGACTATCGGCGGAACACGAGGACGTAAAGTTTATGAAAATATGATTTAAAATGTGGGAGTTAAGAGGCCAAAATACATTTGCATCGGTTACAGCGCCACCTTGTGGAGTAGCCATGCAATTTTTGGTATGTTTGGTCTGTGTGCTATTCTATATACACCCTGTAAATTATCCAAAAAGAGCTTATTTCTAATTTTCTGGCTGCAAAAGATCAAAAAAGTTGGGACACAGGCAAAGGGCTGAAAAAGCTATTAATACAGGGAGAGAAGATTTAGCAAGTAATTAAGTTAACTGGCATCAGGTGTGCAACATGACTGGCTATCAAATGGGTTGTCTAAGACAGGCTGTCTCTCTCAGAAGTAAAGATGGCCAGAGTCTTTCCAACCTGTGAGGGCTTGCGCAAAAAAAAATAAAATAAAATAATTGTAGAATACTTTAAAAACAATGTTCCTCAATGTCAAATTGCAAAGGCTTTGAAGGTCTCATCATCGACAGAGCATAACATCAAAAGATTCAGAGAAACTGGAAAAATCTTTGTGGGTGAAGGGCAAGGCTGAGGACCTTTACTGGATGCCCGTGATCTTCAAGCCCTCAGACGCCACTGCATCGCTCACTGGCATGATTCGGTCATTGACTAAATGGGCCCAGGAATACTTCAAGAAACCTCTATCTGTAAAGACAGCCTGCCATGCCATCCACAGATGCCATCTAAAACTCTATCATGCAAAAACGAAGCCATTGTTGAGCATGATCCAGAAGCGCTGCCGTGTTCTGTGGGCCAAGGCTCATTTAAAATGGGACTGTAGCAAAGTGGCAAAGTGTCCTGTGATCAGACAAGTCTAAATTTGGCATTCTTGTTGGAAGTCGTGAGCATCGTGCCCTCCGGGCTGAAGAGGAGAAAGACCACCCCTCCTGTTATCAGCGTTCATTTTAAAAGCCAGCATCTCTGATGGTATGAGGATGCATTAGTGCATATAGTGTGGGACACTTGCATGTTTTAAACTTGCATGTTTTCATTACACCCTGTAAATTTCACAGCCCTCAGCATAATACTTGAGCTGAAATTAAAGTTTGTTGTTTATCTTGTAATAAGCCATGCCCACTTTGACCAGTTGCAATCCCCTTCAAGTTATGGCCTCAGGTG
The DNA here is from genome assembly GCA_029721435.1 of Gymnothorax reevesii. NCBI lineage: Eukaryota > Metazoa > Chordata > Actinopteri > Anguilliformes > Muraenidae > Gymnothorax > Gymnothorax reevesii. The sequence goes on from CM056576.1 coordinate 62,938,814, forward strand.
TGCCCCAGCATAATACCCACAAAATTTGGAAAAAATTGGTTTTGCCATTTAAGAGATATAAATTTCCCATTTTTGCAGTGCCCCCTAGTGGCCAACATTCGCCAAATTTGGCAGATACCCAGACAGTCTCATGCCAACCAAGGATCTCAGATTTGGTGTTGTTACCATTTATTTTGGCCGAGATATGCAAATGTTAGCGTTTTTATAGCTAGCTAGAAAAATGTATTCGTTAATAATTTGCGCATACTATGACTGATCAAAATTCTTTTGATAACTTTAGATCAGGTCAAAGAGGAGAGTGTAACTGCCGAATTTCACACTGATAGGACAAAACCCGAAGGAGAAGTTCGAAAAAGTATGTTTTCCAGTTGTGATTTTGCTAAAAAAAATTTAGAGGCGGAAATGGGCGTGGCCTAGCCCAAGTGATTCAAAGCTATTCAGGGAATCTGTGGATATAAAGTTTTTGAATGTGAGAAAGTGTGGGAATTATAGCCCAAAACGTATTGCCCCTAGTTATAGCGCCCCCTGCTGGCGGTCATATGTAAATTTTTGCGTCTGAGGAGAGTGCAGGGTTTTGGACCAACCCTCCAAATTGCACCACCCTCCCTTGCACGGTTTAGCCTGCAGCACCACTTTTACCAACAGAAAAATAAAAATAATAATAAAAACCCGAACAAAATCAATAGGGTTCCCAGCACCGCTGATCCTGGGAAAAGCGTATGCTTGCATACGCGTTTCCCAAGCCCCTCGGGCTTGGCCCCCTAATATATATTCACTTTGCTGTGGGCCTTTTACAACAACTGCAGTCAATAAAAGTTTCGGTTCTCTTACTCAAACATAACTATGTTCCGATAAAGTGATTTTGTGAGTGACCGGTCAACGGAATGACAGTCCGACATGATTCTTTGCGCCAGCTGCACGCATGTATGCCTTTTTTCCCCATTTGATGGTTGGGAGTCAAGTCACTGCTTATGCCTGCACCAACCAAACTAGGCCGCGGCGGATCAAAATCCCGCTGTTTGGCTATGGCACTTGGCAACCAGTAATTGGAAAGTTGTGACAGTCACGTCTAAAAATATTGTGAAATAGGCCATAGGTTTTCAGCAACAAATTGGATTTTGTTTCAAATGAATTTAGTGGCCACATTGGTACAGTGAATAAAACGTTAAGATCGGAAATAAATTACTATGTGGCGTGAAATTTTCAGCCAGTCCGTCGGACAAACGCTCTTTATTCTATTTGTCCGACAAAATTTTTACTTGTCCCAGGCGCTCAGAACAGCGATTTCACGAGCCCCGATTTCTTAAAAATGATATACATGTGTATATATGATATTCATGTCCCACTCCATTTTTAAAGCGAGCGCGACGCAGACGTCACATCAGGTCTTAATGGGTTAAACGATATACAGAATTACCAAGAGCTGAGAATTTTTCTAAATTGATTATGCAGATTTCCAGCCTTGCAGTCTCAAATTGAAGCAGATACGTGAATGAATCTTAATGTCATTATCTCCTCTATCAGTATACAGGCTTCCTATAGACTTGGTCTCAACTGTTTTCATTGTCAATCAGGAATAGTACGTGGGAAAAGTTTCACAAAATCCTGCGATAAAAGTTTGGGTCACTGCCTCACCTGACTGCACGCCTCTGGCTTCCTGTAAGCAAATACTCGCAAATATGCAGTTTTGTGAGCATTTCAGGTTCGATGTGGCCTACTGAGTAATAATATCGCGGAAACTTCTACTGGCCCGTCATTCTGCCGACTAGTCTTAATAAACTAGTTAATCGTCTGATTGCTAATCAAGCAAAGGGGAGGATTCTGCCTCAAACAAACCTCTGATTGCACGTCACTGATTAACATCGAAAGATTATCGTTTTCTTTTATGTCATACTGAAATACACGTTACATGATGTTTGGGGCTTGAAGATGACATATCCCACCAGTTCCACATAATTCGTGACTTTTGGGCTGTTTTTGGTTAAATATCAAAAATTTTGGGCAGAATGGAGCTGAAACCCCCAAAAGGCACAACTACATCATAAGAGTAAGTTCCATAGCAAATTTGAAGTGGTATAGTTTTTGACTATTTCTGCTCCGGAAATGAAAAGGATTACGGACGGACAAACAGACAGACGGACAGGGCGATGACTATATCCCACGGTATTACATACCGGTGGGATAACAAAGCTCTGCTAATTGTGGATTAGCGGGTTGGTCACTGGTGTGCCTTCCCTTTTCTCTGCTCATCGTGCCATTACTGGCATTGGCTCAGACACTCTAGTCCCTGTTTGAGTTCCATCCTGTGAAAACCAATTTTCCGTCCATGTAACATTCGCAACAAGACTATTTTTTAATTTGCCTTTTTACCAAAATTGCAGTGATCCAGGTCTAAAATTTCCAGTGAACATTTGATTTTAGGTTATCAATGAAATAAACCACATACACCATTAATTTATTATTTCATCCTGTTCAGTACAGTGGGACCTGCTGGTCTTGACGAGCAGGAACGAATAGGAAGGATAGGGGAACAGAATGCAATCCAATCGTTCATGCTCGTCAATCAACTTATCCTGAATTTCAAGATGGAGGTGACTGGAAACCACCTCAAGGCAGTGTTTGTATAAAGCCCTTTTTAATAAACTACCTGTGCATTTTTGAAGTTCTCAGTGCCTCGTTTTAAAAATGTCAGGGCCCTCGGAATTCTACCAATGAAGTGTGGAGCTACTTTGAGCCTTGTTAAATGGGAAAAAAAAAAAAAAAGCGATTTCTTTGCATGGCGCCTTAACCAAGTGAGCCAAACCTGCTACCTTTTTTTGAAATTATTTCTTTCCATATAAAATGGACTTCATGAAGCAGTTTAAGACAACTAGACTTTTCAACTGGCCTGCAGAAGCACGCAGGGACAAATGCTGGATTCCACTTCAACATGTCTTCTGCGCTACTCGTGTGCCGGAGCTCCATGGACAAAGTGCACCATTTTACAAACTTTCATCATTTGATGAGACAATTCAAGAAGACTTTCCCAAACTTAGTGAAGTGAGCGACAATGTGCGTCTGACAAAAGCCCTTTCCGGACATACTGAAACTTGATAAGATTGTTGAAATGGATGTTTTTTGGGCAAAAGGTGTCATTAGTACTGAAGGGCATCCTTCACAGTCATGAGTCATGACAGTAACTCTTCATTTGAATGTGTTTATTGTACCTTGCTTCAATTATTGAATAAAAAAAAAAAAGCATGTTTACTCTGGTTACCTTTGTCTAATATTAAAACTTGGCCAACGCTGTCAGCAGCCGACAGCAAGGGGTATATCCCAGAAATTACCCAATCCTCGAAGCCCCCTTTATTAGATTTCCCTTTACGAGACCTACAATATGAGCCAAATTTGAGGTCTGTGTAATTGTTCCAGATATATGGTTAAAAACCGATTCTTCTCCCCCCCCCCCAATATATAGCGGCACCTGGTGGCAAACCAAGGAATGCATACTTTCCCAAAATCGAATCATCCTCTCTACCATATCTACCCAAATGCTAAAAATGAGAAGCCAATGCAAAGTATTTTGTGAGTTATCGCGCAAACCGCTAAAATCTGCGGCGGCAGCAGATGGGGCGAAAACATGATATCCCAGAAACTCGTATTTCGGGGAAATAGTTCAGCGGTTCCCCTACATTCATTCAGCAGCGGCGCAGCGCCACTGCTAGATTACGAGCGCCGCTGCTTAAATTTCACATGATCATTAATATCAATGCGCTACTAATGATGTTTACTCGCACTGTGTGAGTACAATACACAACGTTATTTTGGACTTGTTTTGAGTCATCAACGAGCACATCAAATCCTGTCGGTTCCTCTTAGGACATCAACATAAAAGGTAACGTTCAAGCTTATGCACTGTCTATATAGCGAATAGCCCAGGTAACGTAACGTGAATGTAACAGTGTAGCTCCTTCGGGCAGTCAGCGGAAAGAGAAAGTGACGGGGATAGCGAGCGGAGCAGCAACGATTCAGAGATTAGCAGTAAGTTGACATAAAATGTACTGTGTCAGTTAATGAATGCAACAGCCTCTCAAGCCAGTCTTATGCCATATCAGCAGTGGCGTGTCATCAGATGTCAGGAAGGCCTCCATTAACATCACCCTTTCCCGCACAATTGCTCTTAAACTGTTTGCTACCAGGTTTGCCTGATTAACAATCAGTTTATTAACTGAACAGCCACCACCAATGCATGACACGCAATGATTAACGAATGAGCAAGCGATTACCTATTGGCTATGTTGATATAACTGATGTGACTCTGCAAGGATAACAATATGGAAAAAATCCGGAACTTTCGCTGACTTCGCGGCAATTATTTTCGTTATCGTACGATGTTCGTTCGTTTTCGCATCGTACCTAACAACGTACTTTAGCTGTCACTACATTGACAATAGAACGGATTATCATGGCTTATTGCTCAATGAACCTCACAAACCAATTTAGAGAAAAATCCAGAATTTATTAAGTCGTAGGCGATTGATATTTTCCATCGTCATTGATGTGCGGAAGTAAACACCGTATATATTCGTAGTGCAATGTATAACTAGGCTTTCAAAAATTGATTGGTGGAAGTGACGAGAATCTGTCAGAGCAACTGTTTCTAATCGGTGAGGTAAATTGCGAGAGGTGTCTCAGTGTCTGTCATTAAGAAGTGAAAGGAGAGGTTATTGCTGGCCCTGCGTTTCTGCCGAAGGACCGTCGCTGCAAATTAGCCGTATTTATTCCGTTAAATCTGTTTATATTGCCACATTCATACTGTTAATTCTGTTTATACTACTACATTTGCCATATTTGTATTGTTTATATCTTTGCCGCTGTCTTTTCACTTGTATATACATTGCTAAAAAAAAAATAAAGGGAACACTAAAATAATATCCAAGATCTGAATGAATTTTTCTACATGTTGATAGTTAAATGACATTTCAATTTTCAGATGAGTCTGTTAAACTGGGTGGTAAGTAAGAGAAAGGAGGATGTGACCCTGGAGGAGCTGAAGTTAGTAAAGTGAATTATGGATCCAAATTAGTCACCTTTAAGATAACGAGTTTCTTTTGGATTTTAATGTTCTGTTTATACATGATTGTTGTAACCAGCACTTTCACTTACATGTTGCTAAAGTTGTGAAGAGTGATATAGAAAAGAAGATCAGTAGTGCAGGTGAGAGGAAAGAGAAGCAGGAGGAGGTCATGAGCAGGGAGAGGAGCGCAGAGAGGAGCAGAGATTCTTTTTTCTTCAGATAAATGTCACAAGCTGACAACAGACAAAATATAAACATGTTATAATCCTGTCTACAAGGATTCAAAGGTCATTTAATTTGAAACTATTTTCGCGCACATGAATACGGGTTGACGTCACATCCTCATGGAGACGGACACAGTAGCACCGCTGCTGAAAGAATTTCTAAGGGGAAACACTGTAATCAGTCTGGTGATCTGATGCATTTGGAAGAGACAAAGGGCAAATGCTTTTTTCCGGAACTGCAGGGTACTTTTTCAATCTGCCTTAACGTGTCAAATTCTCACCATGACAAATGCTCGTCCAACCCGTTTGCATAAAACCAAACAGGTTTAATCTTTTACATCAGACTGGACTGAAAAGTAGAGTTGGTTTGATTTCCAGTTGTCAGAACACAGACCATCTGAACTCATATGGGAGATTTTGAAAGGGCGTGAAGGAAAGCACTCATCTTTACTATCCTAGAAACACTAAATGAATCTCTTGGAACAACGGTGCTCCATCCCTCCACTAAAATTTTAAACTTGAAGACTATGCCAAGGCGTGCTGAAGTTAACTCGCAGCTTGTGGAGGTCTGACACCTTAAGTTGGTTTATGCTGATTTTCCATTAATGTGTCTCCAATGTACACTTACAGGACTGCTGTGCCTATGACCAGATATGCATAGGAGAACCAAAAAAAAAAAAACCCTGCTCAAAAAAAATTCTTGGCCGATATGGGCCATGCAGACAAAGGCATTTTTAAAGGAAAAGTAAATGCTTGGTATAACTTCATTTCAAGATAAAGTACATCATCTCGGCTATCCGCAACGATAAGCCATTACTTATCTTTTACACCAAGTAATTTGCGTGTAAATGTCTGTTATAAGACCGCTCAATCACGCTGGCATGTTCGTTCGGCTAGAGGAGAATGGCTACGACACTTGGGCTGGTAGTTGACATCATTCACGTTTGAATCACCAGTTTCTTTCGAACACAACTGCTACGCAACCCGTTTCAACATACTTTTCCTGACTGACAACCAATTGAAACAAAATTTTTGTTTTGTTTTAACAAACAATTAAGACCTTGCCTAGGCTATATGTAGCCTGTCATGATTACAAGGTGATTGGTGACAAAAAGATTCATTTACAACCTCAATTCCAAAATAGTTGGGATAAAGTGTAAATTGTCAATAAAATCCAAACAAAATGACTTTCAAATCCTACCAGCCAGTATTTTATAGAACAGAGATAGCATGGCAAATGTTGAAACTGAGAAATTTTACAATTTTATCCACAAAATGAGCCCATTTCCAATTTGCTACAGGTCTCAAAAAAGTTGGGACAGGGGCTTGTTTACCATGGTGTAGCATCCCACCATCTTTTTAACACAAAGTCTGGGCATTGAGGAGACAAGTTTCTTGAGTTTAGCCTTAGGAATTTGATCCCACTCATGTTTAATACAGGCTTCCAGCTGCTGGAGAGTTTCGGGTCTCCTTTAACTGAATTTTCGTTTAATTATGCGCCAAATGTTCTCAATCAGTGAAAGATCAGAACTGCAGGCAGGGCAGTTCAGCACACGGACTCTTCTACTGAGTAGCCATGCTGTTGTAATAGCTGAAGTATGGTTTTGCACTGTCCTGCTGAAACACACTTTGCTACAGTCCATTTTAAATGAGCCTCGGCCCACAGAACACCGCAGCGCTTCTGGATCATGCTCAACAATGGCTTCCTTATTGCATGATAAAGTTTTAGGTGGCATCTGTGGATGGCAAGGCGGACTGCGTTTACAGACAGTGGTTCCTTGAAGTATTCCTGGGCCCATTGAGTTATATCAATGACAGAATCATGCCGGCGAGTGATGCAGTGGCGTCTGAGGGCCCGAAGATCACGGGCATCCAATGAAGGTCTTTGGCATCGTCCCCTTCAGAGATTTTTCCAGTTTTTCTGAATCTATTGATGTTAGGCACTGTTGATTTTGCAATTTGACGTTGAGGAACATTGTTTCAGTATTCCACAATTTTTTTACGCAAGTCTTCGCAGGTTGGAAAGCCTCTGGCCATCTTTACTTCTGAGAGACTCAGTATGTCTTAGACAACCCTTCAGTTAATTCTCATACAATTGCTTTTTCAGCCTTTGTTTGGCATGTGTCCCAACTATTTTGAGACCTACTGCAGCCAGAAAATTTGAAATAAGCTCATTTTGTGGAAATGTAAAATGTCTCAGTTTTGATATTTGAAATATTATCCAAGTTCTATTGTAAACTAGAAATGGTTTTTACGCATAAAAACAGATGTCTCCCCCTTCCCCCATTTCACATTTTAGAGAGTTATGGTCCCACCCTTCAATATGCCCAAGTCCAAATTGTTGCCATGGAAACAGAAAAAATAAAATCAAAAGCAGTTCGAACCCTCAAAGGCACATCTACATGTTATGGAGAGACACTATCAAATTTGGTGAGAATTGGTTGAACAGTTTCAGAGTTATGCTCCGGAAATAAATGAGAACGCCGACGCCGAAACCAACAGGAATTCAGGAATAGATAACATTGGCACATGTGATCTGAAAGTCACTGCATTTTTATTTTATTCACAATTTACACTTTGTCCCAATTATTTCGGAATTGGGGTTGTACGTTTATGCTTCGATTTGAGACTACAAGGATGGAAATCTTAATAATCAGGCCAATTTGAAAAAAAATCTCAACTCTAAATCCGTGCATCGTTTTGTCCTTTTTGTAAATCATGAAAATTATGAAAGAGGCCTGAAAATAAACTCCCTATATGGCATTAAGTACGTATTTAAGGAGGGACAAAATCGTAAATATATTGACCACGCATTGAACGCAGCACAAGAAAGGTTTTGATGTTTTTTTAATGGCATTGCGTAAGCTTCCTCTAAGGGGCGCCAAGCTGTCAGGGAATTACAGTCCCATTACATTTTGGGTTGTAACTAGTAACTCTACAACGAAATGAGATAAAATCAAGTATGATGAGTCATATTGAAGGTATTAACTTGTACTTTAATATACTGAGTACAAATTAAAATGCACCACTTGAAAAAAGTCAATATTTAAGTTCAAATGAGCAACAGCAACAACCCGACATGCCAGGTGCAAGAAATGCGAGAATTTCAAGTTAACTGTAACGCTAGGCAATTTTTTGTGAAAACGCAACATCTTGCACGTACACCACGGGAGAAATGAATTTCACTCTGAATTTGAGCACACATTGCCTTTAAAAGCATGTGAATCCGAATAAAATTTCACTTCTTGACTGACACTTGTGAAACGTCAACACCTTGCGGCGACTTACAGCCCCTGAACGGGAACGTACCATAGGCATGCTTCGAATTGGCGCCAGCACCAGGGAAATTGCCAGACGACTACACTGCGCGCACACACAACGATCGCAAAACTCCATCAAAGGTTTCTGCAAACGGAGAGCACTCAGGACCGTCCTCGACCGGGTCAACAACGTGTGACAACGGCACATCAGGACCGTCAGATTGTACGGGATCATGTCCAAGACTGAACACTACCAGCGACAAGAACTGCTGCTCAAGTCCAAGGACGACGTGGATTCATTCACCCCAACACCGTACGGAACCGTCTGCGAGCTGCAGGCCTGCGTGCAAGACGTCCTTATTTCGGCCCCATATTGACGGATCGTTACCAAAACCAGCGTCTACAGTGGGCAAACAGGCACCAGAATGGGCGACTACGACAATGGCACGGTGTCATCTTTTCTGATGAGTCACGTCTTCACTTAAGGAACGCAGATGGCCGTATACGTGTTTGGCGGAGACGTGGTGAACATTATAGCGCCGATTGTGTCATTCAAACGGACTGTTGGGGTGGTGGCAGCGTTATGGTGTCGGGTGGAATAAGCTACCGTCACAGAACCCCTCTCCATATCTGCTGAGGAAGGGTGAACAGCGTCTACTACCGGGACCAGGTGCTGCAGAACCATGTTGTGCCGTTCTTCAACCAACACCACGATGTCCACACGTTCCAACAGGACAACGCTTGGGCACACACTGTAAGGGTGTCAATGCAGTACCTTGCACAGCAGAACATCCCTGTGCTTCAGTGGCCAGCTCTGTCACCCGACCTCTCCCCTATCGAGCACTTATGGGATGAAACTGGACGACGTCTTTCACGTCAACGCCAGATGGACAACATCCGAGAACTTGAGGTTGCCCTTGTTCAGGAGTGGAATGCTATCCCTCAGAACACTATCCAGAGACTGATCAACTCCATGCGACGACGATGCACCGCATGCGTCAATGCAAATGGCGGTCACACCCATTATTGACTTTCCTGTTTGACACCTACACCAGTTAAACCCCTCTCGCGCATTAACATTATCGTGAATGAAATTGAATGATGTTTACATGTCTTCTTAAATCATTCATTATCTCAAATGCATCATACGTATATACTTCACATATCAATCCGTGGAGCTATTCCAGATTTCGTGAGTGGTGCGTTTTCATATGGACTGAGTATATTAAGTGAAAATATATTTTGAGAAATTTTCATTAGAAGAAACAAGCAAAAACTACTCCGTCACGGAATTACATAAAATTGACGCGGTTTTTTTAATATTGTGTTTAACTATCCAGAAAGTGATGTTCCTATCATAGTTAAGTTATGAAACTTCAATGTTAATATTTAAGGTATTTTTTGTTAATACTGTAAGTTATAGACACAAATATTGACTTAAACCCTGCTTTATGGGCAAGAAATTTCAAGAAGTCAATGTCACGGAATTACATGAGGCATTGTCACAGAATGACAACAATAGTATTAATTAGTTTCAATGCATTTATTTCAATATATTATACATATATACATAATTATTTACATTTTTACAGTTTAGCAATATATTGCAAACCGTTTCCCACTTTTGACCAATCATAATACATACTTCAACATTTTTTTAAATCTCCATGTCAACATTGGCTTGGCGGCCCCCTCTAAGCAAATATGAACAAATTTGCTGTCACGTGGGCATTTTAAGTTCGATGCATAGGCAATAATGTCATGGATGAAATTGGCACACTATTCAGCTGTTAAGTCTCGTAAATTAGACGATCAATCCTCCGATTCCTCATCAAGTAAAGTAATAGGGAGTTATAACCTCTATGATACAGTCGTTATGTTGCGCTCCTCATTGACTGACTGTCGCTATACTAACGCCTGTACGGGAAAGCTCTAAAAGTGCTTCGCGCAGCCTCGTTATGAGTTGGAGGCTTCTTCTTCTTATTTTTGGTTTTATGGTGTTTCCAGACCTGTTGGTGTATTACTGCCAACTATTGGATTCATTCAACATAAATTTCCCTATTCCTCTTATATCGAATTCCCACCAAAGCCTCGCCAAAGCGAACGAACCATTGTGTCGAACAATGCGTTTGAACTCTGCATGCGTTCAGTGTGACTACAATTTCGATTCGTGTAATATACGAGCCGAATGTAGACGCAATGCATTGGCTTTTGAAGGAAATTACGTCAACAACAAAGCTGCCTGCTGATTGGTCCAGCCAAAAAATTTCAGGTGAAGCGCCGCGATGTAGCTTTCCTTTAACGCCCTGATGGGAGCGATCATCAAAGCCACCTAGCGGACGCAGGGCGTTAATCATTAACGTTAAGGGAGTTATCGTTTAACGGTGAGGATTCAGCCTCACCTAACTGAGTTCCGATGGCACGTCACTACTCTTAATCAGCATGTCTTATGCATTAGTATTGAAAGTTCAGACTGGAGCACTCGAATAACCTGCATCAATTTATTTAGGTGCCACTCCTGGCACCTATATAAATTGATGCAAGTGATTCGAGTGCTCCAGTCTCGTCTTTTATTTGTATGTACTGTCTTTTCTGACAGCACTGACCTCTGCTGATAGAGCAGGGCTCTGAATTGTCACCGTTCTGGTCGCATATGCGACCAAAATTAACACTGACCCAGTGACATGCGTTCGGAGGTTAGTTTGGTGAGGCAGAATCCTCCCATTTGCTTAATTAGCATACAATTCACTCGTTTAAGACTATTCAGCAGAATAACAGGCCAGTTTAAGTTTCCACGGCATTATAACGCAGTACATCAAACCTGAAAATGCTCACAAAACTGCAGTTTTGCGCATACTTGCTTACAGAAAACCAGAGACATGTGCTGAGGTCAGACCAAGGGGGTAGGAATACACCCGGAAGTTGAAGCTCAATTGAACGGTCTAGAAGATAGCAGATGACCAACTAGCGGTAGCTTCTCCATTCACCCCCATTCATTTTGTCTGAATTTTGACATCAAATAACTTCACACTAAAAACATTATGACCCTTCATGTCAGCGTGGCGACAATATTTTCTACAGAGAAACTACATTTTGTAGTCGACGTCTACTTTGTATGTAGCGTTATGGTCCAATACCAAAGCATTTTTAACCGATGGCACCAGACTAGGCTAAAAGTTAAGTGAAATGCCTGCGACTTTGTCGCACTGGACATAAATAACCGTACCGTTTAGGCCCGAAGCCCAGAGACAAATCATAGGCAGTGGATTGAGCCTCAGCGAAGTACCTATGAAGTAATAATTCGCAAAACATAGACGGAATCAGACTATACTTACAGACGCAATCGCTTACTCGCTGGGAATTGTGATCTACCAGACAGACTAACGTCCTGAGAAGCGGTAACTTATGTCAGCGAGCTGACTTCAAGCCTCATCCCGCCGTCCACCTCTTTTACGGTCAATGGGTGAGGCAGTGACCCAAACTTTTTTCACAGGATTTTGTGTAGCCTGCGAGCAGGCTCTAGTTTGCAATGGGAGGTGTGAGTTGCGAGAGGATTGGGGAGAGGGAGGGAAGAGAGAGCCTGCAGGAAAGCCAGGGGCTTTTGAACTCAGCCCCTAACAAGCTGTCCACGTAGTTAGACTAATTAGGTCTAAGCACTGGCACTCAGCAACGGTAATTTTTTTTTTTTTATCCAGCGCTAGCAGTTCAGAACTCTTGCGAATTAAGGTAATTTTGACGACAAGTACGCACACCTGTTTTTGCAGCATGGTCACGCAACTTGCTGTCAGCTGTCCGATCGGAAAATGAGAATGGACGAAACCACGTATTAGTGACCAAAATTACCTTCATTGACTGAAGACTTCTGAAATGAGTGCCAGTGCATAGACCCATTTATAATTAAATAATTTCTGTACTGAATGTAGCCCATTATTTTGTCGCTTTTACAGTGATCAGATGTGGCGGATTCGCATCTCAAAATGCAAATCAAATTTTGGCAGTTTTGACAATGCTAATCAACAATCTCTTAGCAAAAAACAAAGCAATTCAAAAAATCTTGATATTTCATGAATCCCGACTCATTGGCCTGCGAACGTCCAAATTCCCGAGCCACACAGCAATGGAAGTTTTCACAACTTTGATTGGCTGGAAAATGAGGCTCCTCATTTGCATACCAACAAATCAGTTTCTGGGGAGCCCATGCATGCACTTGGGACTCAGGAGACTTTCTGATACAGTCATGCGCTCCATCATCTTTGACCGTGACAGCCAGACTCTGAGCCATCCGGAGCAATCACGTATTAAATTACAGTACGTTACTCTTTCTATTTTGTTGGCTAGTAAGCAGACTCGCGTCAACTAAGGAAAATCTCTGTAAATGATCATCATAACGAGGCCATATGATTTGTGTCTTGCCCCAACTCTACTCTCTTTGCCAGCTGTCATAGGCATGAACTTATCTGAGGGTTTGCGGCAATTTCGTGTGACGCAACTAAACTTTCACAATTTTGGTAAGTTAACTAGTTTGCTGATTAGTTCAAAGGCAATCACTTTGGTACAGCTAGCTGGCAAGTGAACCTATGGTAGCTATGATGCCCATTGGAGAAGTTTATAGCTCCGATTTTTCCCTTTCCACGCTATCACACGCAGAGGATCTCTTAACATTGACTACTAGCTTATTTTACCTTAACATCACACAGTTCGGGCCTGAGACGTGTTCCTTCATAGCTAGTTTTAGCTGCATTGTTTTGCCAAGATGCAACCTCAGAGTCCAAGTAAACTAGGCTTGTCCGTCGCATTTTTCACCCAAATCTGACTTTGAGAGTTCTTCACTTTCCATCTACGAGCTATCACATCAATAACTAGCTTTACAAAACTAGGATTCAGATGTCTTGGTACACTCATCTCACATAGAATCTGTCTGAATTTCCATACTCTCTGAAACCCACGCCTATTAATGGACACAAATGAATATTGTAACTGTAACCATGTTTGTGTGTCATCGTTCTATAGTTATTGGTAATTCCTTCCAAAATATTTCTTAAGACATGAAACCAAGGTAGGGCCTTTGCAAAATTATAAACGTGAAGCCAATTATGCGTTTTGCAAAGAAACATTTATTACTTCAATATTAGCTCAGTTTCAGTGCACAATAGGACAACAATCTCTTGGCAGCAAAGTCAATATTTTTTGTTAGCCATCGATGTGATCTATGCACAACCATAGTGGGATTTTGAACATCCCCGTGGTCACAATGATTCCAAACCAAATTCCCAGTTCCATGCATGAAAAAACACGTGAAAAATATTTATTTAAAGCTAGGTGACAAGCTTACATCATGCAACATCCACAAATACAGTGCCATGAGAAAGCATTTTCCCCCTTTCTGATTTCTTTTTTTTTTTGCATATACAAAATGCAGTTTTTAAATGAAGATTTCATCTATTGAGGGAAGAAAGCTATCGAAACCTATCTGACCCTATGAAAAAGTAATTACCCCCCTTGTTAAATCATGAATTAACTGATTTGCCAATTTTTTTTAGTTCAATTTCACTAGCCACACTCAGTCCTGATTATTGCCATACCAGTTGAATTAAGAAATCACCTAAATGGTAGGCTAAAGGATCTCATAAAGCAACACAGAATGCCACAATCCAAAGAAATTCAAGAACAGATGAGAAAGTCATTGACATCAATCTGGAAAGGGTTAGAAAGCCATTTCTAAGGCTTTGGGACTCAAATCACGGTGAGAACCATTATTCACAAATGAAAAAAACTTAAAACAGAGGTGAACCTTCCCAGGAGTGGTCGGCCTGCCAAAATTACTCAACGAGCACATTGACACTCATTTAGGGGGCCACAAAAGAACCCAGACCACCTGAAGAACTGCAGGTCTCACTCGCCTCAGTTAAAGTCAGTGTTCATGATTCAATCAAAAGAAAGAGACTAGGAAAAAATGGCATCCATGGGAGAGTTCCAAGGCAAAAACCACCGTCGACCAAAAAAGGCATAAAGGCTTGTCTCACATTTGCCAAAAAACATCTTAATGATCCCAAAGACTTTTGGAAAAATATTCGATGGTCTGGGGAGACAAAAGTTTAACTTTTTAGAAGGTATGACTCCCGGTACATCTGGCGTGAAACTGACACAGCATTTCATAAAAAGAACTTCAAACCAACAGTCAAGGGTCAACTCAACCAGAGCCCCCCACATCAATTTTTATTTTGATAAATCTTTGCCCATTAAGAGATATGCATTGGCAGTACTGAGGTCAAATATTTCAGCTCAATTATTGCTAGTTCCTGAAATTTGGCCCATTTTAGGGGAAGGGGGGGGGTCAATTTTAACAAAATCGCCTTAATTTATTTTGGAGGGAGTTTGAGGGCCTCAGAAATGGATTTTCAGAGCTGACAGACCCACAAGTTTTATTATAATCAGAATACTTGAACTCTTGGCTTAAGCTACTTTTCTTTACTCCGTGTTTAATTTCTGTACTGTGGCCTGGGAAAAAAAAAAAAACCCACCAATCACACTAATTTTTTCCAAATTTAATGCATTTATTAGTCTGAAAGTAATTAAGAAAGAGCCCTGAGACTTGGTATGCAAACTGTCGGTCAATTCCCTGAAGACCACAAAAAAAAAATAAAGTCACGCTGGTTGTACAAAACCCAAAACCAGTGAAGTTGGCACGTTGAGTAAATCGTAAATAAAAACAGGATACAATGATTTGCAAATCCTTTTCAACCTATTTTCAATTGAATACACTGCAAAGACAAGTTACTTAATGTTCGAACAGGTGAACTTTGTAATGTTTTGCAAATATTAGCTCATTTGGAATTTGATGCCTGCAACGTGTTTCAAAAAAGCTGGCACAAGTGGCAAAAAAGACAGAGAGTTGAGGAATGCTCATCAAACACTTATTTGGAACATCCCACAGGTGAACGGGCTAATTGGGAACAGGTGGGTGCCATGATTGGGTATAAAAGCAGCTTCCCTGAAATGCTCAGTCATTCACAAATAAGGATGGGGCGAGGGTCACCACTTAGTGAACAAATGTGTGAGCTGATTGTCGAACAGTTTAAAAACAACATTTCTCAAGGAGCTATTGCACGAAATTTAGGGATTATCATCATCATCTACGGTCCGTAATATCGTTATAAGGTTCAGAGAATCTGGAGAAATCACTGCACGTAAGTGACAAGGCCGAAAAACAACATTGACTGCCCGTGACCTTCGATCGCCCAGGCGGTACTGCATCAAAAACAGACATCAGTGTGTAAAGGACCTCACCACATGGGCTCAGGAACACTTCAGAAAACCACTGTCGGTAACTACAGTTCATCGCTACATCTGCAAGTGCAAGTTAAAACTCTACAATGCAAAGCAAAAGCCATTTATCAACAGCACCCAGAAACGCCACCGGCTTTTGCTGGGCCCAAGCTCATCTAAGATGGACTGATGCAAAGTGGAAAAGTGTTCTGTGGTCTGACGAGTCCACATTTCAAATTGTTTTTGGAAACTGTGGACGTTGTGTCCTCCGGACCAAAGAGGAAAAGAACCATCCGGACTGTTATAGGCGCAAAGTTCAAAAGCCAGCATCTGTGATGGTATGGGGGTGTATTAGTGTCCAAGGCATGGGCAACTTGCACATATGTGAAGGCACCATTATTGCTGAAAGGTACATACAGGTTTTGGAGCAACATATGTTGCCATCCAAGCAACGTCTTTTTCAAGGACGCCCCTGCTTATTTCAGCAAGACGATGCCAAGCCATATTCTGCATGTGTTACAACAGCATGGCTCCTTAGTAAAAGAGTGCGGGTACTAGACTGGCCTGCCTGTAGTCCAGACCTGTCTCCCATTGAAAATGTGGCGCATTATGAACCGTAAAATACGACAATGGAGACCCCAGACTGTTGGAACAACTTAAACTGTACATCAAGCAAGAATGGGAATGGGAGTTCCACCTGAAAAGCTTCAAAAGTTCCCAAAAAAGCTCAGTTCCCAAACGTTTACAGAGTGTCGTTAAAGGGAAAGGCGATGTAACAGTGGTAAAAAGGCCCCTGTGCCAACTTTTTTGCAATGTGTTGCTGCCTTTAAATTCTAAGTTAATGATTATTTGCAAAAAAAAAAAAAAAAGTTTCTCAGGTTGAACATTTAACATCTCGTCTTTGCAGTGTATTCAATTGAATACAAGTTGAAAAGGATTTGCAAATCATTGCATTGTTTTTATCTACGATTTACATAACGTGCCAACTTCACTGGTTTTGGGTTTTGTATTAAATGTTTTAATGACCTTGGAAGTTGTCTTCAGAATGAAAAGTGCATATTTTGGGTCATTATAGTAGGTATAAATCTCAAAAAGGACACAAGTGATCAATATGAAGGCATGGTTCTTGGGTATAACATACTAAACAAGAAATGCCCGCGTTTGAGTACCCTCGGCCTGATTTATGAAGTGTCCCAGAACAATTGCACAATAACCAAAGTAGAATTCCACAGAACATACATTTACAAATACAAAAATGCCCAAAGTCCCACAAAAATTTAGGAAAATTTTTTTCACTAATCTAGAGCCCCGCATATATTATCATTCCCCCAGGTATAAACCCCTAGCTCAGATGCTTCATCAAAATCAGTCCACAACAAAGTTTTTGAAAAAACGCCAAAAATGTAATTTTCCCCCCCAAAAAATGGTCCGATCTGAAATTCTTTCCTAGCCTGGATTCCCTACATTACCGCGAATGTTTTGGCATGGGTAACTAGTTTATTGATGCTGACTTTAGAGGTGCACACACGGACAGACAGACGATGAACTGATGACAATATCCTGCGGCCTGAAGTCGGGCCGAGGGTAAAAACTGGAGATGTAATACTCTTCCTTTAGACTGTACAGTATGCCAATCATATTTGGTGTTTAACTTAATTTTCAGGGCACCTTCAACATGGTGCAAGTGAAAAGATGAGTGCGACACATACACCACCTTGGCGGAGGTGAACAAGTGTATGTTTTCGCCGGCTTTGGTTTGTTTGTTGGTCTGTCGGTCAGCAGGATCTCTCAAAAATGGCCGCATAGATTTTAACCAAGCTTTGCAGCATGTTAGAAAAAAAAACAAAAAAAAACAAGAGAAACAAGTGCTTAAATTTGGGCATATCTAGGCCTAAGTATTGCTGAGATATAGGCCAAAGTTCAAATCCAGCTATGCTGGCAGAGATTTCAACTCCTTCCAATGGGCCGTGCTTTTGGGTTTTGCTGCCACCTGGCGGTGGAATGCAACAATATCCTACATCAGCCAATGATAATCACCTAATATGATTGGCATGCTGTGCAGTATAAAGGAAGAGTTTTACATCTCCAGTTTTTTTAATATTTTAGACCTAAGACCCATGTCTTCAAGCACTAAAAATGACATTGATCGCTTGTGTCCCTTTTAGGATATATACCCACAATAATGACCCAAAATACGCACTTTTCATTCTGAAGCAAACTTCCTAGGTTATCAAAACATTTTATACAACCATTGTGGCTGATATTTTTAGTGGTATTCAGAAAGTTGACTGACAGTTTGCATGCCAAGTCTCAGGGCTCACTTAATTATTAACAGAATAATAAATACATTAAATTTGGAAAAAATTTGTATGATTGGCATTTTTTTGCTTTTTCCTGGCCACAGTACAGGTAAAATAAACACTGACTAAAGAAAAGCATCTTAAGCAAAGAGTCCAGCAACTATTCTGATGACAAAATGAAACTTATGGGTCTATTTGCTGTGCAAATGCATATCTCAGGCCTTCAAATTTACTCCAAAATTACGGCAATTTTCTTAACTGACCCGCACCCTCCCTAAAAGCTGCTGCATATCAGGATCTGACAATAATTGGGCAAAAATTCCTCCACAGCCATGTGTAAGACTCATTACCAGTTATTGCAAACGCTTGATAGTAGTTGTTGACGCTGAGGGTGGGTTCAGGTTTTGGGGGCAATTACTTTTTCACATCAGGCCACGTAGATTTGGATAGCTTTTTTCCCCTTAAATGAAATCATTTAAAATCTGCATTTTGTATTTACTCGGATTATCTTTGTCTAATATTAAAATTTGTTTGATGATCTGAAACATTTAAGTGTGAGAGATTAGCAAAAAAAAAATATATAAAAATAAGGAAGAGGGCAAAAATTTTTCAAGACACTGTACTTGGATGGTTGATAGACATTCTGAGTTGGTTTCATTGACACATACACATGCTTAACCACTTGAACTCTAACTTTACTCTAGTTTTCCCAGAAGTAGGTTAAAACTCAGAACAAGTGTTTGCCACTAACGTGTCTTTGTCCCCTGCCACAAAATGTGAAATCGTGTCAAAATGAGCACTCTCTGTGTGACCTTGAGTGACACGAAGGTCACCAAAATCGACTGGCGCCGGGGTATCACCCGAATACATGTTGGCATGAAATTTGAAGGAAATCCGTCAATTCGTTCTTGAGATATCTCGCAAAAAAGGATTCGGGACGTATGGACGGTCGTGAATACTACATCCTGCCGCTTCGCGCGTTCCGCGCGGCGGGGGACAAAAAGCATGTTTTCATATTGTTGCACAGTGACAAGAATTCATTTGCTGGCCACAGCACTTCAATGAAGCATCATCACCATGTCATTGAGAAAATATATAAACCTCTGGGCACAGGGTTTTTATGGAAATGGAATACATATAGATCAGGGGTCTCCAACCTTGTTCCTGGAGAGCTACCATCCTCAAGGTTATCACTCCAACCAAAGCAAGCCACACCCACTTTCCCAGTTCGAGATCTTGATGAGCTGCTAATGAGCTGAATCAGGTTGGGGTACAAAGTTACAGGATGGTAGCTCTCCAGGAACAGGGAGGAGACCCCTGACATAGATGAACATCATTTTATATGCATTTCCCTGTTATTCAGGAGGACATTTTCCGGATCACAGGAAACCTCAGGATCTTCAATAGAATTTAAAATACTCCAAGTTCCACTGACTTGAATACAATAGATGCATTTTACAGACCCACATATGGGTCCTAAGGTTTTATGGGGTTAAACATAGACTAAATTGAATGTTCCATGTCGCTGTTCAAATTTGTTCTTGCTCCAAGAGAGTTGGGCAATGAGGGCCTTATTTGTCCCCGATTTTCGCAGCAACATCTGATCTTTAATTAGTTCATTAACAAAAATATTTGTAATCTGACATTTCTGGTGCATTTCATTGAATTATCATGAGTGACCAAAGACCGTTCTTGTCTCCCAACATAAAACATTTTTCTCCGAATCGAATCTTTGCACAAATCTATATTTGCGTTTGCAACCAGTTAGCTCAATTATTCAGGGTAATTGACAGAAATAAAAACCCGCAACAACGGCCTGCAAGATCAGGATTGCTCACCTCTGCTCTAAGACCATGTTCCATCTGTGGTTCTGTCGCGAGCAAGCTCGCAACAACACATCATACAATGAACCGTGTTTATCACTCCCAACGATACTAGCAAACCAACCACTCAGGCTTAATAATAACAGGCCAAAATAGACTTGTGTGGCTTTGTCATCGTTCGCAAAACTTACTCGCTACTGAAAGCAAAAATTCACAAATTTACAGACACCCCTAATCTCGACAGCGATGGACAATTGACTGACAACCGACTGGATTACAGTAGCTAGATACCATAACCAGAGAACAACATCAAGACAGGTACCGTTCGCAAACTAGCTACCCAACTACGAACCTTGAACTAAATAACGAGTCCGGACGTCTTGAGACCAGTGACTGACTAATTCTTCACTCTTCAGCGGTCATTGTCCGAGCGTAATGTGACAAACCAACTTCATTTGCTTAGCCAGCCAGCTAATTAGCAAGCAAAGCCGAATTAACCAACGATAGCTCGCTAGCGAGTACATTACTCCTTGGAAGCTGGCTAACTAGCTTTACCCTTTTGCTAGCAAGAGGCAATTATTTGAGGGGCTGGGCCACAAGCACGTAGATCTGAATTTAATAGTCAATAACGATTAATTGTTAAAAAAAAATGACGACACCATTCCGAATCAGGATCAAGGTATACGACCCACTACACAACATCTTCATTGCATAGCTAACTAGCGGTAGCTCGCTAATGACAAGCCAGCTGAAGCAGTATTCAACATCCTAATGTTTGCACGAAAAATTCACTATATTTGCCGATACACGAAGATAAAACGATCTCATCGGCTAAGGTGACTTCAAAATAGCTGACTCAAGCCACAGTTTTGACTCATTTGTTTCCGGACATGTTGCTAAGTCTCATAACCGGGTGAATGTTTGCTGTTACTCACTTTCATCGAGCAGCTGCTCCAACTCCGCCATCTTGAATCAGCCGCGCCGCTTTTTCAAAGATTGTCAGTCAAGGTGAATTATGGGATAGCGGTAGCCAGAGAGGGCTATTCGAACCACATTCACTGATTATTCTAATTCGTGATTTCGCTCAGTTACGATTAGTTTTGCTGTGCGTTTCTCACAGGACATATCGACAAATGCTCTTACAATAGCAGTTAAACTGCTCCATATTCAAGACTCGGAGCATTTAAAATTATTTGTCGGTATTCAGCAAAAACATGCTTCAGAAATTTTTTTTCTTTTGGAAAATAGCAACACACAATGCTGCTTAGCTTCCTTTGGAACCATAAAATCAAAGGTTTGCGGACGACATGATAAAATCAAGGTCTTGGTTGTGCAGTCGACTTACTGTAGAACCCTGATTGCGTTTCAGTAGTAGCTCCAAAGCTCGCATTCACGTCCTCTCAGCCCTTCTTGGGCGTTATGGGTAAAACTGAATATGTAACAAAAACAGATTTTGAGGAAAAAGTCATAAAACTTTATCCCTCTGGAGTTAAGCTTTTGTGCGACAAAGAAACTGACTTGGTCATTATTTGTTCATTCCATTCCAAGAAATATTTAGAGAGGACTTTTATTTTGTCAGTATCCCCATGGCAATGTCACTTCTGAGGTCGGTTTTTCCATTAAAAAATGTAAAATATCAATTGTCAAGAGGCATTTGTCCGTTTTTCAGTGCCAATTCCACCATCTACTTCTCTCAAAGTCATTTTTAGTCAGTAATAGCAAGAGAACTACAAGAATTATGAATTCTGACCATTAATTGATTGCCTATTGGCTACATTTACATAATGGATGTAATATTGTATCGAGGGAAATAATCAAACGAAAATGCAAAAAAATCCTCAACTTTCACTAACATTTTTGCATTTTCCAGCTGACTATTGATTTCATTGTAATGTGATATGCATTCAAACTTTGAGGAGAGAACTTAAGGTATATGTCACCATATTTTCAGGCAAAATGTTTTCATCATAACAAGTCTCGTAAACAAATTTACATAAATCTGCACCGTTTCATGAGCTACAGGAGTTCAGAAACTTTGAAAGGCAGAACATTTTACACAGTCATTTCTGTGCATGGGAAAATGCCACATAACTTGGTGATGCAATGGAAAATACTGCCATTAAAATGAACGAGCAGGTCAATCCAACTCAGCTCAGCAACTGATTAATGTTTGGTTGCTCATTAAAGGATCTGTGTCATGACTACTGCACACGTTCAGAATTTTGAAAACTGTTCAGCCCAGCAAGAAATCAAATGAAGTGAATCTGCTCAACTGTGATTCCATCACTGGCAGCTGGTGAACTGGCAACAGGAGAAGCTCAAACCCATCCCTTAAAAATAATGATTCGTCATGACCTGTTTTCAATCTTTGATTTAAATTGGCATGACAGAAACTCAGAAAACTCAACATGATCAGAAGAGTTTCAGTGGCATATTTACATTCCCCTGCTGTAGTCAGCAATTATTCAATCAACATGCAGGTAAGAGATTCTCACGCGGAACTGAAGTCCTTGTGCATGGAGGTTTATCAGTTTCACTTGCCTTACAGTGGATTTCACCGCTAGTAATTGGAAACTGATTATGACTCCAGACTTCTAATGCTTTTGTTTACTCAGGGGTTGGAAGCAATGCATGCGTTTCATGACCAAATCGTGGGATAGAAATCCTTGCAACGAATGAATAACTGCAATGCACTGTGGATGGTCCACACCTTTGGAGTGACAATCTTGTTGACTCGCTCCCCAGCCCTCTGAGGATCGATCTCACCAAGTTGTCTTCAATTTTTTTCAGACACATGGAATGACACACATGATGACAGAGGGAAATCAATGAGCATCAAGCAGCTTCAGGGGTTTATAAAGACCAGATCATTTGAATCACATGTGCTGGAACAGGGCAGATCTAAAACATGCAGGAGAAGGGGTACTCCAGCAGAGATTTGAGAAGCCCTGATCTAGACCATGGGGTCTTAAACTGGTCCATAAAATGGCTGGGGCTGCAGGTTTTCATTCCAGCCAAGCAGAAGCACCCCTGATACAACTAATCAACTGTGTAGACTGAGATCAGTTGATTTAATTATTTGTATTAGGTGTGCTTCTGCTCAGGTGAATAAAAAACATGTAGTGTCGTGATTTTCATTCAGAAATATTTTTATATTATGAGGTTCCCCCATCTTCAAACAGTTAGAGGGAGACAAATTCTTCAGAAAATAGGCTTTATTGAGGCATATTGTTGAATATAAAGCCAAGTTCTTTTTGCGCAAGAAGAATAGACATTCTTCACACCCAGTTATTATACTTTCATCACAGGAAATATCTTCCAAATATGGTTCTTCCACCCTCTCACACTACAATGGTTCAATTACGTAATGTCTGCTTCTAACTTGTTTTTCAATGGTACAATCATGTTGTCCTCATGTTACTTGTTTTTCTCTTTTTATCATTAGTTGGCATCCTTTGCAAAATAACAACTTCAAGGCTACTTGTTCCAGGGAAATTTTAGTTGGGCCAGCTTGCCTTGAAAAATGCAGCCAAGAAATAACAACCCTCTTCCATTGTAATACTGGAGCGTGCATAACTATATGATTTCTGAAGAATGATGGTGAATAATGCTGATGACTGAACAGATATTGCCTAAATCAACAGAACAGATGTCAATCAAAGCAACAGAAGCCAACTGCTTATGCGTGTGTGCACTGCTCATGCGTGTGTGAACTGCGTGTGTGTGTATGTGTGTGTTCTTGTACTGAGGACCGGCATGAGTTTTTAACCAACAAAATGAGGTCTTTATTGGGAAGTGAGGACATTTTAGCCAGTCCTCACAACTACAAAGGCAAATTGTGACTTATTAAGGTTAGGGGTAAGGTTAGAATTAAGGATAGGTTAAGGTTAGGGTAAGGGTTTGGGTTAGGCATACGTTGCTTATTGTTAAGATTAGGGAAAGGCTGTAGAGACACATGAAGAATGAATGAAAGTCAATGCAATGTCCTCACAAGGAGATAAGTCCAAGGATGTGTGTGTCTGTGTGTGTGTGCTTGTCCCTGTGCCTGTGTACTGCTCATGCGTGTGTGAACTGCTTGTATGTGTGCGTGTTTTGTGTGCATGTGTGTGTGCGCGCATGTGCCTGTGCGTGTGTGTTACTGCTGCTTGCATAATATGGTTACTGATTTTGATTATTGGTTATGGTTATTAAATTATGGTTATTGATTTACTGATGGATATGATGAGAAATATTGAAATATGATCCTAAACACTCCACCCGTTGAGGCCATCCCAATCATGGGCTCACATCAATCATGGTCAAAAATGGCAGAGCATCGTCTACCCATGGTCTATGACCCCCATACAACACACAAGTGAATTTCTCATAAGTATGAACATAAAATATGGCTGGTTGGTCCTTTCTGACTGTAACACTTCGAGTAAAAAGAGTCTGTCTTTTTACAGCATGTGAGCTCCAGTTGTTTTCATGTCACAGTTTCTCAAGGTCTTCCATTGCTCTGGTAAATGAAGTCCCAGTCTAACGTCCCATTTAAATCCAGTCATTTTGCTTATTGCAGGTAATCAGTCCAAAGTTAGTCCAAAGTCCAAGTCCATATTCAACATTAATTTGTGAATTTTCCATCTGATTGTTTTGGTGAATGAGCCTTCATGACTGAGACAAATGTTTCAGCATATTCAGCTGCTGTATCTTCCTCTGTTCCTAAATATGGGGGGGTATAAGGTGGGAGGTGAAATAATTCATTGTCAGAAAACTTTTCAAATGGCTTTGACTGAGACGCAGCTGCCTCACATCGTTTTGCAAAATGTTTGAATGTTTAGTATTCCCCTCACTAAACAGTTCCAAAATTGCCAGCTCTTGTTTTCTTTTTTCAACCCTTTTTGCGATTTGTCTGCCAATGCGTAATTTGTTATTATACCCATCATTTCTTCACATATCCAAAGATCGAATGCTCTCTCTTCTGGCCACTTTGTAATTGTGCTTTTTGCCCAATTATTTCAGTTTTTTATTATATCATTCTCAAAAGTAGGAAATTGCTCTTAATTCCCCCACAGGCGTCGCCATTGTTATCTATCTATTGTTCTAAATGTGATTACTTATCCAAGTTATCTTTCCCCACGTATGAAATTGCTATATGCCTATTTTAACAGCTACACTGCTTAGTAAACAGTCTATATTATAAACACGCTTATGCTGATTATTCCTCTTCCTTTTAGACAGATATGATAACACTAAAGCTGAGATAATCAAGATTTAATTCATGCAATTTTCTACTTCTTTTAATCCATCAAATAGCTATGACCATTAATAATAATTTTAACACTTATTACATGTAGATAAGGGTTTATGCTGTTGTATTTCTTTTATATTTTAGTGCACTCTTAACACTCTTAACTAATGCAATACACAACAAAACCACTGTTCACATCTATTCTACACTCATTCAAAGGGCGCCGCACCCTACAGTACACGCTTCCTGTCAACGTCGGTTCGGGACCCCGTAATCCTCACCTCCCGTCTGTCCTCCCTTTGGACCCAACATACCTCACTTCCCATCAATGTCCTCGCTAGTACTCGCAAACTAATCTGTCAGCTCCTATTATGCCATGTGTGCTGTGCACCCTTTAAAACAGACAAAAAAAAAAAAAAAAAAAAGAAAACGGTTTGTCTGCGTTAAACTTCTACTTAATTTCCCAGTCCAGACTCAAACAACAATACTCGTAGATCCTGCATTTAAACTTCTTAGGTCTCTGTTCAGGCCCCACCTTTAAATCCAATAACCGTATGTGTTATGATTCTGCCTTTTGTGTGTTGTCTCGTGCTTATTTGCGCTCGTGTCTTACTTTCATTTTATATTTCAGCTTTCATTTCTGCCGTCTGACGATCCACTCCCACTCTGCATTCTCCAGTGATGTCGGGTGACTACCTTCAGCATGCATGTTGTCCAATCACGTTTCCTCTTTCGGTTTCGGCTCTGGTATTTCATTCATTGCTTCCAGCTGAGTTTAATTCTGGGTCTCACGAAACTCTGAGTGAATGCGTTCTCTGATAGGATAATTACTAACCCGTACTAACCAGCACTTATTTGAGGGTGATTGTAAATATTTTGTCTCGTAGTATTAACCTTAATTAACTCATTTAGCGAGTGCGTGCGTTTCTGGTTTTTGTAATTCTGCCTAAGCTATCCCTGAATAACTGCATTAAAAGCTATGCTTCCCTTCGCTTCTCTTGTGGTGCTTTTTACTCGTCACGTTTAGATTACCTTAATCTAAACTGTCTAGCTTGATTGATGGTCTCAGAGTCTTGTTTCGAGTCATTCTTGTTAACCCGGTTCTCGTGTGATTGTTTATTAATCCCACGTTTCTGTTTCTGTCGAGATTGCGTTCCGAGTCCCCGTCTCCTCTCGTGACTATTTATGTGGCAGTATTGGGAGCGGACATCGGACAGATCCTGGTATTGACTCTGTTCCACTTGGTGATAGCGCAGCTCCTCGTGCCTTCCGAGTTTCTCCTTGTATGATTCCCGAGTCTCTTAGTTTGCTGCGCCCTTGTCTTGTCTGCCCCGTGTATAAGTCTCCCAGTGTGTCCGTCAGTTCCTTTAGGTTCAGTTTTTGTTTTCTTAGTTTATCCACTCTTGGAGTGAGTATTTGTTTCCCCCTGCCTTTGGGAGTGTACTTCAGTTCTCCCATTTGTTCAGTGCGTGTGCACAGTGTTTTATTTCTGGCGTGTCTGCCAACTTTCTCTTAGTGTTTTTGTGTTTAGTAAACACTTCTGGATCCTGCAACTGGTGTTCCCCTGACCTCTCCTTACAGAATATTATTCCCTTTTTTACCTTAGGGTTCAGCACAGGCCTCACACATAAGTCATACACACCAATTTTAGAACGCGCTCTGAATTCCACACAGTCACTCACAGTTGTTGCGAGTGCAGTGTTAGTAGTTCCATAACAATTCTGCAGACTCTGTCCCTCTCCTTTTAATTTCCCCCAATTTTGTGTCTAGATTCTTTGAGTCTGAAAGGTCACTTGTCTCCAGTGCTCCAGATCAGGGCTGGGACAACACAAAACACCACCCCTACTAATGTGAGCAAGATAATTAACTTAAATTGCTCACCTTATACTTGTTTTGCTGACATCTTAGGGGGTGTGTATGTGTGAGTGTAAGAGCCATATTATGATTTTCTTATTTTGTTTCCATGCCGTGACGTCACTCTAAAACCACGCGCAGGTTATTTAGGTAGGTGGTTAATCAGCGGCAGGTGTTGCTGAGTGATGGAGACGAACAGTCTTTTGACTGTGATTGTGCCAACTGATGTTTGCGGAATAGTTTTTTTTCTTTATCTTATTTGTTCCTGTGTTTGAGAGGCAACACGGATGTAAGAATAAATTACTACTTGTTTCAACATGGACATATTGCTTGGACATCAGTTATCATACACCACACGTCAGAAGTTGGTTCTTTTTTAATTCAGCAACCAGTAGAGCCAAGTGTATTGGGACATTGCCTCTACAATTTAGTCAAAAGACTCGCTCTGGACCACGATTGGGTTTGTATTGTTCCACGGTTTGCTACGGACGGCGTCGGCGGCCAGCTGAGATCAGCGTCGGAGCGGAAGCGTTGCAGCGAGGACAGCGTCGTCGGGCAGCGGAGGTCAGCGCGGAGTGGGGACGGCGATCCGCGATCAGCGTCTGCAAAGAGCCTGTGATCGATTCCTACCGGGAGCAACTGGGGCGCTCACCGGCGGAGGACATCGGCATCGGACGGTGGGCAGCGGAGATCAGCGTCAGCTGACCAGGCGGAGCCACAGGAGGACGCACCTCAATCACTGATCTACAGCAAGTGTGGTCGATAAGCGGCGCAGCGCCAATTCAAATCAATGGCCATTGTTTTAAAGTGTGCACACTAAACAAACACTAAATCAAATACATTGGTAGCAAGCGCCTTAAAAAGACTTTACGTGTAAGGGCGTATTGTTTGTTGCTGTTCTGACGATCATCACTGAAAGTTGACTTTATTTTGCCATGGAGGAGGAGGCGCCGACTTGCGGTGACAATGGTGGGGTTACTGAGGGTAAGACTGAGCAAAAACGCATCGTCAAAATGACACCCAAAGCGTATTTGCATAAAATAGAGGGTTTACAGGAGCAGCGCAAATCAAAGCTGAATAAACTGTATAACTTAAAGATGACAATTATTGCTTTGGTAAATGAGGAGAAATATGAAAAGCAGGTGGTACAAGATCATGTTTGCCAATTCATGAGTGTGTACAAGGAAGCAAAAAATGCACATGACATGTCGTTGAGTTTGTTGCCTAAGGCAGAAGCAATTAAACACCAAACCTGGTATAACGCAAAAATGCTGAATTATGATGGGTTTGCTGATGAAATCAACAAGGTTCTTTCTGGTGTTATTGACAGTAATGTGGTTGAAATTGGGGTTTCTATTACTGCTCATAACAATGAAAATAGTGACTCTGATGATGAGGTCTGTGTTGAACCCCATGACAGCATTTCAAACGTTCACTCTGATGATGAGGTCTGTGTTGAACCCCATGACAGCATTTCAAACGTTCCTTCCAATGTTCAAACTGCACAAAGGTCCACCACTTCAAGGCAAAGCAAAAAATCATCTACCTCATCAGCACGCATTAAGGCAGAGGCGGAAAGGGCTGCACTCATAGCTCGTGCTTCGGCGCTAAAAGAGATGCACGCCTTGGAGGAGCAAGCTGACGCTTTGAGGAGGAAAAGGGAACAAATGGAGTTGGATGCACAAATAGCAGCCAGCGTTGCAAAAATATCAGTTTTACAAGATGCCAGTAGCAGTGTTGCTGGCAAGAGGTCTGACGGCACGGACTCCTATTTTAGACAAGGTGCTAGGCCTAAAAGGGTGGCTACTATTGGTAACAGGGAGGAGTCCTCACAGCCGCATCAGTCATCAGAGCATCATTATAAGGCTGCAGCTCCTACGGAACCTTCCAACCCTCAGCAAAGCAAACATCCATGTCAAACAGCAACTCTGGACCTCAATGAATGCCCAACAAGGAAAAATGTACCTCAAGCAACCTTGTTATCTCCAAACGATAACCATTCTTCAGATCCCTACAATATACTGCAAAGGCAAAATGAGATGATGTCAATTCTTGTTCAATCACACACCTCTCAGTTCCTACCACAAAGACATATTCCGTATTTCGATGGTGATCCTTTGCATTTCCAATCATTCATTAGGGCATTTGAGCATTGTGTGGAGGCAAAAACAAATGACTGAGGTGACCGTTTATATTATCTTGAGCAGTTTACTAGGGGACAGCCAAGAGACCTGGTGCGTAGTTGCCTACATATGCCACCTGTGAAAGGTTATGCTTCTGCCAAAGAGCTGTTGGAAGAACACTTTGGAAACCCTTTAAAAGTCACAGCAGCTTACATGGATAAAATCATTGCCTGGCCCAACATCAAATCTGAGGATGTAAAAGGTCTCCAAGCATACGCACTTTACTTGCGGGAATGCTCAAATGCCATGGAGGGATTGCACTACTTAGAAGAGCTAAACATGCCGGCTAACATGAAAGCGCTCATACAGAAGCTCCCATACAAGCTCCGTGATCAGTGGAGAGTAAAAGCCTGTGACATCATGGACAAACAAAAGCAAAGAGCTCATTTCACAGACATTGTGAAATTTATTGAACAACAGGTCCGAATTGCTTCTGATCCTGTTTTTGGAAACATCCAGGATACTCCTCCAGTTAAGACAGCAGTCAAACCCAAGCCTCAACCTCAGGTAAAATCACAGTTTAAAAGAAACAGTTTTGCGACTCACGTGTCAGTTGCAACTGAATCTAAATTGGATCAACAGACAAATACATTTCGGAGTAAAAATATCTCCAACCAACAGAGCATCCCCATACCCTGCCTCTATTGTTCACATGGGCATCAATTGGGAAAATGCCCACAACTGGGAAAAAAGACACATAGAGAGAAGCTTAACTTTCTAAAGGAAAAGGGTTTATGTTTCGGCTGCCTGTGCACAGGGCACTTGAGTAAGAGCTGTGTGAGGCGCATTTCTTGCTCACACTGCAACGGAACTCATCCCAGTATCCTACACATCTATAGAGGGGAAGTTGGAAGCCTTGGAGATAATAGCGAACCACCAAAGGTTAAGCCAGAGATCCATACTCCATCATCTACTTGTGGCCATACAGGGGCTGGCAACAGTAATGGCATCCTTCCAATCTTGCCTGTTCAAGTCAAATGCTCAAAGGGAAGCAAGGTAATACAGACTTACGCCTTTCTGGATCCAGGAAGCACAGGCACTTTCTGTTCAGAACAGCTGGCGAACAGGTTAAAAACAGAAGGTCGAAAAACAAAGATCCATTTGCGCACCATGGGTTATAGCAAGGCGATACCCAGCTACGTTATTAATGGCTTGGAAATCTCTGAGTTTACTGGTAATCAGTTTTTCAAACTTCCTGATGTATTCACCCAAGAAGAAATGCCTGTGTCTACAGATAACTTGATCAGTGAAGTA
This sequence comes from Gymnothorax reevesii, assembly GCA_029721435.1. Classification (NCBI taxonomy): domain Eukaryota; kingdom Metazoa; phylum Chordata; class Actinopteri; order Anguilliformes; family Muraenidae; genus Gymnothorax; species Gymnothorax reevesii. The sequence continues at coordinate 62,969,264 of CM056576.1, forward strand.
GAGCTGGATAGGTGGCCTTACCTGCAAGGCATCCGGATCCCTTGGATAGCCGCTAATGTGGACCTATTAATTGGCACCAATGCCTCCAAATTAATGGAACCGTGGGAGGTTATTAACAGCCACGGAGATGGACCGTATGCTGTCAGAACCCTACTGGGGTGGGTTATCAATGGGCCTTTACAAGGCAGTGACAAGCATAGTAGGAGCGGCTGCCCCACAGTAACAGTTAATCGCACAGCTGTAGACAGGTTGGAGGAACTGCTTATTAATCAGTACAATCATGATTTTAATGAGAAGAGTGCTAAAGACCAAAAGGAGATGTCCAGAGATGAAATGAAGTTTATGGAACTTGTGAAGGGCTCTGTTCAGCTACAAGATGGGCACTACCAACTGAAGCTGCCCTTCAAATCAGAGAATGTTGCCTTGCCAAACAACATCTGTGTTGCTAAGCAACGTATTCGTGGCCTGGAAAGGAAACTCCAGAGGAATGAAAAGTTTCATGCTGAGTACACAAACTTTCTCTCTGATGTCATCAACAAAGGTTATGCGGAACAGGTGCCACAACAACAGTTGGAGCCACTGGAGGGAAAGGTGTGGTACATACCCCACCATGGTATGTATCACCCCAGGAAGGGCAAACTACGGGTAGTGTTTGACTGTGGAGCGGCGTTTAAAGGGGCCTCACTCAACAGTCAACTTCTGCAAGGTCCCAACCTAACCAACTCCTTGGTAGGAGTCCTCCTACGGTTCCGACAAGAGTCTGTGGCAATAATGGCAGACATAGAAGCTATGTTCCACCAAGTCAAAGTGGCAGAGGAGCACAGGGATTTCTTAAGGTTCCTGTGGTGGCCTGGAGGGAATCTAAAGCAGGATCTGATGGAGCATCGCATGACTGTACATTTATTCGGGGCAGTATCATCGCCAAGCTGCGCATGCTTTGCTCTCCGAAAGACCGCCGAGGACAATAAGCACAGCTTTCCAGTGGAAGTGATTGACACCCTTAATAAAAACTTCTACATGGATGATCTCCTGAAAAGCCTGCCCTGTAAGGAGGATGCCATTGTCATGATTGCGAATCTCAGGTCTGTCTGCCAGAAAGGAGGGTTCAATCTCACACAGTGGATTAGTAGCAGCCGGAAGGTGCTACAAGGCATTCCAGAACAACATAAAGCAAAAGCCCTGTGCAAACTCGATCTGGACAGAGATAAGCTGCCAATGGAGAGGGCCTTAGGTCTTCAGTGGTGCGTCGAGACAGATACCTTTATGTTCAAGTTGAAGATAAAGGAGAAGCCCCACACCAAGCGTGGCATGCTGTCTATAATCAGTTCTGTCTACGACCCGTTAGGATTTCTAGCACCACTCGTGCTCACTGCCAAGCGCTTGTTGCAGGAGTTATGCAGACAGAAGTGTGACTGGGATGACCCAATACCCCAAGCCTTCCAGCACAAGTGGGACAAGTGGCTTGCCGATCTTGAGAAGGTGGCAGATTTAAAGATCTGCCGTTGCATTCAGCCCAGTGGTTTTGGTGGTATTGAAACTGCTCAATTGCATCACTTCTCCGATGCTAGTGAGTATGCTTATGGTACTGTCACCTATCTCAGAATTGAGAACACTGAGAAGATGGTTCATGTGGCTTTCCTTTTCGGCAAGGCCAGACTGGTTCCCCTAAAGACTGTTACCATCCCTCGCCTGGAACTCACGGCTGCCGTTATTGCTGTTAGAGTGGACAAAATGCTTCAGGCTGAGCTACAGCTTCCGCTGAGGAAATCGGTCTTCTGGACAGATAGCACGTCAGTACTCAAGTACATAAAAAACGAAGATAAGCGGTTCCAAACCTTTGTGGCAAACAGAGTCACCACTATAAGAGACCACTCGGACGTGTCACAATGGCGATACGTCCCCACATCACAAAACCCTGCTGACAGTGCTTCGAGAGGATTGAAGGCAGAAGATCTGTTTAATCAGAAATGGATTGTGAGCCCAGTGTTTCTATGGGAGCCTAAGGAAAGGTGGCCAGAAGCTCCTGTGGATGTTAATATCCCTGCTGATGACCCAGAGGTTAAAAGAAACCTTGTGGAGAATGCCACTGTTTTCAATGCTGAGGATGCTACTTACCAGCTGATAACGCATTTCTCTGACTGGCAGAGATTGAAAGTGGCAGTGGCATGGATTCTTAAACTGAAGAAAGTCCTGCAAACCCTGAGTCAGAAAAGAAGACAGTTACAGCTTGTAAGTAACGGTGGTAATGGATCACCTTTGCTAGATGTACATAGCCAGATGCAAGCTGTGAGAGCTTCATTGGGAAGCCAGAGGGTGTCACTTGAAGACCTCACCGAAGCGGAGAATTCTATCATTTCATTCTGTCAGCAACAGAAATCCAGCAAAGAATTTGCCACATTAATCTCTGGAAAACCAGTACAGAAGAACAGCTCCATCTTTAAGCTGGACCCTACGCTGGACGGAGGTCTTCTAAGAGTTGGGGGTCGACTGAACAGGGCAGCAATTCCTGAAGACCTAAAACATCCCCTCATCTTATCTAAAGACCAGCACATCTCGGGTCTTATCCTCCGCCACTTCCACGAACAGCTGGGTCACGGAGGAAGGAATCTTATACTTTCCTCTGTCAGGAGAAAATATTGGATCACAAACGCCAATTCTGCAGTGAGAAAGATCATTACTAAATGCAGATTCTGCAGACTTCACAGAGGGTTGACTGGTGAACAAAAAATGGCAGACCTGCCCGTAGAGAGAGTTGTCCCAGATCTTCCTCCCTTCACAAATGTTGGGGTAGATTACTTCGGGCCCATCAGCGTCAAAAGGGGACGTAGCATTGTAAAACGTTATGGAGTAATCTTCACTTGCATGACAAGCAGAGCTGTTCATCTGGAAGTCGCCTACTCCCTCGATACAAGCTCATGTATCCACGCTGTCCGGAGATTCATCTGTAGGAGAGGACAAGTTGCTCACATGAGATCGGATAATGGAACCAACTTTGTGAGCACAGAAAGAGAGCTAAAGGAGGCCTTCGCTTCTCTTGACCAAACCATCATTGAAAGATCTCTGGCACAAAAGGGAATAAAATGGAGTTTCAACCCACCGGCTGGATCTCATTACGGGGGTGTCTGGGAGCGCATCATCCGAATGATCAGAAGGGTCCTGAGCTCTGTGCTTCAACAGCAAACACTTGACGATGAAGGCTTTCAATCTGTGTTGTGCGAGGTGGAAGCTATGTTGAATGATCGTCCCATAACCAGACCCTCAGACGACCCAAATGACCTAGAGGCATTGACTCCAAATCATCTGCTCCTATTGAAAGGAAAACCAGTTCTTCCACCAGGACTGTTTGACAAAAAAGATCTCTATACAAAGAGAAGATGGAGACAGAGCCAATATATCGCAGATCTCTTCTGGAAAAGATGGGTTCGCGAGTACTTACCGTTACTGCAAAAGCGACAAAAGTGGACAAAGGAAAGAAGATGTTTCATACCAGGAGACATCGTTGCAGTGGTGGATTCTTCAGCACCAAGTGGATCTTGGATACTTGGGAGAATACTGAAAACCTTTCCTGATAAAAAGGGTCTTGTACGGTCAGTGAGTCTTCAAACAAAAAGTAATGTAATTGAAAGACCCGTGACTAAAATCTGTCTTCTATGTGAAGGTATAGGCTAAAGGAATTTTGAGTGTAAATTTTGCCTGAGTCATGAGTACTTAAAGGTGTAATTTTTGTATTTATGTTCTGTTTTGGTGTATGTGGCTCTATTTTTATTTTTTATTGTATGAATTGCTCTGTTTTCATGTACCAGTAGCAATTAGGGGCTGGTGTGTAAGAGCCATATTATGATTTTCTTATTTTGTTTCCATGCCGTGACGTCACTCTAAAACCACGCGCAGGTTATTTAGGTAGGTGGTTAATCAGCGGCAGGTGTTGCTGAGTGATGGAGACGAACAGTCTTTTGACTGTGATTGTGCCAACTGATGTTTGCGGAATAGTTTTTTTTCTTTATCTTATTTGTTCCTGTGTTTGAGAGGCAACACGGATGTAAGAATAAATTACTACTTGTTTCAACATGGACATATTGCTTGGACATCAGTTATCATACACCACACGTCAGAAGTTGGTTCTTTTTTAATTCAGCAACCAGTAGAGCCAAGTGTATTGGGACATTGCCTCTACAGTGAGTATGCTCCCCACACCATCTCAGAGCACCAGAAGACTGCCCATCCTTCCGAGTGTAACTGACCTTGCTTGCTAACTTTGTCATGGTTTTCATTCAATATTTTCATATGAGGTTCCCCCATCCTCTAACAATTGGAGAGAGGCAGATTTTTCAGAAAATTAAGGCTTTATTGAGGCATATTGTTGAATATAAAGCAGTTCTTTTTGCGCAAGAAGAACAGACATTCTGCTTTTCACACCCAGTTTTTATACCTTCGTCACAGGAAATATCTTCCAAATATGGTTTTCCCACCCTCTCATGCTGCAATGGTTCAATTACGCAATGTCTGCTTCTTACTTGTTTTTAAATGGTACAATCATGTGGTGTCTGCAAGTTACTTGTGTTTCTCTTTTTATCATTAGTTGCAAAATAACAACTTCAAGGTTACTTGTTTCAGACGACTTTTAGTTGGGTCACAGGTCATTCCAGAAACAGGCAAACCAAAACACTGCTAACTTGCAACCAAAAGATAACAAACCCTCTTCCAGTAATACTGGAGCATGCATAACAATATTATTTCTGATGAATGAACAGATATTGCCTGAATCAGCTGAACAGATGTCAATCAAAGCAACAGAAGCCAACTGCTTGTGAGTGTGTGCACTGCTCATGAGTGTATGAACTGCTTGTGTGTGTGTGTGTGTGTGTGTGTGTGGGCACGTGCTTGAGTGTGCACTGCCCATGCGCGTGAGAGTGTGTACGCGCGCTTGTATGTGTGTTACTGCTGCTTACATAATATGGTTATTGATTTACTGATGAATTTGATGATGAAATATTGAAATATAATCCCCAACAGCAGCACCTTGCCTCTTTAACAAAAAGGTTTGAGACCCCTGGTTCAGACTGACTCAAGACCTGTGGTACTCAAACTGTGCGTCACATCCCCCACCTTCAGAGGCCAAAAGTTCATGCCCCCCTCCTCAGCAATTTCACTTTTATCAACTATTGACAATGCAGGAGATTGAAGTTACCAAAAGATTCAGGTAAGAAAAATAGTCTTTCCAGCATCAGGGCACTTTCACTTGTTCATGTAACCACATGAATCATATTCAAGCAAACGTAGGCATGCCTAACATTCATGACCCCCCAGCCCCCCAATAAACTGAAATTAAAATTGTTCGTTGGTCACCAAGTATATTCAATGAAGGAAGATGAGGGAAGCATACCTCTCCTCCCCCTTCCCTGTTGGTCATTCATTGGTTTTGATCTCCGTTTGTGTTTGTGTCCAATCAGTGTGAACTTTACAGTAAAACACAGCCCACTTTGTTCCAGTAAAAACTTCTCACAGCCTATTTTGGAGGGTCTCTTTTTCTCTGGTGCCAGGCAAAAGGCCACAGACTTCAGCAGTTGATTTTTGTTTGTACAACTTCTTGCACGTAATTTCACCTTCACAATAAATATGTAAAAAGACCGTTGGCTTTAATTACTCGGGTCTACGACAGCCACTTGTCTTTTTTCCGGTCACTAATGTCCCTCAAGATTGTCACATGCCAGGCAGGTAGGACCACTGAGAATAGGGTTATTTTTAATGGGCCCCAACAGGAATGCTCAAGGCAATATACCAGGGTAATTGGATAGACATTATGAAGAGATATCATGATGTGCCCTGACAAGCATGTAAGATTTCATGAGAATTATGAATTAATGAATGAATGAATGAATTATGAATTAACTCAATGTGACAGACTCAATACTGACAGAGCCAATGCAGCATTTAAAAGTAGTGCCACAGGCACTGAAGCTCACCTGGACACCTGTAATCTTTGACAAGCTATCAAATATTACTTTTTACACATTGTCTCGTCTAAAGTGACAATAGATGGGCTTACATGAAGCCTAACATTCCGATTAGAATCGGTTTAGAAGCCCAAACTGAATAAAAATACTCCATATAAACACCTAAATCAGATTATACCATGGTCTGGGTGAATACTTTTTTCTGATTGGCCGGCAGGTATGCATTAAAACCGTGGAAGTTCGGCTACTCACCATTCGAAATCCATCCACTAGCCAACTTGAAACCTTAGCAACGTTAGACCTGGTATATGGCTGGGAGCAACAGAAACCTAGCTGCTCATTTATCGCCAGTAAATTTGGCGGCATCATACAAGTTGCCTTCTGCGGGGCGATTAACTATAGGTACTCAAGCGATAATGACCGGATATATTATTGCAGCGATGTTATCAGGCTTTATTCATTAAACGATTGTAATTGTGTACGATTACAAAGGAAGCCAACGTGTCCACTTCATGTATCGGCAACTGTTGACAGTTCGCTAGCTACGTGCTACGTCAGCAGACTGATTTCAGCTCGCTGACTGCGGAAACCGTCATTAAGTTCATTGTAATTGTGGGTAGCAAGTTAGCTACAGTCTGCATAATCGCGCATTATGTTGCGTTATGCATAATCTCCATTTCAGCTGGAATCCCTTATCAAATCATCAGCTGGTGAACGGTAGTAACATTAAGCGTGTGCAAAAAATTCTTTCTCCATGAACGTAAGATGAACTAAGGTAGCTGGTTCAATTTAGCGTGGCCTATAGTATTGTGTATGAGAAGGCGCAGCGCCTGTTTACCAGCTCGTTTTTTTTTTTTAGTGCAAAACATTCACCAAAAATTTCTGAATGCTGCGATTTGATATGGCTGGCAAATAACCATGGTATAAGCGAGATAATCAACTCGAAGGTGAGCATTCCACGGTTTTAACCCTCTCCAGCCCAATTTATTATAATGAGATTTCATTCGTGGAGAATAGTTCTCATACACTAGCGGCTGCAGGTGGAACTAATGTTGTATTTTTGCAATACTGAGCTGGAAGAGTAACTTCATCAAACCATTTCCCATGTGGTCTTTATATTTTATCATCAGTCATCAATTAATTTATTGTTGCAAATCCGCAACATGAGCCTGGAGAGGGTTAATGCACTTCCCGGAGGCAACCACCCTTCGCTTTGCATCGTGCATTAAAACCGTGGAATGCACACCTTCTCGCTAATTATCCCTTACATAAACAGGCCTAAACTGAACAGAATGTCATACGGTTTCAAAGGGGTAGAATATTCCTTTTCCTGAATCGTTTAAAAGTAAAATTTTATCATGTAAATGGTGAGATGGAAAGTTTTCTGGCTGCGTTATGTCTGCGCATGCTCATACTTGACGTAAATGTGCAGCTTTGCACGCTGAACTGTGGTCGATGGTGGAGTGCTTGCTTTAAATGCAAACTCTCAAAGAACTGAAAATTATCGAACGCATAGACAGAAGGAAAACAAGATATAGTGAACTGTTTAAAATAAGTCCACAAAAAACTCAATGAAGCTGGGATAGACAGAGACGTCAATCAAATTAGAACCGCTGGAAAACTGAAGACTGCCCACTATAAGCCTAAACAGCACAAACACAACAGAGGATACTTTTTTCATCAGCCTGCGCATGTCACACAGCTATAAAACGTCAGTTCTGATTAAATGCGGTGGCACATATAAACACCAGATCGGAAATGATCACGTTACATGTAAACAGTTGACCTGAAATCTTAAATCAAAATGCTTTCACATGATAAAAGTCTGCATGTAAACCTGGCGACTGGGAGAAGGCCAAAGTGACACTTACATAGCCCTCTCGTTACATACACATTACATGTGTAATTAAGTGATAAATATATAGTACAAAGTGCTGGAGATGACAGTGGTCATATACGGCACCTACATTCTCGTACATGAACACAGACTGTAATGAAACAATTACATTTGAAACACATAACGAGTTGGTGATTATTACATGTAATTGGCAAATAGCCATTTCTCCATTTAAAAACATTTTATTGGTATATGGTGATGGCAGGTACAACACAGAAAATGTGTTACTTAGCGTGAGGAATGCCCAGAAGATCTAATGAATTGATGAACCTCACTGGGTTTTAACCTGAGAGAAGTCAGAAAAAAAAGCTATTCAAAAGGGACCTGTGCAGTGTTGAAGTCCTAGCCAAAAATTTCACTCTGTGAAGAAAGAAAGAAAAATCAGTTGGGAAATTTGAGAAAATTAGATTTTTTTAAAAATTCACCATTTTGACATATTGTCAAGGTTCCGCAAGCAAGTTTTCAAAGCGGTGCATGCTGACTTTGCCAGGTTTTGAGGCCATCACCATGTTAAGAACAAAGGAAACAAACTCTTCGGTTAACGACTAAGACAAACAGTAAAGGAGTACAATTTGGTATACCTATTATGTATATACCACTCTTATGAATGATGAATTTAAAAAACATAACAGTATATACTAAAATATGCAGTCAGGAGAGGGTTTAAGTCAGTTGATACCCCCCTGAAATTGGGTACCCCGGAAAGAGAGGCTAATGTTTTTCCATCCTAGGCTCAAGTTGTCTTTTTAATTCAAAACGAAGAGTGGTATATATATTATAGATATACCAAATTCCAAGTCTGTACTCCAAACTTCTTGAGATATGCTGCATTTTCTATAAGTCACTTTTCGGTGGCGGCCATCTTGAATCACATGACCTAATAGGTAAAAATCTGGAAAAATGCTTCCCTTGTCATAACATATCATTTTATGATCAAATTATGATTTTATGACGATATAAAAATTTGAGTTTTGCAAGTAACCTAACCTTAAAGGGCATCTAAAGTCAATTCTCAGACAGGACGTTGAACGTCCAATGTTTACAAACAAATCACTTGCTTTTGTTGACATCTTGCATTGTCACGACCAATTTCATTCATATAAACCACTGTTTAGTGTATATGCGTTGATAATACTTCCATTTCAGTTCGTTTGCGAAGGTGCGGCTAGCTTATTGGCAAATAAACAAAAACAATTGGAATCGACTTTAGATGCTCTTTAAAACCAGTGTGGAACATGCGCAAATGTAGAAGCATTTTGTTCATGACCAAATTCACAATCCCAAACAACAAAGAAATGAGACTGATATTCCCACCTTCCCACCCATGTTCATGTTTTGTTGGTTGCCAAAACTACCCCAATACCAAATATCAGCTCAATTACAGCAAAAATAGCCAGTCAACAGCTCTATATAGCATTTTCATTATGGTGACCACATTGGAATAGAGACAAAAAGTCAAAGTTTGGTGCCCTCATTGATTGCAATGTCTACCAAGTTTTCGCTTCATAGGTGCAGTGGTTTCGGATAAAATAATCATTTTCTACACCTGAAATGCAGGCATGGCTTAAGTCCAGAAGTCAAATCAAAGTCAAAATTGACATTTGTACAAAATCTGACAGATGCTTTGGGGCTAGCTGAAAGCTACCCACATGCCAAATTTCAGCACAATTGCTGCCAAAATGACTGAGATATTGTTCTATATGACATTTTCAACGTGGCTGCCATAGCGGCCATATTTGAATCGAATTGGAGAGACTTATACATTAGTTTGGTGTCCTCATAAAGGAACATGCATGCCAAGTTTCAGCTTAATAGGTGCAACGTTTCAGAGATGATGTTTACAGACACAAATGAAGATGAACAACCGACAACCAGGCCACCGCATAAGCACACTGGACCTTCTGTTCAGGTGAGCTAAAAATTCACTATTACACCAAGAATACAAGAAAGAAGAAATTCATTCATGGAGAAGATTTAACCAGCTTTATTCCCTGTCAAGTCAAATGGAGGGCGTAAGCATAAACAGAAAAAAAATTACAATGAAAAAACCTTTTTGGAAAAAGTAACCATTGAATGCAACAAATGCAGGAGACAAACATATTTTCATCTTTTTCATAGGACTCCTTGTGTGTTTGTCACAGAGAAAACAAACAAGTAAAAAAAACTCAACCCAGTATCTATCTTAATTATAAGCAGCGGGCATGTTTCTGTTTTGAAACTCATACTAGGAATACAACAGTAGTAATGACCAGCTATAGTCCATTTCTGCAGAAACTGAATCTGTTCATTACCCCCAAGTACGCAGATTATCTTAACACCATCGAAACTTGGCTTCCCATTTCCTTATCAATTTTGTGTGCCAGCAATTGGCAGGAGTGAACTACGTTTGTACTATATGTTCCAGTTTCATCCATGAAACCACTAAAGGGCGTGAAATCTGTTCTCGATAAAAATGTTTAGTACTCTTATTGTACTTGAACACCATAGCCAGAAAGACAGAATCATGTCTACGTATACTGCCTAGAAAAAAGGAACAGGAAGTGAGAAATTTTAAAATGGACCATAACCCAAAATGAGCCATCCAAGAGATTCATCACTCACTGGTCAGATATTTAAACCAAGAGAGAAACTGAACAGATAAGAAGCACAAAGCTTGCCTTTGCACAAACTATTCCAAGCCATGGTCAACAGTTAACAGCAGTAAATGCTCGAAATAGCCAAACTACCATGACAGAAATAAAATGGTTGGGTGTTGGGTATCATCAGTTTCTTAGTCATGGGTGAATGCCTTGTAAGATTTGTCTTGGAACCAAAGATGCCGGTTGGTTCTTTGAGCCTTCAACGATGGCTTCACCACAGGGACGTCTGGTAGTTGAACTTGATCTTGAGCAAGTATTTCAGGTTCACTTGAGCCACATCATACACAATGTACCTAGAAAAAAACTTTGTTAAGGCCAATGAGCTTAGATTGGTGAACAGGTTTATCATCACCGGAGTACTTGAGTAGTTATTGTTTGTGAAATTAGGTTTCCACAATGTAAATTATTCAATATTTTTTGAGTGAGTAACTATTATCAGTCAATAACCTAAATTGCTTCAGCTGACACAATTGCCACCACACCTGCGCATGATACAGGGTGTAATCTAAGAGGAGGATGAGGGGGATGTTTCCTCTCCCCCATGCGCAATGATAAATGGAACGTCAATGAGGAAAAATACAATAAATTCTTATGGGCAGGTAGGGTTGAATTATTCTGCCCCAACATGATTACATGATTTACGAGCTGTTACTCCCTTGCAGGTGATGTGGATACATTAGCAATTATTGACCTCCCACTAATTCACAAAACTTTGATTTGTATCGTCATTTGATTTTGGAAAGTAATATGGCGGGCACTTTCTGAAAATGAAATGGCAAATGGGAAACGACACATAATTTACAATTTGTTATAAAAAGGGCAAACACAGACTTGAAAATGAAAAAGTAGAAGACTACATTTTTAAGAAAATTAATAATGTATTTACTTCAGGAGATGGCATATCCCCCCAACCCCACGTCATCAACTTCACATTAGCAAATGGCACCACGTCAGGTCATGATGAATGTGCACACCAAGTTTTGTGAAAAAACATTGAATGGTAATCAAGTTCTGCGCCAGAAACTAAATGGTCACGAACGGACGGAGAGACAACCGCACCCATGACAATATCCCCTCGCATTCATGGACTTAAAAATGAAAAAGTGGAGGATTACATTTTCATAAGGAAACAAATAGTGTGTCTGCTTCTTAAAAAAGAAAAAGCATTAGTGAGAATTAATTTTCATATTAAGATTGTTAGATATAGGATGATGAGCATTAAAACTATTTTTCAAAACATTAAAACGACTCACAAATGCAGCAAATAATGGCGACTATCTCAAAACAACAGCACATGTCAAAGTCTGCATATAGATCTTAGTAAGCAAACAGTCGATTCTCGCATTCAACACGTTACAAGGGAGAAAAATAAGAACTGAACGACTTTGACATGGACCAAATCTTTATGGCCAGATGAGTGGGCAAGAGCCTCTCTGAAGAGGCAAGACATCTGGAGTACTCCCTGTCAGCAGATCTGCATACCAACTGACAGTGGTCAAAGCAGAGACAAACCAGTAACAAGTATTTGCCACTAAAGGTGGCCATGTCCCCCACCGCTTCATTAAATAACGCTTCAGTTCAACGCTGACTGTAATCAGTCGTGCGAAAAATCTGTTTCGCGTCCAGTGTGCAAGCGGCTTTGCTGAGCATAGAACGCAAGCATTATATACGCACTGCCTAATGCCGAGGCAGTTTGTGGTTGGCTGAGAAAGATGTGAAGTCGTTAATTTGCATCATTGATTCAGTTGCATTGATTAAGTCAGGTCGAGTTTCCATCACGCGTGCCAACCGCCTTTGATCTGACATCAGGACAATCGATATAGCCTAGATACTACAATTTATGTGCTGATTCAGATAGCTACATTAAACAGTGGTTGCTGTAATTATTTACTGTATTGAAATGTGCCTGACATTCTGGAAACCTGCCTGTGAGGTTTCGGTAACGTGTATATAACTAATATAACTTATATAGTGTATATAACTATATAACTAATATAAATATAACTATAAATTCACCCATCTTTGTAATATATGCATAGCTTCTGTAGCACTCCTATTAGTAATTAGACAGCCAGACAGCTAAATTCATGTAATAAAGAGCAAAAAAAATAAATAAATAAAATTGGATGACAGACAGTCAAAGATGAATTCAACAAATGGAAAAGGAAATCTCTTCCTTGACCAGGCATAACTCTCATCATAATCATTCGTGCTTCAGACTCGGACTCAGAAAAGGATACTCATTGTAGAGAAGGCTTGTGTCCTCAACATTGGTGTTCATGCCTTTACCCAAAGGCACCTCTACCCCATCTAAAGTGACAGTTGCATTGGGGTCTGGAGCAGTTCTTCCCAAACCTGGGCGAAAGCAAAAATAGCTTTCAAGCAGATGCACAAAGAACATACAAATGACTGTGCTTAAAATAGAAAACACCATAGTTTGTTTAACCACTACAGACTGCTTCAGTTTCCTCTGGAAATTTATGTTCACAAAGGCGTGTTTTTTTTTTGTTTTAGCATTCCATTCCTGACAAAATAAAATCATTTTGGCAGTCTTTACCTTTCACGCTGTGTTTACCCTTGGGTAATTTCGTGATATGCGATGCCTTCTTAAGTTCATGCCTGTGAATACAAATAAGTGATCATGAGTACAGCGATATCTATGGTTAATATGTGAAACTGTGTGGAACCAAATAAAGTGTATCCATGGAGCTGGATAGCTAATAACCGATGATATCATTAAACAATAAAAATTATCCACTTCAGAAAAGTCTCTTCTTACAAAACATTGCATCAAATGTGTTGTGATGCCTTTGGAAATTACAGGTGTGAGGACAAAAATACTTTAGCATTCAACAAAAAGTTGAGGAACGAGCAGAGTCTAGATCAGGGCTATTCAAGTAAATTATTCTGGAGGCCTCATTTTCAGAAAGTTAAGTGGCAGGGGGACAATCATTTCCCTGAGCAATATTTCTTATTAATACAACACCATTACAGTTAAAAATTTTGAAGGGTTTTTATGTCACAACATTGCACAAGTAGCCTAACCAGATAGTTGGAAAAAAATGAAAAATGAAAAAAAGAGTAATTTCATGTCCTTTTCAAAATATGCTTTAACATACATTAAAAAGTAAAAAAACTATATATCTGAAAAAATGTATGTACATTTATAATGTGGTCCCTACCAAAATATGCTTTCTATACGGCATGTTTTAACAATTCTGACCTTTTGATGACATTGCAAAACATTTTTCTGGTTTTCTCTGTCAAGCTACCTCTCAGTCTTCTTTAACAATTTGCCATGTCCGTTTGTGAAATATCAGTTGACCTACATCGAATTCATTCAATATTTTACAGTTCAATCTTAATATAGTGTGAGGAAAACAGAGTAAAAAAGGTGAAATAATTATGCAGAGGAACACCAAGTCAGAATCAATTCAAAGCTCAGCACCCAACTCCTGATACGCTGTGATGGACGACATTACTCACATATTGCCAAGGGCGACCTCTGCCAGTAGAATGAGTCCTACAGGGTCAGACTGGGACGTATGGCAGTAGTTGGCACTCTTCGATACCATGTCAGCAAAGTACACACCTTTGCCAAACATGTAACCAGTCTGGAATGGGTTTTCAAGAAAATATTACAATAAACTGGAGGACTTTGAAATATCATCAAGACTGGTGGTATGTGACTGCTCATCAGCCCCAGATCTTTTAACTAATGTAGTTACAGAGAGCAAACTATTAGAGTCTGGATGACCAGGAGCTTTAGAAATAAAGGAAAGGAGATCGGACAGTCAACATATAGTGCTCCTAAATTAAGTCCACAATAAACGGATTATTAACCAAGTTCTGTCCTTGATGCAGCATTGCCACCAATTATGCCATTATTTTTTTATGGTGATTTTACACAAAACAGATTTCCGTATTCCGTTTCCCTTGATGAAAACCAGGGACAGTGCATAATGTACTTACCGCCCTCCATGCAATGACATTTTACATATTATTCAGTCCCTCAAGGAAGTTGCAATGTTGCAATGTATTTACCACAAATACAACCAATCCACGCAAATTTTGGGCGGCTTTGCAATTTTGTCATTGCAACTTTCACTGCAAAGAGGCCTGAAAAATCAGATGTTTTCGGCCGAAACGATCATAAAAACAGCCCGCAAAATCCTGGAGGAACTGATTAAAGTATTTGCAGGGAGTGGGGTGCACTTAGGAGAGACATTTATCTTTTACATTCTGATAATGGTTGCCTCTACACTGATACACAAACAAAAACTGAATCTATGAAATAATGCAGTAGCATTCGCTTTGTGAGCATGTTACAGGATTCAACCAGATAATCTGAGTCCATAATTGGCTTAAGAAACAACATTTTGTCAACTAGGGCTAGAAGTGGATGCTGAATCCCAAACCCCTCCAATAGATTTGCGATAATTTCAGAACATCATCGGACAGAGACAAAGCTGAACATCTCTTTCTCAAGCAGCAGAGTGCAGTGTGGTGCGCATGGACTCACCACAGGAGCCTCTGGGGGCGCGATACGCAGTCCCTGAGACAGGATACCCGCAAAGTTGGTGATGCGGGAGCCGTGCCAAAGCAGCTGCTTGTTGGACAGCTCCTGGAAAGGACGGTAACGCTGGTACTCCCCTTCCCTCTTTACTTTGAAGACCTGTCAACCAAAGCAACCATGAGAAGAAAACAACTTGTTCTATGAGAAAAATATTCTGCACATACATGGGCATAACTTAGAAAATGCAGTTTTCACCAGCCCTAGATGTCACAACAAGAGGCAGAGTTATGTCATCATTGCATATGTGTGAGCTTCAACATTCTGCAGAGAAGAGTAATGGACAATTTTCAACAAAGATAAAGCCGAATGGGCTAACAATCCATATTAGCAAGTCAAAAAGCAATAATCTCAACAATAACCCCAGGAGTTCCACTCAAAGTAGCAACATAGATTACGGGAAGACATCAACTGCATCATAGAATTCTACTACAGAAGGATTCACAGACCTGCATTAGGCTGTTGTGATGAGCTTACCTCCTCAACTTCAAGTGTGTAGGTATTGTGGGTAGCAGCGTGTGTGTTCTTCACATAGTCTAGAATAATCTGGGCTTCCTCACATGTTTTGTCAACAACCTGCACAATGAATACAACCATAAGTTCAATAATTGCTTTTATCTTTCCATCCATCCATCCATCCATCCATCCATCCATCCATCGCTCACTCTAATCAAAACGCTTACTTCAATCTTGGTCTTGAGTTTCTCGTAGTTGATGTCAATTGGGTCTTTCTTATTATCTTCTGCCCCACCTCTGAGGAGACTGTAGGCCACTTCAATATCCAGAAGATTGTCCAGCATCTGGACTTTCGCCTGCATACCAGGAGAAAAAAGATATCCATTTACAATATCCCATGCAGTTTCCCCCATTTCTATAACAAAGCCGAAATAAAACAAAGCTATGCACCAACTGGTTTTTCCGACCGCAAAAATTTGTGGCTGCTCGAGGCGATTTGAACAAACTCATTATTGCTTCGCATACCCATTTTACGACTTATCCAGATAGAGACAAGATGTTGGATATCATTTTCACCTTATTAACCTAGCTCTTTTCTCTTTTTTTCTTTTTCACATGGGTGATGCAGATTTAAATTACACTTTAGCTTCAATAAATGAAATGATCATTTAAAAGCTACATTTTGCATTTATTCAAGTTGTCTTTAACTTATATGAAAATCAGTTAGATGATGTGAAACAAACATGACAGATTGGAAAAAGTAGAAGAAATTAGGATGGGGGCTCATACTTTGTCACACCACGGAATACATATCATCCCACCCTCACTGTCCTTTCGTTGAGTTAGTACAGCTAGATTTAACTTCTCATGCGCTCTTATTGCCACCCATTCTTTTCACTATTAGTGCATGGCAGCAACATTAATAAGAAGTCTGTTATATGGTTGCAAATTCTTACCTGAATGTAGTCCAAATCACTCAAAAGAGGTGGCTTCTTCATCCCAAAGTCATGAGGTATGAGTGTGTAGAAGCGGTTGGACAGGTCCAGTATGTGCGACTCGGAGGCACTTTCAGACACCGCCTGAAAGGAGAGCACAGGGTTCTATGATGGACATCATTTGGGCCCAATGAGTTCTGCAACATGGAAAATATAGACCGAATTCAGATGTCAACGGGCCACAACAAGCCATGGTTAACATCAGCAAGAGAAATTCAAAAATGCAATCAGATTCTATCCTTGATTTAATTTAAAAGTATTTGCCTTCTTGTCTCCCAAACCTTTTTTACTTCTATTATTTTATTTATTTATTTATTTTTTTAAGTTATGACAGTTAGAAAATGGGGACTTCTGAAATTTGCAGTTGAATTGAAATTAGCATTTCTGTGTCAGTTAAGGACTTTGTTAGTTTCCCAATATTCACAAAGACAACACCTTCACTGCATTTTTACAACATTCATATACAACACCCCAACTGGTCAATGAAGGACAACTTTTTTGTAAAACATTTTCACAAAATGACAAATAGTTCACAAATTTTGAGACTGTGCTCCTCTGATAACCAAACAGATCATGGATACACATTTCTGCAATACTGCAGTATTTGCAGGGCACAACTGCTACTTGCATTATAGAGTGGAATGGTTCATTCACTTTTGTCTTATTTTCGGGGGCTAAATGGGCAGGAAAGTTAATCCTTCATAGCACGGCGGGTACTTAAGTAACCAAACCCACCCGCCACCTTCAATGGGCAAGGAGGAAAAGAGTCATGCAGGGTTGAAGGGAAGTAAAACTCCAATTCCAAAATAATTAGAGCCCAAAGTGTAAATTGTGAATAAAATCAAAATGCAATGACTTTCAGATCACACCAGCCAGCATTTTATTCACAATAGAACAGAGATAACACAGCAAATGTTGCTGTTGCTGCTTTGTCCACAAAATGAGCTCATTTCAAATTTGATAGCTGCTACAGGTCTCAAAAAAAGTTGGGGCAGGGGCCTGTTTACCAAGATGTAGCATCCCCTCTTCTTTCTACCACAGAGTAGAGGCCTCTGGGCATCGAGAAGACAAGTTTCTTAAAGGGGACCTACACTGCCCGGCCAAAAAAAAAGTCACCATTTGGAAATTAACGAACAAATTCTATAATTGGATCATTATTGTGGTTATTAATATGTTTCAGCTGGCAATAATCATTTTACCCTGACTGATGAAGCACGTCGCTACTCATTTCTTAAAAAATCATGTCGGAAGACACATCCCCTGATGGTGGAAAAGATGTTACAATATTTCAGAACGGGCAAATTATTGGCCTGTATTTAGCAAAGAAAACCATGAATGACAAAGACAAGTATGAGGAATCACTTTCACAAACAAATTTGCCACCACAAAATCCTGACCTTAAACACATTAAAAGTTACTGGGATGTGCTCAAGAAAGACCACAGTAGTTCAACCATTATGTCGAGAAGACAAGATCTCGGCCAAAAATTATGGCATTTCTGATCCAAAATAAATGTTCAGGCATTGCATATAGATGTTAAAACAATGACAAGAAGAATATGCACTGTAATCAAAGCTACAGGGGTTCCAACTAAATATTTCAGTGTACGACTTTTTTTTTTGGCCGGGCAGTGTATTATGCTACATTTCCAAGTTTATATTTTGATCTTGGACTCCCCTAAAGTACTCCTGACCATTCAAAGTCCAAAAATGGTCATTATTTAGCTCATAATGCTATCCTCAAACAACCCCATTTGTGGTCCATTGCGGTCTCTGCCTGAAACACCTCATTTGGGCTGCTCTTCCGCTATGGCCACCTCTCCCCGTGTGCCCACCTTCTTCTGAAAGTTACACTTTTTTTACACAATTTACACTTGATCCCAACTATTTAGGAATTGGGGTTGTTGAACAAAAACACTGCTGAAAGCCTTTTTCAGAATACTACTAAATTTCTCGCACATTTCGATATAAACAGAAAGCGCAACGACCTCATTCAATGAACCAAAGCATTTCTGTAACCACAAATGTTACTCCTTCGCAGCCGTGTCCCATTCTTCAATATCGGATATGTGCTGCTCGGCCTCCGCCACTCGTGCTACGGTAGCCTGTAGCTCACCTGTAGCTTCCTGGAGTTTCCGGTTAATTTTTCCTTTAAACTCATTCAACTCCTTCTTCATGTCATCACGGAAAGAAAGTCAAAATTCACTCAATTCACTTTTAAGATCCGTCCTGAGAGCACGAGTCTCGTTGTAGATGGACTGCATGACAGGCCTAGCTACTCCACCGTCAGTGTCCCCATTGTTCTCACAGCTATCCTCCTCGATGCACGTTTCTTCAACTGTTTCTCCTTGATCACGTCTTAAGCCTTGTTTAAATGTAATCTTTTTTTGTTTATCCCCTTCCATGCTAAGTTTCAAAACTGATTTTTTTAAACCTAAATGTTCTTCAGGGGGGATAAATATCCAACAGGGTTTTTAGGCTGCCTTTGGTTTCAGCGCCACCGGAAGTCTCTCCAGTAACCACAAATGTAAAAGATTCAAATCATTGGTAAATGACGGATATACAGCTTTGATTGCTTAAAAATGTTGAAGATACAAAGAGATTTTTGGATTTGTGCACCAAACTGTAAGACCTACAGTCACCACCGGATGCATGAGCACTCTACACTATTATGTGTAGCCTGAAGATGAGACAAGAACTGTAAACACAAGAACAAGAAATGTATTTGGCAGCGAAACTGGGCGTAATATATTCATTGTTGTTAAAAATTACGGTTATGTGTAGTTTATAATTATTTCAATTTATACAACCAATCACAGGTTAGGTAGCCCGATATAGAGGATAATACGCTATAGCCAACGCAAAAAAATAACAACACACCTCCTGAATAAAACGGCTACTTCTCTGACCTGCGTTTTGAATTGCCCTTCCAATGCATTCAGATATTCATTATGTGTTCACTTGCCAATAATTTCTCATCATTGGAAAACTTGAGAATAAAGGGAAATACATTTTTTCATCTTCGAAAGAAATTTTTGTGCCTCCATCATCAGCTTGGCAGCCCCCGCTGACAGCGACGTACTTTAGCCTTACCTGCCAGTAGGTTTATACAAAATAGGCGTGCAATGCACGGAATACCCCTCAGCCTGATGCTGAAGTTTTTGGAGACGCCGGCCCGCCCGCCCAACCGCAAGAAGGATAGCAATACCCCTGTCAGCCTTGAGGGCTGAGGGGTAAAAAACAATTATGTCTATCAAGGGTTTGTTTTTTTCCAAATACAAGTTTGATACTGGCAACTAAAGATATGCGATACCTAACCTCTTAAGTCAGCTGGTTAAAATAAATTACTGAATTTTATACACTCATAACAAATGCTGATATAAACAGCTAATTTATTGGTTTCCTTTCTCTCTTGTTCGTAAGGAAACACAAAACCCCAGACCTATTAATACAAACAGGTCTTAAATACATTACATTACATGTTCTTAGCAGGCGCTCTTATCCAGAGCGACGTACAAAAGTGCACAAGATCAGTACAAAAGTGCAGAGCTCCTAGGAGACAAGTACAAGTGCTAACAGCAAGTGACAGAACACATTCCATTGTTACAGATGTAAACCAATAACAAAAGGGCAAGGGCAAGGTCAAGTGAACAAAATGGCAACAAGGTCAAGTGCAACAGAGGCAAGTGCAACAAAGGGGCAGGGTCAAGTGCAAGAAAAGGGCAATAAAATAAAACAAGTGCACCGCCTATCGGCGAATGTCGTATTGCGCAATACTAGTCCCACCGGTGTATGCATATTATATTTCCTAAAAAGTAGGTCAAAGTGACCTGCAGAGGGTACATGACACACCCTCTCCCCAAGATGCATCCACACACCAACTTTGATGTTCCTAGGTCATACGGTATTGAAGATATGGAGCGGACACGAATGCGGAGGGACAAGTCATTGTAATTGTATTACATCAAGTTTGACCTTCAAATGTCATCCACGGGCCATTTTGCATATTCACAAAGTACAGCGCCCCCAATAGACCCACTTCCATCGATTCAATCAAAATGGCGCTCGCACTGTACATTGACGGTACCAAGGTAAGTTGATAGCCTGATTTAGAAAAAAATTTATCACGCACTTTTTGAGAAAATATTTTTTTAAATTTCTCAGCCCTATCTTTAACATTGGAGCCAAAATTTCAAAGGACCATAAAACGGACAAAATGATTCAATCAAAAATCCGAGAAAAAAGACTGGAGATATGGTCTAGTAGTATGTTATTGCAAATCTACACGCAAGTTCATCAGGCCAAAAAAAGATTAAAAATGTTCGGGACGACGGATGCCACACCACGACAATAGCTTATCGGGCCATAGGGCCGGTAAGCTTAAAAAATGAGAACTAACACTGATTTCCAAAAGGCTGAATTTCTTAAAAACCAGGACGTACAATTTTCTAATTTTCACGGTGAATTTTCAGAATATCATAAGGCTCACATCAAATTATAACAAAATTTATCAGACAGTTTTTGAGATACTCAAATTGGAAGTGAAAAGTTGACGCCGGACGGACAGACAGACAGAAGCTGGACAACTCAGCTCCAGAAAATCTCTGCAGACTATCGTCACAGTGGTGCTAAAAAGAAGGCCATTGTTTGCGGCAGGCCTATCTTCACAGAAACTGGCCGAGTTGGAAGGCTGGTTGCAGGGTTATTGTATGTCAGAGGATCTATTCGATTAGTATGCTTTGGATGTGTCAATGCGCACTTCTATCGAATCGCATTACTAAGCTTTCCTGTCAATAGTACGTTCAGAATCAATGACTATTTCTTTCTGAATGGAAAAAAAAATATTAGCGAGCAAATGTAGCAAATATTACAATGTTTATCGCTAACTCACTCAGAAATGAGTAAATGATCCACACACTCTAAACAGAGCTTGTATTCAGTGCCCGTTACTGACCTGCTGCACCTCGCTCAGAATGGAGTACGCGCTCTGAATCTGTCTTTTGCTGAGTTTTCCCAAGGGCATCTTCTGTAAATCAATCTGTAAGAGAAAACATCTATTTTAAATGACCACAGACATTTAAATGGTGCTTTCACCTGATTGTATGATGATGCCTTAAAGATTCACTGATAACTGCAAAATAAAATTGTAAGCACAAATTTGATTCAAAGATGGTAACATGACTAATCCACAAAAATAACCATCCTCAATAGGAATGTAAAATTTGCCTCTGTTCAGTACAAGACCAATAACAATGAAATTAGGTGCCTTATTTCATCTAGGCTCTAAAAAGCAAGCACACATCTCAAGGAGTGGCCAAAGGGTACACAAGTCTGTGTTTGCAGCCACACACCTCAAACTCCACCATGGCTTTCTTCATGCTCTCCACATCGAAGATCATCCGGATAAGCTCCTGCACGGGTTTCTGAAGCTGGGACTTAGTACCAGTACTGGCAGTCAGCTTCTTCACAGCTTCCTCATCCTGAAGACCAACAGAACAGCAGTGCATCATGGCTCAGGACACCCCATCTGGACCAGCTAGCTAATAATTTAGTGTTCAAGGCCCATCTCCAGTGTATGCTGACCTCACCAAGTGTGGGTCTGAAGGATGAAAGGATATGCTCGGAAATGCAGTCAATCAGTACCCAACTAGCTAATGTTGACTAAATTAACTGATCAAGAACAGTGAAGAACAAAAGCCAGCTGACCCTGTGAGACCTCAGACCCATGGTTAACCACCTTGTTACCAGGCAACTCTCTTTACGTTTGTATAGACAATCCCTGCAGCAAAATATTCAGCGCATGCTGAACAGAACTGTTGGCCCCTGTGTTCAAGGTGCTGCTTTTGAAAATAAAGTAAGTTTCCGAAGGAGACATCTGTGATTTGCAAAATCACCTTGATGCGTTCATTCACCAGTATGTTTTCAGAGCATCTCAGAGTTAAAACACAAGAAACGGGTCTGAAAAGACTCATGACAAAACCATGATGCAGCATTGGCAAAAATAAAGAGCAAAACCTTGAGACCTGCCATTTCCAAAAGCCAAATTTTTGAGCAGAAATTGGACATTGGCATCCTCAGAGTTCTGTTTTCATCAAAATGGAAACTAAATGCTCACACTGACGTTTCTAAAATAGCATAGTATTTAATGGTTTAGGAATTTTCCTGATGAGGGAACCCCAGCCATGAGAAATTGTAAAAGATATTGTGAAATATGATGTTGTTAATTATAATGTTGTGAATTCTAACACAAGCCTAGTACCTGGCCATAGTCTATCTCCAGTGGGTAGAACTTGTTGGGGTATTTCGTGAAGTTGGTGGAGGTCCAGGAGTTCCCAGTCTTCTCTTCATAGAGGTTCCGGAAGTTGTCCATGGCAGAATTCTTGTCATAGAACTTGTCCAACTTATTTCCTCCGATGGTGGTACCCACCCGACCCCAGGACCTGAATACCCAATACCTGCAAGCATATTTTACATTTGAGCATATATTTAACTTTGAAAGAAAACTTTTTTCCTTTTTCACAAAATCCCAATGCAGCCCAAACAAATTTGCAGGCCCAGTTTTCAGACAATTACCAAGTGTGAAGCAAGACAGCAGAGAAGTGACAGTGGAGTAGTGAGAACGTTTATGAGCATTATGCAAGTGATATTTCACCATCAAACACAACAATATTCTGCCCCCCAGGCCAGCACACATATGGTCATCCTCTTCAGCTGGAATTAACCTCATACAATTTACAAACACATATGTGAGTCTGAAAAATGCAGCAGCTCTTCCAACCTGTGGAACTTCTGACTGAATTTAAATACAAGTGGTGATCCAAAGGTTTCCAACAATCCCAAATTTGTCCTGCAGAATTACACAAAAATGTTCATCAAGCGAAGTACAAGATCTAGATATTTTCCATTTGATGTAATGCGGTGGACATAAAAAAATGGCGTCATGGGTTTGAATATTTCTCTCAATATGAGTGACATGTAGCTTCAGTGAAGCACTGCAACAAACAGATACAGATAAAGCACCGTTCTTTCAGCTGCACGCCCTTGTGTGATTGGCACATAAAAAAGTAGCTATCCACAAAAAATACAGCCCTGCCTCTACGCACACAAGAAAATAAGTAGCAAAGCAAATTTATTAAGGACGTGCGCCTTTACGAAAAAAATTCCCTGGTACAATCATGAGATGGTGAACCAAGCGTTACTTGCAGTGGCGGCACGTGAATTGGAAACAGGGGAAGCTCAAACAATCCCTTTAAGTTAATGACTGTTCATGACCTTTTTTCAATCATTCATTTAAATTACAATAACAGAAACTCCGAAAACTCAATTATCTGGTGTGGCCAGTTTTTATTAAGAATGCATATCTGTCAACTCTCATGCATTCGGCATGAGTTTAAGTGGCATTTTTACGTTCCTCTGCTGTTGACAGCAATTATTCTATCAATGCGTATATAAGAGATTTTCGCTTGGAATTTAAGTACTTGTGCATGGAGGAGTTTGAAGCAATGGAATTGCAAAAAGACGTTTCAAATTATCTTATTTCATTTAAACGATCATGAAACAAATGTATTGCTTCCAACTCCCACCCCTGAGTAAACAAGTGTTTGCCACTAACATGGCAATATCCCCCGCCGCCTCAATTTTCTGTGTCTGTATGGACAGACGGACGGAGCACAATGCTATATCCCCCGCTTCGCGCTAATTGCGCGGCGTAGGATAATAAAAGCCTGAGAAGTCTGGAGTCGTAATTAGTATGCGTTGTAAATGAAAACTGGCCACATCTGATAATGTAGAGAGTTTTTGGAATTTGGGTTACAGTAATTTAAATGACTAATTGAAAACCGGCCATGACCAGTCATTAATTTTAAGGGATTGTTTGAGCTTCCCCTATTGCCAGTTCACGAGCCGCCACTGGTTCCTTGCTATGGTGAATGTCATGTGACTACTGTAGTAGCACGCAATTTTGCATTCTGGCAATTGACTGTTCGACTCCTCCCTGCAATCTCGTCACAAATCACAAATAGATGTCTGCACAGTCTGTTGTAACATCGATAGTGTCTGAGGGTCTTGTATTAGGATTGCCATAAATTGCTTATGTTATGGCGTTAAGTTAGTCTCAAAACTCAAGCGCATAAAAACTGAGCGTGCAAGACAGTCTCTAGCCGCTTGCAACCTCAAAATGCGCGCAATTTCAATATTATGTGCTCTCAATTTTAAAACGCCCTCGCTTGCAACTTCTACATGCACTCTCAATGTCAAAATATGCTCGCAGTATCAGTATACGCTCACTTGCCAATTTGACTTTGAGACTTTGGAGGCAGGACATTCAATGCTGACCATGAGCTTTTATTGGCCGTTTGAACTGCCGTAAACTAGGCTACAGAAATCAAAGAGGACAACCGTCATGTCGAAGCAATTAAGTTTTTCACAAAACGAAATCTTTCATTGATCCCATTTTAATTTTGTTTGATGGTATTGATTTCACTTACTATACTGTAGCTACGATTATAGCTAGCTAAATATTTCACGTTGAAAAAGCTGGCTAATGCCAGTCCCCGCACATCAATTCGTGTAGCCTACTTAGCTAGCCTATTTTAGCATCACTTTACCCATGGCTATGCCATTTACATAGCAATACTATGTTCCCGAGTTGTTCTACACTCCATCTGCAGTGGGTAACAAGGCCACTAGGTCACATGATCACAACCATCCAATCAGCGCACTCATCCTGCTTTAAGCTAAGAATCTAAAACATTGTTTGTCATTGGCTCCGGGCGACCTACGTGGTTCCTAATCTTATATCGCACTGACATACCACGCACAAGCATGAAAGCCCTTCGGCACAACGGTATATCCTTTTTTGGGAATATTTTCTGCCATGATCATCGCGGATTGTTTACTGTTTACACGTGGTTTCCGCCATCCCGCCTGCTGCTGGCAATGCATTTGTAAGCTCGGCGCTGATTGGTCCTCAGTCGTCGTCCACTTGCGGTTGCCACCTAGTGGCCATTATTATGAAAGAGTACGAAGTCTTGCAGTGGGTAGGGGGAGTTACCCACTGCAGATGGAGTGTAGATTTGTTCTTAATTATCACTTCCTTCAAACAATATTTCTTTTCTGATGCTGAAGACCCGGCGGACAGTTAACATCTTCAGTTCGTTCATTATTTGTTTATAAAACGTAGAAGTGATTTTATGCCAATGGCGAAGAACGGAAGGTAGGTTTCTTGACAAGCGAACTTAATGCAGTCCGTACCAAGTAGAAGTGTTGTAATATTTGCAGTAATTCCATTATGAGCTATTGGTGCGCTATGGTTTTGATAGGATGACATGGTTCGGAAATATTCACCACATTCAGGAGAATGCTTTCAACGTCTCGCTGCCTTTAATTACAACTCAATGGCATTTGAGCAAATGAGTAATAGACACGAGCTATCACTGCTGCTGTACAAAATGTTAACTGTTCAGTAAATTTAGAGTATTTATGTCCTGAATAATACAGCCTTTGCTCTCTTACACTTTCACTGCTCTCATCGCAAACTGGCATCTATTTATGCCTAAAACATTTAAATTAAATAAATTAGGGCTATTTTATTTATTTGTAATATTGTATTAGTCTACAACAGCAGTACCTATAACTCACTTGCTCAAATGGCATCGAGTTGTAATTAAAGGCTAAGATACGCTGAAAGCATTAACCTGAATATAGCGAATATTTCTGAACCATATCATCCCAACAAAGTAATACACAATGGCGACACCATAGTGTGCCAATAGCTCATAATAGAATATTGCAAATATTAAAAAGCTGTTATGTCATGACTTCAGCTTCGTCTGGACAAGAAACCTGCATTCCCGTCCTTCGTCATTCGCCACTTCTTAGTTTTCTGCTCAAAAAATGTACGAACTGAAAACTTCATTCTTGGCCAGTGTTCTGACGATTTGTGCTACCTCATCTAAAAATACGACCATAGGGCACCCAGTGAGCACACCACGATCGGACAGTCTTTGTTTTCGCCTTAATATTGCTCTATGAATCAGCCCACAGTTACAAAATTATTTTTGTTGACTTATAACATGTTATAATGAGCTGGATAAGCAAAGATACAAGTAAAATGCTGCATGTCTAATTTTTACATTTTCCGGAAAAGTTGGTCTGTACATGCAGGTATCCAATATCTTACAAGTAGGAAGGCCACAGAAAAAATATTTTAAAGATCTAGCTATGAAGATATTTATGATGTCAGTAAAGCCTGAGATTTTGGGTCTGTAAATGCGCTGAACCGCGAAGCAGCTTGTCTTCATGGGTAGCACAAATTGGCAGATTGCCGGGTCTTCAGCATCAGAGAAGAATATTGCTTGAACCTGATGAATTAGAACAACTCAGGTAAATTATATTGCTACGTAATTTCCACGGGAAATTTGGCGCTAAAATAGCATTGTAAAATAAAGCATGTTGGGACTGATGTAAGCAAGCTTTTCTAGCATGAAATATTTAGCTAGCCGTGATACAGCATCATCATAGCTACACACAGTGAATGAAACCAATACCCTGAAACAATATTAAAATGGGATCAATGAAAGATTTCACTTTGAGATAGACTTTCTTGCTCCTACATGATGGTTTTCCTCTTCAATTTCTTATTCTGTAGCCTAGTTTATGGCAGAACTGTATGGAGAGAAAACCAGGTTTAAAAAAAAAAAAACAAAAAAACAGCCAATCAAAGTTAATGATCAGCACTGAAAGTCCCGCCTCCAAAGTCTAAAAGTCAAATCGGCGAGGGAGCGCATACTGATATTGTGAGCATATTTTGACCTTGAGAGCGCGTGTTGAAGTATTGCGAGCATATTTTGACATTGAGAGCGCGTGTTGAAGTATTGCGAGCATATAGAGCGCGTGGTGAAGTATTGCAAGCATATGTTGACATTGAGAGTGCCTGTTGAAGTATTGCGAGCATATTTTGACATTGAGAGCATGTGTAGAAGTTGGAAGCAAGCATGTTTTAAAATTAAGAGCATATAATATTGAAATTGTGCGCATTTTGAGGTTCCGAGCGGCTAGAGAGGGTTTTGTGCGCTCAGTTTTTATGCGCTCAAGTTTTGAGACTAATTTAACGCCTTATGGAATAAACTTTATGACCAACAGCAAACAACAGGTTCCATGCAGGCAAATTTTTCTTTTGTTAATGAGACCCTTTCCCTCTCCAATGCAAGATGTAATTAATACAACTGCAAAACCCCCCAAAATAAGTCGACATGGTCAACAACATCCCCCGCCAATCGTGTGCTTCTTATTTTTGAAGTCCATCAAGGCCTTCATGGTCTGAAGCTACACACCAAATTTGGTTACTGTATCTGTTGTAGTTTCTGAGTAAAGCTGTCCCCTTTATCTCGGACGGACGGAGGTCAAACCTATATCTCCCTCCCACTTTGCGGAGGCGGGGGATAAAAATTCATTACAAGATCCACTAGAGATGTAAACAAATATGGCTGCATTATTCAGAAGGGTACAGATAATACATTTGAAATGGATACTAATGCCATCCAAATTTGAGCTGTAATATTCTGACTTGTTAATTCTACAGGTGATTTAACCCATTAACACAACTAAAAAAAAAAAAAAACAGGCAACAGTACCCGCACCCTATGACATTTCATGATATTATGCCATATTGCATTCAGATACCAAGACAAAATACTGGTTCTCAAAGTAAAAAAAAAAAAAAAACTCCTTTCACATTTCCACTTGAGTAAAGTCTCATCTGTGTCAAGTGTGTCATTATATCAATACACATAGCTCCAGTATGTTTACTAAAATCAGTTTAGCGGCATTGTCACTTCAATGTTTATGAAATTGGCCACTGTTATGTCCATTTATGCTACCATGTCATGAAATGATACCATTGCAGAAAGTGACCAAAGTCTTTGTTTTCGCCCAAGCATTGCAATATGAACAAGTGAATGCAATTTCTGAGGAAAATTGTGAATGCTGTTGAAAGGCTGATGGCAACCTGGAATACTGGCTTTCGAACGAGTAAAAAAAGTGGGAATGGGAGGAAGAATGCTAAATACGGCATAAGTTGGGAGCAAAACTGCATTTTATTGATGGCTGACAATCAATCGCATTGCTGAATTGCATTTGCACCAAATTTCAATAGTATTCCAAAGTTGAATGATACCCTGAATGTTTGTCAGAAGAGTTGGAGAGGTGGGAAACTACGTGGCTTTATTGCTCACAGTTGAAAGGCTGACTCTAACCTAGCTAGATTGCTGGTGTTTTTCCAGGTGGTTGCAAGGGTGTTTATAGGTGGATGCTAGGGAGTACCGGCAGTTGCTAGAGTGAAGGTGGATGCCACCTGCCAGAAAGAACAGGGTGCTCGTGTGCTTTAGGTGGTTGTTAGTGTTTCTAAATGGTTGCAAGGGCGTACTGGGAGGTTGATTAGGTGTTAGTATGTAATTGCTTGGGTGTGAAGGGTAGCTACTTCAGTGTTTTTAGGTGGTTGCTACGGTGTAGTTTGTTTACTAGGGTGTTTTTAGTTGGTTACTAGAATTTACAGGGTTGTTGCTCAGATGTTTCTCAATGGTTGCTAGTGTTGACAAGGTGGTAGGTTGGGTGTTTCAAGATGTCTGCTCAGGTGAACATGGTGGTTTCTATGGTGCTTTTGGCTGGTTGCAGGGGTGTTTTTAAGTTGTTGCTTGGGTGTGCAGGGTGATTGCTAAGGCATTTTTAGGCAATTGCCTGGGTGTACAGGGTGGTTGCTAGGGTGTTTTTCGTTGACTGCAAGGTGTGCATGGTGGTTGCTATGATGTTTCTGGGTGTGAGCTAATGTGTTTGTAAATGGTTGTTAGGGTGTAGAGAATGGTTTCGATGTTGTTTTCAAGTGGCCACTAGGATACAAACGGTCATTGCGAGGTCATTTCTAAATGGTTGACAGGGTTTATGCGGTGGTTAGTGTGTTTCTAGGTGGTTAAAAACAAAGAAAGGTCCAAGAGAAAAAAACTAGATGATGCGCACTCTATAGAGATCCTAACCCACGCCTCTTGTTGACCTTGACCTTTGACCTCAAAATGCAAATTTGGCACACACACACAGACGGTGCTAAACTGTATACCCATGCCGCCTCATTGGGCGTGGGTTAAAAATATTTTGAAGATGGCTGATAATACTTAAGATATGAGCTTGGAACCAGAGCCAAAGATTGTGGGTCTAAGCACAGGCAGAACCGCAAGGCAGCACATGTCGATAGGTACTACATAATGACAGAGCACAAAGAAGACCGTAGAATATGAATATCATTTTTAGCGTCCAAAGACAGAGAAAAACTTCTGGAATGTAAATGTCATACCATCTTCTGCGTGGAGTGCTCAATTGTACATTTGAAAATGTGGACCAGCCATCTTGCCAAGATGAATAGCCAGTTATGACATGCACTCAACCCAGATGTTTGCCCCAATTGAAAAAATGCCTATTTTTATATTTACTTTTAAGTCCATTTACACTTGGAAATAAATAAATACTTCAAAAAGGGATGTTAGTTTTCCTACACTTACAGATTAAAATTTCAAAAATTATTAGTTCAGTGTTGATGTAGGACAAATTTTCACAAGAGGCACAAAAGGTGAGGTAGAAAACAAAAAGCATATCTGGTTTATATCCAAGTATCCAAAGTCTGTTTCAAGGCCGTGCCAGTATGGGGCCAGACTCCCAATGCAAACTCACCGTTTCTGCACATCATCCTCCAGCAGCTGTAGTTTGTAGTAGGAGTTGGTGCCTCTAACGATATCCACCAGTCCCAAGGTGGCACTGTAGATCTTACCATTCTGATCCAGGACATGGGCACAGTTCTCAAGACCTGCAGAAACCAAGCCAAAGTTCAGCCACTTGAGCACTGAAAATATTCCAAACCGAAAACATCACTCATGTCCCTTCTCTTGGAGAAGAGGGACGCTTGCAGGAAACTCATTGTGCATTTCCACTGGCACAGAATTTCAGAGCCGGTTCCCAAACCTAATTTTGAACCTTTCCGTGCCTTTCGACCAAAGATAAATATGTTCGCAACTTGAGAAGTGGGTTCCCAGCTGGAACCAAAAAATAGCAGGTTCTTTGAGCGAACCGGGACTGTAGACTGACAGTTCACCTTTGCATGCAGTGCCAAACCACATGCCCCGCTAATGATGTGTCCTTGATCAGAGCGGTTACGCTCAAAGCTGGTGGGAAACATGGGCCAGTTCGCTGAGGGTTCGCTACAAACAACCAAGTTTTGGAGCATCTTGAACTGAACTCATTCAGAACCAGAACCATTGTCAGGCAGAATGCACCACCCGAATACTCTGTTTCACTTTGAGTTTTCACTGGTGTCGCCAGAGCATGAGGGAAAGTGTAGAGGATGAGCAGACGCAGACCCCTTCAGTTTTAAACAACGTACAGGCCATGTCATGCGCCAAGGTCCAGAGTGGAAATGGACGATGACTTAGGGCAAGGCTAAATGACAACTGAACAGCATAAGTGAAAGGCTTTACCATGACAAGGTGTGTGTTCTCTGGAGACATGGTACACTCATGACATAATTTAGTGTTTGCTGCCTTTGAGACCGGGAGATTGGTTTGTGCAGTCAATAGCGGCGTCTTTTGCGAAATCAGACCAGTAAGTTTTTTCCGGCTCAAAGAGAAAACAATGTTATTTACAAACCTGGAAATAATGAAGGATTATTTATGGCAATAATGAATAAATATGTGTATTCAATACTGAGAAATGGGGTTGGATAATAAAATAGGACGTACGTCCAACTATTTTATACTCACCGGAATCTGGGTCCACAGCCGCCCCTCCTTTAACCGTTAGTTTCATCTTCTTGCCTTTGGAAACACCTTCCACATGACAACACAGTTCAGTTGGTATGATGTTGGTGAACCTTTATTTTTTTCCTCAACACTGGCTGCCTCAATTTATCTTGCACATGACGACTTATCATTTACCAGCCTGGATTCATCATTATCCATAAACAAACCCTATTTCAACACAAAATGTGCCTGAACTCAAAAACCAGGATGTATTTCCTCCATTTCGCTCTTCACTGCCATTTTATTTCAATACATAGACACGGCACCCCATTCCACCCTTCACAGGGGCAATGCCATGCTTTCTCTCACCGCTTTAAAAGAAAACGACTAATCCCAACCCTTCTTAACATGAGCACTCCAGTGCCTGCCCTCCTCCCTCCTACATGAGCATTACTCACCTTGTCCTTTGCGCCCTACATGAGAACTGCCTCCTTTGTCCTTTTGCCCAATGCATGAGCACTGCTGCCCTTGTCCTCCCCCCCGACATGAGCACTGCTCTCCTCGTTTATTTTCCCTCCGACATAACCATGGCTCCCCTTGTTTTTTCCCCCCCAACATGAGCACTGCTGCCCTTGTCCTCTTACCCTTCGCATCATCTCCTCCATCTGTCCCAATCTTACCCTCTTCCTCCTTGACTTTGCCTGTGCTCTTCCCAGCGCTGGCTCCACTGGACTTAGAGGCTGTGATGGTGGCGGGGGTTTCAAGTTTCACCTCAGCCCCCCAAGGGGAAATGGCATGGAGGGAGATGAGCTCCTGCAAGGCCTTGCTGGACGACTTTAAATCACTTAACAACTGTTCAGAAACCACCCGCAGACCAATGTCCTTCACCTCCTCCATTTTCTTGCTCAGTTTCTCAACCTCCTCTGAAAAAACAAAAATGCAGCAATGTGTCTCAGCAGCCATATTTGCGTTGCTTTCGCTGAGTTTACATATTGAGACTCTTGCTTCCGCTTCCGTTACTGCTTGAGACTGAATGGTAGGTAGTATTGAAAAGCGGACACAAAGTTAGAAAGCGAGTAAACGGTAGGTGAGAGTGATCTTTGGAGTGAATGTGGGCCAAATGAGTTTCCCACCAAGCACATTCTTCACCAACTGCTAGCATACAAATGGGAAAAACCTGCAATTTCAGAGCAGTAAAACCTACGCAGGCCTAGTGAAGATGCTACCATCTTTTGATGCTAACGGTGTGCGTTACAACAGCAGTTCTGTGAAAGCAGTTCTAAAAATACATGATGATGCCTTTCAATGAAATGGCCTAATATTCTTAAACTACTTGATGAGGTGCCCTAGCCTGGCAGGTACTCACTCTTGGTGCTGATGCAGATTGTGGCTTTGTTGACTGTCCCAGTGATCTTCCCTCCAAGCTCCTCCACAGCAGCCTTAAGCTCCTCCTTGTTCTTTCCAAGTTTCCCCACAGCCAGTATCTTCATCCCGGTTAAGGGCTTGTCTACAGAACAGCACAAAGAAAACATAGATGAGACAATCATCATAAAGCCAACACTACGTGATTGTGCACTGTATGAAAAATTTCTACAGATATGCCATCATGGTTGACAAATCACTAATCTGCTCCTACGTCAATTGATATTGCTGATTAAGACTGATTTTTTTTCGCTTATATTTTAATCCATGAGTGAACAAAATTGTTGTCTTGTATTTGCCAATAGGTGGCAACAAAGTGGTCAAAGTCCAAAGACTGTCAGAACACAAAATGATGCAGAGGTAGTAAAGTACACAGACGGTCCCAGTTAGAACTGAAGGAAAGATGTTACTAAAGACAAGTTCTGTGTGGTTCCACTTTATAAAACTTGGAGATAACCAATTTCAATTGAAAATATGTGGCATTAAACAAGCATACCATGGCTCAACCTCATCCACATTCGACCCCCTCCCAGAAGCTGACACTGGTCTAAGAGCCAGCAGAGCCAGCAGCAGCATGTCTAATTTCGCGCGATGTAAAGCACAAGCTATGCAATCTATCCTGTAGTTTAAACATAAGCAAGCTCACTGCCAGCATAGTGGCAGAGGAAGTGCCACTGGCAGACACAAGGGGAGGACAAGGCTTTAGTGCGTTGTTAGCATTCATTCACCCGGGCTATTCCATCGCCTCCTGTACAATAACGACAGAATGTCTCCACAGGATGTATAGAGAGTGCAAAACACTAGTCCGTGCTACTTTTCAGCAAGTTCTCAAAGTGACAATAACCATCAAAGCTTGGCTTGTACTCGCAGTAAAATGAAATGTCATAATGATCTCACTGATAGTTCCTAGGAAATGAAAAGCGTACTACACCAGAGCAGACCTGTGCCTGAAAGGCAGAGAGTGGGGGATCTCAAAAATGTTCTGAAAACAGCAATGGAGGACTGTGGGCTGATGGGGGAAGGTGACCTAACGGATCCTCGTATGCGAGCGACATCGTACTTCCATAGTCACTGTCGCTTGAGTGGAACTCTGGTCTAAGTTTAGCCCCCATCCTACAGTTGGGGATCAATGTCATGGCTATAGCTCACATTATTGGAGGAGCAAGCAGACTCATGTCCAATTCCCATCACAGTCTGGTCCCAGATGAAGCGCTATGCAGCAGACAAGTGCAGCAAAACATCGCACCCCATTCCCCAATTGAAAATTACCATACGAGACAGAAATCTAACTGTGATTTGTTTGAGAGGCTGCATGAGCAGAGGTGGGCAAACACAGCAGTACTTTCAGGCAAGACTTCTACCAGAGTGTCTGATGCCTGCACTCTTGTTTTGAGCAATCACAGCAGGCACATTATAGAGGATATGATACCCATTCTGAGGTCTGTGAAGACGGGAACAAGGGCACTTTCTGGCAAGTCAATGGTCTCCATCACCTTGGTGTATCCAGTCACCGCAACAGTGCTCGCTCGCTGCCTGACACGAGGAGAGAACGACTCGAAGATGATCACAGATTTCAAGAATTCTTTATCAGAGGCTCTGAGGAGATGCCTTGCAAGCAGACGAACACTCAGATAGTTGCTCCCATGGCTTCCTCCTTAGCGTCACAGTCCAACCATCTGCACTTCATGTAGGAGGCGGTAAGCATTGTTTATTATTATCATTATGAAATTATTATTATTATACTATTGCCTGCTGTGATTGTGTACACAGAAGCAAAAGATAAGGACTTCATATAAAGCAGCAGTCCAGTAAATTGTAATTCATGCTCACAGGTCAATAAGGACATCCTGGATATAGACTCGCGGCTGCACTCTCCACAACTGATGAGGATGTCCAGGAGGCAGCAGCTGCACAGACTTTGGAGTCTGAACAAATGCCCGAAGTTCAACACTACAAAACATTCCAGCCCTGCTCCAGCCAAGTGTTAACAGCCATCGATGGCATTTTTTCCTGGTGAAGGTTACTTTATAGAAAATAAGCATGGCAAAAGAATGGAGCTGGCAAGATGCTACCAAGGATTAGCGCGTTGATACTGATCAGGAACCCCTACAATGATAGAGCATGAAAGAAGCGACACTCATTGCAAAAGCCCATCTCGCTTTCCCATCCACCTCAATCCCAGCCAAAAGAGTGGTTTTTTTCCGGTGGCAGGACTTCTCCTCCACAGGCTGTGTCCACATGATGTGACCTCCTCTTCCAACGCATGAAGATATGCACGCAGGCACAGACACACGCATGGAGCTCGATACCATAGTTCCCGCACTGCGAGTGGCAGGAGCTAAAAAATATGTTGCAATAAAAGATGCAGACTGGCACATACTGAAAAAATAATATTGGATTTTACCTGATGGTATGGGGTCAAATGTGGTTTCAAGAGGACCGCTGGATGAACCAGCAGTGGAAGAAATGGTCTTTGGAATGGGTGAGGCTTCCACTTTTGGGAACACCCTGTCCTGACGCTTAAACTTGAACTTCTTGAGGAAAGGAACCTCATGGAATTCCTGGAGAGACATCAAAACTTAATATTAATCAGTTATGCACATTGAAATGGCTGCACAGCCTTACTGATAAGAGGGTGTCAGAATTCAAAAAGCTTTATGAATATAAATTCAGAAGAAGTTTTGGTGTCCCAGGTGTAACTATGTTATCTTAAGTCGGAATCAAAAGATTTGACGAAACCTCTGTGGGGAACAAACTAATATTACACAAATTCTGTCGATAAAATATTTCCAAAAAATTGTGCTTCGACATTGTAGCTCACCTGGACACAGGATTCACATCAATGCACAGGAAATCAGTAAGATTTTATCAAGGTCAGTTAATAAAAATACAAATACAACAAAATTTCCTAAATCTGGCATTGAGCATGCTTTCTTGGACCAGCCCATAAACTCATGGAATTTGAAGCAAATACGGGTTAGTTTTGAGGTATTATTATATGACGTAGGGATTTGCTCTTTCCTGATTGGTCAAGGCAAGCTCCGCTAGTCACTGTAAACCGTGATATTCACAGCTCGTAAGTGTGTGAGGCAAATATAACAATCTGACAACGCCAAGATAAAGAGATTAGGCTTCCCCGCAGGAGCTCATGACATATTTTTATTGCTTTGCTTTACGTTAGATTTGTCGCCTTTTTCTTACTTTATATTTTCAAGTAGAGTCATACAATAAAACAGTTATTGATCCACCTGAGACAGGCAGTATTCGCCGAGGCTGCGCTTCATCTTAACTGAAGTCAATAATCGCATTATTTCACTTCTGCAATAAGACCACCATGGCAGCCATGTTTCAAATTAGGTGATGATCTCTAAATATTTGGCTCCCTTGATCAAGAGGTTTTAGAGAAGAAGATTTTTAAATATTCACAAATATTTAGCAACATATCTTAATGTCAAAGGTCAAATGAAGGTCAAAATACATTGCACAGCAAAACTCTGATTACATGTCATGAGATGTTAAAGGCAAAGAAAACACTTGGTACAGAGGATGCCCAATAACAGCACCCAGCCACTACTTTCCAAATGTATTTTAGGGTAATTTTGGAAAAATTTTTTCATGACTAGATCAGCTTGAGAAGATCAGATATACAAGTTGCTGGCGATGCGCCATGTTTGCTGGAATCGGGGTTGCTTGCCACGTCACCCGGGCACCATAACTCTCGTGAGTGAAGAGGTTATAAATTAAATAAAACATGGCTACTGTAAGCAAGAGATTGTGTGATGAATCATTTGCGAATCGCTATGACTACTATGATGAATAAGCTGACATAAGATTTGGAAAGCCAACCTGTTCTATCTGTTACTGATGCTGTCGTTTCTCCAGCCTAGCTTAAGCTGACAGGCACTTGGGTTTGGGGGCCTGTCGGTGACTAAATTCCGTTGGCACGGCATCATCTTTCAGAATCTTCCAATATTAACTGGGCGATTCAATTCCATCTCTTGCGAAAATGCACTCCTTGAAACAGCTGGGTAAAAGTGTGCAGAACATAACCGGTGACTCTTTGTTGGTAAGTCAGTCTCCCCTTTTTTGGAGCAACGAACAGCTGAATACAGTGGCATGATAGCAGATTTTGTCATTCAGGTTCTAATGATGATGGGTAATCTGGAACCTTAATCGTTCAGCATAAAATTAAGCTGCAATGCAAGTAATAATCAAGACTAATTTGTATAGGTACACTTCATATAGATCAACTGATTTTCTAGTGTCCAAGCACATCATAACATCCGCGACACCGTCACATGAAGGGGGCTAAAATATACAGAATGGCAGAATTCATGAACTAAGAGTTGTACGTTGCATTTCAGAGGTTTGAAGTTTGATTACTTGTTACATAAAAATCACAAAAATCTGCAAAACAGATTTATGGAACGAGAAGAACATGTACTTTTATTGGGAAAGAGCTGAAATTAATGTTTTCACTGCCTTTAAGTGTAGCACTGACAAACTGGATTTCAGCAGACTCCCTGTAAAAATATTTCATACATGGGTCAAAAAGGAATTTTCTAAATGGACACCAAGGATCCATATTTATGTCATGTCATCAGAATTCCTTGAATGAACTTTTATGTACTCATGGGTAGGAACAAGCCGCTGCCGAGCGCCGAGAGAACCCCACAGCTATTAACTAATTATTAATAAACAGCGGCATACACCTATGGCAAGGCACAGGTCACTGTGCCAAGGTTAAGAGGCACTGCACACCTACCACTCACAAAGAATCTGAATATCAAATTTGAAGCTACTGTTATTAATGCTTTTGAAAATATAGCCCAGACAAAATTTTTAGGTTTGAGGTCACTGTGCCTAGGTCGAAGGTCAAAGGTCAAATCCACTAAGGACCCTTAAGATGCACACCTATCGCTCACAGAGAATCCTGCATACCAAATTTAAAACTCCTGTGGCTAACATTTCCAGAGATATTGCCCAGACAAATAATGAAAGCTGCTGCTCGCCCGGCCAGAATATTAGTCACGGAAGCCAAGGCCCAGCGAATAAACTATTGGACTTCTGCAGCAGACTACATAGTTTACTTATAAATACCGTAATGTGGAGCACTTCAATTGTTATTGTCACACAAGCATTAACGAATTTGACGTGTGCACAACTTGGCTCACAGTGGCAGGGTCGAATTTGTGACCATTCTCATTTATGCATGTGTACAGCTGAGCTGTGATTAACTGATGGCATGTACAACGAACACAAAGAATTGTACCACAACGAAGCTGTGATTAGCTGATGTACATAATGGCGCCAACCGACCTGCAGAAAAAATTTTGCAAGCCGTGCTCACCAATACATGGGCGTGTGTATAAATATATGATGACGTCAAACAAGCAGCCAATCAGAGGAGCCAAAACAGTGACAATGGATATAACGGGTAGGAAAAAAAAAAAAACTAAAAATTGCCAGTGCCAAGCTCTCAGGTGATGTTATGCTAACAACGGTCAGATCATTTTTAAGATTTAAATAAAAAAATGAACATCATTATACTGAAATGCCCAGGCTCTTTCAGTTTTTCGTTCACAGGCATTCGGAGAAAGAAGGTTACACTAACTTCAAGTCTGAAAAAGTGTTTGAAACTATGATGGAAGGAAAGGAAGAGACTGTTGAAAAGTTTATATGAATGACAAAGATCAACATTGAGGTGATTTACATTAAATAAGCATGTGGAACAAGAGATATCAATGAGGGTTTCTTTCATTTTAAGATGTGACAGCTCTTTTTTGTGACAGATAAAAAGTTCTGTTAGTATTTTTACAGAAAGTATACTCCGTTTTTGCTTTACTGTTGAGATATACACAAGAGATATAACCGCTTCATGCATCAAGCATACATGATGCAAGTAAAGATGTGTTGTTGGACTGTCTAAAAACAAGACATGCTTCCAAAAGTGGTGAAGGAAGTGAAATAAAAAAGGTTCAGTTCTCCAAAAAAGCTGGTACACAAGCAATATTTTGGTGATTTGTCTATTTTAAAACTTATATGTGACTTGTTGGGCAATGCGTTATATTCGTTTTTGTTTTTTTCGGGCAAGCAAAATTCCGCTTTTGAGCAAGAATTTTCAACTGCTTGCAAATTTTCTTGCCCCACTGGGCAAGTGCTGAAAAGAAGTTATGTCGCACCCTACTATGTGAAGTAGTTTCGGAGAAGATGATTTCAGAAGATACTCATGAAATCTAGGGGTGTGGCCCAATTACAAGGTCAAATTAAGGTCAAAATAGAACTTACAAGAAAACCTGGAAAGTGTGTTGAGTCTTAGAACATAGTATGTACACACACTTCAGCTCAATTGCTGTACAAATGATTGACAAATGAGTCAAAATGGTAATTTCAAGTTCGGTGCCATGGTGGCAATATTTGCAAATTGAGTGAAACGCCTCAAACAAACTTTGATGCACTCGTGTGGGAACCTGCATCCCAAGTTTCAGCTTCCTTGGCCAAGATGTTTTGGACAGGGAGATTTTTAAAGATATTCAGGATATGGAGAGGTGTAGCCTTAAGACAGAGGTGAAATCAAATTTAAAATTGAACATGCACCAAAACCTAGAACAGAAGTGTCAAATCTTGGTATGTTGTATGTGCATATCACATTTCAGCTGAGATGCCACAGAAATGATCAACATGAGTCAAAATGGCATTTTCAAGTTGGCCGCGATGGCAGTCATATTTGTGAACAGATCGAAATGCTTTGAAAAATGTTGGCGTCCTTATTGTCAGAATCCAAACAATCTAAAAACACACACATTTCATGTTCATTACAAATGCGATACAATATTTGAGGAAAATTCAAGACTCCAATAAAGCAGCTTAACAAAGTTCTCTTTAACGGCTGAACGAAGGAATCTATGGAAATTAAGAAATTCATCATAGATCAGTTGCCATCATCTTTAAGAATGTGGCATGGTTACCGTGGGCACCATCTTGTATAAGTTGTACGTCCCAGTATTCTTGTGTTTCCAACAAAACTGACAGCCACACAATTCCAAACTCTAAATGGAGCTCCTCAAAAATGGCTTGTGTCACAGAACAATTACACTCAATACTTTACAAGGATCATCAAGTTATTTAAGGGCAGGTTAGTCTGCCTACCTTCGGCGTGACCCAGTCCTTGCGGTTGGGTGTCTGGGTCTTGAACACACACTTGGTCCAGGCAGAAATGTTGCCACTGCAGTAGTACGCATCACTCTTGAACACCAGTTGGCCCTGGCATTCCTCACAGGGCTTCAGAGCTCCAAAGGCCATGCAGTCTGCCAGACTGTCAACGATCTGTCTCACACACACGGAACACATTGGCAAACAGTACAGGTGGGGTTAGTTACAGTGCTGCGAAAAGGTATTTGCCCCCTTCCCAATTTCTTCTACTTTTTCTTTTCGTTCAATGTAAATGTTTTAAATTTTCCAACTAATTTTAATAGAAGACAAACACAAACCCAGTAAACACAAAATGCATTTTTTAAATGATCATTTTATTTCCTGAAGGTAAAGCGTAATTCAAAACTATGCCAACCATGTGTAAAAATAACTACCTCGAAAACTTATAACTGACTGGTTGTGCCATCCTTGGCAGCAACAACTGCAATCAAGCGTATGAGATAACTGGCACTTTATCTTTACATCAGCCCACTCCTCTTACCAGAATGGTTTTAATTCAGCCACGTCAAAGGGTTTTCAAGCATGAATTGCCCCTTTAAGGTCTAGCCACCATATTCAATCGGTTTCAAGTCAGGACTTCAGCTTGGGCGCAGTGAAATCTTCATTTTGTTTGTGAGCCATTCAGAGGTGGAATTGCTTGTGTTCTACAGATCACTGTCCTGCTGCATAACCAAACTGCACTTGAGCTTTTGGCCAAACTGCTAGCCACACATTCTCCAGCAGGATTTTCTGATAAGAACAGAATTTAATCAATCAGTAGTTCCATCAGTTATGGAAAATTGCCCTGGACCAAAAGCATTAACACAGCCTCAGACCATCACACTAGGATCACCAAGTTTGACAGTTGTTAGTCCAACTTTGTTTGTGACTTCCAGCATGAGTCGTCAATGTGGTCTTGCAGGAAATTTACCAGGTGGACCACTCCTGGGAAGGCTCACCACTGTACCAGTTTTTCCCCCAATTGTAGATTATAGTTCTCACTGAGGCTCTCTGGAATTCGAGGGTATTAGAAGTGGCTTTATGAAAGTGTCCAGACTAACAGACAACAATATTCAAGTTTCCATCTCATGTGAAGCAAATTATTTGCGAATTTTAGAAAATTAGCTTCAAAGAAAATTCAAATTACCTGCATTTCCATCAACTGGCTTGGAACTAATAAACTCCATTTAGGTAGGTCTGTTTCTCCACAAAACGGCAGTACAGGGTAGTTGTAAAACGCATAGAACAGCGGAAGAAGAGGAGGTTACAAAGCGGAAGAGAAACAACCTGAAGCTAAACAACCAGAAAACAAAAAAATGGAGGAGAAACGCGGCACTGTAAAAATGGAGAGAGGTTTACAGGAGTTGCATGCAATTTAGCAAATCCTCATATAGCTTTTCTTTCAGCTAAGGACTGCAATATTTGACGCCGTCTGGAGACAAAGGCCGAGTCGAATGCTAGTGCACGCAGTGGCAGCAAGCCAGTTACGTCAGAACAGAGTCGGCAACAGCCGCTTAACTGTTTCCATCCAAAGTTATGCATATTAACTCTTTCGCATTTAGCCAAAACCACCGCAATCAAGCGTATAAACTTTTATGTGACTTACATAACGTTTATTCATATTTTGCTGTTTCAATCAGTTTTTTCCAATGCAAATTTTCAAAAAGTGCATACAAACAGTGAGATTTTTTTAATGAAAGCCTTCACAGGTTGGAGAGCCTCTGGCCATCTATACTTCTAAGAGACTCAGCCTCTCTAAGACATCCCTTTTATAGCCAATCATGTAATACACCTGATGCCAGTTAACTTAATTACATGCTAAATGTTCTTTCAGCTGATTCTCTTATATATTAATAGCTTTTTCAGTCCTTTTTTATTTGCTTCCCAACTTAGAGACCTGTTGCAGCCAGAAAATTTCAAATAAGCTCATTTTGTGGATAAAAATGTAAAATGTCTCAGTTTCAACATTTGAAATGTTATGCATGTAATATTGTAAATAACATATTGGCTCATGTGATCTAAAAGTCATTGCATTTTCATTTTATTCAGCATTTACACTTCGTCCCAACTATTTCGGAATTGGGGTTGTACAAAAAATGCATGTGGCTACAGTGAGTATTGATAAATTCACGGTTTTCAAATTTGGACCTCACCTCACCCCATATCTATATCATTAAACAGGGGGCAAAATGGGCATTTAATTTACCAGGAGTGAAGCTGTTCAACCTGACTGCCCATGGATTTTTTGGAGGCATCATGCAAATTCTTTGACCGTCAGTTAACTCGCAATACGTGAAAATGGCATAAAAAAATAAATGTTCTCAAAAAATTCCCAACAGTTTTCTTTGTTTTTTCACCATGTTAATCGGTTAAGTAAAGACTACTCATTTTCAGTGAAAAATCCCCAGTAACATTTTTTTTTAGCGGACATGCGGGAGGACAACACTCAATCTTAAATCTCCACCCACTGCGAGGCAGGGGATAAGGAGGCAGGGGATAAGAAAACTTTTTACAAAGGTTCATTTGTAGAGAAATGAAAACAGCTGTCGATACCCTTCAATCAACTTAATGCAAAATGGCTTTATAACTCAAATTATCAGCTGAACAGAAGAATAAAGTGAAATTTTCAGAGAACAAATGAAAAATTCATGCATTCGGTTGAACAGTAGTTCAAAATGCATTGAAAAAAATTAGAAAAAAAAAAAAAACATACATTTGACTCGCCGGATGGGACTTCCTGTCCATTAGCGATGAGCAGCTCTTTCATGTCATTGGTGGAACAGAAATTTTTTAGTTTGTCTTTGATGCTCCAAATCAGCTGGTTCTGCTCCTGTGGTGCGAAAGCAGAGCAAAATTTTCACAGAAGTCTAAAGGCAGAATTGCATATGGCATTAACAAGAGAAACTGCTCCAAACCTTCAATTGCATTTCATATTGCTTCTCCTGTTTCTCATCCTTTTTCTGCTTTTTGGCTGCTTCACCATCAACTTCATCTGCCTTCCTCTTTCTGATGAAAGAAAAGAAGATATTTCAGTTCGGTTTGTAGAAATGACATTTTTTTTCAGAACATCGATATGTTGGATTGGCAGAGGGGGCAGAAATAACAATGCTAAGAAAATCATTAGTAATACCAACAATTTAACTGCATTTGTACTGTAATGATGTATGCCACATTTAAAAAAAAAAAAAATCAAGGAGAGGCCAAAGACCACAAATTTTTTCAAGGTATCTTCGAGCCTGGCCAAACAAAATGCATGGTCTGACTGTCAAACAGAAAACATGTACTTGTATTTTGTACACCGCACAGAGCACAAAACCATTCCAAAACAAAGAAAATCCCAATCTGTGAGATTACTGAGGCATTCAACGGAAAATTGAAAGAAGTCAGCAACAGAGACACAAACAAATCCATAAACACAGGGCGCCTCTGGTTTTCAAAACTTGCTGAGCAACTCATGTGGCAGTAACTCAAAGAATCTCAATTAATGAAGCTAAATTACTGCCAAAACCTATTATACAAACCGAACATGTTTTACAAATGCACAACGATTCACAAACAAATGCAATATGATTTGCAAATATGAAAATGATTCACGTGCAAACAAAGTGTGGTTTGCAAATATAAAAATGATTTGCAAAAAAATACAGTGTGGTTTGCAAATACAAAACACCATTAACAAACAAGTGTACTCAGTTTTACAAATACAAAACGGACCGATTACAAGTATACGACGTGAACCATTTCCTACAAGTACAAATCACTTTTGGCAGTTTTCTACCGGTGACATGGCACCGATTTTCTCACTTGTACAAAACCAAAACCAGTGAAGTTGGCACGTTATGCAAATTGTAGATAAAAACAGAATACAATGATTTGCAAATCCTTTTCAACTTATATTCAATTGAATACACTGCAAAGACAAGATGTTTAATGTTCAAACTGAAAAACTTTTTTTTTTTTGCAAATAATCATTAACTTTAAATTTAAAG
Source organism: Gymnothorax reevesii (assembly GCA_029721435.1). NCBI lineage: Eukaryota > Metazoa > Chordata > Actinopteri > Anguilliformes > Muraenidae > Gymnothorax > Gymnothorax reevesii. The sequence goes on from CM056576.1 coordinate 63,013,156, forward strand.
GCAGAAACACATTGCAAAAAAGTTGGCACAGGGGCCTTTTTACCACTGTGTTACATCGCCTTTCCTTTTAACGACACTCCGTAAACGTTTGGGAACTGAGGAGACCAATTTTTGAAGCTTTTAAGGTGGAACTTTCCCAGTCTTGCTTGATGTACAGCTCAAGTTGTTCAACAGTCCAGGGTCTCTGTTGTCGTATTTTACGCTTCATAATGCGCCACACATTTTCAATGGGAGACAGGTCTGGACTTCAGGCAGGCCAGTCTAGTACCCGCACTCTTTCACTACGGAGCCATGCTGTTGTAACACGTGCAGAATGTGGCTTGGCATCGTCTTGCTGAAATAAGCAGGGGCGTCCATGAAAAAGTCATTGCTTGGATGGCAACATATGTTGCTCCAAAACCTGTATGTACCTTTCAGCATTAATGGTGCCTTCACATATGTGTAAGTTGCCCATGCCTTGGGCACTAATACACCCCCATGCCATCACAGATGCTGGCTTTTGAACTTTGCGCCTATAACAGTCCGGATGGTTCTTTTCCTCTTTGGTACGGAGGACACGACGTCCACAGTTTCCAAAAACAATTTGAAATGTGGACTCGTCAGACCACAGAACACTTTTCCACTTTGCATCAGTCCATCTTAGATGAGCTTGGGCCCAGCGAAGCCGGCGGCGTTTCTGGGTGCTATTGATAAATGGCTTTCTCTTTGCATTGTAGAGTTTTAACTTGCACTTGCAGATGTAGCGACGAACTGTAGTTACTGACAGTGGTTTTCTGAAGTGTTCCTGAGCCCATGTGGTGATGTCCTTTACACACTGATGTCGGTTTTTGATGCACTACCGCCTGAGGGATCGAAGATCACGGGCATTCAATGTTGGTTTTCAGCTTCGTCGCTTACGGGCAGTGATTTCTCCAGATTCTCTGAACCTTTTGAGGATATTACTACCGTAGATGATGAAATCCCTAAATTTCTTGCAATAGCTTGTTGAGGAATGTTGTTTTTAAACTGTTCGACAATCAGCTCACGCATTTGTTCACTAAGTGGTGACCCTTGCCCCATTGTGAGTGACTGAGCATTTCAGGGAAGCTGCTTTTATACCCAATCATGACACCCACCTGTTCCCAATTAGCCTGTTCACCTGTGGGATGTTCCAAATAAGTGTCTGATGAGCATTCCTCCCAACTCTCTCAGTCTTTTTTGCCACTTGTGCCAGCTTTTTTGAAACATGTTGCAGGGATCAAATTCCAAATGAGCTAATATTTGCAAAAAATTACAAAGTTTACCTGTTCGAACATTAAGCAACTTGTCTTTGCAGTGTATTCAATTGAATTTAGGTTGAAAAGATTTGCAAATCATTGTATTCTGTTTTTATTTACGATTCACACAACGTGCCAACTTCACTGGTTTTGGGTTTTGTATTTGTCCGAAGGATTTTGTCACTAATGTCCTCACCAAGTTATTGGCCCTGCTAAACAGCAGGTGGGGCTATGACTCAATTTCCTAGATCTCTACACCATGAAGTTGAACAGAATAGAAAATGGCCACCAGTGACAACCGAGGACTTGAGGATGATGGCTGAGGCAAAATAAAAATGCAGTGTCTACATGTTGGAAATAACCCTGTGTCTGACGGTGGGATGGTTCCAATATAACTCTGTGTCCGACAGTTGATTATTGTTTTTAATTTCTTGAAATCTACTGAATCTTTTAGATGTTAAACGTGAATGTTTTTATCAGACGGCTCACTTCTTCAAGATGGGTACCAAGAATTTCAATCTTTTGTTAATGGCGTTTTGTATTTGCAAACCACACTGTATTTGTTTGCAAATCGTTTTTATATTTGCAAACCACACCTTGTTTGGACGCGGATCATTTTTATATTTGCAAACCGCACTATTTGTTTGCAAATCGTTTTTATATTTGCAAACCACACCTTGTTTTTACGTGAATCATTTTTATATTTGCAAATCACACTGTATTTGTTTGTGAATCGTTGTGCATTTGTAAAACACATTCGGTTTGTATATTAGGTTTTGGCAGTAATTTAATTCCATAGGAGTCAGGGAGTTAAACAGTTGTTCAGACCAAACAAACATCGGAATGGGGAAGCAACTACGGGTTGACAGGTCAGTGTGCTCTCTAGGCTGGTGATGTCACAGTGGAGGCTCATTCTGCCCTGTCAAGTCAGACGGCAGCATCTGCACGTTTCTCAAAATTGGGAAAACCCGCCATTGACCCTCTAGAGCACCAGGTCCATTTATTTTTAGTAGAGGTTAGCCTGATCAACACACATCTACAGAGTTGGTGCATGTGCAAGTTAGCAGTATCTAAAAAAGAAGGGCAGAAGGTCAAGCCATAGGGCAGTATCTGCAGTATCTCCTATCTGGGTCAACTTCTCAAAAATATTTCGATCCACCAAAAATTCAGGGTCTAATAGGAAATCAATTTCATTGATAGCATTGTGGTCCATGTAATTGCCTTCCAATACTAAGAGTTAAACTTTAAGGCCAACTTTCAAAGGTTCACCATTTGCAGATACTGCCGTGTGGATTGACAGGGCACCATTAACATTCAAGAACATTAATATGATGTGGAGCAAACAGAAATAATCCACATACAAACAACAAATTACTGCACCCTCCAATTTATTTACACACCTAGGAGTATTTGTGATGCTCATGCACATAGAGACACAACACCCTGTTATTGTGGATATTTTGTCTTTTTTTCGTATCACTTAATCCGTACTGCTCACAGTCATATTCAATTAATTTCTATCTGCTTAACACAAAGCCGTGGATACATTCAGTCCAAATGAAATTAAAAATATAAAAATTTTGTTACAATGCTTTTGTCATGCGCACAAGCATACACAGAAGAACAAAAAAGGAACTAATTCTCAGAGCGACCTTCAATGATAATTTTGGGATTATCAAAGACATATTCTCAGTTTGTTCTGGGAATGAGCAATTTGTAAATATTGCATCATGAGTTAAAATACTGCTCGTCCCATGTAAATGAGTGCAGACTTCGTTCTCATCTTTGACTTCCTTATAGCAAATTTTTTACAGGTAGCGAGTTCTGTGATTACTCGAACAAGTACGACAGGCGCGGTGAACACCTGATTTGCTTTCTGCACAAAAAATGCATCAAGAAAATTTAACGATTGCGCCATTTCAAATTATTCTAATTCGTTGACCAGCACTTGTAGATGATGTTTCGTGTTCGTTTCTTGGGAAAAATACCATAACTTGTTGATTTTTCATCAGGAATGCGCACAATATCACAATGGAAAGAGCAGAACGGCGCAGCACCGCGCGACTGCACTGTGGGAGGAACCCTGCAAATATGGTTATTTTATGGCTGAAACCAATCATTTGTTATCAAGGAGACCAATAACCAATATTTAGAACCGATAGACATTGCATCCCAACTTCATTGGAATTAGAGTTTGTACTCTGGAGCTGTAGAGAGCATCCTGACAAGCAACAGCTCAGCTCAGGATAGGGGGGCGCAGCAGAGAGTACAGCATTAGGCAGGGTACTGTCCTGGAACCACTGTCTACTACCTGCAGCATTCAGACAGCAGGAGGTGCAAAACCAGAGCCTGGAGGATCATGAAGGATCCTCACCATTCCAACAGCAGACCGTTCCAGCTGCTGTGGTGAGACGAGCGCTTCTGCAAGTCATGCAGCAAACACTGAGAGCGAGTTTCTTACCACAAGCAATCAAGAAAAAAAAAAACAGATCTCACCAGAGCCCCCTTTTAATTCATCTTGCATATGAGCACTAAGCCATAGATACAAACACAGTGCATATTAATACGGTAAATGATGCTGCTTTGTTTTGATATTTGTAAATACTGACGCGTTCTGATATCACCGATATTTATTGTGGTTTCTTATTTTTATTGTCTGCACAAGTATGTAGGCATTGCCGCTGAGATTTCACTGCACATCTTGCACTTGAGGAAAACATTTCTTGAATCTTCATGGGACCAACACAATATTAATCAGAAGGTTTTAATGAGTGTGTGCATGCATTCACGTGTATTTCATATCTATCGCCGGTCATCAACTTGGCGTAAACAGCGTGATCTTTCATTTGTCACAGCTCAGAGGAATAAACTGGAACCCATCATTCTCCTTAAACAAACAATGGTTGACAACTTCCATCACCCAAGGATTAATTAAGGTGTTTTTCTCCGCTTCGTGCAGTCAGGCACTGTCCCATCAGCCTCTTGTGACAGATTGCGAACGTCCATCAGTCGTCACACCCAACTGTCCACGGAGGAAGCAACAATGCGAGGTGAAGGGGGAGCTGCGGAGGGTCTGTTCAGACAGTCTATAAAAGCCAAAACCCATGCCCTTGCAGAGTCAGGGACATCACCGAGTATGACCGTCATGGGCATCAGCGAACTGAATCTCCCCCCAGCCAAACAGGTAGTATGACTCAAAACCAATATTGATACACAGGCACAGCAAAACACACTTGCTACCCTTTTTCCCAAGCTAGTTGCGCTCTAAACAACGGGCAGCAATTCTCCATGCAGGATTGACCAAGAGCTCTCTGGTGAGTATGACTGAAACCGGGCATCAGGAAAAAATGTGTGGCAATAAGACAGTGAGAACCATCTGAAGAGCCAGTGCTGTCGGGCTGTTAGTGTAACGGGTGATTTCTGCACTAACTCTGAAATGAACGCACTTGTACAATGCCATCTAACAAATGGTAAAAATAATGGAAATGGAAAAATGCTAACAAACACTTGACTAAAATACAATGCAAAAAATTATTTAAAAAAAACAGAATGTTAAAAAGAAAGACTGCCATTGGCTTGTTTAAAGGACATAACTGAGGCATCACACCTGCCTGTATGCATGTCCTTGGAACACTGAATGTAAAACTTACGAAGATATTCAAATTGAGATATCATAATCAAATTTTCATTTCAAAGCTGAGAAAGGTAGGAATGGTACTATTTCGGTTTGAAAAAAAAGCAGTAATTCACAAGGCCCAATAGATCTGAATTCTATAACAATGAGTTTCCTCAACATTTTTTGCATTTGAAAAGACTACAGCAGTGAAAAGGAGACTGATTTGCAAAAACTAAGCACACGCGGGTACTTTCTTTGCTAGGAAACACCAAAAACGTCTCTCTATACTTGTCAAGACATTTTAGAATTGCTGGTGGTACAAGTGGTTTCGGTAAGGTCAGTCGTGGCTTTGATCTCTCCTTCTAAAGGTGTTGAAATAACGGATATCTGTGTATGTCTGAATAGAGATGTGTGAGATGAGCGAGCTAATTTATACGAGTGCCATTTGATTGGCTCCTGATCACAAACACCTACGTGGATCAGCCCTTATCACTGCCTGTTCACTCCAGGGTCAGTTGTGCCAGCGCACATTCACAGGGATAAAACAAGCCAAACAAGCTGGTCAGAGACCACATCAGTCCACCGCCGAAGTCTGGATGTACGCATACATGCTCCGAAAGACACATGCACGAGTCGACCGACGTGGGCTTAAATCAGGTCACCTGATCTGCCTGTCGGATGGCAGGGGACTAAGAGCAATTGTGAAAGGCTACTGCAATTAGTTAACAAAATTTTTTCTGGCGATGAAACTTAGTCAATGTCAGGCATCAAAAGGTCACATAAAAGGCCTAGCGGAGGTCATAGTGGGGATGTGCCATCATGAATCAATCAATTTATCGCTCAACTGCTCCTAAAGTGATGGATACAGACAAGTACGAGCACATACCTCCACCAAACCATTTATCTGTTCTTTTGGTCATAGAATATGTACGGATAATTTCCAACCACCGATTATCCTGGGAAATTTGTGCCAAACCGGTTATTATTTTTTAGCTATCCTGTGAACAGACAGACAGATAAAAAAAATGATCAAATGAAAGGTTGTTCTTCAGGGCTCGAAAAATAGGGTGCAAAAATCTGGGCAACCAGAACCAATATCTTGCTTCTCTGAACATGATCGAACAGGCAACCTAATCTTCCACCAAAAATACATTTATTATTATTATTTTTTTTAATTAAACCTAATCAGGCCTTAACTTGAAAAATCTTCAGGTGCGCAAACATTTGCTCCTGTAAACTTTGTATTTCAGCCTTAGGTGCACTTTTTTTTTTTAACACCGCTCAAATTCTATTATAGGCGCACAAACCCGCACCTTTCATAGAAAGTTCAGGTGATAATTTAGTGCATATTTCATCTAAACTAATACAAGCAACATATCATAGTAATATTTGAACATGTAAAACTAACATGAGTAACACCTCCGATCATTCCTACATTATATCCTTCTTCTATAGTCACGCAAATTTGCGTTGTAATTGTTGCTTAAGATCTGCCCCAGCTACAGTTGAGATTAGTGATATAGTTATACTTTCTTTGCTCACTTTTATTTGTCCTTGGAACATGATGTTAAAGACAAAAATCTGAAGCTTGGTGGCTTTTTGTTTAAGCAGCAGATAATCGAAAAACTGGAATGAATATATGAGCAACATTTCGCTTACCCAGCTCAACACTACCATGTGCCCCTTGAAAACGGGACATCTTTGAATACTTTTTATTCTCTCCGCGGATACACGGGTTTTATCTGCTTTACAGGTGAACATTATGATTAAGGTGTTATATGTCAGCCATTAGTAATGCATACCAATAGTTATTTAGCCTACTTTTAAAAGGTGCACCTCCACGACATCGCGAGCAGTGCAATACTGCATCTTGCAGGTTTAACACAAGCAGAGCACGTTAGTTTATCCGAAAAAGAGAGCGCAATAAATTATACTCTTGTCACCGAAGCCAGTCTGACTAGCCTAAACCATGAGAAAACTAACCCATTAAAACTTGCCTGTTTGCCCATTTCATTTATTAGCTGCATGTGATCACACCATATCAAGCAAAGAAAGTAAAAAAATCCACACACTGAATTAAAGCTCTCAAACCTTAATTGAAGCAACGTTTCGACCACTCACAGGGTCTTCATCAGGCAAATTTTGCCCAATCCAGTGTGCGGATTTCTTTTTACTTTGCTTGAATTATATGTGAATCCAGCACCGGGCCTATTTGGTATGAGATGTGCACACGACTACTCTTCTAATCACACCATATAAAACCTTACATTGCTGATTATTCACCAGCGAGTAAGGCATTTTAGCGCAATTTAAATTGTTTATGTGATGGTGTTAAGTGGCTGAGTTGGGTTAGTATACTGAACGTCAAAGTTCACTCAGCTTTACAATTTGCGAGATGCGATTTAAGGTATTATATTGGGATTTGCTTTATCCTATTTATTTCTTCAGTAATTTCTTAGATTAGTCATTTAGTTATTAATAATATATTCTAAATATTTTTCAAGTCAAAGTGAACTTCCATTGGTTCATTTGGTATTGCGATTCCAGATGAGGAAAAGCAAGGCATCCATTGCGGTAGTATGCTGGAATGGCCTGTAACATCACCCAACAAATAAAATCAAACAATTAACAGCAGAAATGAATACAAAAATAACTCTGATTCCACCAAATTCTTTAACGTTATTTTGAGATTGTGTATATTCGAGAGACACTATCGGAGACTAGTCCAACAGAAGTTTCTAATTCGTGATTGCTACAGCTTACAATAAAAGAAACTGGGACTTAAATTCTCATATGCAAAAATGTGATGAACCAGGTCTGTTAAATAAAACTTAGCCTACAAAGTGGAATGTTTCATGGTAAGATCAAATACCAGACCAGTCTATTGTGTAGTCTTACGGCAGAATCAGCAAGGATTCAAAAAATTTCGAAAGAGCAGGGGGAAAAAAAAAAAACAGCCAACTATTGGTCGATAGAGATACATTTTAGTTGGGGACAGCCCTAATTATCATTTCATTAGATCCAAGCGAAAACTGTCCTTTATGGGCTTGAAACGGGCCAACGAGTATTTAAGTGTCATCAGATGACAGTCAATCATGGATAAAATGTTAACGACATGACTGTACTGATATGGGAAATAAAGTTGTGTATATTCTGCAATAACTTGATGTGTCAGAACTTCTTCCACTCACTACTTTCCTTCATGTCCAACCATTATTGCACTGTGGGTTGTAGGAACTCTGGGCAACCGCTCTCTTCAGTTTTCTAATTTTTGGTTGCCCAGCCTATCCTTTTGGTTCCAAAAAATTTTTCAAGCCCCTTTCTTAAAAGAACGAATGGCCGAAATTGAAATTTCTAAAGTTGTAAAGATATATCATATTGTCTAAAGAACAGAATACGTCAGAGTGACGTCCTTGCGACTGGGTCACTTCATAAAATGGGGTCACAAACCATAGTGTGATAATAAAGGCGGCAGAGCTGTTGTTTTTCCGGCAATTCAGGCGAGAACCCACCATTGTGACGGATATTCCATCACCATATGCCAAAGTTAAAATGATGTTCCTTTACGAAATGGTGTGATTAAAAAAAGAAAAAAATCCATCACCACAGGACACAAAATCCCTTCCCAGTATGACATCACTTACTGTAGCGCATGATTTTTATGAAATAAAGGCTATTTTGCAGTCACAGTCAATTTTTGAGTCGTGTAATTCCTTTTGACTGTTTCTAGCCACCTTTTCTTAATATCAATCCCCAATCATATCTGACGCCGATACTTTCCATTGAAAGTTGTGGTCGTAGCATCCAGCCCTGTTACATTTAGAACCATGTTTCGATCACAAAGTGATCTTCGTCAGGATAAAAGAACACAGCACACTCACATCTCTATAAGCGCTTACTCAGATTCACAATTGAACACGATCATTAACATCAGGTGTGAACAATTACTCAAATCAATCAGCAGGGCACAGGATGTAATCTGTAGAGTGAGCAAAGGTGTGTGTGCTGAAGAAAAAGCACATAGAAACATACCATCCCAAGACAAGTATATATAAATTTTTGTTTTTGTTTTTAGTTTAAGACAAACAGATATCAACCTGGACACAAAAAATATTAAGAATCAATTGTACATCAAAGAACAGGAAAAACTACAGAAAAAATAAATCAAAAACTAACCAAGGAAAATGCATGAAAAATATGGCAAAGTATGTAACTGCCCCCATCCCCTCAGTAATATGCATAAATGAAAAAGAGGGGAAAAAAAAAACAAGAGAAAATATTTAATATCAGATACAAAAATTTTTTTATAAAAAATGTTTTTTTTACAGAAATGACCTAATGTCGAAGGATTCATTCAGACCCCTAACCACTGTATCAAGAGTTGAAATCCAAAAAGCCTCCCTTTGAAGTAGTAGATTATTAATGTCACCACCTCTAGGTGGCAACTTAACACGTTCAATACCTATATATTTTAGAGAAGATATACAATGTTTCGCTTGAAAAAAATGCAACGCAACAGGATTCCTAAAATCCTTGGTCCTGATATCGCTTCTGTGCTCTGAGATTCTGATCTTCAAAGGTCTGGTAGTCTTACCTACATAGGCCAGCCCGCAAACACACCTAATCAAGTAGATAATATTAGGTGTGGTACAAGTAATAACCCCCTTAATTTGAAAACATTTCCCTGAAGAGGGATGGTTAAATGTATGACATTTATACGTAAAGTTACACTGTGCACATCTACCGCATTTATAATTACCATCAGGAATATCATTTAAAAAACTAGAAGGTATTGGCCTACGTAGACAAGACCTGACCAAAAAATTCTTCAAATTGGGAGGCCTCTTGTATACAACGCGGGGGGGATCTGAAAATAATTTACCAAGCACTGGATCAGAACTCAAAAGATACCAATATTTCCTAATTATTTTCTCAAATTGTTTACTTAAAGGAGAATATTGAATAAAGCAATTAAGACGTTGATCTAGAACTTTTTTCTCTTGAGCAGAGAGACAATCAGACTGTGTTACGCCACGAAACTTATCAAAAGCCGGTTTTATGCCAATCTTTATGTTGGTTTTCAGGAGAGTCATATCATACTTAATTCCATCTGTAACCCTTTTCTACCATATATCCGAATTTGGAAACGTTATATTGATGACATCTTCGTTCTTTGGACTGGGTCTGTTGCTCAACTTGGTGAATTTCACACCTTTTTGAATAATAATTGTCAACCGTTAAATTTCACCATCTCCTATGATGATTCGCGAATGAATTTTCTTGATATTCTGATTATAAAGAACAACAATAGACTCATTACGGATTTATATAGGAAACCCACAGATACTAATTCTCTACTTCATGGTGATAGTTATCACCCCACTTCACTTAAGAAGGGGATTCCCTTTGGTCAGTTTAAACGCATTCGTAGAATTTGTGGTGAATATAATAATAATAAAATATGAATATTTTATTACTCATTCTGAAGATCTTGCAGGACGCTTTCGGCAACGAAGTTATCCTGAAGAGTGGATTAAACCGGCTTTTGATAAGTTTCGTGGCGTAACACAGTCTGATTGTCTCTCTGCTCAAGAGAAAAAAGTTCTAGATCAACGTCTTAATTGCTTTATTCAATATTCTCCTTTAAGTAAACAATTTGAGAAAATAATTAGGAAATATTGGTATCTTTTGAGTTCTGATCCAGTGCTTGGTAAATTATTTTCAGATCCCCCCCGCGTTGTATACAAGAGGCCTCCCAATTTGAAGAATTTTTTGGTCAGGTCTTGTCTACGTAGGCCAATACCTTCTAGTTTTTTAAATGATATTCCTGATGGTAATTATAAATGCGGTAGATGTGCACAGTGTAACTTTACGTATAAATGTCATACATTTAACCATCCCTCTTCAGGGAAATGTTTTCAAATTAAGGGGGTTATTACTTGTACCACACCTAATATTATCTACTTGATTAGGTGTGTTTGCGGGCTGGCCTATGTAGGTAAGACTACCAGACCTTTGAAGATCAGAATCTCAGAGCACAGAAGCGATATCAGGACCAAGGATTTTAGGAATCCTGTTGCGTTGCATTTTTTTCAAGCGAAACATTGTATATCTTCTCTAAAATATATAGGTATTGAACGTGTTAAGTTGCCACCTAGAGGTGGTGACATTAATAATCTACTACTTCAAAGGGAGGCTTTTTGGATTTCAACTCTTGATACAGTGGTTAGGGGTCTGAATGAATCCTTCGACATTAGGTCATTTCTGTAAAAAAAAACATTTTTTATAAAAAAATTTTTGTATCAGATATTAAATATTTTCTCTTGTTTTTTTTTTTTCCCCCCTTTTTCATTTATGCATATTACTGAGGGGATGGGGGCAGTTACATACTTTGCCATATTTTTCATGCATTTTCCTTGGTTAGTTTTTGATTTATTTTTTCTGTAGTTTTTCCTGTTCTTTGATGTACAATTGATTCTTAATATTTTTTGTGTCCAGGTTGATATCTGTTTGTCTTAAACTAAAAACAAAAACAAAAATTTATATATACTTGTCTTGGGATGGTATGTTTCTATGTGCTTTTTCTTCAGCACACACACCTTTGCTCACTCTACAGATTACATCCTGTGCCCTGTTGATTGATTTGAGTAATTGTTCACACCTGATGTTAATGATCGTGTTCAATTGTGAATCTGAGTAAGCGCTTATAGAGATGTGAGTGTGCTGTGTTCTTTTATCCTGACGAAGATCACTTTGTGATCGAAACGTTGACAGAATAAATTTTTGGGGAGCATTGTCTTTGTGTGCGGACGTTGCCATTTATTTCTTTGCTGATTTTCTTGTTGTCCTGCACCTCAGTTGAGTGGATGTGCACGCTATATTTTCTTAATTTTAAACATTTAGAACCATGCCCATAAAACGGCTTCCTATAGCAAATAATTGTGTCCATACGATGAAATATGAAGACAGAAACGTATAAAGAAATTTGTTGTGCAAGACTGTCCAGGGTTTTTCCTGCATAGAGAATTTGGTGGCGACCGCAACCACCAAATTTCTTAGGCCACCAGCTCACAACGCGATTTTCTGTATGGCATTCTCATCTGCATGCGCGAGAGAGAGAGAAAAAAAAATAGGATACCCCTCAGCCCGATGTCGAAGTCTTTGGAGACGCCCGCCCAACCGCACGAAGGATAGCAATACCCCGTCAGCCTTGAGGGCTGAGAGGTAATAAAAAAGTAAAAGTGAAAGTAGTGGAAGACGCAGGATTTGCGCAATATTAGTGCCATGATCCCGTGATCAACAGCAACAAAAGGAAAGCCTCATTTCAGTGTTGCTTAGATTTTTTAAGTGTGACTTGCAGGTCACATATTTGTGACCCCATTTAATGAGGTGACCTGAAACCTAACTGCTAGAACCGCATTGTATTGATGAAAAGAATGGCGTTAGTTTTTAAGTGAGGTGGGGACTTGCAACCAAGTTTCTTGACCTTTGACATACAAACTTAAAAAGGTATAGGACTCTTGCAAATAATCTATGTTCAGCCAACATGTCCCTAAGTTTTGTCAAGATTGGTGCAGGATAAATGGCAAAAGGGTGCGTAACAAACAAACTGACAAACAGACGTCAAACGCAACCAACTGATGCACTTGCCGATTTCAGCAAGTAACAAACAAACAAACAAACGGGGGTGAAAACATAACCTCCTTAGCGGAGGTAAATTTTTTTTGCAAGTGATCTAAAGTTGCGGTCCTGTGTTTCATATAAGTTGATGACAATGTGGTCAAAACACAAAATGATGCATACTAAGCGAAGTTCACGCATTAGACTTCAGACAGGAACTCGCTGAGGGGAGCTGCAAATATGGTTCAGTTCCAACCCATTTTTTTGTTGGAGGGTGGGGGTCTTAGCGAACTGCAAAATAATTAGTATCAGGGTAGGGAAGATTTGATCAGATTCAAACTTAGACATCACTCGTTTATAATTTTATTTTGCACGTGTGGAATTGGTTTAAAAGCACAAGCTAAATCACTGGTATGGTCAGAACAAATGTCAATTATCTGCATTGTAAACATTATACAATGAAACACAATATCCCTCAGGTTGGTCAGTGAATTCGGCAACCCCTGTTGTAGCCGCGCGTTCATCGTTTTAATGTTTTTATTTATGCAGCATCGACCATTGTGGCTTGAGTAAATGAAACCCCAACCATTTTGCGTATGAATAAACATACATCGTTGCCAGCTAATTCTTCATTCAACTAATATAGCTGTCACAAAACAAAAGTCCTTAATCTCACTTTTTAGCTGAGCTCCCAACTGGTACAGTCTGTCAAATATCAATGCTGTGCAGTTAAGGAAAATCTGAATGTGACTGACTTACATCTAGTTGTATGTACCATCTCTTGCATTTTTAAATTTCCCATTGTCAAGAGTAGTAGTGGGCCATCTCACTGCTTTCTCACCTGCATAAAATTCACGCTGTATTTGTTAATCCATTTGGATCTTTGCATCAAACAACGACATAACACTTTTTATACAACACCCAACACATTCAAAGCAAACTATGACATTTTTTGCCATGCGATCATTTTAACCCCTTTGAGCAGAAGACAAATATGGCTATTAATGGGTGACCCTATTTAAGGCTTTTCAATTCAAGACTTGAGCTTCACAGAGAGGTGGAAATGGCTTAAATGAAACAAGACATTTATAGCATTCAGAATTCCACCGTATTTCAGTTTCTTTTCATAATTTTAGTTCAGGGTGAGGGCCACTTCTTTGTGGCGGGGGATTATAATGTCTTTTTGAGAGGAAAAAGTCAATATCTAGCGTGGCCACCCAATGCTTTCATGACAGCATTTAATCTCTCAGGCAAAGGTATGTTTTTATTTCTTAATTTGCTCAACCATTCCATGTGGTTTGAAGTTCACTCAAAAGAGATTCTTTCAATGTTACAACAGATTTGTTTATCTTGGTATCAGGCATATCACAGATTTGCTCAATCGAATTAAGGTCTGGATTTTGAGCAGGTCAAGTCATCACTTTATGTGGCCAAATGATTCTTTCCAACTGAGATAATGGCTTGCACAACTTAGAAGTGTGTTTAGAATCATTATGTGGCCAAGAACATTGATGATTGTTGAGATCCACAATTTTGTTGATTTTTATGAGATCACCGGCTTCAAACAGACTAAACACTGAACCCTAATATTACCACTTCCATGTTTTGCTGAAGGAGTTACAGTCATTTTTGAAATATTCTCCTGCTCTATGGCACAGAAGATCTGAGCTTAGAAGAGAAAATTTTTAATTTTGATTCATCAGTCCAAAGGAGTTGTTCCCAATCCCTGAAAATCTTAGCAAACTCAAGTCTTTTTTTGAAGTTGCCACCTCCAGGAAGGAGATTTTTGGCAGAAAATCATTTTTACACTAGTGTCCAGAAATGGCAAATCCTTTCATCTGTTCACTTCTGGTGCTACTAAAATCATCAAAGTAGTCGTGGTGTGGACTGCTGATATTTTTTACTTGTCATTCACAGAAAAGAACATCAAAGGCACTTGACTTCCATTTTGCACCTCTATTGCCACTAGATTTCAGTGAACCAGTCTCTTTGAAAGGCTTGATCGCATTTCTTACAGTGCCATGGCAACATTTAACACCTTCAGAAGCTCTAAGTGACCGACCAGCACCATGTCAGGCCATAATGCGGCTCTGAACAATCTCAGAGCACTCCTTCCATCGTGTTTAACACTGCGCTCAAAGGTCATGTCACCTTATATACTGGCACAACTAACCATCAGAGGTAATTCTGCAGAACAATGTTAACTCAAACCGGTTTAAACCATTTTTTTGCATCAATAATCATGGAATGAGCTTTAATACAAATACTCCTTCCAGTTGTGATAAAAAAAAAATATAGAAGTTTTTAGGGTTTTCTTTTTTTACCTGCATATTTACCGCAATATACCAGTGGAAATGATTTTTTTTGTTCTCATTGCTGACAATAGTATTTTTCAATACATTTTCAACAAAATTTATAGAGAAGCAATGATTTTTGTATGAAAGTGATGAAAAATCATTACTGCACACTACTGTATGAGGCATTTGACTCTCGTAACATTACTCAACCTCAAATTCGTTGAACAAAGTTGGAAAAAAAAAAAAAACACCCTCTCGAATCCCATCAACTGCTTTTTTTTTTTTTTTTTTTGGTGAAGATAACATAACTCCACCCAAATCTGTCGCTCATCTCACTGCCCCAGCCACGTCAGTCCCACGTTGCGCTAGTGTGAAAAAGGTCTCAAGGAAATAGTGCAAAGGTCAAAGGTCAAATGTGGAATACAACCAGACAATGCACAGTTCCATCCAATGTTCTTTATATGTGGTCAGTTTCAAGTTACTGCAATCATCAATTGCTGAGAAGCAGTCTGCACAAAATTTCAAAGGTCAAGGTTACTGCACCTAGGCCAAAGGTCAAATTACATTAAAAGTAGGTTGCTGAACAACTACAGCCCAAGATCCTGACGTGATCAGTATGAGATGTTAAATATTAATTGCTGCTAATTGACCCACACAAAATGTGGGACCAAGACAGACACACAGACAAATGTACAAATGCCATCATAATGAGAATACTGACTGGTAATAATACACTGTGATTGTATAATCCAAAGCTTTTTTTTTTTTTTAATTTGGCATCTCCAAACCCACCCGAATCTGGAATGCCCAATTGGTGAACTATGCACAAAGCTTGCTCATATTGCGACCCCTTGCTGCCAACTCAGGATAGTGAGACAGTTCACGGCTCTCCTCCGAAGCACGTGCCTGTCTGCCACTGATTCTTATACACTCATTGGTTGAATCTTCGCAAGTTCAGAACTAGGGCGGAGGATACCTGGACATGAACCAACCCGGAGTCTTCCTGACGAGCGCCCGTCTGGCCAACAGGAGGCACTGGAGCAACGAACAAAGCTGTAATTGTATACCCAAATCCAGCAGTCCCTTCCCAATTTGAAACCCTGTAGCGCGATAGCCAATTGTGCGCTACTCTGAAAAAGCTGCCGACCCCTGCCTATGGGTACGCCGGGGCTCGAACTCGCGACGTGGTGATCACATCTGTACTGCAGAGCAGTGCCTTAACCATGTGAGCCACCCGGCAGCTTAATCCAAAGCTTTTTAAACAAATTAGGTCAATGCGCTGTTGAAAAGATGATGGTGATTTCACCTTCTACAGTGCAAATATCAAAAGATTGGAGGAATCTCCATGGATGAGGTTGAAAGATCAATACTGAATGCCCCTAATCTTTGACCCTTCCCATGGCACAGCAATGAAAACCAGCATGTTTTTGTGATGAATATTATCACATGGGCTGGGACTACTTAGGAAGATATTTGCCAATTAAAATCACTAATCCTTATGTCCACAAACGGAAGTGAAGACCTTACTATGCACCAAGGAGGCCACAAAGTAAAACATTTAGAGACGCCACTGTCTTCTTGAGCTCCTGACTTAAGCACGTCTGAAATGGACAGATATCCAGTGGAAAGATTCTTTCAAAATGCTTATGGTAATTATGTACGTTTTACTCTGGAGGCCAAAGAAAAGGACAATCACCATCATTACCAACGCAAGGTTCAAAAGCCAGCGTCTGGTGTGTGTGTCCATTAGTTAGTGGCACAGGTAACCTGAACCTGTGTGTCCATAGCAATGATTCTAAAAGACACATTCAGCAACAAAAAATTAGGCACACCCGAATTTAAAGCATTGTTGGAAATAAAAACATTATAATGAAATGGCAAACTAAAAAGTTTTCCCATACAGAATGTTGCGGACCCAACATACCAAGTTATCCTGAATTCCAGTCACGTTTATTTACACATGCTTTGCACATGACTTGGTACGATTCTTAGCCCACTTGAGTTATGTCACTCGAATCCCTTTAAAACCTGGTTGAAACGTTAGGCATGCTCTTTCGCACAGAGTCGTCTCACACAGAGGCGCATGCTCCTATGTTCGAATATAGGCGTGCCTCAGAATTTACTAAAGGGCGCACGCAAATATTAAAAATAGCTTTACGTATTGTTTTCAAAGACAAAGAGACCTGTTGGGCAAATAAAAATTGTACATCCTGAGTGAATGTATCCCAGATAAGTTCGTACAGCTAAAGATCATATGATCCCCATGTACACAATATTTTGCATTTTGACGTTTTATCGGCTGCCAACAGCATCTGTGCTTAAGGCGCTGTGAAGCACAGCAACTGATACCTGATTTAAATTGAAGTTCATTTTGTTCAATCGCAATTCAAAATTGTCTGGGAACTGCCTGTATGTGAAAATGGTTTTGAGCGGGGAAAATGTATTTGGTGTCAATTATGGGCTTGTGCACCTGTACTTGACTATAGGTGCATTTACACTTATAGCCGTTGTGCTGATATGCACATCAGTACGGTAGCTGTAACCTGAATGGAATGAAGTGCGAGCGCGAACTGCAAAGATCACAGAGGATGGGGAAAAAATAAAATTGTGAGCCAAAACAACAGACACTGAAGCTAAAAAGACAGAAAATGTATCAAGTGTGGGATCTCTACACATTGAAAAAATATACTGCAGTGTCTCTACTGTAAAATGGAATGAGCTTGCCTCAAAAGCACTTCATCGATGTTGCAGCACTTGAGCCGAAAACATCCAGATGCATTCAGATCATTGAGTGGAACAACACAACAAGGTAACAAATGTTAGCAGTTGCATTTTACATAAGTCAATGTTTTGTCTTGTCGTGATTAAGGCTATTAAAGACCGCAACTTAGTTAAGGCAATATTTAACGACTGGCCGAAGACGTAAATCAGTTTGGTGGCTATGTGTCCAGACTCCCTACATAAGCAAAGTTTTGTTCAAGAAATTAGTAAGCCACAGAAACTAAAACCCTGCAGTCAATTTGTTCAAGTATGGGCTTCATTTGTGTCATACTTAGGTTAGTCGCACTCACTCTCTACTCTTTCTGCCCTTTGCTTATGATGACCTGCAGTGTGTCAGGCGCTGCAGGATATAAGGGGGAAAAAATGTGAAAGTACACTCCTTTTGTTCGAAGTTTGATGAATAATATTTAATATGAACCTTTTCATATTACTGTTTTTAGGGGTCGATTGACCCATTTTAGATATTTGATAATAGAAAAATCATAAATGTAGTCGACCAGAGCCATCATGGTTTTAGAATATTTTAAAGGTGAGATCAGCACCAATAAAAAAGCAATAACAATAAGAACATTAAAAAATCTAAGCAAGAGGAAAAAAAAGCACAACAGTATAAATAAAAACATACTCAAACAAGAAGAGCACCGCTAACGGTGCATAATACGCCCGTCATGAACATGGATCAGGAAGTGGACAGACAACATGATACCAATATCCAACAGACAACAGCCCCATGTGAGCTTTGACCTTTGTCCGTGACCTTGACCTTGGAGGGAGGGCCGTAAACATGGTAAGCGACACTCCGCTCAGTGATGGTATACGTGTGTGAAATATCATGGATGTATCTGAAGCGGTTGAGAAGTTTTGCTCCGGACAAGCCCCATCTGGGCCCCATGTGACCTTTGACCTTTGCCAGTGACCTTGACCTTGACCGGGTGAACGAAATCATGGTGCGCGACACAGCGCCTAGTGATACTGCACGTGTATGTGAAGTATCACGAATGTAGCTCAAGCGGCTCAGGAGTTATGCCCCGGACAAGAAATTGCTAACAGACAACAGACAGACGGACGGACGGACGGGGGTGATGACATAATACGTCCTGTCTTAAGACGGGCGTATAATGATAAAAAAAATGAAACGATTGGCTTTCCATTTAAGAGACCAGTCTTTTTTTCTCTCTTAAATATTACTATTGCCCTTCAAGAAAACAAAGGTGATTTAATAAAATAATTGACCAAGCACGCCCTATTACTGATTAGATTACTTGATTAATCGAGAGAATACTCGATAGAATACTTGATTACTAAAATAATTGTTTACTGCAGCCCTAAACTGGGGTCCTCCTCTCCCAAAACAATTAACTGGATAGCGGCTAAAAGGAAAAGTCATACACATATCCCTTTTCCAAATTTTGAGAATGTGCTGCAGATGTAAAAAAAATGATATTCATGTTTATTTCCAAAAAAAAGACAAAAGGAAAACATTAAATATCTTGTGTCTGTATTGTTTTCGATTTAATTCAAGTCAAGGATGATAAACAAAAATCAGTCTTCTTTTTTACTTGCATTTTCCATAGCATCAAAACTTTTCTGCCTTTAAAATAAAAAAATGAAAATTATCAACTTAGGAGGCAGCAGAATAAGCAAGTGATATGCATTTATAATATAGAGGAATTTGCACATTTTGCATACCTGCTAACAGCGAAAATGATTATGTTTACAGATGAAAGATCCCCGACCCATACAAGCTCTTGAGCCCAGCCTGCTCTCCTGACATATGTTACATTGAGATGGACATGAAAATGAACAGCTCTCAAAATTTCACAGCCGTGCCCACTTCGCTGGCCCCTGACTTTGTGGTCTCCATCAATGTGCCCTACATGGTGGCTGAGCTGGTTATTGCCTGCCTCTCAACTGTAGGCAACCTTCTGGTCTGCCTGGCCGTTTGGCTCAACAAGAAAATGCACACCGTGACCAACTACTTCCTGGTGTCGCTGGCCTTGGCGGATGCATGTGTGGGTGGGGTGGCCATCCCCTGTGCAATCCTCACGGACATGGGCATCCCCCGGAATAACCTGTACCCTTGTCTGCTAATGCTATCTGTGCTCATCATGCTCACGGAGAGCTCCATCTTCAGCCTGCTGGCCGTGGCTGTGGAGCGGTACATCGCCATCTTCCTGCCCTTCCGCTACCAAACACTGATGACGTCGCGCAACGCCCTCCTAGTCATCTTGATCACCTGGGTCCTGTCCTTCCTTATCGGCCTGGTGCCCCTCATGGGCTGGCACAAGCCTCCCCCAGAGTCAGGCTACTGTTTCTTTGTCTTTGTGGTTGATATGACCTACATGGTCTACTTCAACTTCTTTGCCTGTGTGCTAACGCCGCTGGTGATCATGTTCCTGATCTACGCACGGATCTTTGTGGCGGTGAAGCGGCAGACCAGGCGGATCGCAGCTGATCGGGTGAATGGGGAGGCTCAGACCCAGCAGGCTGCCAGCATGAAGACTGAGGCCAAGACCGCGGCCTCGCTATTCCTGGTGCTCTTCCTTTTCACCGTATGCTGGATCCCGCTGCACATCATCAACTGCTTCCTGCTGCTGTGTCCGAGCTGTGCCGTGCCCCTCCCTCTCCTGCTGACTGCCATCATCCTTTCCCATGCAAACTCTGCCGTCAACCCCTTCCTCTACGCCTACAAGATGAAGGCCTTCAGGCGTTCATTCAAGGCAATCTTCCTCTGCTGCAGGTTTACAATGGATCAAAATGACAGGATGGAAAATAGGGACATAACCACCCACAGGTCCTGATCAATGAATATTCAAATATATGACTCATCAAGTCCACAGACCATTCATTAGATGTGAGTGGAAATAGTATGATTGTCAATACCAAATTGACATAGTAGGATATTCAGGCATGAGGAATCCATTAGGGATGCACCGATATGAACATTTTGGCCGATACCGATATCCGATATTAATATTGCTGTTATGGCCGATAATAGATATTTACCGATATAAATATGTTTTAAAAAAAGTTTGAGATGTCCCACATTTTTTCTCCCTCTTCAGTTTAAGACCCCAAAATCCTGTGCTGCGTTCCTGTCACTGACACTATCACATGCCCAAACAAATACTGCATGGCCAAATCCCCCCCATGCACATACACAAACAGCAACTAGATGGATATTAACATCGGTTGTTAATATCGGCCCAGTTTTACTCATCAGACCGATGCCGGTATGTTAAAAAAATGACAAGCATCGGCCACACCGATATGAATGCTGATATATCGTGCATCCCAAGTACATACACATTTTGGGTTTTTTCTTTCATTTTCTTTGTGAAAAAGGAAATAAACAAAACGTCTTTGCTGCGGTTGGTGGATGTGAGTGAATGTGGTGTGAGGTGCCTGCGACTTAAGCTTGACCTCCACCGCTCAATAACAATTTAAAGGGCTTGCTTCCGGCTTTGAAGAGGAAATGTTCCCGAGAATTAATCAAATATGTTCACGCTCACGGAGAACACTTAGCTACCTGAGGTTAATGATAGATATGAGGAAAAATATGCATTGACACATCGTAGGAGTAATGAGCAAACAGCGTCTTACAAGAAGTGCATCATGATTCAAACTGGTTATCAGATGCAATTGGGAAGATGGGAATCAATCCGCTGGAGCTCTTGCGGATATGCCAGTAAGTATTTTCACCTGGCGATCTTCTGAGTCCACTTTTCTTAGTGTGTTGTTTAAATTGACAAAACTGTCTGATTGGTGCAATAATAAGATGTTTTAGCCCACCAAGAATGTTCCATTAATGTTACCTCCGGTCGTTAGATCGGTAAGCCAATGGCCGTGTTGTTTTAGCTGTCATTGCCAAGTTTTTGCAGCGAGTAGTTAATTTCTAATAAAATATTTCTAAGTAACAAATTAGAGATCAGTTCCTCGATTTCTCAGAGTAGATAAGAAAATATATTTTAAGGTAGGAGAGATACAGGGCTGGCATTAAGAAAAAATAACTGCGTAGCAAAAATACTATGCAGTCTCTAAAAGTCTGTATGCATTATGTAGCATTTTTCAGAGCTGTGTAGCAATAAGAAAAAAAAAAAAACTCAACAAAAATATCTGTACATGCACTTTAACCTTTTATTTTCATCTCCGAGACACTTAGCTAACAGTACTAACACTTATTAACATCGCCTAATGAAGGCGAAGGCAGTCGAGTTAAAGTAGCATTTTAGTGTGAAAATTACGAACTGGTACCCACTTACAGCTAATATGTCATAACTCGGTAACTGAATAGGAATTACAAAGTTTTAGTTGGTTCTACCCAAGCCACTCTTCATATGACTTCTTCATAATTAATAGCAAATGATAAAAGCTTTTAATTGCAAAAACTCTTCAGTACCTTGCAGGAAGAGAAGTCCCTAGCAAAGTACTTACATGATCTAAAATGCAGGTTTGTCAATTTCTTGGGTTAGAATCGATGTTCTCAGTGCTCACATGCACAAAACGATACACTATACAGCGATACAAAAATACAACAATGTGCCAAAATCCTTTCATAATGACGGATTAAAGTCCATACATCGCTTAAGAATTGAGAACACTCCCTAACTCTATCTGAATCAATCATTCTTTTTAGATTCTGAAAGCGTCAGCGATGTTGCAGTCTAACATCGGTCAATCCTTTAATTCCAACGCGGGACAGTCCGGATCTCGACCATCACACAATAATTCACGGTTTTTTTAAATGCAATTAGCACATCTGGAAACTGTCGTTGTCGTCTTTATTTTTATATTTAATGCCTGTGTTATATGACACATGATGTGTGTCATCAGTCCAGTTTTTAAATTTAATTTTATCTAGTCGCATTTTCACTTGAGCAGCGTTTGATTGTGCAATTCCTCCGCAGATTCTTTACAAAGGGCGGCGGACGCGTCTCAGGTTTTGCCGTTGGTTCAGCCAATGACGTTTCCCACTCCAGTGTTTTCTTTGGCTCTGTGGTGAGGACTGGCGAGGAGGTAGGAAAATGGGGTCATTCAACTCGCTACCTTTTCAGAGTCGCGCTGTTAGGTTATCCATAGCGTAGTTGTGCAGGGCAATCGGAACAATATTTAAGAGACTTTCGGAGCCCATTTTTGTATGTCTGATGACTTCTGGGCTCAAGACCGCTGGATCTGTTGCAGACTGTTAATTATCTCAAATGGCAAAGTTAACACTTCGTTTACAATTGATCGTACGGGCTCCTACGGCCAGTCTGCGGCCAAAAATGGGGGATTTTGGCTGCGTGCTGCACGATGTCTGCTGCGATTAGGGTGCCCGTCGACTGCCATAGCCTGCCCGTACGGCCAAATTTTGGAAAAACTGTATGCAGGTTTTTTCCACGGGGGCCGTACGGATCAGTCACCCGTGGCCAGGACGCAAGAGACAAGTACTTTACAAGAACTTTAAAAGTACGAGAGATGTAGTTTGATACAGGGAGTTATTTTAGAAAAAAACCGCACGGCATAAGTAAGTTAAAAGTACTTTTCCCGTACTGCTATTGACCCTCACTCCAAGTACAATTTTAAATTACTACCCGCAAGACAAACGTACGGTACACGCATGAGCATCGTACATGCAAAGAACGATTAACATACTTGTTCTGTAAATTATTGGCGTGTACAGTACGTCAGAAGTAAGGAGCACGTAGCAAACACAAGAGTCCCTCACGTGCAATGCCCAAAATGAGCCTCCTTGAAAGTCAGGGTTTGACCCAGTATCTCCTCCGTCTTCTCCTCATCTGTCGTCGATATATATCAGGAGCACCAGGGCATCTTGTTCCATTCTTCGTTCCCTCTGACGCTCAACCAATTGATCATTCATGATCTCGATGATGTGATGGAGGTTAATTGATGATGTAAAAATTGTAGCAACTTTTATAAGACCCCCAGACCGTCACGGGACCCGTTGATGCCTTGATGAACAAGTACTTGTATCCTGCAATTATCGCAAGTTACACTGAAGTCACTGGCACTTTTCACTTACAATCACCAACACGTACGTGTTTCGTACATCTCCCGTACTTGAATCGTGCATGCCTTGCACGTGACTCTTGCGTTACCAGCGTGTCACTTGCGACCATAAATTGTCCATGATCGTCACGGGAGCCGTAGCTATCGCAAGGCAATCGAACGAAGCACGTATTGAACAAGTACTTCACACTTTCAACCAGTTAGGAAAACCACGAGCCAAAAGATCGGTCTACGGCTGGAATTCGATCGTCGCCACAAACTGATCGCAGGGCACGTAGAACCCGTATGATCGTACGCGCAAATGTAAACGAGTTATAAAATTTAGGTCTCTGCTGCCCTGATTTTGGCAGTTTTGTGAGCGTGTGCATGCACGTGTGTGCGCGCATGTGAGTGTGTGTGTTAAATCTAGTGATGTAGTCAAGACCGCCTTAGCCGAGACCAAGACTGGTCTTGAGTACCACAACACTAGTTAAATGAGATGTACTTTATGTTCTTCAAGAGCTTTTGCCAATTTAATGCATGAATATGAATTTGTATGACTAGAAAATAGAAGATCAATAAGCTAATTTTTGATATTTTTCGTTTTCTTTACCAATTGATGAACTTTTACATCGAGTTATTATCTTCAAAAACATAATAAAGACGCCATGTTCTGGCTGGGGGGGGGAAAAAAAAAAAAAAAAAAAACCCGTTTTGGCTGGTAAATTTTTTCAGTTGACCAGCCATTGTTAAATAGACCAAAAAGTTAACTTTGGACCTTGGGTAGAAAAAAAACCCTGAAATTGTGGGGGTCAGAGGCTTAACCTCTTCCCTGCTAAGGACATACGTACAAAATTGTTAATTACCAAAATCACTTTTTATGTTTCTGTAATGGTTAACCCAACAGAATGCACAAGCTCTTTAAATAAAATCATATTTTTGACGGTAGAATATAATTATTGTTGTTATCCATGCATTTTTCAATTTACTGTTTTAATGAAGCACATTATTACTTTTTGATAAAGATGCCAAATAAGTTATTTACATGCATTCCTGAATATAAAAATTTGTTTTTGTGGTTGAATGCAAGAATGCAAGCTGTTATCAAGGCCAAAGGAGGCCATGCAAAATAATAAGTTTTTTTATGCATGAATAAGGACTATTGAGTTGTTTCAGTTTGTTATTAGCCAAAGAAATAATTTGTTTTTTAGTTTTAAACAAGTTTTTCACAAATTTTCGAAAATATTTGTATCTTCTCGTTTTTACGACAGGTAGTCTCATAAATTTGTTAAGCACTGTATTTCTCAGGGTGTTCCACAAGCCCCGGCGGCCGGTGATTTCTCCGACTACTCAGTCCTCCTCCGCTGGCTACTTTCCTGACAATTCAAAAAATTTAAGGAGAGTTTTGATTTTATTTTGATAGACGCTTTTCAGTTGACTGATTTACGGTCTCTTCGCCGCAGTATTGACGCATTAAGCCGCGCTGTGATTAAGCTGACTCGAAAACAACTTCAACATCCAATGATATTGCACGTCATACGAACTATAATAATAGTACTTCTATCTTATGCGCATCGTTTTGTCCGAAAATCTTGGAAATTTGAGCTGTAGCTCGTAGGGATGCCGCCCAAAAAGAAGATGAAGGCGAATAACGGGCAGACATTAATGACGTCCTTCATAAAGAAAGGTAATTTCAGCTCAGTAAACTGCACTGATGAGGTAATTCCGCTCAGAGGCCAGCCCATATGTGATGATACAGCAAACGCTCATATATCCAGACAGAGCCTACTACCACAACCCCGGGGAAAGTTGTTGCCCCTATGAGATAATAAAATGTATTAAATTACCAGCGTTTTCGACATAAGTTTTTAAGGCATTGAATCGACTCATGGTGACCCGAAGAAAACCTGCGTTGAAATGTTGGTAAACTGAATAAATACTGTTGCATTCTGGCAACGAGCGTGTGAATGCGTTCATCACATCTAATCCATAACCATGCATTAATTCGCTCATTTGCGAGGAAAGCAAAATGTGTTGACTGACTGACTGACTGACTGACGCACGACACCATAGCTCCCGCACCACGAGCAGCGGGAGCAAAAAAGCTATTTCACAGTTGATGGAAAGTGAAGTCCAGAGGGAAGAAAGCCCCGCAAGTGTGGCAAGAGATGGAAACCGGACAAGCTGATTGATCTGCTCAAAGAACACTCACCCTTCGTTCTTGACCGCAGGCAGCCTCTGCTTCAGCTCTTCCTTGTCCTCAGCCCGGAGAGTGCCAAAGCCTTTGAGCTGGGAGGCACTGTACTCTGGCTTAAAGGCCAGCTCCCCTCGCCGACTAATAAAGCAGGCCGTATGGTACCAGCGGTCAATCAAGCCCAACTGTGGCTTCTCTGGGTCTATCGACTTCTTGGACACACGGATCTGGTCCTGCAAGACCAAGCAGAAAAAGAGGTAAGATATGACAGTGGGAAAGATGGCATGAGTCTCAAGTAAAAAATAAATCAAACACGATTCCTACCAAGCCAGCATAATTTCATGTCTATAATAGCCAGCTTGCTAGCAATAGAGCTTCATGAAAAACAGGCTGCTCAATGCCACTGTTTTCATGTAGCTCTGTAGCTAGCTAGCTGGCTAATGTAGGGATGCGCAAGTAAGGTTGCAGTTCACTTCAACTGGACCAGAAACACAAAACAAACACCGCAAGCATAACTACTGGTGAAATCCCACCTTTATCTGGCTTTGACTGAATTACTTAGAATTTTATAAACATGCAAGCAAGCTTGGCGAGCAACGTGCAGTCCTACTGGATTGTACAGGACCATGTTTCTGCAGATTAAATTAGTATGATGCAACTTCACAAATTAAACCAAATTTTAATCAGCTCATTACTACAACATATCTGTTAATGTGCAAAGTTTAGTTCAGGCCAATACCATTCTTGAAATACCGAGTCCAAAAAGATCGTCTCCCTCACTCAATTCCCGACATATAAACATACATTATGGCTATATCAGCTTGCTGTTAGCCATGAGGTCAATTCTTTCTCTGTATTTCACCCATTGTAATAACTCGGGAGCAGGGGGCAGCCACAGTGCAAACCAGAGCCTTGGTCAGTGATTATGGTTGGATTGTAACAAGAGTGCATGTTTTTTGGGGGTGAGGGACCAGAGTACCCCTAAGAAAGCCCTCGTGTACACAAGAACAACATTCAGAGAGACTGCATGAAGAGGTCCTTGCAAGAAAGGACTCAAAACCAGGACCTCCTTTTAACAAAACGTGCCCCGGTGCCGCTCCACTGATTAAGCAGTACATCTCTACTCCCAATACAGGATTTCCGCTACATGCATTTGATCGTGGCGCACCGCCACGGCAAAATCAGAGCCGCCACGCCTGTGTAAAATGACTTTACATAAACTCCAAAAATCCTAAGGACAATCAGGCGTCGCCAGTTCTCCGTAAGTTAAAATGAGCGCTCATAATTCTTGACTTATTGTCAATTATTTTGCTTGATGAACAGATTTTCCAATGAATAAAAATTACCCATCTGCAGTAAAACGTGCTGTTTTCGTCTTAATGCAATGTGTGCAACGATTACAGAAAAAATATTTTGTTCACTTGGCAAAACGTTAAACTGCGATGTTAACTTCAGTGTTTGCTGTCAGTACATCCTGCTCTACCTAATTATATCTTCATGATTATTTAATTCCAATTCCCAAGTCCGGAGTCATAATCGGTTTTCATATTATAGGTGAAATCCACTGTGACGAATGTGAAACTGATAACCTCCGTGCACATGGACTTCAATTATTACATCGCCTACATGCTGATTTATGAAAACTGGCCACACCTGATAATGCTGAGTTTTGACCTGACGCTGAAGCCCTCCACCACAGTTTCAAAAAATCCTGGAGGAAACCCTGCAATAGACATGCTCCCAGGAAAGAACAATTTCAAACTGTGTCGAGACAGAACCATCCAACATCTTTAAACTGACAAAACAAAATGAACCCTGGAGAGCGGCAGGGTGTTCTGAAATAGTCCTCCAACTCAGTATTTAATTGTTCAGTAAATATGGATGACCATTGTGAACGTCCCTCACTTGCTAGCTGAAAGAATAGACTAATAAAAAGCTCCAAAATCTTGGTCAAAATGCAGGCCTTAATTTTTCAAATCTTTGCATGAATGATTTGCTGTTTGCGTGAATCCACAGTGGCGTAACCCAACGTTAGGTTACACAAAATAAATCGCTTGCGTCATCGGTTATGCAAAAATAAAAGCTTTCAGTTTCTGCTGCAGTTACTTCCAACCAATTACTCTCATCCAGTTCCCGTTTATTCTGCAAAGTATGCAATAAAACAGTTGATTCGCTTAGTTACTGGAGTCTGTAGATGGTCAAGTTAATTAAGATGCCATGTTTATGGCACATTTATAATGCCATGCTTTTATCGAATTTTTAAATTTAAATGGCCATGGAACTGCACAGATTTCCATGAATGCGACTGCAAGATTTTTTGTGGGCTTACATTTGGCCATATAGTTTGCATTTATGTCTCGCATTCACTTTTGATCCGCTCGACAAAATGTTTTCCGCCATGTTCGGACACTTAACATCCAGGGGAATTTAAAATTAACCTTAAATCATCAGTTAAAAATGCCACAATGGGAGATAGAAAAAACATCTTCGTTGGAATTCCAATTCTTTAGATTATTGGCATCCTTTCAATCTTGCATGGTAGCGTAGTAACAACTGTCAGCTATTCTTTATCATTTCTTTATCATTATCTGTAACAGGCTAAATTGCTTGATTGTTATATAAGCTCAGTACACAGGAGCAGATTTAGGGCAGGCCAATTGAGCCTAAAAAAAGTGATGGAGGCTGCCCAACCTCGCAGGCAATTGGTAGATTTCTGAATTATCTTCCCAAAAGAATTTAAAATGTTTATTATTGATTTAAGACCTCTTGTACGCTTCAAGAAGAAAATGGCACGCAACTGTCTACACATCCCATGGCGGTAAGTAGTCTTATTACATTTCAAAACAAGACGACAGTGTCATCTCAGTGAAAAAATAACTCCGTGAATACCTTGCAATTTATTTTACTTTATATGGTGACTTATTCACATCTGTCCGAGGACTTCAGACGAAAAATAGCCTTTTAGGCCAACTCTGGCGCATTTACAGAAATGTTTTATTAATGTGCACTGTCCCTGTCAAATAAACTAACACATAAATAATAAATTAAACAAGAGCATCAGGAGAGATGGCATATCCCCCCCGGCCCCATGTCATCAACTTCGGATGAGCAAAAGGAACCACGTCAGGTCATGATTAATGTGCACACCAAGTTTTAAGAGAAAATCTCGAACAGTTTTCAAGTTATGCTCCGGAAACAAAATGTTCACAGATGGACGGATGGACGGACAGCCGCACACATGACTATATCCCCCCGCATTATATGCTCAGGGGATAAAAATGTGCTTCAACATCCACTTTCAAACTCAACGTACATCTTGGGTAGCTTATTAATCAGTCAAAATTTCACGCATCTTGGTATAATAATGTCAGAGAAATTTTGTCCCCAATGTTTCCCGGACGGACTGACAATCTAACATCCATCAATCCACTCTGTGGGGGGGATAATAATCACAAATTAACATTGTTGCATGCCTACAGTACCTACTTCCCCTCCCCTCCTTTTGCTGGTGTAATCTGGAAACTTCAAAACTGGAAACTTACCCGAGCGATGATATGATAAAATCAAACCCTTTTACCACAGTTGTTGCTTTCCAGTGAAAACTCCAACCTGTCAGTAGCCTAGCTCTGCTTGATGTCAGTGGTTATGGTCAGTCCTGAAGATTAGAATGGCCAAACTGCAGAACAATCTCGTCCCTAGCGTTTAGAATATTCCACACGTACAAGTGGCAAATTATGAAAACTATCAAAACTGGCAAACACAAACAACTTTCAAACTCCTGACGCGAATTCATTGGTAAACTAGCCGTATGCTGTCGGAGGTGACGGCTTGGGGTATATTCCCAAATGCCCCCAATTCCCCAATTTTTGAATAGACCCAATACAAGGTAAAGCCCCTCAGGTCATGACCTTTCATTTGAACTTAATTTCAGGTCAATCGGACAAATGGTTCTGAAGATATGGCCAAAATGGTCATTTTCCATCACAAAGCTCCACCTGGTGGCAAAATATTGAACCATACAGGTATGATGTCATCATGTGACACGTTGTGAGGTCATGACCTTGCAGTTGCACATGGTTTCATGTCAATTGGACAAATGGTTCCAAAGATATGGTAAAAATGGTGTCATTTATGTGACAAAGCTCCACCTTGTATCAAAATTTTGAACCAAACAGGTATAATGTCATCGTGGGACACATCCTCATGACCTTTCATTTGCACTTGATTTGAGGTCAATCGGACAAATATTTCCAGAGATATGATAAAAACAGTAATTTTTCAGTTTTTGGCCCCTGGTGTCCAATCTAGAAATTTTAAATTGTCCAAAATCAAATCAGCTCTTCCTCTTTATGATACTCATATGCAAAACATGAAATTTCTAATTGAAATATTACTGAACTTTTCGCGTTAACACTTAGGGCGGCGGCGGTGGTCGGACCAAAAACATAATATCCCCAAAACGCCGTTTGGGGATATAATTAAACCACGAAAGATGGTAAACCTAGAGTGATATTTTTGACGCCTGCAATTTTATGACCTTAAATGAAAGTATGAAATAAAGACTTGCCCCCAATCACGCTTTGTCATGTGCTAATAGACAGTACCCGAGTGGCAGATTTGGAACTCCGAATTGGCTTCTATTTTGCGGTCATCCATGCAAATAACTACTAAGATGTGTAGGTCCATATGAAGAGTTCCTCTGTTTTTGCAAATGAAAGCCATTCTCTAAATGAATAAACCAACAGCAGTTTGATGAATATTCCTTTGATTACACAATTAAAAAACACCATTTCGGATAGGTGAAAAATTTAGGTATCTTACAGATAAAACCCAACTGGAGTGCACAATTAACATCCCTGGAGCGCACAATTGAAGAAACATGGAAAAAAAAAATCAAAAAATCAAAATGCCCATAACAGTTTTTGCAAATGAACCCTTCATAGGACTTCCAAGTACCAAATTTCATTAAGTGAATAAGTCCATTTTCGTGTTAAAAGGTTACTATTACAGCCATTTGTTGAAAGCAATAATCCATCGGCTCAAATAAATAAATAAAATGTGTTCAACATAACCCAAGAATATTAAAACTCTGAAGTTCAATAAATCACATTATATTTCTGAGCTGTATTAAAGTCACGGGACTGTAACAGAATAGCTTGGAAAGAGTAAGTACTCTGACAGACTAGGGCATACACCAAAGCCTCAAAAGAGTTTATTGTTTACTTCTGTGTTGAGACAGTGGCTCCATAACGGACTCCATTTTTCGGGAAATCAGAAGTAATTGTAGAACAGCACATGCCTGACACAGAACAGACCGGCTCGATGACAATCACCGCACGCATTACCCACAGCTTTCGTCTTGCCATCAAAGTTCCACAGCATGTGGCAGGTTTACCAGTGTTTGTATCTTGACAGGCTGGACAGGTTTACATTGCACATGTAAAGCTGTTACAAATGGCAAATTGCATATGCGGGCCACCAAAAATAAAAAAATGTTATTATGGCTTACTACCAGCTACAGAATTTTGTGCAAATGGCGACTGTTCGCACAAAACGGAGTTTGCGTAACCTTCACGAAACCTGAAAATGCTCTACCATGACACTCCAGTACTGCGGTTTTCAACATTATCCAGAAAGGGCCAGTGTGGGTGCAGGCTTTCATTCCAACCAATCAGTTTTTCACCTGATTCTATTAATCAAGTCTTTAGACACTCTCTAGAGTAGTGGTTCTCAAACTCGGTCCTGGCGCCCCAACTGTGCATGCTTGTTTTTGTTCTGACCACAGTTGCAATCTTAGGACTTAAACAAGCTTTGCTTTAATTTGCTTTAATTAGGTGCATTCATGTTTAGAGCAGTTATTTGTCCTCTTAAGCCACATGTGACACAATCTACACATGCCATGAAGAATTTAAATTTCACATCCACAATGAGATATGTTAGAAACCAGTATGAATAACTGCAAAGGGAAAAAATTGGATATGTCCATAAAAATGCAGCTAAAGGTGGTAAATAACTGCACTACACATGGAATACAGCTAATTAAGACAAGTCAATACCTTGTTAAAAGTCTAAGATTGCAGTTGTGGTTGTAACAAAAACCAACACACACAGTGGGGCGCCAGGAACGAGTTTGAGAACCACTGCTCTAGAGGTTGATGAGTAGAATCGGGGCCCAAAATTAATAATACAAAAAAAAAAAAAAAAACTTAAGTGAGACTCCTCTCAGAGCTGAAAGTACTTGCGGAGGGGTACTCTCACAGTTCATGGTTGAAAAGCGTTTCGAGATTAAACTCGAAACTCGATTAAAAAATTAAACTTGGCAGAGTACAATTCAGTGTTGAGCATATGCCTCTTGAGTGCACACAGTGATGGTAAATTTGCACCAGCAAAAGCAGCATTTCAGAACTCTTCAGCAAATGAGGGTCATTTCAGTGTAAAACAAGTGGCGTCATCTGTTCAGGTTTTCCAGTTTGATTCCTGCCTATTTTCTTCCAGCAAATTACTGTGACCATGCTGGAAAAACACCCAAACTCAGCCTCTGCAAACACCAACACCATGAACTGTATGTACCAGCATGCAACAGCCCCAAGAGGCACCAATGGGGCTTCAAAAGGGCCTTAGTTCTGCGCCCTCCGTCCACCTTTCACGATGAGAACTGCCAGAGTTGGGGTCTAAGCAAGCTCCAAACTATGCAGAGATTTCACGTTCAACCTGCGCATAAAAAGTTTGAGAAATCCTTGGTATTGTGAGTCCAAAAGCGCTTTCACACCAGGATAGTCCGGGGGACTCGGTTCGATTGGGTGCGGAATGCTGAAAAATTTTGCACCTTCATTTGGTTTGGTTGACTTTCACACCGCACTTTTGAACGTGGACCAAACCGTCTGGACAACATCATGCAGATACAACAGCTGCTCATTTGGGGCGATACTGCCCAAAACGAGCACTGACCAGGAAGGAAAAAAAGCATGAGGAAGAGGAAAACCCGGCTCATCGATTGGCCCGGACCTCTCTTTAGTTCACTTCCTCTCTTTGGTTCGTGGATAGTTCCTTTACATTATCCACTGAAAGCAAACTGCACCAAGGTTCGCTTGCAAACGAATCGAGACCCACATTTTCAGGCAGACCAGAGTTCACTTGTTCAGTCCGCACCGGAGTTCAGATGAGCTTTCACACCTGCTCAAACAAAGCAGAATATCTGAGCAAACGCACTCTGGTCCGTTAAAAGCGGACCAAACAGCTCTGGTTTGAAAGCGTCCCGAGTCAGGAATTGAGTATGAAAGCCGAGTTGAGCACAAAATCACACTCTCAAAAAAATGTTATAACCTTGGGCCTCGGTCCACAACTGCAAGGGTGGAATGACAGCCTGCACCCACACCACCCCTTTCAAGTTAAGGTTGAGAGAGCCTCAATCATGCATACATTTTTATGCATTTAGCAAAAGACAAGACAGTAGGTAGATGATATGGATAAATACGAGCTGCCCTCTGGATCTACTGGGTCTAGGCAGCAGTGGTAACTTCCCATGCAGACCATAGGGCGCTCCACGCGCCAGTAACCACAGTCCTTGCAAAATGACCCACACCACAGACCATAATTGCCCATGGTTCAGGAGGAGAGAATTTCCCAACTTTGTTCTTACCTTCTCTATTTTCTGTTCACAGCCTTTACAGGTGCTTCGGTTTGACTTCGCATATTCCACTGCAAAGTCATTGAGAGTCTTCTCTCCTTTCGCACTCCCTTTCTGTCCAGACTTGCCTGACAAAGAGAAACCATAAAAACTGTGCATTTCTTTCAGTATCCCAGTCTTTGCTGGCATTAGGAATAACAATTTCTTCCCTGCATTTGATCTTAGGAGGAGGACGGCAGTGATTCCTTTTCTGTTACATGGCCCCCACCCCCCAGATAGAAAGAATATTATCTTTGTCATCTACCAAATTCATGTGCATCAAATTTATTTAAGCTCAGTGTCACAGACTTTACCGCGTTCTGCTGTCATTTACAGTCACACTGGCTTTTCTTAGGGTTGGACGATGAGTAAATTTTTCCAACTGCCCAACAACCGGCGATTTGCAAAATTCGCACAGGCGTGTGTGTGTGTGTGTGTGTGTGTATGGCGTGCGCAGGAGGCGGGGGAAGTCCTCACTGCCCAATACCATTGTCAGTGAACGCAATAATGCAAGAGCTTTTTGCAAAACAAATAAAAAATCAATTTTTGTTTTATACCAGCAACAGCAAGCTAAAGGACATAAATGAAGCAATTTGCCGCATTTGCACCCCGCACCCTGAAATTAGGTGACAGACACGAAGGTGGACAGTTATCCCGGTGAGGAAGTCACTGATGGTGAATTTCACCAAATGAAAGTTCATATGCGACTTCCTAGATGTCTGAAACACAAACCGAGGCTCCATATGTGACCATTTTTGTGATACAAGTAATTTAATTTTCACTAGGTCATGTTTGACCTTCGAATCTCAATATGCAAATGTCACCAAATGAAAATTTATGCATAACTTTCTTTGTGTCTCCGATTCAAACCTAGGCTCCATCTGTGACCGTTGGGCAATACAAGTCATTGTGACTTTTATGCGAAGTTTCACCTTCAAAGGTGATTGACTGTCAAGTTGAATGTCACCAAATGAAAGTTCATGAGTGACGTCCTGTAAGTCTAATTCAAATTTAGGCTCTATGTGAGCATTTTTAATGATACAAGTCGTTGAATTTTCTCTAGGTCAAGTTTGACCTTCGAAGGTCAATTTGAGGGTCATTAAATGAAAGTTCTCACTTCTTATATTCATCAAATATAAACTTTGACCCTATGTGTAATGATTTTGGTGATAACAGTGTGATGTCAATGACTTGTAAGTTTGGCCTTTGAAGGTCACCAAAGCACAATTTCAAGGTCACCAAATGCAAGTTAATATACGACTTTCTATGCAATACTCCAGACTGCAACCAAATGGTCATATTTTGCAACCATTTTTTTGAGACAGTGGGAGTATTTTTTACTACTCACATGTGTGCGACCAGCAAATTTGCAGACTTTCGTTTTTCAATACGGGGAGAAAAAAGAGAGAGAGCAACTCCACCGGTGTTAGGAAGGTTAGTGTGATGTCCTGGCCCAATGATCACCATGGAGATGCGCCATGCTGGCCATTAACAAAACCGCTTGCAATGCTGAATGCCGCATGTGAGGAGATGCTCTCCGCGACCTCACAACTTCTATCCTTCATATACTCGCTTGCCCTCGTGCTTTCAATTAGGGATGCACCGAAATGGACATTGTTGGCCGAAACCGAAAACAGAAAATGAGAAACGCTTGGCCGAAAACCGAAACACCAAAAGAAATATGCCAATTAAGTACCATTGCATTTAAGGCTGTGTACTTAACCTAACTAAAGTCAAGGCATTGCAATTGCATAACTTAATATTCATGCTTTAAAGAATAAATCAATTAGAACATTCTGAAAATATTTATTTAGCACTGACATTCCAACAAAGCACAAAATAAAATAAAATTATAAATAAAATGTTTTAGGCCGACTTGGCCCAACTTGCAAATAGCCTACAGGCCTAGCTGACTGGCCTATTACTGGCTGCTGAAAAATTGTAAAATTAAAAGATGTTACGTGACAACACAGCACCCCACTGATTGGTCAGAGAAAAACCTCTCTGCGAAAGATAACTCGCTTCCGTATTATCGCTAGGAAACTGGCTTCACTTGCCCTCATTGAAACAGGTTAATGAAATGCTTTTTTTATGCCTGTGACCCTGTTTGTACTGAAATAAGAAACAAAGGTGTTTCCCTAATTTCCCTTGAGAAAGTTATAATGCTGCCCCAATTTTACGAAAATTGCGCGGAAAATAACTTTACAGGTGCTGATGAAGCATTTTGTTCTTAGGAAAGGCATCACAGATGAGATGACGCATCGTAAAGCGATAAATACTAATATCCTGCCATCTACTGCTATTTGCGCATTTGCTTCATGTTTTGCCTTCAGTTTCAAAATAAAATGTTTATGAAGCCTGAATGTCAAGCTAATTAACAATTATTGTTTCATCATGTGCCATTTGTTTCTTTTTTATGAAGGGAAAAGGGTAAATTAACATCCTCGGTGTTTGGCGATTTCATATTTTTTTCCAGGGGTTGTAGTTACATTATGGAATAATGATGGTACAAAAATGCCATGAGAATTTTCTATGAATACTCTATGCCTTTTATGAATATCATTGCTTTGTGTTTTTAGGTGGTACGTTATTTAATGTGCGAGCGAATCGGACACAACACCAGCTGCTATCCTATGCATCAGGACAATGTCAAACAGAAATTACAATTGAGCACTCGCGGACAGTCCCATAACGTGGCTACGCATCAAAAAAGGTAGCCTAATGGAAACCCCATTATTTGAAAATAAATCCTCTGATTCGCAAAACAAAAAAACACAAGGTTTTATGCTTGCTTGAGGTGGATTCTCACCTTTGCGAAACAGACTTAATGCGCATAATCTGAAATGGAAACACATTTTTCAAATAAATGCTGATGAGGAGGGTTGGCTCCAATAAAGAGCATGCACATGGCTACTTAATGCACGTTATTCTGCCTAAGTAGCCATGTGCTTTCTCAGACCGTGTAACTCAACATTGCCCATATTCATCATCCGCATATAACTTTACTTAGGGGTAAAGTGCCTTTTTTGATATTATCCAAGATCAGTAGCATGATCGAGGGGTGCAGTCATGAACAGTAGGCAATGCCAGACTGAAAACACAGTCTGACCGTTCTCCATTTTCGCATTTGAGGTTGCCTAGTGAAGAAGTTGGTGTGTGTTTATCTGACATACGTACGCACGCACATCATCGCCTACATAGAGTAATTTATTTGCTCTCAACCGCTTGAGGGAAACATATATGAAAACCGCGTCTTTGGTTATTTTACTACAAGCCCCCACGATACACCGACCTGGCATTTCAAGTATTGAAGCAAATTTTAGATAAAAAATATTGCATGAATACACACGGCCAAGCTTAAAAAATGTCAGGTGCGTTCCCGAGTGTATGTCACAGGTGCACGTGATCATGGATATTCTTTTTTTCCCCAATTTTTGGAGGCTGGCCTAAAAACTGGCAAAGTGGCTAAAATAGTAACTCCGAAAAAGAAATTTTTTTCATTGTCGAAATGCTGTTCGCAGAACTAATGTTAAAATGTTTCCCAAAAGCAGTCCCTAGAACATATACCAAATTAAAATTTTTGGTGGCAGAAGACCTTAAAAAGAAAATTGATTTTCCTAAACATTTATCCTCTCAGAATGAAATGAAAGGGCAGCGTACCTCCAGTGGCACCCCCGCTGTCAATGGCCTTCTTCACCTTCTCTTGGTCCTCCCATCGAAGGTCTGAGAAGCCAGAGATGTCTGCAGATGACTGTACCGCTGCCCGTTGCCAGAAACAGGAGAAGTGATGCCAGTGAGGGACTTTACCATCGAACATGGGGGACTGATGGGCACGAAGAGAATAGAGGAAACAAAAGCATTAATATCCTCAAAAAATATTACAACATTTTGGCCAATTGCCCTAATCCCTATAGTCATACGAGTACGACATTACCTTTAGTTATCCGTGCCTGTTGTTTTGAGATTCGGGGGAGCTACTCAGCGAACATAACGAAAGTGAACAGTACATGTCCCTCGCTCCTTCAAAACTCATCAAATACACAATCCAACAGCTCCAAAACGCATTCATGGACAAGTTGTGACCTGTACATTCACCAAGCTATAAAATAATTATGTACAATTACGAGACAGAGTTATTTTCAAGGCAAATGCATAGCCGGAACTACATTCCAGACATACCGGCTGGGCAGAGTGATTTCAAAAGCGTATGTTTACTGCAGCTACGCCGGAACTCAAAACAATGCTTTTTTCCGAAGAAGAAAGTAGTTCCGGGTATTTGCTTCGTGTCGTAATGTTACATACTTATACATTATTATTTCATAGAGTGGTGAATTATTCCCCCTCATTATTATTTCATACCATGACCGTTTTCTCATGAAATACAGCCATACCTGCCCTTTTTCAGAGTAAAACCCGCTACAGTGGCCCTTTTCTTCCAAAGGAATGCCCACCACGCCTCCTCCCCAACTCCAAGTGCGAACTCCAATTCCAATGAATTTGGGACGTTGCGAAAAAATTAATAGATACAGAATACAATGATGTACAAATCTCATAAACCCATATTTTATTCACAATGGCACATAGACAAAACGTCAGATGTTGAAAGTGAGACATTTTACAATTTCATGAAAAATTTTAGCTCATTTTGAATTTGATGGCAGTAAAACATCACAAAAAAGTTGGGACGGGGCTGTATTTACCATTGTGTCACATCCTCTCTTCTTTTAACTAACTATAACTAACTTTTAACAACTATAAACGTCTGGGAAATGAAGAGACCAGTGGCTGGAGATTTTGGAAAGGAATGCTGTCCCACTCTCGTCAGATGAAGGATTCTAGTTGCTCAACAGTCCTGGGTCTTCTTTGCTGGGTTTTCCGTTTTATGATGCGTCAAATGTTTGCTATTGATGAAAAGTCTGGACTGCAGGCAGGCCATTTCAGCACCCAAGCCCTTCTACTATGAAGTCATGCTGTTGTGATGGATGCAGCCTCTGCGTTAGCATTGTCTTGCTGAAATATGAAAGACCTTCCCAACGAGAGACAGTGTCTGGATTGGACAATATGTTGTTGTAAAACCTCTATATCGAGGGCTTGGAGCACAATGGTTAAATGTCCAAAATTTTTTTAATTTGAGATCACGTTTGTGCTCCAAGGAAAAGCATCAGAAACCACTTGTTTTAGTATAAATCTCAAATTTGAAATTTTGAACATATAACCATTGTGCTCCAAACCCTCGAAATACTATTCCGCATTGATGGTGCCTTTCCAGATCTGCAAGCTGCTCAGGCAATAGGCGCGAATGCAACCCCAGACCATCAGAGATGCAGGCTTTTGAACTGAGTGCTGATAATAA
This sequence comes from Gymnothorax reevesii, assembly GCA_029721435.1. Taxonomy (NCBI): domain Eukaryota; kingdom Metazoa; phylum Chordata; class Actinopteri; order Anguilliformes; family Muraenidae; genus Gymnothorax; species Gymnothorax reevesii. The sequence continues at coordinate 63,051,927 of CM056576.1, forward strand.
GCTGGATGGTCTCTCTCTTCTTTAGACAGCACAACATGGCATCTGTGGTTTCCAAGAAGAATTTCAAATTTTGATTAATCTGACCACAGAACAGTTTTCCCACTCTGCCTCAGTTCATTTTCAAAGAACTTTGGCCCAAAAAAGACGGCAGCGTTTCTGGATCGTGTTCACATATGGCTTCTTCTTTGCATGATACAGCTTTAGCTTGCATTTGTAGATTGCATGGCAAACTCTGTTCACAGACAATGATTTCTGGAAGTGTTCCTGAGCCCATGCAGTGTATTCCAGTGCAGAATCATGACTGTTTTTAATGCAGTGCTGCCTGAGGGCCTGAAGATCATGAGCATCCAATATTAAACTTCGGCTCTCTCCCATGTGGACAGAGATTTCTCCAGATTTTCTGAATCTTTTGATGATATGATGTACTGTAGGTGGACGGACATTCAAAGTATTCACAATTTTACATTAAGTAACATTTTTTCGACAAAGTTTTTCACAAATTGGTGAACATCTGCCCTTCTTTACTTCTTACAGTATCCTGTCTTCAGCGCTCTTTTTATACCCAGTCATGTAACTGACCTGTTGCCAATTAACCCAATTAGTCACAAAATGCTTCTCCAGCTGTTTTCTATTAGTACCACTTCCTTTTCCAGCCCTTTGTTGACCCTGTCCCAACTTTTTTGAGACGTGTTGCTGCCATCAAATTCAAAATGAGCTAATATTTATCATGAAATAGTAAAATAAAATAAAAAATAAAAATGAAAAGAAAAAAAATGTTCCGGATGACAGCCGACAGACGATGATAATAGTTAATTGCCCCATAGGGCCGGTAAGCTAAAAATATACAAGTATACACCATTTTTCAGATTCAAAATAGTCACTATTTAGTATGACTGTTTCATGACTTCACATTCCTTTTCTAGTTAAGTCACGAAAATAAATTACTTCTACATTTCATTAAAATTGAAATTAATAATTTCACTGATGACAGTATTACTACCCAAATTTAGATGTGAATATTTCTTACCAGACAAAATATTTCACAAAAATATCATCAATCCATAAAAATATAGGTTCATACCTTTATTAACAAGTATTTGACACTAACGTGTCTTTGTCCCCCGCCGCAAAATGTGAAATCGTGTCAAAAAGAACAATTTCTCGGTGTGACCTTGAGAACGGCGCGAAGGTCACTGAAATGGTCTGGCGCCGGGGTATCACCCTAATACATGTTGACATAAGATTTGAAGAATTCGTTCTTGAGATATCTCGCTGACAACGCTATCAGTGTGAAAATACACAATCTCTTGGTGTGACCTTGAGAATGGCGTGAAGGTCACCGAAATCGACTGGCGCCGGGGTATCACCCTAATACATGTTAACATAACATTTGAAGTAAATCCGTCGATTCCTTCCTGAGATATTTCGCTGACAGCGCTATCAGTGTGAAAATCCACAATCTCTCGGTGTGACCTTGAGAATGGCGCGAAGGTCACCAAAATCGACTGGCGCCGGGGTATCACACGAATTCATGTTGACATAAGATTTTAAGTAAATCCGTCAATTCACTCGTGAGATATGTCGCTGACAAGGCTATCAGTGTGAAAATCCACAATCTCTCGGTGTGACCTTGAGAACGGCGCAAAGGTCACCGAAATCGACTGGCGCCGGGGTATCACCCTAATACATGTTGACATGAAATCTGAAGTAAATCCGTCGATTCGTTCTTGAGATATCTCGCAGACAAAGCTATCAGTGTGAAAATTCACAATCTCTCGATGTGACCTTAGGAATGGCGCAAAGGTCACCGAAATCGACTGGCGCTGGGGTATTAGACTAATACATGTTGACATCAAATTTGAAGAAAATCCGTCAATTCATTCTTGAGACATCTCGCTGACAAGGATTCGGGACGTACAAACGGACGGACGGACGGTCGTGAATACTATGTCCCGCCGCTTCGCGCGCTCCGCACGAAAATTAGCCAACAGTGGCATGAAGCCAGCATATCTCCTGCGGCGTCTCACCACCAAACATGGATGCCATGATGGTAAACCAGCTGAATTTTCCAAGAGGAAACTTTCAGAATTCAGGTAATCACAACACACTATGCCAAAAGCCTCCACGATATCCGCCAAAACCCCACAGGCCTCTCATGTGGTGTCTTTGCTCGCAGCTGAAGCCAAAAAACCCATTCACTATCACAAGAGATCCGCTACTTCCTGCAGCTGTTGTAGTGGCCAAGACCATGCTGGTGAAAAAAAGCAGCAGAGAAATTAAAAATACCGTGCTAATCGCACTTAAGACCCCTTGACTGCGTATGTAAAGTTGAATTGGGTGTTAGTTTGATTCTGATTGCTGAAATAATATATGAAATGAAGCCAAGCACTGATATAAATAACCTTGGCGTGGCCATTTTTCATTTTTCACAATAAGCCCCCTGGTGGGCAAAGAAAGATTGAAAATTGGCTGGAATTCAATAGGTAAGTGAAGGATCCATAGATGTACCATCCACCCAAAAATGAGAAACCTAGAAGCAAAGCTGAAAGCGCTAGAGCGGTAACGTTGAATGTAAAGATCGGCACCATTTACGCCATTCGACCTAGAGAACGGTAAAAGATAGGTCAAATCAAAAACGTGTGCAATATGTGATGAAGGGTGATCCCATGTACCTTCAGAAACAATGTGAGTGTCCTTGCTGAAATAATAAGGACGTTATGTCAATTTAGCATTTTTCACAATAAGCCTCCTGGTGGCCTGAATTCGATAGGTCCGTGAGGCATGCGTAGATGTCCCACCCACCCAAAAATTAGGAACCTAAAAGCAAACCTGAAGGCGTTAGGGCGGTAACGTAGTTGAATTTAAAGATCGGCAGCATTTACGCCATTTGACCTGGAAAATAGTAAAAAAAAAAAGAAAAAAAAAAGGATGAAATCAAAAAACGAGTCTGATATGTGATGAAGGGTGATCTCATGTACCTTCAGTAAAAATTTGAGCATCCTAGCAGAAATAATAAGGAAGTTATGGCAATTTTTCGCAATAAGCCCCCTGGTAGACAAACTAAGAGCGGATAATAAGCGGAATTCGATAGGTTCGTGAACAACGTGTAAATGTACCACCCACCCAAAAATGAGAATCCTAGAAGCAAACCTGAAGGCGCTAGGGCAGTAACGTCAGTGAAGTGCAGACAGATCGCTGGACAGATGGACACCGCAGGGGACGGCAATAAAAAACAACCTTTGTCAAATGACTCCGTTTGCCGCAGGATAGATAAAATGGGAACAGACTTTATTGAGCAGGTTGTGGGAGAACCTGGCGACTCTTTTCCACCCTAGTTGGGTGCATCCAAATATGTCAGCGGAAATGTACAACTTTTGTGAGATATGTTGATACTGACAACATTAATGAGCACATACAGTTCTGTAAAAGTTTCCAACGGAAAACAACAGGAGAATTTTTATGTTGTCAACGCATTCTCCTGTGAGAACTGTCAGAGCTGGAGATCCTGCAGCAGCATCAATGACAGGAGTGTGGGAAGGCTCATAGCGCGCATTATAAAAGAACACCGCAAAGTGAATTGAATACTACAATCTCAAAAGAGGGCAATTGAGGTTGATAATTATTTTCATGAGCACAAATCTTTACAGTTAAGTGAATTGCTTCTTTTTTTAAACAAGTCTTTATTTTAATCAAGTTCATTTTGATGTCAGTCAACATCAGGGTGCCCACTTGTATGATGCCGATGTAATGCTTTTGTTTTGTGACATTACAGACTGTCAAGCAAAGGAAAACTTGCCTTTGAGTTTTGACATCTTTGTAATGTAGTGGATAAACACTAAAATTCCATCATTGATGATAATAATAAAAAAGATGCCAGTTTCTGGTAATGGAAACAATATATATAATTGTGTTATGCATTTGTAATTTGTCTCTTTTGCTTTTATGCAAAGCTGTATAATATTTTAATGGCATATCTGAAACGGTTTTACTATGATAAGGCTGGCACTATGACAAGGTTGACAGGATTATTTACGGTTTGTTTTGCAGGTTATGTCATATCGATCTGCAGAAAACGGATATAACCAAGAGCCTTTGAATGGACCATCTCTGGTATTATAAAATTCATCTTTTCGGAATGATGCATCATTATAAAAGGCAATAAAAACAACAAAATGAACAAACAGTGTGCAATTTTTTCTGTTTACAAAAAAGATTTTATTAGTTTACAAGCTGCGATAGTTCCTTAGTCAGGGTTCTGCCCAGGATGCTAGGTGTGCGGGACGGAAAATTCTGCTGTCTCCTATGCTGACAATCCGCCTTCCACAAGATACAAAGCCTAATACACATTATTCATGAAAGAGGGCCGCGGGTTCAACGTGAGAGTTGGTGGACATATGTAATGTTGCAAAACTTTTTGCGACAATTTGAATGCAAATATTGCCTTCTCTGTCACCAGAGATAACTGTGTTCTCCATGGTGCATTGTGAGTTGCCTCTAATTTTCAGACATAGATGCCATATTCATAAACCTGTTTTTCCATTTTGTATCCAAATACTTTTGATTACATTTCTGAATAAGACTTAAGAACTGTCATTTCTGTTTCAAACATTTCTTATGAAGCTTAACAAATCTGAACACTTCATCAATGCTTTAACAATTCATAAGTAAGTTAATTAGAGTGCCCTCCATAATTATTGGCAACCCTGGTTAAGATGTGTTCTTTAGCTTCTAATAAATTCAGTTTTTATCTAAATAATATTGGACCACAATGAAAAAAAGGAAAATCCAACCTTTAATTCAACTGCGTTTATTCAGTAGAAAAAAAAAAATTCCACATTAAGAAATAATTCTTTTACATCAAATCATGTGTGCGAAAATCATTAGCACCCCTAATGTTAATGCTTTGTACAACCCCCTTTTGCCAACAAAATAGCATCTAATCTTCTCCCATAATGTTTCACAAGATGGGAAAAAACAAAAAGAGGGATCTTCGGCCATTCCTCTTTGCACAATCTCTCTAAATCATCCAGCGACCTGGGTCCTCTCCTCTGCACTCTCCTCTTCAGCTCACTCCACAAGTTTTCAATGGGGTTGAGGTCTGGGGACTGAGATGGCCATGGGGGGAGCTTGATTCTCAGTCTGGTGAACCATTTCTGCGTAGATTTGGCCACATTTCGGGTCATTGTCTTGCTGAAAGACCCAGTGACGACCCATCTTCAGTTTTCGGGCAGAGGCCACCAGATTTTGATTTAAAATGTCCTGGGATTTCAAAGCGTTCATGATGCCATACACCCTAACAAGGTTCCCTGGGCCTCTGGAAAAGAAACAGGCCCACAGCATCACCGATCCTCCCCCATACTTCACAGTGGGCATGAGGTGCTTTTCTGCATACTCATCTTCTGTGTTCCGCCAGACCCACTTAGAGTGTTTGTTGCCAAAAAGCTCCATCTTGGTCTCATTTGACCAAAGCACACGGTCCCAGTTGAAGTCCCAGTATGGCTTAGCGAACTCCAGATGTGTGTGTTTATGATTGAGAGAGAGAAAAGGTTTCCGTGCATGCCTCCCAAACAGCTTGTTAGCATGTAGATAGCGCCTGATGGTTGTTTTGGAGACTTTGTGACCCCAAGACACTACCATTTGTTGCAATTCTTTAACAGTGAGCTTTGGAGAACTTTTCATTTCTCTTACCATCCTCCTCACTGTACGTGGTGGCAAAATAACCTTGCGTCCTTGTCCAGGCTTGTTTACCACTGTTCCAGTTGTTTTAAACTTCTTAATGATTCCTCTGACAGTAGATATGGGCAGGTGCAGGCGAGTGGCTATTTTTTTGTAGCCATTGCCTGACTTGTGAAGGTCGACACTCATCTGCCTTACTTGAATCGTGTATTCCTTTGTCTTTCCCATGTTGAAGAGTGGATAAGAGAAATGGCCTCTATGTCACGTCATATTTATACCCCAGGGAAACAGGAAGTGATGAATTACTAATTAAATGTTCCTAGATATTCTGAGTAACTTTGTAAACTACTGTAGAAATGACAGAAATACTTCAATTACATTTAATTCCTAGGAATTGTTCGGGGTGCCAATAATTGTGGAACATGTGGTTTTATGAAAAATAATTATTTCTTAGTAAGGGATTTTTTTCCCCCTTAAAATTCACTTGAGTTGAAGGTCACATTTTTCTACAATTTTCAGAGTGAGGGTATGCTTCTGCAATAAAAATTGAATTTATTTTCACTTTAAGGCTTTTAACACATCTTAACCAGGGGTGCTAATAATTATTGAGGGCACTGTATATTGTCACATCCTAACTGCTATGGCCACCGGGTAGTCACACAAGCGAATTCCGGTGAAATCTGCACCCCATGACCAGGCCAACCAAAGAAAACGTAGCCTCAGCACACAAAAACTTTGAAATGCCTACATTAATCGCGGAAATAGCAACAGAAAAATAATACCCCGCTACCGAAACTGCAAAAACCGCAACATAGTCTTATGCTACGAGTCAACAGTTTATGTTGCGGTTTTTGCAGTTTCGGTAGCGGGGTATTATTTTTCTGTTGCTATTTCCGCGATTAATGTTGGCATTTCAAAGTTTTTGTGTGCTGAGGCTACGTTTTCTTTGGTAGGCCTGATGACTAGCTACTCTCTGGAAGTCTGCAGGAAGTCCGATTGAGGCCGCTTGAGGGACGGGATGAGTTGTGGATTTGGCATCCCTCGGCACACGCACACTTCCCGAGACCGAGTCCGCGAGTCTGCACGTGCGGATAAGTCTGAACATGGTCGTCACTTATTTCCATCCGCCAAACTGACATTCAGAATTAGGAACGAGGTTAAATACTAGATTATGGTTAGGTCTGATGCTTGGGTTAGATTGAGGTGTTAGAGTTACGATTAGGGTCGGGGAAACCAGTAACGTCTCGTGTAAACCAGAGCTGTCTACCGGAGATCGAATGACGTCAAGTCAATTTGACGGATGGCATTTCATGACGACCGTCTGGGCATCGGGGATTTGGCCTGTGACTGGCACCGGCAAGAATCAGCAGTTTACGGGCGCGCGTATCGGAGGAGAACGGCAAACTATTTGCACACTCCCGGGATAGCAGCATGAGATGCATACAAGCGCAGTTTCACATAGTTCGCGGATTGAGGATATCACATTTTAAAATAAAATAGAAATAATACTGCACGGATCCTGCAACGTCCGATGCCAAAGGCACCGATATTTATTCAGTGTAACCATTAAATATCAGAAAACATCACCAGTCAAGAGAAGATAATGTTTTTTTGCAAGTCATGACAGACAAAACCTTTAATCGAACACTGTGCACTGTTAAAGCACCGCTGCCTGGTGGTAGGAGCGCTCGGCGAAAACGCGACATACACAGCATCACCAGGGGCGCGTTTCCCGAAATCACAGATACTAACTTACATGGTTGGACCCATTGACTGTGAATGAACAAACTAACCAATCTAGATGGCAATTACGCTTTTGGGAGACGCGCCCCTGACAAGTTTGAAAGGTCCTTTCAGTTTCGCCAAGCAAACCAATTATGGCACTAGAGATGTGACTGTTCAACTGAAATCTCCAAAGGTTAATTAAGGTTGCTTGATAGCAAAGCACAACTTTGTTTGAGGCAAATTCACATGGTTTGGCAAACTGCGTTCCACTTCCGAGAGGTAAACTAGCTAAATATTTTTGTCAACGTGTACGTTAATCGTCTAAGTTACTTCTATGCAATGGCTACCATTTCTCTTGAAGAGACTATGCTCTTATGACCAAACGTTAGCTGCTCGATTTAATAAATTTAAAGGAATGAGCAAGGAGTCCGGCGAAAATTGTGGCTGCATCAACCAAGGTAGCTGGCTAACTAGCCGACGAGCGTTAGCTAAGTATTCCTTCAGCAGGGCCTGAGAATTGCAAGGGATAAAGCAAGCACGATACGTACAAGTCAAAATTGCATGAAAAACTAAAGGACCGTATTTTAAATAACTAATGTCCAAAAAAGTGCAAGTATTCTCCAAATACATTTCTTTAACTATAAAGTCTTTTTTCAGAAGCGCGTTCAGAGACAAACTGGATTCCATTCACTAACCTGCACCATTATTGCCATTCGGAGGGAGTCTTTAGCAATGTTTTCTTTGCATTTCTTGCAAGATGCGCGTCCACTTTTTGCATATTCCGCTTTGTAAAGTTTGTCATCTTGTGAATCTGCCATTATTGCTCTGTTTTGAATAAACAAGCTAGCCTCTGCAGTTAGGAATATGTTCAAGTCAGTCACTCTCCCGCTATCTTCATAACAATGTATGACCCGCGTGCCGTGCGAAGGCTACCCGCGCAGTCAAGACTCAGACAAAAGTAGCCAACCGAAGAGTCATCGAAGACATGTGAGATGACCAGGCAAAAAATATCCATCTCAGAGTAATGAAATGACAACTGCAGAACACACACACGCCTATACACGGACACACACGTATGCCCACACATATTCTGATCAGCCATAACATAGTGACCACTTGCTTAATATTGTATAAGTCCCCCTTCTGCTGACAAAACAGCTCAGACCTGTCAAGGCATGAACTAAACTGGACCTCTGAAAGTGGTGTATGGTATCTAGCACCAAAACATTCACAGCAGATCCTGTAAGTTGCAAGGCGGGGCCTCTACAGATCAGATCCCACCAGAGACGTGAAGTGAGGTGAGGCAGTGACCCAAACTTTTATCACAGGATTTTGTGAACCTGTTCCCACAAACTATTCCTAATTGACAATCAAAACAATCAATACCAAGCCTATAGGAAGCCCCTACACTGATAGAGGAGAAAATGATTTAAAAAAAAGATTCATTCACATATAGGCTTCAATTTGAGACTGCAAGGATGGAAATCTGAATAATCAATTAGGAAAAATTCTTGGCTCTCAGTAATTCTGCATATCGTTTAAACATTTTGTTTATCGGATTATGAAAGAAGACTGAAAATAAATGCCTCCTTTTTTTTGGTGTAAAAGCGTGTATTTAAAGGAGAATGCATTGTATATTGATCAAGCATTGAACTCTGCATAAGCTGAACTGTTTTAATATTTGTTGATGACATTGCTTCGGCTTCCTGGAAGCAAGTATGCGCAAATCTGCTGTCTAGTGAGCATTTCAGGTTTGATGTACGGAGTAATAATGCCGTGGAAACTTAAACTGGCCCGTCATACTGCCGAATAGTCTGACTAAACTAGTTAATCGTCTGATTACTAATCAATCAAAGGGCATGATTCTGCCTCACCAAACTAACCTCCGACCGCACATCACTGGATCTCACAGATACTCAACTGCATACAAATCTGGGAAGTTTACAGGCAAAGTAAAAAACTTGAACCTATTGTGCTCCTGAAACTATTCCTGAACAATTTTTGCCGTCTGGCAGGGCACATCATCCAGCTGAATGAGCCTACTGCCATTTGAGAAGACCATTTCCATGAAGGGTTGTACTTAGTCTCCAACAATGTTTCGGTAGGTGGTATGTGTCAAAGTAACATCCACATGAATCACCAGACCCAAGATTTCCAAGCAGAACTTTGCCCAAAGCACCACTCTGGCTCCGCTGGCTTGCCCTCTTCCCATAGTGCATCCTGGTGACATGTCTTCCCCTGGTAAGCAATATAAACTCACCTGACCATCCACAAAATATAAAAGAAAACATGATTGATCAGACCAGACTACTTCCTTCTATTGCTCCATTGTCGTTCTAGTGCTCACATGTCCATTTAGGCACTTTTGGCGGTGAACTGGGGTCAGCATTGGCACTACCACTGGTCTGCGGCAGCACAGCGCTATACACCACAAACTATGATCCACTGTATGTTCAGACACCTTCCGATGGGATTTGAGCTACAGTGACTGTTTTTTTTGGATTGGACCACACAGACCAGCCTGTTTGGGAAGTGAAGTTTTAATGGAATTATGCGCAATGTCTGAATCCAGCAGTTTTAGCGGATAAATGCCCCAGCTTTTTGTCCGGCACTCTAAGTACCAAACTTAAGTGCATGAACCATTAAAATCCTTCACTTCTTCAACATATACAATAAATTTATTCAATTAAATTTATTAATTATCATCAAAGATACAACTTAAAGGGGGCCTATTATGCAAATCCTTCTTTTAACACATATAAGTAATGTTATAATGTTGGATGTCCATACTCAACCTCTGAAAAGTTTTCTAAACATAAGATACAGGGGTTTTGCTGTAAACCAAGAACGTGATTTTGTGAACATGATTTCCTCTCTGAACAGCTCAGCCCGAGATCTTCACGAGATCTGGGCAAAACCTCACGTCAGGTTGTACCGTCCAATTCATAGAGATCGAGCCAGAGCCAATCACGGCGCTGGACCTGCCCACACCGGAAACTATTCTAGCAGGCACAAACAACCATGGATCATACTATGCCTTCGTAGCGTCTACTCTTTTGGAAGTACAAAAGAAGAACCGCAGATCATTTGAGGTGCAGTTTTGTCAGTATCTCTCCCAGAGCTGCTCGTCCATTCACTTTTGGACGTGAAGAAAAGCACTTATTTCTCTTCCAAAAGACGATGCCACCAGAAATCAGTGGGTAGCTTTTTTGTTTGCTGGCAGCAACAAACAGCCACGGCCAAAGGGGACGTTAGCTGTTTGTGCTCAGCATTTCACCAAAGACAGCTTTGTCAATAAAGGATAATTCGACTCAGGATAAGCGTTTCAGCTGCTTCTCAAACCTGAAACAGCTGCATTGATCAAGCACTCAGTGCCACAAGCTGTAAGTAACAATATCACAGCAAATAATGTAAGTGAAGCTAGCATGTTACGGGTGGCTAGCAGGACCGCTAACAATAGTTAGCACTAACAACTGGCCTCAAACGCAGGCTTTGTAAAATATCTGAAGATAAAGCCTGGATCGGTCACAACTGTCCGTGACTCGCAGACACAGAATCTCCAAGTTGCTTTACTGCATAAGCTTTCCTGCCGTGATGGCCTGTTGAGTGTGGCTGTAGCACTGCGGCTAACATAGCCAAGTTACTGTTGCTAATGTTTGTGTCCTAAATATGCAAGAGTAATATCAGGGGAAATTCTACAGGAGGTGTGTGAACATAAACCTCATTTGAAGCTAACTTTTAATACTTGTTTGTAATTTGGATGCTTGGTACAACTGTCCAAGGTCATTAACAATTCTCCTGGTTAACTTATATGCAGTAATTCTGCTCGGTATGCTTGTGTTTCTTCAGTAAGCATCAATGTGGCAGTTTCATTATAACACTGCCTGACTGTAGCCACTACAGTTGAAGCAAACCTGACAGGTGCTGTATGTGTCTCCAAAGTTGGGCTGAAAAGGCTGAAGTCAGACCACACACCGGTTCTGCAGAGCTTGGGATACGTGTTTGGGGTTTTTTACAGCTGCTTGTGATCATTTCACTTATCTATGACCAAGATCAGCTGGATACTTCACCAATATCTGGGCTAGCTCTCTGATGCTACTGTAAAAGCAATCCTGAAAGGCACAAGCTCTTATGTGTCTGGTATAACAAACGATTTCTCTGCATTGCTGTGGCATAATTTCATCCCCATTTAGAAATTGTTATGGCTAATTAAAAGCCGAAAAAGGCGGAGATTGGACAGGGAATTCTTTCCTGTAGAAGTGATCAATTTGCTAGCTCCACATTAGCAACTGTCCATGTCAACAGAACTTTCGGTTTGTAAAACCTGTATTATGTTCATAACATAACTGGAGCTCTCTCTAGCTATCTATAAAGCTGCTTTCACTTGGGACCCGAAACGAATTTTTCACGAAACAGATTACATTCAAAGTCAATGCAAAGACACGAATACAAGCATTACAGGGAGCATTTAGCCGCTTTCACACCGAACACGAAACAAATTTTTCGCGTGACAGATCACATTCAAAGTCAATGCATTGTCTTTGCATTGACTTTGAATGTGATCTGTCACGCGAAGAAAGCGGCTTATCGCGCCCATTTTCCGAGAGAAAACACTGGTCATTCCGACGCAACAAGTAAACCATTACCATAGGCAATTTCCGAAAAGGCCGTTTATCCTGGAGCTTTTGGCCCTCCATCATATACCAGTGCAGAAGCTGTTCGTTTCTCCACGCTTACGACACGCCACAGTTATGCACACGAACCAGCAGGTCCTTATGATACTCACCTAAGCAGTTCATAAGTTGTTGTTCCACTTTTTGCTGTTCCTCTCTGTCCGCGTTTCCCTCTTAACTCAGACCCACCTGATTTCTACGGTCTCCGGTCTCCACTTGAGTATGTTGACCCGCTCTACAAATGTGTCTGTATGGAGTGGATTCTTGCTTTCCCTCAATCCTAGCTAGAGAGTAGAAACACTGGTGTACCGGTGTAGTAGCCGTAGGTAGATAGAAAATTCGAGCTTGAGCTGCCAGACTTTCGCACTAATAGATAGATACACTTTATTGAACCACATGGAGTAATTCGTCCTCTGAATTTAAAGCTGCAGTCTGAAGTTTTAGAAAAGTAACTTTTTGTCATTTTTGCTAAAACTGTCACTGTGTACAGACAGTATTACATATAACTCGTACTCTGTAAATAAAAAAAGGCTCATTTAAACCCACCTAATGCTCCTACTGCAATTTAAAAGAATCGTTCGGACCGACTAAAAGAACCAATTAGAGCCAGGATGGTGTCTGACAGCCGCCAAACAGTGCACATGCACGCGCTGCAGACAGCCCCCTCCCCCTTCCTCCTCCGTTCACGCCAGTGCTCAGTCAAGTTCAAATCTCCGAGAGCGGGTTCAGGAGCTTAGAGCCATCAGTGAGGAAAAAAATGCCGATACCTCAGTTTCCAGAAACAGCACACATGGCTAAGACTAGTAAAAAAGGAAGCCAGAAGAAAAAAAAGCGCAAAAGAAAGAATTGAACAAAACCCAGGATAAAACCAGAGTGAACATCGGAGTGGATTTTTAAAAGTGGAAGGAACTCCGTGATCTGAAAGGATTAAAAACTGATGCAGAGTTTGCGACTTTTCTCCTTGGCAGGTAAACCCCTGCTTTATTTGTTGGTTCATTTTTGCTTTGCAAATAAGCGAGTTGGCGTCGCTGACATGATCACCAAACTAACCCCAGCCCTAACCAGCATCAATTCATTTTCGCTCTGCAAATAAGCGAGTGAACGTCGCTTACAAGCACAGTCGCTGTTCGAATAGCCAGAGTCTTGTAATTGTAACAGTACTCCGCAGTGCATGTGATGTTACTGTGATGTTGCAGTCGAACTAACGTTAGCTTGTTTCGGATGCTAGGGCTAACGTTACTGGCATTGTTTTATTAGAAAGCAGCAGAAAATCTCTTTATGAAGTGACCTGGCAGGCTTATCAGTTGTGTTGTTGTCCTTATAAATATGTGCAACGTTTCTGTGCTTTCACAGCTAAATGCTGACATACACGAGTTACTGGCCATCCAGCTGGATTCGCATCAGTTTCTGTACTCAAAAAGCGGGTAACTTCCTGAAATAAGTGTGTGCTGGGTTTTTAATGAATACATACTGCTGTAGATTACTTTTCATGTCGACGTGATTTATTTCTGCTCGTTTGTTGGCAGGCATGTCGTTGGACTTGAAAAATCCAGGGCTAATAACCCTGATTTTTTTTGAAAATTAATCCTGGCTAATTCTAGATGGGTTTCCGTTATTAACACGTTTTTCAATTCACGAATAATCAAGTGGCAATCGAAGACACGGCTTCTTTTCCTCATGCAATCTAAAAGCGACAAAATAATGGGCTGCATTCAGGACAGAAAAATAATTTAATTGTAATTATGTCTATGCACCTGCACTCGGCGACGGCATTTCAGACAAGTAAGTGGTTTCGTTCGTTTACATTTTCCAATCAGACAAATGTCTATTTTTTTTAATACGAATTGAGCGACCGTGCCGCAAAAACAGGTGTATGTACTTGCCGCCGAAATTACCTTCATTCGCTGAAGAGTTATGAAATGCCATCACCGAGTGATGGCGCATAGACCTAATTATAATCTAATTATTTTTCGGTACTGAATGTAGCCTATTATTTTGTCGCTTTTAGATTGCATGGGGGAGATAAGCCATGTCTTCAACTGCCGCTTGATTATTATTGAATTGGAATAAGTGTGAATGAAGCAATTTGCCAGGACTAATTATCCCTCGCCGCGCGATTAGCGCGAAGCGGGGATATAGCATTGGGCTCCATCCGTACGGACACATAAAATTGAGGCGGCGGGGATATTGCCATGTTAGTGGCAAACACTTGTCTTCAATAAAAGGAGGGATATTAGCCCCGGAATTTTCAGGTCTAACGACGCGCCGGTTTGTTGGCCAGCAGTGTTGACTGTTCGCAACAGAAACGTCTCGCCTCGGCAACTTGGCTGCTTTCATAATGTGAACGTGCAAAATCTCTCAGCAGTTGCATGCAACAGTTCGCGTGCCTTCGCGTGCACAGTAGCTTTCTAGGGGAGGGTCTGAGGAGTGCAGTGGAGAGGGAGGGGGAGGGATCTGAAAGTTCCTTTTTTCAAATTTTTGTGCGAAGTCCTCTCTCTCCTCAAAGTTACAGACTGCAGCTTTAACACACCCTATAGTTAGGAGCAGTAGGCTTGCTCTGAGGCAACAGCGTTAACCACTATGCCACCAAGCCGCTGAATCCTCCTCTTTCACTGCTGCATTTATTAGAACAAGTTCATTTCAGTAGATACGTGTACTGTGTTTGATTGGGGAATTTCCCCGCCGATTCCTTGAGAAGGGTCTAGCTGCAGCCGCAGCCGCGTGCAAACCACGCACCGTACAGAACACACCCCCTACAAGAAACACCCTAACCCTATCCCTAAGCCTTACCCCAACCCTTTTGCAAGGGGTATGTTTTGTAGGTGGCCTGGTTTGTACTGTAGCCGCGCGGTAAGAAGGAGGCGTGGTTTGTAATTTAACAGCCTGCAGTCAGGTATTATTGGATTCCTTAGCTCAGATGGCAGACACGTCTCACGTTTCACACTAGGGAGGCGGTCCTGGAAAACTGCGCTCTGCTAAGTCCCGCCCTGCTCCGCCCTCCACAGAGCTGGCCAATCAGAAGAAAGTGGGCACACAGGGAGTGGGAGCCATAGCGGAAGAGCCACCCAAACAAGACGTTTCAGGCAGAGACTACAATGGACTACAAATGGGGTTTTTGTGAATAGCAGTATAGCCCCCCCCCCCCCCCCCACACACACACACACACACACACACACTCCCTGGGGCCAAAAGTTGGAGGGGCTAAACCCAGAAGTCATAAAAGTAACTGCCACTATGAGGCAGACAAACGTGAGTGCTTATTAACTTTTCTGTGAGACTTACCTAATGCGGCCATTTGAAATGCTTCCGAGAAGAAAACTGTGATTTGAAGTCCGCTAATTACCAGCGAGGTTGGACAGCCTCCATCGCCTTGGCATAATTAGCTCACCTTAAATCAATTCCCATGTACTTTGCCTGACTTGCAATCAAGCCATTTAATCAGCCAACTGACAAATCAAAACCAAAATGTGGCCTATAATGGTTAAGAAGAGATAATGAGAAGCAGACAGACCTAACCAGGCTGCGGCGTTATATTGAAAGATTTTCAAATTCGTTAACAATTTTCATGTCACGTTCTATACGCTTAAACAAAATGTTTTCCACCTTCACTGTTGGTTATTTAGATGCTCAAAAGTAAATAAAATCAAGTGCTAAGAGTTACATTATTTTAAATTACTCTCTTTCAATTATCTAATAAAAAATGCCTCAAATTTGCGGCAAAGATTTGCCTGAACGTTAATTGCCAAATCATTGGTGCATTTGACTATGCAAACCCAGCTAACACACAATGAACTGGCGACGTAACTATTCGTGCTCTTTTGGTAAGTTAATGACCAACCATGTGAAAACGGTCTGACAACGTTGTCAGTTGGTAATTCAGTTACGTTACTTGACGGCCTTTTCAATATGTCGTGAACCAGTCGCTTGTTGGTTATTTGGTTACGTCGCCTGCTGGTAATTAAGTTACGAATAATGGCAAACTTGACGACCTTTTCAATACGTTGAGGACACGTCGCTTGTCGGTAATTAAATTAATAATGCTGGCAAGCTGAGGTTAATCAGTTTATCAATCGTGGAGCAGCAGCGGCAGGAAGTGAAGTTCACTCTCGAGGACAGTGATTCCATAACGTATTTTTTCCTCAACCATGAAGAACCTTCAACATTTCTGTCCGCTAAAGGTAAGTTTCCTTCATTATATTTATCGATATTAATTAGGATATAAATAGTACAACAGCTAAAATAACTAATAATTTAGGCATCTCTAATTTTTGTTCTTCGTTACCTGCTGTAAATATAAGGTAAATTTGGGGAGGGGGGGAAACTTGGACAACGTTAGCTAATGTTAGCTTGTAGCTAACGTTGGCAAACGATTGAAACTTCAATAAGGTGTTGCCCAGGAAAAACATGGTTAACCACTGATCGTTTTTTGAAAATTAAGTTTTATGACACTCGGTACGAATTAAGTAAGAAAGCTTGCATTAGCTATTCTCGCTCAACCAATCGCGCAACTCAGTCGCACAAACAACAACACTGATTAACACTGCGCTATAATTTTAGTTGTTGTCAGATGTAACGTTAGCTAACGTTTGAGTGTAGTCCTTATGGGGGTAACGATATGCCGTTATTTCAAGTCACAGTTACGGCTAGTTTGCTGCGCCTTTTATAACTAGAAATTTACTGTAAACGATGTGAATTAGGCACTATATGGATGCATCATCTGCGAAAGCCAATATAATTGCCAGATGAAATGAAGTTGAGACTCTAATTTTATCGTTGAGATATCTATCTTATGCATTGCACAGACTGTCTTGAGATGCAAGCAAGGGCTGACAGAGAAAGATGTGAGGTGCCTGATCAGTGAAATGCTCCACAGCAATGTTTAGAAAGGAGGCAACTGAGAACCTGGTACAGTATTTGTTTTCTTTTTCTCCAACTCTTGTGGTGCTGTGATGATTATGTACACAGAAGTCCTTAATTTTATATGACAAAGGTTACACATATCTTTCTTGGGCCTGGTAATTTATTAGATCAGATGTCCCCTGAAACAGAACTAACAGGGCAGGGGCTTTGGGAGCATGTAATTGTATACAGGCAAGTGAACCGCTATCCAGGCTACTAGTTGGTAGATAAACCCTACACCTCCCTACACCCTAAACCTCTGAGTCTGGCTTCTCGTGGTCAATCTATCCATTTGGGGGGCTAAACTTAAGAGAAAAAGCTCTGAATCTGATTTTGGGGTGGGTGGTGGTGGTGGAGTCAATATATATTCCAGTAATCTTTCATTTATTTCTGTATTTGGACTGGGGCATCTTTTTCTTTTTTTATTAGTGTTTGTGAAGTGGATGTGAACTGCGTATTCTGGGTCAGGGTTTCTTCTGCAGTGTCATCATCAGGCCCCAGCTCTGGGGAAGCCTCCAAGCTACCTGTAGTGCTAACATATAAGCACAAGTGGAAGTCAAGCTGCGACAATCACATTGGATGGAGGGGACAGTGTTTTAGTCCCCTTTCATTTAACAAAAACATTTCTACAAATGGATGAAAAAGTACAATTGTACAAAAGTACAATCTCCAGTCCCGCTGGTTTGTCGCCCCTGATCCACTGGGTAGATTTTGTTTTTTCCTCCATTTCACAAAAGTATCCCTTCAGGACTTCCATTTATGTTTGCAGTCTTCCACTGTAAACACACAGGCATCTTCTAAAAACAGCTGCAAATGCGATAATACTATTTTCTTTTGTAACAGATACATTGGTGCTGGGGATTCGATGTCAATCCTGGCATTTTATTATCACCTCGGAGAAACCACAGTCCGAAGGTCCATCAAGGAGACGTGCAGCCATCAACCAGAGGTTGTTGGCTTCTAACATGCCACCTTTGACAGAAGAGAACTGGAAAGAAGTTTCGAAAAACATTTTGGAGAAATGGAACTTCCCCAACTACAAAACATAGGTACTTATTTCTCTCACATTATTGGTCTACTTGCAAAAGATGGAACAAATGAAATTGGAAAAAACAAAAGGATAACATAATGTTGAACATTTTATTGTGGTTTAGGAAATACCTGAATACAAATAAGCGTGACTTTTAATATTGTCTGTTTTGTTTGTTATTTCTTACAGTGTTATTAATGGGAGATATTAAAAAAATAAGATTTTTTTTGTTCTGTTTATGTTTTTAACAGGAGCAGTTGATGGGAAGCACATCTCCATTCAGGCACCTCCCAATTCGGGGAGTTTGTTCTTCAATTATATGAGGAGCTTTTCAATTGTTCTTCTGGCTGTGGTCGATGCTGAGTACCGCTTTCGGGTAGTCCATGTGGGAGACTACGGCCGGTCTAGTGATGGGGTGTTTTTGCTGCTTCTGCTCTGGGGAAGAAGCTGGAAGCAGGGAACCTGAATGTTCCAGCTGACTACGCCATTGCAGGAGCTGAAGATCTTGCTGAGCTTCCATTTGTTCTGGTTGGGGATGCAGCATTCCCCCTTAAAAAATATTTGAGGCCTTTCCCTGGGCTCATCATTTCCAGGGAGAGGCGCATTTTTAATTATAGTTTATCAAGAGCCAGAAATGTTGTGGAAAATGCCTTTGGCATTTTAGCATTGAAGTGGAGGATACTGTACCAGAGAATTGCCCTCCATCCCCAGCATATTGATGCCATTGTTTTGACAGGGGAAGACCTGCACAACTTTTTGTTAAAGCATATTGAGATGCAGCAATGGCTCAGAGAGGAAACCCCAGAACAGCTTGGGAATGCACAAGATAAGGGAGGGCACCATGGGGAGCAGGCTGCATATTCAGGGCGGGAGAAATTCTCAGCGTACTTCAACTCCCCACTGGCGAGTGTGCCATGGCAGGGGAACATGGTCTAACTCAGGGATGGGCAATTCTAATTCTGGAGGGCCGGTTTGTAAATTAGTTTTTGTTTGAAAAAATTACCCTGACAAAAGGAGCTAATTGGCTTGATTAACATTTGTAAATTTTACCACTGATGAAATAAATGTAAATAGTTTTGTGCGGGGAAAGAAGAACAGAGATGGCCCTCATTGCAATTACTCTGGTCTGTTACTGCAGGGATCGTGCTACCCGCTCGCCAAATTGCCATTGGCGAACGTTGCTCCAATCTGGCGGCTAAAAACCTGAAGGTGACGAAAAATTTGGCGAAGAGCATCATTTTGCTCCAGCAATACATAGAATCAATCTTCCTGTCTGTCATGCGTATCGCCTCTCATATTCCCCATTCCACTTCAAAAAGTCCACCTCAGCCCCTCCCCTCAGTGATATTCCGATACGCACTCCGCCGGGCCGCCCGCTCTCAGTCTCACCATAACTGCATGCTTTCCGCTCATCGTTATTTATGCAAAAACTGCTAGCGCCGCGTTATGGTATACAGAACTACTTGGGGATTCCCGCTCGTCTAGTCGGGCAATATGCAGGTTCCCTGCGCCACAATATAGACGTAAAATGGGAGCAAACTGTCACAAGACTGGCAGGAAACTACCATCTGTACCCAGTTTTTTCGCTTCCATACCCAGCACGCCAAGGTTCTTTATCATTATTATTAAAACAACATTGCAGTCTCTTATGCATACACTAGGATCAAAAGACAGTGTCCCCCCTCATGTTCGTTGCCTGTTCACGTCATGCACGTGCCGGTATTTGAATATGCTCGCTCTGTAGCCAGACTTTTTTTCTCACCTTAACTAGAGTCATTGACAGGACCGGATTTTACTGATGTATTTTCTTTTCTTTTGCGTTCACTAGTCTTAAAGGAAATCTGACCTTTTCCAAGTAGAGTGAGTTTAATGCAAATTCATGCAGCAAATTCCACCCAAATATATTTGCAAAGGAATAAATAAAGATTTCCTTTAGCACCTCTACAATTAAGCTCTGACTGACACGGGTCCAATGCTAGGCACTCTTGGGTGTTCGTGTCAGAGATTGGAAGGTTTCTCTGAAAACGTATTTATTAATATGTCTCTTAATTATTCGAACAGCGCCTTGTAACAATTTATAAATTGCCTTGTATTTGGCTCAGACAGGTAGAATTTGGCTAATTAAAATCCTGTTTGGCTGAAATTTTGGCTCAAAGGTTTATGGACTCTCAGATATCCCTGTTACTGTAGCACCTCACAGCACTTTGTCTTGTAATGTGAATATAGGCCACTGGATGGCAGTATTTACCTTTTTTTTGTTAAGCTCAGACTGGAGTCATGTTTAGACATGTCCTGGACATGTCTGGGGCAAGTCTCAGAAAATTTAAAAAAAGAGGTCTAAATGTGGGTGGGGTCTGCAAAAGAGTATATAAGGAAAAGAATTGAGACAGTAAAGTAGTAGGAGAAATTGCAAGAAGAAGGATACATGTGACCAGACCTGTCATTTCTGTTCAAGACCTGTGACGTTTCTTTTGTGGATTTCTTTGCCTGTGTTTGAGCATTTTCATCATCCAGGACATCACCAAGCCACCCCCACGAAAAGGGATTGTAAATATTTATGTTTTGTACATGATTCAATCTTGGTCTTTAGGTTAGTTAGTTGTTATTGTCTTTGATAATTAAATGTGTTTGAGTTTTTGAGTGTGTGCGTGCGTGTGTGCGTGTGTGCGTGCGTGCGTGCGTGTGTGCGTGCGTGCGTGCGTGCGTGCGTGCGCGGATTTCGCTGGTTGAGAAGCACTAAATTCTTTTTTTTATGTCATCATCGTGGCAATTTGTTTGTTTGCATAGCTTTAAAGCCATGGTGGCCAGAATAAGAAATAAAAAGTAGATGTCTGCGTTACTTTTTGTAATTGGCACAGACATACATAGGCCTACTATTACAGCGGCATATTATCTGCCTGCTGATAAAACCTTGTATCTTCAAAATGATAAACTTCACAGGAAAATAAAAAATAAATATATATTATTTTATTATTATTTTTTAATTTTAAATTGATAAATATAGTTTAAAATAAAAAAAGTTTAATTTTGCATTTAAGAATATTGGACATACAAGTTTTTGTTTCTTATCAGTTTGGAGGTACAAAGTTTTATCAGCAGGCCCACGATATTCAAATTTTAAGTCTAATTTGCATTTTCCATGGACCACAACTGCATTTTCATGGTTAATCAGAAAATCCTTTTTCCATGTTTTCCTGATAGCCATAATCAACGAGCTTTGTACAGAGTCTGGCTCTATTTTGGATCAGTCACACCTCTTTCATAAGGCCGCCTACATTTTGAAGTTAAGCGCTATGGGCGTGATCGAAGCGCGTAGGGGAGAATACGCATAACTCAAAAGCACTTCACTCGAATTGCGTAAAAAAGGACTTACGCGCAAATGGGAGAATAGACCCCTAAGTGACATAAACCTAACTAATTTTAGAATGTCCTGGTATGCTTAACTCCATTTCTGCGAAAACTGGACATAGAGCCAGCTGATTTTCAAGGGACAATATGTTACAAAACTAAACTAGAACGGGCACTCGGTAGAGCGCATACCTTCGCCGACGCCACTGAATCCCTCGCCACTGGCGTTGGTTTCATGCCGATCAGATAAAAATTGACCGAGATATGGCCGAAAGTCGGTTTTGACCTTTTTGTGGCCTTGACCTTTGACCCGATCACTCCCAAAATCTAATCGATTAATCCTCAGGTCATGCCAAATCAACCCACCAAATTTTATGAAATTCCGTTTGGTACTTTTTGAGTTATTCGATACACATACATACACACAGACAGTGATATGGAATCAGTTAGACACCAAAAGCGGGGTGAAGGGAAATGAGGATTTATTAAACAAAAAACAAAACAGGCACGAGGGCCAACGAAAAACTTGGCCCAAAGGGTTGCAAAAGACAAACTAAAGTATGCTGCACAGAGCTATAAACAAAGAATGCAAAACGACAAAAAACAAAAGGCACTGGAAACTCCAGGCAAGAGATCAAGAAAAATAAATAACAAGGCTATATATATATATATGCACAAGGCAAGAGGCTAGAACAAGACTTGAAACTAGAAATGCAAGGGAACTTGACAACAAGAACTTGGCAAAACTTGAACATGCAACGAGACGCGAGACACTGTCTGCCAGCCAACTTCCACCGCAACCAGATAAAGGCTTGGTAATCATGACACATGAAGGGCAACAACTGGAGAAAGAGAAACAAGAGGCATGGCAAGATCAAGACATGGACAGAGATTGGATGACATGACCTGCTCATTAAGAGAATGAGCGTGCTCAGCTTAAGTACCAATTAAGTATGCAATTTGGAAGCAAGCATGAATGTTAAGAACAGAAAAGCACAGCAAGATCTTGAAATAGCAAAGCAGGAATCATGACAATAAACTCCCTGTCTAAATTAGTAATATTAGTAATGTGCCTATCTAATGAATTACACCACCCAGTGAGTGTTAGTAAATGTTAGTAACTTAAAAACAGTTTATTGCCAATTAAGCTTAGAGAGCCCCGAATCAGCACAGCACAGAAGGAAGAGGGAAATACCAAAGCCAACCCAGAGCTCTGAAATGTGCAACAACGAAGGCACGGGGCGGAACGCAGACAAGCGGTGGAGTGGCATGGCAGACCTGGCAAAAACAAAAACATGGAAAAGTGAAAACATGGACAAGGAACATGAATTATGAAATGAGTAATCCTAAACAAGAAACTGTTAAAACTATGACATGAACTATGAACATGAACTATGAAACCATGAAACTTGAACTATGGAACATGAAACTGTTAAAACCATAAATGCTGTCCTGGCCAAAGGCCAGAACACAACAGACAGACACACAAACAAACTAGATCGGGCACTCGGTAGAGCGCATACCTTCGCCGACGCCACTGAATCCCTCGCCACATAACTCTGAGGACCAATTTTTATTTTTTTAAATGATCGATGAATGAGAAGAGTACGATATTTTTTTTTTTACATCAATACGCCTTTAAGTTCGAAAGGTAATGACCCCCCTGACCTTTGACCCCCAACCGCTAAGAAGGGTATTGACCCCATTGTACCGTGTTTCACATCACGGGATCGGGTATATAATTCTGCACATTTTGGCGTTGGTTTCATGCCGATCGGATAAAAATTGACCGAGATATGGCCGAAAGTCGGTTTTGACCTTTTCGTGGCCTTGACCTTGACCTTTGACCCGATCACTCCCAAAATCTAATCGATTGATCCTCAGGTCATGCCAAATCAACCCACCAAATTTTATGAAATTCCGTTTGGTACTTTTTGAGTTATTCGATACACATACAGACAGACACACAAACAAATAAATACACGGGGATCAAAACATTACCTTCGTCAGCGAAGTCGCTGGCGAAGGTAATAAATACACGGGGATCAAAACATTACCTTCGTCAGCGAAGTCGCTGGCGAAGGTAACTAGAACGGGCACTCGGTAGAGCGCATACCTTCGCCGACGCCACTGAATCCGTCGCCACTGGCGTTGGTTTCATGCCGATCGGATAAAAATTGACCGAGATATGGCCGAAAGTCGGTTTTGACCTTTTCGTGGCCTTGACCTTGACCTTTGACCCGATCACTCCCAAAATCTAATCGATTGATCCTCAGGTCATGCCAAATCAACCCACCAAATTTTATGAAATTCCGTTTGGTACTTTTTGAGTTATTCGATACACATACACACAGACAGACGCACAAACAAATAAATACACGGGGATCAAAACATTACCTTCGTCAGCGAAGTCGCTGGCGAAGGTAATAAATACACGGGGATCAAAACATTACCTTCATCAGCGAAGTCGCTGGCGAAGGTAATGACCCCTCATTTCATCATAAATATGACACACGTATCGATAAAGACAATCTTTAAATCAAAAAGTTTACCATTTGTCTGAATTTACTCACCACTGTGGACAAGAGTCTTCCCAGTCTCATTTCATGGGGAAGTGACAAAACCTCAAGATTTTTCTCGGGTCTGGAGAGTGCTGCGAGCTGCTCGTGCTGACCTTATTTGACGCATCGAAGTGCAGATGGCTGTGGGTAAATCACTGTATTACTTTCCTCCCATGTTACTTTCTCACCGGCTCTCCCCTACCCATAAAACTGGTTCGCCATGACAATTTCATGATATGTTGAAGGTATTCACTCATATAAAAAGAGAAACAAATTTTCACGCTACTTGATATTCGCTTTGCAAGTGTTGTTTTTCTTCGACCGTAACCAGTCCATCGACAGTCTAATTTTCCGAGACGTCTCACACGGGTGGTGTGCTCTAAAGTACATACACTCAACAAAAATATAAACGCAACACTTCTGTTTTTGCTCCCATTTGTCATGAGATGGACTCAAAGATCTAAAATTCATTCCAGATACACAATATTACCATTTCTCTCAAACATTGTTCACAAATCTGTCTAAATGTGTGATAGTGAGCACTTTTGCTTTGCTGAGACAATCCATCCCACCTCACAGGTGTGCCACATCAAGATGCTCATCAGACACCATGATTAGTGCACAGGTGTACCTTATACTGCCCACAATAAAAGGCCACCCTGAAATGCTAAAATGTATCTTGCCTTACAACTCCAATTTTGCAAGCTAGACGTCATATGCGTTCCATTTGCTGAACATGCACTGCAAACGCGGCCTCTTCACTTCACTCTATTGGCCCAAGTAGGCTACGTGTTGAAGTCGGGAAAATAGTGCCTATGTTATTCTTCCTTGGTACATCAGTCATAGCGTAGTCCGAAAGATATATTCAGTAATTAAAACAGAATTATTTATGAACTTTGATTGGGAACTTTTACAGGGGCACGTGCCCTGGTAAAAAGTGTCCTGTGACCGCCCTGCTTTGAACAATCAAGAGTACTCTAGGGGAGTCCAAGATCAAAATATAAATTTGGAAATGTAGCATAATAGGTCCCCTTTAACAATTAAACTGGCGAATTCGTTGATAGGCGGAGCAACCTGTTGGATCAGCCTTGATCAAAAAGCGCAACTCAGAATTAGATTCAATGGTAGGAAATAAAGGAAATAAAGTTGCAACAGAATAAACAACATAGAATGTCTATGTCTGCTGATGAAGGTCTACTACTACAAACATGAATAATTGAAGAAGAAAAAAGAAAACCAAAGCTTGTATTGTCAGAACTTGCCCAAAAGAAGGCCAAAATCAAAGTTTCAGAGTCAAAAGAGAGCAAGATTTTCCAATGATAACAGGTAGATGTTAATCCCCAAATCCATTGCACAGATGTTAAAACTCCTTGTCGGTCTTAGTTCGGAAAAAGCTCTTATTGCTCTCTAAGTACCAAAATCCCCTAGGGTCTTGCTTACCAAAAGGCCAAAGTACAGAGGAAATGGTTAGAAAGAGGGGAGGCAAAGCACCGCCGCCTTAATAATGAAAGCAGTGATGATTGGTCGAGCTGTGGATGTGTGAAGATGTGAGAGATGGCAAACTGGTTCATTACTCTGAAAAATGTAAATAAAAACCTCCAACACCCTAGCTGCAGACCCCCAACTAATTCTCAGAAAAGCACCTTTTGCATTTACTTTTACAGTAAGTCTCAATCAATGAGTCTCAATTAACTCTGCCCATCCATATTTTTACCCAACTTTTCCTTGAAAAAATTTTTAAGTTCCCCAAAATTGCCGTACCGCTCGCTTACATCAGTTCACAGAGCTGGAGATGCCACCAGCCCTGTTCTGGAGACAAGTCACCTGCGTGTTTGTTTGTGAGCAGCAGACCTTGCGACCTATCCTGTGAATTTTCGAACATTACTGTCCTCGTAGTATACATACCACCATGAAAGCTACTATACCATCTATGAAAGCTAAATATGCTACGGACTCCATATATAAGTTGTTCACAATCTGCAAAGCAGATTGCCTGACCCTCTCAGCATCATAAATGGGGACTTCAACCACTACACACTCTCCGCCTCCCTGGCCTGATTAAGACGATTTGTAACCTGCCCCACGTGAAAAGACAAAACTATCAATCTTTTCTACGGTAATCTAAGTAAATTTTTCATATACTGCCTTAGCCCTGCTGGGCTGATAAACAATCTGGTGTTGCTGCCATCTACAGTTAGTACACACCAGTCACCCACAGACTGCTGTAATGTGAATATAGGCCACTGGATGGCAGTATTTACCTTTTTTTTGATAAGCTCAGACTGGAGCTATGTTAAGACATGTCCTGGACATGTCTGGGGCAAGTCCCCGAAAATAAAAAAAAGAGGTCTAAATGTGGGTGGGGTCTGCAAAAGAGTATATAAGGAAAAGAATTGAGACAGTAAAGTAGTAGGAGAAATTGCAAGAAGAGGGATACATGTGACCAGACCTATCATTCTGTACAAGACCTGTGAAGTTTCTTTTGTGGATTTTTGCCTGTGTTTGAGCATTTTCCTCACCCAGGACATCACCAAGCCACCCCACCAAAACAAGGGACTGTAAATATTTCTGTTTTTTTTAATATATTCAATCTTGGTCTTAGTTGTAGCTAGTAGTTAAAGTCTTTGTGTGTTCATTAAATGTGTTTAAGTTTTTAAAACTGTGTCTGTCATCCCTTGCTGTTGCTGTTATGTTGTAAATGTAATAACAAATTGGGGCCATAACACTGCCCACCTCCAAGAAATCAGTGCATGTGTGTTCAGATGAGTCATGCAAGGAACTGTGAGGTTGCTTTGAATGCCCTGACTGGTCTGTCTTTCATAAGGACCATAATGTGGACAATATTGCTGATGATGTTCCTGAGTGTATTAACTTCTATGTTGATATGATTATCCCATGTAAAATCCATTAAAGTGTCCCAATAAAAAACAAACCTTGGGTGACTTCAGAGATTACAGCCACTATTCATTTAAAGAAAATAGCCTTTAAAAAGTGGTGACAGGGATATGATCAAGTCAGCACATATGGAGTTATAAAGTGTCATCAGACAGGGGAAAAGGAACTATTCGAATGAAGTTGAGGGCAAACTCCAGCAGAGTGAAACCAGAGGTTTGCAGAATGGCATGATGCCAATCACAGGCTACGGGTCTACCAGTCAGGATTCAGAATGGTGCTTTTGAAGCTGACAAGGCCAACTTCTTCTTTGCCAGGTTTAATGACCATGATTTCTTGGTGGAACTTTAATAAGCTTGTCCATCTATCTCCCTCAGGGCGTGGAATGATAATCCTAGCCCCCCAATAACAGTTGGCTCTTGGGCCAGATGGGATTTTGCCAGGAGCCCTCAAAGCGTGTGTGGAGCAACTGTGCAATGTGCTACAGTTTACCTTCTCTCTTTCTCTCTCTCAGTCCAAGATCCTTGGGAGATGGAAAGCCTCATGCATTGTGCCTTTGCCCTAAAATATAATGCTCGAGATTTTAAGGACTTCAGCTCTCACTTCGCGGCTCATGAAATGCTTTGAAAGGGTTGTCCTTCAGCATTTTAATAGGCAGGTCTCTGTGTACAAAGACCCACTCCAATTTGCTTATGGGAGAGGTGTGGGCGTGGATGATGCTTTACTTTATGGGATATACAGAGCATATAGCCACTTTGGTTCAGCTGGTGCATCTGAGAGAATTTTGTTTTTTGACTTTTCTTATGCTTTGAAAACAATTCAACTGTGCATTCCAGTAAAAAAACTGACTTATTTGAATAAAAACAACAGTATTATTGCATGGGTCATGGACTACCTTGCATCTAGACCTGTAAGACCACGCCTCCAGCCGTCCAGCTCACTGGTCTACAAAACCCAAAACCAGTGAAGTTGGCACGTTATGTAAATCGTAGCAAAAAACAGAATACAATGATTTGCAAATCCTTTTCAACTTATATTCAATTGAATACACAGCAAAGACAAGATGTTTAATGTTCAAACTGAGAAACTTTATTTTTTTTTTTGCAAATAATCATTAACTTAGAATTTAATGGCAGCAACACATTGCAAATAAGTTGGCACAGGGGCCTTTTTACCACTGTGTTATATCGCCTTTCCTTTTAACGACATTCAGTCAACGTTTGGGAACTGAGGAGACCAATTTTTGAAGCTTTTCAGGTGTAACTCTTTCCCATTCTTGCTTGATGTACAGCTTAAGTTGTTCAACAGTCCGGGGTCTCCGTTGTCGTAGTTTAAGCTTCATAATGCGCCACACATTTTCAGTGGGAGACAGGTCTGGACTACAGCCAGGCCAGTCTAGTACCCACACTCTTACTACGGAGCCATGCTGTTGTAACACGTGCAGAATGTGGCTTGGCATTGTCTTGCTGAAATAAGCAGGGGCGTCCATGAAAAAGACGTTGCTTGGATGGCAACAAATGTTGCTCCAAAACCTGTATGTACCTTTCAGCATTAATGGTGCCTTCACATATGTGTAAGTTGCCCATGCCTTGGGCACTATTGCACCCCCATACCATCACAGATGCTGGCTTTTGAACTTTGCGCCTATAACAGTCCGGATGGTTCTTTTCCTCTTTGGTCTGGAGGACACAACGTCCACAGTTTCCAAAAACAATTTGAAATGTGGACTCGTCAGACCACAGAACACTTTCCACTTTGCATCAGTCCATCTTAGATGAGCTTGGGCCCAGTGAAGCCGGGGGCGTTTCTGGGTGCTGTTGATAAATGGCTTTCGCTTTGCATTGTAGAGTTTTAACTTGCACTTGCAGATGTAGTGACAAACTGTAGTTACTGACAGTGGATTTCTGAAGTGTTCCTGAGCCCATGTGGTGATGTCCTTTACACACTGATGTCAGTTTTTGATGCAGTACCGCCTGAGGGATCGAAGGTCACGGGCATTCAATTTTGGTTTTCGGCCTTGTCGCTTACGTGCAGTGATTTCTCCAGATTCTCTGAACCTTTTGAATGTTGTTTTTAAATTGTTTGACAATCAGCTCACGCATTTGTTCACTAAGTGGTGACCCTCGCCCCATCCTTGTTTGCGAATGACTGAGCATTTCAGGGAAGCTGCTTTTATACCCAATCATGGCACCCACCTGTTCCCAATTAGCCCGTTCACCTGTGGGATGTTCCAAATAAGTGTTTGATGAGCATTCCTCTTCTCTCTCAGTCTTTTTTGCCACTTGTGCCAGCTTTTTTGAAACATGTTGCAGGCATCAAATTCCAAATAAGCTAATATTTGCAAAAAATTACACAGTTTACTTGTTCGAACATTAAGTAACTTGTCTTTGCAGTGTATTCAATTGAATATAGGTTGAAAAGGATTAGCAAATCATTCTATTCTGTTTTAATTTACGATTTACACAACGTGCCAACTTCACTGGTTTCGGGTTTTGTATAAAGACCCGGACTGCAGTCCTCACTTTAGTAATTATTGCCTGCATCTGTTTGTCATTTCCACTGTGTGATAGTGTTGCTATGTAAGACCAAGCCTCTCGCTCATTCTTTGTGAAGTCTCATAATCACATAACTGTGTTATGTTCATAGTCTTTGTATAGACACATTTCCCTGCATTTGGCTTATGTATCTAATTCTTAAAACTTAGTCTTGTTATTGCTTATTTCAGCTCTTTTCTGAAGAACCTTGATTCCTGTTTTGTTTTTTTATTTGTAATGTATTGTTACTGCAGCTAACGCCCAGAGTCTACATACCAGTAGTGTTTCTAAGGAACCTCGATTCCTGTTTGTTTTCTGTTGCTTCGTTCATGTCATCTACTGTGCTGTAGGCATACTAAATACTACTAAGTCCATCCTTGCACCTGAGTGCAGTCCTCAACTTCCTGTCATCCGTGTTCCTGAACTGTGTACGAAGCACAGACCTTACAAGACCCCAGTCAGTAAGACTTGGTGGTGAGGTATCCAACACCATTCTTACCAATGTGGAAGCACAACTGAGTACAGCGTTGTCTCCATTTCATTCATCCTGTTTACCTCTGACAGAAAGTCAAGTCTGTTGGCTGGCTACCGCCTGCAGAAATTTTCAGATGATTCTGCACTTGTTGGTTGCATCCTCAAAAACAATTAGCAATCTTGTGAGAAAAAGATAGATAGCTTTATCAGCTGGTGCAATGAAAACCATTTAATTTTAAATTGAAATCAGACAAAGGAGCTAATAATTGATTTCTGAAAAAAAGGCTGTGGTGACTCCTGTTTTTATAAAGGATGCAGCTATTGAAATGGTTCCTTCCTATAAGTACCTCAGAGTGCTTTTGGATTACAAACTCAACTGGAAAGAGTACAGCAGTGGTATCTTTAATAAGTCTGGGTCCAGGTTATTTTCCTTAGGAAGCAGAGGTCTTCTGGCGTTAGTAGGTCACTCCTACATGTGTTTTATCACAGTACTTTAGCAAGCATTCTCTTTCACACTATTGTTTGTTGGGGGTGGATGGACAGAAAAAAACTAGAAAAGGGTAAACTTTCTGTGTGCTTGCTTCAGCGAGAAAAGTTGAAGAGGTTAGCTTATAAAATGAAGGTGCTTGGAAGCTGAGAGGCAAAGGAAATTGCTGAAGAAATGTTGAAAAACTGCTTAAATGTAAACACAAGACTTTAAAGCTAAAAGTAATTGTTTAAGGAATTCTAATTTTTCAGCTACTCCGCTTCAACCGAGCTACAAAAAAAGAAAATGGTCAACAGGAGTCAATGAGGTTGACGCATCACTCTGTATGGCACTATGCCTATCTAGGTGAACGCAGTGCATGCTGAGGAATTAGCTTTATGGGAGAGCAAATATGGCAGGCCATATTGGTCGACGGTTGCATCTGTTGTTGCTTATACCTCATTGTCAGTGTCCACCCCAGTCCCAAACTCTACAGGGCTGACCTGGCCAAGTATTGAAATGCTACTGTCCGCGGCTTTCAGTTCATTTCTGTGCACTGTGTATTCGCTAGCTAAATAGCTCATAATGGCAAGCTGCTTAACACATGTTGTGATATTATTCACGTCTCCCTTTTTATTTCTGTGCTATTATCAGCTAGTTAGTTAGCAAACACAGCGCACAGAACATGTTTGAAACGGGTCAAACTTGACCATTGAAATTTGCCTTCATTGCAGATGACATAATCAATAGCTTGCTAACGTTAACTATTAAACTACAAGTACTCAATAGATACGGAAAAGTTAAAGTCTGCTGGCTAAGCAAGGATGGCAGTTATGGTCATTTTGATTGCAATATTTCGCCTGGTTTAGATACGATCGTAAATATATCTAGCTTGTGCGAACAATGCTTGTTTATACTGGAATAGGAGCTCAAGCAATTCTTTTCTGCTTTGCAATTTTTTACAGTAACTTATTCTCATGGACAAAAAGACTGCCTTTGCTGCCCTAAATGTGCTCTCTTGGAGCTGGTTGGAATGACTGTACAAACAACAAATACCGAAAATTCTTTGACGCAGAGTTTGACGCAGAAGAATTAGATTTGTCTAACAGCTGTATCAATCTTAATCTGAATAATGATAATGCTGAGGCCAGGAAAAACTCCAGCAAAGGGCAGAATTGAACTGCAAAACCACTATACCGCTGAGTCACTCTAAGCCGTTTGAGTTAATGGTTAAAGTATTAAAGCATTTGGTCCAATGGAGATTTGAGCTAAGGCGTCTCTGACACACTACTGCCTCTCCCTCAAAGAAAGTAAGTCCAATCTAGGATGGAGGCACCATACTGAAGAGGGGAGTCGGCTGAGCAAAATATGTCAAAATTGTGGGAACACGAGCAAGTTATAAAACTTTGTTTTTTCAGCTTCCCAACCAGAATTTTCTTGTTGCATTTAATATTGGACTTCATGGAGTATCGGTTAGTGCTCCAGTCGCTTTTCGGCTCATACTGCCAAAACTGTGTGTCCAACTGCTTGCATAGTTACATTTTCGTGAACAGCACAATGTTTGCTACAACTTGGATGTAAAAATATTTATGTGGAGTGAAAACTGTGGGAGTTGGAGCAAGTTTAAGAGAAGACTTCTTGACAATTTTACAGCTGTTCACAACTCTAACTGTGACGTCACCACGCTGTAAGTCCTCAGAATGTATTGGAACAAAAATGATTGAAAAAATTATAATAAAAAAATTACCGAAGTTAATTCTATTCCGTCATTCTGCCAAATAGTCTTACTAAACAAGTTAATCATCTGATTGCTAATCAAGCAAAGGGGAGGTTTCTGCCTCACTAAACTAACCTCCACTGCACGTCATTGATTATGTTTTATAATTTTTTGAACTGTCCACCATATTTCTGTAATGGCTGGTTAGAGTAGAATATCAGATGCCGTGGCAGGCAAAGCTGCACCAAGCAGCGAGCCGAGGCAGCTGAAAGTGATTGGGTGAAATAAGAGCAAGGGAGCTTGCGTTTCTGAGTAAACGAAAGGCTTAAGTTCCAGAAACGAAGCGAGCAACCAGATAGAAAAGAAATCTCAATAAAAGAGAAAACCAACAAGGCACCCAACAACAGTGCCAAATAACCTAAAGAAGCTAAGCTTCCCAGAAACAAAGAATATATATATATATATAAATCGGCAAACCCCTGACTAGAAATATATCGAGCCGAAGTGAGCAAAGTCATATCAAGCACTCCAGCGAAGGAGGCGTGGCGACTTCTGGCTTAAATAGACTCCGGGAAGAACCGCGCAGGAGTAATCAGCCAGCTGGGTAAAAAATCCGATGTGGAAAGAAAACGATATCGTCAGGGACGAGAGTAACAAATAAAGCAAAAAGCAAACCATAACAATTTCAGGTAAAATCGACCTAAAGTGCTCAGTTCGCAACACACCTTTTTTTTTAATCTGCAGCAACTTTAATAAATACCAAACAATTCACTAATTGGTGGGCACTATAAAATTCCAAAACTTTATTTCTCTGCCAATTCTCAAGATTTTGGTGTCAACTACAGGGCCTCTTCGAAAGATTTCAATAGGTCATAAGTTATTAAAATTCATTGCATTCCAATTTCTTTGTCACATTGCTAACTATATTCAACCATCACTAATATCGAATAGCGCTTTATGTAAACGCGTGGCAATTCCTTCACTTGAACATGTTTATTTAGCAGTTTTACTCGAAACTGTGGATTCTATGTGCTGGTGTATGGTTGCTCTTTATTTTTCAAATTTCTTCAAAAGATGTGAAGGAATTGAAAAATAAATTTCACATTGTTGAATTCAATCTTATGTAAGCTCCTTTAATGTCATGGATCCCACCTAATCTCACACTCTCCCACCCTCACCACTCACATTGTAAATAATTTCTCAGCTCCAGCTCATTACTAAACAAGCATTTCATGTAAGTGAGAAACACACAAATACAAGCAATTCAGTTCACACTTGCATGAGCAGCTCACACACACATAAGCAGCAGCTCCTGTAGCTTCTTTTGTTTCGTTGATTCAAAAAAACCATGATAAGACGATGTATTTGATTTCTGTAGCTTTGATCAATATTTGTTCAGCAAAATCATTATTTGCTACTGAAAACATACTCAATTGAATTACTTGTAATAATTTGATATGCATCAAATTCATCCACTGGTATCTTTTTCTTTTTCATCTGGGTGTGGCTGTCCCCTGTAATAAGCATGCGTCTTTGCTATGCATTCCTGAAGGATGAAATAACAGAGAATCTCAGGTTGCCTGTCCAATTGTAAGTGCGAGAATGAAAAGGGGAAGGACCATATTTGCAGTATAAAACAGTGTGCACAAGAGGAAAAGTGCAGTTCTACAGGGCAGTTCGTTTTGCAGTTCATCGGCCAGTTCTGCAGTTCGTCTCGGGGGCAGTTCCTCTTGTGCAAGAGGAACTCGGCTTTACATTTTTCAACATGACACAATAAAGCCTAATTTTCAGAATCTGTCTCTCTCCAATTGCTTGAGGATGGGGGAATCTCAATATGTTGAAGAAAATCCACAACAGTTTGTAGTAATGAAGGTATTTATTTACGTTTCATGTTGATGCCTTTTGTACTGCACTGCTGTGCCTTGCACTTATCTTATTCTGCCTGAGACATATATGTGTTTTCCTGGCCTGTTGTCTGTCCTATGTAAGATAGTGACAATCAGTTTCCCCCCTTGGGTCATACCTCATCACTTGATAAGGTTGTGGTCTGGGCTTTGACTGGGCTATTCAAAGACTTTGATTTTCCATTTATTTTTGAAGCCATTGCTTGGTCAACTGGGATGAGCAATGGTGATGCCTTTCAACACATTAGAAAATATGGTGATAAACACTGAAGGTGTATCCATTATGTACAAATCCGCAGTAGCTTCTGGTAGTGTACTGATCAGACAAATCTTAAGTCAAAAACAATGCTGTTTGTGTCTTGAGATCTCCTGTTGAGCAACCCGGAAATCTTATACTCGACTATTTTGGATATAAGCATCGTACGCGCTCAACGTCACCATAGCAATCCATAAATGGAGCCCCTGATTGGAGACTTTGTGCAAGGAGTACGCGGAACTAAAGAGAAAAATCTTGTTTAAAGTTGGAGGTCATTTGAGACTAAGGGTGCTTTCATAACAAGGACTCGGGTACAGATCTGAGTACACTTGACCCAAAAGTCCAGTTCTTTTGGAAAGTGTGAACACAAGCGTACCGTGCTTGGGCACGGTATGCGAGTATGGTTGGAAGAGGTGGACTCGGGCATGGTTCATCCATACTCGTACCAAATGTGAAAGCAACCGTACTTGAGCACAGAACATTACTGATATCTGTTACGGCTCTCTTGTTCTAATAAACGCAGTGGCAAAAAGATCTCTCGATTTAAACAAAGAAATTAAATGCTTGCTCAAAATTTATGCAGAGGAAAAGATTCAGTTACAACTGGATACTACACACAAAAAATCGAAGATTTGTGGAATAATTAGTGAGTATTTGCGTGGTTATCACAGAACAATAGATCAGAGCCTTGACAAACTTGAGAAAATGCAGCTGCGATATTTCGAAGTGCGGTACGCGGTGCGATTGTCAGGCAGCTCAAGTTATGAGGAAGATACATTTTCATGGTATGAGGCAGTGGACAGCAGTGGCAGTGGCCAAAAAACGCAAGGGGGAAAGAATTGCATTTTCAGCCTCCACCAATATCGAATAAAATCAGTACGTTTTTGGCTTCCCTTGATATTTGGGCACCCAGAGAAAGATTCGAGTGATTAGTAACATCAAGCATCCAATTTAATTTTTCATGCTGCTATACGTGGTAATCCATGTTACTGATGACACACCGGGTTGCTTGGGCACACGCAACATATGCATTCACGATATGACTATGAATATGAATATTAATATTAACAAAACCCCCATCTCAATAATAAAACCCCCCGAAAAATATTGGCGCCTCCTTTACTGGCAGATAAAATGCCAAAATGCCAGGTTGGATATGGAATTCTTTCCATGCAAGAGTTTGCTTCTTCTTTCTGTATATTTCCCCATTTAAATTCACCTCGGTGCATACTGCAACGCGCTGTATCAGAATTTTGACATATGCAAGCATACTCGGGTATGTACGATATTACTAGTGTGAAAGCTGACCAGTGGGGGGAGATGAGAGGGGGGGCAATCGTACTGTGGAACGGTACGGAACAATCCTACCCAGAGTGAAAGTGCTTAAAAAATCAGTCAGAGGAACTAATCAGTATAAATCATTAACCTAGTCCCTGCATTTTAAGTAACCGTTGATTTGATTTGCACAGCAACTAGCAATTTTACATACGTTTGTAGATTCACTGTATCTTTTCATTAAAAATAAATAATAATAATAATGAATAGCAAAATAAAGTGCAGTCCATAAGTTATTGGACAGTGACAATACAAACAAATAGCAGGATGAAATTCCTGGATGACTCGCAACATTAACATGAATACCCACAAATAAAAGTTGAGTCTCCATTTTCACCTCCTGTTAACTGATATCAAGTCAGTGCGCTGAAAAACAGAATATAAGCAAAACTTATCACACTACCTGGATATAGTCATAGATTGCAAAGTAATTTTCACAATGCTTTTGAGTATTGCTTATATTTCTTCTAAATCTCTGGGCAAAAGGTACCTGACATTCGACTGAGACAAGATGAATTTTAATCATCTGGATCAGTATGAGGAATGATAGACTGTGCGATGATGATCCCTATTACCTGAAAATCTAAAATCACGAAACATCTAAAGGTCTTATTTCCAGATTGGCAAACACATAAAATGAACTCTGGACTAATGTGCAGGATACAACATTTTAATGATAATACTTTTCTATGAATTATTTATGCTCTAAATTAGAGAGTTTTACTGATCTTGAAAAAAGCTTAACAAATTGGCTAAATTTTCATATTGCTGAGAACTTCTGGTTATTTTCACTTTACTCTTAAATATGAATACATTTTAAACATTTTACCTTCACCTTGAAGGTGACATAGTATCAAACACCATTTTTTCCTCTATGTTGAATAACAGTAGTCTACCCTCATTCGAGAACATACGAGAAGTGCTAGATATTCTGAACATCTCTGTTTCATAGAAATTCCTCTTTTAAAAATGACCGTCAGAAAACGGGCAAATCTGAACAACGGATACATATGATGTCATATCTCACTGCCTCCACCCCCCCCCCACCCCCCACTCTCATTCCATTTCCTCCCCTTCAAAATAATTTGCATACCCCCACTCTCTTGCCCCCAACAGAAAGTAAATTGCAGTAGTGTTCGTGAAGTTCAAGGAAATATAAGATTCTCACGCAGAATTAAAATCCTTTTGCCTAGAAGTTTCAGTTTCACTTGCGTAAAGGTCAATTTCACCGCAAGTAACATGGAAAGCGATTATGACTTGCTTCGCATCTGAAAGCAAAGTCTGTCAATCAACGTCAAGTGCTTGCTTTTCATAATGAGGTTGCCAGTTAAGCCCAAAAGGTCGCCAGATAGGTGCAAAACAATGCGTTCAAAATCGCCCGACCGTAACACAGCTTTTTGAGAGAGGTTTTTAGGAAGCTTCTGAGGCATTACAGACCCAACCAAAATTGTGTTGTCCATATGTCACATCACAGAAAAAGGATAAATACCCTGTTCAACCATTTTATGTCACCTTTAAACCTTATCTCAACTTTCCTCTATACAATATAATAAAATGCTATGATGTATGGTTGATGTCTGTCTTCAAGTCAACATTACACAGCATGGGTCTATGGCCAGGTAAGCTGTCATGGCAGAGGCCGGCACCTGATAATAGCCTTTTAAAGAGGAAGTCTTTTACAGTTCATTGGCTAAAGGATTCTCAAGCAGCAGAGTCAAAGTGTTTCTTAATGAGTAAGTACAGAGGTGTTTTGAGGTGATGTCAGAAAAGGCAAAGTAAACGTACATCTTCAAGTTCATGCTCAGAGGATTTTTGTTGTGGTATCCTGGACCAATCCATTAGAAGAGTTCTCCGTGCTTTTTGGAAAGTGTCGAGGGGAGAAGAGGTACCCCCCATTGGTTTCTCTGAGTTTCTCTCTGTGGCGTGCCTGCAACAGTCCAAAGACCACAGCTGCTAGGGTGGTGCGCCCCCCTCTGGTTGAGTGCCTGTCTGTGGCTTGGAGGTAGGATTTCTGGGCCCGGCTGCTGCTGATGAAGTAGGTGCGTATCAGGCCCTGCTGCTCGCTCACTCCCTTGATGAAGACCTTGCCCCGCAGCTCCAAGGCAAAGCCCCAGTTGGCTAGGATTTGCTGGGTGGCCTCAGGCACCTGGATGCGCCTGCACACCCCTGTGCTGTCCATGCGGCTTGCCAGGTTAACCGTCATTCCCCAGATGTCGTACTGTGGCTTGGTGGCCCCAATCACTCCAGCAACTACCGGCCCATGAGCGATCCCTGTCAGTTGACGCCAGGGGGAGAGTGGAGGACAATGGAACAAAGAGAAGACAACAACCAGCACTCATTTCAGGCAGGAGTTAAGCTCACTCACAGCTTGTGTCATTGTCCAGCAAAACGGTAATTTTGATTCCTCAAAATTTATAATGCCTTACTTACAATACTGTAAATGTACCCGTTTCTGATCTCTAACTGTCCTGAGACAAATAACAGGAACAAAAAAAAAGGACCGCTGGTTTCACTGTGGCAGGGGTTTACATTGTGTTTGAGGGGCCAACTGCAAATGATGATTCATATTGTATTGAAATTCCTCATAATACTTCTTACCGAGAGCTCTCGTGAAACTCGGCGTTGCTAACCCTCATATTATATCTCACTTAAAATGGAAGGAGTTTCTGTTTGTATGTACAGTTGCAATCAAAATTACTCAACCCCCATTGCAAATTGGGTTTAATAGTAAAATTGACAAACTTTCAGCTGTTTGTGATAAACAGATGAAACAAGAATATTTTAAATGGCACAACACATCTAATATTACGAGTGGTTTCTCCAAATTTAACACAAAATGCCATTTTTAATGACTACTGCAGCCTCAAAATTATTCAGTCCCCTGAAAAGAATCACTCATAAGAGCATATTTTCAAATCAGGTGTGGTCTCAAGCACACCTAATGCAGCAAATAAAGAGCTTAATTAATCGCATCAGCTTTGCTTGAGATAGAACACATCACATACTTGCACTTGCTAGGGATTTGTTGACAGTGACATTTGGATTGTACATTAGAAATATGGCTGTAAAAAGAATTGTTCAAAAAGCTAATAGAGGGGATCATTGCCTGGCACAAACAAGGAAAACGATACAAAAAGGTAGCACAGGCATTGAATTTTCATCGAGATACAGTTTGAAGCATAGTTTGCAAGTTCAGAGTCAAAGGAAGAGTGGCTACAGTTAAGAATGTGGCAGAAAGAGGAAGCTATCAATGGCTGTCACCAGATTCCTGAGGAAACGAGTGGTCAAAAACCCTAAAGTGACTGCAGGAGACCCGCAGCAAGACTTGGACGCAGGAGGCACTGAGGTTTCAGTTTGCACAGTAGGGCGCATACTAAACATTGAAGGTCTCCAGGACATACACCACAACTGATCCAAAAGTACAAGCTCCAATATGCTCAAAACCATATAAATAAGCCACAGAAGTTTGGGTGTATTGTCCTGTGGAGTGATGAAACAAAACTGGAATATTTTGGGCTTATGAATTAGTGGTATGTCTGCAGAAGGAATAAAGAAGCATATGCTGAAAAGTACACCCAGCCAACAGTGAAGAATTGTGGGGGCTTTTTGATGCCCTGTGGCTGTCTTGCTTCCTCTCGCACTGGAAACCTGCAAAGTGTGGAGGGGAAGATGGATTCAGTCAAGTACCAGGATATCCAAGGACATGTTGTCTGTAGGGAAGCTGACGCTTTAGCATCATTGGACCTTCCAAAAGGACACTAATCCTAAGCATACCTCAACATCCACCAAGGCTTGGTTTCAGAAGAAGGCTAGGAAGATTCTAGAGTGCCCAACATTGTCGCCTGCCTCGACCCCTATAAAAAATCTCAGATAGGATTTGAACAAGACAGATGCAGCGTGCAAACCCTAGAATATCAGTGAACTGGAAGCCATTGTCCATGAGGACTGGGCTAAGATTCCTTGGGAATGCTGCCAAAAGCTGACTTGCATCACATTTCCAGCAGGTCATCGTGGCAAAGGGGTTTTTTTAAAAAGTATTAAAGATGCTTGTCATGCAGGGGTTGAATAATTTTGAGCCTACAGTAGTCATTAAAAGTGGCATTTTGTGTGGAATTTGGAGAAGCCACTTGTAATATTTTTTGTGTTGAGCCATTTAAATTGTTATTGTTTGATTTGTTCATTGCAAACAGCTGAAAGTTCGTAAATTTTGCCAGTAGACCTAATTTGCAAAGGGGGTTGAATAATTTTGATTGCAACTGTATGTATGTTTTTCCTTTAACTTCCTCAAGATACGTTCATCCCATTAACTACACAAATAGTGGTAAGGACCCAAGGAAAAGCAATGTCAAGTATGAAGTTGTTTTGCTAAGCGATTCCCGAGAAAACAGCAGGCAGCAATACAGCAGGTCAAACAACTGGCGCTTTCTGAACAAACACCTTTTGAAGGGGCACTACCCCCGCTGTTATTAGTGTGGTAATTTTTATTTAGGTTGCACAAAAAGTACTCTTTTATAATTCTTCAAATTACTTCTTATATCCCCGAATGCCGAACGGCGTTCCGGGGATATTATGTTTTCGGTCCGACCGCCGCCGCCGCGCCACCCTACATGTTAACACGATAACTTCAGTAATATTTCAATTAGAAATTTCATGTTTTGCATATAGGTAAGTATCATAATGAGAAAGCATTGATTCGATTTTGGACAATTTACAATTTCTAGATTGCCCACCAGGGGCCAAAAACTGAAAAATCACTGTTTTTATCATATCTCTGAAAATATTTGTCCGATTGACCTCAAATCAAGTGCAAATGAAAGGTCATGACCTGAGGATGTGTCCCACGATGACCTAATACCTGTTTGGTTCAAAATTTTGAGACAAGGAGGAGCTTTGTCCCATAAAATTCACAATTTTTGCCATATCTTTGGAACCATTTGTCCAATTGACATGAAACTATGCGCAACTGCAAGGTCATGACCTCACAACGTGTCACATGATGACAATATACCTGTATGGTTCAATATTTTGCCACCAGATGGTGCTTTCTGATGGAAAATTACCATTTGGGCCATATCTTCAGAACCATTTGTCTGATTGACCTGAAATTAAGTTCAAATGAAAGTCTATTCAAGGTCTATACAAGGATTGGGGAATTGGAGGATTGGGGACATTCGGGGATTTACCCCAAGCCGTCGCCTCCGACGGCATAATCCTAGTTTATTATTGTTTTTTTTTCCAAAATAGTGCAGATTGAACCGCTTAACATATAGACTCCTATGGGCAGAAATTTTTGCCACTAAAAATTGAATTTGAATTATTGATATTTGAATTTGAATTGCTCAGTTTGAATTTGATGTGCACAATATAAATTTGAATTGCACAATTTAAATTTGAATTCAAAACTTTTGTAGTAATTCAGATTCCAAATTTCACTTTGAATTCAAAACTTGAAATCCAGATTCAAAATTGCACTTCAAATTCAACATGTGTAATTCAGATTCAACATTGCAGTGCCACACATCCGAGATCCTGATGACAATTTGTGCCACTCGAAGAGCAATCGATTGCCGATGCCGAACTCCTTTCTTAGTACTGTCATGGATGCCGCCACAAGACTGCCAAACACAGGAATATCAATTCTTTATCTCATATTTACCAGTCTTTCATCTTATGTAATGTTGTACAAGAGATGGCGTAACTGTAGCTATTAGATTTTCCTGACATGGCACAGTTTACATGCTGAATTTTGGGTGCATATGTGATGCATGGCTAGCTATGAAAGCAAGGCTCCATTTGGCCCGCCTCAGCTCCAGCAACAGTCCACCATTTTACCCATTTTTACATTAGCCGGGGGGTAGGCGGAGTCAAGTAAGTGCCAAGAGGGCAACCAAATGAGCTTCAGAGAGGATATTCAGAAACATAACGTTGGTTGGGTGACGTCACGGAGGCTACATCCATGTTTTATACAGTCAATGAGTAAAACATTGCGTACAGTCAATGCTTGCAACTAATGAGTGCTGGGGTTCTGAAGCTAATGGGCTATTCTATGCCCTTTAAAGTCTGTAAGTTAGATAATGTTTTGTAAAAAAGAGGCCTTTTGGCCTCGAGAGCTCTGCTGAGGATGAGTGAAATGTCTATGTCATAACTTAATTTGAGAAATTCTTGAAAACTATTGCAGTATGAACACATGACACATTTGGTAACCAGAATATACTGTGAACCAGTTTGATATCTTGATTTATGTAGTATAACAAAAGAACCAAATTGCAAACTGCAATCATTTATTTCAATCATCTCACCACCAATCAATACTAACAACCAACAAATACCCTTCCCCCTCAGTACATCGCAAATATAGCAGTCACAATCATTCTAACACTGTCATAAGACGATATGATGCAGAACAATGAATCCAGAACGATGATCTGGAACAACTTGATCCAAAACAATGATCTGGAACAACGTGATCCAGAAGAATGATGAGGTACTACATGACGCAGGATAACATGATCCAGAACAATATGATCATTTCAGTATTCCTCAGCGGAGCTCAGTAGGCTGATAGGCCTTTTCTTGAGATATTAATGAAAGACTGAAAAAATGAGCATAAACGCTGATTTTCTAAGTCCAAAATGCTGAATTTCTCAAAAACTGGGATGTAGAATTTTCTAATTTTCACAGGGGATCATCAGGGCATATTCATAATATCATAAGGAAGGCTCACAACAAATTACACAAAATGTTTTTTATTACACAGACAGTTTTTGAGATATTAATGAAAGACTGAAAAAGTGAGCACAAACACTGATTTTTTTTCTCAAAAGCTGGGACGTAGTATTTTCTAATTGTCACAGTGAATATTCAGAATATCATAAAGAAAGCTCACACCAAATTAGAAAGAAATTTATCATCATTTTCAATATATTCAAATTTGATGCAGAAAGTCGACGCCGGACAGACAGACGGACAGACAGGCAGATGCCGGGCGACTCGGCACTAGAATAGCTCCGCTGACTGGAGCTAAAACGGCTATGAATCAATCCAAACAATGCAATGGTCTCATTGAAAATTTTTAAATGGCTCAAAAGTCACATATTTTTTTTCTCATCCATTCATGTAAATATAATAATAATATTAATTGTAATGAGTTATGTATTCATCTGACTTCTGTGAAGCCTGGGATGACAAATTCGACTGTATTTCATTCTTTCTTACACATATACTGAGTGATAA
Organism: Gymnothorax reevesii; assembly: GCA_029721435.1. NCBI lineage: Eukaryota > Metazoa > Chordata > Actinopteri > Anguilliformes > Muraenidae > Gymnothorax > Gymnothorax reevesii. Next base: position 63,094,650 of record CM056576.1, read on the forward strand.
AGACAATACAATAAAAATTGTATTTAAGCCAGTAAACACTTTGCGTTCCCATGAGTACAGTGTATTGTTATTGTACGTTGTAGGATTAGCTGTGACTGTATGCTCCTGATAACTGCAGTTGCTTGAGGTAGATGTTAAGACTCAGAAGCGATTGCATTTTGGAGATTTACTTACCCACTCGCAGCTGGAAGTTGTAAGAGGAATGTTTATTAAATTCTCTCAGGGTCTCCTGCATGGCAAGTGCAAAAAGGACTAGTTCACAGAGGTGATGCCATTCATCTTGCGCATGGACCTGCAGGAAATGGGATGGGCAGAAAGCCAAATATGGGGCACTGCTTACTATTATCACTTAAGAATGATGTATTGGCACAAAATGATATATAAGCAATTTTCATATTAGCATGCAATGACATAATTCCAACCAGCCTCCACAGAAAAAGCACAAAAAAAAATGTTATGTCATCATCTACTTGCCTTCCTTTCAGGTGACAGTCCAGAGGCCGCCATGTAACAGCTCCCAATAGTTTTGATTTTTTCAATGTCAGAAAAGTAGGACTCCTCCAGTAACTAATGCAAACAAAGAAATCTATAACACTGGTTGGGTACTCAACATGCAAATTCTTTTGTGTGTGTGAGCTAAAGTGATCAAACTAAGGAGGCCACTGACATCAGGAAAACCTCTGACTGAACATTCCTATAGCCATATTTGTAGTACTCATTGTTGTAGTCAACTCATGATAATACAAATATTTGTGTTCAATATAAAAATTGTTAAAACTGAAATGCTTCATGTGAATGATTGATGTAAAACCACAAGATATATCAGCTGATTAATGTTTGGTACACACAGATGTGGGAACCCTGCCCTTTTCTTACTCACCTCATCAAAGTTTGCTATGATCTCATTCAGTAGCCTTAAGCACTCCACCCCTTCATGCCGAATCTCTTTCTGTTCAAAGTAGTCGCTGAAACTAGGGATTGAGGCGAACATCACTCCAACATCATCATAGGACTGGGAATACAGGTCCTATTGAGGATTTAGAAGAAAAGAAATGGTAAAAACTGAAAACACCACAATGTGTCAGGAACCCAATTTGAATGTTTGCTTTATGCAGAATTTGATAGCGTTCAGTAACTATGCCAAAGATTTTTTTTGTATATTTGCCATTTTGACCTGCTTAATGCGTTTTCTTTCCTGTTTCCTTTAGTTCCCGTGCCTGTATCTGTCCCTGTTTACCTCTCCGGCTCCCTGCTCTCGCCCTCCCCTTTTCATGCAATAACTGATCCTCATGTCCTTGTTTGTAGCCATGCCCCTCTCTCAGTGTACTTAAGCCCTCTGTTTCTGTAGCCCATTGCAAGTTTGTCTTAATATTTTCCCGGTGACTTATGAGGTTTGTTTCTGGTGTTCCCTTCCCATTTATCAACTTGTTTTGTTTCCCCATTAATGAGTTTGGATTGCCTTGTGTCTACATAGTTTAAGTCTTGACCTTGAAATGTTTATTCATTTTTCTACTGCCCATGTTCCTGTTCTGTATTCTGTCAGTATGGTTTCTGATCTTCCGCTTGTTTCTTGATTTTGATTCTACCTTCTGTTTTGGTGATGCAATTCTCCTGTTGCCTACCAACATGGACAGTCTGATCTCACTTGAATCAATCAATGAAGTGAAACTGTCCTGTCACCATTTGTATCCTGTGTTCTTGGCATCACAGCATTATTGGTTTCTCCAATAATAATAATGCACTAAAATACCATGAAAAAAATAATAGAAATATCATTGTGCAAGGGTGAATGAAGTTGCAACATTTTAAAAATATTAGGCAAACTGTTAAGGTTTGGGTCTTTCAGCCCCTCCCCTTTCACGTTCTTCTGCCTTAACCTTGATTGGACTCAGCTGGAGCCAATTAAGATGGAGGCAGTTGCAGAGTATTTAGGGCTGGCTGGTGCCAGTCCTGGTGCTCTGCATTTTATATGGCTACACCAGGTCTGTGTATCTGTTTTAGCTGCCACCATGCCTTGTTTCCATCTTTTGTGCTTCAGTTCTTGTTTGTTTTTTCAAGTAAATTCAGTTCTTCAGACCCAGCCTTGGCACTTGAGTCTCCTTTCGCCCAAGCCCATGGTCTTTGTGCCCGCCGGATTGTCGTTTGCATCCAGCGGGGTGCAAACCATAACACAAACTGCCACGATTGGGCATATTGGCAATCTTGTGCCATTTAATTTTATTATACCACTCCTTCATATATGATGCAGTCAAAAGCAAACTACTTCTGGGGCGCCCCGGTGGCTCATCTGTCTAAGCGCGTGTACCATAAAGGCTGTGTCCTTCCCGCAGCAACCTGGGTTTGATTCCAACTCAGGTCAATCTTCCCCCATTCTTCTCTCAACCTTTCTGTCTCTTTTTTTTTTTAAATTTGGCATCTCCAATCCCACCCGAATCTGGAATGCCCAATTGGTGAACTATGTACAAAGCTTGCTCGAATGCGACCCCTTGCTGCCGACTCAGGATAGTGAGGACAGTTCACGGCTCTCCTCCGAAGCACATGCCTGTCAACCACTGATTCTTATACACTCATTGGTTGAATCCTCGTAAGTTCAGAACGAGGGCGGAGGATACCCGGACATGAACAAACCCAGAGTCTTCCTGACGAGCGCCCGTCTGGCCAACAGGAGGCGCTGGAGCAACGAACAAAGCTATTATTGTATACCCTAATCCGGCAGTCCCTTCCCAATTTGGAACCCTGTAGCGCGATGGCCTATTGTGCGCTACTCTGAAAAAGCTGCCGACCCCTGCCGGTGGGTACGCCGGGGCTCGAATCCGCGACGTGATAGTCACCTCTGCACTGCAGCGCCTTAACCGAGTGAGCTATCCGGCAGCTCCTTCCTGTCTGCTGCTTCCAAGAAATAAATAAATCTCTATTCATTTGAATGTGAGAAAATAAATGTGGCGTTCACAAATAAGTGCCATTAAATAAATAAACGTGGAATTATGAAATAATCTCCAGAAATAAACAAAAGTAGCCCCTTGAAAAATGTCATTTTTAAAATAAAATAATTTAAATAAATCATTTTCTCTGAACTGCAACCACAGTTCGAAAAAAGTTGAGATGCTGTATAAAATGTAAATAAAAACAATGCAATGATTTGCAAATCTCATAAACCCACATTTTATTCACAAGAGAACATAAACAACATATCACATGTTGAAAGAGAGGCATTTCACCATTTCATGAAAAATATTAGCTCATTTACAATTTGATGGCAGCAACGCATCTCGGAAAAGTTGGGACAGGGGCAACAAAAGGCTGTAAAAGACAGTGGTACTAATAAAAAAAACAGCTGGAGGAGCACTGTGCAACTAATTTGGTTAATTGGCTACAGGTCAGGAACATGACTGGGTATGAAAAGAGTATTTTAGAGAGGCAGAGTCTCTCAGTAGTAAAGACGGACAGAGATTCACCAATCTGTAAGAAACCGTGTCTAAAATTTTGGAACAATTTCAGAGAAATGTCCCTCAATGAAAAATTGCAAAGACTGAATCAACAGGACAAGATATCATCAAAAGATTCAGAGAATCTGGAGAAATCTCTGTGCGCAAGGGAGAAGTCCAAAGGTCAATATCGGATGCTCGCGATCTTCTGGCCTTCAGGCAGCACTGCATTAAAAACAGGCATGATTCTGCACTGGAATTCACTGCAAGGTATACACTGCAACACAGTTCGCCGTGCAATCTACTAATGCAAGCTAAAACTGTCTTGTGCAAAGAAGAAGCCATATGTGAACACGATCTAGAAACGGTGCCCTCTCCTCTGGGCCTAAGCTTATTTAAATGTCAGATGAAACAAAATTTGATATTCTTTTTGGAAACCATGGATGCCGTGTCGTGCTGTCTAAAGAGGAGAGGGGCCATCCAGCTTGTTATCAGCTCACAGTTCCAAAGCCTACATCTCTGATGGTATGGGGTTGCATTATTGCCTGTGCCATGGGCAGTTTACACATCTGGTAAGGCACTATCAATGCTGAAAAGTATATAGAGGTTTTGCAACAATCCAGACAAGTTCTCTCTCAGGGAAGGCCTTGCATATTTCAGCAAAACCCAGGACTGTTGAGCAGCTAGAATCCTACATCTGAGAAGAGTGAGACAACATTCCTCTAGGGCTTCTAGGTCCGTTGGTGGCGCAAGTCTCACATTTTTATTCTATTTGAGTCTCTCCTTCTCTGCTCTTTTTGCCTTTTATTTCTGGCCACTGCAATTGGCGTCCAACACTCCCCAATCTTCACAGTACACTCTGGCCATCATGGAGACACCAGCGGTGGCTGAAATTAAGAGGACTTTTGTGAGGGCTTAACCCATTTATGCCTGAATTTTCTTTTTTACTTTTTACCCCTCAGCCCTCAAGGCGGACGGGGTATTGCTATCCTTCGTGCGGTTGGGCGGGCGGGCGGCGGGCGCGCGGGCGTCTCCAAAAACTTCGACATCGGGCTGAGGGGTATTCCGTGCATTGCACGCCTATTTTTTATGTTATTATACTTCAAAATACCACTCTAATAGTCATTCAAACAGGACACTTTTTCTTAACAGTCCTCATGTGAGGACGCTAGGCATAAATGGATTAATGTTTCACATGGAATATCAACGACATTCCCTTTTCCCGCTGACAAGGACAGAACATTCTGCCCCTGATAAGGACTCTGGACTCTGCATTATACCCGCTCCCCCCCTCCCTCTGCCAAGGCTGCCTCCTGCTTTCATTCACCCCTTCTTCACCCACCTCTCATACCCACCCATTCCCTTCAAAAAATTCCTACACATTTCCAGTGTGTCGTGTTATAATCCTGATGTGTATTGTTATGTCTACTGTCATCGATATGTTCCTCTTCTGTGTTTAACTGCAACCTTTAATTTTCATAGAAGAAAGTGGAGTTGGCAGCGCGACGCACGTTGCAGCAGCCCGGAGCTCTTTCTCTCCAAACGTAATTTCATTGATATTTTGTAACAATGACAATAAATTCACCTGAATCTGAATCTGAATCAGCCAGCAAGATATGTTGGCTGGGTTCGCTAAAGGGCTTTCCGGCTTGGGCAATAAACAATCTGAACTATTTGAGAGACTCCACCTTCAAGAGGACTCACTACAGAACCAGGAGAGCGTTCTGTTAAGCTTAACTGAGAGTGTCAGGTCCCTCTCTGCACAAGTTTCACAAAAAGTTGCACAAGCACCACCCATACATCTTCCCCAGAACCTAACTTACAGTTGCCCCAAAGATATAGAGGCGAGGCCGTAAAATGTAAGGATTTCATCGCCCACTGTGAAATATTTTTTAAGGCTCAGCCGTCACGATTCGTTAATGAGGATTCTCGGGTACCGTTTACATTGTCTCTGTTTGCTGGCGCAGCACTCACTTGGTTTGGCCCATTAATTAGATCTAATTCACCGGTCGTAGATTCTGTGGAGGCTCTTGTTAGAGAAATGGTGTCTGTATTTGATCAAGACATTTGTGGTCAGGACGCAGCTACATGTTCAATGCACCTGAAACAGGGTAAAGAAAGTGCAGCGGAGTTCTCTATTGCTTTTCACTCTCTGGCCACAGAGACAGGCTGGCCGAAGGCTCTTCTTATGACCATACTCAGTCATGCCCTTACTGAGGAGATAAAGGACAGGTTGGGTACTTTAGAATCCTGTTCGACGTTAGACTCTTTAGTTCATACGGCTGTGTGAATTGACAACTGCATACGCGAACGCAACAGGGAGAGGCTCAACAGCTTGCTGCTAGCTGACAATGGGGCTAAAGTTGCTAGTGGCGGGTGTGCGGCTCCTATTTCACACACTGAAGGTTTTACCCCGGTTGAGCCCATGCAAATTGATAGTTTGTTTGACAGTCAGACTAATAAACCTACTAGCAGAAGAATAATCTGCTTTAATTGTAATAAGCCAGGTCATACCCGTCCATGTTGTCCTAAGCGTCAGGGAAAATGGAAAACCCCTCTAGTTATGTAGGGGGCGATCTAGTCTATTCTCCTAGACTAGAAAAAGGCAGAGGAGGGGTTGGAATGGGATCCTCAATTTGACTGGCAACAGCCAGAAGACGATTACCTTTTAGAGGATTTCAGCGATTCTGAATCAGTCACAGAGACATTAGATTCAGAGCAGGGTGAGGAATTTGGGGCCACCCTGAACTTTGACTTGCCTTCAAATGTTCCCAGGGATTACGCTGATCTCGCCGAGGTGTTTAGCAAGCAATGAGCATCGACGTTACCTCCTCATCGTCTGTATGACTGCAAGATCAATCTTTACCCTGGGACAACTCCGCCTTGGGGTTCGCTATATTCGCTGTCAGAACTTGAGCGTAAGGCCATGCGAGAATATATTCAGGAGGCTCTCGTCAATGGTTTTATTCGGCCATCCAAGTCCCCTCCCGGAGCGGGATTTTTTTTGTGGGGAAAAAACGGTGGCTGTCTGAGACCCTGTTTTGATCATAGGGGTTTGAATAAAATCACCATTAAAAACCGATACCCCCTTCCGTTAATGAATTCCGCTTTTGAAAGTCTGCAGGAGGCGTCATTTTTTACAAAGTTAGATCTTCATAATGCTTATAATTTGATTCGCATTCGGGAGGGGGACGAATGAAAAACGACTTTTAACACTCATGACGGGTACTATGAATATTTGGTCTTACGGTTCTGGCTGGTTAACGCCCCCTCGGTGTTTCAGGCATTCGTCAATGACGTGCTCTGAGAGATATAGGAGAGATTCGTCTTTGGTTTATCTAGACGACATTTTGATTTTTTCTTCAACACTCTCAGAGCACAAACAACACGTCAGATGTGTGCTTGAGGCCCTCCTCGATGCCAATCCTTTTGTTAAAGCCGAAAAATGTGTTTTTCACGCCCAGACTGTCTCGTTCTTGGGCTTTATTGTTTTTATTGTGTCTTATTGCTTTATTGTGTCGGTGCATATGGACTCGGACAAGGTGGCTGCGGGCAAGAATTGGCCGGCGCCTCAGTGTTAAGGAGGTTCAACGCTTTCTGGGCTTTGCAAATTTTTATAGGAGTTTTATCTGTAATTTTACCGCGGTTGCTGCCCCCATTATTGCGCTCACTACAAAGAATACCTCCTCAGCATTTTTTTGAACTCCACCAGCAGATGCGACGTAATTCCCAGCAGGCTCGATGGTCATTATTCTTTAACCATTTTGAATTTACCCTGACCTATCACCCAGGCTCTAAAAAAATTAAGCCTGACACCCTGTCACCGATGTACGATCGCTCAGACCGCGATCCCACCCCGGAGCCAATTCTCCCGGCTTCTCAGGTGGTGGCACCTATTCAGTGGAAGATTGAGGCAGGCGTTCAGGAGGGTTTAAAGACTGACCCTGGTCCGGGGGGGGAGCCTCCTGGCTGTTTGTTTGTTCCATCTGCTGTAGGCCACAGGTCCTCCAGTGGGGACATTCTTCCGACTTGGCTGGGCACCCGGGGGCCCATCGGACCAAGCAGTTCCTGGCTCAACATTTTTGGTGGCCTGGCATGATCCGGGACATTCGGGAGTTTGTTGCAGCTTGTGGCACATGTTCCAGAAATAAGACGTCCTACCTCCCTCCCTCTGTTCTGCTGCGACCTTTGCCCGTTCCCAGGCGCCCTTGGACGCATATTGCATTAGATTTTGTTACTGGGCTGCCTGCATCTGATGGCAACATGGTCATTTTGGTCGTGGTTGACCGTTTTTCTAAAGCGGCTCATTTTGTCGCGCTGCCCAAGCTGCCTTCGGCGCGGGAGACAGCGCATCTTGTGGTTAACAATGTGTTCCAGTTGCATGGGCTTCCGAAGGATGTCGTCTCTGACCGAGGCCCTCAGTTTACGGCCAGATTCTGGCAGGCATTTTATAGGCAGTTGGGGGCCACTGTGAGTCTCTCCTCTGGGTTTCACCCGGAGACCAACGGGCAGACGGAACGTACTAATAAGTCTCTAGAAAACACTCTTCGATGTTTGGCGGCGGATAATCCCTCGTCGTGGAGTCGATTTTTAGCTTGGGCCGAATATTCCCATAACTCGCTGAGTAATTCCTCCATGCTTTCCCCGTTTGAGGCTCAGGTGGGTTTCCAACCCCCACTATTTCCTGAGACTGAGAATGATTCCGAGGTTTCCTCAGTCAACCATTTTATTCGTCGCTGTTGATTGGTTTGGACTAAGGTCCGTTCTTCTCTGTTGCCCTCGGGGTGCAAACAAAGATCTATCGCTGATAGAAGGCGTCGTCTGGCCCCATCTTATCGGGTTGGGCAGAGAGTTTGGCTGTCTACTCGGGACCTCCCTTTGAAAGTAGAATCCCGGAAACTGGCGCCCCGCTATACTGGTCAAAATAATGCGGAAGATCAACCCGGTCACGGTTCAGTTGAAACTCCCGAGATCTTTACGCCTACATCCGTCATTCCATGTCTTTCGGATTGAGCCGGTTAGCTCTAGTGTCCTGGCACCTGCCGACACACCCCCACCGCCAACACGAATGGTTGAGGGGGGGCCGGTTTACACCATGCGCTGCATTCTAGCTGAGAGGCATGTAGGTTGTGGGGTCCAGTTCCTCGTAGACTGGGAGGAATATGGCCCCGAAGAGCACTGCTGGGTCCCTTCGCGGGATATTCTGGACCCCTCGCTAATTCCCGAGTTCCGTGCACGAGGTTTCTTGGGGACTTCTGGAGCTGTCCCGTAAAGGAGGGGTTCTTGTCATAGTTTGGAGGTATTGAGAGCTCCCTTTGTTGCTCTTGTCCACGATGATATTGTTTTGCTCCCTATCGGATTCCTGGGCCAGCTGGCATTAATTGGGGGCATTGCTCTATTTAAGCTCCTATTCCGCCTCGCTCCCGTTGCTAGAGTGTCAGTGTTTCAATTGCGCTTTAGCCGGTAAGTCTCTAGAGAGAGAAATGTCAGGGACTTTAGCTGCATAATTGAGGTTTAGTGATAGTGAGCAAGGGAATCTTTGTTTTATTTTCCCTTTTCTTTTTGGCGCTTCGAGCTGGCTTTGCTTTCTACCTCTGACAGCTTCTAAGTCCATTGGTGGCGCGAGTTACTCATTTTTATTCTATTTGAGTCTCTCCTTCTCGGCTGTTTTTGCCTTTTATTTCTGGCCACTGCAATTGGCGTCCAACACTCCCCAATCTTCACAAAAATGTCTCACTGTTTAATATGTTTTAAACAAATATTTAATGTCAAAATGGCATATTTGGTCAGAAAGGCGATTATCTGACCCAATAAGTATCTGTACAGTTCCATTAGTGAGTGACCTAAAATTGACTCAAGATGTTTACAGGACATGGTTGACTCACTTGGTCTGATTTGGTCAAGCATGACCATACTGGACACTCCCTCTGTGCACAGACTGGCCTATGTTAATGGCCTGACCATGCCCATAATGTATTCCTGTGATGTATGGCTAAGACAGGCAAGATACCCTGTCAAATGCGGGAGCAAATCATTCAGCTACATAAAGAAGGCCAAAGCACCAGAAAAATTGGAACTCGGCTATCATTACGCCACACGACCGTGCAGTACATCATCAAGAAGTACAAACAGTCTGCCACTGTAAATCCTTATTTTTTGAAGATTGGTATGAGAGGAATATATGGTCTATAGTTGACTTAATGGACACGAATGGCAATTTCTTAACTTATGAACAATTCTGAAATATACAGTGGCTCCAATAAGTATTTGAACACTACTGTACTTCATGGAGCCGGTTACGGATGGCCTGGGCACAAGCATGGCTTCCAGTTGCTTCCTCCACTTTGGTAGCAAGACTGGAGGCCGAGGACTGTCTCTCCCTCTGTACCAGCAGGGAGATGTACCAGTCAGTGCGCTGGCTGGTCTTCCTGGAACGTCCTTTCCTGGCTGCATTGGCTATGCGTTCAGACTGTTTGTACTTCTTGATGATGTACTGCACGATCGTGTTGCATAACGTTAGCCGAGTTCCAATTTTTCTGGTGCTTTGGCCTTCTTTATGTAGCTGAATGATTAGCCCCCGCATTCGACAGGGTATCTCGCCTGTCTTAGCCATATATCACAGGAATACATTATGGGCATGGTCAGGCCATTTACATAGGCCAGTCTGTGTACAGAGGGAGTGTCCAGTATGGTCATGCTTGACCAAATCAGACCAAGTGAGTCAACCATGTCCTGTAAACATCTTGAGTCAATTTTAGGTGAGTATTTTAAGTTTTGTGACTCACTAATGGAACTGTACAGATACTTATTGGGTCAGATAATCGCCTTTCTGACCAAATATGCCATTTTGACATTAAATATTTGTTTAAAACATATTGATTATCAAATATTTTAATCACTTTTACACACAATAGCAAGCATTTAGCCGAATATACAAAAGCTGTTATGTAGTCGAATTTTCAGTTGATGTACAAATATTTACTGGAGCCACTGTATGCTTGAAAAAATTTTGCAATTCAACACTGTACACCCCAATGAGAGAGATATTCCCAAAATGCCAAAAATTGATAACTACTGTACCTTATTTCAATGGAACTACCAAAAGTCATCAAACATAGCTTATATTTCATAAATAAGCAAATTCACCAAAACTTTGGTTTCATAATTATTTGCATACCGAGTTTACCAAGTACTTGGTGCAATCCCCCATAGCAAAAGTAACATGGAGTCTTTTGCTTGTGTATTTAACTCTTATGATCCAGATCAGGAACCAAATGCGGAGTAGCCTAATCTCATGGTAGGGTTTATTGATAGTAATATGGTATTGACAGAGGGATGGAACCCAAAGCAGAATTACACAGTTCAGTTCAGATGGTACAGGGCACAGGGGCGTATCTGTTTCTGGTCAGTGGCTACCTGCAAGAGCTGTCAGATGGAGTGTATACTTAGCCAGAGCTGAACTATCAGAAGGCAGGTTCCTAATAAACTGAGGAGAGAAGCGGACTGAGGTTTGATTAATGGGATTGCGGTCCCAATCTTGAAGACCAAAAGTAAGGCTTAGGAGCTGTTCCTCTCAATAAAACAAGGAATAGAACCTTTGCATTTTTTGCATCATTAAAGATGACAAATAATTTCCAAAGATGATAAGCTTTTACCAGGGAGCAATGACTGCTACGCGATGATCCGGCAAACTGCACACTCAAAGTAAGGGGTATAAATATGGCAACAGAAACAAGAAGAAAGAAGAACATGAATCCAATACAGATGGTGATGAAAGCACGCAGGACATAAACCAGTCAAAAGAGACAATGCCCTCAATTTGACACCCAGCGCAAAGGGGCACTTAGTGTGACAGCAGTATCTGTTGTGAATTAAGTAATTTATGCTTTGTTTTTGTATGTTTTTAGTTTCATGATGTTTAGAATTATTTGTTTCTTTGTGTTAGATTTATTTCTAGAGTGATTGTTCATGTTTCATGAATGCTTGTCTTTTGTCTCTCGCTCCCTTGTGTGTCTAAGTGTGGTGTCTTGTTTCCATTCACAGTCTTTTCCCCTGTTTTTTCTGGTTGGGTACTTCCTGCTTGCTTTTCCTGTGTTTGTTAACTGTCTGCACCTGAGAATAGTTTAGCTGAGGCACTGGTGATTAGAAAAGGGTAGGACTACACATTAGAGCAGAGTAGTTAGGCATGGTGATTAGTTAGTTTGAAGAAGCAGGGCACACCTACCTGTTCAATCTGTCCTATCACTATCCTTTGCTGTTCTAGATTCTGCCTCCTCTCAGCTGTCCTTCATTTCTTGGGCTAAACACTCTAATTAGTTTGTTTATAAAGACCCCACTTTTCCACTTGTCTTTGTTGATTTGTGACCGTTCCTTGCTCTGCCTGGTTGTTCTGTTTCTGCGCTTTTTCCTCTGTGTGTTTCTGCGATTATTGAGAGTTTTTGCCTTTTGTGATTTTCTGTATTCAAGTAATTGATTGTATTCGTCGAGTGAGTGTGGTGAGTTTGTGTCTCCCGTTTCCCCAGCTCCCTTTTATACTTCGACTGTTTAGTTTATTTCTGTCTCCCTCTTTTCCCTTCCTATTTCCCTTTCCCCATTCCCTTAGATTTGTTTCCCTTTGTTTCTGTATTCTGTGCTGATGGATTTCCTGGTTTTTTGACATTGTGCCTGTCCCTGACTACGACTGAGCGTTTCTGTGATATTCCTGATTTCTGGCTATTGACCTCTGTTTCTGTCTGACTCTGAGCAACGGTAATGTGAATAAAAGACGCTCTTCCGAGCTTGAACCGCGATTGGAGTCTCCGTACGTTCATTACAGTATCTTTGCGACTCTATGACTGACACAGATACCATTTTCATGTCCAGCCTCCACACTGCATAAATAGTGATTGCATTTGCGCCAAATTCAGCACCCATGGGCGTGTTGGTCTAAAAATGAGGTGTGGTCAGGTACTTTGCTGGGGTGTTACTATCTTGATGTTGCATAAAGCTCTTGCGTGATTCACCGACCAAAACCTGGGGCCGGTTGCATAAACTTAGTTTAAGACTGGTTGTCACTGTACACTGGTCTTAAATTGTCAAATTAGACTAGTCTAATTAAGACTGACTTGAGGCATAAAAATTAGCCACCTCTCCCCCTGGCTAACCCTGAGATGAGAGCTTTGTTGCCATGGCAACACATTGTTAGAACACCTTTTAGAGGACACAAAGATACAGCAATATTTATTGTTCAAACAAAAAAGGGCAAAAAATATTTTACATTAGAAACAGGATTATTAGCTCTTTTTTTTATTTGTATTTATTTTGTGGTTTTGGAGGGGGTCCTCCTCCGATGGCTGGATTTTTTCCTCTTCCATATTTCCGTCTTAAGATGCTTTCACACCGGACGCGAAACAAATTTTTCGCACGACAGATTACATTCAATGTCAATGCAAAGACGCGAATACACGCGAAACGCTTTCCGTGTGAAAGCAGCTTTGGATTCTTGCACAATATTTTTGAAACGTTTTTGAACATCTTTTACGGTTCTCACGACCGTTGATACCGTTCGCCTTTTCTGTAATTTTCTCCCCTAACTTGATGACGGGTCAAATTTCCATTCGCTTGATTAAAACTATTGAACAAAAGACTTCTTTCGGCATTATATTTCTCCAGCAAAGAAAAGGTTTTTTGTTGCGCTAAAGTGCGGTGATCTCCCGCTGCCACCGAGTGTCGCTATTGTGTCCGCCATGTTTTTCTACTCTATGAAGTGTCTTATTTTACCCATGATACACAGCGCGACCGGCTATCCAAGTCTTAAATAAGTCACTCGAAGACAGATTTTATGCAACAGGCATATTTAATCATCTATAGTAAGTCTGACTTAAAAATACATGAAAGTCAAAGACTGGGTCTAATTTTATGCAACCGGCCCCAGGTCTAAAATCAACAGTCAGTTTTTAACTGCTATTTTAAGGGAGTATTATTAAGACAGTATTGATGGTATTCATGCGCGTCATCAACGTTCGATGCGGCCATATTGCTGACATGCCGCTGAGGAGCAGAGCGAAGATTTCAATTAAGTTAATCGAACCGTCATGGCGTCCTCATCGCGCTACGAGAGAACTTGTTTGATTGGCGTCGATCCATATAAATTGTACTCCGCAGCATTTAGCCGAGATCTATCTTTGCTGCCAGCCGTGGACCGATATTTGCCGCTATTTAATCCTCACAGTGTACGCCCACACGGCGCAGGAGCTGAAGGCGTAAGGAGTCGTATAACGTTAACTATTTCATATAACTAAGCTAACATTAGCGCCTGAATTAAATCCTCGTTCTGTAAACTTGCGTTTGGTCCAAGACGTCGGTTTTTGTGTCCGCATTAATATTTTGTATTTCTGTGTCTTAACCGGGAATTTTATGGCGTCTTAACTGGCTATTTCTGTTGTACAATAAGAGTGCTAACCGGTCATTTTATGGTGTCTTAAGACACAAATACAAAATCTAAATGCTGACGCCAAAACCGGCGTTTTGCCAGTGTAGCTATAGAACGAGGATTTCATTTTGGCGCTTTCGGGTGCAGCCATTAACTCCATTCAACAGTAACTTAGCTCACCGTGAATCTCGGAAGTCAATTATATCGACCTGTCATATCAGCTGTCTTGACGTCGCCTCCTACCAGAACGATGTAAGGCGCCGGTAGCTGCACCTTGCACCGTTTATCACACGCGACATTCACTGTCTCTGACAAAACAATCTCTGACTAATAAAAACGTTAACTACCAGTGATTAAATGCAATGCACACACTTTACTGGGGAAAGTGGCTTATCTCACTCCAACGTTACCTGAGGTAAAATGATCGGAACAGACTTTGCTGTAAGGAGTAGCCTGAAGTCTCTCCTATTGATTCTAGCCACAGGTCTCTCCTCCGCAACTCCTCTCTGTCTCTCCCCCCTCTTTTCTTCACAGTGGGTATAGCAAAGAAATCTAACGCCGTTTTTTGCTGTTATTAGAACAGCCGTGAACGACACAGCAAACCATGTTAAACCAACCAGGGTTCATACGATCGCTAAAGAATGTGAGGTAGAAGCCTCTCGATTGAGTCGCAAGGATGAGATGTCAGCAATCTGGTCTTATCCAACAATAATGTTTGTTCTTATATCATCCAGGTATGTTCTCATTTTGAATTTGATGCCTGCAACACATTCCAAAAAAGCTGGGCCAGGGGTAACTCACAATATTTCCAGCTGTCAAGGGGCACCCGTCACCCATCAGGGCTGTCCCATCAGTCCATTGCTATTTGCCTTAGCCATAGAGCTCTTGTCTTAAACACTTAAAGCAGTGGTTCCCAAACTTTTTCTGCTGGGCCCCCCTTTGGTACTTAAAAAAATTTTTGCGCCCCCCCCCCCAAAAAAAATAGGTAATACATACGCACATTTTGTTTTCAGAGACCATTGCAGTTTATTTCACTCATTGTAATTTATATAAACCTCAACCTTTTTGGAAAAAATGTAAGTAAATGGTCATAAACTTTAGATTGTCATAAACTAAAACTCGGCTACTTTTAGAATTGGAAATAGCAAAATAACAAACAACAACGGTGTAATTATTTTAAGTGTAACTGTTTTCAAGCACCTTAACTGTGTAATTATGTTCAGTGTAACAGGTTTATTTTTTTTAATATACAACAACATTGCTATTTATGCATTTTCCGGACACCAACAGAAACTTACTTGCATACAGCCAATCAGCAACCTTGTGCCGGACCGCTGAAGGAGTGTCTCGAGACAGTTACATTTTCCTCTCTTCTCTGGCCTCGCACTTTTAAGTTAAAATACGTTAACCGAGATCGCGTCAGCTTATTATAGAGAATATTAATGCTCTGAACGGATGATTTTTTTCTAGCCTAGCTGGGAACATTAAAAATGATTGGCACGTTTGGAAACGGCCACAGTTATTTTCCAATTAAGGACACGAAAATTTAATAATGCAAAATCTCTTTTAAAGTATAAAATCATTAGGCTGTATCACACTCCTCTGCCTGAGTATAGCCGTCTACTTAAAATTATGTTTCTATGATGCAGAAAGACAGCGAAGTACGAAAAAAAATTCATGAACACCACTTGCCGAACCTGCCGATATGTTTGTAACGTTCAGTTGGTGGGCTAGATAAAAATAATCTGTCGGCATACAGAGCATTCATATTATCGAGAATAAGATGACGCAATCTCGGTTATTTCTGCTTTGTATTCATCGGATTTTGTTCGGTGTCACTTACCATTTTATTATCAATATGCCAGATTAGTGCAGGATAAAAAGCGGCGAGTTGGGTATCGCGAGACTACATTACCGGCTTCAAATATTTGAACAACTGCATTCATAAATTATTTATGAAAATGGCAGGCTAGATGAATGATTTGGCGAACAGTTATGTTGAGAGTAAGGCGGGCATTTACGATGTAATCGCAGAATTCTGGGCAGCGAATAGACTGTATGCAAATGATTTTCTGTTGGTGTCCGGAACTCCCGCACCCCGCGCCCCCCCTGCAATTGCTCTGCGCCCCCCCTAGGGGGCGCGCCCCCCACTTTGGGAACCACTGACTTAAAGCATCACCATCAATCACTGGAATTTATGGGGGGGAGAGGGCAATAGCATTCTGTTTGCGATTTGATAAAGTCAAATTAGACTTGAAGAAATGGAGACCACTTCATCCATCCTTAGCTGAGGAAGTTAACTGTATCAAAATGAATGTGCTCCCCAAGTTTCTTTACTTGTTTCAATATATTCCTCTTTAAGTTTTTTACCGTGAAAACCATACATTATTGGAGAAAAATGTGAAATCTTGTGGCAACAATATCTCAGAAACTATACCATATTTTCCTGTAATTCTTTTTTTTTTGTTTTGAAGCTAATATCACCAGCTATACTATGACATACTCATCCTGGGTATTTTCATGGGAAAATATTTGGTAAAATTATTTGGTCATAGAATTTTAGAAATGGGTGGCAGAACCTGCCTGGCAGATGGATCAGAAATACACCATGTATCTACCTACCCAAAATGGCTATGCTATTGTATAGAACATAACAAACTGATGCTATAGAGAAAAGTTCAGAGCAATACCGTGAAAATTGTGGATTTTATGCCCGCCACAAGCCTGATAAACCATGAAATTTTGCGATGCGAGAAAATCGCGTTTTTTTCGTGAAAGGAATGTGCTGGAGGCGTTCATGATAAAAATCTACTTAAAAAACAGTTTTTTGGTCTTAAAATCACCCTTTATGAATGTTTTGAAAGATTTTTAACAAAATGAAAAAAAAAATTTTTTTTTCAAGTCTGACCCGCGTCTTGACCCCTGAAGGTGCAGAACAAATACTTGGGATTTCCTCATAAGTTTGGCAAAGGAGCGCATGTCAATTTTTACAGGAGAAATGTGAGCAGTTGAACTGGGAAATTTCTGTGAAACTGGGTGATTTAAAATGGAATTACACATCTCCACAATGAGATTTTTTAAGATTTTCTTGGGATGCAAGTGATTGCAGCACATGCTTTCATTCAAGGTCAGACTTTTGTTGATATTTTAAATACAGGATTGGAAGAATGACCAATTTTAGCAAATATTTATCAAGGTTGTCAATATTAGTTGTGGGCCCTCTTGATAAGGCATATTTGAATCGAAAACAGGTTCAGTCAAGCATGCTGATGAGTTAGATCTCTCACACAGCATTTGCAGTTGGAAGCTAGCCAGTGGCTAGACTGTTTGAGTGGGACTCAGAGAGTTGAAGACTCAAGGCCCAGAGTAACAACAATAGGATCAATGCAGCTGTTGGGGCTTTTCAGTAAATCCTTAACCCGCACTGCTCCAAGATGGAATGGCTCCTGCGCTGTCTAATCAATGTAGTTTCGTAAAAAAAGCATTGGCTTAATGACTGTAATGTAACTGTAATTTAATGCAGTACCTCATCATGCCTGCTCCTCTCTAAGAAGTGCTGCACCACATGGGAGGGCAGGATGTTGTGCAGCAGGCACTCATTATGTTCCCGGAGCTCCTTCATATCTTCAACTTCTTGACGAGCCTGCATCCGCCACAGGAAGTCCAGTCTTGCAGTTGCCTCCAGCTTTATGGAGGATGAGAAGAGGAGAGTTTCTAAGAAAATTTATGCTTGATGAAAGAGCTGTGCTGTATGTTGACTTCAAGGAAATTATGTGCTTCTGAGCTGGAAGCAAATGTGTACGGATAAACCACAATAACATTAAGCATAACTAAACTCTGCACTCTTATTCACAGCTGCTTTTACCTTACATTTATTATTTTAGCAAACACAAATAACTTACTACTAATTATCTAATGAAGCAATTCCAGGGTGCAAGAAATATGCCCAAGCTGAGGAGTGAACAACCTTAGTGTTCAATCCCCCTGAGCAAAAACCAGAATATGGCACATCATGCATGTCATACTGTATGTTATGATAAAGGGAGGTGAGGTGATGTTTTACCTGCCGACTGTTGTAGAACACTGCTATTAAAAACATGACCAAAAGCAGGACTGCAATGCCCTTTCTTCTGAGATAGTGGGATCTGGGTGTTAGAGGGGAGAGTGAGAGAAAGAGATATCCAGTCAGTCAGAAAGACTTACTGATACATAGTCAGACTGTGAACAATACTGAAAAGACCAATATTGATTTTCTGGATGCCCCACCCAAGAATTGTCCAGTTTTAAATCAGACTCCACCAATTGGAAAGTTAATTGCATGAGATAATGATCCTTATGCTGGTTATGCCACACCTGTGGAAATGGTTGAGCTGCTCCTGTTGGAGGAAGAGCCTGTGGAAGGCCACCTCCATGAGGTAGGTATAGAGGGCAATGACCACAAGCAGCACTGCCAGCTTCAGCAGGGAACTCAACCTGAGGAACACTGTGCATGTCACCATGGCAACCAACCCACTGAGAACAAAGAACTGCAAGGAAGAAGGAGATTTATAAAGAGATTAGCAGCAATTAGTTCATCTACAACATTCATAGCATGTCAACATTTGTCACATAAGAAACAAAAAAATGTATATTTCTAAATTATTTCAATTATAGCTAATGGGGCATAACACCAGAAATCAGTCACTTTTTGGACTCACCATTTTAGATATCCAGTCAAAAGTTTGGACACACTTTGCTCATGTCACAGCACTCTGTTTTTAGAGAAATTTAACCAGCTGAACTTTTCTATATAATCTCACATGGTATGTGGTAAGAGGTAAACAGTTAGGAGTTAAAATAGGGCAATATTCTTGTTTGAATAGTGTCCAAAATTTTAGAATTCTCAAAGAAGCCATATTTTGCAAAGTAAGCAGACAAACAAGCTCCTTACATTTTCCAACAGCCAAATTAAAGACACCCTGTTTTGGAATTTATTGGGCAAAAAAGTCGATGAAAAGCAAACCACAAGTGCAGCACATCTTTGCGAACTTAGACGGCCGCTTAGCAGCAAACTCATTATAGCCATAAAACTGCTCTAGTAAAAAACAATGTGAATATGCCCTGCAAATATGATGGCAAATGCTGGTTAGTTTGATCGATTAAAGAATTAGATCTCTTTTTTTGTAAAATAAACAGTGCCTACTTCTTTAACATTTTTTGTTAGAAAAAATGAGAGTAAATCCAAACTTTTACTGGTACTGAATATTGGATCCTTGTCACTGCCAAAAGACACAAATATCTTCATTATAATAAATAAAAAAAGTGGTCATAACATTAAAATTAGTATTTGGTAAGTAGGACGGTTAAACACGTGCATTTTTGATGCTGCCAATGATTTTCTTTTTTTTCCACCTTAAATATTGCATCAATTTTTCCATTTTTTGTCACCACATGCCTGAAAAACAGGAAATTGAAATGAAACAAGAAAATTCGGTTTCCCAGGACTCCTGGTGTGTCCCCTGTCCTGGGAAAAAAATCCTCCTTTGCCGCAGCTGATCCTCATCAAAATAAATGGGTGGTATTCGAGAATCCAAAGTGCAATTTTAGCATGTTAGCCAAAGGATATGAAAATTTAAAGTAGTTTGCCAACTGCCAATAATCATTGAAGAGGAAGGTGATTTTTCATATTTCTTCTATGATTATAGGCAATGGCAAACCGGCTTACATTCCTCTGTTCTTCAGCAAAAGCACTAAAATAGAGCTTTGAATCCTCAAATTTCCATTGAAAATGAATAATGCCTGAATAACGAAAATATATAAATAGAGCATAAAATAAAGAAGGGTTGACAAGGATGGAATCAGATTAAGACTTGCAGTCAAACAGATCCACTTTGTCAGGATGTAAGATCTGAGCATGCGTAGTAATCGTGACACAGCTCCTTTAATGCCCACCGATCTAAGTTTAGAGTGATGTATCTAGGCTTTTTGGATGAGTTTTGATTATGATTGGAAAAGACTGGGTTGGAAATAGTTGATTGTGCAATTGCAGGAATTTTTTGTGAAAGATTCAATGAGCTTTGAGCATAAATAGCATATGTAAGCTAAAGTATTTTTGCTTGATAGAATTGGCCATATACTTTAATTAACATCGTCTACTTTAAAACCAATCAGGTCATTTGCACGGGGTAGTGCCCTCTATGGTTGAGTTATCATCTTAAATCCATTTACCATAGTGAAGTTTGCTAGCTAACAAGCATGAAACATAATTTTTTAGGAATATATTTAGCATTGAGCTGCGTGGAAAACAAGAGATTGAACAATCACGTCATGTTAAACAGAAACAATGCAACTGGTTTGCTCACATTTTTGCGACATCATAATTAATGCTACTTCCTGTGTTAAAGAAAAATAGTTTGTAAACATTTTACAACCCCAATTCCAAAAACGTTGGGATGCTGTGTATGATTTCAAAATCTCATAAACCCACATTTAATTCATAATAGTACATAAACAATATATCAGATGCTGAAAGTGAGACATTTCACCATTTCTTGAAAAATTTTAGCTCATTTTGAATTTGAAGGCAGCAACACATCTCAAAAAAGTTGGGACAGGCGCAACAGAAGGCTTAAAAAGTAAGTGGTACTAATAAAAAACAGCTGGAGGAGCATTTTGCAATTAGGTTAAATGGCAGCAGGTCAGTGGCATGACGGGGTATAAAAAGAGCATTTTAGAGAGGCAGAGTCTCTCAGAAGTAAAAACGGGCAGAGGTTCACCATTCTGTGAAAAACTTTGTCTAAAATTGTTCCGCAATTTTAGAAAAATATTCCTTAATGTAAAAATTGTGAAGACTTTGAATATCCCACCATCTAGAGTACATAATATCATCATAAGATTCAGAGAATCTGGAGAAATCTCTGTACACAAGGGACAAGGCCGAAGGTCAGTATTGGATACTAGTGATCTTTGGGCCCATAGGAGGCACAGAATCGAAAATAGGTGTAATTCGGCACTGGAATTCACTGCATTGGCTCAGGAACACATCCAGAAATAACAGTTCGCCGAGCAATGCACAAATGCAAGTTAAAGCTGTATCATCCATACATCCAGAAATGCTACCATCTTTACTGGGCCAAAGCTCATTTAAAATGGAATAAAATGGAGGCAAAATGGAAAACTGTTCTGTGGTCAGATGAATCAAAATTTGATATTCTTTTTGGAAAACACGGACGCCATGTCATGCGGACTAAAGAGGAGAGGGACCATTTGGCTTGTTATCAGCGCACAGTTCAAAGGCCTACATCTCTGATGGTATGGGGTTGGATCAGTGCCTATGGCGTGGGCAGCTGACACATCAGAGTCCGCATTTAAAGGACTCTAAGTGGAAAATGGTGAAGGTCACACTTGGAAAATTGACTTAGAATGAAAAGCACTAGAATAAAAGCTGGTGAATAAGGCTCGTTTTGCCTGGCAACACTCGTTATGTGTTATTTTGCTACTTAGCTTTTTATAAATACTTTCTTGATTAAATTGAGTTTTTGTGTGGTTAAAATTAATTTTCAGCCTTGTAAATACTTGCTCACATGGCTGTACATATCTTGCCTCTGAGAAAAATAAAACCCTTACTTAGTGCATTAATCTCATCCTGGTCATTCTACCCCTGTCCACAATAATATGCATGAAATGCCTTACATGTGGCCTGAAATAAATGTTTACTTGCCACACAGAATAAAAATTATTATGCGGGTGATAACAAATTGAATTGGAAAACTCACAGATTCAATTAATTTTAGCAAAAAATTTTATATCTTGGTTCGCCAGAGTTTAGTGATGTCAAAGTCGGGTCAAAAGCCAAAAAAGGTTGGGACCCACTGGGGTTAAAGATATGTATGTGGGGGGCCCAATATGGATCAACTTGGAGGGTTTTTGTCTCCTGAATATTTCATAATTCTGGTAATTGATATCACATTCTAACAATCGTTCATGTAGGTTATTTAAGATCATGTAGAAAGACATTTTTGAGCCTGGAAATGTTTGGCTGAACAGTTGCCAATCAGTGATAAAATTGCCCTAATTGGTTTAACTGAAGTTCTTAAAAATAATTCAATCATGCTTCCTTCTCTCATCAATGTCAGAGTCAACCTTTGAGCTAATATTATGCAAGACCCTTTTCTCTTACCTCGGGATCAGTGCATATGTTGACAGGCCAGACACTGGAAGGATTCTGGCGAGTCAAGTTTGTCCCATCATCTCTCTCTGCCTCCATCATGTGACACCACACCTAGCTCATCAAGACATATACCAATAGGTGGTTTAATAGTCCAACAAACATGAAAGAGCACAAATGCATCTATACGGAAGGTATTTTACCTTGGCTCATAAAAAATATTGGCCATGCTATACAGGAATAACCTTTTCAGGACAAGGACTCAATAGATGAAAAACTGTCATCATGATTGTGTAGGACAAATACAGGCCTACCAAAGAAAATGGTTAAGCTGTGACAAAAGTTAGTCAGATGTCTACCTTTTTCAAATAACCAGCAACACAAAATTGAAAAATTCCACGTTCCAGCAAAACTTTTGTGGTGGAAATTTTTATTTCATAGGGTGTACCTCCTGAACTGTAGGTGTCGCTGTTTATATAAGGATTTGCTTACTGTAACCTTCCGGCCCATTCTCTTTGTTCACTGTAACTCCTCCCCTCCTGTTGTGAATAAGATCCGTGGTCACCCCCGTTTCTAGGAGGGCTCCACCTAGGACTGTTGTCTGTAGAGTGTGGCTTCCCGTGCACGTATAAATCCTCAAAATAACTCAAAGTAAATCAAAATAACACTGGCTAAAAATGATAATGTGACTCTACTTACACTGCATTCGTCAAAAGTAGGCAAGGTGTGTTATCAACTGCCTTTGACTGAGTGTGTTATTACTTATTGCTTACAATACTTAAAATACACAACGCAGAAGGGGAAGTCCCCCACACTTTGCATCACAACACTTTGAAGTAGATGCATTTCCACCAAAACCAAACTCGGCCTGTAACAGTCAGAGACGAATTAACTGTGCATGCGCGCACTCCTGCAGAAGTTTGGTGGAGAATTATTTTCTTTCTCAGAAATACAGATATCTTACTTCATTGCGTACTAGTCTTAGGATCAGAATATTAACATTATAACAATTAAGCATAGAAAAGATGGCATGTCAGTCCCTATGTCAAGTGAAATTTGCCATTTCCCAGGCAAAGCGCAGACTTGTAAACTGTCAATCTGAGGTCACACTTTTCAGCTATACTGAATTGTATTTGTATATTGTATTGAATCTGTATTTCTGAGAAAGAGTATAAAACATCCTTACCACAGGAGAGTGCGCATGCGCAGTTGGTTCGTCTTTGGGTTTGTTGCTGGACGTGCGATTTCATGAGTTTGGTTCTAGTCTAAATGTATCGACTTGCAAATTGTTGTGGTGCAAAGTTTTGCGGAAATGCGGCATGTTTTAGATTTTGCTTGGCTGGTAATTTGAAAAAGCTAGACATCTGACAAACTTTTGTAACAGCTTGGCCATTTTCTTTGGTAGGCCTGAATTAATTCTTTTCATGAATTTTATGGACAGTTGACTCTGTTCTAACAACATGAAATATGAACGTTCCACAACTCAAACATTTCATGCAAGTTGTTAAGTTTTCCCTTGTTGCTCTTGACCTGCGGTAATCATCCAACAGCAGGAAAACTAGGATCATCTCAATGACATAATAAGCAGTATGCAGCTTTTAGCCATTGAATTATGTAGTTGGGCTTTGTTTCAGCTGAGGAGAAAAACTACGGGACGATTACTTTAGAGGCATGAACTAGAGGGTTCATGCGCCAAAAGCAACCATCTATGTAAGGTTTTACGAAATGAACCAAGTGCGAACACCAGTAAAATGCAAATAGGAGGCTTTATTTCTGAAGTGGAAAACCCCCCAACAGAGCAGGCAACAGTACAAAGTCCACAATCCAAAAGCAGAATCCAAGGGGCGAAATCCAGAACCAAAAACAGGGCACCAATCACAAAAATCGTAGTCAGACAAAAATGGGTCAATAAACAAGAATGCAGATAAGGCAAAGCTCGAAGTCTAGTACGGTCCAGTCAGAAAGATAGTCACAATGACACAAGGCGAAAGAAGCTTGGCACAGGTAACAAGGAAGTAACGATCTGACAAGGAAGTGTAACAAACAGACATCTAATATACATTTCCGGGTGGCCACATGACAAGGGAACACAGGTGCAATCAATGGGAATGATAATCATGGAGAGACACATTGGGAACAAACTGATTCAATGAATTTGGCCGTAGCCAAAACTCAGACAGGGATCAGAAGACAAACCTATAGACAGATAACCGCTCCAGTCAAGGAGTACTAAAGTGCATAGATAATGAGAGAAAAATGTAATGTGAATAGAGACCACTAGATGGCAGCATTTACTTTTTTTTTTCTTAAGCCCGGACTGGAGCTATGTTTGGACATGTTTCGGACATGTCTGGAGCAAGTCCCAGAAAATTAAAAAAAAAGGTCTAAATGTGGGAGGGGTCTGCAAAAGAGTATATAAGGGGGAGAATTGAGACAGAACAGTAGTAGGAGAAATTGCAAGGAGAAGGATACCTGTGACCAGACCTGTCATTCTGTTTAAGACCTGTGAAGCTTTAAGTGGATTTTTGCCTGTGTTAGAGCATTTTCCTCACCCAGGACATCACCAAGCAACCCACCAAAGGGACTGTAAATATTTCTGTTTTTGTATTCAATCTTGGTCAGTATATTAGTTAGTTGTTAGTTGTTTTTTTGTTAAAAATTAAATGTGTTCAAGTTCTAAAATTTTTGTGTCATCCTTCGCTGTTGTGTAAATGTAATAAAAAATTGGGGCCATAACAGAAAGAACAGCACAAAGCAGTTGTGGAGACCCACAGAAACGCAGCAGAGATAATTAGGGAGAGACAAGAGGCGGAGACTAGAATCGGGCGAATGCTGAGAGATTGTTAGTCAATTAGTAAGTGTAAGTAGAGTTATACAATCCTGAGTGCTCGTTAGTAAGTTAGTCAAAAATATACAAGGTTAGTGTTGGTTAGTAATTATCAAAAATAACAAACTGTTAGTGAGTGTTAGTAATATCGCAAAAGTAAGAGGAAGGAAGAACACAAGATAATGAAAGAAGATTGAAACCCAGAAACGAATAAATCACCCGAAGGAGTGGCATGCTAGACTAGGGAACGTGAGCAAATACAACACTCAAGACAAGACGGGGGAGACGAAGTGCAATGCATGGAACAGAAACATGGCATGGTAAACTAAGAATAAACTAAAATCTGGAAAATAATAAAACATGAAAATCTGAATTACCAAAACACAAAACATAATCAAAGAATGGTCAGACATAAGCAGAGGTCAAGAAACACATGGGTCAGTCAAACATGGCACTAGGCCAGGCACAGAACTTGAAACATGAGCATGGGCATAAACATGGTACATGGCATGGCAGAAAATGCAGAATCACAACAATCTAAAGAATGGACAAATCCGTCATTGTGAATAATATGAGAACTTGAGAATTTTCCGGGCTGGAAGGATGAAGACTCACCACATCAGAAGATGCCATGCCAAAATTAAGACCAATGGCAGTTAGGGTGAGAAGGTTCCGGATGATCTTGGTCTCCTGGATCCAGCAGCAGAGCTGCTGCACAGCATGAGGGGAGCACTTGAACTCCTCTGCCAGAGTGACCAGCAGCAACACAGCATACACCAGCAAGAAGAGGACAAACTGAACCACCATGGGACGCAGCCTGGCATTGGGGAGGAACAGAATCCCCTTATATTCAATGTACCCGGAGCCCTAAACAGTACAGTTTACCATGCCATACTACTTTACCAAGCACCCAGGTAGCACAATAACATATTATTTGAAAGTTTCATTACACTTTCATTACACGCAGTCAGTGTTTGTATTGGTCAGCTCACACCTGCAAAACAGTCATTTTTGAACTTTTTTTATTCCTTCTGTTTTTAAACGAACCCAAATTTCATTGGTGGATGACAAAGACTAGCTTTCCAAATACTGATTTTAGTACAGCTTTATGTCAATCTATTGCTATTCTGCGGGCACACGAAAAGAGAAAAATGTCCTTGATAAATTGGGACTTTTTTGTGCAAAATTACATGCGTTTAAATTCAACAGACCCTGACAGGACCCTTTGTTCTATTGGTCAAGATGAGACTTTTCAGGGTTTGAGATCTACTTTTGTCATTTTTCTGTTCATTCCATGCATCATTTTCAGTATATTCTTAGGCTAATTGGTATTATTTCAGATACTGGGCGTGGGCTCTATCTAACACCCAGTGCAGAGGGACAGGAAGCGTGAAGCTAGTGAGTTTGCGGGTTTATGACCGGCGCAGTCGCCGTGATCCCATCCAGTGCTCATTTTGCATTAATAGCAAATGTACCTGCGCCAAACTGGGCATTCATGGGCATATTGGTCTAAAAATGAAGTGTGATCGGGCGCATTAATGGTGTGTTCAGATAAAGGGAAGCGGTTGTGCGCTTGCCTGCTAAAAACCCGATCTAAAGCGAACTGTCAGTTTTTGACTGCGAATTTAAGGTCACATAGTAAGATGATATGATGTCCCATGTAGGCGAGTGTACAACGCGCCTACACTCTGCTTGTTACATACTACACAGGGACGAGCAACAGCATCCACACATGCAAACAATTATTAACAATGCATATCATAATGGTTAGTGCAACTGACGTCCACCATCAGAGAATGCTCTAGAGTAGACTATTTGAATCGCAAGGGAACCTGATACATCTGTACGATTCAATGAGTAGGGTTACACATGTAGGTGTCTGTAAAATATTGTGAATAATGCTGCGAATCTTTTCTGCTGGCGAGGTTCGTCAATCCTGCAGTGTGACTTATGATGGAATGGTGACTGTTAGGGGTCAATGGTTCGCGTATATATTAAAATACATGGCATTTCAAGTCTAATACAGCGCGTGAATTTTTGCTCGATCACAAGATCATAGCAATCGAATCGGCTAAATTCCTTTTTCCCCCTCTAGAAACGATGAAACTTCAATGATAATTATCGTATTACTGAGCATAGAAACACAAGGATTATTTCAGTTTTACATTTTTATTCGTGGTTTCCCGTAGTCCATACTGTAATTTCTGTATTGCCAGATGTTACGTGAGCGCTGCTGAGAGAGACGCAGATCTCGAACAACGTTCATTTTCTCCTGATCTGCTGGTCTTAAGTTACAGTGACAAAATCGCAAGGCTCTGATTTGGCTCCTCGGCAATGGAAAACCAAACAGGATCTTTGGAAGTGCGAGGGTTGAACCAACTAAGCACTGGCACTAGCACCAGCACGGTTCTTTAACTAGCAACTAGCACAAGCGCCAGGTTCCTTTTGGTGGAAAAGGGGTATGTGTCAAGTTGATTGCTAGTAAATGTGCTGTCCAATGTATGTCAATTCTCGATTTGATTTGATCATATGTTAACCTGTAACATCTGATAGTTCAAGCACAAAATCTGAAGATCAGACTGTGTATCAAATCTGCAGACTCAGGAGCAGTCACGCCATTTAAACATAAAAGCAGTAGTGAAAAAAGAAAAGATAGAACAAGAGGAGAAGGTAGCTAGGCAACCAAGACTAAGTCCATTTGGCTTTCTAATAAGCAGTTACCAGCCCAAGGATGACCCCCCCTTAAGCAGCAAAGCAGCCAGCAGGTAAGAGATCAAACTAATTACAGGCTAAGCTAATGTTTGACCTTAATAATGATAACGTTCGGCTGTTGTATAAATTTCAAGAAAATAGTGCTGAGTTGAATTACACAGATATTGTCAAGGATTTTACTCATTTAAATGCTCGACGAATGCCATACAAAATGGTGAGTAGGCCTTCCATTGACTTTTACTTTAGTCCAGAGTTGATATTTATATGTAAAATAGAGAGCAGAAATCAAGCTGTTTGTACGCAGTAAATTGATCTTTTTATGGGGTTTATGCAGACGGTGTTTAGCTGGGCAATTTAGGGGACGTGGTGGCATTGTTTTAAATATATTTAAATTTTATTAAATAATGCAGCTTTCGTTCGTTTGCTTTTTCAAGTAATGATCAGGTCCTGCCTTTATATCAAATAAGAATGCACTAGTGAGGTACTGTCACTGCAAAAAATGCCATTTGATAAATTGTCATTTCACCACCTCAGTGAAATAGACAGCTCCTCTCTCTCCCTCTCCCTCCTATTATTGCATGTTTAGGAAAGCCCCCATGAATAATTTTACTTAAAATACTGTAAAATCATTAAAAGCAGGGATTCATAGTAAGCATTAGGTTCCGCTTGCACTGGGGCCCGTCGTGAAGAGCTTAGGCCACTGCAATCACCTGAATATCGCCATGGAAGGCCCTTCTCAAAACTTCGAGAAAATAACCATACCCCAGCTGACAGCTTCTTAATATGGCTTATACGCTCGCTATCGTACCACCAAATATCCGTAACCACGAATGCTAAAGTAACTTTCTGCAGCTCTGCGTGACCGGACGCGACTCGGCCACCTAACTATCCCATAAAGTATCGGAAATGGGGCATGACTGCAGCATCATCAAGCATCAAGCATCATGACTGCAGCATCATCATTTCTTCACACCTAATAGATTGTTCTTATTGAGAATGATTATGTTTGTTTTGCTAAGAGCAGTAAATCCCCAAATTTATCAAATTTATGACCATAATGATTGTACAACCTGCATAATCCACTTTAGGGACATTTAGTGGACTATGCCAGCACTGCAATTATGATGTTCACAATACGCAATGGCCCTCATTTATCAAACGTGCGTACATCAAAAAAAAAATGGGTGTATGCCAAATCTCTCACAAGGATCGGCATTTATCAATCTGAACGTGAGCAAACGGTCCGCAAAAATCTCACGCCAGGTCTGACCAGGTGTTCCCAGATTTGAAACCAGCGAACAACATGCAGGAACGAGTGCAGCTATCAAAATGAGCAATAAACCATATGCAGCAATGCGGACGTCATGCTGTTGCTGCTCTTAGTAATTAGTAAAATTAATCAATAAACTAAATAGGGTAAATTAATAAATAAATAAGACACCTGTGTTGAGAAATTAATTAAACTTATATTTTGAGACAACCTGCTAGTCAGGCCAGACAGATGGCTGACAATAACAATCAATTTGATTAAGCGCGATGCGTAGCTTGGCAGGTATGCAGTGCGGTATGTCAGATGCTCATCCAGTCAGATATACGCTGAACAACAAAAGAAATGCGAGTTAATTAAAGGCAGACTGGAAAATAAGTTTGCGCATATTTAGACAATCAAATTTATTACTAGCGCGTGCATATTTACACTCATTCCATCAAACTTTTCTTTATTTTGCGGGCACTCTGAGTAACCATAAGAGTACATTAACTAACAGGATAACTTGCGTTTCTTTTGTTGCTCAGTATATATAGGCCTACGGACACTTTGACCGTGATAACATTTTGGCAATGGTTGATCTGCTGTTGTGAGAGGAATGAGCTTCTGTCCAAGGTGAGAGGAACTTTCGACACAGAGATGACCTCCTCCGGTAAAGTGACGAGTGGCTGCTCGTTTTGCGTGTCACCCAATAAAATGTCAGAGTAACTAATAAAAGTACAATGAAGAGTCTCTGCAGACTGTATTTTAACAATTACTCCTCATGCTGCTCCGATTGAGACGGTGGGGACTCACCCGTCTCCCCACCGCCTTGTTTTCCCACAATGGAGGGGGAGCCCTGCTCTTCGAACGGAGACAGCTGGAGGTTCGAATCTGGTTGGCCTCCACCAGTCCATGCACTGTTGTGCCTGAGCGCCGAAACCACTGATCTATATATAATTCTATATAGATCAGTGGCCACAACTTGTTTTTTGGTGGCGATCTAAAAATCGGACCACTTTTTTGACCTACATGTAAAGCATTTGGATTGTCAGTTAGGTTATATAACATGAAATATCATGGATCTATAAATTGCATGCCGATGTTATTCGCCCTTATACGTGTGGCCAATGCTGAATTTTTTTCTTTGCCACACTTATAAGTGTGCCTGTTGATGACCATGCCAGTGCAACACATAGAAAGTAGGCCTACCGCTTAAAACAAGTTTGGCCAAGAAAAAAAATTGTAGCTTTGGATACGCATAAAGTGTGGGCAATGGAGAAATGTGCATTATGGCCACACTTTTAAGTGCCTCTAACGCGAATTTTGATCAATTTTTGGGCTTGGAGGCACTTAAATAAGTCACTTCAATTTATTAATGAATTAAATAAAACTGCTGCACTCCGGTTTTCCACCTCAACGGTGTTTATCGCAGCAGCAATAGTTTTCCAGACTGCAGCCTTCTGGGCTCCCTTTATGCCACTCTTAAAACTTCCAAATAAAATTATTTTGTTTTTCTCCACCTCAGACGTGATCAATTATATTCCCTCCTCAGTGAAGTTCTTTCTTCTTGGCTGTCTTTCGAGAGTCCCTGTCGTAAAGTGGGCAGGACTATGCTTCCCGGAGCATGAATTTATAGGGGCGTGTCATGTAAATTACGATGGTTTCAGCTGCCGGATTTATCAACGCCACGCCAGTTCCACACTGAAATCTGTGACGTACACACTTTTAGTAAATCAGACGTGACACCTGGCGAAAGCCGATATTTACACCAGAATCTACACCTGATCCTACGCAAGTTTGATAAATGAGGGCCAATGTGATTAATTACACCGCTGCTGATAGCGGAGCATGCGTAATAGAGTTGTAACAAGGCTCTGGAACTTGTTAGTGTGTCTACATTCCTCTGCAGATTATCTGTGACTTAATTATAAATTCGAGATACCATTTTTTGGCAGCATTCAATGTTGTTTGATGCATTTCTGCGAAAGCACTAGGGACCGTCATTGTGGGGGTGGGAAGTGATTACTGATTACAATCTCTGACTAATGGGGAAATTGTGCTCTCAGTTTTATGCATACGCTTCGGCATCACTTTATTGTGAATGGGAACACTTGTTCACTTGCTTGTTCAACCAATTATCCCATCAGCCTATCAAATGACAGCAATGCATAAGATCATCCTGATGTTGGTCATCCTGATATAGCACTTCAATCACCAGAATGGAGGAAAATGTGATCTTAATTATTTTGACTATGGCATGGCTGTCAATGTTATGGTCATTTGACTACGACTGTAAAAATGTCTCCCATAAAATCATCTGTGCTGCGCAACTGATTTTAGAGGCATACTCACTGAGGGGCTGGAATGAGGGCCTGCACAATTGTGAGGAAGAGGAGTATGATGAAGGAGCAAACCACATTAGACTTGAACATTTCATCTCTCATCTGCGAGAACTGTGTGACAGAAAGACAATGAGATGCAAAGAGCAGACCTTTATCATGTTTTAGCTTAGAACTAACAGTATTAATTGAAGCACTGATTACTAAAACCCCACAAGTCAAGTCAAGTGTGACTTATGAGGTTTTAGTAATAGGTGCTTCAATTTCATTGTAACTCGGTGAAAAGGATTTGAATAACTCATGGTTTTTGAATGGAGTGCCACATCACACTGTGATGATCCAAAACTGGCAACCGTGGGTAATGTGCTGTTCAGGTAATACCTTAACTCATTTTTGCCTGTAAGAGAATTGTTAAATTTCCTCTGGTGCATAATGTTTCTGAGCTTGCCCATGCAGAAATAAGAAAAATGTTTTGAAATTGGTCAAACCATAGGGCTGAAAAGTGTGTTTCTGTACGAAATTATCTGGGCAGCGCTGTTTTTATTTTTCTGCAAATGCTACCAAATGTCTGAAAATAAGCAACTGAAATGAAGGGATTTTTTACATTTTCAGCTCAAAATCATTTCAGAGCCATAACATTTTTAAGTTATGCCAGTAAGGAGAATAAATATATAAAAAATTGAAACAGAATATGAGTTTCTTATCTTTTCAATAAGAAAATATGTGCAAGAAACGATCATCTTTGCACCCTTTAAAATGGACCCTGTAAACGTATGTTTAAAATTTTGTTTCCAGAAAAGTATATATATACAACCCCAATTCCAAAATAGTTGGGACAAAGTGTAAATTGTGAATATATTCAAAATGCAATGACTTTCAGATCACAGGAGCCAATATGTTACTTACAATTGAGCATAGCTAACATTTCCAATGTTGAAACTGAGACATTTTATATTTTTATGCACAAAATGAGCTCATTTCAAATTTTCTGGCTGCAACAGGTCTCAGAAAAGTTGGGACACAGGCAAAAAAGGGCTGAAAAAGCAATTAATATGTAAGAGAATCAGCTGAAAGAACATTTAGCAATTAATTCAGTTAACTGGCATCAGGTGTGTAACATGATCATGTAACACGTAATTATTCCATAAATCTCAGAGTATCAGACATGTATCACGTATCAGTTAGCGCAGGTTGGGAGTAATCGGCAGATAGCAAAGCTGGGCTAAATAGATTAGAAGCTGACATGTTTAATAACAGGATGTAAAATGCTTGGATATTGTCTTTAATTGATTACTCGATTACTAATTGAAGTTTAACTTTGTCGTAATTCACAAATGAAGCTAGCTAGCTAGAGAGGCAAATTGTCAAGCAACATTATCATTTTCAGGACGTTCGTGGTTTGAGCAAAATATTGAAGCGGCTCAAGTTACACTATGGCTATAGCTTTTGCAGGCTATTTTTACCATTTGCCAGCATTGACATTAATTACTGAAAAGTAACTACATTTTGATTTTTGTCTGGCCTCTCAGGAACAACACTTCATTGCACGTGTGTATATTCAAGGGTTGCCAATTCTCGCGCATTTTATGTGAGACATATCAATTATGTCCTGAGTCACGTCAGCATGAAAAATTATCTCTGTTCACTTGAATGCAATTTCAGGATCCAGGCTCCCAGGTACCGTGTACAGCATCCGTACAGCATAGGATCCTGGCCGATAAGTGTTCTAGGAAGGGTTACAGGCAGAAATCAACTTTCTGACGTCACGCAGTGCCCGGATGAGGTCCGTCATTGCGGATTTCTAATTTGTCACAAGCTATGTTTACCATCCTTGTGTGGCTTTGATAAAGCTTTTCATGAATAAGTAAAACAAAAAATTATGTTTTGGCACCGCAGAGGTTGTGCTGAGATATACATTGCTGACCTCTGGAGTTACCCTTCAACATTTTTATGGGCCCCTGAACATCACTGCAAATAGGTGAATTGGAGATTTTGTCAAAATGCCTGTAGCTGCTGCTCTAAGATGGAGCACAGTGCCAAAGAAGTTTCTGGTGTACTTTGTTTAGCCCAAAGGAAGGTTCAAATTATTGGTCTACCCATCCCCACAGGTGTCTGGCCATTAATGTTAATCCACTGTACAAACAGGAAAAAATAGGACCAAGGGTTGTGTAGCTTACCAGCAAGTAATCTTATAGTGATGATACAAGTTATGAAAATTTCATGTGAAGTTTGACATTTGAATCATTGAAAGTCAATGCAAAGTTCATTAAATTAAAGTTAACATACATTTATAAGACCTCCTGTTATATGATCCTGAGCTCTGAATCGGTTTTGGGGATACAAGTCATTGAATATTCAATATATCAGTAGTGAACTTTAAAGATCACAGAAGGTAAAGTTTAGGTCAGTAAATGGACTTCACATACGACTTTCTAAATGTCTCTACACAAACCTTGGCTCAATCTGTGACCATTTTTGTGATAGAAGTCATTGTAATTTCACTGTCAAGTTTGACCCTCAAAGGCCACTGACAGTCAAGTTGAATGTAACCAAATGAAAGTTCATATGTGACTTCCTAGATGTCAGTAATGCAAACCTAGGCTCCATCTGTGACCATTTTAGTGATACAAGTCTCTGAATCTTCCCTGGGTCACATTTGACATTCAAAGGCCAATATGAAGGTCACCAAATGACCTATTTAAAGCTGCAGTTAGTAAGTCTTATAAAAGTAAATTTTCGTCATTTTTGCTAAAACTGTCACCATGAACAGACAGTATTACATAAAGCTAATACTCTGTAAATAAAAAAGGCTCCTTTAAACCCACCTACTGCTCCTACTGCAATTTAAAAGAATCGTTCGGTCCGAACAAAAAGAACCAGTTAGAGCCAGAATAGTGTCTGACAGCCGTCAAACAGTGCACATGCATGCACTGCAGACAGCCTCCTCCCTCTTCTTCCTCACTTCACCCCAGTGCTCAGTCAAGCTTAAATCTCCGAGGGAGGGTTCAGGAGCTTAGAGAAACTAATGGCGCAACAACAGCCATCAGCAAGGAAAAAAATTACGAAGCCTCCGTTACTGACAACATCACAAACGGTTAAGACAAGTAAATAGAGGAAGCCAGAGGAATAAAAAGCACAAAAGAAAGAATTAGACAAAGCCCGGATAAAACAAGAGTGAACATCGGAGTGCCTTTTCAGAGGTGGAGGGAACTCCTGGATCTGGAAGGATTAAAAACCGACGCGACTTGGTGACTTGTCTGCTTAATTCATTGGCTCATTTTTGCTCCGCAATGCTCAACACATAAGTGAGTTGGCTTCGCTCACATGCACAGCTGGTACTAACCCCAGCCCTAACCGGCATCAATTCAGTTTAGCCCTGCAAATAAGCAAGTGAACGTCGCTTACAAGCACAGTCGCTGTTCGAATAGCCATCGTCTTGTAATTGTTACACTACTCTGTAGTGCATGTGATGTTACTGTGATGTTGCAGTCAAACTAACGTAAGCGATGCTAGGGCTAATGTTACTGGCGTCGTTTTATTAGAAAGTAGCAGAAAATATCTTTATGAAGTGACTTGGCAGTCTTATTGGTTGTGTTGTTGTCCTCATAAATATGTGTAACATTTCTGTGCTCTCACAGCTAAATGCTGTCATACATGGTTGACTTGCCATTCAGCAGGATTCACGACAGTTTCTGTTCTCAAAAAAACAGGTAACTTACTGAAATAAGCGTGTGCTGGGTTTTTACTGAATATATACTGCTGTAGATTACTTTTCATGTCGACATGATTTATTTCTGCTCGTTTGCTGGTCAGCAGTGTTGACTGTTCACAACAGTAATGTCTAGCCTCGGCAACTTGGTCGCATGCAAAACAGCTTTGCGTGCACGGCAGCCTTCTGGGGGAGGGTCTAAGGGCAGGAGTGCAGTGGAGAGGGGAGGGGGAGGGATCTGAAAGTTGCATTTTTTCAAATTTTTATGCCAAGTCCTCTCTCTCCTCAAAGTTACCAACTGCAGCTTTCAGTCTGTGATACAAACTTAGGCTCTATCGGTGACGTTTTTAGTGATAGAAGTCATAGAATTTTCACTTGGTCAAGTTTGACCTTCAAAGATCAATATGAAGGTCACCAAATGAAAGTTCATATTTGACTTCCTATATGTCTCCAATATGAACCTACACTCTATCTGTCATGATTTTACTGGTATAAGTCAAAATCCACTCTAAAGTTTGGCCATTGAAGGTCACTGAAGGTCAAGTTCAAGTTTACCCAATGAAACTTCATACATGACTTCCTATATGCCCACCATACAAACCTAAGCTCTATCTATAATAGTTTTGGTGATAGAAGTTATTGAAATTTTGCTATGTGAAGTTTGAGCTTCAAAGGTCACCCAAGGTCAAGTTCAAGGCCATCAAAATAAATTTCATATATGACTTTCCTGTAAGTGTTGTCCTCCAAGCCTAGAAGCCTTTGAAAATTGTAACATTTTACTTTGACCTCAAATTTGACCTTTCAAGGTTATCTGAGGTCAACTTTCACAAAACCAAGATATAGGTCATGTATGACTTCCTATATGTTGATAAAAGAAACTTAATCTCTATCTGCTGCCATTTTGCTTCCACAGGCCATTTTGCCCATTCTCCGTAAGACCCAATGTTAAAGTACAGCGCCCCCACTAGACCCACTTCTGTCGATTCAATCATAATGACACTCGCACTATGCATCAAGTGTATCAGGATGAGTTGATTGCCAGATTTAGAAAAAAAGTTATCAGACCGTTTTGAATAATTATTTAATTATTATTAAGTCCTATCTTTTAACATTGTTAATATTTTCCTTGACCTCAGGTTTGACCTTTTAAAATTATCTGAGGTCAACTTTAACATAGCCAATGTATGGTCATATATGACTTACTTTATATCGATAACACAAACTTAATATCTATCTGCAACCATTTGGTATCCACAGGCCATCTTGCATATTCATAAAGTACAGCAACCCCACTAGAACCACTTTCATCCATTCAATCAAAATGAAGCTCACATTGACGGTACCAAGGGAAGCTGATTACCTGATTTGGAAAAAAATCTATCACGCGGCTTTTGAGGAATAATTTTTTAAAATTTCTCAGTCCTATCTTTAACATTGGGGCCAAAATGTAAAGGGTCCATAAAACGGACAAAAATGATTCAATCAAAAATAAAATAAAAAAAAAAGTCTGGAGATATGGTCTAGTAGTATGTTATGGCAAATTTACACAAAAATTCATCAGGCCAAAAAAAAGATAAAAAATGTTCCGGACGACGGACGCCACACCAGGACAATAGCTTATCGGCCCCTAGGGCCAGTAAGCTGAAATTTAGCCAGCACCCAACTTTGGGAGCAAATATCTTGAAAATCCAAAAAAGTGCCAGACTAAATACCTCAAAATTTTTCTCACCTTAAATTTCTGAAAAGCAAATAGGTAAGATGAATATGGCAATTGGTCTGGTTTAATTTGTAAAAATATTTTTTCCTGTTGTACACAGATCTCTTGTCATTGCACGAATAACCAACATGACCACCAGGTGGCACTTTCACATTTAGAAAATTTGGGTATCCCAGTGTCAAATACAATCATAACTTCTTTGGCACATTGAAGCAGCTATCCACAATATTCCTGCAAAATTGGGTATTTTTCCAGAAAAATGCTCAATTTGGTACCTGCCTTGTCCACTTCTAGGTGGCGCTGGTGCCATATCGATAAAAATTGTGAGCTCAAACACCGGGATTTCCTGTTACACGTAATTGGGCACCATTCTGCCAAATTCCATGCAATTCTGAGATGTCAACTCAACTAAGTATCTCAAAGGTGCCATTCTCTCAGAAAATGGCTCTTAAATATGCCCATGAAATAAAATAGAAATTTAATTAATCTTGATGAAATAAATAAATGGGGCAATAATTTAAATGTAAATATAAAAATTACTCAATATAATTTAGTACATATAGAAATACCTTTTCATTTCAAAATGACACTTTTTAAGAGACTGCTCATTTATTTCTGGAAATTTTATTCCATAATTACATATTTTCTTTCACGGCACTTTTTTCTGAATGCCTCATTTATTTATTTCATTACTCACATTCAAATGAATGGGGCGTGGTTAGCTCACAAACTCAGACCAAAGCAACAGCCAGGTTTGCCAGGTCTGTGGTTTTCCCAAGGAACTGGGCCACCATTGAGGTGGTGTACCACTTACTTTTCCAGCCTTTTGTTGCCCCTCTCCCAACTTTTCTGAGACGTTTTGCCACTATCAAATTCAAAATGAGCTAATATTTTTCATGAAATGGTAAAATGTCTCACTTTCAACATCTGATTGTGTTGTCTATGTTCTATTGTGAATAAAATGTAAGTTTATGAGTTTTGCCACTAAAAAGTCTGGGATCACTTGCAAATTTCTTTGTTGTCCCAAGAAAAATACATTTTCATGCATTTCACAAACATTTTTTTCCATTTCACTAATGATTAAAATTAATCAGATGATTTTCAAAGAATGATCTACATTTTTGCATTGAGGCCTATTATCAGCCACTGCCAGTCCACTGCATCAATCACCTGGTATGATTGCTAATCCAAGTTAAGCATTTTATAAGGCTAATTTGTATTAGAAAACCCTTCTGCAAATGTGTTGCACAGCTGAAAACCGTTCAAC
The DNA here is from genome assembly GCA_029721435.1 of Gymnothorax reevesii. Taxonomy (NCBI): domain Eukaryota; kingdom Metazoa; phylum Chordata; class Actinopteri; order Anguilliformes; family Muraenidae; genus Gymnothorax; species Gymnothorax reevesii. The sequence goes on from CM056576.1 coordinate 63,132,452, forward strand.
TAATAAGGGAGTGCAAAAGGGAGCATGGCATTCGTGAGGTTGGTTTAGTACCTGAAGCATCAGCAGTTGTTGTTTGTTTACAGGCTCAAAATGGCCAGAAAGAAACTTCCTTTAGCGACCTGTCAGTCTATTGTTCTGCTTAGAAAAGAAGGCTATTCAATGCGAGAAATTGAAAAGTTAAAATCTCTTACCATGCAGTCAACTACTCCCTTCAGACAGCTGCACAAACTGCCACTAACAACTGTGCAAAAAGACAAATATCCGAGAGCGCGTGGTTACGACAAAGACGCCTCACAGTTTGTCAACTAGCAGCTGTGCTAAATAGTTCCTGTCAAACACCAGTTTGAGTATCATCAGTGAAGGTTTTTTTTTGATGAAGGCAAAGTTTGAAGTGCATATTCATAATTATTTCTGAGCTGCCAGATAGCTCACTCGGTTAAGGCACTGTGTGTCTTTTTCAGCGTAGCGCACAATTGGCCACCGCGCTACAAGGTTTCAAATTGGGTAGGGACTGCCGGGTAAGGGAAATAAATAAACAGCTTTGTTCGTTGCTCAAGCGCCTCCTGTTGGCCAGACGGGCGCTCGTAAGGAAGATTCTAAGTCTGTTCATGTTCGGGTATCCTCCGCCCTCGTTCTGAACTTGCAAAGATACAACCAATGAGTGTATAAGAAGCAGTGGCTGACGGGCACATGCTTCGGAGGAGAGTCGTGAACTGTCCTCACTATCCTGAGTTGGCAGCAAGGGGTCGCATACGAGCAAGCTTTGTAGGCCTACATAGTTCACCAATTGGTCATTCCAGATTCGGGTGGGATTGGAGATGCCAAATAAAAAAAATTTTTAAAAATCATTATTTCTAACTCAGTGTCATTTGTTCATTTGCTATATTCCTATTCAGACTAATTTCATGTGTGTTTCCATGGAAAACAAAAAAATTTCCAAGTGATCCCAAACTTTTGAGCGGTAGTGTAAGTCCACCAGTTTTTATTTTACCGCCTCAGTTGCATTTTTGGACCGATTTAAAGCTACTTTAGTTAATAAAATATTTCTGTAAAAAATTCTTGCTGATTCCAAATTTTTGACAGCACTCCATCTCAGAAATATTCATAAATACTATCAACACACAGTCCAAGAGTGTTTGATCACAGCACGTGTACCTTGTCCTCAATGTGAGCATCTTTGAAGACGAGGCTGACTGGGGTGATGTGCTCCTTCCTCATTCGCTCACTGCTGCGGACCTCAATGGAATGCTCGATGCATTTGTTGATTTCCCGTGAATCTGAGCATTGTGATCTTCCCTTGCTGGGAAGCTGGCCATGGAATCCGTTTGTGAAGGAGGCCAAGATCTTCAGGTGCCATGAGACCACAGTGCAGGAAGTTACAATATGGAAGACATCGAGTAACCTAGTTGTTGTGATGCCTCATAGAATATTTTACGGTTCAAGCCAGGGTGCAGCTGATGAGTCCTTGAGCAAGGCCCTTGACCTCATATTACTCCATGGGCATTGGCTCCTGCTTAGTCCAATCAACAGTACTTACTTTCGGTAAGTAAACCCATACCTTGATAAGGGTAATGTATTTGCAAAAAACCATATCTGAGGATTCTAAATATCAGCCAGGTAATACAAAACTCATGAACTGGATGATTCAAAATACTGCACAGAATTTATGAAGCAATTTTGACATGTACTCGACCAGGCAGAGCTCAGGGCTGAAGTGCAGGAACTTACGCAGTTCATGTCAATGACGTTAGTAAGTGGCAGCTCCGCGCACCAGGACTTGCTACTTGGTCGAGGAGCCTTGGCCACATCTTTGTACCCTCCATCCTCCACCTCTGTTGGGCAGATCAGGAAGGTGTCGATGTTGTACTTGCGCAGGAACTCGTTTCGTTCACGGCCACACCCATCCTCTGTTTTGTAGTGACCCCCAAGGCAGTCTAGGGTGGCCCGACTGATGTGGATCCTCCTGCAAGGCAGACGGCCAGAGCGTTGGGTACATGTATTGCTCCAGCCGTAACTGTATAAAATGGTTTTTAAGCCAAGATCGCTGGGAAGAGCTCATTTCACATGATAATTAATTTGGTTTTTCTCTTTCAACCTTTTGATATTATCATACTGATTGAGCATGCATCCTATTGTAAAATGTATTAAGGTCCGAATTGGGTAGTATGTCTCTGTGTAGGGTGTTTCAGTGTGTCCCTCCATGAAACCACCAAAGGAAGCCAGACTGTTTACGGTGCTTATTGTTGCAGTATTGCCCATGATTCCCCTGCCTTTGCAGATTGCAACCACACCTACTAAATTCAGTTTGCATTTTGTACACATCAAGTTTTTCCACTGTCATCATGTTTTGCCTTAGTGGAAAGCCAATGTCATGGAAAATAAGTTTGTGGTATTATAGTTGCAATATAAAGTTAATCTGGTCTGTTTGACAAGCAGAGCTAATATAAGCAGTATCCTGAATTTAGCTTGACAAAGCCAACACACTTATCTCTTTAATCTTCTAATTATCATTACTTTTATTGTTATTCCATGCTACATTTGCCAGAGCAACTCCTCCTACAGCTTTAAAGCCATAAGCCCAGATATTGGAGAGCAGCATAAGAGTATACCAAGGCAGACTGCCTGTCTTTTTAAGTGGGTAGCGCTCTTCTATTCTTTCATCCCTTTTTCCCCATAGATTTATAATGAAACAATTTTAAAAATGGATCACACTCGTGCAATTTTATAGCCCGAAACATGAAACTTGCTGTGTCGCCTTATTTTGCATAGATTTGTCATTCTCAGGATATTTTGATGATACCCAACTTCCATCCCTCCATCAGCTAGGTCTCTTATGCAGCACTTTTAAGTATGGCTATTATATGCATCTGTATTTTTCACCATTTCCCAGTGTTCATACTGCACACTGTTATCCTTGACAAATACAAACATTCGTTGGAATTTAAGGTCTGTTTCATAGAATTCCCCACGAGGAACTTTACAAATACATGTAATTGTACTTTTATGGGCTGGACCATCCAGAGTTACGTCCACCTCTTCAATGATAGATAGCCAGTGGCAGCTGGCTGACAGGGGAAGCTCCAACCATCCCTTAAAAATAATGATTGGTCATGACTTGTTTTTAATCTTTCATTTAAATTACCATCACAGAAACTTTGAAAACTCTCAACATCATCAGGTGAGGTCAGTTTTCAATAATAACACATACCTGTCAACTCTCATGCATTCTGAGTGAGTTTTAGTGGCATATTTACGTTCCCCTGCTGTAGTCAGAAATGATTCAATCAATGCATATGCAAGAAATTCTTGCACGGAATTGAAGTCCTTGCTCATAAACGTTTATCAGTCGAAGTTTCTTCATGTGAGAGTTCTACACCAGTATTTCAAATGTGTACATTTGTATAATCAAGCAAACTGTGAGAAACACGATGTAAATTCTGCGTAAGGCCTCCTGTTGCTCTGAGACAGCCCAATTTGCAGCATGGATTCCATAAGATGTTGGAAGCTGTCATCTCAAACCAGTCTTGCCATTCTCCTCTGACCTCTGTCATCAACAAGACTTTTCTTTCCACAGAACAGTTGCTCAGGAGATACTTTTTATTTTTTGCACATTCCTTTGGAAATTAAGACAATATTGTGCGTAAAAATGCAGATTTCTGAAATACTCAAACCTGCTTGTCTGGCAGAAGCAACCATGCCATTGTCAAAGGCAGTCACATTATTTCCCCATTCTGACATTTCATATGAAAATTGAATGAAGCTCCGGACCTGTATTTGTATGATGTTATGCACAGCACAGCAGCCACATGATTGGATTATTGCACGAATGAGCAGATGTATGGGTGTTTAACATTACATGCTCAGTAAGTGTACATCATAATAATATAGGTTGCTTGCCTGTTTTAGGAATGGGTTGCAGTGCCCCAGTACTCTTTGAAAGACAACTGCAACACAACAACTGTGAATGAGTTTTGAGAAAACTGTTTGCTGATTTTTGTAAAGTTTCAGCAATTTTTCCCAGCCTTTTGTATAAGCGGCTGATTTCTAGCTGTGCCAGATGGATAAGGGATCAAATTTGTCAAAAACTGCAGTCATTGTACAAACATTTTCAGTGGTGCACTATACGATTTATTGTGTGCTTGCATCAGCGAAGAAGCAGCACACTCTATTCTCTTACTTCTTTTACTTCTTCTGCCTAAATTTGACCAACTAATTCCTCTTATACAGTTTAAGCCATTGATTCCGTTCAAACTTAAAAAAATTCAGCTTGTTCTGAATTACATAGCATCCACACAGATTTTTGATTTTCTTTTTAGTTTTTGAGATCTTTAAGTTTAAAGGTCATTTTTGGGGTCCTATTAAATCAAGCTCTTTTGGTGCTGATTCAGAAGATTCAGTGATTTTATGCTATTTTTTGACTGTGTCATTCTTTTAGTTAAAAATGCCATTCAAACTGTGAAATGTTAAGTTAAGCTTGAATAATTTCTTCAGTGTTCAAATTTTTCATAACTTCCATAATTTTTTCATTTTTATTTTGTAAAATAATTTTAGTTATAATACATTCTGAGAACATACGGTGTGGTGACATCACTGATAGAATGGCAAACAGCTGTAAAATCATCAAGAAGTCTTCTCTTAAACTTTCACTCCACATGAAAATTTTTAAATCCATGTTGTAGCAAAAGTTGTACTGGTCACAGAAATACTGCTATGCAAGCAACCGGACAGACAGTTTTGGCAGTTTGAGCCGAAAAGCGATGGGAACACTGACCAAAACTCCATTAACTCCTTTATTAAATGAGACAACTATATTTTTTGATAGCTTTTTTCCGAACATGTTAAAGAGGATAAAACAGAGATAATGACCAAAACAAATGGTCACCATGCCTATACCAAAACAAAAACAAAAGGTAAACTGTTGACAATTGTCTTGCATGTGCAGCAAGATTATATGCTCGAAAAGGAGTAGGAAGAAGTAAGAACTTATTTAATTCTACCCCTTGTATTACCAAATTCTACAGTCAAGTTATTAAATTCTCCATTATTATATTTACAACATTCACTGTCTATTCAGGAACCAATGGTACTTACAATATGTGGACCATAATATTCAATAAGCTACTTATATACAAATATACACAAAATATTGCACCTGTATATAATTCTGAATTTCTATACTTATAGTACCCCCTGCGAACACACAAAAGACATTACAAGACAATGTATCCACATTTTTCTAAACCCTGCCATTACCATCCTGGGTCAAACTGCTGCTCCTCATCCTTATATTTATTTAAAATTTGTATTTTACATGTTCTTTTAAACTTGCCTATGGTTTTACATTTCCTTGATTCATCTGTTTAACTGTTCCATAATTTGACCCCAGAGATTGGCACACATAAGCTTTTTAGGGTTGTTCTGACACTATGTATTTTTAAGTTCAGTTCCCCTCTTAGATTATAGCCTCCTTCTCTCTCTGACAGTTTATTCATGTTGTCTGGCAGTAAGTTATTTTTTGCTTTGAATATTATTTGTGCTGTTTTAAACGGAATCAGATCTGGAAATTTTAGAGCTTGCAGTTTTAAGAAAAGTCTATTTTTGTGGTCTCTAAATCCTACATTGTTGATGAATCTGATATCCCTTTTCTATTTATGTTGTGATTCTGCATTTCTGCCATGTCTTTTGTCTAGCCCCATGTTTAAGTTCTGTGCCTGGCTTGCCATGTATGCCTTTTGTGTTTTAGTGACCACTGCCTGCCTCTGACCATCCCTAGGATTATGTATTGTGTTTTGGTTGTTTGATTTCATGTTTTATTATTTTTCTTGTTTTGTTATCATTTACGTCTTTGCCATGTTTCTTAGTCTTGCCATGTTTCATAGCCTTGCCATGTTTTATAGTCTTGTTTTTGGTTCTAGTCCTGCACTTCGTTTACCCTGTCTTGTCTTGTGTAGGTCTTTGCCCACGGTCCCTTGTCTGACGTGCCACTCATTCGGGTGATTTCCTGGTTTCTGGGATTTCAATCTTTCTTCATATCTCGTTTTCTTCCTTCCTCTCTCTTTATGCTATCTACTAACCCTACTAACAGTTTATTGTTTTCGATAATTACTAACCCCGATTAACATTATATATTCATACTAACTGACTAACTTGCACTCGGGATTGTATAGCTGCACATACTAATAGACTAACGATCTCTCAGCATTCGCCCAATCTGTATCTCCGCCCTCCTTGCCTATCACTAATTATCTCTACTGCAGTTTCCATTTATATCTCAGGCTTTCTCTTTTCTTTAGACTATACACTTTAGTACTCCTTAACCGGAGCTGTTATTCGTTCATAGGAATGTCTCGTTATCCCTGTCTGCGTTTCGGCATTCGCCAAATTCATGTAATTAGTTTTCCTCATGTGTCACTCCCATGTCATTGATTACACCTGTTTACCCTAGTCATGTGTTCACCCCGGATGTGTATATAAGGTGTCTGCACTTTTAGTTCCTTGTCAGATCGTCTTTACTCCTTTGTCTTGTGCTACGTTCCTCGCCTTGCTCACTGTGATATTTTCTTTCTGACTGGATTGCCCGACACTTGTTTTTTGGTTTGCCCTTTTGGATCTGATTGCCTTCGTGAGTTTTGACCTATTTTTGCCCGACCACGTCTATTGTCTTTGCTGCCCTGGTATTTGGATTCGGACTGTTTACGGCTTATGAGTTTGTCTCTCCACCAAACCCACGCCTGTGTACCGAACCATTTTTGCCTGACCTTGAGTTTTGTTATTGGTGCCCTGGTTACAGTTTTGGACTTTGCCCTTTGGATTCTGTTTGTGGATTGTGGACATTGTACTGTTGCCAGCTCTGTTGGGGGGTTTCCCCCTTCAGAAATAAAGCCTCCATTTTGCATTTATCTGGTTTTCGCTCTTGGCTCATTTCGTAAAACCTCACATTACGATCTGACCATGACGGAGCCAGCGTCAGACCAGTCTCTGCAGGAGGCAGTGCACCAGCAGGGCACTCAGTTGGAGTTTCAGGAACGTCAGCTCCGTGCTCTGATGCAGCACATGCAAACCATGAGCCTCCAGATGGCGGACCTCACTCGCTCAGTACAGGAGGCGCAGCAACTACAGTCACCCCAGCCTACCGCCTATACTCCTCCTGCTCCCGCTTCCGCTCCGCCCCTACCCAGCTGCGAGCCACGTCTACCACCGCCGGAGAGGTACGACGGGAACCCGGGAGCATGTCGGGCGTTTCTCACCCAGTGCGAGCTCATCTTCAGCCTGCAGCCTTCGTCCTTCCCCACCGAAAGAGCGCGAGTTGCTTTCATTATCACGCAACTGACGGGAAGAGCTAAGCAGTGGGCTACAGCGGCTTGGGAAGCTGATCTCCCCTGTGTACAGACTTTTCGTCTACTGGGTGAAGAGATGAGGCGGATCTTTGATCGCACCAAGTTGGGTCACGAGGCAGGACGAGAGATCCTGCACATGCGACAAGGTGGGCGTCCCGTAGCCGACTACGCCATAGATTTTCAGACGTTGGCCACCAACAGCAGATGGGGACAGAGAGCTCTGTACGATGCCTTCTTCGACGGATTATCGGAAGCACTTAAGGATGAGCTAGTGTCGCGGGATTTACCGGAGAACTTGGACGACCTTGTCGACCTGGCTATTCGCGTGGATTCGCGATTGGAGGAGCGCCGACGCCTCGCTTCCCGCAGACGACCATATCCAGCTCCCCAGAGTACTCCGCCTCGATCACCCCCTACTGGCAGCCGCTCCCCTGAGCCTGAACCCATGCAATTGGGACGTACGCGCATTCCTGTGGAGGAGAGGGATCGCCGCCGCCGTGATGGGGCCTGCTTTTACTGTGGCAAGGGAGGACACCTTATCGCTCAGTGCCCTAACAGGGAAAGAAAAAAGAAGAGAAGAGGTCCTCCTGGTGCCCGCATAGCGACAGTAATAGGGGTGACGCCGGGACAGGAAACTAACAATCGCACATGTGTTCCTGTAACTTTGGAATGGGGGGGCGAGAGCAGATCCACCGAGGCTCTCGTGGACACCGGAGCGGAGGAAAACTTAATTGATGTGGAGCTGGCCCGGAAATGGGGCGTTCCCACAGAGAAGATCTTCCCTGATCGAGTGGCCAATTCGCTCAGCGGCCAGAGGATCGGCCAAATAACCCATACGACCAGCCCCGTCAAACTCAAGGTGTCAGGAAACCACCACGAAACCATTCAGTTCCTCCTGTTACACTCTCCCCATGCTCCTATCGTCCTGGGCCATCCATGGATGGCCAAACACCTACCAGAGATCGACTGGCGCAAGAATGAAATTAAGGGATGGAGCCCCAACTGCTCCCTGACATGCCTCCGCAACGCCCTCGACCCTCTACACAACCCATCTCCTCCGGAGATTCCAGACCTGGAAAAGGTTCCTCTTGAATTCCATGACCTCAAGGAGGTTTTCTCAAAGTCTCGGGCCACCAGCTTACCACCTCACCGACCCTATGACTGCACCATAAACCTGAAGCCAGGTACTATGCCCCCTAGAGGCCGACTCTACTCACTCTCCAGACCAGAAAACCAAGCTATGGAGAAGTATCTCTCAGAGTCTCTCGCTGCTGGCCTTATACGCCCGTCATCATCCCCTGCTGGTGCGGGTTTTTTCTTCGTAGCCAAGAAGGATGGATCATTAAGACCCTGTATTGATTACCGGGGCCTCAACGAGATAACTATTAAGAACCGCTACCCACTTCCCCTCATGAACACCGCTTTTGATCTCCTGCAAGGAGCCAAGATCTTCACTAAGCTCGACCTCCGGAATGCATACCACTTAGTGCGAATCAGAGAGGGGGACGAATGGAAGACCGCCTTTAACACTCCCACGGGGCACTGGGAATATTTGGTTCTTCCTTTCGGGCTTACCAACGCTCCAGCAGTGTTTCAAAACCTCGTCAATGACGTCTTAAGAGACATGTTAAACAAGTTTGTTTTTGTCTATCTTGACGATATTCTGATTTTTTCTGAATCCCAGGAGGACCATGTTCAGCATGTTCGTCAAGTGCTCCGTCGCCTCTTGGAGAACCGCCTTTTCGTAAAGGCCGAGAAGTGTGAGTTTTTTGTTGAAACCACCACCTTTTTGGGTTACATTATTTCTCCTGGCACCATTCGCATGGACCCAGTAAAGGTGGAGGCAGTTACCAAGTGGCCCCGACCAGAGGACCGTAAGTCACTCCAACGTTTCCTAGGATTTGCCAACTTCTACCGGCGGTTCATCAGGAACTATAGTTCTGTTGCGGCTCCTCTTACTGCTCTCACATCCTCCAAATTCAAGTTTCGTTGGTCGGAGAAAGCAGAGGACGCCTTTAAAGAATTAAAGACCAGATTCACATCTGCACCCATCCTCACTATTCCCAACCCAGAGCTCCAGTTCATCGTCGAGGTGGACGCCTCCAATATTGGAGCTGGAGCCATTCTGTCTCAGAGGTCCACGGAGGATGGGAAAATCCATCCATGTGCCTTCTTCTCTCGCCGCCTCAGCTCAGCGGAGAGAAATTACGACATCGGCAACCGGGAGCTGTTGGCGGTGAAGTTGGCCTTGGAAGAATGGAGGCAATGGCTGGAAGGATCCAAGGTTCCCTTTATTGTCTGGACTGACCACAAGAATTTGGAGTACCTGCAGACAGCCAAAAGACTCAATCCGCGGCAAGCCAGGTGGGCGTTATTCTTCTCCCGCTTTAACTTCCACATTGCCTACCGGCCTGGAAGTAAGAATGTGAAGCCTGATGCCCTATCCCGATGTTTTGAGATCCAGGAGGAGGAACTTAACAAGGATACTATCCTCCCTAAGGAAGCGTTTTTCAATGCCATATGTTTTGACATAGAGAGAGAGGTTAAGAATGCCCAGACCAATGCTGCTACCCCTAGTGCGTGTCCCACTAACTGCTTATTTGTTCCAGCTGCCCTGCGCCCCAAGGTCCTGGAATGGGGACACGCATCCAGACTGTCCTGCCACCCTGGGATTCGCCGCACTAAGAGCTTCATCCTCCAGAGGTTTTGGTGGCCAGAACTTAGCCAAGATGTCCAGGGTTTCGTTACAGCTTGCTCGGTCTGTGCCCAGGCTAAGTCCTCTCACCAACCACCACAAGGTTTACTCCAGCCCCTTCCGACACCACATCGTCCCTGGTCCCACATTGCACTAGACTTCATCACAGGTCTTCCCCCATCCAACCACCACACCACCATTCTCACCATTGTTGACAGATTTTCCAAAGCCGTTCACTTAGTTCCCCTCACTAAACTTCCCTCCGCTCAAGACACCACCAATCTGGTCATTCAACATGTCATTAGGCTTCATGGCATACCCACCGACATCACTTCTGATCGTGGTCCCCAGTTCACAGCACTTTTTTGGAAAGCGTTTTTTAAAGCCCTAGGCACGTCAGTCAGTTTATCCTCAGGTTTCCATCCCCAGACCAATGGCCAGACCGAGCGAGCTAACCAATGTGTGGAAAGTGTTCTGCGTTGTCTCTGCATTAGGAACCCCTCCTCCTGGAGTTATCAGTTGCCATGGGTAGAGTACGCCTTGAACAGCCACACCTCTGCTGCCTCCGGCGTCTCCCCCTTCAAGGCCTGCCTGGGCTACCAGCCTCCGTTGTTCCCGTCCCAGGAGGAGGAGGTAGCTGTTCCATCTGCCAGCGAGTTCGTCCGTAGGTGCAGACGCACCTGGGTCACCACCCGCCAGGTCCTGCTCAGATCGGTCGCCCGGATGAAGGAACTGGCCGACAAGAAACGCACAGCGGCTCCGGCGTACCGACCTGGGCAACGGGTCTGGCTGTCTTCTAGGGACATCCCCCTCAGAGGCAACGGGGGTAAGCTTTTCCCCAAATACCTGGGCCCTTTCACTATCGAGAGGGTCCTTAGTCCCACTGCCATTCGCCTCCGTCTCCCCCTATCCATGCGACGTATACACCCAACTTTCCATGTGTCACAAGTAAAACCTGCTGTAACCCACCACCTGTCCTCTGGACCTGATCCCCCTCCACCCGCCCGGATCATCGACGGAGGCGAAGTCTACACGGTCCGTGCCCTCCTGGACTCTCGTCGACGAGGCAGAGGTCTACAGTACCTCGTCGACTGGGAGGGTTACGGACCGGAACACCGCAGTTGGGTTCCTGCCCGACACATTCTGGATAAGACCTTAATAAGAGACTATCATGCTGCATCACGTTCTTCGAATTGAACGCCAGGAGGCGTTCGTTGGGGGGGGGGGTTCTGTTGTGATTCTGCATTTCTGCCATGTCTTTTGTCTAGCCCCATGTTTAAGTTCTGTGCCTGGCTTGCCATGTATGCCTTTTGTGTTTTAGTGACCACTGCCTGCCTCTGACCATCCCTAGGATTATGTATTGTGTTTTGGTTGTTTGATTTCATGTTTTATTATTTTTCTTGTTTTGTTATCATTTACGTCTTTGCCATGTTTCTTAGTCTTGCCATGTTTCATAGCCTTGCCATGTTTTATAGTCTTGTTTTTGGTTCTAGTCCTGCACTTCGTTTACCCTGTCTTGTCTTGTGTAGGTCTTTGCCCACGGTCCCTTGTCTGACGTGCCACTCATTCGGGTGATTTCCTGGTTTCTGGGATTTCAATCTTTCTTCATATCTCGTTTTCTTCCTTCCTCTCTCTTTATGCTATCTACTAACCCTACTAACAGTTTATTGTTTTCGATAATTACTAACCCCGATTAACATTATATATTCATACTAACTGACTAACTTGCACTCGGGATTGTATAGCTGCACATACTAATAGACTAACGATCTCTCAGCATTCGCCCAATCTGTATCTCCGCCCTCCTTGCCTATCACTAATTATCTCTACTGCAGTTTCCATTTATATCTCAGGCTTTCTCTTTTCTTTAGACTATAAACTTTAGTACTCCTTAACCGGAGCTGTTATTCGTTCATAGGAATGTCTCGTTATCCCTGTCTGCGTTTCGGCATTCGCCAAATTCATGTAATTAGTTTTCCTCATGTGTCACTCCCATGTCATTGATTACACCTGTTTACCCTAGTCATGTGTTCACCCCGGATGTGTATATAAGGTGTCTGCACTTTTAGTTCCTTGTCAGATCGTCTTTACTCCTTTGTCTTGTGCTACGTTCCTCGCCTTGCTCACTGTGATATTTTCTTTCTGACTGGATTGCCCGACACTTGTTTTTTGGTTTGCCCTTTTGGATCTGATTGCCTTCGTGAGTTTTGACCTATTTTTGCCCGACCACGTCTATTGTCTTTGCTGCCCTGGTATTTGGATTCGGACTGTTTACGGCTTATGAGTTTGTCTCTCCACCAAACCCACGCCTGTGTACCGAACCATTTTTGCCTGACCTTGAGTTTTGTTATTGGTGCCCTGGTTACAGTTTTGGACTTTGCCCTTTGGATTCTGTTTGTGGATTGTGGACATTGTACTGTTGCCAGCTCTGTTGGGGGGTTTCCCCCTTCAGAAATAAAGCCTCCATTTTGCATTTATCTGGTTTTCGCTCTTGGCTCATTTCGTAAAACCTCACATTTTATTTTTTTTATTATTTTATTATTTATCTATTCTATTTTATATTTATTGTTTGAAGATTACTTTTATATGTGTTTCCCCATACCTCTATAAAATAGGTCAGATAAGGTAAAATGAATGCTCAATATAAAATATATAGTGCTTTCAAGTTGACGATCTGCCTTGTTTTTCCCAGGACGGCAATGCTCCGTGCCATTCCCCCGAACATATTTAATTTGTGGTTTTCAGCAGATTTTGTGGTCTAGAATTACACCAAGGAATTTAATTTCATTTACTCTTTCTATGCTAATATTATCAATGTTTCATTTTAAATCTATATTTCTCTTATAATGTCCGAAAAACATGAAATAAGTTTTGTTCAGATTTAAAGACAATTTATTAGCATCAAACCACCTTATTAAGTTATTAATTTCCTTTGTAATCACCTCCAAAAGCTGCTGTAATTCCACATCTGAACAAAAAATATTTGTGTCATCTGCAAATAACACAAATCTTAATGCATTAGATACCCTGCAAATATCATTAATGTACATTCCCAAAACCGATCCTTGAGGCACCCCGCATGTGATATTCATAAGACTAGATGTATTCTGATTTATTTGCATGAACTGTTGTCTATTTAATATATAACTCTTCAAAACCAATCCAAAACATGACCTCGGAAACCATATTTCTCAAATTTTCTAATCAATATATCATGATTGACTGTGTCAAATACTTTCTTAAGATCTAAAAACACTCCCATTGTATACTTCTTTGTATCGATACAGTGTCTTATTTCTTCTACCAATTCTAACTGTGCCATGGCTGTCGATCTATTATTTCTAAACCCATTCAGACTGTCTGTTAACAACTTGTGTTTCTCAACAAAACCATCAAATTGTTTTATGAATACTTTTTCTAATGTTTTTGAAAATTGGGAAAGAACTGATATCGGCCTATAATTAGTGAAGTAGTGTTTATCGCCTGCTTTGTAAATGGGAACAACTTTTGCTACTTTCATCTTATTTGGAAATATCCCATTTTGAAAAGACAGGTTAAAAATATACATTAGTGGTTTAGTAATACCATCAATAACATTCTTCACAGTCAACATGTCAATATCATCACAATCTGTACTGTTTTTGTTCTTAAATCCTTTGACTATGTCATAAATTTCTTTTTCTTCTACAGCTGTTAAAAACATTGAACTATTTTTTCTCTCAACATAGTCTGTAGGATCAATTTCTGTTCCATCCACCTTTATTTCCTCTGCCAGTTTTGGTCCAATATTTACAAAAAATGAGTTGAATCCATCTGCTACATCCTTCATTTTCTTAACACAGCTTCCTTCAACTATGAAATACTGAGGATATTGATTGTGTTTTGTTCCATTTTTAATTACACTGTTTAGTGTACTCCATAACACTTTTGTGTTATTTTATTATATTATAATTTATTACTAAAGTATTCTTTTTTTACATGTTCTCATTATATTGGTTAACTTATTTGTATTTTTTTATATTTATTTTTTGCTTCAATAGTTCTATGCTTAATAAATTCTCGATATAAAGCATTCTTTTTTTTTTTTGCAAGAATTTTGTAGCCCTTTAGTCATCCGTGGTCTTCCTGTGTATTTTCGATTCATGTTACATTGTATTACTGGACAATGTTAATCATATAATATTTTAAATATCTGTAAAAATGTTTCATATGCTTTGTTAACATCAGTCTCTTCATATAAGATATTCTAATTTTGCTTTAGCAACTCATTTTTAAAGATATTTAATGTCTTCTCTGTTCGGATTCTTTTTCCGTAATGTAATCTTGATTCTGTTGCCCTTGCAATTACACTCAAAAGCAGCAAAAACTGGTAGATGATCACTGATATCATTGATTAATAACCCACTTTTAATATTAGCATCCATTATATTTATAAATATGTTATCAATTACAGTGGCACAATGTGTCGTGACTCTACTTGGTCTTGTTATTAGGGGAAATAGTCCCATGCTGAACATGGTATCTATAAATTCATCTGTAGTTTTGTTGTGATTTGGATTTGAGAGTCTATATTAAAGTCTCCACAAATAAACAGCCCTTTGTGGTATAAGTAAAATAAATAATCCCTCCATGCTGTTAGTAAACAAGAGCCATCTGGCAATGGCGGATCCCCCCCGGCTGTAGGTTGTGTTACCTACAGGTTGTGTGGACAGACGGACGGACCGAAACCCTCAAAAGGCACAACTAGACCATAAGGAGAAGCCCCATAACAAATTTGGTGTTTGTAAGTGGAATAGTTTTCAAGCTCTGGTCCGGAAACGATTTTATTACAGACAGACGGACGGACGGACGGTCACACTGATCGCTATATCCCCCCGCATTATATGCCGGGGGGATAAAAATGTCAATATTGGATCCTTGAGTTCTGTATATACAACTGAAAATTATGTTTTTCTTTTTTTACATACAAATTTCAACCGTTACACATTCCATCACATCATCAACTAGAACGGGCACTCGGTAGAGCGCATACCTTCGCCGACGCCACTGAATCCCTCGCCACTGGCGTTGGTTTCCTGCTGATCGGATAAAAATTGACCGAGATATGGCCGAAAGTCGGTTTTGACCTTTTCGTGGCCTTGACCTTGACCTTTGACCCGATCACTCCCAAAATCTATTCGATTGATCCTCAGGTCATGCCAAATCAACCCACCAAATTTTATGAAATTCCGTTTGGTACTTTTTGAGTTATTCGATACACATACATACACACAGACAGACAGACACACAAACAAATAAATACACGGGGATCAAAACATTACCTTCGTCAGCGAAGTCGCTGGCGAAGGTAATAATAGTTGTCATCTCTTCAACTCTTTTATAGTTTAAGTCTTTATCAATATACAGTCCCATCCCACCTCCTTTTTTATTTTTCCTATCTAAATAAAGGAATTCATAACCATTTAATTCAAAGTCTCCACTCTTTTCAGTAGTTATTATATGTTTCTGCTATGGCCATTACACTGAATGGTCTTTTAAACTGTCTAAGATATTCCTTAATGGTTTCAAAGTTTGCATGTAAACTCCTATTATTGAAGTGATTTATTGTTAGGCTATCTTCTACCTTCATCTCCCTACCAAATTGATCATCTTTGTAATAAGTGCAGTCATTTGTCAGGTTATTAAAGAGATTTTTGTCTGGGTCAATGTTATTTTCATGCTCTACGATCCTGTGATCGGTGTCATCACAGGTTGTAATACGCAATCTGTCGCACATCAGTGTTTGTTGTAATATTTACAGTCACATCCACATCATCCATTACACTCAATAACTGTCACTCGTATCACAAATCAAGCCATTACTGGTATTTTTCTAGTTCTGTTTGCTCTCTGATGACTAATACTTTTGCCTGCTCTGGATTCCCATTCAGCTTGATGAACACCTTACAATTTGATGTCCATGTCGACTGAATTTCGATTGGGAAGGTGAAAAACAGTTTTATAACTTGCTTGTGTTCCCACATTTTTGGAACTACACACAACATTTTGACATATTTTGCTCAGCAGTCTCTCCTCTTCAGTATGGTACCTCCATTTCATAGAGTGGACTTACTTTCTTTGCGGTACAGGCAGTAGTATGTAAGAGTAGTATGCAATAACCATTAACTCAAATGGCTCAGTGAAATTGTGGCACAGCGGGATTCCGGTTCAATTCTGCCCTCTGCTGGATTTTTCCCCGGCCTCGGCATTATCATTGTTCGGATTAAGGTCGATACGACTGTTAGACAAATCTCCTTCTTCTGCATCAAACTCAGAGAAAGAATTTTTGGTATTGTCATTTGTACAGTCACTCAAACCAATTCCAAGAGAGCGCATTAAGGGCAGCAAAGACCGGTCTTTTTGCAAGGCAGGTCCATGAGAACACGTTTGAGCAAAAAATTACAATGCAGAAAAGAATCGATCGAGCTACGATTCCAGTATATACAAGCAACTGTTCGCATGAGCTGGATATATTTACGATCCTATCTAAAACAGGCAAAATATTGGTATCAAAATGAATGTAACTGCCATCCTTACTAAGCCAGCAGACGTAACTTTTCCATACTCATTGGGTAGTTTAATACAACCTTGTAGTTAACGTTGGCTGGCTATTGATTATGTCATCTGCAGTGATGGCAATTTCAACGCTCAAGTTTCGACCTGCTTCGAACACGTTAGGTGCACTGCGTGTTCGCGAGCTAACTAGCTAATAATAGCACAGAAATAAAAAGGGAGCCGTGAATAATATCACAACATGGGTTAAAGATTTCTTGCAGCTTGCTGTTATCAGCTATTTAGCTAGCAAACACACAGTGCACAGAAATTAACAGATAGCCGGGAATAGTAACATTTCACTACTTGGCCAGGTCTGCGTTGTAGAGTTTGGGACTGGGGGAGACACAGACAATGAGCTAAAAGCAACAACAGCTGCCGCAGTCTGCCAATGTAGTCTGCCATTTTTGTTCCGCCATAAAGATAATTCTCAGCATGCACCGCATTGACCTAGATACGCACAGAGCCATAGAGAGAAATGCGTCAGCCTCATTGTGTCTAATTGACCATTTTTTTACAGCTGGGTTGAAGCGGAGTAGACTCAGTCATGATGCAGCTGAAAAGTCACAATTTCTAAAACAATTACTTTCAGCTTTAAAGTCTAGTGTCTCCATTTCAGCAGTTTTAAACATTTCTTCCGAAATTTCCTTGGTCTCTCAGTTTCCAAGTACCTTCATTTTATAAGCCAACCTCATTAACTTTTCTCACTGAAGCAAGCACACAAACTTTCTTCAGAAAATTTTGCCTTTTCAAGTTAAACTATGGAATTACTTCAGATTATCACATTTTAAGCGGACTTCTGGGATTTTAAGGGTGAAATGAGAAAACCAACTTCTGAGACTGCAAGCAACCACAAGATGGTAAATGCACCAAAAGTAAATATGGGTGCACAACTCATTGCTATGAAAATCACATATGTCCTCGCAAAGAAATGCCTCTCCGGAGCATTCAAGCGCGAGGACTGGCTGGCTGTTCAATTGTTAGGATTCCAATCCGAGAGCTGATTGGCTGGCACTTGGATGACTAGCCTACTCTGTAAACCCAGATAGTGTCTTTGCACTCCATTATTTTGTGGAAACTAATCCCCCCCCCTCCCAAAAAAAAAAAAACTGTGTCAGCCAATTTAATGAGCTTGAGCTCACTGGACTTAAAAACCTGATCAGAATAACTTTTCAAAGTGTTTTTTTACCTTACTTTCTTTCTTGTGTGCCATCCACACAATGCAATTAAGTTGGCTTTCATCATTTTTTTGAAGTAACACGTTTCTACAAAACGTTTGATTTTGCCACGCAATCTTGGTTTACAGTGTAGTGCTTGAATGCTCCGGAGAGGCGTGTCTTTGCGAGAATATAAGTGGGTTCCATAATAATGCGTGGATTGACAATTGACATAAGTCGAAATTACAAGCACAAATAATGTTCAAGCCAAATAATGTATACAATGTACAAGCAAAAAAAAAAAATTACTACTTTGCTTGAATAAACCCACAAATAGAGGACTGAGTGACTCACCCTGGGACTCCCCCAGCTTCCAGCATGTTGGCGATGTCTACATCCCAGGACCACACATCAAACTGCCACTTTTGCAGCCCCAGTACCCCACACAGGACAGACCCTGAATGGATCCCGATACGCATGTCCATCTCATGGTTAAGCTGCTTCTTCACATACCTGGCAGAAGGGTTGTAAGATATAACACGTGCCAGTCGCGAACTGAGCCCAAGCATTTCATAAAGGGTGTAACCATAAATGACATATTTTAACGACCATAAAAAAGCAAAAGAAATGTAAGCGGAGGACGTATCTAAGAATTGGACACAGCTCACGAGAAACAGCAATGGTTTGATATTGTCCTCTGATTAAAAAAACAGGGGCCAGGAACAATCTGGGTGTTACTGGGTCAGGGTGGCCTGTGGGAAAGAACTAATTACTATGAGGCAGGAAGATTTAGCTATGGGGCACATATACATTTATAACTGAGTACCAACATCTGTCTGGAGTTCTGTGGGTGTGAAAGGCCAGGCTCACAGAAAGGGAGGCACTCTCGGGAGGAACTATCATTTGACGGCAGAAGTGAGGACTTGGGGGGGGGAAAGTAAACATATGACCGCTGAGGGATAGGGTTACAGGGTGGGAAAAACCAAATGACAGTAGAGAGGAGAAGACAGGCAGGTGTAACCACATGGCAGTAGATGGTAGGGGTTAAAAAGCGGACTCAAGTATATGGCAGCAGAAGGGGTTGTAGTGACCACATGAAAGCAGAGGGGGCGGCAGTGATCATATGACAGCGGGGGTAACCAGGAGAGGGCAGATGTGGGACTGACTGTATGGTGTTGATCATTGCCAGCCCCATCTGCACACAGCAGCGGGCATGGGCACGTTGTGGTTCAGGCACACCCGACACACAGTAGTAGCAGTCCCCTAGGATCTTAATCCTCATGCAGTGGTACTCCTGTGGAAACATTGCGGTGAAACATGGTATAGGGTAACACCACTGACACATCAAGCGTTGTTTACATCGAGTGCCTTCATACTGCCTTTGTGGATTGATCGAAGGTCAATTTTTCGACAAATGACAACCAACTTGACGAAATGCTGCAGCTGTAATGATTTCAGACAAACAAAGCTTAACGGATTTTGAAACACCTTATGATCAAGGCGTTCGATTGGGGTGACCAATGATCACTTCAGACAAGCAACAATCAGGCCAGAAAATTTCAGTTGTGGAAAACCCCCAAATCTTCACCCCGTGTTCCCACCTCTGCCAGGTGGTCAAAACGGCCAAAGAGCTCGTTGAGTGTGCGAACCAGCTCCTGCGCAGACAGGCTCATGGACAGCATGGTGAAGCCCTTGATGTCCGCAAAGAGGATGCTGTTTAAAGGAAAACGTCAACACAATTAGTTCCACATCTGCTGCCACTTATATTAAGTGGGAGACAAATGCAAAGAAAATATAACTCGATTCTTGAGAACAAGAATGGCGTTCTTCGTGCCAATGCTATCACACGGGTTGCTAAATGAGCTGCTCATTCAGCAGGGTAATGAATGGATCATGCGTAGGGCAATACAGTGTTCATGAAGATTAAAAACAAGTACTTTTTTAAGAGAATTTTTTCACTAATAATAACGTGCAACTTCACAAAATATTGGTGAAATTTAAGTAAGAGAAAGAGATATTCATTAGTTTCACAGCAAGTGCACTAAATTTATCATACAATTGTAAATGTAATATAACCGTAATATAATTTTCTAATAATACAATAGTCTTGTATTTTAAAGATTTTGTAAGTTTCAAATTTCAAAACAAATTTCAAAGGCGTCTATCTCAAAAACTACTGCACCGTTGGCGCTGAAATTTGGGCAACTCATTATTGGTCCTATGGGCTATTCTTAAAATAGGTTTCACGGAAATCGGAAGGGGTAAGACCGGGAGCCCTGTTCAGTTTGGCATGGAATGACCCAATTGGTAAGAGGAGGGAAACCACCAAGAATGTTTGCCAATCCATCACAGACATCACACATAATTCATTGCTATTTCTATTTTTAGGAAAAGTGTACCAGTTTGCAGTGTCTGTGGAAAGATTTACCAACACATTAAGCGCTCCCAAATGCTGATTAGCATACCTGACATCTTTGTACTGATGAATGTACACTTTATGGAACTGCTGGGGCAGAAGTTCATCGTCCAAAGCACTCATGTCAGCAATCATTTCCAAGGCAACAAAGCGTGGCAATATGGATAGCACTAAACGCTCCTGAGAACACAAGTGTAAGCCCTTGATTTCAAGTACACTCGATCAGTCTCTCTCATACATACGAGTACAAAACCATGTTGTATATGTGTAACACAAGCATATACCCATCCACTCAGAAAAAAAAAAAAACTCTGCCATATGCATACAAACGCTGGATCGCACACTCATGCACAAACATGCACACTTCTGCAGGGTGCATCTGCTAACCTCTAGGGCAGAGGTTACTAACCCTGTTCCTGAACATCTTCCATCTGTACATTTCCATTGCGGCCTTAAGCTGACTCAACTCATTAGCAGCTTAACTGGACCTCCAGCTTTTGTGGGACATGTACTTAAAGGAGGAGTGAAAACTTGCAGGATGGTAAATCTCCAGCAACAGGCTTGGTGATCCCTGCACAACAGTCAATCTGCCAATCAATCCGAGTATACCAAGGCAACAGTAAATAGCAATGAAAATTCTCCAAGCACTCACTCATTGATGATTCATTGTACCAAAGTCGGCAAAATAAACACTGTCCATCTATCAATCCTACCCATTTGTTCCTGGATAGGGTTATGGGGGATGGGGGACGTTGGGAGGGAGCTGGCACCTGTCCAAGCATCCATTTGTCATTGTACCAAAGTAGGCAAAATAAACACTGTCCATCTATCAATCCTACCCATTTGTTCCGGGATAGGGTTATGGGGTGGGGGGGGGGTTTGGGAGGGAGCTGGAACCTGTCCAAGCATCCATTTGGCATTGACAGGGCACACATACGCCATTCACATACTCATACCTGTGGGCAATTTACAGGCCCCATTTGGCAAAACTTGCACATCTTCAGAATACAGAAGGAAAGCTATCCTGCTTGTTTGTTTTTGTTGTTGTTGTGAGTGGAAACCGGATTTCCCAGAGAAATCCCCAACAAACGGGGGGAAATCAAACTCCACAAAAAAATCCAATGCACCATGGTGCCACCCACCCACCCACTGCACAAGAGGGAAAAGAGCAGCTGTATCTCTCAGGGTAAAGCACCAGACCTGTCTCCTGTTCTCCCTCTCCAGCTTCACCCGGCCCTCAATGCAGCGCCGAGTCTCCAGGAAGGCCTGCCTTTGGGCACGATCTGACAGGTAATGGATAAACAATCCCGCTGTGTTCATACCCATGTACAGGAATCCCTTAGCCAATACCTGAGGGCACACAGGCAGATCGCTGAAACTCATGTCCTGGATAATCACTGTAGCTTAAGTCTGCTTCTCAGTGACTAAAACCCATCCACAACTTCCACTGCATGAAACTGACTGGATACAAAAAGATTAAAGGACATTAAACTATTCAGAATTCAATAGAGAATCGTTGTGATATATTTGCCCTCTTCACTCAGAGAGATAAATACAAAAAATGTCTAAATAAACATTTTAATTCACATTCCTCGCAGCTTATATTTGGAAAATATGCTCATTCACTGTTGTGCCTGAGAGGATTTTCAAACCCTGCTCCACAATGTGAGTTAAAGGCTAAATCAGATTTAGTTAGGCTTAATTGGAAGCAATCTAATCATTAAATTAAATTAGACTTATTTCAGCTTCAATTACAAATTGTACTTAGTCTTAACAGCCAATTTGACCAAAATCCTTTCAGAAATAAATCTGAAGATACCTTAATCTGAACTAGGCTTATGCCGTCGAAGGCGACGGCTGGGGGTATATCCTAAACGCCCCCAATCCTCCAATTCCCCAATCCTTGAATGGACCTTGAATAGACTTTCATTTGAACTTACTTTCAGGTCAATCGGTCAAATGGTTCTGAAGATATGGCCAAAATGGTATATTTCCATCACAAAGCGCCACCTGGTGGCAAAACATTGAACTATACAGGTATGATGTCATCATGTGACACGTTGTGAGGTCATGACCTTGCAGTTGCACATAGTTCTATGTCAATTGGAGAAATAGTTTCAAAGATATAGCAAAAATAGTGAATTTTATGTGACTAAGCTCCACCTTGTGTCAAAATTTTGAACCAAACAGGTATAATGTCATCATGGGACACATCCTCAGGTCATGACCTTTCATTTGCACTTGATTTGAGGTCAATCGGACAAATATTTCCAGAGATATGATAAAAAGAGAGATTTTTTCCAGTTTTTGGCCCCTGGTGGCCAATCTAAAAATTGTAAATTGTCCAAAATCGAATCAGTTCTTCCTCTTTATGGTACTTACTTATATGCAAAACTTGGAATTTCTAATTGAAATATTACTGCAGTTATCGCATTAACATGTACATCAGTTTTTGGCCCCTGGTGGCCAATCTAGAGATCGTAAATTGTCCAAAATCAAATCAGTTCACCCTCTTTATGATACTTACTTATGTGCAAAACTTGAAATTTGTAATTGAAATATTACTGAAGTTATCGTGTTAACACGTAGTGAGGCGGTGGCGGCGGTCGGACCAAAAACATACTATCCCTCGGAACGCCATTCGGTGTTCGGGGATATAATTACTTCACTCTTAGATTATTTGAGGCCAAAAGAAATAAACCAAACAACTATAAATAAATGAACACAATAGATCACTGCATGTATTATTGGTTTCTAAGGAGCAAATCAATATTAATAAGTTAATGGATGGATATGCAAATAAGGATCCAATTCACAGTTCAATCAAATTCAATAATTCAGAGCTCAGATCAAAGATAATCCAACAGACAATGTAAGTCTGCTGAGACCTGGGGAAGTATCTGATGTAGTGGGGACTTGATTGGCAAATATGGTGCATGATGAATACAAATGTGGCTTGTCATGAATGCGTAAATCGTGAATATTGAGTTACCTTTTGAGTCTGAACTAAAATGCTTCCTACAATTCAACATAAAGACACAATCAATTTTCATCATTCAGTATTTCTAATACTGTCTGAGCCAAAATGCTATCAGTAATTCCTATCCCATGGCCACAGACTGTCATGCAGTTTCCCATTCGCATTTAATAAGATGAAAGTTTCAAACCAGATAAAGCATCTGCTGTTGAGGAAAAAATGTGCTCATTGAATACAATTTGACGTTCTGTTTTTTTAATTCTGTGAATGGCACAATGTTTGCTTGTTCTGATTACTTTGACTTGGATGAATTCCTTTAGACCGTGGATAATATATCACCACATAACCCATTGCAAAAAATGTTCAGCCAAAGTTACCACTGCACTTTACCAGTTCCCAACCTGCCCCGTGATTTTCCGCAGAGTCAATCTGTGATTCTATTATGTTTCATGAAAACATCTAAGTAAGCTCTTCTGTCCTTAAGTTCGGCACCGTGGTAAGCTTTCATTATTGTTTTCATATTTTTTTGTCAGTCTCTAAAAAGAAAAAATGCAGTGAATTTCTCAAAGAACTGTTTGGCCTTATACCATACAAGAATTCAGACCATTTATTGGTCTCAATAACTAATTTTAGATTGTGAATAAAGGACAGTTATTCTTGATGGCATAAAAGGTATTTTCTAACAAGACCTGAGCTCAGGAAGCCTACTCCTCTTCTAACTGTCATTAAAGGTATAAGAAGTAAAATGACATTTTTCTTTCCAGGATACTGTGGTGCTAACAGTGAGAAGCAATCAACCCATTGCTCACCTTTCTGAGCAGCGCGGTATCATTGTAGTTGCGTACAGTGACCACCAGGAGATGCAGAGCAGAGGTGAGAGAGCCTGCACAGATGGACCAAAGCAGGGGCAGCGGGAGAAATGTGTAGGTGGTGAAGAGGGAGAAGAGGACGTACCAGGATTGGTCCCTCTCAAGTCCGAAGGCCAGTCCTCCCAGCACCTGAACAGTTTGGGATAGCCAGCTGGCCACTCCAACATACCGCAGGTACTGAGGTGACATGACCCTATTGCAGACTAGCACCAGAAGGCACAAAACCATCCCCAGGGCCATGAAGAGACCCGTCAGCCAGCCCTGCACCAATTCATCTTCCTCTGGGGCTACCACCAGGTAGATGAGG
Source organism: Gymnothorax reevesii (assembly GCA_029721435.1). Classification (NCBI taxonomy): domain Eukaryota; kingdom Metazoa; phylum Chordata; class Actinopteri; order Anguilliformes; family Muraenidae; genus Gymnothorax; species Gymnothorax reevesii. Next base: position 63,156,801 of record CM056576.1, read on the forward strand.
ATGATGTGAAGCTTGGCAACTATATCCAGGGCATTTGTGACGATTAAGGATGTCCGCCGCTGCCGGGATGAGTACTGCTGGTAGAGCCTCTCTAGGTGGCGTGACTTAAAGGTGTGCTGCAGAGTGGGCAGGTAGACGCCCTTGACAGTAGAGCCCCAGCTCACAAAGAAGTCTGAATCACTGATGTAGTCAGTGCTGCACTGGGTGCTGGTGGATGAGCGCTCGTGGTGGGGATGGACACGCGCCATGGAAAGCCGCCGCTTGCTGTAGCTTCCGCCTCTTGAGGCTTTGCTGCGTATCTGCCGATTGATCTCATCGATGTAGGCGTCAGTAATAAGGAATTTTCGGGCGGGTTCCACGCCAGCTCTCCGCGACAGTTCCTTCTGGCTCATGATGTGTTTGACAGCATTCTGCCACATCAGTTGCTTTCGCCTGAGGCCTGGCGACTGCGGTGGCTGGATGGCAAAGGACAGCTGCATGGGGCTGGAGACCTGTGGCTTCGGGAATGTCACCATGGCTCACCAGCGGATTCACCTCAACAACAGAGACCCCTGCTGCTAATTCCACACGAACAATGGCCTCATACCTGCATGGATACAAGGGCAGCATAGCACAGTAATTTACAGCACAGCTGAGAGAAATAAAAAGGTTCAGCTCAGTGCAACTGGACATTTTTTCTTAGCAACCTCTAGGTCAGCATAACTGGTAATGACACTGCTTTCCTTCCACATATTGTCAGACACTGGCAACAAATAGCACCCAACACAAATCTGGGTCACACTGAGACTCAGGTAGCCTTTTTGTAAGGTTTCTTGGATATTAACCAATGATTTAATTTTGCATATCAGGTCAAGAAACCAAAAAGTAATTTAATTCTATTTGGTAAGGGAGAGTGCATTGAAAAGACTGCAGTTCCTCTAGACTACCCAAAATGTTGATGGACAGCATTTACCCTCATATTCACAGCGGTATCAGATCATTATTTTCTTCTTAAGTGATGACTAACCTTTACTAGATGTCAATCAAACATCTTTTGATTTAAAGGTGACCTTTTATGCTATTTTTCCAAGTTTATATTTTGGTCTTTGACTCCGCTAGAGTACTCCTGATCGCGCAAAGTAAAAATAGGGTACTTATTTCGCTCATACTGCCAACCTCAGAAAACCCCATTTGTAGTCCATAGTAGTCTCTGCCTGAAACGCCTCATTGGGGTGGCTCTTCCGCTATGGCCCCCTCTCCCCATGTGCCCACTTTCTTCTGACTGGACAGCTCTGTGGAGGACGTATCTAGGCGGGATGAGGCAGCAGAATGCAGTTTTCCTGGTTCGGCTCTTCAGAGTGAAACTGACGCGTCTCCTGAAGGAATCGACCTACATATTCTGCAATCTAACGCAATGCAGTATTGATCTAATTAAATTAACTTGTTCTAATTAACGCAACTCCGAAAGTGGTGGACCAGTGTGAAAGTCTGGCAGCTCAAGCACGAATCGGCAACAGTGGTGAGTACAGCGATTTTTTTACTCTGTTGCTAGGATGCAGGGAAAGCTAGAATCCACCCCATATAGACACATTTGTAGAACAGGTCGACATGCCCAAGTGTAGACCGGAGACCGTAGAAATCCAGTGGGTCTGAGTTTAGAGGGAAACGTGGATAGTGAGGAGAAGCTAAAAGTGGACCAACAGCTTATGGACTGCTTTGGTGTGTATAAGGACCTGCTGGTTCATGTGCATAGCTGTAGTGTGTTGTTAGCGTGGAGAAATGAACAGCCTCTGTGCTGGTATATGATGGAGAGGCGAAAGCTCCAAGCTAAACTGCCTTTTCGGAAATTGCCCGTGGTAATAGTTTACTCATTGCGTTGGAGTGACCAGCATTTCCTCGCGGAGAATGGCCACGTTTTGGATTCTGCGCGAGAGCTAAATAGAGCTTCAGTAATGTCTTGAACATAATGCAGGTTTTACAGACCCTAAGTTCCATTTGTGTGAACCGTTGCTTATGAGGAGCAAGCCAATCGACCTCTTTTACAGGAAAGAATTTAATATTGAATTGATGGCAATGCAGAGAAGTTATTTGTTATAGCCTGTGCGCTTCCCTATTGCTTTCTCCCTATTGCCCAGACATTGGAAAAGTATCAGGCAGACCCCGATCATGGATAAGTAAAGTGACCGTTTCACAAGCACCTAAAAATGCACCCCAAGCCTACGTCTGCTCTAACTGCCAACTCGGCAGACACATACAGCACCTCTTCGGTTAGCTTCAACTGTAGCGGCTACAATCAGGCAACGTTATGATGAAACTGTCACATTGATGCTTACCGAAGTAAAACAAGCATACCGATCATAATGGCTGCATATAAGTTCACCAGAAGCATTTTTAATTTGCAGAGCATGCAAACTAACAAGCAGTAGCTGATAAGGGGTCATGACTTTGAATGTAATCAGTCGCGCGAAAAATGAGTTTCGCATCCGGTGTGAAAGCTGCTTAACGTGCCCATAATGCCTGTATTCCCATCTTTGCATTGACTTTGAATGTAGTTAATCTGTCGCGTCTGGTGTGAAAGCGGCTTGATGTGCCCATCATGTGTGTATTCGTATTTCTGCATCGACTTCGAATGTAATCAGACGAGCAAAAAATTATTTTTGCATCCGGTGTGAAAGCTGCTTAACGCCTCAATAACGTGTGTATTTGCGTCTTTGCATTGACTTTGAATATAGGCTAATCTGTCCCATGAAAAATTCGTTTTGTGTCCAATGTGAAAGCAGCTTTATGGATAGTATGCGACAGCAAGAGAGAGCTCGGTTATGTTATGAACATAATACAGGTTTTGCAGACCGTAAGTTCCATTAACGCAGACAAGTTGCTCATGTGGAGCTAGCGAATCGATCACTTTTACAGGAAAGAATTACCTATTTAATCTCAGCCTTTTCTGGCTTTTTATTACCCACAACATTTTCTAAAGGGGATGAAATTATGTCATGGTAGTGCAGTGGAATCATTTGTTATACCAGACACGGTAGAGCTTCTGAGTTTCGCATTGCTTTCACGGTAGCACCAGAGAGCTAACCCAGATATTTGTGATAGGGATCCGGCTGATCCCGGTCATGGATGAGTGAAGTGATCAGTAACTGTTGTGGCTACAATCGAGCAAGGTTATGATGAAACTGCCACATTGATGCTTGCTAAAGTAACACAAGCATACCGATCAGAATTACTGCATACAAGTGAACCATGAGCATTTTCAATTAGCACGGTGGCACGCAAACTAATATGCAGTAGCTGGTAACCGAGTAGTCATAACCACAGAGACAAAGCCTTGCAAAACAGGTTTTACAGATAGCAAGTTCCGTTACCCTGGGCAGTTTTACAAAGCATCCAAATTACAAACGAGTATTAAAAGTTAGCTTCAAATGAGGTTTATGTTCACACACCTTCTGTAGAATTTCCCCTGATATCACTCTTGCATATTTAGGACACAAACATTAGCAACAGTGACTTGGTTATGTTAGCCGCAGTGCTACAGCCACAATCAACTGGCTATCACGTCAGGTTGGCTTATCCAGTAAAAGCGTATTATAGCTTCTGGGCTCTAATTTCTTGGCGCAGCGCAGGTGGCGAAGCGTGGCGCAGCCCACGCAGTGGTAATTTCGTGAGGTGCAACACCGTACGCAGACGAACATGCGCCGAGATGGGCGTGGCGGCGTAGTAGGGGGAGGTGTCACTTATTCATCAAGATGCAGTGACAATTTCGTAGAAAAAGTCGCAGAAAGCTCGCCTGCTCCAACCTGGTCCGCTTACTGTGCAGTGGTAATTTGGCTGACCGGTGCGCAGTGCGCACATGTCACCGAAACCTCACTGGCAGGTTTCCAGAATGTCAGGCACATTATAATACAGTAAATAATTACAGCAACCACCTTTTAATGTAACTATCTGAATCAGCACATAAATTATGGTATCTATATCGATTGTCCTGATGTCAGATCAAAGGCGGTTGGCACGCTTGATGGAAACTGGACCTGACTTAATCAACGCAACTGAATCAATGATACAAATTAACGACTTCGCATCTTTCTCAGCCAACTACAATGCTGAGATGTTCTATGCTTGGTAAAGCCGCTTGCACACTGGACGCGAAACAAATTTTTCGCACGACTGATACATGACTGATACAGTCAAAGTCAATGCAAAGAGCTATTGACTTTTCTTGGTCTTTTTATTCGTCTGTTTTCTTCCTTCGAAGATATACAAGTCTTTATTCGGTCTTTCTTTTCAAAATTAGTCAGATGGATCGAACAGATTCACGCTTTATTTCCACAGCAGAGATAAAATAGTGCTTGCAATCAGAGAGCAAATCAATTCCATGACCATTGACAGTGAGAATAAATTATCGCATGCACTGTCAAGACTGTCCAACACAAAATGCAAAATACTCCATGTCCGGCACCCAGCAAAAAATAAAAGTATTGATATGAGAACAGATTTACAACGGAATAAAGAATAAAAATACATATACTGTACATCACCAACCAACAGAACATCCAAAAAAGATGACCCGCAAATAAATTAATCGCAGTGTTCGTTGGATGTTCTGTTGTTAAAATGTTTCTTTTTATTCTTTATTTCGTTAACAATCTGTTCTAATCGTCCTGTTTTTTTTTTTTGGCTGTCAGACACCGAGGCATTGTACATTGTCTCGTGCCAATGTCAACTCACTTTATTGAGCAGAGCTTAAACAAAAACATCGATTGAAATTCTTGGTACTCATCTTGAAGAACTGAGCCCTCTTATCAAAACATACACGTTTAATATCTAAAAGAGTCAGTAGATTTGAAGAAATTAAAAACAATAATAGGATACGGAGATATATTAAAACCCTGTCAGACTTTCGGACAAAAGACACTGCTTTCAACGCAATCAGTTGAGCATAAAATTAGTTTTGCGTCCTGTGTGCAAGCGGCTTAATACTAGGCTACTATTATTGTCACTTAGGTTTTATCGTTTTTAGTGGGGGAAAGGAATACAGCCTGATTGCTATGATCTCGTACTGAGTTAAGATCACATATTGAAAATAAATGTGTAACGTATCTTGCATTGTTTTCCATGCATGTTAATTCCAAAACTTTAAGCAGCAACAGGCTGTAATAATAGGAACAAGCTATCCATCGTTTCTCTTGCCAATGAGCAATATTTGACTCGGCTGTGTTATACCCAAACACGCCTTCTTTGCCAACTTGCGCTGAAAGGAGGGACAGAGGCGGGACGGAGGAGTACTTGCGCCTGGCTACGCGGGGCACGAAATTGCAACATATGCCTGGACACACCCCGTTGGCATGGCGCACCCCCCATTCGCCGCACCTGCGCCGCGCCTGCGCCTGGTCTACGAAATTAGAGCCCTCTGTGTCTGTTAGTCACAGACAGTTGCTACCAATCTTCAGATATTTTACAAAGCCTGCGTTTGAGGCCAGTTGTTAGTGCTAACTATCGCTAGCGGTCCTGCTAGCCACCCGTAACACGTTAGCTTCACTTACATTATTTGCTGTTATATCCTTACTAAAAGCTTGTGGCTCCGAGCGCTTGATCAATGCAACTGCTTCAGGTTTGAGAAGCAGCTGAAACTCTTATCCTTGTGTCGAATTATCCTTTATTGATAAAGCTGTCTTTGGTGAAATGCTGAGCAAGAGCAACTAACGTTCCCTTTGGCTGTGGCTGTTTGCTGCCAGCAAACAAAAAAAGCTACCCACTGATTTCTGGTGGCATCCTCTTTTGGAAGAGAAGTAAGTGTATTTCTTCACGTCCAAAAGTAAAGGGACAAGCAGCTTTGGGAGAGAAACTGACAAAACAGCTCCTCAAATGATCTGCGGTTCTTCTTTTGTATTTCCAAAAGTGTTGACGCTACTAAGGCATAGTATAATCTGCCGTTGTCAGTGCCTGCTAGAATAGTTTCCAGTGTGGGCAGGTCCAGCGCCGTGATTAGCTCCTGCTAGGTCTGTACTAATTGGACGGCACAACTTGACGTCAGGTTTTGCCCAGATCTTGCGAAGATCTCGGGAGGAGCTGTCCAGAGAGGAAATCACGTTCACAAAACCATGTTCTTGGATTACGGCAAAACCCCTGTATCTTATGTTTAAAAACTTTTCAGAGGTTGAGTATTGACTACCAACATTATACCATTACTAATATGTATGAAAAGAAGGATCAGCATCATAGGTCCCCTTTAATTTCCAAGCATTGTAGGATATTCAACCAACTTGCTGTAAGCCTCTGACTCTTATACGGGCCTTTCTACAGAAAAGGGCATGATTACGGTAAAGACATGTCCACCAAAATTTTCTCTGGGATTCCACTTTTTTTATTCTTCAAATAGGCCTTCTAAAGTACAAGTCAGTATTGAAATTAAAGTAGGGTGATGGCTGGTTTCATTTTTTTTCAACAAACTTTAAGATGGTCACATGTCTTTACCGTAATCAACAATTATGGTAAAGATGAAGTGACATACCTCTTTACCGTAATCAGTGTTTTTGGCAAATTCCACTGAAGAAAGGAGTATCATACTTCCTGCATGAATCTGTTGGTCATTCTAACATTTCAAAGGCATTGAAAGGTTCATTGTTAACTCTTGCCTGAGCGTGGGAAGGCTTGTCTCCACCTTTGCGGTCCGAACATGCACTGGCTGCAAAGGGTGAGGAATTTTTGAAGACTAAGTTATTTTGGGAGTAGTGCCCAAATTCCAAGTGAACTATATTCCAACATGCCCTTGCATAATTTTTCGATACTGCAATGTACCTGTAATTTATATTAAATTTTTATATTATATTTAATAATATTTATTTTAAATATGTCACCCTTCACAATCAATGCATGCATCAAGACAATGAATTGACAAGTGAATCAATATTCTGCATAAAATCTTTATTTTGAATAAATGCAAACTTGAAACACAAAAATTTTTCACATAGAAAACAGCAGTATCATCAGGACTACAGTCATATGTATGTAACTGCAGAATGTTTCGTAAGTAGATTTTTTTTTTAGTTTTAGAAGCCAAGTTCAAATTTGAAAACCTTTTTGTCACGAGAACATCATGTTGGACTCTGATAAAAAGAAATTTCCACATTCCAGGATTTTTTTTACCTTTATATGCACACAACACCAGATACCTTGGCAGAGCAGTTGATTATGGTGAAGATGCTGGTAAAGACATATAATGCAACCCCATGGAAATTTGCAACCAATGTGAAAGCTGAAATTTCCCTTATTTCCTACCTCTCTGAAAAGGTTTCAAATCAAGCATAACCTCATAAAGAAGCGCTAGCTACAAAAACACATTTTCAAGAGTACGGCAAAGACATTTAATTTGTGTGACAAGTAAAAATTTGAATACTGCCTGAGCCTTGGCACTTAGCCACCACACCCAATAGGTTTCAAAATGGCAAATTGGCAAAGTATTGACAAATGACAGATCACTGAGGGGCTACATTGGGGATGTACTTAATAGTGATATTGTATGGATGCAAAATAAATAATGTTATTTTTTAAAAAGTTATTTACAAAAAAATTATCGATTAACCAATTGTTTTCTCTGAACTCTGAATTCCATCTCCCATTCTAGGATTTTTTTCAGCAATGCAACCTAGTTCATTTTAGGATCGCACTTAATCCTAATGTTTTCAGCATTCCAAAGAGTACGTTGCATATGCCGGGAAGTATAGTTACACATGGGTTGCTGCGCCAAAGGATAATAATTAATTAATTAACTTACTAAGGCTTCTTACATCAAAGCGTTGGTAATTGAATAAATGAGTAAGTTGGTTATCACATGCATTGAACTTTCAAGGAAGCAAAGTCATTCATGAGGTCTTTACAGATAGCTTCTGAGGTGGCAACTATCTAATGAAACAAAATCTAAACCTTATCTAAATATCACCACAAACAGCATTTACTGCATTACATTCTACTTCAAGATGGAATGTGGAGAAATTTCAGTTGACCACTGTCCATACAATCTCATATTATTCCCTTCCTCCTGGATGCAGCGCTGTATATCTTCATCGTTAATGGCAACGCAGCTTAACGGAAGCCAATTTGTTCAGTAAATTAACTCAATCTCTTGCCCTATTCTGACTGGGAAATCAGTGTTAACTTGCATTTTGGTCATTTCACTGGTTGAAGAAGGTGTTATTTTTACATGAGCAGCCTCAATAAACAGACCTGCTCAACCTCATTTCTAGGAATATTTTCTTTGGTGTATCAAGCTGTTTGGATGCAGACACAGAAAAGAATACTGTCTTGTGAGCTGCAGGAAGTCTCGTAAAACATTGAAATTTTATGTTAGGACTACCCAGTGGTGATATTGGGTTTTTTTTAGGAGGGGGAGCCCTTGTCTACACAGTACTGTGAATGGTCAACATTTTTCAAATCATCTTAATTCTCATGACAACGAGGGGGGGGGCATATCAGAGAGGTATCAGTGCCTGATCACCTTCGGTATAAAAGTAGTAACATTGGGTGGTAGAACAGAACTTGAGTGCTTTGGGAAAACGCAGTAAGAACAAAAAGCAGATTTTGAGAAAAAGACAGAATCCTGAATCCCTTTGGGGTTAAGGTCTCGTTTGACAATGAAACTGACTTGGCAGTTATTTATTCATTGCAAAATAAACAATATTCTGGGAGAACATTTTTCATTGTTTGTCAGGATCCATGGCAATATCATGACTTAAGTTTTTCCATTCAAAAATGTAATTTACCAAAATGGGCAAAAACCTTGCACTTATGTAGTTACAGTGAAGTTTGACCATTATGTCAGTGCTATCTCCACTGTCTGCTTCCCTCCTGATGCCATTTTTCAGTCATTAGCATGTGAATCATGTGATTTAAAAATTCAGGCCATGAATGTCCTGGACAACCAGTGCTCTGGATGGGAACTGACCCAGCAGATCATGTTTTATCATGTATGCTGCTTCATAATTGGCTGATTTAACTTGGTAGGTTTTGCCATGAAAAAAAAAATTAATGTGGGAAACCCAATAAGATCAACTTGCTAGTTTTTTTGCTTCATAAATCAATAAAAACAAATGACTTTCTTGGGTTTGCTGGAGCAAAACACGGGAAATCAGGGATTATTCTTTTTGTATCGTACTGTATGTGATGAAGCAAAGCTTAGTAAGCACAAAAATTGTCCTAAGTCAGTTTTGATTCAAAATCTGATTTATTTGGTTTTTCCGTAACACTGAAGAGAAGGAGCTGGGAGGTTGGGACACAGGGCTTTTATGACTGACAGTTGCCAGCAGCCTGTTGTGTTCTGTGGGTTTCTGTCCGTGTGGTTAGTGAAAAGGTTTTTATTATTTTTGTGATGTCGGTTTTGTAGTCTTATGTGTTAGTGTTTCACATTTCGTATCTCTCCCGTGTTAGTCCAGTCCATGTCTTGCCCATGTACGGTCTTAGCTTTTTCCCCGGTCGTGTCATTAGTTCATTTGCCGTTTCTGTCGAAATAGATTGTGACACTATTTCGAGTGATTTAATGGATTCTGGGTTTCAGTCTTCCTTCCGTTCTTGTTTGCTTGCTTCCCCTTGCTTTTGCGATCTTACTAACCCGTACTAAGAGTTTGTTGTTTCCTAGAATTTACTAACCAAACTAACACTGTGTATATAAGACTAACATACTAATGAGCACTCGAGATTGGACAGCCGCACTTACTAATTGACTAACGACCTCTCCGCATTCGCCCTGTTCTAGTCTCCGCCTCTTGCTTTCCTTTAACTGGCTTTGCTATGTTTCCCGCAGACCCTCTGCATTTATCTCGTCTGTTCTGCTTCTCACTCTATGCACTTAGGAGTCTCTTATTCAGTTTATTTATCCTGCCTTTGGGAGAGTCTTGTGATCCTCGTCTGTGTGTTAATGTTTTTCTGTTTCATGTAATTAGGTTTCCCTCGTGTTCCACCCATTGTTAATTATATTTATTTTAAGCACCTGTGTTGTGCCCTATAAATGTTTCCTGCCCAGCAGTCAATCAGATTCTGACTTCACTCGCCGCTCCTCACTTCGCATTACGCTCCCTCTGTTCCCCTTCGCCCTCTCTCTGTCCATGCCATTTGCCTACCAGCCCCTTCCGAGTCTGCCCCCTGCCTGATGTGTTTCCGAGCCTGCCCCATCCAAGTCTGCCCCCCTGCCTGATGTGTTCCCGAGCCAGCCCTGCCTGATGTGTTCCCGAGCCTGCTCCCTGCCAGCTGAGCCTCCCGAGTCAGCCACCTGCCAGCTGTGACTGTTGTCTACCTGAGCCTCCTGATGTCCCGAGTGCCTCTAGTCTGTTCCTGAGTTGCCTCCTGCTGTTCCCGAGTTGCCTCCTGGTGTTTTCGAGTTGCCTCCTATCTTTTCCCGAGTTGCCTCCTGGATGTCCCTAGTTTGCCCCAGTCTGTTCCTGAGTTGCCGTAGTCTGCTTCGAAGTCTGCCCCTAGTCTGCCCCCTAGTGTTCCCGAGTGTAATTATTTTGATTCCTGAGTTTCTTCCCCTTTTCTGTGCTGTCGCACGGTGGTTGTGTTGGCCTGAGTGCCTCCTGTTTCCAGTCTTGTGTGTCCGAGTTCCCAGTGTGTTCCGAGCTTTCCCTCATATCCATAACACAGCCTTAACAAACTGGGTACTGGTAACTGTAGCTCATAATGAAAAAAAATTAATTAAAAAAAGTTACGTTAACTGTTGTGTTGAAGAGCAGTCTTCATAGTGTGATGCACCATTTTGGCTGCAGCGTGGGCACAGCAAGTTTCCATTTGAAGAGGTTGAAGAGGAAGAAATCAAACCAGCAGTGGTGGGCCAAGTGAAATACAGAGTGAATAGAGAGCGAAACAATGCTGGTCAGGAGAGCAAAGCAGTGAATCAGAAATAAAACATAATCGTTTTGCAACGATTGGGTTTTAACCCCTTTCTGCAGATGTAGACGCCTGCGTCGATAGACATGCAAATTTAAGCACGCTGTTACTGTACTCGATCACTAGATGACACAACCGGATCAGTTATTGAATGTTCACAAGCAAGCAGACCTCAAACGCGGTTCTGAATATGGGGATGTTCACTCCGCTCCCTGTTTTTCGAGAGCTGCATGAATTAAACTCCTCAGCTAAGCCTGATGTGCAAACTGGTCAGTATCCTTGCCCATAGTATCGATCCAGCAGTTTAAAAAAACGATATCTTGACACAGAAAAAATCGTTATCCTTTGTAGCAACCAGTTTAGCCACAGTGAGCCAACAGTATTCCAATTAGTGTTTCAGAAAAATCAGTTTTCTGAGGCAAAAAAATCGACATGGTATTGATTCACTCACATTCTACTGTCAATTACAGTTGTCACAAACAAAAAAATTCGCTGTTCCCTACCGTGGATTTACGCGTAGATTCCTTCATTGACAAATCCAGCGCTTCCTATATCCACCCGAGTACTGGCGTTGATTGCCAATCACTCAACCATACACTCAAGCTCTTCTGCGTAATTGTAGAGTTACACCTCATGCCCTCGTGAAGTTTCCCTGGTAACAATGTATTGATTGGCTCGTTTCTTATCCAATTCCCGAGTGTTTAAACATTTTAGAGTAAGTGAAAGACATTGATTGGTCAAACACAGAGCATACAAACCTATGCGTATCAGCAGGCTCGGTTGTATCCTGTCTACGTAATGCACATTACGCGGCTAAAATAGGCGCGATTTATATCGCCAAGGCCAGGTTTGCAAAACTGGCCTTGAAGTGTTCAGTTACATTTACAGGATTTAAATGAGATAAGGATATGATCAATTGGAATTATTTCGAATGAAACAGGACCGGAGGGTTCTTGCTACTGGATCGGTTTCTGGTAGAGGGATTCATGAAAAAGGTCAGGCTGCTCCTTTTTTTTTTTTTTTTTTTGTTTCGTTTGGGAATGTATACGTACTCGACAAAGTCGAATGTCGAGGTTTTTTCCTGGTTAAAACGCGATCTGCATTTGGATGGACCCCCTGGTACGTTCGTTGCACGTTTCTTTTGAATCGGGAGAGGCAATGGATTGCTTGATGTTCCCTGAAAGTGGAGTGTCTGTTCTGTTAAAATAAGGTATATTTCAGAATTCAGATATCACTGAGTTAGTGAGGTGTACTTGTTTCTTATAAGTGTTGAAATGGGTGCGTGAGCTTAGAAGAGGGGACTGGCAGCTTCCATTACAGGGTGAATGTTCTGACCGTTTAATAAGCAGTTTATTTAATGCGTGTTTGTGCTGGCTTTGAAGAAAAATGGCCAAAACTCTAAACTTTATTATGGAGAAAAGGCATGCTTTGTGTTTGGAGAGGTTACTGTTGACCACTGATATTCATCTGCACTGATATTGATAAATTCATACTAAACTCAACTAGAAAATAATTTGTTCATATTAAATTTCATGCCTTAAAACTTTATTTGTGTTAAATACATGATTTTTTTATGATTTGACAGTCCATGATTTTGAGACTTTGGGGAGACACTTGGGTAGCTGTATAATTTGGCTAATAGCATGTAGGTGATCTAGAATGTAATGTTGAAGATGAATTCTACTTGTGCTCAAGGAGTTTATGATACCAGAAATGTAAAGTTTTAAGCCCCAGCAGTTTTTCAATCCTCAGAATAATTTTTTTTTGCAATTTCAATGGTGAATTCTCATGAGGATTTTTTATGTTTGCAGCTCATTATCTCGAACAAAATCATGTAAATAAACTGAAATACAATGTAATTCTAAATGCTGTAAGTGTCTATTCTGAATTGAGCCACATTTTTCCTCTTTATGAAGCTTGAATCTTGAATTATACAGCATTAAAGTGGGTAACCCATAAATAGCCAAATTTGGCTTCTGCAGAAAGGGGTTAAAGCACAAAGAAACTCACACACCTCTGCACAGACGTCTTGCTTGTGTTCCTGCAATAACATTACAGAAAAGCCCGAAATGATGTGTAAAATTAAACACTTTATGCTGCCTTTGCTTGGTTCTCTGTGCACAAAAGCAGTGTAGGATCTTCATTAGAGCTCTACTGCGGAATCTCTGTAAAACGGGCTCACTACCCTGCCTTCATCATACATGATCTGCTGAATCTGCCTTTGTTACTTGTTTAGGCTGTATGTGTGCCACATGTTAGCCCAGTGGCTGCTAAAGTTAGCTTGATTTTAGCTTGTTAGATACCAATAAAGTTTGTTAGCAACCAACTGGTTGCCACCTAGTCAGCACAGCTATCATTAATGGTGCTTAACAGGCAGCTTAGTAAATAAATAAAAAGTTGGCTAACTAAGAGTTGGGTAAGAGTTGAACTTTTGAAAACTTACCGAGGAAAAAGTAATTTGACGGAATCTTGATGAGGGCAATTTGTGCCATGACAGTACGATAGTGAAGGGCGCAGGCATGTTTGATGACTTCTGATCATTGTTGTTTACATTGTTTTGGTCATTGATGGTTTTGGGTGTAAAATCAGCCTCAAATATCTATTTTTTGTCAAGACTTCGGTTCATACTGATATGTTTACCAGGAGAATAACAAAGTATATAAGTGCAATATGAGTGTGATGATATGATACTGAAGGAGATGGAGCTCAGCTCCGGCCAGGTGCGATTTGGACATAAGGAGGCGAAGCTGAGCTCCGGTGGGCTCCGGCCCAATTTAACCCCTGGGTCTACCATTAATGTGGATAGGAAAATACTTGACAATTGTCGCAATGAACAGTTATGCAAGCTGAGTGGAAATGGAAACGGATTGATCCTCGCAACTGAACAAATTAACACTCGGTTGGTCATTAGGAAAACTAAATGAGAACAAGTTCGGAGGCGTAATGTACTTTCAGGTAAGGTGAGAGGAGTGCCAGGATCCCTCTGATGGCAACTCCAGAGGAGAAGAGTTTGATTTAAATGTTTCAATTTGTGTTTAATGGTCTGCTGATGCGTCGTGTGGTGAGCTGAGCGCGTTGTTGTGTTTGTCACCACCTGCTCTCAGCCTCCACCGTGAGCTAGCCTAGGCAAAATGGAGTGCGTAAATCATCCCTGCCAGGTCATGACCTCTCTGCAGACAAGCCCTATGCAGTGCCTCCTCGCTGGCAACACATGGAAATTGGGCCTGAAGCTAAACTTAAAGGGACTCAAAGGCAGATCTGGCTCCTTACATGCAGCTTGCCAACCCATGAATATGCTCCGATGCCCCTGAACAGACCTCCAGATATGGATTAACTAGCCGGTTAGACAGAGCACGTCAACCAGGGGTGGCAGGGTGTCTAGGAAAAGGAAAACTGATTCCAAACTTTCCTTGAGACCATATTCATTCCCAAAAAGGCTTTAGGAGTAAACCCAAAGAATAATTGCGGAGTCCAGAATGAACTGCTTCACCTCCGAGCCAACTACTGTACTTAGTCTCATCTCTAGTCATCTTTACACATGCCTTGCCACTGTAAACTGATGGGCCCAGGCCAGCGAGTGAGGCTGATATCTGCATAGCTCGCTGTCACTATAAGCAAAGCAAAAGCGCAAGTCACAACATTACATCCCCCCCACTCAAGTTCTGTGGCATTGATGGATTGGCAAAGCAGCAGGAGAGGATACACTAGGAGCTGTAGCTGAGAAATTGCACACAGATAGCTACGGCTAAAGAGTAACTCTTTATCCAGATCAAAGGCTCAGATGGAGTGTGGCAGACTCCTGAACGGTTGGGCAGCCCTTTTTAGGACCGCAGTGCTCATCTCTGTAGCTTGAGGACAGGTCTAGAAAAGGTGCCCCAAAAATATCCTGCCTCACGTGCTCTGGCCAGCTGACAGCAGCTGGCAGATATTGGATTCCTGCACTCGAAGAGGGAAGAGGAAACAAAAAATCATACCCCGTTTGAATGGCATGAGGAATATCATAGCTCTCGTTGACAACACCAAATCAGACTCGAAAAGAGGACAGCAATGGAAGCTCGAGAGCTCTCGGGGTACGACATTCACATCGCAGCTTTGAGAGACACACACCTTGCTGAAGAGGGCCAGGTCTCAGAGAACAGACTGGGCAACACCTTTTTCTAGAGTGGCTGACAGACTGAAGAGTCAGGAGTCAGATTTTCTGTAAAGAATTGTCAAGTCAGCAAGCTTGCCGGCTCCCCAAAGGGTCACAATGATCGTCTGATGACAATACGAATCCCTCTCGCTGGAGATAGACACATGACAATCATCATTGCATGAGCCCCCACGATGACGAACAGTGATGACTCTCAGGAAAAATTTTGCTAAGATCTAGACCTCCTGATCAGATTGCTCCAAGTCAAGAAAAAGTCATTATTCATGGAGACTTCGATGCAAGGGCTTGCATAGTCAAAAAGTATGGAGTGGGAAAATTGAACAGCAACAGTCTTTGTGCAGAACATGAACTGCTCAGCACAAGCACCGTGAACTGGCTCTCTGCAATAGAACATCCTGGACTGATTTTGTTATCACCAGGATGAAAAATCTGCAGAATGTCAGAGTCACAACTGGCACGAGTGGAGCCAACTGTTGACAACAGACTCGTTTCTAAACTGAACATATCAAACCAAAGCAGCGCCTGGAGGGAAAGAAAGTCACCAAGAGGCTAAAGGTCACTCCAACCCCGATTTAATCAACAAAATCTCTGAGAGGACTCAAAAATCAAGTTCAACTGATAAAGCCTTGAACACTTTGATGGTGACAAAGACTGGACTGCCAAAGACTGGGCCACCATTAGGACATCAGTAATCCAAATTGGCTACGAAGTTCATCGACACCAAGACTGATTTAACGAGAACAACAAAGAAATTCTAAAAAAGAAATAAACATCTCCACAGAAGCTACGAAAATCATACATCATCACTGCCTGAGAAGGATGCATCCAAGTCCATCCGAGGCCAGGTCACAACCAAGGAAAGAGACGTGCAAAATACCTGATACAGCAAAAATGCAGATGAAATAACGGGCTTCTATGATGCTCTGAAAGGCCCTCAAGTTCCCACCTCATCTTCAATCCTCAACCATGGATGCACTACTTACAAAGATTTAACCCTGGAGAGAAGGCAGAGCATTTTAAAACCATCCTGAATCGCCCCTTTCTATTAATTTGGAAGCAATAAAATATCTACTCAAGCAGTGACAAAACATCACTGGCTATACCCCCAATGGATGATGAGGTAAAAAAGATATCTCTCTCCACTGGCTAAGTTCCTGGTGCTGATGCCATTCCTGCTGAAATCCTCAAGGCTGGAGGTCAATGCTTGATTTCAAAACTCATCGGGCTCTTCACTATGATGTGGTAACATGAGATCATACCCCAAGAGTACAAGGATGTTACAATACTGCATCTCTACAAGAGAAAAGGGAATTGCTAATGCTGTGATAATTGAAGCACCTATTACTAAAACCCCATAAGTCACACTTGACTTGACTTGTGGGGTTTTAGTAATCAGTGCTTCAATTATCATGCCACATCTCTCCTTTGCATTGCTGGGAAGACTCTGACACAAGTGCTCTTAAAAGCACCTCCTCAAACACCTTGAACAGGGACAGGGACTATTGCCTGAGGGCCAATGTGGATTCAGTGAGGGTCGTGGCACAGTCGACATGATACATGCAGCACATCAACGTCAGGAAAAATGCCAGAAGCAACATCAAGCTCTGTACACAACTTGACTTTACACAGGCCTTCCTCACAGCCGCAAAGGCATCAAGCAGGGCTGTGTTCTGGCCCCTGCAATCTTTAGCGTGATATTTACTTCTGTGCTGACTGATGCCTGGGTCAATGACGTGATATTGTCTGAGTGCACCACTTTGGTTTAAAATAACTTTAAATGATTCAAAATAAGCATCATTTCATTGTATCAAACCTGTTTAATTTGATCATATTTCCATTTTATCATAAAAATTATATATATATTTAATGTTTTGCCATCTCAAACCCTCAAAATGTGACGTGGCGCAACCTCCCGAGCAAGTTAACGCAATGTGAAATGTATGAAGTACGTCATTTAAAATATGAATTAATTTAATATTAATATAGGGCATAATTTTAAATTCAAAACCGTTCAAATAAACAAAGTTTAATACTTTTGTAGTTTAATTTTTCTTAAATTGTTTGGAAAACCAAAATACCCGCCCCCTACAATAAAGAATCCATAAGTTACTTTTAACGCCCAGCTCTATTACAAAATAGTAATGTTTTAGGCAGAGTAGACACTCTCAGGTATACTTACAAAAAAATATCATCCAGAAAAAAAAGAGGGAAGTGTGTTTTTTTTTTTCAAGAAATTTTTGGTTGCGCCACATGACATTTTTTGGCTGGTGAATTTGCAAATACAGTCATTGTTGACATTATCAACAATGACATTATCTGTCATTGACCCGCCTGCCAAGACACAGATGACTGTATTGCCAGACGTGATCGGACAAAGGCAAAACTCTTCAATCTGAGAAGAATTCATGTGGGGATAAAGGTGAAGGAGGACACAATGCGCAAATTTCTGTTCACTGATGCCTGCATGCTCAAATTAAGCACTGAGAAGTGTAATGTGAATATAGGCCACTAGATGGCAGTATTTACCTTTTTTTTTATTCAGCTCAGACTGGAGCTATGTTTGGACATGTTTCAGACATGTCTGGGGCAAGTCCCCGAAAATTAAAAAAAAAAAGGTCTAAATGTGGGTGGGGTCTGCAAAAGAGTATATAAGGAGTAGAATTGAGACAGTAGAGTAGTAGGAGAAATTGCAAGAAGAAGGATGAATGTGACCAGACCTGTCATTTCTGTTCAAGACCTGTGAAGTTTCTTTTGTGGATTTTTGCCTGTGTTTGAGCATTTTCCTCACCCAGGACATCACCAAGCCACCCCACCAAAACAAGGGACTGTAAATATTTCAGTTTTTCTTGTAAATCAATCTTGGTCTTAGTTGTAGATAGTAGTTTAGTCTTTGTTTTTTTCATTAAATGTGTTCAAGTTCTTAAAACTGTGTCTGTCATCCCTTGCTGTTGCTGTTATGTTGTAAATGTAATAACAAATTGGGGCCATAACAAATTGGGGGCTCGTCCGGGATAGACCATTGTGTGAGTAATTTATTGAAAATCTAACATTTCAAATTGTAAAATTGTTTTTTTGAATTTTTCTATATAAATATATTGACAGATCAACAGCAATGGATGATTTCTTGGCATCACCAACTGTTGAGGTTTTGAAGTCTTTTAAAAAGACAGAACTGCTAGAAATTTGCAGACATTTAGAGCTGACAGAGGTAAAACCAGCCATGCGAAAAGCAAGACTGGCTAGAGAGATAGTTGAATATTACATTGATGAAAATGTGTTTGCACCAGGAGATCTGGAACAGTTTCCAGTGGAAAATCCAAATATAGAAATGGAACTTAAATTAAAAATGCTAGAGATTGAAAGGGAGGAAAAAGAAAAACAAAGAGAATTTGAAAGGGAAGAAAAAGAAAAACAAAGGCAGTTTGAGCTAGAAAAATTAGCGAGAGAAGAGATTGAAAGGGAGGAAAGAGAAAAACAAAGAGAATTTAAGAGGGAAGAAAAAGAAAAACAAAGACAGTTTGAGTTAGAAAAATTTGCAAGACAGAGAGATTTTGAATTGGAGAAATTCGATAGAGAAGAAAGACTCCAAATGGAGCAACTAAAAATAAAAATAGCAACAGAAAATAAATTTTGGGCTAGCCAGGAGGTAAAACTGGTGCCTCCATTTGCAGAAAAGGATGTTGACAACTATTTCCAGTGTTTTGAAAAGGTAGCAAAGAGTTGCCAGTGGCCAAGGGACACTGGCCTCTGATGTTGCAAACTGTCCTAAAGGGTAAAGCTCAACAAGCCTATTCGGCTTTGTCTGCAGATGATTCCTCTGATTATGAGGTTGTCAAAAAGGTTATTTTGAGAGCTTATGAGTTGGTTCCAGAGGCTTACCGACAGAAATTCAGAGGTCTGAAGAAATCTGAAAATCAGACTTATGTGGAATTTGCTAATGAGAAGAAGGTTTGCTTTGAGCGCTGGTGTACTTCTATGGAGGTCAAGGATGATTTCAACTCACTAAAAGAGATGGTGTTAGTTGAAGAATTCAAGAACTGTGTTAAGGATGATGTTAAGACCTACCTTAATGAGAAGCAAACATGAATTTTCAATCAGCTGCCAAATTTGCAGATGAATATGTTCTCACACATAAGTCCAAATTTCAGTCTAGCAGTAACAATAGATGGTCCCCATTTCAGAAAAAGGGTTGCAGTGATACCCAAGATTCCTCACCCAAAGACAAAGACAAAGACAAATCTGGTGATGGTGCTCAGAAATCCAGTAACAGGTCTGATCAAAGTGTGAAAGCTGACAGTGACAAAAGTGGTCTAGTTTGCAGTTATTGCAAGAAATCTGGTCATGTCACCACTAACTGTTGGTTCCTTAAAGCTAAGAAAGAAAAAGAAAAGGATACCAAACCAAATGCCTTTGTGAAAACAAGGTTAGAAACCCCTGTAGTAGATAACCAATCTGCTAAATTGCCTGCTTCTTGTGGGGCTAAAAAGCCTGTACATCTTACTTCACAGCCGAGCACTGAAGATGGGGATGAGGACCCATCTCTGTATCCTTCTTGCGCAGTGACTCGTGCTATGGCCAAGAAGGCTAAAGAAGAATATGTTGTGGTGCCGTCCAGCACATTGAATAGTCAGGACTCAGGTGGTTTGCCTCATGACTTTGATTGGCCTACTATGGTTTGTCCGTTTGAGGACTTATCAGACACTTTTATCTGTTCATTGTTCAGCCAGCCAGATGGGTCTGGTGATTCTGATGTGTCTGGAGACTTGTCTATGTCCAGAAAGCGGTTGATTGAGGAGCAAACTAATGATCCTGAAATTTGTGCACTAAGGAGGAGAGCCCTTCCTGATAAAGAAATAGACGCAGTTCCAGTTGGGTATTATCTCAAGGATGGTGTGTTGATGCGGAAGTGGCGCCCTCCTGATATCCCTGCCAATGCAGATTGGGCAGTAGTCAGGCAAATTGTTGTTCCGAAAGTCTACAGGAATGAGATCCTAACAATGGCTCATAGTTTACCTTTCGGAGGTCATCTTGGTGTTAACAATACTGTTGATAAGATCATGAAACACTTCTTTTGGCCTGGGCTTCGGAAAGACGTTTCCAACTTTTGCAAAACCTGTCACACTTGTCAGGTAGTTGGAAAACACCAGTTCGACCCACCTGTAGCTCCATTGCAGCCTATCCTGTTGTGTTCCGAACAGTACAGCATTTATGGTTTTAACAGTTTCATGTTCAAGATTTCATAGTTCCATAGTTCATGTTCATGTCACAGTTTTAACAGTTTCTTGTTTCAGGATTTTACATTTCAAGTTTCATTCCTTGTCCATGTTTTTACTTTTCCATGTTTTTGTTTTCGCCAGGTCTGCCATGCCACTCCACCGCTTGTCTGCGTTCCGCCCCGTGCCTTCGTTGTTGCACATTTCAGAGCTCTGGTTGGCTTTGTGGTTTCCCCCTTCCTTCTGTGCTGTGCTGATTCGGGGCTGTCTAAGCTTAATTGACAATTAACTGTTTTTAAGTTACTAACATTTACTAACACTCACTGGGTGGTGTAATTCATTAGATTGGCACATTACTAATATTACTAATTTAGACAGGGAGTTTATTGTCATGATTCCTGCTTTGCTATTTCAAGATCTTGCTGTGCTTTTCTGTTCTAAACATTCATGCTTGCTTCCAAGCTGCATACTTAATTGGTACTTAAGCTGAGCACGCTCATTCTCTTAATGAGCAAGTCTTGTCATCCAATCTCTGTCCATGTCATGATCTTGCCATGCCTCTTGTTTCTGCTTCTCCAGGTGTTGCCCCTCATGTGTCCTCGATTTCTAAGCCTTTATCTGGATGCGGTGGAAGTTGGCTGGCAGACAGTGTCTCGAGTCTCGCTCCATGTTCAAGTTCTTGTTTCCAAGTCTCGTTCCACGTGCAAGTTTTGTTCTCTAGTTCACGCTCACGTCCATGTTCCCAAGCCGTGTTGCAAAATCTTGATGTAAAACTCCAGCACTTAGAACCCTCACAGAGAGATCAGTTTGAGAGGTTGATCAAGAAATATGAGGATCTGTTTCCTGATGTTCCAAAAAGAGTTTCTATAGCCGCTCATGATGTAGATGTTGGTGATGCCAAACTAATAAAACAGCATCCGTACCGGATGAATCCTGAAAAGAGAAAGATTGCTGAGAGAGAGGTTGAGTACATGTTAGAACATGATATTATCAGACCCTCCAACTCAGATTGGAGTTCACCCTGTGTGCTAGTTCCAAAACCTGATGGAAGTACTAGATTCTGTACAGATTATCGCAAAGTCAATGCTGTAACTAGAACTGATGTGTTTCCAATACCTAGGATTGATGATTGTATTGATAGAGTAGGGCAAGCAAAGTTTCTGACCAAGATTGATTTATTGAAGGGTTATTGGTGTGTGCCTTTAACTGAGAGGGCTAAGAGCATCTCTGCTTTTGCCACACCATCTGGATTGTACCAGTATGAAGTCCTACCCTTTGGGATGAAAAATGCCCCAGCCACATTCCAAAGGATGATACAGTCTACAATCGCCGGATTGCGACATACGGGTGCATACATCGATGACCTGATCACAGGGAGTGACTCCTGGGAAGAACATCTAAAAGATGTAGAGACGTTGTTCCAGCGCCTGACCCAGGATAACCTGACTGTTAACCTGAACAAGAGTGACTTTGGTTGTGCTACTGTCACCTATCTTGGCTACGTCATAGGCCAGGGTAAGGTGGCACCCATAAATGCTAAAGTCCAAGCCATCATGGACTTTCCAGTCCCTGACAACAAAAAAGCTTTGCGCCGCTTCCTTGGAATGATCGGGTACTACCGCAAGTTCTGCGAGAACTTTGCTGAGATTGCTCTCAGTCTAACTAACCAACTGAAGAAAGGCGTAAAGTTCACTTGGGATGATGCATGCCAGAGAGCCTTCGATCGCCTGAAGTCTCTGCTGTGTCACTTCCCCGTGCTCAAATCTCCTGACTTCAACAAACCGTTCTCCATCGCGGTTGATGCTAGCGACCAAGCTTGTGGATCTGTGCTCTTACAGAGAAGTGACTCTGATGACATTGAGCATCCCATGGCATACTTCTCCAGGAAGTTCAATCGCCACCAAAGGAACTATTCCACAATAGAGAAGGAGCTGTTGGCTCTGGTTCTATCTTTACAACACTTTGATGTTTATGTTTGTACAGGGCAAAAGCCAATGGTTGTGTACACAGACCACAATCCGTTAATGGTTTTGAGTAAGATGAAAAACAAGAATCGGAGATTGTTGAATTGGAGTTTGATTTTACAGGAGTTTGACTTGGAAATTAAGCATGTGAGGGGTATAGACAATGTAATTGCTGATTGCTTATCCCGTGTTTGAATATGTATATATATATCACGTGTTTATTTGAATATTGTATGATATGTATATATAGACAAGTGTCCACTTAACCATTTTGTATTGAAAAGAAAAATTTTGCCTTTATGAGTCAAAATTTTTCCCTTTTGGAATGGAGGTGTAATGTGAATATAGGCCACTAGATGGCAGTATTTACCTTTTTTTTATTCAGCTCAGACTGGAGCTATGTTTGGACATGTTTCAGACATGTCTGGGGCAAGTCCCCAAAAATAAAAAAAAAAGGTCTAAATGTGGGTGGGGTCTGCAAAAGAGTATATAAGGAGTAGAATTGAGACAGTAGAGTAGTAGGAGAAATTGCAAGGAGAAGGATAAATGTGACCAGACCTGTCATTTCTGTTCAAGACCTGTGAAGTTTCTTTTGTGGATTTTTGCCTGTGTTTGAGCATTTTCCTCACCCAGGACATCACCAAGCCACCCCACCAAAACAAGGGACTGTAAATATTTCGGTTTTTCTTGTAAATCAATCTTGGTCTTAGTTGTAGATAGTAGTTTAGTCTTTGTTTTTTTCATTAAATGTGTTTAAGTTTTTAAAACTGTGTCTGTCATCCCTTGCTGCTGCTGTTGCTGTTATGTTGTCAATGTAATAACAAATTGGGGCCATAACAGAAGGCAATGCAGCACAATATAAACAAGTTCTTCTCAGCATGTGATGCTGTTGAACTCACTATTAGCTCACAAAAACAGAGGTAATGCACCAGCCACCCCCTCATACTGCCTATAGTGAACAGAGAATCACAGTTCAACTCCAGGCACTGAGGGTAGTAGACAAGTTCTCATACCTAGGTAGCACCCTCTCAAGACACATCAGCATCAATGATGTTGTCATTAGAAGTATAGTGAAAACAGTTGCCGCTTTTGGCAGGCTGTGAAAGAATGTCTGGGAAAGAAAGGGTCTCATCCTACGAACAACATTGGAGGTCTACAATGCCATTGTTTCGCCCTCCCTTTCATGTGCTTGCCACACCAGGACTGTCTATAGCAGGATCTATACCAAACAGCTAAACAGGTTGTACCTCAGCTGCCTGGGCAAGCTACTCAAAGTAAAATGGTAGGACAAGGTCCCAGACACAAATGTACTCAAACATGCCGATTCCATCAATGTGCAACACAATGTTAAAAAAGGCCCAACTGCGCTGGCCCAACCATATTGTCAGGATGGACGATAATCGCTTACCAAAGAGGATCCCCTTCAGCGAGCTGTGAGAGGAGAGATGAAGCTCTGGAGGACAAAGGAACCATAGCAAGGACACAGAAATGTTCCCGCAAAGACTTTGGTGTGGACTCTACATTTTGGAAGGACCATGCAGCCAAGAGAGTAAAATGGCAGAGCACCATAAGATCTGGAGCCGCCTCCGATGAGATGAAAGGAATCAAGCTGGCAGAAAGGAAAAGGGAGCTCAGAAAATCCCGAACGACCAATGAATGTATCCTGAACGACAGCTTCAACTGTGACATGCCAACATCATTTCGGCTCCCGCATTGGCCTCATCAGCCACAGCCGGGTACACTCATGTCTTCCCACAGGCCAGTGATTATCATCCTTCAGATGGACATACAGCTCCCTCCATAATTATTGGCACCCGTGGTTAAGATGTGTTCTTTAGCTTCTAATAAATTCAGTTTTTTTCTAAATAATATAGGACCACAATGGAAAAAAAGAAGAAAATCCAACCTTTAATTCAAGTGCATTTATTCTGTGGGAAAAAAATCCCACATTAAGAAATAATTCTTTTACATCAAATCATGTGTGCCACAATTATTAGCACCCCTGATGTTAATACTTTGTACAACCCCCTTTTGCCAACAAAACAGCACCTAATCTTCTCCTATAATGTTTCACAAGATGGGAGAATACAGAAAGAGGGATCTTCGACCATTCCTCTTTGCACAATCTCTCTAAATCATCCAGCGACCTGGGTCCTCTCCTCTGCACTCTCCTCTTCAGCTCACTCCACAGGTTTTCAATGGGGTTGAGGTCTGGGGACAGAGATCGCCATGGGAAGAGCTTGATTCTGTGTCTGGTGAACAATTTCTGTGTAGATTTGGCCACATGTTTAGGGTCATTATCTTGCTGAAAGACCCAGTGACGACCCATCTTCAGCTTTCGGGCAGAGGCAACTAGATTTTGATTTAAAATGTCCTGGTATTTCAAAGTGTTCATGATGCCATGCACCCTAACAAGGTTCCCAGGGCCTCTGGAAGAGAAACAGGCCCAAAGCTTCTCCGATCCTCCCGCATATTTCACATTGGGCATGAGGTGCTTTTCTGCATAATCATCTTTTGTGTTCCGCCAGACCCACTTAGAGTGTTAAAGCTCTATCTTAGTCTCATCTGACCAAAGCACACGGTCCCACTTGAAGTCCCAGTACCGCTTAGCGAACTCCAGACGTTTGCATTTATGATTGTGGGTGAGAAAAAGTTTTTTCCGTGCATGCCTCCCCATGCCTCCCATGTTGGCATGCAGATAGCACCTGATGGTTGTTTTGGAGACTTTGTGACCCCAAGATGCTACCATTTGTTGCATTTCTTTAAAAGTGAACTTTGGAGAACTTTTCATTTCTCTTACCATCCTCCTCACTGTATGTGGTGGCAAAATAACCTTGCGTCCTTGTCCAGGCATGTTTACCACTGTTCCAGTTGTTTTAAACTTCTTAATGATTCCTCTGACAGTAGCTATGGGCAGGTGCAGGCGAGTGGCTATTTTCTTGTAGCCATTGCCTGACTTGTGAAGGTCGACACACATCTGCCTTACCTGAATGGTGTGTCCCTATGTCTTTCCCATGTTGAAGAGTGGATAAGAGAAATGGCCTCTGTGTCACGTCATATTTATACCCCAGGGGAACAGGAAGTGATGAATTACTAATTAAATGTTCCTAGATACTGTCATCAACTTTGTAAACTACCGTAGAAATGACAGAAATACTTCAATTACTTTTATTTCCGAGGAATTGTTAGGGGTGCCAATAATTCTGGAACCGGTGACTTTATGAAAAATAATTATTTCTTAGTCAGGGATTTTTTTCCCCCTTAAAATTTGCTTGAGTTGAAGGTTACATTTTTCTGCAATTTTCAGTGTGAGGGTATGCTTCTGCAATAAAAATTGAATTTATTTTAAGGCTTTTAACACAACTTAACCAGGGGTGTCAATAATTATTGAAGGCGCTGTATGTAATGTTTCAATTTAATCAGCATCCACAAATTCAATTAATATTACTTTCTTAAAAATTGAAAAGTCAATATTGTGTTTATGTAATATAAATTAAGATTTGTTGGCAAAGAATATGCAAGATATCAATGTTTTGTGTTCATTGTCAGCATACACAGAAACACGTGTAAGGTGCACGCACCATAGAATCTTGAGCCAATAAGGATTAGCAGAGGCCAAAATCCGTAAAAGAGATAAAGCAGCCGGGAGAGGGGTAAGATCCACTTTACGCCCCTGACACCTTCAATGTAAAAATGACAAAGTCAGTCCCACTAATCCAATTAAATACTTCATCCAGGCACACTGTCCTGGCTTCATTTTAATTTGAGTGGCAGGCTTTCAATGTTCCTCCAATGTTCCGCCTCAGGAATGACAATCGGTTGGTTGTCTTAGTATTACTCCAAGTTATTAAATCACACGAGCATAAAATGCACAATAAGTAATCACAAAATGCCAGTGATTTATTTACCACTCAAGTAAACACAGAGAGCTGCAAAGGAATGGGGACAGCGATAATATTGCAGATATCCATGGACTGTCTAAGGTTTGTCTTCAGTCCTTGGCATGTGTCATCGTTTCAAGATAATTTTATTTGCTTCATCTGTGAGTGGTTTTTATATTTTGACTCATCGACTCACCAGTACACTGCTCAGTCTTGACAGGGGTGTACATATCAATTAGTGTGTATGCAAAACATGTATATTTGATGTTCTGGTAAAGGGAAATATTTTCAAAGAACAAAACAAAGAAGAAAAACATATAATAGGAAGAAGAAAAAGAATCAATAAGAGAACTAACTTATGAGCAAATAATCAGGATTGATGTACACCCAAATGTTTATGTGAGAGGACTATAGTCCCAGGAAAAATTAAATGAGTCACGTCTCCAATTTTCAACCTTATCTCCACCTTTCTGAGTGAAGGCAATAGTGTGAAAAACAAATGCAGTTCTTGCTAATTGTTGTATATATCTGTGAATCAGCAGCAAAATTTGTCTACTTTCTCTTCAGTGTTGAAATTTGAGGGGTACAGTGACAAAGTTAAAGTTAAGGATTTCCGGACATGGATTTCAAGTCTGCATCTGGGAAGCCAAGGCGCAAGCCCTAGATCGGTGGTTCTAAAACTCGGACCTGGGGGATCACCATGTATGCAGGTTTTCATTTCAACCACAAATGCAACCCTGGAATTTTAATTAATCGTCAATTTTTCTTCATTAACCTTTTAGGCAATATCGTGAAAAATAGGGATGCATACCGTGAACAATTCAATTTTCATATTCATGCCATGATATATGGGAAAAAGCAAATTAATAAGAGAGAAATTTAAACAGATGTACCAGTATCCTTCAAAATATCAGAAGGCTCTTCATTAGTATTATTATTGATGCATGGGCACTAAATTGAACCATTTATTTCATAACGAGGAGTTAGAAGGTAAAGCAATTGACAATGACTCACTCCTGTTTGAGTTTATATGGTGGGAAAAAAATTCAGAACTTTAAGCTTGTGTGCAGTAATGTATAGGATAATTAACTTTTGTATGACATGGATCAGTAAATATATTAGGCCTTGTGCAATTACTTGTATTGCAGCATTATAAACTCACTATGGATATGGGGCTGTCATTTCCCATGGCAGGCACCGCATTTCTCTTGTATGAGAAGTTAGAGGTTAGAAAAAAAACCTGACTGATAAAGAAAAATCAACTGCTTAAAGGAATTCTGGGATTATGATTGTAGTTGCAATGAAAACCAACATACACAGTAATCCCCCAGGACCGAGTTTGAGACGAGCTATGCTTCAAACAGCAGAATCACTCCTTGGTAAGAGTGAGGTAGATATTATGGATGTGGATACATTGTACAAAGCTAGCAGGACTATGCACGATACCTTTCAATCGGGAGGCAAAGTTTTTGTTAGCTTGTGGTTTTAGCTGACTGGAGCAAGCCAGCCATTGCGGAAACACAACAATACTGTTTTAGGGCAGTCAGCTTCATTTCTGTCACGTAGCATTAACGTTCGCTTATAGTTGTAGTGCAAGAGGAAAATTTTGTCGGTTATTACATTTTGGCCGGATAATTTCATTGACATAAGAAAACAGCCAATTACCTGGCTAGCTAACTCACCAGTGACTTCTTCATTTGTCCTCCTTTTTCCAGCATGGATTTTAATGGCAAAAGTCGGTCTTGATTTATGTTAATCGCTTGGGTCAGAAAATGGATGGTACAACTGTATCTTTTTGAACTTGAGCAAGAACCTCCACTCCGGATCTGCCCCGGCTCTGTGCCGACTCCAGCTGATTCGGCTCAGAGGCGGGGCAGATCCGGAGCGGAGGAGCTTGCTATCTGGGGAGTAATTGTGATTGGAGAATGTGTAGTTATATCTGGTGCTTGCGATAGGAAGTTGTTATTTTATCGCCCATGCTATATTTTGTGGTTAAGAGTGAAAAATTATGCCTCAAGCTTTGGCCTTTTTGTCGTCTGTGTACCTGCAGGGATAAAATGTGAATGGTTTTTGTTTGGGGAGCAACCCCTTTATACAAAACCCAAAACCAGTGAAGTTGGCACGTTATGTAAATCGTAGATGAAAACAGAATACAATGATTTGCAAATCCTTTTCAACTTATATTCAATTGAATACACTGCAAAGACAAGATGTTTAATGTTCAAACAGCAAAACTTTTTTTTTTCTTGCAAATAATCATTAACTTAGAATTTAAAGGCAGCAACACATTGCAAAAAAGTTGGCACAGGGGCCGTCTTACCACTGTGTTACATCGCCTTTCCTTTGAACGACACTCAGTAAACGTTTGGGACTGAGGAGGCCAATTTTTGAAGCTTTTCAGGTGGAACTCTTTCCCATTCTTGCTTGATGTACAGCTTAAGTTGTTCAACAGTCCGGGGCCTCTGTTGTCGTATTTTACGCTTCATAATGCGCCACACATTTTCAATGAGAGACAGGTCTGGACTACAGGCAGGCCAGTCTTGTACCCGCACTCTTTTACTACGGAGCCATGCTGTTGTAACACCTGCAGAATGTGGCTTGGCATTGTCTTGCAGAAATAAGCAGGGGCGTCCATGAAAAAGACTTTGCTTGGATGGCAACATATGTTGCTCCAAAACCTGCATGTACCTTTTAGCATTAATGTTGCCTTCACATATGTGTAAGTTGCCCATGCCTTGGGCACTAATACACCCCCATACCATCACAGATGCTGGCTTTTGAACTTTGCGCCTACAACAGTCCGGATGGTTCTTTTCCTCTTTGGTCCGGAGGACACAACGTCCACAGTTTCCAAAAACAATTTGAAATGTGGACTCGTCAAACCACAGAACACTTTTCCACTTTGCATCAGTCCATCTTAGATGAGCTTTGGCCCAGCGAAGCCGGCAGCGTTTCTGAGTGCTGTTGATAAATGGCTGTCACATTGCATTGTAGAGTTTTAACTTGCACTTGCAGATGTAGCGACGAACTGTAGTTACTGACAGTGGTTTACTGAAGTGTTCCTGAGCCCATGTGGTGATGTCCTTTACACACTGATGTCAGTTTTTGATGCAGTACCGCCTGAGGGATCGAAGGTCACGGGCATTCAATGTTGGTTTTCGGCCTTTTCGTTTACGTGCAGTGATTTCTCCAGATTCTCTGAACCTTTTGACGATATTACGGACCGTAGATGATGAAATCCCAAAATTTCTTGCAATAGCTCGTTGAGGAATGTTGTTTTTAAACTGTTCAACAATCAGCTCACGCATTTGTTCACTAAGTGGTGACCCTCGCCCCATCCTTGTTTGTGAATGACTGAGCATTTCAGGGAAGCTGCTTTTATACCCAATCATGGCACCCACCTGTTCCCAATTAGCCCGTTCATCTGTGGGATGTTCCAAATAAGTGTTTGATGAGCATTCCTCAACTCTCTGTCTTTTTTGCCACTTGTGCCAGCTTTTTTGAAACATGTTGCAGGCATCACATTTCAAATGAGCTAATATTTGCAAAAAATTACGAAGTTTACCTGTTCGAACATTAAGTATCTTGTCTTTGCTGTGTATTCAATTGAATATAGGTTGAAAAGGATTTACAAATCATTGTATTCTGTTTTTATTTACGATTTACACAACGTGCCAACTTCACTGGTTTTGGGTTTTGTACAACAGCTACACTTTGAAATTGTATATGGTCTCATTACTGGCAAATTAGCCTTCCCCCTAAAGTGCAGTCCTGAGCAAGCAAACTGCACATTTTACCAAAAAACGGAGGACTAGATTAGTGTTCTGGCCCCAACATCAACCACCAAGCGACCGCCTTGGGGGGAGGGGTTGTAATACTACTTTTATCAAATTACATGAACTAATTTTAAAGGATATTGCGATAGAATAAATTTGTATAACTGGTGTGCCCTTCAGATTAACTCAATCATTGTTGCATAGTACATATTCCTCTTGAATTTCATCAAACACTTTTATCGTCTGAAACAAATGCTAATATACTCGTCAGCCCCATCTTATACGTCTACATGAACACAAGCATTCATCCCACCCAACCATCCACTGCTGCCACACATTCCCTGCTATTAATAAATCCCAGGTGAATATTTATTCAGTGTTTCTGTCACACAAGACACTGTAAGTGCATGTCCTTAAAAGTTACATGAGTTCAAACAGTGAACCAGCATTCTTATGGGCACATTTGACACAACCAGGCTGCACTTTCATCATGGACACAGAAAAAAAAAAAAAAAACACACACACACACAACACTAGATGCAGCACATACCAGTGAAAATGGAGCACTGTATCAATATACATTTGAATACACACCTAAGATGTCATTAATGAAGTGACAATTCTGGCTGCATGCAAGATGCAGGCAGATCTATACTTACTAATGGAAGTGTAAATCCACAGCAGATGCCCCAGTCCAGATCCCAAATCAACCCAAGGCAAGGTATTGACTCAAAACAGAGGATATGTAACAGTGTTTCAGTCTGAGGCTTCAGTGATCTGCATGCACCGAGCCATTGTAAATCCCACTGCTGAGATCCAGTGAAAGAGTAGACTGGCTGAAGAGGCCATCTCCTCATTACATTAATAAGTGCTGCTTATTCCATGATTTTTTCTCATTTTCAGAGAGGGGGTGAGTATTCTTCTTTTCCTCTCATTGAACGAACAATCTTTCCTTGAAGATTACAGGTACAGGCTTGCACTCAATTCAGCAATCCCCTCACTAGTAGGTGAAGGATAGAATCCTTGGACATATGGTGATGACGTTGTGTTGACCCTTGTATTAGATGGTGGACTGGATCCGAGGGGGGCTCAGAGAGAGGCTACTCTCCAGGGGCTGGTGACATGAAGAGGGCCTCTTAGAGGATATGCAAATGAGCCTAAAGCCCCAGTTAGGAACGGTGAGCCACCAGACCAGTGCAAATGGAGGATTGATATAGAGTTACTTAGTCAGCTACACTGTCCCTTTTTATTGCATTGCTGATGCCAATCAGCCAGCCTGTGTGCAGTTCCCAAGCAAGCAACCCACTAATAAGCTATCGTGGTGCTGATAGACTGTAATTAACTGACTGATAGTGCCTCTACATGATGTTGAAAGTTAAGAAGCCCCAAACAGTCAAGTTGAATTATGTGCATTTGAGACAATCACAACAAATTCTGATACCAGCCATGCACAAGTCTTCATAATGCAGTTCATCTGGCACGCATTTTGCCAGCTTTTCTCATCCACAACAACCCACCTGAACAGCAATTGCTTGTGTCAGGTGTTTGAGAGGATGGTTGATCTGATTGGTTGAACTTGAAGCAGGAAGTCAGAGAGAGCTCTTCGGATTTAGATGGATGAGCATTCCAGCTGATTCAGGATGTATCCCATATAATCTCTTTGAAGTGCTTGCTAGCTAACTGTTTACGTTGCACACAAGGCCTGAAAATTTTTGGGAAAAGAAGATGAAATTTGCTGCATTCTTAGAGTATTTTATGTAGTATTTTGTAGATAAAAAATAAAAAGATTTTGCTCATACCATGACAGATTCAGGTAAATTATAGCAGGGGATGGCAAAATAGTGTCACTCGGCTTGTAATGTCACTCGGCTTGTAATAAAGGCAGTGCTGCTTACTGTACAAATTACCAAATAAACAGATGTGGTCAAACAACATCTTACATTATTTTGTAATAATCTTATTGTAATTATTATGAACCCCAGTTGCGCTTAAAAAAATGTTCAAAATAGCACCTGATGAAAATTAAATATAATTTTGAGCAAAGCAACAAATATGCAAAGTTATTTTATGCTGACATGTCCATCTGAGCATAAATATAATCCTATACTTAGAAAATAATGTCACCATCATGCGTAAACTATTAGGTACCCTTCAAGAAGCCCTGTGTGGCACTACATTTTCTCACTGTGCTACTAAGCTGGGCAACTAGTATTCAGGCAAAACATACATTTTAATTATCAAAGTAAACCATTTCAGAATCTCCCTCAGATGTCGTCAAACCTACTTAAAAACAAATTGAAATGCCTCAGAGACAGGATTTCAAGCACCCTTTTGTCATTGACAGCCTGCCCTTAAAATTAAAGACTGCCGCCTGGTTTGCACAGCTGATCGGCATGTGAACTTGCAATTCCCAAACCACATCACAAAGGGAGAGGTTTTGATGACTCCAAGTGGTTAGTTTCAATGCAATCACACCTACACAACCTCCTTCAACCACAATAAACCACTTCTTTTAACTGAACACCAGACAGTTCAGCCTGAAGCTTGTCCTTTCAATGTACCTTTAACTGTGTTATAATAATCAGTGTTGGGGTAGTTACTCTAAAAAAGTAATGCATTTCACATTACTAGTATACTTTTTTGAAAAAGTAATCGCTTACCTTACTGAATTACTCACTGCTGGAAGTAAATAGTTACACTACTAGTTACATTTCTTACGGATTACTCAGTACCATCATTTGAAATTCACCATAAGTTAATTAATTAACCATATCATGAGAGGATTACTATTACGGGTTTAGTAACCAGAAGGCAGCGAAGTACAGGGAGTAGGCAAAAATCGATAATCAAGGACAGTCCAGTCAGAAAGATAATCACAATGAGAACTAGGCGAAAATGTAGCACAATGAAAAGGGAGAACGATCTGACGTGGAAGTGCTGTGGAGAGACACCTAATATACACTGCTGGGAGATCACATGATGACAGAACTCAGGTGCAGGCAGTCAGACTGATTACAAGGAAGCAACACATTAGGGAGAACCTGATCACATGAAATTGGCTGAAACCAAAACGCGGACAGGGATCATGAGACAATCCTATAGACAAATACACAGCTCCAGTCAAGGAGTTCTAATGTGCCTTGATACTAAGAGAAAGGATAGCGTGAGCTAGTGTGGAGAACCCACAGAAACACAGTAGAGAAGATTAGGGAAAGACAAGAGGCGGAGACTCGAATAGGGCGAATGCTGAGAGCTTGTTAATCAATTAGTAAGTGCAGCTATACAATCCCTAGTGCTCGTTAGTAAGTTAGTATTATATACAATGTTAGTCTTGGTTAGTAATTTAACAAAAACAACAAACTGTTAGTATTGGTTAGAAATATAGAAAAAGTAAGGTGAAGGAAGTAAACGAGATTGGAAGGAAGGTTGAAATCCAGAAACCATTAAATCACCCGAAGGAGTGGCACGCAGTACTGGGGCTGTGAGCAATGACAAGACCAAAGACCAGACGGGGAGACAAAGTGCAAAGCATGGTATAAACAAAAACATGGACCGGGGTAAAACTATGGTAAAAAGTAAAACAAACAAAACTAACACAATGCATGAATAAATCTGAGTTACCAAATCATAATATACATTTCAAGAATAGTCAGACATAGCAAAAATCAAAATATTCATATGGCAATCAGGTCAGGAACATGGCAAGGCAGAATCAGAATCATAACATATCATGTTAAAACATGGCATATGTCCAGATCAGGGCCCGTATTCACGAAGCATCTTAGCGCTAAAATGAGGTCCTAACTGCTGGATTTAGGAGAAACTCCTAAAACAAATAAATCATAAGTCAGTCATAAATTTAGGACTCCTGGGCCCGTATTCACAAAGCATCTTATCTTAGCGCTAGGAGCACTCCTAAGTCGCGCTAAAACATTTTATGTAGGAGTAAAATCTTAAAAGTAATTCACAAAGCTGCTGAGGGCAACTTTTAGTTAAGAAAACTGGTAACTACTAGAATAGGAGTAGCTCTGAGATAGGTGGGAGTAATCTCTGTTGCTATGGCTGACGTCAGTTCTCATGCACGAGTCTTGGGACAATGAGCACGGTGATTGGTTGTTTGGTGGCAGGGCAGCCCATTGAAGAAAATATCCCATACAACCCATGGATGAAAAAAATGAGAAAATAGTCCAAGCAGCTACAGTAGTTTGTTCCATAAAACAACGGCAGTTGCTACGTGTACGGCAGTTTTGCGATGCATTTTGATGCAGAAAGCGGTACGGGAGTCCCAATTTTAAACACTGCCCTCACCCTAAGCCTAACTTTTACCTTAACATTGACCTATAAAATAACTCCTTGCTATTAGGCTCAAAACAATTATAGCTTATAACAAGTAATTCATGAAACACATTATTTGCTCTAATAATTAGTAACTTATTACCCAATGAAAATGAGAATATATTGCGACCATTCAAATGTTGGACCGTTCAAGTTTGTTAGCCTTTAACTGTCATGGATGAAAAATCTAAAAGGACGCAAAAGTTACTGCTGCTGGTCCTGTTGGTGCTGGAGCTTAAAGGGATAGTTCGGGATTTTTCACATGAATCTGTATGGCATCACCATCTTTAGTCTCGTGCACACACACTGACTTTCCCCCGACAGTGTCCTGTGAGAATAGATATATATATATTTAGAACACTAGATTGCTGATGTCGTCATATTTACATTATCCAAAGTGAAGCACCCGGCCGCCATATTGATACACCCAACTTCTTCATAAAAATCAATGGTTTCCTATGAGGCCAATTTCAAATAAGTCGATACAAGCGAGAAAATGCCGAGATGTGCGGCTGCCTTTTGCAGCAATATTTATTTGAAGAGCTGTAATAAAACGTTTCATGTGTAAGTTAACTTATGAACGCAAAGTTGTCACTTTAATAGTAAAAAATCGCGTTTCGTGCTAGCTAGCTAATTAGCCGTCCCATTGACTTGAACAGACCGCTGATTGAAAGCGAACGCAAGTGATTGATAACGGTCACCAGCGAGTTATCTTGGCGTCGCGGGGACTGCATTGACTTAGTGGTAAATAAATTTTAAAAGGTGGCTAACAAGCTAGCTAGCTACTTGTAACTGACATTCAACGACAATACTTCTTACCCGCATAATATTTAAAACAGTAGACAAGTCGCTTTGTCTGTTATACAGACCTCCAAAAGACAAGGAGGGGAGAAAGGCTTCACTTCCTTTTATCAACGTGGACATTAGCCTTATGATTCAATATAAACAATTTGGGTGATTTCAAATAGTCAACCAGGGTACAAAGACGTGAGGAAACCAGAGTGTAATTTGATAAAGTATACGGACATTCATCGACGTTTCTTCTAAGGGCGATAACTTCCAAGCAATTATCTCATCAGAGGTAAAAGCCTCGGTGGTGTTAACGACACTTCTCTACTTCACTTTAACGTTAACAGCGAGTCACATTTCGATCTTCGCTTTATAAAGTGTGCCGCTTTCCATCCTCCGAAAAGCACATATTTAGGGAGAAAAAATGTTGCTCTGCACAGCGATACCAAAATAACACAGACTCACACGCAAGTGTTTTTGAAATTGTCATTTTAATGTAGGCGAAAATGAATGGGAGTCTATGAGCGAATTTTACTTCCGGGTGTATAGGCTCTTAGAACTGATGCTTCACTTGAGTGCACCCTATCAGCAATCTAGTGTTCTAGATATATCTATGCCTGTGAGCCGAGTTCTGTCCAGTTTTGGTCAAAGCGAAAGTAGTTCCGGCAGGTTTCCTGGGGTCTGCAAAGTAAAAGGTTTTTCTTCTCAAAACAGTATGTGTTCGAACGTGTGATTTATTTGCATAAAAAAACCCTGGTAATCCAAAAAGTCACATCTTGTAATCTTGTTCTGTGGTCCGACCAATCAAATTGTAATTTCTTTTTTAGAAATCATGGTGCTGCATGCTCTAGGCTAAGTGGTGAGGGGACCATCAAACTTGATAAATGCACATTTCAAAAGCCAGCATCCGGGATGGTGTGCATTAGTCTGCATTGGGTGTGCATTAGTGCACATAGCATGTTTAACTTCTACATCTGTTAACATACCACTAATGCTGAACAATATATACAGGTTTTGAAGCAACATTTACTGCCACCAGACATTTTTTTCAGGGAAGGCCTGGCTTATTTAAGTAAAACATGGCCAAACACCACATTCTGGACATATAGCAACAACATGGTTTCCCAGTAAGAGTCTGGGAGTTAAACTGCAGCTTAACATTGGCTCAGTAATTTAAAGCAAAGTTAAATCTCACCCACGTTAAATTAAATTTGAGTTTGAAGAGGTAAATATCGACACAATATTTTTGAGCAGATTAATATTCATTCTCTTTCACGACACATGATACCTTACTGAGATAGATACTGGATCGGATTCTCCAAGTTGCAAAAGAATCCTGTGGTCATTATGAAATGAAGCGGCTTTCGTCAGTTTTGTGCACATCAGTTTCGCATGCTGCCTGCCTGTCTAATTTAATTTTCATTGTCATCATATCTTGTATTTGCTTGTCTTTTCGGCATATGATGCACTCAATCAGAAGAATGTGTTTTGAATGTTTTTCTCCTGATTTAGTTGATGAAGACACAATGTCTGACCTTAAAATTGGCTTTGACCACTTTGGAGGAGGTTCGCTGCCCAGTGATGATGAGGGTTTCTGCCCTGAATGTCGAAAACTGCCTTTTTCCTTTCGTTTGACACCCTGTTCTATCCGCCTTTTATCGATGATCTTCTGTAAGCATTTCATGCGATAGCCTCTGCCATCATGCAATGTATTATCACATTTCAAAGCTCACTCTCTATTCCATCCAGCGATTTCCATGCTTGCATACAATGGCATAATTTGGCCCAGGATGTCTCAGTGAATGGTACAATGAGGCCGTTTTCTGTCTCCAGTACATGGCAAACACATTCAACCATAATGGGGTGTGTTTCCCAAAAGTTTCACAGTGAATGGGTCAAACGAAGTCTAACCTCAATTCCGAAATAGTTGGGACGAAGTGTAAATTGTGAATAATTTCAAAGTGCAATGACTTTCAGATCACGAGCCAATATGTTATTTACGATAAAACATAAATAACATTTGAAATGTTGAGGTGCTTGCTATCTGGGAAAGTGTCCTGTGGTCAGCTGAGTCCAAATTTGACATTCTTGTTGGAAATCATGGGCGTCGTGTCCTCCGGGCTAAAGAGGAGAAAAACCACCCCTTCTGTTATCAGCCTTCAGTTCAAAAGCCAGCATCTCTGATGGTATGGGGATGCATTAGTGTATATGGTGTGGGACACTTGCATGTTTTAAAAAGCACCATGAATGCTGAAAGGAATATAAAGGTTTTAAAGCAACATATGCTCCCCTCCAGATGACATGTTTTCCAAGGAAGGCTTTGTGTATTTCAGGAAGACAATGCAAAACCACGTTCTGCAGCTATTACAACTGCATGGCTTCAGTAACTTCACTTCACTTACACTGGTTATTATGCAATGTATACAATCGTGTACATTACACTTATGGTACACTTTAGGTTAAATAGCCATCGTGCTAGCAAGCCATCACTAGTTATGGGAAATCTGTGTGAATAATCTCCACATATCAGCGATGTGATTTGGTTTTTGCCCTTACTTTACCAGCTAGCTGTAATTGCGATTGTGCTTGAGCTAGCTCACCAGCTATCCCATATCCCAAAAATCTGAAAGTACAGTTGAGATGCAGGAAAATGTCGCAAAACCTGAAAAAAAAATCTGATTAGTTCCTGTGTATTACAGCTGTGTTAAAAAAATAGCAGTGCAACATCAATAACCTAATGAACCACTGTTATTAGTAGTAGAGATATTTCTGCATGGCAAATAATTTACTTATAGATGTAGTTTTGTCATAGACAAACATGAGACCTAACTGTCATGACTTACACGC
Organism: Gymnothorax reevesii; assembly: GCA_029721435.1. Classification (NCBI taxonomy): domain Eukaryota; kingdom Metazoa; phylum Chordata; class Actinopteri; order Anguilliformes; family Muraenidae; genus Gymnothorax; species Gymnothorax reevesii. Next base: position 63,194,613 of record CM056576.1, read on the forward strand.
TGCTTGTTCTGAGAAATGGACTCAGTCATTTAAAGGGGCATGCTGAAAATAATAGCAGTGTGGAGTTTAGAGAATTCATTCACTCAGTGAAGGAACAGATGTCATTAATTGTCCTTTATTCAGGAAGAAGACAAGCAAATGTTTCCCACATTGTTTTAAAATATATTTCCTTCTAAATAGCGAAATATAAGGGGCCATTCCAAACATTGTTTGGAGGAATAATGTAATTTGATTAAAAAGTCCATTGGAGAGGGGGAAATGTACGATAAAGACGTGCAGCAAATTATAGGATGCTCAGCAAAAGTGATGTCAAATGCTTTAAAATGGAGAGGGGGCTGTAACATTTTGTGTACTGTACTGTCTTGTAACATGGACCACTGTATTCCTGTCCTGCTCCACTAGGGGGTTGGTCTGGACCATTGTCCTGTGGAGCACAGACCACTGCAGTCACTGTCCTGCTCCACTAGGGGACTGGTCCGAACTACTGGTCTTTGGAGCACGGACCACTGCAGTCACTGTCCTGCTCCACTAGGGGACTGGTCCGGACCACTGGTTTTTAGAGCATGGACCACTGCTGTAACTTTCCTGCTCCACTGGAGGGCTGGTAGGGACCACTGGTCCGGAGTGTCACAGCCCCTGCTGAATTGGCCTTGCACTAGTCTCGGAACCACAGACTGCAGAGTCCATTCTCAGAATACTGCAATTACTTTGTAAATGCCTGCCATACCCTCAGCAGAACTGTTGGCCAAATCATTTATTTGGCCGCTATTTTGATAATTAAATCGCAAAGACTGTAGGTCTAATTGCTCAAAATATTTGAAGCCAGTAAAATAAGCTTGTAACAATCGATGTGGCCTGACAATATGCAGCTCGCCGCTTTTTACTGTGCTGTCAGCTGTCTGATTGGAACAGCTGTCTGATTGGAAAACATAAATGGAGGACACCACACTTGTCAACGAAATTCCCTTCATTCGCAGAAGAATTCTGAAATGTCGTTCTCGCTGGAGAAAAAAAAAAAAAAACCATCCTTGAGTGACAGTGCACAGTGAAATTATAATTAAATTATATTGCTTTACTGAATGTAGCTCTTTATATTGTCGCTGTTAGACTGCAGGGGTGAGATAATTCTGGCGCTGGCCGTGTTAAGAGGGAATTTCAACTGTACAATTTTAAGACTTGATTACATTTTTGTATTATATTACATTTGTATTACATTTCTGATAGGCATAGTCATGGCCTCTTGCCATAAAACATTTTTCTTTGTGGTAAAAAGAAGCACCTATACTGAGGTCATCTAAGCTGGAAAACTTGTTATTAGAATTCATTACCGTTACTGATAATAACTTGCCAACTACTTTTATTTTAATAAATAGCCTACATAAATAAATTTATTCAGAATATAATGATACGCTAAAATAATTTGAGTTATTTTTTATATTCATTGGGTTTTACCAAAAGTAATTTTCAAAAGTACATTACGTTGATGGATTCTAGTAACTCTTTTCAGTCGACGATTATATTAGTAGGCTAGATCGTGGCGCTTTTATTCAGCAGATAGATATAATTTTAGGTAGAAGGCGAGAAGAGTGAAATATAGACTGATTTCATCATTAAAATTGAGTTTTGATTACAACTCGCTTATCTTAGCCGATGCTGCTTCTGTACTACGATCTACGGTAAGTCGTCTTAAACAATTAAAATAGGTAGGCTATAGACTATTACAGTCACGGGGTGATTTCGGTCCCATTTCTGATGGACAGCGGCAATAGCCCTCTGCATGGGTAAAACATTTATCCCCTTGACAGACTAAACACTTTTATCCTTTGTTCGGAAATATTGTATGGTAAAACCATGAAGTCATTTTTTTGTGATTTTTGTGAAGCCAATTTACTTGTTGTTGTGTTCCAGGGTTCTGGCCTTTGGCCAGAACAGTATTGTTTATGGTTTTAACAGTTTCATGTTTCAAGATTTCATAGTTCATAGTTTCATGTTCCATAGTCATGTTCATAGTCACAGTTTTAACAGTTTCTTGTATCAGGTTTATGCATTTCATGTTTTACATTCCATGTCCATGTTTTTACTTTTCCATGTTTTTGTTTTCGCCAGGTCTGCCATGCCACTCCACCGCTTGTCTGCGTGCCGCCTCGTGCCTTCGTTGTTGCACATTTCAGAGCTCTGGTTGGCTTTGGTGTTTTCCCCTTCCTTCCATGCTGTGCTGGATTCGGGCCTCTCTAAGCTTAATTGACAATTAACTGTTTTTAAGTTACTAACATTTACTAACACTCACTGGGTTGGTGTAATTCTTAGATAGGCACATTACTAATACTACTAATTTAGACAGGGAGTTTATTGTCATGATTCCTGCTTTGCTATTTCAAGATCTTGCTGTGCTTTTCTGTTCTTAACATTCATGCTTGCTTCCAAACTGCATACTTAATTGGTACTTAAGCTGAGCACGCTCATTTTCTTAATGAGCAGGTCATGTCATCCAATCTCTGTCCATGTCTTGATCTTGCCATGCCTCTTGTTTCTCTCTCTCCAGGTGTTACCCCTCATGTCATGATTTCCAAGCCTTTATCTGGATGCGGTGGAAGTTGGCTGGCAGACAGTGTCTCGCGTCTCGTTGCATGTGCAAGTTTAGCCAAGCTCTTGTTGTCATAGTTCCCTAGCATTTCTAGTTTCAAGTCTTGTCCTAGCCTCTTGTTTTGTGTGTATATATATATAGTCTTGTTATTTATTTTCCTTGATCTCTTGCCTGGAGTTTCCCGTGCCTTTTGTTTTTTGTCGTTTTGAATTCTTTGTTTATAGCTCTGTGCAGCATACTTTAGTTTGTCTTTTGCAACCCTTTGGGCCAAGTTTTTCGTTGGCCCTCGTGCCTGTTTTGTTTTTTGTTTAATAAATCCTCATTCCCATCTCCCCGCATCTGGTGTCTACCTGATTCCTTATCACTTGTCAGAAACGGCCACCGCATTTTCAAATGAATTACGCGAAGCTGTTATCAAAATCCCATTTCGCGTATTACATCATAGGCTGTATCATACCCCTGTATCATTGGCCTGAGTAGCCTGTAGCTATAGCCTTCGATTTAAAATTTTGCTTTTAAGTTGCAGAAAGAAAGCATAATAGGCCATTCAACGGAGAATAAGAGTCCAGTTAACACATAGTGTCCCCCAGGGTTCCATACTTGGTCCTTTATTGTTTCTGTTTTACGTTAATGACCTTGCAACTGTTTCTTCCCCTGTGCTACCAATACTCTTTTCTGATGATACTAATTTGATTTCAACTCACAGCCATGTAGATTCTTTAATCAGTGAAGCTAATTCTAGTATTATAAAATTTTCTGATAGGTTCCAGATAAATAAGTTAACATTAAATGTAAAAAAAAAAAAGCATTATATTTACATGAAAAAATAAAGAATATTGTAAAGCCAAGATCACTATTGGGGATTATGATATAACCCAGGTTTCTTTTACCAAATTTTTAGGGGTATTCATTGATGAGAGGTTGTCATGGTCTGAGCATATTAAGCTTGTCAGTAACAAAGTGATGAAATCTATTGGTATCATCAGAAAGATTTGTGGTTTTATATCTCGGAAAGCTCAAAACATACTGCATTATAGTTTAATTTATCCACATCTCAGTCATTACAATATTGTTTGGGCCAGCACTTATTCTACTAATTTGCAGAATTTATTAATCACACAAAAGAAATTTTTTTAGATTAGCCACCTTTTCTAATTACTTGTCTCCATCTGCTTCTCTATGTAAGAAATTTCATTAATCGTCCGTTTATGATATTAATATACTTCAATCATACATATTTATTTATAAATATATTCATTTTTCCCATTTTATGCCAAAATCATTCCATGAATTCTTCAGAGTTAACTCTCAGGTCCATTCTTACAGCACAAGACACACTGATAAACTTCATCCTCCTTTTTGCCGCACTACAAAAATGATCTTTATCCCTCAAAAATTTTAAGTTAAGACTGAAAGCTTACCTGATAAATCAAGACTCCCAAAACTTTTTCAATATGGTTGTAATTGGATCATTGTCTCGTATACAAGCTCATCCTCTTAGATACAATTATTTTACATTTATACATATCCATGATTTTATTCTGACTTTTTTGTGTGTGCTATTTTATGGCACTTGTATTACTGCTTTTTTGTTATTAGTTGTTGCTTTTTCTCGTTGTTGTTGATTTATTTTTGAATTTTTGTATATTCTTTGGGGAGGTGCTTTCTATAAGCCCAATAGGGTTTTTAACCTCTCCTGCACTTATGATTCTTGTTTTATTTCTGTTTTTTTCTTTTTTTGGTGCAAATAAATAAATGAAATAAATAACAGCTGAAAGCAATGTGTGAACTGGATGCAATTTATTGTCAAAACTTTCCAAACCTGCCAATAATTTTTTATCATTCTCTAGCTACACTAGATAAAAATAATCTGTTCAGAGCATTAATATTTTCGAAAATAAACTGAGGCAATACTGTTTTTTCTTTTTTTAGGGGAGAGCCTCCTTGATTGAAACGCGTCACAATTGTAGCGTGCACGTTTTCTCTTCATTGGTCAATGCGGTTGTGATGTCATCACGTCAGCATGTGACGAGTACCGTAATACACTTGCCCGGGAAGTTGCAAGTCTTTTCATCCATGCTGCAGGGAGATATTGCCAGAGAAGCTGGTTTTCCACAAAGTAAGTATAAATTCACTCCCGCAGTATTTTTTGACTACAGTTTTTTTTCTTAAATGTTTCAGAGCTAAAATCCACTTGGGTGTCTGTATGTATATGTTCGTTACTAGTTTGCATTGTTTTAACACATTATGATTGTTAGAGCCGTTCAGTAAACAACGCCAAATGAACGGTGCTGCAAGCGGCGCAATTGTGACACGTTACATTTGAGGCAACGGCAGACATTTGCAAGCACAGCTTGAATAATTTTGCTCTTTGTTTGCTTTTTTGTTTGTTTTACAGAATGTCCCCACAAAAATGCAAATTTTAAAAAATGCACTAGATGCTGAAAGGCACATGTTATAATGTTCTTTGCACTGAGATGTAGGCTTAGTCCTACCTTGAAAGCTAACCTAATTGGTTCTGTCTGTTTGTGAATGTCATTGTAGCCTATTTTGAATTTTTGTAATAAAACTTTAAAATACAAATAGACTGTAAAAAAAAAAAAAAAAGCGATTTAGGGTGTTGCTACATAATTGACCCTGCAGGGGTACCAGTACAGGTATGAATGGGACTTTTACAAAACTCATGTGTCATATTTGCCAATATTCTGTGTTCAGTCAGCTGTCATTCAATCATAGTCTAAATCAAATTAGGGTTGTATAACAGTTTTCCAACTCCATCAGTCAAAAACTTTGTATGCACAAATGTATTTTCTGATCAAGGAACTCATACAAACGCTCCAACTGGTACATCTGGTAAGTTTTAATAATATACAATATTTTTGATTGGACATTCTTATCACATTATTGGTGTTAAAGAAACGTTAAACAGTTGCCTGAATATACTTGATTTGACATGAAAAAGATTAGTTTAATGCTACTTTTTAGCAGTGTAACAATTGTAACTCCTGCAGTTACAATTAAGACTCAAATGCGCTTCAGTTGTAACATTGGACAGAGTCCGCTTTCAGTCATATTACTCAAGACCTGTTTTATCAATTGAAAAATGGTTTATGGTAGCAGGCATGTGTTGGTGCTTTGCCTGAAAATATTACATAAATAGGTAAAACGATCTCTTAGTAATTGTGTGAAAAGTGAAAAACGTTACAATTGTGGCGGCTCTCTGCTACTTTATATTCATCGGGTTTTGTTGGGTGTTACTTGCTAGTTAATTAACTCGGGTCAGTGTCCATAGTGATTGTTGTTACAACCAAGTTTATAAATAATATATAATACAAGCAAAAAACCTCTTGTTTTTATTTATTTTTTTTAATTAATGGAGCTTGTAGAGGAAATAGCAGAGTGTATAGAGAGAAAAAAATATGCAGTAGGAACATTCATTGACCTAAAAAAAGCTTTTGACACAATAGATCATGAGATACTACTTAAAAAGATGGACAGGTTTGGTGTCAGAGGGGTTGCTCTTGAGTGGCTGAAAAGCTGTATTAGTTACAGGCAGCAATTTGTTCTGATGGGTCAACACAAGTCACAATGCTTAAACATTAGCTGTGGGGTCCCAAAGGGGTCAGTATTGGGACCTAAACTGTTCATTTTATACATAAATGACATCTGTAAAGTATCTGACATACTGAAACTAGTTGTCTTTGCGGATGACACAAACATTCTGTGTTCATTGGATGACCTGCAGCAGCTTTTAGAAGTGGCAAAGAAAGAAATGGTCAAGTTAAAATGTTGGTTTGACACAAATAAGTTATCACTCAATTTGAAAAAAAACCAACTTTATGGTATTTGGTAATCGTAATATAGACACTGATCTCCAACTGGAAATTGAAAATGTAAAAATTGAAAGAGTATATGTATACAAGTTTCTAGGGGTTTTAATAGATCACAAACTCAGCTGGAAACCCCATATACAGTATTTGTGTTCAAAGATAGCAAGAAGCATTGGTATACTGGGCAAGACTTGATACATCCTGAACCAGAAAACTCTATATAATTTGTATTGCACGCTCATAGTACCGTATCTATCATATTGTGTTGAAGTTTGGGGGAATACTTGTAAAAGCAATTTACAAAAGATATACACACTGCAAAAAAGAGCTATACGGATAGTGCATCATGTTAGATATTTAGATCACATAATCAGTTTGTTCGTAAAGAGCCAAACATTGAAGTTCAGGGACTTAGTCAAATACAAAACTGCACAAATTATGTTCCTGGCAATAAAAAACAAATTATTAAGAAACATTCAAAAAATGTTCATGGCCAGAGAAGGTGGTTATAACTTTAGAGGGATATTAGCTTTAAAACATCCTACTGTTCGCATGACTCTTAAAAGCATGTGCATTTCAGTTTGTGGGGTATCACTCTGGAATGGCCTGGATGTGAATATAAAGTTAAGTAATAACATTTGTCAATTCAAATTTAGATATAAAAAAGCATTTATGTATACATATCAGAGAGAGGAGCTTGAGCAGTAATGTGACGTGGTTTGGATGATGGTGTGTATGTATGCATGTACAGTATATAAGTGTGTGTATATGGGTATGTGTATATGTATATAGGTGTGAATGTATGTATGTATGTATAAATATGTATATGTTTATGTGTATATATATGTATGTATATGTATGTGTATATATGTATATGTATGTATATGTATAGATAGTTAGATATATAGATAGATATATATTTACGTATGTTAATTAATGTATGTGTGTGTACGTATATGAATGCATATATAAGAAACTGTACCTTTATTTTTTATTATTTTTTGCATTGTTTTTTCTTTAATTAGAACATGTAAAATATGGTAAGGGAGGGGCTGGGCTTGATAAGTTTTTTACTTCTCCCTGTCCCTTCCGGAACAGTTATTGAACTATGGAAATAGTCTTTGACTATTTACCTTTTTTTTGTTATAAAAATGTTTTCTGTTTTATGTTCGAGACAAATAAATAAATCAAATCAAATCAAATATGCGCAGCTTTCCGCCAGTACCTGGGGCGTTTGGGTTTAAGAGGTTAAATTAACATGCAATAAACCAGTACCATGTGTCCTCATGAGGTGAGAATGGAGAATTTTTTCCCTCTGCTTGTAACCAGACTTCTTTGCACAAACTTACCTCAAAACCACCAATGGGCTATTCTTCATAATATGAGAGAAATGAGAGTGCAATCAAAACAATGACATACCTTTGATTATTTCAGTAATTTTTTGGCAAAATTCAAGATATGCTAAAGTGAGAAGCTGGAGAATGTGGTGATGTCTCGTACATCTAGAGTCTCTTGTTCTTATTGTTTGTGTTTACAAAGCAAAAATAATATACGCAGTGTATTGCAAGGAATGAGAATGCGTAATGGCGGCTTCCATGTTGAAGACGATTCCCGCAGAAGTATTGTTTTTTTATGTTATTTCAGACAAATACTTTTTGCGAAACTTTTCTTTGCTTGTGGTTGAAAATACTTGACTGAGATGGAGTCCAGTTTTGATGGCAATCCGTCTGTAGACAGAGGACTAGCAGCTATAGATCAAATCCACCAGACCTTCTCAAAAAAGTGTGGCTCGTGAAAGACTTGCCAATGTAAAACAAAAGTCGACCAATTAAACAAAGCAGCGCACACATTCTGAGAAACGAGATAAGGCTAAAAATTAGTTGGTTGTCATTCTCCCCTGCCCACCCCAGAAAAAGCCTCCCATCTCAGATTTAAAAAAAAAAAAAAAAAATCTATCTAGCACCAAAAAGAAAGTGAGAAAAATGCTCAGAATCCCTGTCCATGCAGCAGATAATGTGTTCAATTTTTCAATCACGAAGGCACTCATGGAAGATTTCATTTTTTTATGTGAATACATATATATACTTGTGGATTTGTTGCACTATTTGGATTTCAAACACTTAGCTATTATAATAGCTCATCAACTAAAATATTTTCAGGAGTGAGCAAAGGATTTTTATCTAAGTGTGAAGGATACTAACCAACTAATTTACGAACATGGCCTAAATTTAAATACATAGCACATTTGCATGCTCCACACAAATCTAAAGCCTGCGGAGATAAAAAAAAAAAAAGAAGAAAAAAAAAAAGCTTCCATTTTGAGAACTAGATAACTCGGTCGCCACAGGGACAGAGTCGTGTATCTCCCAGATCCCCATGAGAGATCATGTGCAAATTTTTACAGCTGCAATGTCACCGTTTTTACTGTTGCTATGACGTTAATATATATCCCTGTAATATGTATCCCTGTCTTAGTTATATGTTTATACATTCATTAGGGCCCGAGCACCGACCGGTGCCAGGGCCCGGAACGGGTCCTGGCACCGAAGGTGCGAGGAACCTATTGTTTTTGATGGGATTTTTATTCTTCTTCTTCTTCTTCTTCTTCTTCTTCTTTTTATTCTGCTGCGAGAACGCATTTTTGAGGGGTTTGCCATGCACGAAAACTCACAAAAATTTGCCCACACGTCAGTCGTGGTGAAAATTGCAAAGTATTACTATTTTTGTGCTTAGACATGCCTAGGTGGCTCTATAGCGCCACCAAACAGGCGGCCATTTTGGAACGCACTTGCTCGGATTCTCACGAAATTCGATTGGGCCATAGCAGTCATGATAAATTTTTTTGGTAATTTTTTTGAAATTTTTTTGCCGCACAGGAAGTGAGCTATGAGCCATTTCCTGCGTTTTTTCAGATTTTACAAACACATTTTTGAGGGCCTTATCATCCTCGAAAACTCACCAAACTTGGCTCATAGACTAAAAATATTAAATTCTTTGATTCGATGTCTCATTTGGCACTAAGTGTGACATGGTGGCTCTATAGCGCCCCCTAATACATAATTGCATTTTTGAGGGCCTCAGCATGCTCGAAAACTCACGTAACTTTGCAACAATATTAAGCCGATCATACCTTTCACTAGGCTATGAGGTTTACAGATGGATGTTGCAAGATTGCATTACAGCACCACCTAGAATATTTCAATTAAGCAGCCCTCGCAGGGTGTTTAACATACATGTACAAAATTCGGTGGATATGTGTACTATGCCAAGACCTAAAAAAAAGTCTCTTGGTGCCCTGACCTAGACACAACAGGAATTCCGCCATTTTTAATTGAATTTGCAACTTTTTTTTATTTTTTGTCATTCACAGGCGTCGTACTTTAACGAACTCCTCCTAGAGATTTTATCCGATCAACTAAAAATTTGGCACAGGCCATCTAAAGACATTCTCCATGTTAAATTGCGAAGCTTTATTGGATTCATTGAAAATTGTGTCCGTGGCGTTGCGGCGAATTTCGATGTTCCGCCATGAAAATGGAAGTTGCTTTTATGAGCACATGCATTGTGAAATTTGCGTGAAACTTTACAGGCTTAATAGTAGTCTACTTCCAAATATAAATATATGTTGATATTGGATTGGGTGTGGTCAGGTGTCTCCACAGCGCCCTCTTCACACGACCATGTTGATATAAAAGTGCTTGAATGTTCATGAAATTTGGTCTGATCATTGCATTGGTTTTTTTGGGCTATAACTATTTTTTTGAAATTTTTCGGCCAAACAGGAAGTGCGCTATGAGCCATTTCCTGCGTTATTCCAAATTTTACGAACACACATTTGAAGGCTTTAGCATACTTGAAAACTTGTAAAACTTTGCAAAAATTATATTTGTCCAATTGTCTTCAATTTGAGACAATAATTGTCAGTAAATGAGGCATTATGGCTCTATAGCGCCCCCAATCAGATTTTTCAAATAATTGCCTTTTTGAGGGTCTCAGCATGCTCAAAAACTCACAAAATTTTGTACAATTCTAAAGACCATCATTCCTATTACACTGATAAAAATTTACATATTGGCGTGGCAAAAATGGCATTATAGCGCCCCCTGGAAAATTTCAAAAAAGTAGCCCTCGCACCGTGGTTGACCTGCATGTATGAACTTCGGTGGACTTGTGGAATATCCTGAGACCTAAAACAAAGTCCCTTGGTGCCATGACCTAGACCCAACAGGAAGTCCGCCATTTTTAATTGAAATTGCAACTTTTTTTGATTTTTTGCCATTAACAGGCGTCGTTTGATCATTGCATTTGTCATGCCAGGTTATGGTAATTTTTTTGGAATTTTTTGGCCAAACAGGAAGTGAGCTATGAGCCATTTCCTGCGTTTCTCCAAATTTTATTAACACATATTTGGAAGCCTAAGAATACTCGAAATCTTGCAAAAAGTTGCACAAATTATAATTGTCTTATTATATTCAATCTTCTACATCAATTTGCACTAAATTTGGCACCATGGCTCTATAGCGCCCCCAATCAGATTTTAAAAAGAATTGCTCTTTTGAGGGTCTCAGCATGTTCAAAAACTCACAAAATTTTGTAACTGTATAAAAATCATCATTTGTATTACTCTGATAAAAAGCTTATATATAGGCTTGGCAAAATTGTCATAATAGCGCCCCCTGGATAATTTCAAATAAGCAGCCCTCGCAGCCCGGTAAACCCACATGTATGAAATTCGGTAGACATGTGGAATATGCCGAGACCTACAAAAAAGTCACTTGGTGCCCTGACCTAGACTCAACAGGAAGGCTGCCATTTTTATTTGAAATTGCAATTTTTTTTTTTTTTTTTTTGCCATTCACAGGTGTCGTACTTTAACAAACTCCTCCTAGAGATTTTATCCGATCAACTTAAAATTTGGCATCTAATATCTAAAAAGCTTGCTGACGTTAAATTGCGAAGCTTTTTTGATTTCATCGAACGATGCATCCGTGGCGTCACGGCGAATTTTGATGTCCTGCCATGAAACAGGAAGTTACTTTCACTTCCACATACTTTGTGGGATTTGCCTGAAACTTTCCAACCTTGATAAAATTGTCCGCCCAAGTTCAGATATATGCTAATTTTAGATAGTGAGGTGCCAGGTGGCTCCACAGCGCCCGCTAGATATGGCCATGTTCAGACAAAAGTGCTTGAATGTTCATGAAATTTGGTGTGATCATTGCGATAGTCATTCCCCGCAATTGTTAATTTTTTGAAACTTTTTTGCCAAACAGGAAGTGAGCTGTGAGCTATTTCTTGCATTTTTCCAAATTTTACGAACACACGTTTTAAGGCCGTAGAATGCTCCAAAACTTGCAAAACCATGCAAAAATTAGAACTGTCTTATTCTCTTCAATACATCCATCAATTGGCACTAAATGGGGCATAATGGCTCTATAGCGCCCCCAATAATATTTATAAAAGAATTGCTCTTTTGAAAGTCTAAACATGCTGGAAAATTTACAAAAATCAACACACTCATGGAGCCCCGTATTACGATAACTGTGTTGTAGATTTTGCGCACAGGCAAGTCAAAATGGAATCAAAGCGCCCTCCAGAAAATTTTTGCATCAGGAAACCACATTGTACGCGGTCCAGCTGTGTCCAATGGCTCTGAATGGACACCTGCTGCCATCAAGATCTTGCTGCCACCCCAACGTGCACAAAGGGGGCGAGGGCCCTTTCAACGCTGCTTGCAGCTTTAATTAGGGCCCGAGCACCGACCGGTGCCAGGGCCCGGAACGGGTCCTGGCACCGAAGGTGCGAGGAACCTATTGTTTTTGATGGGATTTTTATTATTAGGGCCCGAGCACCGACCGGTGCGAGGAACCTATTGTTTTTGATGGGATTTTTATTATTCTTCTTCTTCTTCTTCTTCTTCTTCTTCTTCTTCTTCTTCTTCTTCTTTTTATTCTGCTACGAGAACGCATTTTTGAGGGCTTTGCCATGCACGAAAACTCACAAAAATTTGCCGACACATCAGTCGTGGTGAAAATTGCAAAGTATTATTATTTTTGTGCTTGGACATGCCCCAGTGGCTCTATAGCGCCACCAAACACGCGGCCATTTTGGAACGCACTTGCTCGGATTCTCACGAAATTCAATAGGGTCATAGTAGTCATCATAAATTTTTTTGTCAATTTTTTTGAAATTTTTTTGCCTCACAGGAAGTGAGCTATGAGCCATTTCCTGCGTTTTTTCAAATTTTACGAACACATTTTTGAGGGCCTTATCATTCTCGAAAACACACCTTACTTGGCTCATAGATTGAAAATATGAAGTTCTTTGATTCAATATCTCATTTGGCACTCGTTGCGTTATGGTGGCTCTATAGCGCCCCCTAATACATAATTGCATTTTTGAGGGCATCAGCATGCTCGAAAACTCACGAAACTTTGCAATCATATTAAGCTGGTCATACTTTTTACTAGAAAGTGGGGTTTACGGATGGATATGGCAAAATTGCATTACAGCGCCACCTAGAAAATTTCAATGAAGCAGCCCTCGCAGTGTGTTTAACCTGCATGTACAAAATTCGGTGGACATGTGTACTATGCCAAGACCTAAAAAAAAGTCTCTTGGTGCCATGACCTAGACTCAACAGGAAGTCCGCCATTTTTAATTGAATTTGCAATTTTTTTTTATTTTTTGCCATTCACAGGCGTCGTACTTTAACGAACTCCTCCTAGAGATTTTATCCGATCAACTTACAATTTCACATATGACTTTTTAAGACCTGGTCGATGTTAAATTGCGAAGCTTTTTTGGATTCATAGAATTTTGTATCCGTGGCGTCGCGGCGAATTTCGATGTTCCGCCATGAAACAGGAAGTTGGTTTTACGCGCACTTGCTTTGTAAGATTTGCGCGAAACTTCACAGGCTTGATAAGAGTCTACTTTCAAGTATACCTATATGTTGATATTAGATTGGGTGTGGTCAGGTGGCTCCACAGCGCCCTCTTGACACGGCCATGTTGAGATAAAAGTGCTTGAATGTTCATGAAATTTGGAGTGACAATTGCATGTGTTTTTTTGGGCTGTAATTATTTTTTTGAAATTTTTTAACCAAACAGGAAGTGAGCTATGAGCCATTTCCTGCGTTATTCCAAATATTACGAACACAGGTTTGGAGGTATTACCATACTCAAAAACTTGCAAAACTTTGCAAAAATTTTATTTGTCTGATTGTCTTCAATTTGAGACAGAATTTGGCAGTAAATGTGACATAATGGCTCTATAGCGCCCCCAATCAGATTTTTAAAAGAATTGCCCTTTTGAGGGTCTCAGCATGCTCAAAAACTCACAAAATTTTGTACAACTCTAAAGCCTATCATTCCTATTACAATTATAAAAATTTTTATATAGGCGTGGCAAAAATGGCATTATAGCGCCCCCTGGAAAATTTCAAATAAGCAGCCCTTGCATCGTGGTTGATCAGCATGTATGAACTTCTGTGAACAAGTGGAATATCCTGAGACCTAAAAAAAAGTCTCTTGGAGCCATGACGTAGACCCAACAGGAAGTTTGCCATTTTTAATTGAAATTTCAACTTTTTTAGATTTTTCGCCATTCGCAGGTGTCGTACTTTAACGAACTCCTCCTAGAGACTTTATCCAATCAACTCAAAATTTGGCGAATAATATCTTAAGACCTTGCTGATGTTAAATTGCAAAGCTTTTCTGGATTTTTCGAACGATGTCTCCGTGGCATTGCGGCGAATTTCGGCGTCCCGCCATGAAACAGGAAGTTGGTATAACTCCCACATACTTTGTGGGATTAGTCTAAAACTTTCCAAACTTGATAAACTTGTCTTCCCAAGTATAAATATATGCTAATATTAGATCGGAAGTGGCCATGTAGCTCCACAGCGCCCTCTAGATACTACCATGTTAAGATAAAAGTGCTTGAATGTTCATAAAATTTGGTGTCATCATTGCATTAGTCATTCCGGGCAATGCTTAATTTTTTGAAATTTTTTGGCCAAACAGGAAGTGCGCTATGAGCTATTTCCTGCGTTTTTCCAAATTTTACGAATACACGTATTAAAGCCTTAGAATGGTCCAAAACTTGCAAAAACGTGGCAAAAATTATCATTGTCTTATTGCCTTGAATTTGATACATCAACTGGGACTAAATGTGGCATAATGGCTCTATAGCGCCCCCAGTCAGATTCTTTAAACAATTGCTTTTTTGGGGCTCGAAGCGTGCTTAAAAATTTACGAAAATCAACACACACATGATGCCCGGTATTCCAATAACTATGTTGTAGATTTTGCGCACAGGCATAACAAAATGGTATCATCGCGCCATCCAGAAGATTTTTGCAATCCCATCAGGAAAACACATTGTACACAGGCTAGCAGTGTCCAATGGCTGTTAATGGACAACTGCACCCATCAAGGTCTTGCTGCCACCCCACTGTGCACGAGGGGTGCGAGGGCCCTTTCAACGCTGCTTGCAGCTTTAATTAGGGCCCGAGCACCGACCGGTGCCAGGGCCCGGAACGGGTCCTGGCACCGAAGGTGCGAGGAACCTATTGTTTTTGATGGGATTTTTATTCTTCTTCTTCTTCTTCTTCTTCTTCTTCTTCTTCTTCTTCTTTTTATTCTGCTGCGAGAACGCATTTTTGAGGGCTTTGCCATTCACGAAAACTCACAAAAATTTGCCCACACATCAGTCGTGGTGAAAATTGCAAAGTATTATAATTTTTGTGCTTAGATATGCCCCGGCGGCTCTATAGCGCCACCAAACACGCGTCCATTTTGGAACGCACTTGCTCGAATTCTCACGAAATTTGATAGGGTCATAGTAGTCATCATAAATTTTTTTGTAAATTTTTTTGAAATTTTTTTGCGGCACAGGAAGTGAGCTATGAGCCATTTCCTGCGTTTTTTCAGATTTTACGAACACATTTTTGAGGGCCTTATCATACTTGAAATTTCACCAAACTTGGTTGATAGACTAGAAATATTAAGTTCTTTAATTCGATATCTCATTTGGCACTAAGTTTGACATGGTAGCTCTATAGCGCCCCCTAATACATAATTGCATTTTTGAGGGCCTCAGCATGCACGAAAACTCACGTTACTTTGCACATCTATTAAGCTGGTCATATTGTTTACTAAAATATAGGGTTTACTGATGAGCGTGGCAAAATTGCATTACAGCGCCACCTAGAAAATTTCAATGAAGCAGCCCTCGCAGCATGTTTAACCTACATGTACAAAATTCGGTGGACATGTGTACTATGCCAAGACCTAAAAAAAAGTCTCTTGGTGCCATGACCTAGACTCAACAGAAAGTCCGCCATTTTTAATTGAATTTGCAAATTTTTAAAATTTTTTGCCATTCACAGGCGTCGTACTTTAACGAACTCCTCCTAGAGATGTTACTCGATCAACTTAAAATTTCGCATATGGGATCTAAAGACCTTTTCGATGTTAAATTGCGAAGCTTTTTTGGATTCATTGAACTTTGTATCCGTGGCGTCGCGGCAAATTTCAATGTTCCGCCATGAAACAGGAAGTTGGTTTTCCGCGCACATGCTTTGTGAGATTTGCGCAAAACTTTACAGGCTTCATAAAAGTCTACTTTCAAGTAGAACTATATGTTGATATTAGATTGGGTGTGGTCAGGTGGCTCCACAGCGCCCTCTTGACACAACCATGTTGAGATAAAAGTGCTTGAATGTTCATGAAATTTGGTTTGATCATTGCATTTGTCATGTCAGGTTATGGTAATTTTTTTGGAATTTTTTGGCCAAACAGGAAGTGAGCTATGAGCCATTTCCTGCGTTTTTCCAAATTTTATTAACACATATTTGGAAGCCTAATAATACTCGAAATCTTGCAAAAAGTTGCACAAATTATAATTGTCTTATTATCTTCAATCTTCTACATCAATTTGCACTAAATTTGGCACCATGGCTCTATAGCGCCCCCAATCAGATTTTAAAAAGAATTGCTCTTTTGAGGGTCTCAGCATGTTCAAAAACTCACAAAATTTTGTAAATGTATAAAAATCATCATTCCTATTACTCTGATTAAAAGCTTATATATAGGCTTGGCAAAATTGTCATAATAGCGCCCCCTGGATAATTTCAAATAAGCAGCCCTCGCGGCCCGGTAAACCCACATGTATGAAATTCGGTAGACATGTGGAATATGCCGAGACCTACAAAAAAGTCTCTTGGTGCCATGACCTAGACTCAACAGGAAGGCTGCCATTTTTAATTGAAATTGCAACTTTTTTTTTTTTTTTTTGCCATTCACAGGTGTCGTACTTTAACGAACTCCTCCTAGAGATTTTATCTGATCAACTTAAAATTTGGCATATAATATCTAAAAACCTTGCTGACGTTAAATTGCGAAGCTTTTTTGATTTCATCGAACGATGCATCCGTGGCGTCACGGCGAATTTTGATGTCCTGCCATGAAACAGGAAGTTGCTTTCAATTCCACATACTTTGTGGAATTTGCCTGAAACTTTCCAAGCTTGATAAAATTGTCCGCCCAAGTATAGATATATGCTTATTTTATATCGAGAGGTGCCAGGTGGCTCCACAGCGCCCTCTAGATATGGCCATGTTCAGATAAAAGTGCTTGAAAGTTAGTGAAATTTGGTATGATCATTGCATTAGTCATTCTTCGCAATTGTTAATTTTTTGAAATTTTTTTGCCAAACAGGAAGTGAGCTATGAGCTATTTCCTGCGTTTTTCCAAATTTTACGAACACACGTTTTAAGGCCTTAGAATGCTCCAAAACTTGCAAACCATCCAAAAATTAGAACTGTCTTATTCTCTTCAATACATCCATCAATTGGCACTAAATGGGGCATAATGGCTCTATAGCGCCCCCAATAATATTTATAAAAGAATTGCTCTTTTGAAAGTCTAAACATGCTGGAAAATTTACAAAAATCAAAACACTCATGGAGCCCCGTATTACAATTACTGTGTTGTAGATTTTGCGCACAGGCAAGTCAAAATGGTATCATAGCGCCCTCCAGAAAATTTTTGCACTCCCATCAGGAAACCACATTGTACGCGGTCCAGCTGTGTCCAATGGCTCTGAATGGACACCTGCAGCCATCTAGATCTTGCTGCCACCCCAATGTGCACAGGGGGGGCGAGGGCCCTTTCAACGCTGCTTGCAGCTTTAATTAGGGCCCGAGCACCGACCGGTGCCAGGGCCCGGAACGGGTCCTGGCACCGAAGGTGCGAGGAACCTATTGTTTTTGATGGGATTTTTATTATTATTCTTCTTCTTCTTCTTCTTCTTCTTCTTCTACTTTTTATTCTGCTGCGAGAACGCATTTTTGAGGGCTTTGCCATGCACGAAAACTCACAAAAATTTGCCCACGCGTCAGTCGTGGTGAAAATTGCAAAGTATTATTATTTTTGTGCTTGGACATGCCCCGGTGGCTCTATAGCGCCACCAAACACGCGGCCATTTTGGAACGCACTTGCTCGGATTCTCACGAAATTTTATAGAGTCATAGTAGTCATCAGAAATTTTTTTGTAAATTTTTTTGAAATTTTTTTGCCCCACAGGAAGTGAGCTATGATCCATTTCCTGCGTTTTTTTAGATTTTACGAGCACATTTTTGAGGGTTTTATTATACTCGAAAACTCACTAGACTTGGCTCATAGACTAGAAATATTACGTTCTTTGATTCGATAACTCATTTGGCACTGAGTGTGATATGGTAGCTCTATAGCGCCCCCTAATACATAATTGCATTTTTGAGGGCCTCAGCATGCTTGAAAACTCACAAAACTTTGCAAACATATTAAGCAGGTCTTACTTTTAACTAGGATAAAGGGTTTACAGATGGATGTGGCAAAATTGCATTACAGCACCACCTAGAAAATTTCAATGAAGCAGCCCTCGCAGCTTGTTTGACCTACATGTACAAAATTCGGTGGACATGTGTACTATGCCAAGACCTAAAAAAAAGTCTCTAGGTGCCATGACCTAGACTCAACAGGAAGTCCGCCATTTTTAATTGAATTTGCAAATTTTTTAAATTTTTTGCCATTCACAGGCTTCGTACTTTAACGAACTCGATGTTAAATTGCGAAGCTTTTTTGGATTCATTGAACTTTGTATCCGTGGCGTCGCGGCGAATTTCGATGTTCCGCCATGAAACAGGAAGTTGGTTTTACACGCCCATGCTTTGTGAAATTTGCGCGAAACTTTACAGGCTTTATAGGAGTCCACTTCCAAGAAGACCTATATGTTGATATTAGATTGGGTGTGGTCAGGTGGCTCCACAGCGCCCTCTTGAAACGGCCATGTTGAGATAAAAGTGCTTGAATGTTCATGAAATTTGGTGTGATCATTGCATTGTTCATGTCGAGTTATTTTAATTTTTTTGAAATTTTTTGGCCAAACAGGAAGTGAGCTATGCGCCATTTCCTGCGTTTTTCCAAATTTTATAAACACATGTTTGGATGCTTAAGAATACTCGAAATCTTGCAAAAAGTTGCACAAATTATAATTGTCTTATTATCTTCAATTTTATATATCAATTTACACTAAATTTGGCACAATGGCTCTATAGCGCCCCCAATCAGATTTTTAAAATAATTGCCATTTTGAGGGTCTCAGCATGTTCTAAAACTTACAAAATTTTGTAAATGTATAAAGACCATCATTCGTATTACTCTGACAAAAAACTTATATATATACATGGCAAAAATGTCACTATAGCGCCCCCTGGAAAATTTTAAATAAGCAGCCCTCGCAGCCTGGTAAACCTACATGTATGAAATTCGGTAGACATGTGGAATATGCCGAGACCTACAAAAAATTATCTTGGTGCCATGACCTACACTCAACAGGAAGTCCACCATTTTTAATTGAAATTGCAACTTTTTTGGATTGTTGGCCATTCACAGGTGTCATACTTTAACGAACTCCTCCTAGAGATTTTATCTGATCAACTTAAAATTTGGCATATGACATTGAAAGACGTCGTTGATGTTAAATTGCGAAGCTTTTTTGGATTCATTGAACTTTGTATCCGTGGCGTCGCGGCGAATTTCGATGTTCCGCCATGAAAATGGAAGTTGCTTTTATGAGCATATGCTTTGGGAGATTTACGTGAAACTTTACAGGCTTAATGATAGTCTCATTCCAAATATACCTATATGTTGAGATTGGAGTGGGTGTGGTCAGGTGGCTCTACAGCGCCCTCTTGACACGGCCATGTTGATATAAAAATGCTTAAATGTTCATGAAATTTTGGTCTGATCATTGCATTTGTTTTTCTGGGCTGTGCTGATTTTTTTGAAATTTTTCGGCCAAACAGGAAGTGAGCTATGAGTCATTTCCTGCGTTATTCCAAATTTTATGAACACACATTTGCAGGCCTTAGCATACTCGAAAACTTGCGAAACTTAGCTAAAATTTTATTTGTCACATTGTCTTCAATTTGAAACAAAAATTGGCAGTAAATGAGGCATCATGGCTCTAAAGCGCCCCCAATACGATTTTTAAAAGAATTACCCTTTTGAGGGTTTCAGCATGCTCAAAAACTCACAAAATTTTGTACAATTTTAAAGACCATCATTCCTATTACACTGATAAAAAATTTACAAATAGTCGTGGCAAAAATGGCATTATAGCGCCCCCTGGAAAATTTTAAATAAGCAGCCCTCGCAGCCCGGTTAAACCACATGTATGAAATTCGGTAGACATGTGGAATATGCCGAGACCTACAAAAAAGTCTCTTGGTGCCATGACCCAGACTCAACAGGAAGGCTGCCATTTTTAATTGAAATTGCAACTTTTTTTTATTTTTTTTGCCATTCACAGGTGTCGTACTTTAACGAACTCCTCCTAGAGATTTTATTCGATCAACTTAAAATTTGGCACAGGCCATCTAAAGACCTTCTCCATGTTAAATTGCGAAGCTTTTTTGGATTCATCGAAAATTGTGTCCGTGGCGTTGCGGCGAATTTCGATGTTCCGCCATGAAAATGGAAGTTGCTTTTATGAGCACATGCATTGTGAGATTTGCGTGAAACTTTACAGGCTTAATAGTAGTCTACTTCCAAATATAAATATATGTTGATATTGGATTGGGTGTGGTCAAGTGGCTCCACAGTGCCCTCTTGACCCGGCCTTGTTGATATAAAAGTGCTTGAATGTTCATGAAATTTGGTTTGATCATTGCATTGGTATTTTTGGGCCATACTTATTTTTTTGAAATTTTTCGGCCAAACAGGAAGTGCGCTATGAGCCATTTCCTGCGTTATTCCAAATTTTACGAACACACATTTGAAGGCCTTAGCATACTTGAAAACTTGCAAAACTTTGCAAAAATGATACTTGTCCGAATGTCTTCGATTTGAGACAATAATTGGCAGTAAATGAGGCATTATGGCTCTAAAGCGCCCCAATCAAATTTTTAAAATAATTGCCTTTTTGAGGGTCTCAGCATGCTCAAAAACTCCCAAAATTTTGTACATTTCTGAAGACCATCCTTCCAGTTACACTGATAAAAAAATTACATATAGGCGTGGCAAAAATGCATTATAGCGCCCCCTGGAAAATTTCAAAAAAGCAGCCCTCGCACCGTGGTTGACCTGCATGTATGAACTTCGGTGGACATGTGAAATATCCTAAGACCTAAAAAAAAGTCTCTTGGTGCCATGACCTAGACCCAACAGGAAGTCCGCCATTTTTAATTGAAATTGCAACTTTTTTAGATTTTTCGCCATTCACAGGTGTCGTACTTTAACGAACTCCTACGAGAGATTTTATCCGATCAACTTAATATTTGGCAAATAATTTCTAAAGACATTGCTGATGTTAAATTGTGAAGCTATTTTGATTTCATCGAACGATGTAACCGTGGCGTCGCGGCGAATTTTGATGTCCCGCCATGAAACAGGAAGTTGCTTTTACTCCCACATACTTTGTGGGATTTGCCTGAAACTTCCTTTGCTTGATAAAATTGTCCTCCGAAGTATAAACAAATGCTAATATTGGATCAGGAGGTCCTAGGTGGCTCCAGAGCGCCCTCTAGATATGGTCATGTTAAGATAAAAGTGTTTGAATGTTCATGAAATTTGGTGTGATCATTGCATTCGTCATTCCGGGTAATGCTTAATTTTTTGAAATTTTTTGGTCAAACAGGAAGTGAGCTATGAGCTATTTCCTGCGTTCTTCCAAGTTTTTTTGAACACACGTTTTAAGGCCTGAGAATGCGTCAAAACTTGCAAAACCTAGCACAAATTATGAATGTCTTATTTTCTTTAATATCATCCATCAATTGGCACTAAATGAGGCAAAATGGCTCTATAGCGCCCCCAATCAAATTTATAGAAGAATTGCTCTTTTGAAGGTCTAAACATGCTGGAAAATTTACAAAAATCATCACACTCATGGAGCTCGGTATTGCGATTACTATGTTGTAGATTTTGCGCACACACATGTCAAAATGATATCATAGCGCCCTCCAGAAAATTTTTGCACTCCCCTCAGGAAAACACATTGTCCGCGGTCCAACAGCGTCCAACGGCTGTGAATGGACACTTGCACCCATCAGGATCTTGCTGCCTCCCCAACGTGCACGAGGGGGGCGGGGGCCCTTTCAACGCTGCTTGCAGCTTTAATTAGGGCCCGAGCAACGACCGGTGCGAGGAACCTATTGTTTTTGATGGGATTTTTATTATTCTTCTTCTTCTTCTTCTTCTTCTTCTTCTTCTTCTTCTTCTTCTTTTTATTCTGCTGCGAGAACGCATTTTTGAGGGCTTTGCCATGCACGAAAACTCACAAAAATTTGCCCACACATCAGTCGTGGTGAAAATTGCAAAGTATTACTTTTTTTGTGCTTAGACATGCCCCGGCGGCTCTATAGCGCCACCAAACACGAGGCCATTTTGGAACGCATTTGCTCGGATTCTCACGAAATTTTATAGAGTCATAGTAGTCATCATAAATTTTTTTGTAAATTTTTTTGAAATTTTTTTGCCTCACAGGAAGTGAGCTATGAGCCATTTCCTGCGTTTTTTCAGATTTTACGAACACATTTTTGAGAGCTTTATCATACTCGAAAACTCACCAAACTTGGCTCATAGACTACAAATATTACGTTCTTTGATTCGATATCTCATTTGGCACTGGTTGTGAAATGGTAGCTCTATAGCGCCCCCTAATACATAATTGCATTTTTGAGGGCCTCAGCATGCTTGAAAACTCACAAAACTTTGCAGACATATTAAGCTGGTCATACTCTTTACTAGGACTTAGGGTTTACAGATGGATGTGGCAAAATTGCATTACAGCGCCACCTAGAAAATTTCAATGAAGCAGCCCTCGCAGCGTGTTTGACCTACATGTACAAAATTCGGTGGACATGTGTACTATGCCAAGACCTACAAAAAAGTCTCTAGGTGCCATGACCTAGACTCAACAGGAAGTCCGCCATTTTTAATTGAATTTGCAAATTTTTTAAATTTTTTGCCATTCACAGGCTTCGTACTTTAACGAACTCCTCCTAGAGATTTTATCCGATCAACATAAAATTTTGAATTTAACATCTTAAGACCTTGCTGATGTTAAATTGTGAAGCTTTTTTGGATTCATTGAACTATGTATCCGTGGCGTCGCGGCGAATTTCGATGTTCCGCCATGAAACAGGAAGTTGGTTTTACACGCCCATGCTTTGTGAAATTTGCGCGAAACTTTACAGGCTTTATAGGAGTCCACTTCCAAGTAGACCTATATGTTGATATTAGATTGGGTGTGGTCAGATGGCTTCACAGCGCCCTCTTGAAACGGCCTTGTTGAGATAAAAGTGCTTGAATGTTCATGAAATTTGGTGTGATCATTGCTTTGTTCATGTCGAGTCATATTAATTTTTTTCAAATTTTTTGGCCAAACAGGAAGTGAGCTATGCGCCATTTCCTGCGTTTTTCCAAATTTTATAAACACATGTTTGGATGCTTAAGAATACTCGAAATCTTGCAAAAAGTTGCACAAATTATAATTGTCTTATTATCTTCAATTTTATATGTCAATTCACACTAAATTTGGCACAATGGCTCTATAGCGCCCCCAATCATATTTTTAAAAGAATTGCCATTTTCAGGGTCTCAGCATGTTCTAAAACTCACAAAATTTTGTAAATGTATAAAGACCATCATTCGTATTACTCTGACAAAAAACTTATGTATAGACATGGCAAAAATGTCACTATAGCGCCCCCTGGAAAATTTTAAATAAGCAGGCCTCGGAGCCTGGTAAACCTACATGTATGAAATTCGGTAGACGTGGAATATGCTGAGTCCTACAAAAAAGACACTTGGTGCCATGACCTAGACTCAACAGGAAGTCTGCCATTTTTAATTGAAATTGCAACTCTTTTGGATTTTTCGCCATTCACAGGTGTCGTACTTTAACAAACTCCTCCTAGAGATTTCATCCGAACAACTTGAAATTTGGCTAATAGTATCCAAAGACGTTGCCGATGTTAAATTGCGAAGCTTTTTTGGATTCATCGAATTTTGTTTCTATGGCGTTGCAGCAAATTTCGATGTCCCGCCATGAAACAGGAAGTTGGTTTTACTCCCACAGACTTCATGGGTTTTCCCTGAAACTGTCCGAGCTTAATAAAATGGTCCTCCCAAGTATCAATATATGCTAATATTAGATCAAGTGTGGCCAGAAGGCTCCACAGCGCCCTCTAGATACGGCCATGTTTAGATAAATGTGCTTGAATGTTCATGAAACTTGGTGTGATCATTGCATTAGTCTTTCCGGGTTATGGTTTATTATTTTGGCCAAACAGGTATGAGCTATTAGCTATTTCCTGCATTTTTCCAAATTTCATGAACATATGTTTGAAGGCCTTAGAATACTCCAAAGCTTGCAGAACCTTGCACAATTTATAATTGTCTTATTCTCTTCAATGTCATCCATCAATTGGCACTAAATGTGGCATAATGGCTCGATAGCGCCCCAATCAGATTTTTAAAAGAAATCTCTTTTGTGGGTCTAAACGTGCTGTAAAAATTACAAAAACCAACACGCTCAAGGAGCCTGGTGTTACAATTACTATGCTGGAGATTTAGCGCACGGGCATGTCAAAATGATATCAAAGCACCCCTCCAGAAAATTTTTGCACTCTCCGCAGGAAACCACATTGTTCACAGTCTAGCAGTGTCCAATGGCTGTGAATGCACACCTGCACCCATCAAGATTTTGCTGCCTCCCCAACGTGCAAGAGGGGTGCGAGGGCCCTTTCAACGCTGCTTGCAGCTTTAATTCTTCTTCTTCTTCTTCTTCTTCTTCTTCTTCTTTTTATTCTGCTACGAGAACGCATTTTTGAGGGCTTTGCCATGCACGAAAACTCACAAAAATTTGCCGACACATCAGTCGTGGTGAAAATTGCAAAGTATTATTATTTTTGTGCTTGGACATGCCCCAGTGGCTCTATAGCGCCACCAAACACACGGCCATTTTGGAACGCACTTGCTCGGATTCTCACGAAATTCAATAGGGTCATAGTAGTCATCATTAATTTTTTTGTCAATTTTTTTGAAATTTTTTTGCCTCACAGGAAGTGAGCTATGAGCCATTTCCTGCGTTTTTTCAGATTTTACGAACACATTTTTGAGGGCCTTATCATTCTCGAAAACACACCTAACTTGGCTCATAGATTGAAAATATGATGTTCTTTGATTCAATATCTCATTTGGCACTCGGTGTGTTATGGTGGCTCTATAGCGCCCCCTAATACGTAATTGCATTTTTGAGGGCATCAGCATGCTCGAAAACTCACGAAACTTTGCAATCATATTAAGCTGGTCATACTTTTTACTAGAAAGTGGGGTTTACGGATGAATATGGCAAAATTGCATTACAGCGCCACCTAGAAAATTTCAATGAAGCAGCCCTCGCAGTGTGTTTAACCTGCATGTACAAAATTCGGTGGACATGTGTACTATGCCAAGACCTAAAAAAAGTTTCTAGGTGCCATGACCTAGACTCAACAGGAAGTCCGCCATTTTTAATTGAATTTGCAATTTTTTTAAATTTTTTGCCATTCACAGGCGTCGTACTTTAACGAACTCCTCCTAGAGATTTTATCCGATCAACTTACAATTTCACATATGACTTTTTAAGACCTGGTCGATGTTAAATTGCGAAGCTTTTTTGGATTCATAGAATTTTGTATCCGTGGCGTCGCGGCGAATTTCGATGTTCCGCCATGAAACAGGAAGTTGGTTTTACGCGCACTTGCTTTGTAAGATTTGCGCGAAACTTCACAGGCTTGATAAGAGTCTACTTCCAAGTATACCTATATGTTGATATTAGATTGGGTGTGGTCAGGTGGCTCCACAGCGCCCTCTTGACACGGCCATGTTGAGATAAAAGTGCTTGAATGTTCATGAAATTTGGAGTGACAATTGCATGTGTTTTTTTGGGCTGTAATTATTTTTTTGAAATTTTTTAACCAAACAGGAAGTGAGCTATGAGCCATTTCCTGCGTTATTCCAAATATTACGAACACAGGTTTGGAGGTATTACCATACTCAAAAACTTGCAAAACTTTGCAAAAATTTTATTTGTCTGATTGTCTTCAATTTGAGACAGAATTTGGCAGTAAATGTGACATAATGGCTCTATAGCGCCCCCAATCAGATTTTTAAAAGAATTGCCCTTTTGAGGGTCTCAGCATGCTCAAAAACTCACAAAATTTTGTACAACTCTAAAGCCTATCATTCCTATTACAATTATAAAAATTTTTATATAGGCGTGGCAAAAATGGCATTATAGCGCCCCCTGGAAAATTTCAAATAAGCAGCCCTTGCATCGTGGTTGATCAGCATGTATGAACTTCTGTGAACAAGTGGAATATCCTGAGACCTAAAAAAAAGTCTCTTGGAGCCATGACGTAGACCCAACAGGAAGTTTGCCATTTTTAATTGAAATTTCAACTTTTTTAGATTTTTCGCCATTCGCAGGTGTCGTACTTTAACAAACTCCTCCTAGAGACTTTATCCAATCAACTCAAAATTTGGCAAATAATATCTTAAGACCTTGCTGATGTTAAATTGCAAAGCTTTTCTGGATATATCGAACGATGTCTCCGTGGCATTGCGGCGAATTTCGGCGTCCCGCCATGAAACAGGAAGTTGGTATAACTCCTACATACTTTGTGGGATTAGTCTAAAACTTTCCAAACTTGATGAACTTGTCTTCCCAAGTATAAATATATGCTAATATTAGATCGGAAGTGGCCATGTAGCTCCACAGCGCCCTCTAGATACTACCATGTTAAGATAAAAGTGCTTGAATGTTCATAAAATTTGGTGTCATCATTGCATTAGTCATTCCGGGCAATGCTTAATTTTTTGAAATTTTTTGGCCAAACAGGAAGTGCGCTATGAGCTATTTCCTGCGTTTTTCCAAATTTTACGAATACACGTATTAAAGCCTTAGAATGGTCCAAAACTTGCAAAAACGTGGCAAAAATTATCATTGTCTTATTGCCTTGAATTTGATACATCAACTGGGACTAAATGTGGCATAATGGCTCTATAGCGCCCCCAGTCAGATTCTTTAAACAATTGCTTTTTTGGGGCTCGAAGCGTGCTTAAAAATTTACGAAAATCAACACACACATGATGCCCGGTATTCCAATAACTATGTTGTAGATTTTGCGCACAGGCATAACAAAATGGTATCATAGCGCCATCCAGAAGATTTTTGCAATCCCATCAGGAAAACACATTGTACACAGGCTAGCAGTGTCCAATGGCTGTTAATGGACAACTGCACCCATCAAGGTCTTGCTGCCACCCCACTGTGCACGAGGGGTGCGAGGGCCCTTTCAACGCTGCTTGCAGCTTTAATTAGGGCCCGAGCACCGACCGGTGCCAGGGCCCGGAACGGGTCCTGGCACCGAAGGTGCGAGGAACCTATTGTTTTTGATGGGATTTTTATTAGGGCCCGAGCACCGACCGGTGCGAGGAACCTATTGTTTTTGATGGGATTTTTATTATTCTTCTTCTTCTTCTTCTTCTTCTTCTTTTTATTCTGCTGCGAGAACGCATTTTTGAGGGCTTTGCCATGCACGAAAACTCAGAAAAATTTGCCCACACGTCAGTCGTGGTGAAAATTGCAAAGTATTATTATTTTTGTGCTTGGACATGCCCCGGTGGCTCTATAGCGCCACCAAACACACGGCCATTTTGGAACGCACTTGCTCGGATTCTCACGAAATTTTATAGAGTCATAGTAGTCATCATAAATTTTTTTGTAAATTTTTTTGAAATTTTTTTGCCTCACAGGAAGTGAGCTATGAGCCATTTCCTGCATTTTTTTAGATTTTACGAACACATTTTTGAGGGTTTTATCATACTCGAAAACTCACCAGACTTGGCTCATAGACTAGAAATATTACGTTCTTCGATTCGATATCTCATTTGGCACTGGGTGTGATATGGTAGCTCTATAGCGCCCCCTAATACATAATTGCATTTTTGAGGGCCTCAGCATGCTTGAAAACTCACAAAACTTTGCAAACATATTGAGCAGGTCTTACTTTTAACTAGGATTTAGGGTTTACAGATGGATGTGGCAAAATTGCATTACAGCGCCACCTAGAAAATTTCAATGAAGCAGCCCTCGCAGCTTGTTTGACCTACATGTACAAAATTCGGTGGACATGTGTACTATGCCAAGACCTAAAAAAAAGTCTCTAGGTGCCATGACCTAGACTCAACAGGAAGTCCGCCATTTTTTATTGAATTTGCAAATTTTTTAAATTTTTTGCCATTCACAGGCTTCGTACTTTAACGAACTCCTCCTAGAGATTTTATCCGATCAACTTAAAATTTTGAATTTAACATCTTAAGGCCTTGTCGATGTTAAATTGCGAAGCTTTTTTGGATTCATTGAACTTTGTATCCGTGGCGTCGCGGCGAATTTCGATGTTTCGCCATGAAACAGAAAGTTGGTTTTACGCGCACATGCTTTGTGAAATTTGCGCGAAACTTTACAGGCTTTATAGGAGTCCACTTCCAAGAAGACCTATATGTTGATATTAGATTGGGTGTGGTCAGGTGGCTCCACAGCGCCCCCTTGAAACGGCCATGTTGAGATAAAAGTGCTTGAATGTTCATGAAATTTGGTGTGATCATTGTATTGTTCATGTTGAGTTATTTTAATTTTTTTGAAATTTTTTGGCCAAACAGGAAGTGAGCTATGCGCCATTTCCTGCGTTTTTCCAAATTTTATAAACACATGTTTGGATGCTTTAGAATACCCGAAATCTTGCAAAAAGTTGCACAAATTATAATTGTCTTATCATCTTCAATTTTATATGTCAATTGACACTAAATTTGGCACAATGGCTCTATAGCGCTCCCTATCAGATTTTTAAAAGAATTGCCATTTTGAGGGTCTCAGCATGTTCTAAAACTCACAAAATTTTGTAAATGTATAAAGACCATCATTCGTATTACTCTGACAAAAAACTTATATATATACATGGCAAAAATGTCACTATAGCGCCCCCTGGAAAATTTTAAATAAGCAGCCCTCGCAGCCTGGTAAACCTACATGTATGAAATTCAGTAGACATGTGGAATATGCCGAGACCTACAAAAAATTCTCTTGGTGCCATGACCTACACTCAACAGGAAGTCCACCATTTTTAATTGAAATTGCAACTTTTTTGGATTGTTGGCCATTCACAGGTGTCGTACTTTAACGAACTCCTTCTAGAGATTTTATCTGATCAACTTAAAATTTGGCATATGACATTGAAAGACGTCGTCGATGTTAAATTGCGAAGCTTTTTTGGATTCATTGAACTTTGTATCCGTGGCGTCGCGGCGAATTTCAATGTTCCGCCATGAAAATGGAAGTTTATTTTATGAGCATATGCTTTGGGAGATTTACATGAAACTTTACAGGCTTAATGATAGTCTAATTCCAAATATACCTATATGTTGATATTGGAGTGGGTGTGGTCAGGTGGCTCTACAGCGCCCTCTTGACACGGCCATGTTGATATAAAAGTGCTTGAATGTTCATGAAATTTGGTCAGATCATTGCATTTGGCTTTCTGGGCTGTGCTGATTTTTTTGAAATTTTTCGGCCAAACAGGGAGTGAGCTATGAGTCATTTCCTGCGTTATTCCAAATTTTATGAACACACATTTGAAGGCCTTAGCATACTCGAAAACTTGCAAAACTTTGCTAAAATTTTATTTGTCACATTGTCTTCAATTTGAAACAAAAATTGGCAGTAAATGAGGCATCATGGCTCTATAGCGCCCCCAATACGATTTTTAAAAGAATTACCCTTTTGAGGGTTTCAGCATGCTCAAAAACTCACAAAATTTTGTATAATATTAAAGACCATCATTCCTATTACACTGATAAAAAATTTACAAATAGGCGTGGCAAAAATGGCATTATAGCGCCCCCTGGAAAATTTCAAATAAGCAGCCCTCGCAGCCCGATAAACCCACATGTATGAAATTCGGTAGACATGTGGAATATGCCGAGCCCAACAAAAAAGTCTCTTGGTGCCATGACCTAGACCCAACAGGAAGGCTGCCATTTTTAATTGAAATTGCAACTTTTTAAAATTTTTTTTGCCATTCACAGGTGTCGTACTTTAACGAAGTCCTCCAAGAGATTTTATCCGATCAACTTAAAATTTGGCATATAATATCTAAAAACCTTGCTGACGTTAAATTGCGAAGCTTTTTTGATTTCATCGAACGATGCATCTGTGGCGTCACGGCGAATTTTGATGTCCTGCCATGAAACAGGAAGTTGCTTTTACTCCCACATACTTCGTTCGATTTGCCTTGATAAGCTTGATAATATTTTCCTCCAAAGTATAACTATATGCTAATATTAGATAGGGAGTGGCCAGGTGGCTCCACGACGCCCTCTAGAAACGGCCATGTTCAGTTAAAAGTGCTTGAATGTTCATGAAATTTGGGTGATCATTGCATTAGTCATTCTGGGCGATGGTTAATTTTTTGAAAATTATTGCATAAACAGGAAGTGAGCTATGAGCTACTTCCTGCGTTTTTCCAAATTTTACGAAGTCATATTTTCAGGCCTTAGAATGCTCCAAACCTTAAAAAACCTAGCAAACATTATAAATGTCTTATTCTCTTCAATGTCATCCATCAATTGGTATTAAATATGGCATAATGGCTCAATAGCGCCCCCAGTCAGATATTTAAAAGTATTGCCTCTTTGATCGTCTAAACATATTGGAAAATTTACAAAAATCAACACACTCATGGAGCCTGACATTACAATTACCTTGTTGTAGATTTTGCACACAGGCATGTCAAAATGGTATCGTAGCGCCCTCTAGAACATTTTTGCACTCCCATCAGGAAACCACAATGCACACAGTCTAGCAGTGCCCAATGGCTCTTGATGGACACCTGCACCCATCAAGATCTTGCTGCCACCCCAACGTGCACGAGGGGGGCGAGGGCCCTTTCAACGCTGCTTGCAGCTTTAATTCTTCTTCTTCTTCTTCTTCTTCTTCTTCTTTTTATTCTGCTGCGAGAACGCATTTTTGAGGGCTTTGCCATGCACGAAAACTCACAAAAATTTGCCCACACGTCAGTCGTGGTGAAAATTGCAAAGTATTATTATTTTGGTGCTTGGACATGCCCCGGTGGCTCTATAGCGCCACCAAACACACGGCCATTTTGGAACGCACTTGCTCGGATTCTCACAAAATTTTATAGAGTCATAGTAGTCATCATAAATTTTTTTGTAAATTTTTTTGAAATTTTTTTGCCTCACAGGAAGTGAGCTATCATCCATTCCCTGCGTTTTTTTAGATTTTACGAACACATTTTTGAGGGTTTTATCATACTCGAAAACTCACCAGACTTGGCTCATAGACTAGAAATATTACGTTCTTTGATTCGATATCTCATTTGGCACTAGGTGTGATATGGTAGCTCTATAGCGCCCCCTAATACATAATTGCATTTTTGAGGGCCTCAGCATGCTTGAAAACTCACAAAACTTTGCAAACATATTAAGCTGGTCTTACTTTTAACTAGGATTTAGGGTTTACAGATGGATGTGGCAAAATTGCATTACAGCGCCACCTAGAAAATTTCAATGAAGCAGCCCTCGCAGCTTGTTTGACCTACATGTACAAAATTCGGTGGACATGTGTACTATGCCAAGACCTAAAAAAAAGTCTCTAGGTGCCATGACCTAGACTCAACAGGAAGTCCGCCATTTTTTATTGAATTTGCAAATTTTTTAAATTTTTTGCCATTCACAGGCTTCGTACTTTAACGAACTCCTCCTAGAGATTTTATCCGATCAACTTAAAATTTTGAATTTAACATCTTAAGGCCTTGTCGATGTTAAATTGCGAAGCTTTTTTGGATTCATTGAACTTTGTATCCGTGGCGTCGCGGCGAATTTCGATGTTTCGCCATGAAACAGAAAGTTGGTTTTACGCGCACATGCTTTGTGAAATTTGCGCGAAACTTTACAGGCTTTATAGGAGTCCACTTCCAAGAAGACCTATATGTTGATATTAGATTGGGTGTGGTCAGGTGGCTCCACAGCGCCCTCTTGAAACGGCCATGTTGAGATAAAAGTGCTTGAATGTTCATGAAATTTGGTGTGATCATTGCATTGTTTATGTCGAGTTATTTTAATTTTTTTGAAATTTTTTGGCCAAACAGGAAGTGAGCTATGCGCCATTTCCTGCGTTTTTCCAAATTTTATAAACACATGTTTGGATGCTTAAGAATACTCAAAATCTTGCAAAAAGTTGCACAAATTATAATTGTCTTATTATCTTCAATTTTATATATCAAGATTTTTAAAAGAATTGCCATTTTGAGGGTCTCAGCATGTTCTAAAACTTACAAAGTTTTGTAAATGTATAAAGACCATCATTCGTATTACTCTGACAAAAAACTTATATATATACATGGCAAAAATGTCACTATAGCGCCCCCTGGAAAATTTTAAATAAGCAGCCCTCGCAGCCTGGTAAACCTACATGTATGAAATTCGGTAGACATGTGGAATATGCCGAGACCTACAAAAAATTCTCTTGGTGCCATGACCTACACTCAACAGGAAGTCCACCATTTTTAATTGAAATTGCAACTTTTTTTTATTTTTTTTGCCATTCAAAGGTGTTGTACTTTAACGAACTCCTCCTAGAGATTTTATCTGATCAACTTAAAATTTGGCATATAATATCTAAAAACCTTGCTGACGTTAAATTGCGAAGCTTTTTTGATTTCATCGAACGATGCATCCGTGGCGTCACGGCGAATTTTGATGTCCTGCCATGAAACAGGAAGTTGCTTTCAATTCCACATACTTTGTGGGATTTGCCTGAAGCTTTCCAAGCTTGATAAAATTGTCCGCCCAAGTATAGATATATGCTTATTTTATATCGAGAGGTGCCAGGTGGCTCCACAACGCCCTCTAGATATGGCCATGTTCAGATAAAAGTGCTTGAAAGTTCATGAAATTTGGTATGATCATTGCATTAGTCATTCTCCGCAATTGTTAATTTTTTGAAATTTTTTTGCCAAACAGAAAGAGAGCTATGAGCTATTTCCTGCGTTTTTCCAAATTTTACGAACACACGTTTTAAGGCCTTAGAATGCTCCAAAACTTGCAAAACCATCCAAAAATTAGAACTGTCTCATTCTCTTCAATACATCCATCGATTGGCACTAAATGGGGCATAATGGCTCTATAGCGCCCCCAATAATATTTATAAAAGAATTGCTCCTTTGAAAGTCTAAACATGCTGGAAAATTTACAAAAATCGAAACACTCATGGAGCCCCATATTACGATTACTGTGTTGTAGATTTTGTGCACAGGCAAGTCAAAATGGTATCATAGCGCCCCTCCAGAAAATTTTTGCACTCCCATCAGGAAACCACATTGTACGCGGTCCAGCTGTGTCCAATGGCTCTGAATGTACACCTGCAGCCATCAAGATCTTGCTGCCACCCCAATGTGCACAGGGGGGGCGAGGGCCCTTTCAACGCTGCTTGCAGCTTTAATTATTAGGGCCCGAGCACCGACCGGTGCCAGGGCCCGGAACGGGTCCTGGCACCGAAGGTGCGAGGAACCTATTGTTTTTGATGGGATTTTTATTATTCTTCTTCTTCTTCTTCTTCTTCTTCTTCTTCTTCTGCTGCGAGAACGCATTTTTGAGGGCTTTGCCATGCACGAAAACTCACAAAAATTTGCCCACACGTCGGTCGTCGTGAAAATTGCAAATTATTATTATTTTTGTGCTTGGACATGCCCCTGTGGCTCGATAGCGCCACCAAACACGCGGCCATTTTGGAACGC
The DNA here is from genome assembly GCA_029721435.1 of Gymnothorax reevesii. Taxonomy (NCBI): domain Eukaryota; kingdom Metazoa; phylum Chordata; class Actinopteri; order Anguilliformes; family Muraenidae; genus Gymnothorax; species Gymnothorax reevesii. Next base: position 63,228,433 of record CM056576.1, read on the forward strand.
ACTTGCTCGGTTTCTCACGAAATTTTATAGAGTCATAGTAGTCATTATAAATTTTTTTGAAAATTTTTTTGAAATTTTTTTGCCTCACAGGAAGTGAGCTATGAGCCATTTCCTGCGTTTTTTCAGATTTTACGAACACATTTTTGAGGGCCTTATTATACTTGAAAATAGACCAAACTTAGCTTATTGACTAAAAATATTAAGTTCTTTGATTTGATATCTCATTTTGCAGTGGGTGAGACATGGTAGCTCTATAGCGCCCCCTAATACATAATTGCTTTTTTGAGGGCATCACCATGCTCGAAAACTCACAAAACTTTGCTAACATATTAAGCTGGTCATACTCTTTACTAGGATATGGGGTTTACAGATGGATGTGGCAAAATTGCATTACAGCGCCACCTAGAAAATTTCAATGAAGCAGCCCTCGCAGCGTGTTTAACCTACATGTACAAAATTTGATGGACATGTGTACTAGGCCAAGACCTAAAAAAAAATCTCTTGGTGCCATGACCTAGACTCAACAGGAAGTCCGCCATTTTTAATTGAATTTGCAAATTTTTTTAATTTTTTGCCATTCACAGGCATCGTACTTTAACGAACTCCTCCTAGAGATTTTATCCGATCAACGTAAAATTTCGCATATGACATCTTAAGACCTTGCCAATGTTAAATTGCGAAGCTTTTTTTGATTCATCGAACTTTGTATCCGTGGCGTCGCGGCGAATTTTGATGTTCCGCCATGAAACAGGAAGTTGGTTTTACGCACACATGCTTTGTGAGAGTTGCGCGAAACTTCACAGGCTTGATAATAGTCTACTTCCAAGTATACCCACATGTTGATATTGGATTGGGTGTGGTCAGGTGGCTCCACAGCGCCCTCTTGACACGGCCATGTTGAGATAAAAGTGCTTTAATGTTCATGAAATTTGGTGTGGTCATTGCGTTTGTCATGTCGAGTGATGGTAATTTTTTTGAAGTTTTTTGGCCAAACAGGAAGTGAGCTATGAGCCATTTCCTGCGTTTTTCCAAATTTTTGAAACACATGTTTGGAAGCCTTAGAATACTCAAAATCTTGCAAAAAGTTGCAGAAATTATAATTGTCTTATCGTCTTCAATTTTATACATCAATTTACACTAAATTTGGCACAATGGCTCTTTAGCGCCCCCAATCAGATTTTTAAAAGAATTGCCCTTTTGAGGGTCTCAGCATGTTTTTAAAAACTCACAAAATTTTGTAAATGTATAAAAACCATCATTTGTATTACTCTGACAAAAAACTTACAAATCGACATGGCAAAAATGGCATTATAGCGCCCCCTGGAAAATTTCAAATAAGCAGCCCTCGCAGCCCGGTAAACCCACATGTATGAAATTCGGTAGACAAGTGGAATATGCTGAGACCTACAAAAAAGTCTCTTGGTGCCATGACCTAGACTCAACAGGAAGGCTGCCATTTTTAATTGAAATTGCAACTTTTTTTTTTTTTTTTTGCCATTCACAGGTGTCGTACTTGAAAGAACTCCTCCTAGAGATTTTATCCGATCAACTTAAAATTTGGCATATAATATCTTAAAACCTTGCTGACGTTAAATTGCGAAGCTTTTTTGATTTCATCGAACGATGCATCCGTGGCGTCATGGCGAATATTGATGTCCTGCCATGAAACAGGAAGTTGCTTTCAATTCCACATACTTTGTGGGATTCGCCTGAAACTTTCCAAGCCTGATAAAATTGTCCGCCCAAGTATAGATATATGCTTATTTTATATCGAGGGGTGCCAGGTGGCTCCACAGCGCCCTCTAGATATGGCCATGTTCAGATAAAAGTGCTTGAAAGTTCATGAAATTTGATATGATCATTGCATTAGTCATTCTCCACAATTGTTAATTTTTTGAAATTTTTTTGCCAAACAGGAAGTGAGCTATGAGCTATTTCCTGCGTTTTTCCAAATTTTACGAACACAGGTTTTAAGGCCTTAGAATGCTCCAAAACTTGCAAAACCATCCAAAAATTAGAACTGTCTTATTCTCTTCAATACATCCATCAATTGGCACTAAATGGGGCATAATGGCTCTATAGCGCCCCCAATAATATTTATAAAAGAATTGCTCTTTTGAAAGTCTAAACATGCTGGAAAATTTACAAAAATCAAAACACTCATGGAGCCCCGTATTACGATTACTGTGTTGTAGATTTTGTGCACAGGCAAGTCAAAATGGTATCAAAGCGCCCTCCAGAAAATTTTTGCACTCCCATCAGGAAACCACATTGTACGCGGTCTAGCTGTGTCCAATGGCTCTGAATGTACACCTGCAGCCATCAAGATCTTGCTGCCACCCCAATGTGCACAGGGGGGGCGAGGGCCCTTTCAACGCTGCTTGCAGCTTTAATTAGGGCCCGAGCACCGACCGGTGCCAGGGCCCGGAACGGGTCCTGGCACCGAAGGTGCGAGGAACCTATTGTTTTTGATGGGATTTTTATTATTCTTCTTCTTCTTCTTCTTCTTCTTCTTCTTCTTCTTCTTTTTATTCTGCTGCGAGAACGCATTTTTGAGGGCTTTGCCATGCACGAAAACTCACAAAAATTTGCCCACCCGTCAGTCGTCGTGAAAATTGCAAAGTATTATTATTTTTGTGCTTGGACATGCCTCGGTGGCTCTATAGCGCCACCAAACACGCGGCCATTTTGGAACACACTTGCTCGGATTCTCACGAAATTTTATAGAGTCATAGTAGTCATAATAAATTTTTTTGTAAATTTTTTTGAAATTTTTTTGCCTCACAGGAAGTGAGCTATGAGCCATTTCCTGTGTTTTTTTAGATTTTACGAACACATTTTTGAGGGTTTTATCATACTCGAAAACTCACCAAACTTGGCTCATAGACTAGAAATATTACGTTCTTTGATTTGATATCTCATTTGACACTGGGTGTGACATGGTAGCTCTATAGCGCCCCCTAATACATAATTGCATTTTTGAGGGCCTCAGCATGCTTGAAAACTCACAAAACTTTGCAAACATATTAAGCTGGTCTTACTTTTTACTAGGATTTAGGGTTTACAGATGGATGTGGCAAAATTGCATTACAGCGCCACCTAGAAAATTTCAATGAAGCAGCCCTCGCAGCGTGTTTGACCTACATGTACATAATTCGGTGGACATGTGTACTATGCCAAGACCTAAAAAAAAGTCTCTAGGTGCCATGACCTAGACTCAACAGGAAGTCCGCCATTTTTAATTGAATTTGCAAATTTTTTAAATTTTTTGCCATTCACAGGCTTCGTACTTTAATGAACTCCTCCTAGAGATTCTATCCGATCAACTTAAAATTTTGAATTTAGCATCTTAAGACCTTGTCGATGTTAAATTGCGAAGCTTTTTTGGATTCATTGAACTTTGTATCCGTGGCGTCGCGGCGAATTTCGATGTTCCGCCATGAAACAGGAAGTTGGTTTTACGCGCACATGCTTCGTGAAATTTGCGCGAAACTTCACAGGCTTTATAGGAGTCCACTTCCAAGGAGACCTATATGTTGATATTAGATTGGGTGTGGTCAGGTGGCTCCACAGCGCCCTCTTGAAACGGCCATGTTGAGATAAAAGTGCTTGAATGTTCATGAAATTTGGTGTGATCATTGCTTTGTGTATGTCGAGTTATATTAATTTTTTTGAAATTTTTTGGCCAAACAGGAAGTGAGCTATGCGCCATTTCCTGCGTTTTTACAAATTTTATAAACACATGTTTGGATGCTTAAGAATACTCGAAATCTTGCAAAAAGTTGCACAAATTATAATTGTCTTATTATCTTCAATTTTATATATCAATTTACACTAAATTTGGCACAATGGCTCTATAGCGCCCCCAATCAGATTTTTAAAAGAATTGCCATTTTGAGGGTCTCAGCATGTTCTAAAACTTACAAAATTTTGTAAATGTATAAAGACCATCATTCGTATTACTCTGACAAAAAACTTACATATATACATGGCAAAAATGTCACTATAGCGCCCCCTGGAAAATTTTAAATAAGCAGCCCTCGCAGCCTGGTAAACCTACATGTATGAAATTCGGTAGACATGTGGAATATGCCGAGACCTAAAAAAAAGACTCTTGGTGCCATGACCTAGACTCAACAGTAAGTCCGCCATTTTTAATTGAATTTGCAATTTTTAAAAATTTTTTGCAATTCACAGGCATCGTACTTTAACGAACTCCTCCTAGAGATTTTATCTGATCAACTTAAAATTTGGCATATGACATTGAAAGACGTCGTCGATGTTAAATTGCGAAGCTTTTTTGGATTCATCGAACTTTGTATCCGTGGCGTCGCGGCGAATTTCGATGTTCCGCCATGAAAATGGAAGTTGCTTTTATGAGCATATGCTTTGGGAGATTTACGTGAAACTTTACAGGCTTAATGATAGTCTAATTTCAAATATACCTATATGTTGATATTGGAGTGGGTGTGGTCAGGTGGCTCTACAGCGCCCTCTTGACACGGCCATGTTGATATAAAAGTGCTTGAATGTTCATGAAATTTGGTCTGATCATTGCATTTGTTTTTTTGTGCTGTGTTGATTTTTTTGAAATTTTTCGGCCAAACAGGAAGTGAGCTATGAGTCATTTCCTGCGTTATTCCAAATTTTATGAACACACATTTGAAGGCCTTAGCATACTCGAAAACTTGCAAAACTTTGCTAAAATTTTATTTGTCACATTGTCTTCAATTTGAAAAAATAATTGGCAGAAAATGAGGCATCATGGCTCTATAGCGCCCCCAATACGATTTTTAAAAGAATTACCTTTTTGAGGGTTTCAGCATGCTCAAAAACTCACAAAATTTTGTACAATTTTAAAAACCATCATTCCTATTACACTGATAAAAAATTTACAAATAGGCGTGGCAAAAATGGCATTATAGCGCCCCCTGGAAAATTTCAAATAAGCAGCCCTCGCAGCCCGGTAAACCCACATGTATGAAATTTGGTAGACATGTGGAATATGCCGAGACCTAAAAAAAAGTCTCTTGGTGCCATGACCTAGACTCAACAGGAAGGCTGCCATTTTTAATTGAAATTGCAACTTTTTAAAATTTTTTTTGCCATTCACAGGTGTCGTACTTTAACGAACTCCTCCTAGAGATTTTATCCGATCAAATTAAATTTTGGCATTTAATATCTAAAAACCTTGCTGACGTTAAATTGCGAAGCTTTTTTGATTATATCGAACGATGCATCCGTGGCGTCATGGCGAATTTTGATGTCCTGCCATGAAACAGGAAGTTGCTTTCAATTCCACATACTTTGTGGGATTTGCCTGAAACTTTCCAAGCTTGATAAAATTGTCCGCCCAAGTATAGATATATGCTTATTTTATATTGAGAGGTGCCAGGTGGCTCCACAGCGCCCTCTAGATATGGCCATGTTCAGATAAAAGTGCTTGAAAGTTCATGAAATTTTGTATGATCATTGCATTAGTCATTCTCCGCAATTGTTAATTTTTTTAAATTTTTTTGCCAAACAGGAAGAGAGCTATGAGCTATTTCCTGCGTTTTTCCAAATTTTACGAACACACGTTTTAAGGCCTTAGAATGTTCCAAAACTTGCAAAACCATCCAAAATTTAGAACTGTCTTATTCTCTTCAATACATCCATCAATTGGCACTAAATGGGGCATAATGGCTCTATAGCGCCCCCAATAATATTTATAAAAGAATTGCTCTTTTGAAAGTCTAAACATGCTGGAAAATTTACAAAAATCGAAACACTCATGGAGCCCCGTATTACGATTACTGTGTTGTAGATTTTGTGCACAGGCAAGTCAAAATGGTATCATAGCGCCCTCCAGAAAATTATTGCACTCCCATCAGGAGACCACAATGTACGCGGTCCAGCTGTGTCCAATGGCTCTGAATGGACACCTGCAGCCATCAAGATCTTGCTGCCACCCCAATGTGCACAGGGGGGGCGAGGGCCCTTTCAACGCTGCTTGCAGCTTTAATTCTGATTGGTTTTTGTTGTTGTTTGTTTTTTTTTTCTTGGACCTTTTCTGACTGATTTGTTTGTGTTGAGTTGTGGATTTTATTGCTCAATGAGGTGTTGTATCAAATCAAAGACCGAAATAAACTAAACTAAATGCAAGATTCCTGAGATGTTGTCAGCTCCTGTGAAGCCGGCAAGTCATTTCCGTTTTCGTCAACTCTCGGAAAATCAACTTTCTCATGACAATAATGCTCAATCCGCTGTTTGAGTCAAATTGATATTGAGGGTTAACCTTTTTCAATAATTAAACAAACCATAATTGGAAGAAAAATAGTTGACTCAAATTCATTTCTACCTTTAAATGTAATTTTTAATAATGAAGACCAGGACAGTGATCCTGTCGGGTGCTTGCTTACCATGGATCTATGTCGTTTGCACCAAATCCGGACCCTTCTACCTGCATGTCATGGCAAAAATTGCAACTTGTCAAACCAGGAAAACTTTTTCCATCTTTTAATGTATGGTTTTAGTGAGCTCTTTAAACTGCAGCCACAGTTTTGTGTTCTTTGCTGAAAGGAGTGCATCTCTGTGTGGTCTTCTTTCTGTTTCTGTAGTCCATCTGTGAAGTGCAGTTCAGAAACCACTCGCGAGAAAGGAATCCAAAAAACGTATGCCTTTAATGGGGTCCGAGTCAAAGCCAAAATACACAGGAATTGCCAAGCCACAATACGAAATCCAAAAACAGTATCGACTAGACAGGCAGGGGTCAGAACAAGACAGATGGGCAGAAGTACAAAAACGATAGGCAAAAAGTCGTAGTCGATGGGCAAAGCCAATGGTCATACACAGGGCATCTAAACACAGAAGTCGTGGTCATACAAAAATAGGTCAAAATCCAGGAAAACAAAAACAGTACAAAAAGGGCTATGGCAAGAATCAAGGTCGGACTTTCCAGTAGAAGTGAAACAATAATCAATGGCATAAGAGGCGCTCTGTACAAAGAAATTATTTGATCAAGGTTCTGACAAGAGCTGTGAGTGAAAAGACTCCTAATATACACACAGGAAAGGTCACATGCTATACAGGGATCAGCCGTGGGGAATGAGGCTAATTACAGCGGGAGAATCACATGAGGGAAACACTAAACACGAAAATTGGCGAGAGACAAAATACGAACGGGAATCACACAAACAGCCAATGACATTAAAACAGCTCCGGTCCAGGAGTTCTACGTGCACACATAACAAGCGCAGGAGAGTGATTAAGCACGTGCGAGAGATTCTCGCTGAAGCTCAGGAGTGGACAGCGACAGGCAAGGGGCGGAGAATAGAACAGGGCGATTGCGGAGAGGTAATTAGTCTATTAGTAGCGGTGAAACTTTACAAATTAAACTAGTATGTTCATTAGTAAGTTAGTAATCTTAAATATACATGGATTAGTTGTGTTAGTAGACTATAATACAAAATACAATTGTTAGTCTTGTTAGTAATCAGAACAGAAGGGCCAAGAAAGAAAATGAGATTCAAAGGAATATATTAAACGGCGAAATTCATTTAAATCACCCGAATTCAGTGAGCACGCAGACAGGGAAGACGGACTGAACCAACTAGATCACAAGACGGGGGAGACAAGTGCAATGGAACTGAACATAGAATGAACCAAAAACCTGAATGTTACAAAAACCAAAAAGAATAAATAAAAGACAATGATCATGAACACAAAACCAGAACCTAAACATGACCAAAAACCAAAACCATGATACCATCCACTTCAAGGTTCATTGTATTGTGCGCCAAGATGCCCTTCTGCATCACACTGTTGCAAATCATCGCAAGTTATTGCCCCCTTTTGACCAAAATATTTTCATAAAAATTAAAAAATAAAGGCAAAGTTAAAACTATCAAAAAGCCAAATAAAGATAATTATTGCTGTTTGTTGTTGGGTTCTGCTCAGTTTTATTTGTTCAATAACATTTGTTAGGGTGGGGGGGATCCTCCTCAACAGACTTAGAAAGATGAAACGAAAAATGCAGCCACTGAGTGTGTACTCGACAGTAAAGACAACAGTATGCATCATCTCTGCTAATTTGTACTGTAAATTCGACCCAGAATTAATCTGCAGAAAGGACAAATACATAATTGAAGAGCACATTACATGCCAAATACAAACCATTACACTATTATACATTTCCTTTTAATCAGCTTTTAAAAAGAAAAAAATAATAAATTAAAAAAAGTCAACACACTCATCACACAATTGTAAATATGAAAATGGCAACCGATTTACAATACCCACTTGACAAATATAGTGCTGTGAAAAAGTATTTTCCCACTTCCCAATATCTTCTATTTTTCCTTGTCATGTTTAAATGGTTCAGATCATCCAACTAATTTTAATATAAGACAAAGACAACATGAGGAAACACAAATTGCAGCCTTAAAACAATCACTTCATTCATTGAAGTTGAAGAGTTATTCAAATTACCCATGTAAAAAGATAACTGCCCCCCTAAACCTAATAAAAGGTTGTGCTGCCCTTGACAGCAACGACTGCAATCAAACATTTCCAAAAATAAAGTCTTTCAAGACACTGAAGAATTTTATCCCTGTCTTTGCAGAATTGTTTTAATTCAGCCGTATTGGAGGGTTTTGAGCATAAACTGCCGAAATAAGGTCGTGCTATGGCATCTCAACCAGATTCAAGTCAGGACTTGAACCACTCCAAGGCCGCTCCAAAACCTTAAATTTGTTTCTTTTGAGCCATTCAGAGGCAGACTTGCTTGTGTGCTTCATAATTCAACAGTATAACTCAATTGCCCTTCAGCTTTAGGTGAAGAACTGAAAGCAGAATATTCCCCTTAAGGATATTCTAGTAGAGTGGAAACCAGAGGCGTTACCAGGATGCCAAGCTTGGGTGGGCATTTTTCCTCTTTGGGGGGGCAAAAGAAAGAACCTCTAAATCGCCATAAAATAAATAAATAGGGCCTATATATATAGTGGCGGTTGGTGAACTGGCGATAGGGGAGGGACATTAACAGGTGTGGTCACTTGTCATTAATTATGCTCAATGGGGCTTTGCCAATCGTGAACCGCGATTTTTTTAAGGCGTAGCACCACCACCTGCAGCCATGGGGCGAACATACGAGCTTTCCCTTTCCCTTCATTAAACCCAATGCAGGTTGAACGAAAGTGCGAAACATCAAAGGGCATGTGAAATGCTTCCGGAAAAAAACTTGACTGACATCAGTATTTTTCGGCTACATGGGGCACAGAGCCAAGTAAAGGACTACAGAATCGCCTCATATTAACCAATTGTGCAACTGTCAGAAAAGCAAACCTGTTCCCATTTACTTTGCTTGATTGGCAATCAAATGGTGGATTCGTTTACTCGCTAAATTGAATGAGTCGAGCTGTTTAGACAGCATGTTTGATTGATGCATTTCGAAATTTAATTGGCCATAGAATAGCAGATTTGCATGAACGCGATTGTCATTGCCAGGCGATTTCGTGCAACTGATCGTTTATATCCCACATTCATGTTTCATCCGCTTTTGGGGAAGAGGAAGATTTTTCTAATTATTCAAACTGGCATTCTTTCAATCTAACACCGTATCCCAGTTAGGTTGGTCTGCTTTTCACCGTCACATCTTAATCGTTATAGGCCACTGAAATTGTTTGATTGTTATTTAGGCCAAGTTTACGGGAGCAGATTTAGGGAAGGGCGGAGCACCTGCAATTAGCGAAATCTAAACTCAGGCTTCTTCCCGGCGGCATTTTAAATCGTTTTAAGCCGCTTCAGGTGTGTCTGTTTCAAGAAATTACACACGGCTGCCTGCACACCTCATGACTGTAAGTGGGTCTCATCACACTTAAAAAAAAAATCCGCGTTCAACATCGCCACTTCCCAACTCAGCATTTCATCTCTCATTGAAGTAGGCTATATTTAGGAGATCTATAATGATAAAATAAAAATAAAGAAATTCGTTATAAAAGCTCCCTGGATTTTAAGCGTCTAGGAAAATGACATCGTGTTCATGCAAATCTGCTGTTCTACGGCCATTTAAATTTCGAAATGCATCAAACATGGTGTCTTAATAAACAGCTTTACTCATTCAACTTAGAGACGAAACGAATCCACCATTTGATTGCCAATCAAGCAAAGTAAACGGGAGCAGGTTGACTTTTCTTAGAGTTGCCTTCTTAAGTCCTTAACTTGACTGGCGTAAGTATTTTTCGGCGACGTGCTGCATGGAGCCAAGTGTTCTTCCCGAAGTGCTTATAATACAGAATTATTGTTGTAACAACCCAAGTGAGTGACTAGCAACTCCAGACTACCTGCCTGGGCTCACTCGGTAGCCAACTCTGGTTATAACCACACGAGTCAATACAGATGCCAAACTAGTACACAAATTACCTTAATGTCAAACAACAAGACTGACAAAATAAGCGGTGGCAGAAGTGGCAACAAAAGAGATATGGGCGAAGTTTTAATACCCCGAGAGAAGCGCAGGGCCGGAGACGTGACCTCAGACTGATGAGTTTCGACGGCAGTCTAAGAGAATGGGAGGGTCCTAATAATTCGATAGTGCCCGTTGGTTTCACAGCAGAATAGACTGGCAAAGGAATCCACCAATCACACATAGTGATAGATAGATGAAGCACACGTAAAGCCCACTCTAAATGGCTGTCTATTTCCGGCTGCGAATCAGTTCGATATCACGTGTTTGCTGTCAAATTGCAGTAAATCAGTTTTTTATCTTGAGTTTTCATTGGGGGGGCAGAGCTTTTCTCAGGGTGGGCACTGCCCACCCCCTGCCCCCCCTTGGTAACGCCCATGGTGGAAACATTGGTTCCATCAATTATAGCAAGTCTTCCAAGGCCTGAAGCAGCATAGCAGCCCAAGACCACCACACCGTCAAAATCATGTTTTCTGAATTGTATGGTGTTTATACTGAGGAATGCTGTGATGATTCCCAAAAAGTTCTGTCGAACTCACACAGCTAAACCAACGACGGAAAAGCTGGGAGCGAAGGTTCATGCATGTACTTAGGCTGTTGTGAGGCTAATAGAATAATATTAATAAACTTTCCCCATTCACTAATGAGGCCATGCTGTAATCACGGATATATCTACTCTGCCACTACGTGGTGAATAATCCAATGTGAGCATTAGAATATTACTCCAGAAAGAGGCGGGACATCAGGTATATCAGTGACCATTGCAAAAGAAGCATAACAATTACTATATTTAGGCCTACTCTCATTTCAAATCTGAGTCAAATTAGAATTAGAGTTTATAATTAAGTGAAAACATGCGTGGACCCCGGGGTGATTACACCCTGGACTCGTAGGTGAAAGCCTACGTTACTCAATATATGACCCCAGGTTTTAGCATTATTGCAGAATCTTAGGCTTGTTGGTAATATCAGGGGATGGGAGGAATCACTGCAGCAAACTACAAAAACTAATGTTCTGCTACGAACATTATGACATTATGGAAGCGCTTGACCTAAAGAAATTGTGTGTAGCCATATTTTTACATCCATCAAAGGCATTTGATATGGTAGATCACACTATCCTGGTTGACACATTGCACAAAATCGGCTTATCGGAGCATTCAGTTTCCTGGTTCAAAAACTATCTAATGGATTGTTCACAGTGTGTTCACATGGCTGGTTCCTCATCGAAATTCTTGATGGTTTCAAAGGGGGAACCCCAAGGTTCAGTGTTGGGACCTATTCTATTTTCCATCTACATTAATGATCTTTGTAATGACCTGTCTGAGGCCTTGTATCATTTTTATGTGGATGATATGATCGTTTATTGTTTTGCACCATGTGCTATGCAAGCCTTTGCCCTTTTACTGTCTGCTTTTGACGTAGTTCAGTCACGTCTGCAATGGTTATAGCTGGTGTTAAATGTAAATAAGACAAAGGCCATGATTTTCTCCAGAGCTACTGTCCCATCACAAAACTTACCTGTCTTAAGTTGCCAGGGAACAGCTATTGAGCTGGTTTCGTCTTATAGGTATTTGGGCTTCAATATTGATCAACACCTTTCTTTTAAACCCCATATATCAAGTCTGATCGCTAAATTAAAGATAAAACTGGGCTTTTATTTTAGGAACAGATCTTGTTTTTCCTGTAGAGCAAGGAAATATCTTGTATCTGCAACTTTTCTCCCACTGCTGGATTATAGTGACATATTATACGAAACCCAAAACCAGTGAAGTTGGAACGTTGTGTAAATCGTAAATAAAAACAATACAATGATTTGCAAATCCTTTTCAACCTATATTCAATTGAATACACTGCAAATACAGGTTATTTAATGTTCGAACAGGTAAACTTTGTAATTCTTTGCAAATATTAGCTCATTTGGAATTTGATGCCTGCAACATGTTTCAAAAAAGCTGGCACAAGTGGCAAAAAAGACTGAGAGAGTTGAGGAATGATCATCAAACACTTATTTGGAACATCCCACAGGTGAACGGGCTAATTGGGAACAGGTGGGTGCCATGATTGGGTATAAAAGCAGCTTCCCTGAAATGCTCAGTCATTCACAAACAAGGATGGGGCGAGGGTCACCACTTAGTGAACAAATGCGTGAGCTGATTGTCGAACAGTTTAAAAACAACATTCCTCAACGAGCTATTGCAAGAAATTTAAGGATTTCATCCTCTACGGTCCGTGATATCGTCAAAAGGTTCAGAGAATCTGGAGAAATCACTGCTTGTAAGCGACAAGGCCGAAAACCAACATTGAATGCTCGTGACCTTTGATCCCTCAGGCGGTACTGCATCAAAATCTGGCATCAGTATGTAAAGGACATCACCACATGGGCTCAGGAACACTTCAGAAAACCACTGTCAGTAACTACTGTTCGTCGCTACATCTGCAAGTGCAAGTTAAAACTCTACAATGCAAAGCGAAAGCCATTTATCAACAGCACCCTGAAACGCCGCCGGCTTCGCTGGGCCCAAGCTCATCTAAGATGGACTGATGCAAAGTGGAAAAGTGTTCTGTGGTCTGACAAGTCCAGATTTCAAGTTGTTTTTGGAAACTGTGGACGTCGTGTCCTCTGGACCAAAGAGGAAAAGAACCATCCGGACTGCTATAGGCGCAAAGTTCAAAAGCCAGCATCTGTGATGGTATGGGGGTGTATTAGAGCCCAAGGAATGGGCAACTTACACATATGTGAAGGCACCATTAATGCTGAAAGGTGCATACAGGTTTTGGAGCTACATATGTTGCCATCCAAGCAACGTCTTTTTCATGGACGCCCCTGCTTATTTCAGCAAGACAATGCCAAGCCACATTCTGCACGTGTTACAACAGCATGGCTCCGTAGTAAAAGAGTGCGGGTACTAGACTGGCGTGCCTGTAGTCCAGACCTGTCTCCCATTGAAAATGTGGTCATTATGAAGCGTAAAATACGACAACGGAGACCCCGGACTGTTGAACAACTTAAGCTGTACATCAAGCAAGAATGGGAAAGAGTTCCACCTGAAAAGTTTAAAAAATTGGTCTCCTCTGTTCCCAAACGTTTACTGAGTGTTGTTAAAAGGAAAGGCGATGTAACACAGTGGTAAAAAGGCCCCTGTGCCAACTATTTTGCAATGTGTTGCTGCCTTTAAATTCTAGGTTAATGATTATTTGCAAAAAAAATAATGTTTCTCAGTTTGAACATTAAAAATCTTGTCTTTGCAGTGTATTCAATTGAATATAAGTTGAAAAGGATTTACAAATCATTGTATTCTGTTTTTATCTACGATTTACATAACGTGCCAACTTCACTGGTTTTGGGTTTTGAATATGCATGCTTCAGCTTCCTGTTTACGCTCCCCGGATACTGTGTATCACTGTGCATTGCGATATGTCACTGGTTGTACTAATCTGACCCATCATTGCACTTTGTACCAAAAATCAGAATGGTCATCCTTGTCTAAAAGGAGATACACAAATTGGATGACTTTCATTTACAAAGCTCTCCTTGGTATGGTCCCGTCCTATCTAGGCAATTACTTAATTAGGAACCAAGGCCACTATAGCTTAAGATCGTTAGACTTCTTTACGCTCACTGTCCCCCGAGTGTTCATGGAAATGGGGAAAAGGGCACTTCACTATGCTGCTCCCTTTTCATGGAATTCCTTGCAGACTGCCTCGAAATTGCCTGAACTGATCCCGTTTGACAGCTTTGTTAAAATTCTGAATTTGAAAGCACTGCTTTTAAATTTGATTTCATTTTACTTCTTGTTTGTATGATATTGTATGAATGATTGTAATTGTGTAAATCATTGTGTGCTGCCTCTTGGCCAGGTCGCTTTTGTAAAAGAGATTTTTTATCTCAGTGAGCTCACCTGGTTAAATGAAGGTCTAAAAAAAAAAACAAAAAAACACATCTTTTGGCTCAGAGACTATGAACCCAGGTCTATGCAGACACCCATGGGTTCCGTCAGGGAATTGAACGGAAACCGACTTTTCGTCCATGTGCTCCCTTATGGCCAAATTCCCAGAACCGGTGCTACATAGACCCTTTAATTGAGAAGAACGTGACTGTCAGGCCAACTTAAAAAAACAAATTCCCATACCAGGTCACTGGCCAGTCAGTCCTCGGTTGAGATTAAACCCTGAAGTATCATCGTTAACGTGGCTAGAAGAACGTAAAGGATTAGAGTCACGGAGACCACGCAAGTTTAAAGGAATAACAATAATTTATTCACCAGGTAGGCAAGAGCTTAAATCAAACAAATCAAAGATAAATTGCAATCAATTTAGATAATGAGAGCAAAGTCAGACCTGACAAAAAAGCTACACATGAAGCAAGCGCGCGGGAAGTCTTCTGCGATTTTCCCCGTTGAGTTTGTGTGCTTTCCTTTTATGCCAAATCACGAGTTTGATTCAGGCGGCAATGCCATAAATTAACCTGGAGGATTAGCCAAATCCGGAATTTGGAGGATGTAAAGCAATTAATGGGGGAGAGGAAACCCAAACAATACTAAAAGGTGTAACACTTTCAGGGACAGTTTTTCCACTGAGTTATTTTAACTATGCTTTCTTAAAGTACATTGGATATGAAATGCATCTCATTCAACCCCTTGAATTTAGCTGAAGAGATACATAGCAAACATGATGACAGAGAATTATTATGATGTAATTGTCATGAAATTCCTTCCCAACAGAACCATTTCCCAGGAAATTCACATCACTATTACCCCAGATTCAGTTATGACATGAGTGCAGTTAGAACAGTGTAATAGTGGATTTTGATTAAAATGAAGTGTCCCAAATCAGAACGGTCGTAGTGGGAAATGAAAGGTGCAGTAACAGTGGATCCAGATGAGGTCACTGTGGCACTAATTGAGGAGAGAACACAGGTCACACCCCGCCGTGAGGGAAACTCCTTTCAGCAACCAAGTCAGGGTGTGCTTCCTTCCCCACCTTTGATGTGCTTTAGACACACACACACACCCACCCACAATGCTGCAGCGTCCAGTTTCAGACCCCCTTATCTCAGTGGTGGAGTTGAGGAGGCATCTGTAAAGGACGTCTGGACCCTGATGACTTTATTACCCCACTGTTCCCAGCCATACCTGACTGTAGATGATGCCAGCAGTGGAGAAGGTATAGGCCCTTATGCCTTTATTACCCCGCTCAGTTTATGAACAGAGGGCAATAGGCACTTCTGGTTGCATGTCCATGTTATCTCCTGGCCTCCCACTAACAGTTCCATTTTTGACTCACTAGTCTACAGAATATTGAGTCGAAAGTCTTGAAGGACATTGACCAGTCCAGACATACCTTTATTTTCATTTTGGTCGGTGGTGGTTTTTGCATGCGGCTCTCCCAAGGATGCCATTTTTGCCAAGTCTCTTACTTATTGTACAATCATAAACACTAGCATTTCCTGAGGAAAGTTTTTTCGATGTTAGTCTGAGTTCTTTTGGGACCTCCTGAGAAAGTTCTCAATGCACTCTTGTAGCAATTTTGGTAGGGGGGTGAACACACCTAGGAAGGTTTACCACTGTTACAAGTTTTCTCCATTTGGAGATAAGGGCTCTCACTATGGTTTGCTGGAGACCCAGAGCCTTAGAAATGATTTGGAACCCCTTTCAGACTGAGAAAGGTCAACAAATTTGTTTCTCATCTATTCTTCAGCGCATTTAGATCACAGCATTGTGAGCTGCTTTTTGCCTACTCCATATTTCCTGACAGGTTCTATTCAGCTTTGTTTCAGCAGGGCCGGAAGTAATCATGCCAGAGTGAATCGAGTGAACTTGGACCCAATTATCAATTAAATCTGTTTAATGGGTTGATTTAGCAACTGAGGGGGCAATTACTTTTTCAAATAGGGCCAGGTAGGGTTGGATTGCTTTTTCCTCCAATAAATGAAGTTATTTAAAACAGCATTTTGTGTTTACTTGGGTCATCTCTGTCTAAATCAAGATTAGTTTGAAGATCTGAAACTCAAGTTTGACAAACATTCAAACACAGAGGAAATCAGGAAGGGGCACTGTTTCATGGTACTGTAGAATATGTTCTGACAAATTAATCACATTTCTGCTTTTTATGCATTCTACTTAACATCACCTATTTTAACTATAATTAAAAGCTTTTTACAGAGGGGAAATTACCCCTTAAACCTCTTCCTACACTACCTTACCATTAGAATCACAATTCCCCGCATGTTAAAAAAAATTTCTGCCCATTTCCCAAAAACGCCTTATAACACCTAATTAATTGGGCGGCATGGTGGTTAGCACTGTTGCCTCACAGCAAGAAGGTCATGGGTTCGATTCTGGCCTTTCTGTGTGTAGTTTGCATGTCCTCCCCATGTTCACGTGGGTTCTCTCCAGGTACTCTGGTTTCCCCCACCCACAAAAACATGCATCATAGGAACACTCCAACCAGTACCCATGACCCCTTTTAGAACTGGAGTTGGTTCCCAGGCTGCTCTGTGGCTGCCCACTGCTCGTAACAATAGGATGGGTCAAATGCAGAGGACAAATTACCCCACAGGGCTCAATAAAGTGTATCTATCTATTTGCATATTGGATGCAGAGTAAAAAAATGCAAGCAAAAAGTTTCTATCACGTACATGTTTTTCACAAAATAAGAATGAAGATTTTTCACAAAATCTGTACTTATTTGTCAGTGTTTGGATGGGGTAAACATCCACAGATGTAGCAAACATCTGGATCACATTTGCATTTTCTCCGACAGGGGCCATATTACTAAGCCTGAATTCAGGATTAGGCATAAAATAATGAGAATAATTTGAGAATAATTAGTGCATGTGAAAATCAGCCAAGAATTGAACAAGTAGTTCTCATCTGGCTCAGAGGAAATCATGTCTTTATGGGCATTTTTCTGGTGATTAAGACATGATACAAGTCTTCTTAACCTTACAAGTGATTGTCGAAAGTGACAATGTTATGAAAAAGCACAACATAAATTGTGAGAAAATGTGATGTGCTCGAGCAAAATGGACACTATTTTAGTAATCACCATCCCAAAATCAGGAAGAAACAAGAATTGGATTTTATTCAGCAAAAATGATGCAGGGTGGTATCATTTGCTCAACCAAATGGGCAAAATATACAGTCAGGTCAAAAAATATTTGAACAATAACAAAGGCGTTTGCCACAGCATATAAGAGATAAAAACACTGACTTATATGAGTTGAAACCAGACTTTCAGCTTTCAGCATATTAACTTCCATATCAAGCACAGAAGTTTAAATATGTGGTCCACCCACTTTTAAGGGTTTCTTAATTGTTTAACAACATTTTCAATAATTTTTCAGCTCTCTCATGTCACCCACTGTGTTCTTCCAAATGTGTAGGAAATCAAAGGACATACCACTCAATTACACCAATAAGCAATTTAGCATCTCCAATAAGCCTAGCATGCAAGTATCCATGCCTGTGCCAAAGTCAACGATCAAGAGAAGACCCCATTAGCGTAAATACAGAGGGCCTATCACAAGATGTTAACCACTGGCAAGCCTCAGAAACAGGAAGACCACACGAGAATTTGCCATAAAACACGTTTCCTGCAGTTAATTGATGATGTGACAGCTGAAAAAACAGTTTGATGAACTCTGAATTGTATAGGATAATATCTAGTCAGATTCTGCCAAATGCTTCAAAACTCATTGGACAGCACATCATCGGGCAGATAGACAATAACCAGAAGCATACTACAGAAGCAACCTAACACTTTAAGGGAAATGAGTGGAATGCCCTTCAAAAGCAAAATGCCTGACCTGAATCCTGAGGACCTATTTCATTTGCCAAAGGCAAAACATTTAAAGAAGGACCAGGAGCTGATGACAGCTACAATGATGGCCTGGCAGAGAATCAGCAGAGTGGAAACAAAGCATCTGGCAATGTTTAGAGCTTCCAAACTTAAGGTATTTGTTGACTAAATGATTTGCAACAGGTAAAAAATATGACAATTTATGACAATATTAGTTTGTCCAATTATAAATTATATTTGATCAACTAAAATCCTGTGAGGTTCACAAAATTCATACTACTTAAAAAAAACCTTGAATTGAAAACTGAATATCAACACTTCAAGCAAATCGTGATCGTTTCATTTAAAGTCCAATTTCATGGCGTACAGAGCCAAAAATATGAAAACTGAGTTACTATTGAAATACCTGGACCCGATTTGTAGGCTTTTCTGAAAAACATAGATTGTGTCCCAAAAAAAAAAAAAAAAGTAAGCTTAAATTTAGTCGAGTGATTATTCACCAAATGGGCTCTGAAACAACAAAATTTCATCAAACACAATATAAAGGGGCATAATAAGGGTGCATTTGAGTGGGAAAATATGTCACAAAACATTTTTTCAAAATTAAAAATCATCACAGCATTTCCGAAAGCGTCAAAATGAAAGACCTAAAAAGCAGAGCTTTTACAACAAAAATACTGTAAGACAACCTTGTTCAAACATAACTACACTGTACTAGTAAACTATTGTCACTATAGCGCAACATCTTGCTCATCTACCTGTATAGGTCTTCCACATATTACATTTTTGAGCAGGGTCATTCGTACTTGAAAAGCAAATGGCTGAGGCTAGGAGAGGCAGGAGTGCAAGAGAGGCTTTTTCAATATTTTTACGCATCAGTGCACATCATTTATATATAATAATAAAAGGACTAACAGCAGTGCGTAGTGATGATTATACATTGCTACTTTCATTTTGAAGGGGACCTAATATATTACTTTTATACAGCTTTTTGGTGAAATTGTATTGAGAAATACTTCTGCAGACAATGAGAACCAAAAAAAAAAAATTCTCACAGGTATATTAAGGTAAAAATACTGGTATTGAACAAAAACACTAAAAACATCCACACTGCACCCTAACAAGATGCTAAAGACCTTAAATACTGCCCTGGCACAGTGAGAAACACCAAGTGTTCCAAAGACACCAGTTTGCTAAAAAATGGTGGCAATAGAGGTGGAGAACTGAAGTAAAGTGCCTCTCATGTTTGTTATCTGTGTATGACAAGTAAAAAAAAAAAAAACTAGTGGCAAGAGAGGTGGAAAACTGAAATTAAGTGCATTTCTTGTTTATTATCTGTGTATGACAAGAAAAATAAAATAAATTAAAATAAACAAATTAAATAGGTGGTTGAAAGCACAATATCTCAGTGATGTTACAAATAATAATAGAACTGAAGAGATGAAATTACGAAGATACACTATTTCCAGACGCCTGTGTAAATGGGTCCGATTGGTTGTGTTGCTGCCAAGAGCTGGCACCAATGAACAATGACTTGAATTTGCCCAGAAATTCAAGGATTGGACCCCAATGGACTGACAACAAGGCTTTTGGATCGATTAATCAAAAGTCAAAATTTTCTCACCCAAATGCAGAACTTGTGTGCTGTAGGGTTGGAGAATGTTTCAAAAATGACTGTATAACCCCTTCAGGTTCACGGGTTCAGACAGCTTGAAAGGAGCCGGTGATTTCTTAAAAATCGATGGAATCATGGATCCAAAGAAGTATTGCAGCATCCTTGTGAGGCTTGCATTGCCATTTGGAGAGAGTCCGATTGGTCGGGGATTTTATTTTCAGCAATATAATGACCCTAAACATACGTCTGAGTTGTGCAAGAATTATCTCAGGTCGGGAGGAAACATCTGATGACATCACAGTTATAACTTGGCCTGCTCAAAATCCAGACTTTAATCTGATTGAGAAAATCTGTTGAAAGAGTCTCTTTGGAAAGAACATCAAACCATATAGAATGCCTTAGTGACTGAGGAAATTTTTAAAAATATGTAAAAACTATGCCTGAAACATTAAATGCTGTAATCAAAGCAAAGGGTGGCCAAAAGAGATATTGACCTTTTCTCTCATAAAGGCATTGTCATTTTTGTTTTTACAATACATTGTTATCTGTTCATTTATTTTCATCTATATGATCCAGTATTTCATGAAATAAATACTTGAATAGTGCTTGGTTCTGATTTATTTTTATTAAGTGTATAATCATTACTGCACACTACTGTATGGTCAGAAAAGGAATACACACCATGTCTCACAATGTAGTTCACGTTGTCTAATGTGTTCTGAATGCATTTCAGCATGATTAAATCCATCTAAATGTGCACATGCTAAAAGGAGCTGTGTCAGGATTACTGCGCATGCTCACAACTTTAATCAAAGTGAATCGGCTTGACTGCAAGTCAAAGTCTACTTCCATCCTTGCAAATCTATCATCGTTTTGCATTTTATTTATGTTTTTTTTGTCTTTCCTTTTTTTTTTTTTAATTTGGCATCTCCAATCCCACCCGAATCTGGAATGGCCAATTGGTGAACTATGTACAAGGCTTGGTCGTATGCGACCCCTTGCTGCCAACTCAGGAGAGTGAAGACAGTTCACGGCTCTCCTCCGGAGCACGTGCCTGTCAGTCACTGCTTCTTTTACATTGGTTGAATCTTCGCAAGTTCAGAACGAGGGCGGAGGATACCCGGACATGAACAGACTTAGAATCTTCTTGACAAACGCCTGTCTGGCCAACAGGAGGCGCTTGAGCGACGAACAAAGCTATTTATCCATTTCCCTTTTACCCGACAGTCCCTTCCCAATTTGAAACCTTATAGCGCGATGGCCAATTGTGCGCTACTCTGAAAAAGCTGCCGACCACTGCCGGTTGGTACAACCGGGGCTTGAACCCACGACGCGATAGTCACCTCTACACTGCAAAGCAGCTATCCGGCAGCTATATTTTGTATATGCATTTTAGTTACTCGGGCACTATGTGTACTACAAAGGTTTTCATGGAAATAAGAGGATTAAAAGCGCTATTTTATAGCTTTAGCCGAAGGAAATTAAGAATTTTAACGGTTTGCCAACTGCCACTAATAAAAGAAAGAGAAAACACTCTTCCTCTGTGATATTTATTGCAGTTGGCAGATTGTCTTACACTCTTCATATCCTTTGGTTAAAGAGCTAAAATAGTGCTTTGAATCCTCTAATTTCTTAAATTTGTTTCAAAGACTTTTCAAAGCTTTTCCAATACTAACTACACAAAAGGTTTCTTGTAGTGGAATCAGAAATAATTTTTTTTTATGGATTCATTTTCAGATCATTGCTAAAATTTGGGAACATGAAGAAATATTTCCAGAGCAGGCTGACAGGGAAGAGACAGAGATATCGAAGCAGAAGCAAATGACAAATTAAGGAATGTGCAATCTTTCTGAAAGTGCCAGTTATGGTACAAGTTTTTATTTTCACCTAGCACTACGACAGCAGAGTTCATCAACATCTTAATAAAAAAAAAAAAGTCAGGCATCTCAATGCTGAGTGAAAACAAAACTTGCGCCCGCATTAACTCCATGTGGGACTGAGCAAGTCTGAAAAACCCCAAAATTTTATCGTTTTTGGAGGGAAGAGGAAGCCCCCTCAGAAATGTCAATCATTTCATGTTACCAGTCATTGATTCTAGCCTCCAAGGTCCACATTATCAACACAAAGGTAATGACCACAACCAGCAGACATCCAGGACTGGATTTCTATTTCACGTCGGTCACCACGCCACACTATGGGTTAGTCTCAGAGAGGATGCGCGGTTAGGAGACAGAACTGCAAATCAACCATGCTACATGCCTGACAATATGTTAAAATACAGGTGTGAGGTCACTTCTTGGAGCAAGTAATGCTGTTACTGATAGATGAAGCCTACCTTTGTGTGGTCAAAATGAAGCATAAAAACATTTTTCTGCATGTTCCAATATACAGATTGCATTGTGGTTAAATCTGAGAGCTGGAAGAGATGGTACAAGCTTGAGTTGAGACCCGTTTTCCCGAGGTTTACAATCAAGCTATTGTCGGCTGGACATGTTCAATCGGGGACTCTGCTTTCGTGCAAGAGCAAGCTACGATTCCAGGCTTCAGGGCAACTGTCTGCTCAGGGCCTCTCCACCTGAGAGGAGGAAGCTACCGTGCCTGCTTGGCGGCTTTAGTATACAGGTGCTGGTCAACGAATTAGAATAATTTGAAATAGTGCACTCTTTACATTTTTTTATGCATTTTTTGTGCAGAAAGCAAATCAGGTGTTCACCGCGCCTGTCCTACTTGTTAGAGTAATCACAGAACTTGCTACCTGTAAAAAATTTGCTCAGCTGAGCTTACCTAAAGGCCCATTTAGCCCATTTAACTGTGACACTATTATTTCATTGAATTAGAATAATTCATAAGTCATTTCATTGAATTAGAATAAGTGCTTGAATTTTTGTTTTCTGTGAAGAGTGTTCACTGTGCAGTATAAAGTCAGGGTTGAGTAGAATTTCTAAGTTGTAAAATCAATCATGGGTCAGCAGCGCGACCTCTCCACCGGAATTGTGGCTCAAATTCAACCCTTCGCCAACAAGGCTTGACCCAAACTTAAATTGCTGAGCACCTCGGCATCAGCCAGTCTTCTGTCTGCAAAGCTCTCAAGAAAGACTGGAGCAAGCACATCAACTGTTCCGGCATCTGAAAAACTTCTGCTTGCGACAAGCAGCTGAGAAAGATCGCAGTCAGCAACTGGTTCAAGTCCACTTCCGAGCTCAGAGAATTGTGGAACGAGCAGACCAGCACTAACATCTCAGGATCAACCACTTACCGTCGTCTGCGCAAACTCGGCTTCAAATCTCGCGTTCCAGCAGTAAAACCAATGCTGAACGAGAAAAAAATGGAGAAACAGCTGAAGTGGGCCAAAGAACACGGCGAATGGACTGCGGAAGACTGGCAGAAAGTGGTCTTCGGTGACGAATTACGCTTTTGCATCTCCTTCGGTGACCAAGGTCCTCTTGTCTGGCCTCGTGGTGGTGAAACCTACAACCACGAGGCCGTGAAAATATCCGTCAAGTTTCCCCAGAGCGTTATGGTCTGGGTATGCATGTCCGCTCGGGGTGCAGGGAAACTCTGCTTCCTCAAGAAGACTGTCAATGCTGCCATATATCAACATGTTCTGGAAACGTTCCTGATTCCGATTGTTGAGGAACAGTTCGGCGAAGAAGACCTCATATTTCAACAGGATCTTGCACCGGCTCATGCGCCAAAGTGGACCAAAGATTGGTTTGCCGAAAAACAGCTTGAAGTTTTGGCATGGCCGGCCAACTAGCCTGACCTCAATGTCATTGAAAACCTTTGGGCCATCGTCAAGCGGAAAATTCGCGACAGAAGGCTAATTACGCTGGACCAACTGAAGCAGAACATCGCCACAGCCTGGGAAGCAGCGAGTGCAGAAACTTGCGACAAGCTGGTCAAATCGATGCCGCGGAGACTTCAGGCAGTCATACAAGCCAAGGGGTCAGCCACAAAATACTGAGAAAGTGATGATTCTAATTATTATTAAATTATTCAAATTCAGTGAAACGGTTTCTCCATTATTCTAATTCAATAAAACAACAGTGTCACAGTTAAATGGCCTAAATGGGCCTTTTGGAAAGCTCAGCTGAGCAAATTGTTTACAGGTAGCGAGTTCTGTGATTACTCTAACAAGTAGGACAGGTGCGGTGAACGCCTGATTTGCTTTCTGCACAAAAAATGCATTAAAAAATTTTACGATTGCGCTATTTCAAATTATTCTAATTCGTTGACAAGCACCTGTATTAGTTGGCGCGTGATTTGAATTGCTGTGGACTTCTGTGAGGTGCTTGCGGCAGTCATCAGGTTTGAGTTCATGCTTTGTCGTCAGTGAGAGAAGAAGCTACTGCACAAAACTATCTGAGCATGGGAGGTGCTTGTCAGCAAGGGTTGGCACACGCCGTCCAACGGGCTACAGGTCTGAACCGTACAGACCCCCAATAGGCAGCGGCCCAGTGCACTTTCACAAAGCCCAGCCAGATGGTTTTGCTGCTGCTTCATCGGGGCAGACCTGCTAGCCTTCCTAACACACAACTGCCCCCTCCCCCCCACGAGGGAAGGGCAGGCATTGATGGTGGCCAGTCTTCAACATCTTGATTCGGTCCACAACCCCTCTTTCACTATCGCCATCATAATCGGTGCCCTTGGGTGCTCAAGTCCAAGGAGTAAGGATACAGGCTCCAATTCAAGTCCAAGCCTCCACAGTTTTGTGGGGTCATTCCAACTCCACTGCAAGACGAGGCAGGTTGTTGGTCACTGGCAACAGAAGTTGCAGTGTTGTTGGAAAAAAGAGCAGTAACTATTATGCCTGTAGAGCCTGAGAGGCAGGGGTTTTAACTGACTTATTTCCTGGTCCTGAAGAAGGACTGGGGTTTCCGTCCCATCCTATATTTGAAAAGGTTCAACCATTAACTGAAACGGTTGCAATTTCAAATGCTCTCCCCCTCAACGCTTCTTCCTTTCTTAAAGAGAAGTGACTAGTTCACTCCAGTGGACCTGTGCGATGAATATTTCCACATACCCATCCAAAGGAGCCACAGGAAGTCTCTCTTTTTTTTTTTCTTTCAAGGCAAGGCGTACAAGTACAAGGCTTTCCCTTTTAGCCTGTCTCTATCGCCCTGAACATTTTCAAAATGTATGGATCCGGTGCTCATTTCAGTCCATCGCCAGGGTATCTGCATGACTAACAACCTGGACAACTGGCTACATTACACAGGTGGTCTTTTGCACACCTACAGATGCCTCAGAAACAGGCTGGGGTGCCAAGTTGCAGGGCCGCCCTGCTTGAAGCTAGTGGGAGACTTTCTGGAGAGGCTCCATATAAACCTCTTGGAACTGGAGGCAGTGTCACAGGGCCTGAGACACTTCCTGCCAGAGATTCAGGTAGTGGTGCGGTTGGACAGCCCTGGAGTGGTTCTTAACATCAACCACCAAGGCTGTTTGCACCCTCCGTCCCTCTAGAGTGGGATGCGGGAGCTCCTCTTCTGACACATGTGCAGAAAATGTCTCTGAGGGCCGTGCATCTGACAGGCAGAGAAAATTTTGTAGCTGACCTTTTGTCTATGGGAGGTCTCAGGCCAGGGGAATGGCGGCTCCATCCCGACATTGTTCAAGTGATCCGGGCTCACTTCGGACGAGCCTAAGTGGACCTGTTTGCATCTCGGGAAAATACCCAGTGCCCCCAGTGGTTCGCGATGATGGGGCCAGAGGGGTCGTTGGGAGTGGATGCATTAGCTAACAGTTGGCCACAGTTCCTTCAGTAGGCTTCCCTGCCTTTTTCCATTCTGCCAGCACTGTTGGCCAGAGTGGGGATTTTGAAGGGCAGGGTACTGCGAGTGGTCCCAGACTTGCCCAACAGGTCATGGATGCTAGATCTGGTAGCGCTGCTGGTGGCGGCACCATGGCAGCTTCCATTCAGGCTGGAAATGCTGTCTCAGGCTTGGGGGTAGCTTTTGCACCCGAACCCTAGCTGGTACAGGCTGCATTTGAGGCCCCTGGATGGGAGGCATTCAGTGGGCTTGGCACAGCAGTGCTTGCAGCCAGGGCTCCTTCTACTAGGGCCTTACATGCCAGTCGATGGGACAGATTTTGTAATTGGTGTTGACCTTGGGGATTGGACCCAGTCTAGCACAATATTCTTGGAGTCTTCTCCTTCCCTCAGGCCCTAATTGGGATTGGCTAGTCAGAGTGAACTTTGAGGGGGTATGTGGCAGCCATCTCTGACCGACATGGCCGTATAGATGGCCTAACAATGGGTTTGCATTCACTCATTGTGGATGCGGAGCTACAGCTCATCTCTTTTAAGAAAGCCTTCCTACAGGCCATTTCTTCAGCAAAACATGTCTGCGAGTTGCATGCACTGTTGGTATATATGCCTGAGAATGGGGTTGGATTGGCACAGCTGTCTCTTTCCGTCCAAACCAGGCCTTTCGACCAAAGGTCCTACTGCACTCCTTTGTGTCTAGGTCTCTCATTCTCGCCCCTTTTCATCCCCCTCCTCACAACTTGGCAGAGGCAGCAAGTTGCACCTACTTTGCCGTGCTTTTGCCGTGAGTTCTCAGGGCTTACATTGCTTGCACACAGCCCATCATCTTTTTATATGCTGTGCCACGCTGTGTCAGAAAAGCGATTAACCCACTGGGTTGTCGAGGTCATTGAGTGAGCTTACTGTTTTGCGGGTAGGCCTCCCCCTATGGAGCAGGGGCCCACTCCACTCCACTCCACTAAAAGACATTTGTGCAGCAGCAGACTGAAGATCTTCGCTTATATTAGCAAGGTTTTACCACTTGAATGTGGCGTCTTCTTTGGCAGCTACAGTTCTGCAGGCTGTAAAGCACCCGTGATTTTATTTGTCTTTACTGGGTTTGCTGCATGGAGTTGGGGCCTCAAGGTGTAGAAACT
This sequence comes from Gymnothorax reevesii, assembly GCA_029721435.1. NCBI lineage: Eukaryota > Metazoa > Chordata > Actinopteri > Anguilliformes > Muraenidae > Gymnothorax > Gymnothorax reevesii. The sequence continues at coordinate 63,255,194 of CM056576.1, forward strand.
CTGAATGGTTGACTTGTGTCTCTCGAGTGTACTTTCGTTATTCCATTTATTGTTTCAATTATGTGAAAAATGCAAGCCTTGTCTCAAAGTCTTGGATGTGTTTATCGTTGTCCTGGATTTATTGCCCCACTACATTCTCCTTGTAAACTAATCTGGTACTCTGTTCACCTACAGTGTGGCAGGGTGACTGACAATGAATAGAACAGAGGGGTGAAGCAGATAACCCAGTGTCTCTGCATGGTCACTCGGAGAAGTGCATGGCGCCGGTCGGCCAAAAAAAAAATAGATGAGTGACCTCAAACCTGAATTTAAAGGCTTTTTCTTGTTGAGGGTGTGGTCTCCAAAGTGTGCATCCTCTTCTAGCCCAACCCACAGTGTGGGGTAGTGACCCCATTCATAGAACTTGGGTTATCTGCATGGCCCCTCTGTTTAACATTGCTGATTGATGGGTTTTTACAAGCTATACCAAAACTAATCAATATAAACTCCAACAGTTCATGAAAAATAGGAAGTCGAGTTTCATCCAAATTCATTGATGAATGCAATTACTTTGGGCAACAGTACTGGCACAAGTGGTTAATGTTAAAACAAGTAAAATGTTGAATGCTAGATTTCATTCCAATCATAATTTCAATGAGAGGATTAATCATCTTAATCTTAACAGTGCTTCACATTGAAATCAATCAGAAAAGAAGGACTGAGGAACAGTCTGATTGATGAAATTAAACCCAAGACGAATCAACAGATGCCAAGTCTTATCCATAAACATACTGGCAAGGTTTAGGCTTTGGAAAGTTTATGAATTATCATTATGAAGCAAATGGCTGGTCATGGTCTATTTGCTCACATTTTCAGGATGGAGGAGCCAGTTTATTAACCTCGCATACTTTTTGATCAGTAAAAACCTCCAAACGTAAAAGTCAAGAATATAACAAAACGCCAATGTGGAACTTCACCATGGCTATTGGCTAATCTTCTAAAATATAATTTATGTTTAAAAGATGAAAAGAGTAGTTAAGAAAACTTATCAACCAAATATGATTGGAATGAAAGGCAGCCACAGAGAGATCCCTTCAGGGGCAGGTTGAATACCACTGCACAGAGAACTCTGGTGGCAAAGAGGACAGCCATTTCACCACCTATTTCCACTGATGCAATTTGGTCGTCAGATTCTTCTGGAGTTGAACATCGGTTGACATCGCACTTGAGGGGATTGAAGCCGCTACAAATTCCCTACTTGATATTTTTGAGCAGTGAGGTGCGAGCGTTCACCACAGCCTTGAAAGCATCCTCACTGCCTGGCGCAACACATTTGTCTGGGTGTAGGAGCACGGCCAGCTTCCTGTATGCCTTGTTGACTTCCTCCCTGAAACACAAGCCACATCAATGGTCTGACCGGTGCCCACAATGAAGCAGATTCTCAAAAGGTACATTCACAATTCAAGCCTGATAACAAACCATCAGTTCTGAGTGAAGCAGTGTCCCAAGTTTTTCTAATCAATAGGCCCACAAAAAGGGGATATTTCTGAATGAATGGGATCCCATGGGACCCAACCCAATTGCTGCGGTTGAAGTTATTTTCAAAAAATGAAACTACAAATTAAAAGGACATAAATTGATAAGTGTGCATATTTACTTCCTTACTAAGTGGCCACTCTAATAGCTACACCTCTTTGTTTATATAAGGGTCAATGACGTGACATTGTCTGAGTGCACTACTTTGGTTCAAAATAATTTTAAATGATTCGTAATAAGCATCATTTTATACTATAAAACCCATTTTATTTGAAAATATTTCAAGTTTATCATAAAAATTAAATATATTTTATATTTTGCCATCCCTAACTCTCAAAATGTCAGGTGGCGCAACCGTCCGAGCAAGTTAACAAAATGTGAAACATATTAAATATGTAATTTAAAAAATGAATTACAACCCCAATTCCGAAACAGTTGGGAATTTTTATTCACAATAGAACAGAGATAACATAGCAAATGTTGAAACTAAGAGATTTTACAATTTTATCCACAAAAACGAGCTCATTTCAAATTTGATGGCTGCAACAGGTCTCAAAAGAGTTGGGACAGGGGCCTGTTTACCATGGTGTTGCATCCCCTCTTCTTTTTAACGCAGAGCGGATGAGTCTGGGCATTAAGGAGACAAGTTTCTTGAGTTTAGCCATTGGAATTTGATCTCACTCTTGTTTAATACAGGCTTCCAGCTGCTGGAGAGTTTTTTGTCACCTTTGACAAAATCTTTGTTTAATTATGGACCAAATGCTCTCAATCGGTGAAAAATCAGGACTGCAGGCAGTCAAGTTCAGCACACGGACTCTTCCACTACGAAGCCATGCTGTTGTAATAGCTGCAGTATGTGGTTTTGCATTGTCCTGCTGAAAAACACAAGGCCTTCCTTGGAATAGATGTTGTCTGGAAGTGAGCATATGTTGCTCTAAAACATTTTTGAACCGTTCAGCATTCATGGTGCTTTTAAAAACATGCAAGTGTCCCACACCATAAGCACTAATGCATCCCCATACCATCAGAGATGCTGGCTTTTGAGCTGAACGCTGATAACAGCAGGGGTGGTCTTTATCCTCTTTAGTCCAGAGGAGACAACACCCATGATTTCCAACAAGAATGTCAAATTTGGACTCATCGGACCACAGGGCACTTTGCTACAGTCCATTTTAAATGAGCCTTGGCCCACAGAACACGGCAGCGCCTCTGGATCATGCTCAAGAATGGCTTCCTTTTTGCATGATAGAGTTTTAGGTGGCATCTGTGGATGGCACGGCGAACTGTGTTTTCACAGACAGTGGTTTCTTGAAGTATTTCTGGCCCATTTAGTAATGTCAATGACAGAATCATGCCGGTGAGTGATGCAGTGGTGTCTGAGGGCCCAAAGATCACGGACATCCAGTAAAGGTCTTAGGCTTGTCCCTTACGCTCAGAGATTTTTCCAGTTTCTCTGAATCTTTTGATGATGTAATTCACTGTCGATGACAAGACCTTCAAAGCCTTTGCAATTTGAAGTTGAGGAACATTGTTTTTAAAGTATTCCACAATTTTTTTTCGCAAACCTTTTCAGTTTGGAGAGCCTCTGGCCATCTTTACTTCTGAGAGACTCAGCCTCTTGAAGACATCCCTTTTATAGCCAATCACATCACACACCTGATGCCAGTTAACTTTATTACTTGCTAAATGTTCTTTTAGCTGACTCTCATACTTATTGGTTTTTCAGCCCTTTTTGGCCTGTGTCCCAACTTTTTTGAGACCTAATGCAGCCATAAAATTTTAAATAAGCTCATTTTGTGGATAAAAATGCAAAATGTCTCAGTTTCAACATTTGAAATGTTATCTATTTTCTATTGTAAATAACATATTGATCTGAAAGTCATTGCATCTTGATTTTATTCACAATTTACACTTCGTCCCAACTACTTCGGAATTGGGGTGGTATAATAATATTAATATGGGGGCATAATTTTATATTGAAAACCTTTCAAATAAACAAAGTTAGATAGTTTAGTTGTTCTTAAATTGTTTGGAAAACCAAAATACCCGGCCCCTACAGTAAAGAATCCAAAACAGATGGCCTTTTAAAACCAAGCTCATTTACAAAATAGTAATGTTTTAGGCAACATAGACACTAAAGTATACTTACAAAAAAAAAATCACTCAGAAAAAAAGAGGGAAGCGGGTTTTTTTCAAGAAACTTTTGGTTGTGCCACCTGACATTTTTTGGCCGGTGAAATTGGAAATACAGTCTAAAACTGCACTGAAACTGAAACCCTGTAAATGTTGTGCAACCATTAAGACTTGTTTAAACACACTCTTCCGACTACAAATAAATGTATTCTGTACATTTTTAAAGATTTATTAAAACAAACATTTTTAAAAGGCTTATTTGTCATTGACCCATACATATATCCTCAACTAATCGTGGCAGTAACTAAACGCATTAAAATATGTAGAATTTTGGGGATGTTCAGCTTTTGTTATGACTTAACATCTGTGCGGAGAAGAAATGTGACCAAAGTTTCTTCGACCACAGAACAATTGTTGGTGGCAGCAGAGGAGATTGGAGTATCTCAGAAATTGCTGATCTCCAGGGATTTCACGCGCAGCAATCTCCAGAGTTTACAGAGAATGTTGAGAAAATAAAAACATTCAATGTTCTGAATGCAAAAACATCTTGTTTGTTGTTCTTGAGAGACATTAGAGGAGAATGGCCAGATTGGTTAAATCGTCCATGTGTTACAAATGTGTTTTATAGCATTGAGGTGACTGCATCACTGCAACTTAGCTTCTGGTGTCGAAAGTAAAATCCCTCAGGAAATTCACAATAGGGTTTGAACATTTTCCAGCATAACTCAAATTAGAGTTAATTTTATGAGCTGGGAAGCTCTGAGAGTAACCAGTGGGGTGTACAGGTTCAAGTTAGCACATTAAATTTGCCATTAATTGTTGATAATGTCATGCTTTCCCTCTTCTCGTCCAGTTCGTAGACCATTTTCGTAAACTACTAAATATCCAGCAGACAAGCAAGTCAATACCTTGCGATTCATTCCCGGCCAATCAGGTACCTCAGTGTCAGCAAATGTTTATAGCCGAAACTTGATGGAGGCCGATCGGACACAAATTGGAAAAAATAAAGTCTCCGCTTTGTTTGCTGGCCGTAGTCCACCAACAGAAACCCCTGGAACCTGCCACGGAGCCATCTTCCTTCATCGTAATTTGGGATTATTTAGCTGGCTAGCTAGGTTAGCGGCGTGTTGGGGAAATTGATTAATTTTGAGCCAATAGCAAGCTTGTTTGTGTCCATTATCCATGCGGCATTATCCATGCCGCAACCTCGGGGGTTGAAAAGTGAAGCCAACGCACAAGCGCCAAACACTGCAGTCCTTCGAATAGACACTTGAGGTCACCTCAGTTAACGTAGACCATTTTGAGTGACTAAACTTGACTTGTATGCCGCGTTTGTGGAGCTGGTGAAAATTGGAGAATAACCACTTGCAGTGGTTAAATAAGACTGTCTAAGTCTGTGCTCTATTTTTTTGGGAAGTAAAATACTAGTATATAACGTAACATCGTTATGTTGGCATGAAGTAGCAGGGGTAGCCATTTAGCCAGAGAATAAAGGCTTCAGTCAGCCTTCAGCAAGATGCTAAGCTGTTCTGATGGGAGCCTATGCTTGCTAGACATTTCACTGGCATGCACCAGTCACAACATAACATGACGTGACAGAATTTAGGATGATGACGAATACTTATGAATGAATGGTTGAAAAGCCATCACAGTTTCCCAGCTAGGTAGCTAGTTATAGCATTCAGTCCACTGCAGCGCTGTATCAAAAAGATTTCATCCCTCTGCTGCTTCCCCTGGACATTGAACGGCGGAAAACTTGGAGGACTTTTACTCAGGACTTGGTCTTGAGTCTGGACTCGAGTCCTTTTTTCAAGGACTCAGACTCAAATTCCGAGTCAGAAAGTAAAGACTCTGACTCAAACAGCTGGGACAGGAGCTAATTGAATCATAGAGGTTGTGCAGGTGACATTTTGAGTCATAAAATCAGCAGGCTTGAATCCAGGATTTTGTTGGGGGATTTTGTCTTAGGTCGTACGTCAGAAATAGGTGTATACAATAGGGTGGAGTTGTTACAATCCGATAGTTTTTTCAGCATTCACTTTTGATTTTTCTCGGGTTGTGGTGAATACATCTGAATAAATCTAGTACCAATTTGTTCCTTATTTTCTTGGCTTTAATTTGATACCCTCCATTCACCATCTGAGGCAAGAGCTGCAGAGCTAGGGCACATAAACTAAACGGAAGTCAGGGGTGGAGCGGAGGCGGTGGAGGGGGTAATAACACAATGTATTGCAGACAGCTTGAAACCTAGGTTGGTTCATGGATTAGCCCCTAGGTGTCTCTGGTGACAGGAAATGATCCAGTAGAAACAAAGGGAAGCCATTTTTAATCAAGGTCAAACCATGTGCTTTGGCCTGGAAGAGCATGCTGGATGATATCAGCCCAACAATCTAGGTTGTACTTCAGTGTATCATTTGACGAATTAACTCCTCAACATCAGGTAAATGAGATGAAGAGATTGAAAAAGTAAATAAGTCAGAAGTCAAGTCTAAATCAATGGCCAGGTTCATCAGAGGGGTGCATTGAGTGGATGGACCATGTGGTCTCCAGCCTCTGGTTCTGATGGAAGTAAGCATCCCAGCTGTAACAACTTTACTGAAAGGTCAACTCGCCCAACCAAAAATGTTCTGCACACAAGCTTGGAGTGCTGGTACTGACAATTTTCCTAGTATCCTTTCAGGTTCAAGATGTCTGAGAAAAAATGTAACTGTGACAGGTGTGGAAAGACATTTGTTAGGGCAGACCATTTTTGAGTCACTCAGTGACTACTTCTTATTCCACATGACTTGCGAGGGTGTGGTCACCCTTTCAGAGGATCTTACTTGTGATGGCCATGGTCTTGACTTGACTGAAAAAGACGGTCATTTCCTCCTTTAACATCAGGACCATGAGGATATCATGCGTGTTATTGCTTCCTAATGAACATTTGAATCATCTCAGGGCAGAGCTGTGACCAAGTCATCATGTTCAAGTCAAATCAAGTCACTGGTTGTTAGTTCAAACTCAAAGCAGACGAGGGAGAGCAATGAGGAGTGAAAGGGGGTAGGGGAACAAATTAGACAATGAGCTAACTAGTGAACAAGCAGAGTGGGGAAAGCTGAGAGCCATGAGCTGCATTTCATGTCAACATTGACCCCTTTCTGATCCTAAATGTATCTCAGCTTTTAACTCGCTCAGCTTTCCCAACTCTGCTTGTTCATCAGTTAGCTCATTGTCTAATTTGTTCCCCTACCCCCTTTCACTCCTCACTGCTCTCCCTCGTCAGCTTTGAGTTTGAGCTAATGATCAGTGACTTGATTTGACTTGAACATGATGACTTGGTCACAATTCTATCTCAGGGACACTGAACTGACCTGGCAACATACTAAACTGTGTCTACTGAGGGTTATTAGAGACCTTAAGTGTCCCATTGATTGATTTAGCAATTTCCACCTGTGAAAAGGGTTGAAATTTTTGTTGATTTTCAATGCTTGGGGCATGGACCTTCAAGTAAGCAATTTGGAAATTTGATGGTTTTACGTTGAAGAGGAATCTTTCTTCTTCCTTTTGCAAAAAACCAGACAGAGTTATGTTCAGTATTAAGTGAGCTATGACCTCTTATTATCTTACACCCTATTTTGAGAAAACGAACAAAAAGTTTTCAAATTCTAATGCATTTTCCTATTAAGCTGAAGTGTTTGGTCCCTCATAACTCTGGTTCTAAACTGCTTATTGGTGTTTTGATTGTATTTCCTGAAAGTACTTTTGCATTCTAATAAAATATCAAAAAATCAAAAATTAGTCATTTTTGACCATGTAACGCAAATTAGCACCTATTTGTGACATACGACCCTTAGCTACATATTCACACTTCAAACCCGCTTTTAGTTGAGTTTTCAGGGAATTTCGCCCAGTTCTTTCTTTGCCCTCAAGCTACCAAGTGTTCTTAGTGACTAAAATGACGATGAATTTTACAACCCCAATTCCGAAATAGCTGGGAAGAAGTGTAAATTGTGAAAAAATTCAACATGCAATGACTTTCAGATCATACGAACCAATATGTTATTACCTCCGCCAAGGAGGTTATGATTTTGCCTGGGTTTGTTTGTTTGTCTGTTGGTTTCCAAAATAACTCAAAAAGTTATGGACAGATTTTGATGAAATTTTCAGAGAAGGTGGGTATTAAGTCAAGGAACAGGTAATTAAATTTTGTCATATCTAGGCCAAAGAGTTCCTGAGATATGCGCCAAAGTTCAAGATTTCAAGTCTTTCCAATGGGCCGGAGTTCCAATCTCTGTGCTTTTGGGTTTTGCTGCCCCCTGGCGGAAGTCTTTCTAGCTTACAATAGAACACAGCTAACATTTCAAATGTTGCAACAGACATTTTACATTTTTATCCACAAAATGAGCTTATTTCAAATTTTCTGGCTGCAACAACTCACAGAAAAGTTGGGACACAGCCAAGAAGGGCTGAAAAACAATACAAATATAAGAGAATCAGCTGAAAGAATATTTAACAAGTAATTAAGTTAACTGGCATCAGGTTTGTAACATGATTGGCTATAAAAGGGATGTCTTAGAGAGCCTGAGTCTCTCAGAAGTAAAGATGGCCAGAGGCTCTCCAAACTGAGAAGGCTTGCGTAAAAAAAAATTGTGGAATACTTTAAAAACAATTTTCCTCAATGTCAAATTGCATAGGCTTTGGAGATCTCATCATCAACAGTGCATAACATCATCAAAAGACAGAGAAACTGGAAAAATCTCACTGCGTAAGGGACAAGACTGAAGACCTTTACTGGATGCCCGTGATCTTTGGGCCCTGAAACGCCACTGTATCACTCACCGGCATGATTCTGTCAATGACATTTCTTATGGGTCCAGGAGTACTCCAAGAAACCATTGTCAGTCAACACAGTCCGCCGTGCCATCCACAGATGCCACCTAAAACTCTTATCATGCAAAAAGGAAGCCATTGGTGAGCATGATCTAGAAGCACTGCTGTGTTCTGTGGGCCAAGGCTCATTTAAAAAAGACTGTAGCAGAGTGTCCTGTGGTCAGACGAGTCCAAATTTGACATTCTTGTTGGAAATCATGGGCATTGTGTCCTCTGGGCTAAAGAGGAGAAAGGCCACCCCTCCTGTTATAAGTGTTCAGTTCAAAAGCCAGTATCTCTGATGGTATGGGGATGCATTAGTGCATCAAAACACTACGGCAGCTGGAAGCCTGAATTAAATAAGAGTGGGATCAAATTAAATGGCTAAACTCAAGAAACTTGTCTCTTCAATGCCCAGACACTTCCGCTCTGTTTGCACATGTTGGTAATAAAAACATGAGACGAGAACACTTCATGGGAGGTTTAAAACTGGAATGTGCTGCACACAAGAAAGATCTGGGAGTGATTGCTGACCAAACCCTCACAGGCTCTAGCCATTGTGCTGTAGCAGTTAAAAAAGCCAATCAGATGCAGGGATACATTGCTAAAAGTATTGAGTACAAATCTAAGGAGGTGATGCTTCTTTTGTACCACACATTCGTCAGACCACATCTGGAGTATTGTGCACAGTTCTGGGGACCAAACTTTAAGAAAGACATAGAGGCTCTAGAGAAAGTTCAGAGAAGAGCCACTAAGCTTATTCCAGGTATAAAAAATGAAAGCTACGAGAAGAGGCTGAAGATCCTTAATCTCTTCAGTCTTAGGAAAAGGAGACTAAGGGGTGATTTGATTGAGATCTTTACATATGTTAAAGGGATTAACAAAGTGAATTACGTAGGATTCCTTCGACTAAGTGTTGTGAGTAGAACTCGGGGTCACAAATGGAAGTTGAGCAAAGGTAAATTTAGCACTGATATTCAGAAATATTTCTTCACCCAAAGAGTAATTTCAATGTGGAATAGCTTGCCTGACCATATTGTTGAGGCAGAGACCTTGGGGGTTTTCAAGAGCAGGCTTGACTTAAAGCTAGATACCAGTCATTGAGTATCTCAAGGGAGATATTCACAATAGTGTAAAGAAACTGGCGAGCGTAGTTGGGCAGAAAGGCCTGTTCTTGCCATTCATGTTATGTTATGTTGAAAAGATGAGGGGATGTTACACCATGGTAAACAGGCCCCTGTCCCAACTTTTTTGAGACCTGTAGCAGCCATCAAATTTGAAGTTTGAAATGAGCTCATTTCGTGAGTAAAATTGTAAAATTTCTCAGTTTCAACAACTGCTATGTTATCTCTGTTCTGGCTGGTGTGATTTGGAAGTCATTGCGTTTTGTTTTTATTCACAATTTACACTTTGTCCCAACTTTTTTTTAGAATTGGGGTTGTATAAAAATACATATTTTTAATAACCATTTTGCAGTCATTAAATCCACACTGCTTCATATAGGTATGGTAGATACACTCCCTGGCCAAAAAAAAAGTCACACACTCAAATATTTAGTTGGAACCCCTGTAGCTTAGATTACAATGCATATTCGTCTTGTCATTGTTTTGACAACTATATGCAATGCCAGAACATTTCTTTCGATCAGAAATGCCATGATTTTTGTCCAAGATCTTGTCTTCCCGACATAATGGTTGAACCACTCGGTGGTCTTGAGTACATCCCAATAACTTTTATTATGTTCAAGGTCAGGACTTTGTGGTGGAAAATTTGTTTGTGAAAATGATTCCTCCAGCTTGGTTTTGTCATTCATGGGTTTTCTTTGCTAAATACAGGCCAATAACTTGCCCGTTCTGAAATACTGTAACATCTTTTCCACCATCAGGGAATGTGTTTTCCGACATGATTTTGTAAGAAATGAATAGCGACGCACTTCATCAGTCAGGGTTAAAATGATTATTGCCATCTGAAACATATTAATAACCGCAATAATGATCCAATTTTAGAATTTGTTCATTAACTTCCAAACGGTGACTTTTTTTTTGGCCGGGCAGTGTATAATTAAATGATCAAATGCAATTAATTAAGAGTTATGTTTGACTTTTTTTTTGTGTGGCAAGTATAATGGAAGCTTGTGTAGGGTCATTTACGACCCAAGAAAATGTATTTTTTTCACCGTATGGGTATTGATATCATTGTAATGGTCAACTTTTTTTCACTAAATTGTTATGTTTTGCTGTAAACCGTGCCTGTCAGATCCAGAATATGATTTATGACTGTTTTTACCCCTGCCAGGGGAATTATGTTTGCGTGTGTGCCTGACTGTCTGCCACAAACTTTACCCCAAAGACTTGTGGTGCAATCTATACCAAAATTTACGAAAGGGCAGAAATTGGCCCAAAGACCAGATCAAAAAAATTTGATGCCAACAAGGCAAAGTACTAAGCAGCCAAAAAAAAAGTAAAAATTTAAAAGTGACATATAGGCCCAATTAACAGGATTAATAGATTAAGTGATTTTTGTCATTTGATGGATGGTATGGTATGTGCCCCCTCTGGGTGCACATTTTCCATTTCTACTAGGAAATGATCATAATTTACTTTGGATGAGGTATGTAGCCTCTGATTGCCCTTTCATCAACTTGAAAAGCACTCCTATATCTCTGGGGTCATAAATGACTCCACACATCTTTCAATTATCCTTGCCATACCAACAGTGAAATTCTAAAAAAAATTCTAAAAAAAAACAAAAACCTCTATGATAGATATTTTTTTAGATTTTTTTAATTTTTTCATTTAAAATTTTTTTTTTACAAATTTCCCCACACTATAGAATTTCTACCAGCCACTCACTTTTTTTTTCTATACCAGCCACCATTTTGCAACTGTACTTTCATAGAATTTGTTTGTATTTAGAATCGGCTTTAAAAAAAAGAAAAGAAAAAAAAACTCAAAAATACCATCACATGAGACATGTTTTTTGAAAATTCTTCATGTCTATCCATTTTAATTGACAACCAAATTCATGCAGCATTCTTCTTTTTTTCAATAATTTCCCCCAAGGAGATAAAGTATTGATGTTTCTAATTCTCAGATTTTTCTTCTTTTTACAAAGGTTACTTAATTTACTAAATGTATGTGCAAACTTGCTCACCTCCTCCCAATCAACAGTGTAGTACTGTATACAATATTTTTACATCAACCTTCAATAAAAAGAAATATAACAAAATATTATTGTGTGCGCTTCAATGTGTGCACCAAAACAGACTCTTTTGAGGTAGAACACCACAATACAAACACCCCAACAGTAGTGCACCCTGGAGTCTTAACTCTTAATATGACTTTTACCATCAACCACAACAGAATAAAGTCTCTATTGCACTTTCTGGCTGGAATATTCCTCATCTGTATCTGATTCAGATGTTTTTGTTTGATCTCACCAACAATGGAACACACACACACACACACACACACACACACACACACACACACACACACTTCATTAAATAGCGCCAATTGATCCACAAACTGTCATTACAAACAAATTTTAAGAGCAAAGTTACAGAAAGCGTGCACACATTTGGCCAACTTGCACTGCGTGTACAATCCATCGATAGTGCTGCACTGTGTGACTTTTCAGTGTTGCTGAAACGTTGAGATGTATAATAATCGGTAAATGGTAAACCCAACACTTAGTCGCAAAGCCACTTGTCCCTTTTCCACATTTCAGAAAAAAAAAACGCTTTTTCACATTAGGTCTGTCCGGTGTTGCCCCCTCCTGAGAAGCGTGCTGACATCTGCCACCTGTCTCACACTGGGAATGAAACGCCCCTCAGCTCAATTCGCAACTTCATTCAGTTTAATGGCGCTTTCACACTAGGAACAATTGTTCCGTACCATGCCGCAGTACGACTGACCCCCACCCCCCTCGCTGGTCAGCGTACACTTGTATATGTGTATACAAAATTCTCATACAGCGCCTTGCAGGCGGTTTTAAATGGGGAAAGATTTTTAAAGGAGGTGCCAATAAATTTTGTGAAGTTTTTTTTATGGCATAGGGGGTTTAGAATATTAATACTGAATATTCATATTGCGAATGCATGTGCTGCATGTGCAATAGCAACCCAGTGTTTCATCAGTAACTTGGATTATCACGTATAGCAGCACGAGAGGTTAAACTCGAAATTTTCTTAACTGGACGCTTGATATTTTTACTCACCCGCATCTTTCTCTGGGTACCCAAACATCAAGGTATGCCGAAAAAGAAAAGTACTGATTACTTTCCCTCTTGGTGGAGGTTGAAAACAGAATTCTTTCACTCTTGCATCTTTGGCCGATTACGCTGTCCACTGCCTTTACACCACTTATTAGTGCTTACCGTGCTGTACCCTTCTTCTACCAATAATGGTTTATTCGAAAAGTAGTGGCAGCACAAGCGCATTGCTGCCCCCATTGGTCAGTTGTATAATTCTTTGAGTGCTCTCTGACTTTGAATCTCCTTTCCACAACCTGCCACAGTGGCTTGTGGGCTGATCAAATTCACCCGCCACTTCATAAATTTACCCGCATTTGGCCAGTAGCGGGTGCCAATTTCTCCCCTGGTTTTCAGAGCAATAGCTTGATAAGCTCATGGAGGGAAACATTTTTCAGATTTAATATATCACAAGACGGCACATAAAAATATACTCCTGGTGTCTTAAATGACCCCACTAAGTAACTTGAGGGTTAATTCATGGAAGGCTCTTCCTACCTGTCAACGTATGCATTTGACTTGTCATTACCAGTGCTAGGCTAGGTTTGCTTCTTCCTCTACATATTTGTACATTTCCTCCTATAAATGAATTCAAATATCTATTTTTCTCTTCTAGCTTCACCCTGTTACTAGGGGCTAACGATTCTGAATCAATGTTTTTTTAAAGCGTAGTAACACCACCTGCTACCATGAGGCGAACATCCGAGCTTTCCCTTTTCCTTTATTAACCCCCATGATGTCCTGAACGAAAGTGCTTAACATCACAGGGCATGGGAAATGCGTCCGGAAAAAACTTGACTGACGTCAGTATTTTTCGGCTAGAGGAGCCAAGCAAAGGAAAACAAAATCGTCATCCTATTAACCAATTAGACAACTCTAAGAAAAGTATACCTGTTCCCATTTTCTTTGCCTGATTGGCAATCAAATGGTGGATTTGTTTACTCTTTAAGTTGAATGAGTAGAGCTGTTTAAGACAACATGATTGATTGCTGCATTTTGAAATTTAAATGGGCATAGTACAGCACTGCTTGAACACCATTGCCATTGCCACGGCATTTCGTGCGACTGTGCTAATTTATATCTCACATTCACGTTTCATCCCCTTTTCAGAATGTTTTCCACCTTGTGTATTTTTTAGAAGCTTAAGCTCCAGGTTGATCTGATAACAAAGCTGTTTTAAATTAATCTAGGATAATGTCCTAAAATGCTACAATGAGAGATGTGATTCAGAGGAAGATTTTTTCTAATTATTCAAATTGGCATTCTTTCAATCTAACCCCAATGCCCAGTTAGGTTTGTCTGCTTTTCGCAATCACATCTTAATTGTTATAGGCTACTGACTAAATTTCTTGATTGTTATTTAGGCCAAGTACATGTACTCTATAAAAAAGCATGTCAGAAAACAAAACATATTGAACCTTAAAGTGGATGGGAGCAGCAAAGAACAGTAAACTGGGGCAACAGTGAGCAAAGACTCACAAAAAACAAAGATAAAACTGGCCAGTAGAAAACAGGAAAAACAGAATATGAAGCCATCAAGGCCTTAAGAATCTTCATGTCCGCCATGACATAGGGATGGTAGGGTCAAAATGAGGCTAGTGCCTACTTGAGTCATGACATGGGGATGGTATGGTCAATATTAGGCTAGAGCCTACTGGAGGACTGTGGGTGACCATGAGTATCCCTTTTGCGGCCAGAGTCTACCAATCTTCTAATGGCTAGTTCCAGCAGGATAACGTATCACATTCTATAGATATCCACTCAAGCTGGTACCAGAAGCATGATGATGTGTTCAGCATGCTCTATTGGTCTCAATGGTCACCACATCTCAATCGAAAAGAGAACCTTTGGGATGTAGTAGAATGGGACATAGCCAACAAATCCGCCGCAACTGTATGGTGCCTTCATGTCAATACAGTAAAGAATCTTTGAGGAATATTTTAAGCACCTGACTAAATCAATGCCACAGACAGATGAGGCCATTCTGGCACAAAGAGGGTCCCACATAATATAACAAAGATGGACCAAATAAAGTGGCCACTGAGTGTGTCTGCGTTTCGTCCTTTTGCGCAACTGTGCACCAGTCTCCTGGTCCTTCTGGCTAGGCCTGAGCAGTAAGGTTTCTTGAGCATTGGGTCATAATGGGATTCCGCCTGTTTTGTAATTGGATAACTAGCAAACAAATACTCTTACTCCCACAAGCCTCTTCTCTGCCTGGCTCTCATCCAGTGAGCTATTATGAGACAGGCCAACACATTCAAAAAATTCTCCCGTGAGACCACCACCGTATCAGATTTCAACTGTTGCATCGTGCTTTCCTTTGAGCAAATAGCCCATTACTGCTCATGTGGAGTAAGCAGCCTTGTTGCAGGTAATGCATTAAGGCAGAGTCATCCCCATGTTCCTTAGACCACTATTGCCTGGCCCAAACAGCCAAAGTTCCCTCAACATGAAGAAAGGACTAACGTCCACAACGGCAGAATTTATACAAACATCAGCACAAGTGTTCTGATACCCTAGCAAGGGATGGTGAAAAGGTTTGCAAGAAAATAATATCTGCAACTGTATTCCTTCACAATGCTGCTCCAACAGAGCAGATTTGGTCATTAAAACACAATTGAATTTCAGGCCTCCTTTTAGGAGGCAAAAATTGAGGTCTACAGAGAACCAGTGGACAGGCCATGAATATTTTAATTATGATTCTAAGTCTTTATCAGCCATACAACACAGTCAAGTGTAACGGAGAACAAGTATACATAGAAACAGTACAATTGCAGCACAATATAATACAGCATGATAGGATCCTGTGAACATCAATATGCCCCCTTCTAGTCATGACCACCAAAATATGTTACTCAAATATGTGAAAGAACAGCAGTGCAGGATATGAGAATTTTATCTAGAGTCTGCAGGCAATGAAAGAAATATAAGTTGTGCATTCACTGGATCAGTCAATCAATCCCCCTTAAACAGAAGGTTTTGAAACAGAGGCTGGAGGTGAGGATAACCGGACAGGCAACGCATTACAATGTTTTAGTGATGGAATACCATAAGCCTGAGGAGGTTAAGCAGGCTGAAATTGAATTGAGGAGTTTAGGTAGCAGGGATTTACAATACTTGCATACATAAAGCTGGCATATGACATCATGGCAGCTGAACAAACAGACTTCACACAAATTTTTTATTTTAAGAAATGGTTGGCGATAAATTAAGTGAAAATCTTGATTCTTGCAAGTGCAAAAATAACAATTACATTCCTGATCTTCAAGTACATTATTCAAATAAATAATAAAACATTACCAGGGTGCACATTTACAGCAGGTAAATATATCGACAATGCAGCTATGATGAAAAATTCTCTCTGTTTAACAACAAGGTGCCCAACAACTCGACCTGGAATACCAGAAAAACATTGAAAAACATTGAACCCAAATCATGCAAGGCCACCAGCCTAATGTGAAATGGCTCTGAGAAGTCTTGTCCAGGGGTTCCCACCTCTGATCCATGGGATGAACAGAGTTTGTTGTTCTGCATGAACATTTAAAGAATTAAAGCCCTTCTACCACCCACATGGCAAAGTTGCACTCATGTTAATGCTTATAATATTTCAACCATTTGGAATTTTCAAAAAATTCTGAGATTCATTGGATCAAGATGAATTACATGTGTTTTTTTTCTACGCCACTCTCAAATTTTAAAGATGAATAGACAGCTATTGAGTGAAATCTTATTTATAATGTTATTAGATTGTTTTCTGATTGCAAAAACTGTTTGCCCATGGTATGTTAAACTGTGGGTGTGGCCAAAAGAGTTTTCCTTAGGAAAAAATTTGGAGCCGGTCCACATATCCTGGAACATTTCAATCTACCCGACAAAAGGGAGAAATTCCAGTCAGATATTATTTATGCTGATAACGCTTAAAAACATTGATAAGCAGGCTATTAAAATTGATATCATCAAGGCATGCAGATTTATAATACTCTTCATTGAGAAGTATACACTACATTTGCTCATATACACTGCCCGGCCAAAAAAAAAAGTCGCACACTCAAATATTTAGTTGGAACCCTTGTAGCTTTGATTACAGTGCAAATTCATTTTGTCATTGTTTTGACAACTATATGCAATGCCAGAACATTTATTTTCGATCATACATAATTTTTGGCCGAGATCTTGTCTTCTCGACATAATGGTTGAACCACTCGGTGGTCTTTCTTGAGCACATCCCAATAACTTTTACTGTGTCTAAGATCAGGACTTTGTGGTGGCAAATATATTTGTGAAAATGATTCCTCATACTTGTTTTTGCATTCATGAGTTTCTTTGCTAAATACAGGCCAATAAGTTGCCTGTTCTGAAATACTGTAACATATTTTCCACCAGCAAGGGATGTGTCTTCCGACGTGATTTTTTGAGAAATGAGTAGCGATGCGCTTCATCAGTCAGGGGAAAAATGATTATTGTCAGCTGAAACATATTAGTAACTGCAATAATGATCCAATTCTAGAATTTGTTCATTAATTTCCAAACGGTGAATTTTTTTTTGGCCGGGCAGTGTATATTGGAATATTCCAAACAAAATGTGTCCCGTCAATAGACTTGCATGCATTAAAACACCACTAGTTAGGAATTTTACCTTGAAATATCAGTTTTAAAGTCTATCCATTGGTGGGCTGGATTATTACAGTGAGAATGGCATCTCTCCCATTACCACAGAGGGACCTGGTGGCCTGCATCTGGGACTATGTAACTTTTGACTGCGGGTCCCACACTCTCGCGAGACATACGTCTGCTTTACGGCACAAGCAAGCCTTTGGATAAGAAGCATCAGAAGTCAGCTAGGCTAGCCCGCTAGCCCAGTATCCTGTCTCAAAACATGGTTGAGCCAAAGAAGCGAAAAAGGATGGTGTCGGAGGAAGCCAGGATAAAAAAAGGGAGAGTGACCGTTACGGCACAAAACCAGAGTTAATATTTGACCGGCTTTTTAAGAGTGGATAGAGCTCTGGGCAAAAAGAGGGCTGCAAGTCAGTCGGCGAGCTGGCAATGTTGCTGATTGAGAGGTGAGTTATATGCACGTGTTCATGCATTGTATTTATCACATTGTTTTTGTTGGCTGTGTTATCGTGTGTAGTCACAGTCACTATTTGCGTTATCGAAACGTAACGGATTGTCACCCCATTCAAATAATGTAAACAAGGTTAGCCGAGGTAGCATTAGCATTTCACCGGCAGAGTTAGCCCCTTTTTGGAGTGTTTTTTATAGTGAACTTTATGGTTCACGGTGAGAAAAGTTGTTGACTTAAAATCAACTATTGTTTGAAAGCAAAGATAGGCCATATCAGCTTTGTTGGCTGGCGTTGTACCATCATTATATTGATACTGTCCCGTTTTGAGGTTACAATAGCTATGTCTGCTGACGTTACTCATAGAAGCGGTGCTTGCGCATACTTTGTTGTCCAGCAATAGATTTAATCCAAAGCTGTTGAAGACTTCTATGTAAACACAATCATAACTAATAACTTTACTGATTCCAGCTCCACAAGTCTCAGGGTGTTTAAAAAAAAAATGCACGTTCTCACGGTGGACGTCAGCCAGCAACAGCGCTCTGTGTGTTTTACGATAGTTGTATTTTACGACAGCGGTGTTGCGCTTCTACTTGCTCTAGTGGCCTTTGGTGGCCGCTAGAGCGCACAAAACTCGGACTCCGACCTAGTGGGGCTTTAAGATCCTTTAAAAATAAACAAATAAATATTGTTGCGCTCGGTCAGAAATTGCCACAAAAAATTTCCTTCAGCTTTCAGCCAAGATATTTTTCGATAAAATCCGAATAAAAAACTACTTGCAAACGAACCTTGCAAAACAAACCACAAAAAAAACAAGTATCTAGCTCTACATATTTTAATTTTGGTGTGCTCCTGCCAAATTTAAATCAAACTAGACACCAAGAAGGTGTATACTTGGGCTACCCGATTTCACCTCCTGTGTAGTCTCATTTTCATTATGCGATACCCAAATGTTTCGGGGTAATTACCAATTCGATACATAGATAGATGGACACACACAGACAGTCAGACTGTCGGGGAGATTTTACATACCATGAGAGCTGGCAGTAATTGGTGATCTCGTTTTGCAATGAAATAGCCGGAAGTTTAGGTTTGTAAGTTTATTTCATAATGTACTCATATTTGGAGTCATAAGTAATCTTTGCTTTCCTTCGGTGATACTTGGGCATGGGTACATATACAAACCAGCATTAAAAATGATACATTGTATTATGTAAATTTACAGTGGATAGAAAATGAATACACCCCCCTTCAATGTTTATATGTCTTGTTGTGTCACAGAATATAAATTAAATGGATTAAAATGGGACTTGTTTTCCCCTGACCCAAAGAACACAACATACCATATGAATGCAGTGAAATTATTTTAATTAGAAAAAAAGAGTGCATTTAAGGAACAAAAACAGAAATTTTCTAATTTTTTTAAGTATACACCCCTCTGAGTCAATACTTGGTGGAAGCGCCTGTGGCAGCAATTACAGCTACCAGTCTTTTTGGGTAGCTCTGCACAAGGTTGGCACACCTGGACTTGGAGATTTTTCCCCACTCCTCTTGGCAGAACTGTTCAAACTGGGAGAGGTTTGTTGGTTTCCGCTGATAGACAGCAATTTTCAAGTCATTCCACAAGTTTTCAATTGGATTTAGGTCAGGGCTTGGCCATTCCAGCACATCCACCTTGTTCTTTACAAGCCACTCAGTGGTAGCTTTGGCCTTGTGCTTTGGGTCATTGTTGTGCTGGAATATCAATTTTGGAATAAATTTTTCTCGGTCTCCTTGCAGACTTCTTCATGTTCTTCTCCAGAAAATCCTTGTATTTGGCCCCATAAATTCCTCCCTTCAATCTTGACAAGTTCCCCAGTCCCTTTAGATGAGAAACATTCCCATAACATTATGCTGCCACCAGCATGCTTCACCGTCAGGATGGTGTTTTTTTGGTGATGAGCGGTGTTGGGTTTCATTCATGCCAAAAAGTTGTATTATGGTTTCATCAGACCACAAAACGTTCTGCCAGTTTGTTGCAGGTTCCCCAAGGTGTTCTTTTGCAAATTTCAAGCGTGCCTCCTGGTGGACCTTTTTGAGAAATGCCTTTTTTCTTGCCACCCTTCCATACAGTCCAGAAGTGTGCAATATATCTGAGACGGTTGTATGATGCACAAGTTTCCCTCTGTTGGCCATAAAATCCCAGAGCTCTTTCAATGTTGCCATTGGATTCTTGGTAGCCTCTCTGACCAGTCATCTTTTCTCCCGATCATCCAGTTTAGACGGACGCCCTGATTTTGGCAAACTGAGTGGTGCACTTTCCATTTCTTAATTATGGTCTTAACAGTGCTCTAAGGTATCTTCTTATATCCCTCACCTGATGTGTACTTCTCCACAACTTTGTCACGAACTTCTACTTATGTTAGGTATCAAAATGTCTGTCATGTTGTTGTGTAGCTATTAAAATTCATCTGGTTTTTCATAACAATCATTTCTGAGTTTAAATATGGATTTTGAGGCCTTGTCCTACAAAATTCTTGAAATAGCTCGATAGTATGGGGTGTAACGATTCTGATGTTTTTTTAAAGGGTAGTAACACCACCTGCTACCAGGGGGCGAACATCTGAGCTTTCCCTTTTCCTTTATTAACCCCCGTGCTGTCCTGAACGAAAGTGCCTAACATCAAAGGGCATGGGAAATGCTCCAGGAAAAAACTTGACTGACATCAGTATTTTTTGGCTACATGCTGAGAGGAGCCAAGCAAATGAAAACAAAATCGTCTCCTATTAACCAATTAGGCAACTCTAAGTCCCAAGAGGAACTAAGTAGTTTGTTGTTTAGAGAAATGGTGTGTACGCCAAAGCAGTGAGGTACAGGGATCCCAGAGCAAGCAGGGAGAGAAAGTTAGGTGACTGTAGGTCGACAGCACAGGAAAGGGCATGCACACTGTACAGCGACAGCTCCTCCAGTGGCTGAGGTGTCCAACCGATTCCGGCCCTTGCAGGAACTCGAATTGGCTCCTGACCCTGAGAATGAGGGGACTGATGAGCAGCAGGGCACCTTGTTGGCCTCTACCCCTCAGAAAAGAGAGTTAGTGATAGTGCGGGACTCAATATTTAGAGGAATAGATAGCTTAGTTTGTTCGAGCGACAAGGAGTCTCGTATAGTGTGTTGCCTGCCTGGTGCCCAGGTAGGAGACCTCCTGGAGTGTGCGGACAGGAGGGATCCAGTTGTCATGGTCCATGTTGGGATAAATGACATAGGTAAGGGTTGATTTGAGGTTCTGCAAGGCAAATTTGTGGAAATAGCTGAGAAGCTTAGGAGCAGATCCTCAACTGCAGTGTCCTCCAGTATTCTACCGATACAACGTGCAAACAGTAGAAAAAAGAATTTTATCTGGAGGTTTAACACATGGCTATGAACCTGGTGTAGGAAAGAGGGGTACAGGTTTATTGGGCACTAGAACTTTTTCTGAGACAGGGGTGACCTGTTCAAGCCTGACGGCCGGCACCTGAACCAGAGGGGTACCTTTGCACTGGGCCAGCATATGTTGAGTGTAGCACATGATTATTTAAACTAGGGACTTGGGGGACAGGGAGGTAAGTGAGTGTTACACATAGGGAAATGCAGACTGCCCCGATGGAAGCTGACGGCGTTACATGCACTATTGATGATATACTTTTAAAGCAACAAAGCGTAGGGGGGGGCTTGAAGCAGCTGCCGTATGGGAAATCAAGGGGGAAGAGCATTAATATTAACCTGAAATGTTTTTATTTAAATGCAAGAAGCGTAAAGAATTCATTTCCAGAGCTTGAGTCCATTATGATTTGTGAGGGCAATGACATAGTTGGGATTACAGAGACATGGCTTAGTGAAGAGGATGGAGATGAATGTGATATAGAAAGTTATAAGCTCTTTAGGAAGGATAGATGTAATAGGCGAGGAGGGGGTGTAGCAATAGATGTGAAGGAAAACTTAAATGTACAGGAAATTCCCAACTCAGGGTCACAAATGGAAGTTGACCAAAGGTAAATTTAGCACTGATATTCAGAAATATTTCTTCACCCAAAGAGTAATTTCAGTAATTTCAACGTGGAATAGCTTGCCTGACCATAATGTTGAGGAAGAGAACTTGGGGGTTTTCAAGAGCAGGCTTGACTTAAAGCTAGACACCATTGAGTCATTGACTATCTGAAGGGATATATTCACAATAGTAAAAAGAAACTGGTGAGCATAGTTGGGCTGAAAGGCCTGTTCTTTCCATTCATGTTATGTTAAGAAAAGTATACCTGTTCCCATTTGCTTGCTTAGCATTTTGCTGCACAGATTTGCATGGACACGATTGCCATTGCCACGCTATTTTGTGCGACTGTGATAATTTATATCTCTCATTCACGTTTCATCTACTTATCATAATGTTTTCCACCTTGTGTATTTTATAGACGCTTAAACTCCAGGGTGATCTTATAACAAATCTGTTTTAAATTAATGTCCTAAAATGCTACGATGAGAGATGTAATTCAGAGGAAGATTTTTTTCTAATTATTGGCATTCTTTCAATCTAACACCGTAGCCCAGTTAGGTTTGTTGGCTTTTTGCCATCTCATCTTAATCGTTATAGGCTACTGGCTAAATTTCTTGATTGTTATTTAGGCCAAGTACACGGGAGCAGATTTAAGTAAGGGCAGAGCACCTGCAATTAGCAAATCTAAACTCAGGCTTCTTCCCGACGGCATTTTAAATCGTTTTAAGCCGCTTAAGGTGTGCATGTTTCAAGAAATTACACGCAACTGCCTACACACCCCATGACGGCAAGTAGTCTCATCACACTTTAAAAAAAATCCTTGTTCAACATCGCCACATCCCAACTCAGCATTCCATCTCTCATTGTAGTATTTTTAGGAGATCTAAAATGAAGAAATAAAGAGATTTATTTTCAGATCGCCCTGGATTTGAAGCGTATAAAAATATACACAAGGTGGCAAACATTAAAGCGGATGAAACATGAATGTGAGCTGTAAATGATCGCAATCACACAAAATGGCCAAATACATGTTCTTGCAAATCTATGCCCATTTATCTTTCAGAATACGGCACTCAAACATGCTGTCTTAATAAACAGCTCTTCTCATTCACCAAAGTAAATAAGCGAATCCCCTGTTTGATTACTAATTGAGCAAATTAAACAAGGACAAGATTAGAGTAAGCTAATTGCTTAAAAGGAGGCGATTCTGTAGTCCTTTACTTGGCTCCGTGCAGCACGTTGCCGAAACAGTTTTTTTTCCCGGAAGCATTTCTCATGCACTTTGATGTTTGGCACTTTTGTTCAAGACTGCAGTGGGTTTAATAAAGGAAAAGGGAAAGCTTGGATGCTCCCCCCATGGCGGTCCTATGCCATAAAAAACGACTCAGAATTACACCCCTACTAAATAGGTCACAGTTTACATCCTGTATGCAAATTTCAGATTTCAAATCCATTTCTGGACAGTCCCACAAGTAGGTACATATAACCAGAAGATGGTTCAAATTGGGCTGTGGGCAAATTTGCCTATACCCTGCAAAACCTCATTTAATTTTGTTTGATGCTTTACTTGCCAAAATGAAAAAGCAAACAAGTAGGGCATAGGGATGTGCCAACGATGCAAAACTCCTTTACAGAACAGATTATTTTCTTGTTTTGAAAATTGAGGTTCAATGATGAAGAGTGTTTGTCAGGAGTTATACTTGATAGATACATTATGAATACATGAGTATGCATTATATATTATGATACCTTATTACATATGATGACCGCCAAGCTTTTTTAATAAGCTGCTGCCAAACAAGTTTTCACCGCAGACCAATGCATCGACTCCCGGTGAAAGACATATTCATTCCTGGGCACAACCGAAGCGGTGGTGACACTACGGCCACTTTCCATACTGACTATTTTTCAAACTCGAATATCGAACTTTTAACAGCCATGCTGCCTTACTTAGGCCAGAAATTAATTTGGAAGCTGCGACAATTATACCACTTCCAAATCAGAGTAAAGAAACAATGAAACACATCTAGCAGTTTTGCTCATCACAGAGTACATTACAAATCTTCATTAAAAAAGCAAATTTCGGAGTTCCGGTAATGGCAGCTGGCTGAGAGGACGCGTTAGATTCGGCTCCGCTACCTTTCTATAAAATCCTGAATAACACTCGTTATAAGAGACACTGAACGACGTCTGTGGGACGGTTGCAATGCCCCTCTCGCAAAGGAAACCAGTAAAAACACTGGTAGACTGATTCAGTCGCAGTTATCCAACTTCACATTGAAGTCAAGTTCTGAAGCTGGTTGTGACCATTGCGAGGCTAACATAAGCACATGTGAGGCCATGGAGGAGAAAAACTGCGAGCTGACTGAGGGGGGAAAGGGGGCCGAAGGCACAAACGCAATGCTGGATGCAATTGCAAATTTGAAATCCAAATTTTCCTCCAAACTAGAAAGTATCTTGTCAGCACTAGAGAATGTGAAGAAAGACGTTAAAGAGTGCGCCAAGCGGGTCGGAGAGGCAGAGGTCCGAATTTCTACTACAGAGGATAGTTTCACTAGTATGCAAGCGAAGGTCCAGGTCCTTTAAAATAAAAACAAAGATCTTGAGGAAAAAGTACTGGATTTGGAGGCCAGATCGCAACAATCTAACCTGAGACTAGTTAACGTACTCGAAGGCGCGGAGGGGGAGGACGCGTGCGCCTTCTTGGAAAACTGGCTGCCTGAGGCTTTGAACTTGGCACCGTTACGCACCACTCTGACAATGGAGAGAGCACACCGGATCGGTCAAAAGAACACTTCAAACAATACTGCACCAAGGACTCTCATTATGAAGTTCTTAAATTTCAAGGATAAAATGACCGTGATTAGAGCCGCTAGGGTAAAAGGGACAGATTCTATTCAAGAGCCGAATGGTGAGATTCTACGAGGACCTCGCAACCGGCGTACACAAAAAAAGAAAGAGTTTGACACCGTAAGACAGCAGCTTCATGCCATGGGTATCCGATATGGCATGATCCCTCCTGCACGGCTGCTAGTGACACACAACGGACAATCTCACATCTTTAACCAACCAGCTGAAGCAGAGAACTTTGTAAGGACTCTGAAAGAAAGTGGATCGGGGTGAGACAATGTAATCACCATCACATTGCAGTGTATTGATATAAATGGATAATCATTGAGCGTTAAGTCTTGTTCTGTATTGATCCAGGAAGAGAGAAGAAAATATAGTATATGATGGCTCAGAGACTCGTAACCAGTATTAATAGCCTAAGTTTCTGAATGTATTTAAAAACAAGTTTTTTGTTTGATGTAGCGGGGCCGGTAAGAGGAAAAGTGTACAGGCACAGTTGGTCGATCCTCACTCTTGAGTGGAAGAACCTCAGCTGTCAGACAGGTACTAGTATATAAAAGGGAGGGAAGTAGGTAACAAAGTTTAAAGTTAAAGGGAGTGTATTTGTTAAATGTTCATTGTTATTGTTATTATGGATGTCGTTCATTACGTCCAGGTGTTTTTTTTGTTTCTTTGTCTTTAAATAATTTGAAGGTACTGGGAAGCCCAGTCAATGTTATAAGTAATGTCTGGTGGATTAGGAATTAAGGTGTGCTCTTGGTACTGCAGAGGGCTACAAAAACTGAAAAAGGTCAAACAAGTAATGACTAGGATGAAATCTATGCACTCTGATATCATGTAACTCCGGGAAACCCTCCTGTTATCTAGTCAGGAGGTGAAGATTAGGAGGAGGTAGCAGGGCAATGTATATCCAGCACCTTTTACTTCTCAGGCAAGAGGAGTTATGATTTTGATTCATAAACAAACCATTTCATGTGACAAAGGTTATTAAAGACAAGAATGGGAGATATATTATTCTGCAGGGTACACTTATTACAGAAAAAAATAAATCTGATAAATATCTATGCTCCAAATACTGATGACCCAAAGTTTTTTCATAATCTTTTTCTTACAATTTCATCTTTGTCTGGTAGTTATATTATAGCAGGGGATTTTAATTGTACAATAAACCCAGAATTGGACAGAAGCTCAGGTATTGATAACTCTCATTCTAAATGTATACAAAATATCCAACACTTTATGAAGGAACTTCAATTGAGAGATATTTGGAGGGATATGAATTCCAAAGAAATAAAATACTCCTGCTACTCAAATACACATAAATCATACTCACGTATTGATTATTTTTTTGTTTCTGCCAATTTGAGACATAAAATAAAAGACTGTCACTATGATAGCACTTTAATATCTGACCATGCGGTAAACTCATTAATATATGAAGATTTAAGATTAAGGAGAAATCCCCCTAGGTGAAGATTCAAACAAAAATGGCTCCAAGACTCCAAGTTTATATCGTTCATAGATAATCAAATCAATATCTTTTTTGAAACTAATACAGATGAAACATCACCCTCTTCAAGGTGGGAAGCTTTCAAGGCATACATTAGAGGTCAAATAATTAGCTTTACTAGTTATATGGCAATACAAACTTAACAGAAAACAAAAAAGTTGGAAGCAGATATTGAACTGCTTGAGGGGGAATTTTATCAAACATTATGCCCAAACGTCCATCAAAAACTCCTGCTGCTAACACAGTATAATGAACTTTCTGCCTCGAGAGCAGCCTCACATCTTTTGCGTCTTAAGCAGATTACGACTAAGGGGAAAAGCCCGGAAAGTTCCTAGCCTGGCTCCTGCGACAATTGCAAAATGAGAAAAACATTGCATTAGTCGAAAATAGTGATGGGCAGATTATTGTGGACCACTTAGGAATTGATACTTTTAAGGCCTTTTTTGAAAAGTTATACAGCTCACATATAACACATAGGGACAAGAGCGAAATATTTTCTTAGATACCCTACAAATACCCAACATTTCAGGATTAATAAATACTATATCCAAGGAGGAAATATTGATAGCAATAGATAATTTGAAATCAGGTAAAGCCCCTGGCCCAGATGGGCTGCCAACAGAAATTTATGAAAAATTTAAAGCTAAATTGCTGTCCCCAGTTTTCAACATGTTTTTAGACTCATTTTAAAAGGGAATTCTCCCTGTTTCATTAAGAGGAGTTTGGGTAACTTTATTACCTAAACCGGGCAAACCATGCAATAAATGTGAAAACCTAAGACCAAAAAGTCCTCTGAATGTAGATTTAAAGATACTTTGCAAAATTTTGGCTCGAAGACTTGAGAGAGTATTACCTGACATAATTGCATGCAACCAGAATGGGTTTTTTGTAGGTAGACAAGGATTTCATAACGTGAGACGAGTGTTAGATATTCTTCACAATTGGAAAGAAAAACCGCTTTCCAGTCATTGGATGCCGAAAACGCCTTTGATAGAGTTGAATGGCCCTATTTATTCGAAATATTATGAAGATTTGGCTGTGGCAATAATTTCTGTCAGTGGGTTAAACTTTTATACAATGAAATGGAGTTATATCTAAATCATTTAAAATCAAACGGGGTTGTAGGCAGGGGTGCCCTTTGTCCCCATTATTTATTTATTTTAGCAATTGAACCATTTGCAATTGCAATGTGGTCTCATAAAAACATAACTGGTTTGTCAATAGACCAACAGGAACAAAGAATTGCTTTATTTGCTGATGACATCATTCTTTTCTTGGGAAAATTGAAAACCTCTATATCTGCCTTGTTAAATTTAATAAACACATTTGGAAGGATATCAGGATATAAAATAAACAAAGAAAAATCTAAATTAATGTTACTTAACTCAGAAGAAAGAAACAATACTGGTAGACTGCTTGACATATCTGGGGATTAGGATAGTGCCATGTGTAAGAGACATTGTTGGAGCTAACTACAACCCCGTGTTTGACTCATTAACTTCCTCTATAGATAGATGGAACTCCCTACCCTTATCGCTTATAGCAAGAATCAATGTTCTGAAAGTAAATATAATGCCCAAACTTCTGTATTTGTTCCAGAACATCCCATTGCTGCCTCCTACTAATTTATTTTCACACCAAAAGAAAGTCTTTGTACGTTTTTTGTGGAATAATAGACGACCGAGGCTGCGTTTGTCACTCTTGTACTTACCATATGATAGAGGAGGCCTCAAATGCCCCAATCCACTTTATTACTATTGGGCGGCTCAATTGAGGACTATGATGTACTATTTTACAGACAAGTTCCTCCCACCCTGGACTAATATTGAAAACTGCTTAATCCCTCTTCCTTTCCTGCAGTACATGTACTCCGCAAAACTCAAAGCCTTGAAACAAAAGACAAAAAATTCTATAGTCAGAAATATGACCATAATCTGGTATCAGGTTAAGTAGCACCTGGGTGAATCGTCTCCTTTGTCATGCTTTAGCCAAATATGGGGTAATCATTTTTTCCCTCCAGGCAGAGCAGACCCTGGTTTTAGGAAGTGGGCTGAAAAAGGTTTAAAGACAATTGGCGATCTTAGGGAATCAGAAGGTGACACCTTGATATCATTTGAGGAGTTGATGGCAGGGTATGATGTCCCGCGCAAACATCACTTTAAATATCTACAGGTGAGAAATTTTATTAGAGCATCTCAAAATCAGTGTGTGTCGATTCCCCCATTGTCCACCTTGGAAATGGAAATGAAAAATCATTGCATGGGAAAGGGAATTATCTCCAAACTATATAGCATGTTAGTAGAGGGATCTTCTGAGTCTTCTGAATGGAAACAACGCCTGGAGGGAAGATTTACAGGAGGACCTTCCCTCCGAGGACTGGGAAGAAGCCTGTGCTGAAGCACAGACACAGACTACCAATACTCGTCTCAAAGTACTACAAAATAATTGGCTAATGAGGACATATGTGACGCCAGAAAAGCTGAATAAGTATAATGGTGCTATCCCAGACCTGTGTATCAGATGTGGAGGAGAAAGGGAGGCTTTTTCACTGTGTCTGGAAATGCCATAAAATCCAACAGTTCTGGGGGAGATTAAACAAGCTTTAGAGACTATACTAAATATAAAATTAGTTCTTGAACCTAAGCTGTTTATCTCGGTATATATATCCTGATGGACATCATATGTCAAGAAAAATAACTGCTGCCCTGGATTTATGCTTACTGCTTGCAAAAAGAGTCATAGCACTATCATGGAGAAGTACCTGTAAACCAAAATTCATCAACTGGATGAAGGAACTGTCATCAACTTTACCTATGCAGCATGGAGAAGATTACTTATATTATAAAGGGGAAGCTATCACTCTTTCAAAACATTTGGGGACCTTTCCTGGAATATATGGAGAGTGTTGATTTAAGAAATGTGGTGAGTGGGGCAGATGAGGCGTAGCTGTTGGTGGTCCTCTGCAGTTCCCCAAAACAATTTCCTTTCTCTTGATACTTGATCTTTAATTCTGAGTAAATTGTTTATTTGAGTTTGCTCTCTTAAACCACACACAATAATGATTCAATCTGGGCTAAGCCTTGAAAAATAGAGAAACCCCTTTTTTAGGCTGTTGTGTTTTTTTCTGGTTTTGTTTTGTGGTTTTTTTCTTATTTAATCTAGTCAGGCCATATACTTTGTGCTTTTACCAAAATATTGCTCTATGTTATCTAATGAATAACTGACTTGCAAGGAAGGGTGATTTGAATGATGGACAATACTTCAACTGTCTTTGACACTTCCTTTGACGTGAGAGCACAATTATTTGTAGTTTTTACTGAAAAATTTGGAAAACTCAATAAAGATATTGTTGGAAAAAAAAAGCTGATTTCTTTTGGAAATAGGCCAAAAGAAGCATATGGACATTTCCTTTTTATTTATTTATTTATTTTATTTATCTATTTATTTTTACAAAGTCTATGGGCAAAATGAATGGGCGTTTTCACTTCCGACACCAGTGCGCTGTTGTCACCTCAGTGCTCCAACCTGTGAATGCTCTGTCCAAACGGAATGAAATTTTGGTGCCATTGAAAGCAGAAATGTGTCAACGCCTAAAGCTCAAACCTTCTGACTAATAATTATGTATACCACATCTGTGTGAAATGCTTTTGAACAAAAATGAACAAAAGATGAGATATCAGCAGCTACTTGACAGGCTTAGCAGTGGCCAATCATAATGAAACTTGGTGGGTATATTAACCTCTCTACTTGGTAGTACCAAGTAAAATATGGAGTTGGTCAACCATCATGGGGTGCTAAAGCACTAATGCTGGTTTTGCAAAATTCTTGAGTGAATATGGTTACAAGAAAATCCTACCTGAATCATTACTTCATGTTCCTTCAGCTGAACAACTCTACTTCAAGGACAAATTTAGGAAGTGAACCCACATAATGTTTGGCCCCAAAATGGCTGCTTCCAGCAATATTCATTATTATTGTGCGTTACTTAACCCTTTAAGGCCAAATGCAAAAATCCCAGCAGAGAATCATGCTGCTGTGTTTACCATAGTAACTTGTATTTGGGCTGAAGCACAGCTTCTCAGCTTTCAGGAACAGTTGGAATTTTTTCGATTGCGCAGAAATTACAGTACTTTCAAAATTACGCGCCTATCTATGTCCGCGTCGACACATTCGGCGTAAAAGGGTTAACTTCTGATAAAAATGTAATGTTGATTTTCTGATGTACTGCAATACAAGGTCCAGTTTATTTCATCAAAATGCAAATGCCAATCTTTTCTTCACACTCACCTCGTAGCTCCAGGCTTAACTCCAAGCATTTCCCAGCTGTCTTTGCTGCTGCGGATTCTGCGGATAGTGTCAGCCTGTTCCCTCGTGAAACCAGCGCTGACCCCTGATGCAGGCCGTCGTCCCCCGTTCTCACACATATCAGTAATGGAGGAGAAAAACGCCTAAGAGAGGAACAAAGATGACCATAATGACACACAATACAGCAGGGAGGAGCTATAGGAACGTGAGCTGGAACCAGTGATACAGTCATTGAGTGCAGAACCTCCATCCCAACCTCCTTTCTGATGCAACACAGTGAAATGAAACATAAGGATGTGTTCACTATAAATCAAGGTGTCTATATTGATACAGATTAAAAAACAAATCAATATTTACAAAAATATGTATAAAATTAAAAGTAATAAATTGAAAAATCTAGAGAGCCAAGTTATGATAAGAATTAATCTATTGACAATTGCTTGCTGATTGTGCTCAGCATTTACCTTAGGACACTAGTAAGTTCTATTTCTCAGTCATAATGAGAAATCTTTCACCTAAGGCACAAATTTGAAAATGGGATGATTAACAACATTTATATTTTACTGCAATGAAAAATGAAGAAATCTGACTTCTTTAAAAGATCAAAAATACATAAAGGTTGGAATATGCATTTTCTTTTCTGGCACCTGGTTTAAAAAATTCTGGACGATAGAAAGATCTGGAGTCGCCACCCCATAAACAGAGATACTATTAAATCAATGTGGTATGGAATTTTTATGGTATTCTATTCAAGTCAGTTATTTCAATTGGAACAATGTGTTCAAACTCGTGGCTCAAGACTTAAGCGGCTTTCACATAGCACGCGGTTTGAGCATCGCTATGCACTGGGTAGGGGGCAGACTGTCGCACTGTAGGACGCCGAGTAGAGGGGCTTTCACATAGGGGTCTATTCTCCCATGCGCGTAAGTCGAAAAAAGCGCGTAGCTACGAGCTTTACAGCCGAAGCGTATTCTCCCCTCGACTTTAGTCTGTGCATTACGCGCACCAATGGCAGTTACGCACTTGGTGGAGCAAGGCCAAAATCGAGGCATTTCCCAGGCAAAAAAACGCTTACGTGTATTCTCCCCCTGGCTTACACGCCTTTTCTGTTAATACAGTCCTCAAAAGCGCTTAAGGTCAAGCGCCAACAAAAGGCAAAATAGAATATTGCATTTGATGTCAGTTATAGGCCAAATTTTAACATAAATTTTATTTTATTTAACATGGTAAAGGTTGAGACATTCAATATTCGATTGTTCTTCCTTATTTCTAAACTAGGTTTCTCATAGCCATGTTATATTATCAAAAAAAATCATTACATGATATTCGCAACAGCCTCTTCTCCAATTAGTTCAATTACAAACGCATATTATTAATTAATACGAGTATTCATATGACCATTCTACCATGCCCTCAAAATCTAAAACCAAAATGCCAGTCCTGCATTTGCTTGCACTCTTGCGTGATTGGGAAAGAGTAAGAGGAGCACGCCGAGCTCGAAGACGTCCATGCATATATTGGCTTCGTTTGGATATTCTGGGACTAACAAACATCGAGTGCATCCAGCGTTTTCGTCTGCACCGTGCGTGAGACAATCATCCATCTTTGCCGACTTCTGGATGAACAGCTATCCAGCCGCAGCAATTATCCACAAAACATACCAGTGGTCATCAACGTCAGAACTGCGCTGTCACACCTGGCATCTGAGTCTTTTCAGAGAGTGGCTGGTGATGTCATACACATATCAAAGGCGTCTGTGTCAAGGTGTCTGACACAGTTTGTTGACGCTCCAAGTTCTTCTCCATGCACTTCCACTGCAGAAAGAGTGGATGCCATCTCCTCCTCCAAGGCAAGAATAATGCAGAGGGGATGACGGTTGCCCACCACCTGTTGCGTGTACACTTCTCCAGTGTGCAGAGAGCCTGGATTTTACAGCGCCCCGCGGATCTCTTCATTTATTCTTTAAATTGGGGATACTGCGCTTACATCTCCCCACTGAAGCCACATCCAGAACGATTCACAGCTTTCTTCCTCGGATCAGCCTTCAGTGCTCGCTTGCCATACAACACCAACATCTGTGAAATTTGGTTTTCAGCTTTGGCTCGATGTCGCCCTCATTGTCTTCATGTTCTATTAACAAATGCAACTGCCCTATATGTTCATGATAATCTAAAAAGTTGTGATATTCTCACGAGTGAGGAGATTGATTTTCTAATTGAGGATATCTTTATTAACCAACTCGTGTCCTAGTAATTTTTTTACCATTGATAATACTGTGCATTTTAATGTGTGAATAAAGATATTATAAAATATGCTACTCTAGATTGAGCCCTACCCTGGCCAATACCAAAGCACTACCCATTTGTTAATTAATTTTGGCCAATAAAGAATAGCCTACATGGGAAGAATCATTATCAGTAAATGGGATAATTAATTATAATAAAGTATTAGGCACAAGTTCAAGTGAATGTGTCGCTCAAATCAAATGGGACATAATAGGCTATGGATATGGAATTGCGTGATTGCTGAGGCGGTTTCGGGGCGGGGAGGTGACCGCGTGCGGGGTAAGAATCCTTGTTAAAGCGTTTCCATGTCCTTAGTTGCAAACCTGACATTTGAGCAGAATATCGAAGCGACTCAAATTACACTATGGCTGCAGGTAATGCAGGCTCATTTTACCTTTCCTAGCTATAAAATAAATTAATGAAAAGGAGCTAGAAAGTGGTTTTTGTCTGGCCTCTCAGAAACAAGACTTAAATGTGTGCATATTGCAGGGTTTCCAGTTCTTGCAAATTTGATGTGAGGTTTAGTATGTCCCTTGTCACGTCAGCAAAAAATAATTTCTGCTTACTTCAATATATCTCACACCTGAAAGTACGCTGGCTTTGGACAATCTTTGTCAATCCTACGCGAAGTTTGCCTTGAAAGTTGGCAGCTCTGATTGAAAGGACATATATTTATGCAACATCTATTTCAAGAGATAGGCCAAATGAACAAAATAAGCAAAGCAAAGAGGAGGAAGCTGACATGTTTTCAAAAGGTAGGCGCAATCAGACAGCTTCGCTCGGAATACAGTGCACTGATGCACTGCAGAATTACGCCCATTTTTAATGCAGCGCCGTCTCTGGGCCAGAAGCATCCAATATTGACCTTCGGCCTTGTCACTTGCACACAGAGATCTCTCCATATTCTCTGAATTTTTGATAATATTATTTACTGTAGATGGTGGGATATTCAAATTCCTTGCAATTTTACACTGAGAAACATTCTTCTGAAGTCGTTCCACAATTTTTAGACTGAGTTTTTCACAGATTGGTGAGCCTCTGCCCATCTTTACTTCTGAGAGACTCCGCCTCTCTAAAATGCTCTTATTTTTACCCAGTCATGTTAATGACTTACCTGGAATCCATCTATATCAAGTGCTAGGCGCTCCTAACGGTCACTCACTGATATAGCCTGGCCTGAGTTGTATAGCCAGCGTTTATCCCCGCACATCACTAATGAACTGGATATATAAATATTCATATTTTCTGCTCTTGGCTGATAGGGTGACCTTTTGGCGAGAACCACAGAATTCTGACCGGGTTATCCGTCGCATCTTGTTGTCAGAAGTTGTAGGTAAGTAGGCGAGCAATTAAATGTTGGGATATACAAGCATCCATCTTATATCTGCATTTTGCGTGTATATTTCTTTTTCAGGGCTCAAAATATACATACTTGCGCCTACACACCCGGTTTTCGACAAGTGCACCCAAAATTTAAAGTCGGATGCACCGCATGCGCCCTGCACAGAGTAAAAATCTGTCCCCGAAATAAATCCACTTTCTACAAATGCGCTCATCCTTACCTGGAATGATAAAATTTTATCGGTAAGGTACGAGAATAAGCACCAAAATCGATGGGACTACAAGACTGTGGAACACGTTTGGTCTGAGACTGCGTAACATCGGCTGATCGTGTAATGTACACTGCCCGGCCAAAAAAAAAGTCACCGTTTGGAAATGAATTAACTAAGTCTATAATTGGATCATTATTGCAATTATTAATATGTTTCAGCTGGCAATAATCATTTTAACCCCGACTGATAAAGCATGTCGCTACTCATTTCTTAAAATATCATGTCGGGAGACGCATCCCATGATGGTGGAAAAAAATGTTACAGTATTTCAGAGCGGGCAAGTTATTGGCCTGTATTTAGCAAAGAAAACCGTGAATTGCAAAAAAAAAGTATGAGGAATCATTTTCACTAACAAATTTGCCACCACTAAGTCCTGACTTAAAACACATTAAAAGTTACTGGGATGTGCTCTAGAAAGACCATCGGGTGGTTCAACCATTATGTCGAGAAGACAAGATCTTGGCCAAAAGTTATGGTATTTCTGATCGAAAATAAATGTTCTGGCATTGCATATAGTTGTCAAAACAATGACAAGACAAATATGCACTGTAATCAAAGCTACAGGGGTACCAACAAAATATTTGAGTGTGCGACTTTTTTTTTTTGGCCGGGCAGTGTATATTTCTCAAAGACTTTCCCTGATCCAGGATCAGGAAGTTTGTGAGATGTCTGCCCTCCACGGCACCAGGGGGTGATGCCAGCACAAACCACAAGTTATACCAATGGTACTGCGTCCTAACGGGAGAAATAAATAACGTTTTACATTGACACATGAAATTATGCACACGCAAACTCGGGTAAACTCTTGGGAAATTGTAATTGAGATTCAGGTTTGAAGATCCAATGCACTTACTCGTTGGATGTAATGTAAATGGCTGCTGGGTGATTGATTGATTGAATTGATTTTATTAGTCAATCAATCTTCCAAAAAAATTAAAATTCTTCTAGATTCAATACAATCTAGGAGGGGAGGGTCTTAATTATGGAGTTATGAAGAATGTGAAAATATAAAAAACAGCTAAAAAGCAGCACTGTTGCTGCCATTGAGACCAGAGAGGTCCTATGATGGAGTTGTGGAAAATTATTTTATTTTCTCAGCCAAGTCAAACCAACTGAAATTAAATTCTAGATTGAATATTATCTGACTGTGATAAATAATAATAGTACACTCAGTTTCTGGGTGTACTTCGGTTTTTTTCCATTATTTTTCTTATATTTAGTGCGATTTTAATAAAATCTAATCCCACCAATAATCCTAACATGTTGCACCACTGCAATTTTACAGTAATCTTATGGCACACCAAATAATCTGAGTTGAAGAATATTTGTTAATTCATTTTGTACTGCTGCAAAGCGGCTTTTTTTAATTGAATTAAGTAAGTTTTAGACTGTGCACCTAAACACGCACCAGTGCACCCATTTCAACATCTGGGTGCACCATGTTCACCCGGTCAAAAAATCCTAATTCAAGCCCTGCTTTTACTTTGCTTCATCAGCCATTTTACAACACAACGGCTGTACTCAGCATTACGAATATGAGTTAGCAGGCCAGCTACGGCATTCGCGAATGTTATTTGACATGAGCTTAAAAATTAGATTGTGGCTTGCTTGCTTTTACTCTTGGAGTGGTTGTTACGTTTAGAATAGGATAATGTTTGGCCATATCAGCATCTTGTTTATTTCGGTGGGATTCCCCGGGTATAATGAAGGCTAAATTAAATAATACTCAAATTACATAACGTATTTCACTGTAATTGGCATTAGCTATAGCTTGAAGGGCATGATTGCATCAGCTATGTTAAGCCTCTGAAGCTGGTATATTAATACGACTGTCGCTAATTTATTCCTTAGCGGTCTACTTTCTTTGGAAGAGAGAGATTGGTTAGCTTGTTTCTATTATTGCAGCCCATTGCTGCACAACGTTCCTGCATTTTTAACGTGGATGGCCAATGCATACTTTGCTGCTTTTCCCTGCTTGTTGAAACCCTTTGTACAAAAGCCAAATCTGTCTATTTGGGGGGTTACCATATTTAAGGCTTTATAATTCAAGATTGCACCTTCACAGACAGGACAGGAGAGGCTGACCTGAGTCTTGACACTTGAAGCATTTAGACTCCCATCATACTTCAGTTTATTTTCATGATTTTGGTAGAGAAAAGGGGCTGCAAACACAAAACATCTTCATAAAAATTCAACATTGAAATTGCAAAAAAATAATGCTGAGAATTGAAAAACTGCTGGGGCTTAAATCTGTCCATTTCTAGGATCTTAAACTCTTTGACCACAAGAAAAATTAATCTTGAACATTGCATTCTAGATTACCTTCTTGCTATGAGCCAAATTAGACAGCTATCCAGGTGGCTCCCCAAAGTCTGAGATCCCTCAAAATGGTGAACTGTTCGATCATAAAATGATCATATATTTAACACAAGTAAAGTTTTGAGGCATGAAATTTAATATGAACTAATGATTTTCTGGTTCAGTTTTAGCAAGAATTTACCAATATCAGTGCAGTTGAACATCAGTGGTCACCAGTGACCTCTCCAGACACAAAACATGCCTTTTCTCGATCATAAAGTTTTGTCCATTTTTCTTTTAAGTCCCCCAAGCCAGCACACATACTCATGAAATAAAATGCTGATTAAACGGTCAGAATATTCACCCCGCAATGAAAGCCAGCAGTTCGGCAGAAATATCTGATTTCTTAAATATACCTTAGTTTAACAGAACAGACATTCCACTATCAGGGAAAAAAAAATCAAACAATATATGCCTCCCTAGTTTCAACAGAAAGGTGCAATGAACGTACCAGGGGATCCACCAAAATGCATGACCAGTTCACGTTTTAAACACGAAAAAAACCTTGACATTCAATTTGAATACGGCATACATTCCAAAACAAAAAAGTAGCAGCCTAACTTTTTTTTCACTGAATCCCTCCTCCAGAGACTGACATATCCAGTAGAAGGAACCCTCCGGTCCTGTTTCATTCGAAATAATTCCCATTGACTATGTCCTTACCCCCATTTCTCCTGATCTGTTGGTCTTAAAAATGCCTTTGCAGCACCAGAATGTTTGGAAGATATGTGGCCTGTGAAAAATACGTCCAGTATTTACTTCTGTGACAATGGGGCAAAATAATCGGTGATAATCTGTGCTCACGTTTGGAATCAAATCATTCAGGACCCACAGTAAGTCTATTCCGTGGGGCGGGGCACCCTTGCGACTGAGAGCCATTCACAGATCTCACATGGATTTTGCGAATATTTGAAAGTCAAAAGCTAGTCTACTGACTGAGGCCAGACATGTCAGTGAGTATTTGTTGGGAGCGACCAGCACTTGATATGCATGGATTCCAGGAAAGTTACTGACCCGTCGCCAATGAACCGAGTTAGTTGTAAAGTGCTCCTCCAGCTGTTTTTTATATTTACTTTTTAATTTTCCAGGCTTCTGTTGACCCAGTCCCAATTTTTGTGAAATGTGTAGCTGCCATCAAATTCAAAATGAGCTAATATTTTTCATGAAATGGTAAAATGTCTCACATATCAAATATGTTGCTATGTTTTATTGTGAATAAAATGTGGGTTCATGAGACTTGTAAATCATTTCATTCTGTTTTTATTCATGTTTTACCCAACGTCCGAACTTCACTGGAATTGGGGTTTGTGCATTATCTTGCACCATTTAGCAGTTGTGGGTTCCCAAAGTGGGAACTTTTGCATTGGTTAGACCACCAATTTTCAGACTTCTGGGACTCTCCATTGTGGAGATATTGACCTCTCAAAACCACGTTGGGCATTCGCGTTCTTAAAAGTGGGCATGGCACCCAAAATTTGACAGGCCATAAAATCCTAACTGGCTTGAGCTGGACTCTGAAATTTTTCAGGTGCACATTATACACTCTAAGGTTCATTTTGACAGAAGCTAAATTGTATCAGACGGTTTCTGAGTTATGGTCCGGAAATGGTGGGAGTGCTGACGCGGACGTGCACGGGAAACTGTACAAAAACAACACGTCCCTCCTCCCTTGTGGGGGTATATTCTAAGTGCTACAAGTGTCTTTATTCATTTTAGCCATTTTCCCTCTGTGGAGCTCAGATTTTTAATTATAAAGCCTGAAGTACGGAAAAGAAAAAATAGCCAAATATGGTTTCTGTGGAAAGGGGTTAAACATGCTTCTCTATACACCCAATAACATATTTAGAAGTGTTGTAGCGTGTTTCTCGCAAATTCAAACTTGAAGACAAAAAAAAATCATCTGCTACGTATATTTAATTACATTAAAAGTATTACAATGCTGGAATGTGAAATGTGAACTCCTGAAAAGTTGCACATTCTGGTACATCAAACGGCATATAAACTCTTGCAAAGGTCATCACATACAATAAAGAAGTGCTCATGCTAACAAGAATGAGGTAAAACAGTTATTTATTCCTGGTTGAATGCCCCAGATGATATAATGCAGAAAAAAAAAAAAACATACTCTGATGCCAACTCCAAACCAAAATGGCCTCAAAAACAAACGATGCCAAATAATTGTAAATTCAAGGAGCCACGAGAAGGCAGTTCGACAGAGAAATCAAACCAACGCCTGAAGCAAGGTCTCATTTTGGCGACAGCAGTCGTGGACAGCTCAAAACAGCAGTACTGAGACTAAAGCAGTCCGGCTGTAACACGCTCACCTGGAACATCTCGTTGATGCCCTCCCCACTCTGCGCGGAGGTCTCGAAGTAGTGAAAACCCCGGCTCTCTGCCCACAGCCGGCCTTCACTCTCGTCCACCACTCGCCTCTTCGTCAGATCCACCTGCACCATACAGACCGTTGCGAACACAGGCAACCATGATCATTTTCAATTTCTTAATCTACATCACAGCATCAGTTTCATTGCTTTTGTGTAAATATCAAGACTAAGGTACTCCAAGCACTTACTTGAAAATAAAAAGAACTAGCAGATTAGAGCAGAGGTATTTAACATCGTTCCTGCAGCCCACTGTGTATATTGTTGTTTGTTCCAATCATAATAATAACGGCAGGATTTTGACAAGCTGTTAACCCAATAGCACTTATACTCATTTTATACAGACTACCTCTGTTCCCTGCAGTCGCGGCTCGTGGACTGCCTACAGGGGAGGATCAAACAATCCCTCAAAAAGAATGATTGGTCACAACCTGTTTTCAATCAGTCATTAAAATAACCATTACTGAATCTCCAAAAACTCTCAACTCTCAGGTGTGGCCAGTTTTCATTTATAACGCGTACCTGTCAACTCTCACGCATTCGTTGTGAGTTTTTAGTCGCCTTCACACCGGTCGCGAAATAAATTTTTTGCACGACAGATTACACTCCAAGTCAATGCAAAGACGCAAATACATATTGACTTTGAATGTAATCTGTCGTGCAAAAAATTTGTTTCGCAATCGGTGTGAAAGCGACTTAAAACTCACAACGAATGCGTGAGAGTGCTGATGTGTGAAGTCACGATGATCAAGTTGATATTTTTTCTTCTGCTTCCAGGTCACTGTGGCCATAACCCTGTTAGTCAACATCATAAGGTCTCATCCTTAATGAGGTTAAACACTCTAAGCAAGCAATATAAAACCAATTGAGAAGACTAAGTGCAGCCTATGGTGCAAACACTATTCCCTCATGATGTCCGCACATTCCAACACGATAACGCCCACAGACACTGCTACAACATTAAGAATAAATTTTTTATCATTATTACATCTTAATAATTTACCTTGTTGGCACATACAACAAAGACAATGGTTTCCATGTTGGCCTGTGAACCCATCTCCTGCTTCATCTCTCCCAGCCAACTGTCCAAGGCATCAAAGCTCTCCTTCAGCCCCACGTCGTACACCAGGATCACCCCCTGCGAGTCTTTGTAGAACTCATTCCGTACCTGTGCAGCATGGCAAAGGGTAGCACCACTTCAGAGGAAAGAAACTGCACCCTGCAGTCGCATTTTGGTTCCATGTTACCCTCCAAATGATTGGTTTACATCAGTTTTGAAGACCTCATGACCTTATCTAAAATATTTTCTGAAATATTTATGCTACA
Source organism: Gymnothorax reevesii (assembly GCA_029721435.1). Lineage (NCBI taxonomy): Eukaryota > Metazoa > Chordata > Actinopteri > Anguilliformes > Muraenidae > Gymnothorax > Gymnothorax reevesii. The sequence continues at coordinate 63,295,637 of CM056576.1, forward strand.
GAAATATACCACCCATCATCATCATGAATTTATCAATATTCACATTCAATTTAATAGAGGAGGTTTCTGCATAACAGTAAGAAAAAAAAATTGTCACAAGTTTTTGATAGTTCTTAACTCGCACTTTCATTTCTCATTTTGGTTCCGTACGCTAGGACTTCAATTTGAGAGATACAATCCACACCATCAGCTTTAATCAGAGGGTTTTCATCCATTGAGGTCTCATCATTTTCATCAGATGAAGTTTGTAGTAATGACTGGACCTTTCTTTCATATTCCTCCATTTTCAGGGGTATCAACAAATATTAGTTTCAGATCAATCTAGAATAAAGTAATCATTCGAACATTTCGTGGCATAGCCTTTGCTTGCCATGATTGCTTGAAATTTGAGATGCAAAGACATCACCACCCTCCATGCGTCTTCTCTTATGTCAGGCGACTCGTGTTTAGTTTTGGTGGTTTGACTGAGCCTTGGAGTAAGACAGAATAATTTGATTGGTTATGACTCGTGTATTCCCTGGAGATGGGACCTGTCCTCCCTTAATGACTGAAATTCTGTCTGTTCAATTGTTGCCTCGCACGTACTGCTGTAACCATTCCAAGGGTGACCCTTTTCGGGCCCCGCAATTCATACAGAGGGCATAAACTACGAGTCAGCACCCCTGCAATTCCTATCACAACAAAAAACAAGGAGTTACAGCCTTGTGACCACCAAGACAAGAGCATGTCCTCCTCCCCCCCTTCTTTATATTTATACACACATTCTATGTTTTCCTTACCCCTGAATGCAGCCCAAAATTGGCCAAAACCACTTAAGTTTTACTATGTTTGGACTCATTAGAAATAGACTTAATCCATAAATTTAATTTTGAAAATTCCAGAGCTCAGCTTTGCCCCTAATTAGGGCATTTCAAAACATGAATGGCTAGACTCACAAGAGATTCACCATTTCTCACCCTTTCACATGTCCGCAGGCAATCAGCACAACCTCTTGATTCCTAAGGAGGGGGATTGATCTACAGAGCCCTTTTTGACACACAGAAAACCATCAAGGAATTTTCACACCCGTGGAGTGGATTTGGGGACTGATATCTGCCTTTTCCATCGGAAGATCTGGCAATGTTTTGTTTCTGAAACTTAGATTTTAGAATTCATTGGGACAACTTTAGGTGACAAGGTTTGGTTTTTTCTTTTCTTTTCTTCATTCATTGATCAGGTTTGTTTAATTCTTGTCTGAGGTAGTAGACCCTTGTCTGTGGAAATAAACGGTGTTGCAACTGTAATTAAATTTTCTTAGTTTGAATTGGATTCTGAGTTGTGCTTTTTGATAAACTGATCCAACAGCTTGTTCTATCAATCAATGACTTCGGCAATGCAATTTACTTGTTAATTAGCATATTTGATGGAAATTAATTAAATTGGATAAATCCCTTCGCTTTAACAGTTGATGCACTTGTGTTAACACTTGATGACAAAGGATTTGCAATCAAGTATCAAAAAATACAATTTAATTAATCATTGGTTTAGTTTATCCTGTTATGTTTGAGCCACCAGGTGGGTGCCCATGTATAAAAATGGCTGCAATTCTTACATGTTTTCATACAATGGTTACGAAAATAAACATTAATGCATAAAGCCTATTTTTCAATTAAATCTTGATCGTTAAGAGGCATACAGAGGCAAATCCATGGACCTGACTGGATAAATACACTGCCCGACCAAAAAAATTCATCCACCCTGACATTTCGTTGGACTGTCTTTAGCTTTCACTGTGGCATCATTACGATAAGCTTAGTACAATGTCACAACATTTATTCCTGTTCAGAGTTGCATTAATTTCTTTCTCCAAAATCTTGTACTGATGATGGGAGATTTGAACAACTGTATTAAATCCCAAAGATACTTAATCAGGTTAAGGTCTGGATTGTGTGATGGTCAATCCATGTAACCTGAGCCTCTCTTTCACAATTTGAGCTGGATGAATCCTGGCACTCATCTTGCAATATGTGCCATCAGGGAAGAAATAAATCCATTGATGGTGGTCATGTAGTATATTAAGGGAGTCAGCTGACCTCAGTTTTAGGCACATACTGTTGCCACAGACTGTCTAAAATGATGGACGAAGCAACCGTGAAGTCACCCATTAGCTCCATTATACCATTTAGGAAGCCTCAATTTTGGCAATTTGAACAGCGCCAATTAACATTTTGAAACCGGATGTGATTTCTATAGGATGAGAGCGTGAGAGCGTGAACAGCCTGGGGGCAATCACTGAGAAGGCGCAGTCGCCCCTGGTTTTTCGTCTGGTTTTTGGGACGACCAGACAGAACTGATCAGCAGACCTCGAAGACTGAGAGGAGGTGTAAACATGCAAGAGGTCTGCAATATACTGTGGTGCTAATCCATTCAGTGACTTAAAAACAAAATTAAAATCTTAAAAATAATTCTAAAATGGACAGGGAACCAATGGAGGGAGGCCAGAATGGGGGTAATGTGTTCATGCTTTGGGGTTCCAGTTAAAAGATGAGCAGCCACATTTTGGATTAACTGTAGGCATGCAAAGGAGACTTGATTAATGCCAGTGAAAAGTGCATTACAGTAGTCCAAATGGGTTGAGATAAAAGCATGAATCACACGCTCATAGTCTTTAAAAGATAAAACAGTGAGACCTACGGTCAGAGCCCCACTGGACGATTGGGTTATTTTGAATGCCCCAAAAGATCTGTGGCCTACGCTTAAGCCACCACGAACGACCTAAAACCACAGGACAAACCGGGCAATTGATTCATAAAAATTCTCTCTGAATGACCACCAAAAGGGATAAACATAGTCAAAAAATCAAAGACCTCAGTTATAAGCCCATCTCCCAACGGTCGACCATACAAAGCTTTGATCGAGTGCGAATGTGAGAGCGCGCGGATGGGAATGGAATGTTTTCTAGCCCACTCCGCATCCATAAAACAATCAACAGCCTCCAAATCCAAAAAGGCTTTAATCCATATTCTCCTTTTCCCCATAGTCAACTTTACTGAAATAAGAGTTCTAACGGGAGATGGGGGGGGGGGGCGCTAGAGGGACAGACCCAACCGCCAGAGGGGCTTCCCATCTCCCTTTAAGCTCAGGGCAACTTGGACTGATATGTCCCGGTTCGTTATAATGATGACAAATTATTTGCCTGTCAACAGGCTTATGAGACCAGCTCTCATAAGAGCCATCATCCTGCATGGGCTCACTAGAACTGGACATTTCAGTGGGCGGAGTCGGGGCTGTATGCGTGTCGTTGGGAACATTAAGCCAGTTGCTATCAAGAGCCAATGCAGTACATTTCTCCTTGTTTCATTCGCGGATGCGATTACTAATGACCCTATTGAATGAGTTTGACAATTGACTCCGAGAAATTTATTTTTACGGAGTTATGGCCCTTGACTCTGAACTTGCTGTATGGATGTTGCAATAGGGTTAAGTTTCCTCGGCAACTATTGCATCTACGTGGAAGAAATTTTGTGTGTGTGGCCAGTAGTGTAGGGACCCTATTCAATGGCTTTGAAAAACTGATTCAGAGAAGTTTATTTTCATGGAGTTATGGCCCTGGACGCTGTTGACTTCGGTGTACAGGATCTGCAATGGGGACAAGTTCTCTTTGCATGGGTGTATGGAAGGTTCCATAGACTTTTGGATTTGGTTTACTGCGTTTCTTTAATTTTCTAATTCTGAACCTAAAAGCATTTCCGGTGAAATGGATTTTGTTGCAAATTTCACATTAATTGTTTCACTGCAAATCATATTCACCTTTTACGTGGAAGTGTTTTTTTTCTTCTTGGATTTATGAAACACTTCAGCACACCCAACATTCTCTGTCCTCAGTACATTTACTAACTTTCCACTGTTTCGCCTTTTGAAGTTGATTATTATTATTATACCCCGCCACGAAGAGGATCGGGGGATATTGGCATGGAACTCATTCGTCCGTCTATCATTCCGTCCGTCCGGGTTCAATGGAGACAAGTGTTCTCAAAGTATTGCACCTTCATGGGTGAAATTTTCTGTGTGGCTAGTACTAATGACCACTATTGAATGATTTCAACAAGTGGGTGTATGGGTGTTGCAACGGGGATATGGAATCACCCGTGACCATTCTTATCGTGGCGGGGGATACTGGTGACAATGTTGCCTCATTTTTGTTCTTTTGCTCCTGTCATGATGACTACCTCCCTGTTTGGACATGGCGTTTGCCTTTTGTCATGTGCATTACTGTGATATTTCCCCTCGTCTACTGATGCTCATCGTTTTGAACTAGTCCCTTTTAAATTAGAGTGATTATGCTCTTTCTCGCAGGAAGTTGGAGGCATGGCCTCTGGACATTGACTTTGGCAACTCCCATTTTAGGATTCTTAATCCAGTAGATCTGAAATCCTCTCTCACCAATTACAGATGTACACTTGTATTAGGTTTATTATATGGTTTTTGCCTGACCTGATTCAGCTGATTTCTTGCTAAAATTTGTGCAGTGAACCTTCTTTTTACTAATAACTTCAACCAGTTTGTTTGGTTTGACTAACAACGAAGAATACCATTTATAAAAGGATAGTGCAGAAACTTCTGATCATTATTCCCCACTCAAATTAGGATACTTTTTTCAACTGCCTCAAATTGTGCATTGCTGCACCATGACTCTTTTCTTCGAAGCATAGTGAATCTCTTGGAACCAAAGTAGGCCACGGACGGACATGCCATTATGAACCAAAATAACCCCGATTTCATTACATGCCAGCTCAAAAAAACAATTCATTTTCTAATTGAAAACCTATATATAAAAACATATTTCCTGTTTCTGAAAGAAGGTTTATTTTGCCTTATAATGAAGGCAAATATTATATTTTGGGTCCATGATGGTTGGGTGATGTTTGGATCATAATTGAAAGCCGTAAATACATCAGTGATAACAAACAAAATCCGGTACATGAGAAATTAGTGAAACTAAGGAAAATAAAGAATGAGAAATCTTGCCATTTTTGAGAGGGTAAACTTGTGTGCATTCCTCAAAAGAATGATTGCGCCAAAATTCAACATTCTGCCAGGTTAAATAGATCGATGACTTTAATATTGAGATATGAATTTTAGAAAATAATTTGCATAGAGTAGTTGTTGAATTTCTGCTGAATGTAGCTTCACAGTAGCTAGCTGACAAGGCTGTGCTCCCAGGTTATGATCTTGGAAGGTCCTTGATGTGGGTTAGTGAACCTAGTTCTTTCACATCAATTGTTTCACTGCAAATCATATTCTTCACCTTTTTATGTGGAAGTGTTTTTTTTCCTCCTGGATTTGAAGGGAGATATGAAACTCTTCTACACACCCAACATTTTCAGTCCTCAGTACATTTTCTAACTTTCCACTGTTTCCGCCTTTTGAAGTTGATTATTATCCCCCGCCACAAAGTGGATCGGGGGATATTTGAATGGAGCTCGTCCATCCCTCATTCCGTCGTCCGGGTTCAATGGGGACAGGTTTTCTCGGAAACTATTGCACCTTCATGGGTGACATTTTCTGTGTGGCCAGTACTAATGACCATTATTGAATGAGTTTGACAATTGATTCTGAGACATTTATTTTTACGGACTTATGGCCCTTGACTCTGAACTTGGTGTATGGGTGTTGCAATGGGAATATGGAATCTTCCAAGAGCATTCTTATCGCGGCGTGGGATATTGGTGACAATGTTGTCTTGTTTATTAGCTAATGAATTTATACCCTGTGGCCAAAAGGGGTCTTACTGACATTGAATGTTGTAAAAAAAAAAAAAAAAATTGTGATCCCTAGATAATATAACTGGCCCTGTATTTTCGTGAATTACCAAATACAACCTTGAACAATTTTCATTTGTCGAATCAATCGTTAGAGAAATATGCCGTCCAACAATAAACTTGCCGTTGGTTACCAAGACCCGAAATTGATTTTACGGATGCTTCAACTAGGCAATGACTTCACTTCGAGAGATTTCGAGCGAAAAAGACGACATTCAAATCAGTTTTTCGTGTGGGCGGCATACTTCGCCCAAAACAATTTATATATCAATCAAATCTATTATAAATTCTTCACTTATTTGTGTAGGTTGTATTGTGGGCGAGGCCTGCCGCCCCAGTTTAATTTCGAAAATGAGTAGTTTACATTAGTGACGCGCTTAGTTACGCAAAATATATAAATGTGGGATTGGCATTTACAAACGGAAATAAAATTGAATTTTGTGATATTTTTTAAAATAATAACTTCAAATGTAACGTTATTTCATCAAATAAATGAGTGGTTTGTGTGTTTTTTGCTAAGGATTCAACACCAGGCACGAATCGTATTTCATATTGAAATCCAACTTTTCAATTGCACCTCTTGCGTAAGCGGCGTTCTTTGATGTACAGCTGTTCGCATTTCCTGCTTTGTTGACGCGTAATATTTTGAATGATGATTCTTCTCTAATATGTCTGATATGTAAATATCGAGTAAATAGTTTAGTGTCGTTGAGTGTTAGGCCTAATTACTCAATGTACGAGCCAGATAATCAGTGGCGTCAGGCTTTTCGGCGCGATGACCCAGTTTCGTCTTTCGACAATGATCCGATGAGGAAATGCTCCAGGTGAACTACAGGTACACGAGGAAAGGTAAGTTTTATCTATGCAAAATCTATAAAAATCTGTTCATATACGGATATTCTGAGTTATGGTAGAGATGTAGAACCAATAAATAACTCTTTGAAAAATAAGATAGGCCTATAGGCTATCTGATGCCCGATCGATGCCCGACATTTCGCCCCTCGATCAGCTCGGCCCTTGAGCACGCATCATATTATGCAACTTTGAAGTTTGTGAACTGAATTGAATCTGACCTTAGTTTTGTTTTTAATATAATTAATGGGTAGCATAATTAATTCAGAAATATAAAAGACAAATATAATTTTGCTCCAGTATAAAAGTGTGATAAGGCATAGAAAAAAATACCCGTGATTCCTATTACCCGACAGTCCCTATTTTCCCCCTACCCTACACATTTTACTGGCGTTTTTGATTGTTAAAGGTATCTTGCCTGTCGTTGCACACTTTTTGGACAAAAAGAATAATTTTTGAGATTACTGTAGAATTTTGAGTATAGGGCCTATAGAGTGGCTTTATTGTGGTTTAAAATTTTATTAAGAAGTACTGCATTAAAAAATTAAAAAAAAATAAAATAATGTTCCTTCCTACCTACCTACCTACCTACCCACCCTATTTCTATTTGGGACGTAATAGAATATCGAACCCATTTTTTTCTAGACCTAATATCAGTATTTTTTTCTGACTTAACCGTTTCATTAAACATTTCTGTTTATTATTTATAATTTACTTATTTATATTTATATCTATTATTTATATCTCCCGTTGCCATGGCAACAATGGACCACTCATCTTGATAATGTTGAATTGTTAATTATTTATATAATAATTGATATACATTAATTATAAGACAATATATTGAACTCTTTTGCTCTTCGAATTGAAAATATGCCAAATAATGACATTTTGAATGGAACAATTTCCTCTCCCATTGCCATGGCAACCATGGGCCAGACATCCTGGTAATGTTGAATTGTTAATTATTTATATAATAATTGATATACATGGTTTATAAGACAATATATTGAACTCTTTTGCTCTTGGGATTGAAAATATGCCAAACAATGACATTTTGCATGGTGCCATTTCCTGTTCCGTTGCCATGGCAACCATGGGGCAGTAAGGCTTATAACATTCATTTTTTTAATTTTGGCTATTATGTCAATAAATGACACCAATGATTATTAGTTCTTAGACAGGGCCAATTTTGATGGTTAGTGAACCTTGTCCTTTGCAACATAATCCATTTCACAGGAAATACTTTTAGGTTCATAATTAGAAAATTAAAGAAACGCAGTATACTAAATCCAAAAGTCAATGGAACCTTCCATACACCCATACAAAGAAAACTTGTCCCCATTGCAAATCCCATACACCAAGTCAACGCACAGGAACATGGACCATGACTCCGTAAGCATAAATTTCTCAAAATCAACTGCTGAACTCTTTCAGTAGGATCATTAGTACTGATCACCAACAAAATTTCATCAACGGAGGTCCAATAGTTGCCAAGAGAACTTGTCCCCATTGCAACACCCATACACTAAAGTCCAGGAACAGAGTCAAGGGCCATAACGCTGTAAAAATGAATTTCTCAGAATCAATTGTCGAACTCGTTCAGTACGGGCATCAGTACTGGCCACACAAACTTTCATTCACGTAGGTGCAATAGTTTCAGAGAAAACTTGTCCGCAATTGACCCCGGACGAACGAATGTGCGCCATTCCAATATCCCTTCGTGGCGAGGGGATATTTTAGTTCTATAGATTTAAAAATCAAGACATTAAAAAATCAGCAGGTCCTCATCAGGTCCTAAACTTCGGTACATCTAACCTCAGGTGTAAAACACACTACAGATTCCACTAAGCCATTATATATTAAACCAAAATTCAGCCAAAATGCAGAAGTCATCTGCAAAAAAACTTAGTGCACCCAATGATTCAATCGCTTTAAGAACTGCCTTGAGAGGCAGTGATTTAAGCTACTTGTTTTCTATATGATTTTATCAGTCTCTCACATTGTGGTGAAGGAATTTTGGTCCATTAATCTTCACAACATTGTTGCAGTTCATTGTTGTTTGAGGGCATTTATTTTGGCACAGCTTTCTTAAGGTCCCACCACAGCATTTCAATTGGGTTGAGGTCTGGACTTTGACTTGGCCATTACAACACCTTGACTTCTCTCTTTTCCAGACATTCGCTCTCAAAGATTTGCTGGTGTGCTTGGGATCATTGTCCTGTTGCATGACCCAGTTGCGGCTAAGCTTTCGTTGGTGTGTAGGTGGTTTCACATTTGACTCTAGAAAACTTTGGCACACAGAGGATTTCATGGTCGACTCAATGACTGCAAGGGGCCCAGGTCCTGTGGCTGCAAAACAAGCCCAAATCATTGTTGGGGTAATGGCCTCGCACAGAACACCAATGTTGGGGAAAATGCAATTTGCCTAATGATATCAATATGATATTGTAATATTAATATTAAATATTAATATAAATACCTCGGGGCACCACCCTTCCTCAGTGAAGGGAAAACGATAGCCAATTAATAAAACCTCAGTCTCAATATCCACTAAGCTATTAATTTGGGAATTGATTAATAATTAAATTTATAATTGAAATCAACTTACCCAATCAATAGTTAAATTGAAGAATTCGGAGTTCTATAGAAGAGGTTGGCACTTTCATTCACTCTTGCACAACATTAATAACCACAGCATAAGTCTTAAAGGAATATTTATTTAAATGAAATAAATAAAACACACAATCTAAACTACACTAAACACTATATACACAATGAAGGAGGTGTGTGTGTGTCTGTGTGTGTGTGCGCGCGCGTGCGGGTGTGGGTGAGAGAGAACAAAAGGGATGATCTGAGGTGTGAGTGGGGGGGGCCTTGCTGACCATGTGGAGTGGGGGAAGGCAACCCTACTGTAACAAAGACCAAATCTTTGTAGCAATGGAAAGTTTAGAGTTTTAAAGTCAGTCAAATGACTTAAAATGCTCAATGTTGTTTGTGTTTGTGTGTATTACGTTAATGTGTGTGTTTTGCACAGGAGAGGCGCCGTGTTAGTCGACAGGAGGTTATTTGCATGCAAGAGCTTGTCTGCTATACATTAATACCACCCTGTCCAACTAAAACACAATCCTAAAAACAATCACAACAACTATCATTTAACAAATACAAACAGTCACTTTTAGTCTTAAAGGAAGATTTGTGCCCAGTTGTTACCAGTCCTTAGTTGGGGAAAGAGGTTTGGAGGTTGCTGGAGGATCCAATCACGGGTGATGTTGATCCGGCTGGAAGAGCGGTTCTGGTGCTGTCTGTGTCTTTAGTGTGGGGAGAGGAGGGAAGCTGGCCGCTCCTCAAAAGCAAGCTGTTTCTTCAACTCTTGCTGTACTCCTGGTAGCCTGGCAGATTCTTCAGCATGGCCAGTCTATGCTGGGCCTAAGAGGTGGGGGAGGGGTTCCCCAGCCTGAGCAGTCCACAGGGGTCCAGGAGCCTCTCCAAGGGAGAGAGAGAGTCCAGAGCTCCAAGAGAGGATCCAAGAGAAGAGAGAGATAAAATGGTTGACCACTGCTTTTATGTGCCTGGCCTGCTGGCGGGAGGGGCTTGCAGGCAGCAAGTGGTCATGGGAAGTCCTGGACTCCATTTTGTCTCCTCACATATGAAAGGCTTTCCTCTGTGTGACCCCAACATCATCTTCCCTCCGCCACCATCCTTGACAGTTGGTATGAGGTGTGTGTGGTGATACGCTGTGTTTGGTTTGCACCAAACATGGTGCTATGCATTATGGCCAAACAATTCCACTTTGGTCTTGTCTTCTTAAAGGACATAGTTCCAGAAGGCTTGTGGTTTATTCACATGCAACTTCACAAACCTAAGCCATGTTGCCATGTTCTTTTTGGAGAGAAGAGGCTTTCTCTAGATTTAAATAACTTTAGGACCTGATTAGGACCAGCTGATTTTTTTTTTATTATGCAGGGCTTTCAAAAGTAGTCAGCGACCGGCGATGACTACCAGCTACTCGCAACTCTGATTCTCCATATAATGAAATTCTATTGGTCACCTTCCTCATTTCTTTAACCCAGAGTTTAGCCATATTTTCAATAAAAGGAGTCAGTGAGTTATTTCCTTGCTTCAGTAAGCCATAATGGTTTCCTTCATTGCGCATGAACGAGCCTGGCGTAGCCTCCTCATGCTACGTTCATACAGTTTTGATAAAGACTTGAGGTGCTCGCGCAGGAAGAAAATGACTACATTGCCAGCGTTTAAAAATTTGCATCGCCGCTTGATCGAGTGTACGAGATGGCTGAACCACAGAGATATAAGAAAATAGGCGTGCAATGCACAGATTACCCCTCAGCCTGATGTCGAAGTTTTTGGAGACGCCCGCCCAACCTCACGAAGGATAGCAATACCCCGTCAGCCTTGAGGGCTGAGGGGTAAAGACTAGAGTGGACAATCCCGTCGTTTCTGTGGCAGCTTGTTGCCGCCATCTTGTGTATGTACATCGGGGCAGAAGTTCAATGGAAAATGCAGTATAACTGGCAAAACCCCGTGCTCGAAAAAAACGAAAACTCGCTCATAAGGGACAACAGCTGAAGTTCCAATTTCTTTGTAATGTCTTCCGCTTAAATAAACATCGCATACACCGGATTAAAAAAAAAATATTTTTTTAAATAAACTTTGTGGTTTGATTACAATTCCTTATTTGTGTCCATTTTAAGTATGAAAGGATAAAAAGAACGCGGATAACAAGTCTCTAAGTTGTCGCCACCCATGTTAAGCCTACTGTTTACAAGTGCCTCATTGGACATTTATACATACACAAGATGGCGAAGCTATGCTGCCGTTTCCGCTTTGGTCTAGCCGACACGTCGTCCACTCTAGTTTTCTTATATTTCTGTGGGCTGAACCCCATAGTAAAATACTAAAAACCTCAACAATATTGTCCTTCTTTAACAAGAAAGGTAAAGATGCACTATGTCTTGCAAACATATCTAAAAAGAACCATGATTTAATATTGAATGTTTTGATAACAGTCAGTATATGGAATGCATGGGATTATTATATTTTAATTATATTATATTATATTATAAATTATACAGTATAATTTCCTGCATGGGAAACTTTATTGCAGGCATTCAACTGAAATTTCCCTTAAACTACAAATATAAAATGATGGTGTTAACTTTAACACCATTATATTGACTAATAACTTAAGTGTAATGTTTTACCTATATTACCAGATATCGTTTTAATCATTTACTGGAGCTTTGTCTTTGCAAGAGTTGGAAGAGGTATGCCAACACCTGTACTTTAGCTCTGCGCAATTCCCTAAGTGGAACACTCATAACATTTGCACCTAGTTGCAAACTCGCTTTGCGGAATGTTGATAAAGGTTGATCCTGAGTCGGCAAAATCAGCATCTGTATTGGCTTTCACTTAGCCAAGTTATTTGAATAGTTATTTGGAAATGGTTTAACGTTACATCTTCATGTTTCAGAAATCAGTAAAAAAACAGCTGCAATTTCTCCATGATTCTTCCCCGCGGCATCTACCCAGACTTCCAACATTTCTGCTTCTCTCGTCCCCTGACCACGGATTATGTCACACAATAGTCAATATTTTCGGGGGCGGGAAAAAGCAGTATAAAAACAGTGTAAAACTAGCGATAGAGCAGTACAGACAGTGAAAATACATACACTGAGTGTGAAAGAGCGTCGCCAAACTGTGATTTAATCGTTCACACCGCTGTCTGGTCCAAGTCACTTACGTATACATACATCTGAACTTTGACAAACAGACTCTTAAGCCTGTTTTAATTACTCAAACTCACGCTTCTTTCAGGGGTTCTTTTCCCGAAATCACAGATGGAAGCTTACATGGTTGGATTCACTTTGCTGCAGTCCATTTAAATAAGTCTTGGCCCACAAAACATGGCAGGAGCTTCTAGATCATGCTCAAGAATGGCTTACTTTTTGCATGATAGAGTTTTAGCTGGCATCTGTGGATGGTAAGGCAGACTTTGTTTACAGACAGTGGTTTCTTGAACTATTCCTGGGCCCATTCAATGACAGAATCATGCCGATGAGTGATGCAGTGGTGTCTGAGGGCCTGAATAGGGCCCTGGTATAGTGGTTCAGATGATAGACTGCAATGCAGGCGACCGGAAATCGATTCCCCAGTCAGTAGTTCTTTTTGGTAGCAATGGTAGCATTTTTCATGTATAAATAATTGATGGGGATTTTGTTCTGTTTACTTTATTTCTTTTTTTACATTTCCATTGAATTCATAATCTTTTTTTTTTTTTTAATAAATCTGCTCCAGTGGAGCCAAACTTCATTTTCTTTGTATTTATTGTCTTTGGATGGGATGGTATAGGCTATAGGACTGGCAGAAATAATAGTTTAAAATATTTCTAAATTCTAAAATTTACTGGTTGTATTTGGGTGGAATGTATCCCTGTGGTGACATTAGAGAAATTAGATGAGTTTTACAGTTTAATGTCTGAGAAACCCGATTTGGTACACAATGTACCTGAATTGCCAATTCTGAGAAGCCAATTAGACATTCCTCTCTAATTGTGTTCTGATTTACTTGATTAGAATAAACTTTGGCACAGATAATGGTGAGATTCTGTGCTGTAACTTTTTAGAGGTTTCAGATTGCAACTAATTAAGTTTATAAGGAAAAGAAGTAAAACTTTGTTTGGGGTAAAATGAGCTCTTTGATTTATACTGTGTTCCATCTACATTTACTCTGACCCAGTGACATATATACAGACTTTTACACCATAGCAGAATCCCAAATGGTTTTACTTGATTATGATACCAAGATTATTCAAATGGACCAAAGAGTTGCAGAGATGTACTCATTTCATTTTGAGCTTGCCATTTTCAAAAAAAGAGGCTCAAGGCTGAAGGGGTTTATCAGCCAGCCAATCAATTTATTTCTACTTGCTTGCTGCGCCTCAACCAGATCGGTTTTCTAAAAACACTGTGTGGAGGATTGTGACTAACCAGAAACATAAAAAATAAACCCATGTGAAAACCTTAGCATATAGAAATGGCTCTTCATTTTGAATTGAACTTGAATTGAATTAACTGCCTGGGGCAAACAAAGTCCACAAAGCTGGTCATTTCAAACATGCCATGATTTACCAATGACCCGATCTGACAATCTTCAACAGTTATTTTCTTCATCAAGTAAATTCAATTTTAGACAATTAGACAATTAGTCCAAGATTTCTAGAGTCCTACCAGATGCATGATGATTAGTCAGTCCACTTACCTCGTAAAAGAAGGGATGCCCAGCCATGTCAAAAATATTGACTTTAATTTCCCGATCCCGTACTTGAACTCTGTTTGCCAAAAAAAAAAAAAAAAATTTGGAGAAAATTACAATCTTGACTGAAATACACTATTCAGGTGCGATCCAAATTAAGCAAAACTCGTTTTCCTCAATTAGCTCAGGTCAATCTACAAGTAAGCAATCAGTGCAATTCTCTTGCAGCCATCTTTTGTATACTAGTTTAGCAAAAAATGCAATATTAACAGAAAAATACTAGAAGCAAGCTTTGGTGATTTTCAATATTAGGTTCCAAAAGCACAAAAAAGATTAGAACACTTACTTTGTAACTCCATAGTCTATTCCAATTGTTGCCAGATACTTTGGGACAAACCTCTTTTCACAATAGCGTTTAATAATGCAACTCTGGAGGGGAAAACAGGGGAAAAAAATTTATGCTACTACTGAGAAAAAAACTACACAGCAGTTCAATATCTGTAAGCATTGATACTGAATATTAACACAATAAAATAGATGTATTCTGAAATGTGATCATGGAATGCCACTGTCTTGTATTGCAGTATTGAGCTGTACTGCTTGGCTCATTAGTGAAAGTAGTATTACACACTACATTGTACTTACAATCCAAATTCTGCAAAAGTAGGTACATTATGGAAAATGCATAAAAAAATCAAAAAGGAGTGATCAACCTCAACGATATTGAAAACACGACAACACATTATTTGATGTTGTATTTGAGAGTTCAATGATGGGTCATTCCATGCCAACTCATTCGCCACGTTCATGTCATAAATCCATATAAAATATTGAAGTTGTGCTCCAAATGATTGGTCCTGAATTTTGACTGGAAATGCATATTTTTCAGCTACTTTTGCCGACAAAAATTTTTTCATAAGCCTCACCAAGAGCAGGCATTTGACTGAAGAGCTCATTTTTTCAGATTACAAAAATGACTCAGAGGAAGGTTTCTTATTGGTATATTGGATGTTACCTAGATGTTACCTACACCGAGCCTCTTTAAATAGGTTATTTCTTGGAAAACTTGACAGTCTTTTCAGCTGCGACCACATGGGTGTAGCCCCCGAAAGCCTGCTTCTCAACCTTTTTTGCGCATTATTTGGGCAATACGGTTGCCATGGCAACAAAAATCAGTAGGTGTCATAAGTATAATACATGTCCATACCAAATATGAAAGTAATCGGTTAAAAATTGCAGCCTGTACTGCATCCACAAGGAAATCTCTATGTTTTGCCAGTAGTTTGCATATTATTAAGCCAATACAGTCGCCATCGCAACCAAAATCGATTGGCATCATCAGTGAAGTATAACACATGTCCAGACCAAATATGATAATAATCGGCCAAATATTACAGCTTGTAGAGTGCCCATAAGGAAGTGTCAACGAACACTGACGAGGCGGCGGAGATACATGTGAATCCACAGCAGTCGCCCGACTTCATCCGGGGGTTATAATTAGATTTGTGTCTTTCCAACTTTCAACATTCAATATTTTCATGAATTATTATTCTTTTCACCTCAGCCGTTTTAGCGTCACAGTGTTACCTTAGGTCTACCAGGACCATAGTCCATTTTTTTTGGCAATATTAATTACAACACAACGGCTTAAATATGGCCTCAGAACAGAAAAATACAGCTTTTGGGTGAATTTGAAGCTTTACTGTTGAAGGGGGGCGGGGTGGTACAGACTTGATGTTTTTTCCTAACTCAATACAGACATGTCTCAGCAACATATGAAAATTTCAGAGATGTTCAAGGATGTCTCCTCTTCTTATATTTTTTTTAAATCCACAATTTCGATCATCACAACAATGAGAAATATGAGGAATATATGCTAGCTATGGGAGTCCATATGATAATGACTGTGAACCAAGAATGATGAAATACTAATATAATTAGAAAAACAAGTGACAGCAAACATTTATTGTAAAGTGTCATGAGCCAATCTGATAATAGTGAAATCTTTCAACGAATGGTATTGTGAAAACCAGAATTTCACAATTTCCATTTAGACGTGAACATGCTGCAAGAAGTTTTTATCCTTTGCGGACAGGTTCTACAGTCTAGCTTTCTACTTTTTAGTACAAATATTACTGAGATTGAAAACCACTTTTTCAAAGGAGCCCTGGAGAGTTGAGGTGGAGGGGGAGAGGACAAGTTGCATCGTCAACTACATCAAGGGATGATTCGGTAGCAGGTTGAAAGAGCCAGGTTATGAATTTAGGCATGACTCCGGGAAACTCCCTTCTCTTGTCGAAGAGTGTCATAAGGTCTTGATCACAGTGAGTCAGGACCACAATTAAACATCTCATACAAAAGTTGACATCTCCTTCAGTACAGTGTCCCCATCACTGCATTGGGACATTGGGGATAATTCCACCAGAGAGAAGATCACAACCTACTGACCCACGAACACTGACCCACTGACCCACAGTAGCAACTTGGTTTTCCCAGTCTGCCATCCAAGTTCTAACCAAGCCCATATCTGCTTAGCTTCAGCCACACAGCTGGAGCAGACTGAGTAGTAGTATGTCTGCTGGCATGAGCATGAATAGTAAGTGAGGAAAAAATTTCAAGATTTCACAACCAGGGGCGCCCCGGTGGCTCATCGGTCTAAGCGCGAGTACCATAAAGGCTGTGTCCTTCCCACAGCGACCTGGGTTCAATTCCAGGTCAGGTCATTTGCTGCATGTCTTTCCCCATTCTTCTCCCCAACCTTCCGGTCTCTCTACACTGGACAACTGTCAAATAAAGGAAAAATTCCCCAAAAAAAAAATCTAAAAAAGATTTCACAACCAGTCCCCCTTGAGCGGTAAAGCCTCATGTTCACCCAAAAACAGCATTTTCTTTAGTTGAGCGGCCGGCCGCGACCAGGAGATTGAGTGATAGATGTCAACGACGGTTTCTCATCTGTTCTTGAATTTCTTGAGTTTGCGGCATGATGAGTCGCTTTTTGAGCTCTTTCAGCCGACTTCACTGTCAGACAGGTTCGATTTAAGTGATTTCTGGATTAAACAGGTCTGGCAGTAATCAGGCCTGGGTGTGGCTAGCGAAACTGAACTTAGAAAATGTGGTTAAACAAGTGAATTCATGATTAAACAAGGGGGGGGGGTTACTTTTTCACATAGGTCCAGGGAAGATAGCGCGCACGCATGTGTTGCTCAAAAAGACTGCATCGAACGGAACTTGTGCTCACCCTAGGGCTGTGCGATATGACTTAAATCTCATATCCCGATATAGGTTACCGGATATCCCGATAACGATATATATCACAATATAGAAAAATTTCTGTAATTTTCATGAATAAATTGTTTCTATAAAATCACCACATGGAAAGGGCTATTTCTTATTGCATTTAGAATTATGTATTTGACAAATATAAGGTACTTAATCATATTTTATTCTTTTTCTCTGTTTATTTGTAACCCTTGTGCAAATTTTCAATTCAACAGTGAACAAAATCTACAATACGACTTTAAAATCTGTACATGCTTCCTGATGCTGGCACATTTCTTCCCAGGCAACAGTTGTGCCCTGAGTGCACCATATGGAGCGACACTTACTTTTCTGTCAAAACCTGGCCACAGCTACACCGCAGGTGTGTGCGGCTCCTGCAGAGGCTCTCTGCACCTCTCCAAAACCAGAGCAGCATGTAGGGAGATGCAAGGCCAAGACATCTAATGCTGAGTAATTGATATTCAAATTACAGTTTTTGGGTGGACTATCACTTTAAACTGTGTTACGCTGCATGTTAGGCAGTCAGTTAATGTGGCCTATCCTCATAAACTCCTATAATAAATTACCGGAAATGACTTTATTTGTAACAACGATATAATCGATAGAAAAATGTCTATCGATAGAAAAATGGTTCTATCGTGGCACGATGTATATCGTCATATCGCACAGCTCTAGCTCACCCTCAGATGTCTCAGATCCCTCGTTTCATGATCAGTTTAGGTTGCTGTCTGGAATCTGTCAAGTACAGGTTGTAACCAGATGTAGCGCTCTTGAGCTACCAGTCACTCGTGGCTGCCCTAAGCGGGGTAAGTCAGTGACAGTGCCTGTGTTCCATTTTCGGATAGACAGCAGACTGACAGTTGAACGGTGACAGTGCAAATGACGCACCACCTCTCGGCGGCTGAGACCTGCCCGTAACATGCCAATGGCTTTTTCCCTCTCCTGTGCCACAAGCCGTTCCATTTTCTAGATGCAGCAGCATTTTTAGTTTTTTTTTGTTGGTTTTATGCAGACTAGTGACCACACCCAAAAGAAGAAGTCAAGTGTCACTGTACACATCACAAACGGCTCAATGTTTATTATAATTGAAGTGCTTGGCGCATTCACCTGGCACATGACAGGATTACAATAACATGCGCTTTTCTTTATTTCCACTCATGCCTCACTGGAAAAGCAATAAAAATCAATCGATTCTTCTATTTGCTGCAAATACAGTACCTCATCTTTGCATTTTTAATGGCACTAAGTATACAACATATGTATATATAACACAAGAAATGATATGAATTTTTTAAACTTCATTTCAGTTGCAGATCAGAAATGAGTTATTTTAGCATGACACAGCAAATTATTATAATTTGTGTTTCGTACACAACAAAAGTTCATATCAATGTGAATCAATGTGAACAAAAAATAAAATCTGTCAGGGATATATAATAAACACAATTTAATTGTTACAAATGAGTCCATCCATCCATCCATCCATCTTCTACCGCTTTATCCGGGGCCAGGTCGCGGGGGCTGCAGTCTAAGCAGGGATGCCCAGACTTCCCTCTCCCCGGACACCTCCTCCAGTTCTTCCGGGGGTATCCCGAGGCGTTCCCAGGCCAGCCGAGTGACATAGTCCCTCCAGCGTGTCCTGGGTCTTCCCCAGGGCCTCCTCCCGGTGGGGCATGCCCGGAACACCTTCCCAGGAAGGCGTCCAGGGGGCATTCAATAGTGATGCCCGAGCCACCCCAGCTGGCCCCTCTCGACGTAGAGGACCAGCGGCTCTACTCTGAGCTCCTCCCGGGTGACAGAGCTCCTCACCCTCTCTCTAAGGGAGCGGCCCGCCACCCTGCGGAGGAAACCCATTTCAGCCGCTTGTACCAGAGATCTCGTTCTTTCGGCCATGACCCAAAGTTCATGGCCATAGGTGAGGGTAGGAACGTAGATTGACTGGTAAATCGAGAGCTTTGCCTTTCGACTCAGCTCCTTCACCACAACAGATTGGTACAATGACCGCATTACTGCTGCCGCTGCACCGATCCGTCTGTCAATCTCACGCTCCATCCTTCCCTCACTCGTGAACAAGACCCCAAGATACTTGAACTCCTCACTTGAGGCAAGAGCTCTCCTCCAACCCGGAGAGGGCAAGCCACCTTTTTCCAGTCGAGAACCATGGCCTCAGACTTAGAGGTGCTCATTCTCATCCCAGCCGCTTCGCACTCGGCTGCAAACCGCCCCAGTGCGTGCTGAAGGTCCTGGTTCGAAGGAGCCAACAGGACATCATCCGCAAAAAGCAGAGATGAGATCCTGTGGTCCCCAAACCGAACTCCCTCCGGCCCCTGGCTGTGCCTAGAAATTCTTCCATTAAGATAATGAACAGAACCGGTGACAGAGGGCAGCCCTGCCAGAGTCCAACACGCACCGGGAACAGGTCTGACTTACTGCCGGCAATGCGAACCAAGCTCCTGCTCCGGTCATACAGAGACCGAACGGGCCCTGGACTCCATACTCCCGAAGCACCTCCCACAGAATGCCACGAGGGACACGGTCGAATGCCTTCTCCAAGTCCACAAAACACATGTGGACTGTTTGGGCAAACTCCCATGCACCCTCAAGCACCCTGCGGAGGGTTTAGAGCTGGTCAAGTGTTCCACGACCAGGGGGAAAACCGCAGTGTTCCTCCTGGATCCGAGGTTCGACTATCGGCCGAATTCTCCTCTCCAGCACCCTGGAATAGACCTTACCCGGGAGGCTGAAAAGTGTGATCCCCCTATAGTTGGAACACACCCTCCGGTCCCCCTTCTCAAATGAATCCAAACAATACTAAACTGAACTAATTTTGTTCATTTGATTTATTTTGGGTGAAAACTGGTCGGACTCGGCAGTTTTAGCAACTCCATTACCGACCAGTTTTTTGCCATTTTCATCCAAAATAAATCAAATGACCAAAATGAGGTATTTTGTTGTTTGAAGTACAAAGGAAGACCTACACAAAGCCATTTAAACTGTAACTCTTTCTTACTTGGTTTTAAAGCTATGATACAAAATACAACACTTTTGTTACCCCGTTACCGCGTGACCTGGTCCAAAAGTTAAAATGAAATTCCAATGAGCATCACTGTTCTTGAGATTACACACTCCACATTGAAACTGCAGCACCACAAGTTGACAACAATAACCGTTCTCTACACTCGTAATTTGAAATAGGCCTACTATGATGAGGTGAGGCAATACATAAGGAAGTCTTTATTTAACCCCTTTGCGCAGAAGCCAAATCTGGCTATTTATGCATTACCTTATTTAAGGCTTAATAATTCAAGATTGCAGCTTCATGGTGAGGCAGGGTATGGCTCAACTGAGTCAAGACACTTGTACCATCTAAAATTAATCTTATTTCAGTTTATTTTCATGATTTTGGTAAAAAATAAGGGCTGCAAACATAAAAATCTTAATGAAAATTCAGCATTGAAATTGTCGAAAAATAATACAGAGAATTTAAAGATGGCTGGGGGTTAAAACTATAGATTTCTGGGATGAAAAACACCTTGAACAAAAGTATACTTCATCTCAGAATTAAATTCTGTATTCCCAACTCTCTCGGCACCAAATAAGACCGATCTCCAGGTGGCTTCCCAAACTCTAACATCCCCCAAAATGGTGCACTGTCAAATCATAAAATATTTATATATTTAACAAAAAACAACTTTTGACGCATGAATGATTTTCTCGTTGAATTTAGCATGAGTTTATCAATAGCTGTTGGACATCAATGGTCACCACGAATCTTTCCAATCACAAAATATGCCTTTTCTGCATGATGAAGTCTTCAATTTTTCATGAGTCCCACTAGCCAGTACACACTCATTTAAGGAACTGCTTATTTAAGTCAGAAGATTCACCCTGCAATGAAAAGCTTGCAGTTCCCTCTTCCAAGCCAATTTGATCTTTTTTTCTGGTCAATTAAGCCTGTAATGATTAAGAAGTGATGGTGACAAAAAGATTAATTTACCTTAATGTTTTGATTCGAGACTGCAAGGAAGTAAATATGATTAATTAATTAGGAAAAAATCTCAACTCTCTCGGTAATTCCGTACATTGTTTTGATCTTTTGTTTATCGGATTATGAAAGAAGACAGAAAATAAACTATTTTTTAAAAATGGCATTAAAAAGTATGTGCTTAAGGGGGGAAATATTACTGTAAACATATTGACCACACAGTGAACGCTGCATAAGAAAGGTTTTAATAATTG
Organism: Gymnothorax reevesii; assembly: GCA_029721435.1. Classification (NCBI taxonomy): domain Eukaryota; kingdom Metazoa; phylum Chordata; class Actinopteri; order Anguilliformes; family Muraenidae; genus Gymnothorax; species Gymnothorax reevesii. The sequence goes on from CM056576.1 coordinate 63,317,080, forward strand.
TTAATGGCATTGCATTAGCTTACTCAAAGCAAATATGAACAAACTTGTCGTCTCCTGAGCATTTTAAGTTCGATGCACAGAGCGATAATGTGGATGGAACTGGCATGCCATTCTGCCGTTTAGTCCTGGAAATTAGTTGATCAATCCTCAGATTGCTAATCAAGCAAAGGAAAAGAGTTACCGTTTGTTTAACGGGGAGGATTCTACCTACCCTTCCAGACCTCCAACGGCACGTCACTGATAAACACTTACCGCACCTTATAAGGAACAAGTATAACTCACTAACTCAGCAATACCTGAAATATACCTTATTTTAACCAGGGTTCTGCCAATGCTGGTCGGCCCCGACCAGCACTCGGAATGCGCTAACCACCACTCAGCTTTTCCCGACTGGCACCATTTTTCTCAAAGATCAATTTGTTATGGCCCCAATTTGTTATTACATTTATAACACAACAGCAACAGCAAGGGATGACAGACACAGTTTTAAAAACTCAAACACATTTAATTATCAAAGACAATTACAACTAACTAACCTAAAGACCAAGATTGAATTCTGTACAAAACATAAATATTTACAATCCCTTTTCGTGGGGGTGGCTTGGTGATGTCCTGGATGATGAAAATGCTCAAACAGGCAAAGAAATCCACAAAAGAAACGTCACAGGTCTTGAACAGAATGGCAGGTCTGGTCATCTTCTTGCAATTTCTCCTACTACTTTACTGTCTCAATTCTTTTCCTTATATACTCTTTTGCAGACCCCACCCACATTTAGACCTCTTTTTTTTAATTTTCTGAGACTTGCCCCGGACATGTCCAGGACATGTCCAAACATGACTCCAGTCTGAGCTTAACAAAAAAAAAAAGGTAAATACTGCCATCTAGTGGCCTATATTCACATTATACCTCCATTCCAAAAGGGAAAAATTGACTCATAAAGGCAAAATTTTTCTTTTCAATACAAAATGGTTAAGTGAACACTTGTCTATATATACATATCATACAATATTCAAACACATGATATATATATACACATTCAAACACGGGATAGGCAATCAGCAATTACATTGTCTGTACCCTTCACATGCTTAATTTCCAAGTCAAACTCCTGTAAAATCAAACTCCAATTCAACAATCTCCAATTCTTGTTTTTCATCTCACTCAAAAACATTAACGGATTGTGGTCAGTGTACACAATCATTGGCTTTTGTCCTGTACAAACATAAACCTCAAAGTGTTGTAAAGAAAGGACCAGAGCCAACAGTTCCTTCTCTCTTGTGGAATAGTTCCTTTGGTGGCGATTGAACTTCCTGGAGAAGTATGCCACGGGATGCTCAATGTCATCAGAGTCACTTCTCTGTAGGAGCACAGATCCACAAGCTTGGTCGCTAGCATCGACCGCGATGGAGAACGGTTTGTTGAAGTCAGGAGATTTGAGCACGGGGAAGTGACACAGCAGAGACTTCAGGCGATCGAAGGCTCTCTGGCATGCATCATCCCAGGTGAACTTTACGCCTTTCTTCAGTTGGTTAGTTAGACTGAGAGCAATCTCAGCAAAGTTCTTGCAGAACTTGCGGTAGTACCCGATCATTCCAAGGAAGCGGCGCAAAGCTTTTTTGTTGTCAGGAACTGGAAAGTCCATGATGGCTTGGACTTTAGCATTTATGGGTGCCACCTTACCCTGGCCTATGACGTAGCCAAGATAGGTGACAGTAGCACAACCAAAGTCACTCTTGCTCAGGTTAACAGTCAGGTTAGCCTGGGTCAGGCGCTGGAACAACGTCTCTACATCTTTTAGATGTTCTTCCCAGGAGTCACTCCATGTGATCAGGTCATCGATGTACGCACTCGTGTGTGGCAATCCGGCGATTGTAGACTGCATCATCCTTTGGAACGTGGCTGGGGCATTTTTCATGCCAAAGGGTAGGACTTCATACTGGTACAATTCAGATGGTGTGGCAAAAGCAGAGATGCTCTTGGCCCTCTCAGTTAAAGGCACACACCAATAACCCTTCAATAAATCAATCTTGGTTAGAAACTTTGCTTGCCCTACACTATCAATACAATCATCAAGCCTAGGTATTGGAAACACATCAGTTCTAGTTACAGCATTGACTTTGCGATATTCTGTACAGAATCTAGTACTTCCATCAGGTTTTGGAACTAGCACACAGGGTGAACTCCAATCTGAGTTGGAGGGTCTGATAATATCATGTTCTAACATGTACTCAACCTCTTTCTCAGCAATCTTTCTCTTTTCAGGATTCATCCGGTACGGATGCTGTTTTATTGGTTTGGCATGACCAACATCTACATCATGAGAGGCAATAGAAATTCTTTTTGGAACATCAGGAAACAAATCCTCATATTTCTTGATCAACCTCTCAAACTGATCTTTCTGTGAGGGTTCTAAGTGCTGGAGTTTTACATCAAGATTTTGCAACACTTCAGAATTTGACAATTTACATGAAAGAACTTCAGCTTTAATTCTAGGTTCATCATCTTGAAACTCCCCCTCATCTTCACACATCTTGGCCATTGGAGGATCTGAAGTGACAGCTGCAACCCTAGCATTTCTGTCATGATAAGGCTTTAGCATGTTAATGTGACACAATTGTTTTGGTTTTCTCCTATCTGGAGTCTTCACAATGTAATTGAGATCATTGAGTTTTGTCAGAATTTCATAAGGACCATGAAATCTAGCCTGCAATGGATTGGACTGCAAGGGAAACAACACAAGGACCTTGTCTCCTGGTTTAAACTCACGGCTTCTAGCCTTGTGATCATACCAAGTTTTCATTTTTTCCTGACTTGATTTCAAGTTCTCTTTGGCTAGGTCACATGCTGCACGCAATCTGTCTTTGAACTTGCTAACACAGTCAAACAGACTGATATGCGGTTCTTTCTCTGGCCATTGTTCACTCAACAATAGCAAAGGTCCTCTCACTTCATGGCCAAACACTAGCTCAAATGGACTGAATCCAGTAGACTCCTGCACTGCTTCTCTAGCTGCAAACAACAGCAAATGAACCCCTTCATCCCAGTCTTTCTCATGGTCATAACAATAAGTCCTCATCATTGTCTTGAGAGTGGAATGAAACCGCTCTAAGGCACCCTGACTTTCTGGATGATAGGCACTAGAAAGAATCTGCTTTGCACCTAGTTCATACACAACCTGCTGAAACAATCCTGAAGTGAAATTGCCACCTTGGTCTGACTGAATTTCCCTGGGAAGGCCAAACAAAGTGAAGAACTTTATCAAAGCCTTCGAGATTGCAGTTGCCTTGATGTTACGTAGAGGTATGGCTTTGGGGAATCTGGTAGATGCACACATGATTGTCAACAAGTACTGATTTCCAGATCTAGTCTTGGGTAATGGACTAACGCAATCAACAATGACCCTAGAGAATGGCTCCCCAAATGCTGGGATAGGCTGCAATGGAGCTACAGGTGGGTCTAACTGGTGTTTTCCAACTACCTGACAAGTGTGACAGGTTTTGCAAAAGTTGGAAACGTCTTTCCGAAGCCCAGGCCAAAAGAAGTGTTTCATGATCTTATCAACAGTCTTGTTAACACCAAGATGACCTCCTAAAGGTAAACTATGAGCCATTGTTAAGATCTCATTCCTATAGACCTTCTGAACAACAATTTGCCTGACCACTGCCCAATCTGCATTGGCAGGGATATCAGGAGGGCGCCACTTCCGCATCAACACACCATCCTTGAGATAATACCCAACTGGAACTGCGTCTATTTCTTTATCAGGAAGGGATCTCCTCTTTACACAAAATTTACACAAATTTCAGGATCATTAGTTTGCTCCTCAATCAATCGCTTCCTGGACAGAGACAAGTCTCCAGACACATCAGAATCACCAGACCCATCCGGCTGGCTGAATAGAGAACTGATAAAAGTATCTGATAAGTCCTCAAACGGAGAAACCATTGTTAAAGGAATTTTAACATTATATTCCTCGTATCACCTTCACATAAGAAACCCAGACTACTCAGGGAAAAAATCAGTCAGAGGCAGAGGAGTTAATATTCAAGCCAAAGTCCGTTTACTTTTCTGCAGCAAAGGATCCCCATACAAGTCAAGTCAAGATGGAGGATGATACAGTTAGTCTCTCTCTGGTTTTTGTAGGGGTACTCCATGACGTTCTCCTCCCCCCGCGCTGATTTACACATCATGATGTAATCTGGAGACCCCTCGCTGTCTTATGCCACCTACGTCACGCTGTCGTAAGGCTGCACACATACATCTCGTTGGGGAGGAGAGCACCTGTCTTCTCTATCAGCCCCGGCTCCAGTTTATCTTGTTATGCATTCCGGAGCTTTCTATAAACACAAACTTAGAGACCGAGAAAAACATCTTGTCCTTGGTACAGACATTCAGCTTTGCATGACTTTAGATAGGCTATATGTCATGACGCACTGGTACAGTTATGCAGGCCCCTGTTAAATCAGAAATATGCAAGCACACACACACTCTAGGCCTAAAAGGTTATGAAAGAAAGTAAAGTAGGAGCAAGCAAGGATAAACAATTAATAATAATTAAATCAATCAATAAAAAAATGATTCCACAACCATAGTAGGCCAATCAGAGTCATGAGGCGAACCACCGGAGTCCTGACTATTCAATGTACTGGACGGCACCACATCATCTTCTTCTTTAGCCTTCTTGGCCATAGCACGAGTCACTGCGCAAGAGGGATACAGAGATGGGTCCTCATCCCCATCTTCAGTGCTCGGCTGTGAAGTAAGATGTACAGGGGGAACTACTTTGCCCCCAGCCAGGTCATTGCCTAGCAACAGAGAAACACCCTTTATAGGTAGACTTGACATAAGTCCCACCTTTACCTGTCCTGTAACTAAATCTGACTTCAAGAATATAGAGCGCAGGGGTACAGATACAGTCCTCCCTTCAATACCTTGTACAAGTATGAAATCCCCTGAAGCGGTCTCATCACGTAACTCCAAGGAGTCCATCAACAAAAGTGACTGAGAAGCTCCGGTATCCCTTAGGATATATATGGGGACAGGAGTAGTATGCTCATTCAGAGCCACAAATCCCTCTGACACAAATGGAAGAAATTCCTCCCTCATGAAGTCAGCTGTATCAGGCTTTTTAGCCCCACAAGAAGCAGGCAATTTAGCAGATTGGTTATCTACTACAGGGGTTTCTAACCTTGTTTTCACAAAGGCATTTGGTTTGGTATCCTTTTCTTTTTCTTTCTTAGCTTTTAGGAACCAACAGTTAGTTGTAACATGACCAGATTTCTTGCAATAACTGCAAACTAGACCACTTTTGTCACTGTCAGCTTTCACACTTTGATCAGACCTGTTACTGGATTTCTGAGCGCCATCACTAGATTTGTCTTTTTCTTTGGGTGAGGAATCTTGGGTATCACCATAACCCTTTTTCTGAAATTGGGACCATCTATTATTCCTGCTTGACTGAAATTTGGACTTATGTGTGAGAACATATTCATCTGCAAATTTGGCAGCTGATTGCAAATTCATTGCTCGCTTCTCATTAAGGTAGGTCTTAATATCATCCTTAACACAGTTCTTGAATTCTTCAACTAACACAATCTCTTTTAGTGAGTTGAAATCATCCTTGACCTCCATAGAAGTACACCAGCGCTCAAAGCAAACCTGCTTCTCATTAGCAAATTCAACATAAGTCTGATTTTCAGATTTCTTCAGACCTCTGAATTTCTGTCGGTAAGCCTCTGGAACCAACTCATAAGCTCTCAAAATAACCTTTTTGACAACCTCATAATCAGAGGAATCATCTGCAGACAAAGCCGAATACGCTTGTTGAGCAGTTCTGTCTTTTTAAAAGACTTCAAAACCCCTACGGTTGATGATGCCAAGAAATCATCCATTGCTGTTGTCAATATATTTATATAGGAAAATTCACAAAAACAATTTTAGAATCTGAAATGTTAGATTTTCAATAAATTACTCACAAAATGGTCTATCCCGGACCTTGAGCCCCCAATTTATTCAGGCCCCAATTTGTTTTTACATTTATAACACAATAGCAACAGCAAGGGATGACAGACACAGTTTTAAAAACTCAAACACATTTAATTATCAAACACCATAACAACTAACTAACCTAAAGACCAAGATTGAATTATGTACAAAACATAAATATTTACAATCCCTTTTCGTGGGGGTGGCTTGGTGATGTCCTGGATGATGAAAATGCTCAAACACAGGCAAAGAAATCCACAAAAGAAACGTCACAGGTCTTGAACAGAATGGTAGGTCTGGTCATCTTCTTGCAATTTCTCCTACTACTTTACTGTCTCAATTCTTTTCCTTATATACTCTTCTGCAGACCCCACCCACATTTAGACCTCTTTTTTTTAATTTTCTGAGACTTGCCCCAGACATGTCCAGGACATGTCCAAACATGACTCCAGTCTGAGCTTAACAAAAAAAATGTAAATACTGCCATCTAGTGGCCTATATTCACATTACAATTTAAAGTGAGCGCATTCAGCGTCCAAAAAATCCACTGGAAACAATACATCAATGACCTCAAATTAGGGCTGGGCGATATCTTGGCATTTTAATCTATATCGATATACACTGCCCGTCCAAAAAAAAAGTCGTCGCACACTCAAATACTTAGTTGGAACCCCTGAAGCTTTGATTACAGTGCATATTCGTCTTGTCATTGTTTTGACAAATATATGCAATGCCAGAACATTTATTTTTGATCAAAAATGCCATAATTTTTGGCCGAGATCTTGTCTTCTCGATATAACGGTTGAACCACTCAGTGGGCTCTCTTGAGCAGATCCCAATAACTTAATGTGTTTAAGGTCAGGACTTGGTGGTGGCAAATTTATTTGTGAAAATGATTCCTCATACTCGTTTTTGTCATTTATGGTTTTCTTTGCCAATTACAGGCCAATAACTTGCCTGTTCTGAAATACATTAACATCTTTTCCACCATCAAGGAGTGTCTCTTCCAACATGATTTTTTAGCGACGCGCTTCATCAGTCAGGGTAAAAATTATTATTGCCGGCCCGAAAATATTAATAATCGCAATAATGATCAAATTAAAGAATTTGTTCATTAATTTCCAAACGGTGACTTTTTTTGGCCGGGCAGTGTATTTCTAAACAAGACATAACATGGGAAAATATCGTTTGTATCAATATGGTTCATTTTGCGTTAAAATGACAATACATGGGCCGCAAGTCCGCACCCATTTCTCCTCTCCCGCTATGTGTCCGACAACACGGTGGCTGAGTTCGCCGCAGAAGAGGGGTTGGTTAGTCAACACAAATAGTTCGTCTGCAAACAAGCTACCGTTAATCAACTACTTGGTTTTCTGTGGATTAAAAATCCGTAAACATTCGTTCAAATGCGAATGAGAGACAGTGTCATGGAATTAGAGCAATGCTCAGATACAGCAAATGGGAATCTGCTACCACTAACGTGCAAAGGGAAATTAAATTTGTTTGGTAATAAATAAAGCTGTGGAGAACTAACTGTGTCAATCAACTGTGTTGATTAAAAATTGATTCTCCGATTCTGGATCGATGCTCATTTTCATTCCTAAAGATCCATTTGTACGTCCAAAGATCGGCCTTTTAACATGGCCCCTATATTTTTCCTGCCACAAATTGATTCCCCTTAATTCTGAATCATTGCGCAATCGCCAGCTGTTGGTAATGTAATGCACACGTTAAAAAAAAGGGAAAAAATGGGAAATGTGGAAGATGCTGAACTTGCGCAATACTAGAGCCATGCACCCGACGCTGAACAAAATGGAAAGCAATCCCCACCCCCCACTTCCCCTCCGGGTCTTTCACCACACATTGCTTCCCGGTCTGTGGGAAACACTGACATATAATGATAGTTTGGTTAGCTACAAATAAGCTACAGTACATAAAAGATAAAAATTTACATAAATAACACAAAATATGATACTATACATCACTTGGTATTCATTAGAAGACTGAAAATTTGTAGATATTTTCAAGAAGGAGCAGGAAGAAGCAAGAATGCTTATCAAGTCCGACCCCATCATTACAGTAACAGTATGAATACAGTTCTTTTTTGACCCGAAAGTAATACTCACCAAGATATCTTTATCATTGCAATTTCCACCTTCCCCACATCATTAAATCATGATTTTTTTTTGAGCGCCGCCCCATCTCTGTATCTGTCCATGATTAATTTCATATATTTCCTTTTAAACTGTGCAATATTATTGCTTTGCCTAATGTCGTTATCAAGGTTATTCCACAGGACCACCCCACAAACTGAGATGCACATGCTTTTTTGTGTCGTGTGGACACAAGCTTGTTTCAGATTTAATTTCCCTCTTAGCTCATATCTTGCCCCTGTCACTGAATAATTTCTGAATGTTTCTTGGGAGTAGATTGTGTCTTGCTTTAAATATGATTTGTAGAGTTTTAAATTTTATTAGATCCATGAATTTCAGAATGTTTGATTTTAAAAACAGTACATTTGTGTGTTCTTGGTAACCCACATGATGCATCAACCTTACTGCTCTTTTTGCAATGTGCATATTTTTTGTAAGTTGCCCCTGTAAGTATTACCCCCATACACCTGAAATTGACTTGGTGTATTGAAAGATGATAATGAGTACTAACTTTTGTCGAATACCCCACCTTCGCACGCACGCAACTTTTCGAAATAAATGGATTTTTAGCCGAAGCTCTCAACAGGCTTACAATGGTTGTGAATCAGGCATCGCGTTGCCATTCAAAGAAAACGCTATTTTTTTCATCATTAACAAGGCTCCAAGTAGCTCCACACTTGATTGCTAGAATTCCGAGGGCCCTGACATTTAAAACGAGGCACTGAGAACTTTGAAAATGCACCAGTAGTTTATTAAAAAATACTATTTATGCAAACAGTACCTCAATGTAGTTTCCAGTCGCCTCCATCTTGAGAGTCAGGATAAGTCGATTGATGAGCATGAACGAATAGGAAGGATATGGGAACAGATTGCAATCTATTCGTTCGCGCTCGTCAATCGGCTTATTGGGAGTTTCAAGGTATTCGACAATAGTACTCATTATCATGTTTCAATACACCCCCCAAGTCAATTTCACACTGGAATTCTCCTTTAAGCAAGATTCAGTCACAAGATATCATAGAGAGCCAGTTAAGTACTTCAACTACTTTAGAAACAGATGACTGTGGGGTGGGGTCTGTTTAGCCATAGAGCCTATTTACCTTATTAACGACAAAATAGTTACGCTGCTGACAATTGGGTCCTTTCACTTTACTATGGTAAACTGTACCATCTCCGTGTGAGAGCTGGCTATTATGGGCATTTACGTTTATAGCGTTGCTGCCAGACCAGGTTAGAAGTTCAGGGGGATGTTCGGGAGGGTGTGTGGGGAGGATTCAATAGCGCGGCTCCACCAAACCATTATGACTGCGCAGACTCCAAATGTGCAACATGAAAGCACCCTTATTGAGGATATTTTGGCTCTATTTTTGTTGAATGGGAGTGAATGAAGACACGTCGTCCATGTTTTGTACCAGGGGTTCTCAACTGGTCTCACTTTTTCCCCATGGTCATTACTTCGCGATCCACTTTAATAGAATCGAAACCAAGCAAATATATTTCTTCAAAAACAGCCTTTGAAAACACATTAGCAATATTTTCAAACATACATAACATTAATTTTTATGTACAAAGTGCATTTCAGAGCTCATTAAGAAAATGAGGACCAAGAAAGCTGCATTAGTGAATAAAATGCAATAAAATACCAAAACTGCACAAAATAAATAAGGACACAAAACAAAATATTTAACTTCTATGAATATTTCTGCACTCAGAGCGCAAAATGAGGAGGAACTGTAATGTACCGATCAGGAACCAATCGCGAGAACCAGGAAATGCAGTAGAGCTTGTTTTATTGGCAAAAGGGGAGAACCCCCGCAGGGCAGAAAGCAACAGTACAGAAAGCAACAGAGTCCACAATCCAAAAGTCAAAATCCAGTTGGGCAAAAATAGTATCAAAAACCAGGGCAGCAATCACAGTAATTGTAGTTGGACAGAAATGGGTCTGGTACACAGGAATAGTTCTATCAGAGAAGCAAGCAAGAATCCACAGGACGTAATCCGAATCGTTACCAGGGCAGCAAACAGATCTCATAGTCGGGCAGAAAAGTGGTCAAAACACACAGATGCAACAATAATCCAAAATCACAAAGGCAAAAATCAAAAGTCGGGCAATCCAGTCAGAAAGATAAACACTGAGAAATCAAAGCGTGAAACGTGGCACGAGAAAACTAAGGAGAACGATCTGACAAGAGAGTGAACCAAACAGACATCTTATATACACATCCAGGGTAAACACATGAACAGGGAGAACAGGTGCAATCAATGGTAACAATGATCAGGGAGAGACACGAGGAATAAACTAATTACATGAATTTGGCAAATGCCAAGATGCAGACAAGGATCACAAGACAATCCTATGAACAAACCACAGTTCCGATTAAGGAGTACTAAAGTGTATAGTCTAAAGAAAAGGAGAGCAAGAGATATAAATGGAAAACTGCAGCAGAGATAATTAGGAATAGGCAAGGAGGGCGGAGATTAGAATCGGGCGACTGCTGAGAGATCGTTAGTCAATTAGTATGTGCAGCTATACAATCCCGGATGTTAGTAAAAAAAGTTAGTAAAAATATACAATGTTAATAAGGGTTAGTAATTATCGAAAACAATTACCTATTAGTACGGTTAGTAGATAGTAAAAGAGAGAGGAAGGAAGCACACGAGATAATGAAGGAAGATTGAAAACCCAGAAACCAATAAATCACCCAAATGAGTGACATGCAAGACTAGGGACCGTGGGCAAAGACCTACATAAGACAAGACAGGTTAGACGCAGTGCTATGCATGAAAAGGAAAAGGGTATTCTAGGTTCTCTCTTTCCAGAACAACAATGACGACGACTAAAGCCTTCAATATGAAGGTCAGCCACCCCATCACTTGACCTAAATATTTTGCCAGATTTTTGCAACTTTGGTGTATACCCATGTGCAAAGCAGGAAAGAAATTAGATGTAATATCATGGAATATGTAATGTTCAGAAAGTAATGTGAAAATGCTGTTACTTGGATTAAATTAGCCCCTTTGTGCAGAAGCCAAATATGGCTATTTATGCATTACTCTATTTAATGCTTTATGATTCAAGATTTAAGCTTCATAGAGAAATGGAATATGGCTTAACTGATATATTACACTTGCAGCATTTAATATGTCATAGTATTTCAGTTTATTTTCATGATTTTGGTAGAGCGGTGTTTCCCAAACCTCTCCTGGCGTACCCCTTGTCCTGCATGCTTTAGATCTCTCCCTGCTCCAGCCCAGGTGATTCAAATGATTCGCTTATCAACAACCAGCTTTTGGGGTAAATTATTACCTATTCATTTGAATTACCAGTGATTCAAAAGCACATTTTACCTGACAATCAACATTTCAAGCGGTAACTGAAAAAAAAACTGCCTTTGTTCCCCAGACCAAAAACAACAAGGAGAACCCAAGCTGTTACCAGCACTTGTTCCAAAACCCAGTCTCTGTCATGGTAGGGGGTGCGTCAGAGCGCATGGCATGGTGACTTTCACAAGTGCACTACAGAAAGACACAGAAGTGGACTGCTTATGCAGCCTGACTTGTAAGTGTTCTTAAGACATCTTTTTCAGAATAGGGGTTTTATATTTAATTCAGTTTAGCATAAATGTGCGCATTTTGCAATCATAATTTCAAAGTGCTCCTTGAAGGAAATAAAAATATAGTTAGAGACAAATATAACCATAAAAATCAGAGTAACGCAATTTACCAACTCATAAATACTGAATAATGTTAAAATATTTCAGGAATGACCCTATGGCATTATAAAGCATATTCAGGAAGAGGGAAGATTATCAAACTCTTGGTTACAGAACAAAATATGATGATGGCTAAAGGTAGACAATTACAAGATACATGCAGTAATCGTGGATGCAAATTTTGCCCATTTTTCAATGAAAGTTCAAATAAACAGTCAAACTGCTAATTAATCTGAATGACCACACAACATCTAAAAAAAAAGCTCAAAGCTTAACTCTCTGGAATAAAAATCTACCCATTTGACTGCTCCAAATGTCCTTCATTTATTTGTAATTGCCAAAAATACAGAAATCAGAGGATGCTGGAATAAAAGAAGATACAAAAAATCCAACATACAAACACAATCACCTAATATGTCCAAAATAAATTGTTCAGCAAACGTGTGGAAAATATATTCATTCTTACCCACTCAGGTGAAATATTAAACCAAGTAAGCACTGCACAAGATGTTGAGCACTCTCATGTGAACGGAGAACTATGCAGAAATTTGGGAGCAAACACCCAACGGACGTGTCATTAGGTTTTCCCAGGAAACCATGCTGAACTACTCCAAAATTCTTGACAAATCTTGAGGGAATATAGGCTTTTAAGTAAAAAATATTAACCTTTCATTAGTACAAAACATTTGTACAAAAATTTGAGGAGTGCTTCTCAAGCCTTATATACTGCTTCAAGGTTGACAAGCTCAGCTTTCCCATTGACATGTCAGAAAAGATGTTAATACAATGACCATACAGATTCCTAATTCAAATATCGACAGACCATACCGTTATAACAAACAACTGCGCAAAATTGCATACTCCCCCCCCCAAGATTGTGACTGACCACAAGCAATTCACCAAAGACGATAGCCTCACCGTTACTGGAAGCAGACAAGTTATGACAAAGAAATTCATAAGTGAAATGCCGTTCGTTCGCATTATTACACAACAGCAACAAATACAATAATAATAATACTAAAGCAGGTAATTTGACTTACAGATCTTTGCTATCACTAATTAGATTTAGGCAACATTGCCTTCAATTTCAGGTCTTTCAAAGTGACTACTCACCTTTCCAACCTCTGCATTTCCTAAGCTGATAACTTTCACCCGGAGGGATTTTTTGCTCTCGCGTCTCTTCTGTAAATTCGTCTCCATAATTAAAATGAACTCCGATGCCAGCTAACTAACCTACTTCACCAAATAACGCACATAGCTAGATAGCTCGCCGGGTTGCTAGCGACGGGCAGCCGGGTGTTCATTAACAAGCTAGCCAGCTAGCTCGTTTGCAAGCTAGCCAAATAAGCGTTTGGTTCGCCTGTATGCTTAGTTACTGGCAAGCTAGTCAGCGACCAACTTGGATAGCTACTGTGCACACAAACTTACAATCGAGCAAAATTCGAAACCGATATCTTTACAAAGGCCAAACATATAGCTATATAAATAATCTTATTTTGCTTTTCAGGGCTGCCGAATACGAAATTGATAGCCACGGGTCTGCTAAGAAGCCAGTTACCCTGCTGTATCTAGAATTATGAATGATTCGTACCACCATGTCACGCGTGCCGACTGAAAATGATTGGCTACCAAGAGACACAAACACGCAATATTGATCACAAGCCGTAATGTCACCAATTTCGCCTACAGTTCTAGAACCCGATTTCCATGGCAATAATACAAAGGGAGCCACTAGCAGACCAATATCGTTACGGTGCTTGCGCTGCTGCTGTTCTTTTATCCCTCTGAATTCCCTAGTTTCATAGCTTCCAACCAGACCTTGTGTAGCTATATTTAGCAAACGTAAATACAAAATGCAGATTCGCCACTGAGAAAAAATGACAAAACTTCAAATTAAACTTGTCTTGATAAGTGGTGAAAAGATAATAACATTTTTCAATTGAAAAACATTGACAAGCGAAAGAAATTTTTTTTAAGCATTTTTGTTTTTTATGGAAACATTAAGCGCCTTGTCATCGCCTCACCACAAAAACCATTGATCTAGCGGTCCAGTCCGACAGGTGGCGGTGCTTTTCTGTTTTTAGACACATCTCTTATGGCAACCGTTTTAACATTTAAGAGCTAGACTGGATATGTATTAAAGATATCTGTAATTCAGTTCTTCCCTGTCAAAAAGAACATTTCAGATATCCACAATGACATTCTTCCTAAGACAAATGACGTCACTTTTGCCATTCATGTGTAGTGGGCTTTCAATTTCAGATATCCACAATTACATTCTGGATACTGCAATTGAATTCTTAAGAGGCAAAACTCCCATTTCAGATATCTTCAATCCAATTGTTACTCGTCATAATATTCATTTCAGAAGTCCAAAATGAAAAACTATTCCAGATATCCAGAATGTAATTCTGATTATCCAAAATACGTTGTGACTAGTAAAAATGTCACTATGGATATCTACAATTCATATTATGACTAGTAAAAATGTGATTTAAGATATCTACAATTAGAATTATGACTAGCAACAATACAATTGCAGATATCCATAAAAGTATTGATGATATCTGTTGGCGGGAAGACAGGACTAGTTTTTTATTTTGGATATCTGAAATGAAAATTATGACTAGTAACAATTGGATTGAAGACATCTGAAATGGGAGTTTTTCCTAGAAAGAATTCAATTGCAGATATCCAAAATCTAATTGTGGATATCTGAAATTGAAAGCGCAATACACATGAATGGCAAAAGTGACGTCATTTCTCCTAGGACGAATGTCATTGTGGATATCAGAAGTGTTCTTTTTGACGAGGAAGAATTGAATTACAGGTATCTGCAATACATATCCAGTCTAGCTATTAAATGTTAAAACAGCCACTTACAGTTTTAAAGGATTTTTAGATATCTTAAATTTAGTTTTGACTAGTACAATCAAAGTTGGACACATCTTAAAATAACATTTCTACTCGTAAGAATGTTATTGCAGATATCTTTAATTACCATTCTGCTATCATGGATAGGCCTATCTAAAATGTAATTAGGCCTACAGATAGGAGTGTGGTTCGATTAAACGTGAAAACGGCTTGCCATACATCTCTCTCATTTGCAAGGAAGCATCCTAAGTAGGTGGGCCTGGTCAAGGGGAAGTAAACATTTGTCCTTCCATAACCAACTTTATTTTGGACATTATGTATATCCCACACTAGAGCAGAATAGGGAAATTATAAAGTAAGGCTAACTTGCTAAATTGACGCAAAAAGATTCATCATGCTGCATACCTTTAATGAATGACATTGTTAAAGGGATAGCTCACTTTTTTGAAGTGGGGTTGTATGAGCTACAAATTGCCACTACTTACATTAGATACAGTAGAAAGCTCTCTGATCTCCTCCAGGTAGCAGCACCAGCGCATAGTGCTGGGTGGAAATTTAGGCGATACACTGTTGTGAACGGGAACAGGGAAACAGCGTATTTTTGCGGCCTAGAAGAGATCCTACCTGAAAATAATACATAATTTCAATTGTACGCTATATTTTAAAAAAATTACAGCGCTTTACCTGCTCGGAAAAAAACACAGTTGCTCTTGAACTAACCAACTGATGTAGTCCTGCGCGCGGCGCATCGTGGTTAACTGCGCGCTGTAGCGATCAGCTGTTTTGGTCACAGTAAAGCTGCTTGCACACTGCAAACAAAACGAATTTTTCGCAAGACAGATTACATTAAAAGTTAATTGACTTTGAATATAAAAAATTCGTTTCGCGTCCAGTGTGCAAGCAGCTTTACTGTGACGCGAATACTCGCGTCTTCGCATTGACTTTGAAACAGTAGCGGCTCTCGACCCGGGAATGGCGGGGCGCACTCACGTCCCTTTATGACAATTAGTCCTGGGTAGTTCGCAATCATTTACTGACGCGTTTTCCAATTATCGTACTTGGCAACTTAAGACACGGTCTCTCCAAATGTGATCGAACAGCGATGAAATCATGGGCGAAATTCAGCTCAGTGGCGGAACCTGAACTGAGAATTGTGACAAAACATCTGTTTAAAACAGTCGTTAGTCCTAACCTGTTCTCAGTCATTTTCATGAGTAACCGAAGGTTCGCTCCGAGAGCACTCCGCAGTTAACAGCTGCTGCTTGTTCTCCCCGATTACATAAGAAGACAATCATTCATCTGGACGCTTATTTGCTGTAGCCTATTTAAATCAACGTTAGTCAAACTTGCATACCTGACGACTCTCACGCAAACAGCTTGAGCAGCACGCTGCCTATTTAACTGCCAAGTGCCACTTTTTTATCAACCCACACAATACCGAGAGTGAAAGGCGATATTTAACTGGAGCACGGACCTGATCAATCAACGCGAAGCACTGGCCTATTAATAAGTAAATTTTTTTTCTGTACTGAATTTCGCCCATGATTTCATCGCTGTTCGATCACATTTGGAGAGACCGTGTCTTAAGTTGCCAAGTACGATAATTGGAAAACGCGTCAGTGAAGGAAAATGATTGCGAACTACCCAGGACTAATTGTCATAAAGGGACGTGTCTGCGCCCCGCCATTCCCGGGTCTAGAGCCGCTACTGCTTTGAAAGTAATCTTTCGTGCGAAAAATTCGTTCGCGTCCAGTGTGCAAGCAGCTTCACTGTGACCCAAACAGGTGATCACTACAGCACGTAGTTAACCACGAAACGCTGCGCAGAAGGCTACGTCAGTTGGTTAGTTCAAGAGCAACTGTGTTTTTTTCCGAGCAGGTAAAGCGCTGTATTTTTTTTAAATTTATCCTTCAATTGTAAGGGTGTATTATTTTCAGGAAGAACCTCTTTTAGTCCGCAAAAATACACTGCAGTCAAGCTATCCGCGCCTCGGCAATTCTCGGTCAAGCCATCAGCGGCAAAAAATTTACGTGCGCGTATATACGTAAAATTGCGGTAGCAAAGGAAACTGGGACTTCACGACTCCATCGAATTTAAAGAATGAGCGCACTTAGCAGATGTCCTGTGAATTAAACTGTCTTATCAAAGGTCTGTGTAAACGGACAGCATATCATTATAGAACATGTTATTATCTACAAAAAGAGAAAGTCCCTGCACAGTGATCACCATAGTAGAGCTTTATTAGGAGCGAACAACGGGTTTCACACTAGCTTCGTCGGGTTTGCTTTCTAGTGCGAAACGCGTTGTTCGCTCCTAATAAAGCTCGACTATGGTGATAAGTGTGCGGGGTCTTTCTCTTTTTGTAAATAACTTTTGTTTTGTCAGCCATCGCCAGCACCTGATCGACTTGCACAGACTTGAGCACGGGGACTTTGTGGACTTATGTTATTATCTACATTATGTGTATGTCTGGAGTGACTTAACTGCAGTTTTTGAGTTCACCATTTCTGAGTGTTTAATGCATGTACATGGTCATTTTAGGGATGTCAAATTTGACTGACAGTGTTTAAAAATACGAGAGGTAAGTAAGTAATTTATTTATATTGCACTTTTCACATATAAAATCACAAAGTGCTTTACAGTGCATACCAGGAATAAAAGCAAAAGCAGATCAACAGACACACACACAAAAAAGGTCTGTCCAAACTGACAAAATAGATCATAATTTGGTCTGCGATAATATCTCAGGGCTGAGTCTGGTGACATTTTACTGCACAGTTTTTAAATTAACCCCTTGTGAATATGTAATGCATGTAAATAGGCATTTTGGTTCTGTCAAATTTGATTGACAATTTATGAAAAATTAACAAAGGTCTGTAGAAACTGACACCATATTATTATAGAACAAGTTGTGCCCTACCAAACTGGTAAGTCTGGGGACATTTTACTGCGTAATCTTTGAATTAACCCCTTGTGAATAATTAAGGCATGTAAATGCTATTTCAGTTCTGTCAACTATGATTGAATTTTTATGAAAAATTAACAAAGGTCTGTAAAAACTGACATGATATTATCATAGAAGAAACTATGCTCCATCTCAGGGCTGAGTCTGGAGACATTTTACTGCATAATTTTTGAATTAACCCCTTGTGTATATGTAAGGCACGTAAATAGGCATTTTGGTTCTGTCAACTTTGATTGACAATTTAAGAAAAATTAACAAAGGTCTGTAATAGATGACACCATAGTTTCATAGAACAAGTTGTGCTCTACCAAATTGGGAAGCCTGGGGACATTTTACTGCGTAATTTTTGAATTAACCCCTTGTGAATAATTAAGGCATGTAAATGCTATTTCAGTTCTGTCAACTTTGCTTGAATTTTTATGAAACATTAGCAAAGGTCTGTCAACACTGACACCATATTATCATAGAACAAGTTGTGCTCTACCAAATTGGGAAGCCTGGGGACATTTTACTGCGTAATTTTTGAATTAACCCCTTGTGAATAATTAAGGCATGTAAATGCTATTTCAGTTCTGTCAACTTTGCTTGAATTTTTATGAAAAATTAGCAAAGGTCTGTCAACACTGACACCATACTATAATAGAACAAGGTGTGCTCTACCAAATTGGGAAGTCTGGGGACATTTTACGGCGTAATTTTTGAATTAACCCCTTGTGGATATGTAAGGCACGTAAATAGGCATTTTGGTTCTGTCAACTTTGATTGACAATTTATGAAAAATTAACAAAGGTCTGTAATAGGTGACACCATAGTTTCATAGAACAAGTTGTGCTCTACCAAATTGGGAAGCCTGGGGACATTTTACTGCGTAATTTTTGAATTAACCCCTTGTGAATAATTAAGGCATGTAAATGCTATTTCAGTTCTGTCAACTTTGCTTGAATTTTTATGAAACATTAGCAAAGGTCTGTCAACACTGACACCATATTATCATAGAACAAGTTGTGCTCTACCAAATTGGGAAGCCTGGGGACATTTTACTGCGTAATTTTTGAATTAACCCCTTGTGAATAATTAAGGCATGTAAATGCTATTTCAGTTCTGTCAACTTTGCTTGAATTTTTATGAAAAATTAGCAAAGGTCTGTCAACACTGACACCATACTATAATAGAACAAGGTGTGCTCTACCAAATTGAGAAGTCTGGGGACATTTTACTGCGTAATTTTTGAATTAACCCCTTGTGAATAATTAAGGCATGTAAATGGCTATTTCAGTTCTTTCAACTTTGCTTGAATTTTTATGAATAATTAGCAAAGGTCTGTCAAAACTGACACCATATTATCATAGAGCAAGGTGTGCTCAACCAGATTGGGAAGTCTGGAGACATTTTACTGCGTAATTATTGAATTAACCCCTTGTGGATATGTAAGGCACGTAAATAGGCATTTTGGTTCTGTCAACTTTGATTGAATTTTTATGAAAAATTAGCAAAGGTCTGTCAACACTGACACCATACTATAATAGAACAAGGTGTGCTCTACCAAATTGGGAAGTCTGGGGACATTTTACTGCGTAATTTTTGAATTAACCCCTTGTGAATAATTAAGGCATGTAAATGGCTATTTCAGTTCTTTCAACTTTGCTTGAATTTTTATGAAAAATTAGCAAAGGTCTGTAAAAACTGACACCATATTATCATAGAACAAATTGTACTCTACCAAATTTGGAAGTCTGGGGACATTTTACTGCGTAATTTTTGAATTAACCCCTTGTGAATAATTAAGGCATGTAAATGCTATTTCAGTTCTGTCAACTTTGCTTGAATTTTTATGAAAAATTAGCAAAGGTCTGTCAACACTGACACCATATTATCATAGAACAAGGTATGCTCTACCAAACAGGTGAGCTTGGAGACATTTTACTGCATCATTTTTGAATTAACCCCTTGTGAATATGTAAGGCATGAAAATAGCTATTTTGGTTCTGTCAACTTTGATTGAATTTTTACGAAAAATTAGCAAAGGTCTGTCTAAAATGACATTATTACATTATAGGCCGAAGTATGATCCATCTCAGGGCTGAGTCTGGTGACATTTTACTGCATAGTTTTTGAAAAAACGCCTTGTGAATATGTAAGGCATGTAAATACGCATTTTGATTCTGTCAACTTTGAATATTTATGAAAAATTAACAAATGTCTGTTCAGCCTGACACCATATGATCATCGAACAAATTCCAGGTGGATGACTATCAAAACTCAGGTAAGATTATCAGACTCTTTTTTTTACTGTTATTACTGTAGTAATCTACTCTTATGCCTTAGATCACTATCATTTCACAAAAATTTTCCAGTGATGATGGTTACCAGGCTTTCATTTAAATTTCACAAAAATGTATTTGGCAGCACATTTTCACTACTTGCAGCAATCTATCAGGGGATGACAGATAGCCATATTGTCGATAATTACTTTGAGGTCAATGAAGATATCAGCCGGTCATCTTATTCTGTCTTAAGAATAGCCCCTCCCTTACCTCCACAGATTAATGTTCTGAGGGTTGCTCCAACAGGTCAGTTAATCAACCAGATTTTTTATTATTATTAATTAATTACATTTTTAAGATTAATCAGCTAAAAAAGGTCCCTTGTCCTGGAGTTACCTCAGTAGAACAACACTAGGTTGGAAGTTTCATTTCTGCAGTTGGTAGCTCAATAAGAAATGAAAATATGGGCATAAAATGCATTCAATATTTTCCTTTATTTGTATGAATATAAGATATAATTCAGAAATATAATGCATTCATCTGTTTTGCATATAATCATGTTATACATGAAATATGAAATATTAGGCTTAAGATTTAATTTTTCCATAATGTGCAGCCTTCATATGTCCTGAATAATCATAGTACTTCATGGTATATCAACTATAAATAAGGAGACAGGAGATCAGTGATTTGCTTAGGTGGATCTATATTAGACCTCACCTCTCAGACAGACAGTTGAAGTGATGTCAGCTTAAACGGTGGCTTCCGAAGTAATGTGAAATGCTAACCAAGGCAGTCAATTCAACAAAAAGGAAATTTGAGAATAATAAAAACGACAGGCATATTTTTATGTTTCTGTATTTCCAATGATAATGTTGTGAATGTTGTAACAATTTTATTTGATTTTTTTATATTTAATAAATATAAAAATAATTTAATACTGTGTGGTGCCAAATGCATTTTATTCTCTTTTCAAATTACTCAAGTTTATGTATTTATATGGCGCAATGATATCAGTTATACGGAAGCCCTGAACCGCACCGTGAAAAAAAAATTTTTTGTGGTGAAGTAAAAGTGTAATTTTTTTCCTTTTGTTATTTTGCGATATTATCTCGTTATTTCAAGATAATAAGTCGTTATTTCGAGATATTATCTCGTTATTTCGAGATAATATCTCGTTATTTCGAGATAAGATCTCGTTATTACGAGATATTATCTCTTTATTTCGAGATAATAAGTCGTTAATACGAGATATTATCTCGTTATTTCGAGATAACATTACGCCCTGTCTGGGCTTGAATCAATATAATCGCCCATTTTTCCGAGGATGCATCGGCTGGTAACTTGTGTGAACATGACAGCAGACATATCACAGAATTCCTTTCGGCATCTAAGCGGGAGCGGGACGCTCCTGAGAGAGAAGGGCAGGGTTACGTTTCCCAAAAGCATAGATGCTAACTAAACAAGTTACACTAACATGGCAATATCCCCCGCCGTCTCAATTTTTGTGTCCGTAGGGACGGACGGACGGAGCTCAATGCTATTAGCGCGAAGCGGGGGGTTTAGTTAGCATCTATGCTTTTGGGAAACGTAACCCTGCCCTTCTCTCTCAGGAGCGTCCCGCTCCCGCTTAGATGCCGAAAGGAATTCTGTGATATGTCTGCTGTCATGTTCACACAAGTTACCAGCCGATGCATCCTCGGAAAAATGGGCGATTATATTGATTCAAGCCCAGACAGGGCGTAATGTTATCTCGAAATAACGAGATAATATCTCGTATTAACGACTTATTATCTCGAAATAAAGAGATAATATCTCGTAATAACGAGATCTTATCTCGAAATAACGAGATATTATCTCGAAATAACGAGATAATATCTCGAAATAACGACTTATTATCTTGAAATAACGAGATAATATCGCAAAATAACAAAAGGAAAAAAATTACACTTTTACTTCACCACAAAAAATTTTTTTTTCACGGTGCGGTTCAGGGCTTCCGTATAACTGATATCATTGCGCCATATAAATACATAAACTTGAGTAATTTGAAAAGAGAATAAAATGCATTTGGCACCACACAGTATTAAATTATTTTTATATTTATGAAATATAAAAAAATCAAATAAAATTGTTACAACATTCACAACATTATCATTGGAAATACAGAAACATAAAAATATGCCTGTCGTTTTTATTATTCTCAAATTTCCTTTTTGTTGAATTGACTGCCTTGGTTAGCATTTCACATTACTTCGGAAGCCACCGTTTAAGCTGACATCACTTCAACTGTCTGTCTGAGAGGTGAGGTCTAATATAGATCCACCTAAGCAAATCACTGATCTCCTGTCTCCTTATTTATAGTTGATATACCATGAAGTACTATGATTATTCAGGACATATGAAGGCTGCACATTATGGAAAAATTAAATCTTAAGCCTAATATTTCATATTTCATGTATAACATGATTATATGCAAAACAGATGAATGCATTATATTTCTGAATTATATCTTATATTCATACAAATAAAGGAAAATATTGAATGCATTTTATGCCCATATTTTCATTTCTTATTGAGCTACCAACTGCAGAAATGAAACTTCCAACCTAGTGTTGTTCTACTGAGGTAACTCCAGGACAAGGGACCTTTTTTAGCTGATTAATCTTAAAAATGTAATTAATTAATAATAATAAAAAATCTGGTTGATTAACTGACCTGTTGGAGCAACCCTCAGAACATTAATCTGTGGAGGTAAGGGAGGGGCTATTCTTAAGACAGAATAAGATGACCGGCTGATATCTTCATTGACCTCAAAGTAATTATCGACAATATGGCTATCTGTCATCCCCTGATAGATTGCTGCAAGTAGTGAAAATGTGCTGCCAAATACATTTTTGTGAAATTTAAATGAAAGCCTGGTAACCATCATCACTGGAAAATTTTTGTGAAATGATAGTGATCTAAGGCATAAGAGTAGATTACTACAGTAATAACAGTAAAAAAAAGAGTCTGATAATCTTACCTGAGTTTTGATAGTCATCCACCTGGAATTTGTTCGATGATCATATGGTGTCAGGCTGAACAGACATTTGTTAATTTTTCATAAATATTCAAAGTTGACAGAATCAAAATGCGTATTTACATGCCTTACATATTCACAAGGCGTTTTTTCAAAAACTATGCAGTAAAATGTCACCAGACTCAGCCCTGAGATGGATCATACTTCGGCCTATAATGTAATAATGTCATTTTAGACAGACCTTTGCTAATTTTTCGTAAAAATTCAATCAAAGTTGACAGAACCAAAATAGCTATTTTCATGCCTTACATATTCACAAGGGGTTAATTCAAAAATGATGCAGTAAAATGTCTCCAAGCTCACCTGTTTGGTAGAGCATACCTTGTTCTATGATAATATGGTGTCAGTGTTGACAGACCTTTGCTAATTTTTCATAAAAATTCAAGCAAAGTTGAAAGAACTGAAATAGCCATTTACATGCCTTAATTATTCACAAGGGGTTAATTCAAAAATTACGCAGTAAAATGTCCCCAGACTTCCCAATTTGGTAGAGCACACCTTGTTCTATTATAGTATGGTGTCAGTGTTGACAGACCTTTGCTAATTTTTCATAAAAATTCAATCAAAGTTGACAGAACCAAAATGCCTATTTACGTGCCTTACATATCCACAAGGGGTTAATTCAAAAATTACGCAGTAAAATGTCTCCAGACTTCCCAATTTGGTAGAGCACACCTTGTTCTATTATAGTATGGTGTCAGTGTTGACAGACCTTTGCTAATTTTTCATAAAAATTCAATCAAAGTTGACAGAACCAAAATGCCTATTTACGTGCCTTACATATCCACAAGGGGTTAATTCAAAAATTACGCAGTAAAATGTCCCCAGACTTCCCAATTTGGTAGAGCATACCTTTTTCTATTATAGTATGGTGTCAGTGTTGACAGACCTTTGCTAATTTTTCATAAAAATTCAATCAAAGTTGACAGAACCAAAATGCCTATTTACGTGCCTTACATATCCACAAGGGGTTAATTCAAAAATTACGCAGTAAAATGTCTCCAGACTTCCCAATTTGGTAGAGCACACCTTGCTCTATGATAATATGGTGTCAGTTTTTACAGACCTTTGCTAATTTTTCATAAAAATTCAAACAAAGTTGAAAGAACTGAAATAGCCATTTACATGCCTTAATTATTCACAAGGGGTTAATTCAAAAATTACGCAGTAAAATGTCCCCAGACTTCCCAATTTGGTAGAGCACACCTTGTTCTATTATAGTATGGTGTCAGTGTTGACAGACCTTTGCTAATTTTTCATAAAAATTCAATCAAAGTTGACAGAACCAAAATGCCTATTTACGTGCCTTACATATCCACAAGGGGTTAATTCAAAAATTACGCAGTAAAATGTCTCCAGACTTCCCAATCTGGTTGAGCACACCTTGCTCTATGATAATATGGTGTCAGTTTTGACAGACCTTTGCTAATTATTCATAAAAATTCAAGCAAAGTTGAAAGAACTGAAATAGCCATTTACATGCCTTAATTATTCACAAGGGGTTAATTCAAAAATTACGCAGTAAAATGTCCCCAGACTTCTCAATTTGGTAGAGCACACCTTGTTCTATTATAGTATGGTGTCAGTGTTGACAGACCTTTGCTAATTTTTCATAAAAATTCAAGCAAAGTTGACAGAACTGAAATAGCATTTACATGCCTTAATTATTCACAAGGGGTTAATTCAAAAATTACGCAGTATAATGTCCCCAGGCTTCCCAATTTGGTAGAGCACAACTTGTTCTATGATAATATGGTGTGAGTGTTGACAGACCTTTGCTAATTTTTCATAAAAATTCAAGCAAAGTTGACAGAACTGAAATAGCATTTACATGCCTTAATTATTCACAAGGGGTTAATTCAAAAATTACGCAGTTAAATGTCCCCAGGCTTCCTAATTTGGTAGAGCACAACTTGTTCTATGAAACTATGGTGTCACCTATTACAGACCTTTGTTAATTTTTCATAAATTGTCAATCAAAGTTGACAGAACCAAAATGCCTATTTACGTGCCTTACATATCCACAAGGGGTTAATTCAAAAATTATGCAGTAAAATGTCTCCAGACTCAGCCCTGAGATGGAGCATAGTTTCTTCTATGATAATATCATGTCAGTTTTTACAGACCTTTGTTAATTTTTCATAAAAATTCAATCAAAGTTGACAGAACTGAAATAGCATTTACATGCCTTAATTATTCACAAGGGGTTAATTCAAAGATTACGCAGTAAAATGTCCCCAGACTTACCAGTTTGGTAGGGCACAACTTGTTCTATAATAATATGGTGTCAGTTTCTACAGACCTTTGTTAATTTTTCATAAATTGTCAATCAAATTTGACAGAACCAAAATGCCTATTTACATGCATTACATATTCACAAGGGGTTAATTTAAAAACTGTGCAGTAAAATGTCACCAGACTCAGCCCTGAGATATTATCACAGACCAAATTATGATCTATTTTGTCAGTTTGGACAGACCTTTTTTGTGTGTGTGTCTGTTGATCTGCTTTTGCTTTTATTCCTGGTATGCACTGTAAAGCACTTTGTGATTTTATATGTGAAAAGTGCAATATAAATAAATTACTTACTTACCTCTCGTATTTTTAAACACTGTCAGTCAAATTTGACATCCCTAAAATGACCATGTACATGCATTAAACACTCAGAAATGGTGAACTCAAAAACTGCAGTTAAGTCACTCCAGACATACACATAATGTAGATAATAACATAAGTCCACAAAGTCCCCGTGCTCAAGTCTGTGCAAGTCGATCAGGTGCTGGCGATGGCTGACAAAACAAAAGTTATTTACAAAAAGAGAAAGACCCCGCACACTGATCACCATAGTCGATCTTTATTAGGAGCGAACAACGCGTTTCGCACTAGAAAGCAAACCCGACGAAGCTAGTGTGAAACGCGTTGTTCGCTCCTAATAAAGCTCTACTATGGTGATCACTGTGCAGGGACTTTCTCTTTTTGTAGATAATAACATGTTCTATAATGATATGCTGTCCGTTTACACAGACCTTTGATAAGACGGTTTAATTCACAGGACATCTGCTAAGTGCGCTCATTCTTTAAATTCGATGGAGTCGTGAAGTCCCAGTTTCCTTTGCTACCGCAATTTTACGTATATACGCGCACATAAATTTTTTGCCGCTGATGGCTTGACCGAGAATTGCCGAAGCGCGGATAGCTTGACTGCAGTAAAAATACGCTGTTTCCCTGTTCCCGTTCACAACAGTGATTCGCCGAAATTTCCACCCAGCACTATGCGCTGGTGCGGCTACCTGCAGGAGATCAGAGAGCTTTCTACAGCATGTAATGTAAGTAGTGGCGATTTGTAGCTCTCACAACCCCACATCAAAAAAGTGAACTATCCAGTGCCCTTACGTTAATTTTGCTTGGCCAAGCCCAGGTGGCATTTTTTGTAAATATGGCTGCTTCGGTTGTCTCATCTCAGTAGGAAGAATAGTAAACATCCTAGTGAGGAACCTGGGCTGCGTGCAGATAGTCTTTATTTACACAGGAAAGTTCCTGACTCCTGAAAAGTGATCTGGAAATAATTACGGTGGCAGGTATCATATGTGTATTCGAATTCTTAAGGGCTGCATCCGAATAGTCAAAAAAATACGGACTTGGCCTGTACACTAATTACTAATGTTATGGCCCCAATTTGTTATTACATTTATAACACAACAGCAACAGCAAGGGATGACAAACACAGTTTTAAAAACTCAAACACATTTAATTATCAAAGACAATAACAACTAACTAACCTAAAGACCAAGATTGAATTATGTACAAAACATAAATATTTACAATCCCTTTTCGTGGGGGTGGCTTGGTGATGTCCTGGATGATGAAAATGCTCAAACACAGGCAAAGAAATCCACAAAAGAAACGTCATAGGTCTTGAACAGAATGGCAGGTCTAGTCATCTTCTTGCAATTTCTCCTACTACTTTACTGTCTCAATTCTTTTCCTTAAATACTCTTTTGCAGACCCCACCCACATTTAGACCTCTTTTTTTTAATTTTCTGAGACTTGCCCCAGACATGTCCAGGACATGTCCAAACATGACTCCAGTCTGAGCTTAACAAAAAAAAAGGTAAATACTGCCATCTCGTGGCCTATATTCACATTACACCTCCATTCCAAAAGGGAAAAATTTTGACTCATAAAGGCAAAATTTTTCTTTTCAATACAAAGTGGTTAAGTGAACACTTGTCTATATATACATATCATACAATATTCAAACACATGATATATATATACACATTCAAACACGGGATAAGCAATCAGCAATTACATTGTCTGTACCCTTCACATGCTTAATTTCCAAGTCAAACTCCTGTAAAATCAAACTCCAATTCAACAATCTCCGATTCTTGTTTTTCATCTTACTCAAAAACATTAACGGATTGTGGTCAGTGTACACAATCATTGGCTTTTGTCCTGTACAAACATAAACCTCAAAGTGTTGTAAAGAAAGGACCAGAGCCAACAGTTCCTTCTCTATTGTGGAATAGTTCCTTTGGTGGCGATTGAACTTCCTGGAGAAGTATCCCACGGGATGCTCAATGTCATCAGAGTCACTTCTCTGTAGGAGCACAGATCCACAAGCTTGGTCGCTAGCATCGACCGCGATGGAGAACGGTTTGTTGAAGTCAGGAGATTTGAGCACGGGGAAGTGACACAGCAGAGACTTCAGGCGATCGAAGGCTCCCTGGCATGCATCATCCCAGGTGAACTTTACGCCTTTCTTCAGTTGGTTAGTTAGACTGAGAGCAATCTCAGCAAAGTTCTTGCAGAACTTGCGGTAGTACCCGATCATTCCAAGGAAGCGGCGCAAAGCTTTTTTGTTGTCAGGAACTGGAAAGTCCATGATGGCTTGGACTTTAGCATTTATGGGTGCCACCTTACCCTGGCCTATGACGTAGCCAAGATAGGTGACAGTAGCACAACCAAAGTCACTCTTGCTCAGGTTAACAGTCAGGTTAGCCTGGGTCAGGCGCTGGAACAACGTCTCTACATCTTTTAGATGTTCTTCCCAGGAGTCACTCCATGTGATCAGGTCATCGATGTACGCACCCGTGTGTGGCAATCCGGCGATTGTAGACTGTATCATCCTTTGGAACGTGGCTGGGGCATTTTTCATGCCAAAGGGTAGGACTTTATACTGGTACAATCCAGATGGTGTGGCAAAAGCAGAGATGCTCTTGGCCCTCTCAGTTAAAGGCACACACCAATAACCCTTCAATAAATCAATCTTGGTCAGAAACTTTGCTTGCCCTACACTATCAATACAATCATCAATCCTAGGTATTGGAAACACATCAGTTCTAGTTACAGCATTGACTTTGCGATAATCTGTACAGAATCTAGTACTTCCATCAGGTTTTGGAACTAGCACACAGGGTGAACTCCAATCGGAGTTGGAGGGTCTGATAATATCATGTTTTAACATGTACTCAACCTCTTTCTCCGCAATCTTTCTCTTTTCAGGATTCATCCGGTATGGATGCTGTTTTATTGGTTTGGCATCACCAACATCTACATCATGAGAGGCTATAGTAACTCTGTTTGGAACATCAGGAAACAAATCCTCATATTTCTTTATCAACCTTTCAAACTGATCTCTCTGTGAGGGTTCTAAGTGCTGGAGTTTTACATCAAGATTTTGCAACACTTCAGTGTTTGACAATTTACATGAAAGAACTTCAGCTTTAATTCTTGGTTCATCATCTTGAAACTCCCCCTCATCTTCACACGTTTCGACCATTGGAGAATCTGAAGTGACAGCTGCAACCCTAGCATTTCTGTCATGATAAGGCTTTAGCATGTTAATATGACACAATTGTTTTGGTTTTCTCCTATCTGGAGTCTTCACAATGTAATTGAGATCATTGAGTTTTGTCAGAATTTCATAAGGACCATGAAATCTAGCCTGCAAAGGATTGGACTGCAAGGGAAACAACACAAGGACCTTGTCTCCTGGTTTAAACTCACGGCTTCTAGCCTTATGATCATACCAAGTTTTCATTTTTCCCTGACTTGATTTCAAGTTCTCTTTGGCTAGGTCACAAGCTGCACGCAATCTTTCCTTGAACTTGCTAACATAGTCTAACAGACTGATGTGCGGCTCTTCCTCTTGCCATTGTTCACTCAATAATAGCAAAGGTCCTCTCACTTCATGACCAAACACTAGCTCAAATGGACTGAATACAGTAGACTCCTGCACTGCTTCTCTAGCTGCAAACAACAGCAAATGAACCCCTTCATCCCAGTCTTTCTCATGGTCATAACAATAAGTCCTCATCATTGTCTTGAGAGTGGAATGAAACCGCTCTAAGGCACCCTGACTTTCTGGATGATAGGCACTAGAAAGAATCTGCTTTGCACCTAGTTCATACACAACCTGCTGAAACAACCCTGAAGTGAAATTGCTACCTTAGTCTGACTGAATTTCCCTGGGAAGGCCAAACAACGTGAAGAACTTTATCAAAGCCTTCGAGATTGCAGTTGCCTTGATGTTACGTAGAGGTATGGCTTCGGGGAATCTGGTAGATGCACACATGATTGTCAACAAGTACTGATTTCCAGATCTAGTCTTGGGTAATGGACTAACGCAATCAACAATGACCCTAGAGAATGGCTCCCCAAATGCTGGGATAGGCTGCAATGGAGCGACAGGTGGGTCTAACTGGTGTTTTCCAACTACCTGACAAGTGTGACAGGTTTTGCAAAAGTTGGAAACGTCTTTCCGAAGCCCAGGCCAAAAGAAGTGTTTCATGATTTTATCAACAGTCTTGTTAACGCCAAGATGACCTCCTAAAGGTAAACTATGAGCCATTGTTAAGATCTCATTCCTATAGACCTTCGGAACAACAATTTGCCTGTCCACTGCCTAATCTGCATTGGCAGGGATATCAGGAGGGCGCCACTTCCGCATCAACACACCATCCTTGAGATAATACCCAACTGGAACTGCGTCTATTTCTTTATCAGGAAGGGCTCTCCTCTTTACACAAAATTTACACAAATTTCAGGATCATTAGTTTGCTCCTCAATCAATCGCTTTCTGGACAGAGACAAGTCTCCAGACACATCAGAATCACCAGGCCCATCCGGCTGGCTGAATAGAGAACTGATAAAAGTATCTGATAAGTCCTCAAACGGAGAAACCATAGTAGGCCAATCAGAGTCATGAGGCGAACCACCTGAGTCCTGACTATTCAATGTACTGGACGGCACCACATCATCTTTTTCTTTAGCCTTCTTGGCCATAGCACGAGTCACTGCGCAAGAAGGATACAGAGATGGGTCCTCATCCCCATCTTCAGTGCTCGGCTGTGAAGTAAGATGTACAGGGGGAACTACTTTGCCCCCAGCCAGGTCATTGCCTAGCAACAGAGAAACACCCTTTATAGGTAGACTTGACATAAGTCCCACCTTTACCTGTCCTGCAACTAAATCTGACTTCAAGAATATAGAGCGCAGGGGTACAGATACAGTCCTCCCTTCAATACCTTGTACAAGTATGAAATCCCCTGAAGCGGTCTCATCACGTAACTCCAAGGAGTCCATCAACAAAAGTGACTGAGAAGCTCCGGTATCCCTTAGGACAGGAGTAGTATGCTCATTCAGAGCCACAAATCCCTCTGACACAAATGGAAGAAATTCCTCCCTCATGAAGTCAGCTGTATCAGGCTTTTTAGCCCCACAAGAAGCAGGCAATTTAGCAGATTAGTTATCTACTACAGGGGTTTCTAACCTTGTTTTCACAAAGGCATTTGGTTTGGTATCCTTTTCTTTTTCTTTCTTAGCTTTAAGGAACCAACAGTTAGTTGTAACATGACCAGATTTCTTGCAATAACTGCAAACTAGACCACTTTTGTCACTGTCAGCTTTCACACTTTGATCAGCCCTGTTACTGGATTTCTGAGCACCATCACCAGATTTGTCTTTGTCTTTGGGTGAGGAATCTTGGGTATCACCGTAACCCTTTTTCTGAAATTGGGACCATCTATTATTACTGCTAGACTGAAATTTGGACTTATGTGTGAGAACATATTCATCTGCAAATTTGGCAGCTGATTGCAAATTCAGTGCTTGCTTCTCATTAAGGTAGGTCTTAACATCATCTTTAACACAGTTCTTGAATTCTTCAACTAACACCATCTCTTTTAGTGAGTTGAAATCATCCTTGACCTCCATAGAAGCACACCAGCGCTCAAAGCAAACCTGCTTTTCATTAGCAAATTCAACATAAGTCTGATTTTCAGATTTCGTCAGACCTCTGAATTACTGTCGGTAAGCCTCTGGAACCAACTCATAAGCTCTTAAAATAACCTTTTTGACAACCTCATAATCAGAGGAATCATCTGCAGACAAAGCCGAATAGGCTTTTTTCACTTTTTTAAACTTTGTGGAAAACGTCATCAGGTGAAGGAAAGGTGAAAAGGGGAATAGACCAATGGCTAAGCCCCGCCCTCAAATGCGATGAGCCAATCACTGTGCGTATTCTCTCCCCATATACTCGGACACACAGCAGAGAGATTAAACAAGAGCCATCAGGAGATGGCATATCCCCCCGAACCCCAGAAAAATCGTTGAACAGTAATTTATGAAGAATATGTCTCAGAACACATGATATTTTTTGAACTATGAATATCTAGTCCAGACATGATCACTATATGCATCATCTTTCCATGGAAAACCTCAGAAAAAGAGAATAAACAAGAGTCATTTGGAGATGACATATCCCGACCCCCACAAATCGTAACTCAGCTTTTATGATGAAGGTATTAAAATGCAGAGTTTGCATGTGTGAGAAGAGATGTCATGATCACTAGTGGTCACGTAAGCGGATTCTGTGTTCATGAAAACATCTTGACATAGTGGATAATGTGCCTGTGAATTAAGTTGAACGAACCTAGATCATATGGTTTGGGAGATAAGCCCCAAGCCAGACAGCCACCCTCAAAGCCAATTTAAGTTCCCTGTCTCCATAGAAACTTCAAAAGAAAAATGAATCAATAAACTCCAAAATAGGAAAGGGCAGATCTACTCGTAGTGGGTAATATATCTGTGAAGTTAGGTGAACCTAGGCCGTACGGTTTAGAAGATATGCTTTGGACAAGACAGCCGCCCTCAAAGTCAATCTAAGTTCACTGTTTCCATGGAAACCTCAAATATTAGATAATGTAAAAGCTTCAAAATAGCAAAAGGCACATCTACTCATACTAGTTAATATATCTGTGAAGTGTGGTGAACCTAGACCATACTGTTTAGGACAGGGCTGCCCAACCCTGTTCCTGGGGGGCTACCATCCTATAGGTTCCTGCTCCAACCCTAATTCAACAGATCCGATTCAGCTCATTAGCAGCTCGTCAAGATTTCTAACTGGGAAAGCAGGTGTGGTTTGCTTTGGTTGGAGTGATAACCTTCAGGATGGTAGCTCTCTCGGAATAGGGTTGGGCGGCCCTGGTTTAGGAGATATGCTCCGGACAAGGTAGCCACCTTCAAAGTCAATCTAAGTTCAATGTCTTCATGAAAATCTAAAAAAATTAAAAGAACAAGAAACTTGGAAATAGCAAAAGGCAC
The DNA here is from genome assembly GCA_029721435.1 of Gymnothorax reevesii. NCBI lineage: Eukaryota > Metazoa > Chordata > Actinopteri > Anguilliformes > Muraenidae > Gymnothorax > Gymnothorax reevesii. The sequence goes on from CM056576.1 coordinate 63,349,726, forward strand.
ATCTACTCATAGTGGTTAATATATCCATGAAGTTTGGTGAACCTAGGACATACGGTTTAGGAGATATGCTCCAGACAAGACAGCCTCCCTCAAAGTCAATCTAAGTTCACTGTTTCCATGGAAACCTCAAATATTAGATAATGTAGAAGCTTCAAAATAGCAAAAGGCACATCTACTCATTGTGTTAATATATCTGTGACGTTTGATGAACCTAGGCCATACGGTTTAGGAGATATGCTCCGGACAAGGTAGACACCCTCAAAGTCAATCTAAGTTCACTGTTTCCATGGAAACCTCAAATATTAGATAATGCGGACTTCCGGTGTGGCGATGCATGAGTAGGTGGAAGATTCTGGAGCTCCCGGCCATTTGTCTAATAATTCGATCAATAACGGTGCTTTTGGTTTCCCTATTGATATTTTTTTGTCACTTGGGATTAAACAACTGTTTCTGAGTCATTTTGACAGCATTACGTTTTCTGTGAGCGCTTCACCATGACGTACCAGCTTCGCAAGGGAGCTAGCACCGAGCAAGCTAACTCTGCCCCACCGGACAATGCTATTCTTAGCGCTATCACCGCACTTCGCACTGATTTAACGTCTGAGCTGGTAACGCTGAAAGGTAACATCTGTGCTTCTGTGGACGCTAAAATAGACAGTTTAGCAACATCCATAAGATCCGAAATTACATCGGTACGTTCAGAGATACTTAAAGACCTGACGGCAGTCAGATCCGAGACCGGGGCCTTGACTAGCCGTGTGGCAGAGTTGGAAAAGGGGACGAACCACTGGGCAGATGAGGCTACATCCCTGGGCATCAAGCTACAAAACCTCACTAAGCAAGTGGCCTCTCTATCCGAGAAATGCGAGGACCTGGAAGGAAGGTCGTGGAGAAACAACTTGAGGATCGTTGGCCTGCAAGAGGGCGTGGAAGGACCCCGTCCCACTGATTTTATTGCCGACATCCTTAAAGAGGCCCTACACCTGGAGGAGCGACCACTGCTTGACAGGGCTCACCGCTCCCTACAGCCGCGCCCCCGACCCGGAGAGAAGCCGCGTCCCTTCATTGTACGTATACACTACTTCAGGATAAAGGAGGACATTATGCAACGCGCAAGACAAGCGGGTCCGCTCCTTTACAAGGGACAAAGATTTATGATATTTCCGGACTACACTACTGCCATGGCCAAGAGGAGAGCAGCATTTGACAAGGCTAAGAAGCTGCTCCGCGATCGTCAAGGAGTGAAATATGGGCTGCTCTTCCCCGTGCGACTCAGGATTACACACAACGGCACCCAGTCTGTGTTTAACAGTCCCAAAGAAGCAACAGCTTTCATCCGCAGCAACAGCCTGGCCGACTAACCGACTTGTGTCGTCTGATTGATAACGTGAAAGAACCGTGAACTTACTGTCATTGATAGCTTTGTGGGCTAACAGGTGGTGAATACGACCGATAGCGGTAGCCTAGTTATAATCCATTCTTTTCCTGATTTACGCTATAGTCTATTTTATCTTATCTCCTCTTTACATTTGTAGTGTAACTCTTTCTACTGGTCATATGGATCAGGCTGCCTTATCTACGCTTGCCCACTGTGCCCATAGGTAGTCTGCATTTCAGTTTATAGTATTTGTGTTTACAATTAGGAACTAGTTGATTACATAATCTATTCTTTTGCAAGATAAGGATGTTGCACCATTCTGTTCCATAGTATTTTGTTATAACTGCCCATGCAAACAGTTCATGCTGGATAACATTTATATGCGCCGTTTCAACACTGGAGGATTCAGGTGTACTCTGTTCTTTTATTGTTTTGATATACTTACAAGGACTGGAAATTGTACAGTACTGGCACAGGTGTCGCCGACGTCTTACATTTTTTTTATGAGTGATCAGCAACCTAAAGAAGATGACACCTTTTATGTAATCTTCACCTCATTTTAAGTTCTTACTGTCAGTGAAGCTACCAGTATCTTAACTTACTCAAAGTGCTCCTTTTTTTTTTTTCTCTTTCATTTCTCTCAGCACACATATTATGTATAATTGCTATTATCCCATTGAAACAGTTCAGTAACACTCCTTAAGTACCTATATATGTTGCTAATTTTTATATTTCAAATTGGCAGGTCTCCATTGTTAGTTAGGGTGTTGAATGTACGCAACAACGCGTGTTTACCCCCGTTGGGGTTGGGTGTGGGTGGGGGGCAGGGTGGGCTGGATGGCATGTTTTGGATGCATCTCTTTTGTGGTTAAATCACTATTGTTGTTTTTTTCTCCCCCTTTTCCCCCCCTTTCTCCCCCTCTTCTCTCTCCTTTTGTGATATTATACTCCAAAGTTTCCCCCCATGCCGGCTTATTGATGGACATTGCTTGCCTTGCTAACTGTTTCTCTCTGTCCAACTTTGTCGGTGGTTGCCTTTGCCACCCTTCTGCGGCGATATATGTTTTCATTACCATCTGGAACAGACAGAGCCATGAGTAGGCCAATTAACTGCACCAGCTGGAACGTGAAAGGCCTTAACCTCCCTATTAAAAGGAAAAAGGTTCTCACTCATCTAAAACACCTCAACACCCAGATTGCTTTCCTCCAGGAAACACACCTTCGTGATTCAGACCAGGCCAGGCTTCGCTGTGATTGGGTAGGCCAGCTCTTCCATTCAAATTTCCAATCCAAATCCAGAGGGGCCGCTATTCTTATAAATAAAAATGTTCCATTTTCAGTCTCAAAGGTAGATGCAGATCCAAGGGGTCGTTATATAATAGTTACTGGCCAAATACATCAGAATCTGATTACTCTAGCCAACGTATATGCTCCAAATCCAGATGATGCTCAGTTCTTCAATAACTTTCTTTCCCGTCTTCCTGATATTAACACACACTACCTCCTACTCGGTGGGGATTTTAATTGTATCTTATCCACTACTCTGGACCGTAGCTCACCTAAACCTGCCTTGCTTTCTAAATGTTCTACGATTATTAATACATTTCTAAACTCCTATGGGGTTTCGGACGTTTGGCGTTTTCTGAATCCCACAGCTCGAGACTATTCATTCTTTTCCCATGTCCATAAGACCTTCTCTCGAATTGATTACTTCTTGCTAGACAACAAGCTGCTTTCATCTGTCCGAAGTTGCAAATATCAGGCTATTGTGATCTCAGACCATGCCCCGTTATCTCTCAATCTAACTCTACCAAACCAACCCCTAATTCATCGATCATGGCGTTTTAACTCCCTCTTACTTTCCGATGAAGCATTCATCAAGTTTCTGTCTGATCAAATTACCTTTTTTCTTGAAGTAAACCGGACTCCAGATATATCTGTAGCGACTCTGTGGGAGACATTAAAAGCTTATATGAGGGGTCAGATCATGTCGTATTCTGCCCATGCTCGAAAATGTAAAATGCAAAGAATTAATATCCTACAGGATGAAATACTTAAGCTTGACAGAACTTATGCATCTTCCCCATCGCCGGAGCTATACAAAAAACGTCTTTCGCTACAAACAGAATTTGAAATATTGTCAACGGGACATGCAGAACGCCTGCTTCTTAAAACGCGCTCTAGTTTTTATGAACAGGGAGAGAAATCCGGCAGGCTTCTGGCACATCAGCTCCGCCAGGCGTCAGCCCGTCAAACTATAACTGAAATTCGAACACCATCAGGTACAGTCACTACCAAACACGATGAAATAAATGATACATTCCGTGATTTCTATTCCAATCTATATGCTTCCGACCCCACAGAAGACCAGTCACTAATGGACTCTTTCTTCCAAAAATTGGAGATCCCTTCTATTGACGTGAATGTTCGGAACAGATTTGAAGAGCCCATCTCTGAAATTGAAATAACGCAGGCAATTGGAACCATGCAGAGTGGTAAGTCGCCAGGGCTGGATGGCTTCCCAGCCGAATTTTATAAGACCTTCTCAAAGCTCCTTTCTCCACTGCTGGCAGATATGTTCAGGGAGTCGTTCTCAAATAACTCTCTTCCTCCATCGCTGTGTGAAGCCTCGATTTCTATACTGCTCAAGAAAGGGAAAAACCCCATTGAGTGTTCATCCTACCGTCCTATATCACTCCTCAATAATGATGTTAAGATACTGGCCAAGGTCTTAGCCCAGCGCTTAGAGACAGCCCTTCCCAATATAATTTCACCAGACCAGACCGGGTTTGTCAAAAATAGGCACTCTTTTTTTAATCTTCGCCGTCTTTTTAATATTCTCTATTCTAAACCTTCCAAGTCCCCAGAGGTGGTGGTCTCATTTGACGCGGAAAAGGCTTTTGACCGTGTGGAGTGGGACTATCTTTTTTTTACTTTACGAAAATTTGGTTTTGGAGACAATTTTATATCTTGGATCAGACTACTCTATTCTTCCCCAAAGGCCTCAATACGTACAAATGACACATTATCTTCACCCTTTGATTTGCATAGAGGAACCAGACAGGGATGCCCTTTAAGTCCCTTGCTCTTTGCAGTCGCGATAGAGCCACTCGCTATAGCCCTGCGTACTGACACTAACATTCAAGGCATTCAAAGAGACCAGATACATAAAGTGTCACTCTTTGCAGATGACCTGCTGATCTTTGTATCTGATCCTTTAACCTGCATCCCTAAAATTCTGAAGCTACTAGATGACTTCGGAGCCTTCTCTGGGTATAAACTCAATCTACACAAAAGTGAGCTAATGCCAGTTAACACCGCAGCAGACAACAGTCAATTGAGCTCCCTTCCGTTGAAGATCTCACTTAAAAAGTTCACATATCTGGGTGTTGTCGTGACACTAAAACACAAAGAGCTTTTTAGATGTAATTTTCTTTCCCTGCTGGGCCGCACGAAATCTGATTTGGAACGCTGGTCTGGGCTTCCTCTATCTCTCGCAGGTCGCATCAATGCGGTAAAAATGAACATTTTGCCAAAATTCTTGTACCTATTCCAGGCAATACCGATCTACATTAGAAAATCATTTTTCCTTTCATTAGATCGTATTATTTCATCATTTATATGGAATGGCAAAACACCTCGAATACGTAAAAAAGTCCTCCAGAAACCCCGTGCAGCCGGCGGAATGGCCCTACCAAATTTTCAACATTATTACTGGTCCTGCAATGTAAGGGCTCTGTCCTCCTGGCAGTCTGCAGTCACTGAAACACCATGTTGGTTACCCCTAGAGGCATCATCTGTCTCTCATACGTCTCTACACTCTCTCCTATGTACAACATTCCCTCTGTCCCACCCTATATCCAAATTCACTTCCAATCCAATTATATGCGAATCTATGAAAATTTGGAAACAATTCAGACAGGCTTTTGGACTTAAGGATCTTCCCATTAGTGCCCCCATTGGGAAGAACCAGGCTTTCCCTCCCTCTATTATTGATGGAACCTTTGACCTTTGGCGACTCAAGGGAATGGTGACTTTAGAGGATCTGTTTATCAATAACACGTTTGCATCATTTGATGAGCTTTCTGAAAAGTATGATTTGCCGCGGTCACACTTCTTTAGATAATTGCAGATCCGAGACTTCGCCCGATCTAAATTGAATAATTTTCCAATTCTTCCCCCAGAAACCCAGTTGGACCAAATTCTTAAACTTAATCCTATGGGAAAGGCATATATCAGTAAGCTCTATTTATTAATCAACACTCTTGATCAAGTACCTTTGGATTCTGTTAAAAATCAGTGGGAGAGGGATATGGAGGTATCCATCTCAGAGGAGATTTGGGACAACATAATTAAAAGGATACACTCATCTTCAGTATGCATGAGACATTGCGTTATCCAATTTAAGGTGGTCCACCGCCTCCACTACTCGAAAGAGAAACTGGCTAAAATCTACCCAAATCTAAATTCAACATGCGACAGGTGTAAACAAGACACTGCCGGCCTATACCATATGCTCTGGTCCTGTCCAGCACTGACCCAGTTCTGGCAATCAATTTTTGACGTTTTAGCGATTATCTTACACTACCCACTCGAACCTTCTTCTATGAGTGCCATCTTTGGGGTTGCTCCAGCTGGTGTACACTTAAATGCCAGTCAGGCCAATCTATTGGCCTACACCACTTTGATAGCCAGGAGGCTAATTCTGTCCAAGTGGAAGGATCTACATATATTTATCTTTATTCTTTACTCTCCCCCCTTCTTTTTTCTTCCCCCCCCCTTTTTTTGTTTCTTTTCCCTCTATTTTTTTTTAATGTCCTAATCTAATAGAACATGCACTTCTTATAATATGCCAATAGGTGGGGAATGAAAGGGGACTTTGTAAGTGTTTGTGAGTAGGGAATGGGAGGGATGTTGACTGTTATTATTATTGTGTATAGGGATACTATTATAAGCCCATGACCTTCTGCATATATTGTATATATTGTATTGTGTTTGAAACGGGAAAAACTGAAAATAAACCTTGGTTAAAAAAAATATTAGATAATGCAGAAGCTTCAAAATAGCAAAACGCGCATCTACTCATAGTGGTTAATATATCTGTGACGTTTGGTGAACCTAGGCCATACGGTTTATGAGATATGCTCTGGACAAGGTAGACACCTTCAAAGTCAATCTCAGTTCCACGTTTCCATGGAAAACACAAAAATTAAGAAATCAAGAAACCTCAAAATAGTAAAAGGCACATCTACTCATACTGGTTAATACATCTGTGAAGTTTGGTGAGCCTAAGATGCATAGTTATGAAGATATGTTCTGGACAAGAAAATGATTACTGACGGACAGACATTCTGATGACTATATCCCCCCTTCATTTGTATGTCGGGGGACAAAGGGAGCATTTCCAAGCCTAGGCTGCAGTCTTCAAAGGCTGCATTTTTAGGGGCCATCACTTAAGGTTAAGGTTAATCGAGTTTAGGGGGCATCGAGTTAAGGTTAAGGTTAGGGAAATCAGTTACAACTTGCTTAAGCCAACGCTGTTTAATGAAGATGAAATGATTTTACGTGAGTTTGGTGGATGGAATTAAGTGACGACCCCTAAAAATGCAGCCTTCGTACAGGTTGCAGCCTTGGCTTTGAGATGCATCCATTGTCTTGGTTTCTGTGGCAGCACTCACCGCCGTGGTTGGTTCGTATACGGTCGTCATGCTCCCAAAAGGTCGTCATGATCTCAGAGATATAAAAATAAACTAGAGTGGACAATGTCATTGGCTGGACCAAAGTGTACATGGCAGAATTGCTCTGCCATCTTGTGTATGTATAAATGTCCACTGAGGCGCATGTAGCCTAAACAGTACACATGGATGTGGACAAATTATTTTTTTTTGGGTGGGGAACTTGTTTTCAGTGTTTTCATCTTTTTTTTAAAATCTTTTCACTCTTAAAAAAGGACACGAAAAAAGAATTGTAAATCAACAATATTTACGCTCCATTATTTGGCAAAGCTGAAGAATAAGCTCTACGATTGCCTTACCTTTATATTAACGCTCAGTTACCCACATTTTCGTTTCCTTCAAAGAAAAAGCGTATGCATCCAGCTGTGGCTGTGAGTCTGACTCAGGTCTATACTGGAAATGATTGCTTGTGGATTTTTCTTAAGTACTGACATGTTCGGACTCTCTCCACCTTTATTTGAGGATGCGACATACCACTTTCTCAATATTTTGTGTGGTATGTTTTTACCTAGGTCGTGCGAAAAAAATCTTTGCCGTTAATCCCAGCTTTGAGTATTGGAGCCCATGGATCGGGGAGAATACTCGTAAATCAGACCTAGGGCTCTAAATTCGTAGAGCAGGCGTAGTTGTGGCGCAGGCGCGGTGCGCCGCGCAAACAGGGTGTGTTCAGGCGTATGTTGCAATTTCGTGCCCGGCATAGCCTGGCGCAAGTACTCCTCTGTCCCGCCTCTGTCCCTCCTTCCAGTGCAAGTGGCCAAAAAGGCGTGTTTGGCTATAACACTGCTGAGTCCAGAGGCGGACAGTAACAACAGTAAATTTACTTGAGTACTGTACTTAAGTACACTTTTTGGGGATCTTTACTTTACATGAGTATCATGTTGGGACACGACTTATGACTTTTACTTGAGTACATTTGAAAGGCAAATATTGTACTTTTTACTCCGCTACATGTCTGTCCATAACCCAAGTACTCCCTACTTTTCTTTATTTAAAAAAAAGCGGGGAAACCCGATGGATTCAGTATTTTGTGGTTGTTTCCTTCTCAAACGTGATTGGATTGTACAGTTGCTGCTGACAGGACAGCCTATCAGCAATCACCTTCAGCTTTCCTACCATGAACCCACGAACTCCACGATTCAGTTGAGACGAAAGCGCAGCTATGAAAAGTCCCGAATAAACATAGGGAATGCATACCAACATAGGAGAGAATTCCAGGAGTTGAATGGTTTAAATTCTGACGTCCAGGTCGCTTTGTTTCTACTTGAGGTGAGTAGAGCTGGTGGCTTAGATCCAGGGGCGCAGATAGAACTAGGAACTGGGGGGGACACAGACATGTGCTTTATGACTACAATTAGTCCTGGCTAGTTCTCAATCATCTTCCTTTATTGACGCGTTTTCCAATTGTCGTAACTGGTAACTGAAGACACGGTTTCTCTCCATATGCGATCTAACAGCAATGAAATCATGGGGTAAATTCAGTGCAGAAATGGGCTACTTGCGTGAGGGTCGACAGGTTTGCAAGTTTGAATAACGTTGATTTAAATACAGCAAATACGCGTCCAGATTAATGATTGCCATCTTACTTAATCGGAGAGAACAAGCAGCACCTGTTAAGTGTGGAGCGCTCTGGGAGTGAACCTTTTGTTAATTATGAAAATGACTGAGCACTGAAAAGATTCACTCAGAGAGCACTCCATTGGCTCCATTGTTTTCCGTGGTCATTTGGAGCATTGCTTGTATATAAAGTAATAATACGAATGCACACCTGTAGGTGAATAGGTGTGTAGGAGATGACTGAAAGTCAGCCCAATGGAAGAAACGAATAAGTCCCGCACACAATCCTATACGCTTGCAATACTTTATTGAATATACACAACGTTTTGGTCGTAGACCTTTGTCAGGTAGTAGGTAGTAGTTTGTGTTCGCCCTTTGGCATCGATTAGAATGCAGATGACCATGGTGTTGATCGAGGACACTTTAATTTCAAATGACTTTGTGTGGTTTCTGTAACAAATAGTATACAGACAAGTATGCGTTGTAAATATACATGTAGACACACATACCATACTAAACATGTCTAAATAAGAGGAACTGTACCACTGAGTAAGACCTGTTTCACATAAGTGCAATGAACAATGGACAACAAAGAGCAGCTCAGATAACAGTAAATTCTTACATTCAGTTAGCTACCTAGATATAAGCTCAGAAAACGCCCATCTAGTTATTATATCTGTAAACAGCACTGGGCTCGTATCAAGTTAACAGTCACAATCTTAACCAAATGCAGTAATACCGGTCCCATTAAACTTAAATAAGTGCATTAAAGTGAACTCAGGTTTAGCGCACATATAACGAACGGCGCCTCTGAACAGACGACAGCCCTTTATGATGCTACAACATTAGCATTAGCAAGCCAATACTTTGGTGTACAATACACAAGTTCTGAATATGACGTACATCATTTATACTCTCAGAAACCAACTTACTGAATCATACACGCACACAGTCGTTCTGAAATGTGACGAACGTGAACAGGTTACACTGGAGCATATTATCAATTAACCCTATAACGAAATAACGTTCTGAACTAAGTATTGATAAACGGAGCCTCGCTCTTCCCTCCTTCATGCTAGACGTGGAACAGTCTTACCACGAACGTCACTGTAGCCTCGCGCGAGGCTGCCGAGTCTCCGGTGAGGAAGAGAGGAGACCGCAGGAGAGGGACAGAAAGGTGCGGGAGGACGAAGTCTTTCTAACAGCCGCCCCCAAATTGCTTATTGCTATTTGCTCCCTGAAAGGCTGCGGCATCTTCTTCGTTGGAGTCTGGGATTGCAGGGAGGACGACCAGCTTAGCCACAGGTCTTGTGTAGACTCGGCCATTGATGTTGACCTCAGCTGATCTCACGCGTCCATCGGTGCTCTGGTTAGTCTTGACGATCCTCCCGATGGACCAAAGGGCGCGCGGCAGCTGCGGCTCAACGATCATGACTACAACGCCTTCCTCAATATTGGCGAGCGAGGTGTGCCACTTCTGGCGAGACTGTAAGCTTGGGAGATAGTGTCGAATGAAGCGAGACCAAAAGTGGTCTGCGAGGATCTGTGAGTGCTTCCAACGACGACGGCTTAGCAGCTCCTCCCTAGGGTATACCACCTGGGGTAGTGACGTGTCTGGCCGCCCCGTCAGCAAGGTGAAAGGAGTGACAGGGTCCAGATCATCGATGCTGGATGACACGTAACCGAGGGGTTTGGAGTTTAGGATGGCCTCAACTTCCAGAAGGACCGTTCGAAGCACCTCCTCCGTGACTGGTTGGGCCCCGACAGTGCAGTAGAGGGCGGTCTTGACCGATCGTATTTCCCTCTCCCAACACCCACCGAAGTGTGGGGCAGCTGGCGGGTTAAAACGGAAAGCGATCTTCCTCTTTGCTAACTGCTGCTGTAGTTCTGGGGACATAGTGCTGAAGGCTTCGTGCAGCTCCCTCTCCGCGCCCCGGAAGTTTGTCCCTTGGTCCGACACCAACTCTGCAGGTGACCCCCTAGTGGCTATAAACCTCCTCAGGGCCATCAGGAACGAGTCGGCGTCAACACTCGCAAGAAGGTCTAGGTGCACCGCTCTTGTTGTCAGGCACTTAAAAATGACACCCCATCTTTTCTCTGTACGCCGGCCAATCTTGACGAGGAAAGGCCCAAAGCAGTCCATTCCCGTAGAATGGAAAGCTGGCTTGTAGAGGCGTAAGCGGCTGAGGGGCAGGTCAGCCATTCTTGGCACGGTGGGTTTACCCTTCCAACGGCGGCATTCGGGGCAGCTTGTTTGGTAACGGCGGATGGCTTCCCTACCTCTTAGGATCCAGATGCTTCGCCGGATCTCCGCGAACACTCTTTCGGGACCAGGATGACACAGCCGATTGTCGTAGTTATCAGTAGTGTGGTGTATGGGTGCTTAGGGTCCAGCACGATTGGATGTACTGTAGCTTAGTCTAGGCATTCTGCTCTACGCAGCCTTCCACCTACTCGGATGAGTCCACTTGTACTGTCTAGCTCAGGGGAGAGTGTGAGCAGGCGGCTTGTAGACAAGACTGGTTTCCCTGACCTTAACAAGCGCAGTTCTTCTGAGAAGCTCTCCTGTTGGATTGTCTTGAAGAGAAGGCTCTCAGCACGCTTATAGTGGGCTGCCGTAGATGGTGTGCCATCGCCGACCGCCCCGTTTTGCTCCTGGACTGTAGCTTCCACCAGCTCTCTCCAGGTGACATATGGCATCGTGTCGGGTGTAGGCTGAGTGGGCACTGTAGACAGGGCACCGCAGAAGGCGGGTTTCCGAACCTCTGATTTGTCCTCTTCGGGTGTGGTGTCAGGTTTCACTGGCCAGTGCTGGGAACTCTGGAGGAGGAATTTTGGACCCTGGCTCCACCGATTAGGCTTGATGAGGTCGTGTAGGGTCTTGCCTCTTGTGACGTCATCTGCAGGGTTGTTAGTCGTGTCTACGTATCGCCATGCTCTGGGGTCAGTGAGGTTGTGGATTTCGGCCACCCGTGTGCCTACAAAAACTTTAAAGCGACATGATTCAGACTTGAGCCACATCAACACGGTAGTAGAGTCGCTCCACAGCACGGTCTGATCGATCTTCAGAGTCAGCTCTCTTTCCACTAGCTTGGCCAGCTGTGCCCCTGTCACTACTGCGCAGAGCTCCAACCGTGGCATGGAAAGTACCCTCTTGGGAGCAACTCTGGATCTTGCCATGATGAAGGCCAGGTGGACATGGCCGGATTCCTCTTCGGTCCGCAGGTACGCAACCGAACCGTAGGCCTGTTCAGAAGCATCACAAAACACATGGAGGGACCTTGTGACCTGGGACTGGTTGATGTCTGATGGCACATACGATCTGGGTAAGCACACACTGGGCAGGGACGTTAGCTCTTCCTCCCAGTCCTTCCAAGCTCTGACTAGATCTTCGGGGAGAAGAGGGTCATCCCACTCTCGGTTTCTCTCCCAGAGGCAGCGTACAATTACCTTGGCTCTTGTTGTGTAGGGCAGGATGAAGCCCAAAGGGTCATACTGGCTCGCTAACACTCTGTAGACGTTCCTCATGGTTAGGGCTGCATACTCAGCTGTCCTGTGTTTGTAGCCCAGTGTATCTGTGTTGCAGTGCCATGTGAGGCCAAGCATGGGTTCTGAGGAATCTGACTTCTCTTGAGCGAGCCACAGTTCTTGGGTGTCAGATCTGGCTTCTTGTGGTAGGTGAGCAACAACTGATGGCGCGTTACTGGCCCACTGCCTCAGATCAAACCCGCCGGACGCCAATAGCTCTCTTAGCTGGTCGACTAGCTGTCGGGCGCACTCTGGGCTTGACACGCTCTGCAGACAGTTGTCCACATAGAAGCAGTTCTCTACGGAGAATCGGACTGTGTCTTCGGGCATGCTGTGAGCTGTGACATGCCGCTGCAGTGCGAATGTGGCACAGCATGGGCTGCACGTGGTGCCAAAGGGAAGCACCTGCCACTCGTAGATGTCGGGCGGGTCTTCCCTCCTCATATCTCGCCACAAGAATCGTAGGAGCCGCCTATCTTCAGGTAACAGGCGGACTTGGTGGAACATACCTTTGATGTCGCCTGAGATAGCAACGGCGTGTTCCCGAAACCTCAGTAGAACACCGAGAAGAGAGGCTCCCAGTGAGGGCCCAGGCAGCAGGTACTGGTTAAGGTTGAGGCCATGGTACTCGTAGGAGCAGTTGAACACAAGGCGTTTTTTGTTGTTATGCTGTACCATGTGGTGTGGAATAAACCAGCACTCTTCCTCTTGTGTCACCATGTCTGCACTGATCTTCTTCACCGCGCCTGCTTGAGCGAGCTTGTCGATTTCCTTGCAGTACGCTGCGGCAGATTCTGGGTCTCGGATCATTCGTCTCTCCGTCGCCCTCAGATTTGACATCACTGCTTCCTTTGGGGCTCGAAGGAGCGGCATGTCACTTTTGCGGAGTAGGGGAGTGGCGTATCGCAGAATACCGCCTACCTGAACGCGCGTTGTCTTGGTACTGAGTAGGTCCAATGCCTGCTGGTCTTGGCGTGACCTTGTAACAGTCCTTTCATTCTTGAAGGGTGATATGTCGACCTGCCAGAGTTTCTCTACATCCCTCATGAGTGCGGTGTTCTGGGGTTCTGTTATAGTCAACAGGCACTGCAGTGGTTGGAGGTTGGCTTCCAGTACTCTGGTGGGGCCCTGTAGGGTCCAACCCAGTCTTGTGTGGACAGCTGCCGGCCCACCCGGAGGCCCCAGCCTCACCGGCTCAGTCGGAGTAATCAGGTGGGGGTGGTCGGCTCCGATCAGGATGAGGGGCCTAACTCGTTCAAACGGCTGAATGGGCAGTTTGGCTAGGTGACCACACTTCTTCTTAAGGCTTGATACGGGGTACGACTGCTCAGCTAGCCCTAGGCGGCTTGAGGTGAAGGCTCCTTTAATGCAGAAACGTCGGTTTGGCTGTGAGGCTGGGGATATGGAGAACGAGACAGATGCCCCCTTTAGTGTCTGCACGTCATGCCTGATTGTGCGCAGTGCCAGGGCTTCCGGAGTTCCATGGAGACTGAGCCTCTCGATCGCAGCCGGCATAAGCATCGTGCGTTCCGATCCATCGTCAAGAAGGGCATAGGTGTCGAGGGAATGGCCTCCATGGTGCAGAATTACTCGGGCTACTTTGAGTAGGACTCGTTTGCAGTCCACTGGCTTGTCCAGGTAGAGCACCTCGGTGGTGGTGTCTGTCGTGCAGTTCTCATCTCTCACTGGCTCTTTCGGAGTCCTAACGTTTACCTCATGCAGGACCTCAAGGTGTTTACCTTTGCACAGGCCACATGGCTTCTTGAGGTCACACTGGGCGGCTTGGTGAGGTCGGCCACAACGCCAGCATCTCCCTTTAGTCCTGATCCAATCTGTAATCTGGTCTTTAGTTAGTTTCTTCAGGTCGCTACACTGGTTAAGGAAGTGCTCAGAGTTCTCACAGAATGGACAGTACACTCTGGATCTCACCTTCCCACGTGTGGCTGCGGCCACGTGCTGGTCTCCGTCTTCAGCGCCGTGCAGGACTGTGGCAAATCTGCCTATTTTTGGGGGTGGCCGCTGCTTTGGGTCTTTACTTGGGAACTGCATGTCGAAGTCGTGGCACCAGGACTCTTGCCTCAGCCACTCAGAGAACTCTGACAGGGTGTACGTGGCTCCTGGGCCACGGAGCATGGTGCGGCGGAAATCAGACCTCATCTCTGGTGGCAGCTTGTTTAGGAGTCGTGCAACATGCGAGCCGCATCTCAGTTCTGTGTCCCCCTCTGGCCCCAGAGTGGACAACATGCCTACCAGCGACTGGACTTGCAGCGCAAACTTCTCGAAGGCCGCCCCGTCACCTCGGCGGATGTCAGCAGCCTCCAGAACGCTGGCGATCTTCCTTAGTGCTAGTTGGTGGGGCTGTCCAAACTTAGCATTCAGTGCTGCCATGGTGTCAGTGTATGGCGTGCGGGAGTTCAGATAGGCGTCGGCCACCAGGCGGGCCTCTTCAAGCTTGAGGTGGTCCACTAGGACTTGGTATTTGAATAGCTGCGTGGCATTGGATGGTAAGAGGTTTTCGAGTGATAACCTGAGGCGTGCAAACTCGCTCGGGTCTCTAGTGGCAAAGTCCGGAATGGTTGGTCGTGGTCCTCTATAATGCTGCTCCACCGTGTCGTCTGGTGAGGAGTACAGCGGTTGATGCTCTGACCAAGCCGGATAATGGCTGCTCAGCTGTGAGGCTGGTCGGCAGGCTGGGAGGTGGTCTGAGTAGTGGCACACGGACTGTGGTCTTGACCCCCCTGGGAGGTGTTGATTTAAGGGCTGGGCTGGTCGCTGAACTATACAAGGGTCTACTGATGAGTACCCTGGCTGGTGATCTTCTCTTACTGTGTACTGGTGCTTCAGTGGGGGAGCTGTTTATGGGTCACGTGGGCGGTACATGGACTGGTGCTCTAGCCTCGCTGGATACTGGCGGCTTAATGGAGGATCTGAGTGTAGTGCAGGCTCGTAGCTTGACTCTGGTGCATACTGGTGGCCTGCTGATGGAGGGGATCGTAGGTGCGTTGAGGGACGGGGGATGACGTTGCTTAGCCGTTTGCCCTGGTGGGACGTTTGGGCACATGTCTGGTCTGGCTGATCAATGGGCAGTGAGTGTCTGGATCGGCACAGGGATGTGGTACTGGGTGCGTTCCTTGATGGTGGCTTAGCTCTGTTGCGGCTAATGGACAGGGTTTCCCACATCTCGTGGAGTTTGTGCATCATTGACTCAATGTAGTCCCTCATACTGTCTTCCTGTGTTGCCACGGCTTCTTCCTCTGGTGACAATGTCGGGTCACCCTCTTGCTCTACGTTGTCATCGCTGTATATGTCCACAACGTGGCAATAATACGAATGCACACCTGTAGGTGAATAGGTGTGTAGGAGATGACTGAAAGTCAGCCCAATGGAAGAAACGAATAAGTCCCGCACACAGTCCTATACGCTTGCAATACTTTATTGAATATACACAACGTTTTGGTCGTAGACCTTTGTCAGGTAGTAAGAAAAAGAGAAAAAAGGCAGGGCTGTCATAGTACATATAAGTTTTAGGTCACTATTAGGAAGGACCCCGTAAATCTCTATATTCCCTCTGGTTAGGTGGAGTGTGTTCGCCCTTTGGCATGCAGATGACCATGGTGTTGATCGAGGACACTTTAATTTCAAATGACTTTGTGTGGTTTCTGTAACAAATAGTATACAGACAAGTATGCATTGTAAATATACATGTAGACACACATACCATACTAAACATGTCTAAATAAGAGGAACTGTACCACTGAGTAAGACCTGTTTCACATAAGTGCAATGAACAATGGACAACAAAGAGCAGCTCAGATAACAGTAAATTCTTACATTCAGTTAGCTACCTAGATATAAGCTCAGAAAACGCCCATCTAGTTATTATATCTGTAAACAGCACTGGGCTCGTATCAAGTTAACAGTCACAATCTTAACCAAATGCAGTAATACCGGTCCCATTAAACTTAAATAAGTGCATTAAAGTGAACTCAGGTTTAGCGCACATATAACGAACGGCGCCTCTGAACGGACGATAGCCCTTTATGATGCTACAACATTAGCATTAGCAAGCCAATACTTTGGTGTACAATACACAAGTTCTGAATATGACGTACATCATTTATACTCTCAGAAACCAACTTACTGAATCATACACGCACACAGTCGTTCTGAAATGTGACGAACGTGAACAGGTTACACTGGAGCATATTATCAATTAACCCTATAACGAAATAACGTTCTGAACTAAGTATTGATAAACGGAGCCTCGCTCTTCCCTCCTTCATGCTAGACGTGGAACAGTCTTACCACGAACGTCACTGTAGCCTCGCGCGAGACTGCCGATTCTCCGGTGAGGAAGAGAGGAGACCGCAGGAGAGGGACAGAAAGGTGCGGGAGGACGAAGTCTTTCTTACAGTCACAGTGGACTAATCAAAACACCAAAAAAGCATGACATCATAACAAATCACAGTCACACCCTCATTAACCAACAGTCACATGATAAATAGCCAATTGTCTCCCGATGAATATCAGTTTACGCATTTCTGCTCGCAATAATTTATAGAATAGGCAACACGCGTAATTATTTGCACAATAAAAACTTCTCAAAAAGTACCTGTGGAAAAATGGGGCTAAACATACCAAAACAATATATACAAGAGTTAAAATTAGCAATATTGGACGAATATTTCAAAAGTCTTCTAGGCTTACTTTTTACCTTAAAAATAAAGGTGTTTACAGGCACTGTATGCTCCGACACATTCTAAGGAAAATACAGGCTCTTCCAAGAAAAGTACAATGAAAATAAAGAAATATATATCAGATGACAAAATCTATTTATAAAATCAACAAGCACATTGGGTGGAGATCTTGATTTGTTGTTAAAGAGGAGGGAAGCGTTCTGGATTTTCACGCTACAGACACTTTCCCTGAAGGGTCTAAATGATAAATTGCTTCTTAATGTAATGTTATAAATCCCAATGTGCTTGTTGATTTTATTAATAGATTTTGTCATCTTATATATATATACCTGTATATATATATATATATATATATATATATATATATATATACATATATATTTCTTTATTTTCATTGTACTTATATGTATGACAACTTATATGTACGACAGCCCTACGTTTTTTTATTACTACCTGATGAAGGTCTACGACCGAAATGTTGTGTATATATAATCAAGTATTGCAAGCGTAGAGGACAGCATTGCTTGTATGACACTATCTTGTTTGTGAATGAGATTATGGATATCTTTCCAGATCGTGGACATAATCTACGTCGCTTGGCAGTACAGGAAGTTGCGGCTGATGATGATGAGTTTTAGATGCCCTTATTACAGTGATGTCAGGACATTGTTGCTACCGGGCATTTATCACAACAAGCTGTTCACGGCCATTTACCCAGCTGAGCGAGCCATTCTTAAGCTGCTTTCACACCAGACCCAAAACAGATTTTTCGCGTGACAGATTACTTTCAAAGTCAATGCAAAGTCAATACTCAGACATTTCACGTTAAGAAAAGCGGTCATGTTCCAAGCTTCTGAAGGGGAGAGGCGAGCGGCTCTGTCGTGTTTTGAGAATGTTTCAACTGTCAACAATGGTGAAGTCATATCGCTGATGCAGCCTTTAACATTAAAGTATCTATAAAAGCTCCATCCAGTAGGTTTCTATAGGTAAAGGTAAGCACTGTGGCAGCAATAATACAATATTTAGAAAATTTACTTTTGCTTTTGATACTTAAGTATTTTTAAAAACAAGTACTCCAGTACTTTTACTTAAGTAAAAATCTGACTGTAGAACTTTTACTTGTACTTGAGTAAAATTTAACAAGTGGTACCTGTGCTTTTACTGAAGTAATGAAGCTGTGCACTCTGTTTGCCTCTGGCCGAGTCAAATCTTCAATCAAATGAGCTTCTTACCTTTAATGTGTTGGAATATAGAAGCCTCTGTCCTATGTCTGCATGATGCGTTCATGTTGCATTTTACTTTGCTGCTTTAGGCATGTTTTCTGCACTGCTTACGTTTATATTAAGCATTTCGAATATGAGTTAGCTGGCTAGCTAGGGCATTCGCAAATTATTACCATTAGCGAACTTGAATGGAATTTCAAAACGAAACTACGTCAGATCATTCAAACGTATGAAGTTGGAATGAAATACGATAGTTGCTCATTGGCAAGAGAAACGATGGATAGCGTGTTCTTATTATTACACCCTGTTGCTGCTTAAAATTTTGGGATTAACATGCATGGACAACAATGCAAAATACGTTACACATTTATTTTCAATATGTGATCTTAACTTAGTACGACATCATAGCAATCAGACTGTACTCCTTTCCCCCACTAAAAACGATAAAACCTAAGTGACAATAATAGTAGCCAAGTATTAAGCCGCTTGCACACTGGACATGAAACAAATTTTTCGCACGACAGATTGCGTTGAACGCAGTGTCTCGTGTCCGAAAGTCTGACAGGGTTTTAATGTATCACCGTGTCTGACAGTCGATTATTGTTTTTAATTTCTTCAAATCTACTGACTCTTTTAGATAATAAACGTGAATGTTTTGATAAGAGGGCTCAGTTCTTCAAGACGAGTACCGAGAATCTCAATCAATGTTTCTGTTGAAGCTCTGCTCAATAAAGTGAGTCGATATTGGCGCGGGACAATGTACAATGCCTCCGTGTCTGACAGCCAAAAAAAAAAGGATGATTAGAACATGAGGGGAGACTGGCTGCATCCAGTCAGTACAGCATTACAGCAGCACAGCAGAAAAAGCTCAGCATCTCTCTGCCATGGTTGACTGAGAGGTTACAGAGTCCTGTGGAGGATGGTCATCCACTAACTGGTTCCTCAGACCACTATGTGCTTTATGACAAGTTCCACGTGACCAACACCAGAGACCCCCAAGAAGTCTTAAGGAGGATTATCCTGGTCCCTGAACTTCAGGGTTCACTAAATAGCCAGATGGCTGAGCAGCTTTTTTCTAGCATGCAAAAGAACAATTACTACCTCAACAACATGGCACCATCGACACACTTTTTTTTTTTTAATGAGAAACCTCACCCACCACAGAAACATCAATACAAATGCAAGGCTTGTGGAGCAACAGCTAAAAGAGATGACATGAGTGTCATTATTCCCATATATTCCCAGCACATCACCCTGAATGAGTTTGGACATGATACAAGATCAGAAGACACCAGATGTGAGATTTAGGGGAACTGGGAGTTTATTAAAACAAAGGAAAACAAGCACGAGGGCCAACAAAAAACTTAGCCCAAAGGGTTGCAAAAATCCAACTAAGAAGAGCTTCACAGAGCTGACAACTAAAAATCCAAAACGACAAAAAACAAAACCACTGGAACCTCCAGGAAGAAAACCATGAACAGAAAAGAAAAATCAGGCTTGGCGTGGTAATAGAAAAGACGAAACTACTGCACAAAACACTGTGGAACTCAAGGCCATGAAACTTGGTGAAGATCGTGGACCTGAAACTTGGGGACATGGAAAACTCGAGACTCTGTCTGCCAGCCAACTTCCAACGACACCAGATAAAGGGAAGAAATCAGGATACATGAGGAGCAACACTTGGAGAAGAAACAATGGGCAAGGCAAGGTCATTAGACAAAGACAAAGATTGGTTGACATAACTTGCTCCAATGCTGCCTTTTCAAAAAGTGCAGGGGACATGTTCCCCATGCCCCCCCCCCCCCTCAAACTACGCCCCCGAACGTACATTACGTAAAAAGAGGACATAATGAACCTAATCAATCTAAAACTTTTTTACTTCGATCATTTTCTTTTAACCCTTTTCTATAGAATGATGTCTACACGAGAGATGCCATTGTGATTCCCATTTGGAAACCAAGACATTTCCTGTTATCTGTAAGAAGAGATACTTACCACCACTGTGCCCCTGGACCCGTCAAAAGACTGACATGCCAGCGGTGGACGAGTGCTTCCAGCAGAGCGAGAGGGTCTGGGATGAGGCTATACACCAACTTCAAAGGGCAGTGCACAGGCACTAGCAATTTGCAAACATCTGCCAGTTCACTCCGCTAGACCTTAAAGTGGGACAGAAAGTCTGGCTGTTCACTTGGGACATTCATCTGCAGCTGCCCTTTAAGAAATTAAGTCCCAGATATATTTGCCCTTTTGTCAGTGTGTAGCAGGTCACGTCGGTCACATATAGGCTGCGACTGCCAGCTATTTGGAAGGTCCATCCATGTTCCACGTGTCACTGCTCAAACCCTTCGTGCCCTCAGTTTCCCTTTGGCCAGGTGCGGGTGTGGAAACCTCCCTTGCCGCACCTGAGTGTAGACGGGCCCATCCACGCTGTTAAGGACATCCTGGATTCTTGATGTCGGGGGGGGGGGGGTCGGGGTCATCTCAAGTATGTTGTCAACTAGGAAGGATACGGGATGGCTACGGACCAGAAGACCGATCTTGGGTGACTCGAGATGACATCTTGGACCCAACCTTGCTGGAGGAGTTCCACCAGACCCACCCTAAGCATCCCCCGCCACGAGGTCGAGGCCAACCAGGGCGCCAAGCACAGTGACCCTTAGGAGCGGCCCCTGTCATGTCTGTGCCTGGCAGCCCTGTGACCATCCCCACATCTTCAATCAAGTCTCCACTTCCTCGTTCCACATCCCCTGAGTTTTAATTGCATTTACCTGTTTCTAAGCCTATTTAAGCTCCCTGCCATTTTCAGTTGGTCGCAGAGCGTCATCAAAATTACTTCATGTATTCCCAGCTCCTACGTTCCTCCTCTACACGCCCAGACACAACCATATATGGTCAATGCTAATGAACACCTGCATATAAAGTAGCCATGTGCTCTCTGGGGATTTGTGGAGTGACATCAGTGGAAGATGGAGAAGCAGGGATGGGAAACGCGGAAAGAAGCGAAACTTCTCTGAGGGTGAGATAGACATTAGTTAGTGAGGTGCAGGCGAGGAAAAAGTCCTCTTCAGCAGGTATTTGCACTAATTCCGTACGATCACTTTGTCTTGTGGTTTATTTAGGAACAAGAACATATAACGAAGAACACGTAGAGAATCACAACAGAAGTGAAGACATAATGTTGGACCAAACAATTTCTCCTTCGTAAATTAAAACAATCTAATCTAATCTAATCAGCCACAGTCCTGGCCTCATCAACAAGTGTAAAGCCGCTGAGTGCTGCATAAGTCTTCCAGAGGCAAAAAAAAAAAAAATAAAAATCAATGAACCTTCTTGAGGAATCTTTTGTCAAATGCAGGTGTGTTTTGTTTCAGTTGCATCGGGGGACAAAAATTACAATGTTGTGTTTTATGTACATGAATTTATTTCTATCTCAACTTGTGGAAATCAAATGTATGAGAAATGAAATATGAGGTTCTTGCAATACTGAAAACTAAACACAACTTTGCAAGACTGAAACTGAGAAACTCGTCGGCTATATACACACATTCTTTAGCTCAACATGAGGGGTAACAGGTGGGGCTTGGGGGTCGGCTTCACAATCGCCGCATCACCGCAGCTCGTGCTCTTGTCCCGGTAGAAAACCCTCATGACTGGGAGGGGACTGTGGGTCTGGGTCCACATGCTGTGGTGGATGGAGGCCCGGCGGCAGCGAAACCCCACGCCTCACTCACTGTCACATTGTCCAGGATGGCGCAGGCCCAGATGATCCTGCAAACCTTTTTAGCGCCAAGCGCCTTTTCAGAGCCCAATGGCACGGTCCA
Organism: Gymnothorax reevesii; assembly: GCA_029721435.1. Taxonomy (NCBI): domain Eukaryota; kingdom Metazoa; phylum Chordata; class Actinopteri; order Anguilliformes; family Muraenidae; genus Gymnothorax; species Gymnothorax reevesii. The sequence continues at coordinate 63,371,662 of CM056576.1, forward strand.
CGAGGCAGCGTGCACGGGCACGGACCTGATTATACTGGTTTTCCTGGCCACCCTTTGGCTCCAGGATGGGAACTAGCAGCCACTCCCTCAAAAAGTAACCACACCTGTAAGTCACAATGATGGGGTGAGTATCAGCCTTGATGATTATAAGCAGCAGCTTTTCAATCAATGAGTATACTGTGTAGCCTACATGCACTCACCAAGTAGCCAGCTGTCATGCGCAGCGCCTGCCCACAGTCTCACCCCCACGGCTGTGCGTCAGGATGAATAAATCATGTATAAAGCCAGGCCACCGTGCCTCTGCATTCGTTATAAGCATGACACATATGATTTGGTTATTGATCGAATGCACATTTTTGCGATTCACATATACGATGGTGCCCTAATCAGTCAATGGCTTCAATTACATTCGGAAAACCAGACATTGCTGCGGCTTTGACTGTTCTTTTAAATAGGATATAATCCGCGCTCCTCTCTCCCTCGCACACTGCAATTCTCTGACTCAGCAGCAGCGTCGCCAATTCCTCCTGTTCTTCAAAAAGGGCGTAAATCACGGAGCGACATGGTCAAAATGGATATAAATGTCCGCACTTTTCCCCGTCAGGTTTAGGTTTGATAGATCCCAAATTTGGCGGAGAAAAGCGCATACGCACAAAACGGGGGGAACAGGGTGTAAAAAAGGTGTATTTACAATGATAAATGAGGCCCCTGGGTTTTTGAGCGACTTAGATAAAGATGACTTTATTGTCATTGCTTACTCAAACCATATACAACGAAATTCGGCCGCACTGACTCGGACGGTCCTCATTAAAACTAGTGTTCAGGTGAACACATGTCGCCTGCGAAGCTTATGTGAAAGTGTGACTACCAACTGAAAGTGTGACTACCGGACAGTCAGACGCCGGTCAAAGTAATCCCTATGTACCGCTTTGCTTCGCAAGCGACACAAAAATGACTCATTGACTTGCTATAAACCCATTCGCATCAGACTGGAGAATGTGTTCATTCCATGAGAATAGATTTGCAGGTGTGAGAGGACAAATTAGTCCACTGGACTTGTTATATTTTTCTCCCACACTATCTGTCTATCCTCACACCTGCCATTTCCAAACTTATCAGATTCAAACTAAATTTTGTTCACAAACTTTCTTTTCACGTTGGAATAGTTATTGCTTAGGTTTCTGGTTGAATTTGCGAGCAGTGACAACCCCTAGCCTCTAGGTTTGAGTTATATGGCATCGTATTATAGATCAAGATGCTATTTATTATTTATTGAACACATCTCATATGTGACCACGGTTTCTTAAACGCCTTCCTACTGATGTCTGATCCAAGGCATCTCACTCCCATTGCCCAAACGTTTGCTGGGAGGAGTGGACCTGGAAAACAGCAAGAACTCAGCTTCGTATGGGTGCGCATAAGACTGCTGTGAATACGCTGCTACTGTCAGCGTACCACTTGGATGGGTGAAGTGCATCACGGAATGAGAGTAAGAAACTGTATTTTATTATGAACTATGAATTTACGGACCCGAATTGAACATGAGACTGATTTGGCCTTGCTACCACTCAATGACTCCGAAGATGCAAGTTGGATTCCAATCATGCTCATCTTTCTGGTGTTGCCAAACTCGCTAGCTATTTCTAACTTGCAACATAATTGACAAGCTCGCTTCCTTGCTTAACTAATTACCTCTTGTATCATTTGTAGAACCAGCTGCTCGATATCTTGACTTAATTAGCTAGTATGATAGAAAATAGTGACGACTATTTGTGGAAATAATACCAGCTAAATCTGCCGGAAAATGGGCCAATTCAAGTCGCTAATTAACTAGTTGACTAGCTTGTTAGCTATTGATATGAGTGTTTTTATTTTATGTTGTTGTTTTTCGCTTAAGCTTGTCTGGACAAACGCAAATGCTACTCTTGTAACTAGCTAGCTAGCTCACGAAAGTAACGTTTCGTGCGAACAGTTGTGAAACTAAATTAAGCGGAGTTTAGCGGAGTTCACGGACTATACTGCCATCAGCTGATTTTACAGTCGCTTGCACACTGGACGCGAAACGCGTGTATTCGCGTCTTCGCTTTGAATGTTATCTGTCTTGCAAACAATTCGTTTCGCGTCCAGTGTGCAAGCAGCTAAAGTCGGGAATCGCAGTTGTCGGACGTGAGCTCGCTAGATTCAGCTTGATTCTTTCTTAATGGAGATGGAGTCGGGGGAGAGAGACTTCGAACTTGCCGAACTTGGCTAGCTAGCTAACAAGCGTAGCTACGCTATCGGTGATATCAAATCACAGTTTCTGGAAATGGAGTGCCTTGTAAATTTTCTTGAACGTTAACCAGTTCGAGATCCATTGGTGTACCATTTTCCTAAATACGTTGCAAGTAAAGTTGCAGCGGATGTGGCTTTATTTCTGCGGAGTTGTAAATTTTATAGCTAGCTAGCTAGCTACCTAGCGTTAGCTTGATGGATAACGGGTCCAGTCTCTGACGTCTGAAGGAAGCTGCCAACTAAGCCAACTTAGCCAACTAAGCCTACACGAGTTAACTGGCTAGATTTCATTATTATTTTCTAGCTTGTGTTGACTAACTAGCAAGTTAGTTTTGTGAATTAGGTGGGAAATTTCACCATCCAATTCCTTTGTAGATATCGATGTTTATTCCAGAAATAATTCGCTCTCTAGGCAACAATATAACTGATTGGGTAGCTAGCTAGATAACGGTACGTTTCAACGCTTTCCAACTTGAGTCATTTGTGCCCTGTCCGCCCTCGCAGGTCATTAAAGTGCTGGCGAGTTTCCTGATGTGATTGAGCGACACGGACGTCAAGTTTAAGACCCCTTCCATTTTAAAAGATTGAAAAGCAATTTGTACAGCTCTCAAACGGCGACGTTCACTGACAGACATTTGACATGACAGGTATGTTTTTGTCCTTTCTGTTGACCCCCCGAAATGGATACGAATTCTCATTAAATAAACATGATGTTTTTTTTCTCCAAAGGAAAATACAGTGGGTGTTCTATCTGAATTCACTCTTGGGACCGTTAATCATGCAAATACTTGCCAAGTTTGTAACGTTATTTCTCTGGAGTTGTTTGGTAGTAATCGGTTTCTTTTTATGGTGATTCTTTATTATTAGAAAGCGATGTGGTCGCAAAGTCATTGCTCCTTGGCTACTGTGGTAGCACATAATTCACAACATGGCTCGTCATGAATTTGTTCATTGGTACCTCCATACTTGTCTTAGACTACTTTATATTGAAGGATGTTGGCCGATTTGATAACGCAGACATTTTCATTTACACAAGCGAATGTACACCGTATTTTTATCCATTATCACCAAGTGAACTGAAATTGTTAGGCCAGGGTGGTGTATTACGAAGCTGGCTTTGTGACTAAGCCTGACTTTAAGTAAAACCTGGAGCAGCTCCTTTTACTTCAGTCCATGTTCCAGATTCGAAGAGGCTCCTTGTGATACTAATTGCTGAAATCAGGCTTAATCACAAAGCCAGCTTTGTAATATACCTCACAGGACCATGAAAGGTCAATATGTAACTTTTAAAAGTACAAATGTTCTTTGAAAGATTGGTGTCAAAGTTATCTTAACAACCTTTTAACCATAAGGGTTAGGTTGCCTAATTCAACCCTTTGAGTCCTTGACCCAATCTGAGGTGAAAAGAAGTAAAATGTGACACACTGAGGACTTGGTTGGGGGGCCCTCTGCTGTTGAGCAAGAAGTTCATGTTGCCCAAATGAGGAGAAAAGAGGATAGCACTCGAAGTTATAAGAGTGCTATCCTCTTTTCATTGTAGATGTTCAGTATAGGATTTAGCACCCAGTTTTCAATGATTGAGTTGAGCGCGTTTTTTGTTATTTTTTGCCCAAATGAGGGGAGTAATGTTGAAGGCGTGGCGATGCATCTGAAGCTCCAGGATAGGGAGTGGGAATGAACCAGGGAAGGAACAAGAAAAGGGCTTTGGCAATCTGCATGGATCATTCCATGGAATGGAGTGTTCCTTTGAGGCAAGGGAGGAGCTGGTGCTCTTAGAACATAAATAAAGAAGGTCAAGTCCTGCTGAAATTTAATCGATACACAGCATAAGATGTGTCAAGTGCCAGGCTTATTTCAGTTTAAATTTTAACTTTGAAGTGGGTAGTACTGATCATCCAGTCAGGAGACCTCCCAAAGTGCTGCAGCTTAGGTTATTGAAAAGAAAACGATGCCCTGCACTTGTGCAAATCACAAGCACAAAAGAGGTAATTTTTTAAAGATCAGCACAATTTTGGCAGAAGGTAGAAACTCACCATCTCCAAATTTGGTCATATTTTTCAAGTTTTAAAGTTTTGTGCATGGAATAGAAAAATCACCCATGTCTTTTCCGATTAACTACTTCCCTGCTGCGTGAGCCAGGCCCATTTTTTGGGTCAACCCTAGCTTGTTGAGAGCATTCATTTTTAAACCGAACTGTTGGGCCATGGTTTTTAGTGTTATAGGGCACTACCATGGCCAAGGTGTACCATCTCTATTAAAGAATTTGTGGGCACATTTCTCTGCCTGAAGCTAGGGCCACCAAGATTATAAAAACATGTGAATTGCCCATCCAAGATGTTTGGCCCTAGCTCAAGACAGAATTGGGTGTTCATGGAATTTATGACACTTTTTCATTAAGGAAAGGTCCCTGAACAATAAATGTGTAAGTACCTTGGGCCACCCATTCTGCAAGAAGAAAAAGGTTCATAAACTATGGATGATAGGTGACCACGCCCATGTTCAGACCAAGCTTACTTCCAGCAGAATCACCACCCCCTAAAAATGTAAGTGTAGGATGCATCTCTGTTCTCAGAGCCAGTTTTTATGAGTCAGGCGGGCGGTGATTCAAGACCCCTTCGGATTTGTTCAAAATTTTTTTTGTATTGATGCATGTATGTTAGAAACAAACAAAAAACACATTTTCTATCCTAAATAGGGACAGCTTTTTAGGTTGCCAGCCGTAGGCCAGTAACTCAATGTCGTCACTTTGCATCCGGCCTTGGCGTTGTACGTTTAAAGCCATATCTCAAAAACAGTCTGATTTTTTTATTTATTTTTTTTTTTATTTTAGAATGTGATCAAATCGGTCATTAAGTTAATGCCTAAGCAAAAATTTTTTTGATTGAATGGTTTGTTCAGACTTGGAGGCCATTTTTATGTCAAATGGCCATTTTTGGCACTTAGGTGCAATTTTCTCAAACTGTCCAATGAATTTAGTTTTTTTTTTTTTTTTATTCGGAGCAATGGAATCAGTATCATGACCTGCTTCAACGATGTAAACGGCGTTTTGATTGAATCGCTCCTTCAAAGCGCCACCTAGGCATCGTGTCTGGACTTCATAATTTTCCTGGATGCTTTGTGCTATAACTCTCTTAGTATAACATTTAGAGCTTAGGTATGAATGAGGCTCCTGCAAGTAGTCAGGTATGCCAAACATTTTGAGTCAGTCACATTTGACCTTGGTCCTCCAGGTCAAGGTCAAATGGAAAAAATGTGCTATACCTCTCTTACCTAAGCTCTAAATGCTATATTATGTCTGAGGCTCCTACGGGGAGTCAGGTATGCTGAACATTCTCAGTTGCTCGAATTTCACCTTGAGCCTCAAGGTGAAGGTCAAATGGCAAAAATGTGTTGTAACAATTTAATGTAGCATTTAGAGCTTGGGTATGTTTGAGGCACCTATAGGGAATCATGTCAGCCAAGCATTCTCAGCAAGTTGAATATGGCATTGGGCCTCAAGATCAAATGGCAAAAATTGCTATAACTTGCTGACTATGGCAGTTAGACCTCAGGTGTGTTTGGGCATCTATAGGAAACCATGTATGCCGAACATTCTTGGACAGTCAGTCAAATTTAATGTCGGGCCTCAAGGTCAAGGTTAGATGACAAAAATGGCCCATATTTGTTTAATATTGTTTGTAGAGCTTAGGTATGTATTGGGCACTAATAGCAAATCATATATGCTGGTTGTTTTCGACATCTTGGATTTGACCTTGGGCAACAAGGTCCAGGTAATGACAACGGCCAAGAAGTCCTTTAATGTTGGCTTTAGATCTTCGATATGTATTGGATACTAATGACAAATCATGAATGCTGATCAAACACACCGCATTGGATTCGACTTTGATTTTGTCACATGACTTTGAAGACCAATTTATTTATTCCTTTGTTTAATAATGTCAGAAATTCCTATGTATTAGGCACTAACCAATATAATAACTTTTACGGGCATTGTAACCGCTTGGTCGACCTTTTTTCACGATCAATTGCCGGTAATAAAAACTGGTCAAAAGCCATTTTTGGATGTTTGTTCCTATTAGTGTCATGGAAGAGAAAGAATAATACTAATTAGACCTACTTGGTGGCAGTGTTTTGCAAAAAAAAATTGTCTGAAAGCTGAGCAAGAACCAGAAGTGAAATGAGAAGATGGCGCACTGCACAAATTGTCAGCAGCCGACGGTGAAAGTTCAAGTTAGAATAAAATCTAATCGGATTTCATGAAATGGACTTCTTAAAGATTATAGTTTTGCTAACTGGCAGAAATGTTCCTGTCTGTCACTCATGAAAAAGTGTGACTGCTCAGTCAAGTTGCCGGATAATGGTAACTCAAACCCCTTTCTCACTGAGCTGCGTTGACCCGCGGAAGTGTGCAGATGAAACAGTTCTCTTCTTTTGCAGAGAAGAATTGATTCGTAGTGGTACGGGACCATTCGCCATCAGCGGCGAAATTCGCAAAAAAATTAAACGGGTTTAATTTTTTTGAGGATGTCCGAGCTGGAGCTTTTTAACGCCAATATCATGGAGACCAGGGGTTCTCAACTGGTCTCATATTGAGACCCACATTTTCCCATGGTCATTACGACGCGGCCCACTTTTATTTAATCGAAACGAAGCAAATATATTTTTCAAAAACAGCATTTGAAAACACATCCATCATCTTTTTAAACATACACATTTATCTATATGTGCAAAGTGCATTTCAGAGCACATTATTAAGAAACTGAAGAACATAACTGCATTCGTGTATAAAATGCAATTAAATACCAAAACTGCACAAAATAAGGCCACAAAGCTAAATATTTAACTTCTATGAATATTTCTCGATTCAGAACACAAACTGAGGAGGAACATGACAACTGCATGTATACTGAACAAAAATATAAACGCAACAGTTTAGTAATTTCAATATTACGCATAATTAGTCCCCTACTGGAAACAGAGGGGACTATAGGATTGCAGTCCGTCCGTCCGCATTCGTGTCCGCTCCATAACTTCAATACTGTATGACCTAGGACAGGGATACTCGTACTTTTCCAGAATGTGCCGCATGGGTGCAGGCTTTCATTCTAACCATGCAGTTACACACCTGATTGTACTTATCAAGGGTCTATGGCAAAAGCTTTAAGGGTTCATTAGTAGAATCAGGTGTGGGACAGGTTGGATAGAGCGAAAGCCTGCACCCACTGTGGCTCATTCTGGAAAAGAATGAGTATCCCTGACCTAGGAACATCAAAGTTGGTGTGTGGATGCATCTTGGGGAGAGGGTGTGTCATGTACCCTATTCAGGTCACTTTGACCTACTTTTTAGGAAATATAATTTGCATACACCAGTAGGGGACTAGTATTGCACAGCGATACAACATTCGCCGATAGGCGGTGCAGTTGTTATTTCTGAGGTTGACTTAGCTGTGTTTATTTATGTGACCAAGGTTGTGTGCCACTGGTCTGTGTGCATTTCAGTCACCTTCTCCATATCATTGTCAGGTTCATGCCCTTTGTCAAAATTGGCCTGTCAGACAGGTGGGGCATGATCCAGAGCTATTGAAATCAGGTACAGTCAGCCCAGGCACATCCTGTACTCTGGTCAATAAAAGGCTACCCAAAAAGTACCAGTTCTGCCATTGTTCAAAATACCATAAATGACTCGAGCCTTCAGAATGCGTGCTATTGGTATGCTCAATGCAGGAATGTTTCTCAGGGATGTTGAAAGGGCTCTTCTTGTCCATGTTTCAACAATAAGTCGCATAAAACACCTTTTTGAGGAATGAGGCAAGACAGCAGACCGCCCGCATGAATGACGACGACCATGTGTGACAACCCCCACCCAATACCGCTATATCTGGACTCTTTATCTCTGTGATCGTCGGAGACCAGAAACTCCCACTGCAGAAGAGACAGCTGGTCCCCACCATCACCCCATCTTTGCTGAAACCATGAAAAATTATCTCCAGGAAGTCCATATCTTTGTCTTTTGCCCTTTGTGGAGCGGAGGGTACTTCTCTTCAGCTCGATTGAAAAATTGGTTCGAGTGAGTGAATAGACACGTTTGATGGCCAATGGCACAATGGGGGACTGTTTTCTTTACAGACAAGTCATGTTTCCAACTTCACAGAGCGGCTGGACGGAGGATTGTTATGCTGACATCACTGTGGTGTGTAAGGTGGCACATGGTGGTAGAGTGCTGGTTTGGGTGGGAATGTTCCAAGGACATTGCACCCAACTGCAGTTGATGAACTGCAACATGAATGCAGTGTGATTTCATGATGAGATGCTGCTGCCTATCATCCAACCATTCATCCATCAAAACAATAACCATCGAGCATGACCATGCCCGACCCAAGTCACCCATGTATGTACAGAATTCCTTGAGTCTGAAAACATTTGTGTGCTTGAATGGCTGGCTTATTCCTCAGATTTGTCCCCCTTACAGCATCTTTGGGATGTCCACAAGCAACAAGTTCGTCATTGGTTGCCATTTTCAGCCAATAGCCGCCAACTCCACAAGCTCTTGGAGATGTGGGAACATGTCCACCAAGCCACCATTGACCATTTGTTACAGTCCACACAGCAGAGATGTGTGTAGCAATGCAGTGGGCCAAAGGCGGACATACCCAATATTGATTTGTGAAATTTGGACAATAGACCCCATTCCATTTATCATCACGCCATTGCGAGATTCTTTTTTTTAAATCATTGATCGAAATGAACTGCAACATGGTGATACAGTCTGTCAACACTCAATGAAAGTACAATGAGCTTCTGAACATGGTCATTTTTCTCACAATATGAAGTGTTTCTCTTATATTTTCGCTCAGTGTATAAAAGTGAATAAAGTAAAATGATCAAAACCAGTGGCGGCCCGTGACAAAAATTACCGAGAAAGCCAGAATGAACAATGAATTTAGTTCAGTGTTTAAGTGTTATTTTCATGCAAACAAATTAGCCTACTGTTACAGTACCTTTATTCTACCGACTTCTCATTCATTTTAGTGAAAAAAAAGAGGACAGCGTATGTGAGAGACAGTGAAAGCGCGAGGGAGAGCTGGGGATGCACGCTTCGGGCTGTGCGCGTGCTTATGGCTCTGGCACACAGTAGTTTGTGATAAGTTAGAGGAAGCCCATGCAAAGCTGGTAAATGTCTCGTAGTTTTATTACAGCAGAAAGCTAAACACATAGCGATGAAACGGCAATTATGACAAGATCTAGATATAACAAAAACATTTTAGCCATTGCTTTCACAGACCGTATTAATGAAGTTCCGTTTTGTGGACAATGTTTCTCTCTGACTCATAATTAATTAATTAATTGGCAACAAAAGCATTTGCAAGATAGCCGTGGACTATTGTACTGAAACACGGGCAAACCCCTTCCACCAACATTAGAAGTAACAATGTCATGTGGCAGCCTCGCAACTGAAATTAACAAATCACAAGGATGCCCAATATTCACACACTCAACATGAATGAACAACCTGTGCACAACGTCTGAATTACATAAACTAAATATAAAACACATAGTTACAAAGGTTTATATAAAAATTGATATCAACCGTGCAGCAGCGCTATCAACCATAAACCTTACAGCTGTCAGTTGATGGTGCAGCTAATGTCAGCAGTCTCGGTAAGGATTGTGAGTATAAAAAAAACAGTACAGCTTGGCCATCATGCTCTGAAATCCACTAGACAAGACAAGAATAATAAAGAATAAAACCTCACATTTTATGCATCACATTAGAAAAATGTGACAACGACCCGGTCATCAAAAAAGCCGGTTAAGCTTGGCACTTCCTGTTAGCCACTCGTTTCTAGCATAGTTAGCTTCACAAAAAGAGCGAACTTTTCCATTCAATTTAGTTAAATTGAGTTTTGGAGTCGGCCTACCGTCCCGCTTGACTTTTAGTTGAACCTCCAAAGGAAGTTTTGTGAAGTCATTTTTTACAAGAAACTCAAGGTTCCTGTCACCATCCATTCTCTGACTTAATGGCTATACTTTCTGTGTGGGCTGGCTGGTGCCTGGTGGGACAGTTGAATCAGTGTTTGTATTTTCCGTAACAGTTTGTGATTGGTTGGAAGCCAGATTTGATCTGGCCTCCCTCATATTTTTTTTTAATGATGCATCGACCATTAAGCGATGAGCCTTTCTTCAATCTGATTGGCTAATACGGGCTGTTTTTTTTTCTAAGGGGGGCAAAGTGAAGCTGGCCTCTGAACTGACGGACAGGGCGGAGGGCATGAGACACGAAGTGTATTACACAATGAGAGCTTGACAGGAGGGGCGCTGTTTTGCTCCTCATGCTCAGCCAAAGCAGAAGTGCGCTGATGTAGTGTTTTGACAAGGAAATGACAAAAATATAAAATACATTGTGGTGAAGCTTTTTTTTCTTTCTTGCAATAATTTTTGGGGAAGCCAGGCTTCCCTTGGCCTCCGTGAAAAACCGCCACTGATCAAAACTGCACAACATAAGGCCACAAAACTAACTAGTAAAGCACTCAGAGAGCGCAGACCTCTGCCAGGGGGCAGCAAAACCCAAAAGCACGGCGATTGGAACTCCGACCCATTGGAAAGACTTGTAATCTTGAACTTTGGCGTATATCTCAGCAGTACTTTGGCCTAGGTATGCAAAAATGTAATCGCCTGTTCCTTGACATAATACCCACCTTCTCTGAAAATTTCATCAAAATCTGTCCATAACTTTTTGAGTTATTTTGGAAACCAACAGACAAACAAACAAACCCAGGCAAAATCGCTCTGCATTATATGGTCAGCGTTTTACTGCCTACCACTGGCCAGATGTATTATGATGCATCTCCAATGCGCAAAAAAAAAAAAAACCATTTCATAGAAACTCACGTTTCAAGTTCAAACTCTTATTGTCACTTGTGAGCTCAACTCTGCTCACTTATTCCTCTTCTGCTCAACTACCCCTCGACTCTCTGGAACCTCAACACAACACTTAAAGTGAACGTCAATCGAATGATGGTTACCATGGCTCCAGAGTCAGATGCGCATTAAACCAGTGTTTCTTAACCAAGGGTTCGTGGACCCCTAGTGGTCCTTAATGTTACTGCAAGGGGTCTGTGAAAACAAGATATCTTTTTAAAAAGATCCTGTCACCTTTTATAGACATAGCATTATCCCACTCAAATGTGTTATCCCCACCAAGACCTTTATTTACCTTATTTACCAATATTTTTTTTTTTAGGATGGACAGCTTCTCTAGTGTACAACAAAGATTTTCTGTCCAGTCTTTTACGTTTTAAATTAACTCAAAACAAAGACCAGGTAACATTTTTTACCCCTCAGCCCTCAAGGCTGACGGGGTATTGCTATCCTTCGTGCGGGCGGGCGGGTGGGCGTCTCCAAAAACTTCGACATCGGGCTGAGGGGTATTCCGGGCATTGCACGCCTATTTTTCCACATCTGTATCTCTGTTTACAATATTCAGTTGATATCAAACTGCTCAGAAGCTTGGCCTGAAACTGATGTTATTTTTTATTTCAATTTCCATTTTGTACACAGTTTATGCTCTGTTTTAAAAAGATAAAATTATGTCAGGTCTTACTTTTGAGCATGTACAAAACCCAAAACCAGTGAAGTTGGCATGTTATGTAAATTATAAATAAAAACAGAATATAATGATTAACAAATCTTTTTCAACCTATATTCAATTGAATACACTACAAAGACAAGTTACTTAATGTTCAAACAGGTAAACTTTGTAATTTTTTGCAAATATTAGCTCATTTGGAATTTGATGCCTGCAACATGTTTCAAAAAAGCGGGCACTAGTGGCAAAAAAGACAGAGAGTTGAGGAATGCTCATCAAACACTTATTTGGAACATCCCAAAGCTGAACAGGCTAATTGGGAACAGGTGGGTACCATGATTGGGTATAAAAGCAGCTTCCCTGAAATGCTCAGTCATTCACAAACAAGGATGGGGCGAGGGTCACCACTTGGTGAACAAATGCGTGAGCTGATTGTCGAACAGTTTAAAAACAACATTCCTCAACAAGCTTTTGCAAGAAATTTAGGGATTTCATCATCTACGGTCCGTAATATCGTCAAAAGTTTCAGAGAATCTGGAGAAATCACTGCACGTAAGCGACAAGGCCGAAAACCAACATTGAATGCCCGTGACCTTCGATCTATCAGGCGGTACTGCATCAAAAACCAACATCAGTGTGTAAAGGACATCACCACATGGGCTCAGGAACACTTCAGAAAACCACTGTCAGTAACTACAGTTCGTCGCTACATCTGCTAGTGCAAGTTAAAACTCTACAATGCAAAGCAAAAGCCATTTATCAACAGCACCCAGAAACGCCGCCGGCTTCGCTGGGCCCAAGCTCATCTAAGATGGACTGATGCAAAGTGGAAAAGTGTTCTGTTGTCTGACAAGTCCACATTTCAAATTGTTTTTGGAAACTGTGGATGTCGTGTCCTCTGGACCAAAGAGGAAGAGAACCATCCGGACTATTATAGGCGCAAAGTTCAAAGTGATTGTATGGGGGTGTATTAGTGCCCAAGGCATGGGCAACTTACACATATGTGAAGGCACCATTAATGCTGAAGGGTACATACAGGTTTTGGAGCAACATGCGTTGCCATCCAAGCAACGTCTTTTTCATGGACGCCCCTGCTTATATCAGCAAGACAATGCCAAGCCACATTCTGCACGTGTTACAACAGCATGGCTCCGTAGTAAAAGAGTGCGGGTACAAGACTGGCCTGACTGTAGTCCAGACCTGTCTGCCATTGAAAATGTGCGGCGCATTATGAAGCGTAAAATACGACAACGCAGACCCCGGACTGTTGAACAACTTAAGCTGTACATCAAGCAAGAATGGGAAAGAGTTCCACCCGAAAAGCTTCAAAAATTGGTCTCCTCAGTTCCCAAACGTTTACTGAGTGTCGTTAAAAGGGAAGAAGATGTAACACAGTGGTAAAAAGGCCCCTGTGCTAACTTTTTTGCAATGTATTGCTGCCTTTAAATTCTAATTTAATGATTATTTGCAAAAAAAAAAAAAACGTTTCTCTGTTTGAACATTAAACATCTTGTCTTTGCAGTGTATTCAATTGAATATAAGTTGAAAGGGATTTGCAAATCATTGTATTCTGTTTTTATGTACGATTTACATAACGTGCCAACCAACTGGTTTTGGGTTTTGTATGTGAAAATATAAAATATACACTGTAATGCTATCAGACTTCAAGTTCAGTGTAGAGATATTTCGAGTAAGAAAATTCTGTGTGTGCTCTGGGGCAGTCCTAGTGCATTTGGTGCCCAACGCAAGCCCCCACCCCACCCCCAAACAATACAACAATATGTCCAAATTTTTTCCAAAAAATCTGGTTATATTTCTCAAAGCATGGTTACGAGCGACTTAAGCAGCTTGGTTAGGCCATGGGAGCATTCAGTGCAAAAAGCGTTTCCTGTGGACACAGGCCCTGACTTGCTTTTATTTTTCATGTCTAAGTATTGTGGCAGATAAAGAGGGATGCCAAAAATTGTTAAAAAAGCAAGTTTGACATTATCTTTTTTCTGGCTGCATATTTGGCACCCATGTCACCTGTAAGGACTGCCACTGTGTGTTTTTAAAAAAACTGTCCATGAAATAAATCACTTTAACAGAATATAGCCGCAAGCAGCAATTCCAGGGTTCAAGCCAAGAAAGGCCATTAGTAATTGAAAGTTTTAACAGCTTAAGTAACACATGTTGCCACTAAATGTGGCCACGTCCTTCGCCAGGTGACTGAAATTGACTGGGGCCAGGGTATCGCAAAATTACACATTGAAGCCAAAGATGAGTAAAATTGGTCAGTGTTCTTGAGATTTCGCGTTCACAACAAACGGGATGTGACGGACGGATGGCCGGACGGATGGACTGTTGGAGCTGAATACTATGTCCCCCAGCCCTAATACACCTTACCCCCAAAGATGAATGTAATCGGTCAAACCGTTCTTGAGATATCGCGTTCACAACAAACGGGATAGGACGGACGGACAGATGGAGCTGAATTCTTTGCATCCTTCACTTACATTTTGAGGAGGGGTGAGTCTGCCGGAAACGGGCACAGTCGCCCATCATTCGTAGTTTGAGACCCTTTTTCTCCTTGCAGAATTGGTGGCCCAAAGTACTTTCCCATTATTATTGTGCAGGGATACTTCCTTAATGGAAAATGGCCATGAGTTCCATGGGCACCACACTGTTTTGAGCTTGGGCCAAACATCTTGGATGCACAATTCACAGTTTTTCAAAGTCCAGGTGGCGCTAGCTTCAGGCAGAAACATGTTCCTACAAATATTGTCAGAAGAGATGGTACACCTTCGCTATGATCGTGTTCTATACCAGTGAAAATCATGGGCCAACAGTTCTGTTAAAAAAAAAAATGCTCTCTAACAGCTGATAAACTACACAAAAAGTGGATGTGGCCCTCACAGCAGAGATAGGGTCAATTGTTAAAGATATAGGTGTTTTTTTTCTCTTCAAGGTATAGAACTTCAAAACTGCAAAATATGAACAAATTTGTAGATGGTGAGTTTCCTTCCCTGCGCTGATCTTAAAAATTTCCTCTTAATATTTTATGAGTAATGTGGTTGTTTGCTAATTTTATTTGGCATTAGGAAATAAAAGAATATATACAGAATGAAAAGAGTGAAAACATTAGTTGTGGAGGCTAACTTGCACTGATATGAATTGAGTTGTGCCTTGAAATTTTAACTTGCCATTTGGTGTGCCTTGGACACAAAAAGTTTGAGAACCACGGCGCTTAATTCTCGGAGCCTGTTGGTAGTGCAGGCATCTCCATCGCTGATTGGCTGCGTGCATATATCGCTGTTGGCAGAAAGACTGTTTGATGAAAAGCTGATGTTCAGACATGCTTAACACTGGGATATTGCATGTTACTAAGGGCTGAATGTGGCATGTCAACCGGCCCTTCAAAAATGATCTCGCAGAGGTGGTTAAAAAATTTCCAAAGTGGCGTTTATTGCATTTTGTGATGCCTGTGAGTCAATAGAATGATGCAGGCAGGTTGTATGTGTTGCGTATGAGTTTTCCTTTTGGAAATTTATGCTCCTTTTTATTGTGGCTGTTCAGAATTATTTGACAAAGCGCACATCCTCAGCTGGTGTGTGTGTGCTTGCATAAATCAGCGCATGACTGACGGCAATGTATGTTGTCCGACAGCCGGTCATTATTCAGTGCTCAAAAAAATAAAGGGAACACTAAAATGACACATCCTAGATCTGAATGAATTAAATATTCTTATTAAATACTTTGTTCTTTACATAGTTGAATGTGCTGACAACAAAATCGCACAAATTATCAATGGAAATCAAATTTATTAACCCATGGTGGTCTGGATTTGGAGTCCCACTCAAAATTAAAGTGGAAACACACTACAGGCTGATCCAACTTTGATGTGATGTCCTTAAAACAAGTCAAAATGAGATTCAGTTGCGTGTGTGGCCTCCACGTGCCTGTATGACCTCCCTACAACGCGGGGGCATGCTCCTGATGAGGTGGCGGATGGTCTCCTGAGGGATCTCCTCCCAGACCTGGACTAAAGCATCCACAAACTCCTGGACAGTCTGTGGTGCAACGTGGCGTTGGTGGATGAAGCGAGACATGATGTCCCAGATGTGCTCAATTGGATTCAGGTCTGGGGAACGGGCGGGCCATAACATAGCATCAATGCCTTCGTCTTGCAGGAAC
This sequence comes from Gymnothorax reevesii, assembly GCA_029721435.1. Classification (NCBI taxonomy): domain Eukaryota; kingdom Metazoa; phylum Chordata; class Actinopteri; order Anguilliformes; family Muraenidae; genus Gymnothorax; species Gymnothorax reevesii. The sequence continues at coordinate 63,387,692 of CM056576.1, forward strand.
TGCTGACACACTCCAGCCACATGAGGTCTTGCATCGTCTTGCATTATGAGGAACCCAGGGCCAACCGCACCAGCATATGGTCTCTCAAGGGGTCTGAGGATCTCATCTCGGTACCCAATGCCAGTCAGACTACCTCTGTTGAGCACATGAAGGGCTGTGCGGCCCACTAAAGAAATGCCACCCCTCACCATTACTGACCCAATGCCAAACTGGTCATGCTGGAGGATGTTGCAGGCAGCAGAAAGTTCTCCACGGCGTCTCCAGACTCTGTCACGTCTGTCACATGTGCTCAGTGTGAACCTGCTTTCATATGAAGAGCACAGGGTGCCAGTGGTGAATTTGCCAATCATTGTGTTCTCTGGAAAATGCCAAACGTCCTGCACGGTGTTGGGCTGTAAGCACAACGCCCACCAGTGGACGTCGGGCCCTCATACCATCCACATGGAGTCTTTTTCTGACCGTTTGAGCAGACACATGCACATTTGTGGCCTGCTGGAGGTCATTTTGCGTGGCTCTGGCAGTGCTCCTCCGGTTCCTCCTTGCACAAAGGCGGAGGTAGCGGTCCTGCTGCTGGGTTGTTGCCCTCCTACGGCCTCCTCCATGTCTCCTGGAAGCCCCTCCATGCTCTGGACACTACGCTGACAGACACAGCAAACCTTCTTGCCGCAGCTCGCATTGATGTGCCATCCTGGATGAGCTGCACTACCCGAGTCGCTTGTGTGGTTGTAGAGTCCGTCTCATGCTACCACTAGAGTGAAAGCACCGCTAGCATTCAAAAGTGACCAAAATCAGCCAGAAAGCATCAGAACTGAGAAATGGTCTGTGGTCACCACCTGCAGAACCACTCTTTTATTGGGGGTGTCTTGCTAATTGCCTATAATTTCCACCTGTTGTCTATCCCATTTGCACACCAGCATGTGAAATTGATTGTCAAACAGTGTTGCTTCCTAAGTGGACAGTTTGATTTCACAGAAATGTGATTGACTTGGAGTTATATTGTGTTGTTTAAGTATTTTTGAGCGGTGTACTTTTTCAATTTTATTACTATATAATATTACTATTATCACTATTGCATATATTATCTATGTAAGCCAATATGTTCAGTATTTTGTACCATAAGTCATGAATCGAAACTGCAGTCATGAGTGATCATTGTTGTATTATTGTATAGAAAGTCAGCGGGGTTGATGTTGTGCAAACGGGACAGGACAGAAGTAAGATGGTACTTGGTGTGGCAAGGCGGCGGCAGTGAAGGGTGGGGAGGGTCCTTGAAAAAGTGGTTTCCCCGGGACCCATGATTCTTTCATGCGTCCCTGCCTCCAATGGTTTGTGTGTCACACCCTTAGGACTCGAGTTAGAGGTTTCCTGAAATTTAGACCCATTTTTCACAAGATTAGAAGCGATCAACTTTGGCCTTTAAAATTCTTCAACTGCATGGGTGCACCAAACCAATTTTCCCCGATTCTGAATCTACGAGGTAGTGAAACAATGTCCAATACTTTTTTCTCGTTTGGTGCACCCTTGCAGTTTTCATATAGTCGGTGCTTAAGAAGCCAAGAGAGCTAGTTTTCACTAAGGTTTGTTAACATCATTCTGAAAACTGGGTGGGTGTACCAGAGAATTCTTTCTCATACAACCCCAATTCCGAAATTGTTGGGACAAAATGTGAATTGTGAATAAAATCAAAACGCAAAGACTTTCAAATCACACCAGCCAGTCTTTTATTCACAATAGAACAGAGATAACATTGCAAATGTTGAAATTGAGAAATTTTACAATTGTATCCACAAAATGAGCTCATTTCAAATTTGGGACAGGTGCCTGTTTACCATGGTGTAGCATCCCCTCTTCTTTTTATCCCACCGGTATGGAATACCGTGGGATATAGTCATCGCCCTGTTCGTCCGTCTGTCCGTCCGTAATCATTCTCATTTCCGGAGCAAAACTCAAAAACTATGCCACTTAGACGCTTCTAATTTGGTATGGAACTTACCCTTATGGTGTAGTTGTGCCTTATGGGGGTTTCAGTTCCATGCTGCCCATAATTTTGGAAATTTTCACCAAAACAGCCCTAAAATTGGCCTTTGTCTCGTTTCCGGGACAGAACTCAAAAACTATGCCACTTAGACACTTCTAATTTGTAATGGAACTTACCCTTATGGTGTAGTTGTGCCTTTTGGGGGTTTCAGTTCCATGCTGCCCATAATTTTGGAAATTTCCACCAAAAACAGCCCTAAAATTGGCCTTTGTCTCGTTTCCGGGACAGAACTCAAAAACTATGCCACTTAGACACTTCTAATTTGGTATGGAACTTACCCTTATGGTGTAGTTGTGCCTTTTGGGGGTTTCAGTTCCATGCTGTCAGCAATTTTGGAAATTTTCACCAAAACAATCCTAAAATTGGACTTTGTCTCCTTTCTGGGACAGAACTAAAAAACTATGCCACTTAGACACTTCTAATTTGGAATGGAACTTACCCTTATGGTGTAGTTGTGCCTTTTGGGGGTTTCAGTTCCATGCTGCCCATAATTTTGGAAATTTCCACCAAAAACAGCCCTAAAATTGGCCTTTGTCTCATTTCCAGGACAGAACTCAAAAACTATGCCACTTCGACACTTCTAATTTGGTATGGAACTTACCCTTATTGTGTAGTTGTGCCTTTTGGGGGTTTCAGTTCCATGTTGTCCGCAATTTTGGAAATTTTCACCAAAACAGTCCTAAAATTGGACTTTGTCTCGTTTCTGGGACAGAACTCAAAAACTATGCCACTTCGACACTTCAAATTTGGTAGGGAACTTACCCTTATGGTGTAGTTGTGCCTTTTGGGGGTTTCAGTTCCATTCTGCCCAAAATCTTTGATTTCTATACCAAAAACAGCCCAAAAATTGGATTTTGTCCCTTCTCTACAGCAGAATTCAAAAACTCTGCCACAAATCACGAATTGTGTGGAAACGGTGGGATATGTCATCCTCTGATGACTCTTGTTAACACAGAGTGGAGGCATCTGGGCATTGAGGAGAAAATTTTCTTGAGTTTAGCTATAGGAATTTGATCCCACTCTTGTTTAATATGGGCTTCCAGCTGCTGGAGAGTTTTAGGTCTCCTTTGATGGACTTTTCATTTCATTATGCGCCAAATGTTCTCAATCGGTGAAAGATCAGGACTGCAGGCAGGCCAGTTCCGCACAAGGACTTTTCTGCTATGAAGCCATGTTATTGTGATAGCTGCAGTATGAGGTTTTGCATTGTCCTGCTGAAATACACAAGGCCTTCCCCGGAATAGATGCTCTTAAACCTTCATATACCTTTCAGCATTCATGGTGCTTTTTAAAACATGCAAGTGTCCCACACCATATGCACTAATGCATCCCCATACCATCAGAGAGCTGGCTTTTGAACTGAATGCTGATAACAGGAGCATTAATAAACATTAATACTTAGTTGCTTATAGGTTTTGAGACACGTCTGCTGCTAATGTTGTCTCTTCCTCTTGATTTTGATTTGTCTGTGAGAGAAGTGACATTGACAAATCCGATGCAGTCCCAAAAACTGCCGTCAGCGGAATGGAGTAAAAAAAGCTGTTCACGCTGAACTTAATACATTTTGTATAGAAAACGGTCGCTTCCATGGCAACAAACATACTTGCCTGACGAGCTCCAATTCTGAGACTCGTTTTTCACCTTGTTAACACCAAACGGAGTTAGTACATGCCCAGACATTTTATTTTGGGCGAGTAATATTCTGTTTTTGGCATTTTTTTTAATTGCCCAACTAAAGTTTTGGTCACCATTAGTGATTAGGTGACCGGCTGTTAACACCAAATGGAGTTGGTACACGCCTAGACATCTTATTTTGAGCGAGTAATATTCTGTTTTTGGCATTTTTTTTTTAATCGCCCAACCGAGGTTTGGGTCACCATTGGCGACAAGGCAACCGGCTGTGTCGAGCACCATTTGCTTGAAACGAGTTGCTGAACAATCAGAGCCTGTTGGCAGTGCCGGATTCTCCATTGCTGATTGTCTGGATATATTGTGGTGATCTTCTTGCTCTGGTGGTCTGGTGGTGGTTCAAAAGTTTTGAAGGTGTTGTTGACTCTATTTTGCAATAAAACTCTTCATGTATATTTTTCTATTCTCCTTTTACTGCCCTTGATCCGTTTAATGATAATGTAAAGTCATCACGAAATCCCGCAAAATTTGGGAACCACTAAATGAATTGGAGAAAGCAGGTATTGTGGAGTGAATGCCCTCTGTTGAATGGCTGATGCGAAACTGTATTGCTGGCTTTTGAATGAGATAAAAAGTGGGAATGGGATGAAGAGTGCTAAATACAGTACTGACGGCACTACGTTACTGCTAGTTCACTTTTGATGTTGGAAGTAAATTCCTTATGGAAATTTATATTGGGGTTTGGACACTTTCCGGCAGTACTCGAACTGAAATTAATTTTGTGAGCCGGTTTGCTCGGAGATTAGTCTGCGGGCTATACTCATGCTAAAATCACATCAGATTCATTATTAATTGTTAAATTCTTATGCTTTTGATTGGTCGTACAGTTTGTGGTCCACTTAGTTTGGGTAACGCCTCAGGAAATGTTCACATTTTCATGTGATGGAAGCTGAACAGTGATAGAAATTGTCATTGACCATCTCCAGGAATTCAAGGGGTACTATTAGCTAGCTACATGCGATGCATAGAAATCAACGGATATTGGCAAGTTGCTATTTTGCCATGTATTTGGCGAGCTAGCATTATATGCACCAAATATAGCTAGCTAAGCTGGCGAAATGACTAGCTGGCTTGCTTGATTCCTTCTCTCTCTCTCTTTTTGTCTGTCATTATCTCATGGCTCCTTCTCTCTGTGTATTTAATTTAAATACTCCAATTATAGAGTTCTTTAATGAAATGTAATTTATAAAAATAGTTGTCATGATAAACTTCTTAATTTTGAATTTAAACTGTATTTTTTCTGTTCATTGTAAAAGTAGGGTAGGATTTAGAACATCTGGGCTATTTTTGTAGATTAATGTTTGAAGCTCCGATACTGAGGGGAATTGTTTTGTTTTCCTTGATGTGCTCATGTGGGAGGTGAGGGGGTCAGTGTTTGGAAGGACAGTATTTGCTGGCTTCTTGTGTTGTGACTGAGTCAATGACCCACATCATGACCACAGAACACATTTGTCGTCTTGTTTAAGATGTTTTTTGCATGGTCCACTCCACTTTTATTTGAGCTAAATCCTCGAGTCAATACGAAAGAGTACGATGTCATTTTGTAATCCCCTTGAACGTAATGGATTTTTGCCTCTTTCATTGGCTGTAAGTATTGTGACACTCTTGTGGTGAAAAAGCCGCACTCTCGAAGCAGTTCTTGATCATTTTAATGGATTAGCATGACAGATAGGCAGACGTTTCGGCCCAATCTGTCATGCTAATCCATTAAAATAATCAAGAACTGCAGTCGAGAGTGCGGCTTTTTCACCACAAATGTACTGTTCCAGTTCGCTCGCACCCGAAGATTTTTTTAAAAAGAAACTTGTTGGAGTCGAGCGCACTTCCTGAACAAAAACAAGTACTGTGACTCTGCCAACGTTGCAAATCATTGCTTTGCGTGCTCCGGTACTTCCTTCAATAAATGCACATTAAGTTTAGTTTTAATACCGCAGTGTGAACTGGTCACTTTAAATCAACAATTTAATTGTATCTCCCCAATGACGATTGTCGGGAGATGCTATGGTTCAGTTCCGGGGCCGCCGCCACCACCGCAACCGCAGAGATTTTCTGTTCTGGGCTCTGGAAGCCGCAATTATTACAGGAATTTTTTCTAATTTTACACAGGCGAAGATGTTTATTTGACGATGCTGAAGACCGATTTTCGGCAATTTCAGACGTCCAATATGGTTGCCGGTGGCCATTTTGTCCGAAATGTGGGGATCAGGGAGATGCACGACTCGGTCCCTGTGGCGACCGAGTTACCTAGTTTATTTCTGGCTGAGTTCAGAACTACAACTTAAAAATTTTTTTTAACTCTAGACAGGAATCAGACAGGAAACTGTTTTTGATTGGAAATAAATGTTTTGGGTCTTCAAATTCTGAAAATTGGATTTGAGGTGGGCAGCTGTTGAAGGCAACCAGGGTTTTCTCCAGAATTTTTTTTAAACTGTGGCGGAGGGCTTCAGCGTTTGGTGAAAACTCAGCATTATCAGTGCGGCCAGTTTTCATTAATCAGCATGTAGGCTGGTTTATCAGTACAGAGGTTTATCAGTTTCACGAGCGTGACTGTGGATTTCACATATAATAAGAAAACCGATTAAGACTCCAGAATTGAAATTAAATAATCATGAAGATACTATGGGTAGAGCAGGATGTGCTCTCAGCAAAGGCAGAAGTTAACATCGTAGTTTATCGTTTTGCAAGTGAACAAAATCTTTTTCTCGAATTGTCGCACACATTGTATTCAGAAGAAAGCAGCGCGTTTTCCTGCCGATGGGTCATTTTTATTCATTGGAAAATGTGTTCATTAAGCACGATGATTGACAACAAGTCAGGAATTATCAGCACTCATTTTGACTTAACGAGGAGAACTGGCGACATCTGATTGTCCTTAGGATTTTTTGAGTTTATATAAAGTCATTTTATATTGGTGTGGAGGCTTTTATTTTGCCGTGGCGGTGTGCCACAATCAATTACATGTTGCGGAAACCCTGGCAACCTAATTTCTAGCGTGACTTGGCCTGTATTGGGTGGTTGTGTGTGTGTGTTTGGGGTTTCTACTTGGCAGGGTGAACGGGGTGCTTGCTAGGGTGTTGGAGGCTTTAGGTGGTTAGGGTGTTTCTAAATGGTTGCTAGGGTTCATTGGCTGACATTTGTATGCTGATGGGTAGAAAGGAGGAATGGAAAAATGTATTTTGAAGATATTTGATAATGGCCTATTTTAAATATGAACTTGGAACCAGAGCCCAAGTTTGTGGGTCTTTGCATGCGCAGAACTGCTAGCTAGCACATCTGGAAAGGAAGTACAAAATCACCATACTCTGGCAGAGAAAACTGTGGAAGATGATGAATTTTTTTTTTTGTGTGTGTCCGAAGCCAGAAAAACCTCTGGAACCTGTCTTCTTTTTTTAATCATCCTCTGGTGCACTCGACTGCACGTCTGAAAATGTGGCTCAGCTATCTAGTCATGAAGAACAGCCAATTAAAACATCCACTTGACCTGGATGCTTGCTGATGATGTGGTTCGACGCCTTCGTGGTGGTCTGTTGTGCATCCGTACGTCCGTAAACTTTTTGCCTTGTCAGCTCTCTTGCACCTTCATTTTTTCACAGATCCCTTTTCATATTTTATATGCTTTTAGATGGGATGAAATCCAGGCCAAGTTAAATTTTGGCCATGTTTGGCCAAGCGGGCGCTGTGGCTTTGGCGCAATTTTTATAGTTGCTTTTATTTGTGTATTTTTGTGATAATGGAGACGTTACTCAGAAAAACACTACCTTGCACTTTAAAGGAGGAGACCTCACCTTGCCAAAGTATGTTTCAGCAGTGGCGGCTCGTGAATTGGCAACAGGGGAAACCCAAACAAGCCAAAACCTCGCCCTTCAAAGCTTAATGACTTAAACCTTTCGCAGTTTACTTTTCTTGATCAGAAGTTGCTCATACGAATTGTTAGAACAGTCAGTTGAGTCAAATTTATTTTCGATGGCATTGTTATACATTGCACCACGAAATTGAGGGGTTTTCTTTCACACATAAATTACGACACAAATTACCATAGGCCTACGCTATAAATTCCGCGCTCAAGAAGCTCACGAAACGGCATAGATGCGCAAATTGATTAGTGATGCTCATTAAGCAATAAGCTGTGCAACATCGCATTCTTTTCTTCTATATTAAGATTGTAGAAAATGGACTGTCGTGGCTTCTTGTGAAAGAAGCCTCGCAAACTAATTTATAAAGACGTGTTGATAATTTGCGTCGTCATTTGCTATCGAAAATAAATTTGATTGTCCTTCAACCAATTCGTATGAGCAACTGCTGATAAAGAAAAGTGAACTACGAAATGTTCAAGTCATTAAGCTTTGAAGGGCGAGGTTCTGGCGTCCCTTTGTTACTGCCGACGAGCCGCCGCTGTGTTTCAGCGAAAAGTAGAATTCTTTTAGAGTCTAAAACCGTTCTAAAAAATTTTAATTTGGTAAAAATCCAGTGCGATGCATTTTAAAACCGGCGAGTCTTCAACTTGGCATCAATATCACGGGGCATTTGGAGGGACACCATATCAAATTTGGTGAGAATCGGACGAACAGTTTGAGTTATGCTCCGGAAACAAATGGGAACGCCAACGGGAATTCAAGCAAAAACAATGTGTCTCTCCCCCCCCCCCCCCCCAGGAAGGGGGAGACATAATTTATCAACGGCACCACCGATTGCCGATTGCCCGCATTTATATAATTGATATGGCATTGTAAGGATGACGGTATGAATGCAAAAATCATCAACATCAGCATTTATTTTTGCCACCCTTACCATTGTCACCCAGCTGTGCAACGTGCTTAACCACGCCCTTTAGCCGTGACTACAGTCAGGATATAGAATGGATTCTCGTGGCTTATTGCTTAATGAGCTCTGCAAACTCAGTTATGCAAATCTTTGCTGCTTCAAGAGCTACACGAGCGCTAATATTATAAAAACGTATTGATATTTTACATTGTCATTTATTCACGGAAGAAAACTCCTCATAATTTTGCAGTGCAATGTGCAACTGCTATTGAGAATAAATTTGACTGTAGTCTGTTTTCTGAGCAACTGTGGCTAAGCGAGAGAAGTAAACTGCGAGAGGTTAAGTTTATTAAGCATTTAAAAAGGTGAATTTTCCGAAAATCAAATTCAAAATCAGAAGATTACCCAAGTAAAAATGTCTGTGATATTGACGCCAGTTTGAAGACTCACTGGTTTTAAAATGTGTCACACTGGATAATTACTAAGTTAAAATTGATAAAGCTATGCGTTTCAGACACTTCAAGAATTCTTCTTTCTGCAGAAATATACCTTGGTGAGGAGAGGTCTCTCAAGACGCTGTTTTAAGTAAAAATCCTGTTCCAAACAAAAATCCAAAAATGTGACAAATCAGAATTTAATGCAGCCATAAAATCGTGGCTTCAAATTGGCAATGACCATTTGAGAGAGTTGTGTTTTTTTTTAGTTTTTTTTTAAGTTAATTACTGGAGGTTATGTTTTTGCCCCTCTTTGTTTGTTTGTCTGTTTGTGAACAACACCACTCAAAAAGTAATGCACGGATTTGTATGAAATATTCTGGGTGGATTGCTGTTTCAACAAAGATGGGACCCTATTTATTTTTGCCGCAATCACTGAAACAATATGGCCCCAACGGCAGCCATGTTGAAATCCTATCACACGCAATAACTCAAAGTAATGCACGGATTTGTCTGGCATTTTGTGGGTGGATTGCTATTACATTAAGGATGGACCCTATTGATTTTCACTGCGATCACTGAAGCAATATGGCTGCCACGGCAGCCATGTTGAAATCCTATCACATGCGATAACTCAACTTGGCTCCCACTCATGCACATTTGGATTGTGCTGCCTTCGCGTAGGTTTGCACTCTACGAGTGCCTGTCTAGTTTAGCATGTTTATCTCCGCATGAATCTGTCAAAACATGAAAGAAATTCAACTTATTTTCACATTGGCAAAAGACATTTGCTTGTTTACACATCGTGTTTGTTAAATTACCTTCATTTCTTAATTTGATGCACATTGCAATGTGCACCCCTCCCCCCCCCCCCCCCCCCGCCCTTTTTTTTTTTTAATGCTTTGCGACATTTTTCACTACATGAGGGCATTAGTCCATCTGATTGGATGTTCAACAGCCAATTGGATAACAACTTGCTCCTGCCTGTTTCTGTTGGAGAAAAATAAACACTACAACTTTTCTCATTCCCTACGGCATTCCCTACAAATTCTACATTCTCTACCTGCCGCGGCACTAGAACTGGCAATCGGGTGAGCACGGACACGTCCCTTTGTGACAAGAATTTGTCCTGGTGAGTTCTCAATCTCAAGGAAAAAAAATTTCCTTTTTTGATGCATTTTCCAATTATTGTAATGGGCATCTGAAGACATGGTTTCTCTCCATATGCGATCTAACCGGCAATTAAATCATGGGCTAAATACAGTACATTTTTGGAACCATTTTTGGTGAGAATTGGGTTGCACAAAACAATCGTTTAAAACAATTATTAGTCCTGACCTCTTCTCAGTCATTTTCCTAATCAGCAGAAAGTTCACACCGAGAGCACTCCACAGTTAACAGATGCTGCTTGTTCTCCCCATTTAGGTAAGATGACAATCATTCATTTGGAGGCGCATTTGCTTCATTTAAATCAACGTTATTCAAAATTGCACACCTGCGCAAATAGCTTGAGCTGCATGCGTTTTATAGCCTTTTTAACTGCTGAGTGCCACTTTTTTTATTTAATCAACCCACGCAATACCGAGAGTGAAAGGCGATATTTCATTGGAATGCGGATCAGTTCAATCAACGCAAAGCACTGGCCTATTAAAAAGTGAATTATTTTTCTGTACCGGATTTAGCCCATGATTTCATCGCTGTTAGGTCACATATGGAGAGAAACCGTGGCTTCAGTTGCCAATTACGATAATTGTAAAAGGCGTCAATAAAGGAAAATGATTGAGAACTCGCCAGGAATAATTATTGTCATAAAGGGACATGTCTGTGCCCACCCAATTCCTAGTTCTAGCGCCGCGGCAGGTACAAACACAACAATTTTAAATGAAAGTATTCCATACCCTCCATGTTGCTTTATGTAGTTGGCATTCCTCAAGAGACCCTTTTACATTAGTAGGCGGCCACATTTTTTTGGGCCTTTGGGGCCCCTGCCCCTTCTTTGCCATCCGATTCCTGAAAGCACACTGCTTACAGGAGTGAAATCCCCCTCTGCTCCTGAGTATTTTTGACCCTGTCATAATCTTCATCCGGGAGAGTCATTCTTTTGACTCTTCTCGACCAGAGGACTCTGGATCTGATGCTGCTAGGGTAGGAGGCTGTGAGCAGTGTGAGCCAGCGAGAGCGGAAAAAGAGATTTTACCCTTGACTTACTCACTGGTGAATGAGCCTGCCCTCCCTCCTGCTTTCCTCTCTCTCTCTGCATCTCTGTCCCTCCCCCTCCCAAACCCCCCTCCTCCTTCTCCTCCTTTTCCTCCTCCCCTCTCTCCCTCACTTCCTCTCTTACTGGCTGTGAATGCGTGACGATGAGGTAGAGACTGAGTGCGTGCATGCTGGTGCAGGGAATCTTTACCCTTTCCTAAGTGAGCCCTACCACATCATTACAGTAGAGAACCCAAGGTCACCTGAACGTGATTGCCTCAGTCCTCAGCGTGAGTGTGTTTGTGTGTGACAGAGGGTTGTCGCGTGTGTGTGTGTGTGTGTGTGTGTGTAATGAGCATCTCTGCCTGCGTCAGAAGCAGGTGACTGATAGAAGGGGGGACGGACGACTTCAGCAGGGCTTCCATCAATGTACGGTAAGGACAGCGCATCTGCTTGAATACCTGCACATTTCCTTTTGTGGATCAGCAACCTACAGTGTTTTTTCGTGCACTTATGTGTGTACATTCCCTCGAGTAGTAATCTGCATGTTTGTCTGTTTGCGTGTCTATGGAAATCGTGCAATGTGAGAGGCGCAGTGGCAGGTCTCTCAGCATCACCAGACCAACACATTGGATGATTACAATTTTATACTTGTACGTTTCAGTGCTGCTTGCAGCTGATCAGTGATATGTTGTCGGTCTTTACTCAAATAGCTGGACAAATGTTCAAGTGTTTTGAGGGAGTCCACAGATAGTATGACTATTTTCTTTCAGTGTGTGATATGATTTTTCCATTGAATTTGTGAAGGTCTCTTGTGTGTTAAATGACACTGATGACATTTCCATTCCTATTTGTCATTTATTGATTTTCTCCTTCTCCTCCTCAATGATGTCTGATGCATTATTGTTAATGTACACAGTGACAGGCCTGTTTGTGGTTTTAATAGTTAGTTTGAATTAAATGCGTGACAATGTTTTTACACTCCTGTTTGACTCTTCAGTGCTTTGTTGCAATGAGCGCGTTGTTGCAACCCAGCCTCACATGGTCATATACAAGCGTCACATGGTCATATACCGTTACAGCGTATGAACGTGATTGACCATTACCTACCTGGTGGTAGTACAATAAGTTTTTTTGTAAACTATCGATTTTGTAGAATTGATGGAAAAGCAAGGTGACATCTCATATGTCTGTCATGCCCATTTTGACAGCCGAGCCATTTCCTGCTGTATAATGAGAAAATTTGCGCTGCTTTAAAAAGCTTATTTTTGGTTGGAGCACGGTTTAGCTGGACAACACTCATGGCCAACTGTGTGTGAGCTGCTCGCTTGCGTGAGGATGCTTACATGCTCGTTTATGAATGTGTACGTGTGTGTGTTTGTGAGTGTGTGTGTGTGTGTGTATGCGAACATGCACCTGCTGGATGAGGGAGGGAGGTGGGGTTGTTATGATGTTTATGGTTGGTCTGGGGATCACTCTGTCAGGTGTAGTTGGGGTGTCAGCGCCAGTGGTGGTTTGTCAATAGGGGGCGCAGGGGCGCCGCCCCCTCCATCGATACAGCCAAAATTCAACAGAGGAAGTCCACTTAAAAATACCAAAATTTGTCATTAAATTATTAAAAAATTACCGATAAAATGATTTATTTTTTCCACACAATGATAGCCTGTCGGCACCTGTCGCCATTAACCCTTTTCTGCGGATGTAGACGCTCGCGTCTATAGACCTGCAAATTTAAGCACTTAGTTACAGTACTGGACCACGAGATGGCACACCCGGATCAGCTATTGAATTTTCACAAGCAGGCAGAGCTGAAACGCGATTTAGAGTATGGAGAACTTCCCTCCAATCCCTGTTTTTCTGGAGTTGCATGAATTAAACTCCTCAGCTAAGCCTGATGTGCAAACTGGTCAATATCCTTGCCCACAGTATCGATCCAGTAGTTTAAAAAAATTATCACTTGCGACAGAAAAAGACTTTTAGCTACAGTGAGTCAACAGTATTCCAATCAGTGGTTAAAAAAAAAAACGTTTTGTGAAGCAAAAAATTCGACATTGTATTGATTCTCTCACATTCTACTGTCAATTAGTCATTACACACAAAATATGCGTAGTTCCCTCCCATGGATTAACGCGTAGATTCCTCCATTGACAAATTCAGCGCTTCCTTCTATCCACCCAAGTACTGGTGTCGATGGCCAGTCACTCAATCATATGCTCAGATTCATCTGCGTTACTCTACAGGTATAGTTCACGTCCTCGTGAAGCTTCCCCGGTAACGATGTATTGATGGACTCGTTTCTTATCCAATTCCCGAGTGTTTAAACTTTCCTCAATAACTGAAATACATTGATCGGACAATAAGAATAGGATACAAAGCTAACTGAAAAGTAAGGTCGGTTGTGTTCTTTGAATGTTGGCCATGGTTGCGCAGCTGAAAATGATGCGATATCAAAGAAACAAAGACACTCGAAACCGGCCTGAAGTGTTCAGTTTCATTAACGAGATAAATGTTGTATTTACGCGGTCAATGGGAATTATTCGGAATGAAACAGTTCTGGAGGGTTCCTTCTACCCGATACATCTGTCTCTGGAGGAGGGCATCAATGAAGAAAACAGGTTATACTTCTACTCTGTTTGCATTTTGCTCAATATGGCTTTTTGCTGAAGAATTTATACCGCGTTTACAGACATCGAATGCCGAGGTTTTCGTTTCTCCAAATGCCTGCAGCCCACGCACGTCGGTAGATCCCTCGGTACGTTCATTACACCATTCTGTTGAATTTGGAGGCATGTGTCTTTTGATTTTTCTTGAAAGTGAAATTTCTGTTCTGTTAAAATAAGGTATATTTCAGAATTAAGATATTGCTGAATTAGTGAGTTTTTTACCCTTTTAAGGTTTGAGGTTATGAGCTCGGATGTGAGAGCGGTTAGCTTTTCATTGCAGCGTGAGTGTTACAGCTGTTTAATCAGCACTTTATTTAATGCTTGGGGGACTTCGAAGAAAAATGGACAATATTGTTAACTTTATTATGGAGAAAAGGCATGTTTTGTGTTTGGAGAGGTTACTGGTGACCAATGATGTTCAACTGCACTGATATTGATAAATTCATGCTAAACTCAACCAGAAAATCATTAGTTCATGCTGAATTTCATGCCCCAAAAGTTAATTTGTGTTAAATATATGATTAATGTATGATTTGACATTGAACCATTTTGATGGATCTCAGACTTTGGGGAGACACCTGGATAGCTGTCTAATTTGGCTCATAGCAAGTGGGTAATCTAGAATGTAATGTTCAAGATGAATTGTACTTATGGTCAAGATGTTAATGATTCCAGAAATGTATAGTTTTAAGCCCCAGCAGTTTTTCATTTGTCAATATCAATTTTTTTTGCTATTCCAATGGTGAATTTTCATGAAGATTTTTTGTGTTTGCCGCCCCTTTTCTCCACCAAAATCATAAAAATAAACTGAAGTACGATGGGAGTCAAAATGCTTCAAGTGTCTAGACTCAATTGAGCCAAAGTTTTTCTGTCTAGGAAGTTGCAATCTTGAATTATAAAGCCTTAAATCAGGTAACTCCTAAATAGCCAGATTTGGCTTCTGCGCAAAGGGGTTAAATAAAAGTGGTTTCACACAATTTATTAATAAATAAAAATGTTGTGAGTACATAGTTTATTAACGCAGGGGCGCTGGTCTAATGAAAGTCAATGCAAGTCCTTCAACTTTTGCCCAGCATGTGACCTGAGGCTTCTTGCTAATTGGTCGCTTCAACTTTTCCTGCGGGGCAGAGAGAAATGCGCCCCGACACTCCCACTTTGATTGGCAACGAATTAGTATTGTTTTTGTGATTCTCCTCATGTGACTGGACAATGACAGCTGCCAATCATATCAACACGTCACCGCAGCAGATATGATTTACTTATGCGCAAACATACACGCTCATTCTCTGTCCGATAGAGGTTCAAAATGGCAGCTTCAAGTGGATCTGCGGAAAACTCTGTTATTTCACTACAGAATAACCTGTTCTCAAGGCGTAACGTCACACTGGAAGAGAAAAAGAGGATAAAGGAGCTTGGACCTGACCGACCCGATTTAAAGATTCAGCTGCAGGCAAGTGATCGTGGACGAGCTGACACCCAGGGCTTCTCCCGCACTTGTTACGACAAACAGAGATGGCTGGCTGGGTGTGGCATTAGCAACGCCTTTTATTGCTTTCCCTGTTTGCTGTTCCAAGTTTGATAGATTTAACAGGGCCATTTTGAAAAGAACAGTATATCTGCTACTGAGGGTCTGGCCAGGAATATGTGCCCCATTCTTTATTTTACCGTGCTAGATACCATTTCGAAATATCCTGAGCCCTATTTCATATTGTGAAGCCAGTTTTTTCCGCGAACGTAATTTCTGTCCGATGTGTGGTCAACGTTCTCTCTGCATTTCGCAATGAAGTCCCTATTTTATATTGACTGGTAGTGTGAAAGCGAGGTAAAGTGCACGCGCGAGCGAATGTTTACTTCTTGGCCTTGTAGAATCTTCACCAACTCGCGTTTGTGTCCCTTGTCAAAAAGGTAAAAATTTCCGTCCACAGTGATAACGTGACCAACATCCTGTAATCTCAGTACAGCACTGCTGTGAATGAGATTTGGCGGCTGCTGGCAGGGTATTTAAACCCTTTTATGCAGACGTGTCCGCCAGTGGACACGGAGCTGTAGATTTATGCACGCAGTTACAATATTTTATCACTAGATGGCGCACCTGGATCAGTTATTGAATTTTCACTAGCAAGTCAAGTTCCAACAGTTTTTATATTAAACGGTCAAATTCAGTCCAATCCCTGGATGGATCAAGCCAACCTTGGTTTGACTTAAAGGGGTTGGCACATCCATACTACAGGGTGGCCCAAAAAAAGCGTCTCTCCATCCTCTCAGAACTCCAGGATGGATGAAGAACATGGAAATGAGTGGGCAGGATTGACTCATTTTCCAGTTTTTGAATTTTATTGCCTCAAAATAATCCCGGGGGAAAAACTGTGCATTTCAACTGTGCTGTTCAAGAGTAGATTTACAGACTTTACCAAAGCCCTGCTTATTGTGGATTAGCGGGTTGGTCACTGGTGTGGCTTCCCTTTACTCTGTTCATCGTGCCAGACAGTCTTGGCACCGTTTGAGTTCCGTCCAGTGAACACCAATTTTCCGTCCATGTAACATTAGCAACAAGACCAAATTTTTAAACCCCCCCCCCCCCCCCTTTTTTTTTTTCAAAAAAAATTCCAAAATTGCAGCGATCCTGGTCTGACATTTGTTTTTATGTCATCAATGAAATAAACCGCATATATACCATTAATTTATAATTTCATCCTATTAAGTACAGTGAGACCTGTTGGTTACACTTCAGGTGAAATCTGTCATTTATGTATATAAATATGGAATTTACCACAGCTGTAAGGTGCTGGAAAAGCTTGAAAAGTGCTTGAATTTCACTTTGTAAAAGGTGTACGAACCCTGTAGACAACATTACAGTGGTGTGTTTTTAGATTTTTGTTTTTCTGTTTAACTAAGTTCCCTTTATTGTTTTGCATCTTTACAAAACATCAAAATCCCAGTTAGTTGGTGGAATATCTTTAACACGACTGCTTTTACAATCAATCTGTCAGTAATGTAAGGACATGGTGATCTGTGAACATGTGGACATAGGTGATACATTGTCAATTCATCATTAACAAGAAGAGCACCGCCAACGGTGCATAATACGCCCGTCATGAACATGGATCAGGAAGTGGACAGACAACATGAAACCAATATCCAACAGACAACAGCCCCATGTGAGCTTTGACCTTTGTCCGTGACCTTGACCTTGGAGGGAGGGCCGTAAACATGGTACGCGACACTCCGCTCAGTGATGGTACACGTGTGTGTGTATGTGTGAAATATCATGGATGTATCTGAAGCGGTTGAGAAGTTATGCTCCGGACAAGCCCCCTCTGGGCCCCATGTGACTTTTGACCTTTGTCAGTGACCTTGACCTTGACCGGGTGAACGAAATCATGGTGCGCGACACAGCGCCTAGTGATGGTGCACGTGTATGTGAAGTATCACGAATGTAGCTCAAGCGGCTCAGGAGTTATGCCCCGGACAAGAAAGGACGGACGGACGGACGGACGGAGACATAATACGTCCCGTCTTGAGACGGGCGTATAATAAAAAGGGGTACAAACCATGATAAACTATAGGCTACATTTTCCTTCTTAATAACTGACTGTCGACATCAAAGCAGCTGTCTGGTGTGCTGCGCCGAGGTAAATTGCACCCCCCCCAAAAAGTTTTGGCACCAGCCGCCACTGCTCAGCGCATTCTGGTTAGAACACAGAAACAGACGGTGTTTCTCCTAAAAAATTTTTCAGGCCCAGTGGCACGGTCTGAAAAAACAATACACTGATGCGACCGCCAGTTTGATGAGCATTAAGTTGCATGTGATTTGGATTTGTGTGAATTAAGTTTTTGCACTCTGTACATTGCACTCTAGGAGATAACCAGAGAAGAATAAGGCCTATGCTGTCGCCCCTGACCGCAGAGGAATATCCCAGAAAAGCCCCAGTCCTCTGCACCCCTATCAGCATGTGCTGCCAATCATCTGCACCCTACTCTGATGATATTATCATGTTGTCATCAGAAATTTGCCAAACTAATTGGTTCTTCCTTTCAGTGATATCTAACTACCTGCCGAGAATGGATAACCAACTTTAAAAACATTTATCAAACTGACGCCAAATCTCTGCAGTGGCAAACACAACGATGCGGCAGTTGGGAGAAAAAACATTATATCCCCGAAATAGAGGGTATATATTATGATGAAAGATGTAGACTTTCTTCAGAAATGAAAAAAGATAACTTGGTTTGGTACATTTCTGCATTCAGTTCAGTTGGAATAAATGCAGAATGACGAATGTAATATGTAACATCAAAACAAAGTAGATTGAAAAGTGCAAAAGATAGAAATCAGAATGTGAAATCGAGCTCAATTATATTACAGTGCCATTGTCACCATTTCAAGGATCAATGATAAATTTGGCAAGCCTTGTAACTGCACCTAATTTTCCTCCGTTTTGACTCTCCCACTTCCTCAAGGGCTGAAGGGCAGCAGAGATATGACTTAAGACATAAACGATTCACAGTATATATCATCATAGGCTTAGAATGCCATTACTAAAATCAAACTGGCCATTGAATCATACCTTTTGTCAAACTTGTGTGGGCCTGAAAAGTTGAAGTGAGATGATCTAACCCCATGTGTGAATCAATTACATCTTTCCTGAATGCGCCATGTTCCTCAGTGAACATCCTCTTTCACGTCCACACTTTTTCACATTTTTATTACTTTTTTTTTTTAAATCCGTGTACGCAGCCGAATGTTCCTCAATATGAGTGATGGATGAATCTTTTCTGTACCAACGGGACGCATGCGTCCCTCCAGTATTTGAAGGTTGGTTGTGTTTGTATATTTGAAGTCAAAAAAATGATATCCAATGGGTAGCTGATTCGTTTTTTGTATTCAGGATTGAAAGGTTAAGAAGGTTACTCTCAAAATTGAGCAATACTATAGAACAGCACTTAAAATGGCAATGGTTTTAAAAATCCACTTATTCCATTAGGCATTCAGTGTAAAACAACTACATGGAACTTATCATGGTCAGTACAGTATGCAGTACCCATGGGCTATACTTTGTTTTTCGGCCACCCTAGATCCCTGCCTGATTTTTCTGTTTCTCTGTTTTTTGTGTGTCTTGTGCCCACAAAGCTCACACCTCCTCTGGGCTTGTGCCTCAGCCTCTCGCTTATTCACCCATCTATTTTGTATCCTTCCTTCTACCTCTGCAGTTGAATTTGGTAATGAGATTTTTCTGAGTGGGGGAAAAAAAAAAAAAAAAAATGTGATCGCCTATGATCTCCTTTTTTGCCATGCCATGCTAAAATTTGAATGCACGACCACCAGAAAATGAATGTGGGACATTTTCTTCTGTTGCACTAAATTGGTGAAATCTCGACATTGGAGAAAACTTGTACACAAACTTTGGTGTTATTTAATGCATCTGCGCAATAACATTAACTTCTCAAATGATGCCTTCGATTAGCATTATTCATATAAAATATAGCCAGCTGAAGGTAGTTGCTACTTAGGCAAGCTGAAGATTGAAATGACAAACAGAGGCATTTCAGTTATATGGGGAATATTGAAAACCAGAATATTGAAAACCTATTTTCACTTGGAACAGTCTCAAACAGAAATCGCTTTTGACTGGCTACATCCCAAATGCTGCATCAAGACAAGGTTTGCACTTACTGGGTCTTAAAGTCGTGGCAGCGAAGGATTCTGCAGACCTGTTGTCTAATGAAGATGTTTTCCCAGGCAAAGACTCCCCTTTTGGAGCAGGGCTAGTGTGACATTAACCCCTTTGTGCAGAAGCCAAATTTGGCTATTTATGGGTTACCCACTTTAATGCTGTATAATTCAAGATTTAAGCTTCACAAAGAGGAAAAATGTGGCTCAATTCAGGAAAGACACTTACAGCATTTAGAATTACATTGTATTTCAGTTTATTTTCATGATTTTGGTTGAGAAAATGAGCAGCAAACATAAAAAATCTTCATGAGAATTCACCATTGAAATTGCAAAAAAAATCATTCTGACGATTGAAAAACTGCTGGGGCTTAAAACTATACATTTATGGTATCATAAACTCCGTGAGCACAAGTAGAATTCATCTTCAACATTACATTCTAGATTAACTACATGCTATTAGCCAAATTATACAGCTACCCAAGTGTCTCCCCAAAGTCTCAAAATGATTTGCTGTCAAATCATTAAAAAAATCATGTATTTAACACAATTAAAGCTTTAAGGCATGAAATTTAATATGAACGAATGATTTTCTGGTTGAGTTTAGTATGAATTTATCAATATCAGTGCAGTTGAATATCAGTGGTCACCAGTAACCTCTCCAAATACGAACATGCCTTTTCTCCATAATAAAGTCTAGAGTTTTGGCCATTTTTCTTCAAAGCCAGCACAAACACGCATAAAATAAACTGCTAATTAAACGGTCAGAACATTCACCCTGTAATGAAAGCTACCAGTCCCCTCTTCAAAGCTCACGAACCCATTTCAACACTTATAAGGAGCAAGTACACCTCACGAACACAGTAATATCTGAATTCTGAAATATACCTTATTTTAACTGAACAGACACTCCACTTTCAGGGAATATCAAATCCATTGCGTCTCCCGATTCAAAAGAAACGTGCAATGAACGTACCGGGAGTCCACACCAAAATGCACGGGCAGTTCGTGTTTTAAACAGGAAAAAAACCTCGACATTCGACTTTGTTGAGTACATATACATTCCGAAACAGAAAAAAAAAAAGCAAACAAAAATAGCAGCCTGACCTTTTTCGTGAATCCCTCCTCCAGAGACATTGACTGTATAAAATAGAGACCGATGTACCCAGTAGCAAGAACCCTCCGGTCCTGTTTCATTCGAAATAATTCCAATAGAGCATATCATTCTCATTTAAATCCTGTAATGTAACTGAACACTTCAAGGCCAGTTTTGCGAACCGATTTTCTATAAATCCCGTCTATTTTAGCCGCGTAATGTGCATAACGTAGACAGGATACAACCGAGCCTGCTGATACGCATTGGTTTGTATGCTCTGTGTTTGTCCAATCAATGTGTTTCACTTACTCTAAAATGTTTAAACACTCGGGAATTGGATAAGAAACGAGCCAATCAATACATTGTTATCAGGGAAACTTCACGAGGCCATGAAGTGTAACTCTACAATTACGCAGAAGAGCTTGAGTGTATGGTTGAGTGATTGGCTATCAACGCCAGAACTCGGGTGGATATAAGGAAGCGCTGGATTTGGCAATGAAGGAATCTACGCGTAAATCCACGGTAGGGAACTACAATTTTTTTTTGTATGGGACAACTGTAATAGGCAATAGAATGTGAGAGAATCAATACCATGTCGATTTTTTTGCCTCAGAAAACTGATTTGTATGAACTACTAATTGGAATACTGTTAGCTCACTGTGGCTAAACTGGTTGCTACTAAGGATAACGATTTTTTCTGTGTCAAGATATCGTTTTTTCAAACTGCTGAATCGACACTATGGGCAAGGATACTGACCAGTTTGCACATCAGGCTTAGCTGAGGAGTTTAATTCATGCGGCTCTCAAAAAACAGGGAGTGGAGTGAACTTCACCGTATTCAGAACCGCGTTCGAGGTCTGCTTGCTTGTGAACATTCAATAACTGATCCGGGGGTGCTATCTAGTGATCGAGTACAGTAACAGCGTACTTCCAATTTGCAGGTCTATAGACGCGGGCATCTACATCTGCAGAAAGGGGTTAATAACCTAACCCTAACTATGACCACACATTGTATAAATAAATCGTCTATTGTTGACAATTTTTGTTGCATAGCTTTTGGTGGCATTGTGATGTCTCCACCCATAATGTACAGAGGCACAGATGGTTTAGATTTGTAGAAAATGCTTTTAGCTTTGATTCATGAATTAGCAAGTCATTGGCTAATTAGGGCCCGAGCACGGTGCCAGGAACCTATTGTTTTTGTAGAGATTATTATTATGATTTCTTGGCTTTACGCCCACTTTTGAGGCCTTTCTTGCGCTCTGAGCCGCGCCAAATTTGGCACAGACCTCAATCCTGGTGTAACTCAACATTTTCTGGAGTGACTGGCCTCGGGCGTGGTCAGGGGGCTCCACAGCGCCCCCAAATGTAGGGCCGTTTTTGGGCATATTTCATCGGAGGTGCACGAAATTTGGTGACATCATAGCTCACATAGTTACGATGTCATGAGATTGAAAAAAATTTTTTTGGCCCAACAGGAAGTCAGCTGTGGACCATTTCCTGCAGAAATTGTTAATTTACGATCGCAGTTTTGAGGCCTTTAGGATGTGGAAAAACTCACAAAACTTTGCACATATGCCTGAAATCTTAAAGGGGAACTCCGGTCAATTTCAACACGTATCTTTGTTGTTTGTGGTGAAGAAGTACTGTCAATAGTGAGACAAACGAAGAAATTTGGTTTTGCCTACACCGAGTTATGCTCCTGCTAAAGTTCGTACCTAAGCGGCTCCAATGCGGCAGGCTATTAACGTGCTTTTAGTGTCTTGATCGTGATGTCATTTCAAGTCCATAGCCATGTTCACCTAACCCTTCCAAGTGACTGCAATGAATTTCACTACAGTAGCTGAACTAGAAATGTTTAAAAATTGTGCTAATTTACTCAGTGCACGTACCTCTGTTTACTTCCTGTTTTCCGATGAAGTCCACACTAGTCGATTGTCGAACTCGAAAAATCCAATATTCCAAAATGTAATTTTTCCACCAAAAAACATGCTTGCGAACCGCTGTGGTTATGTCCATTGCGATGACTGTGTAGCAACATAGCTACACTGCAGCCTAACATCACAACTACATTTTAATACTCGCGTGCAGTCTCATTGGGAATTAGCACTACAGGTGAGTGTTGGCAACATCCGCGGAGATCTCAGACGAAGACGGAGCGTTGGAATGACAACGACACTTGTTCAGTATCTTGAAAATATTTTCTCCGATGGATAGTTCATCCGTATTTATTTATTTTACCCTTATTTAACCAGGGAAGTCCCGTTGAGATTGAAATCTCTTTTTCAAGGGAGCCCTGGGGGAAGAGGTGGGGAGGGACAGAGGAATTGCACAGCCAATTAGATCAGGGGATGATTAGGCGGCAGATCGAAAGAGCCAGGTTGGGACTTTTAGCCATGACACCGGGGAACCCCCTACTCTTATCGAAGAGTGTCATAGGATCTTTAATGACCACTGTGAGTCAGGACCTCGGTTTAACGTCGCATCCGAAAGACGGCGTCTCCTTCAGTACAGTGTCCCCGTCACTGCACTGGGGCATTGGGGATTATCCCGCCAGAGGGAAGATCGCAACCTACTGGCCCACCAACACCTCTTCCAGCAGCAACCTGGTTTTCCTCAGTGGTCTCCCATCCAAGTACTGGCCAAGCCCACACCTGCTTAGCTTCAGCCACGCAGCTGAAGCTGATCGAATAGTGGTATGGCTGCTGGCAGCTGACTTTCCGATATGGAACACGAGGAGTTTTTTGAGTTTGATGGCCGGGGTTACCTCTTCGAACCTGAATATACGGACGAAGAGTTATTGGCACAAGATGTCGAAAGAGCGGCAGAAGCAGAGGAGCAGGCTGAGGCTGCTTCACGGCCACGAAGTGCGGAGACGTGGTGGTGCTCCTGTGGGTACTGCATCGCAATGACCACAGAGGAAGAAAGTCAGCTGTCAGATCGTGGATGTTGCCGACACTCATCTGTAGTGCTAATTCCCAATGAGACTGTGCGCGAGTATTAAAATGTAGTCGCCAGTCACCTGTAGGAGGCAAAGACGTACAAAAAAGCCTCTTGGAGCCATATCGTAAAACCAACAGGAAGTCAGCCATTTTGAATTTTATGGTCATGTTTGGGCAATGTGCAAGTGTCGTGCTTCAACGAACTCCTCCTACAGATTTAATGCGATCGACTTCAAATTCGGTCTGTGCCTTCATAAGTTGGGGAAAACTTGCGTAGAAGTCTTAGGGCGTGGCCGTGGGGGCGTGGCAAACTTCAATGATCGCCATGAGAAATATATTGTTATATCTCGGCCATACGTGATCTGATCCACCTGAAACTTCACACGTGTAAGTAAGGTAAGGTAAGGTGACTTTATTGATACCCAAGGGTAGATTTGTTTGCAGGTAAAAAGTACAAGCTGACACAACAACACACAAAACAATAACAAAACGCAGAAGACAACAAGATAAAAACAAACAAACAACACTGATAAACAGACAGATGCTCCATGCTTGATATGTAACAATGAATTGATAAATAAATAAATAAATAAATAAATAGATTAAAAAAAAAAAAATTTTTAAAAAAATAATAAAAAAAATAAAAAAAAGAGGAGAGGAGGGCTGCCCCTTGAGGTGGATGATCATATGGTGTTCAAGGCCTTAATGGCTGATGGGATAAAGCTACACCTGTACCTTTTAGTTTTACACACAGGCATTTTGAACCTACGACCAGAAGGGAGAGGCTGGAATTCACCATGTAGTGGGTGGAGTATTTCATCTTGGATGGACCTAGCCAGTCTCTGTAATTGCCCATTATATAGAGATTCTAAATTAAGCTGTTGCTCTCCAATTAATTTACTGGCCCACCTCACTATCTGATTAAGTGTGTATTTATTTTTTAGGGGTAGGTTGCCAAACCAGGACACTAGGCTAAAAGAGATGATGGATTCAATAAAACATCTGTAGAACATAGTAAGCAGCTTTTTGTCAACATGAAAGGATGACAGCTTCCTTAGGCAGTGTAGGCGCTGGTTTGCCTTTTTATAGACAGACTCACAGTTTGCCACAAAAGTAAGTTTACTGTCGATAATGGTCCCAAGATATTTATAACTATCCACACATTCCACTGCCTGCCCTTTTATGCTGACTATTTCCTTGTCACTTGAGTGTCTCCTAAAGTCAACATGCATATTTTTTGTTTTTGAGATATTCAGTTGTAGAAAGGACTGCTCACACCAATCTACAAACTCCTGGACAATTGGACCATGACCTGTCTCATTGTCTCTCAGCAGGCTGACAATAACAGAATCATCTGCATACTTCAAGATGTATCGATCATCTCTGCTGCTGCGGCACATATTAGTATAAAGAATAAACAAAAGAGGGGACAAAACACAACCTTGAGGCGAGCCGGTGGAGGAGCATATCTGGTCAGACAGGACTCCATTGACACGCACTCTTTGTGTCCTGTCAGTCAAAAAATGTAGCACCCAGCCCACAAGGTTTCTACTCAGATTAAATTGCTCTAAAAGTCTTTCTATTAAAATATGGGGTTGGATAGTATTAAAAGCAGAGGAGAAATCAATAAATAAAAGTTGGGCATGTGTTCCCTTACCTTCCAAATGTTTTAAAAGCATATTCATCAATGATATCGTTGCGTCTTCGACACCTCTGCATGGCCTATAGGCAAACTGAAATTGGTCTATATCAGACTGAGTCTCCTTTAAGATTTCATTCCTCACTAATTTTTCAAAAGTTTTCATGACCAGTGAGGTCAGAGCAATAGGCCTGAAATCATTCTGGACTTTGGGGATCTTTATCTTGGGAACAGGGACAACCACTGCGTCTTTCCAGCATTTTGGTATGTGCTGGGTTTGTAATGATTTGTTAAAAATATAATGAAAGATTGTACACAGCTCTTTAGAACATAACTTAAGCAGTTTACCACAGATATTATCAGGACCACAACTCTTATTCGCATTAGTGGAAAGTAATGCTTTTTTGACAGTGTCTATATCTATTAAGGAATGATTTTGATCTACTAAATTGTCACCAAGTTCCTTTATTTCTCTGCTAAAATCATACGTATCAAAACGGGAGAAAAATATATTAAGAGCATTAGCAAAATCAAAATCTGAGTCAAAATTTTCTAACATGACAGTGCTTACATTCTTTAAGTTACTGATACCTGCAATTGATTTCATGCTTGACCAGGCTGAACCCAGATTGTTAGAAACCATTTTATTTTCCAAGACTGTTTTATAATCACGTTTAGCTCTGAGAATTTCAACCTTCAAGTCTTTGGTGGCTGTATACAGTTCAGAAGCAGTCCCATATTTGAAAGCTTGGCTCTTAGCCTGTATGCAGGCTTTCACTGATTTTGTGACCCATGGTTTGTTATTTGAATATATTTTAACCGTTTTGCATGGGATAATCATGTCTCTACAGAATGCTACATAAGAGCATGTTACATCAACTAGTTGATCTAAGTCCTCTCCACAGTCCTCTATGAACACATCCCAATCAGTACAGTCGAAACAGGCCTGTAAACACTGCACAGACTCTTCATTCCAGTCCTTAATGTTCTTAAAATGGACCTTTTCCCTCTTCAGAACCGTTTTGTATGTAGGCATGAGGTACACGAAATTGTGGTCTTCACGGCCCAGAGGGGGCAGGGTGGCCGACTTGTATGCGTCATTCACTGATCCATAACATTGGTCAAGAGTCTTTTCCCGTCTGGTGGGGCAGGTTATATATTGT
The DNA here is from genome assembly GCA_029721435.1 of Gymnothorax reevesii. Taxonomy (NCBI): domain Eukaryota; kingdom Metazoa; phylum Chordata; class Actinopteri; order Anguilliformes; family Muraenidae; genus Gymnothorax; species Gymnothorax reevesii. The sequence goes on from CM056576.1 coordinate 63,413,984, forward strand.
TGAAAGTTAGGGATTATCTTTTTAAGGGAGACATGATTAAAATCACCCAGTAGGAAGGACGGCGATTCGGGGGATATAGATTGCAGCTTTTGTACTACGTCATACACAGTTTTACAAGCAGAGGGGGCGTGTGCTCCAGGGTGTATATAAAGGACTGTAATAAAAATCTGGGGAAATTCACGGGGTAAATAGAACGGCCGTAGTGACACCGACAAAAGTTCCACATCGGGGGAGCAAATGCGCACTCTCACAGTTACAGCAGAACAGTACCTTTGGTTGATGTAGAGGCACACGCCTCCACCCTGAGTTTTATTTGTCACCTCACTGTTCCGATCCAAGCGGTGAGGTGCTCCAAAGCCGGTGATCATCAGATCCGCGTCTTGATCACGCTTTGTTAACCATGTCTCTGTGAACGCCAGCACGCAGCAGTCTTTATAATCCTTTTGGAAGCGGGCATTTCCCTGAAGTTCGTCCAATTTGTTCCTGATGGATTGGACGTTCCCCAGGATGATTGAGGGCAATGGGAGCCGATTGGACTGCACCTTTCTCAGACGCAGACGCACTCCTCCTCGCTTCCCCCTCTTTCTCCTCCTTTTGCCTCCTGGCTCAGCAAAAATGTTTTCTGGATTTCTTCGTATTAAATCCGGAATCTGTAGCGTGATGTCTGACGCGCTAGCTGGACTTACACGGTTAAATTGCAGCAACTCACTCCTGCTGTATTGCCTCCTGGCAGGGCAGGCAGAGATGAACTCCAGGTACAACAGGAGAGATAAGATCAGCGTTGCGGCACGTAACAGATCCATATCGTTTCAGTCAGGAGCAACATACACAGTTCAAATGTACCGACACGGACAAACGTAAAACAATAAAACACGATAAAAACATTAAAGCGTTGTCAGCCAAACTTTACCCGCCGGTCGCAGCGTGCGCATGCGCCCGTGACGACATACGGATTACTTCTGATGTTGAAGGTCCAAAAGCTGTGTGATGACAGTCTTGCCCTGAAGACGTCTGTTTGTCAACATTCAGTGGAAGTCCCAGCGCCATCAAATTTCTGTTTGCTACTTGTAACCGGCAGTACAGCTGTCTTATCCATACCTTACTGTAGCATAATGTTGTTTAACGCCTGATCAGAGATGTGAAAGATCCATTCCCATTAAAATCCTGTCACGCAAGGTACTCTCCAACTCAATCACATTTTGACGTCACATCATGTCTTTGAATGATCAAGAGATCAGTGTGCATCTTTTGAGAAAGGCTGGCGAACTTGGGATTCCATAAACCACCTAGCAATAGGACAAGTTTTACTGACTTTGATCGGCTTACTGAAATGTTTGGGTGGCTGGAGGAACATTCGGATGTGTAAAAACGTAAAGCATACATCCAGCCAAGGTGATCCAGAGTTAAAGCCTAAAGGGGGAGGTCTGATCTGGAATTCTTTTGATTGGGGCTAAAACCAAATCACATCGATTTAGTATAACAATAATTACAAAGATTCCCTTGAACTAGCGTCAGCAAGATCTGAAGATTGAAAGCTTAATAATCTGAAGAGAAGCGTAATATGCGATAGCATGCATAACAGGATAATGCAGCTAAACTCGCTATGAAATAACACATCTCAGACCCGAACTGTCGGTTTGCTCATAAGGTAAAATAAGCGCGTCATCAATGTTGAAGGAAATAGTCTGCATGCGATGGCGTTGAAAGTGACAAATCAGAGCTATAAAAACTTCTCCAGCAGGCATTATAGCTACCATAGGTTCACTAGTCAGCTATCTGTACCCAAAACATTGTTTTTGAACAACACCAGCAAACTCGCTCCCATCCCAGAAATGTGAAAGTTCAGTTGGGTCGCACAAAAACTGCCGCAAAACCTCAGATAAGTTCATGCCAATGACAGCTGGCGAAGTTAGTAAAGTTGGGGCAAGAAACAGATCGTATCGCCTTGATATGATGATGATTTACAAAGATTTACCTTTGTTATCGTGAGTTGCCTTACTAGCCAACAAGGTGGCAAAATCCAAAGAGCAAAGTAATTTAATACGCGATGGCTTTGAATGGCTCAAGTAGCAGAGTCCAGCCGCCACGACCAAAAACTATAGAGCGTATTACTGTACCAGAAAGCCTCCCGAATTCCAAGAGCATGCATGCACTCCCCAAAAGCTAATTGGTTGGTATGCAAATGAGGAACATCATTTTCCAGCCATTCAAAGTCATGAAAACTCCTATTGCTATTTGGCTTGAGAATTCCAAAGTTCGTAGGCCAGTTGGAGTTGGAAACCACAAAATCTCACTAAGATTTTTTGAATAGCATTTTTTTTTGTGAAGGGATTGTTACAATGATTAGCATTTCTTCAGAACTGCTGAAATTTGATTGCCATTTTCCGATGTGAATCCGCCTAATCTGATCACTGCACTGTGAAACGGAAGTGTGCTGTATTAAATAAAAATTCTTCAGGGTAAAATTGATCCATTTTGGAAATTATTTGTCTTTCAGAGTGGAGTTGTACAGAGTTGTAATTCTCTTGTAATTTTAATTTGTCATCAAGCTCTTTTGTCCATTAAAATTTGTTTTACTGTTTCCTAATTTTTTCTAATCATTTTTCAGATGTGATAAACAATTCAATCAAATCCTTTATTTAACCCGATAAAACCAGTTTGGACCAAAGTCAATGCTGGTCTGGCGGTATGCAGCAAGTCACAAATAAGTATTACATAAACACAACACATTTCAAGACAATATTGACAAAACGGTACAGTATAAAACAAGAACAAGGGACAGAATAGAGACTACCATCTGACAGGACAGAACTAAATATAAAAAAAAGTTCTAAAAATGGCTCAATATAAAAACAGTGGAAAATATATCTGAACTGTACGACGAGAGCAGCTAATGGGAAAGGCTTCAGAAGTCTTTTGTCTGAAGATGGGAGCAGCAATTTTAAAATGAGTTTGAAGGTCATTCCATGACCAAGGACCAAAGTAAAACAGAGTCCTCTTACCAGCGTCAGATCACACTGGAGGCACCTTGAATTGCAACCAGGCTTTGTATCTAAGGTTGTAAGAGTTCTGAATTAAAACAAATTTAGAGCAAATGTACAGGGCTAGTTTGCCTAAAATAGACTTGTATATTAAAACATACCAGTGGTGGAACCTGCGCATAGCTGGTGAAGGCCAGCCGACTAAAGTGTAGAGTGATGCGTCCTATAGGGCGACTTAGAAATGTATCTCAGTGCAGAATGATAGAGCGGATCGAGTTTATCCAGGAAAGAGGGACATGCAAATCGGTAAACAGTATCGCCATAATCAAGTTGAGAAAAAAATCTATTATTTACTAGCCGTTTGCAAGAAAAAGAGGAAAAGCAAGATTTTAATCTACAAACCCAAAAGCAGAGAAGTTGGCACGTTGTGTTAATCATAAATAAAAACGGAATACAATGATTTGCAAATCCTTTTCAACCTATATTCAATTGAATACACTGCAAAGACGAGTTAACTAATGTTCGAACAGGTAACCTTTGAAATTTTTTGCAATTATTAGCTCATATGGAATTTGATGCCTGCAACATGTTTCAAAAAAGCTGGCTTAAATGGCAAAAAAGACAGTGAGAGTTGAGGAATGCTCATCAAACACTTATTTGGAACATCCCACTGGTGGGTGCCATGATTGGGTATAAAAGCAGCTTCCCTGAAATGCTCAGTCATTCACAAACAAGGATGGGGCAAGGGTCACCACTTAGTGACCAAATGCGTGAGCTGATTGTTGAACAGTTTAAAAACAACATTCCTCAACGAGCCATTGCAAGAAATTTAGGGATTTCATCATCTACAGTCCGTAATCTCGTCAAAAGGTTCAGAGAATCAGGAGAAATCGCTACACGTAAGCAACAAGGCCGAAAACCAACATTGAATGCCCATGACCTTCAATCCCTCAGGCGGTACTGCATCAAAAACCGACATCAGTGTGTAAAGGACATCACCACATGGGCTCAGGAACACTTCAGAAAACCACTGTCAGTAACTACAGTTCGTCGCTACATCTGCAAGTGCAAGTTAAAACTCTACAATGCAAGTGAAAGCCATTTATCAACAGCACCCAGAAACGCCACCCGCTTCGCTGGGCCCAAGCTCATCTAAGATGGACTGATGCAAAGTGGAAGTGTGTTCTGTGGTCTGACGAGTCCACATTTCAAATTGTTTTTGGAAACTGTGGACGTTGTGTCCTCGGGACAAAAGAGGAAAAGAACCATCCTGACTGTTATAGGCGCAAAGTTCAAAAGCCAGCATACGTGATGGTATGGGGGTGTATTAGTGCCAAGGAATGGGCAATTTACACATATGTGAAGGCACAATTAATGCTGAAAGGTACATACAGGTTTTGGAGCAACATATGTTGCCATCCAGGCAACATCTTTTTCATGGACGCCCCTGCTTATTTCAGTAAGACAATGCCAAGCCACATTCTGCTCGTGTTACAACAGCATGGCTCCGTAGTAAAAGAGTGCGGGTACTAGACTGGCCTGCCTGTAGTCCAGACCTATCTCCCATTGAAAATGTGTGGGGCATTATGAAGCGTAAAATACGACAACAGAGACCCCAGACTGTTGAACAACTTAAGCTGTACATCAAGCATGAATGGGAAAGAGTTCCACCTGAAAAGCTTCAAAAATTGGTCTCCTCAGTTCCCAAATGTTTACTGAGTGTCGTTAAAAGGAAAGGCGATGTAACACAGTGGTAAAAAGGCCGCTGTGCCAATTTTTTTGCAATGTGTTGCTGCCTTTGAATTCTAAGTTAATGATTATTTGCAAAAAAAAAAAAAAGTTTCTCAGTTTGAACATTAAACATCTTGTCTTTGCAGTGTATTCAATTGAATATAAGTTGAAAAGGATTTGCTAATCATTGTATTCTGTTTTTATTTATGATTTACATAACGTGCCAAATTCACTGGTTTTGGGTTTTGTATATAAGAAACCCAGTGTAAAATTGCGAATCAGATAGATACGTTATTGATCCCGAAGGAAATTCAGTCTCTCAGCTGCTCGATTACACAGCAACACTCAATTGACATTCATACACTATACAAAAAAACATAAACAGGATCAGGAATAAAAAGTCAATAAGATGATGGAAAATGGATAAGTAATATTAAAATGGTAGTGTTAAAAGCAGACAGTGCTTTTTCCACCCAGCTACCCCCCCATTGTCCTCCACACCCTAACTCCTCTCCCTCCCTTCCCCATAGTTGAGTTAAAGAGTCTAATGGCTCTGGGCAGGAAGGACTGCGGGAGTCTGTCTGTGGAGCAGTTCACAGAGAGCAGCCTCTCTCTGAGGGAGCTCCTCTGCCCCAGCACTACTCCATGTGGTGGGTGGCTGCTGTTTCCAGGGATGGAGAGCAATTTTTTGAGAGTTCTCCTCTCCACCACTGATGCCACAGAGTCCTGTTCTGCACCGATATCAGAGGTGCCTTTGCTGATCAGTTTGTACAGCCTCTGTGTGTCCTTGTGTTTGATGCTGCCCCCCCAACACACCACCTTGTAAAAGAGGACGCTGGACACCACCGCCTGATCGAACATCTACAACATTTTTTCACAGACTTTAAATGATGCCTTTTAATTGAAATGATATTTAACAAAAATTGCTGATCAGTTTTTTCCTTAATCTTCTCACTGAAGTGAAGAACGTAGGAGTGTACAGACAGCTCACAAGTGCACAAAAAAGTGATTTTTGAATAAATGTATCATAAAAAAGTGAACTTTGAGACTGAGTCTGTTAGTTTGACGGAGTGTTGTTAGCCTGGCCGCTCGCTAGGCTCGTACCATTATGGGGGGAACCTTCGGACGAGTGCACACGTCTGATTCTCAGACCCTCACAGAGCATCATCTTCCTAGGACAATCTTCCTGATTTTCCGGAAAGGCTCAGTTTTGCTTAAACTGTCTCTCCAGACTGCTGCCTCAGGGAGACACTGGCCTTCAAGCAGCTGAAACAAAGGACAGGGAGGAAGCCCTGGCTTTGAAACATCAATTGATTCTCGTGTACTTTATGCTCTTCTTTGAAGGGTATTCACCATTGCACTGAATCCTCATGGTTTGTTAGCCGAGCATAGGCTTTATTTTCTGTAACTCTGCTGTTTCTGGTCCTTTTCTAGAGTTCTTCCGGTATTTCTCAGCTCCCCCCCCCCCCCCAGTGGCCTTTGTAAAGCCCACAATGAGCTTTTGTTCTCCGTACCTTCAGGTTGGCCGGCACTGGGCAGCAGTGTAGTCTGGCACGTAACAGCTGGACATTATTTGTGCCACGGATCATTCAGTTTGTGTGATTTAAGGGTCTCCACTGGCAAAGAGCAATGACTCCAATCCAGGCCTGTAATAGCTGTGCCCTTGTGAAAAATGGTATACAGTGCTGTGAAAGTGTTTGCCCACTATACTGTAAAAAGTAGAATATTGACTAGATTTAAAATGTGAAAACAACCTGCAGCAACACAGTTTTGAGTTAGCTCAACTTTAAGTTCCTAGTTCTTTCAAAAGAATTTGTGCTACCGTTGGGACTCGAGGTCAGGCTTTGGAGCTTCTTGCCTTTAAGTCAACTTATTTTTCACAGTGTAATTCTTGATTTCTTCTGTTTTTCTCATAGTTGTCACGCTGAAATCTTTTAGATCATCAAAATAATTGTAATATTGGACAAACGGAACCCAAGTGAACGCAAAATGTGGAGTTAAATGATGATTTCATTTATTGATTGAAAAAGGCTATCCAACCCTACTTGGCCCCATGTGACAAAGGAATTGCCTCCTTATTAATAAACCAATAAAATTTAATCGACATGGGTACAATTTTGCCAGACCCACCCATGTATGATTACTGCCAGCATTGTTGAATCCAAACTTAAGTTGGATGATAATAATAATACATAGCACTTTTCAAAAACAAGTTTACAAAGGGGTTTACAGACACAAAAACGAGAAATACACGAATCAGTCTAAAATTGCAACAGGTTCAAGACAGATCTTTAAAAAAAAGCATCAAGCAAAGGGAAAAACATTAATTAAAAGCCATTTTATGAAAGTGGGTTTTTAGAAGAGTTTTAAAAGATAATGAAGTAGCTTGTCCAACTCACAGTGGAACATGATTCCATAACCTTGGTACCCTCACAGGAAAGGCCTTATTGCGGTCTGTCACCAGCCTTACCCTTGGCACTGAAAGTAACAGCTGATCTGCAGATTGGAGATTACGAGAGGTGTTTTAAGGGGCAAGAAGATCAATGATATGTGGGTCTGTTCATGAAAAAGAATGACCAAAGTGTAACGTGAAACCTATTTTTTCAAAATTGAAAATAAATTAAAGATGCTTGTTTTCCCATATTGTTATAACCTTGGAGAAATGCACTATATATGTGGCATGATAAGTTAATCTCTTTAGGAAAGAAAAGTCTGTTTGCTTAGTCTGACAGGTTGTGAACGTCACATGGACACCAACTGGACTTTGAAAAGTCTAGTTTTGATGTCTATTGATCTTTGTCACAACTTTGTAACGCCTGTTTGCATTATAGCTCTCGTTATATTCAAACAACAAAAATAACGGTTGTGTGAAATACAAATTTTATATCATTGGTCAAGAACTCAAGTAGCCACCAAACAGAAAAGTCACGTGCTGAATCTGAACTTGAATCTGAATTGTGCATGAATGACGCAGTTGGGCAAGTGTCCTGGCATTATGAATTGTTACTTGTCCAAGAAAGTACTTATTGCTAAGAGTACATTTACACAACTTCTACCCTCTCTGGAGAGGAGCAGCACGTGTAACTTGGCTAGTTGTTATGGGTTTGGAATGTAATATGGACACCAAAAATTGATAGAAGGTAAGCTTCTTAAACACTTAAAAGATGTTCAGGTACCCATTCTTCCGGTAAACTAGTCTTAACCCATTTATGCTTTGCGTCTTCACATGAGGACTGTTAAGAAAGTGTCCTGTTTGAATGACTATTAGAGTGGTATTTTGAAGTATAATAACATAAAAAAGTAAAAAAAGAAAATTCAGGCATAAATGGGTTAAGTTGGTCAACAGTGTAAAGTCTTTCCTTGCCGCGTCTTGCATTTCAAAATGCGCCACACATTCTCTATCGGGGACAGGCCAGGACTGCTGGCAGGCTAGTCTAGCCCCCGAACCCTCCTCTCACTCAGTCAGACCTTTGTGATGTGAGCAGTGTGTGTATTTGAATTGTCATGTTGAAATATGCAAGGTTGTCCCTGGTAGAGGCGCCATTTAGAACGCAACATATGTTACTCTAAAATCTCTGTTCTTTTTTGTGTTGATGGAGCCATCACAGATGTGCAAGTTACCTTTGCCTAGGACACTGGCACACCCTCATGCCATGACAGACCCTGGTTTCTGGACTTGTTGCTGGTAACATTCTGGATGGTCGTTTTCATCTTTGCTCTGGAGCACACGGCATCCATTTCTTCCATTGAGGACCTGACATTGGCTCGTCTGACCATAGTACATATTCCCACTGAGTCATAGTCCTTCCCAGATAAAGTAAAGTTTGAAGTGGTATTTATGGATGCAGCTCCCTATTGTTGTAAATTTTCCAAGTCAGTTTGACTCCATGGGGCTCTAATTTATTGGCGCAGCGCAGGTGGTGTAGCGTGGCGCAGCCCACGCAGTGGTAATTTCGTCCGGCGCAGCCCGCGCAGTGGTAATTTCATGAGGTGCAACACCGTGCGCAGCCGTTAGTTGACGAACGTGCGTCGAGAGGGGTGTGGCGGGGTAGTAGGGGGAGGTGTCACATATTCATCAAGACGCAGTGACAATTTCGTAGAAAGTCTCCGCTGGAGTTGCGCAGAAAACTTGCCAGCTCCAACCTGGTTTAATTTCTGTGCAGTGGTAATTTGGCTGACAGGCGCACAGTGCGCACACGTCACTGAAATCTCACAGGCAGGTTTCCAGAATGTCAGGCAAATTTCAATGCAATAAATAATTACAGCAAGCACTATTTAATGTAACTATCTGAATCAGGCCATAAATTATAGTATGTACATCGATTGTCCTGATGTCAGATTAAAGGTGGTTGGCATGCGTAATGGGAACTTGACCTGGCTTAATCAACGCAGCTGAATCTGTGATGCAAACTAACGACTTCACATCTTTCTCAGCCAACCACAAACAAATTTTTCGCACGACTGATTACAAACAAAGTCAATGCAAAGACGCGATAGTCAGACAGGGTTTTAATATAGCTTAATGTCCGAAAGTCATAGAAGTTCTAATTTTTCAGAATATTCCAGGAATTAGAAGTGCAAACTTGGCCACGTTTGTGTTTCACACAAACACAACCTTCACAAAATGCAAATTGATAGCTATCGACTTTTCTTGGTCTTTTTAGCCTATTCGTCTGTTTTCTTCCATTGAAGATAGACAACAGTCTTTATTCAGTCTTTCTTTTGAAAATTAGTCAGATGGATTGAACAGATTCACGCTTTATTTAGACAGCAGAGATAAAATAGTACTTGTAGTCAGCGAGCAAATCAATTCCATGACCATTGACAGTGAATAAATTATCGCATGCACGATCAAGACTGCCCAACGCGAAATGCAAAATACTCCATGTCCAGCAGCCAGCATAAAGTAAAAGTATTGATATGAGAACACATTTATAACGGAATAAAGAATAAAATATATCACCAACAAACGGAGCATCCAAAAAAGCAAATAAATAAATAAATAAATAGATAAATTAATCGCAGTGTTCATTGGATGTTCTGTTGTTAAAATGTTTCTTTTTATTCTTTATTTATTTCTTTATTTTGATTCAGGCCATTCAGCGTTCGGGGATATAATTAAAGTCACTGCTTACTTTATTAACTGCCAATTGCCATACCGTCCCAACTTCTTCTGATTTGGGTTTGTACTTTGGTAGTTAGCTTAGCATTCATGTTTTGTGCTTCTTGCGCTTGTTGCTGTCTACGCGGTGCAGACAATGCACACTGTCTGTGTACAGATGACCACGCTATAGAAATGACTAGTTTCATTTTTGTACTCTTTGGACATCTGCTCTTTGTATACAATATTTTTAAGCAGTGGGGCCAGATGTCCCCTGATCCCCCTTAACGCTAGGGGTGAAAGCAATATAGAGAGGACTTGGGTACAGAAGCTAAACCTCTGTGTTAGAGGAGGCTCAAGAAAGAAGGTTGCAGTATTGCTGGGTTCCAGTGGTTATAATTACTGCGCGGAACCGTTCGCACCACATTTCTCACAAACCTCAAATTAAAGCTGAAAGCCAACACTTTGGGCACATGATTAATCTCAAATCCATGGGGTGGTGAAAATTGTGTCACTGTCCAAAAACTTATCCCAAACTGTATTTGTGCTTGGATGTCTCCCACTGTTTCTGCTTCACCCAGCTGCCAAGTATTAGTTTCATCACAAGCCCATAATGCTGCAGCAATCTTAAAACATAATATCATAGGTCACAAAGACATAATGTGGATTGCACAGTGCTTTTAGGGATAATTACTTCGAATTGCAGCCCCTGGAAATGGTCTGATTACTGCTGAAATCCCCAGCTGTCTTGACCAGGACTCCCTGGAAGAAGAGATCTTGTATCTCAATGGGACCTTCATGGCTAAATAAAGGATAAATAAATAAATAAATAAATGAAATCAGGCCACAGGTTTGTTATTTGTGCAAGGAGACTTGAAACATTCAAGCAGGCGCACACCAGAGAAATGGACAGCATTTATTTTTATCTGGAGGAGGAGCTGGAATGGCAACATGAGCTGGAACAAACAGACTGCAGGGGATCAGATGATATATCTGCCTGGAAAATACAATTTATGCATTTTGCTTTATATATTGTGTTGTGATATAGAAATGTGGTTAAAAAAAAAAAGATATAATCCTGACTTCAGAAAACATTCTTTTCTATAGTTGGTGTGCTTGCTGGGTAATGAGCAAACTGTACTGACTTGAAAGAAGTGGCTGTAATCACTCTGGAAAACAAGCAGATTGCATGTGTATAAAATTTTGATGCCTGTTCAGAGTGAGGTAATGAATCTGGTATGGCCTTGTGAACTTCCATACATCTGCTGTAAGAGTAAATTTTATTAATCCACTGATGTTTGTGGCTGCGTGATTGAGTGGGTGGGTGGAGGATGAGTGAGTGAGTGAGTTAGCTGGTTTGCACCGTTAGTCAGCTGGGCTGAGTGAACTTTCCCCTGTGGCAGTCACTGTTTCTAACTGATTTCTGGGGAACTTGCCTGATTATCCCCCACTGCAAAGGGGAAGAATGATATAGGAATGAGTGTAATGAGTGTTGTCCTTCTGCATGTCTGTCTGTCAGTCCTTCTGTCATGCTTCTTTTTCCGGGTCAGAACTCAAAAACCGTTCAATATTTCTCAACAAAATTTAGATAGATCTTATTGTGAAGATGTGCCTTCATATCCTTCTGCCTATCTTCCTGTTTGTCTGTCTGTCCGTCTACTGGGCAATTCCATTTTGCAGAGGCTAAATTTTTTTTCCAGAAATTGGGGAAAACGGTGCTTGAAATGAGCAGAGGTTCAACTTTGGAGAACAAAAGTTGTTTTGGTCAGGATGATGTGGTGAAGGTCGTTATAGAGCATCAAAGAGGACTTTTTCATGTTTTTCCACCATCAAAATATGCTTTAATTAGCCTCACTTTATATCTGGGGAGTAAACTTGTTTCTTATCCAATGCTTTAGTTTTGTAATACCAGTGTCAGAGTGACAAGTGAAATGTACTTACCCCATTGGCAAGGTAGTCAAAATGACCTAAAATCAAGGACAAACTTCTTGTCATACTAAGAAAATGGTGATAGAAAGAAGTGTTTTAAGTCTTAAAATTAGTAAATTTCCATTTCTTCAAAATCACTTTTTGCAGTGTAGCCACTCACCTGCACCTGCCCATATCTACTGTCAGAGGAATCATTAAGAAGTTTAAAACAACTGGAACAGTGGTAAACAAGCCTGGACGAGGACGCAGGGTTATTTTTCCACCACGCACAGTGAGGAGGATGGTAAGAGAAATAAAAAGTTCTCCAGAGCTCACTGTAAAAGAATTGCAACAAATGGTAGCATCTTGGGATCACAAAGTCTCCAAAACAACCATCAGGCACTATCAACATGCCAACAAGCTGTTTGGGAGGCATGCGCAGAAAAAACCTTTTCTCACTCATAATCATAAACGCAAACATCTGGAGTTCACTAAGTGGTACTGGGACTTCAACTGGGACCGTGTGCTTTTGTCAGATGAGGCCAAGATAGAGCTTTTTGGCAACACACACACTAAGTGGGTCTGACGGAACACAAAAGATGAGTATGCACAAAAGCACCCAATGCCCACTGTGAAGTATGGGGGAGGATCGGTGATGCTGTGGGCCTGTTTCTCTTCCATAGGCCCTGAGAACCTTGTTAGGGTGCATGGCATCATGAACGCTTTGAAACACCAGAACATTTTAAACCAAAATCTGGTGGCCTCTGCCCGAAAGCTGAAGATGGTTCGTCACTGGGTCTTTCAGCAAGATAATGGCCCTAAAAATGTGGCCAAATCTACACAGAAATGGTTCACCAGACACAGAATCAAGCTCCTCCCATGGCCATCTCAGTCCCCAGACCTCAACCCCATTTTAAAACCTGTGGAGTGAGCTGAAGAGGTGAGTGCAGAGGAGAGGGCGCAGGTCGCTGGATGATTTAGAGAGATTGTGCAAAGAGAACTGGCTGAAGATCCCTCTTTCTGTATTCTCCCATCTTGTGAAACATTATAGGAGAAGATTAGGTGCTGTTTTGTTGGCAAAAGGGGGTTGTGCAAAGTATTAACATCAGGGGTGCTAATAATTGTGGCACACATGATTTGATGTAAAATAATTATTTCTTAATGTGGGATTTTTTTTCCCACTGAATAAATGCACTTGAATGAAAGGTTGGATTTTCCTCCATTTTTTCATTGTGGTCCTATATTTTTTAGAAAAAAACTGAATTTATTAGACGCTAAAGAACACATCTTAACCATAGGTTAATAATGGAGGGCGCTGTATACCCCCCTCCTCCCAGTGATCCAAGCGTCTGCGACTGTGATGAGGTCTGGGTTCGTTTGGTGCCTCTTGAATGCACCGATTTGAAAATAACGTGACCCTGGAGACACGAACGCATTCTGCTACTCCATATCTGTGCACCATTTGCAGAGCCAAAATTTCCATCCCACCGTCATTATTTTTTCTAACCATGAATATTTGAATCGCCACGCTTCGCGCCACCATCTCTGCTTACGGACGTTGCTGGTAGTAGCTGATTTGGGGGTTGATATCCCTTGCGATTGGGGAGTACTTGCAGTAACATCATCCTGCTGCTTTTCTCCTCACTACTTTTTTACCCCCTAATTAAGTCGGTGATTTGGCTTTTGGTTTTACTTTTAACAGCGATATTTATTGCAAGACAAAGCAAAGCGTAGGCAAATTCAGACTAAGCTCTAACATACTTCCTATTTGTACTAAATGTTAGTATCAATGGCATAGAGAAACAAACTTTTGATAAACTTGGTAAAATGAACAATGCTACTGAGAGTGGGTATTGGATTTTCAAAGACAGAGAACCCAGAAAACAAAATAACCTCCCCAGGACGTCCTCTAAAGGTCCCCTCCGAACGTCCCCGAAACTCAGTCATGGCTCATTGTGCGTCCTGTGTGATTTGCGTCCGTATTTCACCCGAGGTCTCGGGTAATTGCGAGCCCTGTAACATAACATACATCAATGGCGAGAACAGGCCATTCAGCCCAACTAGGTTGCCAGTTTCTTTATACTATTGTGAATATATCACTTCAGATACTCAGTGACTCAATGGTTTCTAGTTTTATGTCAAGCTTGCTCTTGAAAACTCCCAAGGTCTCTGCCTCAACAATATGGTCAGGCAAGCTATTCCACATCGAAATTACTCTTTTGGTGAAGAAATATTTCCGAATATCCATGCTGAATTTACCTTTGGTCAACTTCCATTTGTGAACCAGAGTTCTACCAACAACACTTTGTTGAAGGAATCCTTCATAATTCACTTTCATACCTTTAACATATTTAAAGACCTCAATCAGACCACCCCTTAGTCTCCTTTTCCTAAGACTGAAGAGATCTTCAGCCTCCTCATAGCTTTCATCTTTTATACGCGACATTAGCTTAGTGGCTGTTATCTGAATTTTTTCTACAGCCTCTATAGTTATTTCTTAAAGTTTGATCCCCAGAATTGTGCGCAATACTCCAGATGTGCTCTGACGGATGTGTTGTACAAAAGAAGCATCACCTCCTTGGATTTGTAAATACTTTTGCCAATGTATCCCAGCATCCGATTGGCTTTTTTAACTGCTATGGCACAATGGCTCGAGCCTGTGAGGGTTTGGTCAACAAGCACTCCCAGATCTTTTTTGTGTGGAGCACATTGCAGTTTTAAACCTCCCATGACCTAATCCCGTCAAATGTTTTTATTACCTACATGTACAACTTTACATTTCGCTACATTAAATTTCATTTGCCACATTTCTGCCTCTTTCTGGATTCTATCCAAATCATCCTGAATCACTTCAGTGGACTTTAAACTATTTGCCAAACCTCCCAATTTAGTATCATCTGCACATTTAACTGATCTGCTCTCAATATTCCTATCAAGGTCATGAATGTCGATGAGGAACAGCAGGGGTCCCAACACCGATCCCTGGGGAACGCCTCTCCCCACCATACCTAGCTCAAATGAGATACCACTGACCACCACTCTTTGTGTTCTGTCCTGTAACCAGTTTTGAATGCACTTCAGAATACTTACTTGTAACTCCAATGGAGCTCATTTTAAAAATTAGTCTCTCATGCGGTACTGTATTACATGCTTTCTGAAAATCCAAGTACATGATGTCATAAGCCCTGCTCTGGTGATATGTCTTGGTGGCCTCTTCAAAAAATTCCAGAAGGTTTGTTAGGCATGACCTTCCCTTACGGAAACCATGTTGGCTATCCCTCAAGATATTATGTTCAAGAAATAAGTCTAGCTCATCTTTTATGATGGATTCCAATATTTTGCATGCAATGCAAATGAAACTGACTGGCCTGTAATTTCCTGGCTCAGTATGGTCTGCTTTCTTGTATATTGGTATTGTATTGCTCTGTTTCCAATCATTTGCTATTTCTCCAGTTTCTAAGAACTGTCTAAAGATGGCGGATAGCGGCTTAAAGATGATCTCACTAACTTCCCTGAGCACTGTAGGATATAAGCCATCAGGACCCGCTGCCTTATCTGCCTTTTAGTTTATGCAACTTGTCTAATACATCGTTATCCCAAACCTCAGTTTCCGCTAAATAATCTTGAGAATTGGACATGCCCTCTGGCAGAAGAAAGACCCACTCTGAGGTAAAATTCTCAACAAAGTAACTGTTTAATGCTATTCTTACCCTTCTGGCATGCGGCACAGCACTTAGTAGAAATTTGAACATGAACAACTCCGCCTCCCTCCAAAGTCCCACCCTCCTCCACCTGCCTGACCTCTGAGGCTCCCCTCCTCCCCTGATGCATGCGCTGAGAAAGTGAGGAGCGCGAATGAAGCTGCTTTCACACAGGACACGAAACGAACTTTTCGCACGACAGATTGCATATAAAGTCAATGCAAAGACGCGAATCTTGCGCATATTCGCGTCTTTGCATTGACTTTGAATGTAATCTGTCATACGAAAATTTTGTTTCTCGTCCGGTGTGAAAGCATCTTGAAACGGGGCAACGGAGTCCGACTCGGAGGCACCAGTTAGTGAAAACTAACCAACAGTTATTACATAATATTCAATTCTATATGTGGTAAAAAATAAAATGCCCTCACAACGTCTGACGAACTACCATTAACGTAAGTAATTATAGCATTTCAGCGCCTGTTTGTTTACAGTCAGATGCGTCATTTTTCGTCAGAATTCATATATTCTTGCAAAACTGCTGTCAGAGCATCTTACTTCACCAGAATTGTCTCGGTAACGTTAGTCATTAAATCAAGAGCAGTTGCAGCTGCTTTGGTTGCAGGCTAACTTCGTTGAGTAGCTACCTGCTTTGTCTCTACCGGTCGAATATTGATGAGTTTCAACACCTGGTGGATTTATTTTTCATTTTGATGTGCCATCCGCTTAATAGGAGCATTTTAAGTATTCAAAAGAAGAGAGTAAAAATTCCAGAAAGGTAAGAATAGCTCTAAGGTATCCACAATATCCTTTTTTATCATAAAGCAGCAGTCCATATTTATTCATTATGCACTCAAAGGAGAATTCCGCTGTGAAATTGACTTGGGGCGTATTGAAACATGATAATGAGTACTAACTTTTGTTGAATACCCCACCTCCGTACGCATGCAACTTTTCGAAATAAATGGATTTTTAGCTGAAGCTCCCAACAGGCTTACAATGGTTGTGAATCAGGCATCGCGTTGCCATGCAAAGAAATCACTATTTTTTTCATCATTAACAAGGCTCAAAGTAGCTCCACACTTCTTCAGTAGAATTCCGAGGGCCCTGAAATTTAAAACGAGGCACTGAGAACTTTGAAAATGCACCTGTAGTTTATTAAAAAATACTATTTATATAAACAGTATCTCAATGTATTTTCCTGTCGCCTCCATCTTGAAAGTCACGATAAGTCGATTGACGAGCACGAACAAATAAGAAGTATAGTGGAACAGATTTCAATCTATTCGATCGTGCTGGTCAATCGACTTATTGTGAGTTGGTATTTCAACTGTTCGATATTGGTAACCTTCATAATAAATGTTCATAATATTAGTAACAGTTGTAAACTTGTATTCGAAAATCAAATCAAAAGTATTTGGATGGCAACAAAATAGAAACAGATGTTTGTGTGTGGCATCCATCTGTTAAGATTATGGAGGCAGTTTGCTTAGCATCATAAAAAACAACAAAAAAAATCATTCGGATAATCTCCGTACACAGACCAGGCAGTATCTGCACTCAGATTTGCAAAGATTTTCCAGCTCGCGCCCTCACATGTGTCCCTACTAATTCTAACATTATACCTACGCCTTTGATATGAAGTATGATATTTGCTTTCGTGCGTTCATACACTTGTATCATTTGGAAATAAAACTTCCATTCATTTTTATTATCCTCCCGACATACAAATGAGGGGGGGGGGATATAGTCATCAGTATGTCCTTCTGTCCGTCCGTCCGTAATCATTTTCTTGTCCGGAACATATCTTCATAACTATGCATCTTGGGTTCACCAAACGTCACAGATATATTAACCACTATGAGTAGATGTGCCTTTCACTATTTTGAGGTTTCTTGATTTCTTAATTTCTGCGGTTTCCATCGAAACGTGGAACTTACATTGACTTTGAAGGTGTCTACCTTGTCCGGAGCATATCTCATAAGCCGTATGGCCTAGGTTCACCAAACGTCACAGATATATTAACCACTATGAGTAGATGTGCCTTTTGCTATTTCGAAGCTTCTACATTATCTAATATTTGAGGTTTCCATGGAAACAGTGAACTTACATTGACTTTGAGGGAGGCTGTCTTGTCCGGAGCATATCTCTTACACCGTATGGCTTAGGTTCACCAAACATAACAGATATATTAACCACTATGAGTACATTTGCCTTTTGCTATTTCGAAGCTTCTACATTATCTAACATTTGACAAATTACTGTTCTACGATTTTGCTGGGGGTCGGGGGGATATGCCATCTCATGATTGCCTTGTTATACTATTTTTACCACTGACCCGATGTCTTCTCTTCCTATTTTCTGTTCAGAGGTGTATGTTCCCCTCATCTGGCCGACAGCTTTTAAACCATAGTCTATTCATTGAAAATTCAACCTTTCCAGCTGAATACTGAGGCTTATTTGTGATGATATATTTAAAAAATATTGCCGATTTTATTTAAAAAAAAAAAAAAAAAAAAAGTATGCACGTGTGATAAATTTCTTAAAGCCTGTAAGGAAGAGGCTATTCACCCTGCTGCCGGGTGAATTAGAGGAAAGAGATCGGCGGCGGGATGGAAAGGGGAAGCACTTCTGCCATTTTCCCCGCAGTTTGGCCAATCATACATTTCATTCTATTATCCACCCCACTCTTGTTACTTTCACGCTGAAATGCTACGGGGTGAATAGCCACTTCCAACCTGCAGTGTTCAACTCAGCCCAACAAATTAGCTGCATTGCATTGCAAACTGCGGATGTCTTTTATTCGTCATGCGCAACTACTGAAAACCAGCGACTCCTACATTATGCTAGCTAGGTTGCCAACTCTTAACTCGAGTCACTTCGAAAAAAAATTGAGTTACGGAGTTAAATCGTCTCAAATTGCTTGCCTTTGCAAGCGCAAATCTATGTCGTTCCTGATCGGCCCAATTTAATAAGTACGTCCTCAATAATTAAAACATTCATGTATTGGTGTAAGAATTTGCTCGATAGGATTAGAATTCCAAAAATTTGAACATTTGGTTAAGCTCTTCACACTTCCTATAAATAATGAATTGATCGTCAGTGAGTTCGGTTGGCGAGCCTGATTCGCCACAACTCCTAGAAGGGGCCCACTTTTGGGGGCTTTCAAGGTAAAGGCCGTGGTGCACTGTAATACCTTAAAGCTTAATGGGCTTTTATAAGTTATTGCAAAATGTGCCAATCTGAGCTGCCATCGGGTCCCCTTTCCAAATTTTGTGTGTGCTTTTCTGTTTTGATCCGTACTTCCACAATGAGGACGGCATCATTGTGAACCCAAATACAATTCAACAATTCAATTCAATTTTGTACTTCAAGTTTTAAAAACTTGCCCCTCGGAGGAGGGTGCCCCTCCAAAACAATGGTATGGGAAACGACACTATTCCATTTTGGATCAACGTTACCTTACTGGGCTATTTAATGTTGCCTATAGGTGACTAAGGATCAGTTTCTGTACTGGCTGAGCTCCTTTGGGATCCATGGCTTGATTGCTTGGCTTTGCTATCTTGCCCTGCCGTCACTGGTCTCAGCGGAACAGGACTATGATTTTTCCCATTACTCAAGAAATTGCGCACTGATTAGACAGTGTTAGAGGACAAGCATGGCGTACACATCAAAATCTTTGCACTCTGCTGACTGCAGAAGAAAATGGGCTAAAATAAGATTATTAAGCTAAAATACAAGTTGCCAAGCGGATGTTACATTATGGGTTGTGACAAAGCAGGACTGAAGGCGGTGTGGCCCTATTTTGACTCCTGAGTTGTTGGATTACCACAGCACAAGTCCCAAATGTCTCCAGTTTGGAAGGAAAGTATGGCAGTAGCCTATGCATGGTCAGATTTTGGCGTGCCTTTTTCATGGCAATACCTTTGTTTTTCTAATTTATAATACCAGTGAGCCCCATCCAATACAAGTAAATAAACAGTGATGCTGCTGGAAGGATTAAACTTCTGGAGGTGCTACCCTGCAGTACCTTCCTGCCAAGGAAGTTGGGCCTCCTGCATGTTCAACTTCTGGTCAAGAAAATGTGCCCACACTGTTGCAATTGGAAAATGACCTTCAGTTGAAGTCCACAAGAGCCAGAGGGGGTCTGCTTTGGCATATTCCTTCATATAAAAATGAGCCTTTCATTCGCACTTTGTCATCTGTTCTATTATGTAACTGAACTGAGCTCTCACTTGTAAAGGAGCTCTGAGCACAGGAAGAGCTGGAGAGTGGGACTGATAATGTGCCTGGGTGCTGCATGCCCCAGCTCAATTTTTTGCGATAGATTTGATCATGCTGAGACGGACATTTTGGAGAGCTTTGTTCTGTAGATGGCAGTACGAATGGTCTTTGTGTCGCCTGCGAAGCATGGCGGCACATAGGGATCACTTTGTCCGGCGTCTGTCTGTCCGTCCGTCCGTCTTTCTGTCCGGTAGTCACACTTTCAGTTGGTAGTCACACTTTCAAACTAAAGCTTCGCAGGTGACACGTGTTCACCTGAACACTCTAGTTAAAAGATCCAATTGCTGGTTAGAATAATAAAACTATATGCAACTGAAAGGGAAACCTACAACAACTTGGATTCATTTAGAATGTTGTGCTCCACCTCTGTTGCACACACTAGATATTAGATTCACCTTTGTGTTACCGTGGGTCAAAAGAACCTCAGAGAGTGGGTGGGATGCCTCGCCGCATTGGCCAGCATGTTGGCTGCCATAATCAACGGCGACTCGTCTGCGCTAGAGCTTGCATTGTTTCTCTGGGAGCGGTGCTCATCTCTGGGCCGAAGGCCTAGGTGAGGATGTTATTGAGGGTTGCCGATGTCGTAAATGAAGTGGAGACATCTCTAAGAATAGCATTTTAGTCGCAGTCTTTTAGAACAAACCATGGGAACAAAGCTGAGCAGAACGTGGCAAATTCAGGGCAAGCATGGAGGGGACACACATGGAAGGGGTACAGATGGAGGGGGCCTGGATTGAAGGAACAAAGCATTTAAGAGGGCACGAATGTAGACCCAGCCCCTGTCACATTATTCAGTCCTGGCCACCAGTGCATGGGTGAATGTCTCTATGGTGCTGCTGTTAAGTCTTTGACCTTTTGGGAGTAAAGAAACTGTGCCAAAGTCATTTACCATTGCCACAAACTGTGGTCGATGAATATTGCGTAGCCTCATGATCCCTGACCTGTGCATATGGCGTACCACTTCAATCTCTGGAGTGCTATTTGTATTGTGTAAGAATATGCTAGTGGTCCACGAAGAGTGACATCTGCATGAATATAAAGTGACATGCATTTCAATGCAACCACTGATGTATTCTTAAAAATATGTAACAGGAAAATACAAACCTGCCCTTAAAAAGATTGAAAGTATTTGCACAGTTGAGCAATTTAAAGCAATTTTTAGAACTTGTTTGGAGGAAACGACTCTCCCCATGTGAGCAGCCTTCGTCTACTTTGTAAACAAGAATTTCTTTGGCTGAAAGTTTTGTTTGAGCCCGTCTCAGATTTGGACTTGCTTCCTTCTATCATGGCAAATGAGGCATGAATGTTGGACTTGCTTCCTTCCACCATGTCGTTTATGGCTTAATTAGAATATGTTTTGCAGAAATGAATCTATTAGTACATAGGACTTCCCCCAATTCTAACAATTTGTTTCAGTCAATTTTGACAAAATATAGATATGCTTCATTTCATGGCAGAACTGTAATTAAATATTTGCAGTAACTGGCAAACAGTCTTGTGTTGTACAATCTTGGAGGAATTTGGGCCCTCTCTTCTTTGCAGTTGTTTTAATTCAGTCACATTGAAAGATTTTTGAGCATGAACTGCATCACAATTCGATTCAAGTCAGGACTTTAACCTGGCCACTCCAAAACTTTTATTACCCCTGAGGGGTATTCCGTCCATTGCATGCCTATTTTTTTGTTTGTTTCAAGCCATTCAGAGGCACGCTTGCTTGTGTGCGTTGGATCATTTTCCTGCTGCATAACCCAATTGTGCTGGAGCTATGGGTCATAAATTGATTTTTCTGGCTGGTAGCAGAATTGTGTTAAGTCACGGATGTCCTGAAGCAGCGAAGTAGCCCCAGATGACTGTTTGTATGATGATCTTTACGCCAGATGTAAGGGGACCACTGTCTCCCAAAAAATTCCACTCATCAGTCCACAGAGCCTTATCCCAAAAGTCTAGGGCGTCATCACTGTGCTTTTATGGCAAATTTGAGACTTGCCTAGGTTTTATTTTTGTTTAGGAGTGGTTTTTGCCTTGCAGCTCTCTCAATGACTGAGTTTACATGGACTTGAGTATATGGGTTTTGATTAGGCTTTTGAATTTCCCTTTTTTTGTGTTTGTGAATGATCATATCCCAATTTCAGAAACCAGGATGAGCCCTAATCCCGGTTTTGAGAAACTTGATTTTGTTACCTGGAGAACTCCAAAAGAAAACTGGTACTCTAGCATGTATACTACCCTGTTTTTTGACTGCTGCCGACGACCAGCACAGATGCGGCCTCATTTTTCTATGGCCACTCTTGTGGGTTGCGGAACTGGTACTCGGAGTGTCGTTTCCTCTGGTCTCGTAAACGGTTGTCACACAGCCGGTTCATATGTTATAGATTACAGAGGGAGTCAGGCAAATCAATAATGGTAACAATAATAGCATTAATGAATCAATACATTATAGTATATTATAGTAATGGCACATAATATTTATTATGAAAGTAGGAATAATAAAAATGGTAATAATGATGATTACAACCACGTAGGATTTTATTTATTAATTGGGGGTGAACAGGAAGTCCCAACCTATTGCAGCAACAGAAGCAGGACCTTCCAGTGAGGGACAGATCACGATGAGCTGGCAGATTACCCCCTCATACGCACGACTCACGCTCACATGCATATAGAGGCGCATCTTAATAAATTAGAATATCATTAAAAAGTTGATTTATTGTGGTAATTTGAAAAAGTGAAACTCATAGATTCATTACACGCAGACTGATATACAGCGCCCTCCATAATTATTGGTAGCCTTGCTTAAGTTGTGTTCTTTAGCTTCTAATAAATTCAGTTTTTTTGTAAATAATATAGGACCACAATGAAAAAAAGAGGAAGGTCCAACCTTTTAATTCAAGTGCATTTATTCAGTGGGAAAAAAATTTCCACATTGAGAAAAAATTATTTTACAACAAATCATGTGTGCCACAATTATTAGCACCCCTGATGTTAATACTTTGCACAACCCCCTTTTGCCAACAAAACAGCACCTAATCTCCTATAATGTTTCACAAGATGGGAGAATACAGAAAGAGGGATCTTCGGCCATTCCTCTTTGCACAATCTCTCTAAATCATCCAGTGACCTGGGTCCTCTCCTCTGCACTTTCCTCTTCAGCTCACTTCACAGGTTTTCAATGGGGTTGAGGTCTGGGGACTGAGATGGCCATGGGAGGAGCTTGATTCTGTGTCTGGTGAACCATTTCTGTGTAGATTTCGCCACATGTTTTGGGCCATTATCTTGCTGAAAGACCCAGTGACGACCCATTTTCAGCTTTCTGGCAGAGGCCACCAGATTTTGATTTAAAATGTCCTGGTATTTTAAAGCGTTGATGATGCCATGCACCCTAACAAGGTTCCCAGGGCCTCTGGAAGAGAAACAGGCCCACAGCATCACCGATCCTTCCCCATACTTCACAGTGGGCATGAGTTGCTTTTCTGCATACTCATCTTTTGTGTTCCGTCAGACCCACTTAGAGCTTTTTGGCAACACACACTATCTTGGTCTCATCTGACCAAAGCGCACGGTCTCAGTTGAAGTCCCAGTAGCGCTTCGATAACTCCCGACATTTGCATTTTTGATTGTGAGTGAGAAAAGGTTTTTTCCGTGCATGCCTCCCTAACAGCTTGTTGGCATGTAGATTGCGCCTGATGGTTGTTTTGGAGACTTTGTGACCCCAAGATGCTACCCTTTGTTGCAATTCTTTTACAGTGAGCTTTGGAGAACTTTTAATTTGTCTTACCATCCTCCTCACTGTGCGTGGTGGCAAAATAACCTTGCGTCCTCGTCCAGGCTTGTTTACCTCTGTTCCAGTTGTTTTAAACTTCTTAATGATTCCTCTGACGGTAGATATTGGCAGGTGCAGGCGAGTGGCTATTTTCTTGTAGCTATTGCCTGACTTGTGAAGGTCGACACACATCTGCCTTACTTGAATAGTGTGTTCCTTTGTCTTTCCCATGTTGAAGAGTGGATAAGAGAAATGGCCTCTCTGTCACATCATATTTATACCCCAGGGAAACAGGAAGTGACGATTTACTAATTAAATGTTCCTAGATACGCTGATCAACTTCGTAAACTACTGTAGAAATGACAGAAATAGTTCAATTACATTTAATTCCTTGGAATTGTTAGGGGTGCCAATAATTGTTGAACAGGTGATTTTATGAAAAATAATTATTTCTTAGTCAGGGATTTTTTCTCCCTGAAAATTTGCTTGAGTTGAAGGTTACATTTTTCTACAATTTTCAGTGTGAGAGTATGTTTCTGCAATAAAAATTGAATTTATTTTAAGGCTTTTAAAACATCTTAACCAGTGGTGCCAATAATTATGGAGGGCGCTGTATTTCAAGTGTTTATTTCTTTCAATTTTGATGGTTACAACTGACAGCTAATGAAAACCGAAAATTCAGCATCTCATAAAATTAGAATATTGTGAAGATGCTCAATATTGAAGACTCATTGTGCCACACCTGAGCATTCAAATGGTCTCTCAGTCTGGTTCAGTAGGCGACACAATCATGGGGAAGACTGCTGACTCGACGGTTGTCCACAAGACCATCAATGACACCCTGCACACGGAGGGTAAGACTTGAAAGGTCATTGCTAAAGAAGCTGGCTGTCCAGAGTGCTGTATCCAAGCACATTAATGCAAAGTTGAAAGGAAGGAAAAAATGAGGCAGACAGAGGTGCACAAACAACAGGGATAACCGCAGCCCTGAGAGGATTGTGAAAGGAAGCCCTTTCTAGAACTTGGGGGAGATTCACATGGTGTGGACTCCAGCTGGAGTCAGTGCTTCAGGATCCACTAGACGTATCCAGGATATGGGCTTCAACTGTTGCATTCCTTGTGTCAAGCCTCTCTTGAACCAGAGACAACATTAGAGGCGTCTTAGCTGGGCTAAGGACAAAAAGGACTGGACTGCTGCTCAGTGGTCCAAAGTCCTAATTTCAGATCAGAGTAAATTTTGCATTTCATTTGGAAATCAAGGTCCGAGAGTCTGGAGGAAGAGAGGAGAGGCACAGAATCCAAGTTGCTTGAGGTCCAGTGTAAAGTTTCCACAGTCAGTGGTGGTCTGGAGAGCCATGTCTCATGCTGGTGTTGGTCCACTGCATTTTCTCAGGTCCAAGGTCAGTGCAGCTGTCTGTCAGGAAGTTGTAGAGCACTTTCATGCTTCCTTCTGCTGACCAGCTTTATGGAGATGCTGATTACATTTTCCAGCAGGACTTGGCACCTGTCCACACTGCCAAAGGTACTAATACATGGTTTAAGAACCATGGTATCCCAGTGCTTGATTGGCCAGCAAACTTGCCTGACCTAAACCTCAGATAATCTATGAGGTACTGTGAAGAGGAAGATGCAAAACACCAGACCCAACAACGTAGAAGAGCTGAAGGCCGCTATCAAAGCGACCTGGGCTCCCATAACACCTCAGCAGTGCCACAGGCCGATCGCCTCCATGCCACGCTGCATTGCTGCTGTATTTCATGCAAAAGGAGCCACGACCAAGTATTGAGTGCTGTACATGTTCATACTTTTCAGTAGTCCAAAATTTTAGTGTTAAATCCTTTTTTTATTGGTCTGAAGTAATATTCTCATTTTCTGAGATACTGAAATTTGTGTTTTTATTAGCTGTAAGTTATAATCATCAAAATTAAAAGAAATCAGTCTGTGTATAATAAATCTATATAATATACGAGTTTCACTTTTTGAATCAAATTACTGAAATTAATCAACTTTTTGAAGATATTCTAATTTATTGAGATGCACCTGTGTGAATACACTCCTGTGCTTTGGGTTAGGGTTGGGGAGTAGACATGCCCTCACTGCATGACTCACGCCTAGACACAGGCGAGAGCGCCAGCCCATCACAGGTTTATGTGCTCCTTGACTCCCCTTTCCTTCTCCTCTTTAATATTGTCCGCCACCTTTACCCTTTTTTATTAAGGGGGGTATTTATGGGCAGTAGCCACCAGTCCTATCCAGGCCCACCAACACCACCAGGGAGAGGGACACAGTCCATCTCCCCTCTGGTCGCAGCTGAGCCCTACACTTGTCTGTCCATCTAATACTGATGCTGCAATAATAACAACTATAACAATAGCAGAGATATTAATAGATCTGATTGAAGAAGAGGAAGGCGAATAAGAATAATCCGAAATAAAAGAAGCTGAAAGAAGCTGCTGCTATTCCAACTAATTGTAATAACAATCACCTTCATCATAATTACAAAAACAACAATGACTTCAACTACTGAGAAGAACAATAATAATAATAACCAGTTTGAAGCACCTTTGAGGCCTTGATCCCTGATTTATACCTTGTCAAAAGAATGCATCTTGGTGACGTGACTGAACAGAAAAAATTTTGCATTGTAGAATTGATAAGAAAATTGTATATCTGGATTGTATTGCTGGATTCCTATTCACTTTTCCAGATCCTTACAAGATTATAAAGTTTCATTATGAGTGAGCAAAGGGTCAGCTGAAAGTTGATTGGCTGATGTTGGCCATATTGTATTATCATTTTCTTTGGTTGATAGATGTAAAGCAACCCTGACCAGCATGAAATATTTCAAGTTGATCGGACAATTGGTTTAGGAGTTATGACCATTTTTTTGCTATAGCATCACCGATGGATGGATTCACTCTAAATTTAGTATGCTTGACAGATGGCCTGTAGATGGCAGATGTCCAGTTTGTTGAGGATTGGACATTGTGTTCAGGAGCAACAGCTCATGAAATTAAGAGGCCACGCCCTCAAACTTTATTGGCTTACTACTGCCACAATTTTTACCGGAAGTTGATGATTTTCTCAAACTTGATAGAACTCTGCATCTTCTTGACCTTTATGAAGTTGGAGTTTGATCAGTGCAATGGCTCTAGAGAAGATTGTCAAGACTTTTGAATATATTCCAATAAGGTAGATGTACCATGGGACAAATTACAAATTGGAGAAAATTGATTTTGAAGAACCTCGAGATTCTTGTAAAAAATGAGAGTTCTTGCTCAAATGGTCTCCAGGTAAGCCCTCCATAATTATAGGCACCCCTGGTTAAAATGTGTTAAAAGCCTTAAAATAAATTAAATTTTTATTGCATTAGCATACTCACACTGAAAATTGTAGAAAAATGTTACCTTCAACTCAAGTTAATTTTACGAGGGGAAAAAATCCCTGACTAAAAAATAATTATTTTTCGTAAAATTACCTGTTCCACAATTATTTGCACCCCTAACAATTCTTAGGAATTAAATGTAATTGAAGTATTTCTGTCATTTCCACTGTAGTTTACAAAGTTGATCAGAGTATCTAGGAACATTAAATTAGTAAATCATCACTTCCTGTTTCCCTGGGGTATAAATATGATGGGTCATTCCTTGTGGTTTCACCAGATGGTGGTTGCCACACCATTTTCAAATTTGTCTTAAATTTGTATGTGACTAGATAGTCACAAAAGCACTTTCTATGCAAAATTGTAGGCCTGTAGCTCAAATAGTTACTGAGTTGTGGGGGTCTGAAATTTTCAGTAATTGGGCTCTAAGTAGCCAAGAAAAGCCTCGCCAGGGTGTTTTGCATCTTTAGGTGGTTAATTATCAGCCTCTAGACATATCAGAGAGCTGTAAGTTGGTATACAAGGCCTCTGCATGTAGCTAGTGCTCCACAAACACCCCCAGGTGTTTCCCTACACTCTGCAGGCCATGGGGGCTTGCTAAAAATGCCAAAAATTAAGAAAAACCTACTCGCGAGTTGGTTTGGGGCCTTAAAGGTACTAGAAATACTGCACAGAAGTGTTCTGATACCCCTGGGTTCCATTCTACACGAACTTGTGTGATAACTTGGCAAACTGGAGCTTTCAAGATACCTCAGTATGGAAAATATGAGCTCTCAAAGTTGGACGAGATTTTTAATTGGCTGTTTTTGGTGGCAAAAATCTCCATGTGGGACAGGTGCCAGAGACCCCAACTTTTTCTAAAAGACAGTTCCATCTGTCTTTTATCACTGGACAAAAAAGCAGCAGGGTTATATTTGTAGTTACTGAGATATTCTTACTCAAAATGGCATGGGTAATGTCAAAATCGTATCCACTCTTCAACATGGGAAAGACAAAGTAACACACCATTCAAGTTAGGCTGATGTGTGTCGACCTTCACAAGTCAGGAAATGGCTACAAGAAAATAGCCACTGGCCTGCACCTGCCCATATCTACAGTCAGAAAAAACCTTTTCTCACTCACAATCATAAACACAAATGTCTGGAGTTTGCCAAGCGGTACTGGGACTTCAACTGGGACCGTGTGCTTTGGTCAGATGAGACCAAGATATAGCTTTTTTGACAACAAGCACTCTAAGTGGGTCTGGCGGAAAACAGAAGATGAGTATGCAGAAAAGCACCTCATGCCCACTGTGAAGTATGGGGGAGGATCGGTGATGCTGTGGGCCTGTTTCTCTTCCAGAGGCCCTGGGAACCTTGCTAGGGTGCATAGCATCATGAACGCTTTGCAATACCAGGACATTTTAAATCAAAATCTGGTGGCCTCTGCCCGAAAGCTGAAGATGGTTCGTCACTGGGTCTTTCAGCAAGATAATGGCCCTAAACATGTAGCCAAATCTACACAGAAATGGTTCGCCAGACACAGAATCAAGCTCCTCCCATAGCCATCTCAGTCCCCTGACCTCAACCCCATTTTAAAACCTGTGGAGTGAGGTGCAGAGGAGAGTGCAGAGGAGAGGACCCAGGTCGCTGGATGATTTCGAGAGATTGTGCAAAGAGGAATGGCCGAAGATCCCTTTTTCTGTATTCTCCCATCTTGTGAAACATTAAAGGAGAAGATTAGGTGCCGTTTTGTTGGCAAAAGGGGGTTGTACAAAGTATTAACAATTGTGGCACACATGATTTGATGTAAAAGAAGAATTTCTTAATGTGGGATTTTTTTCCCCACTGAATAAATGCACTTGAATTAAAGGTTGGATTTTCCTCTTTTTTCATTGTGGTCATATATTATTTAGAAAAAAACTGAATTTATTAGAAGCTAAAGAACACATCTTAACCAGGGGTGCCAATAATTATCGAGGGCGCTGTAAGTAAGAGAGTTACAGTTTAAATGGCTTTGAGTAGGTCTTCCCTTGGACATCAAATAGCTCATTTTGTTCATTTGATACATTTTGGGTGAAAACGGCAAAAAAAGTTGTCGGTACCAGCTCAAACACTGAATTTGGTATAAGTCTGACCATAGGTCACGCTATAGCAAATGGTCATAACTCCTAAACCATTTGTCTGGTCAACTTGAAATTTTGCATGCTTGATGTTTGTCATGGCTGCTCTGTAAATTTATTAGAAAAAATGGATAAATGAAACAACATGGCCAACATAAGCCAATCAAATCATCGGCAGTGTCAGTGTTCGCACTGGCGTCTGCGTTAACTTTTATCTTCTGCCAAACCATTGAAGGGATTGTTGGTAAATTAATAAAAAACCCAAGAACGTTGTCCCGATGAAGAAGCAGACTCCGATGTTCGTAGCAAAAGCAGGAAAAAGTTTATCACACAGCCGGCCGTGGGAACAACAGCGTGATGCAGAGTTCAAAATTCCTTAATTTCGTCAGAAACTTTATACATGTTAAAAGTACAGATATTTGCATATGATTTCTTTAATGTCACCAGAATTGTTGCTGATTGGTCCTAGGGTTTACACATTGATAAAAAGGAATACTGTACAATTGGGCCTCTCCTGAGCCTCTCAACTTTATTGGTTCAATAGACTCCCAACCCTCGGAAGTGAGCTCCATATGTGGGCATACGTAACCTCCAGCTAAAAGGCGCTCCTGCATATCATGTCCTGTCAGAACTGAAGACAATGGAGATCCCAGCTGTAAGTAAAAGATAGGTGATATGTCCTGTCGGACCTAACGGCTTCTCTTTATCTCCTAATGCACATGCAATACCTATTGATCAAACAGTCTGGCTCACCTCAGATTGCAAATACCCAAAAAATCCTGTTTCCCAACAGGATCAAGGTGAAGTTTGGTGGGGAGGTATACAGTGCCATGAAAAAAGTATTTGCCCCCTTCCTGATTTCTTCTTTTTTGCATATTTGTCACTCAAATGTTTCAGGTCATCAAACAAATTTTGATATTAGACAAAGACAACCCGAGTAAATACAAAATGCAGTTTTTAAATGATGAGTTCATTTATTAATGGAATAAAGCTATCCAAACCTACTTTGCCATATGTGGAAAAAGTAATTGCCCCCTAAATCATAATAACTGGCTATGCCAGCTGTGAGTCTTTCACATTACTGTGGAAGAATTTTAGACCCACTCTTTGCAGAATTATTTTAATTCAGCAACATTGGAGGGGTTTTGAGCATGAACGGCCTGTTTAAGGTCATTCCACTGCATCTCAATAGGATTTAAGCCCGAACTTTGACTTGGTTATTCCAAAATTTTCATTTTGTTTTTTTTAAGCCATTCAGAGTTGGACTTGCTGGTGTGTTTCAGATCATTGTCCTGCTGCATAACCCAAGTGCGCTTGAGCGTGGCCAGTACTAACGACCGTATTGCATGAGTTTGACAATTGAATCCGGGAATTTTTTTTTTTTTTTAACAGTTATGGCCCTTGACTCTGAACTTTGTGTAGGGGTGTTGCATGGGGACAAGTTTTCCTCATTCGTCCATGACCATTCTACCTTGGCGGGGCATATTGGTGACAGTGTTGCCTTGTTTAATCCTACACTTCAGTACAGCGCCATTTTTGCTCCTTCCCCACTTTTTTCTCAATGCGTACATGGCCTGAATGACAGGAATGGATGTCAATTTTAAAAAAGAAAATAAACTGACCCCATAAAATATGACCTATATTGTGTTCAGGCCATCTACGAAGAAATGTTAGTGGGGAAAAATTATTCACAAATCACTGCTTTCTTTATTCATTTGCAATTGCAAAACTGTCTCAAATTTTTTTTGATTTGGGGTTGTACATTTTCCATCTAGATGGTATGTTACGAAATCCATAAAAAAAGACACTGAACTGTCTGCTGCAAATATACCTCACAGAAGTGCCCACTATATAGCCCCTGAGGTTCACTTTAGGATGCGGTTGATTGCCTGGAGGTTTAGACTTTGGGATTAATGCTCTACATTCTGAGAAGTTAGGATGTAGAATGATGCGGAGCTGAGGGAGGTGGAATTGGGGATGAGGGCTTGAGGAGGGAGAAATTGGGGTTTTGGCTTTGCGTGTGAGCAGAGAAGATTTGGCCATATTGGATTTGTGGTGCAGGGTTGAATGGTTTCTGAATGACTTGTTCGAGATGACTGGTTAAGGATTAAGTGACAAGGAATGGAGCTGCGATGGATGAGAGTGTAGTGGGAAGTGATGAGGGAGTTCAGGAACAAGAGGGCCATTGTTGAGTGAGTTCAGGAACAAGAGGTGACCTTCAATGTGCAATGCATGTTTGGACAATGAGAAATTCTTTGTTATCCTTTCCAGGAGTTTGCGGATGCTGTGGGGCGCTAAGACCCCGGTACAAGAGACTCGTGGACAACATCTTTCCAGAAGATCCAGAGGTGAGGACCATTATCACCTTTCTTCAACTGAGCTCTTGAATTCTCCAGTATTCTGCTATTTCACATTTTACCTACAGTAATTCAGTTGCAGTGTGTACATAGAGAACTTTTAATCGGAATGAAATGTCCTCATTTAAACTTTTTGATCTGAAAGAAACACAATGCCCTCCACAATTATTGGCACCCTTGGTAAATATTAGCTTAACAGGCTATGTAAAAAGCATTTTTTTCATTTTTTTTCTTCCCAATCTTTCATCAAAATATTGACAGAAATCAAACCTTGAATTGAAGCAAAATGATACTTTTACTTTTTTTGAGTACTTTCTCATTTCTATTTTACTTTCTAAGTTCACCGTAATGATTAATAGAACCTAAACTATCAAAACTATCATCTACTTTCCTTGAGGTATAAATGTTTGGCTATACCTGGCTACATTCCCTTAGTCATCGGTCAGCATGGATTAGACAAAAGAACTCTGCAATGATGTGCCAGAGGCAGTTGTTGAGTTTTGGTAATGTGGTTTTGACTATAAGAAAATGGTGAAAAAAGTGGAAAATACTCAAGTTGACTGTAAGGGCAGTACATACCAGTAGCTTAAAGCAACTGCCAATTGTTAAAAATCCACCTGGAGGAGGGTGTGTGTCAATTTTGAATACATACACAATGACTAAGATGGTTCAAGTAGTAAAAGAAACTCCAAGGATCTGCGGATATTAACAAGCACTTGGAGAGCGCATACTGCAGCCATGGCGCAACAGTCCCCCACATGCCTGGGGCACATACTAGTAGCGTAATTATGTACCAACACACAAGTAAACAAAAAATTCTTGCATCGAGAATTTATTCCGGATCACCCCCAAAATGAAATCTACTCCGAGCTGGGCCAAGACTTCTCTGACGAAAATTTCAATAGAATATGTCCATTACTTTTTCTGTCATGTTGATGAACCAAGGTAAAAATATAACCACCTTGGCAGAGGTAATAAATGGAATGGTATGCATTATTGAACGGGTTTGGCAGGCGTTTTAATGAAAGGAGCGCAATTGCGCGGACACGCCTTTGTGTTCCTAAAATTGCATTTTAGCTGCGCAAATAAATGTGCTTGTATCCATCAAAAACATTTCATTTTTGTGCACCTAGCAATCCGAACTCCGGCACCATTAGACAATATTTCCAGACTCTTTTGCATAGCACACAATGACTCATGAGTAACAGTATGGACGTAGTGTTTCTGATTGGTGGATTCCCAGCCGTGTAAGACTTCTTCAACCAATGGAACTGCGCTTTGCCTCAACCAGTAAAAATAGCAGAGCAGACTGGGCATATCGCCCAGCTGTCCGCCAGTAATCGATGTGGAAACTAAGGGCATAAAACCCGTAAAAATTGTCAAAAAAAAGACAGGAAGAAGTGAGTTCCAGAAGTAAGCGTCCTTTTATCTATCGTAAGAAAGTTTTCATTGCCGAATTTTGGTTGTTTTGACCATAAAACTTGGCATAATCTATCTAGCAATCCTGCAAATTATTGCAGCCAGGCTCGGGTCACTTCTCATCTGCAGTTTTTAACCATGATTTGATCAATAAATTACTAGGGATGTCCCCTAAGAACGCATATCTCAGTCGACCAACAGTCGACTGTTTTCAATCGTTCGAAATCTTTGAACTCCGTTCAGAGCCTTTGCAGATTCTGCAGTTAGACTTTAGAGGTTGAAGTATGACTACACCTCAGACTGATGCCTGTATTTGACCTCACCATAAAAAAATTCCACTTTGTAGGTTATTTTTTATTTAATAGACTTAGTTCATCTCATTTTTGTTAATGAGAATTTAAGTCACAGTATCGTTTTTATTGTTAGCTGTGGCAATCATGAAGCTGAAAATTCTCATGGACTCCGATAGTGTCTCTCAAATAGACACTGGAAGTAACATTAAATATAGAATTGGGTTTAATCAGAGTTATGTTTTTTGCATTTTTAATGTTAATTGTTCAAATTTTATTTCTTGGGTTTTTAATTCATGCTTATAGAAAACTGCTACATTACAGACCATCCCAAAAGGCTACTGCAATGGATACCTTGTTTTTCCTCATGATTTGAAACCACTTTACCGAACAAACCAGTGGAAGCTCACTTTGTGTCGAAAACTTTAAGTATATATTAGGGTTGGGTGATATGACGTTAAATTTATATCGTGGTATTTTTTTTTCTTTCATTTTCGCGGTGACAGTATTATATCATGGTATTACAAAAATAAAAAGGATACAGAACTCAAAATGTGATTCTACCTCTTTTGACTCTACTGGAAATGTGGTAGAACATATCCTAAGAAAGAGCCAATAAACAGTATTGCAGAAGCCAAATCTGGCTATTTAAGTGTTTACTTATTTAAGGCTTTATAATTCATGATTGCAGCTTCTCAGACAGGAAAGGAATGGCTCAATTGAGCCAGGACACTTTGAAACATTTAAATTCCTTCGTATTTCAGCTTATTTTCATGATTTTGTTTGAGAAAAAGGGCTTGCAAACATCAAAAATCTTCATGAAAAAGCCCTCGTGAAGCTTCTCCGGTAACATTGTATTGATTGGCTCGTTTCTTATCCAATTCCCGAGTGTTTAAACATTTTAGAGTAAGTGAAAAACATTGATTGGACAAACACAGAGCATACAAACCTATGCGTATCAGCAGGCTTGGTTGTATCCTGTCTACGTTGCGCACATTATGCGGCAGAAATAGACGCGATTTATGGAAAAAAGGCTCGAAAAACTGGCCTTGAAGTGTTCAGTTACTTTTACAGGATTTAAATGAGATAAGGATATGGTCAATTGGAATTATTTCGAATGAAACAGGACCGGAGGGTTCATGCTACTGAATACATTGGTCTCTGGAGGAGGGATTCATGAAAAAGGTTCGGCTGCTACTTGTGTTTTTTTGTTTTGGAATGTACACTGTACTCAAAGTCGAATGTCGTGGTTTTTTTTCTGTTTAAAACGCGAACTGCCCATGCATTTGGGTGGACCCCCTGGTACACTCATTGCACGGTTCTGTTGAATCCAGGGAGGCAATAAATTGTTTGATATTCCCTGAAAGTGGAGTGTCTGTTCTGTTAAAATAAGGTATATTTCAGA
This sequence comes from Gymnothorax reevesii, assembly GCA_029721435.1. Classification (NCBI taxonomy): domain Eukaryota; kingdom Metazoa; phylum Chordata; class Actinopteri; order Anguilliformes; family Muraenidae; genus Gymnothorax; species Gymnothorax reevesii. The sequence goes on from CM056576.1 coordinate 63,448,401, forward strand.
ATTCCGATATTACTGAGTTAGTGAGTTGTACTTGTTCCTTATTGTTGAAATGAGTTTGTGAGCTTAGAAGAGAGGACTGGTAGCTTCCATTACAGGGTGAATGTTCTGACCGTTCAATAAGCAGTTTAGTTAATGCGTGTTTGTGCTGGCTTGGGGGACTTTGAAGAAAAATGGCCAAAACTCTAAACTTAAATCCGGAGAAAAGGCATATTTTGTGTTTGGAGAGGTTACTGGTGACCACTGATGTCCAACTGCACTGATATTGATAAATTCATACTAAACTCAGCCAGAAAATCATTTGTTCGTATTAAAGTTCATGCCTTAAAACTTAATTTGTGTTAAATACTTGATTTTTTATGATTTGACAGTCCATCATTTTGAGACTTTGGGGAGACACTTTGATAGCTGTATAATTTGGCTAATAGCATGTAGGTCATCTAGAATGTATTGTTGAAGATGAATTGTATTTGTTGTCAAGGAGTTTATGATTCCAGGAATGTATAGTTTTAAGCCCCAGCAGTTTTTCAATCCTCAGAATTATTATTTTTTTTGCAGTTTCAATGGTGAATTCTCATGAAGATTGTAATGTGAAAAGAATTCACCTTTATTTTGTTAAGCCCAGTCTGGAGCTAGGTTTGGGCATGTCCTGGGAATGTCTGAGACGGAAAGTCCCAGAGAATAAAAAAAAAGTCTGAAAGGTGGGAGGGGGCTGCAAAAGAGTATATAAGGAGAGAAATCGAGAGAGTAAAGTAGTAGGAGAAATTGCAAGGAGAAGAATACATTTGACCTGACCTGCCACTCTTTTTAAGACCTGTGAAGTTTTTTTGTTGATTTTTGCCTGTGTTGGAGCATTTCCCTGTCCCAGGAAATCACCAAGTAACCCCACCAAAGGGACTGTAGATATTTTTTTTTTCTTGTATATTATCAATCTTGGTCAGTAGTATAAATTGTAGGTTAGTGTTGGTCTTTGTTTAATTAAATCTGTTTGGGTTTTAAAATTTTGTCTGTCATCCCTTGCTGTCGTAAATGTCGTCATAAATTGGGGCCATAACAAGATTTTTTTTATGTTTGCAGCTCATTTTCTCTACCAAAATCATGAAAATAAACTGAAATACAATGCAATTCTAAATGCTGTAAGTGTCTTTTCTGAGTTGAGCCACATTTTTCCTCTTTATGAAGCTTAAATCTTGAATTACAATGCATTAAATTGGGTAACCCATAAATAGCCAAATTTGGCTTCTGCACAAAGGGGTTAAGTACTGTAACGAAATACATGTACTTCGTTACTATGCACCTCTGTACAAAACATAGAACATGAACGGATGGAGGCGAAAAGTCAGAACAGCGGTGGCACTTGTGAGTTATGTTACTTGTGATTAAAAAAAAAGTAAAAAAAAAAACAGTATTCCAATAAGAATCACAACGTTATTAAACATATAAAAAGTAAAATAAACTTGCCTGAGACTTGACAGTGGTCACAAAACCACAAAACAAACGCTGATTGTTGACAGACTTTACTGGAACCGCCGACTGTGGCATTGGCGAATGTACATAACGCAAACTTGATGGACGGACACGATACATCTTTCACTCACAGTGGACTTGCATTGAGGAATCACCAGCAGAAGGATTTACGTTAAGTTTTTCCCAGAAAGGCAGTTGTATTTAAGAGCGCAATGATAGTATGAAACCTGTACTTCACGACAAGAACCTGAGGTGTACGTACATAACGGTCGGACACAAAATTTGGGGTTGACATATTTTGCTGTAGATAAGCATATTTTGGTCTTTTGAGCCCCTAAAATGATATTTATGGCATTACTCAGAAAAAGTGGATATAGCCCACTTTTGTCAATGAGTTAATTTTTTCACAGGATTGCGTTCTCCAAAATTTACATCCGAAGCCAGACACAAAGGTTATGTACGTTTCACTTCAGTTCATGCAACAGTGTACAAATATTTTGAGACGAGGACACACAAGAAAACACATGTAGACCAATATGAGATACCATTTTTTAATTTCAATTAAAAGAACGAGACCGAAACATTAGCAAAATACTTTAAATTTCAAACAAAAGTACACATACTTCTCATGCAACATTTCAATGTACGCATTTGGGCATTTTTATCAAGTGAAAGCTGAGCTTGAGTCAAATAAAACACAAACAGCCTTATGGGGGCCAGTCTGGTAAAATACAGTGAAATGCAAGCTGATTAAGAATTCTGAATAAATCATTACTTGATTAAGTAAACTCCAATAAACCATATATTTCTGGAAAGCTGAGACAATCGAGCATCTGAATCTTCTTGAGAAATGTATTTATCTAATTAAATATGCAAATTAGATGCACATTTCTCAGGGACATGAATATTCTAAATGTATTGTAGTGCTTGTTCTTTGTACTATTACAGTAATTGTACTTCCAGTATCAAGGCACTTTTATGTGATTTAATAGTATACGGTATTCACAACAATCCTATGGCACCGTTCGTATAATTTTATAATTTACATATAATTATAATATTTCAAAGAAAAAACAAGAAATTAGAATTTTTTTGTTTTGTTAATTTTGCTTATGAGGCATGTATGTGCAAAAACCATCATAGGATTGTTTGTTGTATGAAAACAAATCTTACTGCCAATTTTGAAGTAAGTCTGATGAATATTTTTTAAGTTATAGCAATTTTTGTCCAAAATTTATAATTCTGAGATAATTAGCATTTTGTAAAGGAAATAATAATTGACCCAGCTTGGCCAATAGATGGCAGCAAACACATTAGTGCCCTCTCAGTGACATCTAGTGGTCCACTGCAAAACTAAAAAAATGGTCAATTTTGCCTTTTTTTTTTCCCCCATAATTTTGGACCAAAATTATCCACTTCCAGTCTTATCCTGATATTTTTTTTTTGCCCTAAAATACAATCAAATACTAAAAATATCATGAAAACATCAATGAAATGTTAAAGAGTATAAATCACTGTATCAATTAAATACTAAAAACAAAAATTGAGAATTTTTTTTTTATACCGGACTGGCCCCCTTAAATAATGGTTTGTTAAGCTTCTTCACACTATATCCGTCAAAGAAAATTGGCGATAGTACAAATTGGTGATAGAACACTGATCTGAGCTGTGCACATATCCTTGTGATGCAGTTGTTGCTTGTCACCTCCCATCTGTATGAGCAGGTGACAAATTAAAATCTTGGATCTTGAATCTTTCTCTTTCACAGTTTACCAGCAGTGTTAAAAGATATGCAAGGCAACAAACACTTGCGAAAATTGACTGCAGACCATTTTTCAGGAGCAGTTGTTGAGGGGACTTATCACGCTTTCTCAGTACAAAGTAGCCTGTCAGAATTGTTTAATTTCATCAGTGAAGGTCTGATCTAATGCCAATTTGAAGTGTTGTGGGTATCCGTGTGTTCAGAAACATTGGTCAAATCTTAGAATTTCATGTTCAATAGAATCCTAAACATGTCATCGATGTTAATGGTTTTTTTAAAGGAGCATACTTTGCTGTCCATGCCCACATTTTGGGCTGAGGCTGGACCCTTGCCTTGCAAGTTACGAAATGCAGAGTCTCCTCGCTTCGTCAGGACAATGCAAGCTTCTTTGGTAATTTCACCCCATGACACCACGCAGATTCCTTGTAAAGCCACCCTGATTGTGGGTTATTGCAGCTGCTGCTATCATCAAGGTTACACTCAGACTGAGGTCGCTGAGGTTTGCCGGTAACGGAGCTCGCGGTAGCAGCTCAATTTTCTTGCTGTCTTGGTTTGTCACAGGGCCGACGCCCTCTTTTTTTTTTTTTTTTTTCTTGGGAGAGCAAAGACAGTTCACAGCTCTCTTCCTAAGCACGTGCCTGATAGCTACTGCTTCTGTACACTCCTAGCTTAAAACTTAGCAAGCTCAGAACAAGGGCGGAGGAAACCTGATTATTTGCAAGTTAAAAATTTTACTGAGAGCGCCTGACTGGCCAGTAGGAGGTGCTTGAGCAACAACCACTGCAATTACCCAGACCGGCCCCCCCTCTTGTTTTCTTGGCACCGCAGAGTCAATCGTGCGCAGCTCTGAAACGGCTACCGGCAACAGCGGGCACTGACACGGCTCAGATTCAAACCAAAGGTGCCAGTATTAATGGAGTGCACTGTAAACCAACCCCACTAGACCATGACGCTGCGGGGTTTTATTCATGTGTGGACAAATATGGGGGCTTCGATCAAAAACTATTCAGCGAGATTACGATTCTTTTCAGTATTCAAATAATTAAAAATAGAGGAACCACTAATACGTCTTAGTCTCATCCATATGAGCAGCCATTTCACATGGCAGCCACCACAAAGTTAAACCACAACATCAACTGCTCACAATATTGAGTGCGGGACATTGCGCAAGACGGGTCTACCCTGTAACATGCATTTCTGACATGTAAATGCACGCAATCTATCCAATTTACATGTGAACATGTAAACATGGCTATTATTTCATTGTTCATTCTAAATTTCATTGTTCATTCCATGTTTAATTTAGAGTTGAATCAGACATTGCTTCTTTTCCTCGATCTTACTTCCTCAGCTTTTCCCTGCAAATCCAATCACTGTTTCTAGCTGTAACACACACCCTCAAATACTGTTTGCAAAGGGAAAAAATTGGCAGTAAGGAGCATGCTGCTCATGGTTGGCATTTTAAGTGGCAGATAGTTTAACTCCATCTGATAAAACAAATTTTTATAAAGACTGTGACAACCATAATCAAACACTCCTTCTTCAGCTAGATAAAGCAAATCAAGTGATTTGATACCGCTGTACCAGTGTTTTGATTCATCAGCCTTTCTTGGCCTTAGTGTAATAACCTTGTTTGGTGGCACTTGCCCATTTTTGGCGCAATTCCACAGTGTTTCTCTGTGTAGAAATACTGAATGGAAATATGCCCAAAGGTTCTCAGACTTAGTGCCTACCCTGAGGTTCTTGCAGAGCAGCCTTGCTTCACATGTTCAGTTATTGTTTTGATTAAATGTGAGTGTTGTTGAAAGACTTGTTTGACTGAAGATGCAGTGCAAAAGAGGGGGGTCTTCCTTGTGCTTGGGGGAGTGGTCTCTCTCTGACCTCCACAGGAAATCTGATGTCACTGCATTATGCTTAGCATTCTTAATTAAACTCTTATTCCTCCTGGGTTCCGAAAAGCTATTTCACGAAAGCCATCAATGGCTTGAAAAGTAGCCTTTCTCTTGAGGCCTTCAATGCATGTTTGTTTGCTGGTGTTGCCTGATGGCTCTGTTGAATTGGTTCCTTTTAGTTCGTGTTTGGCCATTAGCTTGTCCTTTGCTTCCTCTGACTCATTTGAATGTTCTACAGACCTATGATTAAGTGTAGACGCTCTGTTAGAATCACAGTATACACTAATGGTTCATTGTATGAGAACAGCGCTCATGATGGAGCATGATTTAGGAACTGAAAAACAAAGCACTGTTCATTTGCATGGCTAATCAGCACTGAACCTCTGTATAAACCTGGATTTTAAAAATACCCAAGCAGATTAAGCGAAAGTAAAATTGTAACACCTGAAGATGAGTTCTTTGTGCATACTGGTAATAGCAATGGATAAAGTAAGCACATACCTGAACATTTGTTTGTGTGCTTGCTTATTTATGCTCTCATGTTTAATGTTAATCTCATGTTAAATTTTAAATAGAAGTAGTGGCAGCTTTCAACAGCTTTGACAGTATTTTTTATGTTCCCACTGTATATATGGCTGGTGTTATATCGATACCTCATGCAAGTAGGGCGTAAGTGACATTCTACAAATTTTACAGGAGGCGCAAAAAACTGCTCCGGCTAAATCTCTACCATTTGGATTAAAATTTCCATGGTGAATGAGTGGATCATTAGGTGATATTGAAGCCTGAAAAAGATTGATTCCTAATCATGAGCCAATGAAGAGATAATTCAGATTATGTCACTTACCCCCTTTTAGCAGGAGTTGTGATGAAGAGTTAATTGAGAAACGCATCCTAAAAGGGCAACGCTCTGCTAACAGAAATGAGGGTGACCTTGTGAGAGTGCCCTCAGTTTGTTCAATGTTCGTAATTTCTCATTTCTAAATGCGCATAATAGTTTCTTGTTTCCCTAGTAAATGTTTTAAATGTTAGAAGCATGGATAAGAAATGGCAGGAAATACATTTTGGTTTCCACTGTCAAAATTTTGAAGTATTTTCTAAAACAGCTGGTCTGTCTATACTGCATGAAATTGCTGTCAAACTGCAAAGAACTTGACTTGAACATGCAAAAGTGAATCATCAGATCTAAAGATATACCATACACCCCAGTGGCAAAAAACAATGCAAGGTATTTCTGAATTAAGGTCACAATATCACCTCTGTGCAGACACTGATATCTGAAGCCATAAACAACCGATAATACTACAAAGGATAATACAGTGTGCATTGACTGTGGGTGTACTGTATGTACAGTTTATGATGGTACCAACTAGGTCTAGCAATATACAAATAAGATGCAAGAGGCAGATATGCCTGGACTTGCATGCATGTTGTTTGTTAAAGGGCCATTAACTACCACTTAAGCGCATTTAGCATAAGGAATTGTTGCATAAGCCCTGCTGGCAAATAAGAAACATTGGTGGGAATACTTTATTTGCTGATGTACCTTTTTGAAAAAGGGTTTTGTCCCCTTTAGGATAAGAATTTAGACCTAAAATTTGGCCAGTTGATGGGTCCTTCACAAATGTTTCTTAAAAAAAGCAAAACACAATTTTTGCCCAAGATGTCACTTAAGCCCTTTTTGCATGAGGGCAGCGATATTGGGTTACCCTTCGTGTCCATCAGTTCGTCTGTACCGCCTGATGGGGATGTTCTGTATCTACTTCTCTTCGAAAACCATCAAACAAAACTAATTGCACTGGTAAATGCATCTTAAAGAGACCATAAAGCTGTGTACCTCATACTTATTATTCAAATTAGCATTTGTGGAGTGAGTGAGTGAGTAGTGGGGGCATATGTGTCCCATGGACACAATTTCTTGTTTTCATTATTTCGTTCTTTGCCCTCCTTAATTACCTTTGCTGTTTATATACTGGAGGAGATGGTGAATGGTACGTCAAAGCTTAGTTCAATGCAAAGCTCCTCTCAGAGAGTTGAGAGTTTGCACCATTTGACTGTTCCTCTGTTCCGTGTCTTGACGCAGGATGGGCTGGTGAAGGCCAACATGGAGAAGCTGACCTTCTATGCCCTGTCTGCCCCAGAGAAGCTGGACAGGATTGGAGCATACCTCTCAGAGAGGCTGTCTCGGGACGTGGCTCGCCACAGAAATGGGTGAGATTTGGAAGGGATGCAGTGTCCGGACACTTCGGCCCGTATTCAGAAACGACACTCACACTCACCCTCCACTCACCATATAGTGAGTACGACTGAAATGTAACTGGAGTGTGAGAAAGTGATCGACCTACCACTAACCGAGACAGCGGTCCCACTCCTCGCCAGTTGCTATTCACAAACGCCACTCGAGTATAACTGCAGGCATGCAAACTCCTCACCTTTCGGCGAAATTCGCCGTTTTGGGTTCGAAATGGGCCATGTACGCGAATCGCGCAGATCCGAGGAGGGGGGTTAGCGAGCGACTGAGCGAGCAGAACAGTGGACCGCAGAAAACTACATAGACCTACATTACACTTGTCTCGTGAGAGCAAATGACTGACGAGATGCTCTAATTGAAGCGGCAATTTACACCAATTTACTTGGCGCCCCCTTCTTAATTTTTTTCTCATGGTGCCAGCCTGAAGCAATTTACCCACGAAAGAAATCAGCTTAAGGCCTCCATTGTGGAAATTAGAACCTGCGGCAAGGTAAGGCATAAACGATACAGTTATACATTTCTTAAAGTGATAGCCCATGAACAGCTTCATAAATCAGACGTCAATGTTGTCGTCAGATTAAGTCCTGCACTTGGAAGTTGCGCTGGTTTCGTTCGTGCCTACTGTGCTGTTCGTAATTCATTCTGCCATTAATAGGCTACACGGCACTTTATAATCCTGTAGAATGCTCCATTCACTTCCCAACATTTTACTGTGACATTTCTTGATAACAGACCATTGTATAGCCTACAACAGGCTGCTGTGAAAGTGAAACAGAACGTTGCCATGAGGGTAAATTAACTAATCCGTAGAACGGAATTTAATCCTCGATATTTGACCGTCTCGCATAACGTTATCCTGGCCTATCAAATGAACTGCACAGTAGGTCTACCGACGTGATGTTTGAGAAAGTTTTAGCTAGACGAGCAAGCCTGTCTCTTCAACAACTTTTTTAAGAGTAGCTTAAACCTAAATAGGTCGCAGGCCATCTCCCTTGCATTTATAATTTCGAGGGAGACTCGTTTTTGGGAACAGATAAAAGGCTAAATAGGCCTACCTTCTCAGTCACGTATTTTATAGTTAGTCGCGACTCTCCGCCATGTGGCGATGGGTGGTATTGCTTAGACCTTGCCCTGATGAGTAAAGCACATCTTGTTTTCTTGAATTAAAATAATAAATTATCAATAGCTATAGCTTTTTATGGTTATTTTAAAACAATTGTGCAAACGTTTTAACCAGTATGATCAATGAAATTAGAGAAGTATGGAACTTAGTTAAGTTTAATGTAGGTTGATAAAGGCATGAAAAAATGCATAAGGTGTGCCTATTAAATAGTCCCCCCAGGAATCTGCAGAGAAAAAGTGTTGATTCCGTGGAGAACATTCCTGATTCTGCGGAGAGCAATTCTTGATTCCGCGGCTTGAAAGTTGATTTTCCGCAGGCATAAAAAAAAAAAACCTAAAATGACCAGTTATAAAGCAAGTTTATGTAATAATGAAGCAAAAATTCTCTTATGAAATTATTTGCAATACCAAAACACTGCGAAACATTGTGGTTATAAAATAAGCAGCATAAATATTCTTTTTGTCCCTCTTGAGCAGATTTATTTGCATAACTTATAAAGTGCAAAACATTTCACCAAACTATGGGTGAACGAGGCTTAGTAACTGAACAAGTGCCAAAGATCAAAGTAAAGATTTAAACAAAGAGTATACTATTCACTGTATCCTCAGGATATTGTAAACGTTACTGCATACCATAGACTGTATAAAAAGATGGATGAAGCAACCGTGATGTCACTCACTGGTTCGAAGCTGACGAAGTGAATCGAAGATCCGGGGAGGAACGTGGCTCTGGATCTGACCGTATCGGATGAGGACCAGAGAATAGCCACGCCCCAGAAGCATATTCTGGCTTTATACTTTATTCTAGTTTATATGGGACCATAATTCACGAAAATGAATGTCATGATATATTGAAGGAGACCTGAAACTTGCTATAGCTAACATAAAATGATGTGAAAAATCATTATTTAAGTTAAAAATCAGGTCGGAAATTAGGATCATTTTCTCAGACTTCTATTGCATTGAACTTCTTTCTGCAACCACTGACGTGGCCATTAAATAGAATGCCATTCTACGGTACTTCCACATGGGCTTCTTTTTTCAAATCAGGGTGCTGCGTCCATCTTTTTATATAGTTTATGCTGCATACAGCAGAAAAAAATCAGTTTCCGTAACCGGCAGCACCAGCTGTGAGTCTTACATCCCGTTTATCTGACCGCAAAATCTAGCGGCCGGGATGAAAAATACATGTAAAATATAAAATTCTGCACCTCGCCCTATATTCCGCGGACTGCTTTGATTTCCGCGGAGGGCTTTGAAATCTGCGGTAAATTCTGCGATCGCGGATTCCTGGGGGGACTAATTAAAAAGTGACTTTCCATGTTACCGTTTACTGCTTTTGAAGAGCTAGCCTACATGTGGTGATATACATGGTGTTGTATCAAGCACATGATCGGAGAGTGAGTGTAGCCTATACTGTAGCCTACATGTTGTCACTGACAGGGCATGTGATCTTTGTCCAGGCCAAAACAAAAAATAACATGTGCATAACTTGTTGATTTAGATTTAGGTATTCATGGTAAAAAGAGCATGTGATCATTGTCCAGGCCAAAAAGAAAGAAAAAGGACCTGTGCATAAGGTATAATTGTTTTGAATTGTCGTCTCAATGAAAAAGATATGTGTATATGGTAAGTCATATTGTACAGTATTTTATTCGAGATGCCTCTGGTGATGCATGTTTCTATAACGCAGACTATGAAATTTGCGTTTCCGTTCGCGACGTGTGTCTGTGCGCCCTTCTCACCTTTTTCACCCATGACCAGTTTGCTTGCCTGTAACTGACAGTAGTGGGCACTGGGTACCAGAGGCGGTGCATCGGCTGCTGCAAAGGGACGCTCGATCCTCACCCTTCAGTGCTGAATAATCTAAACCTGACGAAGTTTACTTTTCTTGATTCGAAAGTTTCTCAGACTAATTGGTAAAACGACAATCAAATTTATTTTTATTGCGTCGTCATACATGGCTTCAAAAAATTGAGGCGTTTCTTTCGCACATAAATGACGACGTAAAATATCAGCATATCTTCGTAAATTCTGTGGTCGAGTGGCTCGCGAAAGGCGCAGGACAGCCCGTGAGGCTCCCTAAGCTAGAAGCTGTGAAACGTGCCGGACATTTCCGTCAACATTCAGTGGTTAAGAATGTAGAAGAGTATGGATTCTCGTGACTTACAGCTACATGAGCCTCGCAGACCAATCCACACGCGCCCCACGAGCCAGCTGAGCGCAGAATTTTCCAACCCATGAGTAAAGTAAAGTGCGAGAAATCCGAATCCGTGAGAGTTAATAGATATGTGTCATTCATGAATACTAGCCACATCTGATAATGTTGAGAGTTTCCGGAGTTTTTGCAATGGTAATTTAAATGAATTGAAAACAGGGCGATTATTATCAATGCTCATTCTAACTTCACAAGTAGAACTGGCGACACATGATAATCCTTTGGATTTTTGTAGTTCAAGTAAATAAAATCTTATTAAATGATTGGATATGACCTTTTTTCAATCATTATCTTTAAGGGATGGTTTTGAGCTTCCCCTATTGTCTGTTCACCAGTAGCTACTGGTGGGTACACAAATGCTAACCTCGAGCTCACCACAGTGCAGTTCGTAAACACTGAAACCAGGTGGTCAGTTAGTAAGTTACCGGCATCGTTATCATCATTAGAGTTAAAATTTGCATAGTTGCGATTGCGTCGAGCACGTGGCTGTAAATGATTCAGAGTTTCTAATGTTTGTAACCACCTGAAAGTCATGACAACGAAATACCGGTGCAAGTTAGTGCGGCTCAAGGAAGGTGTTCCCTGCACTCAACCTTCACTCAGAAAGAGACACTGTTTTCAATGTGAGTGAGGTCTCTGATTGCAAATGAGTGTTAAGGCAACCTCTGACTCATTTAGTATAACCTGACAGGAACTAAGTTTTGGTTCTCTCTCGCACTCAATTAGTATGAGTGTCGTTTCTGAATTCGGGCCTTGGAGTTTGATTGGGTGAGGCATTTTAAGTATGACATCCATCCAGCTGTTTTCTCTGGTAATGAGGACCTGTGATGAAAGAGAGATTGGCTCAAACTGTCAAGTGCCACAAGTAGGATACTCTGTCTGTGTCCTGTTGATTATTGTTGCAGTACTCTCAGCCTGTGTCCTGCTGGTAATTATTGGAATACTTTTAGCCTGTGTTCAGCTGGTAATAAGTGCTGCACTCTCGGCCTGTGTCCTTTTGTTTATTATTGCAGTACGATTACCTCAGCCGGTGTCCTGCTGGGGATTACTGCAGTACTCTCGGCCTGTGTTGTGTTGGTGATTATTACAGTACTCTCAGCTTGTGTCCTGTCGATTATTATTGCAGTACTTCCAGCCTGTGTACTGCTGATTATTACTGAAATACTTTCAGCCTGTGTTCTGCTGTGATTATTAGAGTACTCTCAGCCTGTATCCTGCCAATTGTTGCTGCAGTACCTTAAGCCTGTGTCCTGCTGCGATTATTACAGTATTTTCAGCCTGTGTTCTGCTGATTACAATCGCAGTACTCTCAGCCTTTGTCCTGTTGATTGTTATAGCTATACTCTCTGCCTGCTGATTATAATTGCAGCAGTCTTGGCCTGTTTCCTGCTGGTTATCATTGAAGTACTCTCAGTTTGTGTCCTGCTGGTGATTATTGGAGTTTAGCCAGCCTGGGTGCCATTGATGATTACTGCAGCCTATGTTTTCAAATTATATCCCCGAACGCCGAATGGCGTTCCGGGGGATATTATGTTTTTGGTCCGGCCGCTGCCGCCGCCCCACTAGGTGTTAACGCGATAACTTAAGTAATATTTCAATTACAAATTCCAAATTTTGCACATAAGTAAGTATCACCAAGAGGAAGAACTGATTCGATTTTGGACAATTTACGATGTCTAGTTTGGCCACCAGGGGCCAAAAACTGAAAAAAATCACTGTTTTTAATCATATCTCTGGAAATATTTGTCCGATTGACCTCAAATCAAGTGTAAATGAAAGGTCATGATTTGAGGATGTGTCCCACGATGACATTATACCTGTTTGGTTCAAAATTTTGACACAAGGTGGAGCTTTGTCACATAAAATTCACCATTTCTGCTATATCTTTGGAACTATTTCTCCAATTGACATGAAACTATGTGCAACTGCAAGGTCATGACCTCACAACTTGTCACATAATGACATTATACCTGTATGGTTCAATATTTTGCCACCAGGTGGCGCTTTGTGATGGAAAATTACCATTTTAGCCATATCTTCAGAACCATTTGATCGATTGACCTGAAATTAAGTTCAAATGAAAGTCTATTCAAGGTCTATTCAAGGATTGGGGAATTGGAGGATTGGGGGCGTTCAGGGATATACCCCCAGCCGTCGCCTCCGACGGCATAAGCCTAGTTATGAACATCCGCTGATCTATGTTGTACCCTCTCTTTGCAGCTATGTGTGCATCGCTATGGAGGCCCTGGATCAGCTGTTGATGGCCTGCCATTGCCAGAGCATTAACCTGTTTGTGGAGAGCTTCCTCAAGATGGTCCGCAAGCTTCTGGAGGCTGACAAACCTGACCTGCAAATCCTTGGCACCAATTCGGTATGTCACCTCAGTAGTGCTGTGACCCGGAAGAAAAAATCCTATTTGATTGAACTCGGAAAATCTCTCTCTTTTGACCGGGCCGCTAGCTTGAATGGAAACCAAGAGGCGTAATTTCTTTTCCTATGTTAGTTGAGCATATATCCAAAAAAGTGGGCAAGGCCCGCCTTAAGCTGCTTTCACACTGGTTGCAAAACAAATTTTTAGCACAACAGATTACATTCAAAGTCAATGCGAAGATACGAATACGTGCGTTTCGCGTGTATTCACGTCTTTGCATTGACTTTGAATGTAATCTGTCATGCAAAAAATTTGTTTAGCGTCCAGTGGGCAAGCAGATTTATTTGGCATCAGGTGACCAAAAAATATCCAGGATGCGCACCTCAAAACGAATTCTAAACCCACCCAACTATACACGGAAAAATGTTTACCAAAACTTCAGTTCTCTATCAGTTTATTTGTTTTTGCTCATCATATTAATCTACAGCAGTTAACCCTGAGTTTGCCCAAGATGATCAGTAAGTGTACTGATCAAGCGTTTCTTCGGCGTGGTAAATAATGCTAATGTTAATTATGATTGCGTCACTTTTCTCCCAGTCAGTCTGTGTGATGTATTAAGCTGGTGAGCCAACATATTTAAGCTTGTGGGCTTCAAGTGTAATGTTATATCCAGTCAAAATCGAAATAATTAGATTGAGCTGTTCAGAACTTCAACTTCATGTGGCTTAATGGTTCCGAATACCTGGAGTCACAAAATGATGACAAACCTGTGAAGAGAAGAGACTGCAATCAATCCAGTAGGGGTTGCAGCTGAGACTGGTCCAAGAAGTATTCAGATTTCGGAGCAGGACTTCACGCACATGCAAATTCACTCATGCGCGAAAATATGAAGTTAAGAGTACGGGGATATGCTCCCTGCTGAAATACGGTGCCCACATGGTTCTGTAGTTGCATATTAAACACTCCGGGTTCATTTATAGCTGGCAAGCTATATCCGACAAATGATCTACAGCATTCACAGACACATGAAATGCAATGTTAATTCGGTGGCTCCTCGGAATTCAGTACTTTCTACTGGTCATCGGCAGTGTCACTAGTTTGGTCACTGGCAGCGTCTTTACAGTGAGTGAGCAATGTCCTAGATCTGTGTTTTTTACTTCAGCATATTCCTTCAGGGTTTCGTGAAGGGGGCTAGATAATCTACAGTAGATTTGTCAAAAAGATAGAAGTGACAACACTCACTGAGCGGTAAGAGAAGAGAGATTATTATCTGTCCGATCTTGCCAGCACTGGCTAAATCAGTCACAAGTTAAAACCCCTCCCTTCTGGTTCTCATTTAAATATGCCAATCTGTGGCTGAACAAGTGCGGTACCGAGGTCAAATTACGCTCCGCGCTCGAGATAGTTTTGTAACTACATGCCTCCGCGGACTAGCAAATGGTCAAATACAGACGACTGAATGTTTTGGATTTTAATTTGATACCGTTTCCGGGTTGCTTAATTATTTGTCAAGTAACCCGGACCCGAATCGAACCCAGCAAAAAAGGCAAAACCCAGTGTTTTGAGCTTGATTGAAAGGCTTGAATAACAGCACTACACCTCAGTAATACTATTTCCAGTGACCAAGCTCTGTTAGAAACAAATAAATGAGGCACAATGGAAAAGTTCTGCGACTCAACTTGGGTTAAAAAAAAAAAAGCGCATCCCAGGGGTGCCGAGTCCTTAAGAAGTAAAGATGGTGAGGCTTCCCCTTTTGTGAAAGGGAAATAGTTCAACAATTTAAGAATGACATTTCTAGATGTAAAACTGCTAAAAAATAAAAAAATGCTGAGGATTTCATTATCTACAGTACATAATATTATTTAAAAGATTCACAGAATCTGGAGAAATCAAAGGACAGGGTGGAAAACCATTTTTTAATGGCCGTGATCAGGCCCTCAGGTGGCATGGCATTAAAAATTAAGAGGATTTGGTGGTGGAAATCCCTGCATGGGCTCAGAAACACTTCCGAAAACCATTTCCAATCAACATAGTTTGTTACTTCATCCACAGATCCAAGTTAAAACTCTACCGTGTAAAGACGAAACCATAAAAACAAGATACAGAAATGCTGCTACCTTTTCTGGGCCCCAGCTGATTTATGATCAAAGAGGAAAACTGTCCTGTGGTCTGACCAATCAAAATGTGAAATTATTTTTGGAAATCACAGATGCTGCATACTCCCAGGTAAAGAAGTGATAGGCCATCTGAGTTTTTTTCAGCACGCATTTCAAAAGCAAGCATCCATGATGGCATGGGGATGCACTAGTGCACATAGCATGACTGCCTTGCATATCTGTGAAGACACCATTAATGCTGAATGATAAAAACATGTTGGAACAACATTTACAGCAATCCAGATGACTTTATCAGGAAAGGCCTTGCTTATTGCAGCAAGAAATTGTCAAACACCACATTCTGCTCATGTTACTTCCGCATGGCTCTGTAGTTAAGAGTCTGGGTGATAAACTGGCCTGCCTGCATTCCAGACCTGTCACCCACAGAAAATATTTGGCATATTATGAAATAAAATATAGACAGAGGCAGCCACATAGTGTTAAGCAGCTGAAATCCTCCATCAAGCAAGAATGGGATATCAGTTTGCTTTCAAAGATACAGCAGTAGGCCCCCTCAGTTCCCAAAAGCTGACTGTGTTGTTAAAAGAAGAGATGATGCAACACAGTTGTAAACCTTCACCTTTTCCAACTTTTTTGAAACTTGTTGCCGGCATAAATTTCAAAATAAGCGTATTTTTCGAAGAACAATTAAATTGAACAGTTTCAACGTGATATCTTGTCTGTGTACTATTTTCAATTAAATATAGAGTTTAAATGATCAGCATATAATTAATTTTTTAAATTTTACACAGCATCAGAAATTTTGTGGTAACAGTTTTATAATTAACAGTTATACAATCACAACACGATATGTTCAGTTACCTTTGAGGAAGTAACACAACTGACTCAAAAAAAATGATGAATTTTGGATGTTTTATGAAAACATCAGTGGCTGACTTCATTTGAAACAAGGATGATGTTAACCTTTTTATGCAGATGCCGAAACCATCCATTCTTGCCTCATGTGCATGACCCTATTTAAAGCTTTATTGCGGTAAGATACTGAAAAACACAGAATAGCTGAGGAGGCAAAACGATACGTTTCCTGGATCATAGACGCATTGAACCACAGTGTGCTACATCTGAGCATGAAGCTGAGAGCACCTGATTTTCTGTGAAGCCCAATATAATGCTGTGGTTTATTACCCACCAATTTTTTGTATGCACGGTACAAACTTTCGCATCAAATGCAAGTGGATATTATTTTTTTAACCTTTTTGATGGGTAAAATGAGGGGTACTTTCAAAGTACCCATTCACTCAGTCTCCAAACTAAAGAGAAAACTAACTGAAAGTTATTTGGCATTAAAAACTTAAAATCCTCCCATATAATGCAATCTTGTCCCCAAAATGGAAAAATAATGCAAACTTATCCTCAGACATAGTGTTTGCAAAACATGCTTCTGAAATGATTCTCTGTTGCACATTGTTACACTCCAGAGTATATTCTCATAATTCTGTTGTAATAGTGGCAGTTGTAAATCGTCAAACCATTTCCGATTAAGGGGGGAAAAAAGCCTTTTCTGGCTGTGAACCATTGTAAGGGAAAATGGCTAAACTCCTTCCTGCTCGTACAGTCTGAGAGATCATGGAACTGATTTCACCATCTGACAGGTTTGGCGATTTGAACAACTCACAAAGAAAAGCAGACAATAAATAACCAGGCGAAAAAAATTACTGGCCACAAGAAGTTTGAGTTATTACTCTCTTTGCTGGAGCTTTAACTGTCCAAAACATGTTGCTCATCTGGTAGTCGTTTGTGGGTTCGAAGAGGCGAGGGCCTGAGTAGTGGAGGCAGCTCTTGTGATTGAACACATTAAAATTTCCGTGGGTCATTGAGCTCTTATTATCTCTCATGCTTTTGAGCTTGAGAGAATAACATCCTACGCTGAATGCATTGTTTCTGGCGCATTTGTGTCACACACCACAGCCCATTGTCCTTGTGGGCCCGAGCTCAGTAGCTCATTAGCTTGGCCAGTTCCTGATCTGCACAGTCTTTCTCTGAGAATCGCCACTTCACTTTTAAGTCAGCATTTTTATGGTACAGAAACATTCGTCTCTCTGTTTCCATGTTCCCAGTTTTTACTCTTGGGTAGCACAACGCCTGCAATGTGTCGCTACATATTTTGACTACTTGGCTACCAGTTTACCTCAAATTTATCTCCGCAGACGATTTGGGGAGCGTTATTGTTAGCTTATAGGCTAATCATAGAAAACCAATAGTGCGAGCCATAGGGCACAGGGAGGGTCAAGGTTAAAAGTGCATGCAAGTGGCGCGATTGTAGAATTCTGTTGTTACTGACAGTTTGTTTTCGGTGCTAAAGAAATAAGAATGCTTTGGTGATTTAGGGTATTGTACATGCTACCAACAGAAGACTATGCAATGCTGAGTCAAAAACGTGCCAATGGACCCCGCAAATAAGGTTACCACAAATGTTGTAGTTATAAGGAAGCGTCAGTATTACGTTGCTTTGCCTTGGTTATCACAAGAGGTACGGTGGACATTGAGGGTCACATTAGTCTCAGCCAGTCTACACATGTAAAAAAAAAACAAAAAAAAAACAGCAAATTGGCCCTTAAGCTGCGATTCCAAACCTCAACCCCAATTCTGAAATAGTTGGGACGAAGCATAAATTGTGAATAAAATCAAAATGCAATGACTTTCAGATCACATGAGCCAATATGTTATTTACAGTTGAACAAAGATAACATTTCAGATGTTGAAACACACATTTTACATTTACACTTAACAGAAATATAAACGCCCCATGTACAAAACCCAAAACCAGTGAAGTTGGCACGTTGTGTAAATCGTAAATAAAAACAGAATACAATGATTTGCGAATCTATTTCAACCTATATTCAATTGAATACTCTGCAAAGACAAGTTACTTAATGTTCGAACAGGTAAACTTTGTAATTTTTTGCAAATATTAGCTCATTTGGAATTTGATGCCTGCAACATGTTTCAAAAAAGCTGGCGCAAGTGGCAAAAAAGACTGAGAGAGTTGAGGAATGCTCATCAAACACTTATTTGGAACATCCCACAGGTGAACGAGCTAATTGGGAACAAGTGGGTGCCATGATTGGGTATAAAAGCAGCTTCCCTGAAATGCTCAGTCATTCACAAACAAGGATGGGGCGAGGGTCACCACTTAGTGAACAAATGCGTGAGCGGATTATCAAACAGTTTAAAAACAACATTCCTCAATGAGCTATTGCAAGAAATTTAGGGATTTCATCATCTACGATCCGTAATATCATCAAAAGGTTCAGAGAATCTGGAGAAATCACTGCACAAAAGCGACAAGGCCAAAAACAAACATTGAATGCCCGTGACCTTCGATCCCTCAGGCAGTACTGCATCAAAAACCGACATCAGTGTGTAAAGGATATCACCACATGGGCTCAGGAACACTTCAGAAAACCACTGTCAGTAACTACAGTTCGTCGCTACATCTGCAAGTGCAAGTTAAAACTCTACAATGCAAAGTGAAAGCCATTTATCAACAACTCCCAGAAACGCCGCCGGCTTCGCTGGGCCCAAGCTCATCTAAGATGGACTGATGCAAAGTGGAAAAGTGTTCTGCGGTCTGACGAGTCCACATTTCAAATTGTTTTTGGAAACTGTGGACGTCGTGTCCTCCGGACCAAAGAGGAAAAGAACCATCCGGACTGTTAGAGGCGCAAAGTGCAAAAGCCAGCATCTGTGATGGTATGGGGGTGTATTAGTGCCCAAGGCATGGGCAACTTACACATATGTGAAAGCACCATTAATGCTGACAGGTACATACAGGTTTTGGAGCAACATATGTTGCCATCCAAGCAATATGTTTTTCATGGACGCCCCTGCTTATTTCAGCAAGACAATGCCAAGCCACATTCTGCACGTGTTAAACAGCATGGCTCCGTAGTAAAAGAGTGCGGGTACTAGACTGGCCTGCCTGTAGTCCAGACCTGTCTCCCATTGAAAATGTGTGGCGCATTATGAAGCGTAAAATACGACAGCGGAGACCCCGGACTGTTGAGCAACTTAGGCTGTACATCAAGCAAGAATGGGAAAGAGTTCCACCTGAAAAGCTTCAAAAATTGTTCCCAAACGTTTACGGAGTGTCGTTAAAAGGAAAGGCGATGTAACACAGTGGTAAAAAGGCCCCTGTGCCAACTTTTTTGCAATGTGTTTCTGCCTTTAAATTCTAAGATAACGATTATTTGCAAAAAAAAAAAAAGTTTCTCAGTTTGAACATTAAACATCTTGTCTTTGCAGTGTATTCAACTGAATATAAGTTGAAAAGGATTTGCAAATCATTGTATTCTGTTTTTATCTACGATTTACATACTTGCCAACTTCACTGGTTTTAGGTTTGGTAAATTATTCATGTAACGTGAAATATGTTACCCTGAACGAGCTGATAATGTCTTAATTGTGCAGAATGGTTATTTGTCTTGATTTGTCTACAACATTTGTGTTGATCTCTGCCAGTGAGCACTTGCTCAGTGATGCATTGGCTGCACCCACAACACAGGTGTGGCATGTGCAGACGCCGCTCAAACCGCGTGAACAGAACTCAGACACTTAACATAACATATAACGTAACATAACATAACATAACAAAGCCTGCCATAACAAAGTCAGGTAAGCTATTCCACATCGAAATTACTCTTTGGATGAAGAAATATTTCCGAATATCAGTGCTAAATTTACCTTTGGTCAACTTCCATTTGTGACCCCGAGTTCCACTCAACACTTGGTTGAAGGAAGCCAACATGATTCACTTTGTTAATCCCTTTAACATATTTAAAGACCTCAATCACCTCTGAGTCTCCTTTTCCTAAGACTAAAGAGATTAAGGATCTTCAGCCTCTTCTCGTAGCTTTCATCTTTTATACCTGGAATAAGCTTGGTGGCTCCTCTCTGAACTTTCTCTAGAGCCTGTATATCTCTCTTAAAGTTTGGTCCCCTGAACTTTACACAATACTCCAGGTGTGGTCTAACGAACGTGTTGTACAGAAGAAGCATCACCTCCTTAGATTTGTACTCAATACTTTTGGCAATATATCCTAGCATCTGATTAGCTTTTTTAACTGCTACGGCACAATGGCTAGAACCTGTGAGGGTTTGGTTAACAATCACTCCCAAATCTTTCTCTTGTGCAGCACATTCCAGTTTTAAACCTCCCATGAAGTAATCCTGTCTAATGTTTTTATTACCTACATGTACAACATTTTGCTGGATTAAATTTCATTTGCCACATTTCTGCCCAATTCTGGATTCTAACCAAATCGTCCTGAATCACTTTAGTAGACCCTAGACAATCTGCCAAACCCCCCAATTTAGTATCATCTGCAAATTTAACCAATCTGCTCTCAATATTCCTATCAAGGTCATTAATGTAAATGAGGAACAGCAGGGGTCCCAACACCGATCCCTGGGGGACGCCACTCCCCACCATACCCAGCTCAGATGAGATATCACTGACCACTACTCTTTGTGTTCTGTCCTGTTACCAGTTTTGAATCCACTTCAGAATACCTCCTGTAACTCCAATGGAGCTCATTTCAAAAATTAGTCTCTTATGCGGTACTGTATCGAATGCTTTCTGAAAATCCAAGTATATGATGTCATAAGCCCTGCTCTGGTCGTAAGTCCTCTTCAAAAAATTCCAGAATATTTGTAAGGCATGACCTTCCCTTCCGAAAACCATGTTGGCTATCTCTCAAGATACTGTTACGTTCCTAAAACTGGTTACAATAAAAGGCCATCCCAAAATGTCAAATTTCATAAAAAGTCACCAAGCCACAAATGTCACAAATCATGCAGGAATGCGTCATAGGAATGCTGGATGCAGAGATGTCCCCCAGAGCAGTTTCTGCACAGCTGAATGTTCGCTATCGGACAATTGGGCGTTTTGGAGTTTTTTTTAGACAGACTGGCAGTACAGCAAATCAACCTCACCCTCGTCATCCACGTGTGACCACACAAGCACAAGATAATCACATCCAGCTTCTCCACTTGCGTGATGGCCTCAGACCAGCAACACGCACAGCAGATGAAACAGTTGGTCTGCACAACAGATGTATCGCACCTCAAACTGTCTGAAACCCCCTGAGAGAAGAGAACCTACATGCTCTTCGTCCTCATCGTGATCCCAACCATGTCTACGAGTATCCCTGATTGCCATACGCCACTATCTTGCTTTAATGAACGGTAATCTGTTGCATATGAAATTATAAAATGAATTGTGAATGACTTAGCATTCAGGGTTTTACAATATATTAAAGTTTAAAAGTGTCAAAAGGTGCCTTTTTATTTTTAAGTGTCTATCCACAAAATGAGCTTATTACAAATTTTATGGCTGCAACAGGTCTCAAAAAAGTTGGGAGACACAGACCTTTATATGAAAGGCGCGCATACAGGCCTTTGCGCGCCTATCCATCAAAAAACGTTCAATTTCTGCGCGCCTAGCTATGCGAACTGCAGTGCCATCTAGACAGCATTTCCAAACTCTGTCATATAACCGCGCGAAGGCCCATAAGAAACGGTGTGTGGACACGCGAGACTTCAGCCAATGGAAGTGCATGTTGCATCAACCACTTAAGATAAAAAAAAAACCCCCACCAAAGATGGCAAAGCGGGTTGGACATATTGCGCAACTTTCCGCTCATAGAACGTGGGATGTCGAAAGCAAGGGCGTATAACCCATTAAAACAGTCAGAAAGGACGGGAAGGAGTGGGTAATGGAAATAAGCTTCCTCTATCAATCGTACGAAAGTTTTCATTGCCGAATTTTGGTTGTTTTGATGATGAAACTTGGTGTGATCAATTGGTCATTCCTGCTAATAAATGGAGCCCTGGTTCGTTTCCCAGAAGCATAGATGCTAACGTTGGCAACTAACGTAGTTCGTTCAGTCAAAGTCAATGGTTCCAAGTGCCAAGAGTTGCCAACTTGACGACTTTCTCGCTTAATCTGGCGATTTTCCAAATCGGGATTGTTTGTCCACTCAAGACGTATGTATACGTCTTGAGAAAGTCGTCAAGTTGGCAACTGTAAGACTATAGCGAAATCGACAGTGCATCGTTCATTTTCGGCAGGATGACATGCTAAAATAAGCGAATTTACGAGAATGTGGATGTAACAGCTACGTCTTACAATTCATTGTTAAACATCTGCATTAACAATAACGTCATATTTGGAAGTTTTACTTACCAACCGAAGGAGACACGTATGATTCCGCCATCTCTGAAAGCAGCCTGGGCCGGTACGCGCAAGCGCAGTAAATGGCAAAGACGGATGCGAAAGAAGATGTTGCAGTTTCATAGTCTTATGCTACGAGTCAACAGTTTATGTTGCGGTTTTTGCAGTTTCGGTAGCGGGGTATTATTTTTCTGTTGCTATTTCCGCGATTAATGTAGGCATTTCAAAGTTTTTGTGTGCTGAGGCTACGTTTTCTTTGGTAGGCCTGCTTTCTGATTCTGCTGTTGCACTTGAGAAGTTGAAGAATGACTACACAATCGACTGATGCTTGTATTTGACCCCGCCATAAAACTTCGTAGGTTGTTTTATTGAATAGACGTGGTTAATCTTATTTCTGCTCATGAGAATTTAAGTCCTACTATCGTTTTATTGTTAGCTATAATAATCATGAAATCGAAAATTCTCATGGACTCCAGTATCTCTCAAATGGACACAAAATAGAAATGACAAAAAATAATGAATTGGGCTGAATAAGAGCTATTTGGTTTTCATTTCCGCTATTAATTGTTTTCGAGTTTATTTGTTGGGTTTTTAGTTCAAGCTTGCGGAGAACAGCTACGTTACAGACCATTCCAGCAGACTACCGCAAGGGAAACCTTGTTTTTCCTCATTCATTGACACCGCAATCATAAATTAACCAGTAGAAGTTCACTTTGAGTTTAACAGTCGTAAGTATGTATTATTCAAAACTAAATGACTAATCTAAGACATTACTGATGAATTAAATTGGATAAAGCTAAATCACATAATGACTCAAATTGCAACTTGCCAAATGTAATGCCGAGTGAACAGAAACGGCGTTCATTAAAAAACATGTTTTTTATTTTTGTTTTTTTGTTTTTTTTTAACTGTCATACATGGCTGGTCAATGATCCGCGACATGACGTTTATGGTGAAATTCATTCCACTAAGTAACGAAATAAACTAAAAAGACATTTTATTGGGTCCGTTTTCATACAGTTTAGACTTGTCAGACTGGCTTCGAAAACATCAGTTATCGCGTTTGCTTTTTCGGAGATATTTGCAGGCTGTGTTTGCGTTAAACCTGCAAGTTGCAATGTTACTGCTCCCAATACAGTGGAGAAGCACCTCTTCATTCAGTTTCAATTTCGTAAAATCAGGGTCAAGTAGCCTGACTAACTAGCGGTTCAAATGACCATATTACAAAGAACAACTTAATATTGATGTTCACCTTTAACGCACATTTAAAAGGTTTATGCGCAGAAAGAATACTAAGTACGCTGATTTACCGTTCTCAAGTGGTAGCCCTGTTCGTAGTTGAGCTGGGGAAGCGAAATGTCGCTTGCTAATTCATTCAATTTTTTTCAGTAATCTGCGACTTGCAGGAAATTCTGCCAGACTCCTGGTTTTTTTCTTTAACATTACGTTCCAAGACTATATCGAAGGGAGCAACTGATGCCTATATCACTTATCTTAACTGTAGTTAGGGCGGATCTTGGGGCACAATTGAAACGCACACTTGCCTGCCTATGTAAGAAGGATATAACGTAGGAAAAGAAAGGTAGTGTTGCACATGTTCATATTTTAAAGGTCGCCATAATATATTGCTTTTATTAGTTTAATAATGGACAACATTCATATCACCTTAACTTTTCATGCAGGGCACGGTTTGCCTGCCTAAAATAGCATTTGAGCTGCATTAAAAAAATGCGCGCCAAAGGCAGAAAAATGAAGTTTACGCGCGCAGATTTTCAAGAAAAGGCCTGGACACAGGCAAAAAGAGGCTGAAAAAGCAATTAATATATAAGAGAATCAGCTGAAGGAACATTTAGCAAGTAATTGAGTTAACTGGCATCAGGTGTGTAACATGATGGGCTATAAAAGGTATGTCTTCGAGAGGCTGAGTCTCTCAGAAGTAATGATGGCCTGAGGCTCTCCAACCTGTGAAGATTTCCGTAAAAGATTTGTGGAATACTTAAAAACAATGTTCCTCAACGTCAAATTGCAAAGGCTTTGAAGGTCTCATCATCGACAGTGCATAACATTATGAAAAGATTCAGAGAAACAGGAAAAGTCTCAGTGCATAAGGGACAAGGCCGAAGACCTTTACTGGATGCCCGTGATCTTCAGGCCCTTAGACGCCACTGCATCACTCACCAGCATGATTCTGTCATTGATATTACTACATGGTCCCAGGAATACTTCAAGAAACCACTGTCTGTAGACACAGTCCTCCGTGCCATCCACAGATGCCACCTAAAACTTTATCATGCAGAAAGGAAGCCATTGTTGAGCATGATCCAGAAACGCCACTGTGTTTTGTGGGCCAAGGCTCATTTGAAATGGACTGTAGCAATGTGTCCTGTGGTCGGAAAAGTCCAAATTTGACATTCCTGTTGGAAATCCTGGGCGTTGTGTCCTCCGGGCGTGTATTCGCAACTTTGCATTGACTTTAATGTAATCTGTCGTGCGAAAAATTTGTTTCGCGTCAGGTGTGAAAGCAGCTAAAGTGTCCGGTTTGTTTACATGATGCTCTGCGCGTCTGCTTACATCACTGGAATATCCAGTGTATTTGCTGACGCAACCATGTTCAGAAAATTCCGATGTAGTGTCCGAAATCTCCTTTGGTCATTCCTTATGTAGTGCACTATATCATATACGCAATCCAGGGAAAAGGGAGTGAGTGAATGAGTGGACGATTTCGAACACAGCTACTGTGTTGTTAATTCTCGTCACATCCTGTGTGAAGGAGCAGGTTAATTGGTGTATTTTTTTGGTAACAGCATATTGGGTTATTAAAATCAGGATTGTTCAGGATTGCCTCTCGCCGTTAATGAGAGAGAGAATGAAAGTCATAATTTACCCTAGATGTGTTTATCATACAATGAGATGTCTATTTCACCATTTTCTAAAGTATTTGAAGTTTAATGCAGTATACTGCTTAATTATGCCTCGGTGCGCATGCGCAAGCGAGGTATACGGTAGTTTGTTTGTGTCTGATTCATTCATTTAGTCAGTCATTCTGACTGTTAATGGGATAGCTGCTGCGCCGGTGAATATCAAGTCCTAGAATATGGCTCTATGGGTTAAATGCCATGATCTCTTGGATTTAAATGCACCAGATTTTTGAGATAGAGATTTGTTTTCAAGTTATAGCTCTATTTGATTACCACGATTGCTGCTGCAAGCGATCAAAACATCAACGAAGCTCTTCACAGTGGATCACTTTACAACTGGTGAATTTGATTTATATCACAGCAATTGCTACTGCAGATGGCAAAACTTGACAAACGGAGCACAATGCCGACAGTGATTCATGTAGACACACATTGCACACTGTGTTAAATACAGCACTGTGTGGATTTTCGAACTTACTGCTGCATGAACTCTATAAAACATCACAATTGATTTTTTTCCCACACAGTAACAGTGTGCAAATGAACAACGCTTTCAGTTATTGCGGGGCTTCTCTAAGCCTAACAACCGCAGTCTCGCTAAGTGGTCCTATGAAGCTGCTTATCTACTCGTTATTTCAACCGAGGCTTTCCCCACCTAGATATCTGCGTGTTCACATAACAGAGACGGCGTTTGTAGCATATGACCAATCGTCTACCGGCAGCAGAGCAGCATATTTTACAAAATGAAGAGCAAATGATCATATTATAAAAATATGAGGAATACAGGATCATACAGATCAAAGACAATGCTCCAGACAATAGGACACCCACCACCAGTTGGACGGGGGTGTAAATTACATTCTGTCAAAATGACGGGCGGTGTTCAAAATGTTCCTTCATTGTTGAAAAAAATCAGCAAATGACGGAAAATATTCAGTTAATGTGATCTCTGTCCTCCATAGTATGAAAGGTGCTTCCCTCCAAAAACCTATTGTTGTTCCCACAGAGTCTGAATTGCACTATTTATTTGTCAGTGTTAAATAGACCCTGAATAGTGTGAAAGGGGTTTCCCTCCATAACTGTTCATTAATGTTCATCAGACTGCCACTGGTGGGTAAATGCTTGAGTATGTTAAGGATAGATGCACAGCTAGGGCACTCTGACCTGTCCACACCACATTGGCACAATAATGGTTTCCTTTTAGCAACTTGACCATGCAGCTCATTGTTGTTTAAGTACCTCCTTTCTAAGCTCCTTGAAACCACCACACCATCTGTATTTCTTAAGGTAGCTTGTGGATTTTTCTCCTGGCAGTTTGATCTGGAATTTTCCTTTGCCTACCTGACCTGGGCTCGGTGTCAGCATGTCCCTTAATTTTCCATCTATTCATCGCGGACTGAACAGTACTGGTTGGCATTTTCAAGTCTTTGGAAAGCTTTTTATATCCTTTCCTATCTTTAAAAATTTGAACTACCTTGTTACGAAGGTCCTTCAGGTAGTACCTTTCCGCTCTCCATGGCTCAGTGTCTAGCCAGATCAGTGCATTCATTCGGGCGCTAACAAATTCAATTACTATACTCAGACACTAGTTACAATTTAAAAAGTCAAAGTTGTGGAACCCTCAATAGCCATTTAAACGTGTGTGTGTCACCTTGTGTCTATATAAGAGAACTTCCGATATACTAGGAAGGGCAAGACACTAGATCTCTGCTGTGGTACAGTAAAGGGAGCGCCTAAATCAATTTGGTTGCCTCCATTAGGTTCTGCTGACCACAACTGTGTGCTCCTTCTCCCTGCACCGATTGGGAGATTTATAAAGACTCTTGCACAGACATTGATGAACTAATTGATGTCATTTGTTCTTGTGTGACTTTCTGTGAGAATATGATCATTCCCACCAAAACGATCAAGTTGTACCCCAATAACAAACCCTGTATGTCCATGGAAGGCAGGGCCCATCTACAGGAGAAGAAGCTGTCCTTTAGTCACGGGGGACCTTCTGAATTACAAGTAGCTAAAAGAGAGCTGAGAATTGAAATTTGATTGGCTCAACAGAAATATAACCATCCATAATTATTGCCACCCCTGGTTAAGATGTGTTCTTTAGCTTCCAATAAATTCAGTTTTTTTGTAAATAATTTAGGACCACAATGAAAAAAGAGGAAAATCCAACCTTTAATTCAAGTGCATTTATTCAGTGGGAAAAAAATCCCACATTAAGAAATGATTCTTTTACATCAAATCATGTGTGCCACAATGATTAGCTCCCCTGATTTTAATACTTTGCACAACCCCCTTTTGCCAACAAAACAGCACCTAATCTTCTCCTATAGTATTTCTCAAGATGGAGAATACAGAAAGAGGGATCTTCGACCATTCCTCTTTGCACAATCTCTCTAAATCATCCAGCGACCTGGGTCCTCTCCTCTGCACTCTCCTCTTCAGCTCATTCCACAGGTTTTCAATGGGGTCGAGGTCTGGGGACTGAGATGGCCTTGGGAGGAGCTTGATTCTGTGTCTGGTGAACCATTTCTGTGTAGATTTGGCCACATGTTTTGGGTCATTACCTTGCTGAAAGACCCAGTGACGACCCATCTTCAGCTTTCGGGCAGAGGCCACCAGATTTTGATTTAAAATGTCCTGGTATTTCAAAGCGTTCATGATGCCATGCACCCTAACAAGGTTCCCAGAGCCTCTGGAAGAGAAACAGGCCCACAGCATCACCGATGCTCCCCATACTTCACAGTGGGCATGAGGTGCTTTTCTGAATACTGATCTTTTGTGTTCCGCCAGACCCACTTAGAGTGTGTGTTGCCAAAAACCTCTATCTTGGTCTCATCTGACCAAAGCACATGGTCCCATTTGAAGTCCCAATACTGCTTGGCGAACTCCAGACATTTGCATTTATGATTGTAAGTGAGAAAAGGTTTTTTCCGTGCATGCCTCCCAAACAGCTTGTTGGCATGTAGATAACGCCTGATGGTTGTTTTGGAGACTTTGTGACCCCAAGATGCTACCCTTTGTTGCAATTCTTTAACGGTGGGCTATGGAGAACTTTTTATTTCTCTTACCATCTTCCTCACTGTGCGTTGTGGCAAAATAGCCTTGCGTCCTCATCCAGGCTTGTTTACCACTGTTCCAGTTGTTTCAAACTTTTTAATGATTCCTCTGACAGTAGATATGGGCAGGTGCAGGCGAGTGGCTATTTTCTTGTAGCCATTGCCTGACTTGTGAAGGTCGACACACATCTGCCTTATTTGAATGGTGTATTCCTTTGTCTTTCCCATGTAGAAGAGTGGATAAGAGGAATGGCCTCTGTGTCACGTCGTATTTATACCCCAGGGAAACAGGAAGTGATGATTTACTAATTAAATGTTCCTAGATACTCTGATCAACTTTGTAGAAATGACAGAAATAGTTCAATTACATTTAATTCCTTGGAATTGTTTGGGGTGCCAATTATTGTGGAACAGGTGATTTTATGAAAATAATTATTTCTTACTCAGGGATTTTTTTTCCCCTTAAAATTCATTTGAGTTGAAGGTTATATTTTTCTACAATTTTCAGTGTGAGAGTATGCTTCTACAATAAAAATTGAATTGAATTTATTTTAAGGCTTTTAACACATCTTAACCAGGGGTACCAATAGTTATGGAGGGCGCTGTAAAAAAAAGTAGAGAGCAAACATGCAGAGAAGAACCTTTTTGCTGCATGGTCTCGTATGAAGACAGTGGCACCCATAAAATGGACTAAGAGCACTTCCATCACTATGGATGGTTTTGGTTCAAACTGTGATTTAGCCAGTGCTCTCAAATTATATTTACGATTTGACCAGTTGGACTCCAGTGAGGAAGTTAAGAGTTGAAGAGATAATCTTTAAGATGATCAACACTTTGCTCTAGAGCAAAGGAAAGTGGAAAAGTGTTTCCTCTCTCTCAGAAATAGTAAAAGCCCTGGCCCTGATAAAATCTGTGGTATTTTTCTTCAGTCATGTGAGTCCTATCTTTCATCACATTTTGAATGTGTCATTGAGTCAGCAAAAGGTGTCCAGGCTGTGGAAGCGAGCAGAGATGATCCCTGTTCCAAGTGTCAGCAGACCTAAAATTTTGAATGATTTTAGACCGATCGCCCACTGCATATAGCTTTAAAGCTGCAGCGTAAAGCCGGCTCTATTCTCAACGACTGCTTACATCATTTGCATTTGCTTCTTCGTTCTGGTTGTCATTTTGTGGTCCCTAAGGGGGTAGAAGAAAACAGTACAGAAATGGCTGTGTACCTTCAGCAATTGTTATGCTGAATAGTAAGGCCACCAGGTGAACAATCTTGTTCATATTGAACTTTAGTTAGATCTGGGAGATCTTGAAGCACTTTTCTATGATGAAATCTTTTGGGATGATTGTATTGTTCTTCTGTTGTGTGATTTGTCTTTTATGATGTCTTTTGTGTGGCTGTTATTTTATATTGGGATTGTTGAGTTCCTGTTTGCAAAACAAATTTACTGTTGGTACTAATAAAGAAACCTTGATATTACAAGGTCAAAAATTCAAGGGTTTGTAAACTTATGATCAGGGCCATTTGGGTGATTTCAGTTATCCTTATGATTTAGAAAGGAACCAAACACCAGTGTGATAAATGACGTCACATGTTCACTATTGTTAAATTAAAGACAGGTTTTTTTTGCATGATGAGTCATATTTTCAAAATAAATGGCAACATTTCACAAATTAAGCCCGGGAATACAAACTTTTGAGCACAACTGTAAAAGATTGCTTGCCGGTAAGCTGCAGGACCCTTGGTCCTATAGGCCATTATCACACTGAAGCATAGGACTTCCGCATTCAGAGATAATAATGCACAGCAATTTCCGTTAGCTAAACAGCGAAATACTCTGGCGAACCTAAGTTTACATCTTTTACAGCTTCCCTCCTATAATTGTCAAAAATAACTTCCCGATGTCTTCAGATTAGTAGAACAACACTCCCCCACATTCCGCTCAAAACTGGACAAGGGATACAGCTTCTTTTTCGAAAACTTCACCTACAACTACGAAGGTTTGTGGCTACTAGCTAGCTAGCTAACTTATCATTAGGTTAGCTTATGCTAACATTACCTTGGCGTCAGCTCAGATGTTCGTTTGGTTATAAGTTGTTAAGTGTGCAGTGGAAGGTAACGAGAAGCCTATGTTAAACCCAACAAAACTAAGTTTAACGTTTTTCACCATTTAATGAGGCTGTCAATTCACCAATGTTAACCTGTATTCTGTTATGAAGAATATTAACGTTAGTCAGTGTCAGCTAGCTAATGTTAGCTAGCCATTTCAAGTCAGACGCATAAGATATGACTGTCCTTTTTGCTAGAATGAACAATACATAGCACAGTAACTTACTGACAGTAAGTTATAGCTACAGTACATACATATCCTTGGTTGTGCAAAGTTGGTAACGTCAGCTAGAATTAGCCTGCTACCAGTACCTGCAGTCTGTTTCACTGAAGTGCCGGATAAAAACGAACATGGCATCTCATTGTTTTTTAAAGCATGGCCCTTTGTCTCGGCGAATCGCTTTATCCTACTTCTTCCTAAGATTTAATTCGCTCGGGAATCTATGAAAACTTAAGTAGGATTGCCGTTGTTAGTTCACTTTACAAAGTGGAACAGAGCAGTGACATCTAGCCTTAGTTTCAGCCATTGTTGATGTTGTTGAACTCCGCCGGAACTGGATAAACACCAAATTCAAAAATCCCGCCCACGGAGCCCGGAAGCGTGATAATCCCCAATTGTCTATTCATTAAATTGTTTGTCTTTTTTCTTCATTTTCATCAAGTGTTCAAATAAGTATGTTCTTGCTATAGAACTGTAAATTTAAAAAATAAAAATATAACAGAAAATAAATTAATAATCGTAAATACCCTCATAGCGTCACCATTAGAACTCAGAGCAATAGACTTAAAGCCTTGTTCCCTGCTGAATGCTCTGTATTTAAGGATGGCTTGTTAATTGACTGCAATTCCTTTGACAAATGGTTCCTGAGATTTCACCAAGTTGTTAATGTAGTCCATCCACATGCTTTTCTGCAAACTGCAGCTTATGCTGGGGCTTAGCGGGTCTCAATGCACAAGTATGCCTTAACCTCTTAAGCCCCAGCCTCTTTTTTAGGTTTCTGTTTGAAAATGACATACCCGAAATGAATAGAGTATATCTCTGTTTGTGTTGCATGAAGTATCAGAGAGGGAGACATGGAAATGTGGAGAGAGGGTTGATTTTCTGACGCTACTCGGATTTTGATATTTGAACATTAATATGCTTGGCGTTTGAGTTGTGCTTGGTGTATGTAAAAATAACTTATATGTGCTTGTAGCAGAGGCTCTCCTGTTTCATTTGATGTGTAATATGACTATATTGCTACTTAATTAGCGCGGCGTTGTAGTTACTTTGCTGCGGTGAGTCTCAGGGTCCCCCAATTGGGGGACCCTGGAGTTTAAGAGGTTAATGAGTATTCCTTTTCGGTTGAGAAACCAGAAAACCCTGACTTTATCCACATATATAAAATGGGGCCAGCTATTTTTCCCCACTAAATTTATTGAGCTTTTATTTCCTTATACTCTATGCAAATAAATTCCTTTACACAGCTACAACCCCAATTCCGAAATAGTTGGGACGAAGTGTAAATTGTGAATAAAGTCAAAATGCAATGACTTTCAGTTCATATAAGCCAATATGTTATTTGTAATAGAACACAGATAACATTTCAAATGTTGAAACTGAGACTTTTTACATTTTTATCCACAAAATGAGCTTATTTCAAATTTTTTGTCTGCAACAGCTCTCAAAAAAGTTGGGACACAGGCAAAAAAGGGCTGAAAAAGCAATAAATATATGAGAATCAGCTGAAAGAACATTTAGCAAGTTATTAAGTTAACTGGCATCAGCTGTGTAACATGATTGGCTATAAATGGGATGTCTCAGAGAGGCTGAGTCTCTAAAAGTAAAGATGGCTAGAGGCTCTCTAACGTGTGTAGGCTTGTGTAAAAAAAATTGTGGAATATCTTAAAAACGATGTTCCTCAATGTCAAATTGCAAAGGCTTTGAAGGGTCTCATCAACAGTGCATAACATCATTTAAAAATTCAGAGAAACTGGAATAATCTCGGCGCGTAAGGGACAAAGCCGAAGACCTTTCCTGGATGCCCGTGATCTTCGGGCTCTCAGATGCCACTGCATCACTCACCGGCATGATTCTGTCATTGGCATTACTGAATGGGCCCAGGAATATCTCAAGAAACCACTGTCTGTAAACATAGTCAGCCGTGGCATCCACAGATGCCACCTAAAACTCTATCATGCAAAAAGGAAGCCATTGTTGAGCATGATCCAGAAGCGCCGCTGTGTTCTGTGGGCCAAGGCTCATTAAAAATGGATTGTTGCAAAGTGTTCTGTGGTCATACGAGTCCAAATTTGACATTCTTGTTGGAAATCATGGGCGTCGTGTCCTCTTGCCTAAAGAGGAGAATGACCACCCATCCTGTTTTCAGCGTTCAGTTCAAAAGCCAGCATCCCTGATGGTATGGGGATGCATTAGTGCATATTGTGTGGGACACTTGCATGCGTTAAAAAGCATCATGAATGCTGAAAGGAATATAAAGATTTGAGAGCAACATATGCTCCCCTCCAGACAACATCTATTCCAGGGAAGGCCTTGTGTATTTCAGCAGGACAATGCAAAACCATAAACTGCAGCTATTACAACAGCATGGCTTTATAGTAGAAGAGTCTATGTGCTGATCTGGCCTGCCTGCAGTCCTGATCTTTCACCGATTGAGAACATTTGGCGCATAATATAACGAAAAGTCCGTCAAAGGAGACCCAAAAGTCTCCAGCAGCTGCAAGCCTGTATTAAACAAGAGTGGGATCAAGTTCCAATGGCTAAACTCCAGAAACTTGTCTCCTCAATGCCCAGATGCCTCCACTCTGTGTTAGAAAGAAGAGAGGATGCTACACCATGGTAAACAGGCCCCTGTCCCAACTTTTTTGAGGCCTGTAGCAGCCATCAAATTTGAAATGAGCTCATTTTGTGCATAAAAGTGTAAAATTTCTCAGTTTCAACATTTGCTATGTTATCTCTGTTCTATTGTGAATAAAGTACTGGCTGTTGTGATTTGAAAGTCATTGCGTTTTGATTTTATTCAAAATTTCCGCATTGTCCCAAATATTTCGGAATTGGAGTTGTATTTCTGTTTTGTGCATTTATAGCGGTGTCTCTTTCAGTTTTTTTCGTTCAGCCATACTAATTTTAGTGGGTCATTAATGCCTCCCCCGTGTAGGCATTCGTGTGTGGCGTGTGTGTGTTTGCCTGCAGATTTGTCACATCTGTCTATGAGTCTCCAGTGCTGCTTTTTCGAGGGACTGAAACACAGCCAGCTTGGAGATTAAGGAGAGATTAGTTGCAAAACTGGGCCAGCAGCTGTGAATTTTCATATAATATTGCTGATTAATATGGGTGAAATGGTTGGCACTTCAGTCAAAGGAACACTTAGTTTTTTTTTGCAATGTATGGCCTTGTCTAACTGCTTATTTCTTGCACTAGGGAAAAGTAAAATTTTAGCCTGTGCTGTATTTTTGAAACATATTTTTTCTTCATATATTTTACTTGTTCAGTATTTTGGATTACGGTCTACCCTAATGGACCCACAGGAAAAGCCCCCTTCG
This sequence comes from Gymnothorax reevesii, assembly GCA_029721435.1. Classification (NCBI taxonomy): domain Eukaryota; kingdom Metazoa; phylum Chordata; class Actinopteri; order Anguilliformes; family Muraenidae; genus Gymnothorax; species Gymnothorax reevesii. The sequence goes on from CM056576.1 coordinate 63,482,453, forward strand.
CAATTTAAAGTGCCAATTCACGTCGATGTCAGATGGTGCCAGTTAATAGGGAAGTCTTGAGGGGTCGCATATGTACTTGGAGGAATTCCTGAACAATTGCAATCAATTTGCCATCTCATGTTTGTTGTGGCACAATTTTCAAAATGTAAAAAAAAAATTAAAAAAAATTGTGATGCTTCGTGCGCTTGTCACAGATCGTCATGTGTCATAGCGATGCTGTAGTGGTTTCGTATAAGTGTCGTGATGGTTCTTAAATATTCCAATGCAATCGTATTGTGGAAAATGCCCAATATTGTGGAAGCTTTGATGCTTTGAATGCCCACAACCAAAAATGACATGAACACAAACCGACTAAGGCAGACCTACTTTGAACAAAGATAAAGTGATGTCAGACGACGGTTCTAGAACATTCCTATGTCTGTAGCCGAGGCAGAATTTTGAGCTCGACAGGCAGACAGACCGTGACTCATTGTGATTTAACGGTCTTGATACACTGCATGAATTGGCAGAAAACCTGTGAAAGTGGGAACTAGGCTGAAGTCAATTAATATAAATATCTGAAATTTGAATCCTATTAGTAAGTTGTATGAGTGGTTGTCTTGCTTTTGATAATTTTGTTCTTTTTTTAATCCTTCCACCCTGTGACAAAAACTTTATTATACAGCCATTGTATCATTCCTGTGAGACAGTGGTTCTCTTACTCAGTCCTGGCGCCCCCCTGTGTATGGTCATTTTCCAACAAAGCTGTTTATTTGTCTCAATTAAGTGCATTTATTATTGATCTTCTTTTTTTGTCCTCTCAAGCTACATTTTTGCCATGATGAATAAAAATTTCATATGTGCATGGTGATCCAAGCAATGTACAATCTTGCCGGATTGTACTAGACCCTGTGATGTGTTGTCTTTTTGCATATTAAGTATGATGCTACAAGCTTGAAGTGCAGCATTTAAACTCAGGATCTACTCAGAGACTGGAGCTAGCTTAAGCTAGTTAAAGGAAATGCCTAAATTAGTCCTATGAATCCAGCATAATTTGATGTCTTCAATAGCCGGTTTGCTAGCAACAGTGCTTCATGAAAAACAAGCTGCTGAACGCCATGATTTTCATGTCGCTCTGCGCCTAGCTAGCTAGCTGGCCGCTGTAGACATGAAATGAAGGTATGCGCAAGTAACTTTAGTGCAGTACACTTCAACTGAGCCAGCAACACAAAAAAAAACACCACTAGCGTAACTTCAGTATTAGTGAAATCAAGCCTTTATCAGGCTTTGACTGAATCGCTAATAATTTTATTCACACCTTATCTAGCTTGGCAAGCAACTTGCAGTCCTACTAGATGGTCAGGACTGTGTGATGCAGTGCGTTCCTGCATATTAATTTAGTATGGTGCAACTTCACGGATTGAGCCAAATTTTAATCGGCTCATCTGCTACACCATATCTGTTTGAAGGCTATGGCTTGTACCATTCTTGCGATACTGAGTATGAAAGGATTGTGACGGACTTGACTCACTCTTTCACTTCCATTATAGCCATATTAGCCTGCTACTGCAGGTGAAATTAGCATCTACTACAGAGGAAATAAAATGTAGCCAAAAATTTAATCGAAGTGAACAATCATTAGGTTCTTTTTGGGTGAAACCATGGACACATGGCCACAAAAAATAACAATTAGTTAGTCAAACAAATGATAGAGGTCCCCCCTGTTTTGTATCATGCATGTGTTTTTGAGTATAGGCAAATTATTTTGAATGAAGTCTGAACACCCTTGTTCAGCAACCTAATGTGGAGCTTAATGATTTTCTCAGTGTCAAATTTGATCAGTTTAAAAATGTTGTAAGAAAAATAACTCAATAGTTCAAGGGTCTTCGCACACATGGATATGTCTGTCGAAATGAAATGAGATGGTAATTAACGGCTTTAAACATGAAATGTAGCTTATTAGAACAAATCAACAGTTATTTAAAAAGACTACAATTGCAACTGTGGTTGAACAACTGCTGAAGAAAATGTGCATTCATAAAACAAGGTGCTGTACAATGTAGTATTGTGAAAAAGAAGGCAAAATACTCTAAAAGCAAAAATAACATGAGCATAAATGGTGATTTCAATAAACGACAATTTTTGCAATAACATTTTGCAGTGACGATGAAGGCCAGGAATGCACCGAGCTCACCAACATGGTCACGGCCAGAGCATTCGGTTACAGTCTGTCTGATGTTTTAGTGTCATCAACTGTGTCCGGCCCTTGCAGAAGGCTTTGGGACGTCATCAAGCAGATAGAGTAGAGAATGCGAGACAAATATTTGCATAGGTAATCCTGAGCCTGTGGTTATCTCACTTGAGGACAAATTACGTCCTTGATGCAGTGCTGTCTGAGTGACTGGAGATCAAGGGTATTGCACTCTTTCCCTTCATGAGCTGAAATTCCCTGAGATTCTTTGAATCTTTCTGTCATGTGCTGTTGTGAAATATCCAAATCCCTACTTTCCTTTCTTGGAGAAACATTGTTTTTTGATCTTAAAATGATTTCTGCATGCATTTGTGGCCAAATTGGCATTCCTCGGCCTATCTTTTCTCCTGAAGGACCAGGCCTTTCCTATGTGCTGCAAATCATGATTATAACTGCCTGTTGATATCAACGATTTCAAATCACATCAATATTCAAATTTTTATTCAAAATCTCATTCCAACTTTTTTTGAAATACATTATGGGACTCATTGGCAGAAAAAGGATGTTTTCTTTCAAATGAAATTGAGTTGACTACACAAAACATTAAATATCTCATCTTCATACTGTCTGCAATGAAATGCACGTCAAAATAAATTAAGAAATTCTGCTTTTTGTTTTCATATGCATTTTTCCATACAGTGCACATTCCAAGCCATTTTCCATTCTCACGCTGTCCCAACTTTGTCCAAATGGGGGTTGGACTTGAAATTTTGTGTAGATTACAAATTTGCCCCCTATTTTAGGACTTGGCCCTACAACCCCAAATCTGAAATAGTTGGGACAAAGTGTAAATTGTGAATAAAATCAAAAGGCAATGACTTTCAAATCACACCAGCCAGTATTTTATTCACAATAGAACAGAGAAAATGTTGAAACTGAGAAATTTGACAATTTTATCCACAAAATGAGCTCATTTCAAATTTGATGGCTGCCACAGGTCTCAAAAAAGTTGGGACAGGGGCCTGTTTACCATGGTGTAGCATTCCCTCCTCTTTATAACACAGAGTGGAGGCGTCTGGGCATTGAGGAGACAAGTTTCTTGAGTTCAAGCCATTGGAATTTGATCCCACTCTTGTTAAATTCTGGCTTCCAGCTGCTGGAGAGTTTTGGGTCTCCTTTGACAGACACTTCATATAATTATGAGCGAAGTGTTTTCATTTGGTGAAATATCAGGACTGCAGGCAGGCCAGATCAGCACATGGAATCTTTTATTACAAAGCCATGCTGTTGTAATAGCTGCAGTTTTTGGTTTTGCATTGTCCTGCTGAAATACACAGGGCCTTTCTTGGAATTGATGTCATCTGGAGGGGAGCATATGTTGCTCTAAAACCTTTATATACCTTTCAGCATTCATGGCGCTTTTTAAAACATGCAAGTGTCCCACACCATATGCACTAATGCATCCCCATACCATCAGAGATGCTGGCTTTTGAACTAAACGCTGATAACAGGAGGGGTGGTCGTTCTCCCCTTTAGCCCGGAGGACATGACGCCCATGATTTCCAACAATGTCAAATTTGGACTCGTCTGACCACAGGACACTTTGCCACTTTGCTACAGTCCATTTTAAATGAGCCTTGGCCCACAGAACATGGCGGCGCTTCTGGATCATGCTCAACAATGGCTTCCTTTTTGTATGATAGAGTTTAGGTGGCATCTGTGGATGGCACTGTAGACTGTGTTTACTGACAGTGGTTTCTTTACATATTCCTGGGCCCATTTAATAATGTCAATGACAGAATCATGCCGTTCTGTAATGCACTGGCGTCTGATCACGGGCATCCAGTAAAGGTCTTGGGCCTTGTCCCTTACGCGCAGAGATTATTCCAATTTCTCAGAATCTTTTGATGATATTATGCTCTGTCGATGATGAGACCCTCAAAGCCTTTGCAATTTGACGTCGAGGAACATTGTTTTCAAAGTATTCCGCAATTGTTTTTTTACACAAGCCTTCACAGGTTGGAGAGCTTCTGGCCATCTTTACTTTTAGAGACTCAGCCTTAGACATCCCTTTTATAGCCAATCATGTTACACATCTGATGCCAGTTAACTTAATGACTTGATAAATGTTCTTTCAGCTGATTCTCTTATATATTAATTTTCTTTTTCAGTGCTTTATTGCCTGTGTCCCAACTTTTTTGAGACCTTTTGCAGCCAGAAATTTTGAAATGAGCACCATTTTGTGGATAAAAATTTAAGATATCTCCGTTTCTAAATTTGAAATGTTATCCATGTTCTATTGTAAATAACATATTGGCTCATGTGATCTGAAAGTCGTTGCATTTTGATTTTTTTCACAATTTACACTTCGTCCCAACTATTTCGGAATCTGGGTTGTAGTCCTGTGCATAACATTTGTACCCTCAACTTTTTACGCATGCCAGGGTGAGCAGCAGCATGCAGACATGGAAATACGCTTGTGCAACTGTGTGACATATCATTGAATGCTCTTTGAATGCACTTAATTGCAAGGGAGTGTAGTCCATCAACATCCAGGTGATTTGTGATTCAGCTCGCAAGATTACACATTTAGGTATTTGCAAATTTTTCAGGATATATCGTATCATGCCTAAAACTGCACGAATTTCTGTTCAATACATTCCGTTCAATAGTTCAATAAATGGGAAACACAAGTTAGTTAATGCACTCGCATGGGCACCGAGTAGAAGTGACTATAAAACAAATAAAAGTTTGATGAAATGAGTGTAAATGAACATATGGTTACAATTAATGAGTTTTTTATAGTAATTACGCACATTCTAAGTTTCTGCTCAGTCTTATATTAATTTCCATTTCCTTTGTTGCTGTGTAGAAGGAATACTTGGTGCACTTCAGACACAATTATCCCACCCACAATTATCTCAAAATTGATTCTGAAGAGAATTGATCCACGAAAACAATACGAGCAATCATCCTGTCCTGCTTTGTTCTCAAAAACACGACTTGCATTTTGTTTGAAATAAGCTTATTATAATCTGTTTTGCTGACAGATGAAGCAAAAATATAAAGCCATGTAAAGAGATGACATAATCTCGCATTCGCTTTGCTAGTAACAGTTAGATATCTAAATTTTTTACCTTTTTTCCTACTTTTATAGCAGTCACAAAGTAGACTACTCTGTTCTGTAGACCAAGGCTGTCAACAAGCTCAACTGTTACTGCTTGTCCTCAACTCGTTTTCGCTTGACTGCTGCAAATCAAAGATGCATAACTTTTTCACCAATTTCTAGCTCTCCTGACAAAGTCCGATAAGCTTATGTCATGGCCTGTTTGTCTGTCGTTCGTCGTCCGTAAACATCTTCTCCTCCAAAACCACTGGGCCTATGAAGCTGAAACTTGACAGGTACCTTCCTACCCATGAGGACATCAAAGTTTGTTCAAGGTGTTCCAATCCGATTATTGAAAATCACATAATTGGCCATCGGAAAGCTATTTATGCACATATTCAGCTGAAATTTGCTATGTAGTTAGTACGTGGCAAGATGCATCACACATCAAACGGCTTTTTCTGTATTTTGAATTTTTACCTTGCTTTGACCTTCAACTTTATACAACCCCTGTCAGTTACATTGAAATCTTTCAAAATCATCTTTTACGAAACTACCTGGCCAATGAAGCTAAAACTTGGCAGGTATCCTCCTACCCATGGGGACACCAAAGTTTGTTCAAGGCGTTCCGACCCGATTTCAAACATGGCCGCCACGGCGGCCATATTGAAAATCACATAATTGGACATCTGAAAGCTATTTATGCATAAATTCAGCTCAATTTTGCTATGTAGGTAGTAAGTAGCAAGATACATGACATATAATTCAGGTTTTAAATGTCAAGGTCACTGGAGGTAATAAACAAGTTGAAATCTTGCCTTTGGCTACTGGTCAAAAGTGGGCATGCAAGAAAGTCCTTGGGTTTTTCATGACTAGTTTGAGTTAAACTGCTTCTTACACACCCTTGAGTGGTCAGGTGAGCTACAGGGCCTGTGACACTATTTTTATTTCTATAACAGTTTATTTCAGACATTAGCAACAGGACACAGATCTATGTCTTCAGATACCTTTGTGCTTGTATCACCTGGATGTTTGCAGTTTTTCTTGGTAGCCTCCTGGTTCTAAATAAAAAAATCCTTATCGGAAAATGAATGGGCTTTCGCAAAAATCTGCCAAAATCAGGGCTGAGCGAAACAACAGCTTAAAGTTTCTACAAACAGTTGGATGAGTTAAAATATAATTATCTGTCGATCTTTGGTAACTATTTTTCTTCACAATGTTATATTTAAGATTTTGCGATCAATATGCTAAAGCAGAAATCAGAAGGACTCAGGTTTCTACATTTGCCTTTTCAAAATTCCAGACTTTTCCAGACTCAAATTTCCAGACATTGAGGTACATTTTTCAGACCCTATTTGACACCGTAGTACTAGCAGCTACAGGTCTCTTTTCAGATAAATAATTTTAAATCAAACTCGTATATTTTTGCATCGTGACTGTGCAATTATTTTGCCAAGTAATTGTGCCAGAAGATTGTGTCAGTACTACCGAGTACTGACTTGACATGCTGATAATCAACTGAACCCATGCTGATAAACAATTGAATCGACTGTTCAATATGCAGCATTTTATTTTAACTACAATGCTAAAACAGTGCACCTTTATTGTTTTTTGACTGCAAATTTCAAAAACTAAACTCATGCTTTCAACCCAACCCCTAAAAGTAACAGTAGGGCTGTTGAAAAACAGTTCACCAAGGCAAACTTAACTGGGACTTCACTGTTGTCAGACGGAATCACAACTCAAAAAACTGTTCACTGTGAACACAACACTGTTCAACCATAAATCAAATTAGAATTTATACATTGAAAGAATGAGTTGACAACTTGCACACAGTTGTGCTCAAAAGTTTGCATACCCCGGCTGAATTGGTAAAATTGGTAACCTTTTTTTCAAAGGAAACATGAATGGCCAGGCAAATCAGATTTCTTTTATTTCTTCCTGGATTCATATCCAATTGTCAGTCAACATTCCTGTTGAGGTTGCTAGTGGATTTTTCTTTGTGTCCTGAACAATTCTCCCGGCAGTTTGGGCTGAAATCTTTCTTGACCTACCTGTCCTTGGCTTGGTATCAACATATCCCCTCATTTTCCATCTCTTAGTTGCGGACTGAAAAGTACAGACTGGTATTTTCAAGTCTTTGGATCCTTTTGATATCCTTTCCCATCTAGAAAAAGTTGTTGAACTACCCTGTTATGAAGGTCCTCAGGCAGTTTGTTTCTGCTCCCATGGCTCAGTGTCTAGCCAGATCAGTGCATCCACTCAGGAATCAGCAAACTCAATGACAGTACAATTTAAGGGGCCTTCCCTGGTTCAAAATTATTTTTACCCCTCAGCTCTCAAGGCTGACGGGGTATTGCTATCCTTCGTGCGGTTGGGCGGGCGGGCGTCTCCAAAAACTTTGACATCGGGCTGAGGGGTATTCCGTGCATTGCCCGCCTATTTTTAATTTTTTTTCCCCTTTATGATTCACCAAGATGTGTACTTTGAAAATCAAAGCATTTTTTCATTTATTTCATCAATTTTGACAAAAAAAGACTTTTTTTAAGCTCTCCTACCTCAAATAATTTTGTAAGTCAGCTTAAATCTGATAACTTTCAACACTTGTGGCGCTGATATCTTATTTATTTTTCAACCAAATTGCCTCAAACTTTGACTGTAGACTTGTTGGTTATTTCTGCATTCAATCAAGTTGGCTTTTACTGAACAGGGAAAGGTAAAGGCAAAGGTATCAATTTCATGGGAGTGTGTATGCGTCATCCAACTGACTTATTTGTGGAATTTTTTTTTTAGAAAACCACCAGGAAAAAAAAAAGTACATAATGTATTGAAAAATTCTTATGTGTTTTCATAAATATGACATATCTAACAGGGGAAAAAAAGAATGAAGTGACTTGGTTAGGTGGTTAGGGAGTAAGGCTAACCACAATACTGCCGGGCTTCCGCCAAGCAGCGCGATTGCGGGATTCCCGCAAAAACTGCCCTAGCGCCCGCAAGAAAAAATGGTCAAAGCCGGCCATTCCCGCACATGTTCTCAGTGAATTAAGCTACTTGCACACTGGAGGTGAAACAAATTTTTTGCACGACAGATTGCGTTCAAAGTCAGTGAAATCCTGTTGTGCATAAAAATTTGTTTCGCGTCCAGTATGCAATTGGCTTTTAAGTACCTGTACAAGTACTGCTTGACTTGCATGTTCAATTCACGCCCACAAAATCTGAACAGATTGGACACTCAGAGAGTAATTAGCCAATCACTGGATACGTTTTCTGCTTTGCCGCTGACCGCAGATGATCTCGAATCTTCCCTTTCGTTGCGTAGCACTGCAATCAGGGCAGTGGCTATACATCTTTATGGCCAACGTCATCCCTAATTTCAGACATGGTAATCATTAGTCTGCCCGGTGCTGTACATATTTTCGCCTTGGGGACAAGGTATGCGCTGTCTGCACCTGTTGTCTATTCATTAAAGTGTTTATTCACCGGACTCGCTTCAAATCAAATGAATAATTTTTATAATGGGGAAGATGGCTCGTACGTTAATTTTTTTTTTTTTTCCTTGCCGTCAATGCCAGTCTTTAATTTATGGGTGTACGATAAAAGTTTCCGTTCTAGTCAATTTTGTTTTTCATGTCGAGGTTCCATGCAGATATACATAGCGACCGAGAATCGCGCTGCTTAGCGAAAGCACTGCTGTTTTCTGTGTCTTTGCAGGTTTGTTTGCTGACTAGAGAATCTAGTCAAGCCCAGTCCTGTTCCAAAGCATACCGTTCTGTCGCGTAATATCCATTATCTGATTATAGTGAATAGCAGTTATAACTTGTATTTTTTTATTTTTCAAATTTTATATGGTCACTTAGTCACTGAGTGCAGTCATTACTTTTGTTGAATAAATGTTTTATTTTTGTGAGGACTTTTTTCTCGTTTCAGTTCATCTGAATATCCTAAATGAATAGTTGTTCCAGTCTCTAATGGTTGTGACAGCTAGCCATTGCATACTGAAATCCCCCCTGACAGATTGAAAATCCCCCCCAAAAAAGTTGGAAAGGGGGAAATCCCCCTCTGAAAAATATTTTGGCGGAAGCCCTGTACTGCCCACCAAGGCTAAAGGAAGTAAATCCATTTTTTGTTGAATTCAATCCGAGACCACAGCATACACCGACTAGTGGTTCTCGATTTAGTGGAAGCATGATCATGAAGAAATTCACCCTTGTTACTGAGATTCAGCACATGCTAGTGGATATTCTTTGTGTAGAGCAGAAGCAAAAACAAACTTGCATTTTTCACAAAAAGGCTGCTGATGGATTTACTTCCTTTTGCCTTGGTGGGTAGAATACGGGCCGTGATTTTGCTTATTAACGTCAATTCCATGGCAACAATGTAAATAAAAACCCATGGTATGGCACATTTTTGTGTTGAACTAATAAACTGTAGTGTTATTACACCCATATCTGTGCTGGAACAAGGTAAATCAAATGAACCTGGAAGGCCCTTTGAAAAGCCACTGGTGTGGAACCTTAATAGCCATTTAAACCTGAGTGTGTCACCTTGTGTCGATATAACAAGGCCAGAAATTCAAGGCTATGTAAACTTATGATCAGGGCCATTTGGGTGATTTCAGTTATAATTAAGATTTTTTTTAAGGAGCCAAACACCTATGTGATGATAAATGACTTGACATTATCACCATCCTTAAAAGGTTTTTTGCATGATGAGTCATATTTTCAAAATAAATAAAAACATTTCACAAATTCAGCTAGGGTATGCAAACCTTTTAGCAGTATCGTATCTTAGCTATATTTGACAATACGATCGCGTGCAACAGAGTGCAATTGTAGAGGTGTCAATAACAGGAGGACTGTTGATTTGTGTGGTTTCATAAAATGCCAATTTTATAAAACGGTCACGGTTATAATTTGAGGTACCCAATTGCGTGTCTGGTGTGAAAACCGCATACATGTGTATGTCACACTAATGATTACATTTGGCAATATAATCAGCTGTTGACACTGATCACATTCATCAGTGCTTCATGAGACGCTTTGGAGGAAACAGTCTCATTTCAGCATTGGTAGCATAGACTCATCATGTTACATTCACAAACAATGTTTCATACAAATGATCAAACATCTATCGACCGCTACATTAATATAAATTCCTGTGAGTGAGGACAAAACTTATTATTTATGTCATCAGTTTCCCCCTCTTTAAACGAATCTGTCGAAGTTGCCATTTGAACGTCACCATACGTGCTGTGATGAAGATCACCAAAGGGTCACTAGAATGTACGGGAATAAATTTAACATCACTATAAAGGCTAAAGATTTAGTGGTTCCAAGTGCTCATAGTTCACATTCACTTTAAATATTTTGGCGGTGAAAAAAGACCTGCGGCTGTGTAAAAATGACCCAGGCAGCGGCCTAGTAACCAGGTTCTGCGCACGCTCCTGACACTGAGCGTGACTTAACCACTTAAATTTACGCCAGTAGTCAGTTAAGATGTTAAATATGCCAGGATATATATCTTAGCTAGTCGTTTAAGCTAATCGGAGATAAAAGCTGACGAGTACAGAATACTGTGACTTTGCCATGGCTCTAATTCTCTCCTTTCATCATTCGATTCATTGCTTGTTGTGTTTCATTGTCAGTTGACTGAAAAATGTTGAGACTCGAAGTGCAGAAGATGAGATGATGAGATAATGTGATGAAACTTTACAGTGTTGTGGACAATTAAATTATTTTTCTATTCGTATTAAAATTTCATCGAAAAACCTTGGTTGTTTCTTCTTGGTTATTAAATATGGGTGTTGCGTTTTCACCGCGTGTCAGTATATTTTGATATCATTTTTGTTTGTTGCATTTTGAAATGTAAATGGCCATGAAACATGACTGAGTTGCCTGAATGCATTTGGTACATTATTTCTAATTTCACATTTGGTCTCTGTGTGCAAATGCGTTAACAATTTACATGTCACATTCAATTGGCTTCAACAAAATGTTTTCCACCATCACTGTAGGCTATTTAGACACTCAAAAGTATTCAAAATTATTGAATATCAAAATTTATTTCAAATTAGTCCTGTTCAATTATTAATTCGGTGCATTTGTCTATTGCGTGCAATGCGAAAATAATTTCTCACATTCACGTTTGATATGCTTCACAAAATGTTTTCCACTTCGCGTATATTTTTAAACGCTTTAAAACCAGGGCCATCTTAAAATTATTTTATTTTTCAGAAATCTTTTTAATAGTACGTAAAAATGCAACAACGAGAGGTGAATTCAGAAGTGTGCTATTTATTCAGATTATTTACATTCTTTCAGTCTAACACCGTAGCCTGGTTAGGTGTGTCTGCTTCTCATTACCTCTTCTAAATCATTATAGGCCACATCTTGGTTTTGATTGGTCAGCTGGCTGAATAAATGGCTTGATTGCAAGTTAGGCAAAATACACTGGAATTGATTTAAGGTAAGCTAATTATGCCAAGGTGCAGGAAGCTGTCCAACCTCACTGGTAATTAGCTAACTTCAAATCACACTTTTCGTCCCAGAAACATTTCAAATGACCTCTGATGTTTGCTCCATGTGGCATTAGGTTTAGAACAGAAGAAGCAAGCTCACCTGTCTGCCCTATAGTGACAGTTACTTTTATTGCGCTTAAAAGTATTGCAATATATTTATCGCCCAGCCCTAATCTGAACTAATAAATGCAACATTTTATAGTCGGCCTAATTGTTTTTTATCTATATGTAAAACTAACATGTAACGACTCCTCTCATAGCCACATTATGCCCTTCTTTAATATGCACACAAATGTGCGTTTTAATTGTAACTTGTGGTTTGTTCTAAGCAACAGTTAAGATTAGTGATCTAGACATAGGCCAAATTTTATTGCTGATTTCCATATAGCCGTAAAACATGATGTTAAATAAAAAGAGCTTGATAGCATTTCTTTTTCAGTCACAGACTATTGAATAAAACTGGAATTAATTTGCAAGCAAAGTTTCCCTTATCCAGTTAAACAACGAACATGACGTAGGCTACAATTTAAAATAGCAGATCAGCGAGGTTAGTGAATATTCTTTCTGAGCATAAATGCGTTTTATGTCCTTGATCAGATCGGTGAACATTAAGACTGAGTTGTTATGTTCGCTATTGTAATGCAAACCATGTTATTTATAGGCTACTTAAATTGGAACTGTATTAATAGGTCTGTGCATCTCCATTATATCGCAAGCAGTCCAAATGCAACTTGAAGTTAACAACCGTTGTAAAAATAGCCACTGTCTTAACGTGAACTTGGAGCTGAAGCCCACCAGAGTTATCGTGAATTCAGCATTCAGAGAACAGTTACAGATGCTAGTCTCTGCAGTCTGAATAGCCGAATCCATTAGATAAATTTAGAGCCAATTAAGCAAAGAAAATTTGCATCTTTCGCATGGAGGCTATCATTTATTTGTATAATGCGATGACACCATTTAAAACTTCACATATTGGAACATTCACCGGGCATGTATAGCATTTTTGCGCAATTTAATTGTTTATCAACCCCTTTACGCAGAAGCCAAATTTGGCTATTTATGGGTTACCCAATTTAATGCTTTATAATTCAAGATTTAAGCTTCATGAAGAGGAAAAATGTGGCTCAACGCAGAAAATACACTTACAGCATTTAGAATTACATTGTACTTTAGTTTATTTACATGATTTTGGTAGATAGAATGGGCTGCCAACATAAAAAATCTTCATAAGAATTCACCATTGAAAAAAATAATATTGAGAATTGAAAAACTGCTGAGGCTTCAACCTGTACATTTCTGGGATCATAAACTCCTTGACCACAAGTAGAATTCATCTTCAACATTACCTTCTAGATTACCTAAATGCTATAAGCCAAATGGTACAGCTATCCAAGTGGCTCCCCAAAGTCTGAGATCCCTCAAAATGGTGCACTGTCAAATCGTAAAATAATCATGTATTTAATCCAAATAAAGTCTTGACGCATGAAATTTAATATGAATTAATGATTTTCTGGTTGAGTTGAGCATGAATTTATCAATATCAGTGCAGTTGAACATCAGTGGTCACCAGTAATGTCTTCAAACACGAAACATGCCTTTTCCCCATTTAATAAAGATTAGAGTTTTGTCCATTTTTCCGCAAAGTCCCCCAGGCCAGCACACATACTCATTAAATGAACTGCTGATTAAATGGTCAGAACATTCACTCTGCAATTGAAGCTACAAGTTCCCACTTCTGAGCTCACAAACTAATTTCAAGAGTGATAAGGAAAAAGTACAACTCACTAACTCAGTAATATCTGAATTCTGAAATATACCTTATTTTAACAGAACAGACATTCCACTTTCAGGGCAGATCAAACAATATATGCCTCCCTAGATTCAACAGAACAGTGCAATGATCGTACCAGGGGTGCACCCAAATGCATGGGCAGTTCACATTTTAAACAGGAAAAAAACCTCGGCATTCGACTTTGTTGAAATTGGTATACATTCCAAAACAAAAAGCAAAAGTAGCAGCCAAACCTTTTCATTGAATCCCAACTCCAGAGGCCGATGTGCCCAGTAGAAGGAATCCTCCAGTCCTCTTTCATTCAAAATTAATTCCCATTGACCATGTCCTTATCTCATTTAAATCCTTTAAATGTAACTGAACACTTCAAGGCCAGTTTTGCAAGTCTTTTTTTCTTCTATAAATCACGTTTATTTCAGCCGCGCAATGGGGTCTATTCTCCCATGCGCGTAAGTCGAAAAAAGCGCGTAGCTACGCGCATTTCAGCCTACGCGTATTCTCCCTTCGAACTAATTCTGTGCATTACGCGCCCCGAAGGCAGTTATGCTCTTGGGGCAGAGCAAGGCCAAAATTGGGGCGTTTCTCGGGCAAAAAACACTTACGCGTATTCTCCCCCTGGCTTACGTGCTTTTTCTGCTAAGGGCTTTTGAGGGCTGTGTTAAGGTCAAGCGCTAACATAAGGCCAAAAGGAATATTGCGTTTGATGTTGGTTTTAGGCCGAATTTTAACATTAATTTTATTTTATTTAACATGGTAAAGGTTGAGACATTCATTATTCGATTTTTCATCCTTATTTCTAAACTACATTTCTCATAACCATAATAAATTATCAAACGAAATCATCATATGGTAGTACACAACAGCCTCGTCTCCAATTAGTTCAAACGCATTACAAACAATTACAAACATACCGGTGGTCATCAAAGTCACTGGTATGTTACGGGGGGGGGGTTCTACCGGGTCGACATGTACCCCAGTGCAGACCTGCCAACATGTACGCATTTTGACATCAAAGTACGCTGGTACGAGTTGATGCTATTTAAGTACGCATATCGCTGGATCTCTCCAGTTTCAGTTTATGCGTCAGTTTAAGTTGACATATTCATCAGTTGATATTCGGTGAGCAGAGGCGCGTACGCATAACGTAAATATTTCGACTAATCAGAGAGTGCGTGTGCCTCACCTGCCCTCCCAACCACGTTCCTCTCGGTAAAAACCTCGCTTCGAATTGAGTTAAGTCCCATTCCCAAGTTATAGACTGCAAACACCCTCTTCGCCACACCTCTGGGTCATCATATGTTGAAAATACACCCAATTCAAACATCGGTGAAATGGTGAATTCTACTATGGATGCAGCGAATCCTGTATTTTGATTAGTAGAATACCTACGGTAGAATACCTGGCGCTGCTTGAAGAGCTGACGTTCGATTATAATGCCCTTTCACTGCGTATTAATCTCATTGTCACGAAAAGCGAACGCCATTTACTTTAGTTTGAGATAATTTCGCTTTTATTTGGGTTTGTGTTTGCAGAAATACTGTGAAACGGCCTAAAACAATGAAATGTAATAACGAAGTTCGCAAAAGGCTTTCTGACATTCTGTGTAATGTTCCACATGATTGCCTCCAAAGGCAGCGTTTGATACGCTGTTTCAAATGCACCACTAATGGCGCTTTTCCACAACTTGGTACGGGCTCAACGCGACTCTACTCGATACCGGATACTTTTCTGGGGGGTTGTTAGCCTTGAGTGGATAGTACTGCCTCTGTGAAGCTGGTCATCATAGTGGCGCAGCACGAAACTTCCGCGATGTCATCCTCAATACGACACACAATGTAGCTACAGTTATATCAAGTTTACATTTATTCCATCGATTTTGTTAAAGATTATTGTGTTCAAATCCGGTATTGTATTTTCTGAATTGAATTGCATTTTCTATTTGACATTGTCATGTCCAATTCAGTTGCCCGTAAAATTGCGTGCCACCCCACAACGCAAAGCAGTGAAATCCGTAAAAGGCATGGAAAGCGAATGTATATTTCACTCTAAAGTTCACGGCAAAACAAACGAATTGTTAAAGTATGGGATAATTAAGTGATCATTGCAGAGCAGAGTTCCTCGTTGCAAATCGCAGGACATGGCAGCCATCAGAATTAATCGCTTATGCGTCCTCTCATTTGTGATAACTTCAAGAGAAAAATGATTCGTTGACATCCGTTATGTTTTTTTTCTGAGCGATTTTATTAAAACGAGGCTTGATAGCAGAACTTTTTTAAGGGGAATTAGTTAGGGAACATAACTGGACACAAGACCGTCACTTAATTTCGCCATGAACGGGCCACAAGCGAAGAGAAACACATTTCATGAATGTAGCTTTGATGAATAAGCGAAACGGTGTTTGAAAGGTAAGGCAACGCACAGTGTAGCGAACGAGATGCCTATAACGGTATAATTCGATGATTATTATAACTGCGCTAATCTTCAAACTCCTCAATCTAACTTGAATGAGAGGTCGACGACAGAGTCGTCTTTCGCAGTGACGATACACTCTGACCTATCAGTAGGCCTTAGTGTGTCACATCACTTTTTAGTACCTAGTACCCGGTTGGCTTTTTTGGAACCCCGGGAGAGCAGGTACCAGAAAAGATGGTACCAGTAGGTACTTTTTCTAATGGAAAAGCAAAAGAGGCGAGTAGAGTAGAGCCGGTACCGCGTAGTGGAAAAGGGCCATAAGATGAGAATGATGGAAAGTTAAACAGTGCAAGTGTTTAATGCATGGCTAATTGTATTTGTTTTGGTATTTTTGCCCATTTATTTAATTAATTGATTGATTTGCAATGAATGTCCTCTGTTGACTTGCTTTTCTGGCAACATTTTCAGTTATTATTGACTATGGATTACGCAGTTATTTTATGTGTAACTAAGAAAAGCAAAGTACTACATTTCAAATTCATTTTTACTGCTGTTCTGACAATAAATTCGCTGGCTGTTTGAAGTAAATTGTATCTCTATGCAATTTTATTTACCAGTAGGGTGGGTGGTGATGGGGGGGGTCAGGTTGTACTCATAAATTTTCTTCAAGGTTGGCAGGTCTGCCAGTGTTGTGGGAGCCATTGATTGTACTCACGTTGCAATTTTTCCGTGTGCGGGGTAAGAATCCTCTGTTTGTTAAAGCGTTGCCTTGTCCTGTAGTTGCCAACCTGACATCTGAGTATTTTGAAATTTCAAGCGTGCAATTTCTCAATGAGACCATATAAACTGTCTCTGTTCGTTATTTTTGTGTGACTAGAATGTTCTATTTACTTGTCTTCTTTCCTGTCTTCCACTGAACAAACAGGCTGGTGTAGGAGGGGCACATTTTCTATGCTCTGTTTACGCTGGTTGAGAAGCGCTAAATTCTTTATTTATTATTTCATTATAGCGGCCATTTGTTTGTTTGCATAGCTTAAATACCATGGTGGCTAGAATAAGAAATAAAAATTAGATGCCTGCATTATTTTTTGTAATTGGCACAGACATGGCCTACGTAGGCCGACTATTACAGCTGCATATCGTCGGCCTGCTGATAAAACCTCGTATCTTCAAAATGATAAACTTCACAGAAAAAAAGAAAAAAATATATAAGTAAAAAATAATAAAATAATATAAATTGATAAATATAATAAAAAAAAAAAAAAAAAAAGTTTAATTCTGCATGTAAAAATAGTGGACATTCAAGTTTTTTTTTTTCTTATCAAATTGGAGATACAAGGTTTTATCAGTAGGCCCACAATATTCAAATTTATAGTCTGGTTTGCGTTTTCCATGGACCACAACTGCATTTTCATGGTTAATCAGAAAATCCTTGTTCCTTGTTTTCCTGATGGCCGTAATCAATGAGCTTTGTACAGAGTCTGCCTCTCTTTTGGATCAGTCACAACTCTTTCATAAGGCCGCCTACATTCAGAAGTTAAGCGCTGTGGGCGCGATCGAGGGGAGTAGGGGTGAATACGCGTAACTCAAAAGCGCTTAACTCGAATCACATAAAAAAGGACTTGCGTGCTTATGGGAGAATAGACCCCAATGTGTGCAACGTAGACAGGATACAACCGAGCTTGCTGATGCGCGTTGGCTTGTATGCTCTTATGTTTGTCCAATTAATGTGTTTCACTTACTGTGGAACGTTTAAACACTCGGGAATTGGATAAGAAACAAGCCAATCAGTACATTGTAACCGGGGAAGTCTCACACAGATGTGAACTATAACTGCGCAGTTACGCAGAAGAACCTGAGTGTATAATTGAGTGATTGGCTATCAACACCAGTACTTGGGTGGATATAAGGAAGCGCTGAATTTGTCAATGAAGTAATCTACACATAAACCCACGGTAGGGAACATTTGCGATTTTAGGAATTATGCATGCATTTCCTTAATCCCGCTTATTTCTTTGGCAATTTCTTTGTTATGAAAAATATATTGTGTCATTCCCCATAAAATCTACAATTGCCCCCCACCTGACCCTCTCAGAATCAGCTTATTGTTCTAGCACAATAACTGAAGTATATTTTATGAATCCTTACCAAATATTACCTTGATCTTGTGAAGAGTTTTTGAGCTACAGGCCCTAAAAGTACTCAGTAGTTGGTTGAAATTTCATGCTTTTTAACTCGTGTCATTTTTTTCTAGCATTTTTGAGCCCTCATAGCCTTGTGTATTAAAGATGGCTAAATGACATTTTAAGAGCTGAAGGACACATTGGAGCACTGTTAAAAACTGCTGTTATATCAATTGTATGCCAATTCTAGGTGTCACTATCTTAAATTTGTATTTTCTTCAACAGGCTTTGTTCTGTAACCAACTTCAAGCTTCAATATCACGGGAACTTTGGGGGTTTTGTGGAAGTTTCAATAGCAACACTGAACTAATTTAATTACAATGATATACAAATAAGTACTGGAATCATGGATGTGTCATGTGTTTTCTTATAATTCCCCAGAGAAAACTTGAAAAAATGTGTGTTCAGAAAACGTAGTCATATCACCACGTGGGACAGGTTCGTCCTCTTGTCATGATTACTTCTGTGTCAAATAATTCACTCGTGAGAGCTGCAGCCAGTGCCACTACAAGATGGTAGTGAACTGTGAGGATGAAGTCAAAAACTATCAACTTAGAGCTGCTGACTAGTGTGTCAGCAGACTAATGCCACAGCCTGTAGTTTTACTGAATGATTGAAACCAAAATGGCCGAATTCCCTCTTGTGTATTTGAGTACATAATCTTGTCTTATGTATGAAGTAATGATTCTTTTTGTTTTCAGCAATATTCCAATGCTAAACATGAAAAGCGAAATGTATGTAACCATTTGTTTATAGCATTAAACATGCAAAGCAAAATGTATGTATGTGTATACAGTATACATTTTCATTAAATGTATGTTATGGCTAAAATTATTGGTGCATTGAATTTTGGGATTGGCCCATACATTTTGAAAATGACCCATTGATTTTCCATGACTGTGCTTCCATCCCCTGTGTATTACACTACATTATTACACTATCGCATGTATTTTGTGTACGTTTTCAATGTAGCCAATCTGTGGTGCAAAGTGGTGGTACAATTCATCCTATAAATAACAAAAGGTCGCAAGTGCCATTTTTTTTTAATCAGGAATGCCACTTGCAACCTTTTCTTATTAATGGGACAAATTGCTTTGCTTCATGTTTCATCATAGGAAAGTATGACCCTGATTCTGACGCGGTTGGGACAAAGTGTAAATTGTGAATAAAATCAAAACTGCAATGACTTTCAGATCACGAGCCAATATGTTATTTACAATAGAACATAGATAACATTTCAAATGTTGAAACATTTTACATTTTTATCCACAGAATGAGCTTATTTCAAATTTTCAGTTTGCAACAGGTCTCAAAAAAGTTGGGACACAGGCCAAAAAGGGCTGAAAATGCAAAAAATATATCAGAGAATCAGCTGAAAGAATATTTTGCGAGTAATTAAGTTAACTGGCATCAGGTATGTACAAAATGATTGGCTATAAAAGGGATGTCTTGGAGAGGCTGAGTCTCTCAGAAGTAAAGATGGCCAGAGGCTCTCCAACCTGTGAAGGTTTGCGTAAAAAAATTGTGGAATACTTTAAAAACAATGTTCCTCAACATCAAACTGCAAAGGCTTTGAAGGTCTCATCTTCGACAGTGCATAACATCATCAAAAGATTCAGAGAAACTGGAAAAATCTCTGTGCGTAAGGGACAAGGCCGAAGACCTTTACCGGATGCCTGTGATCTTCGGGCCCTCAGATGCCACGGCATCACTCACCGGCATGATTCTATCATTGACATCACTAAATGGGCCCAAGAACACTTACAGAAACCACTGTCTGTAAACACAGTCCGCTGTGCCATCCACAGATGCCGCCTAAAACTCCATCATGCAAAAAGGAAGCCATTGTTGAGCATGATCTAGAAGTGTTGCCGTGTTCTGTAGGCCAAGGCTTACAAATGGACTGTAGCAAAGTGACCTGTGGTCAGACGAGTCCAAATTTGACATTCTTGTTGGAAATCACGGGCGTTGTTTCCTCCGGGCTAAAGAGGAGAAAGACCACCCCCCCTGTTATCAGCATTCAGTTCAAGAGCCAGCATCTCTGATGGTATGGGGATGCAATACTGCATATGATGTGGGACACTTGCATGTTTTAAAAAGAACCATGAATGCTGAAAGGTATATAAAGGTTTTAAAGCAACATATGCTCCCCTCCAGATGACATCTATTCCAAGGAAGGCCTTGTGTATTTCAGCAGGACAATGCAAAACCACATACTGCAGCTATTACAACAGCATGGCCTCATGGTAGAAGAGTCCCTGTGCTGAACTGACCTGCCTGCAGTCCTGATCTTTCACTGATTGGGAATATTTGGTGCATAATTAAACGTTAAGTCCTTCAAAGGAGACCCAAAACTCTCCAGCAGCTGGAAGCCTATATTGAACAAGTGTGGGATCAAATTCCAATGGCTAAACTCAAGAAACTTGTCTCCTCAATGCCCAGACGCCGCCACTCTGTGTTTAAATGAAGAGGGGATGCGACATCATGGTTAACAGGCCCTATCCCAACTTTTTTTATTACCCCTCAGCCCTCAAGGCTGACGGAGTATTGCTATCCTTCGTGCGGTTGGGCGGGTGGCGGGCGGGCATTCGTCTCCAAAAATTTCGACATCGGGCTGAAGGGTATTTTGTGCATTGCACGCCTATTTTTTGAGACCTGTGGCAACCAACAAGTTTGAAATGAGCTCATTTTGTGGATAAAATTGTAAAATTTCTGAGTTTCAGCAGTTGCTATGTTATCTCTGTTCTATTGTGAATTAAATACTGGCTGGTGTGATTTGAAAGTCGGTGTGATTTGAAGGTCACTGTATTTTGATTTCATTCACAAATTATCCTTTGTCCTAGCTATTTCGGAATTGGGGTTGTAGTTACAAATATTTTATTGGCAAATCTGGACTGATTGTGTGTCTGTGGTGATTTTATTGGTCTCCTTAGTTCGTGAAGTTTGCCAACATTGAGGAGGACACACCATCCTACCACCGCAGATATGACTTCTTTGTTTCCCGCTTCAGTGAGATGTGTCACTCCAATTATGAAGACCCGGATATTCGCACAAAGTGAGTGAATTTATGAGCTTGTTGCTCAGGTCTTTGAATTGTGAGATGCATGAAATCAAACTGCAGATCTCCATATTCATCAATAATATTTTTATTTTTGCCACAGTCATTGTGTTACATGACAAATTTCAGTGTGGGTAGTCGTTGGTGGCAAAGTAACATAGACCCCAATCCAAGAACTGTCTCTCATCCTGGGCGCAATACATTTGCTAGTGTTGAGTCTACCTATTGACCTACCTGCTACAAGTGGCACCTGAACAGTTATGATTCATTTGGTGAATATGGGGCTCACCCATGCACCACAGTGCAGTGTCTTAACTAAATATGACACTCAGCAGTACGGGTGAACCTCTAGGACATGGATGGAGTTACGGAATACCCTAGTCCCTGATTTAAGTTCATATCAATCGTATGAATGTGGGGTCAAAATAAAGCCATGTTAAGGTTTTTATCATCTTCCACCACCAAGTGGAGCAGAGGATTTAGTAATGGAGCTTGTCTGTTAATCTTCCTGTCTTGTCCTCCATCCAGATAAGTAGGAACAAGTTTTTTTTTTCAGAAACTATCTAGATGGATGAAATTTTGTGAGAGTGCGTTTCTTGTCATTACCTTGATTGGGTCAAATAACAGGATTTCATCTGGAGGGATATTGATGACAATGTCTTCTTGTTTTTATGTTATTCTGCTGAGATCTAAATGCTTAATTTCCTTGTGACTTCACTGATAGTTTCTTGCTTAGATGCAGAAAGAATTGCATGCAAATGAAAAAATATATGTATTATTTCATGTGTGTACTTAACCCAAAGGTAGTGTGTACGCAACACAAAAAATAGATATCGCCCGCTTCATGAGGTCTTACAAATTAAACAACTGATTGGGTCAGATATTTGTTCATTTAGTTGGGGGTACTGCTTGGGAAATTTTGGGGGTCTGAAGCTGCCCGGTTGTTAACCCATTGGAGGAATGCTATGAGGGTGGCTTTTAGTGTAGTTGCTCAGCACTTTTTTTATGTCCCCGGAATTGAAGATTTGGGGGCAAATTGATTTGCACTTGTCTGGCTGTCTGTCTGTCTGCAGCCAAAAAAAAAAAACTTCAACTTGCAATACTGACCTGCTGCCGGGGACATCCGTGTTCCAGGAACACAGCTTGTTATTGTTACTTTTGAAGTATTGCGATTCCAGCCCCTGTTTATCCACAATAAGAATAATGCTGGTGTTGGGCCCTTCAACAAGGCCCTTAATGCCAAAATACTTCAGGGGGACCCTGGCATAACAAACCATCAGTTACCTTGGCTAAATATGATCAAATGTAAAAAATTAGCAATATAAGGAATTCAGTTTCAGTGAATTTTTCGACTACTCTGTTTGTCTTTATTTCCATTATATATTTTTGGTTGCCTGTCAAGCAGTAACTTAACGAAATAAGAAGCATGAATATTTATCAGTTTTGTTGCCTGCAGGCCGATCAGGCTTAGATGACTAGAAACACAAAATGCTATGTAAAGAAAAGTTGCTTCCGATGACTGTATTCCAATGACCACATGTCATGTTTTGTCCAGAGGTGAAATTTTGGATGAGCATTTTGAAGACATGCTAGTACACATAACGGACTCCAGCATTAATTTTGATTCTCGTTGCTAAAATACTGTAAACGCATTACAGCGATAAATGCAAATATGAGAAATACTGTCCTTTTTTTATATTTCAATGGAACCAACCAAAATTATTTATTAATTTGAATAAAAATCAATTTACCTCAAATCGAGGTTTTACTACTAATTACACCACTTAAGATTATTAGTAAAAACAAACAAAAAATGATTTGATTGCATCCCATAAATTGGATTTTTTTATTGTCCCCTGCCACAAAGTGGATGGGGATATAGGGATGAGCGTTGTCCTTCCGAATCCGCGTCCGTCTTCCATGCTTCTTTTCCAGGCCAGAACTCCTAAAACGTTCAATGTTTCACAGCAAAATTTAAAGAGGAACTAAAACATACCTGACTTTTTTGAGGTTTTGGTAGGTTTAGGGACTTTATATTACTATTTCCCCAAATACACATGTAACCAAGCTCAGTCATCCTATTTTTCTTGAAAAAAAGATGATAAAAAACCGGTCCAGCTGCAATGCGATTTCCCTGATTATCGAAAAAGCTAATCGCATATTTATTTATGTATGTGACGTCGTTCTTAGTCTTGTTGCATCTCTCGGATTGATGGGGCTATACAACCCCAATTCTGAAATAGTTGGGACAAAGCGTAAATTGTGAATAAAATCAAAACGCAATGACTATCAAATCACACCAGCTCGTATTTTATTCACACTAGGACAGAGATAACACAGCAAATGTTGAAACTGAGAAATTTTACAGTTTTATACACAAAATGAGCTCATTTCAAATTTGATGGCTGCCACAGGTCTCAAAAAAGTTGGGACAGGGGCCTGTTTTCGATGATGTAGCATCCCCTCTTCTTTTTAACACAGAGTGGAGGCGTCTGGGCATTGAGGAGACAAGTTTCTTGAGTTTAGCCATTGGAATTTCATCCCACACTTGTTTAATACAGATTTCCAGCTGCTGGAGAGTTTTGGGTCTCCTTTGATGGACTTTTCATTAAATTATGTGCCAAATGTTCTCAATCGGTGAAAGATCAGGACTGCAGGCAGGCCAGTTCAGCACACAGACTCTTCTACTACAAAGCAATGCTGTTGTAATAGCTGCAGTATGTGGTTTTGCATTGTCCTGCTGAAATACTCAAGGCCTTCCCTGGAGTAGATGTCGTCTGGAGAGGAGCATATGTTGCTTTAAAACCTTTATATACCTTTCAGCATTTATCATGGTGCTTTTTAAAACATGCAAGTGTCCCACACTAATGCATCCCCATACCATCAGGGATGCTGGCTTTTGAACTGAACGCTGATAACAAAAGGGTTAGTCCTTCTCCTCATTAGCCCAAAGGACACAACGCCCATGATTTCCGACAAGAATGTCAAATCTGGACTCTGACCACGGGACACTTTGCCACTTTGCTACAGTCCCTTTTTAAATGAGCTTTGGTCCTCACAACACAGTGGCACTTCTGGATCATGCTCAACAATGGCTTCCTTTTTGCACGATCGAGTTTTAGGTGGGATCTGTGGGTAGCACAGCGGACTTTGTTTACAGACAGTGGTTTCTTGAAGTATTCCTGGGCCCATTTAGTAATATCAAAGGCAGAATCATGCCGGTGAGTGATGCAGTGGCGTCTGAGGGCCCAAAGATCACAGGCATCCAGTAAAGGTCTTCAGACTTGACCCTTACGCTCAGAGATTTTTTCTGTTTCTCTGAATATTTTGATGATGATGTGCACTGTCCATGATGAGACCTTCAAAGCCTTTGCAACTTGACGTTGAGGAACATTGTTTTTAGCTGATCGGCCCTATGGGTGCCTGCCCACTCCCATCTTTGGAGCAGATTTCCAGCACACACTTCCTTAGCAGAGCCACAGCCATCACCAGACACTGTAACCACCCTGGCCACCACCTGTTCACCCTTCTGCGCTCTGGAAAGCACTACTGGTCACACAAATCACGGACAAACAGACTTATAAGCAGTTTTTTTCCCCACAGCCACACGCACCCTTAATGGATAATAACTCAGACTATAACACACTCATCTTTGGCAATCTGCACATTCGTGTGAAGGGCTGCTGCAATATTTGGATGTTTTTTTGATGCAATATTTGAGGCATTTTGTATGTTTGTAACCATCCCTTCCTCATGGTAATAGCAATTTAACCACTGGATTGTCTATTGCATGCTGGTGTTTTTATCCCCCGCCAACACGAAGTGGGAGGGGGATATAGGTTTGACCTCCGTGTGTCTGTCTGTGCATCCGTCCGTTCGTCCGAGATAAAGCGGACAGAAACTACTACAGATACAGTAACCAAATTTGGTGTGTAGCTTCAGACCATAAAGGCCTTGATGGAGTTCGAAAATAAGAAGCACACAATTGGCGGGGGATGTTGTAGACCATGTCAACTTGTTTTTGTTATGCACCTTACCTGAGGAGCACTCGTAAGTTTTGTTGTATTTTTGTGTTACAATAACATTAAAGGCAATCTTGATCTTAACTTGCTTTGAGAAAGCTAACGCAATGTCATTTACAAGTATCAAAACCTTGTACTTCTTGTACTGCTTTGAATGCATGGTCAATATGTTCACGATATTGTTTCCCCCCCTTAAATACATACTTTTTAAGGCCATTCAAAAAAATATAAATAAAATTATATATATATGGGTGGCTACAATTATTGATGCTCTGAGCCCTGAGGGGGATGAAAATGACAAACTCAGTATTACTCTTAACACTTCATTTTTATTGATAGCCCTATATCTGGGCTTTCTGGAATGGTTCATTCAAGTCATCAACTCCCAACGGGTCAGTTTTTATTGCACGCGCCGAAAAACATTCCAAAACGCATGAAACGCGAGTGATGAAATTAAATGCAACATTTTAAGTACAATTAATAATTGTCATATCTACACCTAATGTTGTTTACATCTACTACAATATGTTACTTTAAGTGTACCAAAAATCAAAAACCAGGGTTGAAAACTTATCGAATTATGCCCCATCGAATGTATAGCGCAAAAGGTAAAAGTTGGAAAAAATTGACTCAAATTCTTAACTTTACCCTCATTTCCTCAAAACTGATCAGATACTCTTCAAAATTACCTTACTTTGCCTGCAGTGTGTCTATTATACAAAACAGTTACCCTTTGCCATCCATAAATTACTTAAACAGCTCAGTCAGGCCCTGCATTGACCCTCGGAAAATCTCTCGTTCGTCACTCGTGTTTCACCCCAGACAACATATTCTAAAGTCCACCTCAGCACCACAATACATCTTTGGATTGTATCCATATCACTCCTACAAACACAAAACATATTCTACTAATAAAGGCATAAATATACATATCTGGCCCATCTAGGGTTTCTACCATGCCTTTGAAAAAAAAGTTTATCTCTTTTTCACGACATCAGCGACTCCGCTCGGGCCAGTTGTTAATGTTAACAAGTTTGGTCAGTTTTCATTTAGAACAGGCTTTTCTTTACTCAGTGGTTGGAAGCAATGCATTCGTTTAGGGGTTGTTTAAATGACATAAGATCATTTGAAATGTCTTATGCAATTCCAATTCCTCCAACCCCTCCATGCTCAAGGACTTCAATTCTGCGCAAGAATGTCTTACAAATGCGTTGATTGAATAATCGCTGACTACAACAGAGGAACATAAATATGCCACTTACTCACAAAGAATGCGTGAGAGTTGACAGGTATACATTATAAATGAAAACTGGCCACACCTGATAATGATGAGAGTTTTCGGAGATTCTGTAATGGAAATATAAATGACTGATTGAAAACAGGTCGTGACCAATCATTCTTTTTGAGGGTTTTTTTTAGCCTCCCCTGTTGGCAGTTCACGAGCCGCGACTGATAGTGACCAAATATTCGAGCTGCGACGATTCATAAATCGCGATTATTTTAAGTGCAATAAAAGTAACTGCCATGACAAGGCATACCTTTTCTATGACACATACCTAATGCGGTCATTTGAAATGCTTCCGGGAAGAAAACTGTGATGTGAAGTCTGCTATTTACCCGCGAGGTTGGACAGCCTCCATCGCCTTGGCAAAGTTATCTTACCTAACATCAATTCCCATGTACTTTGCCTGACTTGCAATCAAGCCATTTATTCATATAATGATAAAGAAGAGATTATGAGAAGCAGACAGACCTAACCAGGCTGCCATGTTCGATAATAATCTGAATAAATGACCCCTGAATTCCACCTCATGTAGAATTTTTCCGAATCATTAAAAAGATTTCTTAAAAATAAAATAATTTTGTCATGGTCCTGGTTTTTAAGCGTTTCAAAACATACTACGTGAAGTGGAAAACATTTAGTGAAGCATATCGAACACGAGAGTGAAAGAAATTATTTTTGCATTGCACATAATGGATACATTCAGTGAAGACTTTGCAAACACGTTCAGGGCTCAGGCAAATGCATATTTGTAGCATTTTTTTATTTGATCATAGATTAATTTGAAAAAAGTAATTCATAGCTTTTGATTTTGATTACTTTTGAGAAACTAAATAGCCTACTGTGAAGGAGGAAAGCACTGTATTTAAGCATAGCGTATCGAATGGGACATGTTAAACACAGAGCAGCCAAACGCAAAACTAGAAATAGCCTAATTAAGCAAACATATTCAGGCAATTACATGCTGAACAATGCAAAGTTTAGGTCTGCAAAGTCATCATCCTCAACCCGACTATTGCTCTCACCCCCTTCCCAATTACTTTGCTCAATTTGCAATCAAACAATTGATTCGCTCAATTAGGCAAACCATTTAAATTGGTAGACGGTCTGATTTATTTAGATTTTATTTTTGTTTGACACATTTTGACATTTAAATAACCACGAAACACAACAGATTTGCCTGAATGTTTTTGCTGGATTATTTCTAATTTTGCATTCCGCCTAGCTGCATGCGAATGCGTGAACAATTTTTTTGCCACGTTCGATAAGATTAAAATGTTTTCCACCTTCACTGTTGGTTATTTAGATGCTCAAAAGTCAAGTGCTATGAGTTACTTTATTTGAAATTAATCTTGTTCAATTATCTAATAAAAAGGCCACAAATGTGCGGCAAAGAATCGCCTAAACGTGCATTGTCAAATCTTCAGTACATCTGACTATTGCCTGCGATGCAAACATATTCTTTCTCGTATTCACGTTCAATATGCTTCACAAAATGTTTTCCATTTCACGTAGCCTATGTTTTTAAGCGCTTATCCAGCAAAAAGTTTTTAAGAAATATCTTTAATACTACATCTAAATTCCTCGATGAGAGGTGGAATGCAGAGGTCTGCTCTTTATTCAGATTATTGACATTCTTTCAATCTAACATGGTAGCCTGGTTAGATCTGTCTGCTTCTCTATCGCTTCTTAATCATTACTAGCTGCTACCCGCTACCCGGAGCGAAATTGCCTTTTTTTTTGCGTGCATAACCGTTTTTCAAAAATCGGGCGACGTCAAGTCCTTCCTGGTGTCCAAGTGAATATTCACACCAAATTTGTTGATAATCTGTGGAGAAATGTAGGAGAAAAATGTGTACATACACACAGACAGACAGACATCGACCTCAAATATATTATAGATAGATAGATAGATGGATAGATCAGCCACATTTTGGTTTTGATTAGTCAGTTGGCTGAATAAATGGCTTGATTGCAAGTAAGGGAAAGTACACAGGAACTGATTAAAGGTAAGCTAATTATGCCAAGGCGATGGAGGCTGTCCAACCTCACTGGTAATTAACAGACTTCAAATCAGTTTTCTTCCCAAAAGCATTTCAAATGACCACATTAGGCATGTGTCACAGAAAAGGTAATAAGCAAGCACGTACTTTTACTGGGCTTAGAGTAATTGCGATTCCTGAATTTTCACAGCTCTACCAAATATCCAGTCAAAACTCAAAATACAGCCCCCAGAAATTTTTGATTTGGAAAATTTGGTATGGTAACTCACTATGACTGATAGATGTGCAACATCAACGTTTTTGCTGGATTTGACCTTGAACTTAGCGCTGTGACTTTCATCGTGGAAATCTTGTTCGGCCAAATACAAAGTAACTATTGGTCGTAGCTTCGTCAATTTTGGTAACTCTCTGTGACCCATAGATTTGCACAGGCCAAGGGGGATTCAGCAACGTAGTATGTTTTTGTATTAGAAAGACCGAAAAGAGTTGACTCTCCTGACTGTCTGTCTCATATATGAACATGCACAGTGGTTGTGTACAATTTATGCACTGGCTGAATTAAAATGTATAAAATATAGTACATGTAATGAACCCTTCAAACAAGAAAAGAGCAAAATACTTTGTCAACACTTGGGCGAGGACAATTTTACCCCTGAAAACCCCAAAGACCCTGAGCCTAAGGGCACTATCACACTAGGTAATTCCATACCGTGCCCGAGTATGGATTATATTCTCAAATTTCTGATACAGAAGGTAGCAGTATCCCGCTACGTGGTCTTTAACCCTTTTCTGCAGACGTAGACGCCCGCATCTATAGACCTGCAAATTGGAAGCACGCTGTTACTGTACTCGATCACTCAATGGCACCCCCGGATCAGTTATTGAATGTTCACAAGCAAGCAGACCTCCAACGCTGTTCTGAATATGGGGAAGTTCACTCCACGCCCGGTTTTTCAAGAGCTGCATGAATTAAACTCCTCAGCTAAGCCTGATGTGCAAACTGGTCAGTATCCTTGCCTATAGTATCGATCCAGCAGTTTAAAAAAACGATATCTTGACACAGAAAAAATCGTTATCCTCTGTAGCAACCAGATAAGCCACAGTGAGCCAACAGTATTCCAAGTAATGGTTCAGAAAAATCAGTTTTCTGAGGCAAAAAAATCGACATGGTATTGATTCTCTCACATTCTACTGTTAATTACAGTCGTCACATACAAAAAAATTCGTAGTTCCCTACCGTGGATTTACGCGCAGATCCATTCATTGACAAATTCAGCGCTTCTTTATATCCACCCGAGTACTGGCGTTGATAGCCAACCACTCAACCATACACTCAAGCTCTTCTGCGTAATTGGATAGTTACACTTCATGCCCTGTGAAGCTACCCTGGTAAAAATGTATTGATTGGCTCGTTTCTTATCCAATTCCCGAGTGTTTAAGCATTTTAGAGTAAGTGAAACTAATTGATTGGACAAACAGAGAGCATACAAACCTATGCGTATCAGCAGGCTCGGTTGTATCCTGTCTACGTTATGCACATTACGCGGTTAAAATAGAAGCGATTTATAGAAAACACGTTCGCAAAACTGGCCTTGAAGTGTCCAGTTACATTTACAGGATTTAAATGAGATAAGGATATGGTCAATTGGAATTATTTAGAATGAAACAGGACCGGAGGGTTCCTGCTATTGGATTGGTCTCTGGAGAAGGGATTCATGAGAAAGGTGAGGCTGCTACTTTGTTATTTGTTGTTGTTGTTGTTGTTTTTGGAATGTATACGTACTCAACAAAGTCGAATGTCGAGGTTTTTTTCCTGTTTAAAACGCGAACTGCCCGTGCATTTGGATGGACCCCCTGGTACGTTCATTGCACGTTTCTTTTGAATCCAGGGAGGCAATGGATTGTTCCCTGAAAGTGGAGTGTCTGTTCTGTTAAAATAAGGTATATTTCAGAATTCAGATATTACTGAGTTAGTGAGTTGCACTTGTTCCTTATAAGTAATGAAATGAGTTTGTGAGCTTAGAAGAGGGGACTGGTAGCTTCCATTACAGGGTGAATGTTCTAACCGTTTAATAAGAAGTTTATTTAATGCGTGTTTGTGCTGGCATGGGGCACTTTGAAGTAAAATGGCCAAAACTCTAAACTTTATTTTGGAGAAAAGGCATGTTTTGTGTTTGGAGTGGTTACTGGTGACCATTGATATTCAACTGCCCTGAGATTGATAAATTCATATTAAACTCAACCAGAAAATCATTTGTTCTCATTGAATTTCATGCCTTAAAACTTTATTTGTGTTATATACATGATTTTTTTATGATTTGACAGGACTTCATTTTGAGACTTCGGGGAGCCACTTGGGTAGCTGTATAATTTGGCTAAAAGCATGTAGGTAATCTAGAATGTAATGTTGAAGATGAATTGTACTTGTGGTCAAGGAGTTTATGATCCCAGAAATGTATAGTTTTAAGCCCCAGCAGTTTTTCAATCCTCAGAATTATTTTTTTTGCGATTTCAATGGTGAATTCTCATTAAGATTTTTTATGTTTGCAGCTCATTTTCTCTACCATAATCATGAAAATTAACTGAAATACTATGTAATTCTAAATGCTGTAAGTGTCTTTTCAGAATTGAGCCACATTTTTCCTCTTTATGAAGCTTAAATCTTGAATTATACAGCATTAAAGTGGGTAACCCAAAAATAGCCAAATTTGGCTTCTGCACAAAGGGGTTAAGTAGAAAAGTATAGACAAAGAAGAAGAAGAAGCTACGGAAATGTATCTTTTTCATCACTAAAACTGCTAGACTTTGGCACCACGTTCCGCACTTTTAAGATATTGCAGCCGCACTATCTTCAGTTTGTCACGGCATCGTTCTATTGTTCTGTAATAAGCACGCAAATGTTAATACTCACAAATTATTCCATAAATCTCTGCATTTCTTTCTTGTCGTAACCAGTTGCGATTGTATGGTTTTCTTGTCTGCCCAAATTTCGAGCAAGCATTTAATTTTGTCTGCCCAAATTCTTTGTTTAACCAGAGAGATCCTCTTGCAGCTATATTTGTCAGAGCAAAAGTGATAGTAATGTGTGTTACAAGTAAGTGTGTTTCATGGTTCACATCTTGTCAGTATTGGGCTCCGTCCATACGTACGAACGTATAAATGTGGATATTTTAAGAACCGATGACTAGATTCTTTTCATATTTGATATTTAGGTTTATCTCAGTGGGGGAAGGTACCATGCAGTTTTGGTGGCCTTCACCTTCGTTTCAAGGTCACAAAGCTTAAATTTGAGTATCTTGGTCCATCCGTACGAACACAAACTTGAATATCTTAAGAATCCTTGACTAGATTGTTTTCATATTTGGTTCCTCGATTCATCCCAGTGGGGGAAAAGTACTATGCTGTTTTGGTGACCTTGACCTTCATTTCAAGATCACAAAGCTAAAATTCCAAAATCTTAAGAACTGTTGACTGGATTCTTTTCATTTTGGATACCTGTGACGACCCCCAAAATTCTGATGTTTCCTGGAGGTGATGGAGGTGACAGCTTGTCAAAATAAACATTGCCATGTCGATACTTTATCAACTTTTCAATTGGAAAATTAAACATTGCATATTCTAATTGCAGAAATAACAATAAAGATCCGCAAAAGTCATAATAAAGCATATTACAAGTTGTTGACCTAATGTGTTGGCTTTCTGAGTTTGTTCTTTTTATCTCCCGGGGGATATAGCATTGGGCTCCGTCCGTATGGACACACAAAATTGAGGCGGCGGGGGATATTGCCATGTTAGTGGCAAACACTTGTTTCTCAATCATTCTGAGC
Source organism: Gymnothorax reevesii (assembly GCA_029721435.1). Taxonomy (NCBI): domain Eukaryota; kingdom Metazoa; phylum Chordata; class Actinopteri; order Anguilliformes; family Muraenidae; genus Gymnothorax; species Gymnothorax reevesii. The sequence continues at coordinate 63,514,825 of CM056576.1, forward strand.
TTTATTTAGAGATCTGTGTACTGTTGGTTATGGTAGAATTTCAAACTGTGTTCTAAAGAAAAGAAGTTGCTAAATAATGAGGCAGGAAAGGTTGATGGGTTTTTACAGATAATATTTGTCCCTGACGACAGATATTGTCCCATACGGCAGATACGTAATCATCACAGAACCAGAGCCAACTGAAGGGACATGATTACTTTGAAACAATTCGGTTATTAATTTAGCTTTAGCTGTTCAAGTGCAATCACAGGTGGGAGCAGTGCTTTAGTAAAAACCTGAGCTCAATTCAGTGCGTCCCATACGACAGATTTTTTCTGTCCCATAAAACAGGTACCTCTAAGAATTTTCAAACCCTGTTGAATTCATGTCTTGTTGTTTTTTTTTTTTTTTTGAATAAAACTGCTTTAACACAATACAGCAGACTCTCCAATATTTTTGACTTGTTTCAGAAGTTTTCAAAAGCCAATTCAGAGTTCTTGAGAAGACTTTGTTGGAAAAAAAATAGTGATTTCTCTGCGTCCCGTACGATAGATCACATTTTTGCTTATTTCATCCCCCAAAAATGGAAATGAATCCGTTTGATCATCAAATAATGTTGAAGTGTGATAACACAATTTAAAGGTCACAGCCTAATTTAAAGCCAGTCATAATTTTATTTTCTGGATGTAAAATACTGTCTGAATGTCTCCTACGACAGGCATGGAATCGCCCTTTCTCTTCATTGAAGATGAGTACCTCTCTGGCTATATCATACATTTATTGTGCCAAATGTCCCCTGACTTCGATTCTGCCTATTCTGCATTACTCTGTTTGCCTGGCTATTGATCCATTTCTGTCTTGACCATGAGCTTTGTTAATACTAATAAACGCCCTGCCGATGCTGAACTGCATTTGGAGTCTAAGCCCGTTCCTTTCAGAAAGAGCTGTGGACGCTGGCAAAGCATTCAAAGTAGCGGCGGAGGAAGAGAAGCCATCTCTAGCTGAGCTCCGACACACCATCCGGAAGAAGCTCAAGACCCTGCGTAGAGCTGAATGGCACAGGACACAGAGGATGGAGTGAGCCAGGAAGTCAACTTCCTTCTTAGCCAACCCCTTTGGATTCACAAAGCAGCTGTTAGGGCAGAAACACAGCAGCCCCTCTGGTGGGGTTTAACACCTCAAAACCCACTTGGAAGGAAGTTCAGGAGGTGGTAAGAGGAGCCAAAGCCAACTCTGCTCCAGGTCTCAGTCGAGTGCCCTATAAGGTGTACAAGCGCTGATTTGGCGAAGGGGGATCATCGCAGACCAGTGGAGACAAGCGGAGGGCGTCTAGATACCTGAGGAGGAGAACTCCACTAGGCTGGAGCAGTTCCGATCCATCTCACTTCTCAGTGTGGAGGGAAAGCTCTTCTTTGGCATCCTCACCAGAAGCATGAGAGACTTCCTCCTAAAGAACAAGTACATTGAGACATCGGTACAGAAGGGTGGCATTCCCGGAGTCCCAGAGTGCCTCGAATACACCGGAGTGGTCTCCCTGCTGATCAGGGAGGCCTGTGAAAGGAAGGGAGACGTGGCAGTGCTTTGGCTGGTCCTAGCCAATGCATATGGGTCAATCCCCCACATGCTGATGGAAACGACACTGGACTATCATCATATACCCTGTAAGATCAAGGACCTCATTCTGAACTACTATGGGAACTTCAGGCTGAGAGTGACATCAGGGAGCATAACATCCAACTGGCACCGGCTCGAAAAAGGGATTATAACTGGCTGTACAATCTGTTATCTTGTTCACCCTTGCCATGAGTATGTTGGTGAAGGCAGCTGAGACGGAGTGTAGAAGCCACCTGTCCAAGTCTGGAATTCGGCAGCCCCCCATCAGAGCCTTCATCCGAGCCACGGTTACCACTAAATCAGTGCCTGGATGCAGGTAGATTCTTCAGGGCCTGGAAATGCTCATCTGCTGGGCTAAGATGAGTTTTAAATAAATCCAGGTCTATGGTCCTGAAGAGAGGTAAAGTAGTGGACAAGTTTCGCTTATTTTTGGATGGCGTGATAATACCATCTATCAATGAGAAACTAGTCACAAGCCTGGGTAAGGTCTTCGACTGCAGCCTCAGAGACACAGCCTCATTCCTAGCTACCATCAAGAAGCTTGAAACCTGCTTGACCGCAGTAGACAAGTCTGGCCTACCTGGCAGGTTCAAGGCATGGTTATACCAACATGGCATTCTGCCCCGCATCCTCTGGCCCCTGTTGGTGTACGAGGTGACTATGTCTACTGTAGAGACCCTGGAAAGAAAGATCAGCTCCTACCTTCGAAGATGGCTTGGCCTGCCACGCAGTCTCACTAATGCAGCGCTGTACGGCAGGAGCAACAAACTCCAGCTGCCCTTCAGCAGCCTGGAGGAGGAATTAAGGGTTTCCTGCACTAAAGAGGCACTAGTCTACCATGACTCCAGTGACACCAGAGTTGCATCAGCAGGCATCGTGGTGAGAACAGGCAGGAAGTTCAGAGCTCTTGAGGGGCTGGAGCTGGCGGAGTCTCGGCTAAGACACAAGGCTCTGTTTGGCACGGTGGCCATCGGACGAGGAAGGCTGGGAGCCATCCCACAGCCACGGTGCGACCTGACCCTGGGGCAGACACCATCTAGTCCTGAATGAGGTGCGGGCTGGTGTTGAGGATGTGAGGACCAGCAGGATGGTGAGCATGAGGCAGCAGGGGGCATCAACAGAGTGGGAACGCTGGAGAGGAAGCTGACCTGGAATGACATCTGGAAGGCAGAGCCACAGGGTATAAAGTTCATGGTCCAAGCTATCTATGACGTGCTACCCAGCCCAGCTAAACTGCATGTCTGAGGAAAGAGTGACTTTCCAACATGTCCTCCTTGTCCAGGAAGGGGTTCCCTGGAACACATGCTGAGCAGCTGCTCAGCAGCCCTTGGAGAGGGTCGCTACCGCTGACGTCACGACCAAGTTCTGAAGACAGTGGCCGAGACTATCTCCACTGCAGTTGCCAACAATAAACACACCTGTAGCCAGAGGTCAATGCCCTTCATGAAATCTGGAGAGAAGCCACAAGCACAGCCAACACCAGCAGCCAGTCTACTCTTGTCGACATCAGATTGGGAATTTGCGAGTTGAGCAAGTAGAAGTGGGGTGTCGAGGCTTTGCAGCCTGCTCCCTATGAAAGGCCTACACCTTCCTTGGCATCACAGGAGCTGCAAAGAGGAGAGCCATCAAGTCCACCACAGAGGCTGCAGAGAGAGCTTCTCGGTGGATTTGGATCAAATGGTCCGAGAAGTGGGCTAACGCTGCTGGGACACAAGTCGGGGGTCTGATCAGTCCCGGCTGGGTCGTCTGAGGGAGGGTGTCTGATGTTGCAGGACTCAAAACAACCCAAAGATCTCAGGAAACATCACTGATGATGTGTTCCAGCGTATCCACAGATGTATCCATACACTCGCAAAACTACAGGGTGACTCATGCATTACACACCACTTTTGATGGTTCAGTTTCACTATTCCGGTTATCTTGTGTCAAGGCAATTTTTTTGTATCTATTTATACATTTGCTTTATGATATAGGAATGACTGAAAAACTGTATTCTTGATTCTAAAAAAATTATGCATGGGCTTAAGCTATGTACAGTTTAACCCCTTTCTGCAGATGTAGATTCCCGCGTCTATAGACCTGCAAATTGGAAGTACGCTGTTACTGTACTCGATCACTAGATAGCACCCCCGGATCAGTTATTGAATGTTCACAAGCAAGCAGACCTCGAACGCGGTTCTGAATACGGTGAAGTTCACTCCACTCCCTGTTTTTTGAGAGCTGCATGAATTAAACTCCTCAGCTAAGCCTGATGTGTAAACTGGTCAGTATCCTTGCCTATAGTGTCGATTCAGCAGTTTGAAAAAACGATATCTTGACACAGAAAAAATCGTTATCCTTAGTAGCAACCAGTTTAGCCACAGTGAGCTAACAGTATTCCAATTAGTAGTTCATACAAATCAGTTTTCTGAGGCAAAAAAATCGACATGGTATTGATTCTCTCACATTCTATTGCCTATTACAGTTGTCCCATACAAAAAAAATTGTAGTTCCCTACCGTGGATTTACGCGTAGATTCCTTCATTGCCAAATCCAGCGCTTCCTTATATCCACCCGAGTACTGGCGTTGATAGCCAATCACTCAACCATACACTCAAGCTCTTCTGCGTAATTGTAGAGTTACACTTCGTGGCCTCGTGAAGTTTCCCTGATAACAATGTATTGATTGGCTCGTTTCTTATCCAATTCCCGAGTGTTTAAACATTTTAGAGTAAGTGAAACACATTGATTGGACAAACACAGAGCATACAAACCAATGCGTATCAGCAGGCTCGGTTGTATCCTGTCTACGTTATGCACATTACGCGGCTAAAATAGACGGGATTTATAGAAAATCGGTTCGCAAAACTGGCCTTGAAGTGTTCAGTTACATTACAGGATTTAAATGAGAACGATATGCTCTATTGGAATTATTTTGAATGAAACAGGACCGGAGGGTTCTTGCTATTGGATACATCGGTCTCTATTTTATACAGTCATTGTCTCTGGAGGAGGGATTCACGAAAAAGGGTCAGGCTGCTAATTTTGTTTGTTTTTTTTTTCTGTTTCGGAATGTATATGTACTCAACAAAGTCGAATTTCGAGGTTTTTTTCCTGTTTAAAACGCGAACTGCCCGTGCATTTTGGTGTGGACCCCCGGTACGTTCATTGCACGTTTCTTTTGAATCGGGAGACGCAATGGATTTGATATTCCCTGAAAGTGGAGTGTCTGTTCAGTTAAAATAAGGTATATTTCAGAATTCAGATATTACTGTGTTCGTGAGGTGTACTTGCTCCTTATAAGTGTTGAAATGGGTTCGTGAGCTTTGAAGAGGGGACTGGTAGCTTTCATTACAGGGTGAATGTTCTGACCGTTTAATTAGCAGTTTATTTTATGCGTGTTTGTGCTGGCTTTGAAGAAAAATGGCCAAAACTCTAGACTTTATTATGGAGAAAAGGCACGTTCGTATTTGGAGAGGTTACTGGTGACCACTGATATTCAACTGCACTGATATTGATAAATTCATACTAAACTCAACCAGAAAATCATTCGTTCATATTAAATTTCATGCCTTAAAGCTTTAATTGTGTTAAATACATGATTTTTTTAATGATTTGACAGCAAATCATTTTGAGACTTTGGGGAGACACTTGGGTAGCTGTATAATTTGGCTAATAGCATGTAGGTAATCTAGAATGTAATGTTGAAGATGAATTCTACTTGTGCTCACGGAGTTTATGATACCAGAAATGTAAAGTTTTAAGCCCCAGCAGTTTTTCAATCGTCAGAATTATTTTTTTCGCAATTTCAATGGTGAATTCTCATGAAGATTTTTTATGTTTGCTGCTCATTTTCTCTACCAAAATCATGAAAATAAACTGAAATACAATGTAATTCTAAATGCTGTAAGTGTCTTTCCTGAATTGAGCCACATTTTTCCTCTTTATGAAGCTTAAATCTTGAATTATACAGCATTAAAGTGGGTAACCCATAAATAGCCAAATTTGGCTTCTGCACAAAGGGGTTAAGAAGGCTAGCTTGCTGGGAAATTTGTTTGACCAATGGCCTTGCTTGTACCCAGGTGCATTAACAGTCTAAAAACGCGTTTCAACGGCTACGAGATTTGACAAATGTCAGAAAGCAATGGATAGGTGGAAAAGCTTAGGGCAGTGTTTCCCAAACCTCTCCTGAAGGGCCCATCTGTCCTGCATGTTTTAGATCTCTCCCTGCTTCAGCACAGGTGATTGAAATGATCAGCTCCTTAAACAACCCCTAAAGCTGATTATTGACAACCTGATCATTTTAATCACCTGCTCAGGAGCAGGGAGAGCTAAAACTTGCAGGACAGGTGGGTCTCCTGGACAAGTTTGGAAAGCACTGGCTTAGAAAATGAAGTACAAGAAGCAGAAAAATGCATGCACATCCAGACCAGAAATTCACAGGTGCTCGACCCGAAGGGACAATGAAGAAAAAAAAGAATAAAAGTCCGCACACTGTTTACATAGCTCCCCAAGTGAGTTTATTTTGATATTAAATAAACTTGGGGAGCTATTTAAAAGTGCAGACTTTTGTTCTTTTTTATCTTTTGCAGAATAAAGTAAACAGACATTGGAGGCTCAGACTTGCGAGTGCAAAAAAAAAAAAAACTGACCAGCTGTTTAGCCATGATGATCCTCATGGCAAGTAGTTTTCATTTGCAGGGGGACACGAAAGCGGTAAGACTGACGTTAAATTATTGGGCTATCTCAAGTGTGTGTTCAGTTAAAATTTGCTTGAGCTTACAAAAGGACCCCACTGGTGGACCAGTTTTTAATAGCCTACTATTTGATGCATATTTGATTCATTGTTTTATGATGCATAATAAAATTTGTCCTGAAATACAGGAAGACTTTCAAATTTTCCATTCCGAAACCCTGTTTCGACGTTCAGAATCACCTGTCATGAAACTTGCAAACAGCAAGTACTGCTGTTCTGAAGCTAGTGAGCAATTCTATGCCCTTTAGAGTCTCTAAGTAAGACATATAACATTATTTAAAAAAGGTCATGAATGAATCAATCCAAAGAGTGCAATGGTTTTATTGAAAAATTCTAACTGGCCCCAAAGTCACTTTTTTTTTTCCACATTCATTCACGTAAATATAATAATAATAATGATGACGATAATGATAATAATACTAATAATAATAGTACTTCCGTAAAAATACATTAGTTTATATGTTGGCAATGTTATGTTTTTATTATAGGACTGCATCGTCCTGAAAGAAATTTCTTTCAGAACATCTTTTGGATAAATTAGATCTTTAATATAAATAGCATTGTCTGTTTTCGGACATTACCCACCCAACCCCAGAATACTAAATTTGCCCACATGTACATTAGTTCAACTAAATGGTGACTCGGATTATGAGTATGTTGGTGTTTCACGAGATAACATTTTCTACTGTCACAACACTTGGAGTGTTTTGGAGCATTAATGCCTCATCTTTTAGAGGAATTTTGAAAAGAAAAAAGACCATTTACAGCATTGCACTAACTTTTTACAAGCTGTTGAGGGTGGTATCTTTTACTAAACCTGGCTTAAGGACTTGGTTCCCCCCCCCCCCCCCCCATCTTCTAAAATCAGAAATGCATACACCCACTGGGTTTGTATGTTAGATTTACACACCAATTCTTTTATTATCGGCTAATTGGCATGATATTATCTCAAAAACTAATAATATCAATGTTTTATGGGATATATTGTCCAATATGACGTTAAAGTGTATTAGTTAAAGTATATTTTTAAATACCAGATGTTTTCAGCAACTTTGTCACTCTTCACAACTGTTTGGGAGCTATCACTCAGTTTTCTTCAGCGGAATTATGATAAAACCAAGCTCTCTTAATCAACCCTGAAAATATTACAAATGGCATTGTTCAATGTATTGGCCCACTTGCCCCAATTATTCATGCTTTCATTTATGTCCATCTTGATTTCTGCAGTGCTCTTCATTTATCACAGGCAAGCTGCCTTACCGTATCCTCAGGTTGTACAGATTTCAACAGCTAGGCTAATAACTTTGCCCTACCGCAGCTCTTGCATCGCTCCTATTTTAACCTCACTTCATTGACAGGTAGTATAGTTTTTAAATAATTTAAAAGGCATTGCATCGATGAGCTCTTGCCTTTATTTCCAAGCTTCTAATTTCGTGTGCTCCCAAGGGGTCCCTTAGGTCATCCAGCTGAAACCGGTAAGCTGCACTGTGTACTAAGCCAAAAACTAAAGGCGATTGCTCTTTTTCTGACCAGGCACCCGGATTTTAAAATAACGTTACCTCTCAAAAATGAGGGTACATCTTGATTTGATTCCCACAGGATACGCATGGCTGGGATTAAGGGCTTGCAGGGTGTGGTGAGGAAGACTGTGAACGATGAGCTTCAAGCCAATATCTGGGACCCACAGCACATGGACAAGATTGTGCCGTCCCTGCTATTCAACCTACAGGAGGGCGAGGGCACAGAGAGGTCAGTAACCATTTCAGAGCTGGATTCTAAAAATTCAGTTCTGATGTGTTAAGACAATATGACTACCCATGACCCTTTTAATGATCAAGCACCTTATTGGCTATGGTGCTGTGAGTGCATGCTCATGTGTTTACTTCTGCAAAAGTGCTTCAACACCAACCTCTTTCAACTGTTAGATCAATGAGAGGATCATACCCTAGTTCCCGGTAACTGCTGTTTTGAAGTTTCTGCTTATATTGATGAACAGTGGCTACTGTTCTAAGAGTTTATCTGCAGAAATCGCAAAAGCCCTAAATGTGACCAGATTTTGGACAAATCTCTCCGTCCCAAACGTTTACATTTCTGTCCCTAACACACTGTGCTGGACAGCGATTATCGGTTAATTGAGACAACAGGAGTTATCGCAATTACACCATAGAGGACCTTGCATACTTGGTGTCCAAGATATATTAAGTCTGATGCTGTTCCCTGCCACTTCACAGACTTTTCATTAACTGTACACTTTGGTGACGAAGGTCCCTAACGCTGGTTTAATTAACACTTTCCAATTAATCAGCAAAGGTTAATGATTTTCTAACACACCGTGGTGGGGACCGGCTGAGAAGCAACCATCACCAACCCATTGCTGGTTATTATTATCCCCCGCCACGAAGTGTGGGGGATATAGGTTTGACCTCCGTCAGTCCGTCCTTCCGTCCGTCCGAAATGGGGACACATTAACACAAAAACTATTGTAGATAGTATTACAAAGTTTTGTGTGTAGCTTTATGACATGATTACTCAGGTCATGTTCGAAAACCGGTATCTTGCCGCCATTTTCTACGGAGTAATTGCCTTTGCCTAGTGCATGATCTTTTCAAAGGGGCCACATTTACACAGGTATTATTATCCGCTGCCACAAAGTGGACCAAGATATAGATTTAATCTCAGTTTGTCCATCCATCCATCCATCTGTCCGTCCGAAACTAGTGAAAAAAGGACCCATGTTCTCAAAAACTGTTTCAGCTGGGCAAACCTATGTTGGTGTGTAGTTCGGGAACATGAACACCTTGATCAAGTTTGAAAGTTCAGAACCATACTGCCAAAGCCTGCCATGTAGTTTTTATAAATGCAGTGACTTTCAGATCTCCTGGGCTAATGTGTAATTTATAATAGAACATGGATAACGTTTCAAATGTTGAAACTGAGACATTTTTCATTTTTATCCACAAATTGAACTCATTTCAAATTTTCTGGCTGCAACAGGTCTCAAAAAAATTGGGACACAGGCAGACAAGGGCTTAAAAAGCAATTAATATATAAGAGAATCAGCTGAAAGAACATTTAGCAAGTAATTAAGTTGGCGGGCATCAGGTGTGTTACATGATTGGCAATAAAAGGGATGTCTTAGGGAGGCTGAGTCTCTCTGAAGTAAAGATGGCCAGAGGCTCTCCAACCTGTGAAGGCTTGCAAAAAAAATATTGTGGAATACTTTAAAAACAATACTCCTAAAACATTAAATTGCAGAGGCTTTGAAGGTCTCATCATCGACAGTGCATAACATCATCAAAAGATTCAGAGAAACTGGAAAAATCGTTAGGGACAAGGCCGAAGACCTTTACTGGATGCCGGTGATCTTCGGGCCCTCAGACACCACTGCATCACTCACCGGCAGGATTCTGTCATTGACATTACTAAATGGGCCCAGGAATACTTCAAGAAACCACTGTCTGTAAACACAGTCCGCTGTGCCATCCACAGATGCCACCTAAAACTTTATCATGCAAAAAGGAAGCCATTGTTGAGCATGATCCAGAAGCGCCGCCGTGTTTGTGGGCCAAGGCTCATTTAAAATGGACTGTAGCAAAGTGTCCTGTGGTCAGACGAGTCCAAATTGACATTCTTGCTGGAAATCATGGGTGTCGTGTCCTCCGAGCGAAAGAGGAGAAAGACCACTCCTCCTGTTATCAGCATTGAATGCTGTAAGGTATATAAAGGTTTAAGAGCAACATATGCTTCCCTTGAAAAGACATCTTTTCCGGGGAAGGCCTTGCGTATTTCAGTAGGACAATGCAAAACCACATACTGCAGCTATTACAACAGCATGGCTTCGTCGTAGAAGAGTCCGTGTGCTGAACTGGCCTGCTTGCAATCCTGATCTTTCACTGTTTGAGAACATTTGGCGCATAATTAAAAGTAAAGTCCGTCAAAGGAGACCCAAAACTCTCCCGCAGCTGGAATCCTGTATTAAACAAGAGTGGGATCAAATTCCAATGGCTAAACTCAAGAAACTTGTCTTTTCAATGCCCAGACGCCTCCACTCTGTGAGGGGATGATAAACCACGGTAAACAGGCCCCTGTCCCAACTTTTTTGAAACCTATAAAAGCCTTCAAATGTGAAAGAGCTCATTTTGCGGATAAAATTGTAAAATTTCAGTTTCAACATTTGCTATGTTATCTCTGTTCTATTGTGAATAAAATACTGGCTGGTGTGATTTGAAAGTCGCTGCATTTCGATTTTATTCAAAATTTACGCTTTGTCCCAACAATTTTGGAATTGGGGTTGTAATAACATGTTAATTGTTTCTGTGTGTGCGTGCAGTCGCTCCCCTTCTCCATTGCAAGCCTCGGAGAAAGAGACTGAGAGCCCAGTGGAACTGACAGAGCGCTGCTTCAGAGAGCTACTGGGCCGTGCTGCTTACGGAAACATCAAAAACGCTGTCAACCCTGTCCTTATGTAAGCATGTGCACCATCACAAAAACATTACGCAAGGTTATGTTTACATTTCTGGTCATATATGTGAGTATGTTGTGTCATTGTTTTGTGCAAATGCATTTTATGATTTTGCCATTTTTACAGTATTATTCAAAAAGATACACACCGCTGCTCAAAAGTTTGGAATTTCTTGTCATGTTTGTTGTTCTTGCTATTGTACAAACTAGAAATGCACCAAATTTTCGGCGGCCGAAAAAGGCAAAAAAATGCATTTTCGGTTTTCGGCCGGAAGACTTTTATCACCGAAACAAGATGGCCAAAACAGGATGTGATGACGCAAGCAAAAACCGCGGCCAGCACACGCCTGTCTGTTTAATCACGGAACGCGCACCACCATCACCACGTTATGGCACTAAAGTCCGCGAGCGCTGAATTGCAATTTCTGTTTGACACTGTCCTGATGCATAGGATAGCAGCTGGTGTTGTGTCCTATTCGGTTGCACATTAAATACGTACCACATGCAGACCTGCCAACATGTACGCATTTTGCGTACAACGTACGCATTTTGACATCAAAGTACGCTGGTACGAGTTGATGCTATTTGAGTACGCATATCGCTGGATCTCTCCAGTTTCAGTTTTTGCGTCAGTTTAAGTTGACACACTCATCAGTTGATGTCCGGTGAGCAGAGGCGCATATGCATAACGAAAATATTTCGACCAATCAGAGAGTGCGTGTGCCTCGCGTGTGCCTCACCTGCCCTCCCAACCACGGCCCTCTCGGAAAAAAACCTCACCTCGAATTGGGCTTAGTTGGGTCCTCACACACCGAGGATGTTAATTTGCCTTTTTTCCTTCATAACAAAGAAGTAAATAACACATATGATAAAACAATTATTGTTTTTTAGCTTGACATGCAGGCGTCATTTAACATTTCATTTTGAAAGTGAAGGCAAAACAAGTAGCAAACACGCAAATCACGGAAGATGGTAGAGTATTAGAATTTATCGCTGCACGATGTGTCATCTCATCTGTGATACCTTTCCCTTTCCTGAGAACTAAATGCTTCATCAGCAACGTAAAGTTATTCTCCGCGCAATTTTTGTAGAATAGGGGCAGCATAAGTATCTTGGGGTCTTGTTCACGAGTGAGGGAAGGATGGAGCGTGAGATTGACAGACGGATCGGTGCAGCGGCAGCAGTAATGCGGTCGTTGTACCGATCTGTCGTGGTGAAGAAGGAGCTGAGCCGAAAGGCAAAGCTCTCGATTTACCAGTCAATCTACGTTCCTACCCTCACCTATGGCCATGAACTCTGGGTCATGACCGAAAGAACGAGATCTCGGGTACAAGCGGCTGAAATGGGTTTCCTCCGCAGGGTGGTGGGCCGCTCCCTTAGAGATAGGGTGAGGAGCTCTGTCACCCGGGAGGAGCTCAGAGTAGAGCCGCTGCTCCTCCACGTCGAGAGGGGCCAGCTGGGGTGGCTCGGGCATCTTTATCGGATGCCCCCTGGACGCCTTCCTGGGAAGGTGTTCCGGGCATGCCCCACCGGGAGGAGGCCTCGGGGAAGACCCAGGACACGCTGGAGGGACTATGTCTCTCGGCTGGCCTGGGAACGCCTCGGGATACCCCCGGAAGAACTGGAGGAAGTGTCCGGGGAGAGGGAAGTCTGGGCATCCCTGCTTAGACTGCTGCCCCCGCGACCCGGCCCCGGATAAGCGGCAGATGATGGATGGATGGAGGGGCAGCATAATAACTTTCTCGAGGGGAATTCGGGAAACAGAATTGGACACAACGCCGTTGCTTTTGTAATTTCGCGACGAACAGGATCACGGACAAAGAAACGCATTTCATAAATGCAGCAGCTTCAGTGAATAAACGCAATCTTGTTTGAAAGGTAAGGCAATGCGCAATATATTTATCAAGCTGCCTAAAACGACACATGTTTCTAAACCACAATCTGAAGACCTGTTTCAGTGATGGAAAGTGAAGCCTGTTTCCTAGCGATAATGCGAAAGCGAGTCGTCTATCGCAGCCAATTCTCTCTGACCAATCAGTGGGCTGCTGTTGTCGTCTCGTAACACATTTTACAATTTTTCAGCAGCCAGTAATAGGCCAGTCAGTTATAGGCCTGTAGGTTATTCATGAGTGGGGTCAAGTTGAACATTTTATTTATTATTTTATTTTGTGCTTTGTTGGAATGTCAGTGCTAAGTAAATATTTTCATAATTTTGCAATTTATTTATTCTTTGAAGCGTGAATGTTAATTTATGCCATCGCAATGCCTTGATTTTATTTAGGCAAGTACACAGTCATAGCCATAAATGCAATGGTACTAAAAATTTTGGTGTTTCGGTTTTTCGTTTTCGGCCAAGCATTTCTCATTTTCGGTTTTCGGCCAAAAATTTTCATTTCGCTGCATCCCTACTACAAACTATTATGTTATTAAAGGAGTTGTATTTTTTGGTGAGTTTTGTGAGTGCTTTGTCATGAATTGGACAAATCATTCCACACACCACTACAATGCAGTGTGCGCTGTATTCATGTGTTTTGATGGGAGGATTGCTGGTCGTCATCTACGTAGCCAAACTCAACACCAGCATGCTGCTCCATTTCATTTTGGGAAATCTGAACAAGATATCAGTCTTTGCTTACCATGGATGCTTACTTTGATTTTTATTTTTCATTAAAGCCAGCCAATAATAGCCTTAATGACAACAGACTGATAGCTGTGACGTCTGTAGCCATGAAATGTTTCATTACAGCCAGTCTCCCTCCCACCTTCCACCCTCACCAGTTTGCTTACAAAGCAAATGGAAGCACTGATGACGCCATCACCACTGCCCTCCATACCTCTCTGAGCCATTAAGAACACTCAGGGACTTGCTTAAGAATTCTATTTGTAGACTACAGCGTAGTATTCGACTCAATTATCCCAAGTATCCTCATCAAAACGCTTCAACATCTGGAATTTTCCCCTTGGATGTGCATTTGGTTCATGGACTTCCTTACTGAGCGCCCACAACATGTCAGAATGGGCCCTCACTGCTCCAACACCCTCACATGCAGTACCAGCTCCCCACCGGGCTGTGTTTTAAGTCCACTTCTTTATGCCCTGTACACTGATGACTGCGCCTCTGTCCACCCAAGCAACGCTATCATGAAGTTAACCGATGACACTGCCTTGATTGGTCTAATATCAGCCAGTGATGAGACAGCAAACAGGGACGAGGTGCAGAGACTCTCTGTGTCGTTCAAAAAACAATTCATCACCCATCACCCACAAAACTAAATAATGATGACGGACTTCATGGATAACTGCTCAAGCTTCTAAATACAGTGCTGTGAATAATTATTTTCCCGCTTCCCAATTTCTTTTATTTTTGCATATTTTTCACTCTTAAATGTCTAAGATCATCAAGGTACGTTGTGTTTTTAATATTGGACAAAGGTAACCAGATTAAAAACAAAATGCAATTTTTAAGTGATAATGTAATCGATGAAAAGAAAAAAGCTATCCAACCTCACCCGGCCCAAAGTGAAAAAGTAAATTCCCCCTTGGTTTTTAAATCAACTGATTAAACAAATTAAATTAGTGAGGTTATGTATTCTTCCTTGTCTGTACGTTTGTTGTCTGGACAATAGCTCTCAAATGTCTCAGTCAATTTCAATGATATTTTGTGGAAGTGTGGGCCATGGCTCAGGAACAAACGATTCGATTTTGGTGGTGATCCAAATCACCATCCGGATCCGGGAATTTTTTTTGACTGAATCGTAACCATCACAGGATTACAGGTTTGGAATAAATGCGTAACATTTTAAAATTCATCTGAGAGCAGTAAAGTTCCAAATGCATAGGTGGCAGTATGCACTCTCCGAGTGCTATCTAGTTTATGATTGGTTTTAACTTCACTAGACACACCCAGGCAAGTTTACTGCCAGCTTGGTTGAATTTAACCATCTCTTAAATAGGACATGTCTTAAAATATGAAGTTGGCAAAATCTAGCATATAATGTCAGAATCTTTTCTCCTTTCTCCTGTTCTCTCCCCATCTTTTACAGTTTGTGTCATTTGCAGTGACAGTTAATTTCTCCTCACTTTGCCCCTGTTTCTTTCCCTCTCTTTCCCCCAGCATTCTCTGCCTGTCCTCGATCTTGTGTTCATCCTCTTTTTCCATTCTACACTCATTCTTCTTCACTTAGCCAAAGAATGACCTCCCTGTTTGTTTTTTCCAGGCACCTTGACAACCATTCTCTGTGGGAGGGCAAATCCTTCGCTGTTCGCTGCTTCAAGATCATCATGTACTCCATACAGGTCAGGTGCAATGTGTGTGTGTGTGTCTCTCTGCCCCTTTGCTTTGGCCATTTCTCAGTAGAAAAAGTTTGATGAAGTAGTTAAAGAACCATGTAAAATATGCTTATAAAAATATACAGGGACACTGGGAGCCAGCAATGCAGCCCGTTTGTTTTTCAGTCCTAATTAACTTGATTCTGCTGTGTTCTAGCCTCTGAAAGTTTTGTGGAGGTATATAGCATCTGCTGTTGTCCAGCCCCCTCTTAGTCCCTCTCTCCAACTCCCACAGTCCCAGCACTCTCACCTGGTCATCCAGCAGCTCCTCGGACACCTGGATGCAAACAGTAAGAACTCCGCCACAGTGCGTGCTGGGATAGTGGAGGTCCTGCTCGAGGCAGCTGCCATAGCATCCAGTGGCTCTGTGGGTGGGTATGCTCAAACTTTTTTCCTGAACCTAATCAGTGGTCCTCAACCCTGTTCCAGGAGAGCTATCATCCTGAAGGTTTTCACTCCAACCAAAACAAAGAACACCTCATTTCCCAGCTAGAGATTTTGATGGGCAGCTGATTAGCCAAATCTGTTCTGCTGAATTAGAGTTAGAGTAAGAACCTACAGGATGGTAGCTGTCCAGGAACAGGATTGGAGACCGCTGCACTAGATTGTGAGGTCTAGTGTAGTTTTCATGCGTAGCCACAGGGTGGAGCTCCATGATGAAGATGGAAATTCTTCATGATAATTTGTCTGATCATATTTTCCTGCGGCTTTCCTTCTTAGAAGTTCCCATAAATAATGAAAAACCAACATACCTGTTTTTTCTTCCTCAGTCTGCTTGTGAGCCTTTCTTATGATGTTCAGATTATCCTCTGCTAAAATTGGGAACTCCACGTCCCCTTTTTTGAGAAATTCAGCATTTTGGACTTAGAAAATCAGTGTTTGTGCTCAATTTTTCAGTCTTTCATTAATATCTCAGAAACTGTCTGATAACTTTTTGTCTAATTTGTTGTGAGCCTTTCTTATGATGTTCTAATTATCCCTTGCAAAAATGATAAAATTCTACGCACCAGTTTTTGAGCATTCTAGACTTCAGAAAATCTGTGTGTATGCTCATTATACCCCCAGCACAAAATTTATTATATCCCCCGCAACGAAGTTTAGGGGGGTATACTGGATTTGCTTTGTCCGTCCGTGTGTCTGTGTGTGTGTGCGTGCGTCTGTGCGTCCGGACCTAGATGTCATAACCTACTCATCCGATTTTGAAAATCTTTTTTCTTGCTGGAAGGTCTATTGACTGTGGTACTGCCCGACTACTTGTTGTTGCAGGGGGTATCCTGTAAGCCATGCTTACTGACTAAATCTAGTTTTTCCAGTCTTCCATTATTATGTCATATATGTTAATTTTGCAATAGTTTTCAAAGATTTCTGAAATTAAATAATGACATGGACATTTCAGTCATCCTCAGTGGGGCTCTCTAGGCCGACAGGCCTCTTGTTCACTTTGTTCTCAGGCTCTCTGTATGTCTCTGACTGCGTCCTCAGGCTCTCTGTGTATCTCTGACTGTCCTCAGGCTCTCACTGACTGCTAAAACACAACTAGGTGAACAAATGATGTTGCACAGGAGCTGAAAATTCAAGTGCCCGATATTTTGAACAAAGTACTTTCATATTGTACCTACATATTATTTATTTAATAGTATCTTTATTTTGCCCCCGACCCCTACTGTCGCACCCCTACTTCTGACTACCAGAGTACAGCGGCAACTTAAACTTTATTTTGCATTTTACAGCTTTTGTTGCCATTGATTTTTCGTTAAGACATGATAAGACACAACATGAACAGTCTGGTAACGGCTCGATTGAAGCCAGCAGTTCTGTGACTGTATGTGGCCTGTCACCAGACTAAGGCTTTCTTGTACACTGTAAAGCTAGTGCACACAGTGCTTGGTTACATCATGTGCTGACACATACAATAGCGCTTTACGGATTTCAGACAATGCAGGCTTAGAAACGAATTGCCTCTAAAAACGTTTTTGTCACCAAAGTCTCGCGATATGCGATAACAATTCGAGTGCGTGCAAATGCGATGACAATTTAAATGTCTCGTTCCATATGAGTAAACAAAATGTTTTCCACCTTCACTGTAGGCTATTTATACGCTCAGAAGCAAACAAAGTCAAGAACTATGATTTATTTTATTTCAAATTAATCTTGTTTAGTTATCAAATAAAAAATGCTACACACTTGCGGCACAGATTTTCCTGAACGTCTTTCCCAAGTCTTCGGTGCATTTGACTATTGTGTGCAATGCAAAAATTATTTCTCCCTCACGTTCACGTCTGATGTGCTTCACATAATGTTTATTCACTTCGCATATATTTTTAAACGCTTTTAAACCAGGGTAATCTTAAAATGGTTTTATTTTACATCTCTCACTGAGTCCTTCAGCTCGCTGCGTGTCTCTGACTGTGTCCTGGGGCTCTCTGTGTGTCACTGACAGTGCCCTCAGGCTCTCAGTGTGTATCTGCCTGTTGTGTCTCTGACTGTGTCCATAGGCTTTCAATTGATTTTGGACTGTGTCCTGAGGCCTCCAGTACGTCTGAAAATGTCCTGAAGCTCTGATTTATATTGCTCTCTCTCTGTCCTCAGGCCCCACAGTGCTGGAGGTTTTTAATACACTGCTCAGACAGCTGTGTCTCAGTGTCAACTATGAGCTGACGGGCTCTTATGACTCATGTGGAAACATCGGTTCCAAGGTTGTCAAGGAGCACGAGGAGCGGCAGTTGCAGGAAGCAGTCATCAAGACCATTGGTGAGATACAGAGAGAGAGGAAATGTGCTCAGTGAATTTGACTGCACTGGATGTAGCTTCCAGCCATGGGAAGGGGAACAGTGACGGTGTGCAGGAAGTTTTGACTTTTAGCTATGATTAAAAAGGTTGTGTCAAGAATATTGTGTGAATCGTGTTGGAATTGCATCCTTTTTATGCGCCGCCAGAGGCGGTCGTATATTGGCGTCATCCGCTCCGTCTGTCCGTCCGTCCGTTCGTCTGTTAACATTTGCCTTGTCCGCAAATTTGTGTGCAAAGCTTCAGGCCGATCGGGACGAAACTCCACAGGAACATTACCTGGGTCAGGGTCTAGACACCGAATGACTGTCGGCTCCGTCGCTCCAAGGTCAAGGTCACACATGGAGGTCAAACGTCAAATTTATACCAAAAATACCTTTGTCCGCGCATTTGTGTCCGAGCCTTCCGACCGATTGGGACAAACTCCACAGATA
This sequence comes from Gymnothorax reevesii, assembly GCA_029721435.1. Taxonomy (NCBI): domain Eukaryota; kingdom Metazoa; phylum Chordata; class Actinopteri; order Anguilliformes; family Muraenidae; genus Gymnothorax; species Gymnothorax reevesii. Next base: position 63,533,164 of record CM056576.1, read on the forward strand.
CATGACCTGGGTCAAGGTCTAGACAACAGACAAGTGTCGGCTCAGTCACTCCAAGGTCAATGGTCAAATTTATACCAAAATTACCTTTGCGAATTTGTGTCTAAGTTGTCTGTTCGATCAAAACTCCACAGGTACATTACCTGGGTCAGGGTCTAGACACTTGACGACTTTCAGCTCGGTCAGTCCAAGGTCAAGGTCACACATCCAGGTCAAAGGTCAAATTTATACCAAAATTACCTTTGCCCACCAATTTGTGTCCAAGCCTTCTGGTCGATTGGGAGGAAACTTCACAGGTACATTACCTGGGTCAGGGTATAAACTCCGGACGACTGTCGGGTTCGTCTTTGCTAATATTTTTCCTCTTTGACTGTCGCGCCTGTTCGAAAACTTGATGCCTGCAGAAATTTGATGATGCCTAGTACTTGAGGTAAGATTATTAGAATTTTCCTTACCACTTTCTTTCAAATGATTTCTCTATGTTGTTAGTATGCATGGTGCCCAGCAGAATTTCAAATTTCTTGTATTGTCAATGTGCAGAAAAACAACAGGAATGGAACAGAATTTTATGGTCTGTACAATTCGTGTGCCTGTACCCTTTCTCACATTCAATACTGGGAATCTTTATTTCTGCTGTTTTTGTAATATCTCATATCCATCTCCCAGTCCTTCTGTCCTCTATTGCTTCTCCAAGCTCGGTCAACAAACCCGACATACACATTGGATGATTTCAAGATATTTTGTCGGCGGCGTATAATGTACGAGCTCCTGGTGCTCTTGTTTAAACAAGGCTCCTCAGTTTTTGGGGCTTAAGAATAACGGGGTGATCAAATATAGTCATTAAATACCTTGTCAATTTTTATATTTCACGGCAAAGCCTTTGCATTCAATGACTCGCAAAAGTCTGGAACCCAGTAACATCACAAAATGCTGGATTTCTTCCATGGAGATGCTCTGCCAGAGCTTCACTGCTGCGGTGTTCAGTTCCTGCTTTATCTTGACGAATTTAGCAAACCGAAGTGTGTATTCTATTGAATACAGATTTGGTCACTGACTTGGCCATAGCAGAACATTCCTGTTCTTATCTTTACATTTTGGGTTGCTCTTGTAGTATGCTTTGGTTCACTTTCCATCTTTTCTTTGAAGTGCTGTCCCCTGAGTTTTGAAACATTTGGCTGAATGAGCGGATAGTAGAGCCCAATCATTCCAGAATTCATCCTGCAGTGGCACCATCAATAAAGTCAAGTGACCCAGTTCCATTGGCAGCCATGGAACAGAAAACCCAGGCCAGAAAACCTACTCCAGCATACTTCACTGATAAGGTGCAATGTTTCAGGTTATTTGTGAATTGTATGGCAATTTTTATGGCAAACTCAAATGTGGTCTTCCTTGTTTTGAGGCCTACCAATGGTTTGCATCTCGTTGTGAACCCTCTGCATTCACTCTCGTGAAGTTTCTGTTGATTTTACTTTTACCAAGATATGCCTGCCTCCTGTTGGGTGTTCTGGATCTGGCCAACTGTTGTGAAGGAGCTTTTTCACTCTGGAAAGAATTATCTGTCATCCACTGAAAAAGTCATTATCCGTGGTCTTCTGGGCCTTGTGGTGTTCCCAAAGCTGGCCACAACAGTCTGTCCTCATAAAAATGTTCTAAATACTTGACCTGGCCATCCCTGATGTTTTTGATATTCATCTGATTAATTTGTAATTTTTGGCCAATGCTGGCTTGCTTCAATTTGAGTTGACTACAATAGATTCCGACTGAAAATGCCACAGTTACAACTGTATAGTCCATTCTAAACCTTCGTTTGATTTCAATGCTTGTAAATAAAATAATCAGAGAATAACTCACACCAGGTCATTTTACAGCTGAGGAGCATGTGGCCCAATTACTTTTGGGCTCTTTAAAGGGTGGGGATCAAGTCTCAAGTGCGGTAATTTCAATGTCCTTCATCCAATTTTGATGTAAATACCCTCAATGCTGACAGTCTGCAGCTGTCATTCTATCAATATTACATTTGAACCCCCGATAAGCTGTTATTATCAAATACTCAAAGTAGCACAATAGAAAAATAAATGGATAGGAGAATGAAGTGGAAATATATTGCGAGCCCAAAGAAAAGTCGCACACACAAATATTTAGTTTGAATCCCTGTAGCTATGATTACAGTGCAAATTTGTCAAGTCTATGTTTTCACAACATCAGAACATTTATTTTCAATCAGAGTTGCATAAATTTTTGGCTCAAGATCTCGTCTTGACAACGAGATTGTTGAACCACCCTGTTATCTTCTTCAGCACATCCAAATAATTTTCAATATGGTAAAGATTAGGACTTTTTTGTGGCCAAATCATGTGTGAAAATAATTCCTCATGCTTTTCTTTGCTACATGCAAGCCAATAATTAATCCCTTCTGAAATACAATAGCATCTTTTCTGCCACCAAGGGATACATCATCTCACATGATTTTTTTAGAAATGAGAAGCTGCGCACTTCATCAAGTAGGGTTAAATAATTATTGCTGGTTGAAATATATTAATCAGTGCAATAATGATCCAGTCATAATATTTGTTTATTATTGAACAACTGTTCCTGCAGCTTCAGGGCTTGCACCCCTAAAAAAGATTTTTAAAAATTAAAGCACACTGGTAATTCTGAATAAAAATCAGCGATTAAGAAATCATCCAGCTTCTCACCAACCTATGCATTTACTTCAAGCATAGCTGTAAGAAGATATTTAATCACCAATGTCAGTTTTAACATTAAGGACATTCCGCAGTTAGTCCCTATTAAACAGATGATTGCTGGCAAATTGGAGGCTCGGATTCATAATTGTATTCTTTGCTATTCATTATTACCATTGACTTATGTTCATTCATTCGCTCGCCACCAGTGATAGCTTAGCGGATAAATGTGTGATTGCAATAGCTAAAATGCATGATAAAGGCATTTTGTTTTCACTTGAACTGAGCTAGCTAAAGCTAAGAAGTGTGCAGTCAGGCTGCATGGATGGTATTAGCGAGTGGATACTGACCTTTAGTTGCAGTTATTGTTGCTGTCGCCCTGACAACCATTCTCAGTACATCAGTGCTGAGTTTGCATATTGTGCCATTTGTATCGGCATAACTGAACAACTTCTGCAAAATTCTGTTTTGCTACATATGACACCGTGAATGTATGCAAATGGAGAGGTTACTGTATTGATGTCCAGCTGCGCCTATATTGATAAACTAATGCTAAAATTAAGCCAGAAATCATTAATTGATTTTGAATATCAAGCATCAAAGGTTGATTTGTGGTAAAGACATGATTATGATATGACAGTGGACCTTTTTTGGGGTCACTGAGAGGTTAGGGAGCCTGGAGAGCTGTCTAATTTGGCTTCTAAAAAGTAGATCATTTATAATTTTGTGCTCAGATGAAGGATACTTGTGGTCTAGGAGTTTATGATTCCAGAAATATGTTGTTTTAACTCCCAGGTATTTTTCAGTCCTCAGTTTTATTTATTTTTTACCATTTCAATGCTGAATTTTAATGAACATTTTTTATGGATCCCTTTACCAAAATCATGAAAATAAACTGAAGTACAATAGAATTCTAAATGCTGAAAATGTCTTGTTTCGGTTGAGCCATATTCCCCCTTTTCCTGAAGCTCAAATCTTGAAACTTTAAGTAGAGAAACGCATTAATCGCCAAATTAGTCCTCTGTGCAAATGGGTTAGCTATGATGCCTGCTAAGCTAACCACATCAGCAAATACATAAATTTGTTTGCTAAACATGCTTGCAGTGTGTCAATCTCAAATTTGTTGCAAAATGTGACATCCCGCAGATCAGAGAGTGATCCGCACGGATCATGGAGGCTCATCCTCCACGGGCTAGCTAATTAATAACAAAATAAAGTAATAATAGAATAAAATGGCAAAATAGTGCCAATTAAAGTCCATCTAAACAGTGGCATCAGTAGCTGCAGGAAGTGGCATGTCAAGGATGGTGCCAAACTGGATCAGGACAGGAGCAGGACAACAGCAGCCAACGCTCATGGTGAAGGACAGGGGTTGGATCATCTAGGACTCAGGGTAGTGGACAGAAAGATCCTCGGAAAGTGAGAGAGAAAAAAGGGGGATGAGGCACTGGATAAAACTACTGCACGCTAGTAAAAATACTGTCCTGTTCGTATGAATATATGTAATGCCAGCATGTGCAAGCTGTAAAAATTTTTGTGAGAATTTGAAAGCAAATATTGCCTCGGAGTCACCAGAGATTGCTATCTTTCTTTGATGTCCACCAAGGTGCGTAGTTAGATGCCTATAATTTTCATAGATAGATGCCATATTCATAAACTTGTTTTTCTATTTTGCATCCAAATACTTTTGATTAAATTTCTGAATACAGCTTAAATGACACTTGTTATGTTTCAAGCATTTATGTTCTATTGTAAATAACTTATTGGCTCATGTGATCTAAAAGTCATTGCATTTTGATTTTATTCACAATTTATGCTTTGTCCCAACTATTTAGGAATTGGGGTTGTATATCGTCATACTGCCCAACCCAAATGCGTGAGCGTTCACACGTTTTAGAGGATTAATCCATGTTTGGTGCCCAGTGTGAGTTCCAGTCTCTGTTGATGGCTCTTCCTCCTCCTCATGTCTCCCTGCTCCCAGGCTCATTTGCCAACACACTGCCCACCTACCAGCGCTCTGAGGTCATGCTCTTCATCATGGGCAAGATCTCCCTCCCTGATGTGCACCCTGTCCTGGCATCTGCACAGTCTGGGTGAGAATCCCTGAAACTTGTCCGGCACAGTTAACTCTCACTTTATTTCGCCAGGTCAACTGATGAGCCCAAGTTGGTACATTAGTGTTTCATTACAAACTATGCATTTCAGCTTAAGTGCTCTCTTCTCTTTTTATTTCTCATCATTCATATGGAAAGCATAATCATGTGTACTTTTCTTTTCATTTTTGTAGTGCTGGTTTAGTTTTATCTAGTCTATGGTCTTGACCTGCAATTTAAAAAAACGAGGGGTGTAATAGTATCGACTCATGCAGTTTTTGTGAGGCGAATATTATACTTTTGGATTCTACTTTTCGTATCTGCCATAGATATGCAAATTCCACTTCTATAATTACTTGGTTTTGCAGTTTGATATAACACTTAATTTGATTAAAAAGTTGGTTGGAGAGGGGAAAATGTATAAAGTAGTACTGCAAATTATAGGATGCTCACCTAAAATGATCTTCAATGCTTAAAATGGCAACGAAAACCTGAAACGCGCAGAAGGAAACAAGCAACTACTGTTAAAACGGGTCAAAGAGTAGTAAGAATAGAAAAGATTCAGCCAATTATCGCTTCCAGAAAATTTAAAGATGAAATAAAATTACCTGGAAGTGCTGTTACAGTCAGGAGACGTTTGATCGAAGCAAAGCTTCCGCAAGAAGCCCCAGTGAAGCACCACTGCTGAAAGAAAGGCATGCGCAAAACCAGTTAAAAATTGCCAAGGAACACATTGATTAGCCCAAAGAGGAATAGTGTCACAGTCTGTGGACTGATGAGAGTAAAATTGTCTTTTTGGATCTAGTGGTCATCGACACTGTGTCAGATGACCCCCAGGTACTGAAGCCACGTAGCACTGTGAAGAAAGTGAAGCATGGTGGTGCAAAAATCCTGGAATGGGGATCTTTTTCATACTATAGTGTACGGCCATTGAATACAATAGAATACTTGAAGAAATTATGTTGACGTATGCCGAAGAGGAAGTGCCCCTGAAATGGGTGTTTCTACAATGCAAAGACCCCAAACACACAAGTTAGAGAGCAACATCTGCGTTCCAGACAAACAGGATTGAGGTAATGGATTGGCCAGCTCAATCCCGCGATCTCAACCTCATTGAAAACTTGTGGGGTGACATTAAACATGCAGTTTTTGAAGCAAGACCCAAAAATTTACTGGAACTGTGGAATGTAGTTTGTTCATTCTAGGCTGAAATACCTGTTTCTAGGTGCCAGAAGTTGTTTGATGTGATGCAACACAGATGCGCAGCAGTAATTAAAAGCAATGGTTATACAACTAGGTATTAGTTTAGTAATTGAAAGTGAAGTGAAATTTAGTGTTTGAGTTGGAAGACAAAATTATCGACTGTGTTTGGAATTGAATGTGTAACGCTTCCACTACATTTGAAATATGGTACTAAAGGCTTTTAAAAAATATTAGCACTTCACTTTTTTTAATGTTATTAACTGTATATTAACATTAATTGCATTGTAAATGTTACGATTCCTGATCAATCCATGAGCAAATGAACATTCATTCTGGAAATAACGCATTTGTCAGGTTCCTCTGGTGCTGAGTCCTCCTGCAAATAAATACCAAATGAATACCTCCAGGTTGCAAGTCAAATATATGTCTGGATCATCATTTTTCTCTCCTTACCATACAAGAAGTAGATATTTTGTTCATTTGAATGAAGTCACAGTAGGTTTGCTACATGCTCCCAGGACTGCATGTACATGGCAGGTGGGCAGGATTTTGTGATGTGATGCCCCAGGGGCTTGTGTTGGCAAAATACTAATTTCAGGGTGCATTGAATCATGAGAAAGCGCATTAAAGACAAAAAACTTTTCAAATTGTCATAAAACATTTAAAGATTCACCTTTTATAAAGTTAATCATCCTTAAATAATTAACTTCACTTAGAAGTACTCTGTCGGACATAACAGATTGCTGTCACCACATTGACCACTGAGGAAGATGTTACATTTGTTGTGTGGGGCCACAGATCAGGGCATAAATACATTTTTCTTTTTTTCTTGTTTTAGAACTATGCCTGAGTATGTTATTGTCCATTTAGAATGATTAGCCAGCCATTGTCAGTTGTCATGACGTTAGTTCACACGAACGAATGTTTTCAAAAAATTCTTACACTAAATTAATAGTAAATTAACATCATTAACCTTGCAACATGTCCATGTGATTGTGACTGACTAATGACAATTAAAAGCAACATTAGTAGCAACATAATGCAGCAGGTTTTAGTCACCCTGATGAAGGCCTTGTATGGCCGTAATGCGTAGGTGCGCTTTTTAATTTTGCCGATGCATCAGCCATTTAATAAAGGCTTTTTACTTTTTTCACTACCAGAGTGCCTTAGACTCTTTTTTCGTATTTTTGTTATAATGCAGCAAGTGCCATAATGCCATGAGTCTTCATTTGTTTTTTCAAGCCAGTGCATTCTTCATTGCCTAAAAGAGGAGTTTATAAACAAAAGGTTTTTAGCAAAAAAAAAGTAAAATTTGATTAAAACTCCATCATTTCTAGGCCATTGACTATCATTCTCTCCACTCTGAGGAATGGACTGTTTTGTGTGGGAGTCCCCACTCTCATCATGAACACTGTTCTGACTGGCTGGTGAACAGTGATACTGGCCCCCATACCCTGTGTAACATCGGTGATCAACTAAACCATAATCCACTGGCTAAACTAACTTTGGTTGTCATTCCTAAACCAGTTCATGCAATATTTTTGTGAAACCGCTTGAATAAAATCAGCAGGTGTCTTCACTCACATCTGCATTTCAAACCATTACAGTGGTGTACAGAGCGAAATAATGAAAATTGTGTCACTGTTCAAAATCTTATGGAACAAACCATTTATTGATTAATACCTTGTTATCAAATGTCAATTTCTTTCACAAAACAGTTGGCACCTCGTCTGTTGACTTGAGAATGCTCAAAATTAATAAATCATTCAGTCTTCAAGCCATTCCAATGAGTTATTTTTACATTTTTTACATTTCGGTCAGAAACCGACGGGGGATTATGTTGTGGTGATGTCTGTCCGTCTCCACGTCTTGAAGAGTGCTAATGTTCTGCTCCCCCCACATTTTTTGAGAGATTTTCACAAAACTTTACAAAAAATGATAGTCGTATTATGCGCATATTGCATTTTTAAAGTTGGCTTCAGCGTAATGTCTTCAGTATATTTTTGATCAGATTAAAATAGTTTACAAGCAATGCCATGCCAATGCTATCCACTTATGATATTTATTATGCAACTTTTGCTGATAGGCTCCTCGTATTTAATTTATTATTTTTGGCCAGTGACTGGAAGACAAATGCTTAGATGCTGCGTTAGATTTGCTCATTATTACCAAGCCCACCGGGGAATGTTGTGCTCTACGAGCACTCATTTAATGTTTGTTGTATTTGCATTTTATGTGATGCGTTTTCCTAGTTTTGACATCTCTTCTGTGACTTGAGAATTTGTCCAGGTGGAACAAACATCTCATTCCTAAATCAACTGTATGAGCAGGGAGTTGATCCCCTTTGTGGCAGTAACTGCCCTCACTTTTCTGGGAAGGCTTTACTCTAGATGCAGGAATATTGTCGGGGGTACTTGCCTCCATGCATCTGCAAGAACTTCCTAAGATTTCGCCAGGATTTTAGGCGATTAGTTCTGTACAGGCCCGTCAAGTTCTTTCATGGTTATCTGAACAAATAATTTTTTTATTAATCTCTCTATGTTGGGGAGCATTTCAATGCTGGAACGGGGAAAGGCCTTCTCAAACCTGCTTCCATAGAGTTTAATGCACAGAATCACTAGCATTGAGGAGCCAATCCGAAACCAGAAAAACGGCCTCAGAGCAAGTAGTGATGTGATTTAAGGATCCATATTTTTGTTTAATTGGAAAAATTAAGTTGTGAATTGGACAAACTGATACAAAATGATCTTTAGAGAAATGGGTGAATGCAACATTTCAGGAAAAGGTAATTTTGCAACAAAGTATATCACAAATGCTTTTTAAATGGAAGATTGAATTTTTGCCTACAATCCTACATTATCAAGGTTATGATCTGTGTATGTTCTGCTCCTAACCATCTGTTGATTGATTTGTTTTAGATTTGAGGGCAGTAGGATGATCCAGGTGATGTTGCTGAAGTCACTGCTACAGGTGAGAGTAATTCCAGCTGGCCAGTTAGGACATTAATTTTGTTTTAGTATGCCACTGTATTGCAAGATGCAGAAAGTCAAGGTATTGGAAAGTCCTGCCATGTTCTATTTAAACTAATTAACTCACCTAGGAAACCCGTTGATGTCTTAAATTGTACTCAGACCCTTGCAACTGAATTTTTCTTCTTATAAAATTCTGGTGATTGAGACACAAAATACTTTTGCTTTCCAAATTTGTCTTCCAATAATGACGAAGAGCAAAATGTTGATGAGAAACATTTTTTGAGTTATTTAGTCGATACTGTACTTCTGCCTCAGACTTTATCTGCTAGTTATACTAGTTTAGTTTACATATGTGCCAGTGTCATGTACAGCACCCAGAAAGTTGTAACAGTGCATAAAATGTAAGGGAAAACTGAAATCAATGATTTGCAAATCTTCCTGATAGCAATTCAACTGAAAACGGTACATTCGCAAGACAATGTTTTAAGATTAACTTTGGGGTTTTTTTTAATACAGTATATGCCTGCAATGCAGTCCAAGAAAGTGGTAACTTAGGCATGTCTCAGTTCTTTCACCATTCCTTTTAACAGAACTCTGCAGTCTTTTGTGAACTGAGGACACTGATATTTGCAGTTCTGAAAGTGGATTTTTTTTCCACTGCAAAAAATGATGCATGAGTCCGTTTTACTCAGCATTTTAACCTTGTATTTTGACTTAAAAAAAGATTTCTACTTCCTTTTTTCTCAGTAAGACAAAAAATATTGCCAATGAGGTGAGATCACTTCGACTCTTTTTTTTTTTTTTTTTTAATTTGCCAAAGGGATGACAAAATTTCACTTGGGAAGCTCGTGGTAACTTAAAATGGGCTGATATTTTATACTTGTGGAAAACAAATAAGTGTCTCATAATTAGATGAAAAGAATTGGTAAGACATCCTTTTCTGGATGTCGTTGAAATATTGCTTCAGCTTTGCACTGTGTAATTTTAAGTTGAATTTGTGTTTACTGGCAACAAATTTATATTTTACATTAGAAGCATGTCAGTTTTTACAGTCGTGCTGGGGGCCGAAGATCACAGGCATTCAGTACTGTTTCTCTGGCCCTGCCCTAAATACATGATCGATTTCTCTGAAATCTCTGAATCTTTCAGTATACAGTATGATCCATGGAAGGTAAAATACCCAAATTCCTGACAATCGTGCACTGAGACATGGTGGCTCTAAACTGCTGGTATATTTGCTCATGCTGCATTATGTAAATTGGTGAACTTCATACCATCCTTGCACATTAATGACCAAACCCTTCGTTGATTCTTATTTGATGGTCAATCATGATGGTATCACCTCTTTCATATTACCCTGGTCTCCTGTAGAATGTTCCGCTCAGGTATTTCAGGTATTTCTTTGAACTTTCCTCAACTTTTCTAGTTTTACATTGCCCCAACCCAATTTTTAGAATGTGTTGCAGGCATCAAAATTGGAATTGGTGTCTTTATTTATGAAGTTCAATAACATTAATGAGGTAAAACCTTCAAAATTGTTTAATGTTCCCCGCCGCGCGGCACGCGCAAAGCGGCGGGACATAGTATTCACGACCGTATGTACGCCCCGAATCCTTGTCAGCGAAATATCTCAAGAACGAATTGACGGATTTTCTTCAAATTTGATGTCATTATCTATTAGGGTGATACCCCGGGGCCAGTCGATTTAGGTGACCTTCCCGTCACTCTCATGGTCACACCGAGAGATTGCTCAATTTGTCACAATTTCACATTTTGTGGCAGGGGACAAAGACACGTTTGTGGCAAATACTTGTTTGTACTTGTATTGGTATCCAATTATACATAGTTGAAAGACAATATCCAAATTACTGCTTTGTTATACAAAAATGAACATATACCACAACGTCCCAAATTTTATTGAGTTGGGTTTGTACTAGGGCTGTCGCGATAGTTAATCTCGATTAATTTAAGCGCAATAAAAGTAACTGCCACTATGAGGCAGACAGACGTGATTGCTTATTACCTTTTCTATGACACTCACCTAATGCGGTCATTTGAAATGCTTCTGGGAAGAAAACTGTGATTTGAAGTCCACTAATTACCAGCGAGGTTGGACAGCCTCCATCGCCTTGGCATAATTAGCTCACCTTAAATCAATTCCTGTGTACTTTGCCTGACTTGCAATCAAGCCATTTATTCAGCCAACTGACAAATCAAAACCAAAATGTAGCCTATTATAATTTAAGAAGAGAGAATGAGAACCAGTCAGACCTAACCAGGCTGCCGCGTTATATTAAAAGATTTTCAAATTCGTTAACAATTTACATGTCACATTCTATACGCTTAAACAAAATGTTTTCCACCTTCACTGTTGGTTATTTAGATGCTCAAAAATAAATAAAATCAAGTGCTATGAGTTATATTATTTTAAATTACTCTCGTTCAATTATCTAATAAAAAATGCCTCAAATTTGCGACAAAGATTCGCCTAAACATTAATTGCCAAATCTTCGGTGCATTTGACATTGCCTGCAATGCAAACGTATTCTCTCTCAAATTCATGTTCGTTATGCTTCACAAAATGTTTTCCACTTCACGCAGCCTATATTTTTAAGCTCTTAAAACCAGGGCCATCTTTGAATAACTTAATTTTTTTAGAAATATCTTTAATAATGCATACAAAATTCCTTGATGAAAGGTGGAATTCAGAGGTCTGCTATTTATTCAGATTATTGACATTTTCTCAATCTAACACGGCAACCTGGTTAGGTCCGTCTGCTTCTCATTATCACTTAATCATTCTACGCCACATCTTGATTTTGATTAGTCGGTTGGCTGAATAAATGGCTTGATTGCAAGTTAGGCAAAGTACGCGGGAAATGATTTAAGGTGAGCTAATTATGCCAAGGCGATGGAGGCTGTCCAACCTCGCTGGTAATTAGTGGACTTTAAATCACAGTTTTCTTTCCGGAAGCATTTCAAATGACCGCATTAGGTATGTGTCATAGAAAAGGTAATAAGCAATCACGTCTGTCTGCCTCATAGTGGCAGTTACTTTTATTGCGCTTAAATTAATCACGATTAATTATCGCGACAGCCCTAGTTTGTACACATGCATACAGTAAAATTTGGGCCGCACCATTTTTTTTTCTACATCAGGGGTCTGAACCTAATCTAGGAATGACCGGTGTTTCATATTAATCAAGCAGTTACACATCTGATTGAACTAATCAACATCATCTGGGAAGCTGCTGGGAGGTGAGTAGCAGGGTCAGCTGTGTAACTGCGAGGTTAGAATTAAAACCTTGCACCTAAACCAGCCCTTTCCAGATGAATTTTTGACCCCTGGTCAAGATCATTACTGTGTTGTTAAAGCAACTGCCCAGCATGTTGTCTGTGTGTAAACAGGTGACGGAGGGCTTCCAGACCACAAACATGCTGACTGCGCTGCCCACCTCCTTCCTGGACCCACTGTTGTCCCTCTCACTAATGGAGGATGCCGAGAACCGCTTGCTGGTTTTGGAGATCCTTGTCAGTCTGATTGATCGCCATGAAAACCGGCCCAAGTTCTCTTCCATCAAGTATGGGCAAACCAACTGGTCTATAGTGTTTCCTTTCCTTTTTCTTCTCATTTGGATTGAATAATCAGGCTACATATTTATGCTGCATTGGCAGTGCATGCTACTCTAGGTGCACGTTACAGTGTAGGAGAAAGAGCATTTTGCGCTAGGGAGCGGTAACTCCTGGAGCCTGGGGCATTTATACGTATATTAATGGTCTAGGCCAGAGGTGGGCAGCGAGTGCCGTGTCTGTCCCTGGTTTTCACACCAACGTCTGGCCTTTAATTAGTTGATTGTCTCAATTAGCCAAACCATTTATGAAATCTGACGTTTCATGTACATTTATTTAAATTATCATGAAACTACAAAGACTAGTCTTGTCTCCCTTCATAAAACATTTTCCTTTGATCGAATCATTGCGAAAATCTATATTTGTGCATGCAATTAATTAACTCAATTAGTCAGGGTAATTGATTGGAATAAAAACCTGCATACACACTGGCCCTCCAGGACCGTGATTGCCCACCCCTGGTCTAGGCTGAAAAAAACCCCTTGCCTAATTGTTGTAGTGCTGTATAATGCTTTATCTGTGTGGTAACTGGGGTTTGTTTTGCACTCTTCCTTCTTGCCTGCGAAGACGATTTGTTTCCCCATTCACAGAGCATGAGGAGAGTTTAGCTTGAACAGTATATCGTTCTCATATATGAGTTTTGATGCCAATTTCTGTGAGGCAACAAGCTGCCAGAAAGCCATTTCAGTGAATCGAGCAAAAGTACCCCAGCTGGAGGCAAAAATGATCAGTAGATAAAAATTTTGCTGTGAAATCAAATCACAAATGTTTGCCTTTAAAACTACAAAACCCAAAACCAGTGAAGTTGGCACGTTATGTAAATCGTAGATAAAAACAGAATACAATTATTTGCAAATCCTTTTCAACTTATATTCAATTGAATACACTGCAAAGACAAGATGTTTAATGTTCAAACTGAGAAACTTTTTTTTTTTTTTTTGCAAATAATCATTAACTTAGAATTTAAAGGCAGCAACACATTGCAAATAAGTTGGCACAGGGGCCTTTTTACCACTGTGTTACACCGCCTTTCCCTTTAACGACACTCTGTATATGTTTGGGAATTGAGGAGACCAATTTCTGAAGCTTTTCAGGTGGAACTCTTTCCCATTCTTGCTTGATGTACAGCTGAAGTTGTTCAACAGTCTGGGGTCTCCGTTGTCCTATTTTACGCTTCATAATGCGCCACTTCAATGGGAGACAGGTCTGGACTACAGGCTGGCCAGTCTAGTACCCGCACTCTATTACTACGGAGCCATGCTGTTGTAACACGTGCAGAATGTGGCTTGGCATTGTCTTGCTGAAATAAGCAGGGGCGTCCATGAAAAAGACATTGCTTGGATTGCATCATATGTTGCTCCAAAACCTGTATTTACCTTTCAGCATTAATGGTGCCTTCACATATGTGAAAGTTGCCCATGCCTTGGCACTAATACACCCCCATACCATCACAGATGCTGGCTTTTTAACTTTGCGCCTCTAACAGTCCGGAGGGTTCTTTTCCTCTTTGGTCCGGAGGACACGACGTCCACAGTTTCCGAAAACAATTTGAAATGTGGACTCGTCAGACCACAGAACACTTTTCCACTTTGCATCAGTCCATCTTAGATGAGCTTGGGCCCAGCGAAGCCGGCGGCGTTTCTGGGTGCTGTTGATAAATGGCTTTTGCTTTACATTGTAGAGTTTTAACTTGCACTTGCAGATGTAGCGACGAACTGTAGTTACTGACAGTGGTTTTCTGAAGTGTTCCTGAGCCCATGTGGTGATGTCCTTTACACACTGATGTCAGTTTTCGATCCAGTACCGCCTGAGGGATCAAAGGTCTTGGGCATTCAATGTTGGTTTTCGGCCTTGTCGCTTACGTGCAGTGATTTCTCCCGATTCTCTGAACCTTTTGATGATATTACGGACCGTAGATGATGAAATCCCTAAATTTCTTGCAATAGCTCGATGAGGAATGTTGTTTTTAAACTGTTCGACAATCAGCTCACGCATTTGTTCACTAAGTGGTGACCCTCGCCCCATCCTTGTTTGTGAATGACTGAGCATTTCAGGGAAGCTGCTTTAATACCCAATCATGGCACCCACCTGTTCCCAATTAGCCCGTTCACCTGTGGGATGTTCCAAATAAGTGTTTGATGAGCATTCCTCAACTCTCTGTCCTTTATGCCATTTGTGCCAGCTTTTTTGAAACATGTTGCAGGCTTCAAATTCCAAATGAACCAATATTTGCAAAAAATTACAAAGTTTACCTGTTCGAACATTAAGTAACTTGTCTTTGCAGTGTATTCAATTGAATATAGGATGAAAAGGATTTGCAAATCATTGTATTCTGTTTTTATTTACGATTTACACAACGTGCCAACTTCAATGGTTTTGGGGTACACTTTGTCTTCTTGCTGTGATCTAATTGGTGATGAGTTAACCCTGCTTACTTTGCCTCCACAGCATCATCTCTGACATCTCAGTGCTGAAACTGAAAGTGGACAAGTGCTCTCGCCAGGATAATCTCTTCATGAAAAAGGTGCGCACTCTGGCTTTAACAAGGGGTGGTCAGAATAACTGTTCTGATGAAACTAAAAACAGGGATCAGCTAAAGAAATAATGAGTTTTAAATGTGAAAGCTTTCAGATTGAACATGATAACAGTGCAGAGATTTTTGTAGATGTTGAAGTATTCATTAGTATTAGTACTGCTGAATTATATTGTTATGTTTTGTTCCTTTTTATCTATTTTTTTTGAAGTTCTGAAGCTAATTTCATGACCTGGCAACAACTTTATTGAACTTATTTGCACATCAGTTTGTTTTGCATACTGTTGACAGTTTCGGTCTGAAGCTAGTTCAGTTGTATTCAGGGCGTCTGGTAGACCTTCAACTCCAGGGATAAGTTTCAGGAGTTTTCCTCAAGGGTGAAGACATTCAAAGCCCTATGCTACGAAGTGTGCTCCATCAAGATCACTAGTGAAGGTTCTGGACATCGCCAAAGCTATAATTTTGAGGGAAAAAAATTAAGAATCCTGCACCAGGAGCTGTGATTGGTTTGAAGTGCAACACAGTTTCAACACTACATTGTTATTAGTCGTCAGATCAGCCTTTCTTTCAAAACTTACATCAGGCTAAGGTAGTGACAGCAATGGGTGAAAAAATAATAGGGGGTGACAATTTAGTCAAATACCTCAAAATCTGATTGCCTAAAGTAAACATTTTAACGAAAAATGAAATTCGGAATAATTATTTTATCCATTTCATTATTTAGTCATTTTAACAGAAAAAAAAACTAAGCTTTTATTTATTTATTTATTTGTTATTTGATTTATTATTTTATTTCTTCATTCAGCAGAGTGAAGTATTTGACTGTCAGGCCTTCTGATTTCACACCCTACATGAAGACTGGGATTGGCGGAAGTATGCCTGTCTCCGCTACAATAGGTGGCGATATGCCTTTCAGCTTGTTCGTGTAGCATCTTTTTGTGATTGACCTATTCCGTCTCAGACCACATATTTGACAAGAAGTCAGCTGGCGGCTAGCTAGTAGCAGATCGATTGCATCAATTGTGTAAGATCAAGTGGCGAGAACATGGTCAATTTAACAGCTCTGTCTGTTTAATACGGGCTGTTTGCCATTCTCTTCGTACAGCTGAGATGCACGCTACCCACAGTGGTGATGGCGTTAGCCGAAGCTTGGCTGAAACGCCACTATGCTCTATTTTGGGCCCTTTCTACTACTCTGAAGTGCGTTTCCCAGAAGCATAGTTGCTAACAACTGACATAGTTCGTCCATGTGGTTCCAACTATGTAAGTTAGCATCTGTGTTTTCGGGAAACGCACTCCCGGGCGTCCCGTGCATGTTGGATGCAGGTCAGGAGTAATGACTGGTGGGAGAGCGTTGTTTTTCCAATGGCGAGTGGAAGGAAAATTTTTTTGATGATGCGCAAGTCATTCCATAAATCATGCTAATTAAGGGTAGAAGTTAAGACACCCCAAGGCGCTACTGTTCAAGCACCACTACCCTTGCAGACGAGGATTGTTACTGTTCAGTACAAACTTGCTGGCTAGTCAGAGCTCTGAGTTCTCGCAGTTTGGTGTTTACATGTCCACAAGACTTCCGGGTCAAAGCCCTTCACGAAGAATGTGGAGCATGATTCGAGCGCATAGTCCAGTTCAGTTTGATTCAAGCAAATACAGGCATGATGCCACGATTAATCACATTATCTGGGTGTTAGTCGGACTATGAGAAATTTGATTTTGCACGATTCCAGTCGGACTAACATGTTTACATGCATTTTTAAAAGTCCAGTTATAGTTGGACTAACACAAAAATGCGATTTTCTCTAACGTCATGTAAACACACTGATAGAAGATTAGGCAATATTCTGAATGTTTTTCTCCCTTCTGCGTCTGGGAAGAATTGCAGACTGGTACTGCTTGAAGTTCCTGTTCCACCGCTGCATTGGTTTTCCAAAACCAAAAAATATTTTGCTTGATTATTGTGCCTCTGGTGGGAGGTAATAAGTATTGTTCTACATTTGTGGATTATTCTTTCCTTTGTCAGTTGGTGGAATGTGTCAAGACGTTATGGATGAATGTCAGTTTGTTGATTTACACTGATTTACAGGAGAAAGTGATTACATTTTGGAGAAAATCAGACTCATATTGTTGATCCAGGATTTGAAAGAATTCCTATGCAAGTAAAGACTGCTCTGTCATTAATCACTCACCTTCAATGATAGTACGACGGTGGAGGTAATGTGCCTCCCTAATGCCTACTAGTTACTTATAGTCTTCACTTGATGGACTTTATGAGCTATGTGTTAGGCATCAGCATGCGCAAGCTATTAGTAAAGAGCAGGGTGTTTCTTGCATAGAGAATTTGGTGGCGGCTGCCACCGCCCAATTTCTTACTGCCACCAGCTCCCAACATGATTTTCTGTATCGCATTCTCATTTGCGTGCGCAAAAAAAAAAATTTGCGTGCGCATCAACAAAATGAGAAGCATCTACAACCCCCTCCCACCCGCTCAACAACATCTTGAGTGTAGGCAGGAGCCAATGACCGAGTACCACCACCAGCTCACTCTGAGCCAGGAAAAACCCTGATAAAGGGTATTCTGTTGGGACATTTTCTCGCAAGTATTAGCCTGGACATATTCCACAGTATCTTGCATCATAACGACCTCGCAGTCGTAAAGAAATTTTTCCGCTGTTAAAACCATGAGAGAAATATTTTGGCGCCGTCTATGGATATGGCATTTTACTGATCTGTGGAGAATCACATCTATCAATACAATAAATGCCGTGCTAGCATTTTAAAACACTATAAATATAACTTTTTGTTAATATTGCAGGGAAAACTCAACGTGGTACGAGTAAACAATTGTTTGTGAAATGCACTCAGAATTAATTCTACTCTGGGTGTTTAGTAGCTAGCTTAAATGGCTATCTGCCATACAGGGCTCCAGCAGGAAGTAGATAGGAGTATTAGACCGTTAACCCTTTATTTTTGCACTTCAGTAGGTATGCATAGTCACATGTAGTGATGGATATAGATGGGTAAGTTTAAATGGTTTTCCTGAAGGAAGTCATGAGAAAGGAGTGATGTAATTAACCATTTGCGCATGCATAGTAATTTAAGTATGATGCCAGCTAAGCTGACCACATAAGCTAAAACCTAAATTAGTTTGCTAAACATGCTAGCAGTGTGTAAATCTCACATTTGTGGGAAACTTCCCAGATCCCAGCGCTATAAATGACGTCCTAATTATAGTAAAATGTTTGCACTAATGTAAATATTTGTTCAATGTAATATTTTCAATAATATAATTCACTTTGTAGAAAAGAAACAAAAAAGCGGATCATGAATGAAACTTCCACTGCAAGACACCCAATAATTCTCATGAAGTAAATTAATTGCCAGTAAAACCTTTGAAGCGTATTTTACCTCAACTCCTGTGTTATCAGTTGCTCTGGTATCTCATTAAACTGTCTCTTCTTTCCAGCATGCCCAGCACCTGTACCGACACATCTACCTTGTCTGTAAGGAGGAGAACAGTGCTCAGCCGCACTTCGAGGCGCTTTACGCCCTTCTGGCCCTCATCAGCATGGAGCTGGCGAACGAAGAGGTGGTTGTGGACCTTATACGCCTGGCGCTAGCAATGCAGGTGCTTACTGGTGTCACATGTCTCTCTGCGTCAGTCCTTTGAATCAGTTACTGGTTATATGGTAAATGCTAATGTCAGCTTCCATAAATACAAACTTTCTTTTTTTTTATTTTTGATATATTCACTATCAATTGATGTGCATTAATTTGCTTCTGTTGATAGTTTTTTTTTCTATTGCTGTACTTGAGAATGTGTATAGTGTTTGAATTTTTCATCTGCATATCCTGGGTGGGGTTCTGCCACAATATATCGTGCCAGATAATACCAGTATCATTTTGCCCACAGAAAAGTAATGTCAGCATATCAGTGATACAGCAGTATGATGTTGATGCGTGTGCATACCCTAGTACGGAGCCTACAGCCTTATCGCACCAGAAGACCATGGCTGATAGCCAGAGCAAATCATCGGCACTTGACAGAGAATTCGACCCTAAAAAGGGAACTATGTTGGTCAGCTGAAAGTGGTTTGGCTAAAAAAAAAAAAAAAGAACAATGATTTTTTTTCAACAATCATTTTTATTAGCTGCTGGATAGATACTGTGGGCAAGGCTTGGGCGATATCCAAAATTAAACATCTTGATATTGTCCCGCCCAGATATGGCGATAGACGATATCATCATCCGGAGGGGGGCGGGCTGGGGGGGTTTGCTGGTTAATAATGCGTAGCCTTAGCCTATGAATAAATAATGGCTGAGAGGTTGATATGCTCTGGGCTGTGCAGTGCAGGGGTGTCACTAGACCTAATACTGGCACGAGCAACGCGAGCGCGCAAAGCGCACGAGCAAAAAGTTTTTTGCACTAATTTATCATAAAAAAGCATAAATAGTGCTTCAAATTATGCATTCTTGTCAGATTATCTTGTCGTCTCAAAACCAAAGTACTCGATGAGCCCGATTCTCTGTTCATACAGAACCCATCTTGTAACGTGAAATAGCTCATATATGCTCATCAAAAATTTACAGCCAGAACTAGCTGGCAAGACGGCAGCTGAAAGTTGAAGCAAAGTTGCGACCTTTAAATTCCCATGGAAATGGCGACACAGAGGAGAAAACAAACAATAAGGACAGGCAGTTGCCCAGCACTAACCTGAAGACAGGTGGAAAGAATGACAGCGAGAGCAGTCAGCACTGACAGACACTGTTAAAAATGTGATTCCCGGTTGATCCATTTCATCATCTCCGTAATTACGAATAATTGATGTTTTCCCAAATAAAATTTTACATACACAGAACAGTGGCGGGGCAGCCAGTGTAAAATCACTTGGCACAGCAGCCTATTGAAATATCTTACCATTTGATGATCATTTGGTTTGCCTTTTTACCAGCTCAGAGAATCCATCTATGGCCCAGAACTCATGGCAGACAATCCAAGCAATACAGATTTTCCTTCTTGGCTAATCCAGACATTGGTATCGCGCGTTATTGCTGGTATTGAAATGCCTCTCAAAAGCCTTGGTTTTTTGTGCCAAATGAAGGTCTGGTGTAGGTCATCCCTCATTGATCAACTCGCAACTTCTCATTAAATGTTAATCTGAAAAACTGCGTGTTTAGTAAACTTGAAACGGTATCCTAATTACTCGCAGCGCTGAGCACTACTCACGTCTTCATGAAACAAGAACACAGGCTAGATAGGTTATTAGAGCCCGAGCACCGACCGGTGCCAGGGTCCGGAACGGGTCCTGGCACCGAAGGTGCGAGGAACCTATTGTTTTTGATGGGGTTCTTCTTCTTCTTCTTCTTCTTCTTCTTCTTCGAGAACGCGTTTTTGAGGGCTTTGCCATGCACGAAAACTCACAAAAATTTGCACACACATCAATCGTGGTGAAAATTACAAACTATCATTATTTTTGTGCTTATACATGCACAATCATTTTTTCAGATTTTACGAACACATTTTTGAGGGCCTTATCACACTCAAAAACTCATCAAACTTGGCTCATGGACTAAAAATATTTAGTTCTTTGATTCGATATCTCATTTGGCACTGGGTATGACATGGTGGCTCTGTAGCGCCCCCTAATGCATACATGCATTTTTGAGGGCCTCAACAGGCTCGAAAACTCTCGAAACTTTGCAAACATATTAAGCCGGTCATACTTTTTACTAGGCTATAAGGTTTACAGATGGATTTGGTATAATTGCATTACGGCGCCACCTAGAATATTTCAATGAAGCAGCCCTCGCAGCGTGTTTAACCTACATGTACAAAATTCGGTAAACATGTGGATTATGCCAAGACCGAAAAAAAAGTCTCTGGGTGCCGTGACCTAGACTCAACAGGAAGTCCGCCATTTTTAATTGAAATTGCAACTTTTTTAGATTTTTTGCCATTCACAGGTGTCGTACTTTAACGAACTCCTCCTAGAGATTTTAACCGATCAACTTAAAATTTCGCGTATGTCATCTAAAAACCTTGTTGATGTTAAATTGCAAAGCTTTTTTGGATTCATTGAACTTTGTATCCGTGGCGTCGCGGCAAATTTCGATGTTCCGCCATGAAACAGGAACATGCTGTTGGAAGCATGCACACATGCTTTGTGAGATTTGTGCAAAACTTTACAGGCTTCATAAGAGTCTACTTCCAAGTAGACCTATATGTTGATATTAGATTGGGTGTGGTCAGGTGGCTCCACAGCGCCCTCTTGAAACGGCCATGTTGAGATAAAAGTGCTTGTATGTTCATGAAATTTGGTGTGATCATTGCATTTGTCATGTCGGGTTATGGTAATTTTTTGGAATTTTTTTGCTAAACAGGAAGTGAGCTATGAGCCATTTCCTGCGTTTTTCCAAATTTTATGAACGCATATTTGGAAGCCTTAGAATACTCGAAATCTTGCAAAAAGTTGCACAAATTATATTTGTCTTATAGTCTTCAATCTTATACATCAATTTGTAGTAAATTTGGCAGAATGGCTCCATAGCGCCCCCAATCAGATTTTAAAAAGAATTGCCATTTTGAGGGTCTCAGCATGTGCAAAAACTCACAAAATTTTGTAAATGTGTAAAAATCCTCATTGTTATTACTCTGATGAAGAGCTTATATATAGGCTTGGCAAAATTGCCATAATGGCACCCCCTGGAAAATTTCAAATAAGCAGCCCTCGCAGCCCGGTGCACCTTCATGTATGAAATTCGGTAGATGACCTAGACTCAACAGGAAATCCGCCATTTTTAATTGAAATTGCAAACTTTTTGGACTTTTCGCCATTCACAGGTGTCGTACTTCAACGAACCCCTCCTAAAGATTTTATCCAATCAACTTAGAATTTGGCGAGTAATATCTAAAGACCTTGCTGAAAGTAAATTGCTTTTTTTTTGTATTCATCGAAGGATTGTATCCGTGGCGTCGCAGCGAATTTCGGTGTCCCGCCATTAAACAGGAAGTTGGTTTTACTCCCATATACTTCGTGGAATTTGCCTGAAACTTTCTAAGCTTGATAAAATTGTGCTCCCAAGTATAAATATATGCTAATATTAGATCTGTAGTGGCCATGTGGCTCCACAGCGCCCTCTAGATACGGCCATGTTAAGATAAAAGTGCTTCAATATTCATGAAATTTGGGGTCACCATTGCATGAGTCATTTCGGGCAATTATTAATTTTTGGAAATTTTTTGGCCAAGTAGGAAGTGAGCTATGAGCTATTTCCTGCGTTTTACCAAATTTTATGAACACAGGTTTGAAGACCTCACAATGCACCAAAACTTGCAAAACCTTGCACAAATTATAAATGTCTTATTTTCCTCAATGTCATCCATCAATTGGCACTAAATGTGGCAAAATGGCTCTATAGCGCCCCCAATCATATTGTTAAAAGAATTGCCCTTTTGAGGGTCTAAGCATGTGGGGAAATTTACAAAAATCAACACACTCATGGAGCCTGGTATTACAATTATTATGTTGTAGATTTTGCGCACAGGCATGTCAAAATGGTATCAAAGTGCCCTCCGAAAAATTTTTGCACTCCCCTCAGGAAACCACATTGTACACAGTCTAGCAGTGTCCAATGGCTCTTAATGAAGACCTGCACCCATTAAGATTTTGCTGCCACCCCAACGTGCACGAGGGGTGCGAGGGCCCTTTCAACGCTGCTTGCAGTTTTAATTTACTGCTGTTTTTTTTCCCCAAGCTTGTGATTTACCTGGGGGACAGTGGGCGGAACTTGTGATACTTCGCAATGATAAAGCCTAAAGGGGAAATATTGTTGGTCAATTTTACTGTCATTTGAAATTACACTCATAGAATTACTACTGCTAAAACCTTTGTAAATTTATTGCGGGCTAGCTGCTCGAGGAGACAAAGGGCTTCTTTCCTTTTAACCATTCACTCCAACGCAAACTGAACAGGCAAATTCGATGAGTTTATTTCCTCCAAAACATTTTTTGCACTCTGTACACAACACTTAGGAACAGGAAACTTAGAAAAATGAGAATGTATAAATTGAAACAGAAACTTTTGGAAAATAAGTGCTTTTACAGTTAAATAGAAGGATAGGAACTAGGATGCCATAACAGCTGTTCAATGGTTGATATTGTTAGAAATATTGCATATGACGACAAACATTGCGACAATATCGAAAATCAGCCCAAACCTTCCATGGGCAAGTCTATTTCACAGTTTGCACATCAGGTTTGGCTGAGGAGTTTAATTCATATAATTCCTGGGAAACAGTGATGGGACTTAACTCATCCATATTCTAAAGCACTCACGGGCTCCACTTCATCGTGAATATTCTGCATGCATAAATGGAGCAGCTCAATGGCCGCAGGCGTCTACAACTGCACGAATGTGTTAACTTTAATCAATCTGTGCTTGCATAATGACAATGTTCCAGTTGAAAATATGCACCAAATGCTCCAGAATGCTCAACATAATATAACATAACATAACATGAGTGGCAAGAGCAGGCCATTCAGCCCAACTAGGCTCGCCAGTTTTTTGTTTTCCCCCTATTGTGAATATATCACTTCAGATACTCAAGGACTTAATAGTATCTAGCTTTAACTCAAGCCTGTTCATGAAAATTCCCAAGGTTTCTGCCCCAACAATATGGTCAGGCAAGCTATTCCACATCGAAATTACTCTTTGGGTGAAAAAATATTTCTAATATTAGTGCTAAATTTACCCTTGGTCAACTTCCATTTGTAAGTCCTACTAACAGAACTTGGCCGAAGGAATCCAACATAATTAACTTTGTTAATCCCTTTAACTTATTTAAAGACCTCAGTCAGATCACCCCTAAGTCTCCTTTTCCTAAGACTAAAGAGATTAAGTAATCCAAAAAGGTTCATACTGTTTGTAGTTACTAATTTACGTTGACGTTCTTATTTTTTAAACAGAAAAGGTTTTATCCTACCTTGTCATGTTTCGACGGGATACTCCCGTCTTCTTCAGAAGAGTCACCGATGTTACGAGTGACGCGTCTTATCAGCGGATGTTAGCGAGGCGTGGCCGCCTTGTCAGATTTTACAGGGCGGCCACGCCTCGTGCTGTCCGGCCGCTCCTCCAAGATGGTACTCCAGGTGTGGGAAAGCGTGTATGCCCCCTCGTCCCGGTTCATGGTCCTGTGGGCCTGCTTCCTGATTTCAATTGCCTCCATGATCCAGCGTTCATGTCGATTGTTCTGAGTGCGGATGACTTTGGCCTGGAGTACCATCTTGGAGGAGCGGCCGGACAGCACGAGGCGTGGCCGCCCTGTCAAATCTGACAGGGCGGCCACGCCTCGCTAACATCAGCTGATAAGACGCGTCACTCGTAACATCGGTGACTCTTCTGAAGAAGACGGGAGTATCCCGTCGAAACATGTCAAGGTAGGATAAAGCCTTTTCTGTTTAAAAAATAAGAACGTCAACGTAAAGAGATTAAGGATCTTCAGCCTCTTCTCATAGCTTTAATCATTTATACCTGGCATTAACTTGGTGGCTCTTCTCTGAATTTTTTCTAGAGCCTCTATATCTTAAAGTTTGGACCCCAGAACTGGCTACTTCTGGTGGCCTTCTAAATTTCTAAATATTCTGCATGATTTCTGGCTTCACTGCTATTTTATACATACTTATTACTTTACCACCAAAGAACTGGCTGTCAGAGGCCAGATCTCCTGTAAACCACAATTTTCAGCAAAGTTTGGAAGAAAACTGACACTGGTGGAAACAACTTATTTGGTTCACCACCCCAAGCAAAACCATAAAGGCCAATATAATGAAACTGAAGAATTTGCATTAGGAAAGTTTTGCAGCTGCAGCTGCTAAAGTGGGGTCTAAAAGCAAGCAAATGATGGCTGCACCAAAAAAACGTTCAGTCTTTTTTTTTTTTTTTTTTTTTAGTGTTGTTGAAATGTTTTGAATATTGTCACCGAAAATTGCCGCGAAATATCATATTATTTTTTGACAAAATTGTCCATCTCTTAATCCTAGTTATAGGATAGTAATCAATTATATTTTATCGTCAAAATTATATTTCCAAAGTTTTTTTCTCATCAGTGCGAAGATACTACTTTCTTATTGTTCCTCTAAATTATTCTTTGTCCTCTCTGACAGTTTCTCTGGAGTGCAAGTACAACCCCAATTTCGAAATAGTTGGGACAAAGTGTTAATTGTGAATAAAATCAAAACGCAATGACTTTCAAATCACACCAGCCAGTACTTTATTCACAATAGAACAGAGATAACATAGCAAATGTTGAAACATAGAAATTTTACAATTTTATCCACAAAATGAGCTCATTTCAAATTTGATGAATGCTACAGGTCTCAAAAAAGTTGGGAAAGGGCCCTGTTTACCATGATGTAGCATCCCCTTTTCTTTTTAACGGAGTGGAGGCATCTGGGCATTGAGTAGAGAAAAGTTTCTTGATTTTAGTCCTTGGAATTTGATCCCACTTCCAGCTGCTGGAGAGTTTTGGGTCTCCTATGATGGACTTTTCGTTTAATTATGTGCCAAGTATTCTCAATCGGTGAAAGATCAGGACTGCTGGCAGGCCAGTTCAGCACACAGACTCCTCTACTACGAAGCCATGTTGTTTTAATAGCTGTAGTATGTGGTTTTGCATTGTCCTGCTGAAATACATAAGGCCTTCCCTGGAAGGCCTCCCTCTGGAGGGGAGCATGTGTTGCTCTAAAACCTTTATGTACCTTTCAGCATTCATGGTGCTTTTTAAAACATGAAAGTGTCCCACACCATATGCACTAATGCATCCCCATACCATCAGAGATGCTGGCTTTTGAACTGAATGCTGATAACAGGAGGGGTGGTCTTTCTCCTCTTTAGCCCGGAGGACACAACGCCCATGATTTCCAACAAGAATGTCAAATTTGGACTTGTCTGACCACAGGACACTTTTCTACAGTCCATTTTAAATGAGCCTTGGCCCACAGAACATGGCGGCTCTTCTAAATCATGCTCAACAGTGGCTTCCTATTTCCATGATAGAGTTTTAGGTGGCATCTGTGGATGGCACGGCAGACTGTGTTTACTGACAGTGGTTTCTTGAAGTATTCCTGGGCCCATTTAGTAATGTCAATGATAGAATCGTGCTGGTGAGTAATGCAGTGGCATCTGAGGGCCCAAAGATTACGGGCATTCAGTAAAGGTTTTCGGTGTTGTCCCTTATGCACAGAGATTTTCCCACTTTCTCTGAATCTTTTGATGATGTTATGCACTATCAATGATGAGACCTTCAAAGCCTTTGCAATTTGACGATGAGTAACATTGATTTTAAAGTATTCCACAATTTTTTTACGCAAGCCTTCACAGGTTGGAGAGCCTCTGGCCATCATTACTTCTGAGAGACTCTCTAAGACATCCCTTTTATAGCCAATCATGTTACCCACTTGATGCCAGATAATTACTTGCTAAATGTTCTTTCAGCCGATTCTCTCATATCTTAATTGCTTTCTTAAACCCCTTTCTGCCTGTGTCCCAACTTTTTTGAGACCTGTTGCAGCCAGAAAATTTGAAATAAGCTAATTTTGTGGATAAAACTAAAATGTCTGTTTCAACATTTGAAATGTTATGTGTTCTAAAGTAAATAACATTTTGGCTCGTGATCTGAAAGTCATTGCATTTTGATTTCATTCACAATTTTCACTTCGTCCCAACTATTTCAGAATTGGGGTTGTAGCATAATTAGATGAGCTGATACTGATGAAGTGGGGTTAAACCCATGTTTTTGACCAGCTTTTCTCCAGCCAAGTCTTCTCATGGGCATAAAAACTCATCTTTTTTGTCAAAAGGATCTGGCTTTGTCCAATGAAGAGATGCTTCCAGCCTACAACCGCTGTGCTGTCCATGCCCTCTCTGCGAGCTACCTGAACCTCATCTCCCAACTGACCACCGTGCCGAGCTTTTGCCAACATGTTCTTGAGGTTGGCTGTAGTTCTGTGTTTGTGTCTGTGTTTCAGTGCATGTTCCTGTGGTCATCCGTGTGTTTCCTGGATGTATTTGTGCGCGAATGCATTTTTTTGTGTGTGTGTGTGTGTGTGTGCGTGTGCTGTGTGTGTGTGCGCTGTGTGTGTGCGCGCGCGTTTGTGTGCGTTTTGAGAGTGTAATTGTGTGTAATGCTTTCTTATTCTTGTTTTTACATACATGTATGTGCACAATTGCATTCATTATTTTCTGATTAGCCTAATGCCTTTTTCCCCCTCAGGTGATTGAGTCCCGACTGAAAGAAGTCCCTTTCATGCTCCCGGAGGGTGTGTTCATGGAAAACGCAAGGTTGGCAGAACCCAGTTAACCTCACATAGCTTACTTACACCAAAGTGAGATCTCTTGGAGGTCCGGACCTGGCTGAACTCTGATTACAGTTGATCTTTAGCGTTATGGGCTTCATATTGTCATGAGCTGTCAAGTCATTGTTAACCAGATTCTGTTAAGGTTTTTCCCAACCTTTTATACTCTGTATGGAGGTAAATTCCTGTCTTTATTCAAGAGCGTGGTGTTTCAACTTTTGAGCAGACATGTTGATTTCCTGCATAGATTTTGCATAGTTTTCCCCAAAAATTCCACCTTCACACTGAAATAGCCTCTGCTTGCGCTTGGATCTGCTGCTTGAACAGATTTATTGCGTGCGAATGTCAGGCTTTTCCCCTCAAAATTTTCACTGTGTGCTGGGAACATTTCTCTTTGCTCTCAGAACTCTTGGATTTTATTTATTTATTTATTTATTTATTGATTGATAGTATCCTGTCAGAAATCTCCAACCAGTAGAATGCCAGGCTTCAGACTGATTAATGAAATTGTCCCTGCCTCATTGCAGGCACGTCCATTTTACTGTTTACTCTGTTATTACGTTCATACACTCCTGCTCTCCTGGGCTACGTACAGTCATGAGAAAAGGGAAGTGGAGTTCTATAGTTTCAGTTCTATAGTTTTCCGTATCAGGACATTTTAGAAAATCAGCTGGTCATTATCAGGCCATAAAATTAGATCAATCAAACCTCAGATGTAAAACAACATGCAAAAGATTCCACCGTGTTTTTATTATCCCCCGCCGCGCGATTAGCGCGAAGCGGGGGATGTAGCATTGGGCTCCGTCCGTACGGACACATAAAATTGAGGCGGCGGGGGATATCGCCATGTTAGTGGTAAACACTTGTTTATTTAACCAAAGTCATCTCTGAAAAACTAAGTACACCCCATGATTCAATAGCTTGTAGAACCAACTTGAACTTACCTTTTCTATATGATTTTCTCAATCTCTCACATAGTGGTGGTGGAATTCTGGATCGTTCTTCTTTACAACATTGCTTCAGTTCATTGATGTTTGAGGACATTTGTTTAAGCACAGCTCTTTTAAGGTCCTGTCAATCAGGTAGAGGTCTGAACTTTGACTTGGCCATTGCAACACTTTGATTTGTTTCTTTTCTAGCCATTCTGTAGAAGATTTGCTGTTGTGCTTGGGATCATTGTCCTGTTGCATGACCCAATTGCGGCCAAGCTTTAGCTGTTGTATAGATGGTTTCATATTTGACTCAAGAATACTTTGGTACACAGAGGAGTTCATAGTCGACTCCATGACTGCAGGGTGCCCAGGTCCTCTGGCTGTAAAACAAGCCCAAATCATCACTCCTCCGCCACCATACTTGACAGTTGGTATGAGGTGTTTGTGTTGATCCGCTGTGTTTGGTTTGCACCAAGTGTGACACTTTGCAATATGGTCAAACAACTCCACTGTCCTCCTGTCTGTCCAAAGGACATTGTTCCAGATGGCTTGTGGTTTATTTGGATGCAACTTTGCAAACCAAAGTCATGCTGCCATGTTCTATTTGGACAGACAAGGCTTTCTCCTGGCAACCCTTCAAAACAGGCCATACTTGTTCAGTGTTTTTTTTTAATTGTTGTGTTGTGAACTTAAACATTTGCTGACTGAGGCCCGTAGAGTCTAAGATTTAGTTCTTGGGTTTTGAGCAGTTTCTCTGAGCATTGCACGGTCTGACCTTGGGGAGAATTTGTCAGGACACTCACTCCTGGGAAGAGAGTAATTTTCGTCAATTTCCGATGTCCAATCTGGCTGCTGGCAGCCATTTTGTCTGAAATTTTTTTTATGTTCCAGGCTGTGGAAGCCACAAGTATTACAGGAATGTTTTCAAATTTTACACAGGCAAAGATATATATGACAATGCTCAAGACCGATTTTTGACAATTTCTGATGTACAATAGGGCTGCTGGCGGCCATTTTGTCTGCAATTTTTTTATGTTCCGGGCTCTGGAAGCCACAATTATTACAGGAATGTTTTCAAATTTTAAACAGGCAAATACATATATATATGACAGTGCTCAAGACCAAGTTTCTTCAATTTCGGATGTCCAATATGGCTGCCGGCAGCCATTTTCTTCGAAATTTGGGGATCAGGGAGAAACAGTACAGTCGCTGTTAAAACCGAAGAGACGGCATTAGTTAATGCCCGGTTACCTCGGACATTTTGCCCTTCTAACCCATTTCTAACCACGATGTAACGCGCGATAACGCGGTACTTCACACCGCTGACCAATGAGCCGTATCACAGGACGATTTACCACCACGAGTAACCACATGTGGCTCCGTGGAACTGAGTATAGTACCACCTGTAAGTCATAGAATAGAGGGCATTTTGACTGCTAGAATTACGTTTGTGTTTGCCGTTATACATCTTGCAGTGAAAGTGGAAGTGAGAGCTTATGCGACCTCTGGAAAATGTGTGGCTGATCATTTCCTCTGTTTAAAAAGAAAAAAAAAATATTATGATAAATTCAACCGTGTAATATAAGCAATTATATTCTTGAAGGAATTTTTTGTTTTGGTATTTTAAATATATGTCTCTTTATTGCAGAAACTGTGATTCTGAGAGTTTGTTGGTAGAACTTCAACTAAGTGTGCCGCAATTGATTTTTTGGTTTTGAAAAGCCAACCGCAATATAAATAAACAAATTGGCAATATACAACTTAATAGCCTGTGACTTTGTGCTCACGTTATCCTCTGAAATTATGCATTTTCGGATCTGCAGAGGTGTGAGGGTGTCTCTCGCCAAGGAGTCAATCTTCATCCTAAACTGTGGGGAAATGCGTTGTATCATGATAGGCTCCATAGTTGTGAATGTGATATGTCAGTTTATGGTTGGGCATTTTATAGAAAATTTCTGCCACGCGCTGAGCAGGTCATTAATTCTTTTCATAGGCTTTAATGAGCTTAAAGGGATTATTAGGGTGGCAATGAGTAATAAATAGAGATGACATGAACTGAGCTGTATTCAATCAGTGCCAGGTGTATCTGCTTTTAATTCCCTGAATTCAATTTACTTAAGAGCCATTCAGTTTTAAGTGATATTTAGTCCTTTAGAGATAAGATATTGAGCAGATCTTTTTTTTAAATTGCGTTTTCCTTATTGATTGATGTATAAGAAGCTTACTAAAATAACCTGTGTAAGGTTCTGCAAATAGTTTATTTTGCTTGTTTTTTTTTAGTGCATTCAAGACTCGTTATGGTCAAACCAAATTCATATTGGACTCAATTCTTTTCTGGTTGCAGGCTTTGCGAACATTATATTTTAACATCTGAATGGTTATGACAAATCATTAAAACAAATACAGATGATGCAAAACGTTTTGTCATGAAAAATTGGTTAAAAATTGACTGTTAGCATTTTTAAACAAAATAGTATATAAATCGAAATAAATTTTTTTCGTAAATTAATTTAACTGAGACGGGGTGGGAGTAATCTTCGATATAGGATTGGATATACTAAATTACAGGTTTTAAACAGAAAAAATAATATATTACGGCACTTGAGTGTAAAATAGCCCTAATAGTAGATAAAAGCATACATTATCTCCGAACATAAAATATTGCTGAGCAGATACCTGACAAACAAAATCCTCAACAAAAATAGCATGATATTTAATAGCAAGTACCTATATCCACGGCGCCGTACACGGTGATTCGGGACTATATTTCACGGCGGGCATGTGCGTTGACATTTCTTCACTTATGTTGGCAGCTTCCAAGCTCAGCACGCTTATCCGCGGTCTATGGCGGAGTGTTTGTTTGTTTTTAATACAATCTGTAAAACTGCTTTCGCACAAGGTACGATTGTTCGGTACCGTGCCACAGTGCAATTGGGTAATGTGTTTTGAGGGATTTTAATGTTGAGAAGGGGCTTTAGAATATTAATATTGCGAATGCATGCTGCGCGTGCCCTAGCACCCTCATGTGTCATCACTCAGTAACGTGGATTACCACGTATAGTAGCACAAGAAATTAAACTCAAAATTTTCATGACTGAATTTTCAGTGGCTAAATCGTCAAAATTGCTCCCCATAACTGTTATACCTGGGTCCGTCATCTTGGGTTTGCCCAGAGACGCCACCTCCGCGTATGCCCACTCCGACTTACTGTAAATATAGCCCCGAATCACCGTTTACGGCACCGTAGACATAGCCACTGCCTATTTAATAATCCAATTACTTATTATACCGCGCTAAAGTTTTAAATAGTATTGCACGTTGAGCAAACTGTATAGTCTAAAATAAAAAAGTTTGCAGAAATTATTTCTGGCAACATCACTCCCACCAAAGCAAATCAATATTTTATGTAGGCTAACGTTACTCTTGCATTCATACATGGAAATAAATCTCCAACAAGCTGTGCCATTATCTCCATGTACGGACTACTGTCAACACGACCGCCCCAAAAGCCCTTGTGGCTCAGTTATGATTAAACAAACACCCTGCGAACGGGCTATCGTCCAGCTATCGTGTGCACGGTAGGCGGCGGGAGGTCTTCTTCTGTCTTCGTGCACGTCAAGATGCTGCTCCTACCGCACAGCTAACGACGAGATTTCCCCGTCCTACTGACAGCCTAACGCCCCCCTATTGCCGGATTAATGACCTTTCTTTGGTTTTAACGGCGACTGGACTGTACACGACTCGGTCCCTGTGGCGACCGAGTTATCTAGTTTTAATTTAATTTTTAAAAAATTACTTTGGTTCAGGTAGTAGTTTTATCCTCAGTATATCTTTTAAGTGTTCTAAACAAGATGAACATGAATTAAATGCATCAATCATAATCTGCTGATAATAAAACAATGAACAAAAACTATCCCAGAAATCTCTCCAGTATTGTGAAAGACTGATATAATAGTAGCCATATGACTCAGTGGCCTCCAGTCCACTACTTACAATTTTGTGGATGAATCACTGAGGTCTACTGAGAGGGGAAAGATGTATCCTGTTTCTAGCATGGTGCTGCTACATAAAAAAGACTTTCAAAATCCATAGGTCAATGATTTCCATTTTTATTGTACTGTAATGCCACTTGTTATGAAATGTTCTCCCCAGCAATAGCCAGATGTCAACACAGTGATATGTCTTGGGCTATTGATGTGTTTTTCACGAACACTGTTAGATTGTTAAACTAACGGTATGTGAATTAGCTAGCTAGCTAGTTACTCTCCTCCCGGTGAACATTATGTGCAACCACTGTATGAAACTTGCTTCATGTTCATTGAACATGACTAGATTGCGATCAGTCACCAGAAACTGTCGGTCAAGAATTTTTGGGATGATTTTCTCCAAAACAGTTTAATTGACTTTGTGTTATATCTGAGTCAATTGTAATGCATTGCCGAGGTCGTGACGTTACGCCAAGGTCAACCTGCCGCTGCCATGGCAATTGGTTAACGCCAAACGAACCGAACAAGTTGCAAAACATGTTGCACAATTTTTATCGCCATGACCCTCGTGTCTATGTATGGAATTGAGCATTATTCTCAGCAATCTGAAACCCAAAGCCCATTATAAGAGAACAGACAGCATTTTTAATTATATTTTTATCGTCAAATATGAGGCATACCGTGTGTTAAGAGTACGAGTGAATGTGTTGCTATGCTGTGAGCCTGAACCATAGTCAAGGAAACGTGTGCTGACCCCAGTAAAAGTTGCATTGCACTTTTTCAGCGCATTGCGGGCTGTTTCTCAGTTTTCTGCACAAAAAATGCAAGGAACAATTTGGCTATTCAAGAAAAGCTATCAAGTCAGTTGGCCAAATTGGACTCTGAAACTTCAATTCAGTAAAAAACAAAAATAATTGAGCTATGGATTTTGCATATCTTTTTACTGTTGCAGCACAATGCTTGCAGCAGGATGTCTTTCTCTTCTCCCAGATCAGTACACGGCTGTAATTCATCCAAAAAATTACTGTTTGGCAGACCGACTGGAAGCTGATGTGTTATGCAGCTACTAGTATACGTAGTTGCTATGTTACAGGAAAAGTACGAGCACTGGTGTGTAAGTTTAGAAACTGTGCTTTTATTCCAAAGTTGTGAATAAGGCAATGGAAGTACATATGTAGCCCAGGAGGGCAGGAGCATATGAACGTAATAACCTAGTAAACTGTAAAACGGACGGGTGTGACACTCGTGCTACAGTGCACTTCTCTGTGTTTCGAAGTGCTGCAGTGCCCACGTTTCCGTACATACAGTGTGCGGTAATATACAAGTTTCTGTTCTGAGAGAGCACTGCAGCCTGCAAGTCTCTATACCTGAAGAGTACTGCAGTACAAACTCTGACATCAACAGACTGCTGCTGTCCTCAAGCATTTGTATCTACAAAGTGCTGCAGGACCCGAGTGTGCACTTAGGTGCCCGAATTACCCAAGCTTCTGTGCATTTCATAACCCTAGTTATGTTGACCTATGAGAAAATCAATCTGAGGGAGGGCAGCTGGTTCTCATTTGCTTTCTGTTTTGTCCTCAGTATCCCCAAGAGCCTAGACAAGGTGGACGGAAATGTGCTGTTCCTTCAGTCGAAGATAACAGAGGTGCTGGGGGGTAGTGGCTACAACACCGAGCGGCTAGCCACGCCTTACATCCCTCAGTTTACAGGTATAACCTCATACAGATGTAGCTCATTGTGACAGCCCCATTCACCCCCATTCAGCCCCATTCACACTATACGGTACAAACCAATATTTTCTGAGACATCAGAAACCTGTTTGAAGGTCCCACTGCTCATCGAAAACATGTCACATGAATCTTTACCCTGCATGTGCAGTGTGAGAAATTACTGCTTACAGGCACAGCCCCATACAAATGGGGCTCATGGCCTCAGACCCATACAGATTTAGCTTACTGATACCACCCCATACAGTTGCAGCTCACAGGTACAGCCCCATAGAGATGCAGCTCGCAGATACAGCCCGTAGAGATATATATATATATATCGAATGGTCAGTATACTCAACTAGGCTACAATGAGGTGAAAAAACCAGAGGGTCATTTGATAGCGTGCACAAACATTCATCGACTTTTCCTTTAACAACAAGAACTTATAAGCTAGCTCGCAAGCCATTTAGGAAGCTAACTTTATTAAATTAACTTACCTGAGTGCCATTATAAATCCTCGCCGTCAGTAACATTAACTTCTCTGTTGCGGGGTCAGATGCTCAGTTTTTAGTATTCTGAGTTTGCTTCTTTTCCTAAAAGGAAAAAAAAAACACTTATTTAGGGAGACAAGATGTTTTTCTCTATAGCAAAGCCTAACTCATACTGATTCACAGACAAATTTTTTTGAAAACCTTGTTTTAATGGAGGCGAAAATGAATGGAAGTCGACATACGACTTTCTCTTCCGAGTGCATGCACAGCCTGGAGCTGTTCCTTTAGTTGAGCACCCCCTGTCAGCAATCTAGTTTTCAATTAATGTGTATCTGTGGTTTAGTCCCATGCAGCTACAGGTATTGCCTCATGAAAATACAGCTCCCAGGTCCAAACCAGTACAGAATACAGCTCACATACATACACATACATATACAGCTTGCTGGTACAACTCAAGACAGATGTGGTTCACAGGTACTGCCCTGTATGGATAGGGCACACAGACAAAGCCCCATACAGATATGGCTCACGGATACACCCCTGTAGGGATACAGCTTACAGCATATAAATACAGCTTACAGGTACAGCCCCATATAAATACAGCTTACAGGTACAGCCCCATATAAATACAGCTTACAGGTACAGCCCCACATAAATACAGCTTACAGGTACAGCCCCATATAAATACAGCTTACAGGTACAGCCCCATATAAATACAGCTTACAGGTACAGCCCCACATAAATACAGCTTACAGGTATAGCCCCATGTAAATACAGCTTACAGGTATAGCCCCATGTAAATACAGCTTGCAGGTACAGCCCCACATAAATACAGCTTACAGGTATAGCCCCACGTAAATACAGCTTGCAGGTATAGCCCTGTACTGATGCAACGCACAGGCGCAGCCCCATACAGATAAAGATCACATGTACTACCCCATACTGATGCAGCTCGCAGATACAGTCCCATGCTGATATGGCTTTCTGGTACTGCCCCATATACAGTTGCATGCAAAAATTTAGGCACCCTGATCAAAATTTCTGTTAGTGTGAGTAAAAGATGACCTGATTTCCAAAAGTCATGAAGTTAAAGATGACACATTCCCTTTATATTTTAAGCAAGATTACTTTTTATTTCCATGGCTTAAAGTTTCAAAATGACAAAAAAGGAAAAGGGCCAAAAGCAAAAGTTTGGGCAAACTGCGTGGTCAGTATTTAGAAACACCCCCTATGGCGAGTATCACAACTTGTAAGCAGTTTTTGGTGCCAGATAAAAGTATTTAAATTCTGGCTTGGGGGATTTTTGCCCATTATTCCTGGCAAAAAGCTTCTAGTTCTGTGAGATTTCTTGGCTGCCTTGCATCCACTACTCTTTTCATGTCCATCCAGATTTTCAGTGATGTTGAGGTGGTGGATTATTATCAATGGTGGATTATGAGGTGTGTTTGGATCATTATTCTAGTTTGGAAGCCATACTCCATTCATCTTCAGCTTTTTTACAGATGGTATGATGTTTGCTTCCAGAGTTTGCTGGAATTTAATTGAATCCATTCTTTCTTCTACCAGTGACATGTACCCAGTGCCACTGGCTGCAATACAAGCCCAAAGCATGGTCAAACTAACCACGTTCTTGACAGTTAAAGAGGTTCTTCTCATAAAATTTTGCATCCGGTTTTTTCCAAACATACCTTTGCTCATTGTGGCCAAAGACCTCTATTTTAACTTCATCAGTCCTCAGGACTCGTTTCCTAAATGCATCAGCCTTGTTTAAACATTCCTCACTGACCTTCTGGCGCTGAATTTTGTGGTGAGGATGCAGGAACGGTTTCCTTCTCATGACTCTTCCATGAAGGTCATATTTGAGCTAGTGTCGCTGAACCGTAGGGCAGTGCATCAGGACTTCATGGTGTGTTAAATCTTACTGAAGGTCAATTGTTGTCAAATAGAATTTTTCATTTACCTTTCTATCAATCAGATGAACAGTTTTCTCAAAGTGTTCTTGGTCTTCCAGACCTCAACTTGACCTCCACCTTTTCAGGTGACTGCCATTTCTGAATTCTATTGTGCACTGAGGAAGTCGCCACCTAGAAATAGTTTTCTCTCTTTTTGTAGCCTTCTCCTGCTTTGAGGGCATAAATCTTTTTCATTTCCAGAGAACTCCGCCATCTTCAGACGGTCTTTAGAAACTGTAGAAATGCCAAATGATTGGAAACAGGGCAATATAATACCAAAATATAAGAAAGGGGATTGTACCGAGCCAGGAAATTACAAGCCAGTCAGTTTAACTTCCATTGCGTGCAAAATATTGGAATCGATCACAAAAGATGAGCTGGACTTACAGTACCGCATAAGAGACTGATTTTTTGAATGAGCTCTAGTGGAGTTAAAGGAGGTATTCTGGAGTGGATTCAAAACTGGTTACAGGACAGAATATGACGAGTGGTGGTCAGTGGTATCTCATCTGAGCTAGGTATGGTGGATTGGAGTGAACTCGTCCATATTTAAACTGTGTTCCAGCTTGGCTCGCTTGTGAATATTCAATAACTAATTCGGGTGTACATTGACAGGTAAACCCCTGCTTTATTCGTTGGTTCATTTTTGCTCCGCAGTGCTCTGCAAATAAGCAAGTTGGCCTCGCTCACGTGCACAGCTGCTGCTAACCCCAACCCTAACTGGCATCAATTCATTTTCGCTCTGCAAATAAGTGAGTGAACGTCGCTTACGGGCACAGTCGCTGTTCGAATAGCCAGCGTCTTATAATTGTTACACTATTCCATAGTGCATGTGATGTTATTGTGATGTTGCAGTCAAGCTAACTTTTGCTTGTTTCCGACGCTAAGGCTAACGTTACTGGCGTCGTTTCATCAAAAGTTGCAGAAAATATATTTATGAAGTGACCTGGCAGTCTGATTGGTTGTGTTGTTGACCTCATAAATATGTGCAATGTTTCTGTGCTCTCACAGCTAAATGTTGTCATACATGGTTTACTGGCCATTCAGCTGGATTCACGACAGTTTCTGTACTCAAAAAAACGGGGAACTTAGTGAAATAAGCGTGTGCTGGGTTTTTACTAAATAGATTATAGATTACTTTTCATGTCGACATGATTTATTTCTGCTCGTTTGTTGGCCAGCAATGTTGACTGTTCACAACAGTAATGTCTAGCCTCGGCAACTTGGCCGTTTTCATAATGTGAAATTGCAAAATCTCTCCACAGTCGCATGCATAACAGCTCCCGTGCCTTCGCGTGCACAGCAGCCTCCCCTGGGGGAGGGTCTTAGGAGGCAGGGCAGGAGTGTCGTGGAGAGAGGGGGAAGGATCTGAAAGTAGCTTTTTTTCAAATATTCGTGCTAGGTCCTCTCACTCCTCATAGTTACCAACTGCAGCTTTAAGGTCATTTTCTGATTCAACTATTTTGAATAAGACCCCTGGCATATGCCTGTTTTAATCAGCATATTGGGTCATGTATACACCTTGATCGAAAACGCCCCCGAACAGAATAATCAATTACGTCTGCGCCTTTTCAATTCTCAAAGAATTTGCATTTTTGGAGGGAAGAGGCGACGACTGTGTATTCAGATATTCCATTATATTCATGGTATTTGATTATTTCAATGGGCAAAAGCACCGTAACAACAATATCTTTAAGGCGTGCAAAAAGGGGAGAGAGGCTGGTTTTGTGTGAACTGCCAACCAAGTTAATCATCGCTGGAAAACTCTGAAGATGGGATATTCCAAAGGCAAAAAAATACAGGCAGTGGCTAGTTTCATGCACACCCCCCTCCAATGTCTCTGGGTAACGAGTCTCAGTCTTACAAGTGCCCCAGGCACAATGTTTTACCATAACTATGCTATAGTCCACAAAAACGAGTGTCGAAAAGTACAAAAATCCGAGACACCTGCACTAGATTCAATGGAGCACTGTCATGAAAGTGTCGGTGTTCAGTCGGAGCCAGTTGTTGGATCCCCTGTGATTGGCCAGTCTGCATTCTAGGGTGGGGCTTAGCGAAAGGTGAATTGCAAGTGGGGATTGCAATTTAATATTCAACTTGTTCGAAGAAGTCCATACATGGACTTGAAAATGACAAAGTGAAGAGGAGGAATTAATTTTCATCTAGATACAAATAACATGTTTGCTTCTTGAAAAAGATTGAGCATTTCTGAGAATGCATTTTCATTTTAGTATCATTAGCTACAGTATATGCTTCCATAGCATAGAGAGAAACCAGAGTAAAGCCCTTTAGGGCCCAGCTGAAGAGTTCTTCCCAACGCATATCTTCTGATGAAGTCAGAATCCAAAGCCCCACTGAAACTTGAAACCGCAGCTCTTTGATTGCTAGTCAAGCAACTTACCATGAGTCAACCCTGTCACCCCGATATAAATCCAGATATGTATACTTTGGGACAGGTGCAAGAAGGTTTTGGGACTGTGATGAAAAAAGCTGGTTGTGAGCCCTGCCTATATGAATGCAGCTCACAGCTTTGGCTCCATATAGACACAGCTCACAGGGGCAGCACCAAGAAAATACAGCTCACAGATACAGCCCTATATTGATAAAGCTCACAGATGCACCCCATGAAAAATACAGCTCACAATCGTGGCTCCATGTAGATATAGCTCATAGCTAACAGGTACAGCCCAATGTGGATGCAGCTCACTGGAAAAGCTCTTAACAGATGCAGCTCACAGATATAGCCTTACAAATAATGTTCCCTTGTCAAATCCTGCACAGATACAACTCTGGTACAGCCCTGTACAGACACAACTCACAGGTACAGCCCTATGCTAATACACCTAGCAGGTACAGCCTTATACCCGACACACCTTACTGGTCAGGGCTCTCAAGTTTTGAATGCAGGCCAGAGTGAGATTTTCTTTGGGGGGGTGCATGATACTCCCATTTCAAAGGTGCATAGTATCGATGTACATGTACTTTGTTACAGTATTTAAGTAGTCTTGGGGAGACTGGGGTTACCTCATCATGATTTTGTATTTGGCTTCATAACTCGTTGTTGCTAAAACTTGGAGAAATACCTTTATGGTCTAGGTGTAGTGCAGAATGTCGCCTATAAAAGTTGTATTGATACAATCTCAATATAACGTATATTGTTGTCACAATATTCAATTTTCAATATATCACAAACATGCCAAAGTAACCCCATACCTGCGGTTACTTCTTCAGATGGGAGGGGAAAAATTGTCATAGTTGGCAATCAGCTGAAGCTGAAAAAGACAGTCCAATATTCTCATAACAGAAATGGTGAGAACTGTTGTATTTTTACAACAAACCAAAACAAGCTATGATTTATGCATAATCACCATAGAGTAGCAGTTATGACATTTGTAGGCGAGCCCACTGACATTTGCACAGTCCTCATGTGCCCACCCTTTGCATGAGAAGCATTGGACCCACTCCTCTCCACCTTTGGATGATGAGTGAGGACCACGGCACCAAAGAGGAGCAGCAAACATTCCCACTGACAAAGGAATGGAATGAAATGCAGAGGTCCCAGGGCTGGCACCTGCCAACCCCAAATACTCTGCCAACACCTCCACTTTAATGGGCCCCACCTGTGGCCCATTCAGGTGGAGGTGAAAGAGTGAGAAAGGGGAGGGGTTGCAAGGACCAAACCCTTACAAACCCATACTTGTGTCCTCCAAACAAAGGCCCTAATAGGTTCTCTATCATAAACATAAAGTAGACGCAAATATTTGAATTAAGACACTATAGGTGTCTGAAAAACAATAAATCGGCTCCTATATTTGACTTAGGAATATTTTAATATAGGCCAAACGCAGGACCTACAAGTGGTGGAACCTCAGCACCCTGACAAACTAACCCTATGTTGCTTAGCCTGTGTAGCCCAGTGCTCCCATTTTGGAAATCAGGCCGCATATCTCATGATCGCAGCAGGACTTAATCTTATGTGATGTTAGTAACTCCAGTTACATGCGTTTATGAAACAGTAAAAACACTGTGGAAATCTTTGTCTTCAAAGAAGCTAGACGCATTTCTTTCAGACACTTAAAGTTTGGAATTTGGGCCAAAATTTAGTTATTTAGGCAGAAAACACTTACATGGCACTACAAGTCCTTCTTCTTTCCAAGAGATGACGTCGCTGGGATGTCACATAATTTGTACATTTTCGTTTTCCCGTCAGTGTGTTTGCATTAAAAAAACGGGTGACAAACCTAACCCCGTGACCAAAGTAACCCCGGTCTGCCCTACTTTCACTTCGTTACTTTGACACTGGCAACTTACTTACTCGTTTCAAATTAAAATATCAGTTAAATTCATTTACGGATTATCTGGATTCGGCGTGTTCAAGAAGAACAACGGCGTATCTTTGTGCAGGTGTGTCCGCCAGTGGACGTGGAGCTGCAAATTTATGCACGCAGTTACAAAATTCTATCACTAGATAGCACACCAGGATCAGTTTTTGAATATTACCACTGCCAGTAAACTGAAATAAGTGACACTCATTCCCCTCAATATCTGTGCTTTTTTAATTTCATTGGGACTCCCCAATATGATAAAGGGCTAAATTAAATGATTATTTTGTGTATTTGTATCGTTTTGTCAGTCACAAACGAGGTTTTGCGGTACCACCTCTGACACCGGATCGGAGCAGGGTTTGTTTTCAGCCAAAATACACGGAGGGCAGAGAGCCCCCACTCTCCCCGTAACAAGTTACAAGTCAATTCATCTAACCATAGCCGCCCAAAGCTGTTAAATTCAGGTAAAAATTGATCCGTAAAGCAAATATATCCTACATAGTTCCTAGACTTTCATAAGCACTTTTTGGAAAAAAAAAAAAATGAAGTGATTACCTGATTTCGGGCTTCCACTTCCAGCTCTTCTTTGACGTGTGCACACAATGGCATTCACGCGCGTGTGGAAGACATGATTACGGCGCTGCTATTTCACCTGGCAACAATAAATACTATTTTCTGATTGGCTGATAGGTTGCGGATTCAAGCAGAGCCCTCTGCCTTCGCCTCATTCATTCATAGACTACAAATCTCTTTTATAGTTCATGTTACTAATGTGCGGCGAGTTTTATCACTTCTCAGCGTGAAAAATGTCATGTGTGGCGGGAGAGCGTGAGAACTTATTGAAATGCGTGAGTGTCACGCCCAATGGGTGAGACTTGAGAGCCCTGCTGGTACAGCTCATGCAGATACTGCTCATTGGACTGCCTCAGATAATAAATACACCTCAAAGGTATAACCCTGTGCTAATTTATCTTACATGTACAGCCCTATACAGGTATACCTCAAACGTATACCCCTATGCTAATTTAGCTTACATGTACAGCCCTATACTGGTATACCTCAAACGTATACCCCTATGCTAATTTAGCTTACATGTACAGCCCTATACAGGTATACCTCAAACGTATACCCCTATGCTAATTTAGCTGACATGTACAGCTCTATACAGGTACAGCTCCAAGGTGCAGCAACATACAGATAGAGTTAATGGGTACAGCTCCTAACAAGTACAGACCCTAGGTACAACCCTGTACAGTACAACTTCAGTTGGGTACCGCTGCCAATTGCCACTGGCACAATTAAGTTATAAAAGATTCCCAAAATCACAGATACCAACTTGCAAAGTTGGACCCACTGACTGTGAATGGACAAACTATGTAAGTTGCTAACCAAGTTGGGAACTACGCTTTTGGGAAACGCACCCCTGGTCTTTGTCAGGCAACGATGATCTGAATGGTCGAAACATTGCAATGAATTTGGGAGCCATAATATCAGCTTGCGGCACCTAAATTCCTTTAAAACCTTGTACAAAACCACTTCATAAGCGCAGCTTAATATGGATACTGCTTGCTGGCCTGCTCAAATTTAGTGTTAAGGTACTGCCTCATTTAGATCTCAGGTGCACTGCCCTACAATGGAAGAATGCAGTATCTGCAGTAGGTTAACATTAGGGGTGTGAACGTTTACAATTTTTTCTACACGTGTACACTGGACTACTAACCGACGTGTACCCGGTTACACTTTCTGAGATTTATGAGCTTTTTCTATCGCAGTTGCGCTGTATAACCACAGAAAGTAAAAGGAGTTGAAAATAAAATCCATTTTGACAGATAAGAAAACAATCAAATGAAAGCTGAAAAATGTTTAACCTTCTTTTTCAATCACTGTTTTATAACTATTGCTCACTTTTTTATATATTTTTTTTTAATCTTAAAGTGCAAACTGCATCCCTCTCTCGCAACGGGAGCTGCGTCTGAATTTTAATATGCTTCTCATAGTAAAAGTAATCTGGAATTGGCGAGAGAAAGCAACTCAAAAAGAAGCCAAAATAAGCTGAAGTGAGAGGAAAAAACTTCACCTTTATATCCACAAAGTTAAAAAAGTAGAGGGTGACTCATAATTATTCACTAAAATTGGCAAAAGAAATGTGTTTTCATCCTCCTCTTTAGACGCGAGGATGCGTGATCAGGTCGTGAAAAGCCGACAGAACACCAACCAACAATATAACAAACAACAACACGCGACAATATAGGCTAAAATAACAAGCCATTAACAGTTTTTGTTTTCAGCTGCACAACATTTGCACATGGAGAAAATGATGAGCGCAGAGCTCTTCTCAAGTCCTCCGCAGCCTATTCTTGATGTGGCGCGACACTGGCTGTGGCTGCGGGTTTTTTTTATTTTTTAATTTATCAAGGTAACATTGCGCCCCATGCAGCTGTATGCGGATAACTGCAGTAGTGGGAACATTTAAGTGTATTGTTAGTTAATGTTATTATCTGAAGCTTTCAGGCAACATTATCAGCCCTAAAAATAGGTGACTATATATATTGGTGAGAAATCACCGAGTAGGAAAAAATGATGTGTACACGGTTGTTGATTTTTCTAAGCGGTAAAGATTTGTTATCCATGTAACCATTTACACGTGTAGATGTTGACACCCCTAGTTAACATACCGATACTACAGTCTTCCTTTGTAGGGCAGTACAGCTCCGTACTGATACAAATGGCTGAAACAGCCCCATCAGGGTACCCATTAGTGGTACCGCCATGTCTGGATACGTACGGCCCTGTGCTGATGCTGCTCACAAGTACAGTTCAGTGGTGCAGCCCCACGTACACCGATCAGCCATAACATAATGACCACTGACGGTTGAGGTGAATGACATTGATTATCTCTTTACAATGGTACCTGTCAGTGGGTGGGATATATTTGGCACTAGGTGAACATTTTGTCCTCGAAATTGATTTATTAGAAGCAGGAAAATTGGCCAACCGTAAGGATGTGAGTGTCTGTGACTGGGGCCAAAATATGATGGCTAGATGACTGGGTCAAAACTGTAGGCGTTGTGGGGTGTTTCCTCTTTGGTGCCTCTCTCTCTGATCACTTGGTGGTCAGAACCTATCAACCAACAACAGGGTGATGTCCGGCTCAGGCTCATTGATTCGCTGGGGCAATAGTTCGATCCAAAAGAAGGGCTACTATAGTTCAAATTTCTGAAAAATTGAATTCTGATCGAATAGTGTCAGTACACATTGCAAGTCACAGTTTTGTTGTGTATGGGGCTGCATGGCCACAGACTGGTGCAAATGCTGACCCCTGTCCATCACAGAAAGCACCAACAATGCTCTGGTGAGCATCAGAACTGGACCAGGGAGCAGTAGAAGGAGGTGGCCTGGTCTAATGAATCACGTCGTCTTTTTCATAATGTTGAGGGCCAGGTGCGTGTGCATTGCTTACCTTGGGAAATCATGGCAGCAGAATGCACTATGGTAAGAACACAAGGCAGCGGTCGCAGGATGATGCTTTGGGCAATGTTCTGCCGGGAAACCTTGGGTCCTGCCGTTTAAGTGGATGTTTACTTTTACATATACCACCTAACTAAACATTTTTACAGACCAAGTGCACCCCTTCATGGAAATGATATTCCCCAAATGGCAGTGGCCTCTTTCAGCAGGATAATGCGCGCCCTGCTACACTGAGGAACACAACGGGTTCAAGGTGTTGACTTGGCCTCCAAATTCTCCAGATCTCAGTCCAGTCGGGCATCTGTGGGATGTGCTGTACAAACACGTCTGATCCATGGAGGTCCCACCGTGCAACTTACTGGACTTTAGAATCTGCTGGTAGCATCTTGGCACCAGATACCACAGCACACCCTCAGAGATCTAGTGGAGTCCAGGCCTTGACGGTTCAGGGCTGTTTTGGTAGCAAAAGGGGGACCAACACAATTTTAAGGAGGTAGTCATAATGCTATGGCTGATCAATATATACTGGTCGCAGTTTCAGCCCCAAATGGATACT
Organism: Gymnothorax reevesii; assembly: GCA_029721435.1. NCBI lineage: Eukaryota > Metazoa > Chordata > Actinopteri > Anguilliformes > Muraenidae > Gymnothorax > Gymnothorax reevesii. The sequence goes on from CM056576.1 coordinate 63,578,044, forward strand.
GCTCATGCAACCCTGTTCAAGCATCTAAATAAATATGATGCACCATGTCTTTCTACTGAGGGATTTTGATTGTTTCATGCTCTGCAGATGAAGACCGGCTCTCTAAGAGGAAGAGTATTGGTGAGACCATTTCCCTGCAAGTGGAGGTAGAGTCAAGGAACAGCCCTGAGAAGGATGAGGTAAGACGAGGACAGCCACACCCTCCCTGACCACTACGTAGATCCTCATTGTAAAAGTTGTGCTAAGCTTTAAAAAAGTTTTTAGCAGTTCTCTCTTAAGCTACTGTATGGGGGAGAATTGGCAGTATACAAAATCAACAAACTAGTTACAGTTTAGTAGATTATGCGAAAATGCCACACAAATTTAAATCCTGGTGCTGTTTGATTTTGAACCGGTTTAGATATGGGCTTTTTTGTGTTTCCAGAGAACTCCTGCTGAAGAGATCACATTTGAAACTCTGAAGAATGCTATTGGTAAGAACATCTTTGCAACCATATGTGTTTACCATTTAATCTCTTTCTCTGTGGTCAATCAGTCTACTAAAGACTTCACTGTTAGGAGTTAATAGATAAATATCCAGGCTGTGGGCGGTTCATCCTGGGAGTGAATTAGTCCCATTTCACTGTCAACTCTGGACTGTGGTTGTCCAATATTGTCCTATTAAAATCGCATGAAAATGGAGCTGGTTGCTTATTGGGTTTATACAAACCCCAATTCCAATGAAGTTGGGACGTTGTGTAAAACTTGAAGAAAAACTGAATACAATGACTTGCAAATCCATTTCGACCTGTATTCAATTGAGCACACCACAAAGACAAGACAGTCAATGTTCAAACTGATAAACTTTATTGTTTTTTTTTTAAATGTTCACTCATTTTGAATTTGATGCCTGCAACATGTTCCTAAAATTGAAATTAATTGAAAAGCAGCTCAGTTTGGTTGAGGTCTGGTGACTGACTTGGCCCCAAGAGAATATTCCATTTCTTTGCCCTGTGTTGCTTTTGCAATTGCCATTACACTGCTTCCACCATGTCTGACAGATGATGTGGTGTGCTCTGGATTAAGACCCGGTCCTTTCCTTCTCTATACCTTTCTCTCCCCATCATTCTGGTATCAGTGGATCCTGGTTTAATTGTTCTTAAGTATCTTGTTCTAGAGCTGGTCAGACTATTTTCAATGTTTTCTGGTGGAGGCTAATTTTGCTGTTTTTCAGTGGTTTGCACCTTGTGGTAAACCTTCTGCTTTTATATTTATGAGGATATTTGAATGTAGACTTTGACCATGATAAGCCTACTACGTCCTTTAGAGCATTCTTTTATATGATGCGAACAAGATTTTTTTTCTTCAGCAATGAAAGAATTATCTAATCATCCACTTTAGTTGTGTCTTGTGGTATTCCAGGCTTTTTGGCAATGCTGAGCTCGCCAGTCCATTCTTTCTTTTAAAGAATGTGCGAGATTGTTGATTTGACCACTCCTAAAGTGTCTTATCTGTAATAGGTTCAGTTTTTTTTTTTCAGCCTAATAATAGCCTTTGTCACCTGCATCAATGCCTCTTAGGGCCCTTTTTGAGAGTTCCCTCAACAACCAAATGCAAATTCAACACGGGGCTCTAATTTCCTGGCGCAGCGCAGGTGGCGTTGCGAGGCGCAGCTCGTGCAGTGGTAATTTCGTACGGCGCAGCCCGCGTAGTGGTAATTTCGTGAGGGGCGCAGCCTTCGGTAGACGAAAGTGCGCCGAGATGGGCGTGGCGGCGTAGTAGGGGGAGGTGTCACATATTCATCGAAACGCAGTGACAATTTTGTAGAAAAAGTCTCCGCTGGAGTTGCGCAGAAAACTCGCCAGCTCCAACCTGGTTTAATTTTTGTGTAGTGGTAATTTGGCTGACCGGCGCAGAGTGCGCACACGTCACCGAAATCTCACAGGCAGGTTTACAGAATGTCAGGCACATTTCAATGCAGGAAAAGATTACAGGAAGCACTATTTAATGTAACTATCTGAATAAGGACATAAATTATAGTATCTATATCGATAGTCCTGAGGTCAGATTAAAGGCGGTTGCCACTAATGGAAACTTGACCTGGCTTAATCAACGCAGCTGAATCTGTGATGCAAACTAACGACTTCACATCTTTCTCAGTCAACCACAAAACTGTATATATCGAATGCTTGCGTTCTATGCTCATTAAAGCCGCTTGCACACTGGACGCGAAACGTATTTTTCGCACGACTGATTACAGAAAAAGTCAATGCAAAGACGCGATAGTCAGACAGGGTTTTAATATAGCTCTGTGTCCGAAAGTCATAAAAGTTCTCATTTTTCCGAGTATTCCAGGAATTATTAGACCTGCAAACTTGGCTATGTTTGAGTTCAACCTTCACAAAATGCTAATTGATAGCTATCGACTTTTCTTGGTATTTTTAGCCTATTCGTCTGTTTTCGTTGAAGATAGACGGCAGTCTTTATTCGGTCTTTCTTTTGAAAATTAGTCAGATGGACCGAACAGATTCACGCTTTATTTCCACAGCAGAGATAAAATAGGCCTAGTGTTTGCAATCAGAGAGCAAATCAATTCCATGACCATTGACAGTGTGAAGAAATTATCGCATGCACGATCAAGACTGTCCGACGCAAAATGCAAAATACTCCATGTTCGGCACCCAGCAAAAAATAAAAGTATTGATATGAGAACAGATTAATCAGTGAATAAAGAATAAAAACCAACAAACGGGATATCCAACAAAGGTGACCCGCCAATAAATAAATCGCAGTGTTCATTGGATGTTCTGTTGTTACAATGTTTCTTTTTATTCTTTTTATTTTTATTTTTATTCTAATCGTTCTCTTTTTTTTTTTTTGCTGTCAGACACAGAGGCATTGTACATTGTCTCGCGCCAATGTCGACTCACTTTACTGAACAGAGCTTAAACAGAAAATTCTCGGTACTCATCTTAAAGAACTGAGCCCTCTTATCTAAACATTCACGTTTAATATCTAAAAGAGTCTGCAGATTTGAAGAAATTAAAAACAATAATAGACTGTCGGACACGGAGATTTATTAAAACCCTGTCAGACTTACGGACACAAGACGCAATCTGTCAAGCGAAAAATTCGTTTCGCGTCCAGTGTGCAAGCGGCTACTAGGCTACTATTATTGTCATGTAGGTTTTGTCGTCTTTAGTGAAGGAAAGGAATACAGCCTGATTGCTATGATCTCGTACTGAGTGAACATCACATATTGAAAATAAATGTGTAACGTATCTTGCATTGTTGTCCATGCATGTTAATCACAAAATTTAAAGCAGCAACAGTTTGTAATTATAGGAACACACTATCCATCGTTTCTCTTGCCAGTGAGCAAGATTTGACTTGGCTGTGTTATACCCAAACACGCCTTCTTCGCCAACTTGCGCTGGAAGGAGGGGCAGAGGCGTGACAGAGGAATACTTGCGCCAGGCTACGCCGGGCACGAAATTGCCACATACGCCTGGACACACCCCGTTGGCGCGGCGCACCCCCCATGCGCCGCGCCTGCGCCTGGTCTACGAAATTAGAGCCCTTGGAATTAAATCCATACCTTATATCAGCTTTATGTGTCACGAAACAATGAGGGAAACGAGGACACCTGGCAATGACACTGATTGTCAGTCAGTTGTCCAATTACTTTTGAACCACTGAAAATGGAAAACAACTTATAAAAATGGTTGCACTTAGCATGATTGTTGTGTAGCTCCTTGAATTAGAACTTAAGGGGCCTTTCCAGGTTCTTTTGACTTACCTTGTTCCAGCACAGGTATGGGTATAATAACACTATTTTATGACACTAATTTATTAGTTTAACACAAAAATGAACCATTGCATTGCTTTTTGTTTGCATTGTTACCATGGAATTGACGTTAAAGCTGCTGTAACTGATTTAGTCGTTTTCGTATCTTCTTGTCGGAAGCCTATGTAAGCGTCCCCGCCCCCCCATCCCCTAGTCAGGTGCAAGAATACGCATTTGTTTCCGACAGAGGCATAGGAGAGTAGACTCAGTTACAATACAAGTACAAGATAAACAGACACTCTCAGTGATTGTCGTGCGAAAGCCACTCTGTTAACATGGAACAATGACTTCCATGCAGAAACTTCAATGTGTATGGCTATTTGAAGGTATTGGTTAAAACTAGCGAGTGTCCTATAGCCACACAGGCTATCGTTCCACAGCTACGCAAGCTGTAGTTGCCCACAAGCGTTGATGGTTCATTTATGAACTGAGTTAGCAGGATGTAAAAACCACCGACAGGACTATCTGAGACTGTTAAAACTGCATAACTACAACAGAGTAAAAAAAAAAAAAAAGCTTGCCTGTCCAGTAGCAGCAAGGCTAGCTGGGCATCACCTTTTAAACCTTTTGATTACTTCAGTCCCCATTGAAAGTGGCACCGATATAAATACAGCTCTTGGCATCTCCTGTTTTTCCTCCTTAGTTCTATTTGTTCCTCTACCGTTATTCAGCGCTTTGGCTGTTTAATTGTGTACGCCATCTCCCGTAGCGCTAGGATCGAAAGCTTCATTTGTTCTGCTATGTCGAACAACACAGATTTTTTTTTCGTCCCTTTCTGATTAATTTTCCAGCAGATGGCGCACTAACAACAAAGAATCTGCTTTGCACATTCGCTGGCCGAGAAAGGAATCTTTATGACGTTCTCTCACCTGATTGGATAGAGGCAGAAATGCGTACTGTTACGATTTGTCCGTATTTAGTACGATTTTTGAATTGAAGTACGGAGTTACGGGAAAATAGTTCAGAGTTACGGATTTTTCAAAATCCTTGGATATTATATTGCTACATGTTAATTATACTAGTTCAACAAAGCCATTCTGAGGCTCGTAAAAAATTCCCTATAGCAATTGCCGAGCACGATCTGATTCTCTCTCTCCCGCCTCAGTCGGCCAATCAAATAGCCTGTTTCTATGTGTATACAGAGCGGCACCTGCTGGCTGCTTTGGAGACTACCAACCAAAGTGAGTGCTACCTAGCGAGCGAGGCAGCATGAGCTATAAGATTATAAGAGATAAGAGATTTATTATTGCAGATGTTGGGCTCCTGGATTTCACACATTTAAACCTGGAGCACAATGAGATTAAAAACAAGGTTTTAACAGACTGTTGATTGACAATTTCATTGTTTCATTATTTCATATGTTTGTAATAGCGGAATAAAATGTCCATCAGATTGCATTTCGACATCATATTGCTTCTTACTGAAATATGCCAGAAAATACTGAAAAAATGTGTTTGAAAGTACTGATTGTCAGATTTCCGGGTAGGCATCTCTGTAGAGGCAGTTGTCGACTCCAGAATTTTATTTGCTGCTTTAGTGCAGAAGACAGTGACTGAGAGACTTGTGTTATCAACTAGAAACTATAAATAAATGATTTCCATCGGAATGTGGAGCTATTTATCACTTTTTTTAAAAGCAAAAAAATCACGTACAGCAGCTTTAATTAGCAAAATCACAGTCCGTAGTATGGCAAGCCTTACTCTCTAACCACCCAACCAAATCACTTAATTCTTTTTTTTCTGTTCGATATATGTCATATCTATGCAGTCACCTGAGGATTTGTTCTATGCATTGTGTATTTATTTTTTTCCTGAGTTTTTTCTACAAAAATTTCTCAAATGGGTCAGTTGGATGAGGCATACGCTCCCATGAAATTGATACCTTTGCCCCTATCAGAAAAGGCAAATGTGATTGCATGCCGAAATAAAAAAAAATCTACCATCAAAATTTGAAGTTGAAAAATAAAAAAGTTATCAGCACCACAAGTGTTGAAAGTCACCAGATGAACGATGACTCATAAAATTATTTGAGGTTGGAGAGCTTCAATAAAAGTCATTTTTTAAACAAAATTAATTAATGACAAAATGTTTTGATTTTCTTAAAGTACATATCTTGGTGAACCTTAAAGGGGGGAAAAATTAAAATTTCAATAAAAATGCAGAAAAAAATTTTTTTTGAACCTGTGAAGGCCCCTTAAAATCTACGCTTCAATCACATATTGATTGATTGATTTGTGTTGGGTCATTTCACATGAACTCAACCAGAGTTCAGGAACCTTCACAGACACCGATGCAGATATGGCTAAAATCTTTTGAGTACTTCTAAGGGTATGATGAGCAGAGGCAAAAGTTTAGGTTTCAACTACTTTGGGTGTCTGAGATATGCCCCTCCAAAAATGGGCAGCCATGCTGACTTCTTGAAGACGTTAATTTGTTTGAGCTTTTGGAGGTCAATATCTAGGAAATACATCAAGAGCTTTGGGTTGAAAATGGTTTTTTTATGGTAATTGGGGCCCAGACTTTCAGAATCTTCCATCAAAATCAGTCTACCTCTTCTCATTTTAATGTTATTGGCCCCTCAGACATGAATCTTTTCATAGACAGACATCAAAAATTAATTCTCAAGGATCCCCCTGTCAGCCAAGGATCACTTACAGGGGGTTACGGATGCTGGATTTCTTTTGTTTTGGGACAGGTCTGTCTCCAGTTAGAATATTGACTATAACCCCAATTCTGAAATAGTTGGGTCAAATAGTAAATTGTGAATAAAATCAAAATGCAATGACTTTCAGTTCACATGAGCCAACATGTTATTTACAGTAGAACTCAGAGAACATTTCAAATGTTGAAACTTAGACATTCTACATTTTTATCAACAAAATGAGCTTATTTCAAAATTTCTGCCTGCAACAAGTCTCAAAAAAAAGGGCAGAAAAAGCTATTCATGTATAAAAGAATCAGCTGAATTTATCAAGTAATTCAGTTAACTGGCATCAGGTGTGTAACATGATTGGCTATAAAAGGGATGTCTTGGAGAGGCTGAGTCTCTCAGAAGTAAAGATGGCCTGAGGCTCTCCATCCTGTGAAGGCTTGCGTGAAAAAATAGTGGAATACTTTAAAAACAATGTCCCTCTGTCAAATTGCAAAGGCTTTGAAGGTCTTATAATCGACAGTGCTTAACAACATCAAAAGATTCAGAAAAACTGGAAAAATCTCTGTGCGTAAGAGACAAGACCGAAGACCTTCACTGGATGCCTGTGATCTTCGGGCCCTCAGGCGCCACTGCATCACTCACCGGCATGATTCTGTCATTGACATTACTAAACGGGCCCAGGAATACTTCAAGAAACCACTGTCTGTAAACACAGTCCGCCGTGCCATCCACAGAGGCTCATTTAAAATGGACTGCAGTAAAGTGGCAAAGTGTCCTGTGGTCAGATGAGTCCAAATTTGACATTCTTGTTGGAAATCATGGGCATCTTGTCCTCCGGGCTGAAGAGGAGAACGACCACCCCTCCTGTTATCAGCGTTCAGTTCAAAGGTCAGCATCTCTGATGGCATGGGGATGCATTAGTGCATATGGTGTGGTACACTTGCATGTTTTAAAAAGCACCATGAATGCTGAAAGGTATATTAAGGTTTTCGAGTAACATATGCTTCCCTTTACATGAAATCTAGTCCAGGGAAGGCCTTGTCTATTTCAGCAGGACAATGCAAAACCACAAACTGCTGCTATTACAACAGCATGGCTTCGTGGTAGAAGAGTCCGTGTGCTGAACTGGCCTGCCTACAATCCAGATCTTTCACAGATTGAGAACATTTGGCACATAATTAAATGAAAAGTCCATCAAAGGAGACCCAAAACTCTTCAGTAGCTGGAAGCCTGTATTAAACAAGAGTGGGATTAAATTCCAATGGCTAAACTCAAGAGACTTGTCTCCTCAATGCCCAGACGCCTTCACTCTGTGTTAAAAAGAAGAGGGGGTGCTATACTATGGTAAACAGGCCCCAGTCCCAACTTTTTTGAGACCTGTAGAAGCCATCAAATTTGAAATGAGCTCATTTTGTGGATAAAATTGTAAAATTTCTCAGTGTCAACATTTGCTTTGTAATTTCTGTTCTATTGTGAATAAAATACTGGCTTGTGGGATTTGAAAGTCATTGCGTTTTGATTTTATTCACAATTTACACTTTGTCCCAACTATTTCGGAATTGAGGTTGTATATTCAAGGTGTAAAATGGGAGTTAAGAGCCTCTAAAAAGGTTCTTGGTGGAAAAAAAATTACTTTTTGCCAATTTTTGCTTTACAAGTTCACCATGTGGGCAGTTACCCATGGGGGCAGATGGGCATCTGAATTTCAAATCCTACCGGTGATAAAGTGCTGAAATATTCTCCGCTTTTATTTCCTTCAAAAGCAAAATGTTTTGCGGGGTTAAATCCATCAATTTTTTCGCTGGCAGTACTGATGACTATTGCGTCAGTAATCCAATCATTCTACATAGTGACCAGTGCCCCTGATCAAGTAACATGTTGCGGCCTTCTAGTTTGTTTCTGAGTAAGGACAGCTACAAAGAGCTGTAATTCAGGTTTAAGGGGGCCGCCAAGCTGTCACGGAATTACAGTCCCATTACATTTTGGGTTGTAACTCTACAACTAAATAAGATAAAATCAAGTATGATATGTCATATTGAAGGTATTAACTTGTTCGTTAATATCATTAAGTGAAAATATATTTTTTGAGAAATTTTCATAGAAGAAACAAGCAAAAACTACTCCATCACGGAATTACACAAAATTGACATGGTTTTTTTAATGTTGTGTTTAACTATCCAGAAAGTGATGTTCCTATCAAAGTTATGAAACTTCAATATGTTCATATTTAAGGTGTTTTTTGTTAATACTGTAAGTTATAAAAACAAATATTGACTTCAACCCTGCTTTATGGCCAAGAAAATTCAAAAAGTCAATGTCACGGAATTACTAGAGGCAAATTGTCACGGAATGACAACAATAGTATTAATTAGTTTCAATGTATTTATTTCAATATATTTTACATATATACATAATTATTTACATTTTCACAGTTTAGCAATATATTACAATGATTATACCACTTATAATTACCAATCATAATACATACTAAAAATTTTTTTTAATCTCCATGTCAACATTGGCTTGGCGGCCCCCTTAAGTGTCAAGTGCAGTATTCTAAATTGTTGGGATTTGAGTTAATGCCGGTCTCCTCTCCAGTAGACAGCATTGGTATGGAGGAACAGGAGAGGGAACGCAGGAGGCTGGTGGTGGAGAAGTTTCAGAAGGCCCCGTTTGAAGAAATAGCTGCTCACTGTGGTGCCAGGGTAAGTTCTGGATTTATGTGCCAAATAGCCTCTGTGTAAATCTGAAAAGATGCCATAACAAAAAAACATTTTCCTCTAAAAGTGGGCCAAATATATGAAGAATGTGATATCTTAATTACCTGTCATTTTACAATATTCCCTTTAATATCAGCTTTCACACTTGAATTTGTACCTTGTGCTAATTTGTGGGGTCTTGATATTAAATCAGTGTGTTTTCTGCAGTTTTTTCACATCTTGTAGCAGGGCTCGATCTTCCCATTTTTTGCCATTAGACAGTCAGGCCAGTGACACAAAAGTCACTAGCCCGCAGAAGATTTTACTAGCCTGACTGAAAAAGACTAGAGTATCATGTGAAATTTAATCGCACAGGTATAAACTATATCTAAATACTTTATATAAATAAAAAATTAATTAAAATAAATGAAAACACAAATAAATGAAACAAGATTATTTCATACATCTTATGTTCAAGCACTGCCAGCCAAAGAAGGAAAAAAAAATCACCACTGATTTGTGTGAAAGCGCCCTCAGCAAAATGTAAAAGCCTTCAATTGGATAATTAACACAGTGATTAATATGTTTCTGCTGGTAAGAAGTTGTTTAAACCTAGCTCATGCAGTAGCTTCTCATTTCTTAAACAACCATGTCAGATCATACATATCCTGTGGTCGAGGAAAAAATGTTCTGTTTCAGAAGGGTCAGATTATTGGCCTGCATCAAGCAAAGAAAAGAACTGAGAAGATTGCTGGAACTACTAAAATTCGGTTAAGGACTGAGATTATGGCCTATAAATTTAAATTACGATCGCCATCGAAATTCACAACCCTGCCAAGACCAGGACCATATGCATATCCAAGAGTGTAATCATACAAGTGGGCAAAAAAGAGAAACGCAACTTTACTGTAAATAGTGGGAAAGTACCGTCTTTGATCCAAACGAATGGGCACTCTGGCAGAAAGTCCGTGTGAAAAAACCATTGCAAAATCTGGAATATCTATATTACCGAGCCCCTTTCACAAAACCCTGAAGGAATATGCTGAAATAAAAACGGTCATCTCAGAACTTGCTCACTCACTGTAAAGACACTGCCGGAGACCGTAAAAGTGACATCGCCGATGACCAGTAGGAAATACTGAATTCTGAGGAGTCACCGAACTTACATTGCGTTTCATGTGTCCTTATATGCTGTAGATCAGGGGTCACCAACCCTGTTCCCGGAGAGCTACCATCCTGTAGGTTTCTGCTCGTCCTCCTATTCAGCACACCTGATTCTACTTAACAAGATCACAAGCAGGGCAATTAAGTACCTAGTTAGTTGAATCAGGTGTGCTGACTAGGAGATGGAGCAGAAACCTACAGGATGGTAGCTCTCCAGGAACAGGGTTGGTGACCCCTGTTGTAGATGATTTGCCGGATGTAGCTGGCCAGCTCACAATGAAACTGGAGTGTTTAGTATGCAACTACAGAATGAAGTGCACACTTCTGGTGCCGTATTTCAGCAGCGAGTATATCGCCTTACTCTTAAACTGCACATTTTCTTGCACAAGTGAATTTACATGTGCGTGAAGTACTGCTAAAAAAAATCAATATCTTTGATTTGTTTAGCTAGTTTGCGTTTAATTGCGTTTCTTCTCCTCGCGGGTGTGTCATCATTTCGTGACTCCTGGTATTCTGAACCATTTATCCATATGAACTTAGAGCTGTTTAGAACTTCAACTTTATCTAATTATTTTGATTTTGACTGAATGTAACATTGCACTTGAAGCCCACCAGCTTAAACGTGTAGCCTCGCTTGCTAAATACATTCACACAAGCACATGCCGATTGGCCAATGAAGTTACACAATCAATGTTGAAGTCCACTAATGCATACAAAATTCCTTGATGAAAGGCGGAATTCAGAGGTCTGCTATTTATTCAGATTATTGAAATTTTTTCAATCTAACACGGCAACCTGGTTAGGTCCGTCTGCTTCTCATTATCACTTCTTAATCATTCTACGCCACATTTTGATTTTGATTTGTCAGTTGGCTGAATAAATGGCTTGATTGCAAGTTAGGCAAAGTACGCGGGAAATGATTTAAGGTGAGCTAATTATGCCAAGGCGATGGAGGCTGTCCAACCTCGCTGGTAATTAGTGGACTTCAAATCACAGGTTTCTTCCCGGAAGCATTTCAAATGCTCACCGCATTAGGTGAGTGTCATAGAAAAGGTAATAAGCAATCACGTCTGTCTGCCTCATAGTGGCAGTTACTTTTATTGCGCTTAAATTAATCGCGATTAATTATCCCGACAGCCCTAGTTTTAATATTATTAAATCAAGGACTTGACCAAAAACACTACTCACTGCTATACCACAATAATTATCTGAGTCATTATCTGATTTTTTATTTGATTTAGGAATTGGCAATACTGTATTCATCAATAAACCCTGGGAGTATGTACCCTGGGTAATTATTTATACACACACACATATATATATATATATATATATATATATATATATATATATATAATTTATGAGAACCATACTTATGGCTAGTCGTTCTGGTCCTAAAGCAGCCCCAGACCATCACACTACCACTACCGTGTTTGACTATTGGTGTGTGGAATGCTGTGTTAGCTTTCAGCAAATGTAACTGGACCCATGTCTTCCAAGAAGTTTAACTTCTGACTCATCAGTCCACAGAGTACTACCACAGAAATATCTGGGGTCATCAAAATGTTTTTTGGCAAAAACGAGGAAAGTTTTCTTTTTGGTCAACAGTGATTTTCCTTGCAGCCCTCCCATGGATATCATTTTTTTCTCCAGTCTTTCTCCTATTGTGGAATTGTGAACACTTGATGTTAATTGAGGCGAGGCCTGCAGTTCTTTACATCTTGGGGTGCTTTCACGCCAGGGGTGCGGTTCCCAAAATCACAGATGCTAACTTACACAGTTGGACCAATTGACTGTGAATAGAGGAACTATGGTAAGTTGCTTAGTTAGCAACTATGCTTTTGGGAAATGCGCCCCAGGATAGTCCGGGGGACTCAGTTCGGTTGGGCGGGGAATCCCGGAAAATTCCAACCATTTGGTTTGGTTCACTTTCACGCTGCACTTTTGAAAGCAGACCAAACCGCCTTGAGAATGTCATGCAGGTACAACAGCTGCTCATTTGGGGCGGTATTGCTCAAAATGAGCGCTTACCAGGAGGAAAAAAAGCATGTGAAAGAGAACTCAGCTCATCGATTGGCCAGAACCTCTCTTTGGTTCACTTCCCCTTGGTTCGCTGAATAGTCTGTTTGCATTTCCCACTGTAAGCGAACCGAGACCCACGTTTTTAGGCGGACCAGAGTTTGCTTGTTTGGTCCACACCAGAGTTTGGATGAGCTTTCACTCCTGCCCAAACGAAGCGGACTATCCAAGGAAATAAACTCTGGTCCGTTTAAAGTGGAACAGACTGCTCTGGTGTGAAAGCGCCCTTAGTCTGGATTCTTTTTTGACCTTCTGAATGAGTCATCAGTGTTTTCTTGGAGGAAATTTAATAGGCTGGCAAGTCCTGGGAAGGCTACCACTGTTCTTTATTTTCTGACTCACTGTGGTTGGCTGGAACTGCAGAGCTTTAGGAATAGCTTTTTAAACCTTTTTTTTAACCCTTAGATGTCAGCGACTCGGTAGTTCATCTGTAATGCACCAAACCAATTTTTCCTTATTCTGAATCTATGGGGAGGAGACTTTTTTTTTTGTCTGGAGCACCCGTGCAGTTTTCATGTTGGTGGCACTAAAGTAGCCATGAGAGCCAATTTTCACAAAGGTTTGTGACCATCATTCTAAAAACTTCATGGGTGCACCAGAGAATTTCTGTCATATAATAGTTATATAGGAGTGTGCTTCTAAAAATTCAGTGACATTCACTCGTTGGACCTTTGCAGTTGGGAGGAAAAGCGGTTCAAATATGGCCTTTTCACAAAAAGCGTCCTTTTCAGGGTCTTTTTTCCAGAGACTGCATGAGTCAATGGGAAAACTACTGCTGAGCAATGTCCCAGATATAAAAATAAAAGAAGAAAACCTTTGGTGCCTGGCTGCATTTTCTTTTATTCAGAAAAAAAACAAATGCAGAAATTTTGTCTCTGACATTGGCGACGACAGTGTAGCTAATACACAGATTCCCATATTCTACTATTTCTGAAAGGTGAAAGACCATATTTGAGTATAAACTAATCAGTAGATGCATTTTCAATGTGTACAGTCATGAAAGGTCCTCATTATCAATGTATTCAGTGGCGGCGCTAGAGATTTTTTTTTTCTTGCTGGTGCTGTTGGGGGCTGATGGATGTGCTGCATGGTAGCCTTTATTTGTGCTAAAGATGCGCGACTCTCAAAAGTAAGTTTCAGATACGTTTTTACGAATGCCTCTGTTGACTCACAAAACAACTGCGATTTTTGTTTTAAATATACTGCATCAGCAAGATGGGAGACTACCCAGGCTACACAAGAGCAAAAACAATAAACTCAGAGAGCTTCCGTGCCTGAGTGCATCATCAATCACACACCAATCCAGCAATCAGCATTAAATGCGGGCTTTTCAACTGAAAAACAATGTCTTTTGCAATTTGTATTATATTGACAGACAACACCAAAAGATAGCCTACATTATAGTTAAGTAAAACAAGTACTGTTGATGTGAGGCTTTGTTGGAGTGGTGGGCATAGATATATGCATTTAGAACACTACATTGCTGATAATGTCATATTTACATTACCCAAACTGAAACACCTGGCATCCATATTGATACACCCAAGTTCATCAAAATGAGTCGTTTCCAATGAGGCCAACTTCAAATAAATTAATATAATTGTTAAAATGCCGGAATGTGCAGCTACATTTTGCAGCAATATTCATTCGAGGGGCTAATAAAACATTTCATGCGTAAGTTATAGTTGGAACGCAAATTTATTAATTTAATGGGGAAAATCTGAGCTTGCTAATTCGCCATCCCATTTACTTGAATAGACCGCTGTCTATAAAGAAACTCTAGCGATTATTAACGGTCACCAAATGGCTTCCTTAGTAACCTTACTGCATGCCTTACTGTCGCGGAGACAAAATTGACCTGGCAGTTAATCATATTTCAGTCTTTTTCCATAATTTTAGTTCAGAGTAAGGGCCACAAACACAAAAAATCTTCATGAAAATCTAGGAATGAAATGATTTTTTTTTTTTTTAAATACTGAGAGTTGAAAAATGGCTGAGAGTTCAAACAATACATTTCTGGGATCATGAACCTCCTGACCACAAGTGTACATTATCTGCCAGTAATGCATTTTAAATGATCTTCCGTTTCTTAGCCAAATGAGGGATCTATCCAAGTGGCTCCCCATGCTGCCATAGCCCTCAAAACTACACACAATGGAGTCATGGAATAATCATATGTTTAACACAAATCAACATTTGACACATGAAATGCAAAATGAATTAATGATTTTCTCGCAGAATTTAGCAGGAGTTTATCAATATTGGCACACATGGACATCCAAAGTCACCAGTAACCTCTCCAAACCAAAAACATCCATTTTTCCATGATAAAGTTCAGAGTTTTGTTAATTTTTCTACAAAGCCACATCAGCAAGCATACATACTCATTAAAGGATCTGCTTATTTTTCAGTCAGAATGTTCACCCTGTGACAGTCAGCTTGCTATTTACAACGTACGATTCTGATCTTACAAGCGAAACACAAACTTGTATAAATGCTTTTCACACCCAGTATGGAGCAAGCATACCTCACTAACACAGTAATACCTGAAATATACCTCATTTTAACAAAACAGACATGCCACTATCAGGGAAATGCAGCCATTATGCCACTCTTGATTGAACAGAGTTTGAGCAATGAACGTGCCAGGGGTTTTACCAAATCCCTGGAACTATTTTCATTTTAAATGAACAAAAACCTGGCATTTGATTTTGTTGAATGCTGTATAAATTCTTAAACATCACCACATGGACCAAAATGCTGCCATTAGTAGCAAAGGCTGGCGGTTACTCATACTTACCAATGTAGCGAACTAACTCTGTGATCATCATGGCTATGGCAAACCAAAATTAAAAAAAAGCTAGCTGGCCATTAGGTTTCCATATTATTCAAATTAATGTATTCACTCAAAATATTACACAGAACTTCATCATTGAAGTCCTCGTCCAGATAAATGGAGCAAGAGAGCTATCCGGTACGAGGAACTCTCCAGTACTGTTCCATTCAGAATAACTCCCACCATCCATGTCGGTTTCAAACTGCTATCACATAAATGTAACTTAGGCACGTCTAAATTGGTTTTGGAAGTGTTTTTTTTTTTTTTTTCACGTTGTTCTGCTGCGCACAGTTGAGAGAATACCCCCTAACATGCTGTTTAGCAAGGATGTACTTTTCCAACTCCAATCAAAGTCTTTAAATTACTGTGGAAAGTTTATAATGTCTGGAATTGTATAAAAACTTGTCAATCAATGCATAATTACCAGGTTATGGTTCAGGGGGGCATGAACTACTACTGTGGTTTACGCAGATAAGCCTGTGCAGCCATCAAAGACAATGGATAACATTTAGAGATTGTGTGAGGTTGTATGGATGAATCTAAACGCAATTCAGTGGTAGGAAATTGCACATTTTTAATATCTGATGATGATGATTTGTTGCAGAATGATATAGTATCAATACCATGTTGAATGTTTTCTTCAGAACGCTGATTTTTTTTTCCACTTAATTGATATACCGTTGGCCTATTATAGCTGAGGTAGTTGCAACAAAGAACAACAATTTTTTCTGTCACAGGAGATCATTTTTATTTACTGCTGGATGGGCAGGTACATTCGACAGTTTGCTCATCAGGCTTGGCTGAAGAGTTTAATTCACAAAATTCCTGGGAAACGGAGATGGGACTGAACTCCTCCATATTCTAAATCAGTAACAGGCAAGGCTCTGTCGTGAATATTCAGTAAACGGTTAAGTGTGCCGTCTAGAGTAGTGTAACCGCAAGCAGCAGCAGCTCCATGTCCGCGGGCATCTACATCTGCACAAAGGGGTTAAGTGAGATTTAGCTTCAACAGAGATGACATAAAGAATGCCTGACTGCGTTTTGTGAAATTGAACCCATTTATCAATTAAATGTAGTTACTTGGTTTAAATAAGGGGGCAATCCGTATCGTCTGAGGTAAGTTTGGACAGCTTTTTTCCTTCACTGAAAGAAATCCTCATTTATAAACTGCATTTTGTGTTTACTCAGGTTATCTTTGAATAATATTAAAATTTGTTTGATTATACGAAACATTATTATGTGACAAATATGAAAAAATTGAAGAAATTGGGAAGAAAAATACTTTTTCACAGCACTGTAATTTACAATCGAGCAGGTCTCAACATAGCTTTTGTATGAGAGTCATGAGAAGTCATTAATGCGTGATTGCTTTATTTCAGGCTTCGTCGTTGCAGAGCAAACTCAACCAGATCTTTGAGATCACAATCAGGTGGGTAATGCTGTTACTCCGGTCTAATAAATGCCAGAAATATTTGTATGCCTCTGTGCCAGCAGCATTGTGTTCTTAGGTTGTCTGTTTGTGGTGTATGAAATATCTCAGGAACGCCTGCAGGGGATATCATTACATCTCGCACTTAGACTCAAGAAGAAACTGTTTATAATCAGTCTGTCGAAGGTCAAAGTCACTGTGACTTGCAAAACGCATTTTGGCCATTTGTCAAGAATTCATAAGCTATGATGAAGTTTCACACTAGTGTCTGATAGGATAAAATGAAGTGATTTAATTTTATATCAAAATGTTTAAGGTCAGCTTCAAGGTCACATCATAATGTTCTTTAAAAATACATTTCAGGTCAGTAGTCAATGTCATAACTAAGGACCAGAAGGGGAGATTGTGACCAAATTTCACATTTGGTCAGATTCTGAATGGGTTTTGCTGATATTGGGCTTCAGGTGATTTTCATTGCGTGAAAAAGCTCTTCATCAGTCACCTGTACTACTCTTTTAAAACAGAGAAGTTTTTCATTTTTCTCACTGTAAATTATTCAGTAGATCATGCATTTCCAGGGTTCCTCCTGGCCAAGAATTAGGCAGGGGTGATACGGAGCTGTCAGACCCGGGGAGTGTTTACTTCAGAATGATGTAATCATCAAATGACGAAAACAGCAATTATCTCAAGAATTATATTTTACTTTTTATTTAACAAAAACAAACAGGCAATGAACAAAATTTTAAACATTTTCATAATCATAAAGCAAGGCGCCGCCAGACTCATTCCCACTGCATGGGCAATCCAGTACATTTTTTGTCTTCTTTCAGATGGCTTTGCCTGACGCACAGGCTACAATACTGCGCCACGACATTGCCGTGGTGGCGCAGAGCCGCAATTGCAGTTACAAATGTCAAATCCTACGAGTGTCTTTCCCTTAATACTGCAGAGATTTTAGGGATAGTTGTTCATTGTATGATTATCAGCAGATAATGATTGTTGCATTTAATTCGTGCTAATTTTGTTTAGCACATAAAGGAGATATAGTGAGGATAAAACTAGGACTCGAACCTCAGTAGTAATTTTTTTTTTTCTTTCTGATTTTTGGCTCAAACAAGCACACCAAAATGTGACATCAAAAATAAGTTCTTATCAGAGAGGATGTGGGAAAATTAATTGAATAAGTATCATGCTGATTTACCCGTAAGTTATTTACTCTGTCCAGTGAATAAATTCTACTTTGTTACAAAACTTTCCTGGTCAGCACATTGGAGGATATCAGACTGAAATGATTGGTTAACGGTCGTTGCCTGTAGTGTCCACGGTGCTAACGACGATTATCGTCAAGAATCAATCATTCTATCGTCATGAATGAGAGGCACTGCTCAAATGTAGGTGCTACTCCACAGATGAATTCACTATCCTTGCACCGATAAACCAATCTCTTCCCTGCTAATTTCCATCGATTTTGAAAAATACTAACGCAAATGCTAAAAATGATCTTGTGTCCAGTAAATCATGACCGTTACCAAAGACAAATTTTAATTTTTAGCTTACCGACCCTATGGGCCGGTAGGCTATTGTCGTGGTGTGGCGTCCGTCGTCCAGAACATTTTTTTATCTTTTTTTTTTTGGCGTGATGAATTTTCATGTAAATTTGCCATAACATACTGCTAGATCATATCTCCAGACCTTTTTTCTGATTTTTAATTGAATCATTTTTGTCCCTTTTAGGGGCCCTTGAAATTTTTGCCCAATGTTAAAGATAGGACTGAGACGTTTTAAAAAAATCATTTCTCAAAAACTGCTTGATACATTTTTTTCTAAATGAGGCAATCAATTTATCTTGGTACCGTCAATGCACAGTGCAATCACCATTTTGATTGAATCGACGGAAGTGGGTCTTGTGGGGGCGCTATACTTTAAGAATATTCAAGTTGGCCTGTGGAGACCAAATGGTTCCAGATAGAGATTGTTTGTATTATCAACATATATAGGAAGTCATGTATGACCTATATTTTGGCTATTTTAAAGTTGACCTCAGATGGTTTTGAAAGGTCAAACCTGAGGTCAAGGAAAACATTAACAATGTTAAAAGATAAGAATTGAAATTTCAAAAAATTATTTCTCAAAAACTGCCTGACCACATTTTTTCTAAATTTGGCAATCGACTCACCCTGATACACTTAATGTACAGTGTGAGTGCCATTTTAATTTAATCGACAGAAGTTGGTTTAGTGGGGGTGCTGTACTTTATGAATATGCAAGATGGCCTTTGGAGGCCAAATGGTTGCAGATAGAGATTAAGTTTGTATTATTGACATATACAAAACCCAAAACCAGTGAAGTTGGCACGTTGTGTAAATCGTAAATAAAAACAGAATACAATGATTTGCAAATCCTTTTCAACCTATATTCAATTGAACACATTGCAAAGACTAGTTACTTAATGTTCGAACTGGGAAACTTTGTAATTTTTTGCAAATATTGGTTCATTTGGAATTTGATGCCTGCAACATGTTTCAAAAAAGCTGGCACAAGTGGCAAAAAAGACTGAGAGAGTTGAGGAATGCTCATCAAACACTTATTTGGAACATCCCACAGGTGAACGGGCTAATTGGGAACAGGAGGGTGCCATGATTGGGTATTAAAGCAGCTTCCCTGAAATGCTCAGTCATTCACAAACAAGGATGGGGCGAGGGTCACCACTTAGTGAACAAATGCATGAGCTGATTGTCGAACAGTTAAAAAACAACATTCCTCAACGAGCTATTGCAAGAAATTTAGGGATTTCATCATCTACGATCCGTAATATCGTCAAAAAGTTCAGAGAATCTGGAGGAATCACTGCAAGTAAGCGACAAGGCCGAAAACCAACATTGAATGCCCATGACCTTCAATCCCTCAGGCAATACTGCATCAAAAACCGACATCAGTGTGTAAAGGACATCACCACATGGGCTCAGGAACACTTCAGAAAACCACTGTCAGTAACTACAGTTTGTCGCTACATCTGCAAGTGCGAGTTAAAACTCCACAATGCAAAGCGAAAGCCATTTATCAACAGCACCCAAAAACGCCGCCGGCTTCGCTGGGCCCAAGCTCATCTAAGATGGACTGATGCAAAGTGGAAAAGTGTTCTGTGGTCTGAGGAGTCCACATTTCAAATTGTTTTTGGAAACTGTGGACGTCGTGTCCTCTGGACCAAAGAGGAAAAGAACCATCCGGATTGTTACAGGCACAAAGTTCAAAAGCCAGCATCTGTGATGGTATGGGAGTGTATTAGTGCCCAAGGCATGGGCAACTTACACATATGTGAAGGCACCATTAATGCTGAAAGGCACATACAGGTTTTGGAGCAACATATGTTGCCATCCAAGCAATGTCTTTTTCATGGACGCCCCTGCTTATTTCAGCAAGACAATGCCAAGCCACATTCTGCGCGTGTTACAACAGCATGGCTCCGTAGTAAAAGAGTGCGGGTACTAGGGCTGGGACGATTCTGAATCGATTCTTTTTTACGGCGTAGGACCACTCCCTGCTGGCATGGGGTGAACATCCGAGCTTTCCCTTTTCCTTTATAAAACCCGGCGCAGGTTAAACAAAGCGCTAAACATCAGTGGGCATGTGAAATGCTTCCGGAAAAAAAAAACTTCATTCTGACATCAGTATTTTTCGGCGACATGCTGCATGGAGCCAAATAAAGGACTACAGAATCGTCTCCTATTAACCAATTAGGCTACTCTAAAAAAGTACCCTGTTGTAGTTTACTCTGCTTAATCAGCAAATCAATCAAATGGTTGATGCGTTTACACTCAAAGTTGAATGAATGCTGTTTATTAAGACAGAATGTTTAATTGCTGCATTTTGAAATTTAAACAGCCATAGAACAACACAGTATGAACACGATTTCCATTGCCACGCATTTCGTGCGACTGTGATAATTTATATCTCACATTCACGTTTCATCCGCTTTTCAGAATGTTTTCCACCTTTTGTATTTTTTTAGACACTTAAAATCTTATAAGAAATCTGTTTTAAATTAATCTTTAATAATGTGCTAAAATGCTGGGAGATGCAATGCAGAGGAAGATTTTTTTTTAATTATTCAAATTATTGGTATTCTTTCACTCTAATGCCGTAGCTCAGTTACTCAAAAATAGAAGTACCAAAATGTACCTGTAAGTACAGAAATGTTCTTGTCTCGTACCCCCATTCCTGAGTGTGTAGGCTTGTCTGCTTTTCAACATCACATCTTAATCGTTATAGGCTATTGGAATTGCTTGATTGTTATTTAGGACAAGTACACGGGTGCAGATTTAGGGAAGGGCGGAGCGCCTGCAGTTATCGAAATCTAAACTCAGGCTTCTTCCCGATGGCATTTTAAATCGTGCCGCTTCAGGTGTGTCTGTTTCAAGAAATTACACGCGACCCCATTACGGCAAGTGGTTATCACACTTTAAAAAAATCCTCGTTCAGCATCACCACATCCCAACTCTGCATTTCATCTCTCATTGTAGTATTTTTAGGAGATCCATAATGATAAAGTAAAAATAAAGAGATTTGTTTTCAGATCACAAGGTGGAAAACATTCTGTAAAGCGGATGAAACGTGAATGTGAGATCATTTATTTCACAGTCGCACGAAATGCCGAGACAATGGCAACCGTGTTCATGTTGTGCTGTTCTATGGCCATTTAAATTTCAAAATGCAGCAATCAAATATGCTGCCTTAATAAACAGCTCTACTCATTAAACTTCGAAAGTAAACGCATCCACCATTTGATTACTAATCAAGCAAGTAAACTGGAACAGCTTACTTTTCTAAGAGTAGCCTAATTGGTTAATAGGATACGATTCTGTAGTCCTTTACTTGGCTCCAAGCATCATGTCGCCGAAAAAAACTGATGTCAGTGAAGTTTTTTTCCGGAAGCATTTCACATGCCCTTTGATGTTTAGCACTTTCGTTCAACCTGCGTCGGGTTTAATGAAGGAAAAGGGAAAGCTCGGATGTTCGCCCCATGGCAGCAGGTACTGGTACTATGCCTTAAAAAAGAATCGATTCAGAATCGTCCCAGCCCTAGTTCATTTCGTAAAACCTCACACGTCCAGTGTTAGGACAGCCCCATCACAGCTGAGGTGGCGCAGACAGGGGTCATGGTTTGGTAGGGGTGGGTGATTTTGTGTCAAGCCACAGTGTCCCTGCTAATCAGGCCTTTGCTTTTCCCCAGCGAGTCGTAATTAGCTGTTGCTTGCATTGAGTGTGAGTGTGAGTGTGTGCGAGTGTATATGGATGTATGTGTGACCATGCATGTATGTATATGTGTGTGTGTGTGTGTGATGGGGAATGTATGCGTGCGTGTCCGTTGAGGACCGAGTGTTTGCATGTTTGACACATCCTTATTCAGCAGTGATGCCAGATGTGTCAGTGATGATGTCACATAGCTGACAGTGTCACCCGTTATAGCATTTAGCCACGAGGTAAGTGACATTGCCAGAAATCTAGTCTCTGTCATTGTTTCCCATTTTGTATTGTTTAATTACCTCTTGTTTTCCCCTCTCAGTGAATGTTTAGATTATTACTCACACCTATTGCCCCGCCCAGCTCGTTACCTCCCTTGTATATATTTAGTTCCTCACTTCTTCTCAGCTCTAGTCAGTTGTTCATCTTCTCCTGTGCCGAGCTCCTGTACGCCAGTGATCAGTTAGTGATTCTGTGACACCCGTCTGCCTGATTCCGATTTCTCTCTGTGCCAGCCTGAATTTATTTGCCTCCTGATTACGACCTTTTTTTCTGTACGACCACTATTTCTGTCTATTGCCGTCCTGGCTTTCGACTTCGGATTTCGGACACTCAACTCTCCTCCTGCCTTATGATTTGGTGCTGTAATCTGTGCTGACTGACTTTTCAACCCCTGCTTGTTTCTGGACTCTGATTTCTGGATTGCCAATCTGTACCGTCTCTGCGATTACCTGGCTTGGACTCGGACTGAAATAAAGACCACAATTTTTGCTTTTTGGACGACTTTTATTTGGTACCTTCCACCAGACATGACAGTGTAGATACAGTTACAAATTAAGTGCAGGAAAAAAGTGGGCGTGGCACCCAAATTTCCCAGACCCATAATGCTGAAATGACTGAAGGTATCAAGCTGAAATTTGGGATTCCTTCATTTGGGGTCAAAAAGCAATTTTTTATTTTTTTTATTTTTTTTTTGTCAAATCTGAGAGAGGCCATTGGGGAGGGGGTGTGAGTTGATGTGAAATGAAACTTCTGGCGCTTAAGTCCATCCCATCTCTGGGAACTTCAGTGGCTGCTAAAAATGCCCTCCGGAGCAGAGGACTCTTCACGCTTCAGCATCTCCTGAGCTTCCCGTCTGCAGACAAAGAGGGAAGAGCTCAACATTGAACTGTTTTTTTTTTCAGAACATACACTATTTATTTATTTATTTATCTATCAGTATTTTAGCTATATTCCCAGATTAAAGCGGCCTTAATGCTGTGTATTCGTGTCTTTGCATTCCGCAAATTTGTCTTTTGGCTTTGCTCACTTCCTGCAGGTAATTCTGATGCTCCCTATTGAAGCATGCCAACTCCTTCTTATATTGCGCAAATTTTTGCATTTGCCTGGGCTGTTTTGGCCGCCTCTTCGGCTACTTTCCTATAAAATAGAATCCATGGGATTCAGCAAAGCACAAATTCCGACCTTCTACTGTATTAATTATCATTGTACAACTCATCAACAGTTATATGATGTTAAATTAGGATAATATTACATTTACCGAGAACAGCATTCATATATAGTCTGATGAAACACGGTGGAATGAGCACACGCTTACAACCAAATTTCTTTTGGACATTGTAATGACTACAGGCAGAAGTTCAATGTACACAATCAGATGACCATTTTATTAAACGGCAGTAGACCACAAAATCAGCAACACGCTGAAATCACCAATTCTATGCCTGTCTTCTTACAGCCTATTTATTGCCTGAGACTTTTAATAGATACTTACTGCTGGAAGGCGGCCTCTTTCTCAAGCATCAGGCAGGTTATCCTGTGGAGCTTCTCCTGCAGGGTCTGAATCTCAGTGTGATGGACATCCCGCTCCTGCTCAACGTTTGACTTTAGATCTCTCAACTCCTTGGCCAAATTTGTCGTCATTTTCTGGAACGCCTTGCATTTCTCCTTGAGTATGAAATTATTTTAACATCAGTTTTAGCGTCCTGAGTGAACTTCAATTTTAACAGTCAGGACATTTGACATGATGTTGATATGAGGGCCAAAAACCCAAATCAGCTCCGTACCTTCAGCTTGTCATTTTCTTCTTGGGCTGAGCGCTCCGATTCCTCTGTCAGCCGCAGTTGTTCCTGGAGTATCTCATTCTAAATTGTGCAAGTGGGTGTACAAAATGTCTCAAGATGTAGAATTCTCTCACAGAAAATGTAAAGAATGGAAAATTGTTTTTTTTAAAGGAAAAGTGCAAAAATAACTTTTGGTTGAAATAATCACCTCATCCTGGAGGAACTTCAGCATGTCTTTTTGTTCGCACATCTCTTCGTTCCACTTAACATCCAACTCCTGCCGAAGTGCTTCCTCCTCAGAGAGTTTCCTGGGAGACGACGACAAACACAATGGCCTCCATTTTTTCAATTTCGTATTTGGTAAATGTACATTTAAATACAGTGTTGATGGAACGGTGCAAACAATGTTGCATGGCTTCATCTTAATGAAATCACAAATTAAGACTATTAACATGACACATTTATTAGGGCAGTTTGTAAGCTGTTGATCAACATGATGACATTGTGAATTATTACACCATCATTTTCCTGGACCGAATCTTTAAGCTCATCACCTAAAATGTAATTGTTCACACAACAGTTTTACTCGATATTTACTGCAGAAATGTGGTCGTCTTTTGCTGCGCGAGGCTGGTGACCCTCTCCAGCTGGATTTTGAGGGCAGAGATCTCCTCCTGGTGTTGCACTCGCACCCATTCTGCCTTTGCGCTCTCCTGACTAAGTTTTCTAAGAGAGAAAGAGCACAGCATAGACCATCATTATTTTTAACACCTTCAACTCAGAGCCTATTTATTCCATGAGACTGTCAGTAGATACTTACTGTACACAGGCGATATGTTTTTCCCGGAGAGACCGAATGTCCGTGTGGAGCTTCTCCACGAGGTTCCTGTGGCTGCTCCGCTCCTGGTCAATGTTCAATTTTTTTTGTAATTTAACTATATTACCAGATTAACAACCACTTTAAAATGTTAATAAGAAACTTACAAAGACTAAATTACTCCAGCGCATAGAAAAACAAGCATTCATCAAGACTGCTTAGCACTACTACTGGTGCTCTGTGACTTTGCTCACCTCCTGCAGGTAATTCTGATGCTCCCTATTGAAGCACGCCAACTCCAACTTATATTGCGCAAATTTTGCATTTGCCTGGGCTGTTTTGGCCGCCTCTTCGGCTACTTTCCTATAAAATAGAATCCATGGGATTCAGCAAAGCACAAATTCCGACCTTCTACTGTATTAATTATCATTGTACAACTCATCAACAGTTATATGATGTTAAATTAGGATAATATTACATTTACCGAGAACAGCATTCATATATAGTCTGATGAAACACGGTGGAACGAGCACACGCTTACAACCAAATTTCTTTTGGACATTGTAATGACTACAGGCAGAAGTTCAATGTCCACAATCAGATGACCGTTTTATTAAACGGCAGTAGGCCACAAAATCAACAATACGCTGAAATCACCAATTCTATGCCTGTCTTCTTACAGCTTATTTATTGCATGAGACACTTAGTTGATACTTACTGCTGGAAGGCGGCCTCTTTCTCCTGCATCAGGCAGGTCATCATGTGGAGCTTCTCCTGGAGAATCTGAATCTCAGTCTGCAGGACGTTCCGCTCCTGCTCAACGTTGGACGCCTTGCATTTCTCCTTTCAAAATGGAACATTATACGCATAAAATGGCGATTTTGCACACACACACACTCTCACGCGCGTGCATGCGCACATGTGTATATAAGTTTTTTTATTATTATTTTAAAATTTGCTTCACCAGGATACTTGCATGCAGAGAAAATCTAAATATTGAACTATTGTCTGCTGTGAATTATGAGAGCGAATAGGCTTTACATGAGGCCAGAATGTAGCAAAATTTTTGTTAAAACCATTCCTACAAATAAAGAATGGAGATCCTGAAACTCACTTTTTTATGCAGATCGCAAATCTCTGTTAGGGCAGCGGGTCTTCCTTCATGCTGTCTCCGATCTCTGTTTTCAGCCCCTAAAGAAAGTAAAAATCAAGCTAAACTCAAACTGTGCAGAAAAATAAACAAATAAGAATAATGAAATTCGCAAGAGGTCAAAAATGCAATAACTTGCACAATTAGAAACTTACATTGGCATATCCCGTTTTTCACCTGTGGACACCAAAAGGAACACAGAACAGAGTCAACACACTCAATAACTCCAGTGTAGGCCAAGACATGCACAAAGAAAAGCTCAAGCAATGATGATCCAATCATGTTAAAGGACAGAGAAGAGGGCTCTGAGACCACTTGCATGTTGTAGTAGTAAATGAAAAGCTTACAGCTCGTCCTATCCTCCATGTTGTCCAAACCCCGGCAGCACCGAACACAAGTATTTTGATTTCCTGCATTTGTTGGTTTGAGTCCAAGCCCTCGGGCAGTGGGTGATCAGCCAAACTAGATAAAATTATGAACAGCCCTAGTGAAGTCCGCCAGCAAATTTAACACGATCTCTTAATGCAGGAAAATCAAAACACGATACTGAAATATAATTCTTGAAGTAATCAAATATAACTGATCCACAGCACTAGCTCGATGCGTGAGTTACATAGATGGCCTGAAAATGACTTGTCTGTCACAGAAAATGGCATGATATAGGGTAGAACGTCCATTGTGATGTTATAACCTTTACGTCATAAAACATGGCAATGACGTCACAGGTCAATGGTTCAGAGATCAGGAAAAAATGGCGGAAGTCCCGCTAAGCGTGGGTGAGAGAACCACGAGTGCATCTGTACCTAGGAATATCACTGCTCTATGTACAAATACAGCGGTTGGTGAAGCTGATAGGGTCACTTCGACCAGGGTTCGATCGAAATGTACACAAAGTACGGTTACATATATCGAATCGCAACCACATTTCTGAAATGAGATTGTTTTTCCCCCTGCCGGGATCGACATGTACCCGGGGTGCTAGAGTGGAACAGCTAAGGCAAGCAAGAGAAATTAGGGGGCAGAGAATCCCTTTAGTTTACATCACTCATTTATAAACACAATCTGCCCTAAAATTAATCCCTCACTTCAACAGGTGTGTCTTCATTTGAAGGAAGTTTCAAATTAGCTCGCTATTTTGCGGTTTTAAATGACCCCGATGTCTAATTAGCAGCTATTTCGTCGTGAAGACGCAAATATCCGCTAGTTTGATCGGGTAAGTTTCCCAGTAAGTCTTGATCTAGCCCAAGAAATCGCCAGCTATTTGAGTTGGGTCTTCATTTCTGGAACGGAGGGCTTTCGGGCGAACGGAGACGCAAATTCGTACTATCAGGCTAACCGAAAAATAGCTAGCTAGTTTAATTTCGGTTAGATGAAAACACACCCACTGATACCCTAATAACTAAGCACGACACCCTAAATCTCTGCTGAAAATGGTACCGGTAGCTGTTCAGCTGCAACAATCTGAGGAACCGGAGAGGGGTGGGAGCACCTAGATTGGCAAAATACTGTAATGAATTAAACCAGCCCGAATGAACGACTCACTTCCACTGCATTATGATCACGCCATCCCTGAACCTGACTCGCATCCAAGAGACACCGGTGAAGCGTTACAGCGCTCTAATGCGGGATCAAGCTGCTTTCACACCGGCCGCGAAACGAATTTTTCGCCGGACAGACGACATTCAAAGTCAATGCAAAGACACGCGTTTCGCGTGTGTTCCTGTCTTTGCGTTGACCTTGAAAGTAATTTGTCGAGCGAAAAATTTGATTCGCGTCAGGTGTGAAAACGGCTTTATGCGGCAGGGGAAATGAGACGTTCATTCGGCTGGGTTGTATGGGTTGAAGACAAATGTCAACCCGGAGTTTTTTCCCCTCTTCGCCGCTCTCTCTAGGATGTTGTAGCTGGGCGTTGTTCGTTAGCCACTGCTTCCATTTTTGACTGGAGTCGTGGGTTTAGGTATAAAGGTAACATCTAAGTGAGCGGCTAATTCGGGCAGGTTGTATTTAATTAAGAGTGATTTTAACTAGTGAGCTTCTTCGCTTCTCTGATTTGTCTTGACTGAAAGTCAAAACGTTTGTGAAATATAACACCTCCTTCACAAGCTTCATGTACTCTTGTACAAGCACATTGAAAATGAAAGGATTCCATGAAGGAATTATTAAATAAATAGCGATAGCAATAGCTGCACTTTGCAGTGTGAGAATGAAGACAATGGAATGGGTGAACATGAATTTAATTGAATGGATGTCTGTGTTTTAGTACCAATAATTTGTCAAAAAGAACTTGCATACAATATTAATTGTAATATTTTACATCAAATGTCAGCCTAATGTACCAGTAATTTTTGAATGATTGTGCATCAACTACAGGTGATTGGATGGGGGGGGGGTCATAGTTTTCAAACTGAACTATGAAAGTTGTTCACGATGTTTTCCTGAACAAAATGCACGCATTCTTTCATTGAATTAGCCTCGGTATTACTTTGAACAAGCTGATTTTTGACAGCTATTGTATCACATGTCCTTACTACCGCGCTGTCCGCTGTATTTGCGCATCAATTTTTTAGCGGTGATAGCTTGACCATTGTTTTCCGAACTGGTGATAGCTTGACCTCAGTGCATTAGACAGCTCCTGTCGTGGATGGGCTGCGGCATTAAAAACACGCTCAAAAACAACTTCGGCCTCTGCTTGCTCTGACTTAGCTCTGAATGCAGCTTTGAATCCGCTCCCGCTTGCTGGGATACAGATATCTGCGACGTCATTTCGCCTAGTCAAAACTCTAATTCAAGATATCCTTAATTACATTTCGACTAGGCAGAATGGAGGTGAAAGATATCTCCAATTTGAGATCTCTAATCATTTCTCTCCGAGATATCTTTAACTTGACAGTAAATATCTACAATTAAATTGTGTTTCCCAAATTCCAGGTTGAGATATCTACCAATTAATTTTGACTAGACATACTGTACATCCAGTTAAAGATATATACAAAGTCACTGACAAGGCAAAGCTTAATTTAAGATATCTACATAGGACAATGTAGATATCTTGAATTGAGGGCAATTCAAGATATCTTGGATTGGAATTTTGCCAAGTCAAAATTTAATTGTAGATATCTCAAACTGGAGTTACTTCTAGTCGTAACTCAGTGGCAGATATCCGCAATTCACCTTGTGGATATCTGCAACTGAAATGTAGATATCTGTAATGAGAAACCCCATTCACATGAATGGAAAAAGTGACGTCATTTATCCTAGGAAGAATGATGTTGTAGATATCTTAAATGACAAATGTGGATAGGAAGAATGTCATTGTAGATATCTGAAATGCTCTTTCTGACTAGGAAGACTTGAATTGCGGTTATCTGCAACTCATATCCAGTTTCGCTATTAAACGTTAAAACGGCTTGCCAGCGAGGATGTCACGCCCCCTCTCGCGTGATGCTGCAGGACGGCGCGAAATGCTCGCGGATCTTCAAAGCGAAGCTCGCTCACCGCGCGCATCAGAGCGGAACTCTGCTCTCCGCATATTAACCTGAACGTCCAAGTAGAGCTGTAGAATAGGAGGAGTCCTGAGGACTGTCTGGTTTATAATTTATTTGAGTCCCGAATTTAACCTGGAAATTATTTTCAAAATCTGCCAGACAGTGTTGGGAAGGTTACTTTCAAGAAATAATATGTGAAGTATTACCTTTTGGACAGAAACAGTTTTAGACCACTGTTCTTGCCTTTTTTCACAGATGAAATTAAGGAGCACATTTTCATTTGGAAAACTGACAGTATTTTTTTTTTTCTTTCTTTGATCTGATAACAGGAGAGTTTTTTTCTTCACGGTTTTACTTCTATTGGCGTGCATCTGGCAGAGCGTCAAAATTGAAAAAATAAATTCTAATAAATCAAAAGTTACTATAGGCCAAGTTATATACGATTGAGTATTACTCAGTGTTGCACGTGAAATAATATTATCTAAATTTTAAGTGCAATTAGTCACTTAAGTAATTTATGAATGTTACCCCAAACACTCCAAACAAGTTCTCAGTGAGACTATAACCACACACCCGTAGGATCACTTGTGTACTTCAGTAAAATTCACAGTCTTTCTGGCATTTATATTATGTTTGAAGATGTTACTTTAATGATAACATTAAGGTGAATGAGATGTTAACTCATTCATTCACTTATGCGGACATGCGCACGCGCTCACACACACACACACACACACAGCTCGTTCATTCAACTATTCAGACATGCACACGCGCGCACACACACTAACACTCGTTCACTCACATATGCACACACGCGCACACACACACACTTGCGTACACGGACACATGCTCATGCGCACACACTCACATATGCATGCACACACACACACTCACTCACATATGCAAATGCACACACACACAAGCACTCACACATATACACACACGCTCACTCATATATGCACAAACTCTTTACACTGCCTGCCATAGTTTGTCAGTTTGGTGGCTAAAGCAGGAAGACTTCCTCTTCCCGTATGCCTCTGGAGAGGATGGGCTTAACCTCAGGGGAAAGAGAGAGAGAGAGAGAGTGTGTGTGTGTGTGTGTGTGTCTGTTTGTTTGAAAGAGAGAGAGAGAGAGATTGAGATACAGAGAGTGGGGGACACTCAAACGATGTTTAATTGGCATTACAGGGCCCAAAATATGGTCAGCTAACACTCCCTACACCGTCACACCTGCCCCAGCCTGACCTCCTGACTGAGGACAGCTTAGGTCTGTATACCCATGCTGCTGACGCCAAATTCTGATGCGAGCATCAGGGAGTCACAGCCTAAATTCATCAGACAGGGCTGTGTTTTCCCACAACACCCTCTGATTTCTGTTCTTGTGCGACGGGAGCGTCCTGCTGCTGTGGGCATAGGCGGCCCAGGACTCAATATGTTCTGCATCCAGGCTTTTTCCTCACCACAGGTGTAAAGAGCAGATACTCCTGTTACTGTTGCTTTTCTGTCCACTTGAACCAGTCTGACTATTCTTCTCTCAACCCTCTCAGCTGCATGGTTTTTTTTTTCAGCGTCTATTTGTGCAAAACTCTCAGGACTGCTGTGCTTGAAAATTCCAGAAGATTAGAGGTTTTAACACACTGACCCTCAAAATCATTAACCCAAACCCCCAGTAACACCGTCCTGTTGTGATTCTGTGTCTTTGCCATGCCATGTCCCATGTTTATGCCGTGATGATGTCACATAGCTGACAGTGTCACCCGTTATAGCATTTAGCCACGAGGTAAGTGACATTGCCAGAAATCTAGTCTCTGTCATTGTTTCCCATTTTGTATTGTTTAATTACCTCTTGTTTTCCCCTCTCAGTGAATGTTTAGATTATTACTCACACCTATTGCCCCGCCCAGCTCGTTACCTCCCTTGTATATATTTAGTTCCTCACTTCTTCTCAGCTCTAGTCAGTTGTTCATCTTCTCCTGTGCCGAGCTCCTGTACGCCAGTGATCAGTTAGTGATTCTGTGACACCCGTCTGCCTGATTCCGATTTCTCTCTGTGCCAGCCTGAATTTATTTGCCTCCTGATTACGACCTTTTTTCTGTACGACCACTATTTCTGTCTATTGCCGTCCTGGCTTTCGACTTCGGATTTCGGACACTCAACTCTCCTCCTGCCTTATGATTTGGTGCTGTAATCTGTGCTGACTGACTTTTCAACCCCTGCTTGTTTCTGGACTCTGATTTCTGGATTGCCAATCTGTACCGTCTCTGCGATTACCTGGCTTGGACTCGGACTGAAATAAAGACCACAATTTTTGCTTTTTGGACGACTTTTATTTGGTACCTTCCACCAGACATGACAGTGTAGATACAGTTACAAATTAAGTGCAGGAAAAAAGTGGGCGTGGCACCCAAATTTCCCAGAGCCATAATGCTAAAATGACTGAAGGTATCAAGCTGAAATTTGGGATTCCTTCATTTGGGGTCAAAAAGCAATTTTTTATTTTTTTTATTTTTTTTTTGTCAAATCTGAGAGAGGCCATTGGGGAGGGGGTGTGAGTTGATGTGAAATGAAACTTCTGGCGCTTAAGTCCATCCCATCTCTGGGAACTTCAGTGGCTGCTAAAAATGCCCTCCGGAGCAGAGGACTCTTCACGCTTCAGCATCTCCTGAGCTTCCCGTCTGCAGACAAAGAGGGAAGAGCTCAACATTGAACTGTTTTTTTTTCAGAACATACACTATTTATTTATTTATTTATCTATCAGTATTTTAGCTATATTCCCAGATTAAAGCAGCCTTAATGCTGTGTATTCGTGTCTTTGAATTCCGCAAATTTGTCTTTTGGCTTTGCTCACTTCCTGCAGGTAATTCTGATGCTCCCTATTGAAGCATGCCAACTCCTTCTTATATTGCGCAAATTTTTGCATTTGCCTGGGCTGTTTTGGCCGCCTCTTCGGCTACTTTCCTATAAAATAGAATCCATGGGATTCAGCAAAGCACAAATTCCGACCTTCTACTGTATTAATTATCATTGTACAACTCATCAACAGTTATATGATGTTAAATTAGGATAATATTACATTTACCGAGAGCAGCATTCATATATAGTCTGATGAAACACGGTGGAACGAGCACACGCTTACAACCAAATTTCTTTTGGACATTGTAATGACTACAGGCAGAAGTTCAATGTACACAATCAGATGACCATTTTATTAAACGGCAGTAGACCACAAAATCAGCAACACGCTGAAATCACCAATTCTATGCCTGTCTTCTTACAGCCTATTTATTGCCTGAGACTTTTAATAGATACTTACTGCTGGAAGGCGGCCTCTTTCTCAAGCATCAGGCAGGTTATCCTGTGGAGCTTCTCCTGCAGGGTCTGAATCTCAGTGTGATGGACATCCCGCTCCTGCTCAACGTTTGACTTTAGATCTCTCAACTCCTTGGCCAAATTTGTCGTCATTTTCTGGAACGCCTTGCATTTCTCCTTGAGTATGAAATTATTTTAACATCAGTTTTAGCGTCCTGAGTGAACTTCAATTTTAACAGTCAGGACATTTGACATGATGTTGATATGAGGGCCAAAAACCCAAATCAGCTCCGTACCATCAGCTTGTCATTTTCTTCTTGGGCTGAGCGCTCCGATTCCTCTGTCAGCCGCAGTTGTTCCTGGAGTATCTCATTCTAAATTGTGCAAGTGGGTGTACAAAATGTCTCAAGATGTAGAATTCTCTCACAGAAAATGTAAAGAATGGAAAATTGTTTTTTTTAAAGGAAAAGTGCAAAAATAACTTTTGGTTGAAATAATCACCTCATCCTGGAGGAACTTCAGCATGTCTTTTTGTTCGCACATCTCTTCGTTCCACTTAACATCCAACTCCTGCCGAAGTGCTTCCTCCTCAGAGAGTTTCCTGGGAGATGACGACAAACACAATGGCCTCCATTTTTTCAATTTCGTATTTGGTAAATGTACATTTAAATACAGTGTTGATGGAACGGTGCAAACAATGTTGCATGGCTTCATCTTAATGAAATCACAAATTAAGACTATTAACATGACACATTTATAAGGGCAGTTTGTAAGCTGTTGATCAACATGATGACATTGTGAATTATTACACCATCATTTTCCTGGACCGAATCTTTAAGCTCATCACCTAAAATGTAATTGTTCACACAACAGTTTTACTAGATATTTACTGCAGAAATGTGGTCGTCTTTTGCTGCGCGAGGCTGGTGACCCTCTCCAGCTGGATTTTGAGGGCAGAGATCTCCTCCCGGTGTTGCACTCGCACCCATTCTGCCTTTGCGCTCTCCTGACTAAGTTTTCTAAGAGAGAAAGAGCACAGCATAGACCATCATTATTTTTAACACCTTCAACTCAGAGCCTATTTATTCCATGAGACTGTCAGTAGATACTTACTGTACACAGGCGATATGTTTTTCCCGGAGAGACCGAATGTCCGTGTGGAGCTTCTCCACGAGGTTCCTGTGGCTGCTCCGCTCCTGGTCAATGTTCAATTTTTTTTGTAATTTAACTATATTGCCAGATTAACAACCACTTTAAAATGTTAATAAGAAACTTACAAAGACTAAATTACTCCAGCGCATAGAAAAACAAGCATTCATCAAGACTGCTTAGCACTACTACTGGTGCTCTGTGACTTTGCTCACCTCCTGCAGGTAATTCTGATGCTCCCTATTGAAGCACGCCAACTCCTTCTTATATTGCGCAAATTTTGCATTTGCCTGGGCTGTTTTGGCCGCCTCTTCGGCTACTTTCCTATAAAATAGAATCCATGGGATTCAGCAAAGCACAAATTCCGACCTTCTACTGTATTAATTATCATTGTACAACTCATCAACAGTTATATGATGTTAAATTAGGATAATATTACATTTACCGAGAACAGCATTCATATATAGTCTGATGAAACACGGTGGAACGAGCACACGCTTACAACCAAATTTCTTTTGGACATTGTAATGACTACAGGCAGAAGTTCAATGTCCACAATCAGATGACCGTTTTATTAAACGGCAGTAGGCCACAAAATCAACAATACGCTGAAATCACCAATTCTATGCCTGTCTTCTTACAGCCTATTTATTGCATGAGACACTTAGTTGATACTTACTGCTGGAAGGCGGCCTCTTTCTCCTGCATCAGGCAGGTCATCATGTGGAGCTTCTCCTGGAGAATCTGAATCTCAGTCTGCAGGACGTTCCGCTCCTGCTCAACGTTGGACGCCTTGCATTTCTCCTTTCAAAATGGAACATTATACGCATAAAATGGCGATTTTGCACACACACACTCTCATGCGCGTGCGTGCGCACATGTGTATATAAGTTTTTTTATTATTATTTTAAAATTTGCTTCACCAGGATACTTGCATGCAGAGAAAATCTAAATATTGAACTATTGTCTGCTGTGAATTATGAGAGCGAATAGGCTTTACATGAGGCCAGAATGTAGCAAAATTTTTGTTAAAACCATTCCTACAAATAAAGAATGGAGATCCTGAAACTCACTTTTTTATGCAGATCGCAAATCTCTGTTAGGGCAGCAGGTCTTCCTTCATGCTGTCTCCGATCTCTGTTTTCAGCCCCTAAAGAAAGTAAAAATCAAGCTAAACTCAAACTGTGCAGAAAAATAAACAAATAAGAATAATGAAATTCGCAAGAGGTCAAAAATGCAATAACTTGCACAATTAGAAACTTACATTGGCATATCCCGTTTTTCACCTGTGGACACCAAAAGGAACACAGAACAGAGTCAACACACTCAATAACTCCAGTGTAGGCCAAGACATGGACAAAGAAAAGCTCAAGCAATGATGATCCAATCATGTTAAAGGACAGAGAAGAGGGCTCTGAGACCACTTGCATGTTGTAGTAGTAAATGAAAAGCTTACAGCTCGTCCTATCCTCCATGTTGTCCAAACCCCGGCAGCACCGAACACAAGTATTTTGATTTCCTGCATTTGTTGATTTGAGTCCAAGCCCTCGGGCAGTGGGTGATCAGCCAAACTAGATAAAATTATGAACAGCCCTAGTGAAGTCCGCCAGCAAATTTAACACGATCTCTTAATGCAGGAAAATCAAAACACGATACTGAAATATAATTCTTGAAGTAATCAAATATAACTGATCCACAGCACTAGCTCGATGCGTGAGTTACATAGATGGCCTGAAAATGACTTGTCTGTCACAGAAAATGGCATTATATAGGGTAGAACGTCCATTGTGATGTTATAACCTTTACGTCATAAAACATGGCAATGACGTCACAGGTCAATGGTTCAGAGATCAGGAAAAAATGGCGGAAGTCCCGCTAAGCGTGGGTGAGAGAACCACGAGTGCATCTGTACCTAGGAATATCACTGCTCTATGTACAAATACAGCGGTTGGTGAAGCTGATAGGGTCACTTCGACCAGGGTTCGATCGAAATGTACACAAAGTACGGTTACATATATCGAATCGCAACCACATTTCTGAAATGAGATTGTTTTTCCCCCTGCCGGGATCGACATGTACCCGGGGTGCTAGACTGGAACAGCTAAGGCAAGCAAGAGAAATTAGGGGGCAGAGAATCCCTTTAGTTTACATCACTCATTTATAAACACAATCTGCCCTAAAATTAATCCCTCACTTCAATAGGTGTGTCTTCATTTGAAGGAAGTTTCAAATTAGCTCGCTATTTTGCGGTTTTAAATGACCCCGATGTCTAATTAGCAGCTATTTCGTCGTGAAGACGCAAATATCCGCTAGTTTGATCGGGTAAGTTTCCCAGTAAGTCTTGGTCTAGCCCAGGAAATCGCCAGCTATTTGAGTTGGGTCTTCATTTCTGGAACGGAGGGCTTTCGGGCGAACGGAGACGCAAATTCGTACTATCAGGCTAACCGAAAAATAGCTAGCTAGTTTAATTTCGGTTAGATGAAAACACACCCACTGATACCCTAATAACTAAGCACGACACCCTAAATCTCTGCTGAAAATGGTAGCGGTAGCTGTTCAGCTGCAACAATCTGAGGAACCGGAGAGGGGTGGGAGCACCTAGATTGGCATAATACTGTAATGAATTAAACCAGCCCGAATGAACGACTCACTTCCACTGCATTATGATCACGCCATCCCTGAACCAGACTCGCATCCAAGAGACACCGGTGAAGCGTTACAGCGCTCTAATGCGGGATCAAGCTGCTTTCACACCGGCCGCGAAACGAATTTTTCGCCGGACAGACGACATTCAAAGTCAATGCAAAGACACGCGTTTCGCGTGTGTTCCTGTCTTTGCGTTGACCTTGAAAGTCATTTGTCGGGCGAAAAATTTGATTCGCGTCAGGTGTGAAAACGGCTTTATGCGGCAGGGGAAATGAGACGTTCATTCGGCTGGGTTGTATGGGTTGAAGACAAATGTCAACCCGGAGTTTTTTCCCCTCTTCGCCGCTCTCTCTAGGATGTTGTAGCTGGGCGTTGTTCGTTAGCTACTGCTTCCATTTTTGACTGGAGTCGTGGGTTTAGGTATTAAGGTAACATCTAAGTGAGCGGCTAATTCGGGCAGGTTGTATTTAATTAAGAGTGATTTTAACTAGTGAGCTTCTTCGCTTCTCTGATTTGTCTTGACTGAAAGTCAAAACGTTTGTGAAATATAACACCTCCTTCACAAGCTTCATGTACTCTTGTACAAGCACATTGAAAATGAAAGGATTCCATGAAGGAATTATTAAATAAATAGCCATAGCAATAGCTGCACTTTGCAGTGTGAGAATGAAGACAATGGAATGGGTGAACATGAATTTAATTGAATGGATGTCTGTGTTTTAGTACCAATAATTTGTCAAAAAGAACTTGCATACAATATTAATTGTAATATTTTACATCAAATGTCAGCCTAATGTACCA
The DNA here is from genome assembly GCA_029721435.1 of Gymnothorax reevesii. Classification (NCBI taxonomy): domain Eukaryota; kingdom Metazoa; phylum Chordata; class Actinopteri; order Anguilliformes; family Muraenidae; genus Gymnothorax; species Gymnothorax reevesii. Next base: position 63,615,390 of record CM056576.1, read on the forward strand.
GTAATTTTTGAAGGATTGTGCATCAACTACAGGTGATTGGATGGGGGGGGTCATAGTTTTCAAACTGAACTATGAAAGTTGTTCGCGATGTTTTCCTGAACAAAATGCACGCATTCTTTCATTGAATTAGCCTCGGTATTACTTTGAACAAGCTGATTTTTGACAGCTATTGTATCACATGACCTTACTACCGCGCTGTCCGCTGTATTTGCGCATCAATTTTTTGGCGGCGATAGCTTGACCATTGTTTTCCGAACTGGTGATAGCTTGACCTCAGTGCATTAGACAGCTCCTGTCGTGGATGGGCTGCGGCATTAAAAACACGCTCAAAAACAACTTCGGCCTCTGCTTGCTCTGACTTAGCTCTGAATGCAGCTTTGAATCCGCTCCCGCTTGCTGGGATACAGATATCTGCGACGTCATTTCGCCTAGTCAAAACTCTAATTCAAGATATCCTTAATTACATTTCGACTAGGCAGAATGGAAGTGAAAGATATCTCCAATTTGAGATCTCTAATCATTTCTCTCCGAGATATCTTTAACTTGACAGTAAATATCTACAATTAAATTGTGTTTCCCAAATTCCAGGTTGAGATATCTACCAATTAATTTTGACTAGACATACTGTACATCCAGTTAAAGATATATACAAAGTCACTGACAAGGCAAAGCTTAATTTAAGATATCTACATAGGACAATGTAGATATCTTGAATTGAGGGCAATTCAAGATATCTTGGATTGGAATTTTGCCAAGTCAAAATTTAATTGTAAATATCTCAAACTGGAGTTACTTCTAGTCGTAACTCAGTGGCAGATATCCGCAATTCACTTTGTGGATATCTGCAACTGAAATGTAGATATCTGTAATGAGAAACCCCATTCACATGAATGGAAAAAGTGACGTCATTTATCCTAGGAAGAATGATGTTGTAGATATCTTAAATGACAAATGTGGATAGTGTTATGGCCCCAATTTGTTATTACATTTAACAACAACACAACAGCAACAGCAAGGGATGACACACAGTTTTTAAAACTTAAACACATTTAATTTAACAGACAAAGACAATAACAACTAACTAACAACTAATGAACCTAAAGACCAAGATTGATTAGGAAAAAAAAAAGAAATATTTACAGTCCCTTTTTGTGGGGTGGCTTGGTGATGTCCTGGATAATGAAAATGCTCAAACACAGGCAAAGAAATCCACAAAAGAAATGTCACAGGTCTTGAACAGAATGGCAGGTCTGGTAATCTTCTTGCAATTTCTCCTACCACTTTACTGTCTCAATTCTTTTCCTTATATACTCTTTTGCAGACCCCACCCACATTTAGACCTCTTTTTTTTTTAATTTTCTGAGACTTGCCCCAGACATGTCCAGGACATGTCTAAACATGACTCCAGTCTGAGCTTAACAAAAAAAAGGTAAATACTGCCATCTAGTGGCCTATATTCACATTACACCTCCATTCCAAAAGGGAAAAATTTTGACTCATAAAGGCAAAATTTTTCTTTTCAATACAAAATGGTAAAGTGAACACTTGTCTATATATACATATCATACAATATTCAAATAAACACATGATATATATATATATACACATTCAAACACGGGATAAGCAATCAGCAATTACATTGTCTGTACCCTTCACATGCTTAATTTCCAAGTCAAACTCCTGTAAAATCAAACTCCAATTCAACAATCTCCGATTCTTGTTTTTCATCTTACTCAAAAACATTAACGGATTGTGGTCAGTGTACACAATCATTGGCTTTTGTCCTGTACAAACATAAACCTCAAAGTGTTGTAAAGAAAGGACCAGAGCCAACAGTTCCTTCTCTATTGTGGAATAGTTCCTTTGGTGGCGATTGAACTTCCTGGAGAAGTATGCCACGGGATGCTCAATGTCATCAGAGTCACTTCTTTGTAGGAGCACAGATCCACAAGCTTGGTCGCTAGCATCGACCGCGATGGAGAACGGTTTGTTGAAGTCAGGAGATTTGAGCACGGGGAAATGACACAGCAGAGACTTCAGGCGATCGAAGGCTCTCTGGCATGCATCATCCCAAGTGAACTTTACACCTTTCTTCAGTTGGTTAGTTAGACTGAGAGCAATCTCAGCAAAGTTCTTGCAGAACTTGCGGTAGTACCCGATCATTCCAAGGAAGCGGCGCAAAGCTTTTTTGTTGTCAGGAACTGGAAAGTCCATGATGGCTTGGACTTTAGCATTTATGGGTGCCACCTTACCCTGGCCTATGACGTAGCCAAGATAGATGACAGTAGCACAACCAAAGTCACTCTTGTTCAGGTTAACAGTCAGGTTAGCCTGGGTCAGGCGCTGGAACAACGTCTCTACATCTATTAGATGTTCTTCCCAGGAGTCACTCCATGTGATCAGGTCATCGATGTATGCACCCGTGTGTGGCAATCCGGCGATTGTAGACTGTATCATCCTTTGGAACGTGGCTGGGGCATTTTTCATGCCAAAGGGTAGGACTTCATACTGGTACAATCCAGATGGTGTGGCAAAAGCAGAGATGCTCTTGGCCCTCTCAGTTAAAGGCACACACCAATAACCCTTCAATAAATCAATCTTGGTCAGAAACTTTGCTTGCCCTACACTATCAATACAATCATCAATCCTAGGTATTGGAAACACATCAGTTCTAGTTACAGCATTGACTTTGCGATAATCTGTACAGAATCTAGTACTTCCATCAGGTTTTGGAACTAGCACACAGGGTGAACTCCAATCGGAGTTGGAGGGTCTGATAATATCATGTTTTAACATGTACTCAACCTCTTTCTCAGCAATCTTTCTCTTTTCAGGATTCATCCGGTATGGATGCTGTTTTATTGGTTTGGCATCACCAACATCTACATCATGAGAGGCTATAGTCACTCTCTTTGGAACATCAGGAAACAAATCCTCATATTTCTTGATCAACCTTTCAAACTGATCTCTCTGTGAGGGTTCTAAGTGCTGGAGTTTTACATCAAGATTTTGCAACACTTCAGTGTTTGACAATTTACATGAAAGAACTTCAGCTTTAATTCTTGGTTCATCATCTTGAAACTCCCCCTCATCTTCACACGTTTCGACCATTGGAGAATCTGAAGTGACAGCTGCAACCCAAGCATTTCTGTCATGATAAGGCTTTAGCATATTAATATGACACAATTGTTTTGGTTTTCTCCTATCTGGAGTCTTCACAATGTAATTGAGATCATTCAGTTTTGTCAGAATTTCATTAGGACCATGAAATCTAGCCTGCAATGGATTGGACTGCAAGGGAAACAACACAAGGACCTTGTCTCCTGGTTTAAACTCACGGCTTCTAGCCTTATGATCATACCAAGTTTTCATTTTTCCCTGACTTGATTTCAAGTTCTCTTTGGCAAGGTCACAAGCTGCACGCAATCTTTCCTTGAACTTGCTAACATAGTCTAACAGACTGATTTGCGGCTCTTCCTCTTGCCATTGTTCACTCAATAATAGCAAAGGTCCTCTCACTTCATGACCAAACACTAGCTCAAATGGACTGAATCCAGTAGACTCCTGCACTGCTTCTCTTGCTGCAAACAGCAGCAAATGAACCCCTTCATCCCAGTCTTTCTCATGGTCATAACAATAAGTCCTCATCATTGTCTTGAGAGTGGAATGAAACCGCTCTAAGGCACCCTGACTTTCTGGATGATAGGCACTAGAAAGAATCTGTTTTGCACCTAGTTCATACACAACCTGCTGAAACAATCCAGAAGTGAAATTGCTACCTTGGTCTGACTGAATTTCCCTGGGAAGACCAAACAACGTGAAGAACTTTATCAAAGCCTTCGAGATTGCAGTTGCCTTGATGTTACGTAGAGGTATGGCTTCGGGGAATCTGGTAGATGCACACATGATTGTCAACAAGTACTGATTTCCAGATCTAGTCTTGGGTAATGGACCAACGCAATCAACAATGACCCTAGAGAATGGCTCCCCAAATGCTGGGATAGGCTGCAATGGAGCTACAGGTGGGTCTAACTGGTGTTTTCCAACTACCTGACAAGTGTGACAGGTTTTGCAAAAGTTGGAAACGTCTTTCCGAAGCCCAGGCCAAAAGAAGTGTTTCATGATCTTATCAACAGTCTTGTTAACACCAAGATGACCTCCTAAAGGTAAACTATGAGCCATTGTTAAGATCTCATTCCTATAGACCTTCGGAACAACAATTTGCCTGACCACTGCCCAATCTGCATTGGCAGGGATATCAGGAGGGCGCCACTTCCGCATCAACACACCATCCTTGAGATAATACCCAACTGGAACTGCGTCTATTTCTTTATCAGGAAGGGCTCTCCTCTTTAGTACACCAATTTCAGGATCATTAGTTTGCTCCTCAATCAACCGCTTTCTGGACAGAGACAAGTCTCCAGACACATCAGAATCACCAGACCCATCCGGCTGGCTGAATAGAGAACTGATAAAAGTATCTGATAAGTCCTCAAACGGAGAAACCATAGTAGGCCAATCAGAGTCATGAGGCGAACCACCTGAGTCCTGACTATTCAATGTACTGGACGGCACCACATCATCTTCTTCTTTAGCCTTCTTGGCCATAGCACGAGTCACTGCGCAAGAAGGATACAGAGATGGGTCCTCATCCCCATCTTCAGTGCTCGGCTGTGAAGTAAGATGTACAGGGGGAACTACTTTGCCCTCAGCCAGGTCATTGCCTAGCAACAGAGAAACACCCTTTATAGGTAGACTTGACATAAGTCCCACCTTTACCTGTCCTGTAACTAAATCTGACTTCAAGAATATAGAGCGCAGGGGTACAGATACAGTCCTCCCTTCAATACCTTGTACAAGTATGAAATCCCCTGAAGCGGTCTCATCACGTAACTCCAAGGAGTCCATCAACAAAAGTGACTGAGAAGCTCCGGTATCCCTTAGGATATATATGGGGACAGGAGTAGTATGCTCATTCAGAGCCACAAATCCCTCTGACACAAATGGAAGAAATTCCTCCCTCACGAAGTCAGCTGTATCAGGCTTTTTAGCCCCTCATGAAGCAGGCAATTTAGCAGATCGGTTATCTACTACAGGGGTTTCTAACCTTGTTTTCACAAAGGCATTTGGTTTGGTATCCTTTTCTTTTTCTTTCTTAGCTTTAAGGAACCAACAGTTAGTTGTAACATGACCAGATTTCTTGCAATAACTGCAAACTAGACCACTTTTGTCACTGTCAGCTTTCACACTTTGATCAGACCTGTTACTGGATTTCTGAGCACCATCACCAGATTTGTCTTTGTCTTTGGGTGAGGTATCTTGGGTATCACCGTAACCCTTTTTCTGAAATTGGGACCATTTATTGTTACTGCTAGACTGAAATTTGGACTTATGTGTGAGAACATATTCATCTGCAAATTTGGCAGCTGATTGCAAGTTCAGTGCTTGCTTCTCATTAAGGTAGGTCTTAAGATCATCCTTAACACAGTTCTTGAATTCTTCAACTAACACCATCTCTTTTAGTGAGTTGAAATCATCCTTGACCTCCATAGAAGTACACCAGCGCTCAAAGCAAACCTGCTTCTCATTAGCAAATTCAACATAAGTCTGATTTTCAGATTTCTTCAGACCTCTGAATTTCTGTCGGTAAGCCTCTGGAACCAACTCATAAGCTCTCAAAATAACCTTTTTGACAACCTCATAATCAGAGGAATCATCTGCAGACAAAGCCGAATAGGCTTGTTGAGCTTTACCCTTGAGGACAGTTTGCAACATCAGAGGCCAGTGTTCCTTCGGCCACTGGCAACTCTTTGCTACCTTTTCAAAACACTGGAAATAGTTGTCAACATCCTTTTCTGAAAATGGAGGCACCAGTTTTACCTCCTGACTGGCACAAAATTTATTTTTAGTTTCAATTTTAATTTTTAGTTGCTCCATTTGGAGTCTTTCTTCTCTATCGAATTTCTCTAATTCAAAATCTCTCTGTCTCTGTCTCTCTCTTTCTGCTCTTTCCTCTTTCTCTCTCTCAAATTCTCTTTGTTTTTCTTCTCTTGCTAATTTTTCTAACTCAAACTGCCTTTGTTTTTCTTTTTCTTCCCTCACAAATTCTCTTTGTTTTTCTTTTTCTTCCCTCTCAATTTTCTCTTCTCTTGCTAATTTTTCTAACTCAAACTGCCTTTGTTTTTCTTTTTCTTCCCTTTCAATCTCTAGCATTTTTAATTTAAGTTCCATTTCTATATTTGGATTTTCCACTGGAAACTGTTCCAAATCTCCTGGTGCAAACACATTTTCATCAATGTAATATTCAACTATTTCTCTAGCCAGTCTTGCTTTTCGCATGGCTGGTTTCACCTCTGTCAGCTCTAAATGTCTGCAAATTTCTAGCAGTTCTGTCTTTTTAAAAGACTTCAAAACCCCTACAGTTGGTGATGCCAAGAAATCATCCATTGCTGTTGTCAATATATATGTATTCAATTAAAAAAAAAATTTTTTTATTTTACAATTTGAAATGTTAGATTTTTAATAAATGACTCACAAAATGGTCTATCCCGGACCTTGAGCCCCCAATTTGTTATGGCCCCAATTTGTTATTACATTTAACAACAACACAACAGCAACAGCAAGGGATGACACACAGTTTTTAAAATTTAAACACATTTAATTTAACAGACAAAGACAATAACAACTAACTAACAACTAATGAACCTAAAGACCAAGATTGATTAGGAAAAAAAAAAGAAATATTTACAGTCCCTTTTTGTGGGGTGGCTTGGTGATGTCCTGGATAATGAAAATGCTCAAACACAGGCAAAGAAATCCACAAAAGAAATGTCACAGGTCTTGAACAGAATGGCAGGTCTGGTAATCTTCTTGCAATTTCTCCTACCACTTTACTGTCTCAATTCTTTTCCTTATATACTCTTTTGCAGACCCCACCCACATTTAGACCTCTTTTTTTTTTAATTTTCTGAGACTTGCCCCAGACATGTCCAGGACATGTCTAAACATGACTCCAGTCTGAGCTTAACAAAAAAAAGGTAAATACTGCCATCTAGTGGCCTATATTCACATTACAATAGGAAGAATGTCATTGTAGATATCTGAAATGCTCTTTCTGACTAGGAAGACTTGAATTGCGGATATCTGCAACTCATATCCAGTTTCGCTATTAAACGTTAAAACGGCTTGCCAGCGAGGATGTCACGCCCCCTCTCGCGTGATGCTGCAGGACGGCGCGAAATGCTCGCGGATCCTCAAAGCGAAGCTCGCTCACCGCGCGCATCAGAGCGGAACTCTGCTCTCCGCATATTAACCTGAACGTCCAAGTAGAGCTGTAGAATAGGAGGAGTGCTGAGGACTGTCTGGTTTATAATTTATTTGAGTCCCGAATTTAACCTGGAAATTATTTTCAAAATCTGCCAAACAGTGTTGGGAAGGTTACTTTCAAGAAATAATATGTGAAGTATTACCTTTTGGACAGAAACAGTTTTAGACCACTGTTCTTGCCTTTTTTCACAGATGAAATTAAGGAGCACATTTTCATTTGGAAAACTGACAGTATTTTTTTTTTCTTTCTTTGATCTGATAACAGGATAGTTTTTTTCTTCACGGTTTTACTTCTATTGGCGTGCATCTGGCAGAGCGTCAAAATTGAAAAAATAAATTATAATAAATCAAAAGTTACTATAGGCCAAGTTATATACGATTGAGTATTACTCAGTGTTGCACGTGAAATAATATTATCTAAATTTTAAGTGCAATTAGTCACTTAAGAAATTTATGAATGTTACTCCAAACAAGTTCTCAGTGAGACTATAACCACACACCCGTAGGATCACTTGTGTACTTCAGTAAAATTCACAGTCTTTCTGGCATTTATATTATGTTTGAAGATGTTACTTTAATGATAACATTAAGGTGAATGAGATGTTAACTCATTCATTCACTTATGCGGACATGCGCACGCGCTCACACACACACACACACAGCTCGTTCATTCAACTATTCAGACATGCACACGCGCGCACACACACTAACACTCGTTCACTCACATATGCACACACGCGCGCACACACACACTTGCGTACACGGACACATGCTCATGCGCACACACTCACATATGCATGCACACACACACCCACACACACACACACACTCACTCACATATGCAAATGCACACACACACAAGCACTCACACATATACACACACGCTCACTCATATATGCACAAACTCTTTACACTGCCTGCCATAGTTTGTCAGTTTGGTGGCTAAAGCAGGAAGACTTCCTCTTCCTGTATGCCTCTGGAGAGGATGGGCTTAACCTCAGGGGAAAGAGAGAAAGAGAGAGAGTGTGTGTGTGTGTGTGTGTGTTTGTTTGTTTGAAAGAGAGAGAGATAGAGATACAGAGAGTGGGGGACACTCAAACGATGTTTAATTGGCATTACAGGGCCCAAAATATGGTCAGCTAACACTCCCTACACCGTCACACCTGCCCCAGCCTGACCTTCTGACTGAGGACAGCTTAGGTCTGTATACCCATGCTGCTGACGCCAAATTCTGATGCGAGCATCAGGGAGTCACAGCCTAAATTCATCAGACAGGGCTGTGTTTTCCCACAACACCCTCTGATTTCTGTTCTTGTGCGACGGGAGCGTCCTGCTGCTGTGGGCATAGGCGGCCCAGGACTCAATATGTTCTGCATCCAGGCTTTTTCCTCACCCCAGGTGTTAAGAGCAGATACTCCTGTTACTGTTGCTTTTCTGTCCACTTGAACCAGTCTGACTATTCTTCTCTCAACCCTCTCAGCTGCATGGTTTTTTTTTTCAGCGTCTATTTGTGCAAAACTCTCAGGACTGCTGTGCTTGAAAATTCCAGAAGATTAGAGGTTTTAACACACTGACCCTCAAAATCATTAACCCAAACCCCCAGTAACACCGTCCTGTTGTGATTCTGTGTCTTTGCCATGCCATGTCCCATGTTTATGCCGTGATGATGTCACATAGCTGACAGTGTCACCCGTTATAGCATTTAGCCACGAGGTAAGTGACATTGCCAGAAATCTAATCTCTGTCATTGTTTCCCATTTTGTATTGTTTAATTACCTCTTGTTTTCCCCTCTCAGTGAATGTTTAGATTATTACTCACACCTATTGCCCCGCCCAGCTCGTTACCTCCCTTGTGTATATTTAGTTCCTCACTTCTGCTCAGCTCTAGTCAGTTGTTCATCTTCTCCTGTGCTGAGCTCCTGTACGCCAGTGATCAGTTAGTGATTCTGTGACACCCGTCTGCCTGATTCCGATTTCTCTCTGTGCCAGCCTGAATTTATTTGCCTCCTGATTACGACCTTTTTTCTGTACGACCACTATTTCTGTCTATTGCCGTCCTGGCTTTCGACTTCGGATTTCGGACACTCAACTCTCCTCCTGCCTTATGATTTGGTGCTGTAATCTGTGCTGACTGACTTTTCAACCCCTGCTTGTATCTGGACTCTGATTTCTGGATTGCCAATCTGTACCGTCTCTGCGATTACCTGGCTTGGACTCGGACTGAAATAAAGACCACAATTTTTGCTTTTTGGACGACTTTTATTTGGTACCTTCCACCAGACATGACAGTGTAGATACAGTTACAAATTAAGTGCAGGAAAAAAGTGGGCGTGGCACCCAAATTTCCCAGAGCCATAATGCTGAAATGACTGAAGGTATCAAGCTGAAATTTGGGATTCCTTCATTTGGGGTCAAAAAGCAATTTTTTATTTTTTTAATTTTTTTTTGTCAAATCTGAGAGAGGCCATTGGGGAGGGGGTGTGAGTTGATGTGAAATGAAACTTCTGGCGCTTAAGTCCATCCCATCTCTGGGAACTTCAGTGGCTGCTAAAAATGCCCTCCGGAGCAGAGGACTCTTCACGCTTCAGCATCTCCTGAGCTTCCCGTCTGCAGACAAAGAGGGAAGAGCTCAACATTGAACTGTTTTTTTTTCAGAACATACACTATTTATTTATTTATTTATCTATCAGTATTTTAGCTATATTCCCAGATTAAAGCAGCCTTAATGCTGTGTATTCGTGTCTTTGAATTCCGCAAATTTGTCTTTTGGCTTTGCTCACTTCCTGCAGGTAATTCTGATGCTCCCTATTGAAGCATGCCAACTCCTTCTTATATTGCGCAAATTTTTGCATTTGCCTGGGCTGTTTTGGCCGCCTCTTCGGCTACTTTCCTATAAAATAGAATCCATGGGATTCAGCAAAGCACAAATTCCGACCTTCTACTGTATTAATTATCATTGTACAACTCATCAACAGTTATATGATGTTAAATTAGGATAATATTACATTTACCGAGAGCAGCATTCATATATAGTCTGATGAAACACGGTGGAACGAGCACACGCTTACAACCAAATTTCTTTTGGACATTGTAATGACTACAGGCAGAAGTTCAATGTACACAATCAGATGACCATTTTATTAAACGGCAGTAGGCCACAAAATCAGCAACACGCTGAAATCACCAATTCTATGCCTGTCTTCTTACAGCCTATTTATTGCCTGAGACTTTTAATAGATACTTACTGCTGGAAGGCGGCCTCTTTCTCAAGCATCAGGCAGGTTATCCTGTGGAGCTTCTCCTGCAGGGTCTGAATCTCAGTGTGATGGACATCCCGCTCCTGCTCAACGTTTGACTTTAGATCTCTTAACTCCTTGGCCAAATTTGTCGTCATTTTCTGGAACGCCTTGCATTTCTCCTTGAGTATGAAATTATTTTAACATCAGTTTTAGCGTCCTGAGTGAACTTCAAATTTAACAGTCAGGACATTTGACATGATGTTGATATGAGGGCCAAAAACCCAAATCAGCTCCGTACCTTCAGCTTGTCATTTTCTTCTTGGGCTGAGCGCTCCGATTCCTCTGTCAGCCGCAGTTGTTCCTGGAGTATCTCATTCTAAATTGTGCAAGTGGGTGTACAAAATGTCTCAAGATGTAGAATTCTCTCACAGAAAATGTAAAGAATGGAAAATTGTTTTTTTTAAAGGAAAAGTGCAAAAATAACTTTTGGTTGAAATAATCACCTCATCCTGGAGGAACTTCAGCATGTCTTTTTGTTCGCGCATCTCTTCGTTCCACTTAACATCCAACTCCTGCCGAAGTGCTTCCTCCTCAGAGAGTTTCCTGGGAGACGACGACAAACACAATGGCCTCCATTTTTTCAATTTCGTATTTGGTAAATGTACATTTAAATACAGTGTTGATGGAACGGTGCAAACAATGTTGCATGGCTTCATCTTAATGAAATCACAAATTAAGACTATTAACATGACACATTTATAAGGGCAGTTTGTAAGCTGTTGATCAACATGATGACATTGTGAATTATTACACCATCATTTTCCTGGACCGAATCTTTAAGCTCATCACCTAAAATGTAATTGTTCACACAACAGTTTTACTCGATATTTACTGCAGAAATGTGGTCGTCTTTTGCTGCGCGAGGCTGGTGACCCTCTCCAGCTGGATTTTGAGGGCAGAGATCTCCTCCCGGTGTTGCACTCGCACCCATGCTGCCTTTGCGCTCTCCTGACTAAGTTTTCTAAGAGAGAAAGAGCACAGCATAGACCATCATTATTTTTAACACCTTCAACTCAGAGCCTATTTATTCCATGAGACTGTCAGTAGATACTTACTGTACACAGGCGATATGTTTTTCCCGGAGAGACCGAATTTCCGTGTGGAGCTTCTCCACGAGGTTCCTGTGGCTGCTCCGCTCCTGGTCAATGTTCAATTTTTTTTGTAATTTAACTATATTACCAGATTAACAACCACTTTAAAATGTTAATAAGAAACTTACAAAGACTAAATTACTCCAGCGCATAGAAAAACAAGCATTCATCAAGACTGCTTAGCACTACTACTGGTGCTCTGTGACTTTGCTCACCTCCTGCAGGTAATTCTGATGCTCCCTATTGAAGCACGCCAACTCCTTCTTATATTGCGCAAATTTTGCATTTGCCTGGGCTGTTTTGGCCGCCTCTTCGGCTACTTTCCTATAAAATAGAATCCATGGGATTCAGCAAAGCACAAATTCCGACCTTCTACTGTATTAATTATCATTGTACAACTCATCAACAGTTATATGATGTTAAATTAGGATAATATTACATTTACCGAGAACAGCATTCATATATAGTCTGATGAAACACGGTGGAACGAGCACACGCTTACAACCAAATTTCTTTTGGACATTGTAATGACTACAGGCAGAAGTTCAATGTCCACAATCAGATGACCGTTTTATTAAACGGCAGTAGGCCACAAAATCAACAATACGCTGAAATCACCAATTCTATGCCTGTCTTCTTACAGCTTATTTATTGCATGAGACACTTAGTTGATACTTACTGCTGGAAGGCGGCCTCTTTCTCCTGCATCAGGCAGGTCATCATGTGGAGCTTCTCCTGGAGAATCTGAATCTCAGTCTGCAGGACGTTCCGCTCCTGCTCAACGTTGGACGCCTTGCATTTCTCCTTTCAAAATGGAACATTATACGCATAAAATGGCGATTTTGCACACACACACTCTCACGCGCGTGCATGCGCACATGTGTATATAAGTTTTTTTATTATTATTTTAAAATTTGCTTCACCAGGATACTTGCATGCAGAGAAAATCTAAATATTGAACTATTGTCTGCTGTGAATTATGAGAGCGAATAGGCTTTACATGAGGCCAGAATGTAGCAAAATTTTTGTTAAAACCATTCCTACAAATAAAGAATGGAGATCCTGAAACTCACTTTTTTATGCAGATCGCAAATCTCTGTTTGAGCAGCAGGTCTTCCTTCATGCTGTCTCCGATCTCTGTTTTCAGCCCCTAAAGAAAGTAAAAATCAAGCTAAACTCAAACTGTGCAGAAAAATAAACAAATAAGAATAATGAAATTCGCAAGAGGTCAAAAATGCAATAACTTGCACAATTAGAAACTTACATTGGCATATCCCGTTTTTCACCTGTGGACACCAAAAGGAACACAGAACAGAGTCAACACACTCAATAACTCCAGTGTAGGCCAAGACATGGACAAAGAAAAGCTCAAGCAATGATGATCCAATCATGTTAAAGGACAGAGAAGAGGGCTCTGAGACCACTTGCATGTTGTAGTAGTAAATGAAAAGCTTACAGCTCGTCCTATCCTCCATGTTGTCCAAACCCCGGCAGCACCGAACACAAGTATTTTGATTTCCTGCATTTGTTGGTTTGAGTCCAAGCCCTCGGGCAGTGGGTGATGAGCCAAACTAGATAAAATTATGAACAGCCCTAGTGAAGTCCACTAGCAAATTTAACACGATCTCTTAATGCAGGAAAATCAAAACACGATACTGAAATATAATTCTTGAAGTAATCAAATATAACTGATCCACAGCACTAGCTCGATGAGTGAGTTACATAGATGGCCTGAAAATGACTTGTCTGTCACAGAAAATGGCATTATATAGGGTAGAACGTCCATTGTGATGTTATAACCTTTACGTCATAAAACATGGTAATGACGTCACAGGTCAATGGTTCAGAGATCAGGAAAAAATGGCGGAAGTCCCGCTAAGCGTGGGTGAGAGAACCACGAGTGCATCTGTACCTAGGAATATCACTGCTATATGTACAAATACAGCGGTTGGTGAAGCTGATAGGGTCACTTCGACCAGGGTTCGATCGAAATGTACACAAAGTACGGTTACATATATCGAATCGCAACCACATTTCTGAAATGAGATTGTTTTTCCCCCTGCCGGGATCGACATGTACCGGGGTGCTAGAGTGGAACAGCTAAGGCAAGCAAGAGAAATTAGGGGGCAGAGAATCCCTTTAGTTTACATCACTCATAAACACAATCTGCCCTAAAATTAATCCCTCACTTCAATAGGTGTGTCTTCATTTGAAGGAAGTTTCAAATTAGCTCGCTATTTTGCGGTTTTAAATTACCCCGATGTCTAATTAGCAGCTATTTCGTCGTGAAGACGCAAATATCCGCTAGTTTGATCGGGAAAGTTTCCCAGTAAGTCTTGGTCTAGCTCAGGAAATCGCCAGCTATTTGAGTTGGGTCTTCAATTCTGGAACGGAGGGCTTTCGGGCGAACGGAGACGCAAATTCGTACTATCAGGCTAACCGAAAAATAGCTAGCTAGTTCAATTTCGGTTAGATGAAAACACACCCACTGATACCCTAATAACTGAGCACGACACCCTAAATCTCTGCTGAAAATGGTAGCGGTAGCTGTTCAGCTGCAACAATCTGAGGAACCGGAGAGGGGTGGGAGCACCTAGATTGGCAAAATACTGTAATGAATTAAACCAGCCCGAATGAACGACTCACTTCCACTGCATTATGATCACGCCATCCCTGAACCTGACTCGCATCCAAGAGACACCGGTGAAGCGTTACAGCGCTCTAATGCGGGATCAAGCTGCTTTCACACCGGACGCGAAACGAATTTTTCGCCGGACAGACGACATTCAAAGTCAATGCAAAGACACGCGTTTCGCGTGTGTTCCTGTCTTTGCGTTGACCTTGAAAGTAATTTGTCGAGCGAAAAATTTGATTCGCGTCAGGTGTGAAAACGGCTTTATGCGGCAGGGGAAATGAGACGTTCATTCGGCTGGGTTGTATGGGTTGAAGACAAATGTCAACCCGGAGTTTTTTCCCCTCTTCGCCGCTCTCTCTAGGATGTTGTAGCTGGGCGTTGTTCGTTAGCCACTGCTTCCATTTTTGACTGGAGTCGTGGGTTTAGGTATTAAGGTAACATCTAAGTGAGCGGCTAATTCGGGCAGGTTGTATATAATTAAGAGTGATTTTAATTAGTGAGCTTCTTCGCTTCTCTGATTTGTCTTGACTGAAAGTCAAAACGTTCGTGAAATATAACACCTCCTTCACAAGCTTCATGTACTCTTGTACAAGCACATTGAAAATGAAAGGATTCCATGAAGGAATTATTAAATAAATAGCCATAGCAATAGCTGCACTTTGCAGTGTGAGAATGAAGACAATGGAATGGGTGACCATGAATTTAATTGAATGGATGTCTGTGTTTTAGTACCAATAATTTGTCAAAAAGAACTTGCATACAATATTAATTGTAATATTTTACATCAAATGTCAGCCTAATGTACCAGTAATTTTTGAATGATTGTGCATCAACTACAGGTGATTGGATGGGGGGGGGGTCATAGTTTTCAAACTGAACTATGAAAGTTGTTCGCGATGTTTTCCTGAACAAAATGCACGCATTCTTTCATTGAATTAGCCTCGGTATTACTTTGAACAAGCTGATTTTTGACAGCTATTGTATCACATGACCTTACTACCGCGCTGTCCGCTGTATTTGCGCATCAATTTTTTAGCGGCGATAGCTTGACCATTGTTTTCCGAACTGGTGATAGCTTGACCTCAGTGCATTAGACAGCTCCTGTCGTGGATGGGCTGCGGCATTAAAAACACGCTCAAAAACAACTTCGGCCTCTGCTTGCTCTGACTTAGCTCTGAATGCAGCTTTGAATCCGCTCCCGCTTGCTGGGATACAGATATCTGCGACGTCATTTCGCCTAGTCAAAACTCTAATTCAAGATATCCTTAATTACATTTCGACTAGGCAGAATGGAAGTGAAAGATATCTCCAATTTGAGATCTCTAATCATTTCTCTCCGAGATATCTTTAACTTGACAGTAAATATCTACAATTAAATTGTGTTTCCCAAATTCCAGGTTGAGATATCTACCAATTAATTTTGACTAGACATACTGTACATCCAGTTAAAGATATATACAAAGTCACTGACAAGGCAAAGCTTAATTTAAGATATCTACATAGGACAATGTAGATATCTTGAATTGAGGGCAATTCAAGATATCTTGGATTGGAATTTTGCCAAGTCAAAATTTAATTGTAGATATCTCAAACTGGAGTTACTTCTAGTCGTAACTCAGTGGCAGATATCCGCAATTCACTTTGTGGATATCTGCAACTGAAATGTAGATATCTGTAATGAGAAACCCCATTCACATGAATGGAAAAAGTGACGTCATTTATCCTAGGAAGAATGATGTTGTAGATATCTTAAATGACAAATGTGGATAGGAAGAATGTCATTGTAGATATCTGAAATGCTCTTTCTGACTAGGAAGACTTGAATTGCGGATATCTGCAACTCATATCCAGTTTCGCTATTAAACGTTAAAACGGCTTGCCAGCGAGGATGTCACGCCCCCTCTCGCGTGATGCTGCAGGACGGCGCGAAATGCTCGCGGATCTTCAAAGCGAAGCTCGCTCACCGCGCGCATCAGAGCGGAACTCTGCTCTCCGCATATTAACCTGAACGTCCAAGTAGAGCTGTAGAATAGGAGGAGTGCTGAGGACTGTCTGGTTTATAATTTATTTGAGTCCCGAATTTAACCTGGAAATTATTTTCAAAATCTGCCAAACAGTGTTGGGAAGGTTACTTTCAAGAAATAATATGTGAAGTATTACCTTTTGGACAGAAACAGTTTTAGACCACTGTTCTTGCCTTTTTTTCACAGATGAAATTAAGGAGCACATTTTCATTTGGAAAACTGACAGTATTTTTTTTTCTTTCTTTGATCTGATAACAGGAGAGTTTTTTTCTTCACGGTTTTACTTCTATTGGCGTGCATCTGGCAGAGCGTCAAAATTGAAAAAATAAATTCTAATAAATCAAAAGTTACTATAGGCCAAGTTATATACGATTGAGTATTACTCAGTGTTGCACGTGAAATAATATTATCTAAATTTTAAGTGCAATTAGTCACTTAAGTAATTTATGAATGTTACCCCAAACACTCCAAACAAGTTCTCAGTGAGACTATAACCACACACCCGTAGGATCACTTGTGTACTTCAGTAAAATTCACAGTCTTTCTGGCATTTATATTATGTTTGAAGATGTTACTTTAATGATAACATTAAGGTGAATGAGATGTTAACTCATTCATTCACTTATGCGGATATGCGCACACGCTCACACACACACACACACAGCTCGTTCATTCAACTATTCAGACATGCACACGCGCGCACACACACTAACACTCGTTCACTCACATATGCACACACGCGCACACACACACACTTGCGTACACGGACACATGCTCATGCGCACACACTCACATATGCATGCACACACACACCCACACACACACACACTCACTCACATATGCAAATGCACACACACACAAGCTCTCACACATATACACACACGCTCACTCATATATGCACAAACTCTTTACACTGCCTGCCATAGTTTGTCAGTTTGGTGGCTAAAGCAGGAAGACTTCCTCTTCCTGTATGCCTCTGGAGAGGATGGGCTTAACCTCAGGGGAAAGAGAGAGAGAGAGAGTGTGTGTGTGTGTGTGTGTGTGTGTGTTTGTTTGTTTGAAAGAGAGAGAGAGAGAGATAGATACAGAGAGTGGGGGACACTCAAACGATGTTTAATTGGCATTACAGGGCCCAAAATATGGTCAGCTAACACTCCCTACACCGTCACACCTGCCCCAGCCTGACCTCCTGACTGAGGACAGCTTAGGTCTGTATACCCATGCTGCTGACGCCAAATTCTGATGCGACCATCAGGGAGTCACAGCCTAAATTCATCAGACAGGGCTGTGTTTTCCCACAACACCCTCTGATTTCTGTTCTTGTGCGACGGGAGCGTCCTGCTGCTGTGGGCATAGGCAGCCCAGGACTCAATATGTTCTGCATCCAGGCTTTTTCCTCACCACAGGTGTTAAGAGCAGATACTCCTGTTACTGTTGCTTTTCTGTCCACTTGAACCAGTCTGACTATTCTTCTCTCAACCCTCTCAGCTGCATGGTTTTTTTTTTCAGCGTCTATTTGTGCAAAACTCTCAGGACTGCTGTGCTTGAAAATTCCAGAAGATTAGAGGTTTTAACACTGACCCTCAAAATCATTAACCCAAACCCCCAGTAACACCGTCCTGTTGTGATTCTGTGTCTTTGCCATGCCATGTCCCATGTTTATGCCCATGCCATGTTTCAAGTTCCGTGCCTGGCCTAGTGTCATGTTTTGTCTGACCCATGTGTTTAAGTGACCTCTGCTTATGTCTGACCATTCTTGGACTGTGTATTGTGTTTTTGGTATTCGAATTTCATGTTTTATTATTTGCCATGTTTTAGTTCTGTTTATTCATAGCCATGATTCTGTTCCATTCATTGCACTTCGTCTCCCCGTCTTGTCTTGAGTGTTGTATTTGCTCACGGTCCCTTGCTTACCATGCCACTCATTCGGGTGATTTATTGGTTTCTGGGTTTCAATCTTCTTTCATTATCTCGTGTTCTTCCTTTCTTTTACTTTTACTGTCTTTCTAACACATACTAACAGTTTGTTATTTTGATAATTACTAACCAACACAAACCTTGTATATTTTGACTAACTTACTAACATGCACTCGGGATTGAATAGCTGCACTTACTAATTGACAAACGATCTCTCAGCAGTCGCCCTATTCTAGTCTCCACCTCTTGCCTTTCCCTAATTATCTCTGCTGTGATTTTCTGTGGATCGCCACTAATACTCTATGCTTTCCTTTCTCTAAACTATACACTTTAGTACTCCTTGACTGGAGCTTTTTTCTGTCCATAGGTTTGTCTTGTGATCCCTCTCTGCATTTTGGCTACGGCCAAATTCATGTAATTAGTTTGTTCCTAATGTGTCTCTCCATGATTGTTGTTTCCATTGATTGCACCTGTGTTCCCTTGTCATGTGGTCACCCGGAAATGTATATTAGATGTCTGTTTGTTACACTTCCTTGTCAGATCGTTCTTCCATTGCTTACCTGTGCCATGCTTCTCTCGCCTTGTGTCATTGTGATTTATCTTTGTGACTGGACCGTCCTAGACTTCGAGCTTTGCCTGATCCCTGTACTTAGCTGCATTCTTGTTTATTGACCCATTTTGTCTGACATCGATTTTTGTGATTGGTGCCCTGTTTACGATTCTGGATTTCACCCCCTGGACTCTGATTTTGGATTGCGGACTTTGTACTGTCGCCTGCTCTGTGGAGGGGGTTTCCCCCTTCAGAAATAAAGCCTCCTTTTTGCATTTTAATGGTGTTTGCTCTTGGTTCATTTTAGGGCTGGGACGATTCTGAATCGATTCTTTTTTACGGCGTAGTACCACTACCTGCTGCCGTGGGGCGAACATCCGAGCTTTCCCTTTTCCTTTATAAAACCCGGCGCAGGTTAAACAAAAGCGCTAAACATCAGTGGGCATGTGAAATGCTTCCGGAAAAAAAAGCTTAATTCTGACATCAGTATTTTTCGGCGACATGCTGCATGGAGCCAAATAAAGGACTACAGAATCGTCTCCTATTAACCAATTAGGCTACTCTAAAAAAGTACCCTGTTGTAGTTTACTCTGCTTAATCAGCAAATCAATCAAATGGTTGATGCGTTTACACTCAAAGTTGAATGAATGCTGTTTATTAAGACAGAATGTTTAATTGCTGCATTTTGAAATTTAAACAGCCATAGAACAACACAGTATGAACACGATTTCCATTGCCACGCATTTCGTGCGACTGTGATAATTTATATCTCACATTCACGTTTCATCCGCTTTTCAGAATGTTTTCCACCTTGTGTATTTTTTTTGACACTTAAAATCTTATCAGAAATCTGTTTTAAATTAATCTTTAATAATGTCCTAAAATGCTGGGAGATGCAATGCAGAGGAAGATTTTTTTTTTTAATTATTCAAATTATTGATATTCTTTCACTCTAATGCCGCAGCTCAGTTACTCACTCAAAAATAGAAGTACCAAAATGTACCTTTAAGTACAGAAATGTTCTTGTCTCGTACCCCCATTTCTGAGTGTGTAGACTTGTCTGCTTTTCAACATCACATCTTAATCGTTATAGGCTATTGGAATTGCTTGATTGTTATTTAGGACAAGTACACGGGTGCAGATTTAGGGAAGGGCGGAGCGCCTGCAGTTATCGAAATCTAAACTCAGACTTCTTCCCGATGGCATTTTAAATCGTGCCGCTTCAGGTGTGTCTGTTTCAAGAAATTACACGCGACCCCATTACGGCAAGTGGTTATGTAACTTTGTCCTCTATAATATCACTTGAATTAATAAGACAGTTGAGGTTACCTGTAAGCAGAGTTAACAACTCCTGAAATTCAATATGAATTGGTGTTTTCGTTGTTGTTTCGCAGTCACACTTTTGTTACCCAGTATCGTGAAAGGAGACAGGCGCGCGCGCACACACATACGGTTGTGTTCAAAATTTTGCATACCCTGGCTGAATTTGTAAAATAGGTGACTTTTTTATAATATGAATGGCCAGACAAAACACATTTCTTTTATTTCTTTTTGGAGTCATATTCAACTGTAGGTCATGTAGAATGGCCCAATCATCCAATAAAACATGGCAAAAATGGGAAAAAATTAAATTAACCCTGTTCAAAAGTGCGCATACCTCTAGTTCTTAATACTGTGTATTCCCCCCTTTAGCAGCAATAGCAGCGCGTAGTCTTTTGTGATTGTTGTCAATGAGGCCCTTAATTCCCTCAGGTGGTATAGCTGCCCATTCTTCTTTGCAAAATGCCTCCAGCACCTGCATATTGTTTGATCTTATTGAATGAACTGCACGTTTGGGGAGATCTCAATATATATGGGTCAATCCGAGAAATGATGCTCCGAGTGATGAAAATAACAAACTCAGTATTACTGAATAACACTTTATTTTATTGATAGCCTATATCTTGGCTTTATGGAATGGTTCATTCAAGTCACCAACTCCTAACGGGTCAGTTTTTATCGCACGCCCCGTAAAACCTTCTGAAACGCATCAAACATGAGTGATGAAATTAAATGCAACATCAAAAGTACAATTAATAATTGTCATATCTACACCCAATTTTGTTCACAAACTACAACAAAGTTACTTTAAGTGTACAAAAAAATCAAAAACTAGGGTTGAATATTTATAGAATTTTGCGTTGTCGAATATATAGCGCAAAAGGTAAAAGTTGGAAAAAATTGACTCACATTCTTATCTTTACCCTCATTTCCTCAAAACTCATCAGATACTCTTCAAAATCGCTTTACTTTGCCTACTGTGTATCTATTATGCAAAACATTTACCCTTTGCCATACAAAAATTACTTAAACAGCTCAGTCAGGCCCTGCATTGACCTCGGAAAACCTCTCGTTTCTCACTCGTGTTTCACCTATGACAACATATTCTAAAGTCCACCTCAGCTCCACTATACATCACTGGATTGTATCCATATCACTCCTACATACACAAAACATGTTCTACTATTAAATTAAGGGCATAAATACACATATCTGGCCCATCTAGGGTTTCTACCATGCCTTTGAAAATAAAATGTAACACTTTTTCGCGACATCACCGACTCCACGCGGGCCAGCTGTTAACATTAACGAGTGTGGTCAGTTTTCATTTACAACGCATTCCAATTACGACTCTGGACTTTGCACGCTTTTCTTTACTCAGTGGTTGGAAGCAATGCTTGTGTTTTGCGATCGTTTAGATAAAATAAGATATTTTGAAACGTCTTTATGCAATTCCATTGCTTCCAACTCCTCTGTGCACAAGGACTTCAGTTCCACGCCAGAATCTACATACGTGTTAATTGAATAATTACTGACTACAGTAGAGGAACGAAAATATGCCACTTAAACTAACACCGAAAGCGTGAGACTTGACAGGTATGTGTTGTAAATGAAAACTGGCCTTACCTGATAATGTTGAGAGTTTTCAGAGTTTCTGTAATGGTCATTTAAATGACTGATTGAAAACAGGTCATGACCATTCATTCTTTTAAGGGGATTGTTTGAGCCTCTGCTGTTGGCAGTTCACAAGCCACAACTGATAGTGACCAAATATCCAGTCAAAACCCAAAATACAGCCCCCAGAAATTTTTGATTTAAAACAAAACTAGTGTTCAGGTGAACACATGTGTCGCCTGCGAAGCTTATGTGAAAGTGTGACTACCGGACGGACGGACGGACGGACGGACAGACGCCGGACAAAGTGGTCCCTATGTGCCGCTAAGCTTCGCAGGCGACACAAAAAAAATTATGTTTTCCATACTGGCTGTTGTGTAAGTGGGCCATCTTCTGGTGAAATATGAATAGGCTGGATGGGGTGGAGGTGCCCTTTCTGACGAAAAAATAGAAATTGAGAAATTGAGACAATGGGAAAATGTACCTAAAAGCAGTGAAAGTATTGCACAATGTTCATTACCTCTGGTCAGGATATTAGAGAAGAGGCCTATCTAAAATACTAACAGGTGAAAATTCCCAGGCTGTGCATATAGAGGTGTGTGGTGTCTATAATTGTAGTACATGAAACGTAAGTGACGCAGTGCAGCCAAATACCTTTAGGTCTGGACAGTGGCAATATTATACCATCCAGGATGGGTTTAACACACTAAAACGATTAAGGGTAGGTGTTGTAGGAATTCTGATTTTATATTCCTGGTATTACCTTCACAAAAGAAACTTGCACGACTCAGGGAAAAAATCAGTCGGAGGCAGAGAAGTTAATATCCAAGCCAAAGTCAGTTTACTTTTTTGCAGAAAAAGGATCCCCGCATACAAGTCAAGTCAGCAAAATCAAGGATGAAAACAGTTTCTTTCTCTTTGGTTTAAGTAAGAGTCCATCTTGACATCCTCCTCCCCCCCAAGCTGATTTACGCACCATAGTATCAACAGGAATGTTCTGGACACACACAGCCCACGTAAAGCCGGCCCAAAGTATGCATACATCTTATCGTTTGGCATCACCCGCTCTTCTTGTTCTCTTAATCCTGAGTACAGATAAACTTGGGAGAGAACGAGAACATCTTGGCCCTGTCAGGACTGCATGGCTCCAGATAAACTATATGCCATAACGCACTTGGTCAGATTCATGGATAACTGCAGTTATACAGGCCCTGGCTCATCAGAAACATGCAAGAGTACACACTGAGGCCTAAGAAAAATTGCAAGGATAAGCAATTAATAACAAAGCAAATTAATCAAATATTAAAAATGATTCCACAGTAGGAGTGGTAAGTAATATAACATTGAAAAAGCATGTAATCTAGCATCATTAGGCCATTTGGGGGGCCAAAAGTGAGAATTCTGACACAATTTTGCCATTCCGCCCTTCTTTGAGGTGGGGGGTCCAATCAAAATGCCCAAACACGGCCTAAAAAGGTAGTAACACAGTTTGGGAACCTCATTCTACAGAAATAACATTGACTGCGTTTACATGCACACCAATATTCCTGTATTAATCAGAATATTAGAATATTCCGATTGCGTACCTGTCATGTAAACGCGTACAATAACCCGATTAAGGTCATTTTTTGATTCGAAATATTCCGATTAAGACCGAATATTGGCTCATGTATACACCGTAATCGGAATATGCCCCCGAACAGAATATTCAACTACGTGTGCGCCAGTTCAGTTCGCAAGGAATTTGCATTTTTGGAGCGAAGAGGACACGACTGTGTGTTTTCAGATAATGAAAGAGATGAATATATTGGAATATATCGATGGTCCAAAGCACCGTAACAACGATATCTTTAAGGTGTGCGAAAAGTGGAGAGGCTGGTTTTGTGTTAACTGCTAAGTGCCAACCAAGTTCAGCATCACTGGAAAACTGAAGGCGGTATATTCCAAAGTGAAAAAAATAAAGGCAGTGGCTCTTCTAACGCCAGTCGTAATCTTACTCCAATTTGCTATTCTTACGAGCTTCTGTATGTTCCTGCACAATGTAGGAAATCGGGACTATAATGTATCGTCTGACGTTAGCTAGCGAGACGGCTATAACACTACTTATGTTTTCTTGCTAGTTGCTTAATTTAGCTAACGGGTTAGGTAGTTATGAGAGTGCAATTTTAGGTTCAATGTTTGATCGCTAATATTTGTGGAACTGTCAGGTCGTCACTCTCCACAATCAGTAGTCAGTAGTGATTAGTGTCGTGTAGGAGAGCTGATAGCTGCACAAAGTTTGTCCTTGCAAGAAATTCTACACTACAAGTTGGCAAATGAGTTAGATGGCAAGCTGGCAAAGTTAGCTGGCTAATAACTAACCTTACCTAACTTGAGTAGAGGACATCCTGACTGTAATTTAAAGTAAGCCGGCTAGCCGGTCTAGTAATGATAACCACAAGGCACGCAGCGAAAGCGGGATGTTTTCAACCCAGTTGAGTCGCAATTTTTTTCTGAGGTCGAATTTTGTATTGTGCAGGTGGATATGGGAGTTCATAAGAATAGCAAATTACAGTAAGCTCACGACTGGCTAAAAATAGCCACTGCCAAAAACAAAACAATACCAGCGGCCCTGACCTAGCCAGTTTCATTTATTTCGCGGTCCTGGATGAAATTCTGGGACAGAGACCGCTGGCGATGGCAATGGCCAAGAAAGTGGAGTCGATGTCAGCTTTAAAGCTCTAACTGAAGGCAACCAAAGCCATGACGATTACCTTCGAGTGTTATATTTGCAGAAAGGTCCAACCTCAACATTGGGTTAAGTGGTGGATATGCTAATGAACATGTAAACGGAATATTCCCATCGCTCAGCGCATGTAAACAGCTTATTCGGAATATTACCTTAATCGGAATATGAACCTTAATCGGAATATGATGTGCATGTAAACTCAGTCAATGATTTACAGCCAAGGATACAGGAATTCAAGCCACAGAGGGAATTTTTGGCAAGGTGGCTGGCCGGTCACTCACGTATCACTTTTCCCCAAACCCACACCAGGCACGGCAAATGGCTCCGTACACACAAACCAATGGCCGTATTGGCTTAGAAATTTCACTCGCCGATCTGTTCTAACCTATAGAACCCAAAATACATTGTTTCGGTACAAATTGAGACATCTGTATACACCTAGACACCCCCTCAACAATATTTTGTAAGAATTTAATCCAAATTCCTTACCTTTCTGGAGAATTTATCTTGTATTTTTCAGTAAAATCTGCTGTGGACTCGCCGCAATTGAAGCTTGAAATCCTCTCAGTTGTTTACGGAGGACCCTGGATGTAGTTTACTTTCGCCGGTTAACAGGAAGTCGTTTTCCTCTTCTCGCCGCATTTTTGTGACAAGAAAAGTGACAAGGCTGTTGTTGAAAAATATTTTTTTCAAGCTGGCACTGGCTCAGGTCTATGTATGTAAAAAATATTTCTATGAACATAACCCTTATAGGGACCCTCGTGGCTGGATGTAATATGAACAGTGGGACTACCTTCTTACTATGCTAGTTGATGGTCTAAAATTTTCATTAAAGCTATAGTTGGTAATTCTGTTAAGAAACACTTTCGTATACTGAGTGAAATGGTCCCTTTATTCTGAGAGTCGTCAATACATTATGTGTTCAGAAAAAGGAATGAAAAGAATCAGACCCCTGTGTCGGCTGCAGGACTGTAAAAACTCTGATAAATCCCTGCCATTCGGTCCGAATGGAAAGAACCAATCAGATGCCGTCACGTCTCGTCCTGCCCACGCCACCCTCTGTCCCTCCCTCCTCCCCGCATGCACGCTCATCACGTTTCATCGTTGCCGGAAATATTCAGCCAGTAGTTGGCGGTAATACACCTTAGGTATGTAAATTGCCATAAAACTCCAAAAAAAGAAGTAGATGAAGGAGGAAACTCTTTGCAACTGAGAACTTTGCCGATTGGAGCGGGGGCATTGTTTACATGCGTGATCAGCTGATTGTGCTGTGTAAGCCTGTGCTGTTGCCCGGAGACAGACCTCTGATCCCGCAGGAGTTATGGAGGAGACGCCGGGGTTGCACATCTGGAGTCAAGCAGAAGACAGAAGCCAGCGGTCCCGGCGATTATAATGGGAAACGTGAGGTCTTTGGAGAATAAGACGGATGAGCGCGCGGCACTGGAGAAGACCCAGAGGGAATACCATGAGTGTAGCATTTTTTTACTTCAGTGAAACATGGCTAAACTCACTCAAGAAGGAAGGTGGCTTTGCACTTTGTGAGTGAGAGGTGGTGTAATCCCGGACATGTGAACGTGAAGGAGCACTTCTGTGCCCCGGACATTGAACTGCTTGCTGTGGGGATCCGCCCGCATTATTTGCCAAAGGAGTTAATGTTCACCATTGTGATGGCTGTTTACGTTCCTCCATCAGCTGATGCAGCGGTGGCCTGTGACGCGAAACGTGTATTCGCGTCTTTGCTTTGACTTTGAATGTAATTTGTTGTGCGAAAAATTTGTTCTGGGTCCGGTGTGAAAGCGGCTTAAGCCAGTCATCGGTACTGGCGACGTGGATGGAACTGGCACGCCATTCTGCCGTTTAGTCTTGTAAATTAGTTAATCAATCCTCAGATTGCTAATCAAGCAAAGTAATAGAGTTATTGTTTCTTTAACGGAGAGGATATGGATTACGCCTACCCTAACTGACCTCCGGCTGCACGTCACTGCATACAATACAAAATGTGTAAGATTAGAATTGCTAAACATAACATGCTAGCTTGAAAGCTACTATAGCAATACAGTTTATTGACAGGTGAATGAGACTTGGGGTAGTTTGGTTGATGTCCAAAATGTGTTGAAATGGCTGAGTCAGCTCCCCTCTGCCCTGCTGAGTCCTACTGTCAGATGCGCGTTCAAGTGTGTGGGGTTGTGGCTTTGGACGGAGCACTGACGGGAGGGGGAGGAGGGGGTGGGGCTTAGAGGAGGTGCTCCTTTCAAATCTTGCCAGCTCTCCAACATTACCAACTATAGCTTTAATTCGGGTTTCAACGAGTTGAAATTCCACTTAAAAGATATAGGGGAAAAAAATGCAGTTTATGGTGGTCTAGCACTATTTGGCTTGACAATACATTGCTTAGAATGAGGTGAAAATGGCCCAAAAATAGCAATTTTGGGCAATTTTTTAACTTTGGGGTTCAATACCTCGCAAAATTATGGGCCGGCATATGCAAATTTGCCCTTATTTTGAAGTCCTTGATGTTTTCTTTCAAATGAGACTAGAAACAGGAAGAATGGTGCATTATTTTTAGATATATATATAATTTATATACTTATTTATTTGTTTATTTTTTGAAAAATTTGCTTAATGTAGTGCATAGTGAACCACCTAGACAACCAACTGTCCGGATTTTCTCTTGTGCAACTCTTTGCTGATGCTAGCCAGCTGTTCAACATGATTCTTCTCTGACTGGGCAACCTCCCGTTATGCTGTTGTTGCCATGCTTTCCATTTGTAACTTAACTTATACCTTGGTAAGGTCTAAGGCCACTCAGGGTAGCAGCTCTGCCAGCTCAGTCTGTTTTTAAAGGAATTATATGCCATAAAAATTTACTGAGGGTGTCCTAATCTCTGATGATCCACAAATCAGGGCCGGCTCTAGCTCTTTGGTTGCCCTAGGCGACATTGAGGCCCCCCTTTTCCCATAATAAGCGTTGCCCTGATAATTGACATTACTATACTTAACATCACTGATGACGCATATTAACTGCTTTACTTGGGAAAGCTGTTTTTTCACCCACTTATATTTCTAACATATTACAGTGCAATTAAACAATGTTTAATTATTTTAAATAGCTTAAATAACATAAGTATAAAGGTGCTCATAGGAGGAATCTTAAGAAAGCTAAGGTCTACCTTCATAAATTTAGAATATTTATCAAATGTAGAAATGAAAAGATACAGAAATGAAGTCTATTAACTGTGGAAATAAAAGCAATTTTAATGACACTATAAAAATAAGCAAAAGGGTCGCCTCTACTGAATTTTATGCAAAATTACTATAAAGGATGCTCAAGAATATTGCATAAATTATGACATGTCACTCTACAAGGCCACAAAACACAAAAACACAACAAAAAAATGTTGAAGAGATACTTTTTTTTTCCTTTTTTTACACTGATACTATGGATAGTATCTATGGGCAAGTATATTGAACAGTTTGTTCATCAGGCATAGCTGAGGAGTTTTACTCTGGTAACTCCTGAAAAACAGGGATTGGAGTGAACCGTCCATATTTAAACTGTGTTCCAGCTCGGCTTGCTTGTGAATATTCAATAACTGATCCAGGTCTGCCATCTAGTGATTGAATATTGTAACTGCGTGCATAAATTTTCAGCTCCACGTCCACTGGCAGATGCATCTGCACAAAGGTGTGCGCAAAATGAATACTGACCACACCTGATAATGTTAAGTGTTTTGGGAGCTTTTGTTATGGTAATTTAAATGAATGATTGAAAACAGGTCAGGATGACCAATCATTATTTTCAAGGGATGGGTTTGAGCCTCTCCTATTGCCAGTTCTCCACCCGCCATGGGTCTACAACTATTCAGTGTCCTGATGTACACCACTGCTGGCATGGCTGGAGCTAAAACCTTTCAGCATTCATGGTGCTTTTTAAAACATGCAAGTATTCCACACAATATGCACTAATGCATCCCCATACCATCAGAGATGTTGGCTTTTGAACTGAACACTGATAACAGGAGGGGTGGTCTTTCTCCTCTGTAGCCCGGAGGACACAACGCCCATGATTCCCAACAAGAATGTCAAATTTGAACTCGTCTGCCCACCGGACACTTTGCTACAGTCCATTTTAAATGAGCCTTGGCCCACAGAACACGGCGGCACTTCTGGATCATTCTCAACAATGGCTTCCTTTTAGCATGATAGACTTTGCGGTGGCATCTGCGGATGGCACGGCGGACTGTGTTTACAGACCGTGGTTTCTTGAAGTATTCCTGGGCCCATTTCAAATGTAAACTCACCTTGATACACTTTATGTACAGTGTGAGTGAGTGCCATTTTGATTGAATCGACGGAAGTGAGTTTAGTGGGGGCGCTGTACTTTAACATTGGGTCTTATGGACAATGGGCCAAATCGCCTGTGGAAGCTAAATGGTTGCAGATAGAGATTAAGTTTGTATTACTCACACATAGGAAATAATATATGACCTTTATTTTGGCAGTGTTAAAGTTGACCTCAGATGATCTTGAAAGGTTAAACTTGAGGTCCAACAAAATGTT
This sequence comes from Gymnothorax reevesii, assembly GCA_029721435.1. Lineage (NCBI taxonomy): Eukaryota > Metazoa > Chordata > Actinopteri > Anguilliformes > Muraenidae > Gymnothorax > Gymnothorax reevesii. Next base: position 63,644,454 of record CM056576.1, read on the forward strand.
AAAATTTTGAAAGGTTTCTAGGCTTGAAACTATTGAAGATTGGGAGCATATGTGCATTGAACACACATAGGAAGTCATAAACTGTCATTTGGTGGCCTTGAACTCGACCTTCGGTGACCTTGGGTGACCTTTGAAGGTCAAACTTCACATAGTGAAATTTCAATGACTTCTATCACCAAAACTATTACAGATAGAGCTTATAGGAAGTACTTTAAGAAGTTTCATTGGGTGACCTTGAGTTTGACCTTCAGTGACCCTCAATGGTCGTAATTTCAATGACTTATATCAGCAAAATCGTTACAGATTGAGTGTAGGTTGGTATTGGAGAGGTATAGGAAATCATGTATGAACTTTCATTTGGTGACCTTCATATTGACCTTCGAAGGTAAAACTTGACCAAGAGAAGATTCAATGACTTCTGTCACTGAAAAAGTCACAGATGGAGCTTAGGTTTGTATTGGAGACACATAGGAAGTAATATATGAACTATCATTTGGTGACCTTCGTATTGACCTTCAAAGGTCAAATGTGACCATAGTGAAAATTCAATGGTTTGTATCATTAAAACGGTCACAGATGATGCCTAAGTTTGTGTTGCTGACATCTAGAAAGTCACATATGAACTTTCATTTGGTAACATTCAACTTGACTGTCAGTGACCTTCGTGGGTTAAACTCGACAGTGAAATTACAATGACTTGTACCACAAAATGGTCACAGATTGAGCCAAGTTTTGTATAGAGGCATTTAGAAAGTCATATATGAAGTCCATTTGCTGACCGCAACTTGACATTCTGTGACCTTTAAAGTTCACAATTGACATATTGAATACATATCGTCATATTTTAATGACGTATCACCAAAACTGCTTCTGAGCTTAATATTGTATTACAGGTCTTATAAATGTATGTGAACTTTTATTTAATGACCTTGACATTGATTTTCATTGATTAACATTTAAAACTTCACATGAAATTTTCATGACACAGCCTTTATGGTGCATGCGCTTAGACCAATGTGCCACCAGGGCACCCATTAATATTATATTTTATCGAAAACTCTAAAACATATCATTCTAATATCGAAAAATGATGCTCAATAGTTGGGATTTGTCTCTGAAAACACAAAATTACTTTCTAAACTGTTGAACAGTAATGTATATCTTGATGGCTTAACTATTGAGGATTTCGACTGTATGTACTTTTGACTTGTTCCATGAGTGTTCCGCTCGTTTGTTTGGAACTAGTCAAAAAGTTTGTTAGAAAAACTTGAGAGGGAGAAGGTTAATAGTCAGAAATTATAACCGTTATAATAGGCTGTGACACCGTTTATCTCTTCCACTTGAATAGTTACTAATTAAACATTTTCCATATTTTGTTGGAGCGAGAGACTATTACTATTGTAGGGCTCTATAATACATTCCATCTATACCATGTTGATACTACTTTGTTGCTACAAGTATTACTGTGACTGACAATATCTAAGTATGTTTTTGCATTTCCATTTGCAGGCCTCCTCCTAGCCCTTCTGGCACCATTACCGCAGGGTACGGGCAAATGCAGAGCCGCTCTGTACCCGTCTATGAAATGAAGTTTCCTGACCTTTGTGTGTACTAGTGTGTGGGGGCAGGATGGGGAGACCCAGCCCCCTTCCTCAGCCCTGCTCAGTACTGAAGCCCAGGGGACTGAGACAGAGGCAGAAGCCGCAGAGCTGGGTCTCCTCCCACTGCCTCGCTTCAACAGGAAAGACTGAACTGAAGATCCGTCTCCTTCCACACTGTGAAAATCAAGCAGCCTGCGATCTGACCCCTCCCACCATCGAAAGATGAAGACCCAAAAAAGATCTCTCCTACCACCCAAAGGTGAACGACCCATCACCACCACCCAAAGGTGAAGGACAATCATGGGCCCCTCTCACCACCCAAAGTTGAAAAGCAATCAGACCTCTCCCACACAAATCTCACCAACCACCCTCAGGTGAAGACCCATCACAGGTCCATCACAGATCCCACCTGCCACCCGAAAGTGAAGACTTGTCTCAGACCGCTCCCACCACCTAAAGCTGAAGACTCATCACAGACCCCTCCCACCAACCAAAGATGAAGACCCATCACAGATCCTACCTACCACACAAAGGTCTCGACTCATCTCAGACCCCTTCCACCACCCAAAGGTGGTGTACTGTCACTGACTTCTTCTACCACTCAACAGTAAAGACCCATCACAGATCCCACCTAACACCCAAAGGTGAAGATTCATCACAAACCACTCCCACCACCCAAAGGTGAAGATCCATCACAGACCCAATTTTTGCATAACGCCACCATTGTTGCAAAAATATTCACACGCTTGGAGCCGAGTGTGTCTCTGGTCTGCCCTGAAATCACAGATGGGGAAGAAAAGGGGTAGAGGGAGAGAGTGGAGTATTGTTAATGTACTGGATATAATGGTGTGATTCGAGGCAAATTCATCCTTTTTCATGGGGGGAAATGATGGGATTCATGAAGGGCCGCCCATTCTTCTCCTCGTTTTGTCTGTTCATGCTGCCATATTGTGTGCATTTAATTCACTGAGTCATCCAAGAGGGCCATACCAGACAGATATTTCCAGAGGAAGAGCTTCTGCTTGTTCATCTACTAGTGTCACTGAAAGGGTTCTCAGCCTTGAGGGGTTCATTGTGAGCATTTCATTTTTTATACAAATACATCACGTTGTCTTGGTATCCAATAATGCACTTCGGAGGTAAAATAACAATAACAACTAAAATAGCCATGCACATGTATCAAGACATTGAATGTGGATATACTGTGCTTTTTAGACACTATGTAACAAGTTTTTAAATTGTATGTTCATTCCCGATCTCTTGAAATTTTACTCATCATGACTTCCTCTATAAGAGGGAAGGAGGAAAAAACCTCATGCCCAGTTGTGCAGATGTGTATTATAATGAAAATGTGCAAGAGATCAAAATATTGTCCATTTTAATTATACAGTATTGCAATTTCTTTTTGTTCAGATACTGGCTTGAAGGGAATATGTAAGGGAAACGGGTAATGTTAGAGTTGCGTTTTAGTGTTAAGCAAAACAGCCCAACTATTGAAAAGTATGCAAACTTCGAATCCTTTAGCATATTGTTCTAAAGCAAAAATCTGTCATGGGAAGCCATTGTTTTTAAGTTGTAAAAATGTCTTGTTTTGTTATGATGTGGAAAACAAATTTTAAAATGCTTTTCAGCAGTTGAACATCAGGAAGTGCATTGGTGCTAGTTATGATATTTTTCATAATGTCATCTGTGTTGTGAATTCCATGGTTATTTATTTTTCTTACTCAAGTAAGTCACTGAATTGACAGTTTTTTTGAGGGGGGTTTTTTGTTTGTTTTTTTTTTGCCATAAAATGGGAGTGCCTTACGTTGGGCTCATAATTTTTTTTTTTTTCACATAACTGGGGGAAACATGCAAGTACTTAAAAAAAAAAGGCCAGAGAGATTATTGTCTTTTCATTGAAGGACATATGTTGTGACTGTTTTAAGTAGTGCACGTATGTTTAAAATTCAGTGTTAGCCATAGTTTTGGATGTAATGTAGAACCACCATTAATAGGACAAGATGGTTGGTTATCTTTTTATAATCTTGGCATTGTTTTCTGCTGTAGTGTCGTAAAACTACTCCTGTAGTCATACAGTATATATGCATCTCTTATGTTATGTACATGCCTTTATTTGCAAGAAAATGGTGTGTAAATCTGCATTGCACTAATTTACAACAGCAGACTCTTTCAAATGTAAAATCCCTTCCCTGGGAATCCTGCTGAACTGATCAGCTAGTTTGGTGATTCTAATTCAGGAAATGGGGACTTTTCAGGATAATCAACATAATGCGCTTCAATACTTTCAGTAATCAGCAATGTTCAATGACACATAAACTAAAAATTTCACATCTGTCATAAACACACTCACCTGCAGATGTGTCAGCAGCAAATTCATGCTACGAATCTCCTGTTCTCTCGCTTCATAAAGGCACTTTATTGGTGCCAGAATGGGGATGAGCTGTTGAACTACACTAATCTGAGTTCCATTTTAATGTTTATAGAACTAGTTTATATCAGTACTTTCATGGCTTTGATTATATAGGGCTTAATATGCAGTTACCAGTGTGTACAATACATTTTGCAGTTTGCTCACCAGGATTCTATGCCTGTGTGACGAACAGGAGGCTTTTGAAATTTCCCTCCCCTTTCACTTCTATTGCACCTAAGAATGTCACAAAATATAAAATTTGTATACTTGGAAGAACCTATCCAATGCTAGGTGTTTGTTATATGTTTTTTAGCTTACTGGCCCTATGGGCCGATAAGCCATTGTCATGGTGTGGCGTCCGTCGTCTGTCATCCAGGACTTTTTTATCTTTTTTTTTGCACTGATGAATTTTTGTGTAAATTTGCCATAACATGCTACTAGACCATGTCTCCAGACTCTTTTTTCGGATTTTGGTTTGAATCATTTTTGTAAGTTTTATGGGTCCTTGAAATTTCAAACTTCAGGTCAAACAATGAGTTACAATTTTCAAAGGCTTCTAGGATTGAAAATATAGAAGATTGGGAATATATGTTTTGAACACTTTTAGGAAGTCCTATATGAACTTTCATTTGGTGGCCTTCAACTTGACCTTTGGTCACCTTCAAAGATCAGACTTCACAAGGTGAAATTTCAATGCCTTCTATCACAAACTATTACAGATAGAGCTTAGTTTTCTATTGTGGTCATACAGGAAGTCATGTACTAAGTTTCATTTAGCGAACTTGAACTTCACCTTCAGTGACCTTTAACGTCCAAACTTTACAATGAAATTTCAATGACTTATTTCAGCAAAATCCTAACAGAGTGTAGGTTTGTATTGGAGACGTATCGGAAGTCATTTATGAACTTTTATTTGGTGACCTTCATATGACTTCATACCTTGATCAAGTTAAAATTTAATGACTTCTGTCACTAAAAAGGTCACAGATAGAGCCTGAGTTTGTATCACAGCCTTAAAGGAAGTCACACATGAACTTTCATTTGGTGACTTTTGAAGGTCAATCCTGATATAATACAATGACTTGTATTCAAAAAAGGTCACAAATGGAGCCAATGTTTGTATTAGGGACTTATAGAAAATCATAAGTCCATTTGCTGAACTTAACTTGACCTTCTATGAACTATACATTTCACAATTGACATATTTAATTTTCAATGACATGAATCACCAAAACTGCTTCAGAGCTGAGGATTGTCCTAAGTATTACAGAAGACCTAAATGTATGGGAACTTTCATTTGGTAACCTTGACATTGACCTTCAATGATTCGAAGGTCAAATTTCATATGAAATTTTCACAACTTGTATCATCACTATAAGATTGCTTGCCGGTAAGCTACAGGACCGTTGTTCCTATTTTTGGTCCTCAGAATGGACTGTTAAATTTTTACTGTAAAGTGTACTATTAGTTTGGTCCTATTTTTATTTTTCCATGGTGCTCATAGTGCAAACTGTAGCCATATAATCTCACCCCAGAACTGCTAAGTCTGCTTACTCCATAACAGTCCCACCCCCGCTGGTGTGTACCAGTGGTGAAAAGTACAGTGGCACATTGATTTTATGATTGAAGTCAAAGCATTTCCTGTCCTAAAGAATCGATGAAGTTGTGTTTAAAACAGTTTAAAAACTACAGTTACACATAAAAATTTCTGACAGAAACAGGCTCTTTTACTATTGAGTGTAAGACATTGTATGTTGGAAACTTAGGATTTGAATTGTGTTGCTTAAATTAATGCAAGTGAATGAAAGGGGAGGTGAATTTCAAGCACCTCCTCACCTATCCTCAAAGTCATGAAAATATTCTTTGAGGGTGACTTCTGTTTTGTGACATGGTGCATTTTCTTGTTGGAAGGACAAATTTAAAACATGGTAAATTGTGGCATTAAATGTATGTACATGGTCAACAATGCTCAAATAGGCTGTAGAATTGAAACTATGATTGATTTTTATTGAGGGACATAAACTATGCTTAGAAAACATTGCTTGCTGTTAACGCAGATCTACCCTAACCTGGAAAAACCTAGCAAGTCTATGTCTTGAAGAAAATAAGTTTGGCCCATTTTTGGACTTACTAGGCTTCCAATGACTTCCTAAAAAACTTCTTTAATCCACCAGCATCACTGGCCTTTCATTTCTAACGGCTTTATTCCAGTGTTCACAATTTTTCTATGTATCACAAATTAGTCAATCTGACTTGCAGGGGTTTTCCATATCGGGAGAAATTTTCACCCTACCATCTGTGTGCTGACGCATAAATCAATATTCATCAGACCAGATTATCCTTTTTCAATATTCAACCGTCCAGCTGAAGTGAACCTGTGCCCACTAGAGCCTCAGATGTATATCCTTGGCTGACATGAGTAACCTTTCATGGTCCTTTGCCGTTGTAGCCCATCCACCTGAAGGTTTGTATTGTGTTTTTCTGTGGCACCCAGACACTACATAATATGTAATTAATTAACTTACATCAGTTTAAATATCTACCATTACATTACTGTCATTCTAGAATCCAGATGTCTGATATCTGATCAAAGCATTCATTCTTTCACTGTGTGGACCTAATATGACAATGGTGTGGCAACCTACATTCAATTGTCAGTTCGTTGCATCTCACATTGATTGCATCTAAATTCACATACATTAGTGTAGGTTAATGATATGAATCACTTCATATTGAAAACGATAATCTTGCTGCAGCATGAAAATTCAACATGCGCTTACAAACATGCTCATATATGCCTCTGATATAATGCTATTCTTATTTACAGTCATGTTTGTTTAATGTGCAAGTAATTAAAAATGTTCTCTGTCTCAATTTTTTTTTAAATTTAACTAATAGATATCCGCTGACAAATTTAAAGGAATTGCTAAAATATCTCAAATTTTTGGATGAGGACAGCAGAAGTAATTCTAGTGGTTACAATGCTTACAATTGTACAAAGTACAAAAATTTACCCGATGGGTTGTAGCCTTTGCCAATGTGAGCCTGAAATGTTGCTGGAAATGTTCTAAACTGACTAGCTGGAAGCATTTTGCCTTTTATAGTTTTGTGAATTATACTAACTGAATTGAAACATTGGTTTTTCATACAAAAATAAATGTCCAAATTATGTAATTTATATTTTAGGATTTAGCAAATATCGAAAAGGTTATCAAACACGAAAGGGGTTGTAAACACAACTTCTAACGCCTTTGACACTGTTTTTGAGGCATATTTCCTGGTTTCCTTGAGAGAGACTTTCTGATTTGGCCTGCTCCAGTATAGATCTAAAATATCCACTTTCTTCATTCAATTCAATTGTAACTTTAAGGTAAAAATATAATGTCTGTAATTTTTTCCTGCAAGGAAATGCGCACTATGTACACTGATTATTTGTTTTTGTCCCCCCGCCGTCGCGGTAGCGAGCGGAGTGGGGGATATAGTATTCAGCTCCGTCTGTCCATCCGTCACGTCCCGTTTGTTGTGAATGCGATATCTCATGGACGGTTTGACCGATTTCATTCGTCTTTGGCTTCAGTGTGTATTTGTATGATATGTCGACCCCAGTCAATTCTGTGACCTGGCAGGGGACATGTCCACGTTCAGTGGCAACACTTGTTAATATGATTATCTTCCCATATGCTGATTTGTTTAACTTCTGTGCTATTTTCACATGAAACTCAGTTGTCACAGGGTTTCTGCTATAGTTGGCTTATTTGCATTTTTTCTCCCATTTCTTACTATGTAAATACCAAGGCAATAAAACCTTTACCTGTCGTCTGGTTCGCACGTCTTCCCTTTAAAAAATTTGATCCTCGTGATGTGCTTGTAGGCAAAATATTAGCTGATTTCATTGCATCGGTAGAGGTGACTCACCCAGTAGCTAAACCCTTGGTTATTTAATACATTTGTGTCTGTTAATCAGTGGTGTACCTTAAAGGCCTCTGGAGACAGAAGTGACATAGTTCATTGGTTCTTGCATATTGTTTACCTGCATGGTTGTACAAGTAAATGCTTTCATGCAAACTGTACGTAACCTGTTAGGCAAACAAACGTTAGGCAAAAGTCCTATTGCTTGGAGGTTTGAAGGGGGCCTGTTTTTGTGGATGCTTTCTTTTTTTTTTTTTTTTAATGGAAGCGCAGGCAGCTCATTCCCTGGAGCTCAAATAAAAGCCAGCTTACTGAATGGATGGGCCCTGAGCCCTTTCTCATTGTAGATGGGGCCATTTTAGACTCCAAACAATCCCAGATTTCAGTGCTGTATTGATTTATTAACCTGTGTATTCTCCTCAGATTAACCCCTTACTCTTTGTTGTCATTACTTGTGATGCTGATGAATGTATGCCTTCCTTAGAATTCTAAATAAACTCCTCTAAGTTTTGCCTTATTTTGATGGATATATTGAAATAATTGAATAAATCAACTCCATACTGTTGAATAAATTAGCTGGAATTAAATGGCTTGCCTATTCTAGTTGAACGATATCTGGACGCAACTGCATCAAATAGCTGTGATGGCTAAATTTGTTCTCTTGCAGTCTACTCACCAGCATCTTCAAGAGTTACAGGTACTACTCGGAAAATTAGAATATCGTGTAAAAGTCGGTTTATTTTGGCAATTCAACATAAAAGGTAAAACTAATATATTTTATTGACTCATTACATGCAAAGTGAGATATCTCAAGCAATTGTTTGTAGTAATTTTGATGATTATGATTTACAGCTCATTAAAACCTCAAATACAAAAACTCAGAAAATTAGAATATTGTGAATATAACCAATATTGTGTGTGAAACAACTCACAGGCGGATGCTGGACATGGGCTTTAAATGTCGAATTACTGTTGTCAAGCCACTCCTCAACAGCAAGCAACGCCAGAGGCACCTTCGCTGGGCTAAAGAAAAGAAGAACTGGTCTGTTTCCCAGTGGTCCAAAGTCCTCTTTTCTAATGAGAGCAAATTTTGCATCTCATTTGGCAACAAAGGTCCAAGAGTCTGGAGGAAGACTGGAGAGGCGCATGATGGAAAATGGATGAAGTCCAGTGTAAAGTTTCCCCAGTCTCTGATGACTGGGGGAGCCATGTCAGCTGCTGGTGTTGGTTCCCTGTGCTTTCTCAAGTCCAGAGTAAACGCAGCAGTCTACCAGGACATTTTAGAGCACTTCATGCTTGCTTCAACGAACCAGCTTTATGGGGATGCAGACTTCATCTTCCAGCAGGACTTGGCACCTGCCCACACTGCCAAAAGTACCAAATCCTGGTTCAACAACCACGGGATTACTGTGCTTGATTGGCCTGCAATCTCACCTGACCTGAACCGCATAGAAAATCTATGGGGCATTGTCAAGAGAAAGGTGATAGAAAAGAGACCAAACAATAAAGAAGAGTTCAAGGCCGTGATTGAAGCATGCTGGTCTTCGATAACAGCTGAGAAATGCCACAGGCTGGTAGCATTCATGCTACGCCGGATTGAAGCAGTCATTCGTGCAAAAGGGGCCCCAACCAAGTATTAATTACAGATGCAAGATTTTCCTTTCAGAGGCCAGACATTTTTGTATTTAAAATCTTTTTTTATTTATTTATTTAAATAGATTTCATGTAATATTCTAATTTTCTGAGTTTTTGAATTTGAGGTTTTCTTGAGCTGTAAGTCCTAATCAGCAAAATCAAAAGAAATAAAAGCTTGAAATATATTGATTTGCATGTTATTTGTCTATATAATATGTAAGTTTCACCTTTTAAGCTGAATTACAGAAATACATGAACTTTTTGAGAATATTCTAATTTTCTGGGTAGTGCCTGTAGTTTTAGTAAATTTGAAATGGGGGGGAAAAAATTAGCAGAGATGCAAGGATTTTCCTGGCTAGTATCAAATATGATGATGGGAATGTTGTGGTAATACTTTGTCATTCTACTTTTTTGTCACATTGAAAATTCCATCATTTGTCTTGGTGAGCTTTAAAAGATGGAAATCCGTGGGACTCTGTCATGCCTGTAAGACATGTTTCTTTTATGATAGTGAATTGCAATTGTCTTTCATTGTAGGTATTTATATCCTTAGTTTGTATTATCAACAGTGTAATAAGACCGAGATTTGAATGATCAACTGAAAATAGGGCAATGGAAATTCCACTGGAGATAGCTGCCTGTAATTCCTGATTTAAAAGTCTTTGATTGAATTTGTGTGCATGTGTGTGCATCTGTGGAATAACTGGTGGATATCGACTAATACAACTACAGGGACATGTAATACTGCACATCAAATGATAACATTCCTCATGTACTAAACTCCTCTGATGTGCTCTGTTTTATTAATCAGCTTAGTTACACATTGAACTAGCAATGTCTGTTCATTTTGTTCACTGGCACAATGAACCTTTGACTGTCTTTTATTGTAAACAGCTTATCTCAACTGAGATTTGTCATCTCTAATGCAGGTGTTTCGCTTACTGTTAAAAAAATCCACCATTAAATGCATCATTTTGTGTCCTAAAAGGTGCTTTGTGTCATTACATGCATTTAAGACCTGTAAAAATTAGTTATAAAGTGCAAGATGTCAATTTTGCTATATATTTGCTTGTGGGGCTGTGATAATTGCATGACCGCTACACCAGAGTCATGTGATGCCGACCGTGGGGCTCAGATAATTATCATCACCGCAATTTTTATTTTAATTTCATTTTTTTGCCACTGAAAGTTGCAGAAATGAATATGGTGTGTGATTTCAATTTTAATGAATAGATGAATCATTGTTCAGTCATCATACACTGTAGTCCGTCCTATGCAAGAGCTTCTAGAGGGGAAAAAAACTTTCCAGTTGTTCTTCACTTCAGCTTTGCCGGAGGGTGGACAGTGATTTAAATATATGGGGGATTTTTTTAGTTTGCGTCAGATTATTATTACATTTTCTTGTTTCAGTACTTGTGATATCTTTGGCATATAATATCCAATTAAATATACAGAATGCAGACATCATAGACCGACCTATGAAGTAAACAGTTTGAGTTATATTTCAGTTGCCAGTGTTTGTAGCTAATGCACTTCTGTTATCTGGTAATGCCTGTATAGTTAACACTCGCAGGTTGACATGATTCAGTTTAATAATGCATGCCATGAATCTACAATGAACAAAATTTAAAATGCAACACTTCTTATTATGAGAAATGTGACCATGTTCAGAAACTCATTGTACTTTCGTTGAAAGTTGACAGATTTTATGACCATATTGAAATACATTTTGATCAATGATTGAAACAAACAAACAAGGATCACATGATAGCACGATGATATAGGGGATGGTTTATTGTCCAAATTTCACAAATCAATATTGGGTATGTCTGCCTTTGGCCTGCTGCATTGCTACACATCTCCGCTGTGTGGACTGTAACAAATGGTCAACGGTGACTTGGAGGACGTGTTCCCACTTCTCAATCAGATCTGTGCAGTCGGTGGATATTGGCTGGAAATGTGAGTCAATGACGAACTCGTTGCTTGTGGACATCCCAAAGATGCTGGAAGGGGGACAAATCCAAGGAATAAGCCAGCCATTCGAGAACACAAATGTTTTCAGGCTCAAGGAACTCTGCATACACGGGTTATGCGGGTCTGGCATGGTGATGCTGGTTGGCTATTGATATGATGGATGAATTAAAGGATGATAGGTCACAGTATCTCACCATGAAATCATGCTGCATTCAAGTTGCTGTTAATGAACTGTATTTTGGCGCAATGTCCATGGGATATGCCGCCCAAACCAGCACTCCATGACCATGTGCCACCGTGTGCACCACAATGATGTCAGCATAACGATTCCCTATCTATTCGCTCTGTGAAGTTGGAAATGTGACTCGTCTTTAAAGAAAACAGTCCTCCGTGGTGCCACTGGCCACTAAACATGTCTATTCACTCAGTTGAACCAATCTATTCATCAAGCTGAGATGAGGTCCAACCCATGAAGAGCAAAAGGTGCAGAGATATGGACTTTCTGGAGATGATTTTTCATAGTTCAGGCAAAAATACTGTGATTGTGACATATGCAAAAAGAAATGAGGAAGGCCGCAAATACTTTTTCACAGCACTGTAAATGCATGCCACACTGCGGTGAACAACAACAGGCCTTTCTCATACATGTTTACACCTGTAATACCTTCAGTAATTAACAATGAAACCCCTTAAAAATCCATAAGATTTTTTATAGTATTTTTAATCTCTGAATGTATGAATTGAGTGTGAAAATGTGATCAAAATATTTTTAAATGCTTAAAAAAAGCCTTCAATTCATATATCCAAATTACAAACCTCAGAGCTCCATGCAGGACAGAGAAAATTGCCTCACTCGAGTCGATCCCTACCACTCTCTCATATTCAAACCGTTCCACTCTTCAATCATGAGGGAGAAGGGCAACAGTATTAGCCAATGTTGTGCTGCCTCAAAAACCAAGCTGCTCTTGATAATGTGTGTTTCTACGTTTCTAGCTGATACGACTGGTGATTCTGCAGACTGTACCTTGTTCTATACAGTCTCTTGCACGTACATATGTTCAGCAGAAGCTCCGAAAAGTGGTCGCCCACTATGGCCAATGGCAAATTGTACTGTGCTACAAAAAGAAGTGTCCGGTTGTTGTTAGTTGTGGTGTGTTCATGTGCTCTTTCATCATTGTGAAAATGAATAGCTTCAGATAATTTATATTTTGAAAGTTTTATTTCAAATAAAAAGCCTGTATAACTTTATTTGTAGATCCAAAAGCTTTGGAGGTAAAAAATCTGAATAATTTATAGGCATGCCATAATAAGTTGACAAGTATGCTATTCTCCAGCTTTAACATCTCATCACAAACAGACTGCCTATTGCCTAACCTTGCCTCATGATCAACAAGCCGCTGGTTCAAGCCCCGCTGAGCATGGATGTTTAGTTAAGGTAAACTAATATGAAAATAATGTCTTCTTGAGTCTTGAGTACTTCTTGAGTAGAAAAATTAAATCAATTTGTGTATTTCCTGGGTGTGACGACAATAATACGACGGTTATTGGCTTTCAGCCGCCTCAAAAAATTAGTGAAGCTTACAGGTGTAATGTTACATGTGAATTATGCGTGGTTTTTGGGAAATAAGTTTGTGAACAGTTCATGAATGTTTTTCGGGCAGAAAGTTCAAAGTTCAGGCAACTTTTGTTTTGTTTTTTTTTTTTCCCCCAATTATCTTTTTATTTATTTTGTAACATTTCAGGAACATAGTCAAGGGGAAGAAAAAGAAAACAACAAATAAAACAATTTCAAAAAATGAAACAACTTATGAAGTAAAGCAATACAAAATAAATTGAATCTCATCAGTCCATAGTCACAGTTCACAATTCATCTTATATATGGTATCTAGGCATGCCAAACCATGCTATGATGATGTCAGAGGTTCATAAGCGGTTACCATATCTTCCGGAAGGCAGGCCCCTTATTTTTTAGGGTGTGTGTTCGTTGTTCCAGTTTTAAAGTTTCATTTAAAATCTGTTTAAACAAATTAATTGATGGGGGACTTTGTTGATTCCAACTGAGCAGGATGCATTTCTTTGCTATAAAGGATGTTATGATAATCCTCTTCCTGAGTATGGGATCTAGTGTCTTGTCCAATTCCGTACCAAAGAGGTACCGTATTGGTGTATTGTCTAGCAGGGTTTCCACAACCTTGACAGTCAAATCATGTACCTCCTTCTAGAAATGTTTTAATTTTCTGCGTTCCCAAAAAAACATGCATAGTTGACCCCATACATGTTTTACAACGATGACATCTGAAGGAAGAGTTAGGAAACATTTTGCTTAAGCGGAGCAGGGAATACCTTACTATGCATATCCTATGCATGAATTTATTATTTCGTTCAATTATTTTATTGCAAAAAATACAGTGAGGAGAAACTTTCTAACATATAGCATCCCACTGGTCCTCGTCAAAAACACGTCCCATATCCCTCTGCCATCTGTTCTTACGTGAGGTCAAGGAAGAGCTGTGGTGATCTAACAAAGCTCTATAAATTTTATAAAGCACTATAAAACACACAGAAATGTTTCCTTTTAGTGTTGTGGAATTCACCAAAATCTCCAGATTTGTCAGCCCCAAAGACAAGCGTCTTTCGTCTTTCAGGGTGTTAATTAGATGGTGAATTTGTAGGCATTTGTAAAAGTCCTGTTTCAAAATTTCATTTTATGATTACAAGTCTGCAATGGATTTGAGTGTGTCCTCGGCAAATAAATGTTGGGTCTGATGTATACCATTCTCTTTCCACTTTGTTAGCAAGGATTTAACAATTGATGGTGGCAGATCTGGGTTGGAGGATAAAGGGGCAAGCTTGGAGATTTTGCCAAAGGTTCCAAAAAACGTACATCTTGCCAAACCTGAAGAATCTTATTGATTACATTGGTTTTTGTAACGTGGTGTACTGCATTTATGTTGTTTATGAATGGTCGCAAGGTTGTAGAAATAGGAAAACAAAGTTCTTCTATCAATCCAGTGAGCATTATTACGTTTTTGCATCCAGCTAATCAGGCCCTTTGTCTGGGCGGCCCAATAGTCCATCTGTAAATCTGGTAGTGCCAGCCCCCTTTTCTCTCAAGACTTTGTTAAAGTTTTAAAAGCTATTCTGGGTAAAGAATTCTTCCAGATAAAAGAGGTAAACATTTTACTTATGGATTTAAAGAATGTTTTATTCAAGTAACAGGGTAGTGACTGAAACAATTAACTGAAACGGGGCAGGACATTTATTATCCGAAGAGTGAGGGGGATATAGGTTTGACCTCCTTCTGTCTGTGCGTGTGTCCGTCCGTCCGTCCGAGAGAAAGGGGCTCTTCTCAGAAACTGTTACAGATAGGACAACCAAATTTGGTGTGTAGCTTCAGACCATAAAGGCCTTGATGGAGTTCGAAAATAAGACGCATACGATTGGCGGGGGATGTTGTTGACCATGTCGACTTGAAATGAAATGGGGAGCATTTTCAAATGTTCCAATTCTTCCTTAACCTTTTTAAGTCATGGATTGTACAGTAATTTATGAAGTACATGTCTTTAAGTTTTGGAGCCACATTCACCCCAAGATATTTAAAGCCGTTTTGAGCCCAGGAGAACGAGGCAAGATGGCCCTGAGAAACCGATGAATTAATTAATAAATAATTGGATTTTAACGGGTTGAATTTAGCGCCTGATATTGTTCCAAATTTAGTGATAAGGTCTAACACTGCTGGAATTGATTGCTCAGGGCTGGTTAAGTATAAAATTATATCGTTACTCGTCAGCATACAATGAAATTTTGTTCTTTGTTTTCCCAATATCAATACCAGTAATCTCTTCATTTGTCCATATGGCTTCTGCGAGAGGTTCAATTGCCAAGTTAAATAAAAATGGGGATAGCGGGCACCGCTGCTGGCAGCCTCTAGACAGACCAAATTATTCAGTGAGGGCACCGTAAATACATATTTGAGCTTTTGGATTGCTATACATCGCTCTGACCCACCCAATGCATTTTTCGCAAAGATTCGATTTTTCCAGAACGGCAAACAATATGACCACTCAACTCTCTGAAGTACTTTTTCTGCATCAAGCGAGAGTGGTAAAGCAGTGCAGTGTCAAGTGGTCAGTTATATCAAATAGCCTCCGGGTATTGTCAGACGCATACCGTGCCTGCGTCTATCCACATGAAATCATCCAAAATCACCATAGCTCCCCTGGTGATGGTGTCACATTTGCTTGATTTTGATATATTTTGTAGCCTGTGGTGATATTGCTGTCTTCATAGAGTCTGGAAGGATTCCATTTTCAGAAAAATCTGTAAGCATAGGCATGAAAAGTGGTTCGAATTGCGGCCAGAAAGCCTTGTTAAATTCTACAGAATATCCGTCCAAACCTGGAGTATTTCCAGAGGGCATTGACTTAATCGCTTTCAGCACCTCATCTGGGCTGAATGGAATGCTCAACTGCTCATTTTCATCCTCAGAAATGGAGGGTAGAGATACCCTTTCCAAAAACATATGGATATCCATTTTAGAGGGATTCTCCAACGCGTAGAGCTGTGTGTAAAAATCAAGAAATGAGGACTTACTTGATTGTTTATCGTATTTTAATTGGCCTGTTGCATTCTTTTTTGAGTCGATAGGCTAAAAGACTATTGGGCTTATTACCATATTCATGATATTGCTGTCTGGTGAAGTTTTTTGATGTGCTCTGTTTGAATGAGATTGAGATTAGATCGAACTGCATTTAGTTTTTTTGGGTTTTCCTCTGTAGGATAGTATTTGTGGGATTGTTCCAGATCAATTAACTCTTTTAAGTTGTTCCATTTGTTTTATAATAGATTTTTTCTTTGCAGATGTGAAGGAGATCAGCTGCCGACTAATTACTGCTTTGCCTGCATCCCACATCACTGCCAGAGTGACAGGGGAGGCCGCATTATCCTCTCTGTACTGCTCTAACCATTATCTAATATTATTACAAGCTTCAAAGTCTGTGAGGAGTGAGGCATTAAATCGCCAATATTTGGTTTGGTTGGTCTGCTCAGGGAAGGATAACTGAACTCCGACTGGTAAGCGATCTGATAATAGAATGGGCCCTATATTACAGGAAATTATGGATGAGAGATATTCTTTAGGTAAAAAAAATAAATCTAACTGGGATTATGATTTGTATCTAGCCGAATAGAAAGTGTAGTCTTTCCTCATGGGATTAAGTTCCCTCCAGACATCAACCAGGCCTACATTAGCCGAGCCTAACCTCAAAGTCTTAGAAGTCATTGGGGTTAGGCAGTGTGGTTGAGGATTTGTCTAAGTTGCTATCCATGCAGCAATTAAAATCTCCAGCCATTATTCAAAGTCTGTGTAATATTGAATAAATAGGGTGATCATATCCAACATGAATTTGGGGCTATCCTCGTTTAGTGCGTATACGTTTAGCAATGTCAGTTCTTGTCCATATAACATCCCTCGGATTAGTATGCGTCTGCCCTCAGAGTCTGTATATTGTTCATTAAATATGAAAGGCAAGTTTTTATGAATAAGTATTGCTACTCCCCTTTTATTACTTGTGTAGCTGGAGAAATAAACCCGCCCAACCCAATCTCTCAAGTTTTTTTATGCCCCTCATCGGAAAAAATGAGTTTCCTGAAGAAAAGCAATGGCTACTTTTCCTTTTTTCAAGAATTTAAGAACTCTCTTCGACTTAATTGGATGGCCAAGGCCTCTGACAGTAAAAGTCATTACATTAACCCCTTCAGACCCTGTGTCCATTACAATGGACGTCACATGACAACTGTTTTTTTTTTGCAACATTTAACACCACCTAAGTCCTCAAGACCATTTGAGTGGACGTTTAGCAACCGATCAAACAGCAGTATAGGTATCCTTGTGGCCATTTTTAAAAAAGTATTTCTCCAGTTTCTAAAGACCGGCTGAGGATGGTGGATAGCAGCTTAAAGATGATCTCACCAACTTCCCTGAGCACTCTAGGATATAAGCCATCAGGACCCGCCGCCTTATCTGCCTTTAGTTTATGCAACTTGTCTCATACTTCCTTATCCCTAACCTCAATTTCCCCTGAATAATCTTGAGCATTTAACATGCCCTTTGGCTGAATAAAGACACCCCCTCTGAGGTAAAATTCTCAACAAAGTAACTGTTTAAGGCATCCGCAATATCCTTGTTATCATATAGCAGCGATCCATTTTTATTCTTTATTCACTTAACCTGATCTTTAACTTTCCTTTTTCTGCTACAGTACTTAAAGAAGTGCTTAGGGTTAGTTTTTGCCCCCTCTGCAATTTGTCTTTTGTACAGTTTTCTAGCAATCCTCAGCTCTTTTTTGACCACAGCCCGCATTTTACAGTATTCAGCCTTAGTGTTCTCATTGTTATCCTTTATGCACATCTTATAAAGATTCCTCTTTTGCCTCAAAATCCTACGAATACTTTTGGTCGATTGATGTTTTTAATCCAGAATTACTAGGTTCTATTTTTAAAGCAGGGTCTTGTTCCAGGTCATTTTATATGCATCTTTTTAATGGTATGTTCTGAGATAGAAAGGTGTCGAGTCAATCTGGTTTATTGTACAGAGTTCGTTGTTGTGATTCTGCTTTTTGCTCATGTTATGATTCTGCATTCTGCATCATGTTTAAGTTCTGTGCCTGGCTCTGCCATGTTTAGGATTTCTGTGTTTAGTGACCACTGCCTGCCCTCTGACCATTCTTAGGATTATGTATTGTGTTTTGTTAGTTTGGATTTCATTGGGTTATTATTTTTCATGTCTTAGTAATTTAGTTTCCATGCCATGTTTTCATTTCTATGCTTTGCACTTTGTCTCCCCTGTCTTGTCATGTGTGTATGTTTGCTCACGGTCCCTTGTCTTGTGTGCCACTCATTCGGGTGATTTATTGGTTTCTGGGTTTCAATCTTCTTTCATTATCTCGTGTTCTTCCTTCCTCTCTCTTTAACTGTCTTACTAACACATACTAACAGTTTATTGTTTTTGCTAGATACTAACCCACACTAACCTTGTATATTTGGACTAACTTACTAACAAGCACTTAGGATTGTATAGCTGCACTTACTAATTGACTAATGATCTCTCAGCTGTCGCCCAATTCTAGTCTCCGCCTCCTTGCCTATCCCTAATTATCTCTGCTGCAAGTTTCTGTAGATTTCCACTTATACTTTGTGCTTTCCTTTTCTTTTATCTTGGCACCTTAGTACTCCTTAACCGGAGCTGTTGTTTTGTACTTAGGTTTGTCTTGTGATCCCTGTCTGCGTTTTGGCTACAGCCAAATTCATGTAATTAGTTTATTCCTCATGTGTCTCTCCCTGATCATTGTCACCATTGATTGCACCTGTTCTCCCTGGTCATGTGTTCACCCCGGGTGTGTATATAAGATGTCTGTTTGGTACACTTTCTTGTCAGATCGTTCTCCCTAGTTTTCTCGTGCCACATTTCTCGCCTTGATCGCTCAGTGTTTATCTATCTGACTGGACCGTCCTTGATATCGAGCTTTGCCTACTCCCTGTACTTTTGCCGCATTGTTGTTTTTTGACCTCTTTTGTCTGACTACGATTTTTTGTGATTGGTGCCCTGTGTATGACTCTGGATTTCGGCCTATGGATTCTGATTTTGGATTGCGGACATTGTACTGTTGCCAGCTCTGTTGGGGGGGTTTCCCCCTTCAGAAATAAAGCCTCCTTTTTGCATTTTACTGGTGTTTGCTCTTGGTTCATTTCGTAAAACCTCACATTACGATCTGACCAAGATGGAACCAGCGAACATCCAGCCTCTGCAGGAGGCAGTCAAGGAACAGGGAGCCCAGCTCGAATTTCAGGAGCGTCAGCTTCGTGCCCTCATGCAGCATATGCAAACCATGAGTCTCCAGATTGCGGACCTCATTCGAACCGTTCAAGACTCTCAGCTGCTGCATGCCCCCCAGCCTGCAATCCACGCCACGCCTGTGCCCTCCTCCGCTCTGCCGCTGCCTGTCTGCGAGCCACGTCTGCCTCCCCCTGAAAGGTACGACGGCAACCCCGGTGCGTGTCGAGCATTCCTCACCCAGTGCAACCTCATATTCAGCCTGCAGCCCTCATCATTCCCCACCGAACGGGCTCGTGTTGCATTTATCATCACGCAACTCACGGGAAGAGCCAAGCAGTGGGCTACTGCAGCTTGGGAGGCGGATCTACCATGTGTACAGACATCTGGTCTACTGGGTGAGGAGATGAAGCGGGTTTTCGACCGCACAAAGTTGGGTCATGAGGCGGGACGGGAGATTCTTCGGATACGCCAGGGTGGTCGTTCTGTGGCTGATTTTGCAATCGACTTCCAGACCCTGGCAACCAACAGCAGGTGGGGGCAAAGAGCCATATATGACACCTTTTTTAATGGTCTAGCCGAGGCCATAAAAGACGAACTGGTGTCCCGGGATTTACCAGAGGAGTTGGACGAGTTGGTCGACCTAGCCATACGAGTGGATGCTCGTCGTGAAGAACGTAGACGGTCCGTCCTTCACAGTCGTCCAAATAACCCCTACCGGACCACTCCACTTTTACCACCACCTCCTGATGGCAGCCCCTCTCCTGAGACGGAACCCATGCAACTCGGACAAACGCGCATTCCCACTGTGGAAAGGAACCGTCGTCGCAGAGAGGGGGCCTGTTTCTACTGTGGCAAAGGGGGACATCAGATAGCTCGGTGCCCCAGCAAGAAGCCTCGTCCTGGCGCCAGGAATGGAACAGTGGTGGGGGTTACACCAGTCCAAGATTCAAGAAACCGCACCTGCCTTCCATTGATCCTGGAATGGGGAGGGGAGAGCAGATCCACTACGGCTCTCATTGATTCTGGAGCAGAGGAAAACCTCATTGATGTGGAGCTGGCTCGTGAATGGGGGGTTCCGGTGGAAAAGATCTTCCCGGATCGAGTGGCCAATTCCCTTAGTGGCCAGCAAATCGCCCAGATAACCCATGTTACCAGCCCCATCAAACTCAAGATATCAGGCAACCACCATGAGACAATTCAATTATTCCTCCTTCACTCTCCCCATGCTCCTATCATTCTGGGTCACCCATGGATGGCTAAACACCTTCCTAATATTGACTGGCGGACACATGAGATTAAGGGCTGGAGCCCTAGCTGCTCTCAGACATGCCTCCACAATGCCCGGGAACCTCAGCCTAACCCTACTCCAGAAGAAATTCCTGACCTAGAGAAGGTTCCTCTGGAGTTCCATGATCTCAAGGAGGTTTTCTCCAAGTCTCGGGCCACCAGCTTACCTCCTCACCGTCCATACGATTGCACCATTAATCTGAAGCCAGGCACTATGCCCCCTAGAGGCCGATTATATTCCCTGTCCCGACCGGAGACCCAAGCTATGGAGAAGTATTTGTCAGAGTCTCTCGCTGCTGGAATTATTTGACCTTCATCCTCTCCTGCTGGTGCTGGTTTCTTTTTTGTGGCTAAAAAGGACGGGTCTTTAAGACCCTGTATTGACTACCGGGGGCTTAATGAAATAACAATCAAGAACCGTTACCCTCTCCCCCTCATGAACACAGCATTTGACCTCTTACAAGGAGCCAAAGTGTTCACAAAGCTTGACTTGCGCAACGCTTATCACTTGGTGCGTATCCGGGAGGGGGACGAGTGGAAGACAGCATTTAATACTCCCACGGGGCACTGGGAGTACCTGGTTCTTCCTTTTGGCCTCACTAACGCTCCAGCTGTTTTCCAGAACCTAGTTAACGATGTCCTGAGAGATATGATCAACAAGTTTGTTTTTGTATATCTTGATGATATCTTGATTTTTTCAGAATCCCAAGAGGAACACGTGAAACATGTTCGCCAAGTGCTTCGTCGTCTCCTGGAGAACCGTCTTTTTGTTAAGGCCGAGAAATGTGAGTTTTTTTGTGGAAACTACAACCTTTCTGGGTTACATTATCTCCCCAGGCACCATACGCATGGACCCAGTCAAAGTGGAAGCCGTCACTAACTGGCCCCGACCAGAGGACCGTAAGTCTCTCCAACGTTTTTTGGGTTTTGCTAACTTTTACAGACGATTTATCAGAAACTATAGCTCTGTTGCTGCTCCCCTCACTGCCCTCACTTCCTCTAAATCCAAGTTCGTTTGGTCTGATAAAGCTGAGAGTGCCTTTGTGGAGCTTAAGTCCCGATTCACGTCTGCACCCATCCTCACTATCCCTAACCCAGAACTCCAGTTTATTGTAGAAGTGGATGCCTCGAATCTTGGAGCCGGCGCCATTCTGTCCCAGAGATCCCCTGAGGATGGGAAAATCCACCCGTGTGCCTTCTTCTCTCGTCGCCTCAGCTCTGCTGAAAGAAATTACGACATCGGAAACCGTGAGCTGCTGGCAGTAAAGTTTGCCTTGGAGGAATGGAGGCAGTGGTTAGAGGGATCCAACGTACCCTTCATAGTATGGACTGACCATAAGAACCTGGAATACCTACAGACAGCCAAGAGGCTAAACCCAAGACAAGCCAGGTGGGCACTATTCTTCTCCCGTTTCAATTTTCACATTGCTTTTAGACCTGGAAGTAAAAATGTTAAACCTGATGCCCTGTCACGCTGCTTTGAGTTGAAAGAAGAAGAACTATGCCCTGATACCATTCTGCCCAAGGAAGCCTTTATTAATGCCATTTACTTGAACATTGAAAAAGAAGTCAGAGATGCCCAAGCCAGTACTGCTGCCCCTAGCGCATGCCCCACTAACTGTCTTTATGTTCCAGCTGCATTACGCCCCAAGGCTCTGGAATGGGGACATTCTTCCATGCTGTCCTGCCACCCAGGAGTACGCCGAACTAAAGACTTCATTTTGCAAAGATTCTGGTGGCCTGAAATCTCCCAAGATGTCCAAAGTTTTGTAGCTGCCTGCTCGGTCTGCGCCCAAGCAAAAGCCTCACATCAACCACCTCACAGTTTGCTTCAGCCCCTTCACACTCCACACCGCCCCTGGTCCCACATAGCACTTGATTTCATCACTGGCCTTCCCCCTTCCAATCACCACACTACCATTCTCACCATTGTAGACAGATTCTCCAAAGCCGTTCACCTAGTTCCCCTCTCCAAGCTCCCCTCCGCCCAAGAAACTGTTAACCTTATCATTCAAAATGTTATTAGACTTCATGGTATTCCTACTGACATCACGTCCGATCGCGGCCCCCAGTTCACGGCCCTGTTTTGGAAATCATTCTGCAAATCACTTGGCACCACAGTTAGTTTATCATCAGGTTTCCGTCCCCAGACTAATGGCCAGACCGAGCGGGCTAACCAATGTGTGGAAAATGTGTTGAGATGTCTTTGCATTAGGAACCCCTCCTCCTGGAGCCATCAGTTGCCATGGGCCGAATACGCCATAAACAGCCACACATCTGCTGCCTCCGGCATTTCCCCCTTCAAGGCCTGCCTAGGCTACCAGCCCCCTCTGTTCCCTTCCCAGGAGGAGGAGGTAGCTGTCCCCTCAGCCCGTGAGTTTGTGCGTCGATGCAGGCGCACATGGATAACCACCCGCCAGGCCCTGCTCAGGTTGGTCGCCCGGATGAAGGAGCAAGCAGACAAGAGGCGCACGACGGCTCCTTCTTACCGGCCTGGGCAGCGTGTCTGGCTATCTTCAAGGGACATTCCTCTTAGAGGTAATGGGGGCAAGCTTTTCCCTAAATTTTTGGGTCCATTTACGATTGAAAAAGTCTTGAGTCCCACTGCGGTTCGCCTCCGTCTGCCCCTGTCCATGAGACGTATTCATCCGACTTTTCACGTGTCCCAAGTTAAACCTGCTGTAACCCACCCCCTGTCCTCTGGACAATTATTCCAATTATTAACAATTATTAATTATTAACAATTATTCTAGTCATGTGAAATCTAGTCTTAAGAATTCAAATTTGGAAACTGATAGTGCTTCAGACAGTGTACGGGTTTTATTACGAAGTCAAGATCCATATGACAAAATTGTTTTAAATTTGTCACTCATGCCATTTTAATAGTATATTGCCATGTGTATCTCATTTTACACTTGTATTTTATGCATTACTATGTATGTATCTTCTTTTTAAGGCAAATAAATAAACTAAATTTTACTAATATTCTGCCTTGGAGCTAAAGGTCACCGAACAGGCAGCTAATTTGGACAAGGCAATATGCTGCATTTTTAGGTGAGCTGTCTGTCTTGCCAAGAAAGTGATTCTCAAATGGCGTGCCACCATGAGGCAAGTCCAGGTGTGAGGTGGGATTCTGTGACAACTACAGTACAAGAAGTACCGATTAACCATGCCCATGTTAGCAAGGGACTGGGTGCCTCGGCAACTGTGGGAAGAAAGAAGTCGAGAGGATTATTTTTATTGATTTTTATTGAGAAAATGAGTGTGTTTATCCAGGCAAAGCTACAGCACTATTAAATTGAGCATCCAACACACCAGTAGATTACAATTTGTGATCAGCCTGGTTTGAATGGGTGAATTGATGTTTGATGCAATTTTCCAAAGTGAATCCTTCAATCATTTTTTATTAATATTTCATTCGTAATATGGAGTAGTTTTTTGCATATTTTATTTGGCAGCATTTAATAAAAATAAACATTTACAGAATGATCAGAGTGAAAACACATGTTATAGAGGCAATTGTGCGCAGATACAGGTGTGCCTTGAGATTTTTGCTTGCCTTCTGGTGTGCCTTGGGGATGAAAAGTTTGAAAACCACTGCGCCAGGAAATACTTCAACAAAAGGTCACATTAAGGCTTTATCACACCTAGGATAAATTAATAAACATGAGGGAAACACGTTTCCCATGCATTACGCAAAAATTTAAGGATTTTTGGTAAGATTCTGCCATGACATCCATGAGAAGGAAAATCTATTGATCCCGAGAGCAAAAGTCTTTGTTTTATTGTTTGGCTTGTTTTATCGGCATTCGAAATCCGCAGCTGCAGGAAAAATCCATTCAGATAAATACTTCAGCTCTGGATCATATAGGCTTCATGAGTTCAAAATTTTTAATAGATGCCATTTTTTTGTTGTTTGTTTGCAAAAGCCCACATTTGCATACAGTGTTCTAGAGGTTCAGGGCCTATTTGGTAGGCTACATTTTCCCTAAGTATTTTGTACTTTATTACTGCATTTTATGAAACCATATAAGACTAAAGCCTAGATGATGATGATGGTAATGATAATTATTATTATCGGTGGTATTATGCCTATGCAGAGCCTATCATTTGCTGTTTGAACAATAAGCACTTTTTATTTGAGAGTTTTTTAAGCTACTGCAGACGTGCCATCGGAAGCCAATATATGAGACACGATTCTCTCGGCGTGAGAGCAATCAGTTTGATGACTCAGCAATTTGTGTTTAGTTAGCACTATTGCGGTCATGAAATGGTGAAGAAATGGTGCATATTTATGTTGGCATGGCAGACTGCTCTAAAAGCGATAACCTACATGGGACCACTGCCTATTAATGCTGATTCGAGAAAGGCTTCTACAGCACATGGCATTCTGAGAAAAATGAATTTCTTTCCGTCAGTACAATCTCATGCGGTATCTTCATTACATCTTCATCAGTCTCACATCTTAATCTTTGGCGAGGTATTGCCTACTATTTAGTATTAGAAAATTAATTCTATATTATTTTTAAAAAATTAAGAGCTATTGTCTGAGAAAATAGCACTTTTGGACACTTTGTGGAAATGACCTCCCCAGATTTGAACAAAACTTGTGAAGATACATATACATGTATCACAGAAAATCCCCAAAATTTTTCGCGATTGGTAGCCTCGTTTGGTGGCAGTGCCATCCGGCAGCCGGAATGTCAGGGCAAAAATAGGGATGAAAAATAGATGGAAAAAAAAAAAATCCCTCTTTTGTGATGCATTATAATGGGAAATCAGTTCAATCTACCAAACTATTTCTGATGGATATGTATACTTAAATACTTGAACTTTCCTGTGAATCAGTCGCTACCTAAATGAAGGGCATTGATGATATTCATGAAGGTTTTCCTGTGGCACCTGCCCAGAGAAATTGACCATGCGCTTGAATAACTGACTGCAACCCCTGCTGGCATAGCAAAGAACTCCACCTTAATGCCGTAACAAATTCTTCTTTTTTCTCATCAGTCCAGTAAATATGTTATGTTTCCAAAGGTTTTACTGTGGCACATCCATGGAGATGCTGGAAAATAAGTTTGATTTTCAAGGCCAAATATCCCAAAACTCTAGCAAGATGCTGGAGCAATTCTCATATTATGCCATTATATGTTCATAGGCCTTCACCATAAAGCATAGTTTCTTAACGCATGTTTCTGGAGTAAATTAAAGATGTCCCAAAAGTCCCAAAAGTGGATTTTCATTTTTTTTTCCCCCAAACTTTCAGCCCCTGCCACACAATTCTCCAAGTGACCACAAGGTAGCAATTGATTCACGGGAAAGTTCAAATATTTAAGTATATAAATACAAAGTATACAAAAAGTTTGGCAGATTGAAATTATTTCCCTTTATTATGCATCTCATAATGATTCCAGGTGGCGCTGCAACCAAACAAAGCGACCAATGGCAAAAAATTTTGGAATTTTCCATGATACATGTATGTGTACCTACACGCAAAATTACATTCAAATCAAGGGGGGGGGTCATTTCCACACACGGTACTTTTTCTCTCAGACAATGGCTCTGAAATAATTTTTGCTATTCTGAACCTTTTTGCCAGCACCCGATCTGCTCCAACCGTGTGGCTGAAGTTAAGCAGGTGTGGGCTTGGTTAGTACTTGCATGGGAGACCACCTGGGAAGAGGTGTTGGTGGGCCAGTTGGTTGCGATCTTCCCTCTGGTGGAATAATCCCCAGTGCGGTGAGGGGGACACTGTACTGAAGGAGATGCTGTCTTTTGGATGAGACGTTAAACTGAGGTCCTGACTCACAGTGGTCATTAAAGATCCTACGACGCTCATCGATAAGAGTAGGGGGTTCCCCGGTGTCACGGCTAAAGTCCCAACCTGGCTCTTTCAACCTGCCACCTAATCGTCCCCTGTTCTAATTGGCTGTGCAAATTGCCCTCTCCCTCCCCACCTCAACCCCCAGGGCTCCCTTGAAAAAGAGATTTCAACCTCAACAGGACTTCCCTGGTTAAATTAGGGTTAAATAAATTTACGCTTTACGTTAACGTTCTTATTTTTCGAACAGAAAAGGTTTTATCCTACCTTGACATGTTTCGACGGGATACTCCCGTCTTCTTCAGAAGAGTCACCGATGTTACGAGTGACGCGTCTTATCAGCTGATGTTAGCGAGGCGTGGCCGCCCTGTCAGATTTGACAGGGCGGCCACGCCTCGTGCTGTCCGGCCGCTCCTCCAGGATGGTACTCCAGGTGTGGGAAAGCGTGTATGCCCCCTCGTCCCGGTTCATGGTCCTGTGGGCCCGCTTCCTGATTTCAATTGCCTCCATGATCCAGCGTTCATGTCGATTGTTCTGAGTGCGGATGACTTTGGCCTTGTCCCAGTTCATAATATGATTTTCCCTCTTGCAATGGTCTGTGATTGCTGATTTAAGGTTTACCTGTAGTGCTTGTTCCTTAACTGAGCGTGTCTGTCTTGCTGTTGTCTCTTTCTCGCATTCTTTTTGGTGTTCTTTTTTACGTGTATGAAAAGGTCTACCTGTTTCCACAATGTATGTTTTATGGCAAGACCGGCATGGGATTTCGTATATGACGTCACATTTGTTGTAGTTGTCAATTTGGTCTTTCGGGTGTACCAGTAGTTGTCATAATTTTATGTGTGGTTTTACCGGGGTGTTGATGTGGAATTTTCTCATGGCCCGTTGAATCCGCTCTGTGACGCCTCTTATGTATGGTAACGTAACGACTCCTTTGGTTTCGGTATCATTTTTACGTTTCTTTCTGGATGCCCCGGGGTTTTGTTTCTGCTGTACCTGTAGTTTGCCTGTGTTTATGGCCCATAGTGGGTACTGGCATTTCTTCAGTGCTTTAGTTATATGTTCCTCTTCCTTTTTCTTGTCTGTGTCTTCTGTAATGAAAGTTTGAAAGTTTGTGATTTATGGGGTGTTCAGATGACCAAAGCAGGTATTGATCAGTGTGGGTGGGCTTCCTGTATATTTTAATTTTAATGTCTCCTTCATTAGTGTGATGTATATTTATGTCCAGAAACGCTATGGTTTTGTCGGTCTCTTCTTCGTGTGTGAATTGTATTTTCCCAGTGCGGTCCATACTGTTTAAATGATCTGTGAGTTGTTGCGTATGTCCGGATTTTATTTTTTCTAAGATGTCGATGGGATAAATTTACGCTGTATACAGTCTATGCACTGAACAGCTTTAATTATTCAGTATTTTTACTGGCTAACATTTGTGATAGTTGTGTTCTTGCTACCTCTCTGTATGTCTTTGTGCTTGTCTAAATGCATAGCTCCATAGCACCAATCGAATGCAGCCTCCCCAGGTGAAAAAAAACTATACTTGAATTATACTTTTACAGACTGTATTAAGTATGGTGTGTTTTTTTCGCCCCTGTTATGTGTAATTAAGTGTGCTCAATTAGTCATTGAACACTACTTGTGTACTACTTCAGTACACTTAAAGTGTACACTTTCTAAAAGTATATATTAAATATATTACTTTTTGTGCTTATTTTGCAAAAGTATATTTGTAATAACTTTTGTATGCAACAAATATACTTTTAATATAATTAAGTGTAATACTTTTTCACCTGGGTTACTTCTGACTCTGACTCGAGTAGCGAAAGCAGCAAAACAAACCTTACATTGCATTTTTAAATAATCAATGTACTTTCAAGCTTTAAAATTATTTAATCCACAATCTACCACCAAAACACAAAAATATTGAAACTTCAAACCCTTTTTAGTTCTTCTTTAATGATGGGATCTAGATGATAGCATGCGGATAGCAATAAGTTTTATGAAACTGTTTGTTTATTTGTGAAAACGGAAAAAACAGCAATTTCACTGATTTTTTTTTTTCCACTATGTGACCACATAAAACCAAGTCCAGATCAAAAGGTACAGCAGATCGATTTGTGAAACCTTTACTATATTAAAAAAGTTTTAAAATAAATTTGCAAGGGCCACCTTTGCCCTCAAGCTCATGAAATATTTAAGGAAAGAACTTCCCATTCTATCAAACATGTCCCAGGGTGCCATTAAAATTTCTCTGCAACTGTCCCTTGACCCATAAGACCTTGTACAGCGAGTTCAAAGAACAGCAGTGAGGAAAGAGAAAAATTTACCTATTTGAGAGAACTTGGATACAGCCCAGGTGTAGATCACCACCAGAGGTGGAAAATCCAGGTTCAGAAAGTAAAAATCCTCCCCAGAATTTTACTCTAGTTGCCTGGATTTGTCAATTCACTCAAGACCTCCAGCAGGAGATGGATCAAATCAGAGAAATCAGTTGAATCGTCTCAACAAAACCATGGCAGAATTTTTGGTGTTTCACTCCTGGATTTTCCACCTCTGAGGTGCAGAATGGCCATCGGGAGCACCTGGACATTTTCCAGTGGCCTGATGGTAGCCATCCAGTCAGCTTGACCTGCAATAGGCTAATAACCGAATTAGGAATAATTTGACGGATCGCACAGAATCCACAAATCAGGCGATCGCTGTGAAACTGTTATGGCACCCAGCGATGCACAGAGCAGCCGAACGTTACCTGCTTTTTAGACGCGCCTGGAATAATGCAGCAAACACAACGGAAATGTGGAGCGGAGAGGGAAAGGATGATAAATGCGAAGCACTAGCTACAAGCAGCAAAGGCTTTAAAAATCTGTCATATTCGCCAGTAAGGGAACAGGTCAGTCAAAAACACTCGCTAAAACAGACACACACACATCATAGTTAGATTTCACTTAAAGAGGCAATTGCTAACTTTTTAACTGGCAAGCTGGTAGTGCTACTATGGTTATTATATTGTTGTAGCTAGCTAGCGGATTCGGTCAGTTTGGCAACAGAAGGGTAATAACCATTCATATTTTGTGTCTGTCCATGGATGCTCATATGAAGAAGTATATCGATCCAGTTGAGGTGAATGAATCGCTGGTCAGAAATGACGACCTGTCAATCTAATGAAAGAACAAAGACGGCGACTGACTCGCATTTCAGTTACCAACCTGAATGAATATCAATGCATAGATGATATATTCCCGCCCTCTATGTTGTTAGTCTGGCCGAATCCATCAGCTACAGCCATATAATAATGCACCCGGGTTACCAGTTCAAAAGTTATCCGTTAGCTGCCGGGTCAGCCCAACTGGTTAAGGCACCGCAATTGGCTACTACGGCGCGGGTTCTATCCCCGGTCGTACCAACCGGCATCATTGAAGGCATCTGAGGCAATACTATTGAAGATTATAGAATATCAAATTGTTTGCCTTCTAACCAGCCTGCAAGGCACTAGTCTCTACAATCAGCCTTGAAGACAGCTAACGTTACAACAACTTGCAGTTGAAGTTTTTAAGAAGCTCAACTAAACAGCTTATTGAACAAAATATCTCGCAAGTAGGCCAATTTTATGTTTTAGAGTTATACTTGAAGTTATATTGAAGAAGGCTTTAAGTTAACTAGTATGACCTGTTTAGCAGGTTAGGTCTGCTGCTGTAAGTTAACAGTAAGACAAAAAAAAGCACTTGTTTCCATTGGTTAACATAATCAAAATAGCTGAAATATCTAATGTTACCTCACTAATCAGTTTCTTTGATGAGAAAATGCATTCGTTTTTAACACTATTGATGTTCTTAAGCCCACTTGCCGAGTAAAGGCTTCGGACTTGAATTGGCTGCCTCGAGTCGTGAGCAAATTGGTTGTACTCTAGCTCGTGATCTGATTGGCTGTACTTAAGACGACGTCTGAAGGCAACTTTACCCTGCAGCAATGTTAATGACCGAGAGGAAGAAGGAAGTGCACCATTAGTTAGCTCAATAGCTTTACGCCCCCTCCTGCTGGAGTCCACCAGTACCTGTAATTACTTTTAATACTGCTGCCGTGAAACTGAATGGAATTCTGAACATTAAGTATAGGGGAAAAAAATGCTGTACTCAAGTTTCGATAAGACAGTAAGAATGTTAGACTATGATATGAAATGAACAGGGAATCTGCAAAATTATTCCATATGAGATTATCAAGTTTAGTTCTAAACTGTTTTGCAGGAACATGCATTATTGACACCATCACATTCTTCCCCTCAAAATTAGATGTTGTCCTCAACATCATTACCTTTAGCCTTCAACCTCAAGTGTCAAAATGCAGTCAACCATATTCAAAACACTTTTTACAGGCAGGAACTCATTTGGTACATTCAGTTTTCTTTTTTTTTCTTTTCAGAACTCATACTATGTTCAGTATCTGAGAAATTTCAAAACTGTTCACTGTGTCATTTCAGTCCACAACAGTCAACTTTCTAGCAAAGTCCTCAACTGTGCAGCGTTTGCAATAGCCTCTTGCATTCCTTGCCTCCACCTCTCTTTTTTTTCAGAATTATTTCTTTATTTTCTTTTACCACAATACAATTGACTGGAGTGACAAAACATGCTGCAACAAAGTATTAACATAAATAATACCTCAAATACCACATCCCACCTAATCCATTTGAATAACAACCAGAGTAAATACTTGTACATCCATTCACACCCCCCCCCACCACCCCCTTTCTGCATGGTTATGCAATTGCACAAAATAAAGATACACAAATTAGTAATGATAATCACAACAATAATAAAAAGAACATTTGGAGCATTCATTTAGTAAATCTAGGAAAGGCTCTAAATCATAAGGGTTCTGGAAAAGCCCAGTGCTTTCGCCCAAGCATTCAATACATCCTGACCAGCGTGATTCATTCTTGCAGTAGAGTTCCATAAACAACATTTCTATTGTAAATATATACCATTTGTAAAATGAAAGACAATGTGGTGGATGACATCTCACAGCCACCAACTTTTTTGCTGCCGTAAATGCAGCTAACAATACAAACCTAAAACTTAAGTTCAGATTCAAAAATGAATCATCATTTAAAAGCATCAACTGCGGTGAACAGACTATAGGTATATCAAACAGTTCTGACAAGCATTTAGAGATGCTCTTCCTAAAGGTATTAACCATAGGACACTCTCACATCATATGCATGGAAGTACCTTAAGTGTTGGCACTACATAAATTACAATTCGAGGAAGCAATCCATTACATCATATACCTCTTCCTAGGTGTCAGATAAAATCTGTGTACAAACTTCAAATTTGTTAATTGATTACTTATATTTTGAGAGGAAAGAGAGACATTTTTCAAAACCCTGTCCCAGTTTATAGAAAAAATTAAGTACAATTAATATCCCTATTCCATATTCTTATGATGGAAAGAGGAGCCTGTGAGTGCTCCATAATAGAATTATAAATCAAAGATATATGACCCCTCGGAATCTCTCCCAACCTTTTAATCAAATTAATAAGGCATAGGCATAGTCTAAAGTATGGTATGGCAGAGCATAGCTGTAAATATAAAAGAAAAGAATTTGATGCAATATTATAAATTTCTGTAAGGTCCTGGAAGTTACACAAACCACCTTCATTCATAATGCTGCCTAAAGTATGAATACCAGCATTTTGCCACTGAAGTGAAATGAAAGGTCGGCCCCCAGTCCATAAACCAGAATTGTGGAAAATAGGAGCACTAATATGCCACTTATTTTTTCATTTAAATACTTTTTCCATACTTCTCCATGTTGATATTGCGTTCGTAATGATAAGACCGTACCTCAGTCTACATTGTCAGATTCAAAGGTGCGTAAAAAGCACTCATTTAATGGTACAGGGGTAACCAAACTTCTTTCAATATCAATAGCTTATTAATAGATTATTCAGACAATTAGGCTTTATTGAGGCATATTGATAAATATAAAGCTGAGTTCTTTTTGCGCAAGAAGAACTGACATCTTACTTTGCACACCCAGCTTTTATACCTTCGTCACAGGAAATATCTTCCAAATATGGTCTTTACAACTTGTCATTCTCTCGCAACAACAGGATGGGCAAACCAAAATACTGCCAACTGGTCTTTAGAGACCTACAACCAAAAGATAAGCATGCTCATCACTAAAAAGGAACAGCAAATTACAGTCAAGAGACGAAAAATACAGCCGAAGTTATAGGATACACATGGATACATAAATGATTCAATTGATTATGTTTTTTCAGTAACAACTAACGATATTACTGGACAAATATTGATCAAAGCAACAAAAATCAAATGCATCACCTGATTATGTTTTTGAATCTACTAAACAGAAGCCTGCTTACTAATCAAAGCTACAGAAGCGCACTGCTTCTGTGTGTGAGCTACTTATGCATGTGTGAATTGAATTGCTTGCGTGTGTGTGTGTGTGTGTGCTTGTGTAGGTGTGCTGCTTATGCCTGTGCATGTGTGTGCATGTCTCTGTGTGCACTGCTCATGTGTGTATGAATTGCTTGTATGTGTGTGTGTGTGTGTTACTGCTACATACATAATATGGATATTGATTATGATTATTGATTATGGTCATTAAGTATGGTAATAAATTTACTGATGCATTTGATGAGAAATATTGAAATATAACTCTCAAATAACTCCTCCCAATACACAGGAAGGGGCGCCAGAGGTAACATAGATCCACAAAAATTAGCCCAAGGCAAAATATTCATTTTTATTATTCAAATTCTCCCTGAAAGGGGGATAGGTAAATTAAACCATCTCTCCAAATCAGAATGGATTTTGAGAGTATACAATAATTCCTAGAATCAGGCTTATCAACTGAAGGAAAGATAGTCATAAAGAAACACTTAAAATGTGTTTGAGAGGAAAGAGAAGGTTATGTTAAAGGTTTTTCCACTCATCATTATGTACCATCCATCCATCTTCTATACCCGCTTATTCCTCACTAGGGTCACGGGGCGGCTGGAGCCTATCCCAGCTGACTACGGGCAAAGGCAGGGACCCACCCTGAACAGCTTGCCAATCCATTGCAGGGCGCACACACCATTCACTCTCACACTCATACCTATGGGCAATTTGATGTCTCCAATTAGCCTGATATGCATGTCTTTGGACTGTGGGAGGAAACCAGAGTACCCGGCGAAAACCCACGCAACACGGGGAGAACATGCAAACTCCACACAGAAAGGCCCCAGGCCGGATTCGAACCCACGACCTTCTTGCTGTGAGGCAGCAATGCTAACCACTGTGCCGCCCCATTATGTACCAAATTTAGCTAAACTGATCAAAAGTATTCATAATAGTTGTAAGAGAATGAGTGATATTTGAAAAAAAAAACATCATCTGCAATTAAAGAAGTATGGTGTTCAGTAGATTTTTCAATAATTTGTGCAATATTTGGGGATTCTCTAATAGCTTGAAGATAAAATAAAAGTAAAGGGGATAATGGATCTCCTTGCCGACTACTTCTAGAAATTTTAAAGGGTTTGGAGCATACTCTACCAGTTATTACACAAGCAGAGGGGTTAGAACAGATAGTCTTAACCAAATCAATAAAACCAAGACCCAACCCCATACGCTTTAGTACTACCCATAAATAAGGCCATTCAAGGCGATCAAATGCCTTCTCTTCATCAACTGATTGAATAGCAGAGGAGGCTATATTAGTAGAGGAAGCATTTAAAACGTAATAATCGGCACAAATTATCTGCAGAGGAGCGTTTCTTAAAAAATCCACTCTGATCTAGATGAATAAGCTTTGGTAGATACTTCTCTAATCGAGCCGGAAGAGTTTTAGAAAATTACTTAAAGCTATAGCATGTAACTTTTACATGTCCATAAATTTCCATTTCTTCCAAGCCACCACTAGAGGAGATGACACAATGCTGATTAAGCTGATCGGCTCCTCTAACATCTCGCTGTATTTTTCAGTATTTGTTTTTTTGTATTCCGTGTCGACCGGCGACATTCCCACGCAGGCACATAGGAAATTACACGTTTTATTTTAAAACAAGAAGGGAGGAGGAGGAAGAGCAGAGAGTCTCCTATCAAGAGAGCTCCTGACCCCACGTGACTTGTTTTGTTTGGACCAGCGCCGTAGATTTCAAGCCTTCTGAATTCACAACTCACTTTAATTCGAATGACATTGCACTTTATGTCAAAGAACTAAATCGGTTCAATTTTACGGACTCAGAGATTTATGGAATAATTTGTGAGTAATTGCATTTGTGTAGTTACCACAGAAGAGTAGAACAGTGCTGTGACTAACTAAAAAACTGGGAATATAGCTAGTGTAAGTTCAGGCTGTATTGTGGTAATAACGTAAAATTCCTCTAGGGGGCGATAGAAGTTCCGCACTATAGCTTTAATGTCCGTATTCAATAAAGGTAATGGGCGATAACTGCAGCATTGGGCACGATCTTTACCCTTTTTTAATAACAGAGAAATAAAAGCAGTATTGACATCCCTGCCAAATGAACCTCTTCCAATAGTTGTATTAATCATATTTAACAAATGAGGTCCTAATAAAGCTCCAGAGTGCTAAATAAACTTTGGGGAATGGGGAATAATGGGGAATACCATCAGCACCAGGTTACCCTTATTCATCTTTCAAAGACATTGATAAAGTTCTTAAATATTTACAGGAACCCCTAGTGCAGCAGAATCTTCTAAAGGTAAAGGGATCAAATTGATTTTCCCCAAAAATGTGTTTATATCTGCTATTGATGCATTGTATCTGTACTACATAGGTCTTCATAAAATGTTGTAAATGCATCATTTATTAGCCTAGGATCAGTTATAGTGATCCCTGTTTCAGATATTATGGCATAAATGTCTGTCAAATTATCTCCGTCTTTCAATTTATTAGCCAATTGCCGACTGGGACGATTACCAAAGAAGTACTGATTAAGTCTTGCTTTATGAACATAAGATGCAACCCTCTGTGTTGCAAGATGCACAACTGGTTAAGCTCCATCTTTATTTTAGCTTGGGATTCAGCCACCCGGTCTGAAAAATCTTGTTGTTGCGATCTTTCCAAACTTAATATGTTTTTAAAGTCACTAATGTTTTTTAGCTGTTCCTTTTTAGGTTTTGAAGAAAAAGAAATGGATATGTTCCATATAAAACCCTTAATAGAGTCCTAAAAAAACCTTGAGTCCTCCACCGATAAATGATATGCTCCATATAAAACCCTTAATAGAGTCCTAAAAAAACCTTGAGTCCTCCACCGATAAATGATTAACCTTAATAAGCTCAATTTAATTTGGAAGTTCTCACAGAACTCCTGATTCTGACACAATGTTAAATTAAAACGCCACCTAGTGGGTGTGTTTGGTATACCAGCAAACATTGAGGTGCATTTATAAGCATGATGATCTGTCATACTCATGTTTTTGATTTATATATTTTTTAACAAATGACAAAAGGGAAGAGGAAATAAGGATAAAATCAATTCTTGAATATGATTTATGCCTTTAGAAAAAAGTGCACTCTCTAGCAGATGGATTTAATGTATGCCAAACATCATTGAAAGAAAATTCATAAATAAAATTTTTAAGTGATTTCATTGCCTGTGGATTAGGATTAGATTTATTTGATTTGTCCAACCTATGATTAAGAATAGAATTCATATCTGATCCTATCACCAATTCGAAATCAGAAAAGTCTGCCAACACACTACTTTAAGATTGGAAAAACATAGGGTCATAGGTATTTGGGGCATAAACATTAATAAATGCTTCTTCCCATTACATATACATTTAACATAGGCAATCCTGCCCTCTTTATCTTCCCACTTCCCTAGGATAGATATATTTAATTTCTAATGCATAGGTATTATTACCCCCTTAGTTTTATTGCTCGCTGAGGAAAAAGCAACAACCCCATAGGTATGATTTTTCAATCTATTTATATCCTGTCTAAGCAAATGTATTTCCTGAAACATTGCTACATCAGATTTATTTCCGACTAAAAAATCAAGACAGGCGGCTCCCTTATTGGGACTGTTAAGGCCCTTCAAATTACCACAGAATATGTTTAGCAAAGCCATAAAATCAGAATACTAAATCAGCAGCATTTAATGTTCCCAAAAACAGAAACATGAAAAAGTAGAATAATAAAATGAAAACCATGCAGATATTCATTTCCCACCCCCAGTGAATACCATACCCCAAAAAAAAGCATTCCCTTCACCCAACCCCCCCCCCCCCACCCAGTTCCCCATCTCCTGCAATATTGCAGGGTTGCAGCATAGCGGCAGTTGGAAGCCATACCTGTTATTCCCTCAGTCAGGAAGTACACATACATGCAGCGCTCTATTCACTCCCCCAATGTAAACCATATTAACAACAAAAAGGAAAGAACTAAAAAGAGTCCAAATATAACAAAAATACATATCCAATAAAGGGCTTCCGCCAAAATATTTTTTCAGAAGGGGATTTCCCCCTTTCCAACTTTTCTTGGGGGCGGGATTTTCAATTTGTCGGGGGGGGGGGGATTTCAGCATGTAACGGCGAGCTGTCACAACCATAATAAACTGTAACAGCTATTCATTCATGATATTTAGATGGACAGAAACTAGACAAAAGTTCTCACAAAAATAATACATTTATTCAAAAAAGTAATTACTGCACTCAGTGACTGAGTGACCGTGTGAAATCTGAAAAATAAAAAATACAAGTTACAACTGCCATTGACTATAATCAGAGAATGGATATTATGCAACAGAACGGTATGCTTTAGAACAGGACTGGGCTTGACTAGTCAACAAACAAACCTGCAAAGACACAAAAAATAGCAGTGCTTTCGCTAAGCAGTGCGATTCTCGGTTGCTGCATGTATCCGCATGGAACCTCTACGTGAAAATCAAAACTGAAAGAATGGAAGGCGACACTTTGGAAATCATTATCGTACGCCCATAAATTAAAGACGGGCAATGACAGCATGACAAAAAAAAAAATCATTAACGTGCAAGTGAATCATAAAAATAATTCACTTGATTTGAAGCGAGTCTGGTGAATAAACAATTTAATGAATAAATGACAGGTGCAGACAGCGCAAACCTTGTCCCCAAGGCGAAAATATGTACAGCGCTGGGCAGGCTAGTGATTACCATGTCTGAAATTAGGGAGGACGTTGACCATGAAGATGTAGATGCCCCTGCTACTGCCGGCACTATATCAGCATTTGGAGTCGGCACCTGCACTTCAGCTGCCTCCTTCTCTAGCTCGGGAATAATCTATCCTCAAACTCCAGCATCATTCCATGGCGTAAGGCAATGTTGTGACCACTGAGGACCATACTGTAAGACCCCACCTGACCTGTCCAAGTAGCGGAACTGCATTTTGAGCAGGCTAAATATTCTCTCAGTGACAACTTGTGCGCGTGAGTGTTTTCTATTGAAAGCGAACTCATGTACACTTGTTGCCGTAATGTATGGCACCATACACCACGTCTTTAATGAACAGCCATTGTCACCCAACAGCCACCCATCCAGAGGGGGGTCCCTCTGGAAGACTGCAGAAATGACCGACTGTTCCATTTTAAAAGCGTCATGGTTACCTCCAGGATGATTTGCGTTTACATTCAAGATGTAACCCCATGCATCGCAAATCACCTTGACGTTGACGGAATGGGTTCCCTTACGATTCACTTAGGCACCACTGTTCAGAGCCGGAGCCCGAATCAGAACGTGTGTGCAGTCAACGGCACCCAGAACACTAGGGAACCCATATCTTGCCAAAAAATCCCACTTTACCCTGCGTCGTCTCTTGAGTGTCACAGGGATGCCAGTGATATACCTACTGGCATGTCAGACTATGCTGGCAGTGACTGCAGTTATAGCCGAGCTTACAACAGATTGGTTCATGCCTCCTGTTGAGCTGAGTGGGTGTTGGAATGACACACTAGCATAAAAAAATAGTGCCACAGCATTGGGCAAGGCATACAGACAGCTGGCAGCGGTGTCTACATCATCCGCAACCAGGTGACATAATTCCATCACTGCCTGACGGGAGAGGCGCAGTTTTGTCACACATTCTTGTTCTGTGGGAAATAAATCCAGAGACCACAATCGTTAAGATGTCCACTCACAAAAATAGTGAAAAAAAAAAAAATTCTTCATACCCAAATTGTACAAAGTTTGTCAAGAGCTTCCAGTTCAGGGCTTTAACAAAGGTCAAACCCATCCTCTCCTTTTGTGACTTTGAGAAGCTCATCCACGCATTCATTTCATCAAGACTGGACTATTGCAATAGTCTGTACTCAGGGGTCAGTCAGTCCCTGCTCCATTGTTTGCAGCTGGTCCAAAATTCTGCTGCTTGCCTGCTCACCTGTACACGCCAGTGAGAACACATTTCACCTGTACTGGCATCTCTGCACTGACTTCCAGTCACTTTTAGAATTGATTTTAAGATTTTATTGGTAATTTTTAAGTGCCTTCATGGCTTGGCTCCCCCTTACCTCTGTGACCTCATATCTTTGTACACTCCCGTGAGAGCACGGAGGTCTGCTGATCAGATGCTGCTAAATGTTTGGAGGTTCAGATTAAAACAGCGAGGAAATCATCCCTTTGCGGTAGTCGGTCCTAAGCTGTGCAACAACCTTCCCCCTCACATACGGACCTCAACTACATTGGACATTTTTAAAACACGCTTAAAAACATATTTTTTCTCCTTGGCCTTTACAACCAACGTGTGTTGAGACACTGTCTAGATTTTATTATATGTTCTGTATTTTTGTCATGAACTATGATCTTGTATTAATTTTTTTACTGTTGTTTTTTTTTTCAGCTGTTCAGCACTTCGGCCAACTTTTGTTGTTTTTAAATGTGCTTATAAATAAATTGACTTGACATGAGTTACAAACTATCAAAATTTACTACCAAAGAGTGGACATCCTAACGGAGCATGATTTCCTTATCATAGAACTGCTGGGCCTCTTGTATTCTGGAGAGAATGTGAGTGACACCCTTAAAAGTTAAAATCAAATTTGCAGGATAGATAAAACACTTCTAATGTCTTTCTTGCGTAAATTCGCTCTGAGCTCCTTAAATTCGTGCCTCATAAGGTCAGCACCCAAGTCTGCATAAATGCTGATTTTCTTTTCTTTATAGTACAGCAGAGCATTTCTTGAAGCTAAATGAATAATCATTGTTTTCAGCTCAGAGCAACAAAGGCGAGCAATCATGCAGCGGGAGGCACTACTTACGGGTCCAGTGCGATGAGCCACCGTTACCGGTGGCACAAGACCAAATTTATCTTTACCAAACAAGTGATAGATTAAATTGTTCATGAATTCAGTCTGATTACCCTTTTCCGCATTATTCTCAAGACCCAAAATACAAATGGTTAATCGTGACTGATTTTCTATTTGATCAATTCTGTTGCAGCGTTTGATTTTCTTCTTGCAATTCCTTGTGTTTTTTCTCCATCTGCGAAAGCTGTCCATCTGCGTCTGTAGCAAAAGTCTCCAGACACCCAATGCCCACTTCCAACTCCACCATCTTAGACTTCATAGTTACCATGAGGTCATGAATCGGCTGAAACTTTAGATCAAACGCCGTGGATGATTCCTCACGGATAACCTCCTGCATTGTTGTAATCAGCTCAGCATTACCAGCCACCTGCACCGCCTGACTGCGCGTCGTCATTGTTCCGCAAATTGGTAGAATCTCTTCCCGCAAACAACAAGTTTGTGTTTCTTAATCCTTAGGCATTCTCCAACAGACAAATGCATTTAATTGGACTATAAAATTTCCATAAAGAACTTTTGTAATACGGATGTATGCGCCTTGTCTTACATTTTAAAACAAAAAGAAGGATCAACAGGCAGCTACCAGTGTTCAGTGTATGCCACCTGGAACCGGGACCCGGAACCTTGCCTCCACTTTTCAGCATACTCAAGGTGACTAAATCTTCCCGCATCAGTGGGCAGACTGAACATCACTTCAATAGGTAATCTTGGAGAGCGCCCATACACTAAGTAAAATGGGTAAAAGCCGGTTACTTCGGTATGTGTACAGTTATAAGCAAATATGAGCTTGTTCTGAGAATCTTTCCAATTCATTTTGTCTTTCTCTGTGAGAGTCTTGAGCATCTGCATTAACGTGCAGTTAAAACGTTCTACCTGACCATTCCCCTGGGGATGGTAAGGGTCGTTCTTAATCTGGCCACACTGCAAAATTTGCTCAGTTGTGAGAAAAGCTGATTTTCAAACTCACCTTCCTGGTTGTGGTGAATTCATGTTGGAAATCCAAATTTCAGGGCATAATCATTGAATATTCTATCTGCCACAACTTTTCCAGACTTTAACGTTGCAGGGTATGCCTCGGCGAAATGGGTGAAATGATCTACTATAACTAATTCATAGCCACCTTTGCACTTATCGAGATGGAGGAAGTCCACTGACACAAGTTCAAAGGGCTGGTTGGTGACAATGTTTGTGAGGGAGGGCCTTGTCTCACGGCGAGGTTTTTTTGTTTCGGGCAGGTATAGCTCATTACATACTGCTCGATTTCTGGCTGCATATGAGGCCAGAAAAAGCATTCTCTAATTCCGACCTGTCAGTGCCCTGGTGCCCCATCTGGTTATGTAGCTCCTTTGATTCTGTAATTTCATGTTATTCAGGCAATATCAGTTGTTTCCTGTGATCTGTTTTTTTTCCGTAGAACTCTATTGCCACCTACCCCCAGTTTACCCCACTCCCGGAAGAGACAACGACTCTATGTGTCTAGTTTTCTCAGTTCTTGGCCTGAAGGTCTCGCTCCAGGCACTTTGCACCGCAAAACTGGACCAATTTGTCAATCGTCTTTTTGATCCTGCTGCATCTGCTCTCGTATTAACTTGACAATTGATGCATCTTG
This sequence comes from Gymnothorax reevesii, assembly GCA_029721435.1. Taxonomy (NCBI): domain Eukaryota; kingdom Metazoa; phylum Chordata; class Actinopteri; order Anguilliformes; family Muraenidae; genus Gymnothorax; species Gymnothorax reevesii. The sequence continues at coordinate 63,685,836 of CM056576.1, forward strand.
AATATCGAGCAGACTGTTAACAGAGATTGCCATTGACTCTGAGGCATTCGACTCTGACTGTGACTCTACAGCATGAGCAGTTGTCCCCATTGTAACATAAGATATCTCCTCTGTGCACTCGTCCATCAATTCTTCAACATCTACCGGCATCCTAGACAAAGTATCAGCATCAGTGTTCTGTTTACCGGGGCAGTATTTAATGGAAAAATTAAAATCTGCCACCCGTCCACTCCCTGTGGCATTCAATTTAGCAGTAGACAACACGCAAGTCAAGGGATTGTTGTCACTAAAAACTGATAAAAGGGGCTCATTATACAAATAATCACAGAATCTTTTTGTTATCACCCATTTGACAGCAAGGAATTCTAATTTACCTGAATGGAGGTAATAGTTTCTTTCTGCTGCCGACAGTGTCCGGGACCCATATACAATGACATGTAGCTTCCTGTCTTGTTTCTAATACAGCAGGGCTCCAAACCACTTGTTGAATGTGTCTGTGTGAAGGACAAATGGCTGCGAAAAATCAGGTCAGGTGGTTGAATAAGGCAGTCTGCTGTAGAATTTGTTGGTGTGAGTCTGCCCATTTTATTGGCATGTGAGATGGTACCAATCTTGCATTTCCATTTCATGAAACCTCCTCCCTTGAGGCTGTGAGCCTGCTGTGAGGGCAGGTCCCTTAAGGTGTATTCACACATGTGGCTCGCTTCCTTTGTTCCGATTCAGGGACAAAAATGATACTATTGTTGCATTTGTCCTTTGGTTCGTTTGTGTTCACACAGCAAGAGTCCCCCCCCCCCCCCTTTAGATACACTTGCTGCGGGTCCTGAATGAATTGATTCCAATGGGGAGAAGTGAACCTAAGCAAAGATTATCGCTGATTATTCTGCCCCATTGTCACAGAATCAAATATTAGACTTATTTTTCACAGGTCACATGTCTTCCTAACTGCTGCAACTGCATTTTTAAGACCAACAGATCAGGAGAAAATGAACGTGTTCGAGACCTGTGTCTCTCTCAGCAGCGCTCACATAACGTCTGGAAATATAAAATTACATTATGGACTGCGGGAAACCACAAATAAAAATTTAAACTGAAATAAGGCTGGTATTTAAATGTTCAGTAATACTGATGTGGTCATCAATGTTTAATCGTTTTTAAAGGGGAAAAGGAATATATTTGATCGCTTTGATCTTTAGCTGGATTGATATCAAATATTGAACAAGCGGCAAAATAAGGCGCACAAATTAAATGTGAAGCGTGTCTTGCATTGGCCACCCACGTTAAAAATGCCGAAACTTTGTTCAGCAATAGATTGCAATTATAGAAAAGCTATATCTTTTCTTTTCCAAAGTATGCAAACAGGTAAGGAATAGATTAGCAACTGTCATATTACAGACCAGTTTTTTAGGCTTAAACTAGCTGATGCTAGTTCAAGCTATAGCCACTGCCAGTTACAGTAAAATACGTTACGTCATTTGAGTATTACAAAAATTTGATAGGGATCTTAGGAATTTTTTTTGTGAAATGACATGCAAATTTGGCCACTGCCACTGATGAGCAATATATTGGATAAATGCAGTCAAACACAAAACACATTTGCACGTGCATTTCATGACATTAAATGAGCGCGCAGCCTCACATTTTGGCTGGACTAACACTTCACCATTTCAACTCAGACGTGCGTGTTGCTTGTTGGTGAAAATTTGGAAGTTCCCAAATTTTTTGCATTACATTTAGCTATAACAATGTCTCCTCAACGTCTTAGACGTCGATTGACTTCAGAGCAATTGGGAAGATACATCGGAATGCTTGACTCTGGCTTCTCACAACGTCACGTGCACTTAATGCACTTAACGTCAGCCAAAGCGTTGTGAGCAGAGCGTGGAACCGGCATCAAACATTTGGTACAGCAGCACCCAGTTATGGGGGTGGTCGTCAGACATCAACTACACAACAACAAGACGACTTTCTCACACTTCAGGCACGACGTCATCCTTTCTGGACAGCCACCACCCAACAAAATGACCTTCATAACGCCTCGGGAGTCAGGGTATTCACTCAGACAATACGGAATCGTCTTCATACTGCTGGCCTCAACTCAAGAAGGCCATGTGTTCGAATCCCACTGACCGTGCGTCATAGGCGTGGCCGTTTGGATTGGGCTCACGATCATGTCACATGGACACACAGCGATTGGGCTCCAGTTCTCTGATACTGATGTTCTTACTGATGAGTCCCAATATTGCTTGGACTTTACTGAGAGGAGGCAACGGGTGTGGCGAAGACAACGTGAGCGATTTAATGATGCCTTCATCAACGAACACGACCATTATGGTGGCGGATCAATTATGGTCTGGGGAGGAATAAGTAGGAACGGCAGAACGGACCTGCATGCCATGGGGAGAGGGACGATGACAGGGGTATGGTACAGGGATGAGATCCTCAATGTGTAGGTAAGACCATACACTGGTGCTGTTGGCCCTGATTTCATCTTGATGGATGATAACGCCTGTCCCCATCATGCTAGGGTGGTGAATCAATTCCTAGAGCAGGAGACAATTGTCCGCATGGACTGGCCCACGCGTTCACTGAACCTAAACCCTATCGAGCATGTGTGGAACATGCTGCAGGTGGCCATTTCTGGTAGTAGGGCACAACCCACAACTCTAGAAGAGCTTGGAAATGCCCTTGTTGAAGAATGGAACAACATTCCACTTCCAAGCATCCGGGCTCTGATTGACAGTATGACCCTACATTGTCAAGCCGTCATTCAAGCTAGGGGAGGCCATACCCGTTATTGACATTAACTGTGGTAATGAAACATCAAATGAACACAGTCTGTTTTCACTTTACATGTCAGAGGTGAAACCATGAAGTGCTTGTGAAAGCCAAAAGTGTGAGGCTGCACGCTCATTTAATGTTATTAAATGCACTTGCAAATGTGTTTTGTGTCTGACTGCATGTCCAATATATATTTATCTAATATATTGTTCATCAGTTTGATGAATTTGAATGTCAATTCACAAAATAAATCCTATGATCCCTATCAAATTTTGAATAGTATATGTTTAATTTAGCCTTTATTATACCCGGGAGTCCCACTGTAATAAAAAAAATACAGAACTGGCCAAACATTATCCTGTTCAAAATCAAACAACCACTCCAAGAGTAAACGCTACCAAGCCAGAATCTAATTTTTAAGCTCATGTCAAATAAGATTTGCGAACGTAGTAGCTGGCCAGTGACCTCATATTCGTAAAGCTTAGTACAGCCATTAGCTGGGTTGTAAATGCCTGATATTGAAACGTAGAAGGAAATATACACGCAACATATAAGATAGATATTTAAATGTCTCAACGTTTAATTACCACCGTTTGGGTGTATGGGGGATGAAGAGTCTCAGTCAACTGTCTTTGCAGCAGCAATGAGTCAGTTGTGCCATTTGCTGTTTGTAGTGTTCTCACTACAAATAAACCGCTCCAGGGTTCGTAAGTGAGTTTTGGCGATCTCAGTCCGCTTGTTTTGTTCCACATCAGATTGCATGTGCTGTGTTCACACCAGCCAGAACGAACTGATCTCTGGGGAAAACGCTCCCTGTGTCGGAACAATTGCTCCTGTAATGTGAAACAATGCCACTAGATGGCAGTATTGACCTTTTTTTGTTAAGCCCAGTCTGGAGCCAGGGCATGTCCTGGGCATGTCTGAGAGGGGAAAGTCCCAGAGCGAAAAAAAAAGTCTAAATGTGGGAGGGGCCTGCAAAAGAGTATATAAGGAGAAAAATTCAGAGAGTAAAGTAGTAGGAGAAGGATACATTTGACCAGACCTGTCATTCTTTTCAAGATCTGTGAAGTTTTTTTTTTGTGGATTTTTTCCTGTGTTGGAGCATTTCCCTGTCCCGGGACATCACCAAGCAACCCCATCTCAAGGGACTGTAAATATCTTTTTTCTTGTACATTATCAATCTTGGTCAGTAGTATACATTGTAGGTTAGTGTTGGTATTTGTTGGATTAAATCTGTTCTAGTTTTAGAATTTTGTCTGTCATCCCTTGCTGTCTTATGTCGTAGCAAATTGGGGCCATAACAAATTGGGGGCTTTTCCGGGATAGACCGTTGTGTGAGTCATTTATTGAAAATGTAACATTTCAAATTGTGAAATAGTTTTTTGAATTTTCCTATATATGCAGATTCTTGGACACATCATCAGTGATGAACCCAGGTACATCACTGATGATGTGTCCAAGAATCTGCATCATGAGATGTATTTAACAACTCTATATATATATATATATATATATATAGAAAGATCAACAGCAATGGATGATTTCTTGGCATCACCAATCGTAGAGGTTTGGAAGTCTTTTAAAAAAGACAGAACTTTGAGAGATTGTTGAATATTACATTGATGAAACTGTGTTTGCACCGGGAGATCTGAAACAGTTTCCAGTGGAAAATCCAAATGTAGAAATGGAACTTAAATTAAAAATGCAAGCAATTGAAAGGGAGGAAAAAGAAAAACAAACAATTTGAGAGGGCAGAAAGAGAAAGGGAGGAAAAAGAAAAACAAAGGCAGTTGGAGTTTGAAAGATTAGCAAGAGAAGAAAAACAATGAGAATTTGAGAGAGAGAGAAAGAGGAAAGAGAGAGACAGAGACAAAGAGATTTTGATTTACAGAAATTGGATTGAGAAGAAGGCTCCAAATGGAGCTAATAAAAATCAAAATAGCAGCTGAAAACAAATTTCGCGCAAGCCAGGAGGTAAAACTGGTGCCTCCATTCTCAAAGGAGGAGGTAGATTGATAGGGAATCAGTCGACACCAGAAGCGGGAAAAGGGAATGAGGATTTATTAAACAAAAAACAAAACAGGCACGAGGGCCAACGAAAAACTTGGCCCAAAGGGTTGCAAAAAACAAACTAAAGTACGCTACACACAGCAAAGAACTAAAGAGCTAAAAAGGCAAAAACAAAAAAACCACTGGAAACTCCAGGGAGATAAGCAAGAACAGAAATGATCAATGATACTAAGGCTATATACAAAAATGACTACGAGGACAAGGCTTGGGAACATGAACATGACTAGGAAACAAGAACTTGAACATGGAATGAGACGCGACTAGAAACAAACTTGAGACACTGCCAGCCAACTTCCACCGCATCCAGATAAAGGCTTGGAAATCATGACATGAGGGGCAACACCTGGAGAGAGAGAAACAAGAGGCATGGCAAGATCAAGACATGGACAGAGATTGGATGACATGACCTGCTCATTAAGAGAATGAGCGTGCTCAGCTTAAGTACCAATTAAGTATGCAGCTTGGAAGCAAGCATGAATGTTAAGAACAGAAAAGCACAGCAAGATCTTGAAATAGCAAAGCAGGAATCATGACAATAAACTCCCTGTCTAACTTAGTAATATTAGTAATGTGCCTATCTAAGAATGACACCACCCAGTGAGTGTTAGTAAATGTTAGTAACTTAAAAACAGTTAATTGCCAATTAAGCTTAGAGAGCCCCGAATCAGCACAGCACAGAAGGAAGAGGGAAATACCAAAGCCAACCCAGAGCTCTGAAATGTGCAACAACGAAGGCACGGGGCGGAACGCAGACAAGCGGTGGAGTGGCATGGCAGACCTGGCAAAAACAAAAACATGGAAAAGTAAAAACATGGACATGGAACATGGATAATGAAATACTATGACTATGAACATGAACTATGGAACTATGAACTATGAAACTTGGAACATGAAACTGTTAAAACCATAAACAATACTGTTCTGGCCAAAGGCCAGAACCCTGGAACACAACAGTACCCCCCCCTTACAAAAGCGGCACCTGACGCTGACAAAAAACACCAAGAACTAAAATACATGAAGCCGCACACAACTAAATACGAATCCACAAGACTAATAACCAAGTAAATACTAAGGACAAAAACCCTATGACACAAAACACCTAACCAAGAAACAGTACAACAAGAAACACTAAACATAGACAAGATTACTTGCGGTCTCCAGCAAGCTGGGGCTAAGGCTTAGGCTATGGCTTGGGGTGATGTAACGGCTATGGCTAGAGGCTATTGCTATGGCTATGGGGCTGTGGCTATGGCTTGGGCTTGAACTTGGGACTATGGCTTGGAACTATGGCTTGGGGTGTGACTGGTGGTAATCACGGATGAGGGACTTGTCCAGGATATGCCTAGCCGGGACCCAGGAACGCTCCTCTGGGCCGTACCCCTCCCAATCCACAAGGTACTGGAGGCCCCGGCCCCTCCGTCGGCAATCCAGCAGAGCTTTGACTGTGTAGGCCTCCCCTCCGTCGATGAGCCGAGGAGGAGGCGGAGGCTCAGGTGGGGGCATGAGGGGGGAGGTGGCAACAGGCCTCAGGCGTGAGACGTGGAATACAGGGTGGAGACGTCGCATGGTGGATGGGAGCTTGAGCCGGACAGCAGTGGGGCTGATGATCCTTTGAATGGGAAAAGGACCCAGGAAGCGAGGAGCCAGCTTGCGGCTTTCCACCCGGAGTGGGATGTCTTGTGCCGCCAACCAGACCTTCTGGCCGACCCGATAGTGAGGGGCTGGGCGCCGACGCTTGTCTGCCGTGGTCTTCATCGTCTTACCCGCCCGAACCAAGGCGCGGCGAGCAGACAGCCACACACGGCGACAACGCCGGATGAATGCCCCGGCTGAAGGCACCCCGACTTCCTCCTCCTGGCTGGGGAACAATGGAGGCTGGTAGCCCATACAGCACTCGAAGGGGGAGAGGCCGGAGGCAGAGGCGGCGTGGGAGTTTACGGCGTACTCGACCCAGGGTAGCATGGTGGACCAGGATCTTGGGTTGGTCGAGCACACGCATCGGAGGACCGTCTCCAGGGTTTGGTTGGCCCGCTCAGTCTGTCCATTGGTCTGTGGGTGGTATCCGGAGCTGAGGCTGAAGGAGGTGCCAAGGGATGTGCAGAATGCTTTCCAGAACTGGGAGGTGAATTGGGGACCACGATCTGATACTATATCCACAGGAATGCCATGGAGACGGACAACATGCTGGATTAATAGGTCAGCTGTGGTTTTAGCAGAGGGGAGCTTGGGAAGGGGCACGAAGTGGGCAGATTTGGAGAACCGGTCAACTATGGTGAGGACAGTGGTGTTTCCATGGGAGACGGGCAGGCCAGTGACGAAGTCCAGAGCTATGTGGGACCAGGGACGGTGAGGAATGGGCAGTGGTTGGAGCAGACCAGAGGGAGGTGCGTGGGAGGACTTGGCGCGGGAACAGACTGAGCAGGCAGAAACGAACCCCCGGACCTCTGCTGCCATCTTGGGCCACCAGAAACGGCGCTGGATAAACCTCAGGGTCCGGCCGACCCCAGGATGGCACGACAGGTTGGAGGAGTGGCCCCACTGGAGAACGTCAGATCGGGCAGCTGCAGGGACGTACAGGCAGTTGGCAGGGCAGGCACTGGGCGTAGCTGCGCCGTTCTGGGCGTTGCGGACCAGCTCCTCAATCCGGAGGCACACATTGTTGACGAAGCAGGTTCTTGGCAGGATGGAGCTGGGCTCTCCCTTGGCCGAGGAAGCGTCGAAACGCCTGGAGAGCGCGTCAGCCTTGGTGTTCTTGGACCCTGGCCTGTAGGCCAGGGAGAAGTTGAACCGGTCAAAGAAGAGGGCCCATCTGGCTTGTCTGGGCGTCAGCCTCTTGGCGGAGCGGAGGTACTCCAGGTTTTTATGGTCCGTCCAGACCAAGAACGGAATCCTTGCCCCCTCAAGCCAGTGCCTCCACTCTTCCAGGGCCAGCTTCACCGCCAGCAGCTCCCGGTTCCCGACGTCGTAGTTGGACTCCGCAGGCGTCAGCCGGTGGGAGTAGAACGCGCACGGGTGTACCTTCTGATCATTGCTGGATCTTTGAGATAGCACCGCACCAACCCCGACATTGGAGGCATCCACCTCCACAATGAACTGCTTGGCGGGGTCGGGGGTGGTGAGGATGGGCGCGGTGGTGAAGCGCCTCTTCAGCTCACAGAAGGTCACCTCGGCTTGCGGAGTCCAACGGAATGGCACCTTGATGGAGGTAAGGGCCGTTAGGGGAGCTGCCACGGTGCTGTAGTTCCTAACAAATCGCCTATAGAAATTAGCGAATCCTAGGAAGCTCTGTAGGGCCTTGCGGTCCTTGGGTGCGGGCCAGTCCACCACAGCCTTGACCTTCTCCTCGTCCATTCCCAGGTGGTTTGGAGAGATGACGTGCCCCAGGAAGGAGGTAGTGGTGGTGCTGAACTCGCATTTCTCGGCCTTGACAAAGAGGCGGTTTTCGAGGAGGCGGCGGAGCACCTGGCGAACATGGTTCGTGTGCTCCGTCCTGTCCCGGGAGAAGATCAGGATGTCGTCAAGGTAAACGTAGACGAACCTCCCGATCATGTCTCCAAGCACATCGTTCACCAAGTTCTGGAACACTGCGGGTGCGTTGGTCAGGCCGAATGGAACCACCAGGTACTCCCAGTGGCCGCTGGGGGTGTTAAAAGCGGTCTTCCATTCGTCGCCTTCCCTGATGCGCAGGAGGTGGTAAGCATTCCGCAGGTCCAGCTTGGTGAAGATGGCCGCCCCTTGAATGAGGTCGAATGCCGAGGTCATCAGTGGGAGTGGGTAGCGGTTCCTGACTGTGATCTTATTCAGGCCTCGGTAATCGATGCAGGGGCGCAGGGAGCCATCCTTCTTCTTGACGAAGAAGAAGCCTGCCCCCGCAGGAGAGGAGGATGGACGGATGATGCCTGCCGCCAGGGACTCCCGGATGTACTTGTCCATGGCCCCCCTCTCTGGTTCGGACAAGGCAAAGACTCTGCCCCTAGGAGGCGCTGTCCCAGGCTGGAGGTCAATAGCACAGTCATACGGGCGGTGCGGGGGCAGCGACACTGCCCGGGACTGGCTAAAGACGGTCGCCAGGTCGTGGTATTCAGGGGGCACTCTGGAGACATCAGGCCTCCCCTCGGGAGCCGGTCCACCCGCGGGACAGGAAGGTCGGGAGTCAAGGAGGCAGGTGGCCGAACAGGAGGCACTCCATTCCCGCACCTCATGGCGAGTCCAGTCGACAACCGGGCCGTGTAACGCCAACCAGGGATGACCCAGGACGATCGGAGAGCGAGGTGTCTCGGTAACAAACAGCTGAACCTGCTCGTGGTGATTACCAGACGCCAGCAGCTGGATAGGAGCGGTCTGGAAGGACACCTTAGCAAGGGGTTGCCCACCCAGCCCTGAGATGGACAATGGGCTGGGCAGTCGGCATAGGGGAACCCCCCACTCGGCAGCAGCTCTGGCGTCAATAAAGCTCTCCTCGGCTCCTGAGTCGATGAGGGCAGAAGTTTTACGGGAGCGGCCCTCCCAGGTCAGGGTTACCGGGATGCAGGTCCGGCGGTAGGAGGAGGTTTCTTGAGATGACGCGCCCACCAGTACTCCTCCGGACACTAGTGGGCGTTGTCTTTTAACGGACACCTTCGCACAGTATGCCCCTGCTGACCACAGTAGAAACACGCCCCCGACCTCCTTCTCCGCTGGCGCTCCTCCAGGGTGAGCCGGAGCCTCCCAATCTCCATGGGAGATGCCTCCTCGGGAGACGGTGTGGTGGCGTGCCCCCTCGGCCGGTCCTGAGGCAAAGCACGACCGAGGTCCGGGGGTTGGGTCCGGTCAATGGGAGCAGGACGTCGGCCAGGACCAAGGGTGAGCGCCCTCTCCTCCAGGCGGCTGTCTATACGAAGGGCCAGGTCGACAAGGGCCTCTGGAGATTCGGGAATCTCGCAGAACAGCAGTCGGTCTTTGACTGGGTCGGACAGCCCCTGGAGGAACACATCGCATAAGGCCTCCTTGCTCCAGCCTGACGTGGCTGCCACCGTCTGGAAATCGATGGCATAGTCCGCCACCGATCTCCTCCCCTGCCTCATCTTCAGCAGCTCCCGTCCTGCAGCCCTCCCCTGCTTGGAGCGGTCGAAGACTCGCAGCAGCTCCGCCGCCAAGGCCTGGTAGGTGGTAGTGCAGGGCTGCCGAGCCTGCCATGCAGCAGTTCCCCACAGGCGAGCCCGCCCCGTCAGCTGGGAGAGGACGAAGGCGACTCGGGCCGGCTCTGAGGCGAAGGTGGAGGGCTGCAGAGCGAAACACATCTCACAGGAGGTGAGAAAAGCCCTGCAGAACCCGGGTTCTCCACCGTACCTTTCGGGCGGCGGAAGGCGGGGCTCAGGACCTGGGTGGACAGCTGGCTGCAGCTGAGGTGCCTCTGCGCCAGGCTGGCGTACAGGGGTGACGGGTGGCTGGTGTGCCGCAGGAGCAAGGGACTGGACAGCTGGCATGATGGGGCCCTGGCTGGGACCTGCCCGGGGAAGGCTGGCTTGCAGTGTTGCCAGCGCAGCTGTCAGCTCCTGAATCTGCTGCCGTTGCCGCAGCAGCTCAGCCTCTTGCTGGGCGATCTTGCGCTCCATCCCGCTGGTGTCAATGAGACAGTGTCTACTGATAGGGAATCAGTCGACACCAGAAGCGGGAAAAGGGAATGAGGATTTATTAAACAAAAAACAAAACAGGCACGAGGGCCAACGAAAAACTTGGCCCAAAGGGTTGCAAAAAACAAACTAAAGTACGCTACACACAGCAAAGAACTAAAGAGCTAAAAAGGCAAAAACAAAAAAACCACTGGAAACTCCAGGGAGATAAGCAAGAACAGAAATGATCAATGATACTAAGGCTATATACAAAAATGACTACGAGGACAAGGCTTGGGAACATGAACATGACTAGGAAACAAGAACTTGAACATGGAATGAGACGCGACTAGAAACAAACTTGAGACACTGCCAGCCAACTTCCACCGCATCCAGATAAAGGCTTGGAAATCATGACATGAGGGGCAACACCTGGAGAGAGAGAAACAAGAGGCATGGCAAGATCAAGACATGGACAGAGATTGGATGACATGACCTGCTCATTAAGAGAATGAGCGTGCTCAGCTTAAGTACCAATTAAGTATGCAGCTTGGAAGCAAGCATGAATGTTAAGAACAGAAAAGCACAGCAAGATCTTGAAATAGCAAAGCAGGAATCATGACAATAAACTCCCTGTCTAACTTAGTAATATTAGTAATGTGCCTATCTAAGAATGACACCACCCAGTGAGTGTTAGTAAATGTTAGTAACTTAAAAACAGTTAATTGCCAATTAAGCTTAGAGAGCCCCGAATCAGCACAGCACAGAAGGAAGAGGGAAATACCAAAGCCAACCCAGAGCTCTGAAATGTGCAACAACGAAGGCACGGGGCGGAACGCAGACAAGCGGTGGAGTGGCATGGCAGACCTGGCAAAAACAAAAACATGGAAAAGTAAAAACATGGACATGGAACATGGATAATGAAATACTATGACTATGAACATGAACTATGGAACTATGAACTATGAAACTTGGAACATGAAACTGTTAAAACCATAAACAATACTGTTCTGGCCAAAGGCCAGAACCCTGGAACACAACAGTAGATAAGTATTTCCAGTGCTTTGAGAAGGTAGCTAAGAGTTGTCCGTGGCCAACTGAACACTGGCCTCTAATGTTGCAAACTGTCCTCAAGGGTAAAGCTCAATGAGCCTATTCGGCTTTGGCTGCAGATGATTCCTCTGACTATGAGGTCGTCAAAAGGGTTATTTTGAGAGCTTATGAGTTGGTTCCAGAGGCTTACCGACAGAAATTCAGAGGTCTGAAGAAATCTGACTTATGTGGAATTTGCTAACGAGAAGAAGGTTTGCTTTGAGCGCTGGTGTACTTCTATAGAGGTCAAGGATGATTTCAACTCACTAAAAGAGATGGTGTTAGTTGAAGAATTCAAGAACAGTGTTAAGGATGATATTAAGACCTACCTTAATGAAAAGCAAGCGCTGAATTCGCAATCAGCTGCCAAATTTGCAGACGAATATCTTCTCACACATAAGTCCAAATTTCAGTCTAGCAGTAACAATAGATGGTTGCAATTTCAGAAAAAAAGGTAAAAGTGATACCCAAGATTCCTCACCCAAAGACAAAGACAAATCTGGTGATGGTCCTCAGAAATCCAGTCACAGGTCTGATCAACGTGTGAAAGCTGACAGTGACAAAAGTGGTCTAGTTTGCAATTATTGCAAGAAATCTGGTCATGTTACAACTAACTGTTGGTTCCTAAAAGGTAAGAAAGAAAAAAATAAGGTTACCAAACCAAACGCCTTCGTGAAAGCAAGGTAAGAAACCCCTGTAGTAGATGACCAATCTGCTAAATTACCTGCTCCTTATGGGGCTAAGAAGCCTGATACTGCTGACTTTGTGAGGGAGGAATTTCTTCCATTTGTGTCAGAGGGATTTTTGGCTCTGAATGCTCATTCTCTACCTGTCCCCATATATACCCTAAGGGATACCGGAGCTTCTCAGTCACTTTTGTTGATGGACTCCTTGGAGTTACGTGATGAGACCGCTTCTGGGGATTTCATACTTGTACAAGGTATTGAAAGGAGGACTGTATCTGTACCCCTGCACTCCATATTCTGAAGTCAGATTTAGTTACAGGACAGGTAAAGGTGGGACTTATGTCAAGTCTACCTATCAAGGGTGAATCTCTGTTGCTAGGCAATGACCTGGCTGGGGGCAATGTAGTTCCCCCTGTTTATCTTACTTCACAGCCGAGCACTGAAGATGGCGATGAAGACCCATCTCTGTACCCTTCCTGTGCACTGACCCGTGCTATGGCCAAGAAGGCTCAAGAAGAAGATGATGTGGTGCCGTCCAGCACATTGAATACTCATGACTCAGATGGTTCGCCTCATGACTCTGTTCGGCCTACTATAGTTTCTCCGTTTGAGCACTTGTCAGACACGTTTATCAGTTCTTTGTTCAGCCAGCCAGATGAGTCTGGTGATTCTGATATGTCTGGAGACTTTTCTCTGTCCAGAAAGGGGTTGATTGAGGAGCAAACTAATGATCCTCAAATTTGTGTACTAAAGAGGAGAGCCCTTCCTGATAAAGAAATAGACGCAGTTCCAGTTGGGTATTATCTCAAGGATGGTGTGTTGATGTGGAAGTGGCACCCTCCTGATAACCCTGCCAATGCAGATTGGGCAGTGGTTAGGCAAATTATTGTTCTGAAGGTCTACAGGAATAAGATCTTAACAAGGCCTCATAGTTTACCTTTAGGGGGTCATCTTGGTGTTAACAAGACTGTTGATAAGATCATAAATCACTCCTTCTGGCCTGGGCTTCGGAAAGATATTGCCAACTTTTGCAAAACCTGTCACACTTGTCAGGTAGTTGGAAAACACCAATTAGACCCACTAGTAGCTCCATTGCAGCCTATCCCAGCCTTTGGGGAACCCTTCTCTAAAGTCATTGTTGATTGTGTTAGTCCATTACCCAAGACTAGATCTGGAAATCAGCACTTGTTGACAATCAAGTGCATCTACCATATTCCCTGAAGCCATACCTCTACGCAACATCAAAGCCACTGCAATCTCGAAGGCTTTGATAAAGTTCTTCACGTTGTTTGGCCTTCCCAGGGAAATTCATTCAGACTAAGGTAGCAATTTCACTTCCGGATTGTTTCAGCAGGTGGTGTATGAACTAGGTGCGAAGCAGATTGTTTCTAGTGCCTATCATCCAGAAGGTTAGGGTGCCTTAGAGCGGTTTCATTCCACTCACAAGACAATGATGAGGATTATTGTTATGATCATGAGAAAGACTGGGATGAAGGTATTCATTTGCTGTTGTTTGCAGCTAGAGAGGCAGCGCAGTAGTCTACTGGATTCAGTCTGTTTGAGCTAGTGTTTGGCTATGAAGTGAGAGGACCTTTGCTATTGTTGAGTGAACAATGGCAAGAGAAAGAACCACATATCAGTCTGTTAGACTATGTTAGCAAGTTCAAGGAAAGATTGCGTGCAGCTTATGACCTAGCCAAAGAGAACTTGAAATCAAGTCAGGGGAAAATGAAAACTTGGTATGATCATAAGGCTAGAAGCCATGAGTTTAAACCAGGAGATAAGGTTCTCGTGTTGTTTCCCTTGCAGTCCAGTCCATTGCAGGCTAGATTTCATGGTCCGTATGAAATTCTGACACAACTCAATGATCTCAATTACATTGTGAAGGCTCCAGATAGGTAAAAGCCAAAACAGTTGTTTCACATGCTGAAGCCTTATCACAACAGAAATGTTAGGGTTGCAGCTGTCACTTCAGATTCTCCTGTGGTCGAGACGTGTGAAGATGTGGGGTAGTTTCAAGATGATGAACCTAGAATTAAAGCTGAAGTTCTTTCATGTAAATTGTCAAGTTCTGAAGTGTTGCAAACTCTTGATGTAACACTCCAGCACTTGGAACCCTCACAGTAAGATCAGTTTGAAAGGTTGATCAAGAAATATAAAGATCTATTTCCTGATGTTCCAAAGAGAGTTTCTATTACCTCTCATGATGTAGATGTTGGTGATGCCAAACCAATAAAACAGCATCCGTACCGGATGAATCCTGAAAAGAGAAAGATTGCTGAGGAAGAGGTTGAGTACATGTTAGAACATTATATTATCAGACCCTCTAACTCAGACTGGAGTTCACCCTGTGTGCTAGTTCCAAAACCTGATGGAAGTACTCGATTCTTTACAGATTATCGCAAAATCAATGCTGTAAGTAGAACTGATGTGTTTCCAATACCTAGGATTGATGATTGTATCGATAGAGTAGGGCAAGCAAAGTTTCTGACCAAGATTGACTTATTGAAGGGTTATTGGTGTTAGCCTTAAACTGAAAGGGCAAGAAGCATCTCTGCTTTTGCCACACTATCTGGGTTGTACCAGGATGAAGTCCTACCCTTTGGCATGAAAAATGCCCCAGCCACGTTCCAAAGGATGATACAGTCTACAATCGCCGGATTGCCACACACGGGGGCGTACATCGACGACCTGATCACATGGAGTGACTCCTGGGAAGATCATCTGAAAGATGTAGAGATGTTGTTCCAGCGCTTGACTCAGGCTAACCTGACTGTTAACCTGAACAAGAGTGGCTTTGGTTGTGCTACTAACACCTATTTAGGCTATGTCATAGGCCAGGGTAAGGTGGCACCCATAAATGCTAAAGTCTAAGCCATGGACTTTCCCGTTCCTGACAACAAAAAGGCTTTGCGCTGCTTCCTTGGAATGATCGAGTACTACCGCAAGTTCTGCAAGAACTTTCACCAACCAACTGAAGAAAGGCATAAAGTTCACTTGGGATGAAGCATGCCAAAGAGCCTTCAATCGCCTGAAGTCTCTGCTGATGTCACTTCCCTGTGCTCAAATCCCCTGACTTCAACAAACTGTTCTCCATCGTGGTCGATGCTTGCGACCAAGCTTGTGGACCTGTGCTCAACAGAGAAGTGACTCTGATGACATTGAGCATCCCATGGCATACTTCTCCAGGAAGTTCATCGCCACCAAAAGAACTATTCCGCAATAGAGAAGGAGCTGTTGGCTCTGGTTCTATCTTTGCAACACTTTGAGGTTTATGTTTGTTCAGGGCAAAAGCAAATGATTGTGAACACTGACAACAATCCGTTAATGTTTTTGAGTAAGATGAAAAACAAGAATCGGAGATTGTTGAATTGGAGTTTGATTTTACAGGAGTTTGACTTGGAAGTTTAGCATGTAAAGGGTACTGACGATGAAATTGCTGATTGCTTATACCGTGTTAGAGTATGTATATATATCACGTGTTTATTAACATATTGTATTACATGTATATAAATACAAGTGTCTACTTAACCATTTTTGTATTGAAAAGAAAAATTTTGCCTTTATGAGTCAAAATTTTTCCCTTTTGGAATGGAGGTGTCATGTGAAACAATGCCACGAGATGGCAGTATTGACCTTTTTTTTGTTAAGCCCAGTCTGGAGCTAGGTTTGGGCATGTCCTGGGCATGTCTGAGAGGGGAAAGTCCCAGAGAAAAAAAAGTCTAAATGTGGGAGGGGGCTGCAAAAGAGTATATAATGAGAAAAACTGAGAGAGTAAAGTAGTAGGAGAAATTGCAAGGAGAAGGATACATTTGACCAGACCTGTCACCAAAGGCAGGGCCGTTGACAGCTTTGGCTGGGCCCGGGACAACATCACCTGAGTGCCCCCCCCCCCCCCCCCAACTTTCCCGCACACATACACACCGCCACACAGTAACCACCCAAAACCCCTTTTATCCGTCTCTACTCATTCCAATGCTTAAATAACAGGTATTCCAAACCCATTTAACCAGTGAACCATTTCATTTCAACATTTCAACATATTTACATATTTAAACCGTTTTATTTCAACATTTCTACGTATTTACAGTTTTAACATTTCAACATATATACATATTTGAACCGTTTTATTTCAACATATTTACAGTTTGAACATTTACTGCACTCCTAACCAGAGACACGCAAAGTAGGAAATCGGCTCTGCTCACAACGTCACCTGCCCAGCGGGGCTGACGTTCCCATAACAGATAAAGCAAAACGATTGTTTTCGTGATGGAACTGGATTATGAATTGAGTTAAGGCTTTCAAAATCTGGCCTAAGCACTTTCAATAGTAATGTGTAAGATACAGTGTGTTTTATTCGTTTAGAGCAGGGGTCGGCAACCCAAAATGTTGAAAAAGCCATATTGGACTTAAAAAACAAAAAACAAATAGGCCTATGTCTGGAGCCGCAAAAAATTAAAAGCCTTATATAAGCCTTAAAATGAAGACAACACATCATACAGCATTTTCAACACGTTTTTATTCATGACTTTTGCCTCAAATAGAAAGAAATATTTTTTTTTTGTCCCGAAGCTGAACCCTTAATTCGGGCAACTATCAGGTAGGTCTGCCTATGGTGTGTAAAGACGAAAATCCCTTGCGTGTGCTTTCGCATGATGTTTTAACAACGCAAAGCCATACTTGAATAAAATAAATAAATAAATAAATAAATAAAACAAAAAAATATATTTCCCTCCCCCATCTTTTTCCATTTTCAAACTTTTTTGAAAAAGCTCCAGGGAGCCATTAGGGCAGCGCTAAAGAGCCGCATGCGGCTCTAGAGCCGCGGGTTGCCGACCCCTGGTTTAGAGCTTCTTGGGCTAGTTTCATTGACTGCGCTTTTCAGTCTGCGCCTGGTTATCATTTTTCTGGAATCATGGACTTATTTGAAGGGTATCCAGTATACACTTAAGTTTAATCGTTAACAGAACACCAAGCCCGTTTTTTTACATTAAACTTTAGGCCTACCTAGGAGCAATTTCAAATGCCGCCATGTCTACACGGGCTGATTTCCAACGAAATAAGATTTGATTAACAAGAGGCAGCATTCCACTAGCTAATCGGAGTGCAGATAACGTGCCTGAAACATTAGGATATGATTGCGGGCATAGGCCTAATGTGCATATTCTTGACTTCAATAAGACATATGCAACACAGTGTTTTTAAATTGATATGTTTATGAAATAATCCAATGGCCTGTGCATGTGTGCAGATCATTCTTCACTCTGTGTATCTTGCTATCTCCAACTATGAATGGCGCATCGCACGTACGGGTTAGGCTACATTACGAGGCTCGAAAAAAAAAGTTTCCTTTACCTGGCTCAGCTGTCCCACCTGCTGCATTATCTGAATCTTTTTTAAAATATTTATGGAGTGAGCCCCTGAGGCTCTTTGCTTCTTCCTCTCTTTGATCTTGTCTTTTCTTTTCTGTGCTCCTGATTTGTGCATGTTGTTGGCAAGCGAGCACGCAGGCTTATTGACGAAGCCGTGTGATCAAATAGTGCCGCGCTTTTTTATGCTTTAATCAAAGACCAAACCATTTCTGCATTATGGGTGATATAGGGGTGTTCTTGACTCTATTTTCGAGGACAATACAGGCAAAAGAACCAGAAATCATTTATTGAATGCAAATATATCACATCTCACCCCCAAATCAACACATTTTGAAATTAAACAGAATGATTAATCGTATCTTCATGAAGGACCAGTTCTGGGCCCCCCTATATGTCTGGGCCCGGGACAACATACCCGTTTGTCCCCCCCTGTCGACGGCCCTGACCAAAGGCGTTATTAGTTGGGGGGGATGAGGGGGACATGTCCCCCTCAACATTCAAAAGGGTGGTGTTCAACCCCCCCAAAAATGTAACCAATCAAACATCAACTTAATATTAGTATATATCTCTATGGTCACAACTTACCACAAGAGCGTTTTGGAGCTGTTGTGTATTTGATGAGTTGCGGGACAGTAAAGTTTACTCTCGTTATGTTCGCTGAGCAGCTCGCGTCTCTCCCCCGAAACATCAAAACAAAAGGCACGGATAATTAAAGGTAATGCACCTACCCGTTTAACTGTAGGGATTGTGTCAATAGGCCAATTTACCAAAATGTTGAAGTATCCCTTTAAGATCTAATCAGTAAGTGCTGAAAAATAGCGGACTATCATGATCGCACCAACCTCCTCACGGCTTATTGCAACCCTTATTTACACCTCACCGTCCCTGGTCACACATCGCACTAGATTTTATCACTGGTCTGCCCCCTTCCAATCACTACACCACCATACTCTCCATTTTTTACAGATTTTCCAAGGCCGTTCACTTTGATCCACTCACCAAACTACCCTCTGCCCAAGAAACAGCCACCCTCATCACACAACACGTTATCAGATTACACGGTATCCCCTCAGACATCACCTCTGACCACGGCCCCCAATTCACAGCCAAATTTTGGAAATCATTTTGCAAATCCCTTGGTTCCACTGTTAGTTTGTCCTCTGGCTTTCACCCCCAATCCAACGGCCGGACTGAGCGGGCTAACCAGTGTATTGAAACTGTCCTTAGATGCCTGTGTATTAAGAACCTCTCCTCCTGGAGTCATCAGTTACCCTGGGCAGAATATGCCATTAACAGTCACACTTCTGCTGCTTCTGGACTCTCTCCCTTCCAAGCTTGTTTAGGCTATCAACCACCCACCCACCTCATTACACATCATATCCCTAACCGTCCTCTGCGGTCAGCTGACCAGAGGCGCCTGGCGGTGCCCCGCACTCGGCTAAAAACTAGCCGAGATCGATCGATCGATCGATCGTTCCTGATCGATACCTCACAAAAACTGTCTACAGCCAGTGACATTACCATAATGCAGGTTAACCCTCAACCTGTTTCTAATTTAGAATGGGACAGTTAGTTAAATTAAATAACTGAGCACTTAGGCTACAGATAAGATAATCATCAACAGTAATTGATAAAATAAGACATAAAGCTTTGCGTCAGTGGAGGGCTCCAATGAGATTGCATAAACGGCAATTAACGGTATTTTCTTAATTCTACATTCTCATAGAATATTAAGTAGCAAATGCAGCTGAGGATGAGGTTTAGATTTTGTTTATGATTGGATGAATGGCAATCATCCAGTTAATCTCATATTGTAGCCTCCATACAACTTTCCCAGAAGCGGGATTATAAAGACCCCATAAATGATTTTGACAACATGAAAGTTTGATGCATAGCTTGCATTTGAATTGATTTTAAATTAGGGCTGTCAGAATAATTAATCGCGATTCATTTAAGCGCAATAAAAGTAAGTGCCACAATCAGGCAGACAGACGTGATTGCTTATTACCTTTTCTATGACACATACCTAATGCTGTCATTTGAAATGCTTCCGGGAAGAAAACTGTGATTTGAAGTCCACAATTTACCGGCCAGGTTGGACAGCCTCCATCGCCTTGGCATAATTAGCTCACCTTAAATCATTTCCCGCATACTTTGCCTGACTTGCAATCAAGTCATTTATTCAGCCAACTGACTAATCAAAATCAAAATGTGGCATAGAATGATTAAGAAGTGATAATGAGAAGCAGACGAACCTAACCAGGTTGCCGTGTTAGATTGATTGGCCCTGGTTTTAAGAGCTTAAAAATATAGGGTACGTGAAGTGGAAAACATTTTGTAAAGCATAGCGAACATGAATGTGAGAGAGAGAGTACGTTTGCATTGCAGGCAATCGTCAAATGCACCGAAGATTTGGCAATTACCGCTCAGGCGAATCTTTGCGCAAATTTGATCATTTTTTATTAGATAATTGAACGAGAGTAATTTAAAATGATGTAACTCATAGCATTTTATTTACTTTTGAGCATCTAAATAACCAACGGTGAAGGTGGAAAAGATTTTGTTTAAGCGTATAGAACGAGACGTGTAAATTGTTAACGAATTTGAAAATCTTTTAATATAACACGGCAGCCTGGTTAGGTCTGTCTGCTTCTCATTCTTTCCTCTTAATCATTTGGCTATTGGCTACAATTTGGTTTTGATTTGTCAGTTGGCTGAATAAATGGCTTGATTGCAAATCAGGCAAAGTACACGGGAATTGAATTAAGGTGAGCTAATTATGCCAAGGCAATGGAGACTGTCCAACCTGACTGGTAATTAGTGGACTTCAAACCAAAGTTTTCTTACCGGAAGCATTTCAAATGACCGCATTAGGTATGTGTCATAGAAAAGGTAATAAGCAATCACGTCTGTCTGCCTCATAGTGGCAGTTACTTTTATTGCGCTTAAATGAATCGCGATTAATTATTCCGACAGCTTTCACAATGCACTAATAACCAATTTACTAAATTATTCAATTACCAACGCTTTGAGGCAAGACCGTTAGTAATTTAAAAGCCTACATTATTATCCCTTTACGGCATAGTGTGCAGCTGCGCTTCCCCACTAAAGTAGCCTATTCTTTTGGAAACATTTTGATGAAGTGCAATATTAAAATAAATGAGGTTGCCCTGCTGGAAAAAAAAATGCTTGAATCGCCTTCATGCATTTTGTTGCATTCAAATCTGTGCTATTCAATGGCTATTTAAGTTCATAAATGAGACAAAAGCAGGCCATTTTAATTGAGCTATTTACAGATTCGAATAAATGAAGCAGATTAATCGTTTGATTGCTAATTGTGCTAAATGAACGGGAACAGGATGAGAGTATTAAAAGGAGATGATTCTACAGACCTCAGCTAAACTCTGTTCAACACAGCACCAATAAATACTCAATTAGCCTAATTCAGTTTTTTTCCCGGAAGCATTCACATGACCACTGATGTTTGGCACTTTCAGCAGCAGTTCGTATTGGGTTAATTAAAGGAAGCGATAAAGCTTGCATGTTTCCCCCCATGCCAGCAGGTGGTCTACTACACTTTAAAATAATCGAGACGTGATAAAGTCATACCCCTAGGTTATGCATGTTCACGTGAAGGACGCAAGGTCTTTTGTTGATCCAAAAAGTGATCTGATCTGTGACTCAAATCCGTGATCTGATCCGAACCGTGAGTTTCTTGATCTGTTGCACCCCAATACCTTCTAAGCATTCCTCCATGCAGCGTTGGAAAGCTGCTGGAGCGTTCATGAGCATGAAAGGAATCCTGGCCCGCTCATATAGCCCCAAGGTGACACGAACACTGTTAGGTGCTTGCTGTCTTTTGCCATAAACCCCTTGTGGTAGGCCTTTCCGAAAGCATGGTGTTTCCTCCAAGGCCATCCATGACATCCTGGACTCAGGGGATTGGCTGTCTGTCTGGGTGAGTTTTACGGTTTAACTCTTGATAGTTTATGCACAGACGTAGAGAGCCACATTTTATTGTCATGCAAGGAAGACGCATAAGATGAATGGTATTTCTCTATCCACCCCTGTGCTATCAAATCCATTAAGTAGGGCTTCATCTCCTCATAAAAAGGCTTAGGGACTGACATATAGGTTTGTGCTACAGGCTCAGGATCGTTCAAAGAAATTTGCAACTGGAGCTTCTTAATACAACCTATTTCATTATCCGAGCGGGAGAAAGACTCCTCCTTCAACATCTCAAAAACTACCTTCCTCTGATCCTTATCTAGGTGCGTGAGATGAATTGGGGGGTCCCAGGGTTCTTCAAGGACCTCATGATTTTTTGTATGTTGGGCCTGGATGTTATTTACATCAACAGTGAGTGTGTTTCTTGAACAGCTCTTACAGGATACAACAATAAAACTGACTGCTGTACCGATAGCTACCCTTCCTGCCAACATGATGTCATAGTCAGTGGGGTTCTGCACACTGAGGATGATGTTTGATTGTGCCGCTCTCATAACCTGAACCAGTGAGTCACAAAATTCAAGTCCTTCTGGCCACTGGGGATTTTCATCTGGCTAAAAGACTAACACGGTGTCTTCTTTGAAGGGTTTGGCATGTATTCTACATTTCACCTGGACAACACTGTGACTTGGATATTGTTTTTCTGAAAGGTTGTTTTCACTAGGTACTCACTTGTTCTCTCAACACTCACTGTTTTAACTGACCTTTTCTTTAAATTAAGAAAAGCCGTTTTTATTAGTTTCTCTTCCTCACCATCGGTTTTCTGTTTTTCCTGGCTGTTGATAACAACACGTTCAATTACATTGAAACCAATAATTGTGTAGGGCTGCTGGCTGCCTTTCAAGACTAGCACGGGAACGTGTAACTCTTCTGCATCTGCTGCAAGCCTAAAAGTCACTTCTACTCACCCCATGTAGGACATCTCTGTACCATTTTCTGCTTCAATCTGGAAAGGATTATTTGAATCAATTACCTCAGCCACGTCTCTCAGTTTGATGTCAGAGAAATTGTCAGCTTTCCAGGCTTCATCAATGGCGGAAACCTTCGAGCCAGTGTCTTTGAGTACTAGGGCCCACTTCCCTTGTAGCAATTGAGGAGCCATTTTTTCCCTACCAATTCAGTCACTGTTGAATGTTTCTCCATCCGAATGTTTCCCCTTCCATCAGTCATAGTCTTGCAAGAAAGTTTCTGAGGAGCTTTTGGCCCAGAATGCATGAATGGGTTACAGTTTCCTTGTGCTGGCTCGTGACTAACCTGACATTTCTTGGAACAATAAAGTGTTGTTTTACAAACTAAACACTGTTGGAATTTCCGATGTTTCTCTCCCTCCCCACAGTTGGATCATTTTTGGGACATTTTGGCTGATCCGATCATGCCCTGTCTCTTTGGGGTGACCGTTCATCGTTAAAAGATCTCTCCCTTACACCACTGGACATTCCTCTGTAACCTCGGCAGCCTGCAAGGAAGTGCTCGCTACTGCCACGCATGTTGCAGTGCTTGCAGTATTCCTTCCCTTGCAGTTGGCACACAAAACATCTTAGTCAGGGATACCGCGTTGGATACCTCTGCTGAAACTGGGCTTGCTCCTGTCATGAACCTTTCATCACCAAAAACACAGAACTCTGGCAGAGGTCCACTTTGCTGATAGAGCTGAGGCTGAACACTAGTAGGTCGGCTGCCCCATAGGTGGTCTCTTTGGTAGCATGAGGATACAGTTTTGTTGCGGTCTCGGTCTTATGAATGGACTCTCTATTTGTGATACCTCAGCCTTGAGGTCTTTCAATAAAACTATGTCTGCTTTGATTTTAGATCTGACAGCACATCTGAAGGGAGTGTAGCAATGCTTGGTCGAGCTGCACATTTCTGTTCCTCACTTACATCACTAGATTGGACAGCATGGACAGCAGTGTGTCACTGTGGTGCAGTCTGCCTCCATTTATCCTGTCTCTCTTTCTCATGCGTGCACGCTATATTTAGCTTTTCCATAAGTAACTCATCTGATGTAGTTGGTTGCAAAAGGTAGGGCTGGAGGTCAGTTTTGATGCTATCGTTTTGTAGGCCTGTGAGTACGGAGTGCATGAATATGCTCTGCACGTCCCTGCTTATTTCAGCAAGATGATGCCAAGCCACATTCTGCAAGTGTTACAACAGTGTGGCTTTGTTGTAAAAGAGTACAGGTAATTTACTGATCTGCCTGCAGTCCAGACCCGTCTCCCATTGAAAATGTGTGGCACATTATGAAGCGCAAAATACAACAACGGAGACCCCGGACTGTTGAGCAACTGAAGTCGTATATCAAGCAAGAATGAGAAAGAATTCCACCTACAAAGCTACTACAACGATGTCTTCAGTTCCCAAACGCTTATTGAGTGTTGTAAACATGCCCCTGTCCCAGCTTTTTTGGAACTTATTGCAGGCATCCAATTCAAAATGAATGAATATTTTCTGAAAAACAGTAAAGTCTCTCAGTTTGAACATGATTAAATATCTTGCCTTTGTAGTGTACTCAATTGAATATAGGTCGAAAAGGATTTGCAAATCATTGAATCTCTGTTTTTATTCATGTTTTACGCAATGTCCCAACTCCATTGGAATTGGGATTTATAATGAAAGGTGGTGAGTTTTTTGGCCAGGCAGTGTATGTATTGTATTTTAAATATTGTCTGTGAATAAATTTGATGCACTAATGGATACTTTGCAAGCATTAACCCTCTCATGCATGAATTATGAAAAACTCAGTCAGGATTTTTTTACTAAGTGGTTTTATACATCCTTAGAGATGTAAAACGGGTTATGAAAAAAAATTCTATCTTTATTCTATGAATGACTACTTTTTCCCATTGCAATGACCTGCCAATGGGATTTTTTGTATGAGATGATGCAATAGCTTCCACTAGAGTGGACTATATGCAGCAGTGCCCAAAATTTCAGGCATATATAGACGAAAAAAAAAACAAAACGTTAAACAGCTGTACACTGTAGTGACCTCCATGCATGAAAGGGTTAAATCTGGCAACTCATATCCCACCTAAATCTGGAACGCTTAATCACTGAACCTTGTTCAACTATTGTCTCATGAATACCGGACTCAAGCTGCCATCTTGGGAGAGTGCTGACAGTTTGTAGTTCTTCTCTTTAACAATCGCCTTTAACACTCGCCGGCCGCCACTTCTGCGCACTGGTTTTCAGACTCAGCATACACAGAGCGAGGGTGGAGGAAGCCCAAATGTGCTTTTTCTGAAAGCAGTCGAGAATGACCAGTCACCATTTTGCTGCAATTGGCATCTTTACTGAGTGAACCATCCCAGTACCAGCGAGAAATATGTTGCTTGATTCTGTTTTATTTAAATCTTAGGGCCACAATAAGTTTTTCAATTTATTATTTCAGTATGGATCCATTTATTTTGTTCAGTTTTTCTGAGCATTGCTTGAGAACCAGAAGACATTTTTATTTCACTTTCTCAATAAAAATAAAGAATCTTTTCAAGCAACTTGACCGTTAACATCAAAGAAATTAAAGCACAACTTATTTTGTAGTTTGCAAGGAGGAATCTTTTTAATGGTTCATTCATTTACAATATAGTACATGTCAATACAAAATAAAAAATGCCCTCCATTTTTAAATCTCATCTTCCTCACCATAAATCAAGCAGATTTATGTACACTTTTCAAAAGTTATGTGTGACTACATTCTAAAAGCAAAGTAGTTGCTGGTAATAAAGCATCTCTGAGCGAAGTGTTTTCTTAAAGCATCTCAGACTGTCATCTACCAGATGGGATAAGACAGAAAGTGGAAGCAGACGTGGCAGAGTTTTAATTTTAGAATTTGAATTTGACCCAACAGTCCCTCCATCCTTCCTTCCTCTCTCCCTCACTCACTCGCTTGCTCTTTCACTTCCTGTCACCCAACGGAGAGTCTTCATTGTGCTTTCTTCTGTTGGCCGTCCTTGATGATGACATTTTTAAAGAGAGTCAGCAGAGGCTTTTGACTTCGCTCAGCCCAGGGCTTCATGAAGCCGCCATACCGTTTGCTGGCGAGAGGCCCGTTCCAGCGGAAGTGCTTCATCTTGTATGAGTCGTCCTTCTTGTTCTGGAGGGTCAACTGAGGGTTGTCCTTGGCCATGCCTTCCTCTCCTTCTGTGGCATATTCCCATTCACCCAAGAGCGCTCGCCTCATTTCAGTCGGGTAAGCCTCAGATGACGACTCCTCCATGCCACTGGGGAAGACCTTGATTGGGCGCCTCTTGCGGCCTACGGGTTTACCCCAACGGAAGTGCTCCATTGAGTAGGAGCGCTTTTCCTCCTGCAAAGGCTCATGCCCCTCCTCCTCCACTTCAGACCCCTCCTGCACGCTAGCCAGCAGGGGGAGCAGCACTCCCAAGGTTCCCTCCTCTCCCTCTGTTTCCATGGCGCTGGAGGTGCGCCGCTCTGCAGTCAATTCAGACTTGCACAGCCGTAAGCATTCCTGCCATTTCAAGGGAAGGTATGGCTGTATTTAATAAACTAGAATAATGTCACATTGAATGCATTATCAGAGATTTCTGGTAATATGGCGTTGTGGTAACAATTCTAGTTACTTACCTGGTTTGTTCTCATATCTATTTTGTAAAAATTTAATGTCACAAAAAATGTTCAAACATGTCAAATGTTATGTACAGCACTGATGGCTGTCATTGACCATGAATACGTCATGGTAAGAAATTCATGGGAGCTCGGGAATATCTGATATTTGTCCCTAGCATAGCCTTTTGGGGGATAGGGTGGGCAAACTTTTTTTACTGGGACAAAGTTGGGAACAGAATGAGGCATTGGACTCACCAGCATGTTTTCCTCAGAGTTAAGATCTTTGCAGGGCGAGTGGGCCCAGCACTGACTGCTCACCTCTGAACAAAACGCACACAGCACAGCCAGTGCCAGCATCCAAGCCGGACACAGCATCTTCACACTCTGTAGTCACTGTAAATACAGGTCATTGCACATTAGCACAGCATCCTCACACCTCAACAACAAGGGGTGCGCCTGCTCATTTTTTTGGTTCACTCCCATTTTAGGCCACAGTGAAATGTTTTCAGCTAATATGGGTGTCGTCAGCCACTCTGAGACGAGCAGGCTTGCAGGCCCGTTTGCAATGGCACTCTGCAATTAGATACTTTCTCGTCAAATTTATGTACAACTGTATAAGAATGAAGACCTCCTCAGGCTAATGTTCAGCTGATCTTTTTTTTGAACTGTATATCATACATCATGCACCCTGTTTTCACCCAATCATCCATCCATCATTAAATGCACATATTTTTGCTCAGGATTTACAGGGAATTGGGGCCTCTGCAAACATCCAGTGGGCAAGGAATATACCCAGGATAGTTCACCAATACATGCACTCACACACCTGTACCTACGGACAGGATGGAGGAGTGTTCCTGTCTTCTCAGCCCAAAAGGCAGACCTAAAAATCAGTGTAAGACGTACTGGTGCACAAATTGCTATAATGACCTTGATATATTGACTGATATCGCTTGACAATGAGCTGTAAAGGAGCTTCTATTTGTACTCACTCTCTGGGTTATCAATGATTCCACTTCATTGCTGATACTGTATAGCAGGTTACAATATGCCAAGAGCTCCATTCTTACTCTGAACTCACACAAGTGCCTTTATAGTAAGGAGGATTCAATGAATGAGGGGTTCAATGTTTCAATCAACCCCGGCCAAATGACAGATTCAAGGCTTGGGCTGGGCAATATTTAATTCGATTTTTCTCAAAATGCGATATATCCACTGTTTATAATCATTTACAAATGCCGCTTTTTTCCTAATTGCGACAAACACTTCGCTGGTCTGTTTGCAGAATGTGACAATTCCACTCAACCAATCGTTGCAAGCTTAGTGGTTATGTGACATTGCTCTGATTTATGCAGCAAGCGAGCTGAAAGTCATGGCAAACAACACTGATTTGAGTACTTTAAATGGGTTTTAAGAAGCCGTAAGACCATCTCATATACAAGAAAAGAGGGAAATAGATGAAATTTGTCAAATTAAAATCAAAATGAAAAACTGACAGATACAGTGGAATCAGAAAACTTCCACAAATCAGCTGTGAACACCCTCCGGAAAGTCGGCTGTGCAAGGAAAATTTATTGAATTCAGGGTAGTTACTGGCGTTAGTAATGCACACTTAAAGTTTTTAACATAATTATGCCGACGTTAGGATTGTAATAACATGGTGACTGGTACAAGAACTGTGAAATCTATGAATTTTTCATGCCGCGTGAACTTATTTAGTGTATTTTTCCCATTTTGTGCAATCAGAAAAGCTCCAAGTTCAGTGGTTCACATCTTTCTTTCTTGGTTTATACGTTGTTGAACAGAGTGGATATGTAGCGTTTTGAAAAACAGAGTTCTAGATTACTCAAAATAACATGTAAGTGATACATTCAGTATTTCATAATTAATTGATCAATTAATCATTGATCTCTTGAGTTTTGCAGCCCAAAGGGCTGTGCTTGTAATTATCACAGTAAGACAACATTTTATTGTGGAAGATAAAAATGTTAACTTTCTCAAAAGCAGTGTTTTTGAGGTATGTGTTGTCACCCCAAAACCTTTCCTGTGCTGTACTAAGGAATTATTCTGTCTACTGCGCATGCACAAGTGGACACTCTGCTATGGAATTGTAAGTCCGTAAGTCTTCTTAGTCTGCTGTGAGCTACCAAACCACAGTAAACGCATGTACTTCACAAGTACCTATTTTTTGTCTATGTTGAGAATAATTGTTTGTAAATTGTAAATGAATATTACAGTTTGTAGTTTGACTTCCTAATTAATCTCTCCTCTACTCTTTTCATTATTCTCCATATTTTGGGGACAATGGAAATTGTGATTCAGAAATTAAGAAGCAATGTATTTTTGCAGTGTTGTGAGAACAAAATGTTAGTTTTGAGTCAACAACATTTTTGTCTTGTGGAAAGTAGTTTTTCTTTGAAGAAAACATGGGAACGAGATACATATGTGCTAGGAGAAAGCTATTAAACTATATGTTAAAGATGATATTTAATAGCATAATGAACAATCCACCCTATAGCGAAATCGTCAGTTGTAGAAAATAAGCAGATTTCACTCTGCTCTTTGTTAAACCAAGTGGCCTACCTAAGCCAGTTTCACATTTCTGTATATATAGGCTGCCAAATATGTGCAAGGAAACTGCATTAGTTGTAAACACTTTAAATCATATGAAATATAAAATGATCTTATATGCACACTTGCTCTTGAGACATTTCAGACAACAGTAACTTATTTCCAGAAGATACAGATCTTCCCACGACATGCAATCATGTTTGCACTACTCACCTTTATGCTACATACTGCATGAATCTTTAACAAAATAGATGACTTTTTAAACTTGACGAGCCCCCTCTTTCAGTGAATTTTATCTTCAAATGAAAACTTAAAAATATGAATTGTCCATCTAATTCTGAGAAAAAAGTGATTTAAAACAGTCTCAATGTCTTGTAATCCTGAGCACACTGAATAATATGTTATTAAATTAAAGATAGATAATATTTGGTGAATTATCTGTTCTAATTGGTTAGTAAATATGGGGAAATATTTTACAAAATTTATCACAAAATGCCAAAAAAATGATTTCTCATAAAAAATCAAAACCCATTTTGACACAGTTTGAAAGATGTTGGTCCTTCACTCACTGAAAATCAGTCACTAAAAAATGTTTTAAAAATGTAATCCTATTTGCTTCAGAGAAATACAAATTAAATAAGGGTAAGATATTTATTTATTACAAAAAGTTATCTTGATAAATATTATTGAGATTTTGTCTGACTGCACCGTTAATTCAGTGTATGAACTATTTTCATGTTTCTGTAAAATGAAAAACTTCAAAAGTCCAAAAGAAATCAGTTGGAAATAAAATATCTAAACATTACTGAAACAAAAATTTTGCACAATAAGTTAAGTTCAAAGACATAGTTTGTTGGTTTAATTTTTAACTATTTTGTTTTTAATTAAATAAAATGGTATAAGTGTTCTCGCTAGAGTTTTACTGAGGCACTTGAAGATGCATGTTCCCAAATATAAAATGTCCACTCAAATATAAAATGAGTGTTTCGGTTAAATAGGATGCGTAAGCATCCTCCCTCAGGAAAAAGATGTTAGCATTTTTAATTTTGCATCAGAATCTGCTCATGCATCTTTTTAGAATAAAGGTAAGAAATCACAGGTAAATGAATTTATTTAATTCATTTCAATTCGATAGGTGTAGTGTTTAGTCATGTAATTAAACGTTCATTGCCTGCATAGACAAAATAGGGTAATATCTGAGAAAACATAATTCCAAAACTAACAAGACTATTAACAATACTGTCTATAACCTACTGTCAACTCATTTAGGAAGCAGACTAAGGCAATGCCCAGGAATCAATAATTTGCAAGATGTTTTTAACAGTACTCATGTAATCATTTTAATGCTGTTTTCTGGTAAAAGTTTTATTTCCGTTACCTGTTTGCAAGTGTCTCAACCTCTCTTTTCGTTGCTCTTCCAGGCTCTGGTCTCTTTCCACTCTTTGTCACTCTGAACTGTGTCCTCTGTTAGAGCACCCTGACTGTCTGCTTTCTGAAGGGGTCTTCCTTTTTATGCTCATACCTGCGTAGTAATCCTTCAAGGACATTCGTCGAGAGGCAAGTTCTTTTGTGCTCGACAAGATCTGGTGGGAGTGCAAATAGAAATTTTTGTGTATTACCGGAAGAGACAATGAGCTTCCTCCCAATTTGATGAATTCATGACAGAAATGTCAGAAGGACAGATTATCAAGTAGGTACCATTTGTTCAATGAGGTAGCAGCTTTCCTCATATAACGTGAGTTTAATTACCGGGCTGAAATATGACCACAAGTTCTTCGGCACCTCTATTGTCAGGGGGGACAGCGAACCCTGTGGAACAAATTAAGACCACCTGGATAGTCTAGATGAGGGCGCAAATTAAAGTGATGCCAGGTGACTCTCTGAACCGCAGGTGGAGAATTAATGTGGACAAAATGCATTTGATTATTGACTGAATTGGGGTTCATATCTCCTGGGTGAAAATTTTTTCCATTCCTTGAGTGCTTTATTGAATAAAGAATAAAAGCAATTATTTTCCCAAATAAAACTCTGAATGTTACACGACAAATAAAAAGATATTGGCAATTGCTCACCATGCTTTTGAAATATTAATTTCATTACTTGTAAAAAAGTTATTCAGAGATATCTATACAATCCTATCATCCTCTGGAGAAATATGTACTTAAAATAGCTTTGTCTTGGTCTTAAAAGGAAATGTGAAATACACAAAATGCCATATTTGAGATATGCCAGAAACTTTGTAATGAATATACACTGATTCTAGGCTGTAGTTAGCACCCCTGGGCCAGAATTAGAGCAGATCTAGTCACCAACTACCTGGGATTTCTTGGGGTGTATTGATGACAAAATATTTTCATTTTGTAAGTCTATTTTTTGATTATTCAATTCAAGGTACTTTTATACAATATATATATAATGGGTCAGGTTGGTTCAAATTTTAAATGAATTTTGATTTGCATCTCTCTGGTACATAAAAAAAAAGTTACATTTTTTGTTCTCACTTTTTCTTAAGCCAGTTAATCTCCAGTGCATTTGTGGTTTCAAAAATGATCCCTAATTAATGTCCAGAATGCAACTGTTCACAAGCCGCTGGAGGCATTTAGACCGTCTGGATTTGATAACACGGATCACACTGCTTCAGCATATTTCTCAGCTACATATTCGTGCCGTTCAATTGTTATTCCACTTAATTTAAAAAGCACTCCATTAGATTGAGAAATAGGTCGCTGCTGGGTAAATAATGAAGTCACTTTCATGCTTGTGCATCACTACCCTTGTGTGTTCATAATTAGTTCCTCCCTTATTCCAGCAGTCTTTGTGTATTTTTGCAGTTTCTCTCCCTTAATTGATTTATTGTCTTGTGTCCTCCCTTGCTCTCAAGTGTAATCATTTGTATGCCCCTTTTGTTCATTTCCCATTTATATAAGTTCATTGTGATGCCTATGTGGTTGCTGGATTGTCTCATGCTTTGTTCTATGCAAATCCTTACAGTCAGTTTGTGTCTTCTATCATTGACCTAAGCTCTTCTTCCTGTTCCAGCTAAATGAAGCAAGATATTATTACTCGAATGGTCTTATCTCTAGGAACAAGCGATCAAGCCTTTACATTGGTCTCCAGGATTGGGGCCGCGTTCTTGTTCATCAGTTGTTTCTGCCTGTTGCTCAGAGAAAGTTTATTAGGAGCACCTTCCAGGCCCTCATTGGTCTGCAGGACTGTTCCTGCTAAACTCTGCGGTTCTACTGTCAAGCTGTCCTGCTTCTGTGAGCAGGGTACACCAACCACTTTCAGCCCCAGGACACCCACTGGCCTTGGCGTGGACGTGCCCCTACCCTCTCCAGTCCTTGCCAACTAAATTGGACTGCCACGCTATACTTCTGAGCTGCGGCCTTTATCTCTTCTATTTCCTTATTCCTATTAGTAATTACTGTTGGAGGTTGGACTCTGAATCTGCATTTTGCTCCTCAGCTAGATCATAACATTTATGGTCCAAACTTGACAAAACTTGTTTGGCTGTTGGCATAAAGCAGTGTGTTGCAATCTTGGCCCTAGGGGCCCTCAGTGTATGCCAGTTTTCGTTCCACCGACAACTACAATCCCAGAATTAACAACCTTCTAATTTTTTCGATGTGCTGCTTTTCAGGCAAGAGAGACATTTCACCCTCTTAAGTCTTGTTGGCAAAAATGGCTATGCACTCCAATATGTTTAAAAACCCTGCATTCATATTTTATTTGTTTTTGCCCTTTTCCAAGTACGCAAGCCTAGGCAAGGTGGCAATATGTTTAACTGATCGAAGTCAAGAATGTAGTGAATCAATAAGCGGTTAATTAGTTTTCTCAACGCAGGTGCTAGGGTTCTTCCCAAATGTTTTTCCGAAAACTGGACAATGAAATACCACCAAACAGGTTGTCTCATTACTATTTGATTTGTGTTTGAATTCCTCCCCCCCCACCCCCCCATGGGTGGTCAGCTTTATTTATTTATTTATTTTTTTTTAGTTTATCATGGTTTTCTTAAGTTCACAAATAAGAGAAATGAGATAAAGTGAGAGAAAAAGAGATGGACCCAGTCAAAAGGGGGGGGGGGGGGGCACAAAAAAAACGAATGATAAACAAGTTCATAGAAAGAGGACACACTGGTAGACAGACAGGGGACCGAAGGACATACAAGTATGATGTGACGATAAATAATGCAGGGGGGAAAAAAGAAAACCACGAGAAAAAAATGAAAGGAAATTACAGCAATAAGATGAAGGAAAAAAGCATGAAATGAAACAAGCATCAAATGCATGTCTTACAAGCGATATGGTGGGAAAGATGCCAAATAAAACAAAACAAAAATAAAATGATAACAATAAAAATAATAACAACAACAATAATAATGCTGCACAGATAAATTTTAAGAAATCATAAACGGCGAAAATGAAAATATGCAGGTGTTAACAGAGTGTTAAACTGCGTTTGAGTGCTTCTGGGGTTAGCATATGAGAACATTATTTTGAGGTTCTAGGATTTGTTAACGGGCAGATCTAAAGATTTTATGAAAGGTTTTTTTCACATTTTTCACATTTCCACATTTTTCAGACATTGAAGATTGTTGCTCATGCCTTGTAATTTCCATGGATATGTGTTCTTCGAGTAGACTTAACCATTGAGTTGTGCTAATCTTTTTTCTTGTTTTCTAGTTCAGAAGAAGAGTCTTCTTGGCAATAGCTAGAGCAACAAGTAAGGGTTTGGTATTGTGGATTGATTTCAGAGAGGTGTCCCAGCAGGCAACTAGATGGGTAGAGTGGGACACTACAGCCCATAATAAGTGATATTCTATCAGTGACTTGATTCCAAAAATGATGGGTTGGTGGGCAGAGCCAAGTGGAGTGAAAATAATTATCTGGGGAGTTATTTGTGCAATGTTAGCATGTGCCACAATATAAAAATCCCATTTTATACAACTTGTGCTGTGTGATGTGTGTTCTGTGAATGACCTTAAACTGTATTAATTGTAGATTAGTATTTTTGGTCATTGTGAAGGTTCTTACATATTTGGGCCCGGAAGCTTAAGTCGGGGGATAGTGATAGGTCTTTTTCCCTGGCTTGGATGAGAAGGGACATTGTCAAGTCTGAATTTAATATTAATTTGTATGATTTAGAAGGAGATTTCTTGGGATAAGTCATTTTTTTATTTCTTCTATTATTGGGGTAGGTTGTGATTTATTGTCCTACGCTTTGACTTTTGATTTCAGGATAGACTGTAATTAAAGGTATTGAAGATATTTTTTGTTCCTGATGTTATACTCGTGGGTCAAATCTTCAATTTCATGAAAGAGTCATTATGAAAGATGTGTTGGAGATGTGTTGTGCCATTTTCTTTTCAGAGATTTAAGCAAAGAGGTGTTTTCTTGTGAAAGAAGTCAGGGTTGTGCCATATGGGTGTATGTTTACATGGTGTCATAGTGAAATTGAAGATTTTGTTCAGTTTCCACCAAGTTGTCAGGGTCACAGAGACTACAGCAATTTTGAAACAGTTTTATAGAAGCAGTTTTAAAGAAGTTGAAATATTTATTGATAAAAATTTATTGATAATGGAGTGAGTCAAACCATTTAGTGGAAGGGCATGTTGGAATCATTTTGAACAGGTAATTCATTTTAGGTAGTACGGCCATTTTAACTGTTACAATCCTGCCAATTAGGGAAAGTGGTATGTTTATCTTGCGGTCGTCTTCTGTTGATTTTGTTAATGGGAGGAAGTTAAGGTAGAACAGCTCTGACAGCTTAGTAGAAATATTTATGCCCAAATATTTAATGGTGTCAGAGGACATGAGCAGTGAATTATGAGCTGCAGGGTGCTGGACATCCCCATATAATGATAATATTTTTGATTTTGTCCAGTTTATGGCATATTCTAATATTTTAGAAAATGAACTGATGAGGTTGACAGTCTCTGGGAGGGACTTTGGTGGGTTTTGAAGGTGGAGCAATATATCATCTGCGTAAAGATTGATTTTGGGGTAAATGGAGAGGGTTTGAATTCCTGTTTTGCTGGTGCTTTGACATATCGGAGCAGCTAGAGGCTCAATTAACAGGGCGAATTGTGAAGGAGAGAATGGGCATCCTAGCCTTGTGTCATAGTTCTGTATGTTTGTGTGTGTGTTTTGGACTTTTCTTTGTGGCTCTCGTCCCGGGACGATATCGAATTCCTGTTCAATCGAATTCTTTACCCAGCTGGCTGATTGATCTGCGGCGGTGCTTTCCCGGACTCTATAAAAGCCAGATATTCGCCACGCCTCTTTGCAAGAGTGTCTGTTTGTAGCTACGCACAATAGCCAAAGATATCGTAGTCAGGATTTGTTTGACTTTCTATCTTCTTGTTATTATTGGAGTTCTTCTCCCTTTTTTCTATTTCGCTTTGCTTCCGTGTTTCGGACTATTATACGTCCTTTGGAAGTGCAAGCTCCTTCCGGTGGTCTGTATTATTCTGTGTTTGTATTGTGTTCGTGCTGCTCGTTTCCGTTTTGTCACTGCAACTGGCCTCCGAATTCTACCGGTTGGTGATGTTAGTCCGTTAGAGAAGACTGTGGCCATTGGCTAATTATAAAATATTTTTACCCAATGAAGCAATTATTGATTTGTTCTGGTTTTGTTTTGATATAGTAATTAATTTTAATAGTCTGCGCATGTTGCTAGATGAGTCTCTTCCTTTGATAAAACCAGTTTGATGGTTGTGGATAAGGGATGGGATTACCTTCTTGATTCGATTGTGTTTGAATTCTTAAAGCAGACCTATTAAGCTGATTCTTCTTTTAATACATACATGTAATGTTATAATGTTGGATGTCCATACTCAACCTTAGTAAAGTTTCTAAACATAAGATACAGGGGTTTAGTTGTAATCGAGAACATGATTTCCTGAAGGTAATTTCCGCTCTGAACAGCTCGTCCCGAGATCTTCACGAGATCTGGGCAAAACCTGACATCAGGTTTTGCCAATTAGGACAGACCTAGCCAGAGCCAATCATGGCGCTGGTCCTGCCCACCCTGGAAATGATTCTAGCAGGCACAAACAACCGTGGATTATATTACGCCTTAGTAGTGTCTACACTTCAGGAAATACAAAAGAAGAAGAACTGTTGATCATTTGGTTTTGTCAGTGTGTCTCCCAAAGCTACTCATCCATGTTTTTTTTGGATGTGAAAAAAGTACAACTATACACTCTTCCAAAAGACGATGCCACCAGAAATCAGTGGGTATGTCAAAAATATATACAATCCTTAACCAAGCCGATAACTCTGTTTCAATACCTATATTAAAACGGGAAAATGATCTTTCAATAGAAACAAATCCTGAATATTGGAATCAAATCTGTAACTATAATTTCAACAACAGCATCAGTAAAAACCTACAACTAATACAGTATAAAATCATCCATCGGACACATTACACTGTTGCAAAATTACATAAAATGGGATTATCTGATACAGACAAATGCACTACTTGTACACAAGTCGCAGCCGACACATATTTTCATGCATTCTGGACCTGCACGCCGGTCCACCAATTCTGGCGCAAAGTCATTAGCAGATTGTCAAATATATTAGAATACAACATCCAGCTAAGCCCAGTAACATGCCTCCTTGGGGATACATCGCAAATCGCACATCATAGTAAACACTTAACGGTTCTCTTAACAGCCTTAAACATTGCAAAGAAAGCTATCCTATTAAATTGGAAACAAAAAAATAACCTTAATATTTAGATATGGGAAAATCTACTAATAGACCAAATATCAATAGAAAAAAGAGTTGCAGTAAGTAATAATACTGTAGAATCCTTTGAAATTAACTGGACACAAGTCCTCACAAAATTAACAACCCCAATTAACTGATTTCCAAACAACCACAGGAAATTGTGAATTTTCACACACACTCACACCGACACGTAACATAAACAGATAAAAGCCACACATGTAAACAGACATACCCAGACAACTATACACACACACACACACACCCACATTAGTCTAGATGGGAGGGGGACGTGCATTATCTCTCTGATAACCCTTGGGTTTGATTTGGTGTGGGTGGCGGGCCTCATTCCTGAGTTGGCTGGGGCGTTGGTTCCGGGGGGCCCCTTGCGGTGGGGGTGGCTGGCGGCTTCGGTCGGGGGGTGGGGCCCTCGGACGGTGGGGCTCGCAGTGCTGACTGGTGGCTCGTCTGGTCTTGGGTTTGCCTGGGGTGTGGCCCTGGCTTCCCCCTTGGATGCCGCTGTGCTCTGCTGCTGCTCCTGCCTGGGGTGGGGTCCGTGGGGTCGCCTGGTTCCATGGAGTTTGGTGCGGGGGACGGGTCGGACGGGTGGGTGGGGCGTGGGGCCGCCGATGGTGTGCCGGTGTGGTGGGGGGAGGGGGGGACAGGTGGTGGGCTTGTTCATTGGCCCGCCCTTTCTCTCCTGTCCACCCAGTAGAGAGTGACGCTCCCCTGTCGGCTGGGCCCGGTGTGCCCTTGGTCGTGGGTCCGGCAATGGGGGCTGGATTGGTTCATCCGGGGGGGTCGTATTCCTCCTCCATGGGTGGCGGTTCATTACCTCCTGGAGTTGCACCGCGCGGGGCCTCGGATCTTGCACTCTGCCCCTTCATGGTGGTTGGGGGTGGTGTCTGACGTGGGGTGTGCTGGGGGGGGCTTGGGTGGGGGGTGTGGGAGTCGGGGGCTTCTGGGGCGCCGATGCCCTGTGGGGCCCCTCGGGCGGAGTTGGCGAAGACAGGCCCTGCCCCAGTCAATACATTCCACAAGAAAAACACATAGAACAGGGACAGCAACAGGGTCAGGGATGCGGGTTGGGATAGGTGTTGGAGGGGTACGGGGGGGGGCAGATGACAGGGCAGTGGTGCGCTGCGGCTCTCTCCCCCCCTTTCCCCGGCACCTCCCGCCCTGCACTCCTATTTTAAATGCATTACACAAGAATAGGAGACAGAGCAGGGAATAATAGGACTAGGAGGGTGGGTTAAGTAAGGTATTGGAGGGGTAAATGGGGGGACAGACAGTTATGCAGTGGTGCAGTGCTGCTCTGCCATTCTCCCCCCTCCTCCCTCCCTGCACTCCTATTTTAATGCACTTCACAGCAATAGGATACATAGCCACTGATACACAAAACAGATAACACAAGTCTGGGGGGGCGGGATGGGCTAGGTGCTGGGGAGGCGCATGGGGGGACAGACTGTAATGCAGAGGTGCAGTGCAGCTCTGCCGCCCCCCCCCCCCCCCCCCCCCCGGCACACCCACACCTCCCTTCCTGCCCTCAACAAAAACAGAATTTGCTTCTCAAACCTGATGTAGTTGCATCAATCAAGTGCTAAGATCCACAAGCTGTAAGTAACAAAATAACAGCAAATAATGTAAGTGAAGCTAACGTGTTATGGGTGGCTAGCAGGAACGCTAACAATAGTTAGCACTAACAACTGGCCTCAAACGCAGGCTTTGTAAAATATATGTGACTCACAGACGCGGAAGCAGTGAGTTTTACCATTTTGTGTTGCTTCACTGCATAAGCTTATCTATCGGGACAGTCTGCTGAATGTGGCTGAAGCACTGCGGCTAACAAAGCTAAGATACTGTTGTTAATGTGTGTGTCCTAAATATGCAAGAGAAATCTCAGGGAACATTCAACAGAAGGTGTGTGAACATAAACTTCATTTGAAGCTAACTTTTTATACTTTTTTGTCATTTGGATCTTTGGTCTAATTGTTCACGGCAACAGAACTTACTGTCTGTAAAACCTGTATTCCAGGGCAACATTTGTCTCTGTCATTGTTTTGAACACCTGTTTACTAGCTACTGCATGTTAGCCCCTTTGCACAGAAGCAAAATCTGGCTATTAATGTGTTACCTTATTTAAAGCTTTATAATTGGGGTTTTTCAAGAAAACTTGCCATCAATGTCAAAGGGAAGAAATTTCAACCACCATGAAATTGCTCATAATTGTTACATTTTTTTTTAACTTGGTACCAAGAAATTAACAAACAGACAATGGTTTTCAAATACTTTTCTTTATATAAAAATGGTGGGAGTTCAAAAAAATTAAATTTGCCGCAGTTATGTACGGGACAAACGCTAAAGGTAGCCCTGTGATGGTGATGAAAGTAGTGAAACCTGTCCTCATACCCAACTGCAATCTGTAAATCAGATCTGCCAAACTCTGTCTATTGAGTATTAACCAACAATTTGTTCAACTGCAGTGGCTTGCTTACTTTTGAGTATATCAATCTTCGAGATCAGGCAATAATCATTCATCCTAATTTTTGAAAGAGGCAATAAATAGCTTTGAAATATACATTAATCTGTTCAGACATACGTGTTTATTCAAAGTAGAAAGAGTGTTGGCCCTCTACTGCCAGTTGCAGAGAGCACTTTTTGATTTATTAAACCATTACCCCTGAGGTTATGTACCGGACAGCTAGTTACGTACGGGACAAAATTATTCTCCTGATTCCTGATGAAAAATGCTTTGTCAGGATTATGTGGGGGTCATGTAGACTACATGTATAAAAGCACAGTCTCTGGCAATCAAAGTGTGAAAGAAAATTATCTCAACATTCTAATATATTTATGGGTTATGTATGGGACAGCATTACGGAACAAAGGCAGTTTTGTATTGCCTCCACTTGAGCAACTTAATAATATTCAAGAGACATACTTCAATGACTCCCTGGAACAAGGAACATCAATGAACAACAGTTAACATGGTAAAACATGAACAATTAACAGAAACACATCTCAATACCTGACTGGTTATTGCAAAATTAGTCAGATATCACACTTTTATTGCAGTTTCATTTGTTGGATCATTATTCATTGTGAATGGACTAATTTGGCATCTCGCAGCGTCCAAAGCATCCCAGTCAAAGTTCAGGACTACCCAGATCATGTCCACAACAGTAATTATGGCTAAATGTGACACAGATATTGAATACTTTGTAAAGTCAGGAATAAAACTATTACAGGCTGTAGTCTGACAATAATGATGCATGACTATTGCGTCAAATACATACCCAATACATCATATTCATTGTAGAGCTATACAATCTGCATACATATATAAAGTGGCGGCTACTCAACAGAAAGCCATGAGGACAGAACACATGCCTTTAAACACGATGAGATCTCATCCATTTTCAATCACTTTTGTTGATTAAAGATTTGGTAACTCTTCTAACATTCAGCTACTTCACGTGTGGCTAACTCGCTTCTTTGAGGTACCTGAAGTAAAAAAACAAAACGCTTCATTGGGATGTGAAACACATTTGCTAAATTGATCATGAAGCGCAGGTTTGATAAACTACTTTGCGGCACATGCCAAATTAACACGCATAATCCTTAGAAGTTTAGGCTATTTCATTTTGTATATAGTAATCCTTTTCAGCAAATGAATGAAACTTTTTTTTTTTTCCTTGCATTTATTATTTACCGGCCTTAACATTGCATTGAGAGGGAAGCTGCGCATTAACTGTCAATGATTATTGATACCATAGGGAAAACGTGTTAAAGACAATGATTGGAAACGGGCCAATAATCAAATGCTTCAAGTAGGGACTTGGAAATATTTTTTTTTAATGACAGTATAAATCATTTATCGGATAGAGCAAACAAAATGACACCTCATTTGTCAAAATACATCCTCACAATCTAGAGATATTAAAATTTGAAAGCTCAAATTTATCAGCGATTCTTCAGCCGCTCACCTGCTGAACGTGACATTTCCAAGTGCCAACTTCAAGGGATATTTTATACTTCTTCCATTTTCAGTTCGTTTGCCGCCACTGATATTTTATATTAAATATTAAATAATATATATACTTATATATATAATATTTAAAATATATATATATGCATATAATATGTATACAGGCAAGGGATTTATATATGGGTCACTGACACGTACAGCACTACCGACTACAGGCTTAGGAAGTGGCACATAGTAATAAGTCCACATGTATTACATCTTTTAGAAATTGCATTACTGATTAGCAAAATAAAAGATTTTAAGTCTAACTAACTAATTTAATCCATTCTATACGTCTTTCTGGATCCTTTCTTTTGGTAGGAAAAGGGATGAGTGCAAATGGTGTGTATGCAGCGAGTTGTTCTTTTATTGCACTCATGAATAGAGCAAAATTCCTCCATCAATTTTTTAAGCCCACGTGTAGTGTGAGGACAATCACAGACTGAGCAATGTGAACCCAGCATATAACTTAAAACAACCTTAAGCAATGTAAAATAACTTGAATAATCACTATAAGTAGCCGGCTGTTACACTGGGATAGCTTGGCTTTATTGGCTTTATTGACATTGTGGGTAGTCTTGAAGTTTTTGTGCAAGCCTAATGATAATGCCGATATAGTCTTTTGCCATTCGAAAAAAGAGGGACTAGCGGGTTACCAAAAACTGGATTTTATTTTTATTTGGCCAAATCAGCAGGAATTAATACAACTGAATAGTTTGGATGCTAGGCTTCGTGAGAAACCATACCCTGTCACCTCTGCCCCCAGTGCACCTGTTCTATAAATAGCCACATGTTGCTAAACATATCCTTCAGTGCACCCAGTGGCCTGGTCACTAGTGGTGTGGCTTTCAATGTGAACCTGGTTCATGGAGTTATGTACGGGACTCGGGCAGAAAAGTGTAATAACAGGTGGTTTAAAGAACAGTTTTCATAATCTTTGGTGAAATAGACTAAGTTTTTGAAATCTGCACATTTATGCAAAAGCTGAATGTTTGAATTATGGTGATTAAATACATTTCCAATTATCTGTAAAGACCTATGGCTTTACAAATAAACAGTGATGGGACCAAGTCACACATGTGCAAGTCTCAAGATTTAACCTTCAAGTCTCAAGTAAGTCCCAAGTCATTTTTTCTGGGGCAAGTCAAGTCAAGTCACAG
Organism: Gymnothorax reevesii; assembly: GCA_029721435.1. Classification (NCBI taxonomy): domain Eukaryota; kingdom Metazoa; phylum Chordata; class Actinopteri; order Anguilliformes; family Muraenidae; genus Gymnothorax; species Gymnothorax reevesii. The sequence goes on from CM056576.1 coordinate 63,727,496, forward strand.
GTTATGGCAAGTCAAGTGAAGTCAAGTCCTGTAATAGGTCAAGTCACATTATTATTGCAATTTTACCTGCAGAATCTGATCTTAAAGTGAAAAGACAAGGTATAAGTAACTGTCAGTAATCTAAACATCTGCCAACAGTATTTGAAATATTTTAGTTGCCTTGCAAATAAGAAAAAAGGCAAACATAAAAATGTGAAAGAATAAACATATTATAGAGCATCAGAAACATCTGTATGTGTTTCATCTGTATCATCTTGAGACACCAAGAGCTCTAAACACTTCAATTTTTAACATTCAGTCCATAGAAAAACAAGTAACAGCTTATTGTTCTTAGAAAAAGATTCCCAGCGAGGATTCAATTTTAAACTCTGTTCAAAGCCTTCTACTCGTGCTCCCCTCACCGATTCTCCTGTTTCACTTGCAAGGTCAAAGTATGACTGCACAATAGGCTGATGCTTGTATTTGATCATGACACTTTCCACTTAGATTATGATTTAATAAACCTGGTTCATCTCATTTGTGAACAAGAGAAGTTAAGTCCCAATATCGTTTTACAGTAAACTATTACAATCAGTAAGTTAAAAATTCTTATGCTCTCTCTCAGACACAAAGTGGAAATAACATTCAATAAAGAACTGGGTGCAATCAGAGTAATTTTTGTTTTCATTGTTGCCATCAACTGATTTAATTTGTTGGGATTTTAATTCATACTTAAAGAAAACCGCTGTCGTTACAGTCCATGCCAGCAGACTACCGTAAGGGATACTTTTCCTTTGAAACCGCACTACAGAATAAACCAGTTCACTTGATTTGAACAATGTTGAGTTCAGGGGCAGATCCAAGAATTTTCCAAAGGGGGGGCGCAGTCCCCACACAAGCGCCAAAGGCGCAAAGCTTGGAGGGGCCTGGGGACCCTCCCCCAGAAAAATTTGAAAATTAAAGTGCCAAAAATGCATTTTCCTGGCATCTGGGAACAAAATTCATGGTCTTATAGTTAGCTGAAAAAATAAATTTTTTCCCCACTGAAAATTCTCTATTTAAGGTGTAAGTTTGCACACTGTAAAGACAATCGAAACAGAGAGACTTGGGTCCCATTCTGATAGAAACGGACAAACTGTGAAAATGATCAAAGCATCCATCAGGATACATCATGGATTAAACATTTAAAATACAACACTAAAGTTGTTTTCTTTAATGGAAATGTAATGAACGTACGGAGACTCCAATCGCGGTTCAAGCTCGGAAGAGCATCTTTTATTCACATTACCGTTGCTCATGGTCAGACAGAAACAGGTCAATAACCAGAAATCAGGAATATCACAGAAAAGCTCAATCGTAGTCAGGGACAGGCAAAATGTCAAAAAACCAGGAAATCAGTCAGCACAGAATACAGAAACAAAGGGAAACAAATCTAAGGGAATGGGGAAAGGGAAATAGGAAGGGAAAAGAGGGAGACAGAAATAAACTAAACATTCAAAGTATAAAAGGGAGCTGGGGAAACGGGAGACTCAAACTCACTACACTCACTCGACGAATACAATCAATTACTTGAATACAGAAAATCACAAAAGGCAAAAACTCTCAATAATCGCAGAAACACACAGAGGAAAAAGCGCAGAAACGGAACGACCAGGCAGAGCAAGGAACGGTCACAAATCAACAAAGACAAGCGGAAAAGTGGGGTCTTTATAAACAAACTAATTAGAGTGTTTAGCCCAAGAAATGAAGGACAGCTGAGAGGAGGCAGAATCTAGAACAGCAAAGGATAGTGATAGGACAGATTGAGTAAGTAGGTGTGCCCTGCTTCTTCAAACAAACTAATCACCGTGCCTAACTACTCTGCTCTAATGTGTAGTCCTACCCTTTTCTAATCACCAGTGCCTCAGCTAAACTATTCTCAGGTGCAGACAGTTAACAAGCACAGGAAGAAGGAAGCAGGAAGTACCCAACCAGAAAAAACAGGGGAAAAGACTGTGAATGAAAACAAGACACCACACTTAGACACACAAGGGAGCGAGAGACAAAAGACAAGCATTCATGAAACATGAACAATCACACTAGAAATAAATCTAACACAAAGAAACAAATAATTCTAAACATCATGAAACTAAAAACATACAAAAACAAAGCATAAATTACTTAATTCACAACAGGAGAATGGTATTTAGTTCACTTTGAAGTGAATTTCCTACTTGCACATAAGGCATATTCAGTAGGCATGCAGAGCAACAAAATCATCTTCTGGAAATTTTTAATTCTCACTGAATGGGTTTATGAAGAGCATTTTTTGGGGGTATCTACAGGCGTACATATCAATCACTTTGTCATAATCAAGCTTAAGATCCAGTTACACTGGCACAAACGTTACTCTAAGATAAAGTGCTGTTCTCACTATTTAAACAATCTTTATAGCTCGTCTTATAGTTATTCCATATAGGACTGCGTACAACATTGTACGCACAGTTGTGTACAGTTGTCAGGGTTGGATAGTCACTTGCTATTTTATACATTCAGCAATAGAAATCATTAGTATTGAAGAGGCCTAGTAGTCCCATGTTAAAATATAGCATTTAAACCGTAGTGCAATAAATACTGAGGATTAACTTAACTAAAAGTGTCAATATCACAATGTCATTGCTTTAATAAAAGTATAAATCCTGCATTTAAATTAACCGTGTTTCAGCTTGGCTTGCTTGTAAATATTCATTAACAGATCCTGGTGTGTCATCTAGTGAGAGAATATTGTAACTGCGTGCATAAATTTGCAGCTTCATGTCCGCTGGCATCAACATCAGTATAGATTTACCCTGCCGAGCACCGTTGTTCTTGAAAACGCTAAATCCAGATAATCTTTATGATGAAGTTAATTCATATTTTAATTTGTAACGAGTAACAATGTTATGATTCTGCTGTTACCTGACCATGTTTTTGTGATGACCCTGATTCCAAGCCATGTTTTCTGTGTTAGTCCATGCCATGTTTTGTATTTTGCCTATCTTTCTTTGTTTTGTCCTTGCCTGCCATTTCCCATATTCACTGTTTTGTTATCATTCTGGTTTTTGTATTTCTCATGCCCTGCATCGCACATTGTCTTCCCTGCCTGGTCATATGTGATGTGACAACTGTATTCCCCAGTCTTGTATGCCACGCTTTCAGGTGATTTCATGGTTTCTGGGTTTCCAAACATTCCTTCCAATCTCGTTTGCTTCCTTCGCCTTACTGTTCTATCTTTACTAACGATACTAACAGTTTATTATTTTCGATAAATTCTGCCCTGCGGAGGTTCACCTCCCAGCTTTAATAAAATACAAGTTTGCTGCATCTCTTGGTTCTCGCGCTTAGTTCCTGCACGTAACCTCACAAACAAAGTGGCCAGTGTCAACGTAACAAAGTGAAAGTATACTTTTTATATTTTAAATGTAGTAGAGTGAAAATAAAAGTCAAAACTCCAGTAAAGTACAAATCCTTTAAAAAAACTACTTAAACTACTTATGTAGGCTACTGTTTGTTACTATACACTTCTGACCATCACAAAGTGCATTAGGATGCAACTCATTTTTTTGTTTTTTTGGACGACCCTCCAGTAATTTCATTTTTCCGGCATGGCAATTTTTCGAGCTTTAAGCCCTGTTTGTAATGTGCGAAAAAGGCTCTCTTCGAAAAGTCAGTCTCCAGAAATAAATCCGCCTATGAAGTATATAGCCTATTCTAAACAAAAAAAAAAACTAAATTACTGAAGAAATAAATTGGATAAAGTGAATTCACATCTAATGTCTCAAATCGCAATTTACAAATTTCAAATCTGCGTGAACATAAACGCCATTCACTTAACTCAGCCACTTAGCTTACAGGTTTAATGCACCAGCACTAAAACGATTGAAATTGTGCTAAAAATGCCAAACATGCCCAGTGAATGACCCGCAATATGAAGTTTAACTGCCTATTAGCCTATGTAATCCCAGTCCGCTAATAAACGAGATGAGCAAAAATGAAGTTTTACTGGGTTTGTTGGCTGTATATATCCATCCATCCATCCATTTTCTATACCTCAGGCCTACCAAAGAAAAAGACAGACGCGTACACAAAATTGTCAAAATGTACATATTATTTGTCTATTTTGCACACTAAATCATTGACTTGCCGAAAAATTTTTGATCTAGCACACTTAAAATATTTCGTGGGATTGGTACCAGTCGATCTGGTGCTGAGAAAACCGACAAGTGAGCAATCTGGACGACGGCGCATGCGCCGTGAGGAAAAGGAAACAGCACATTGGAGTGGAAGCATTGGAGTGGTAAATTTATTTGTAAATATTTCACATTATTGAAAGAGCTAAGGGTAAATTCTAACATTTAGTAATTGTAATGTGTCTGGGTAATAGAAATCATCGGATATCATAACTTTTCAGGCTTTTTGTCGCTGGAATGAAGCTAGTGAAAAGTCTAGTCGAGTGTTTGCTTTTGACCTTTTGAAGTGACATGAATAATATTCGGTGGAAAATTCTTCCTTTTATTAAAAATTGTAGTGTTTTGAGAAGAAACAAAGTTCCACAGCAGTCTCTAATTCCATGCTAAGAGCTTTCCGCGTGCGTACTGCCAATTGTAAAATTCAACGGCGATGTGAATGCCTATTTTCGGTTTCACACAGACTATAGTCTGTTTCATAACATTGACGCCTTTCTCTCAAAGGAAAAAAAATCTAGCTTCACAATATTGGCCCAATCAAATAAAAGTTTATTTCTACTCCAACATTTATTTGGCATTTTGGAGCCGGCAAATTGTTTGTGTACACACCTGTGAAAATCAGTTTCCAAAAAGTTACAAGCGTGCACAGGTAATTATCTGGATTAATGTGATTAATGTGACAATGAACTTTATATATCTGTGTGTGTATTATTTAGGGAAGGCTACAGGAAAAGGCAAGTTTGATGGGTATTAAGTTAAGACATGTTTCACAATAAATTAAAATAAACAAAATAACTAAATATATTAATAATTGATGCAATAAGATAATTAGAATGTGTGAATTCTGCTAAAAAATTATAAAATATAGCATTTGAAATTGACTTTTCATAGTGCAAGGTATAATATTACAATGACTAAATCATCTGAAAATGAAAAACAGTCCTCATAGTCCTTGCGGAACATTTTGTACTATTCACTGTATGATCACTACAAGACCATATTGATAATGTCCACATGTTCCAAAGAAATATTTAACGTTACGGCAATACAATTTTGTATCCTCAATTGCCAATACAATGCATCATATTGCAGTGTCCGTATTGTGATACAAACAATTTAACCTAATATTCGATACTCTTTATATTTTTTTAAAAAAGATAACTTTTATTTTATTTGGCAATTATGCTACTGTATGTACACTACTTTATATGCACAGGATAAATCTTCTTGCATCTATACAAATAAAAATAGTGTAAGGATTGTGATTATTCACAGACTATGAACTACCTTGCAGTCTCATTTCCTGTGGCCTTTCCCATTTATTGTGATTGCGTAATGATTAGTGATATCTAGGTTCTAAGTCCTAACTAACATCAGTGGCAATTTGGGCAGTTTTGTCATTGTTGTCAAAAATATTCTACCAAAGCTGTAAACAGAACATATCTTTTCATAAAAGTTTCATTTACACAGTTTATCTCTATTGTATGAAGTATAATAGATATTTGAGTGTTTATTAGTGATGTTATAATTATCGGTTATAATCGATGATTGATCATATAACTTAACGGATTTCACCAATCGATTATGATGGTCCACAATCGATCAATGGAAAATGGCTAATTTTAGTAAACACTTTATCAAAACACAGCAAATCCTGAAATATTGTTATCCATTTCAAAATGGCATTTTTCCCCACCATGCAGACATCTTCAGACATGTTAACTGACAATGAATCAGAAAAATGTAACATTTGTACACACCTAGTTTTTCTATGACCAAACAATAATACAATGAATGATTGTTTGACCTAATCCGATTGTAACCGATGATCGATTATGAAATTTCAACCGAAATTCCAACACAAGTGTTTATTTTTCAGACGATGAAAGAAGTGTCAGGAGAAAAGAAAAGAATATCACCAGAGAAATCAGCTGGGACTTCTACATGTTCTAACCAAAAAAGAATCCGTGTTTTGCACAGTACGCCAAGAAGGATAGGAGGAAGAACGCTATTTCCATTAACTTCACCGGTGCAAAATTTATCTGCAAATAATGATGTGTGTGACCACAGTGCCACATACATTGACACTGATGATATTTCTTTGTTATGTGACAGAACACATGGAGTCACACTGTACACAGGTTGTGGAAAGTTAACTTTAGCAGATGATAGTTTTATATAGTTTTATGAAAATAGATCAAGTGATATTTATGCGAAATACCATCTCCAAAGTGAACAAAGAGTGAAAAGATAAATGGCACAGAGTCCTCCGTGCTATGGTAGAGTTCTAACAGTTTGGACATACATGACATTCCCGTAGTAAATATATGATACTGACTATAGCTGTTCGGCGAGTAACAACGTAAATCTTTAATATATTTTAAAATGGCTCGTGTCAAGAACTGAAGATATGTGGTTTCGGTGTAGACAAACTTTATACACATGTTCCCATTCACGAGTTATCGTAAATCATATTATATATCAAGAAAAGTCATATTTAACTTACCAACTGATGGAGTGAGGTTTGCGTCTACCATTTCGAAAGAACCGGGGAATTCGTGGCGCGCATGCGCCGTCGTCCAGATTGCTCACTCGTCGTTTTCTCGGCTCCAGATCGTCTGGTTCCAATCCCACGAAATATTTTAAGTGTGCTAGATCTATTCATTTTGCGGCAAGCCGATGATTTAGTGTGCAAAATAGACAAATAATATGCACATTTCGACGATTGTGTGTACGCGTTAGTCTTTTCACAATAAATTAAATGTTTCACAATAAATTAAAATAAACAAAATAACTGAATATATTAATAATTGATGCAATAAGATCATTAGAATGTGTAAATTCTGCTAAAAATTTATAAAATATAGCTTACCATTAAATTATATCATTTGAAGTTGACTTTTCATAGTGCAAGGTATAATATTTCAATGACTAAATCATCAGAAAATGAAACACAGTCCTCATGGTCCTTGCGGAACATTGTGTACTATTCACTGTATGATCACTACAAGACCATATTGATAATGTCCACATGTTTCAAGGAAATATTTAACGTTACGGCAATACAATATTGTATCCACAATTGCCAATACAATACATCATATTGCAGTGTCCGTATTGTGATACTAACAATTTAACCTAATATTCGATACACTTTATATTTTTAAAAAAAGATAACTTATATTTTATTTGGCAATTATGCTACTGTATGTACACTACTTTACATGCACAGGAGAAATCTTCTTGCATCTATACAAATAAAAATAGTGTAAGGATTGTGATTATTCACAAACTGTGAACTACCTTGCAGTCTCATTTCCTGTGGCCTTTCCCATTTATTGTGATTGCGTAATGATTAGTGATATCTAGGTTCTAAGTCTTAACTAACATCAGTGGCAATTTGGGCAGTTTTGTCATTGTTGTCAAAAATATTCTACCAAAGCTGTAAACAGAACATATCTTTTCATAAAAGTTTCATTTACACAGTTTATCTCTATTGTATGAAGTATAATAGATATTTGAGTGTTTATTAGTGATGTTATAATTATCGGTTATAATCGATGATTGATCATATAACTTAACGGATTTTACCAATCGATTATGATGGTCCACAATCGATCAATGGAAAATGGCTAATTTTAGTAAACACTTTATCAAAACACAGCAAATCCTGAAATATTGTTATTCATTTCAAAATGGCATTTTTCCCCACCATGCAGACATCTTCAGACATGTTAACTGACAATGAATCAGAAAAATGTAACATTTGTACACACCTAGTTTTTCTATGACCAAACAATAATACAATGAATGATTGTTTGACCTAATCCGATTGTAACCGATGATCGATTATGAAATTTCAACTGAAATTCCAACACTAGTGTTTATTTTTCAGACAATGAAAGAAGTGTCAGGAGAAAAGAGAAGAATATCACCAGAGAAATCAGGTGGGACTTCTACATGTTCTAACCAGGGCGCACACACCATTACTGTATATATATATATATATATATATATATATATATATATATATATATAATTTATTTTATTTATTTATTTTTCATATGGATTAGGCTATTCAGGCTGGCTTCGGTAGCAAGAGCATCAGCTATTATTCTTGCATTTTAGTGGAGACACTAGTTTGCGTTACACCTGCAAGCTAGGCTAACAGGATATCATTAGCTAATTGACAACCACTCACTGGGCAGAATGGTTCTTCAAATGATGAACAAAGTTTGAAGTTGTCGTCTGGCTGTCCGAGATGTTTATGCTGCATGTCTTGCACTGAGCTGTTCGTCTTTCAGTACCCCTCCCACTGACATGTTTGCATATATCTGATATAAAAGGGCCTGCGCTACTACAGGGTAGTCAATATTATTTTTTAAATTAAATTATTAATTTTATATTCAAACTGCAAACGTGAACTGAATAATACTCAAGTCCTTCAAGTCATCGTGTCTCAAGTCATATCAAGACCTGAATCTTTAACTTCCAAGTTAGAGTCGAGTCTCAAATCGGAGGGAAGAATTTTCTTTTAGTACTGATGACATTAGTTCAATGGTTGCGGCCTTCCAAGTTAAACATTTCCGCATAGAAAACCCTAGGGAATATTTTAATCGTTTGAGGCACAAGTATTTCCGAGGCAAGAATACCCCAGGCTTAGAAAAAAACCCAACCTTCAATTCTTTGTTTTTGCGCAACCTACACCCATGTGTATGCAATCACGTAACACTCAGGACATGTCAAGGGAACCCCTCCATGCAGGAGATCAGGGAGGTGACACAGGTGGCTTGAGAAGCTGTTGACACTTCCAAGGCAAGGGTGGTAACCACCGAGCCCGCCATCTCAAACACTGAAGTCTCATACAGGTGTTCTATCTCCAAACCTCACCCTCGCCACAGAGGTAAGGGGGGTGAGAAACAGCCTCATAGGGACAGTGAGCGTAGCCGCCATGTCCACCATCAGCGTAGGGATGGGCACGCCCTCAGCAGAAGCTGTAGGAAGCCATACGCAGAAATCCTGGCCCAGACACACGGCCAGACTCTGGATGGTTCAGATGATGATCAGAGCATCTCTGAAGACAATTCAGAACATGGTCACCACCTATCTGACAGTGACAGTGCCTCTGGTTTTATGGAGCATTACAGCCCAGAACCAGTAATACAGTCAACACACAGACACCCCAGAGTTCGCTCTTCTCTGTCATAGTTTACACAGCTCACTCCTGTACTAACGCTTTGACCATCTTGACAGCGTAACTCCCCTGACTTTTCTTATGGTTACATGCAGAATTTTGATTCATTCGCCACAGCAGCAGGTGCAGTAATTCTGATTGTGAGTATGTACCACCGTCTGATTTTGCAAGTACACTTGGAGTTAACTCCTTAGCAGTACTTTGTAAACAGTATGACACATGCTAACTTAGAACATAGCTAGTCATACGCCTGTCCTTGTTGCACGCCATTTTAGGACATTACAGTCACATAATGTACACAACACCATGATACAGCCATTAGGATGTTGAGATTATGGTAATGTGATGACATCCTTCTGCAGTTACACCTGCCTGAAGGACAAAATTTGCAAAGTGTGCGAAGAATTTCACTTTGAATAGTCAATTTTTGTAATCAGATCCATTGAGTGTACCAAAAACACACTCTTGGATGCTCCAAAAATGGGTTTAACATTGTAGGTGCCATTCTTATCTGCATCTAACAAATTTACACCATTAACATTCCATTTCTCGCTAACTCTTATGAGCAACTTCATTAGTTATACATTTTGAATTTGTCATTTTCAAGTGTGTTATCTGGTTTTGTTTGTAACTTTTACTGTTTGAGTTTAGACAACCAATGCCCAGTTAGTTACACACTGCCCAGTTGTTACACCTTGAATGAACTGACAAACGAACTCTTTCATCCATGGACTAAACCTTTGAGCTCTTGGGATGACACATCGGGCGTCACCCCAAGACCTAAGGGGCGTATGTTGGAGTCACACAGAGGAAAGCCTTTCATATGTGTGGAAGTTCAAAATGGAGCCCTGGATTTCCCATGACCACTTGCTGCCTCTAAGCCCCTCCCACCAGGAGGCCAGGCAGATAAAAGTAGTGGTCAACCATTTAATCGATCTCTTCTCTTAGATCTTCTCTTGGCTCTGGACTCTAACTCTGGACTCTCTCTCCCTTGGAGAGGCTCCTGGACCCCTGGGGACTGCTCAGGCTGGGGTACTCCTCCCCCACCTCTTAGGTCCAGCATAGACTGGCCACGCTGAAGAATTTGCCAGGCTACCAGGAGGAGAACAAGCCCTGGAAGCAACAGCTTGCTTTTGAGGAGCGGCCAGCCTCCCTATTCTTCCCACAGCAAAGATATGGACTTTTGCAGCACCAGAACCGCTCTTCCCAGCCGGATCAACATCCCCCACGATCGGATCCTCCAGCAACCTCCAAACCTCTTTCCTCTACTAAGGACAGGTAACGACTGGGCATCAAAACCTTCTTTTAAGACTAAAACTGACTGTGTGTATTTTTAAAATGATAGTTGCTGTGATTGTTTTAGGATTGTGTTTTAGTAGGACAGGATGGTATTAATGTATAGCAGACAAGATCTTGCATGCAAATAACCCCCTGTAGAGTAACACGGCGCCTTTCCTGTGCAAAACACATAAAAACATATCTCTTTCAAAGTAATTTTAATCTAATACACACACACACAAACAACACTGAGCATTTTAAGTCATTTAACTGACTTTAAAACTCTTGAAACTTTCCTTTGCTATCTAGACTTGGTTACAGTAGGGTTGCTTTCCCCCACTCCAGATGGTCAGCAAGGCTCCTCCACTCACACCTTAGATCATCCCTTTGTTCTCTGTCACCCACATCCACATACACACACACACACACACACACACACACCTCCTTCATTGTGCATATAGTGTAAGTGTTTAGTGTAGTTTAGATTGTGTGTTTTATTTGTTTCAGTTAAATAAATATTCTTTAAAGACATATGCTGTGGTTATTAATGTTGTTCAAGAGTGAATGAAATTGCCAGCCTCTTCTATGTAGAACTCCCGAATCCTTCAATCTAGCTATTGATTAGGTAAGTTGGTTACAATTATTTATTTAATTATTAATCTATTTCCACATTAATAGCTTAGTGGATATTGAGACTGAGGTTTTATTAATTGGCTATCGTTTTCCCTTCACTAAGGAAGGGTGGTGCCCCAAAGTATTCATATTAATATTTTATATTAATATTACAATATCGTTTTTTGATGGTCAAATTAATAATCTTAGTATCATTATGCAAATTGCCTCAACACATGGTGTTCACTTGTGAGGTGCAACGCCAACAGCCGGCGCCCTTGTGTGACGTGCCATTGCACTCACAACAACATCGCCACCACTTGGGCGTTATCACCGCAAAGGTGCCACCATTCGAGGCATTTCCTCAACATTGGTGTTCTGTGGAAGGCCATTACCCCAACAATGAGCCATTCCCAAAATTCAATGTGCCAATTATTTTAACCATAACATACATTTAATCAAAATGTATACTGCATAAACATACAGTGCCCTCTATAATTATTGTTATCCCTGGTTAAGATGTGTTAAAAGCCTGAAAACAAATTCAATTTTTATTGCAGAAGCATAATCTCACACTGAAAATTGTAGAAAAATGTAACCGTGAACTCAAGTGAATTTTAAGGGGAAAAAAATCCCTGACTGAGAAATAATTATTTTTCATAAAATCACCTGTTCCACAATTATTGGCACCCCTAACAATTCCTAGGAAATAAATGTAATTGAAGTATTTCTGTCATTTCTACAGTAGTTTACAAAATTGATCAGAGTATCTAGGAACATTTAATTAGTAATTCATCACTTCCTGTTTCCCTGGGGTATAAATATGACGTGACACAGAGGCCAATTCTCTTATCCACACTTCTACATGGGAAAGACAAAGGAACACACCATTCAAGTAAGGCAGTTGTGTGTCGACCTTCACAAGTCAGGCAATGGCTACAAGAAAATGGCCACTCACCTGTACCTGCCCATATCTACTGTCAGAGGAATCATTACGAAGTTTAAAACAACAGGAACAGTGGTAAAAAAAGCCTGGACGAGGACGCAAGGTTATTTTTCCACCAGAAATAAAAAGTTCTCCAAAGCTCGCTGTTAAAGAATTGCAACAAATGGTAGCATCTTGGGGTCACAAAGTCTCCAAAACAACCATCAGGTGCTTTCTACATGCCAACAAGCTGTTTGGGAGGCATGCATGGAAAAAACCTTTTCTCACTCACAATCATAAACGCAGACGTCTGGAGTTCACTAAGCTGTACTGGGACTTCAACTATGACCGTGTGCTTTGGTCAGATGAGACCAAGATAGAGCTTTTGATGTTTTACAGCGATTTTATGCTGATTATTTATGTTGTTTTTAGTTATGTACTTTAGTTATGTACTTTTAGTTATGTATGTACTACTATATATATATATATATATATATATATACATACACACTCACACATGCTCATACATAATAAATATATATATACACACATATATCTAATAATATATTATCATCAATAATAGATTATAATATCTTGTATGTTAACTAACTAATTCAACATAATTCAGAAAAAAACCCATGATTAACTACCCACCTACATAATACATACCTACACATACATACATACACACACACACACACATTGCACCCATGACACCTAACTCCTGTCCCCTAAGATAAAGTAGATTTGGTTCCCAGAGCAAGGTCCCATGCAGCAAAACACACCTCTCCCAACTCTTTTACTACCCAAAGTTTCAATTTAATTTTATTTATTTAATTATTTTTTGTTATTTTGATAATAACCAGACACGGTTTCACCAGACACAGACTCAAGCTCCTCCCATGGCCATCTCAGTCCCCAGACCTCAACCCCCATTGAAAACCTGTGGAGTGAGCTGAAGAGGAGAGTGCAGAGGAGAGGACCCTGGTTGCTGGATGATTTAGAGAGATTGTGCAAAGAGGAATGGTCAAAAATCCCTCTTTCTGTATTCTCCCATCTTGCAAAACATTATAGGAGAAGATTAGGCGCTGTTTTGTTGGCAAAAGCGGGTTGTACACAGAATTAACATCAGCTAATAATTGCGGCACACATGATTTGATGTAAAAGAATTATTTCTTAATGTGGGATTTTTTTACCCACTGAATAAATGCACTTGAATTAAAGGTTGGATTTTCCTCTTTTTTTCATTGTGGTCCTCTATTATTTAGAAAAAAACTGAATTAATTAGAAGCTAAAGAACACATCTTAACCAGAGGTGCCAATAATTATGGAGGGCGCTGTACATTTATACATACATTTTGCTTTGTTTGTTTAATGCTAAAAATATACAGATACATACATTTTGCTGTTAATGTATAGCATTAGAATATTGCTTAAAATAAAAAGAATTGTTACTTAATACACAAGACATTGTGTGCTCAAATGCACAAGAGGGAATTCGGCCATTTCGGTTTCAATCATTCAGGAAAACTACTGACTGTGGCATTAGTCTGCTGACACACTAGTCAGTAGTTCTAAGTTGAATTTTTTTGACTTTATTCTCACAGTTCACTACCATCTTGTAGCGGCACTGGCTGCAGCTCTACATTGACAAGTGTGAAATTTATTTGACACAGAAGTAATCACGGCTAGAGGATGAGCCTGTCCCACACGGTGATATGACCCTGTGAAGTTTTCCTAACACACGTTTTTTCAAGTTTTCTCGGGTGAATTACAAGAAAACACATGACACATCCATGGCTCCAGTACTTCTTAGTATATCATTATTAAATTGGTGTAGTGTTGCTATTGAAATTGTTCCCATGATATTGAAGCCGGCAATTGGTTACAGAACAAGTCTTGTTGAAGAAAATACAGATTTCACTATGTGGATGTTAGAAATTGCATTTCTGTTTCATGTGCATGTTTGAATGACCATTTTTGATTTGATGTGACAACAACAACAAGGCAACATTGTCACCAATATCCCCCGCCATGGTTAGAATGGTCACGGGGGAATGGGGAAAACTTGTCCCCATTAAACATCCATACACCAAGTTCAGAGTCAAGGGCCGTTACTACGTAAAAAAAAAATTCTCAGAATCAATTGTCAAACTCATTCAATAGGGTCATTAGTACTGGCCACACACAAAATTTCATCCACATAGGTGCAATAGTTACCAAGAGAACTTGCAACACACATACACTGACGTCCACAAACAGAGTCAAGAGGGCCATAACTCTGTGAAAATATGTGTCTGGGAATCAAATGTCAAACTCGTTCAATAGGATCATTAGGACTGGTCACCCACAAAATTTCTTTCACGTAGGTGCAACAGTTTCTGAGAAGATTTGTCCCCATTGAACCCCGATGGACGGATGGACGAGCGCCATTCCAATATCCCCCAATCCAGTTCGAGGCAGGGGATAATAATCAATGCTATAATTATTAGTTTCAAATCCAATTCATGAGTTTTCTATGTACCGTGAATAACAGACCAGAGACTCATTTAGTTCCAAAGAAATTTGAGGGCAAACCAGGTAAAAACTCAGAATTAACCAGGTTCACAGCCAAATTAGAAACTAGCACCATCAGAAACTAGACCACCACTGTGTACAGTTACACCCCCCAGTCAAAGCAGGCTGCATCCAGCCCTGCACTGCAGTAATTATGCAATGGAAGGCTCCAACCTATTTTCTCAGATAAATATTTGCAGTGACCCTTTCAGGCCAGGCAGTGCAAATCAAATTCAACAGAAATTAGATATACTGTATGTTTAAAATTTGACAGTAAATTTAAAGAATTATAATCTAATTACACATTATGAAATAGTTCTGTTGTACCATTGTTGTGTTCCATGTCTGGTTTTCCCTGTTTTTTGTGGTCTCAGTTTTTGTGTTTTCTTCCCAGGGTGCCTTAATTGCTTTTCATTACTTTGTTAGTGTTTCCTTGTGTTGTCTTGTTTCTTGCCCTGATTCCACTGTGTTTCCCGAGTTTTCCCCATCAGTTTCATGTCAGTTAATTCCGTCTGCATACAGTACCAGTCAAAAGTTTGGATATACCCACATTTTTTTACAATACATGTTAAATAAAAAAAACAAGCATCCTTTATCTTGAAAAAAAGATCTAATTCTTGAATCAATAAAACCAACCAGCATTTCTGATAGGACCACTTCGTCAAAAAAAAAAGCAAATATTTATTGACAATATTCAGGTATACAATCATACATTAAGTTTGGCGACATGGCTCTGTTATGAGAGATCCCTGCCCCGCCCCCCCCCCCCCAAGGAAACAGAGCCAAAGCAACAATGACCTCACGAAAGAGATATTGCTATAGAACGTAATTTAGACAAAGAGAGCCGGGTTTAATGAATGCAATAGATCGGCGGAGCTGGGGTGCAGGAGGGTTGTTGAGCTAGCGCACAGAGGAGCAGCTTCCTGAAGGCGAGCTTAAGTAGAATAGTATATTACCGGCCAAGCAATCATCAGGCGGCTAGATCAGATGACAGTCATGTGTTTCTCAGGTGACTCCCTAGCAGGTAGCTGCTCCTCTGATAGTAGGCTTGACTCCATCGCCTATCAGAACTTACGTCAAGTCTTCGTTTTTTGTTATTATTTCTGAGCATATTCATATTTGTTTTTCTTTTAGGGCAATTATATGGCTCTAATGAGTTTGCAGCTGAGCGGCCAACTAAGTTGCCAAAGATATGGTTCACTTGTGGTTATTTGCTTTTCATTTATCTTTTTGCCCAATAAGTCCCAAAACAGCTTGACTTTAATTTGGCCCTTGGAAAATGGAAGGCGCTTGTTATTTGTTTACTGAGAAAAATATGGTTTCTTTGAGAATTCCACTTTTTTGGACACTACTCAAACAAGAAAATAATACTCTTTTAACTTATGAATGTTTACCTCTGACAAGATTTCCCTTTGAGATTATATAGAGAAGTTAAGCCCTCTGAATTTCTCTAAAAACAGAGTAATGTGACATTAGCAAAGTGTGTCCAAACTTTTGACTGGTACTGTACATACAGTATGAACTAACTACAATTGGCTGGACAGTGTGGCACCAGTGGTCTGATCTAGTATTTAAATGAGCTGCACTTTGTGTCTATCAATCAGTCCTTTCCAGCAAGCAGCACAATGCAGTTCTGAAATCGCCAATCGCATATGCTGCCCGAATACTACAAAACCCAAAACCAGTGAAGTTGGCACGTTATGTAAATCGTAGATAAAAAACAGAATACAATGATTTGCAAATCCTTTTCAACTTATATTCAATTGAATACACGGCAAAGACAAGATGTTTAATGTTCAAACTGAGAAACTTTTTTTTTTTTTGTAAATAATCATTAACTTAGAATTTAAAGGCAGTAACACATTGCAAAAAAGTTGGCACAGGGGCCTTTTAACCACTGTGTTACATCGCCTTTCCTTTTAACGACACTCAGTAAACGTTTGGGAACTAAGGAGACCGATTTTTGAAGCTTTTCAGGTGGAACTCTTTCCTATTCTTGCTTCATGTACAGCTTAAGTTGTTCAACAGTCCGGGGTCTCCGTTGTCGTATTTTACGCTTCATAATGCGCCACACATTTTCAATGGGAGACAGGTCTGGACTACAGGCAGGCCAGTCTAGTACCTGCACTCTTTTACTATGGAGCCATGCTGTTGTAACACGTGCAGAATGTGGCTTGGCATTGTCTTGCTGAAATAAGCAGGGGCGTCCATGAAAAAGACGTTGCTTGGATGGCAACATATGTTGCTCCAAAACCTGTATATACCTTTTAGCATTAATGGTGCCTTCACATATGTGTAAGTTGCCCATGCCTTGGGCACTAATTTACCTCCATACCATCACAGATGCTGGCTTTTGAACTTTGCGCCTATAACAGTCTGGATGGTTCTTTTCCTCTTTGGTCTGGAGGACACGACGTCCAGTTTCCAAAAACAATTTGAAATGTGGACTCGTCAGACCACCAAGCACTTTTCCACTTTGCATCCGTCCATCTTAGATGAGCTTGGGCCCAGCAAAGCCGGCGGCGTTTCTGGGTGCTGTTGATAAATGGCTTTCGCTTTGCATTGTAGTTTTAACTTGCACTTGCAGATGTAGCGACGAACTGTAGTTACTGACAGTGGTTTTCTGAAGTGTTCCTTAGCCCATGTGGTGATGTCCTTTACACACTGTTGTCGGTTTTTGATGCAGTACCGCCTGAGGGATCGAAGGTCATGGGCATTCAATGTTGGTTTTCGGCCTTGTCGCTTACGTGCAGTGATTTCTCCAGATTCTCTGAACCTTTTGACGATATTACGGACCGTAGATGATGAAATCCTTAAATTTCTTGCTATAGCTTGTTGAGGAATGTTGTTTTTAAACTGTTCGACAATCAGCTCATGCATTTGTTCTCTAAGTGGAGACCCTCGCCCCATCCTTGTTTGTGAATGACTGAGCATTTCAGGGAAGCTGCTTTTATACCCAATCATGGCACCCACCTGTTCCCAATTAGCCCGTTCACCTGTGGGATGTTCGAAATAAGTGTTTGATGAGCATTCCTCACCTCTCTGTCTTTTTTGCCACTTGTGCCAGCTTTTTTGAAACATGTTGCAGGCATCAAATTCCAAATGAGCTAATATTTGTAAAAAATTACAAAGCTTACCTGTTCGAACATTAAGTAACTTGTCTTTGCACTGTATTTAATTGAATATAGGTTGAAGAGGATTTGCAAATCATTGTATTCTGTTTTTATTTACGATTTACACAACATGCCAACTTCACTGGTTTTGGTTTTGTACATGCAACATACAAACAAAGTGTCAATGCAGTATAATTGCAAGAACATTCAGAGAGCACAGACTTCAGTTTCCACTGAAAAGCACATAAGCCTATCCTTGCCTCTTATGTCAGAGGAATTTCGCCATGTAGTTGAAATATTGCTTGCATATGAAATTGTTTACTCAGAGAAGCATCTTTTATTGAAAGCCTGCCATTAGTGAGCCCTGACCTTGGCCTTATAATGGTTTTTTGATGCCATTGTCCAATTGATGATGCAGTTCTGAGTGTTTTGTCGGTAGGTTCAGAGGCTTTTAGTACTGTGGTGAACGGGAAATTTCAAGTGTCGTATGCATAGAGTTTGTATTGGAAAGGAAATCCTTGTGGCTGAGTACACAGGGTAGCATCTTTGATTCCTCACTGAACTGCTGCAAATGTTGATGAATGGCTGGTTCAATAAAGAAGCTATCTGGGACATTTATTTATAAAACTAGATGCACTTGATGTACTTCTCTTCTTGCATTTATGCATAGGAGGCTTCCGCTCTGTTCTGGTTAGACACAATTTACGGGTTTTTTTTTTTTTTGAGACAATAGTGCACAGCTTTTTTAGGAATTCAGTTCTGTTTTGTGGCATTAGCAAACAGAAAAGCTGTCATTTCTCAAAATAACAGATAACGGGGAAAGCAGTGGCTTTTGGCAAATGTAGTGTTAAAATTCACCCTAATGAATACCCATGTTATAAATGGTAAAACAAGGGTCAGATATATGTTTTTAGCTTCAGCTGCACATAATGTGAGTGGTTTTCATTGCACCATAATAGTACATAAGTGCAGTTTCTTGAGGAAGGGGTCAAACAGTATGTACACTGGAGTGAGACTGCTGAAAATGCAGTGTAGAGTTAAAAACAAATATTTAAGTGGTAATTGTGGTCCCAGCAGCATGCATAGTATGTGGCAAAATTGAGTATGTTTCGACACGTTCAGCAGGCAAGTGAGGGAAGTGGGAATTTTATGAATTGCAGATAAATGTGGGTAGGTAAAGGCACACAAGTTTAAATGTTGTTGGTTTTGTTATTCTTTAAATACCGGGGAAACTGTTCCAGCTAATGACCGTAAAATACATAACCAGCATGGTATCATGCCCTGCTGTCACAAATATGAATCCAAAATCTAGATATGTAGCCAAAATCCTAAAAAATGAGAGCTTCCATATTCCCAAATTGTTCAGTTCTATGCAGGCAAAAGTTCCAGAGCATGGGTAATAAACAGAATACTGGTCAGAATACTGGCCCAGATTTGACTCAGACTCGTTCAATCTACTCTATTTTTCAAATCAATTGGTATTTCAGAAAATGTGAACAGAGAGGGCCAAGTACAGAGAGCCAAATATAAGCACACATCACATTCTGGCTTGGTCAGTTCTCAAGTGACTGAAATGTGTCGGTTGTAACGCCCGGTATGGATGAAATTTAGTGTGCTTGCAAAGAATACTTTTGTTGTTGAGTAATTCAAGTTTTAGGGTCCAACAAAGACAACACAAACTATTGGTCAACTTGTCATGGGCCAAAACTGAACATTTGATTGATGCGAGGAAAAAAAGCTTTCTCTCTCCCCTCGACCCATGCTGTGCAGTGATTATTTTTTGAGAGCAGTGTTATAATGGGACAGGGGCAAAGATGAAGCTTAATAAATGAGTAGGCAGAGTTAACTAGCGCTGCCTTTTAACAACGTTGGCATTAGCCATTTGATTCAGTATGAAAAATTCAGTCAACAGCAAATATGCTCAATCAGGGTACAATGAAGTGAGAAATCCTGAGAATAATTTGGTCACGTACAAGGACATTCATCGACGTTGCTTATGATAGCGAAAACTTTGAAGCAATTATCTTATCAGAGGGTCATTAAAAGCCTCGGTCACCATAACTGAACTTTTCTGCGCGCACTTGAACGTTGACACTGAGTAACATTTCGATCTTCCCTTGAGTAAGTGTGCTGCCTTCCATCCTAAAAAAAAGCACAAATTTAGGGAGAGAAAATGTTGCTCTGCAAAGCGTTACCAAAATCACCCCATCTCGCACGCAAGTGTTTTTGGAAATAAAATTTTACAGTAGGCGAAAAATGAATGGGAGTGCACGTGCGAATTGAATTTCCTGGTGTATATGCTCCTGTAACAGATGCAGTGTTGCCAACTCCTCGCCAAGGACAGCAGCTAATGGATGTCCTAAAAGTCGCTAAACTCCCTGACGGTGGGGGAGGGTGGAGACGCGGTTTATTTTGTTGGGGGGGGGGGGGGGGGAATTGACGCGGTTCATTTCATTCATACTACATCTTTGTCTTTCACTGCTTTCGGACAGGGGACAGGGAGGCTCACTGCAGCACCCACTGCTCATTCAGGACTGTAACTGCAGAACGCAATGAGCTTTTACGACAGTCTCCACCAGAAAACTGTCCTACAATAACAGAAAAAGTCACTAGATTTATCGCTAGTCGCATTTGACAAAAAAAAGTCGCCAAGATGATTCGGAAAGTTACCAGATTTAGCGACAAAGTAGCCAAGTTTGCAGCACTGGACAGATGCTTCACTTCAGTGTACCCTATCAGCAATGTAATGCTCTGTGTATGGGCCAATCGCGCGACCGTGCGTGTGCATGGGCAGGACAATCGCGACCTCGGAAAAAAAAAAGAAAAAAAGATCCGGAGCCAAAACTTAGACTCATGGTCTACCGGCCCGAGCAATGATTCAGTCATAAGATATTGTTGACTATTCGCTTTTTCAAACTCAAATTGGGACTTCTTTTTTGGAAGGCCAGTGTATTTTTGTTCAGTGTAATGGAAGTGTAAACGAAAGTTTAATCACGAGATGTAGGATTCTCATGCAATTACACTTGCCCAATCAGCGCCCTCGGTCTTCTATATATATGCTTCTGATGTGTTCCTGTCTGTAGTTGCACAGATTCCGCATCTCCCACCGCCTCCCCACCACCACCAACTTCTCGACTCTGGCCTCTTCAGCATCTACTTCATCCGTGACACCCCTCTGTCCAACGGGGGATGGCTTCGCCCCTGCCTGCTACCCAGGCAGATCAGTGCCCCACCTCGCTTGAGGGTCCTCGAGGACGGAGTCATCGCCCAATCCTGAATTTCTTTCATGTCATTGCATTGTTAATAAATCTCCTTTCCTTAAAATCCGGAGTCTTCGTGATTGAAGTATGAATGCAATGCTTATTTTATGAAAATAACTGTTTGAAGACCTAATAGAATCAAAAGATCTACCAGTAGGATTTGAACAGAATGAACAGTATGAACAGAATATCATTCATATATATGTTCTTGAAATTCCACTCAAGATGCCATGCTGCTTGCTTGTTCAGCACTTGCTGGTGCTCGGAATGTCTCGTCATATGCTGAACTTGTAATCCAATTATGCTGGATTATAGTGGTAAGTTGTCTTTTGTGCTAAGCTCAGTCAAGCCGTCATGGCACCGTCTACTTACTACTGACAAAAAAAGAGCAACTGACAAAAAAGATTGGCCTATTTCTGACACATTTCACCTTTTCAGGGATGGATTTTCTGACAAAGGTAATGTTCAATCAGTTTTTTTTTTTTTTTTGCAGGTTCTGTCAGCAATACTGGGCTCTTGAAATTGTGCTTTCAGTGCCTTGTAATATGAAAATGTGAGGTACTTTCGCTGTAATTGGTTGGTTTTGTCGTGAAATCCAATTAATCTCTGATGTGATGCCACTAATGTGGTACTTGAATGTTATTTTAATTCCTGAAACACAGATAATGAAGAACGTATTGAAAGATTGTGTGCTTAATTGAAGCCAGCAGTTTTGGAGGAAAGCTGCATGTTGATAGATTACAAAACCCAAATAATGATTTGGGAATAGCCTAAAAATTACAGTCTTGATCTCTCATGAATATTTTCAATAGCTGTCTCAATTAAAACTTGCTCTGTGGCTTTTGGGGGCAGAGTGACTGAAAATCATGTGATAGTATTTTAGTATATCATCCTCTGAGGACCATTTGTTCTCACCTTGGTGTTGCATATTATTCCCATGACCACTGAAGCACTACGATCAGTTATCCACCACCTCTGTGACTTACATGCCTCATATTTAACAATTTTTATCATTTGTGCCAGATCTTTGTAGAATCAGAGTCTCATGATATGAATTTCATGAGCAACCTATATATGGAGCTTCAGGCATTAGTTCAGTCAGGCACGGTAGTCAGGCTGGTCACAAGCCTGTTTCTATCGATCATTCTTAACTTTAGCTCCTCCCACCTAATTGGCAAACTTTTATTACCGAGGCAGTGTTCCTTCATTTCTCTGGCACCGTGCCCCCTACACCGCTCATACTTGGGTTACTAAGAAATATGTTTTTCATCTCTAAGCAGCCTGACAATTTCTTTGGTTTTGTGAGGTCAATTGCTCCCAAGGAAAACCTTTGTCATCATTATGGGGCAGCAAGAGGCGTTTTCCACTTCCTCGCCTTTTTGAAGCTAATCTGGCCCACCTGCTATGGAGGGTGCAGTTTTTTCACTCTTACGTGAGCAATTATCATGATATTCTCAAATAAAATCCTTATGTTTGTGGCTTCTCTATGTACCGTAATTTGGCGGAGGTTAATTTGGCTGATGAAGGTATAGATTGATTGCTTAGTTACTTTTTGGGACTTCCACATGCTTAAGTTTGACTGCCTGAAGAAGCCGGTATTCATTTAATGCCTAATTAAGTTGTTTCGTCTCGCTGCCGGCAAACTGTGGATTCTGAGCTCAAGTCTGAAATGCATTGTTAGGATCTCCTATTAATCATAGTTAATGCGCTCTTTTGAGTAACCTCCAGTGCATTCAATTAATTCTGCCGTGGACTTGCGTGAAGGCCGTATTTACACCGTACAGTTTATTCTGAGTTTTCAAACTTTGTTGAAGGTTTGGCAAGAAAGCCACACTTGGTTTCTTGCTTGAATCTTTCTTTTTAAACATGGCTATTTGAAAAAGAATTGTTTCCTCTGCATTGCTTAGAAAAATGCTTGGCAACGGGTGCATGTGAGATCTGTTGTTACACCTCAAGAAGTAAGGGGCAGTGCGCATCATATTAATGAAACGTAGCAATAAGTACCCGCTCAAACATTTCCTATCGTTAATCAACCCTCCAAGAGCCTGGCATTTGCTGGTGTCAATTTAAACTAGTAAATGATTAAATAAATGATGCCAGAGGCAGGATGCATGCTTACGCTCTAATTCATTAAAGTCTTAACTGCAACTCACAAATGGGACATGGGGTATTATGATCAATATCAATTGGGATAGACCGTAAGTAACTTATGGCTTATTGCAGTGGTTCCCAAACTGTCTCTACGGGGCCCCCCTTTGGTTCATAAGAAAAATGAAATCCACCTTGTGAAACTGATAACCCTTCATGCACAAGGACTTCAATTCCGCCTGAGAATCTCTTACAAATACGTTGATTGAATAATTGCTGACATACTGTAAACAATCTTCTGATTGCTAATCAAGCAAAGTTATTGGCAGTTATTGTTTGTTTAACAGTGAGGATTCTGCCGCACCGAACTTACCTCCGACGGCATATCACTGTACCGAATATTACCCCTGGCTTTAAAAAGCCAAGCTTAAAAACTTTATGCTTGTGAAAAGTCAAGATGCCATGATCGACAAAACAGGAATCAGGGAATCAGAATGTTGATAGCTGGAATGAGAGCAGCTAGAGTTGGGGACACTTTGAAGTGCATTGAGCGGCTGTTTCGCGTTCCTGTCGTGCATCTCAGCTTTCATTCGGCAACGTTGACTGCTGCCACGGTTTCTGGAAAATACCATAAAAATGTCTGGCAGGTCTGCCTGATCTGAGCTTGTCCAAATGTCCACTTACTATGATCCCAATACAGTGGGTCTTTTAAAAGAAGCCAATAGCAGAATCCAAATGAACAAGGTTTTATACCCGAGGCCAAAGTATGGCCATCGAGTATTGCGAAGACCTTGCGTCTGTCTGCCTGCCTGTTCCTCTGCGTAGACAGTAACTCCTTTCCTAATAATCTCAGGGTAATGAAATTCACAGGGACTGTTCTTGGGACATATAGAGCTCCAGGGGCTGATGTCATGCAATCAGGAATCGCTATATTGGCAGTAAAGTGTGTGGTTAACAACACTGGCAGGCATATGGCAAGCAGCTAATTTGCTGATTATATTCATGAAAAGTGAATAATTTTATGTCTTAGGTAATTTGGACAGTCATTCAAACTTTTAAAACGTGGTGACACAAGCTAGTTAACATACACGTTGAGCAGAGCGAATAGCTAGTTACATTATTCTGCCCTGTAGCAAATGCTAACGTCACTGTGATGAAGAGGCACTTAACGCCTGCGCTCACAGGCAGCGCTTTCAGAGCTGGAAGCGCCCGTGATCACATTCACAGAGCGCTACTCTCTAGCGCTGATTTCTGTCTGAGCTGACTGTCTGAGCATTTCCTCTATGCATCGTTGTAAATGCATTTGTTATTCAATGAAATGAAACCGCGAATGACTGTCGCAACTAAGCTAGTGAATGTTCATTTCCCAAAAGTGCAATTGGAACCGAGTAAAGTCAATGATTCCGACTATGTAGAGAAGTTGCTAATGTAGCTCCCAACCACGCTTTGGGAAATCTAGTGACCCAGATTAAAATAAATGGGAACCTAAGCAATCACAGAATACCAAGCTGGCTAAAGCTGTTGGGGTCTACAGTTGTCATAAACATTAATACTGAATAATTTGTCAGCAAACTTCATGTCCCAAAATGGGGAACAGTGTCAAACCTAAACTGTAGCAAGCTAATTGATTAGAAACTTGACTGTGGCAGCAGGAAACGTTTCTCACTATTGATTTTGTAAGTGCCTCCCAATTTACGATAATGATTTGTCAGCGAGAGAGAAGGGACATAATGAGCCCGGCGGTGTTCCAAAAGTTGAACTATTTCCAGCCGAGTGCGGCGTGGGAAAAAGCTGTATGCTGAGGATGTTTTGGTTGCTGAGGACGTTGAGCGCTGTCAATGCTAAACTTCATTGTATTTGCATTAAAAACGGATGCAGCCAGCACAAAAAAGAAGTTTCCTGACACAGGCCCTATTCATCACAAAGCTAAATTGCGTCCATTTGTATCCCTCAAGGCTCTTGCATGCTTTGAGAGACTCTATGAAGGGAAAGTTGATCAGGTATTTGTAGTTGTTGGATACTGCAGGTCTGGAACATTGTCCGAGCCGGCTGCGTCAATGCTTGGGAAAAGCACACCTGAGGCATTATAAGGGTCAATAATGTTTAACCTATTAAGTGTTGAATTATATAGCTCAATTTTTTGGCATGTAAAGCGGGCAATGAACTCTGATGGCTTGAAATCAGCACTAGCGCCATTCATTTTCGCTTTAGGTTTTACTGCCAAAATGGTGGCGTAAACAAAAGGAGTCACATGACGTCCGGAGCTCTATAGCTTGGACAAGTTCAATGATGGGTAACCTTGACCTATTTTAAGAGATCAAAAGGTCACATTCTTAGTAAACACTGTTTCCTTGATTACAGCCACTATTTTTGTTGTAGCCACGTAAAATTTTCAGCCTGTATGTTCTGGATAATGAGCTTGCTGAACATTAAAGGTGGATGACCTTGACCTGGTTAATGGGGGCAAAAGGTCACATTGTTTCTGAACAGTGTTACTTTCATTATGCCTTTGCACTACCATGACACTTTTTGGTGTAACTCTGTCAAATTCATAAGGTGTACTCACTGGAGAATCAAGTTGGAGGACATGGAAACTACATGGCCTTCACCTCTACAGATCTGCAACAAATGCTGAAAACAGGAGAATGTAAATACATACAGACAATGAGTAAAATAAGACAAGGTACAATAAACGTGTGACGAATGCTCTGGAGAATAGATGAGGTAAAAAGATAATCAATCCTTGGACAATTACTGAAAAGACGTGAAACAGCCAGACAGGACAAAAAGGACCCAACAAAACTAATTAAGACAGAAAAGGAAAGCGAAGTTACAAAGCCCACTGCAGGCGATATGAAGTGACCCCTTAGTGAAAGCTGGATGACACCGCAAAAATTCCCTGACAGGGAAAGGTACAAAACTTTGTGCTCAGAAACCCAAGAGTGTTTTTCAGGTCAGTACCTCTTCCAGTCCCCCAGGAATTAGCGACTGCATCCTTTACGTCAAACATCCTTGTAGTTGCAAACGGTGTCCACGGAATCCCCATCAATGAGCCAGAGGAGTGGATGAAGCTGAGATTAGATGTTTTGGGCTTGATGTGAGACATATGAAACACTAGATGGATGAGGTGCAGAGGAGGTTTGAAGAGAGGACAAAGAACAATAGGGCTGATGACAAGGGAAGTAGCATAGAGCCAATAAATTGTGGTGACAGTCATTTACTGGCATTCATCAGAGGAATGTCTTGGGCTGAGAGCCAAACCCTCTGTCCTTCAGAATAACATGCAGCCAAACAACAGTGTTGATCTGCCTTGTGCATAAAGTTGGGGGCATGTTTCAGGATTAGGATTTAGTCTCTTTCTCACCCCTGCGGAGCCGACAGACTATGGTCTAGGTAATGGGAACTTCTGCTTCTTTCTCTTCTTCAGGGATGAGTTCAGTCTAGTAGCTAAAGAGATTCTTGATTGAGGACATACTGGTGGCGGAAAGAGGATCAGAGTTAATGGCACATTCTATCGACGGGAGTACGCATGACAAAATCGTAGTAGAGTTCAACACAACGCCGAAACTCTCACCTCTTGGTTCATGTGCACCATTTGACAGATGAACTCAGGATGGAAGCTAAATGAGACGCGAGGGGTGGCTTGCTCTCAGGGCAGGTACTGGGACCATGTTCAGGGTGGAAGCCCTCCACCACCATCTTGCTGTATCTAAAACAGTGGTGGCAACCAGACACCTACTGGGGAGAATGGAGGTGGGTTGATTGCTCTCTTCTGATCACATGAATTCTGGAGAAGGCTTCATGTTCTTGGAATCTAGGCAATAAGTCAATGTAAATTCAAATCTCGAGAACACAGACCGCCAGAGTTGTCTGGGTTTGAGCCTTTTGGCAGAAATTATATACTTCAGATATACTTTAGGTTTATCTGTCAGTCCATACCAGAGTGGGGATAGCTGCATTCTCCAGCCAATAATGCCACTCCTTCATATTCAGCTAGACCGCTAATATTGTTGCTGATGCTGTAAATCTTTCCTGCGGAGGAGAGCTGACAAGGAAAGAGGGTGTGAGAGTGGACCTTATCATCTGCTAACCATAGGCACAAGACAGCTGCCACTCTCGAGTCAGAGGTATCCATCTCCACAATGAACTATCACCGGGGGTCAGGTAAGGTTACAACAGAGATGGGGACTCGAGTTTGCGACTCGGACTCGAGTCGCACTTAAGTCACACGCACGGAGACTTCAGACTTGACTTGGACTCGTGCTCCAAAGACTTCAGACTTGACTCGGACTCGTGTTTTGGTACTCGTGAACAATCATTATTTTTTCTTTTTTACTTTTTTTCGGAGGGGGGCGTAATAAGATTGGGGAAACTCTGAAACGTCTGCCGAGCTTAATGTCATTCCTTCCCTTTTTATATGGTAACCATATCACACATCGGATGCGCGCCTCGCGGCCCCACGCACTCGCAACGCGGATGACACTATGGCGACCAACACACCTGCAGCTGCTGCTGTATCCTTTGTAATTACGTTTGGTTATACAATTTTCACACAATACGGCACCAACAAAAGAAGCTCTGACTACAAAGTCTGTAGTACCAAGATTAAGGACGCCGGATCAATTACATCAAATTTTATCACGCACCTGAAAACTCACCCGGATAGGTCAGTCACATTAACGCCTATGGACGGTTAGCAAACATGTTTAGCTTAGCGTCAGCCATGTTTAACTTAGCTTGCCACCAGCTTTGTAACTGAATATTTGAATAGATAAGTGAATGTTAGTTTGCTTGTCACACTTGTTTGCATGGAGTGACGCTAACACGACATTAAAAAAAAAGTTTGGTAGCGTTATTCATCTACGTTCCGTTGCCACCATCTGCTGGCTAACATTAAAGGGATATTTCAACATGTTGGCAAATTGGCCTATTGCCATAATTTGTATAGTCATATGAATGGGTACATTACCTTTAGTTATCCGTGCCCGTTATGAGGGGGGGGGGGGAGAGAGAGACGTGAGCTGCTTCGCGAACATCATGAAAATGAACTGGACAGGTCCCTCGCTCTTTCAAAACTCATCAAATACGCAATCAAGCAGCTCCAAAACGCTCACGTGCACCACTTGTGACCTGCACTTTCACCACGCTAGGAAATAATAATCTATAATTATTGTATAGCGCGGTGAATGCGCATTCTGTAGCCTAATACTTTTCTAGAAGTATTTTCTGGAAGACACCTACAAGCCTGTTAATGTTCATCCAGTGTATTAAGAGAAAAATAAGATAAACCATTCTGATGTTATTGTTGGTTTATTATTGTTAAATATTTCGGTCTAGGCAAAACAACACCATTGCTTGTTTCCACAAAAGGGTTACTGTTTTATTAGTAAACAGGTCAAGATAGCCAATAACTCCAATGATATTCCTTTTTGAGCTTTACTTTTATGCTAGGAATCATTTTTGTCATGCGAAGAAAGGTGCCTTTTGGAACAAAACTGGTCATGTTTTAATATCACCAGTTTATAGACTTACAGTATTTTTCAGATAATATGGCAGCAATAGTTTTGCTTTTTTTTTGTGAACAAATTTTTAATTGCAAATGGCACAAAAATGAGATATACAAGTGTTTAAAGTACTTTTAAGTGTTTTGTTTACAAGTTACATTTAGCTAAAGTGTGATGTTTTGCACTAATTAGAAGGATGTTAGTCAGCCTATAATGCCTTTGACTTTAACATTTTTTATATTTGTTCTTATTACGGTCCCACCGAGCTTGCACAATAGGGGGCAAGATATATTGTAACTGTATGTTCATGTTGGAAGAATACGGTTTCCTTTAAACGAAATAATTGTGTTTTCTTCATATTGCATCGCAGTATCCAGTTTAAAGCAATCATATAACAAACAACTAATCATTACTGATACTTTATTGCTCATAGATAAAGGAGTGATAATAATACAGTAAATACTCTGAATTTCTTAGATATAGCTGTGCAGTATTCTTCGTAGACCGAATAGCAGCAGATGATGGAAGACTCATTCCAACAAGAAGAGACACAAGACTTTTATTTTTTAGAGACTTGAGACTTGACAAGGACTCGTGACCAAAGACTTGGGACTTGACCAAGTCTCACCCCACAAAGACTTGAGACTTGACTTGGACTTGTGACCAAAGACTTGGGACTTGACTTGTACTTGCATAAAAAGACTTGTGAACATCTCTGGGTTACAACAGGTAGAGAAAAATCACTCCTTAAAGGTTGTATCAGCAATTCTGAGCCAAAACATAATTTGTCACGTACAGGAGATTTTTCCTCACGAACTGTTAGCAGCTCCTCTCATGAGCGGGTGGTGAAAAACTCCGGTCGCTGTTAGCCACCTACAGCCAGATAGACACTGAGGAAGATACACAAACTTGTGGGGACCTACCCACGTCCCCAAACATCAACAAAAGTGTTCCAACAAATTGGAGGGCAGGGGTGGGTCTTCTGCGCCAGTTCCGTGCTCATGCACGACAAGTCGGTGCGACTGAGCAACGAAAAGAACTGGCATTGGCACTATCGATGCGGCAGAGAGAAGCATGGTGGAAGCTAAACCAAAAAAGAGACACTTGGACGAGTGCATGTCGAGGAAAAAGGAACGCAATCGCAGCTATCCCAAGTCCCATATAAACGTAGGTAAAGCATACCGTTGTTGGAGAGAATTCAGAGAGTTGACTGGTTTTAATTCTGATACCCAGATCGACTTGTTTCTACTTGAGGTGAGTAGAGCTGGTACTAACTCGGTTGGATGTGAATTCTAAATTGTCATCCCAAGCAAAATTGAGGGAAGCTCATGTATTGTTTTTGTAAGGCAATCTTGCATAGATCATGCTGGTCAGAGTGAATCAAAAAGTACAGAGATCGGTATTTCCTCTTTGGAGCGAATTAGCAACCTTTGCTAACTCTCGGTTGGCAAGCTAGTGAGTTTGCCATTTCTGTCTGATCAAACCAGAGTTTGTGTTCGTGTCTTATCATTTATTCTCTGGTTAGTACTCAGAGTTGAAATTCGTCGATGAATTTATAGCCGCGTGATAGGTCTAGCTAAAAGTGGAGATCTATGTGATGTTGTTAATACTCATTTTGT
This sequence comes from Gymnothorax reevesii, assembly GCA_029721435.1. NCBI lineage: Eukaryota > Metazoa > Chordata > Actinopteri > Anguilliformes > Muraenidae > Gymnothorax > Gymnothorax reevesii. Next base: position 63,757,829 of record CM056576.1, read on the forward strand.
AATGCCGAACTAAGATACTTTCAGATACCTTCTTGTAGCTAGCACTAATAGTGTAAATTTTTCGTTTGGCAATGGTTGTCATTGTTGCTACAGGGCGTTTAAAACAAAAAGCTATACACGGCCAGCTGAGTGAGCAATTCTTAAGCTGCTTTCACATCAGACGCGAAACAAATTTTTCGCAGAACAGATTACAGACACAAATTTTTCACAGAACAGTCACGCATCTTTGCATTGACTTTGATTGTAATCTGTCCCATGATAAATTTGTTTCTTGTCCGGTGTGAAAGCAGCTTTACTGAGAAGTTTCACTTTAAGAAAAGCGCGACAGTGTGTCATTTGTAATCAAAATGAATATATACATTCACAGTTTACCAAATATCATATCAACAGTAAGCCATTAGCAACTAGCCCTATATAGTAACCTCGTAGCTGTAACATTATCTGCACGCACTCACAGTATGCATATGCATGCCCACGCAGGGAGCGCGCGATCTGAAAAAAAAAAACGCTGTTCTAAACTAACACGGCGGCAGTTTAAAACAATAACATGGAGTTTCAAAATATCTACTGGTTTTTTAGCTTTACAGATATTAAAAATAACATATAGTACAAAATTATACCATCAAAATAGTTCGCTTCACCTCAACAGTAAAGGCTAATATACTGGCTTGCATAGCAAAACAGACACTCACCGGAGATTCGATGAATAAAAAAACGCAAAACGTCTTCATAAATGGTGAATCAAACAAAAAGGTCTTCATGAAAGTTAGAACAAAGATTACTTTGAAAATAAACTTAACAATATCAAAATATCAATAGTTATCTTTATCGTTTTTACTCATGGGAAATCTATCTTCTCTTGCAACCAAAACGCAGTCGTGAGTCTCTCACTCTATGGTGTAATGCACTAATTTACACGCAACGCAACGCCATATAGTGGACAGGGGGGGAATACTACACCCAATAACCCAGTGCAATTCATGTGCGCTACATCCTCCCCTCCTGAATGTGCATGCGCCTCTGCATGTACTACTAACTTAAACAGTAGTTAAGTGACCTACATCTAATGGGGCGAGAGTAATCACGGGAGATAATGCTAAAGCTTTAGTAAAAGCTTCATCAAGTCCTTTGAGTAAAGATTGCATAACTAAAGTCAGGGGATTTCCTAACGTCTGGTATGTCAGTCGGTCAGGTTCTGCCCTATGTCTTGTTGATCGTCTCACTTCAGTGTCTTCCGTGTCTTCTCTGTCTTGGCCATCATTCGCTCTGGAATCCTCAAGCTCATGTCCAGACGACTCATCAGGGTTTCTCTCTCTTCCAAATTCCCGTTCAACTCTGTCTTCCGCTTCAGGCACTGCTTCCGACTGATTCTCCTCTTCCACAAGGCTTGTCTTTTCCTCCTCTTCATCATCAGCAGACGATTCACTCTCTTTCTGTTCATCTTCACAGGAGTTAGAAGACTCATCCACGGTAGGGTCTTGTTGCGGATTTCCAGCAGGCTGGAACACCTCGGCTTCAGATCGGAGGTTGAACGGTGCAGGATCCACTGAGGAAGTTGCCTTAGGCTGAGGGATTTCATGCACAATAGTGATTGACGGGTAAGTATGGTCAGGGACACCAGAGTAGTCAAAGACTTCTTCTTCCTCACTTTCGCAAGTATCTCTTAGCAGCTCTCCCTCCTGACATGCTGGGCTTTGAACAGGTTGGGCTGCAGTTTTCTTTTGCTTGTGCTGAGTCACTTCTCCTTCGGTGGATGGCGCCAGGAAGCCGCGAGGTAAGAGCAAGTCACGGTGCAGCGTCCTCTCGGGACCATCAGAGTTGACTGGGGCAACGATATAGACAGGAGAATCATTGATGCGCTTCAGCATTTCCATCGGATTTAAGTCCAGACTTTGACTAGGGCACTCCAAAATCTTAATTTTGCTTTTTAATCCATTCAGAGGTGGACTTGCTGGTGTGTTTCAAATCATTGTCCTGCTGCATAACCAAAGTGTACTTGAGCTTGAGATCAAGAACTGATGGTTCGACATTCTCCTTCAGGAGTTTCTGGTAGAGAGCAGAATTCATGGTTCCATCAATTACGAAAAGTCATCCAGGCCTTGAAGCAGCAAAGCAGCCCCAAACCATTACACCACCACCACCACCATGTTTGACTTATGGTATGATGTTTTTTTTTTATGAAATACTGTGTTAGTTTTAGGCCTGATGCAACGGGACACACATCTACCAAAAAGTTCAACTTTTGTCTCATCAGTCCACAGAATATTTTCCCAAAAGTCTTGGGGATTGTCAAGACGTATTTTGGCAAATGTGAGACATTGTGTTTTTTTTTTTTTTTGGTCAGTAATGGTTTTCGCCTTGGAACTCTTCCATGGATGCCATTTTTGGCCAGTCTCTGTCTTATTGTTGAATCATGAACACTGATTTTAACTGAGGCAAGTGACGCCTGCAGTTCCTCTGATGTTGTTCTGGGTTCTTTTTTGACCTCCTGGATGAGTCGTTGATGCGCTTTTGGAGTAATTTTGGAAGGCTGGTCACTCCTGGGAAGGTTCGCCACTGTTCGATATTTTCTCTATTTGTGGATAATGGCTCTCACTGTGATTCACCAGAGTCTCAAAGCCTTAGAAATGGCTTTGCAACCCTTTCCAGACTGAAAGATGCCAATTTCTTTGTTTTTCATCTGTTCTTGAATTTCTTTAGTTTGCAGCATGAATTGTTGCTTTTTTAGATCTTTTTGACTTCTTCACTTTGTCAAACAGGTTCTATTGAACTGATTCCTTGATTCAACAGGTCTGGCAGTAATCAGGCTTGGGTGTGGCTTGTGAAATTGGCCACAAAAAATCACGGTTAATTCGTGATTTATCAATTGGGGGGCGGCAGTTACTTTTTCAGAGAGGGCTAGGTAGGTTTGGATAGCTTTTTCTCCTTAATTAAAGAAATCATTATTTAAAACAGCAATTTTGTATTTACTCGGGTTATGTTTGTCTTATATTAAAATTTGTTTGATGATCTGAAACATTTACGTGTGAAAATTATGGAAAAAGTAAGGAATCAGGAGGGGGGCAAATACTCTTTCAAGGCACTATACATAACAATGCAGTTAAATATGAGTGATAACATAGCCAACTTACTTGATGTAGCACCGGACAAGTGAGGAGAGAAATGTAGACGCTATTTATACTTGAAAACATCATCACCCAAAATGCTAATCTCCTCCTTAGAGGTTTATATGTTCAAATCTGATCATTTTTAGATAACTAAATATAAATGAATACTCATAATATTTGATACACAGCATCTGAAATATCTATAATTTCACATAACTTCCCTTTTGATGACAAAGAATGGAGTACCATCAAGCTAGAAAACTGTAAATCACGTTCAATAGGGAATGGTTCACCTTGAAACAATGCTCAACACAGTGACCGCATTTGGACGTAGTTCAGCTATCTCAATTTTCCCAATGGAAGTGATAAATCCCAGGAACTGGATAAAGGGCTGGTGGAATTTACATTTCTTAGTCCCCACCAAGGGCTGATTCTCTAAGAGATAAGAGACGCCCAATGACTTATAAAATGTGATGGGTATGTTTCACTAAAGACTTAGAGAGGACCAGGATGCCATACAGATGGACATATACATCGTGAAAGATTATTTCCTTCAACACGTTATTAAGTTCTGAGTGACTGCAAGGGTATTGGTGAGCCTGAATTACATCACCTGGTACTCACAGTGTCCACACTGGGGTGTTAAATGCTTTTTTGTACTCATCCCCTTTCCAGACCCACACCAGATGGTAAATGTTGCGGAGGTCAAATTTGATTAAGTCACTATACTACTGCAGATGGGAACAGGAAGATGACACGAGTGGAAGTGGGTAGCAAGTCTTGAGCATAATGGCTTTGAGACCTCAATAGTCAACAGAGGGGCACAAGGACCATCCATATTTGCTATAAGGAAGGAGCCGGCTCAGGCAGGGGAAGAGGAAGAGCAGATGAGCCTAGAGGCTAGGACTAGGTTATGTATTTCTCCATTACTTCCGTCTGGGAACACAATAAGCAGTGGTGCCTGGGAGCTGATCAATAGGGCAGTCATAGGTTCTGTAGGGTATCAAGAAGCTGGCTCTGGAGTGGCTGAAATATTATTGTCTTTTGTGATAAATCTTGGGAACTTGATGGATTAGTCTTGATGAGTTAATGGAATAGTCAACAAGATTGGTTGTCTATGGCAAAGCTGCAAAATACACTGATTACCACAATGCTCCACCAGGGTCTGTGGTGAAGGCTTGGAATGATCGAGTACTTGGGTCCTCTACTTTCCAACAGGAGGCACCTCCAGAATGGGCTTTACTGGACAGCAGAGTGATTACATAAGCTTTCATAAATCTTTCTAATGGGATTGAGGAGGACTATCGCTCAAAGATGATGGAGCACTGTACCAGGAAGGAGCAGCAGGTACCCAATCATACTAGTCTGATGGAGGTGGGAGGGGCTCGCACCTTGACCTAGCTATGGCTTGGGACTATACTTGCATGACCGAGGTATAGACAGTGCGAGTGCCTGCTTTGGACTCTGGAGTCAATCCCACCATGGATACCATTTGGCCAGTCAGGTGATGCAAGGATTGTTGCTGGTTTTGTGTCTTTGCTTCATGCTTTCCAAAGTGCAGTCCCTGGCAGTGCAGAGCCTCTACTGATCCTATCTGATCTGCTGACTCCATTATTGGCCAGATTTTTCTGTCAGAACACTCAGAACAAAAGGAGTCAATATTAAGGATCAAAAAGGATCAGACTGAACAGGTTTTTCTTCACTTAGTCGACAATCCACATCCAGAACACAGTAGCACTGCAATGCACACTTGGCAGTTTCTTTTCAAAGGGCTGTCCAAAGTCAGAGCATTACGATGATTATACTGGAGGTTTGGCAAGACTTAATCGACGAGGTGAGCTGAGGGGCACTGGGGCAGGTGAAGAAGGCAATGGTGAAGGTTTTGTGAAAGAGCACAGGAAACAGGTAGACCAGAAAAGAAACACAAAGCAGGATAGGAAAAAAACAGGAAGGAGTAGCGAGGAGAATATATGCGGCAGAGCAATGAGGTGAGACAAAAACAATCTGGTAACAATCAATGAAAACTGAGGAACCATAGCTTCATTACCTTCATGGACTCTATAAAATTGTAATAGTAGAAGGAGCAGGTCCTGCCCATACAGCATAACAATGCGTAGATATGTATATTTCTCTCTGAACCGTAACCCCTCTGCTCAGATGTAGAGGCCAGCGGACATGGAACTGCTCTATTTATGGTCGCCGTTGTAATATTTTATCACTAGATGACACCCGGATCAGTGACTGAATATTTATGAGCAAGCCGAATTCAAACACGGTTTAGAATGTGGATGACTTCAGTCCTATCCCTGTTTGCAAGGAGTTGCATGAATCAAAAAAATGATCTCTTGCGACAAAAAAATCATTGTCATTTGTAGCAACCACTTCAGCTATAGTGCGCCAATGCTATTCCACTTAAGTAGTTAAGAAAAATATGTTTTCTGAAGCAACATTTCGACATGTTATTGATACTATGTCATTCTACTATCAATTATAGTCATCACATATCAAAAACAAGTAATTCCCCACCGAGGATTTACGCATAAATTCCTCCATCAACGAATTCAGTGCTCTCTTATATCCTACCACTTACTCTCATTGATTAGCCAATCACTCAGTTGTTTACTTAAGCTCATCTGCATAAAGCACGGTTATAGTTCACGCCCATGTGAAACTTCCCCTTAATGATCTATTGACTGATAAGTTTCTTATCCAATTCCAGAGAGTGTAAATTTTCCACAGTAACTGAAAGACATTAATTGGACCATCAGAAAAGTATTTCAACCTTTGCGTAACAGTAAGTTATGTCAAATTCTCCTAATATTGTGCAACTGAAAATGACGTGATTGCACAGAAAAAAAACTTCAAAAAACGGCTGAAGGTGCTCACTTACATTTACCGGATTTAAATGAGATAAGGACTTGGTCAATGGGAATTATTCCAAATAAAACAGGACAAGAGGGTTCTTTCTATCACATAGATCTATGTCTCTGGAGGAGGAATACAATGAAGAAAGGTTTTTCTTCATTTTATGAAAGTACATTTCATTTTTTTACTAATGGCTAGCTAGCAAGCTTTTTTAATTCTCTGTATAATGTAGGGTAGCATTTTGCCTTTTTCCTGATAGTGGAATGTCGGCTCTGATAGAATAAGGTATATATCAGATATTACTGAGCTTTTGAGTTATACATTTTCCTTATAAGGTGTAGAATGTGTTTATACAGTATAAGGCTGCAAGCTCTTAACTGTGAACTGATAGCTTTTCATTGCAGGGTGAATGTTCTGACCATTAAATAAGCAGTTCCTTTCATGAATATGTGTGCTGGCTTGTGGGAGTCTGAAGAAAAATTGACAGAATTCTAAACTTTACCGTGGAGAAAGGCATGTTTTCTGTTTGGAGAGGTTACTGGTGACCATCGATGTCCAACAGCACCTATATTGATAAACTAATGCTGGATTCAACCAGAAAATCATTAATTCATATTGAATTTCATGCATCAAAAGTTGATATTTGTGAAATATATGATTATTTTATGATTTGACAGTGGACTATTTTGAGGGATCTGAGAGTTTGGGGAGCCACCCATAGAGCTATATTATTTTGCTTCTAAAGAGTAGATAATTTAGAATTTCATGCTCAAATGAAGAAAACTTGTGGTCAAGCAGTCCATGATTGCAGAAATGTATAGTTTTAACCACAGCCATTTTTCAATTCTCAGTATTCTTTTTTCAGTTTCAATGCTGAATTTTCATAAAGATTTTATGTTTGCAGCCACTTTCTATGTTTATTTCTCTACCAAAATACGATGGAATTCTAAATGCTACAAAGTGTCTTGACTCAGTTGACTCCCTTCCTCTCTGTGAAGCTGCAATTTTGAATGATAAAGCCTTGAATAAGGTAACACATAAATTCTGCACATAGAGGTAATAAGGTGGTATAAAATATTCTTAACATTGTGTGCTCTGTTTACTTTCTCTTTGCTTAGCTACTTCAGAAGAATCCAGAGAACTCCTCTATGTCCAGCCAATACTTTCCACGTTTAATTCAAGAGAAGAAATGAAGAGAAATATTGTGTAGGTGAGCATCAATAGGGATACTTGATATTGGTCTCCATGCACATCTTGTCAGGATAAATTTGTAGGAAGGAAAAACGTAATCATTGTTGATGAGCAGTGTGAAACTAAGAGTGATGGACAAATTACGTACATATCATGAAATATGAAACGTCAGCATACTATTGGAAAGCTATAGTTTGATTTGGCATTCTAAAGGCCTGGGCATGAGATTCGAGCAACTTAAGAAAGGAATTCATTTTGCATCACGCCTGTCACTACCGTACGGCAGTTCTGTTACAAAGTGATATGGATGTAAACAGGTGATAACTGGTAAATAGCTGGTAGAGTACATTATAACAACATAATGATAAATATTTAACTCTAAACTTTGGTAGGCTATCTCCCCTGTACCGTATTTATCTTCCATTTCTATTGTATTTTTGCTAATCAAATACATCCAAATAGGCTGGTAGTTCAAATGTTCAGCATTGGTCATGCATAATTATATACACCATAATTTCCGGTGTATAAGCCGAAAATTTAGCTCTAAATTTTGGTCCTAAAAGCCGGGGGTCAGCTTATTCAGAGGGTATCACATTTTGAAATTAGAAAAGCACTCGGAGAGCACAGACCTCCGCCAAGTAGTAGAGTCTCCCCAGCTTAATCAGTTCTTCCTTGTCCCATTTCCGGTGTTTCCTGAAAATTTCATCCAAATTCGTCCATAACTTTTTGAGTTATGTTGCAAACAATCACACAGACAGACAGACAGACAAACCCTCGCAAAAACATAACATCTTTGTCGGAGGTAACAAGAGCTAACTTCAGAGTTCGCAAGTACCTCTGCCACATTTTACCGCCAGGTGACAGCAAAACCCAAAATCAATCGTTTATTTCCCCTCCCTGGATGTATTCAGAATCTCCACCAAAAACTCATCCGTAGACTCTCTCACCATCGTACCAAATTTCATCAAAAACAGTTTAGTAATTTCTTCGTTTTGTTCAGAAACACACAGACAGACAAACGGCTCCGATCACACAACCTCCTTTCACCTTAGGTGATGGAGGTCATAAAGAAAATGATCCCTAACATTTAAATTATCTTTTTTACTGCTGAAAGTGGCATCGTATGTACTCCAGTCAAAAAAAACCACATGCCGAGAGTTCATCGTTTTTGCAGTTGTGAAATCAACAAACCATTTGAAAGATAAACAAGATGAACAAATAATTGACCATTTGCATGCTGTTGTCTGCCTTAAAAATCTAACTGAGTCCCTCAAAGCGTCATTTACTCGACAGTGTGTTAATGGATTACACAGTGCTAATTGGTCAACTGAACATCTTTTCATCTTTCAGTATTGCGCGTGGTGCGACTTTAACTTAAACTTGCACAAGGAATTCTATTTCTTTTCTTTGCCAGCCTTTTGAATTTTAGTCAATTCTTTTATTCAATGATATTTTTTTTTTTTTTAGAAATTCAATCTCCAGAAAGGGGGGTCAGCTTATATAGTGGAAACACAAAAAAAAAATTGTTGTTATAGGGCCCTATCTTACGCCAGAGTCCCTAAACCTGTTATTTGGGGATTTAGCATTACATAAGAGGCGTTCCCCCGCTAAAGTTGCTATCTTGCACACCTGCCTTTATCCCTGAAACACCTGCGCTACCCGTTATACTAGGCCTGGTTTGGGCGTTACGCCAGTTAGACCAATCAGTGTCCCAGGTGCCATTGCCTTTAAGAGCAGGCTGCGCTATCCCAAATCCTCAAACCGAAACTCGTGATGGAGAGAGGAGGGACGCCACGTTTCTCCGAAGACAAAGAGAGGGGAGGATCTGTTTTTGTTAAGTAAATCATGAATTGTATTATTATTATTATTTGACATTGACATATTGTTCAATGTTTGGTATGTAATAAATAAAATAAAATAGGCGTGCAATGCACGGAATACCCCTCAGCCCGATGTCAAAGTTTTTGGAGACGCCCGCCTGCCCGCCCGCCGCCCGACCGCCTGCCCGCCCGCCAAACCGCACGAAGGATAGCAATACCCCGTCAGCCTTTAGGGCTGAGGGGTAAAAACATGAAGCCTACACCTTTTGTGATGGAAACTTCAAAAAAAAAAAATGCGTTTCACCATGACTGGGTCATGCCTCCAATTGAGCAGAGTGGGTGTTGGAATGACCCACTAGCATAGAAAAATAGTGCCACAGTAACGCTAACAGCATTGGGCAAGGCATACGGACAGCTGGCAATGATGTTTACATCATCTACAACCAAGTGACATAATTCCGTCACTGCCTGACGGGAGAGGTGCAGTTTTGTCACACATTCTCGTTCTGTGGGAAATAAGACTTGTATTGTATTATTATAGCCAAATTTTAGAATATTATATGTAGGCCTCATATATATATATATACATAGTAATGAATATATATTATATATTCTTATAAAAGCGGAAAAAATTATTGATACAAACTACAAACAATATAGACTTACCTGAAAGGCCCAGGTAGCTAGTGCGCTGGCGCGTTCTAGGCGTCTTATATTATTTAATTGGCGATCAAGGCGATTTAATGCTATCTCTGCCATGTGTGGCCGCAAGATTAGTTTAGGGATAGTGGAAGCTGCTAAATGCGTAATTCATGGATAGCGGGTAGTAGCATCGGGTAGGGCAATGTGAAAGATAGAGCCCTTAGTCTTGAAAACAGGACTCAGCTTATACACCCAGCCAGCTTGTACACCAGAAATAACGGTAGTTGACCTGACTTGCCATGTTGCTATGATAGTTTTCTATTGACATATTCATGTGTCACAAGTCAACAAATTGCATATCATTCTTGTCAGACACAAGTGGATCCGGGAAAAAAGACAGGGAAAAATAACAAAAGAAAGAAAGCCCACCATATGGGCTTCGGTAGAGAAACTGAGCTGCAGCTGCACCCAGTGGACACTACCATACTAATTAAATAGTCCATTACCTGCTCTGGCAGACACATATCCCCCATGCCGGTGCCTTGAAGCATCCAGTGTACATCCAACCTGCTGTCTCTCTGGTCTTCCATGGCAGTATACACTGCCCGGCCAAAAAAAAAGTCACTGTTTGGAAATTAATGAACAAATTCTAGAATTGGATCATTATTGCGGTTACTAATATGTTTCAGCTGGCAATGATCATTTTTCCCCTGACTGATGAAGCGCATCGCTACTCATTTCTCAAAAATTCATGTCGAAAGACACATCCCTTGCTGGTGGAAAAGATGGTACAGTATTTCAGAACAGGCAAATTATTGGCCTGTATTTAGCAAAGAAACTCATGAATGCAAAAACAAGAATGAGGAATCATTTTCACAAACATATTTGCCACCACAAAGTCCTGATCTTAGACACAGTAAAAGTTATTGGGATGTGCTCAAGAAAGACCACCGAGTGTTTCAACCATTATGTCGAGAAGACAAGATCTCGGCCAAAAATTATGGAATGTATGATCGAAAATAAATGTTCTGGCATTGCATATAGTAGTCAAAACAATGAAAAAATGAATTTGCACTGTAATCAAAGCTACAGGGGTTCCAACTAAATATTTGAGTGTGCAACTTTTTTTTTGGCCGGGCAGTGTAGTTTTTCAAATCAATCTGAGTCCATGTCCTTATCTTGCTTTAAATTAAAAACATTGCTGAGTTCTGCTTCTCATTTTTATCCGTTATCTGCGTCCCATTTTTATTATTTAACAAACAGCAGCGCACAATGTTGTTTCAAAATGTAATAAGTATTTATTTACTTTTCATTAAATAAAAGCATGTTGAACACCACTTTAGTATTTCTTGCATGTGTAAGGGTATTCATTAATTAGGGGCCATAGATTTAGAAGAAGAGGCCCTTAAATCAAGATGATGGCATGATACCGTGACTCAGGTAAAGCCCCCCTACAGATTGTGGATGAAAGAGACCCCCAGAGAAGCCCATCAGGTGCGGCAGGATGACTTTCCCTCCACTGCGTCTTGCTCTTCTGCTGCTGCTGCTGGCAATTCGGATTGCTTGTGGGGTAGCTGACAAAAAAGACACCAATCTCTACAACAACACACACCGCATTAGTGAGTCCCAAAATTGTGGGGAGTATAGCAACCAGGCTACGGCAGATGGGAAGTGCCACCTTGAGGCCACACTTCCCCAGCTGGGTGAACGCCGCTGTCCAGACATGTTCCGTTGCACAGATGAGGTGTCCTACTGGCTGCATGAAAATGAGGAGAGGAAGCAGCAGATCCTAGAGCTGAAGGAAACTATGTCCGAGCTGCAGGAGGAGCTCCGGAATCATCGGCATCGTGTCAAATTCCTTGAGCTGCTGGTGAGAGCTAATGGACGTTTTTCTTATTCTAGATTATTTTCTACCTTATTGTTGATGTGGTATTTAAAGTGTTCTCAGCCCTTGAGCCCTATCCCATAAATCATGGTCCTCAAGGTGAAAGAACTGCTGGTATTCCAACCTCCTTTTTGGAGTCATGTGTAAAGACAGTCAAGCCAATCAGTGACAAAAAGTGTTTTTTCTTACCTGGGATAAATGAAAACCTGGGCTGGATTTGGATTCTAGGTCCAGATTTGAGGATCCCTGCCCTCGAGCTTCGCCAGTCTTGATATTTTGTGATAGTATTAATAAGGAGACTAGAGTCTCCCCTCACCCCAACACAGCAGCCCCTCATTGATGTCCACTGAAATTTAGGAAGAAACTAGAAAAGTGAAAACCTGATGCAAATGTGTGCAAATTTTTATCGAAACACCTACATCAAACAGTTTCTCGGTTGTGGTCTGGAAATGGTGGGAACGAAGACATGGACGCACTTGCGGACGCACACGGGAAACCGGACAAAAACAACATGTCCCACCCTTTCTTCGGGGGGAGACATAATGATTTCATTCCCAGATCGTGGATGGCAAAATAGCATGCTCACCTTGCCATTATTTGTTTAAATTTAAATTTATAACTTAACTTAAATGCTAGCTTTGTAATTTTGAATTATGAAAAACAAGGCTATGGGTCCAATTTCTCTGCATGCACTCATGATACATGCACAGACATATTATGTCAGTTCTGATGTACTACTTGCTGCTAAAAGTAATTAGTCATATTTATTGCCAGGAGCGCAGCTTAGAGGAATAGACAATGGAATTTAAGTACATGCATAGGTTGAGAGTTTATAATATTGAGAGCCCATGAGAAAAATTTCAGGCATACTTGACCATTTATTAAAAAGTTGTGAGCGTTTTTGTGTGGCAGTCCAAAGGCCACTACTGAGCTGCCATTTTGCCTCCTGGAAGGGTGATGCTTGACACCATATGGGCGCAAGGGTGAATCGCCACTCATCATTACTCCTCTGTTGGCGCATTTGGTCTTCTACCGTGAACTTGCATAAATTCAATATTTGGTTGCTGTTGTCTGTACACAAGACCATTACAAGAGCACTTACCTACAGCCTAACCATCAATGACATTTGTTTTGAATGATTAAGAATGAATTAGATAGATTTAATTGTTGCTATACAGAGCTGTGGAGACATTACATCATATCTTCATGATAGAGAATAGCTCCAGTTTGGTGCGCGGCACCAAACACAAACTGCCAGCAGAGAAGTTACTTTGCACTGTGCAGTATGAATAAATACAGAAAATTATTTTTAATTCAAAGTCAATGCAAAGACGCAAATACACACGTTTCGCCTGTATTTGTGCCTTTGCATTGACTTTGAATGTCATCTGTTGTCCGGAGTATTTGTTTCGCGTCCGATGTGAAAGCAGCTTAACTCAGACACAATCAACCAAAGAAAGGGTTTTACAGGCGGAATGTGTGTTCAATTTGCTTTGCAACAAACTATGGACATTAGGTAGGACTAGCTTGTGGACTTGATGATCATAAAGAAGTGGTCTGCTCGCCTGCATCCAGGAAACTGCTCTAACAGTGGATTATCGGGGAAAAATTTGGTTTGCGTCCGATATGAAAGCAGCTTAACTCAGACACAATCAACCAAAGAAAGGGTTTTACAGGCGAAATGTGTGTTTGATTACTTTTGCAACAAACTATGGACGTTAGGTAGGACTAGCTTGCGGACTTGATCATAAAGAAGTGGTCTGCTCGCCTGCATCCAAGGAACAGTGGATTATTGAGGAAACATCACTGATGATGTACCTGACATAGCAGGTGTGCATAATGATGGATTAGGATTTTTCTGCTTGACATTTTACAATCAACTAAAAAAAGTTTCATAGCCGGACGGTTTTTTATCGGTTTGCTTTGCAGGACGTTGGGTAGCCTAGCTTGTGGACTCGTTTTGATCATAAAGAATTGGTCTGCTCGCCTGCAGCATCTAGGGAATATTTACTCTAACGCTTGAGGATTATCATGGAAAAATTCCAGATGCGGTGGCTGGCAAAGATTTTATCGGATTACAAGAAAAGGTAGGATGTGCATTTAATTGTTGATGGGCCTGATAACTGGCAGGTTAGCTGACAGGGAGGTGCGTGAATGAGACGTAAGCGAGCCTGCACCGACTATCACTGACCGTAACTTCAGGGCTGTACAGTAACAATGCTTTGATGCACGGCTAAACAAAGCCAGAGTACCTTAACTCAACGTCAGCGTCCCAAAACAAATGCTCAGCACAGTAACTGCAGTTACCACGTTCTGTCATGGTTTCTGGTGGGATTTTCAGAGTTACTGTTGACACAGACCTTGATTTTTTCATAAAAACAATCAAATTGACTCAAAATATTCATCCACATGATAAAGGAGGTCTTCAATACCCCCAAAATGACAATAACTCATTTTTGACCAAATGTGATGTTACGGTGTTTTGCCTTTGCACGGCAGCATAGAACGTGCAGTCATGCTGCTGACCTGAACCAGTCCTGCATGTAGCTACACCCAACGGCTGTACACGCGGGCATATTGTTCTCTCTTTCGGCCTTCAAACAGCCTTCTTGAATATTTTCACAAATAGTAGGGTCTGTTTGTGACTAACAGTGTCCTTTGGCACAGAAAAATGGTGACAACAGTGAGTAATTTAACAACTATCCCAATGATTGTGCAGTCTCACTTGCCCTCGCAATGTATAGCTTCAACAAGCTGTGCCCATGTGACATCAGAGCATCTCCGCGAGGATACTTCTAATTGGTTGAAATATTTTAAATGGCGGCATCTACGAAATCGTCAATTCTGCTTCAGAACCGACTTTCGGAGATAGATATCTTAGTTGCATGGGCTCTATATGTTCAAACATTTGCATGAATCGTTAGTTCATGAGATGATCCATCTTCCAAACTGTATTTTGAAATTCCGTTGTCTATTCCTTTAAAATTACTTTCACTTTGAAGTACCCTGACTACAATTATAAAAGCATCTCAACAGATAATCCTTACCCAGATAGCATACGGATGTGGGCCACATCAGGCAACGATCTGGCACTTTTGGCATTCTTTTGCCCCGGACAAAATAGATGTGAGCCTTCAGTGGCCCATGTGTTAGATGCTGAATTTGGCCTGAATATCACAGAACAAATATGGCCCACAATTGGCACATATTTGGTGACAATGATCAGTCTGTAAGTGAACCAAAACTGGCCCACATTTGCTGCATCATATGTTCTTGGCTGACATCTGGCATAGTGATGGCTTGACTGTGGCCAAGTTCTGGCAAACGGGAGTGGAACACTCAAGTGCCATCATTCCATGCGGTTTGTGGGCTGGATGAACGTGTCAGGTGTGGGCCGGATATGGACCAGAAGAATTTTGCTATCTGGGTATTAGCACCAGGGGTCCAATAATTTTACTAAGTCCCCGAGGCCAGATGAGGATACAAACTTAGTGCCAAAGGGACCAAACAGAGCCAGAATGGCAAAACTATTTGTGGTGGCCAAAGGAACAGTGTCAAAAATTATGAAAACATATGTAATCCACCAAAAAACAGCAATGTCAAAAAAGAACACTGGCCCTAAGTCAACAATCTCCATCAGACCCATCCACATACACAGTGCACTTTCTGGTTTTTACAGATTTTCCCTTTGAAAAGTACCATTTCCTTTGACACCTAAATAAAATGTACCTCCTCTTCTGGAGAGCGAATTCAATGAAGTATAAACAAGAATGGTGAGCAGTGCAGATTCAATAGTGGTAGAGGCGTTGAAAGCCAGCGATTTAAGAAAGATATTGAAACAGAGAAGAGTACCACTGGTCGTGCTGACAGGAACACTGCCTCCGCCCAAAAAAAGCCACAAACTATAATATTTTGCTAATTTCAGCTTTGATCATGGCACAAATTTGTTGTGGTGTTGTTTTGACAATCTTATAAAATGATACAAATTATACTTATGAAATTTGTATTTCAGACCAGATTTGAATTGCATTGCATTGATAATGGGTGTGTCAAACCTCTCCCTGAAGCCTCCAGCACATCCCAAAGACTTTATGTTGATTAAGGTCCAGACTCCGAGGAGGCCAATTCATGTGTGAAAATGATTCCTCAAACTAAATGAACCACATTTTCACAATATGAGCTTGATGAATCCTGGCAGTGTCATCCTTGAATATGCCTGCGCCATCAGTGACTTAAAAAGCCCATTGATGGGTAACTGGTCATTCAGTATATTCAGGTTTTCTGCTGAATTCATTTTATTGCTGCAGAAAACTACTGAGCCTAGACCTGAACCCAGATCACAACCCTGCCTCCAGAGCCTTGTCCAGTGAGCACTATACATGACGGGTGCATTGCTGCATGGGCCTCCTCTCTTGCCCTGAGGTGCCCATCACTCTGGAATCGGTTAAATCTGTACTCAGTCTAAACTTTATGCTCCCTTGTACTTTGAAGTTGTATTTTCCCCAATAAGCCTCACTAACAACTGGCTTTCTTGTGGCCACGCAGCTGTTTAGTCCAAATCCTTCCAGTGCTTGTTGTATCTTGCGTGTTGAAATGCTCTCTCCTTCATAATTAAAGATAGCCATGAGTTTTATCATTGATTTTTTTTTTTTTTGAAGATCAGACTGCACTAAGCATTCCAGAGATCTCCGATTAGGATCTGTCATGAGTTTTCTACAATCCAGTTCTTCCGCAAAGTTGACAGTTTACCACTATTCTTCTAGGTTATAATAAATTATTGGACAGTTCCTGACCCAATTCCTGTGATTTCAGGATTCTCCATAGCTGTTTTCTTTGCTTTAGGCTAGCCAATAATTTGCCGCTCTTGAAAAACAGTAACCTCTTTTCAATGACCATGAAATACGTCTCCTGACATAGTTTTTTAAGAAATGAGAAGTTATGCCTTGAATCAGTTAGGATTAAAGGGAATATTGTTGGCTGAAATATATTTATCACTCAGATAATGATTGAAATATAGGCTCTGACTATTTGCTTTTTTAAAACCAAACAGTGACTTTTTTTTTGGACAGGCTGTGTATATCACCTTATTACCCCAAACTGTTGAAAATTCACGGTCATCAAACTCATAGCTTATTGTTTTCAGCTTGATATCGAGATTTGCCCTTAGCAATTCCAGCATGCGCAGACTCACAGTCTTAGAACTGTTTCCATGCATATATCTATATCGGTAAGGATCTTGCAAATACATCTTTCTACTGTGCGCCTTTTTATGTGTAAGCATATAAATATTTGTACACACAGGCATACAGCATGTTATCATTAAATAAATGTAGCTAGCTTGGTATAAAACAAATGTCGAAGGTGCTAGTGTAGGCTGATTCATATTTTAATATTGAGGCCAAAACAAAGACTCTGCTGTCATTTTGCATTGTGGTAGCATTTCTGACAAGGCAGTATAATTTCTCAGAGTACTGGCCAGCAAGATGGTCAATAATCTGTCGTGGCATGCAATGGGGAAACCAAAAAAAAAGCATAAAAGCAAATGATTGGTGTCATATGAATATTTTGTTAGGTTTGGTGAAAGGAACAAACTGGGAGTAGTCCAAAGTGTATAAATCCTGATCTTTATTCGGTCCGAGTCCAAAGCCTGGTAAACAAAGCTACAATTCAGAAGGGCAAACCAAAAAACAGAGTCCAAAGACAGGCAGGAGTTCAAAACCAAAAAGCTTAGGTGACAGTACCAAATCGTAGGCAGTAGGAGAGTAGAGTGCCCGAAATCCGAATTCAAAAACCAGGGCAGCAAAACACAGAAATCGTATTCAGGGAGAAAATGGGTCGTAATCAGAGAGCAAACAAATCCAGGCAGGCACAGACAGAAATCAGAAACGGGCAAAAGGATGTCACAGAATCACAAACAGATCACTGGTGTACACAAGGATCTCTGCAGAGAAAAGTTGATTAACAGTCTAACAAAGCTGAGCAGACGTGAGAGACTATATATACACAAGCAATGTAACTAGCTAGGCGGGGCAACAGGTGTGAGGAATAATCTAAACATTAATTGAGAGGGGGAAACACAATACGTAATTAAACAATACAAAATGGAAAACCTTGACAATGACTAGTCTTCACACGACATCCTTAAACAACAACGCTCCAATCAAGGAGTGTCTAAGTGTGTCGAGATGAAAGAAACAAATTAGTAGAAGAGATGGTTGCAAGGTTTCTTCAGAAACTCAGGCAAGGACCAGGAGAGCAAAGAGAGGGCGGAGTTACAGATTGCGGTGGAAAGCAAGAGATTCAATTAGTAATGCTAGTAGTTAGTGCAGTAAGAATTTTACCCAAATAATGCAGGTTAGTACGTTAGTTATTTACAGGATTAGTAAATTAGTAAGAGCAAGCAGATAAACTCGACAAAAAAAACAGTGTTACTGTGATTAGTACTTAATTAGTAATCAGTGTTGAAGGAAGTAAATGAGGCAGGAAGGAACTACACCAGAAACTTCCGAAATCACCTGAAATGTGACAGCTTGCTGACAGGGGCGTGCTCGGGCAAAGAACATAGAAACGCAAGACATCATTGGAGAAAAACAATATGAATAAACTGAAAGATGATACTGAAAGCATAAACTAAACAAACCAAGTGGCAATAAACATAAACCAGAACAGGCAGTAACTAACAGATCATAACATCTTTAGTCCATCATACTCTCTTTAATACATTTGGACAAGTTTGTTTTTGGAGGAAACTAAGGAGGCATCTAATCCACAATGTCTATAAATTAAGATTGCATGCTAGGGATCAACTAAAAGTTTGGTTTTAGACTATATAACAAGAGCCATCTGGCAATGGCGGATCCCCCCGGCTGTAGGTTGTGTAACCTACAGGTTGTGTGGACAGACGGACGGACCGAAACCCCCAAAAGGTACAACTAGACCATAAGGAGAAGCTCCATGCCAAATTTGGTGTTTGTAAGTGGTATAAATTTCGAGTTCTGGTCCAGAAATTTTATTACAGACGGACGGACGGACGGGCAAACTGATCGCTATATCCCCCTGCACTATATGCCGGGGGGATAAAAACCAAATTAATATGATATTAAAAGTAATGAATGCATCTAAGCGGTGATTCTTAACAATGGCACCAAAGACTGGGCAGCAGCTGAGGAGCAGCCGGTCTCTCCTAATGCCTCAGTGACCCTGCATGATTACAGGATTACCCCAGTCACCTGAACTCCTTTCTTGTGGCTCCTTACTTTACCATGCTCCTGATTTCAACATTCATTTGCACTCCCAGGTCACCAAACCCACTTGTTCTCTTCTTCCTTGCCTCTATTATTTATTCTTTCTGACCTCATGTTTTGGGTGGCTTTTTTTTTTTTAGGAAATATACACTAAAATACAGGACTGTAAATATCAATGCCCCATTGCACATAGGTTGAATATGATGTCACACCATTGACAGAACCAGCTAATTTGCATTCACTCATTTTTTTCATTGGGTCATTCCATGCCAAATCACCTAATGGTCCCCAGGTGACCCTCTTAAATTTTGCTGAAACTCCATGAAAATGTTCATTTATGCAAATAACGAACACACAGAGAAGTTCAGGCCAAAAGTCTGAGCCGTTTTGAAATTACGGCCGTCAGAAAATATGGCCAGACCCCCCCTCTTTCGCCACCACGCGCGATCATTTTCAAATGATCATATTTTTGGATTTGAAAAAGCTACAAAGCTGAAAATTGCTACCTGGGGTAATTTGCACACATGCTTTCAGAATCTGCAATCAAAAACAATGTATCTTGCTTCCTTTTGAAGATATGGGCACCTGAAAATGAAAGTTTTATCAAGCGGAAATTATTTTTGCGATTCTTAGGCTTACTTGGTGCCTGAACCATTGATCTGAGGATACCCAAATTGCTGATACATAATCTCTACATACAGCTTAATAACTTAAGCATAGACTTAAAAAACAATCAGTAAAGGTATGGCTAGGGTCCAAAGTCGGACTTTCACAAAAAAATCTGAAAAATCACCTCTTTTCGGAGGGTCGGTTGACCTTGTGAGCAGTTACTCAGGGTAATGAAATTTGCACTACAGAATTATATATATCTGACCTTTATATGTACCAAATTTCATTGATGTGACTCAAGTCCTTCATACTTAGGCAGTGTTTCAAAGAAACCAAATTATGCTACTTTACGCTATATAACAACATCCTCGAGCTCTTTGGAGCCCTTTGGCTTTCAAAAGGCCCCAAATTAAGACCTAAATACCCACTTCTCCATTCCAATAGCCTCTTATCATCCTGTGAAAAGTCAGAGGCTGCAAGTGTGCCAACATTTCTGCCATATATTTCTTATGGCATTCTTCCTCCAGTGCAATTCCAATACTGCATCCCGATCCTGATGCTTCAAATTCCATGTTTTAAATCTTGATTTTTACAGAGCTCACAAAATGTACACTTCATCTGCTGAACATTGCAATTGAAATGAATTGTGAGGAGTGGATGTGAGCTGAAAAGTGAACACACTGTTCAATTATTCTGTAAACAATACGGCCACAACAGTGAGGTAATTGATCCAGCTATTTTAAATAAACAGTTGTGGTTTGGAGTTAAGTAGACTAGGATGAACCTAGATAAACAATGTTTTAACACCTAATTAGACAAGGTCACCTGGACTTGGATGAATCTTAATAAACAGTTTCCAACAGCTATGACCTCATGCAAATAATGTAAGTAGAGCCCACTGAAAATCAGTAATCCGCTTAAATAAAAGCATTTTTGTATTAGTAACATCAATGTACAATATGTACAATGTATGGTACTATGGAAAACTTTGTTTTAAAACAAGCCATATGATACTATTCCTGATGTACAAAGTCATGAATTTTACAACTTTCTAAGAATTATTATATATAAAAAGGTTATCAAAGATCACTTATTCTCATTTTTTGCCCTTTGACACCTACCGAAGACATTGTAATGTACAGCAAAATGGTGTAATTTGATCAAATTAGTGATTTTCTTTGAAACACTGCCTAACTATGAAGGACTTAAGTCGCATCAATGAAATTTGGTACATATAAAGGTGAGATACATATAATTCTGTGGTGCACCATTTAATTCAGCAGATACACCGTTTCTGATTGCAGATTCTAAAAGCTTGTGTGCAAATTACCCCAGGTAGCAATTTTCAGCTTTGTAGCTTTTTCAAATCCAAAAATGTGATCATTTGAAAATGAAAAAAATCTGTGACGCAGCACGCAACGGCAAAAGGGGGGGGGGTCTGGCCATATTTTCGGACGGCCGTAATTTCAAACGGCTTGAACTTTAGGCCTGAAATTTACTGTGTGTTCGTTATTTGCATAAATGAACATTTTCATGGAGTTTCAGCAAAATCTGGGTCACCTGGGGACTTTCCTGAAAATTAGGTGATTTGGCATGGAATGACCCCATTTCCAGTGTTACTTTCACCAAATGTGAAGAATATCTATAGCAGAAAAACAGAACATCTATACTTAACTGCTAAGAAGAAGAAATAAGCCTGATTGGAGCCTAGATGGCCCATCGGGCCGGTGTTTAACCCCAGTTTCGTGGCATGAAGTGATTAAGAGTATTACTACTCCCCCTGTATGGGATGCCAGTCCATCACAGGTACTCCCAAAACTCTTAGTCTTTATTTCCCTGACTATATGCTGGTACCTTTCTATACACCTGGGAAGAGAGAGGCATGAAGCAGTGAGTGGGAGTGAAGTGTTTTGCCCAAGAACACACCGCGAAGGCTGTGGCCGGGGCTTGAAGTCAGGTCCTTTTGGTCCTAAGTCAAGCCTACTTAACCACTGCGCTATCGCGTCTCCTCTTGCACTGGTCTTGCCTATATCTTGGAGCTTGTTTAAACCTATTTCTTGTTTGGGTCAGATTAACAGCGGTCACATTGGATAATTTTCCACCATGCAATAAAATACTAACTTGGCCCCACATGTTTTTGTTAATTCCTTCATGAACAATATCACCATGGAGCAAGGACGTGCAGACCCCCCGTGGACCTCAGACTCTCTAGGGCAGTGGTTCTCAAACTTGGGCATGGGGTATGGAGTGCCATTTGGGTCAAATATAAATAATTAAATAAATACATAAATAATTAAATACGCCCATGAAATTAAATAAATATAGAAATTAAATAAATCCTGAAATGAGTAAATAGGGCCATGTTCTGAGACAGTGGCACTGGCAGTGGAGTTGACATCTCAGAATTGCATGAAATTTTCCAGAATGGTGCCCGAAGTTTTACCTCACAATTTTTATCCATATGGCTGCAGTGCCACCTAGTAGTAGAAAAGTCAGGTCCCAAATTGAGCATTTTTGAGGAAAAATACCCATTTTTGAAGGAGTATTGTGGATAACTTCTTCATTGTGCCGGAGAAGTTACAATTGAGTCTGATACTGGGATACCCAAATATTTTAAATCTGACAGTGCCACCTGGTGGTCATGTTGATTATACGTGCAGTGACAAAAATATGTGTACACCGGGAAAAAATATTTTTACAAATTCAGGCTTATTTTAATTTTTAAACCAGACCAATGCCAAATTCATCTTACCTGCTTCCTTTTCAGGCACTAAAGGTGAGAAAAATTGAGGTATTTAGTCTGGCCCTTTTTTGGTTTTTCAAGATATTTTCCCCCGATGTTGGGTGCGGGCTAATTTTTTCCTATTTGTACTGTGGATTAACATTAATAACCAGTCACCTGTGGGGATAAGTAGACCGTTAATTTCAGCCTGTCTTTGGGCTAAACAAAGGACACCAGAAACATCTTTGGCACTGTGCTCCATCTTGGAGCAGCGGCTACAGGCATTTTGACAAAATCTCGAGTTCGCCTATTTGCAGTGATGTTTAGGGGCCCATAAAAATATTAACCAAGAAGATAGAGCCTTGAAATTAGCTGAGTCTCCAGTCCTTTCAGGATATTTTAATATGCCAAAGGAAGTTTCATGGCACTCTTTGACAATGTCTGGATATAAGGGGATGAATGTTCAAAAATATATCAGTATGGGGGGCACTGTTAACAATATGTCAGCTCTGACAAAACCATACATGTGCCTTGGAGATGTTTCATGAAATGGAATATGTGTCTTATGTACATTGTGAAAACACTGATTTGTGCAAGGCGTGCAAATATCATGAAGACAAACTTTCCATGCAAGTTACTTTATAGCCTACTAGCGGTAAAGAATGAACAATTACTTATAGTTCAGCTTGAACGCCTCCGGGTTTGCTGGTTTTGGTTTGGTTAGAGTAGAGTGGTTAGACTCCTCACACTGTGTGGAGCAGCCACACGCACTAACGGGAGGTATAAAGAGGAGAGAGGGTGACCTGCAGAGGTGGGGAATGGTGAAGGGATTTGTTTCAGTTGGTCGTGTTCTTGTGTTGGGCTGTGTTAAGCTTCTCAGAAAATAATGTTTTTATATTTTATGCAATCATAAAGAATGTGATATTTACTTGGTTGAGCGAGCTAGTATTCAGCTTTTTGTTAAATTTAATCAGAATTGTTAAAATGGTACAAAACCAGTGAAGTTGGCACGTTGTGTAAATCGTAAATAAAAACAGAATACAATGATTTGCAAATCCTTTTCAACCTATATTCAATTGAATACACTGCAAAGACAAGTTACTTAATGTTCGAACAGGTAAACTTTGTAATTTTTTACAAATATTAGCTCATTTGGAATTTGATGCCTGCAACATGTTTCAAAAAAGCTGGCACCAGTTGCAAAAAAGACAGAGAGTTGAGGAATGCTCATCAAACACTTATTTGGAACATCCAACAGGTGAACGGGCTAATTGGGAACAGTTGGGTGCCATGATAAGGTATGAAAGCAGCTTCCCTGAAATGCTCAGTCATTCACAAGCAAGGATGGGGCGAGGGTCACCACTTAGTGAACAAATACGTGTGCTGATTGTCAAACAGTTTAAAAACAACATTCCTCAACGAGCTATTGCAAGAAATTTAGGGATTTCATCATCTACGGTCCGTAATATCGTCAAAAGGTACAGAGAATCAGGAGAAATCACTGCACGTAAGTGACAAGGCCAAAAACCAACATTGAATGCCCGTGACCTTCGATCCCTCAGGCGGTACTGCATCAAAAACTGACATCAGTGTGTAAAGGACATCACCACATGGGCTAAGGAACACTTCAGAAAACCACTGTCAGTAACTACAGTTCGTCGCTACATCTGTGAGTGCAAGTTAAAACTCTACAATGCAAAGCGAAAGCCATCATTATCAACAGCACCCAGAAACAGCACCGGCTTCGCTGGGCCCAAGCTCATCTAAGATGGACTGATGCAAAGTGGAAAAGTGTTCTGTGGTCTGACGAGTCCACATTTCAAATTGTTTTTGGAAACTGTGGACGTCGTGTCCTCCGGACCAAAGAGGAAAAGAACCATCCGGACTGTTATAGGCGCAAAGTTCAAAAGCCAGCATCTGTGATGTTATGGGGGTGTATTAGTGCCCAAAGCATGGGCAACTTACACATATGTGAAGGCACCATTAATGCTGAAAGGTACATACAGGTTTTGGAGCAACATATATTGCCATCCAAGCAACGTCTTTTTCATGGACGCCCCTGCTTATTTCAGCAAGACAATGCCAAGCCACATTCTGCACGTGTTACGGCATAGTGGTTAGCACTACTGCCTCACAGCAAGAAGGTTGTGGGTTCGAATCCGGCCTGGGGCCTTTCTGTGTGGAGTTTGCGTGGGTTTCCTCCGGGTACTCCGGTTTCCCCCACCCACACAACATGCAATATAGGAACCCTCCCTCCTTAATGGCTGTGTGTGAATGTTTGGTGGTGGTCGGAGGGGCCGTAGGCGCATACTGGCAGCCACGCTTCCGTCAGTCTGCCCCAGGGCAGCTGTGGCTACAAAAAAAAAAAAACGTAGTTTACCACCATCAGAGTGTGAGTGAATGAATAATGCCTCCATTGTAAAGCATCTTTGCGTGTCCAGAAAAGTGCTATATAAAATTGATGCATTATTATTATTACAACAGCATGGCTCCGTAGTAAAAGAGTGCGGGTACTAGACAGTACTAGACTGGCCTGCCTGTAGTCCAGACCTGTCTCCCATTGAAAATGTGTGACGCATTATGAAGCGTAAAATACGACAACGGAGACCCCGGACTGTTGAACAACTTAAGCTGTACATCAAGCAAGAATGGGAAAGAGTTCCACCTGAAAAGCTTCAAAAATTGGTCTCCTCAGTTCCCAAACGTTTACTGAGTGTCGTTAAAAGGAAAGGCGATGTAACAGTGGTAAAAAGGCCCCTGTGCCAACTTTTCTGCAATGTGTTGCTGCCTTTAAATTCTAAGTTAATGATTATTTGCAAAAAAAAAAAAAAAAGTTTCTCAGTTTGAACATTAAACATCTTGTCTTTGCAGTGTATTCAATTGAATATAAGTTGAAAAGGATTTGCAAATCATTGTATTCCGTTTTTATCAACGATTTACATAACTTGCCAACTACACTGGTTTTGGGTTTGTACTTAGATAAGATATTAATTTTGTCACATGGAATTGTAGGGGACTTCAACGTTTTAAAATGGTAAATCAAGTCATGACTAAGTTAAAGGACATGGACTCTAAAAATTCTATTTCAGCAAGAGACACATTTAGTGGAAGAGGATGAAAAAGGATTAGGAGAAGGTGGCAGGGTAATGTATTTACAGCAGCATTTTCTTCAAGGTCAAGAGGAGTGATGACTCTAATGCATGAATCAGTTCCATTTTGTGTACATAATGTTATTAAAGACAAGAGGGGCAGATATTTGATGATTCAAGAATCTATGTTGCTAGAAAATTTAAATTTGGTAAATGTGAATGGTCTTAACTCAGATGACCCATGAGGATCTATTTCTGTTGCTTACAACGCTGCCGGGTCAATATGTAATTGCGGGGGACTTTAACTGTATGCTTGTTCTGAGTTGGGATAGGTCTACAGGCGCAGACCAAACTCATAACAACAGCAGATTTACCATAAAAAGATTCATGAAAGATTTAAAATTGCTTGACATTTCGAGAGAATTACACCAACAAACCAAAGTTTACTCCTGGTATTCTGCAACATTCCAGACATATTCACAGATTGATTTTTTTTTTTTATCTCTTCTTATTTATAACCTAAAGTAAAAAAACTGCTTATATGATAATATTGTAATCTCATATCATGCTCAGTGTTGTTCAGTATATAGGGATGAAACTATATGTACTGACCCACCTAGATGGCGTTTTCAACATAAACGGTTGCAGAATGAGGAGTTTGTCAATTATATAGGGAAGCAAATTGTCATGGTATGGTCCTGCCGGCATGAGGAAGCAAGCCGGCGGGCACAGGGACCATGTACCCAAAACTGAATTGAGGGACCCAAGTGCACAGGCTGAGTAAAATATAAATAAAGTTTAATAAAACCCATTAAACACCCAGGGGAACAGCAGCGATATTCAGGGCTCCAATACAAACGGCCAGCAAACAATGAGCCAACAGAATACAGCTGCACTGCCAATGTGGCAGTGCAGCTCTTAAATACACTCAAGTCACCTCCACCTCAACGAGCAGCAGCTGTAGCTCGTTGAGGTGGAGGTGCAAACAGGAGAGGGGAGGGCCTGCAGGGCCAGACCATCACACAAATAGATGAGTTTTTTTCAAATAAATACTAACCAAACATCAGCATGTACAAAATGGGATGCCTTTAAACATTTCTCAGAGAGCATATTATTAGCTACATAGGTTATAAATCTAAAAAAGCAAGGCAGGCTAAACTACACTTGGAAAACAAAATAAAATACACCCAAAAGAAAGTCTATGAAAAAATGATCCTGAAGCTGAAAAGGAATTATTGCTTTTCAGGGCGGAATATGAGAAACGATCAAGCTTCAAAGCAGCATCCAGTCTTTTAAAGCTGAAACAGTCGTTTTATGAACAAGGCGACAGAGCAGGAAAATTATTGGCGCGTAAAATTAAACAGCTAGAAACTAAAATATCAATAACGTCAATTGTTGACAAAGGCCAAACAATGGTAAATCCAAAAGATATCAATGATGCCTTTAGGGATTATTATCAGAAACTATATGAAGCCGAAAAGAGCTTACAGGACATTAATGTGGCGTTAAACAGGCTAAATATCCCAGTCATTCTGGACGATGTCAAAGTAAACTTTGATTTAGAAATAAGTAAAGAGGAAATAGCACAAGCCATTGATGGAATGAAATCAGGTAAACAAGCGGGACCAGACGGTATTCCAACAGATATTTATAAAAGATTTAAGGATAAATAATTGATGCCACTTTTAGACATATTTAAGAAACTTTTGAAGAGGAGACACTTCCCAAAACTTTAAATCAAACATTAATCATTCTCCTTCCATAGCCGGATAAATCTGATAACAAATGTGAGAATATGAGACCTATCAGCCTTCTCAATTCTTAACTTAAAATTGTTTGTGAATTATTAGTAAGGCGGATTCAAAAAATACTTCCTGACATAATAAATAATGATCAGAATGGCTTTGTAAGTGGGAAACAAGGGTTTCATAATGTAAGACGGGTATTAAATATTCTTTATGATAAAAAAGAGGAAAAGGATACAGCTCTCCTATCTCCAGATGCTAAAAAGGCCTTCGATAGGGTTGAACGGCCCTATCTTTTTAAGGTTCTGGAGAAATTTGAGATGGGAAACAATTTCATAAAATGGGCTAAGATACTTTATAGTAAGCCTACAGCAGACATTTTAACAAATAAAATTTTTTCCAAGCCAATAGAAATCAATCGAGGTTGTCGGCAGGGATGCCCTCTCTCTCCCCAGCTCTTTTCTTTAGCAATTGAACCATTAGCGTTAGCTAATGCACACTCGTGCACACTCTCAAATTTGTGGAATTACTATAGGCCCTATTGAACATAACATTGAACATCTTTGTTTGCTGATGATGTGATCTTGTTTTTGTCAAAGCTCGGCTCTTCAATTCCAGCACTGTTGGAAGTAATTCAGTTATTTGGAAATATCTCAGGTTATAAGGTGACCCATACTAAATCCTCCATTTTACTGTTAAACGACAGAACGAGCAAATCCTGCTCCACAAATAGCACATTTTAATTTTAAAGTAGCTGAACAATTTGAATATTAAGGAACACAGATAATGCCAAATATAGAGCAGACTGTTAAAATTAATTACGAAAAAATAAAAGGGGAAATTAATAACTCAATTGACAGGTGGATGAAGTTGCCTATATCGGTGATGGGCAGAATTAATGCTCTCAAATTGACCGTACTACCAAAGCTGTTGTATCCATTCCAAAAAAAATCCTTTGCCTCCTCCTGATTTATTTAAATGGATAAAAAAAAGTTGAAACAGGTTTTATTTGGAACAATTGTAAACCAACACTGCGTCTCTCCATCCTTTACTTGCCATTTGATCGAGTGGGGTTAAGATGCCCCAATTTTTTTATGGTATTGCTGGGCTGCACAACTTCGCTCTCTGACACTCTATTTTTCAGAAAAAGTTAATCCACATTGGGTAGAGATGGAGTCATAGAATTTAAAATGACCTCTACCCTCATTTCTATATTCTGACACAGCTAAAAAATTGTTAAAACAGATTAGAAATCGATTCTGAAATATATGGTAAATGAATGATGTCAGAAAATACCTGAATGAGTCAAACTTATTATCGCAGTTTAGCCCAGTTTGGGATAATCAGTTTTTTAAACCTGGGAGGGCAGATGATGCATTTAAAATATGGACATCAAGGGGACTGAAAATGATTTGTAACCTTTATCGTCCAGTCAGATGTCCTTCGGAGAATTTCAAGTGAGGTTTAATTTGGACAAAATAAACACTTTAAATATTTACAGTGAACCCCCGCAGGGCAGAAAGCAATGGTACACAGTCCACAATCCAAAATCAGAATCCCAGGGGCGAAATCCAAATCGTACACAGGGCAGCAAACACAAACTCAGGGTCGGGCAAAAAAGGTTTGTTACATGGGTGCAGGAATTTCAAAGACAAAGCCAAAATCAAAATCCGGGGCTTTCCAGTCAGAAGTATAACACAAAGAGTACAAGGCATAAACAATCACAGCAAAAGGAAAAAATTCTGACATGAGCTGGTGGTGAAATGACTGCTTAAATACACATACAGGAAGTCACATGCTATTATAGGGAACAGGTGAGTTGGATCAGTCTAATCAACAAAGGAATGAACAAGAGGAAGTTCCTAACCACATGAAATTGGTGAAAGCCAAAACGCGGACAGGGATTACACAGACAGCCTAAGACAAACCAACGGCTCCAGTTAGGGAGTTCTAAAATGCACAGAGTGAGAAGCAGAACAGTGATTAACAAGGTGCAGAGAATCTGCTGAAGCACAGCAAAGTAAATTGAGTGAAGGCAAGGGGAAGAGACTAGAGCAGAGCGAGTGCTGAGAGCTTGTTAGTAAATTAGTAATGTGCAGCTATACAATCACCCGTGCTTGTTAGTAAGTTAGTATTATAAACAATGTTAGTCAATGTTAGTGATTTTAGTAAAGATAGGTCAGTAAGGCAAAGGAAGAAGACGAGATTGGAAGGAATGTTTGGAAACAAGACTGTTTCAGAACAGAAGACAAGACTGGGGAGACAATGTGCAATGCAGGGTATGAGAATTACAAAAACCAGAATGAATATCTAAACTGAAAATATGGGAAATGGCAGGGCAAAGGCATGATAAAGAAAGACAGGCAAAATACAAAACATGGCATGGACTCAATCAGAAAACTTGGCTTTGAATCAGGAACATTACAAAAACGTGGTCAGACAGAGCAGGATCATAACAGGATGTTACGACTCAAATGGCAAATGCGTATATATACACACAACACCTGTGAAATTAAATGAGTACAATTGGAACATACCAGACATTTATATGAAATGTAGCTTAAAAGGTACGTTAATACCTTGTATGTGGTAATGCAGTCAAATAAAAACTTTTTGGGTAGAAGTGAAAAACTTAACCGAAAAGATCATTTCAAAACAGATTAATGTTGGGATTCCAAATTATTTATAATGGCTATATATCTGGATAAACATAACTTTAGTAAAGCAGAAAGTACTTTTATTGACTTCAGCTCATTGATAGCAAAAAGATGTATTCCTTTAGACTGGAAAAATATGAGCAGACCTGGCATCTCCCAATGGTTAAAACAGATGTTACCTTGCTTACCTTTGGAAAGAATAACATACATAAGTCAAGGCAACAAGAATTCAAAATGGTTTGGGGGCCCTTTATTGAATTTATTAAGGACTTTGTTGCTTCTGATGACTTGACTAATTTTTGAATCCCCTACAAACATGTACCGTATTTTGAGACGACTAGCTCCTAAATTCCAAAAGAGAAGCTATGTTCTTGAAAGATCCTGTTTTATGTGTTATTCTCGGGTAACTTTATTTCTGTTATTGCTTTTCTTTCTATATTGGTTTTCTATATTTGTACAAAACCCAAAACCAGTGAAGTTGGCACGTTGTGTAAATCGTAAATAAAAACAGAATACAATGATTTGCTAATCCTTTTCAACCTATATTCAATTGAATACACTGCAAAGACAAGTTACTTAATATTCGAACAGGTAAACTTTGTAATTTTTTGCAAATATTAGCTCATTTGGAATTCGATGCCTGCAACATGTTTCAAAAAAGCTGGCACAAGTGGCAAAAAAGACTGAGAGAGTTGAGGAATGCTCATCAAACACTTATTTGGAACATCCCACAGGTGAACGGCCTAATTGGGAACAGGTGGGTGCCATGGTTGGGTATAAAAGCAGCTTCCCTGAAATGCTCAGCCATTCACAAACAAGGAAGGGGCGAGGGTCACCACTTAGTGAACAAATGCCTGAGCTGATTGTCGTACAGTTTAAAAACAACATTCCTCAACAAGCTATTGGAAGAAATGTAGGGATTTAATCATCTACGGTCCGTAAAATCGTCAAAAGGTTCAGAGAATCTGGAGAAATCACTGCACGTAAGCGACAAGGCCAAAAACCAACAAAGAATGCCCGTGACCTTCGATCCCTCAGGCGGTACTGCATCAAAAACTGACATCAGTATGTAAAGGACATCACCACATGGGCTCAGGAACACTTCAGAAAACCACTGTCAGTAACTACAGTTCGTCGCTACATCTGCAAGTGCAAGTTAAAACTCTACAATGCAAAGCGAAAATCATTTATCAACAGCACCCAGAAACGCCGCCGGCTTGGCTGGGCCCAAGCTCATCTAAGATAGACTGAAGCTAGGTGGAAAGGTGTCCTGTAGTCTGACGAGTCCACATTTCAAATTGTTTTTGGAAACTGTGGACGTCGTGTCCTCCGGACCAAAGAGGACAAGAACCATCCGGACTGTTATAGGCGCAAAGTTCAAAAGCCAGCATCTGTGATGGTAATGGGGTGTATTAGTGCCCAAGGCATGGGCAACTTACACATATGTGAAGGCACCACTAATGCTGAAAGGTACATACAGGTTTTGGAGCAACATATGTTGCCATCCTAGCAACGTCTTTTTCATGGACGCCCCTGCTTATTTCAGCAAGACAATGCCAAGCCACATTCTGTACGTGTTACAACAGCATAGCTCCGTAGTAAAAGAGTGCGGGTACTAGACTGGCCTGCCTGTAGTCCAGACCTGTCTCCCATTGAAAATGTGTGGCGCATTATGAAGCGTAAAATACGGCAACGGAGACCCTGGACTGTTGAACAACTTAAGCTGTACATCAAGCAAGAATGGGAAAGAGTTCCACCTGAAAAGCTTCAAAAATTGGTCTCCTCAGTTCCCAAATGTTTACTGAGTGTCGTTGAAAGGAAAGGCGATGTAACACAGTGGTAAAAAGGCCCCTGTGCCAACTTTTTTGCAATGTGTTGCTGCCTTTAAATTCTAAGTTAATGATTATTTGCAAAAAAAAAAAAAAAGTTTCTCAGTTTGAACATTAAACATCTTGTCTTTGCAGTGTATTCAATTGAATACAAGTTGAAAAGGATTTGCAAATCATTGTATTCTGCTTTTATCTACGATTTACATAACGTGCCAACTTCACTGGTTTTGGGTTTTGTACATTAAAGTGGATACATTCAAGCCTAAGCTCGGTGTTTGGGCTTCACAGCTGTGGAGCAGGAAGCTGACCAACTTTCCCAATCAGGAGAAAATTATGTAGGCCATAAAAGATAAAAATGTTTTTCGCCTTCAGCAGAACTGTGCTCACCTGGACAAAGTAACAACAGAGTTCAATTGGCGTTTTGGTGAGTTAGATGTCATGAAGGATATAGCTGCATTTTGTTTCAAACTCTTTTGTGCCCATTGACTTAGAACAGGTAGTAGCCAGATTCCTGCAAGTATTTTCTTTGCCAAGTGGAGTTTACATGGAGATGGTTGATTTGCAAAATGACATTGAGCTGAAAGCCAGAACAAGGTACAGTGACATTTGGGGGCTTGTCAGCAGAGAAAAGTTCTCTCTCCTTACTGCAGATGCACTGATAGTAAGCATGTATTTTGGATCCACTAATCTCTGTGAAATGGTGTCTTCAAAAGTGAAAATAATCAAAATCAAAGCACAGGAGCCGCCTTACTAACAGACACCTCACAGTCTGCCTCAGACTGGCTGGCTGTAGTTATGAGCCAAACTACAAATCACTGAAAGACAGTGTTCCATCGCAGGCATCACACTGACTTGAGTGAGAAATATGATTGTTTTTGCCCTCTAATAAACGGTGATGCTGCATAAGTTCGTACATAGCTCTTAGCGTAATTGCACTGGATGATAAATTTGCATATAATACAGCTCTCCTTTCTAACATGCTTATCTAAAGTCAGTACTTCCATGAAGCTTGAGTGAATGACCACAGCCATCATCAATGGTGCTACATATGATCTGCCCAGTGTGTTGATTTTTTGTTGTCAACTATGAGCAAATTCATTTCCTGTTTCAAATAGAAAATATGCCATTTGTTAATATAAAAGTGAAAAATGAAACTTAGGTTGGAGGGTATTATGCAAAGTTCTTAATCAAAACAGCTATGGCCAGTTCGATATGCTAGTTACAGTGTTATCTTGATTGTATTAATTTGAAAGTTCACGCAATTTAAATGCAGTTAGCCTAAATAAATGGACTTAAATTGGAAGCACAATCTGCACTTTTTTCTCTCAGTGCTTGAATAGGATCGTAGGCTAAACCCATCTGCGTAGATGAAGACATGGAGCTGCTTTATTTATGTACGCAGTAACACTATCCTATCTCTAGATGGCGGATCACTGATCCCCGATCAGTTATTGAATATTCACTAGCAAGCCAAGCTCAAACACAGTTTAGAATATGGACGAGTTCAGTCCCATCCCTGTTTCCCAAGAATTGTATGAATTGCACTCCTCAGCCAGGCCTGATGTGCAAACTGCCTTATATACTTGCCCATAATATCTATCCAGCAGGTAAAATGATCTTGTGAGAGAAAAAAAAAAATTGCTGACCTTTATTGCAACCAGTTCAGCTATAGCGATATTCACTGTTCACAATCAATGACGTCAACGTTGTTTATGCACAGTTTGGCAGTTGGCAGAAGGCGTGATCAGAATACAAAGAAACATGGCAAGTAGCCTCTTTGTCTCTTAGTTTAGAGTCCTCAAAAACGTGATGCCTGAACCCTTAGTGAACCTGTTGGTGCAACCTATAACAAAGCAACTGACTGGCATCGCTATTTAAGATCTTTTATTCAGTACATATAAAGACAGGGATCTACTAATAAACTTAGTGTTAAGATGAGCATTTTTGCCAACCGTGTATCAAAATATGTGATGTCATCGTGAATATTCCTATATAAGCCAATGTAATCCCGCAGTTAAAAAAATCAGTTTTCTGAAGCAGAAATTCGACATGGTATTGATACTATGTCATTCTGCTATCAATTATAGTCATCACATATCAAAAACGCGTAGTTCCCTATCGTGGGTTTAGGCGTAGATTTCTCCATTGACAAATTCAGCGCTCCTTTATATCCTTGCAAGTACTCAAGTTCATGGCCAATCACTTACTTATTTACTTAGGCTCATCTGCATAACGCACACTTTGAGTTCACGCCCACATGAAACTTCCCCGGTAATGATGTATTGATTGACACTTGTCTTATCCAATTCCAGAGAGAATAAACTTTCCACAGTAACTGAAAAGTGAAGTGTAAAAGAAAAGTGTATAAATCGTTACATAACAGCGAGGTAGGTTGTATTCTCTTAATGTTGCGCATGGTTGCACACCTGATAAGATGCAATTTCAAAGAAAAAAAGACTTTTGAAACCGAAAAACCTGAAGAGTTCAGTTACATTTCCGGGATTTGGATAAGATATGGACTAAGTCAATGGGAAATACTCCAAATGAAACAAGACTGGAGAGTTTCTTCTACGGAATACATCTGTCTCTGAAGAAATTAATGAAGACAGCTTTTGTTGATAAAAGATTAAGTGCAATTTTATGATTTTTTTTAACTAATGGCTAGTTTGCTAGCTGTTTTTTATTCTCGGTTCACCATAGCCATGATGATCACATAGATAGTTTGCTGCTTTGGTTAATAAGAGTAACCGTTAGTCTTTGCAAAAAATAGCTACTGTATGTGGAGGCATTTTAATTTTTTTCCAGATAGTGAAATGTCTGCTCTGTTATAATAAGGTATATTTCAGATATTACTGAGTTTGTGAGTTATACTTGATCCTTATTAGCTGTTGAAGGAGTTTATACAAGGCTGCGAGCTCCAAAGTGGAACCTGCTAGCTTTTCATTGCTGGATGAATGTTCTGACTGTTAAATAAGAAGTTCCTTTAATGAGTTTGTCTGCTGGCTTGCAGGACTCTGAAGTAAAATGGACAAAATTCAAAACATTATCATGGAGAGACGGCATGTTTTATGTTTGGAGAGGTTACTGGTGACCATTGATGTCCAACAGCACCTAAATTGATAAACTCATGCTAAATTCAACCAGAAAATTATTAATTTTTATTGTATTACATGCATCAAAAGTTGATTTGTGTTGAATATATGATTATTTTATGATTTGACCATGCGCCATTTTGAGGGATCTAAGAGTTTGGGCAGCCACCTAGGGCTCTAATTTCGTAGACCAGGCGCAGGCGCGGCGCATGGGGGGTGCGCCGCGCCAACGGGGTGTGTCCAGGCGTATGTGGCAATTTCGTGCCCAGCGTAGCCTGGCGCAAGTACTCCTCTGTCCCGCCTCTGCCCCTCCTTCCAGCGCAAGTTAGCAAAGAAGGCGTCTTTGGGTATAACACAGCCGAGTCAAATCTTCACCAGTCAAATGAGCTCCTCACATCACCTTTAATGTGTTAGAATATAGAAGGCGACACAGCCGAGTCAAATCTTGCTCACTGGCAAGAGAAACGATGTATAGCGTGTTCCTATTATTATAAACTGTTGCTGCTTAAAATGGGATTAACATGCATATGCAACAAAGCAAGATACGTTACACATTTATTTCCAATATGTGATCTTAACTCAGTACGAGATCATAGCAATCAGGCTGCATTCCTTTCCCCCACTAAAGACGATAAAACATAAGTGACAATAATAGTAGCCTAGTGTTAAGCCGCTTGCACACTGGACGTGAAACAAATTTTTCGCTCAACAGATTTCGTCTTGTGTCCAAAGGTCTGACAGGGTTTTAATAAATCGCCGTGTCTGACAGTCTATTATTGTTTTTAATTTCTTCAAATCTACTGACTCTTTTAGATATTAAACGTGAATGTTTTGATAAGAGGGCTCAGTTCTTCAAGATGAGTACCGAGAATTTCAATCAATGTTTCTGTTTAAGCTCAGCTCAATAAAGCGAGTAGACATTGGCGCGAGACAATGTACAATGCCTCCGTGTCTGACAGCCAAAAAAAAGGAGGATTAGAACAGATTGATAATGAAATAAAGAATAAAAAGAAACATTTTAACAACAGCATCCAATGAACACTGCGATTTATTTATTGGCGGGTCATCTTTGTTTGATATCACGTTTGTTGCTGACATATTTTTATTCTTTATTTCGTTATAAATCTGTTCTCATATCAATACTTTTACTTTTTGCTGGCTGATGGACATGGAGTAATTTGCATTTCGTGTCGGACAGTCTTGATCGTGCATGCGATGATTTCTTCACTCTGTCAGTGGTCATGGAATTGATTTGCTCACGCACTATTTTATCTCTGCTGTGGAAATAAAGCGTGAATCTGTTCGATCTATCTGACTAATTTTAAAAAGAAAGACTGAATAAATACTGATGTCTATCTTCAACGGAAGAAAACAGATGAATAGGCTAAAAAGACCAAGAAAAGTCGATAGCTATCAATTTGCATTTTGTGAAGGCCGAACACAAACATAGCCAAGTTTGCACGTCTAATAATTCCTGGAATACTCGGAAAAATTAGAACTGTTATGACTCTCGGACACGGAGCTATATTAAAACCCTGTCCAACTATCGCGTCTTTGCATTGACTTTGTCTGTAATCAGTCGTGCGAAAAATTCGTCTTGCGTCCAGTGTGCAAGCGGCTTTAATGAGCATAGAACGCAAGTATTCGATATATATATATATATATATATATATATATATATATATATATATATATATATATATATAAATATATATTATACAGTTTGTGGTTGGCTGAGAAAGATGTGAAGTCGTTACTTTGCATCACAGATTCAGCTGCGTTGATTAAGCCAGGTCAAGTTTCCATCACGCGTGGCAACCGCCTGACATCAGGACAATCGATATAGATACTATAATTTATGTCCTTATTCAGATAGTTACGATAAATAGTGCTTCCTGTAATTATTTCTGGCATTGAAATGTGCCTGACATTCTGTAAACCTGCCTGTGAGATTACGGTGACGCGTGCGCACTCTGCGCCGGTCAGCCAAATTACCACTGCACGGAAATTAAACCAGGCTGGAGCTGGCGAGTTTTCTGTGCAACTCCAGCGGAGACTTTTTCTACGAAATTGTCACTGCGTCTTGATGAATATGAGACACCTCCCCTTACTACGCCGCCACACCCATCTCGGCGCACCTTCGTCTACCGAAGGCTGCGCACCTCACGAAATTACCAGTACGCGGGCTGCGCCGTACAAAATTACCACTGCGCGGGCTGCGCCTCGCTACGCCACCTGCGCTGCGCTAGGAAATTAGAGCCCCTAGAAAGCGGTCTTATTTGGCTCCTTAAGGAGACTAGGTAATTTAGAATTTAATACTCAGAAGAATTAGACTTGTGGTCAAGGAGTTTATGATCCCAGAAATGCATATTTTAACCTCCAGCCATTTTTCAATTCTCAGTATTTTTTTTTACGATTTGGCTTACGGCAGCCAAATATTTTAATGTAGCTGCTTATATTTAAAGATCTTTGTGTGGAAATCTCCTACACCAAGGTTCATGCAAATTAGTCGTACCATGTCATAGGAGGTAGATTTTAAAGGTTTGGCTAAAAATTCAAAATGGCAGAAAAATTGGAAGTACACATTCAACTTGACCCAAAAAATTCAACAAAAAAACGAATTTTGTTTCTTTGACCATTCGTTCAGAAGTTATAGCCCAAAAAGCACCGAGAAAAAAATGTTAAAATTCAATATGGCTGCCTGCTCATGTGATTCAGTGCAGGAAACTCATACTCTCTGTGGTTCTTGCACATCATAAGGGTAAATGCCAAAATTCATGAGATTTCATCCAACCATTCTAATGTTATTTGCATTTAAAGAAATTTTTTGGTCATGTGACCAAATAGATCATTAGCTAGCTTGCACAATTTTGCAGTGGTGTTTTTAAGTGTAAAAACTTGGTGGGGCAAGAATTTATTTCAGGTCTGTGTAAGTTAATTTCTGAATTTCCCCATTGTCTATGATGTAAAAACTCCTGCTATTATTTTGTTATCTAAAAAGGTATACAATCATAAATCCTCCCTACTTAGGACTGAAATGCATAATAAAAAATGAATCGAGGCGGAATTTTGCTTGACGCTTTATAAGAGGTTGTTTTAGCGAACGCTTAATCCATTGGCAGGTCAGTATGACTCGCATCTGACTCTGATTGGTCACTTGCATAGCATTGGTGAATAGCTTACAAGAACATGTAGAACAGAACAGACAAACGAGCAGTAGGCTATGCAGAAACGCTATCTTCGCTGGCAATCATTAGCTATGTTTCCATCCACTTGTCAATCGAATTATCTGAAGTTCGCCAAAAATATTCATGAGAATAAAGGCTGTGAAAATGCGTTTCCATTTAACACCATTAAAGCGAGTAAAAACTTGGGCGTCATTACGTCACTTGCTGCTATGCAATAAAATCGGATAGATTTCTGATATTTTAAGTGGTTTCCATTAATTTTCGCACTGAATTGCAGAACCTTCAAGTGAGCAGAAGTAGTGTGGTACTAGTTTTTGATAATGGATCGTGTCTACCAACAAATTATGATAATTGCACAAATTGTAGTAGTGCTTACGTGCCAGCTATTAGCAACATAGCATACCATTATCAGAAGGCAATGACAGCATCAAAACACCATCACGTAGCTGTAGCAGATTTATTCGGCAAATAACATTTCCATCAGCAGTTATCGCATAAGCCTTCTACCGATCAAGAGAAAATCTGATGAGATCAACCATAAAAACTTAATGTCGATATCTTGAAAATCAAGTGAAATTTAACCGTTTCCAGAAAGCATTTTTAATTCAATATGACTTAATTTGCATGAGAATGTGTGGATGGAATCAGCTATAGCCAGTTTGGTCGACTGCCTGACTTAGGATTTCATTATGGTAAAAAAATAATAGGAAAAAACTCATAGCTTGCTCACTAAATAGTCCCTAGATAGACAGATTCCTGATAAGGATGCTTTTATTTGTACAATTCATCCGGAATGAACACCAGTAACATTACACAAACGTTTCTGCCAGGTCATTCGCTATGGCTAATGCTATATGTAGATATGCAACTTGGCTGACTTTACATGAGCATGAGAGCTAACTGGCCATCACCCTTTGTAAGCAATATCTTAGCCAGTTCTCTCGTGCAAAAGAGATTTTGCATCTCAGTGAGACTTCCTGGTTAAATAAAGCTAAATAATAGTAATAATAATAGCGTGAGTTTATTGTGCCACCTAAGTTTATCTAGCTAGCTAAATTTATAGATAAGGTTTGCCATCACAGCCGTCTAAAGAGACTCGAATACCTTACATGGCAGCTAGACAAGTGGCTAGTTAGTGCTGTGCTTCCCATTAAGACATGTTTATATATTTTCCACGTCCTGAACAGGGTCACGTAGCATTGCGCATTAGGTTTTATTCTTATATGATTTTCGATCACAAATATGTTGAAATCTTTTTGGAAGACCCCTTATTTCGGAAGAAAATAGCAGAACTTTCTCCATTATAGTCTATGGGAAATTGAGAAGTGCAGTGCACTTGATGCCATATTTGTTTCTTCAACTGCGCTCGTAAAGGGGAAGCGGCGGTAGCCTCTCCACTTCTATATACACTCATTGAAAGGTGCTAGGGGCTGTCAGCCACACATCAACAAATTTGTGCCACCTCCACTAATACTGCCAACACTCTGAGCATGCGTACTCATATTTTCACACGTCTCGTAAACATTGCATTGCGTAAGGGAGGTTAGCCCCCTTCATGCGGACATGGATCAGGAGATCGGTCTGAATCAGCAAAACACCAACAAACCAACAAACATGAACTAAAATCCAAACACAAATTCTATGCAATTTAGCATAATGCTAAATTTATAGACAGTACATTTTAGCAGATAATTACACAATATTTGAGAATTAATAATGTAATTTGCCTGCGGTCCTTTCCGGTGACACCAGGTGGGGCACAGCCCCACCTGCCCCTAATGACCGGTTGCCACTGCAATTTTGACCGGAAGTTGATGATTTTTGCAAAACCTTTTCTAAACCTTTGTTAAGTTTTAGCTTGATCAGTGTGGTGGTTCTGGAGAAGAAGATTGTCAAATGTCAATTGGACATAATCCAATATGGTGGATGAACCATGTGACAAATCAACAATCAGAGAAACGGAGCATTGAAGAACGACCTAAAGATTTTGCTTTGTAAAATAAGAGAGTTCTAGCTTGAACGGTGTCCAAGAAAGCTCCCTCACAAGGTCATGAAAATAAAAAAAAATTATAATAATAGTGAGAAAGAGAAGAACAATTTGAACGAAAGCAATGGATATCCCTTGGTATCCCCTTTGGTAGACCCGAGGAAATCTCTAATAATAATAATAATAATAATAATAATACGAATTTGCACTAAAGCAATAGGTATTCCCTTCAGGAGACTGAAGGTGATCCCTAATATTAGTAATAATAATAATAATAATATTTGGGACAAAAACAATCGGTATCCCCTGCGGTTCGTAGCCGAGTGTGAAGGGGTCTGAATGAGGATCAGCACCTCCAATTCTGAGGCCATGGTTTTGGGTAGTGACCCTAAGGACAAGATTGCAAATACAAGCAACACAAATGAGCTTTCTCCACAGGGTAGCTGGGCTGACCCTTTGGGGTAGGGTGAGATGCTTAGACATCTGGCTGAGGTTCAACGCTGCTCCTCTGCATTGAGATGAATCAGTTGAGACGGTTCGGGCATCTGGTTCAGATGCCTCCTGGACTCCTCTCTTCAGAGGTGTTATGTCCAACAGGAAGGAGGCCCCGAGACAGGTCGAGGACATGCTGGAGGGCAGATATCTCCCTTGGCTTGGGAACGTCTTGGGCTCTGCCGAGAAGAGTTGGAGGTGGTAGTGGGGGAGGGGGATGGCTGGGCCACTTTATTTAGTCTGCTACCCTTGCCAACTGGCCCCTGATCGGCAGAAAAAAAAATGGATGGATGGAGTTATTTATAGCATGCCTTTCAATCTCAATGCTTGAAACTGTTATGTCCCCATTGATGAATGATCTAACATATATTGATGATGGCATGAAACAGCTGTATAAATTTGTCACTAGGGTGATAAGGTGTGGAGACATTCCTAGCTTTGTGATCAAACACAATTGCAATGAAGATTTGTTTTATGGTAATGATAGAGTACTAGTGGGATGGTCAATGAAAACATAACAACCAATAAAAATGTATTGATTTGTGGTAAATGTGGTAAAAAGAGAGAAAATTGTTGCATGTCGTACGGGACACAGAAAAAGACTTTCACGGACATTTTGGAAAATTAAGTTTTGAACAAAAACTGTGAGTTGAGAGGATGAAAATGACTGAAATGCGACTTATTAACCCATTTGTGCCTAGCGTCTTCACATGAGGACTGTTAAGAAAAAGTGTCCTGTTTGAATGACTATTAGAGTGGTATTTTGAAGTATAATAACATAAAAAAGTAAAAAAAGAAAATTGAGGCATAAATGGGTTAAATATTGTAAACACATAAGAACACTTGAATGTAGTTGTATCTCTGAAATTATTTTCTCTGAAAATATGGATAACAAACTTTTTTGGTAACAATGTGCTGAATGGGACATGCAAAAGTGTTGTATGGGACCTCTCTTTAACTAGTTTAAAATGCCTAAAGATACATCAGTAAAATACTGTATTTATTTAGACATTATCCACAAGAGACAATGAAATATAACCGTTTTGAAACATATGAATAGCATACAATTCGCAAAATTTGATGGATAAAAAGCAACATGTGAAAATGCGCTGTACGGGACACAGTGTGTGTCGTACAGGACAATATGTATGCACGAATAGTATGTGAAATTAAAGATTCATATAGCTCAGAATTATAGGTACAAAAAATTTCTGCACAACCCTTCCCCATTCAGCAATACTACAGTTCCTTCCCTTCCTTAACTATTCTTTCCATCCCCACTGAAGACAGGGTTTTTGGCACCCAAAGCTCATTGATGTACGATTTCCATGAAGGCTATTCTTCTGGTCCAAACCAGTGAAAGGGCTATAGTGTCACAAGTCGCTATGAATTTAAATGATTCAAGTGACATTAGTTTGATGGAGCTGTTTTGGCAGCACAAGGGGGAGCATCACAGTATTTGGCAGGAGGTTTT
The DNA here is from genome assembly GCA_029721435.1 of Gymnothorax reevesii. NCBI lineage: Eukaryota > Metazoa > Chordata > Actinopteri > Anguilliformes > Muraenidae > Gymnothorax > Gymnothorax reevesii. Next base: position 63,799,467 of record CM056576.1, read on the forward strand.
AATCTTGTGGCTGAGTGGTGTATCAGATGCACTTAGAATGATAATTATACTTGTACTGAAATAAAAGATTTTGGTTGACAGAAAATTCTAATTAATGAAAAGTTGAAGAGTGTCATACAGGACAAAGTTCATGCTTTTTATTACTAATGGATAAGCTAATTAATTCAGATAATTATATAATATATAATGTAGTATATTTTGCATTATATCATTGCTTTCATGAAGAATTTAGAGAATCATACAGAGAATTGATTTTAGACCCCCAATCTAAACTGTGGTGTTGAATTTATCTCCATGAGTCGTGCGAGACATTGGAAGAAAGGGCCTTCCAAATATCAGTGCTCAAGTCCCTGTGGACATAAAACATTTTATAAAAGCTGTATAGGGGCATTAATGACAATCCGTTCCTTTAATGTACAATATAAAAAGATATGAGGGTTACTATTTTACAGTTATCCCATGCACATTAATACTACTTGAGAAGAATGGCTAAATTTGGAGGGGGGGGGGGGAAAACGTCCGATGTTGGGACATTTGACTTTAATGTATAATTTTCAGGTTACAATCGTGATAAAACTTATTCTAGATGCTTTGGACATTGAATTATGATGTGGCAACAATGGTTGCCAATTTGAAACAGTCCTTCATTTTACCGTTTTTGCATGTTCTCATACAGAATCAGGCACTAAAAGAAAGACTTGAAAAGACACTAGTTCAAATGACAAGATTATAACTCGAAGCATGAAACAAAATCAGATTAACTAATAGTTCTTTGTGTGGCAGAATGAAGAGAAGAATGGGATGAACTCATCTCTGGAGCAGCGTTTTCAGGAACTTGAGAGACGGGATACAGAGGCCAGAAATTTGCTTCATTTGCAGGCCACCCTCATCTATGACTTGCAGATATGGATACGTAACCTGTCTGTGCTGGTGGAGAGAGTACGGAAGAATCCTGGATGCGTGATCAACATCATCCGCACTAGCCCTCTCATGACCACCCAAGAGGCCCTCCACCCAGGTCAGCCACCCTTGGGAACACATCTGAGGCATATTGTCTTTGGTGGAAAATCAGAGTTATGGTCGCAGTGCTCATTTCCATTGCATTACAGTAATTTTCAGTGAAATAACTCATTTTGGCCATTATGTGTAAATAACATTTAACATTTAATTGAAGGGTTCTTCTAGAAAACTGGGTGAGTCTGACCCTTTTTAATAAAGTGGTTTAAAGAAACTGGATCATTTTGAACCAAACGACCAGTAAAGGATTTGCTAACACAAAACTAGCCTCTGACAACTCCACAAAGGTGACCCGGGTTCCACATTTCTTGTTTTTGCGAAGCACGCAACAGTTGTATCGAGGTAGCGACACAATTTATGATTAATTTGCTATACCTCTTTTCACTGCAATAGCATTTTATAAAAAAAACAATGCAAAAGAAAACTGACATTCAAGGAGAAGAGAGAAAAAGTATCAATAAAAAAACAGGTCAGGCTTAATTAAACATCTGCAAAGCACTTGCGAGATGGCAACATCTGCAGGAGTGTATGCACTATTCTTTCTTGATAGGTAAGTACAAGTACACTCCAAAAATTTGTTTAAGCAATTTTGATATGTAACCAAGCCAGCGAAATTAAGTGTACTTAGTAAAAATAAGTTAGGGAAGGTTTCTGGGCACTGCAAAAACAAAATCTTACCTTGCATTTTAATCTTTTATTTAGACCTAAACAAAAGTGAGCATTATGAACTAATTTGGTAAACTTTGACATGTCACTAGGCCAGGGCACTGTTTTCATTGGCTCTGGGTCCAATTACACCTTTCTTTTTTATTCGTGGGCAAGTTGGAAGCTTGCACACTCATGTTCTTCCCACTCCGCATTTTTTGCTAACTACTCCTACATACTTTCACCTAGAAACTTTATTGAAACTTAAAAAAAATTCAGCTTGTTCTGGATGATGTTGCTTATATTCAACCTCTTGATATCTTTTCTTGATACTTTTTGAGTTATTAATTTTTATTTCAATATTTTTCTCCCTTAGGGAATAATGGAACTGGTTTTTCAAAATTCATTTTCTCTGTCATACTTTTAGCGAGAAACGTAACTCAAACTCCCTGCTGAAAAAACCAGCATGGACCATCACCAAAACACAAAATATGCTGGTATGCTGGTCGCATTCAGAAAAAGCATTAGGTGACATTGTTGTCACGTTCTGTAATTAATCTTACTTTCTTCCATATACTTGACTCGACCTTCAATCATAAGAGAAGAGGAAACAAGTTCTTGTCTCTCGAAGATATCTGTACTCAGGTTTTGTATGACTTTATCTGCTAATTGTTGGGAGTTTCTTCTCCCTTTTTCTATCTCGCTTTGCTTCCGTGGTGCGGACTTTGATACATCTTTTGGAAGCGCGTTCCCCCTTTTCGTTTGGTCTGTATTATTCTCTGTGTTTGTACTGTGTCTATGCTACTCTCTTTCTCTCTGGTCGTTGCACTTGGCCTCCATATTCTACCGACCATTACAGAACACTCTAGCCGACTTGGAGTCATCTGCAACGGCTGTGTTAGAGAAAGCTCTGGCTAACCAACAAGCTGTTCTCTCTTGTTATGGCAAAGGTCTTTCTAGCCTGAGCAATCAACAGGCAGAGTTGGCGGAGAGAGTCCGCCTTCAGGCGAATGCCACAAAGAGACAGGAGAACGTTCTGTAAACTCTCACTGAGAGTATGAGAGCCTTGTCCATGCAGATGACAAAAAATGCTGCACAAGCACAATCCGTACATTTTGCCCGAGAGCCAAAACTTCAGTTACCCCCAAGATATGGAGGTGTGGCAGCAGGGCTTCCGCTGGCGCTCGCCAATTTCGCCAATAGCAAAATAAAAAAATGATTGGCTATAAAGGAAAATATTTGGCAAATTTTTTTGGCGAATCCAAAAATAAAAAAAGAAATTGTCATTGAAATCTCCCCAAAATACCTTAAAAAGCCATCTACAAACAGCTGTTCAGACTGATGTTTCCACTTCCTTACTGCGCACAGAGTCAGTCAGATATCCCATGCCGCTTTACACACTCAACCTCGCATCCAGTATTGATTGCGTGCACTGAAAGTTGTGCGATGTGCGGGCACTGGGAGGCCTGAAATTCAGATTGAAATACGAATCGATTGTTGGACCGCCGGCTAGCTTGGTATGCAAAACAAGTTGGGTCAAGTCAAAACGAAACTGGGGCATCCCGAGTCCCGGTGTTCTGACAATTTGTGCCGCCTAGTCAAAAAATGCTACCATAATGCAAAGCGATCATAAAGTCTTTGTTTTCTCCATAATATTGCCATATGAATCAGTTTACAGTAGTAAGTTTGCTATTTGTTGGTTTATTATACCATAAGCAGATGTTATTATCATGGTTTTGCCTGCCAGCAGAACTGGGCACTGGGACCATGCACCTGAAAACAGGTGAAGGGACCCACACGCACAGGCTGAGTAAAAATATAAAAGGTATTTAATTTAAAGAATTTAAAACAGAACAGGAGAGGAGCAGCGGCAAAAACTTCCACAGGGCTCAGAACACAGAATGCAGGTAAAATACTCTATACTGCACCTCCACCTGAACGAGCAACAGGTGTGACTCGTTGAGGAGGAGGTGCAGACAGCAGGAGGGGGGAGGGACTGCAGGGCAGAACCATCACAGTTATAGGGAGTTGGATAAGTTTGTTTGAAGATATAAGCCCATATACGCCATTATCATCCGATTTCTGCAAGATCAGGAAAACCAAGCGTGTAAATGCAAATATATAGCCTATACGCTTACAGCTAGAACGGCGCACTGAAAATATTTTTATGATTAAAGATACTTTTGATATGAGTGAAGAAACAGTGCAAGATTTTGGGTGTCCACCTGCGCAGAATCGCGAGGCAGCATATCATCAGCCTGCTGATAAACCCTTGTATCTTCAAAATGATTAACTTTACAGGAAAACAAAAAATAAAAATAAAAAAATAATATACATATATGAATATAAATTTACATAAAAATAAAATAAAAAATAATAAGCTACAAATTTTTGTTTCTTATCAATTTGGAGATACAAGGTTTTATGAGCAGTCCGATGATATTTCGATTGGTAGCAAAATTTTACACAGACACGTCCTTTATGACAACAACTAGTCCTGGCTAGTTCACAAACATTTTCCTTCATTGATGCCTTTTCCAATTATTGTAATTGGCAACTGAAGACACGGTTTTTCTCCATGGGCTCTAATTTCTTGGTGCAGCGCCGGGTGGCGCAGTGTGGCGTAGCGGGGCGCAGCCCACGCAGTGGTAATTTTGTCTGGTGCAGCCCGCACAGTAGTAATTTTGTGTGGTGCAACACCCTGCGCAGCCACTTTGGGAATTTGATAGACGGACATGCGCCGAGATGGATGTGGCGGCATAGTAGCGGAAGGTGTCACATATTCATCAAGACGCAGTAACAGTTTCGTAGCAAAGTCTCTGCTGAAGTTGCGCAGAAAGCTCGCCTGCTCCAACCAGGTTTACTTTCGGTGCAGTGGTAATTTGGCTGACGGCACACAGTGCGCACACCTCACCGAAATCTCACAGGCAGGTTTCCAGAATGGCAGGCATATTTTAATGCAATAAATAATTACAGCACCCACTGTTTAATGTAACTATCTGAATCAGCACCTAAATTATAGTATCTATATCGATGGTTCTGAATCTGATGTCAGATCAAAGACAGTTGGCACTCGTAATGGAATCTCGACCTAGCTTAATCAATGCAGCTGAATCTGTGATGCAAATTATCGACTTCACATCTTTCTCAGCCAACCACAAACTGCCTCAGCATCAGGCAGTGCGTATATATATTATAAATATATATATACAGCGCCCTCCATTATTATTGGCACTCCTGGTTAAGATGTGTTCTTTAGCTTCTAATAAATTCAGTCTTTTTTCTAAATAATATAGGACCACAATGGAAAAAAAGAGGAAAATCCAACCTTTAATTCAAGTGCATTTATTCAATGGGAAAAAAAATCCCACATTAAGAAATAATTCTTTTACATGAAATCATGTGTGCCACAATTATTAGCTCCCCTGATGTTAATGCTTTGTACAACCCCTTTAACCAACAAAACAGCACCCAATCTTCTCCTATAATGTTTCACAAGATGGGAGAATACAGAAAGAGGGATCTTCGACCGTTCCTCTTTGCACAATCTTCCTAAATCATCCAGCGACCTGGGTCCTCTCCTCTGCACTATCCTCTTCAGCTCACTTCACAGGTTTTCAATGGGGTTCTGTGTCTGGTGAACCATGTAGATTTGGCGAACTTCTGTGTAGATTTGGCCACATGTTTGGGGTCATTATCTTTCTGAAAGACCCAGTGACGACCCATCTTCAGCTTTCAGGCAGAGGCCACCAGATTTTGATTTAAAATGTCCTGGTATTTCAAGGCGTTCATGATGCCATGCACCCTAACAAGGTTCCCAGGGCCACTGGAACAGAAACAGGCCCACAGCATCACCGATCCTCTCCCATACTTCACAGTGGGTATGCACAGTCTGCATACTCATCTTTTGTGTTCCGCCAGACCCACTTGGAGTGTTTGTCGCCAAAAAGCTCTATCTCGGTGTCATCTGACCGAAGCATACAGTCCCAGTTGAGGTCCCAATACCGCTTAGCGAACTCCAGACGTTTGCATTTATGATTGTGAGTGAGAAAAGGTTTTTTCCGTGCATTCCTCCCAAACAGCGTGTTGGCATGTATATAGCACCTGATGGCTGTTTTGGAGACTTTGTGACCCCAAGATGCTACCATTTGTTGCAATTCTTTAACTTTTTATTTCTCTTACCATCCTCCTCACTGTGCGTGGTGGCAAAATAACCTTGCATCCTTGTCCAGGGTTGTTTACCACTGTTCCAGTTGTTTTAAACTTCTTAATGATTCCTCTGACAGTAGATATGGAAAGGTGCAGGCGAGTGGCTATTTTCTTGTAGCCATTGCCTGACTTGTGAAGGTCGACACACATCTGCTTTACTTAAATGGTGTGTTCCTTTGTTTTTACAATGTTGAAGATTGGATGAGAGAAATGGCCTTTGTGTCACTTTATATTTATACCCCAGGGAAACAGGAAGTGATGAATTACTAACTGAATGTTCCTTGATACTCTGATCAACTTTGTAATCTACTGTAGAAATGACAGAAATACTTCAATTACATTCATTTCCTAGAAATTGTAAGGGGTGTCAATAATTGATGAACAGGTGATTTTATGAAAAATAATTATTTCTTAGTCAGGGATTTTTTTTTCCTTTAAAATTCACTTGAGTTGAAGGTTACATTTTTCTACAATTTTCAGTATGAGAGTATGCTTCTGCAATAAAAATTGAATTTATTATAAGGCTTTTAACACATCTTAATCAGGAGTGCCAATAATTATGGAGGGCGCTGTATATTGCTTGCATTCTATGCTCAGTAAAGCCGCTTGCACACTGCATGCGAAATGAATTTTTTGCACGGCTGATTACAGTCAAAATCAATGCAAAGACGTGAAAGTCGGACAGGGATTCAATATATCTCCATGTTCGAAAGTCATAAAAGTTCTAATTTTTCGAGTGTTCCAGGAATTATTAGATGTACAAACTTGGCCATGTTTGTGTTCGACCTTCACAAAATGCAAATTGATAGCTATCAACTTTTCCTGGTCTCTTTATTTGTCTGTATACTTCCGTTAAAGATAGATAACAGTCATTATTCGGTCTCTCTTTTGATAATTAGTCAGATGGATCGAACAGATTCATGCTTTATTTCCACACCAGAGATAAAACAGTGCTTGTCGTCAGTGAGCAAATCAATTCCATGACCATTGACAGTGTGAATAAATTATCGCATGCACGATCAAAACTGTCCGACGCGAAATGCAAAATACTCCATGTCTGGCAGCTAGCAAAAAGTAAAAGTATTGATATGAGAACAGATTTATAACGAAAAAAAGAATAAAAATGTAACACCAACAAACAGAACATCCAAAAAAGATGGCCCTCAAATAAATAGATTGCAGTGTTCATTGGATTTTCTGTTTGTTGTTAAAATGTTTCTGTTTTTTCTTTATTTCGCTATCAATCTGTTCTAATCGTCCTCTTTTTTTTTTGGCTGTCAGACACGGAGTATTTTGCATTTAATGTCCGACAGGCATTGTACATTGTCCTGCGCCAATGTCGACTCACTTTAATGAGCAGGGCTTAAACAGAAACATTGATTGAAATTCTCAGTACTCATCTTGAAGAACTGAGCCCTCTTATCAAAACATTCACGTTAAAGATTCATAGATTTGAAGAAATTAAAAACAATAAATCGACTGTCGGACACGGAGTTATATTGAAACCATCCGACTTTCGGATACGTAGACACTGCGTTCAAGCAGTCTGTCGTGCAAAAAATGTGTTTCGCGTCCAGTATGCAAGCGGCTTAATACTCGGCTTCTGTTATTATCACATAGGTTTTACCGTTTTTAGTGGGGGAAAGGAATATAGCCCGATTGCAATGATCTCGTACTGAGTTAGGATCACATACTGAAAATAAATGTGTAACGCATCTTGCATTGTGCATGCATGTTAATCCCAAAATTTTAAGTAGCAACTGGGTCATGCGAAAAACAACCCAAGGTCAAAGAACAGGGATCAGATCAGTGGCGGCTGGTGCCAAAAATTTTGGGGGGGGGGGGCAATTAACCTTGGCGCAGCACACCTGACAGCTGCTTTGATGTCGACACAGTCAGTCATTAAGAAGGAAAATGTAGCCTATAGATTTTATCAGGGTTTGTACCCCTTTTTTATTATGAATTGAGGATGTATTACCCATGTCCACAGATCACTGTATCTGTCCTTACATTACTGACAGATCACTGTATCTGTCCTTACATTACTGACAGATCACTGTATCTGTCCTTACATTACTGACAGATCACTGTACCTGTCCTTACATTACTCACAGATCACTGTACCTGTCCTTACATTACTTACCGATCACTGTATCTGTCCTTACATTACTTACAGATCACTGTATCTGTCCTTACTTTACTCACAGATCACTGTATCTGTCCTTACATTACTGACAGATCACTGTATCTGTCCTTACATTACTTACAGATCACTGTATCTGTCCTTACATTACTGACAGATCACTGTATCTGTCCTTACATTACTGACAGATCACTGTACCTGTCCTTACATTACTTACAGATCACTGTATCTGTCCTTACATTACTGACAGATCACTGTATCTGTCCTCACATTACTGACAGATCACTGTATCTGTCCTTACATTACTTACAGATCACTGTACCTGTCCTTACATTACTTAAAGATCACTGTACCTGTCCTTACATTACTTACAGATCACTGTACCTGTCCTTACATTACTTACAGATCACTGTATCTGTCCTTACATTACTTACAGATCACTGTATCTGTCCTTACATTACTGACAGATCACTGTATCTGTCCTTACATTACTGACAGATCACTGTACCTGTCCTTACATTACTTACAGATCACTGTACCTGTCCTTACATTACTTACAGATCACTGTACCTGTCCTTACATTACTTACAGATCACTGTATCTGTCCTTACATTACTTACAGATCACTGTATCTGTCCTTCCTTTACTCACAGATCACTGTATCTGTCCTTACATTACTGACAGATTGATTGTAAAGGCGGTCATGTTAAAGATTCCACCAACTAACTGGGATTTTGATATTTTGTTAAGATGCAAACAATAAATGGAATACAGTTAAACAGAAAAGAAAAAAAAAATCTAAAAACACAGCACTGTAATGCTGTCTACAGGCTTCGTACACCTTTTACAAAGTGAAATTCAAGCACTTTTCAAGGATTTTCAAGGTGTATTTTCATGCTTTTCCAGCACCTTAGAGCTGTGGTAAATTACATATTTACATACATAAATGACATATTTCACAGAAAGTGTGACCAACAGGTTCCACTGTACTTAACAGAATGAAATTATAAATTAATGGTATATATGTGGTTTATTTCATTGATAACATAAGGGGGCCGCCAAACTGTCACGAAATTACAGTCCGATTACAATTTGGGTTGTAACTCTACCACTAAATAAGATAAAATCAAGTATGATATGTCATATTGAAAGATTAACTTGTTATTTAATATTATTAAGTGAGAATATATTTTTTGAGAAATTTTCATAGAAGAAACAAGCAAAAACTACTCCGTCACGGAATTACACAAAATTGACGTGGTTTTTTTGATGTAGTCTTTAACTATCCAGAAAGTGATGTTCCTATCATAGTTAAGTTATGAAACTACAATATGTTCATATTTAAGGTGTTTTTTGTTAATACTGTAAGTTATAGAAACAAATATTGACTTTAACCCTGCTTTATGGCCAAGAAATTTCAAAAAGCCAATGTCACGGAATTACAAGAGGCATATTGTCACGGAATGAAAACAGTAGTATTAATTAGTTTCAATGTATTTATTTCAATATATTATACACGTATGCATTATTATTTACATTTTTACAGTTTAGCAATATATTACAATGAGTTTTCCACTTATAATGACCAATCATAATACATTCTTCAAAATTTTTTTTTAATCTCCATGTCAACATTGGCTTGGCGGCCCCCATAAAAAATGTTTACAGGAAGTTTTAGACCTGGATCACTGAAATTTTGGTAAAAAAAAAAAGGGGGGGAATTTAAAAGTTTGGTCTTGTTGCTAATGTTACATGGATGGAAAATTGGTGTTCACAGGAAAAGATTGTCTGAGCCAATGGCAATAATGGCACGATGAGCAAAGGGAAGGCACACCCACTCATTTCCAAGTTCCTCGTCCACCCTGGAGTTCTGAGGGGAAGGAGGGACACTTTTGGGCCACCCTGTAGTATGGATGTGCCAACCCCTTTAAGTCAAACCAAGGTTGGCTTAATCCATCCATGGATTGGAGTGAACTCGTCCATTTAATACAAACAGCGTTCGAGCTTGGCTTGCTTGTGAAAATTCAATAACTGATCCGGGTGTGCCATCTAGTGATAAAATATTGTAACTGCGTGCATAAATCTGCAGCTCCGTGTCCACTTGCGGACACAACTGCCCAGCCAGTAGCCGCCAAATCTCATTCGCAGCAGTGCTGTACTGAGATTACAGGTTGCTGCTAACGTTATTACCGTGGACGGAAATTTTTACCTTTTTCATGAGGGACACAAACGCGAGTTGGTGAAAATTCTAGAAGGCCGGGAAGTAAACATCCACTCGCATGCACTTTACCCCGCTTTCACACTACCGATTTTTATAAAATAGGGACTTAAATGCGGAAAGCTGAGCGGTTAAGCCCACACATAGAACACAAATTACGTTCGCGGCAAAAGCAGGTTTCACAGTATGAAATACTGTTCGACAGATTCAAACTGGAACAGCAAACAGGGAAAGCAATAAAAGGCATTGCTAATGCCGCATCCAGCAAGCAAACTCTGTCCTAACAAGTGCGGGGGAAGCCTTGGGTGTTGTCCACGATCAATTAACACGTTACCTACTGCTGAATCTCTAAATCTTGTCTGTCAGGTCCAAGCTCCTTTATCCTATTTTTCTCTTCCAGTGTAACGTTACGCCTTGAGAACGGATCATTCTGTAATGAAATAACGGAGTTTTCCGCGGATCCACTGGAAGTAGTGCTGTTACCCTCGACAGCAAGGCTTCGTAGCTTGTATCAAAAATGCACTTCCTAACGGAGCTCCGTGTCGACATAGATATACATAAACACTAGATGGCTCAAGCACGCTGCGAGCCAATGTGAAGTAACGTCGTCACAGGGCGGCCATCTTGGGACAGGGCTGCTCGATCACTCATAACATTACAGCCAATGGAGCACGGACTTTGAAATAACTGTAAATTGCTCAACTCTCCCAAATTCTCGACTGATTTTCAAACAAACGGCTTGGTTTGTCGGGTAAACATCAGAGATGTAGTTATTTAACTGCATTTTAAGAATAATTAAAACCATTGAATTCGACATAAAAAGTACATTAAGGTTTTTAATAATCCAATCCGTTTGTAAATCCGCCAAGAATTCACCGAGTTACGAGTATTAAAGCGAGTAAATCATCCACCTTACCTCCGACTACAGCACAGCGCACCAGAGCAGTCCCTGTCCTAAGATGGCCGACCAGTGACGACGCTGCCGACTCTGCCTTGAGCCATCTAGTGTTTATATATATATCTATGCGTGTCAAGGTCTATGTTGTCTCGGCGAAATGACGTCACTCATTGCTTTCTATGCCTCATTTGGAAGGGGATCACTTTGGGCGAGTGATTCGACTATCAAATGTCCCAATCTTTTTCCGCAGCTCATGGGTAGTTGTCGATAGTTTAGCTTTGTCAGTGCGGTTTGCGATTTTGTGCAGTGAGCGAGTTTGTCATTGCATGCGATGGAGCCTGCAAGAAAGAGAATGTTTTCACCCGTTCGAGAATACTTTGATTTGATTTCACCGAATAATGTCACTTAGTGAGGCCATTAGGCCAAATTGGTAGACTTTTATGTTATGTCATAATTTCAGACCTCATCAAATAATTTCCAATACATATTAAATTCCCTTAGTTTGATAGCTTCTCCTTTTCTTACTAGGGGAAACACTTTTTAAAAAAAACAAAATTACAAAGCTCTTTGTTTAACAAGCGCATTCACTGCCCTCTGACCGGTCCCCGAAAGTATCTTTGAGTTTCGTTATTACATAATATGTAGTCAGAACACTTGATTTTATTTTGCATTTATTGATTTTGCCTCTTTCTCCCTGTAAGCTCCTATCATTTCCTAGGAAGTGCAATTCGCGGATGTTTTTATTGACCAATAGGGGTCTCTAGAGTGCCTTCGAAACCTCAAGAAATGAACCACACTTCAACACATTTGGCTGGAAAGCTTCAATGCTTCATGAAGCTTCATCTCACCAGCACTAACTGGAAGCTGCCATTCTGAACCTCTATCTGTCAGAGAATAAACCTGTGTGATCGTTGCGCATGAGTAAATCACATCTGCTGCGGTGACGTGTTGATATGATTGGCAGATGTCGTTGTCCAGTCACATGAGGAGGAGAATCACAGAAACAATACTAATTCGCTGCCAATCAAAATAGGAGTGTCCGGGGCGCATTTCTCTGCGCTCTGCAGGGAAAGTTGAAGTGGCCGATCTGAAAGAAACCTCACGTCACATGCTGGGCAAAAGTTGAAGGACTTGCAGTGACTCCCATTAGACCGGCGCCCCTGCGTTAATAAATTATGTATCTCAAATTATCTCAACATATCTATTGATTAATAAATTGTGTGAAACCCCTTTTATTTAATGGTGACTGGTGCCGACAGGGTATCATTGTGTGGAAAAAATGAATAATTTTATCGGTTATTTTTTTATAATTAAAAGACAAATTTTGGTATGTTTAAGTGAACTTCCTCTGTTGAATTTTGGATGGGACCGCAGAGGGGGCGGCGCCCCTGCGTCCCCAATTGACAAACCGCCAATGGATCAGATGGGACTTCACCACCTTGTTGGAGGACTTCGATTATGCAGACAATCTTGCTCTCTTATCATCTGCCATGAACAATCTACAATAGAAGACAGTCAAGCTGGAAGAGAATGCTGCTAAAGTTGGGCTGAAGATGAACGACAGGACGTGCAAAGTCATGAAAGTCAACAGCAGGAGTGAAGAAAAATTGAATTGTCAGAGATAGAGAGGTAGAGGAGGTGGAGAGTTTCACGTATCTAGGAGCTAGTGTGGCCAAGGATGGTGGAGGCACAGCAGACGTCAGAAAGAGAGTGGCCCTGGCCAACGCCCAATTCAAACGACTCTCAAGAATCTGGCGAGCCAGAGACATCGGCAGAAGGACGAAAACTTCACTCTTTAAGAGCCTGGTACTGTCAGTACTACTGTATGGATGTGAGACCTGGAAGCTGACAAAGGGAGAGGAAGGAAAACTAGACACCTTCCAGAGCAAGTGTCTCAGGAGGATCTTCAAGATTAGATGGCAACAGGACATCTCCAACCAGACAATCCTTGAGATGGCAGGGGCAGAGAAGATCAGCGAGAAGGTGAGAAGACGGAGATGGAACTGGATTGGCCATGTCCTGAGAAAGGACCCGTGGGCTGACTGTGCTGTGGCCCTAGAGTGGACGCCAGAAGGATGAAGAAAGAGAGGCCGCCCAAAAACAACTTGGCGAAGAATGGTTGAGATGGAGAGAACCATTGCTGGCTAGACCTCGTGGAACTCGGCACGCCGCATAGCTGCAAATCGGCCCCAATGGAGGAGTGATGTCCAGCCTAATGTGGCTCCTGGCACTGAGAGAATTAAGGTAAGGTAAGGTAAGACTTTCAAACACGTAGACACTGCGTTCAAGCAGTCTGTCGTGCGAAAAATTTGTTTCGCATCCAGTGTGCAAGCGGCTTAATACCCGGCTACTATTATTGTCACATAGGTTTTATCGTTTTTAGTGGGGGAAAGGAATACAGCCCGATTGCAATGATCTCGTGCTTAAGATCACATATTGAAAATAAATGTGTAACGTATCTTGCATTGTGCATGCATGTTAATCCCAAAATTTTAAGCAGCAACAGGGTGTAATAATAGGAACACGCTATCCATCGCTTGTCTTCCTAATGATGCAGGCAGAAGAAATAAATGATCAACCGTCATATTTCATTCCAATTTCATAAGTTTGAGCGATCTGACGTAGTTTCGTTTTGAAATTCCATTTTAGTTTACTAATGGTAATAATTTGCGAATGCCCTAGCTAGCCAGCTAACTCATACTCGTAGTGCTTAATGTAGACGTAGGCGGTGCAGAAAACATGCCAGAAGCAGCAAAGTAAAATGCAACATTAACGCATCATGCAGATAGGCCTATAGGACAGAGGCTTCTGTATTCCAACACATTAAAGGTGAGGAGAGGAGTCATTTGATTGGTGAAGATTTGACTCGGCTGTGTTATACCCAAACACGCCTGATTTGCCACGTACCAGCAGGAGGGAACGAGGCAGGACAGAGGAGTACTTGTGCCAGGCTGCATCGGGCATGAAATTGCAACATACGCCTGGACACACCCCGTTGGTGCGGCGCTCCCCCCATTCGACGCGCCTGATCTACGAATTTAGAGCCCCATATGCGAACTAACAGCGATGAAATCATTGGCTAAATACAGTACACTGGCGGAGCTAGAACTGACAATTGGTATGCACAAAACATCCATTTCAAACAATTATTAGTCCTGACCTAGCCAGGACTAATTGTTGTCATAAAAGACTTGTCTGTGTCCCCCCAGTTCCCAGTTCTATCTGCGCCACTGTACACATAAACATTGCTATGCTCTGCGCGTGACTAATTGCCCTGTTTCTAATCGAACAAAGAAGGGTTCCAGCTTTGTGTTCTTTCAAGTTTTGATAGAGAAAATAATGTAAATCAAGAGCAGAGAATTCTTGAGAGACAGTCACCCATCACTCAGCTTGAGATGTTAGAGACTGATACAACATGTTACACTCACTGTAGGCAGTTGCTTCTCTTCAATTCAAGTTCTTGTACCGGTACATGTAGATGATTGAACATAATTTACTTTTTGAGTCAGATGAATCATTAGTCAGGTGGAAAACCTTGTTTTTCATTATGAAAAGAGATAAAACAAATTGGTGAATCATACTTCTGCCTTTATTTCCAAAACTAATCATATAGTCCTATGCATGAAAATGAGGACAGGTGACCAGCCTCAGCCTCTCCTATTGCTGAACATTCCCCAATGAACGTGGCACGAGATCTTCATCTCCCATGCCCCATCCATCATGTCCCAGGGCTGTCCATGTAGGCTTCCTTGTCTAGAATGGATTCTTCTGCAAAGCAAGGAGATAACCAGGCCAAAGTAGCAATGTAATGTTGAAAATGTTGAAATTTATTTGAGGGCCATCAATGTAATGTTGAAAAACGTTTTTAGCAAGCAGTGGGCCTCGACTTTACCTCCTCATCGCTCATTCAATTGCGAGATCAATCTTCACCCGAGTACCACTCCCCACAGGGGTTCATCATACTTGCTGTCAGGGCCTGAGGGAAAGGCCATGCAAGAATATATTCAGGAGGCCCTGGCTAATGGATTTTTTTGGCCCTCCATGTCTCCTGCCAGAGCAGGGTTCTTTTTTGCGGGCAAAAAAGATGGCGCCCTGAGACCCTGTATTGATTTCAGGGGCTTGAATAATATCATTATTAAAAACCGATACCCACTTCCGTTGATGAACTCCGAGTTTGAACAGCTGAAGGAGGTGTAGTTTTTCTCTAAGCTAGACCTCGGATCCGGGAGGGGGATGAGTGGAAAATGGCATTTAATATGCATGACGGGTACTATGAATATTTGATCATGCCATTCAGATTGGTTAACCCCCTCTGTGTTCCAGGCACTTGTTAATGACGTTCTCTGAGAGATGTTGGAGAGATTCCTCTTTGTCTACCTTGACGATATTCAGATTTTCTTTTCAACTCTCTCAGAGCATAAACAACACGTCAGAAAAGTGCTTGAGGCCCTCCTCAAAGCCAGGCTTTTTGTGAAGGCTGAAAAATGTGTTTTTCATGCCAAGACTGTTTCATTTCTTGGCTTCATTGTTTCAGAAGGATCAGTCCGCATGGATCCTAACAAGGTGGCAGTGGTCAGAGATTAGCCTGCCCCTCAAAACGTTAAGGAAGTGCAACGGTTTTTGAGGTTTGCTCATTTTAATAGAAGGTTTATCCGTAATTTTAGCTTAGTAGCTGCCCTCATTATCGCGCTCACTATAATGAAGAAGAACACCTCCTTGGCCTTTGCTTGGTCTCCAGCAGCTGAGGCTGCTTTTCAGGAGTTAAATAAACAATTTAGCTCAGAGCCCATTCTCGTTTTGCCCGACCCTTCCCTCCCATTTGTTGTGGAGGTGGATGTGTCGAAAGTCAGGGTGGGTGCCATTTTTCCCCAGCACCCCCTTCAGGACAATAAGCTGCACCCATGCACCTACTTCTCCCGGTCGTTGTTGGCGGCTGAACGGAATTAGAGCATTCAATTCAATTTAATTCAATTTATTTTGTATAGCGCTTTTCACAGAGACAGTGAGAGTTTAAAGAAATAAAAAGGCAGTGCCCAGCCTATTCCCCACTACTGCAAATGAGGCAAAAAACTCCCAGTAGGGAGAAAAATCCTCCAACAGTGGTGAGAAAAAACTCCCCAGTGGGAAGAAATCTCAGGAGGAACCCGGCCATAGTGGGGGAGCCCATCCTCCGCGTGCTTGCTAATTAAGAACAAAAAAGTAAAAAGGGAGTGAAACGACAGAAGAGTTCCATTTAAGTCCATCTAAACAGTGGCAACGGTAGCTTCAGAAAGTGGCAAGTCGAGGATGGTGCAGGACTGGACCAGGGCCGGACCGGATCGGACCAGGACAGCAGGACAGCAGCAGCCAGCGCTCATGGTGAGGGACAGGGCTCATGCGGTCCAGGACTCAGGGAAGTGGAGGGAAAGATCCTCGGAAAGAGACACAGAAGAGAGGCATGTGAGGCACTGGATAACTACTGCATGATAATAAAAGTACCGTCCTCTGTCATGTGCCAAGTGAGAAGTTATAAGCAGACTGGTCAGGAAACAGTCAACACCTCTCCATCCACTTCCTGCAGCACAGAGGCCCAACACTTATTCCAGGCTGTTAGATCACTTTTCATTTTCTAAACAATAGTACCATATGGACCTCCCCGGTGACTAAGGCTGTAGCAAGCCCCACCGGTGCCGTGTAAGTGCAATCTCAGTGCCACTGGTTCCACATGGATTTAAGCAATTTTAACGACCAAAAGCTTGTATCCTTCATCCACTTATTGCAGCACAGAGGCCCTGAAATTCCATCCGACCAAGGCTGCGTAATTTTTCAATCAGATACCACCAACACCATGTGGACCTACCCGGTGACTAAGGCCGTAGCAAGCCCCACTGGTGCCGTGTAAGTGCTATCTCAGTGCCACCGGTTCCACCTGGATTTGAGTAACACTACACCAGTGCCATATGGACCTCCCCGGTGACTAAGGCTGTAACAAGCCCCACTGGCACCGTTAATGCATGCTCAGTGCCACCGGTTCCACATGGATTTGCTTAACAGTACACCAGTACCATATGGACCTCCCCAGTGACTAAGGCTGTAGCAAGCCCCACTGGCACCGTTAATGCATGCTCAGTACCACCGGTTCCACATGGATTTACATAACACTGGCTTCTAATATCGTGATCATATCATAAATCAAGGTTGTAGTTAGTCCCACCAGAGCCAACACATAACTAATCATAAACTAATCATAGGCTTGACTAAAAAGATAAGTTTTCAGCCTACTCTTGAAGATAGAGAGTGTGTCTGAAGCCCGAATTTGTCTTGGGAGATTGTTCCATAAAATTGGTGCCTTGTAAGAGAATGCTCTGCCTCCAAGTGTAATTCTAGATATATTTGGAATTTTCAAGTAGTCAGCACCTTGTGAACGAAGTAATCTTGGTGGGGAGTAAGGAATAAGAAGACTGCAAAGATATTCCGGGGCCAAGTCATTTAAAGCTTTGTAAGTTAGTAATAATATTTTGTACTCAATTCTAAATTTTACAGGCAGCCAATGAAGATTTTTGAGCACCGGGCTAATGTGATCATATTTCTTAGTCCTAGTCAGAACCCTAGCTGCAGCATTCTGCACTAATTGAAGACGTTTCAGGGCTGAGCTAGTGCAACCAGACAGTAAGACATTGCAATAGTCCAGCCGAGAAGACACAAATGCGTGAACCAATTTTTCAGCGTCTTGAAGAGACAACATCTTTCTAAGTTTAGATATGTTTCGAAGATGGAAAAAAGCCACTCGGATGATATTGTTGATGTGAGCCTGGAAAGAGAGTTCTGAATCAAGAGTCACCCCAAGGTTTTTAACGACAGCTCTGGCAGAAACAGAGAGACCATCTAAGTTAAGAGAAAACTTAATGAATGAGTCCCTAAGAGATTTGGGACCCAGTACCAATATTTCAGTCTTATCTGGGTTTAGTGAAAGAAAATTTTGCGTCATCCAAGCTTTCACAGCTTTAAGACACATCTCTAATCTAGTAACCGGATCATTTTCACCCGGTTTAAAGGATATATAGAGCTGCGTGTCGTCTGCATAACAATGGTATTTAACATCAAGTCTACTTATGATATTTCCAAGCGGAAGCATGTATAGAGAAAAAAGCAAAGGGCCCAGAACAGATCCTTGAGGTATTCCAAAGTTAACCTTGGAATACTCTGAACACTTGTTATTTACCCGGACAAACTGAGATCTATCAGACAAATAAGACTTAAACCACGAAAGGGCAAGTCCAGAAATACCAACTAATTTTTCCAACCTACGAAGAAGAATATGGTGGTCTACAGTGTCAAAGGCGGCACTTAAATTGAGAAGGACGAGAACAGAGATGCGGCCACTATCCATAGAGAGAAGCAGATTATTTACTACAACAGTGAGGGCTGTTTCAGTGCTGTGATGCTTTCTATAGGCAGACTGAAAACTGTCAAATACCTCATTAGTTTGCAGGAAAGAAGAGAGCTGTTGGGCGACACATTTTTCAAGGATCTTCGATAAAAATGTGAGGTTTGAGATTGGCCTATAATTGGCTAGGACTGTGGGAACCAAATCTGGTTTTTTAAGCAGCGGCTTGATTTCTGCCATCTTAAATGAAGTGGGAACAATACCGGAAATCAGAGAAGAATTAATTATGTGAAGAACTGGGCCGCCAAGAATGGGCAGGAGTTCTTTCATTAGCTTTGTGGGAATGGGATCCAAAATGCAAGTAGATGATTTGGAAGTAACAACTAATTTGGCTAGTTCACTCAGGGATATAGGAGAAAGGGATTCAAACTGGTTTGTGTGTAATGTGGAAGACTCCATATCATAAGAAACGCCATAGCAAACTGGTAAGGAAGCAGTGATCTTCTCTCTAATTCTAATAATTTTGCCATTAAAGAAATTTAAAAAATCATCACTGCTGCAAGAAACTGGAATTTGAGGGTTACTTGCAGCATGACTGTTAGTTAACTTAGCCACGGTTTTGAACAGAAATCGAGAATTATTTTTATTTTCCTGCATTAGATTTGAAAAGTAACAGGACCTTGCATAAGAGAGAGCATGCTTATATGCAACAAGGCTCTCTTTCCAAGCACCATGGAATACCTGGAGTTTAGTTGAGCGCCATTTGCGTTCTAGTTGACGAGATTTTTGCTTTAGTGTCCTTGTCTGGTCAGTGTACCATGGGGCTGGCCTCTTCTTCTGAGTAATCTTTTTATATTTTAGTGGCGCGACTACATTAAGGGTACAACGGAGAGCATCAGCAAACTTTTCTGTGGTATCGTCAATAGAGGAGGCACTGACTGGATGCTCAAAATAAGATGGGAAAACCTCAGTGAATTTTGTAGAAGTTGTTGCAGTAAAAGTACGACCAGTGTACATCCTAGTTTCTAACAATGCAGGGTGGGGCAATTGTAAGCAGAATGTGATAAGAAAATGGTCAGACAAACTGGGATTATGTGAATGAATCCTGACCTGCCCAATGTTAATGCCAAAGCTTAAGATCAGGTCTAAAGTATGACCATGAAAATGAGTTAGGCCAGCAACACTCTGAGCGAAGCCGACTGACTCCAAAATGTTAGTGAATGCGGATGTTCGAGAATCATCTGCCCTCTCAAAGTGCAGGTTAAAGTCGCCCAATATAACTATTCTATCATAGCTTAAAACTAAGTCTGAAAGGAATTCTGAAAAATCTTGAATAAAGGCCAGGGGGCCTGTAGACTGTCACCAGAGCTAAAGGCTGATCAGGGGCAGGGCCGGCACCAGTATCCAGCACTGAAAAATTCATCGCTAAAACCTCAAATGTATCAAATTTATACTGTAGTTTTGGCACCCAGTGAATGGAGTCACTATAAATAGCGGCAACACCCCCACCTCTCCGGCCCAGGCGGGGGTGTTGAGTGTATATAAAACCAGGTGGAGATGCTTCATTCAAAGATAAGTTTTCATCTGGTCTCAGCCATGTTTCTGTGAGACACAGTATATCAAGATAACAATCAGAGATTAATTCGTTCACAAGAGCTGCTTTAGAGTTCAAGGATCTAATATTTAATAGACCAATTTTGAGAGAATATTTATTTATTGGTAGACTGATACCGTTGGTGTTAATGCAAATCAAGTTTTTGTGATGTACTCCGCGATTCTTCTTTCTTAATTTAATTGGAATTCGAGGAATAGACACAATCTCTACAGGGTTTGACCTAATCAACGGTTTATCAAAGCTGAATGTCAGGAATTTAGATTTAGCTGTTGGCAGTCAACTACAATAATTTAAGTCGTAGGCCAGATTTCTCGACAGAAGTGCAGTGCCCTCTCGAGATGGGTGAACACCGTCCCTCCTCAAAACACCAGGTCTTTGCCGGAAAGCTCGCCAATTGTCCACGAAACCTACGTTATTATCTGCGCACCACTCAGACAACCAGCGATTGAGCGAGTCCAATCTACTGTACATTTCATCACTACATCGGATCGGGTACGGACCAGAGAAAGTCACTGACCGTGACATCTTTAGAGCTTGGGCGCTGGCCGACTTAAAACTGCTCTTTGTGATCTCCGATTGTCGTAATCGAATATCATTCGTGCCGGCGTGGATAATAATTTTGGAGAACTTGCGTTTGCCCTGATCGAGTAATTTCAGATTCGCCTCGATATCAGTCACACGAGCGCCAGGAATACAGCTCACTGTGGCCGCCTGTTTAAACACCCTTACATCTCTAACAATGGAATCCCCGATAATTAGAGACTTTTCCGGTACTCGTTCGCCTAGCTCTAATTCTTCGAGGGGAGCAAATGAATTAAACAGTTTAACGGGAGAGGGACTGGGTGGCTGCTCAAGTTTCTTTCCCCTACGTTTACCTCGAACTGTTACAAACACATCACGCTGTGAAGAAGCTGCTGCAGCAGGTAATGAACGGGAAACAGAAAGAGAACTGACATTAACACTCGTTTCAGGCTGGACCAAGAAAGAATCAATGAACTCCTCATTCGACCTAATGTTCTGCAGCGTTTCTACGCGAGCTTCCAGCTGTAAAAGCTTTTCAGCTAAGCTAGCATATGAGACACATTTCTTGCAAATGAAAGAGCCACTAAGCGCAGAGGAGTCATAACAAAACATATTACATTCAGAGCACAAGACAGGAAAAGAGGTCGGCGAACAAGGGGAAGCCATCATGGTTTTTAACTTACGTTTGTAGGATGCCGCGTAGCCCAAGTCCAAGGTTCACCTCGCGGGCGTCTTGCAGAAGTCCAGCATTGGTGACCAGGAGTTGTTAGCTGTCAAATTGGCGTTAGAAGAGTGGCACCATTGGTTGGAGGGGGCTGAACATCCGTTTGTGGATGATTATTTTGGACGGAACGTAAAAATCTCCAATACATCCAACAGACTAACCAACGTAATTCTCGGCAAGCATGGTGGTCATTTTTTTCAACCGCTTTCACTTTACGTTAAACAACCGCCGGGGTCTAAAAAACATGAAGTCCGAAGCTTTGTCGTGGATTCACGACCACTCCAGTCGAGATCCCATTCCTGAGCCGGTTATCCCGGCAACTCAGATTGTGGCTCCCGTTCAGTGGGACATTGAGTCTGTTATGCAGAAGGCGTTGAGAAATGATCCCGGTCCTGGTGGGGAGCTGCCTAGCTGTTTGTCTGTTCCTTTGGCAGTGTGGTCCCAAGTTCTCCAGTGGGGGCACTCTTCCCACCTGGCGGGTCAACAAGGGGTTCATCTGACCAAGCAGTTCTTGGCCAAACGTAGCAGCATGTTTCTGCGCTAGGAACAAGACTTCCTAACTCCACCCCCCTCCCCCGGGTCTGCTGTGGCCGTTGCCGGTCCCTAAGCGCCTATGGAGCCATGTTGCTCTCGATTTTGTTACGCGGCTGCCTGTTTCTGAAGGCAACACGGTCATCCTGGTCGTGGTTGACCGTTTTTCTAAGGCCGCCCACTTTATCTCGATGCCCAAGCTGCCTTCGGCACGGGAGATGGTCCTTCTTGTTGTGGACCATGTTTTCCGGCTGCATGGCCTCCCTCAAGATGTAGTTTCTGACCAGGGCCCTCAATTTATGGCTAAATTCTGCCGTGCATTTTGCAACCAGTTAGGGTCCACCGTGAGCCTTTCCTCTGGTTTTCATCCAGACAGACAGACAGAGCGAACCAACCGGTCCTTGGACAATACTTTTCGATGTGTAGCGGCTGGCAACCCATCTTCCTGGAGTCAATTTTTAGCATGGGCCAAATTTTCCCACAATTCACTGGGTAGCTCCTCCACAGGCCTTTCCCGTTTGAGGCTCAGTTGGGTTATCAGCCTCCACGGTTTCCTGAGACTGACAGGGATTCAGAGGTTTCTTCGGTTAATAACTTTGTTCTGTGTTGTCGGTCAGTTTGGGCAAGGGTCCGGTCTTCCTTGTTGCGCTCTGGTCGGAAATAAAAGACTGCCACAGATAGAAGGCACCATTTGGTCCCATCTTATCGGGTTGGCCAAAGGGTCTGGCTTTCCACGCAGGACGTGTCTTTAAGAGTAGAGTCATGGAAATTGGCTCCCTGCTTTATTGGTCCTTTTAAGAATGTGCGAAGGATCAATCCTGTCACAATCTAGTTGAAGCTCCCTAGATCCTTACGGATCCACCCCTCTTTTCATATCTCCAGGCTCAAACAGTTTAGCACTTGCATCCTGGCTCCGGTCGACAAAACCCCTTGCGGATGATTGAAGGGGGGCCTGTTTACACTGTGCGTCGTATTTTAGCTGAGAGGCATTTGGGTCAAGTTTTTAGTCGACTGGGAGGGTTATGGTCCTGAGGAGTGATGCTGGGTTCCTCCTCGGGATATCCTGGATCCTACCCTTATCTCGGAATTCTGTGCACAGGGCTCTCTGGGAACTTCTGGGCCTGTTCCGTAGATGGGGAGGTCCAGTCATGGTTTGTGAGGTGTGGGTGTTAATTGGACTTTTCTTTGCGGCTCTCGTCACTGGACGATATTGTACTCCTGGACTATTGAATTCTTTACGCAGCTGGCTGAATGTGCTGGGGCGGCGCTTTCCCTGACTATATATGCAAGAGGTCCGGCATGCCCCCTTTGCTGGAGTGTCTGTTTTTAGCTTCACACTATAGCTGAAGATACCTGTAGCCAGGTTTTGTATGACTTTCTATCTGTTAATTATTGGAATCTTTTCTCCCTTTTTCTATCTCGCTTTTCATCCATGTTTCAGACTATTATACATCCTTAGGAAGCATGAGTACTTTCATTTGGTCTGTATTATTCTCTGTGTTTGTATGTGTCCGTGCTACTCTCTTTCTCTCTGGTCATTGCACTTGGCCTCCGTATTCTACCGGCCATTACACAGAATTGTTTAAATTCAGCCACATTGGAGGGTTTTTGAGCATGGACAGCCACAGCATCTCAATAAGATTTAAGTCCGGACTTTGACGAGACCACGCCGAAATCTTCTTCTTCTTCTTCTTTTTTTTAAAGCCATTCAGAGGTGGACTTGCTGGTGTCTGTCCAACAAATTAACTCAAGTGCCCTTGAGCTTTGAGGTTATGAACTGATAGTTGGACATTCTCCTGCAGGATTTTCCTGTAGAGAGCAGAATTCATGGTTCCATCAATTACGGCAAATTGTCCAGGTCCTGAAGCAGCAAAGCAAACCCCCGACCATGACACTACCACCACCATGTTTGACTTTTGGTATGATATTCTTTTTTTTACGCCAAATGTAACGGAATGCACACCTTACAAAACTTTCAACTTTTGTCTTGTCAGTCCACTGAATATTTTCCCAAAAGTTTTCGGGATCATCAAGATGTGTTCTGTCAAATGTGAGATGAGCCTTTTTGTTCTTCTTGGTCAACCTTGGATTTTGCCATGGAATTCTCCCATGGATGCCATTTTGGCCCAGTCTCTTTCTTATTGTTGAATCATGAACACTGACTTTAACTGAGGCATCTGAGGCCTGCAGTTCTTTAGATGCTGTTCTAGATTAGATTTTGACCTCCTGGATGAGCCGTCGATGCGCTCTTGGAGCATATTTTGGTAGGCTGGCCACTCCTGGAAAGGTTCACCACTGTTCCAAGTTTTCTCCATGTGGATAATGGATCTCACCATGGTTCGCTGGAGCCCCAACACCTTAGAAGTGGCTTTGTAACCCTTTCCAGACTGATACATGTCAATGACTTTGTTTCTCATCTGTTTTCAAATTAATTTAGATTGTGGCATGATATGTGGCTTTTTGAGACCTTTTAGCCTACTTCACTTTGTCAGAAGTGATTTATTGATTCAACAGGTATAGCAGTTCTGCTGCTGTAAATCATGACAACAGGTGCTATGTAGGCTAGTGAGCGCATCCCTCCTTTTCTGCTTTACAGGATATGTTTGATCCAGCACGAAGCCTATTGGGTGTAGGGATGTGCCCGTCTTATCATTTATAATGTCATTGCCCCATCAGTAAAATTACAGTTGCGTATTTCATTAAATTGACGTGATGCGAGGATGTATTCTTATGGCATATATGGATTTTTTTCCAGCTGCAACCCCGGCGGTGTCAATAGAGCCGGAGAACAAATAATGAATTACTACAAAAACATAATTCAAAGCGGTCAGTAGGCTAACTGTCATGAGTGCAACAAGAACAAGGCTTTAGTGCTTTTGTCCATGGAAAAATACAGCATTTTGAAACACTCAAGATGTGAAACTATATGCGCACGACTCCGCTGCGTTTGCCACATGTCAAACCCTCAGATAAGAACCTGTATCGTACATAATGGTATTCATCCGCGCATAGAACTCCTCATAAACCTCCATGGATGGTGATGCCATTTTCTCAGACAACTGATTGGTCAGTAGGCGGTGCTTTTGGACACTGAATCTAGATCTGTATCTAGAACTAAACCTGCTCCAGAGCAGGTTAACCATTCTACTAACGTTGCCATGGTGATTTACCTCGGTAAGAAGTGAGCCGCCTTCGTGGTCCAGAAAACTCAGGGTTAAACCTGAAGTTACCGCTATAAGCCCAAATCCTGCTTAATGATACAGGCCCCCGGTGTGTAACATGATTGGCTATAAAAGGGATGTCTTAGAGAGGCTGAGTCTCTCAGAAGTAGAGATGGCCTGAGGCTCTCCAACCTGTGAAGGCTTGCGTAAAAAAAAAAAATTGTGGAGTACTTTAAAAACAATGCTCCTCAACGTCAAATTGCAAAGGCTTTGATGGTCACATCATTGACAGTGCATAACATCATCAAAAGATTCAGAGAAACAGGAAAAATCTGTGCGTAAGGGACAAGGCCAAAGATCTTTACTGGATACCTATGATCTTTGGTCCCTCAGACGCCACTGCATCACTCACTGGCATGATTCTCTCATTGGCATTACTGAATGGGCCCAGGAATACTTCAAGAAACCACTGTCTGTAAATACAGTCCACCGTGCCATCCACAGATGCCTCCTAAAACTCTATCATGCAAAAAGGAAGCCATTGTTGAGCATGATCCAGAAGCACCGCCATGTTCTGTGTGCCAAGGCTCATTTAAAATGGACTGTAGCAAAGTGGCAAAGTGTCCAGTGGTCAGACGAGTCCAAATTTGACATTCCTGTTGGAAATCATGGGTGTTGTGTCCTCCGGGCTGAAGAGGAGAAAGACCACCCCTCCTCTTATCAGTGTTCAGTTCAAAGCCAGCATCTCTGATGGTATGGGGATGCATTAGTACATATGGCATGGGACACTTGCATGTTTTAAAAAGCACCATGAATAACTGAAAGGTATATAAAGGTTTTAGAACAATATGCTCCCCTCCAGATGACATCTCTTTGTTATTTAACCAGTCATATAGTCTTTCCCGTATTCCACTGTTGGCAGGATTTTGATACAGTTATAGTCACATTGGTTATTATTACTAACTCTTAGGTTTTGCTGATGACACTGAATATAGTGGGATACTGCGCAGTGTGCTCATCTGTTTTTCAAATTTCTTCCTCATTCAACATACTAGAATGCCATTTTATTTCACGGACAGCTTGAGGATACGTTTTTCTGTCATATTAGATGCATTGATTTGCATTCAAGCTAGAGCAACATATTGCCTGCTTTGCCCTGATGGTGCAATATATATAAGGTGTATTTTGGATATTATAGTAAGTGAGTTATGTCTGCTGCTTGTAGAGCATGGAAAGTGTGAGGTGAATAGTAGCAGGTCATCCACCTGGGTCCGATGAAACTGTCTGACCATCTGAGGAAGGTAGCGAGAATGTAGTCTGCCCATTAATAAGATTCCAGAGCAAGGGCAACAAAAGATCCATACTGTAGAATATGGAGAAAATTGTTCAAATGCTGGAGAGTATGATCACATATTGATGTGAATGGCTCAGCATCTGCAAGCTATTTGTCCTCATTCACACTTTGTACCATGTCTGCTGTATGCAGCCTGGTATTCCTTGTAAATGGTTTTCACTTTTTTTCATTTTGCATGTCTCCTAAAGTCCAACCCCTCATCAATGTCATTGGAGGTGGTAATAGCACACCGTTTTCTTGCAAGCTTAACATTCTGACAGTAAAATAAACTGTTTTTTTATGAGTGTTTGCTGGCTAATGGAGCTCTGGTGAAAAAATGATAAATTTCAATGCTTTTAAAAAATATTTTGGGGGTTTGGAGAGCTTTATGGAGAATATTGATGGTCCATCCCCACCTAGTTTTGATCAATATAAATCCCCTTATAATTCTCACTTGTAAATCATTCATTCATATTGCGCTTCATGAGTCAAAGCAGTTGATTCATGTTAAAAATACGATTATTTTATGATTTGACTGTGCACAATTTGCTGAGCCACTTGGAAAATTACTTAGAGAGTTTGGAGAGTCACTTGGAAAGCCATTTTGGGATCCTCTTGGATAACTAACATATTTGGCGCATAGACAGTTGGTAATTTTGAATTTCACCACACTCAGACGTAGCACACTTCATTATCCTGGAAATGAATTGTTTAATTGCCCAGCCAATTTTCAATTTTCCTTTTTTTTTTTTTTTTTAGAACTTCAATGCTGAATTTTCATGAAGTTTTTTTTGTGTTTGGGGCCCTAATTCTGTACTAAAACTAGGCTTATGCCGTCAGAGGCGACAGCTTGGGGTATATCCTCGAACGCCCCCAATCCTCCAATTCCCCAATCCTTGAATAGACCCAATACAATATAAAGCCCCTCAGGTCATGACCTTTCATTTGAACTTAATTTCAGGTCAATCGGGACAAATGGTTTTGAAGATATGGCCAAAATGGTCATTTTTCCATCACAAAGCGCCATCTGGTGGCAAACTATTGAACCATACAGGTATGATGTCATCATGTGATATGTTGTGAGGTCATGACCTTGCAGTTGCACATAGTTCGATGTCAATTGGACAAATAGTTCCAAAGATATGGCAAAAATTGTGAGTTTTATGTGACAAAGCTCCACCTTGTGTCAAAATTTTGAACCTCACAGGTATAATGTTATGGGGGGACACATCCTCAGGTCACGAACTTTCATTTGCACTTGATTTGAGGTCAATCAGACAAATATTTCCAGAGGTATGATAAAAACAGTGATTTTTTCAGTTTTTGGCCCCTGGTGGCCAATCTAGAAATTGTCCAAAATCAAAGCAGTTCTTCCTCTTTATGATACTTACTTATATGCAAAACTTGGAATTTCCAATTGGAATATTACTGAACTTATCGCGTTAACACGTAAATCAGTTTTTGGCCCCTGGTGGCCAATCTAGAAATCGTAAATTGTCCAAAATCTAATAAGTTCTTCCTCTTTATGATACTTACTTATATGCAAAACTTGAAATTTCTAATTGAAATATTACTGAAGTTATCATGTTAACACGTAGGGCGGCGCGGTAGCGGCGGCGGCGGCGGTCGGACCAAAAACATAATATCCCCGGAGCGCCATTCGGTTCCGTGGTCATCAAGGTCACAACTGCGCTGTCGGTCCTGGCATCTGGGTCATTCCAGAGAGGCTGGTGATGTCATGCACATATCACAGGCGTCTATGTCAAGGTGTCTGACACAGAACGTTGATGCTATGCTGCACCACATCAGCCACTGCATAAAGTTCCCTGAAACACTCGCTGAAAGATGGAGGGTTAAGAAGGGTTTCTACCGGGTGTTGGTTCCCCAGTTTTGTAGGAGCCATTGATTGTACTCACTTTGCAATTAGAACTCCTTCCACTAATGAGAATATGTATAGAGACCATAGACGTCAGCACAGCATTAATGTTCAGGGTGTGTGTGATCATGATATGTGCATATTAAGCATCTGCACCAAATTCCCTGGCTCAGCCCATGACACCTTTGTACTGAGCAACTGCTTGAAATGCCAAAAAATACAATAAATATTTGAAACCATATTAAGGTTGTTTCCAGTATTTCTCACGGTGATACTTTGAGTATAGGCTAATAAAAATGACCATTTTATGTTACCCTCCTTCATCCATATCCACTCCAAGTTCTTCTCCATGCACTTCCATTGCAGAAGAGTGAATGCTACCTCTTCTTCCAGTGCAGTGAATGCACAGGGGATGATGGTTGCCCACCACCTGTTGCGTGTACACTTCTCCGGTGTGCAGAGAGCCTGGCTTTTACAGCGCCCCGCAGATCTCTCCATTTATGCTTTAAATTGGGGATACTGCGCTTACATCTCCCCACCGAAGCCACAGCCAGAACGATTCGCAGCTTTCTTCCTCGGATCAGCCTTCAGTGCCCCCTTGCCGTACAACGTCTTGTGGTGCCTCTTCACTGATTTCGCCAATACCTCCAACTCCTCATCTGTAAAATTTGGTTTTCGGTTTCAGCTCGACTTCGCCATCGTTGTCTTCATGTTCTGTTAACAAATGTGACTGCCCTATATGTTCGTGATAATCTAAAAAGTTGTGATATTCCCACTATGGAGGAGAACGATTTTAAATTGAGCCCTACCCTGGCAAATACCAAGCACTACCCATATGTCAATCAATTTTAGCCAATAAAGAAAAGCCGACATGGCATCGTTATCAGTAAATGGGATTATTGATTATAATAAAGTATTAGGCACAAGTTAAAGTGAATGTGTCGCTCAAATAAAATGGGACATAAGAGGCTACAGATATGGAATTGTGTGATTGTTGAGGCAGTTTCGGGGCGGGGTAAGAATCCTTGTTAAAGCGTTGCCATGTCCTTTAGTTGCAAACCTGACATCGGAGTAGTTTGAGATTTCAAGTGCGCAATTTCTAAATGAGACCAAATAAACTGTCTTTGATCGTTAGTTTTGTGTGACTAGAATGTTCTCTTTACTTGTCTTCTTCCCTGTCTTCCACAGAACAAACAGGCTGGTGTAGGAGGGGCACATTGTCAATGCTCTGATGACGCTGGTTGAGAAGCGCTAAATTCTTTATTTGTTATGTCATTATCGCGGCAATTTGTTTGCATAGCTTTAATGCCATGGTGGCTAGAATAAGAAATAAAAGAGAGATGTCTGTATTACTTCTTGTAATTGACAGAGACATACATAGGCTTACTATTACAGCGGCATATTCAAATTTAAAGTCTGGTTTGCCTTTTCCATGGACTACAACTGCATTTTCATGGTTAATCAGAAAATCCTTGTTCCAAGTTTTCCTGACAGCCATAATCAGAGTCTGCCTCTCTTTTGGATCAGTCACACCTCTTTCATAAGGCCGCCTACATTCTGAAGTTAAGTGCTGTGGCCGTGATCGAAGCGCGTAAGGGAGAATACACGTAACTCGCGCTTAACTTGAATCGCGTAAAAAAGGATTTGCAAGCAAATGGGAGAATAGACCCCTGAATGAAGGGTGACAATTACTTTTTACAATGGAACCTTTGTTTTGTATTAAATGATGTTATAACTTTGGTTGATTCCATCAAAACATTAATAAAGTAAAGTATGACACACATGTTGGTATATTCCATTTCTCCATAATTATATTGCTTATATATTTTTCTGTATTGTTTGTGCATTGCCTGTCAGGGGTGCCAGTAATTTTGGAGCCCACTGGTTGTACTGTAGTTTTGCTAGGATAGCAGGGAGACTTAAGCTATAACTATATGTGGTATGAAATACCACTCTCCTCAACACAAAATAAAACACAATCAGTCAAACGCCAACATATGAAAATGAACAGATGATGAAAAGAATGACATTTTTTATTAAGCAAGTTTCCGGATGTACTGAGCAGTATTTATGCTGCAGTGAGCGAAGATTTCATATAGCTGTCTTCACCCAAGCTTTTTTTGCTGATGTGCCTGCCTTTCTTTCCTTTAGGCAATTTTAATGAAATTTATCCCTTTTGCAGGTTCTTGAAAATCTTTACTTGGGACCTTTTGCTATGTTATAGCATGGTAGCAACACAGAAAATTTGTAATTGGCAGCAATTCCTAGTGGAATGGTGTTACTCTTGTTATGGAATGCTGTGTAAGGAGATTACTCAGAGTCGAAAATCATGATTTAGTTGATATCCCAGACATTGCTCTCCTTGCTTAGTGTCCACCATCCAATCCATCCAACTGGTTGGCTGGCCATGGAAAGTTTCAGGAAATAGCATTTTCCTGCTTTATTGACTGCAATGCCATGTTACAAGGCTGTCCTATTCCAGATCTTAGTCATATGACTTCGCAGTTGGTCAGAGATTGAGATGCAACCAATTTTTTATAAAACTATCTGCAATCAAATCATTGTGGGAACACGGTTGAGCGCTATCAGAATTCAGCATAAAAGAGATGGAGTAATATTCACCACATTGCATAGGTATTTGCTAAAACAAGGAAATTGAACCTGGTACGGAAATGTGTGATTGTAAGAGCAAGCTCACCATATTGGCAGAAAATAATACCCACCACAAGGGAGTTGGTTTTTTCCAAATGTATTTTTGCAAGATGAATATGTTTCTAACTGAGATCTTCCACAATGGTCCTGTCACAAGCTATATATGTTTTATGCATTCCGCAGAAAGACTCAGTCAGTAATGCTTTCAAAACAGTCAGTATTCTTGATTCATAGATCTTTATGATTGATAATGGTTGTATACATAGTGTCCCTGATTCCTAATGGAGTCCAGCAGAGGCGGAGTGCTGTGACTCAGAGCTTTTCAATCTCAGTATACCGCTTTCCTAATGCGGAGCTCAAATTGTCTTATGGCTCATTGAGTTTATCGGTCAAAGTTTTGAAAGAGCTAAAAGATTTCTAAATTACTTTTCCTTTTCATTTCAGAGGTCCAGCATGTTAGGAATTGTCCCATAGACTGTGCCTCCATCTATTATAATGGGGTCCGGCAATCAGGGGTCTATACTGTGGTGCCATCGCTGAGAGCCACACCTGTTGAGGTCTTCTGTGACATGGATACTGAAAGTAAGGATCCCTTACCACAGGAAATCTCCAAATTGAGCTTTGGGAGGCTGTAGCTTTAATTTTAAGCCATATGCAGCAAAAAAAAAAAAAAAAAAAAAAACAAAACTAAATCAATTTCAGGAAGTACTTTAGTCTTCAGCACCACTTTTACAGTGGCCCTTATCAAATGAAGTCCAATATTTAATCAGGAGATCCTGGGACTACTGCACACCTTTGCTGAAAAATTTTGTGCAATTTTAGTGGACTTTTTTTTTTTTAACGGCTGATGGACAAAGAGACAGACAAGCAAATTCCACTGACAATAGGTGGGGTAAAGGAGTTTGAAAAGATTTTCCAGTGGGATAAGAAAGTTATCTTAAGCTAACAGTAACTTAAAACAGGTTAATATCCTCCACCTGAAAGGGAAAAAAAAAGATTTTAAGTTTCATTTCAAGATTAAAATGGTTTTTTAGACAGACTTTTTTGGAGTGGAGATTTCCTGAAAATTTTCATTTGCCTTGTTCTCCCTCTCAGTTGGGGGAGCTCAGATATCTCCCTTCAAGTGTTCTGCTCTCTGTGTAACTGCTCTTCAGTCTCCTTGTTACAGTACACTGTGATCAATTGTGTAACCACTTGAGTAATGTGTAATGCTGATACTGCTCTGACTCACATTACCTGCCCAGAATGGCGAGACATGCAGTTTAAATAAAAGAAATAATATTGTGTGGGATAATTATGCCTGGCTGCAACCTGAGCCACTGTTGTTAATACATACAATAATGTGATCTGCAACCAATATCATATCCAAAATCAAAATAGTAAGTGCTATGTGGTGGAGTCATGGTGCAGATGTGAGTCCTCAGTTTGTTGTGTAATTTGGCCAGCCATTCGACTGTCCTAACCTTCGCGGAGGGTCATTCCTCCACCATGGGGCCTGCAGCTTTTCAGATGGTATCATAAATCTTGGACAGGAGGTGTATTTTACACAGGGAGGAGACATTCAGCCACCAAGTCGTGGTGGAAGAGAGAAATCTGGTCTTAACTTGCAGCCTGTTTTTTGCCAGATGGTGGATGGACCGTGATCCAGCGACGCCAGGATGGGACGGTAAACTTTAACCGCAGCTGGAGAGAGTACAAGAATGGCTTTGGGGACCTGCACACTGAGTTCTGGCTGGGAAATGACAACATTCATGAGCTGTCCCAGCAGGGGGACTACACTCTGCGTATTGACCTGGAAGACTGGACCAGCAAGCACAAGCATGCTCTTTATGAGAGTTTCAGGTTAGAATTGGCAAGGTGAAATATGTGAATGCATCAAGAAAAAAATTGACTTTTCATACCCCACTGGCAGAATGGAGGGATCAAGCCATCTAGGCCTAGTCATCCTCAAAAGTCCCATTGTTAAAGTTTGTGTATTGGCACTGGTTTATACATATTACCATCTATCTCTGTTATTCTACAGCAGGGAAAATAAGTATTGAACATTTTTCTCAGTAAATTTATTTCTAATGCAGCCATTGACATGAAATTTTTAACAGATGTTGAAATAATAACCCAAGTAAATTCACACATATAAAGAAATCAAAACAAATGAGTCCATAAATTAAGTTATGTATAATAAAGTGGAATGACACAGGGAATAAGTATTGAAAACATGAAGGAAAGGAGGTGTGAAAAGGCACAAAACAATTTTGTTCAATAGGTTAATATTCTGGCACTGTTCATGAAACATGTCTCAAACAAATTAGATTAAATTATTTCAAATAATGGAAGATTTTTTTCCAGATTGAGTGGAGGAAAAAAACATGGAATCAATGTAGAGCAGTGCTTCTCAAACCTCTCCTGGAGGACCACTTGTCCTGCATGTTTTGTATCTCTCCCTGCATTACAACAGTTGATTCATATGATCAGGTGGTTATCAGCCCCCATAAGCTGATTGATAATGAGCTTATCATTTGAATCACCTGTGCTGGAGCAGGGAGAGATGAAAAAAAATGCAGGACAATTGATCCTCCAGGAGAGGTTTAAGAAGCACCGATGTAGCGTCAGTGGGCAGCGGGCAGCCTAGGCAATGGCACAAGGTGGGCAGATATTTAGAAACAGGCAAGGATGGTGAGAACGGCCATATTCCCATCAGACTGCAATGGAAATGCATCCCAGTGGTCAATGCAGAACTTCTTTGGGCTGCAGAAGACCATGAGGATGTAATTTGCCTGATTTTGAGTGAGCACATACTTCACCAGCAGCGACAAAGATCGCGTATTATGAGCAGGGGATAGCCACCAAAATCATTGACTCACCAGGACGAAAGTGCGAGAGAGGCCAGGATGGCAACTTAGCTGAGAGGCATGGGCCCAAGGAAGGATATAGTCTCTCATTCTCTCAGGAACAAAGAGCCCGTTGGGAGGATTGGTGAGATACAGGACCGCAATGCTTCATCAACCTCACAGCCAACCTGTTGCTCGGTGACAGTCATGAGGCAGTTACTCGGGAGAATGGTATCAGGAGGTCCTTCGAGCATGGAAGGATATTGTGGTAAAAATGTATTTATTCCTCTAAGAAAACACTCAGAAACAGAGATAGTAAAAAGAATTTGAATTTACTATATGCATATAGGGTCCAGGTTACACTCAGAACGAGGACAAAGGGATCTCCCCTTTGCTTGGATATTTGTATAAGCATACTTTCTTAAGTGTACCGCCCCTGTGGCAAATTTCCCCCAATAGTTCATCACTCTTCTCCTTTTGCAGGTACTTCATCCAGCCCCCGTGCTGGACACTGATTTACACTAAAGCTTGTTCTCTCACCATTCCACAGCTAAGTGAAAATGTCCCACATTTTTTTATTTTTAGTTTATTTGAATAGGGACAGGGATACAAAAACACAGATAAACTTGAAGCAGTCATCTGATCTATGCGTCATCATATTTTAAGCTGAAGCTAATTTGCGACACTTATCCCTAGTAGGGCTTTTGGTTAAAAATAATAAAACAGATTAGCATTATTAAAAATAGAAAAATGAAAAATGCAAATAAAATCAAATGAAAAAGAAAAGAAGATACAGAGAGAGCACATTGTAAAAACTAAATGTGAGAGCAAGATTGTTGCTGAATTAGCCACAATTTGGTTTTTTTTTATGAGACAAATGTAGGAATACATTTCAAGTAGTCTGGCAGTGGGTTTCGTAATTTTGTCCATTTTACTGAGAAAGCAGTTTGAGCGAAAGAGGTTTTACAGAAAAGGACACTACAATTGCCTTTTGACGTTGCTTGAGTGGTGGATCTGGTACCACTTTGCAATCTTGCTATTGTTTGCAAAGGGGTGGGGGAGCAGCGTTATTTAGGCATTTGAAAACCAATTTAACAAAATGCAAGGAAATAAAATTAGCAAAAGTAAAATTTTATGTTTGCTTCGAATTTGGCAGTGATGATACCTTATTCTCTTCTCGTCCAGGACTTTCTAAGCTCAGTTATAAGCACACTCTATGACAGGGGTGGGCAATCACGGTCCTGGAGGGCCGGTGTGTATGCAGGTTTTTATTCCAATCAATTACCCTGACTAATTGAGTTAATTAATTGCATGCACAAATATAGATTTTCGCAATGATACAATCAAAGGAAAATGTTTTATGAAGGGAGACAAGACTAGTCTTTGTAGTTTCATGATAATTTAAAGAAATGCACATGAAACGTCAGATTTCATAAATGGTTTGGCTAATTGAGACAATCAACTAATTAAAGGCCAGACTCGCTGCCCACCTCTGCTCTATGGCCTTAACTGATGACTGGTGAGCCTGAGACCATGTAGTTAAACCTTAAGATATGTGTGAGAGAATCATAGAATTCATAAAGAGAAAAGCAAAGTCAAAAGTTAAACAGTTCCTTATAATCATAAAACAGCCCACGTTGGCCTTAACAGTTTTACAGATTTTCAAAGTATGACTTTTAAAATTTAACCTCTTAAGCCCCAGCCTCTTTTTTAGGTTTCTGTTTGAAAATGACATACCCAAAATGAATAGAGTATATCTCTGTTTGTATAGCATGAAGTATCAGAGAGGGAGACATGGAAATGTGGAAAGAGGGTTGATTTTCTGACGCTACTCGGATTTTGATATTTGAACATTAATATGCTTGGCGTTTGAGTTGTGCTTGGTGTATGTAAAAATGACTCATATGTGCTTGTAGCAGAGGCTCTCCTGTTTCATTTGATGTGTAATATGACTATATTGCTACTTAATTAGCGCGGCGTTGTAGGTATTTTGCTGCGGTGAGTTTCAGGGTCCCAATAGGGGGACCCTGGAGTTTAAGAGGTTAACTGAGTCTATAATTATACCCGGATACTTTACTTCAGGTACTTGTTCAATGAGCTCACCATTGATTTTTTATATTCAGGAGTTGCGTAAGAAGTTGTTTTTTTAATGAAAAGCAGACAGAGTTTGTCTTAATAATATTTAAAGTTTAACAAGATGAGGCCAGCCAAGATGATATTTTGTCTAAGTTGACATTTAGTTTCTCAGACACAGAAGTACAGGTATTACCAAATACATATACCACTGCGTCATCTGCATACATCTGAAGACTTATATCTGGGCAAAAATCTGGTAAATCACTGATATAAAGCCTGAAGAGGATAGGTCCCAAGACAGAGCCCTGAGGGATCCCTGTTTCAATTTTGAGAAAAGTGGATCATAATAAGAATAATAATTTTATTTATAGATCGCTTTCAATCAAAGTCCTTTACAAAACTTAAAAACAAATAACAAACGAAGACACAACACACCATAAGATCAGCAGTAAACAGCATTAAACAGGTGGGTCTTCAGCTTTGCTTTGAATACATCAATCGAACATGCTTACGGAATATCGACAGGGAGACTGTTCCATAGAGTGGGAGCACTCATTATTAATTGTTACACACTGTTGACGGCCCTTTAAGTATGAGGGCTGGATAATGACTGTTTGAATAAACTGAACTTAACTTAGTTAATTTTGAAATTAAGATGTTGTGATTTACTGTGTCAGATGCGTACATCTGGTTTATCTCAAGCTTATCAGCCCCAGTAGAGAGGAGACTGCCCCCACAGTTACCTCATCCTGAGGCCTTATCTCAAGGCCTCGGAGGATCTCAAGGCTTCAGAGGGACACACAGTTCAGCAAACACGTCTCATAACATTTCTGTTGCAATCTTATCTTCCTTCTGCATATGTACAAGCTATGGTACAAGGATAAGCAATTTATAACTAAATTTCCCTCACATTTCCCCCCTTTTTATAATTGATTATCCGCTAACATGCCACTTCTCTCGACTTTCAGCATGTGCTTCATTCATGGGAAATGTTCCATTGTTTATTCTTCTGTTCAAACAGGTCCCCAATTTCTATCACATCATAGTATTGCACCTTCAGCTTCTCAGGCGGAGTATGTCCTTCGTCGATGTCCTGTGACATAAACATCTGATACTCCGGAGTAGCATTCAACATTTTTGATATCAATCCTCTGATTATTGGAACCCCGCAAAAGCAGCACTGCGAATCTTGCTGCTGTGAGACTCAATACAGATGTTATTGCTGCTTTCCACCCCCCAGAAATGAGCCGCTGCCACTGTACATAGTCATTCTGTTATGCATTTGATAGTTCCTTTAAATGTCGCAAGGCTTGATCTATTTCTGCTCCCTCTTCATCATTTGCTGGTATGTAGGTGCAACATGAGGCTCCAATTATCTGACAAACTGCCTCCTGCGCTGCCGTCAATCAGATTTTGCATTGTCATTAGCTGTAAGGCAGTTAACTCTCGCTGTACGCTTCTAGTTATATAATGGGTTTCATTTATGAGTGCACTCAGACGATAGTTCATGGTTTGTGTGATCATTTAATTGTACCCAAGCACATATCCCTCCCCAATTTGGTGGTAATGTTACATATATCCCATGCCCATACAACCAATACCAACCATCCACAGCCCTTGCCTGATTCCAGTGCGGTGCGTTTGTCCGCTTGACTTACATGTCATGCCATTTGGACTGTTTCCTTTACTAAGGAATCGTTAGAAACGGTTTCATATCCACAGAAAATCATTGGTTTTTCCCTGACACCCCTGAGATTCTCCCACAAATTCAGTGCCATTACTTTTAGCACATTGCCAGAGCTTCTGCCCTGAACTGTAATGGACTACCAAAAGTGGGACATTAGAACTCATATTTTCCAGTTTTAGGTATCCACACTTATCAGTGCACAGTTTTAGTCCATGGGAAAGTATTGTGTTATCTGGGGGTGTATTAGGATCCATTGATGTTAATGTACCATGAGCGGTAGACATTGCAATGGCGCGCTGGATAGTGTTATTTAGATTTAACGTAGGTGATGAGGCTTGTGACACCTTTACCTTGGGCATGGTTATGGAGGCTGGTAAGCGTGTACAGACATAGCACACAGAACAATTTACAGAATGTGCTGTTCTATTTGAATATATCCACCATGAGTTAGGAGCATATATGTGTCCAGGACCTCCTGGTTCAGGTAGCTGACTATCCGCTGCCACATACCTTTTTTTTTGTCCTAGTTGAGATTTCTATACGGCCTACACTTACCATGCATGTTCCTATGATCAACAGACACAGGGAGAAGTGAGCCATCTTGTCAACCAGTCTGGAGTCTCTACTGACTTGGAGCGTATGTAAGTTCTTCACCAGACTTGAGACGGATGAGCTCTATATGCCACACCCCCTTTTGTTGTCAGACTCCCTCCAAGCCTATCCTGACTTATTCAGATGCACCTACACATCAGCTGGAGGAGGTACTACCTTACAATGTGACTGATGTATCCGCGTTTCCCTCTAATGTATCCTCACTGCCGTTGGTGTGGTCAGGCGCACTTGATATGGACCCTTCCACGTCGGTTCACTCCACTTCTGCTGTTTACCGACGCTTTGAACCAGGATCCAATCTCTGGGCTTAATCTGTTCTGGCGTCAGTTTTACTACCAATCTAGGAGGAAGCACATTTCGAATCACATTCTTGTTAGTTAGCATTCAATTCATATATTCTGCTAGAGTTGCTTCTTCTATTTGTGTTCTCTGCAATGAATGTGGTAATGCAAATGGTCTCCCGTGTACTACTTCATAAGTTGACAACCCCAATCCCCGCTGTAGTGTTATTCTCATGCTGGATATTGCCAATGACATGCATGCAACCCAGTTCCATTTAGTTTGTGCCATGGCTTTGCACAATTTTGCTTTCAGGGTTCCATTAGTTCTTTCCACTAATCCCGCTGATTGTGGATGATATGCACAATGCTTTTTCAATTCTATTCCTAATTTTGCTCCTATGTGGGTCAATACTTCATTCCTAAATTCTGGCCCATTATCAAAAATACTATGTCTTTGGGATCCCCCACCTAGGAATAATTTCTCTACTCAGAATTTTTGCTGACGTGATTGCATCTATAGATGTGACTGGGAAGGCTTCTACCTGTTTAAGGAAGGGGTAGAATAAGACATTTTCTAATAGAATAAGAAATTAGGAGAAGAAATTTTTTTAAGATAGGTGGTGAGTCCAATGGTATTG
Organism: Gymnothorax reevesii; assembly: GCA_029721435.1. Lineage (NCBI taxonomy): Eukaryota > Metazoa > Chordata > Actinopteri > Anguilliformes > Muraenidae > Gymnothorax > Gymnothorax reevesii. The sequence goes on from CM056576.1 coordinate 63,838,499, forward strand.
TAACGTTGATCTATTAACCCTTGCATCCCCCCTTTAATACATGGCATTGCCCATATACCAAATCAGTAGCAATATGGAAGAGGGATTTCGGCAGTATAGGCTTAACATTGGATCCCATCCACCCTTTATCAGTGTGTTGCACGCCATGTGACATCCATTTATGTTTTTCTTGTAGGGTAGTGGCATCTCTTTCCCCTCATAGCAGGTCTTGCGAAGTTGAGTCCTCAGGTTGAAATAACAGCCCCACAAGAGTGTTTGGCTGCCACCTTTGCTTCTTTGTCAGCTAAGACCTAAGCCAAACTGATTGGGTCAACATGTTTGATCATGGTCAGTTCCTTAGGTAATTGGAGTGCTTGTAGCAGCTGCAGTATCAGCTGGACATGAGTTATGGGTTTCCCTGCAGAGGTAACGATGCCCTGATTATCCAGTGAAGACATGACAGGTGGAATGAGCACCTTGAGAATCGGTATATAGTGTCGAACCCCACAAAACAATACCAAGGACGGACATTGCAGAGGGCTGAAGGTTTCACGTGTTCTTCGTGGCTGGTGTTAATTCAAGCAACTTCCTGGCTGGTGTAAATCAAAATAAAATGGATATTTTCCTCCGTCCAGACAGGGCATCAAAACACAATGGTTACAATTAATCTTACTCCATAATACATTTAGAATACAAAATTTAGTTATATCTCTGTTAAATATCTGACTCCAAATTAGAATTAGAATTTATAGTTTGGGGACAGCAATGCATGAATCTCGAGGCAATTACGCAATCAGACTCGGTCTGTGAAAACCATTGTCACTCAGCAAACGCCCCCAGGGTAAAAAATGTCGCCGCCGGATCTTATTTTGGTAATAGTCCTAGTGGATGGAAGAAATTACCATGATCGCTGCATCTTGGCATTAACAAAGTAGCACTGAGCACAAACATATCACAAACCCAGGTTAATGTACCCCAAAGGGCCCCTTAAGGAGATTAATCAAATACCGGCTTCTCAGCCCAGGGGTATTCTTAAGATAGAATTTCCAGGACCGATGATACATCAACCCTTTATGGGTAGAACGTAATTTGCAACCCAACTTAGAACATATCACAACTTACACACCAGCTAGCTAGTCTGGAATGGTAAGAAATCGCCCCCTAAGTACCAGTCGCAACAAGGCTAGAAAGAATGTACAAGTGTTAAAAGTCACGGAGACCACGCAAGCTGTAAGGACTAACAATAATTTAATCACCAGTTAGGCACAAACTAAGATCAAACAAAACAACATTAAGCCAATTACAAGTTACACACAATTTAGAAAGAGAGAATAAATTCGTACCTGGAAAAATGGAAGCCGCACCGCGTGCCTAAAGAGAACTCCGATGCCATCTCTCCCCGCCTACCCAGATCCACTACTTACGCGCGAACCAAAGCATGTGGGGCGAGGCGGCATGTGATTCTCCATAATTGAAAGACTACTCACCCTTCCGCACGCGAGATCTCGAAATACCGGCCTCCTTCCAATGGCTAGAATCTCTGATTGGTGGGTCGAATTTGGGTTTTCCCCCCATTTGGGGGTGTTATAAACTTCCTAGCAGAGAGAGGGGACTAGGGTAATTGCCCGCATAAAATCTAACCAATTTTCAGGAGTTTCCCAAAGAGGATGAACCATAATTTCAAGGGAAATTAAACATGCTCCATTCAACTCCTTGGATTCCCCCGAGAATTACAAGATCAAACATGATAAGAATATGTACTAATATGATGCAATTGTCATGGAAAAGCCTTAAAATGGAGTATTCTATAGTTTCATTGGGTTATAAGTATATTAGTGATTTCTTCACAGGATATTGAACATAAACATATTATGAATTTCCCAGAGATTTAGATTATTTTAAACAGATTAATGTAACTGGACTTTGGGGACAGTGATATGACTTTCACAGGAGACTTGGGACCCGCAGGGCTTTGCGGCTCCGCCCCTCCGCTGAGAAAAGCCAGAGATGTTACCCCCCACAGGCAGGCTGCAGGAACATCCTAGGTTATAAAAGTTTTACAGCTGGCTCTGGAGTGAGCTAATCAACCAAATGTTCAGATTCTACAATAGGTTGTATGTTTGCTTTCTGATTCTTAGCTAACTGACATGCTTTAGTAAGAGCTATTAGCTCTGCTGCTTGTGCTGAGTGAGTAGGTGGCAGGGGGCCACTATTAACACAGCTATCATAAGTACGAACAGCATATTTGACACGTGGGTTGCCTTTGTCATCTCGGGATGCCGAACCATTGACGAAATACTCAATATTAGGGTGCGATAGAGGGGTGTCTCTTAAGCCCAAACACACAGCGGTGTTATTTAGGACTTCTTTTAAACAGTCATATGGTTCACTGTCTTCCTCCGTAGGGAGGAGTGTTGCTGGATTTAGCATAGTACAGCGTTCAATGGTTAAGTGTGGGGCACTAAGCAGAGTGGGGCAGTAACAATAATATCTTTACAAAATGTTTTTCAATGAGTTATGATTTAGCAACCCACCTCAGTCTAGGGTTGTGCTAAAAGCATGGAGGAGATGCACAGTCTAATTAGCCCCAGCTATTGTGACAATTCTCCAAGTAATCAGCAGAACCAGGTAGAGTTAGTTTTAGACTGTGTTACAATATACTAATTTTTTTTAATCCAAAAACATTGGATATTAAATATTCAACTGTGATGCAATTTTTTTTATTGGGATCCCAGCATAGAAAGGTTAATAATCATGCCAAATCTGGTCAACTCAGTGAATACCTTTTATTGGAAAATGCACGTCACAGTCCCCGTCTTTCTCACTACCAGTCAGGAGGATTTAAGCTTAATCAAAAATAAATTTAAATGGGAAGACAAGTACTACATGATCACGTTATTAGTGGACGTTTTCAATTATATGGTGGTACTCTCTTTTGAATTTAGTCTTGTGTTAATACTCCGAATTGGATTTCCCCAAATCTATTTCAGAAGGTAAAGTTTTAAGTTGCATACCGGCAGTTGAATCCTTAGCTGGCCAGCTTATCATTTTCACTCAAGGTTATTTTAATCTCTTTTGTTCTGCAAAACTTTTTCTGTGAAAAGTTGAGAATGAATTAGATGCATACAACAATGAACAAAAACTTCATAAACATAAATTTGTTGCTTTTCCACTCACTTGGATCCTTTCCTGTAAAAGTTAAATAAACAGGGGAAAGATTATTAGCCCCTAAGTGTCTTTGCCATGAAGAACCACTGGTTGACACTTATTTCCTGTTCAAAATGGAGAAATGATCTTTCATGTATCATTCATTGCATTTCATTGGTCAGGAAAGCTTTCAGTCTCATTTGTTAACCTCATTTGGAATAAAACTTGGACTTCATGTTACTCCTTTGCTGGGGAGAGCTTGTTAAATATATGAAGGAAATTTCATCTGCAATCGCATTGCTTAGAACCCCCTTTCTATTCTTCTGTTCTTTGACTTCTGCTCCTCGACCTTCTATCTATCTGTTTTTCTTTATCAGTTTTGGTCCTCAGTTCCTCTATTTGCTGTATTGCTTTGACTCTGTGCACTTTTATTTAAAAAAGCCATCCAGTCTCCAATCCCAATCACTTGATTTTATTTCATTCTTTCAAAACCCTAACATTGAAAATTACATATCATACCATATTTTATGTTTACTGCTACTTTTCTGGTCATTCAACCCAAATTTTTAACCTTCAAATAGCAACTAAAAGTTTCCAATACTTCAGGGGTCCCCAATTTTTCCCAGAAAGGGCCAGTGTGGGTGCAGGCTTTCATTGCAACCAAGTACTTACACACCTGATACTACTGATAAACCCCTAGTCTCTTTGCTAATAAGCTTGATTAGTAGCATCAGGTGTGCAGCTGCTTGGTTAGATTGAAAGCCTGCACCCACACCGGCCCTTTCTGGGAAAGATGGGGGACCCCTGCAATACTTGATCGTGAAACCTTTGAATCAATTAAATTTGCTGTACAGAGTCTCTTTCTGTATAAAGGGTTTAGCAGTACTTTGGCAAATATGGAAAACTTTAGGCTTTAACTTCTTGGCGCAGTACAGGGTGGGGCAGTGTGGTGCAGTGCACGCAGTTGTAATTTCGTCCAGTGAAACATCGTGCGCAGCCACTTTGGCAATTTGGTAGACAGATGCGTGCCGAGATGGGTGTGGGGGCGTAGGGTGAGGTGTCACATATTCATCATGATGCAATGACAATTTTGTGGCAAAATGCTCTGCCGAAAGTGCGCAGAGAGCTCGCCAGCTCCAACCTGGTTTACTTTCTGTGCAGCTAGGGTACAAGGAATAGCAATTTATAACCAAATTTCTCTCGCAGATATAGTCATGTCAAGGAGTCAGTCAGACTTGGTATTCTTTGTAACGCGATGATACATTAAGACGAAATTAAATCTTGACAAGAATAAGGACTTGTGTGCTTGCCTAAGATTTAGCCTCTTCGGTTGTGGTGGTCTGTACAGACGAGAAAGGGAAGGTGGGACCCCTCCAGCCAATGCCCCCACTTTTCAAAAGCCAGCTTCAGCACCAACAGCTCCTGCTCACCAACAGTGTAATTTCTCGCTGTAGAAGACAAGCAATGAGAGAAAGAGGCACAAGGATGCAATTTGCCATCATCAGCTTGCTACAAGCGTACAGCTCCAGATCCCACATCAGAGGAATTGCATTCAACAATGGACTGGGGCTTGGGATTCAAAAGCTTGAGAATGGGAGTGGTAATAAACAGGCTTTTCAGGTGATCAAAGGAAGAGGCTGTCTGGGGGACCAGGTGAAGGGAACCTTCATAGCTTTGTAAGGGTAGTAGCAACCCTTGGATGAACTGGCGGTAGAAATTAGTAAAGCCCAGTAATCTTTGCAATTTCCTTCTGTCTTTCTCTTCCTGCCACTCCAACACTGCCTGCATCTTCTGGTAGTCCATCAACAGGGCACTCTACATCACCACAGACCTTTGGAAGGAGACTATAGTTCAGTGGAATTTACACCCTTCTAGTTTCAGGAATAAATTATTCTCTAGGACCCTGTAAATCACTAAGCAGATGTGGCCTTCCAAAGTTGTACAGAAATTCAGTATGTCTTCGATGTAGAAAAAAATTAAAAGGGACATCATCTAACGGAGGACATAATTTATGAGGTCCTGGAACACAGATGGGGGGGGGGGGGGGTTGACGAGCACAAATGGCATCACTGTCTTCCATTAATTTCCTTCTTGTTTGCGCACTAGGTGGTAAATTTTGCGCAAAGTCAGCTGGATTAAAAAATAGTCGAATTGTTTGATTGCTAATGTAGCAAAGTAGGTGGGAAAAGAATGCGAGCAATCTATGGTTAAAAAGTGATGATTGTGGGCTGCCGGGTAGCTCACTCTGTCAAGGCAGTGCATTGCAGTGCAGAAGTGACTATCACGTTGCGGGTTCGAGCCCGGTCGTACCAACCAGCAGGGGTCGGCAGCTTATTCAGAGTAGCGCACAATTGGCCATCGAGCTACAGGGTATCAAATTGGGAAGGGACTGCCGGGAAAGGTAAATAAATAAACAGCTTTGCTCATTGCTCAAGCACCTCCAGACGTTGGCCAGACGTGCGCTCGTCAGGAAGATTCTGAGTGTTCATGTCTGGGTATCCTCCGCCCTCGTTCTGAACTTGCGAAGATTCAACCAATGAGTGTACTTTTGTATACTTTTGTAAGAAGCAGGGGCTGACAGGCACGTGCTTCAAAAGCCGTGAGCTGTCTTCACTATCCTGAGTTGGCAGCAAGGGGTCGCAAACAAGCAAGTTTTGTAAATAGTTCACCAATTGGGCATTCCAAATTCGGGGGGGATTGGAGATGCCAAATTATTATTATTTTTTTAAAGTGATGCTTTTGTGGACTTTAACATGAAAAATACTTTATTCAGTGAAGTTCTTTCTTGAAGCATTTCATATGGCCTTTGATTTTTGGCAGCCGTTGGTTCAAAACCACATCAAGTTTGATTTGCGGATAACAAAAGGAGCAAGTTGTCTGTTCGTCCCATAGTGGGAGTCATTATCAATGCGCTTAAAAGTATTGTGGTTCATTCATCACCCATCTCTATATGAAAATGATAAAACGTTGTTGTATAAAATGTTCACACTTTGCGATGCGGATGTAATAAGATCATCACAGCATGCCAAGTAAATTTGCCTTTAAATTTATCTCATAACAATGGCACGCGTCAAGGTCTGCAAACAGTCTCAACACTCTGGATCTTTGGGGAATTTGTGCACTTTTGTATGACAAGGTTCCACAAAACTGAAGAATGAAATGTTTCTCCAGCATGGCAAGACGATAGAGATGAAAATACTAAAATAACAGGAAAACCAAATTTGCAGTGGTTATCACTCAATTGCACAAGAAATCACTTGGTACCAAATGTTTGTGGGACACCCATACCGTCAAAAGCAAAAACACAAGTGTATACATCATAGTGTACAATTTAATGGCCCTTTTCACAAAGGAAGATTTTCTCAGTCAAATTCTATTCTTTTTAGCCATGTCTAACCAATGCTATAAGCCCTTTATGGTACCTGATCTAACATTTAGTGGAAAGAGTCTCAGTCCTGTTTGGCGGATTTGTTTCTGACATAATGGTGGGAAGGTCAATCGTTGCACAGAATTCAGTGTGACATTTCCCCCTCCTCGTCTCTTGCATACTGTACATCTGACGTCAGAGAATATATTGCTCTGTTTGATTTTCACTCCTGCCCAGTGTCTAAATTTATAGCATGTTGCTTGTTTACTGAGAATGTATAGAATATCTGCATTAGGAATTAGTCAATAGTTGCAATTTGGTAGAAATTATATCATGCTTCTAATTTTTGTCATGGTTTAAATGAATCTGTCATCTGGCAGATGTAAATTCAGATGACTGCATGTTTTGCCGTGGTGTTACAGTGACAGTTATTGCAGTAATCTAACCCAGGTGAGCATAATTATTTAGTAAATTGAAGCAGAAATACTGATCAGAACAATAACTTTAAGGTCGTGCTTAAAATTTGCCCCTGTTCTCGACAGACACCTGGAAATATATCCAGCACCTGTTTACTGATTGACTCTCATTCTCCCTCTTGGCTCTCTGATTGGGCAGTATTGAGGAGGAAGCCAACCACTACCGCCTCCATGTGAATGGCTTCACTGGCACTGTGGAGGACTCCTTCAGCTGGTACCACGACAAACAGGACTTCAGCACATCTGATATGGGTAACATCTGCGCCCAGATCTCACATGGCGGCTGGTGGTACAACCAGTGCTTCTTTGCCAACCTCAACGGGGTGTATTACAAGGTAAGTTCTTTCTAAGAGGTGATCAAGCCTGATCACAGGGATCCACCACTCAGGTTTTCACTCTTATCATAAAAGCTAAAAGGTGTGAATTGCTAATTAGTTGAATCAGGTGTGCCAAATCCGGGTTGAAATAAAATCTAGGGCAGATCTCTAGCAGCAGGGTTGGTTACCTCAATTACCATTGAAAAAATGAGTTGTGATACTGGACTTTTTAATCTGCAAAATGTATGATGGACTTGCTATATTGATGGTGTGCATCACTACTTAATCAAATATATGGGACTTGTTGTATGTACTAAGTACGGTGCTGTGAAAAAGTATTTGCCACCTTCTAGGTTTCACCCAGTTTAGCTTATTTGTCATGTTGAAACGTTTGTACTGATCCTGTGCACTTTTGTACGTCGCTCTGGATAAGAGCGTCTGCTAAGAACCTGTAATGTAATGTAATGTTTCCGATCATCCAACTAATTTTAATATGACAAGGACAACTTGAGAAAACATAAAACGCAGAGTAATTCACCTTTCACAGAATAATTCATATTCAGTAATTCACCTTTCACAGAATAATTCATATTTCACAGAGTAATTCACATTTTAGTAATTTCACTCGCTCTATTTGATGAGTTTGGCGCTCACCCAGAGGGGACATTTTCCCACTTCTCTTCAAGCGCTGTGCAGAGTCGGCGGGTATTGGCCGGAAATGTAAACCAATGACGAACTCGTTGGTTGAGGACATCCCAAAGATGCTGGATAGGGGACAAATCCAAGGAATATGCTGGCCATTTAAGCACACAAATGTTTTCAGGCTCAAGGAACTCTGTGCATACACGGGTGATGTGGGTCTGGCATGGTCATGCTGGATGGTTGTAGATTTGATGGAAAATTGCAGGATGATAGGCTGCAGTATCTCATCATGATATCACACTGCATTCAAGTTGCGTTAATGAAATGCAGCTGGGTGCAATGTCCATGGGATATTCCCACCCAAACCAGAACTTCACCACTATGTGCCACTGTGCACACCACTATGATGTCAGCATAACAATTCCATCCGCACTGTGAAGTTGGAAACATGAGTGCAAAGAAAACCATCCTCCATTGTGCCACTGGCCATCAAACCTGTCTTTTCAGTCGAACCAATTTTTTTGTCAAGCTAAGGTGAGGTCCAATCCACTAAGAGCACAATGCGCACAGATATGGGCTTCCTGGAGCTGATTTTCCACGGTTTAGGCAAAAATGTGGCGATTGTGGGGATGAGCTATCTTATCTGCAGTGGAAGTTCTTGATCACAGACGGCGACAGAGATGGAGAGGCCGGATTTGGTGGTCTTGGTCAGGGGTCGTCACATGTGGTCGGCATGCATGAGGGAGGTCTGCTGTTGTGCCTAATTCCTCATTAGGTGTCTTATGTGACTTATTGTTAAAACAAGGACATCAAGAGCCATTGCAATGGCCCTGAGAAACATTCCTGCATTGAGCATGTCAATGGCACACTCTCTGAGGACTTAAGTCATTTTGAACAATGGCAGAACTGGAACTTTTTAGGTAGCCTTCAAAGGACAGGATGTGTCTAGGCTGACCATACCTGATTTTAACAGCTCTGGATCAGGCTCCATCTGTCTGACAGGCCAATTTTGACAAAGGGCATAAACTTGGCAATGATATGGAGAAGGTGACCAAAATGCACTGACACCAGTGGCACACAACCTTGTCACATAAATAAACTCTACTGAACCAACCTCAGAGATAATTATGCAGAATATTGAAAGGTCTAAACTATTGCTTTTATGTTTTTGTTCATTGTAAATAGCCAGATTTGGCTTCTGTGCAAAGGGGTTAAACTGTATTGTAATCAAGTGGATTTAATATTGGCTAAATTGCAGTAACTAGAGGAGAACAAAATCTTGTAATATTGAAGCAAGGCTATGTAGTGCAACTTAAATAAATATTTAGATTCTTCTCCACGCTCCAAATCATTCCAATCTCACTTAAACTTTTTTTTCTCCACTTTTCTGCATAAAATACAAAGTCCCTATGGCAGACATAGCAGAACTGCTTAAAATTATAGTTTGAAACATTGCTTCCTTTGTTAGCAAGCAGCTGCAACAAGTGGTCCCAGCAAAGTGCCAAGACAGGGAGACCAATTTGGGACTCGTGTAATTTATCATCCTAAAGCCCCAGGGCGTATTTGTTGCTATTTATGGCTATATACATTTTTTCTACAAGCTGTAAGAGGGCCATATCTGTGCAGTGTTTTCCCCAGAAACCATTCTGGTGCTCGTGTAAAATACTATGTTTGTTTAAATGAGACAACATTCTTTTGTGTACCAGTTTTTCTAAAATTTTTGAAAAACATGGTAAAATAGAAATTGGTCGATAGTTATTGAATGATCTTGGATCCCCAGATTTATGAAGGGGGAAAACTTTAGCAATTTTTAGATCCTTCAGCACAGATCCTGTCTGCAATGATAGATTAAAAATATACGTTAAAGGCTCTACAATAGATAAAGACACAGATTTAATCAACGAAGCACAAATATCATCATGGCCTGGAGCAGATGATTTCAATTTGCCAATGATTTTCATCACTTCTGTTGTATCTGTATTTTCAAACTGTAAAAAAAAAGGGGGGTGGGGGGGGTGGGGGGAGATCACCCTTTACGTAATCCAATGGATTTCTATTAGAAGGTTTAATGTTCTTTGACAAAGAACAAAGAACATATATTTTTATATTTGAAATAATTGCGCCCATCAAACTTAGGTTTTGTCAAAGAATCAACTATCGTCAGCAACTACAGCTTTGTGGAAATTTTCCCTTCCAGTATTCGATTTGTATAGGTAATCCAAAGATATTTAACCCATAACTGAAACACCACCCACAAGCTGGATTGATTTTAAGGGAACTTCTTGTATACCATACGGTCAAGCTGCACCCAAAACAGCTCAATAGTGTGGAGATCTGCTGACTGTGCGGGCCACTCCATCACAGACAGAATACCAGCTGACTGATTGTTCCCTAAATAGTCCATCCCAGATGCTTGTCCTAAGTCCTCAAAAATGCATATGAGGGAGAAAAATTCCAATAAGGACAAAACTTTTCAAACAGTGCTGAGTACAAAAACTCAGAAGAAAGAAGAAATCACAGGAGGTACCTGGCTATAATGGGGAAGCCCATCCACCGCTGGATGAGAAAGGTAATGTTAATTGGTCATAGGTTTAAAAGTCAATAAATGTCCATAAGAAGCCAATTATTCAAATGATTATGCTTGAACAAGTGCGTATCACTCAAGTAGAGAACATAGTAATAAAAATAAAAGGTGGAGTTGATGAAAATAGCACTGGCATTTGGGGGGTGAGGGAGCATGGTAGTGCAGCTGCAGCTCCAGGGTGTGACCAGGCATGGGCGTGAGGAACTGGGCAGAAAGGAGTCCTTGGGCTCTCTGCCTCACAGGGAAGATTATTGATGGGAGCCCCAGGAAAAAAATGAAGTGAGAAAGTCTGACACTCTGCATATCAGCATTTAGTCAGATACAATCCCTTTTCCCCAACTTTGCCCAGGGACAGGGGTCAGATCTAGATGTCTACTTCCTTCTACATCACAGCCCAGCATATAAACAGTCATTCTACACACCCTTTGTAGCATCCAGCACTACACAGTCCAGCCCGGTGACTAAGATTGTTACTAAAGTTTAAAGGGTTGTCTTCCACCTGGGTGACATCTAATGCAAAGCCAAAGCCATACATGTGTAACAACTTTGGAGCAACATATGCTGCCATTTTGATGTCATAGGTTCCCGTGACATCCCAGCATTTTCCAACAAGACAACACCAAATCATGTTCTGTTCAGCTTACAAGTGCATGGTTGCAGAAGCATAGCAGGGCTGTACGAAATTCAGAATTGAATTGAGAATGACCCCTAAATTCCAATTCAATTCTCAAATTTGAATTTGGATTGAGGTTGCAAACAGGAAGCAGAATTGCAATTAAAATTTGAATTGCAGGAAGTAGAATTGAAATTCCACGAAATTCAGAGAAATTCATGATGCAAAATTATGGTGTATTTAACAATGAAGCTTTAGAGTATAAAGGGCTATTTACAACACGAATTTCATACAAATATTATTGTAAGGACTTTATACACACAATTCTTTATTGTAGTAAATAGTAAAGTGTAGTAATTGTTTTTATTAACATTAAAAGCCTACTCAGTTAAAACAGATCACTAAATTTGTAAAAACTCTCAAATTGTTTGATATGATAGAACAGCACTTCATTTCCAAGAATACCTTGCTTTATCCAAGTCTTTAAAATGGCTGTCCAAACATTTTGGACACTTTGTTTGGAGCACACTAGTGAAATAACTGGTAACAACCATAAATAATTGAAGGCCAGAGCTGGTTTATACTTTGACTTTTGTAATTACAGCAATATGCAAAACAATAATTCAGGTAAATGGACATCTGTCCTCGTTCATTTTGGTGAACCAATTCCCACAACAAATGGAAATCAGAGCACATTCTGCAATTACTGCAGTACTCCAGTCCGCGGTTCCATGAAAGCCACTTCAAATTTCAAATGGCACCTCCAGGTAAGTTTACAGATTTCTTATCTGTAATGTAATTTGAGCTTTTATTTTGATGACCATGGCATGTATTTGCATTGGGAACTGTGAATCAATCAGTAATACATTACATTTTAATCACCACTTGAAACATGTCGACTAATGTATTATTTCCTACCTGACTCTATTTGAAATACAATGTCTATCTAATCACTATGTCTCATTTGTTTGTGCAAGTCCAAATCATGAATCTTGGCATGTCATGTGAAAGCAAAGTAGCCTTGTAGGCAGGGGTCTGGGCACAGTATTGTAGAGAGCCAGAAAATCCAATAATTTTTGCAGTACAAATGTAACTGTAGTATAACATAAAAACTTGCTGGCACTTTTATTATGAGGAGTCTTTAGGAGAATATTGATTGGCTTTTCTGCTCACTGAAGAAACACCCTGAAATGTTGATGGAGTCTGCCTCCAGCAATGGCACGAGCCAACCAAATCAAGATGAAGACAGTCATCCTTCAACTTCAACTTCTAAGTGGTCACCAACCAGTACACATCAAGTGGCTCTGACAGATAGTATTGTAACATTAATTTCAAATGGTCTCTTCCTCTCTCTTCTGTTGAAAATGAGGATTTCATTAATGTCTTGGAACTGGCCCAACCCTCATTCACAATACCCACCTGAAGAGCTCTTAGAGAGACCCTCATTCCACAACGCTCTGATACAGTGAAAGCATATCTAGCAAATCTGATGGCAGAAACTGGCCATATTTGTCTATCGATTTATGGTCAAATCGATCAATGAGATCCTTTTTTGGGATGACCAGCCATTTCCTCGTGGAGTTCAAATTGCAGAGCATAATGCTGAGTAGTCAGTGTTTTAAAGGGAGACATACAGCTGAAAATATTTGCCAGGTCTATGACGATGTTCTGGACAAGTACAATATTCAGAACAAGGTTTCATTCATTGTAACTGACAATGTATCCAACATGATAAAGGCTTTTACTCTGTTTCCACCAGTTCATGTTAACAGTGAGAGTGAGGATGAAGAGGGTGACACCTGTGATCTTGATGTGGTGAATGTGGAAGATAGATTATGTATTTTCCACCAGAGAGAATATCTTGCTTCGCGCATGGTCTCCAACTGGTAGCACGTGATGCCTTCGATGATGTTGGCTCAATTAAAAGCCTTCTGGGCAAGGTGCAGAAACTTGCCACAAATCTACCCATGCTACAGAGGTCCTGGAGGGAATGCACAAACCTCAACCTGCCAATGTCACTCGCTGGAATAACCAGTTGAAGATGCTGAGGTCAGTCCTTAAAGTTCCCAATGATGTCCTTGCTTAGCTCCACTGCCCAATTCAGCGATCCGCATATGAACTGAAAATCATTCAGGAACTTTGTGAGGTGTTAGGACCGTTTGAAGAAGTCACAGACCGTTGTCAGGCAGAGAAAGCTGTCACATCAAGCTTTGTTATTCCTAGTGTCAGAGGACTGAGGCATGCAATCAAAAATGCAAAGATGACTGGGAACAAGAAGTTTGTGTCCACCTTACAAACCTCACTCGAGAGACGACTATGAAAATTTGAGGACATACAAAAAATGGCTGCAACGCTTGACCCAAGATTTAAATTAGACTGGAGTAATGGCGAAGAACAGGTCATCAAAAATTTCCTTGCTGCAAAGGTTGAGTCTATCTGTCCAAAAGTCAGAGCCACCTCTGACATTTGTACTCAACCAAGGAAACAGCCCAGACCTTTTTCCTACATGGAGTCTCAAACCGCTGCTCTCCCAATTAACACACCCTCACATGAGCTCCCAGTTTACTTGAGCACACCATGTTTGCCTGAGAATGCCAATCCTTTATTGTTCTGAAAAGAAAATCAAAACAGTTTCCCAAACCTAGCTGTATTTGCATGTAAATATCTGCCCATACCTGCCTCCTCTGCACCTGTTGAGAGGATATTTAGTGTTGCAGGCAAGATATTCAGACCAGAACGATGCTGCCTCAATGACAAAATGTTTGAGGAACTGTTGACCATTAGATGCATCAACTTTACCCTGTAAAGTACTTAAATAAATGATTACTGCATTTACAAAAACATTGTTTCATTTTATTGCTTTGAAATGAAGATATATTGCTAAGCTTTCCAACATTAAGAAAATGTATGCTCAATTTTAGTGTCTGTACTTCCATTTGGAAGAAAAATGTATGTTAAAAGTCTCATTCTCACTGATATGTTATGAGAATGAATTTCTCTGAATTGCATTGAATTTCAATTCCACTTCCTGTAATTCAAATTCAATTCAACATCCTGTGGGTGGAGTCAATTCAAATTCAAATTCATCCATTGAATTGAATTAAATTCTGAAATTCTGAATTTTGCACAGCCCTGAAGTATAGGCTGCAGATGCAAGGTTTAACTCCCTATCCTGATCTCTCACTGATCGGAAATGTATTGTGCATTATGATGCAAAGTACAGTATACTGCCTCGAAGGCCTCGTGCAATCGAACTGCCGAATACTTGAACAATGGAGGAGGAATGTGGGAAATTTCACTAGCTTGACTCATTGGTGTCTACGTTGCCCTAATGCATAATTAAAATACATGCTGAAGTTACGATCTTGAGCAGTTTTTATCATTGCAGTGTATTCATTTCATTGAGCAATTACACTCACTTGTTAGAAAATTAAATAATTTGTTGTTGTGCTGTTTTCAGTACAGTTCAGTTTGAATGGACTTTGCAAAGCAGTCCTCATCAAATATATTTGCTTTTCCAATATGACAATTGGGGTTGAATACAAAAGGCCCTAATTCCTGCATGGATCATCTGATATTGATGTACGAAAATACTCAAATATCAGAGATGACAGTCAGCACTTTAACTAATTTAACTTTAAATCATTATTACCCCGCGCCACCCAAAGGGTGAGGGAAGGGGTTTTGCTTTTTGTTTTGGTTTGTTTCTGTGTTTGTGCATTTGTTTGTTTCTGTGTTTGTTTGTTAACACTCTAACGGCAAAACTAATGGGCACATTCACCCCAAATTCAGTTTACGGATTGCCAATAGCCCAGAATGGATCCGTAATGAATTTTGTACAATTAGGTGAAAGTGTGTGCGAGGAGCGGGGTTTGTTTGTTTGTTGTATGTTTATTTATTCTAAAACCAGAGTGCTTTGAGCCAAATTAACAAAAAAAAGTGTTTCAATAGTGAAACACCTTGTTTTCATAGTGAATTCTTAGATTTTAGATTTCAATTCATTTAGACTTTATTTTCTAATGTATTTTTATTATTTCAAAATGAAGGAGGAGATTGACAGGGTGAATTATTGCCATTTTAAGCACACAGAGTGCATCTGCAAGTATTGAAGTATTAACAATGACCCCCCTTCCTTCTTTTCTTGCCAGGGTGGTCATTACTCACCCAGAGGGCAAAACCCATTGGGACCTGATGGAGTTGTGTGGTACACCTGGAAGGACTCAGATTATTATTCGCTGAAAAAGGTCAGCATGATGATTCGCCCTCGGACATTCAGGCCTCATTTGTCTCCATGATGTCATCATAGGACATGGCTTCTGCCCAATTGTGTTTTAAAGCAGTATAAGATCTTTTGCTCAGTTTGGAAGTGTCAAACCAGACTGCGGCACTGATGTTGGCAATGTACTTTAAAAAGTGTGGGTCTGGAAATCTGTTTGCTTGTGAGATTGAAATAACAATTTGCAATGTTTTCTTTTTTTCATTTGTCTAAATAGTGATTTTGATTCACATAAAGTGGGTTACAGAGCTAGGGCAACATAAAATACTCATAACAGGCCATGAGCCAGACTCAATAATTTTGGGTCATCTGAGGAGAATAATCAGTATTGGGATTATTTAGTTTACAAGCACATGATAAAAATAACTTAGAATTCAGCGTTTCGGTTCGGGCACGCGTTAATGGAATGTCAGTTTCCCGACTGATATGGCTGCTACTCGGCAATTATAATACAAGTGCATGAAGATGTCTGTTAAACTGTAATGGCACCGTGTAATGATATTGATAATGTCTTTTTCTTTCATCTCCGAGTATAAAAGTACAAAAGTACTTGGTAACAGACTTTCAAAAAGTTAACATCAGTTTTACAGGTTTATAGTAAATGTCCCATAACCTGCTGTTGTTTTATAGAGATGCTTTTAGGGTGATTGTTACATTGTTTTAAGGCTACTGGACTAAATTATCACCAAATATGGGCAAGGTTTCCATAATACTTCTATACTGAAAAAAAAGTTTTATGCTTCATGGTAGCGGAATTTCAAATGTTTATTTGAGTTTTACATCCATACATGGTTTCTTTCTGGCCTGAATACTTGCTCAATCACAGTTTATTACATTCATATTAGTCCTATTTATCTTTTAGGGGTAAATAGTCCTGGTAACTTGTATGAGCATTGTATGATGTATTGTATGATGTATTGTATGAACATTATTTTATGAGAATAAAGTGGTCATAAAAAGTGGCATGAAAATTACTGTATTTTGACCGCCTAGATGCATAATGCCAGGTATTATTAATCAAATGAATTCCCATTCTCTTGTTGAGTCATGTTTAGTCTTTATTTGGTGAAGAAAGGAAACACAATTTATCTACAGTGGGTCTCAAAATTACTGATACTCCTTGCTGGCAATGCACAAACAATACTTTAAAAAATCAAATTCATTTGCTGTTGTTTGCAGCTATAGAAGCAGCGCAATCTACTGGATTCAGTCTGTTTGAGCTAGTGTTTGGTCATGAAGTGAGAGGACCTTTGCTATTGTTCAGTGAACAATGGCTAGAGAAAGAACCGCATATCAGTCTGTTAGACTATGTTAGCAAGTTCAAGGAAAGACTGTGTGCAGCTTGTGACCTGGCCAAAGAGAACTTGAAATCAAGTCAGGGAAAAATGAAATCTTTGTATGATCATAAGCCTAGAAGCCGTGAGTTTAAACCAGGAGACAAGGTCCTTGTGTTGTTTCCTTTGTAGTCCAATCCATTGCAGGCTAGATTTCATGGTCCTTATGAAATTCTAAAAAAACTCAATGATCTCAATTACATTGTGAAGACTCCAGATAGGAGAAAGCCAAAAAAACTGTCACATTAACATGCTGAAGCCTTATTTGATAAGAATGCTAGGGTTGCAGCTGTCACTTCAGATCCTCCGATGGCCGAGACTTGTGAAGATGAGAGGGAGTTTCAAGTTGAGGAACCTAGAATTAAAGCTGAAGTTCTTTCATGTAAATTGTCAAATTCTGAAGTGTTGCAAAATCTTGATGTAAAACTCCAGCACTTAGAACCCTCACAGAAAGATCAGTTTGAGAGGTTGATCAAGAAATATGAAGATCCATTTCCTGTTGTTCCAAAGAGAGTTTCTATAGCCTCTCATGATGTAGATGTTGGTGATGCCAAACCAATAAAACAGCATCCGTACTGGATAAATCCTGAAACGAGGAAGATTGCAGAGAAAGAGGTTGAGTGCATGTTAGAACATGATAATATCAGACCCTCTTACTCAGATTGGAGTTCACCCTGTGTGCTAGTTCCAAAACCTGATGGAAGTACCAGATTCTGCATACAGGGATGTGATTTGGGTGACTTGAAATTATCCGAAAATTTAGCGGGGGGTCTGGGGGCCAGTGTCCAGGGCAGCGCCATTTAAGCCCCCGAAGTTCCTAGGTTGTAGTCATTTTTAATGTCCTTAGTGTACTAAGAATTCAATAAAATAATAAAAAAACAGAATTATTATCCTATGTATATTCAAGCCAACAAACACATGCAATCTTTCATTTCTAAGTCAAGTCAAAATTAGTCACAAGCTCCAAACTTGTAAAGAATTTAATCTGCCACAATTGCACTCAGTTAAAAGTCAAATAACATTCATTGAATATAGCCAATATATCAATAAAATCATTGACTTCATAGTCAACTCCAAAATCATATCACAAAGTCACATGCTCATGGGGTTTTATGAATTTAGATTTCCATGAATGTACTGTGTAATAGCAAAAATGAAAAATAAGTACATAATCACTGTAGATACACACCACTAATAAATCTTTTTTCTTTATCCAATCATCTGTAGAAACCATCTATGAGTTCTGTGAGCACTTTCAGCATCCAATTATTGACTAAAAACACAATCCTGATGGAACTCCTGGAAATATGCATTACAAATTAACCTAGTGAATAAGCCAAAAGACAACGGAAAACAGTGTCACTGACTAGCCACATTCGGCTATATTCGGTGTCCAGTGATGCTCCATTTACATGAAAAAACAAAAGTGGAACTACGAGGAAGGGCTCCTCGTTGAGGTCCTGAAGCACCTCTAATATTAGAAAGTTGCATGTCGTAGTGGTATCCCTCGCTAATATTGCTAAAGGTCATGGATTAGCTGGGCAGCTGATGAAATAACCATGATTTAGCTTTGGAGCGAGACGCCCAGCTGCGTTAGCATTGATGACCCGTGCGTATGCTGGCCACAGTAACCAATTAATTCAGCATTCACCGAAGTCAAAATGTAGGGTGATTATGCTTCATATTAAAGTGTGCGAAAGTGAAGTAGGAAAATAAAGGTCCATCATGTTTGTTGGTAAGCTTACATAATGCAATGTTATGGTTTGACTGGACGTACTACCATTAATGGGAGCAGGCGAAGGTTCGTCAAAGAGCTAAGACGAGCACCCACTCGCACTCCCGGGGGATACTGATACACACTGAAACAACCACGCAACTTACCTGTGGTGTACAACATTTGTGTCGACGAGTTACATAAAGGGACGCAGCAGTGTTCAGCCGTCAACCACTCATGCCGCTGAACCTTAGGCTAAAAGACTGCTTCATCCTCCCTCCACTTGCCGAATAATGGGCTACATAAAATACAGGTATACAAACTTTTATTTATTATTACTATACTACAAGCTATCTGTCATCTCGAATATCCACAATATCTAAGTAGTTTCTTTTCCGCAGTGTTGAAACTTGCCACCGCAGCCCCTGCCCAGACAGCATGACATCTGACCGGTGTACCTTAACTGGCAAATTTGAAAACGGAAGTTCTGTAGAATGCATCATGCATAAGATCAATTCTTACGGAAATACTGAAAGTTGGAATGCTGTAGGTATGAAATCAGATTTTCGTGACTGAAAAATAAGAGTTTTATTTATTTTTTAATTTTGGAGATAAAAAAGCGGAATTCCGCGAATTAGCGAAAATATCACATCCCTGTGTACAGGTTATCGCAAAGTCAATGCTGTAACTAGAACTGATGTGTTTTCAATACCTAGGATAGATGATTGTATCGATAGAGTAGGGCAAGCAAAGTTTCTGACCAAGATTGATTTATTGAATGGTTTTTGGTGTGTGCCTTTAACTGAGAGGGCCAAGAGCATCTCTACTTTTGCCACACCATCTGGGTTATACCAGTATGAAGTCTTACCCTTTGGCATGAAAAATGCCCCAGCCACGTTCCAAAGGATGATACAGTCTACAATCGCCGGATTGCCACACACGGGTGCGTACATCGACGACCTGATCACATCAACGACCTTCGATCGTCCGAAGTCTCTGCTGTGTCACTTCCCTGTGCTCAAATCTCCTGACTTCAACAAACTGTTCTCCATCGTGGTCAATGCTAGCGACCAAGCTTGTGGATCTGTGCTCCTACAAAGAAGTAACTCTGATGATATTGAGCATCCCGTGGCATACTTCTCCAGGAAGTTCAAAAGAACGTTTCAGTCCCAATTGGACTTTCTTCAGTGCAAAGTAAAGCATGTATACTGAACCACCTCATTTAAAAGGATGTTCTACATCTGATTTGTGATCTAGAGCTTAATTGGTCACACCTGAAACCAATTATCTGCAGGCCAAAATATCCAACACATCAAGGTGTATAATTTAGTATAAACCAAATAGTCATATCAACACTGGTATATATTCATACTAGCCGTCAAGCCCGTCACTTGTAACTAGTACTTGGATGAATTCGACGCCGTAGCGCCAAGCCCAGAAAGTTGATTGATCAAGCCGTTTGGCCGGCATGGCACCTTCTCTGATCGGGAGGGGGGGGCACGTCATTGAAACCTGGCTTAGGTGTTAGTTTGGAAGCACAGGTATCACTGTGTGAAATTAGAAAAAAATCCATGCACAAATATGGCTGTGCATGGCGAACACACAGACACACACCGTCTTCCTTATATAAGAGATAGGATCATGAGACCCACTTAAGTAAAAAAAAAAATGTGGATCAAATATTGCTCCAATGTGAATGCAGATATACATGAAGAATTAGATATGACTTGTTTCTCGTGACTGTTATTTTAGTTTAGTTTAAAAAGGTTTCACAAAGCACCATCAGGCCCCACCTCCACAAACTCATACTCTTTGGAAGGATTGCCAGAAAAAAGCTTTTTTTGAACAGAAGACACAGAAGCAAGCATTTGAAGTTTGCCAAACACCATTTAAATTATGACTGGAACAAGGTCAGATGTTTCAGTCAGATACAGCATGGGGATGTTTGGCATCAATAGAGTTGCATACAAGGAGAAGCGCCTCATACCCACAGTGAAGTATGCTGGTTGGTCGGTCAAGTTTTGGGGATGTTTAAATTCCAGAGGTTCAGGGGCATAATGATTACTTGCATAATGAATTCCACCAAGTATCTGGATGTTTTGGCTGACAATCAGGTTGCCTCCGCTCGAAGGCAGGTACTTAAACATTGGTGGACTTTCCAACAAGACAATGACCCAAAACATAACTCAAGATCGACACAAAAATGGTTCAGTGACAACAAAATGAATGTTTTGCAATGGCCATCTCAGTTGCCAGACCTCAATCCAGTTGAAAACCTTTGGACTGAGTTGAAGAGTGCAGTTAATAAACCCAAGAATGTGAAGGATCTTGAAAGCATCTGCTCATAGGAATGGTCCAAAATACCCCTCGGATGTGTGTCTTAATTAAAGGAAGACTCCATTCTGTTCTCCTTGCCAGAGGTGGTTGCACAAAGTAAATGAAGGGTGCCAATAATTATGAAAACTTGATTTTGTTGAAATTTATTTTGTATTAAATGATTTTTATGATTTGGGTTGTTTCCATCAAAACATTTACAAGAGGCCTGCCGGCCTGGAAAGCTGCGCCGAGGATGAGTGAAATATCCATGTCATAACTTAAAGCTGCAGTTGGTAAGATATAGTAACTTTTTGTCATTTTTGCTAAAACTGTCACGGTGTACAGTATTACATAAAACTAGTACTCTGTAATTTAAAAAAAGGCTCCTTTAAACCCACCTAATGCTCCTACTGCAATTTAAAAGAATCGTTCTGACCGACCAAAAAGAACCAATTAGAGCCAGGATGGTGTCTGACAGCCGTCAAACAGTACACATGCACTGTTCCTCCTCAGTTCACGCCACTACTCAGTCAAGTTCAAATCTCCGATAGTGGGTCCAGGAGCTTAGAGCCATCAGCGTGGAAAAAAATACAGATACCTCCGTTATCGGCAACAGCACACACAGCTAAGACAAGTTCAAAAAGAAAGCCAGAAAGAAAAAAAAGCACAAAAGAAAGAATTTGATAAAACCAGAGTGAACATCGGAGTGGCTTTTTAGAGGTGGAAGGAACTCCGTGATCTGGAAGGATTAAAAACTGACGCAGACTTTGTCACTTTTCTTCTAGACAGGTAAACCCCTGCTTTATTCGTTGGTTCATTTTTGCTCAGCTAATAAGCAAGTTGGCATCACTGACATGCTCACTAAACTAACCCCAGCCCTAACCAGCATCAATTCATTTTCACTCTGTAAATAAGCGAGTGAACGTTGCTTACAAGCACAGTCGCTGTTCGAAAAGCCAGTCCTGTAATTGTTACAGTATTCCGCAGTGCATGTGATGTTGCAGTCAAGCTAGCGTTAGCTTGTTTCAGATGCTCAGGCTAACGTTACTGGCGCTGTTTTATTAGAAAGCAGCAGAAAATATCTTTATGAAGTGACCTGGCAGTCTTATCAGTTGTGTTGTTGTCCTTATAAATATGTGTAATGTTTCTGTGCCCTCACAGCTAAATGGTGACATACATGGTTTACTGGCCATTCAGCTGTATTTACGACAGTTTCTGTTCTAAAAAAAAATGGGTAACTTACTGAAATAAATGAGTGCTGGGTTTTTAATGAATACATACTTCTGTCGATTACTTTTCATGTTGACATGATTTATTTTGCTCGTTTGTTGGCAGGCGTGTCGTCAGACCTGAAAAATCCGCGGCTAATATACCTCCCATTATTGAAAATAATTAGTCCTGGCTAATTCTAGATGGGTTTCCTTTATTAACACGTTTTCCAATTCAAAAATAATCAAGTGGTAATCGAAGAGACGGCTTCTCTCCCTCATGCAATCTAAAAGCGACAAAATAATGGGCTGCATTCAGGACAGAAAAATAATTGAATTATAATTAGGTTTATGCACCAGCGCTCGGAGACGGCATTTCAGAGTAGTAAGTGGTTTCATCCATTAACATTTTCCAATCGGGCATTTGTCTATTTTTTTTACTGCGAATTGAGCGACCATGCTGCAAAAACAGGTGCACGTACTTGTCACCAAAATTACCTTCATTCACTGAAGAGTTCTGAAATGCCATCGCCAAGTGACGGTGCATAGACCTAATTATAATCAAATTATTTTTCAGTACTGAATGTAGCCCATTATTTTGTCGTTTTTAGATTGCATGGCGGAGAGAAGCCACTTGATTATTCTTGAATTGGAAAACGTGTGAATGAAGGAAAACCATCTAGAATTAGCCAGGACTAATTATTTTTTAATAAAAGGAGGGATATTAGCTCCGGAATTTTCAGGTCTAATGACGCGCCTGTTTGTTGGCCAGCTTTGTTGACTGTTCTCAACAGTAACGTCTAGCCTTGGCAACTTGGCCGCTTTCATAATATGAATGTACAAAATCTCTCTGCAGTTGCATGGTATAACAACTCGCGTGCCTTCGCTTGCACGGCTGCCTTCTGGGGGAGGGTCTTAAGAGTGCAGTGGAAAGGGAGGGGGAGGGATCTGAAAGTTGCATTTTTTCAAATTTTTATGCAAAGTAAAATGCCTCTCTCACCTTGAAGCTACCAACTGCAGCTTTAATGGTACCATCCCAGGCGGCTGGACTTACAATTTTTTTTCGAATTGCACAACTGACAAGCACACACCCCCTCCGTCCAATTAGGTAACACACAAACCACGCCCCCACCACTCAGTTTGTGCACGTGCTTCATTTCACCAGAAACAGCTGAACGATGAGCCCCCAAGACATAACTGTTGGAGCCCCAAAACTTTCCTGTTTGACTTCCAGGTCAAATCCCTGCCTGATGAACTGTGGAGTATGTGTAGAGCACATAGTCCAGTTTGGGTCGATTCAAACAGTGACGTGCAGTCGGAGGTTAGTTTGGTGAGGCAGAAACCTCCCTTTTGCTTGATTAGCAATCAGACGATTAACTAGTTTAGTAAGACTATTCGGCAGAATGATGGGCCAGTTTAAGTCTCCACAGCGCTATTACTCAGTACATCGAACCTGAATGCTCAACAGCAGATTTGCGCGTATTTGCTTCCAGGAAGCCGAAGCAATGTCATCAACTAATATTAAAACAGTTTGATTTATGCAGAGTTCAATGCTCAATCAATAGGCTATACAATGCATTCTCCTTTTAAATACACGATTTTACACCCAAACAAAAAGCGGGCGTCTATTTTCAGTCTTCTTTCATAATCAAATTAACAAAATGTTTAAATGATATACAGAATTACCGAGAGCCGAGAATTTTTCGTAATTGATTATTCAGATTTCCATCCTTGCAGTCTCGAATCGAAGGGTATACGTGAATTAATCTTTTTGTCATTCTCTCCTCTATCAGTATCAGGCTTCCTATAGGCTTAGTCTTAATTGTTTTGATTGTCAATCAGGAATAGTATATGGGAACAAGTTCACAAAATCCTGTGATAAAAGTTTGGGTCACTGCCTCACCTCACCGCACGTCTCTGGCTTCCTGTAAGCAAGTACTTGCAAATCTGCAGTTTCGTGAGCATTTCAAGTTTGAAGTAGCCTACTGAGTAATAACGCCACGGAAACTTAAACTGGCCCATCATTCTGCTGAATATTCTTACTAAACTAGTTAATCATCTGATTGCTAATCAAGCAAAGGGGAGGTTTCTGCCTCACCAAACTAACCTCCACCGCACATCACAGGATTCAAGCATGTGTTACTGATCTCTGCGTTGTGTTATTTGGGAAGAAGACTCTCAGGTGAATGATGAAGCCATTTATTTCCTGCATAAGGGTTGTCACAATTAAAACAATGAGGGTTGGGAAAATATGGAGTCCGCCTGCAGCAGGGTTAAGTTCTTCCTGCGTACTATGTTTTACTACTAGCATGCAACCTGTACTGTACTTGAAACTTATTTCATAATTACAGTTTCTTATAGTATGGGGCCTGTCAAGAAAATACACAAAATTAATTCCATAAAGGGAAAATGTATTATAGAAATGAATGTGAATGCATGAGAAAAATACTTATAGTTCTATCTCTTGTAAATTCTCACATTGTGATCAAAAAGAGTAATAAAGAAATACAGAAAAAAATACAGATCTGAAAACTATTCCAAAAGAAACAAATCTGACATACAACATACAAGAAAAGCATTGCTTCATCTATTTCCAATATATCAATGCGCAAACAGCGCTCATGCAAAGTTAATTAGTACACTCGTGTGGCCACTACTGGTACTGTAGCTAGAATGCAGTGAAGACGTCTCATGCCAATCACATGCGATCGCGAATGCTAGCCACGAGGTAACTTAGAACGTTCACAAAATAAACAACATGGTTACCTGCATAAGGGTCATCACAATTAAAACAATAAACAAAATAAATGTCATATTACCAGTCGCACTTTTCAAGACAACCGTGTTTTAGGTCAACCGAAAATATACAACGAAATAAAAGCAACAATACAGTGTAGAAGATCGCACTAATGCGATTTATAGATGACCTTATACATAATACTTGATTGGGGAATATTTGACTAATGCAATACAGTGCAAATATGACTTTTAACGATGTTTATCTCTGACCCACAATATCCCAAGTTTCCCAACCTACCTGCAGCAGGGTTAAGTTCTTCCTTCTGCGAAATACCCACAATGCAAAACCGTATGGAAAAACTACAAAATAAAAGTCTCGACCCATTTTTGCAGGATTTAATGCAAAA
Source organism: Gymnothorax reevesii (assembly GCA_029721435.1). Lineage (NCBI taxonomy): Eukaryota > Metazoa > Chordata > Actinopteri > Anguilliformes > Muraenidae > Gymnothorax > Gymnothorax reevesii. The sequence goes on from CM056576.1 coordinate 63,863,618, forward strand.
TTCAAATAACTATTTATTAACTCCGTTACACATGTATATGGAGGAGGAATTTGACCTCATTATCTGGGCCTGTTAGTCCGATTTCGAGAGATTCAATTTAGTATGATTCCAGTCAGACTATCATATTTACATGTATTTCAAAAGTCCTGTTTTAATCGGACTAAGACAATAAATTGATTTTTTCTAATGTCAAATAAACGCGTTCAGTATTACAGTATGTTAGGGTACAGAGCCCCAGAGAATAAGAGCTTAGTTCAACACAGAGATTACGGCAAAGCTGAGCAGTTAACAGCTGACTGTCGACCACTGGGATAGCAACCAGGTGGAGAGCACACTTTGCCAAAGCCAAACTGTCCCTCAGGAGGATGGTGTAGCTTGGGGGGAACAAGGTTCCTATCCTGATGACCACAGAAGGACAAGAAGCCTGCTCCAAACAAACGGAATGGAAGAACAGACATGGAAGGGTAAATGAGCTTGTTCCCTATCCTGGACCCTGATTAGACTGGAGAGCTTGTTCCAATAAACTGGACAGAGGAACTGACTTAAGCTTTGTTAACTTGAATGCAGTTCCAATCCTGAGCCCTAGTTAAGCTCAAGAGCTTGTTTCTAATAACTTGGCCAAAGGAACTGACTTGAACTGGGTTAAATAAATTGAACATGATTCCAATCCAGGAATTGGAGTAGGCTAGTAAGCTTATTCAAGTAAACGGAGTAAAGAGGAAAGCTTCTGCAGATAGCTGTCAATAAAGATTACATAACACTTATGGCGCTTTTCCACGACATGGTACTGGCTCTATACTCGCCTTTTTTGGTTTCCCATCAGGAAAAAGTATCTAGTACTTGGTACCTGGTAACACCTTTTCACTAGCAAGGACCATGCCACAACGAGGTGAAGTTACAGGTTTAAGGGGTGATCTGGGGTTAAATGAAAAATGACACTAGGAAACAACGCAGAATTAATCTTGAGAGGCATATGTAATAACCACCAAAAAAGATACTAGTTGGCATTTTTCTGTTAATGCGGTCGCCATGGTAACCGATCAAGCTCATTAAATATGCAGAAAACTTCTGACACCAATTCCTCTTTAACTCTATGATAGAATTCAGTTTTTCTTTCATCATTTAAAAGCCAATGCTTATCCAAATGCGATCACATAGCCATTCTTTGCCCAATTTATCAGTTTTGTGATTTTGGGGCATTATTTTGCGCAGAATCTGACAAATAGTCAAAATATTCAAAGTATGTAATAGACAGGCGAAATTCCCCTATGTCATTGCATTTCTAATGAAGTTAAGTACCTGCAGGCCCAATTGAATTGATTTTCAATGATAAATAAAAAAGTTATGGCTGCCACAAACATGAGAAACATGGACAAAGTAATACATTAGGAAATCAATGGAAAATGCATTAGACCGCATTGAAAAGTTGAGATCATTTTTTAATCCTTGTAGCGATTAGTGATTATTAAAGGTGGGTTATTATAGAATATTTTTATTCAAAAATATTTTTTTGGAAAAATAATCAAATTTTGCCCATTTTTTCCCATCAACCTTAATGAATTGAGGGATTGAGAGGGTGGGTATAAAAGTGAAAGAGGGATGTTTGTTGAGGTTGTCTGGAGGACATGTTGACTGGGTGGAGGAGACTCTGAGTGGGGGTTCAGTCTCGGCGTTATCCTCTCGAGCTGATGTCGAGCCCTCCAGACGGTACCTGGAAGAGACATGAGAGAGGTATGCATCGGGTTGAACTGGAGGAGGTGAGTGGGAAGAATATGAAGGGATGAGGGAAGGGATGCGGGTGGGATGAGGTAGGAAGGGATGAGGATGAGGAGGAGGTAGGTAGGTAGGTACTTTATTAATCCCTCGTGGGGAAATTTGAGCGTCACAGCAGCTTCAATAAAAGGACACACACCTAAAGATACACAAAGACACAAGGTCATATCTGGGTACAGTAAAGCAAGTAAATAAAACAAGGTAAAACAGGATATATACAAGATAAAAACACAGTGCAAGGGGCATCAGTAAAAATATCATAAATAATAAAGAGGGGGGGGGTCAGCGCATGTATGCATTGTAGAGTCTCATGGTAGTGGGCAAGAAAGAGCGTCTGTATTTTTCTGTGGAGCACCGAGGCAGAGTAAACCTGCTACTAAACAAGCTCCTCTGCCTGGTCAGGGTGTCATTAAATGGGTGAGAGGGGTTGTCCATGATGGCCAGTAGTCTGTTCAGCATCCTCCTCTCAGCCACCGCACTCACAGGCTCCAGAGTGGCCCCAAGAACAGACCCAGCCTTCTTCAGCAGCTTGTTAATCTTGTTTTCATCAACACCTTTCAAGCTGCCGCCCCAGCAGGTTATTGCAAAAAAGAGAGCGCTCTCTTCCACTGAATGGTAAAAAGCGCTCAGCATAGAGCCACGGACATCAAAAGACCTGAGGTTTCTTAAGAAATGGAGACGCCTCTGGCTTTCCTTATACAGTGCTAGAGTGTTCTCACTCCAGTCCAGGTTGTTTTTGATGAGTACTCCCAAGGACTGCACAATCTCCACATCCGCCCCCTCAATAGAAACTGGGGAGATCAGTGCTTTAGTCCTCTTAAAATCAATAATCATCTCCTTGGTTTTTTTGATGTTAAGATACAGATGATTATGATTGCACCACCCCACAAAGTCAGTGACTAGGTCTCTATACTCCCCCTCCTGCCCCTCTCTTACTCATCCGACAATCACAGAGTCATCCGCGAACTTCTAGAGATGACATAACTCTGAATTGTAAGTGAAGTCAGAGGTGTAGAGGTTAAACAGGAAGGGAACGAGGACAATCCCCTGTGGGACTCCTGTACTGCTAGTACCTGACAAACAGTTCTGCTGCCGTTCAAACTGCAGTCTGCCTGTCAGCTAATCAGCAATCCACTCCACTAGGGGGCCATCTACCTGCATGGCCAGCATCTTCTCTCACAGGCGAGCGGGCTGGATTGTATAAAGGACTCGAAAAATCTCAAAATATAAGTCTCAGGGTACTGCCCGCTGTTTCCAGATGGGAGTGGACCCGATGAAGCAGGTAAAGGATGGCATCATCCACTCCCATATTTGCCTGGTAACCAAACTGCAAGGGGTCAAGATGCTCCCTCACTAGGAGTTGATTGTGAGACAGTACAAGCCTCTCCTGGACCTTCATGAAGTGGGATGTTAATGCTACTGGTCTGTAGTCGTTTAATTCCCTGGAGTGGCCCTTCTTTGGCACAGGTATCAAGCATGACATCTTCCATGACACTGGAGGTCTTTCAAGAAACTTACTCATGTTGTAGATGTACAGGAGGACTCCATACAGTTCATTAGGCCACAGTTTGATGATACCTGGAGTGATGCCATCAGGGCCGGCCGCCTTGCCTGGTCGGAGTCTCTTCAGCCCCATCCGGACCTCGTCCAAGGTGAACGTGATGTATTTTCCGATAGTGGGTGTAAGTCCAGTGGAAGGAGCCAGTAGGGATGTGGGGGAGCTGGGGGGTGATGTGGCCATCGGGAGGTAAGCAGGAAGAGCCAAAAAAGGTGGCGGAAGGAGGGGAGATGTAACAGGAGATATCTGAGCAGAGGTACTTGAGTTAAACACATTAAAAAATAGGTTAAACTCCTCAGCCCTGGCCTGGTCCTCATCAGCTGACTGGCTGGCCACATTGTAGCCCATGATGGTCTTCATGCCGGACCACACCTCCCTAGTGTTATGTTGTAGCTTGCACTCTATCTTCCTCCTGTAGGCATCTTTGTTCTTTCTGATGTTCACCTTCAGCTCCTTCTGCACTTGTTTCTGTTCCTCTCAGTTTCCCTCACTAAAGGCCCTTTTTTTCATTCAGAAGTGCCTTGAGATCTCTGGTAATCCAGGGTTTGTTATTTGGGAAACACCGGACTTTCTGGGTAGGTGCAACAATGTCCTGACAGAACCTGCTTCCGAACCTAAGTTAACTTATTAACTTCATTTCACTAGCAAGGACTATGCCACAATGAGATGAAGTTTAATGAATTGAGAGATTGAGAGGGTGGGTATAGAAGTTAAAGAGGGATGTTTGTTGAGGTTGTCTGGAGGACACGTTGATGACGATGGAGGAGACTCTGTCTGGGCGTTCCGTCTCGGCGTTATCCACCTGAGCTGACGTTGAGCTTCCAAAGAGTCAGATTAAATTGAGCAGAGTTGAGCGCGTAATTGATGGAGGTCTTGAAGATTGTTGCGGATGTAAGTGCGATATGCCTAAGAAGACTATCGGCTGAGGACCTGGATGGTTTGATCAGAGATGCCTGATCTGGCAGCTGTAGATGCTGCTCTTATACAAGGGGAATGGTTTGAATAGAGTTCTGGGGAATACCTGAAGTGCTGAGGACTTGATGTAAATGTTTCTGCGACCAGAATCGAGTGGCCATGTTGCCCGTTTCAGAAAGAATGAGTGTATGCTGAGGTAATGCTTTTGCAGCGTATCTGTAGCTTACATATTTAGTCATGGAGTCATATTGGCAATACGAGATATGAGTTGGTCCGGAAAACATGGATGGGGAGGAAACTCCCAACTGATCAGTTTTACTTCTTCAGAGTGTGAATATGAAGGAGTCAGGAGAGTGGACGGTTATATCGAGAATTGAGAAGCATTACAGAGGCTTTTGAGTTCTGGAGTTAGGTGAAGGCTGTGGCTGAAAACAGTGGAACTAGTGAGGGATCCACGTCTGAATCTGGAGCCAAGAGTCTGAATTTTTGGGATGGGAAATGAAATAAAGAGTTGGTGATCCAGTTATGATAACCAGGAATGTAGGCTGCCCTGAGGATGAACTGATGTTGAGGTGAGATTAGGGTGATTCTGCGCTGGAACTGCATGATTGTTGGAGAATGGGATCGATCTTTATGATTTGTACGACCAAAGTGTTATCGGGGTGGATGAGTATAGACTTTTTGGACCACTCGTGCCCCCAAAGAATGGCAGCTATGACTATGAGGTCCAGCTCATGAAGCGCGGATGAAGGGGAGCAGGGCTTAGTCATGAGATTTGAACTCGTGGTCGTGTGGAAGTAAACCATATACTTCTGTAGTAGCCGCCAAAACTAAGGAAGGAGCTGCATCTGTATAAGGTGAATGTCCTCAGGTTGAATGGCAAAGTCATCATAGAAGGATGAAATATCATTCTAAGAAGACTTTAGTGAAGCCAAATGCGTATTTTCATTTTGCATGTCTGATTCAGGGATACTCTGACATGGAGAGAGGGAACGGCAGCAGTTCTGTTAATAGATTTGACAAATGGCATACGTGAGGTGGTCAAGGAGGGTGAAAAGCTGATATTTTGTGAATCTGTCTGTGAGGAGGTAGGTGGACTTTGCCATCAGGCAAGGCAGGCAATTGCCTGCGGCACGTAACATCCAAGGGGTCCCCATGTAGACCTAAAAAAATTTAAATAAGTATATGGTTTCACTTATTTTGACTCTTTCTTTATTAATCACGTAATTCTATACGCTAAAATTGCGTCAGAGAATTTCAATTATTCACAAATTGCTAGGCTAAACTCCCCCTGTCTTATTGCAATGGATTATTCCAAGAGCGCGTCAAGGGAATTCCACCGGTGAAAACCATGAACAATGGGCTGCATATTACAACCGACCGAGTTTGTTCACATTCAGCAGCAAATCTGATGCTGATCAGATGCGATGTTGTTTACAAAGAGTGTTGTAACATCTGTGAAATTGGCATTTGTAACATGAGATCATACATTCTGAGGGAATGACGTTTTACCTCATGAAACATGTACTAGAGCGCTGAAAACAGCCTGAAAAAAGACCCTGCCTGTATTGATAGGTAACCAGGATCCTAATGTTAGCCTCGAACAGCTATGGCTGCCAAGAGAAATAAGTGGAGCGAAGAAGCTCTCCAGTTAGCGCTGCTCTATAAGAAATACAACCTGCCCGATTTCGCCACTCACTTAAATGTGCCAATCAATAAACATGAGATCCCATATCCCAACTAAGAAACGGTAGCGGTAGCTATCTTATGTCGGCTAACTAACAACGAATAGCTGCAATGATGAAATAGAGAAACCGGAGGAGAGTCAGAGCATCCAGGCGAACAATTTTCTTTTAATTACATCTAAACTGAATGAACGACTGACTTTGCAATCTCGTATTAGAAGGCTTTTATGCTTTGCTGTTTCTCTTGGCTGTACTAATGGCTGCCTTGGCTGGGTACCTAGCTAGTTTCCGCCAGAGTTCTGTTATAATTAAGATTATAAATCAGGGGAAGGGAGTCGTTCATTCCACTCAGTAGTATTAATTATGAAATGTACATTCACTCTCCATGCATTTTACAGATATCATTGCTTTGGTTCCCTGCTGAAAATTCCAGCTTTGACCAGCCTAGGCTGTGTTTTGGACAGTTTTAGTTGGTGGACCAGCTTTGACCACCTTCGTCAAGCTATAGAGACCAGCTTTAAACATCTAGACTCGCTATGACCAGCTAATAACACAGCTCAGACCATCTTAAACCAGCTTAAAATTCTAGCTGCGAGAATTCTAAGCTGGTTTAAGATGGTCTGAGCTGTGCTATTAGTTGGTCTAGATGTTTTAAGCTGGTCTCTCTAGTTTGAAGAAGGTGGTCAGCGCTGGTTAAGCTGGTATTGTCAGTTGGTGTCAGCTGGTGAAGGGCTGGGCGACCAACTAAAACTGTCCAAAACACAGCTTAAACCAGCCTGACCAGCCTAGGCTGGTCAAAGATGGAATTTTCAGCAGGGTTGTTAGGTGGTACCTAATTTAATGTGCAACTGAATCGGATATGACAATGTCAAACAGAAAATTCAATTCAACACTCGCCGTAATTTAGTGCAATAATGTGGTGACGGTAGTCCGCATACCATGAATTGAACGCATAAATCTTTAACAAAATTGACGGTATAAATGTAACCTTGATATAACTGCTGCTACATTGGGCGTCGTGTTGAGGATGACGTTGCGGAAGTTTCGCGCTGTGCTGCTATGATGACCAGCTACTCTGAGACAGTACTATCCTCTTATGGAAAACAACCCCCCAGAAAAGTACCCGATACCAAGGCGGATAGTGTAGAGTCGAGTCGGTACCATGTAGTGGCAAAGATCAAGCGTTTTCACTATGTAATCTGACTGGTTAAGGATTACCCTGCACATAGCGACAAAGACTTATTAACTATTAACAATTACGTAGACACTTAATAACGACCAAGAATTACAACCAGGAATACTGACTGTTTTGACCCACTAATAGCACTTTCCAGTCAAGCAACTTGCAACTTGAGGCAAGGGGCTAAAATACACGTCACATAATCATAGGCGCATAACCATGAAATGAGATGCAACCAAGGAGGGCAGAGACACAGTTGTAAACTAATCAAAGGCGGCATGCCTCCAATAGACTCCCAAGTTTCTGAAAAGCAAGGAAAATGAAAGGCATTGACATGAGGTTTGTGACAAATTACTGATCATCTTAATTGCTGAAATTCTGTATGTATGAGAAATTAAATGAAAAACATTTATCTTGTTCATGACAAGACATGCTTTTATTTACCTTTTGTTGATTCCTAAAAACTATCCAGTGATAACATCGGGAAAATATAATAACATTGACCAAATGGCCTGATTTTTGCTTCCATTTAGCAGTACAGGGGTGGATTTGCTCATGTGATTCAGACAATTTTCCTGCTGTATAATCAAACTGCACTTGTGCTTTTTGTCTTAAACGAATGGCTGGACATTCTGTTTCAGAATTTTCTGGCTGAGAGCAGAATTTGTTGTTCCATCAATTATGGCAAGTTGCTCCGGTCCTAAAGCAGCAAGGTAGCCCCAGACCATAACAATTCCACCCCTGTGTTTGAATGCTTGTGTGATGTTCTTATTTTGGAATGCTGTGTTAGTTTTGTGTCAGATGTCATGGGACCCATGTCTTCCAAGACGCTCCACCTTTGTCTCACCAGTCCAATGACTATTATTGCTAATATCTTGGGGGTCATCAAGATGTTTTTTGTAATTTTGAGACTAGCCTTTGTGTTCTTTTTGGTCACCTTGTGGTGTCACCTTGCAGCTCTCCCATAGGCGCCATTTTCTTTCCCTTCATTATGATGGGACTGTGAAAACTGATCTTAACTGAGGCAACTGCGGCCTGAAATTCTTTAGATGTCAGTCTGCATTTTTGTAACTTCCTGGATGAACCAACAATGTACTCTTGGAGGAATTTTTGTTGGGCACCCACACCTGAGATATTTCACAGCTGTTCTAAATTTTCTACATTTGTAGATAATGACTTTTACCATGTTTTGCGGGAGTCCAAGAGCCTAAGAAATGCCTTTTTAACCTTGTACTGACTGATAGATGTCAAGAGCTTTGTTTCTCATCTGTTCCTGAATTTTTAATTTAATTTTATTTAACCCATATTTTACCAAGTAGTCCCACTGAGATCAATTATTTCTTTTTCAAGGGAGAGCTGGCCAATATGGCAGCATAAGGCAGGGGTTGGGAAGAACAGCAAGGCCCCTTGGCTCGTGTGATGATGGAAAATCAATGGGCCATTTTCAAAATGTATGGGCCATTCGTAAAATTCAATGCACCTAAAATTTTAACCATAAATTCATCTAATGAAAATGTATACTGCATATACATACATCAGAGTTCTATCCAGAAATTTTATTGATCGTACCGGAGCGATACTTCTCGTGATGTCACGAACCTGGTCACGTGGGTTTGTTGACTGACTACCGTGGTCGACAAAAAGCCGCAACAAGGCAATTGATTTTACAGGTGAAGTAAAGTTGTCATAATGCCAGTCATAATGCCAGTCAGTTGCAGCGTTATTAAGCGCACAGACCGTTTCGTAAAGGGTTCAGGAATACGTTTCCTACGCATTCCTGATCGAGAACCGAAAAAATCTACTTCGAATGATGCAATATAAGAACTGGATGCCGTTGACCCACTCGGGTGTTTGTACTATTTACGTTCTGTCGGGTCAGTCGCGAGTTATTTTCCATCATTTCTACCATGATGTTTTGCTAATTTTTTGCATTTTATTAATCAGTCATGGTAAGGGAATGATCTTTTTTTGTGTTGGGTAATTCGATAGGTTCCTTACTTTCCGACAGTGAGTATTGAAGAGACAGTTCAGATATTATTATTGGGAAGAATTCTTGAAGGTACCCAGAGAAACATTTGAGGGTGTAAAAAAGTCCATCGTACATCCAGTCAAGAAAATTTAGAGTTAAATGTCTACTGCAGCTGTAACGGCGGCAGCCTGGTTATTGATGACACACCAGGTGGCTAGGGAATGCGCGGTATTTGCACTCGCGATATTAAATATTAATCATAAATCTTAAACCCCCTTAGCACAAATAAAACCCCCAAAATATATTGGCACCCCTTTTTAAATCGTTCTGGTAAATGTTGGCTACGACTGTGAATTACTTTCACTGATGAATGATGATCAACAAATGTTGAATTTCTGCTTGATGTAGGAAAATAAAGTTATAATCCAGCCGACCCAGACCCAAAGGCTCGTTCCTCCAACCTTTCAGTTTCAGCTCGTAAGGATCCGGAAGCCAACGCAGACCGTCGTTGTACTTAAGCTAAGAGAAATATCTTGCCTTCGCGGTCCTGTCATGGTTTTGTACATATTCAGAGACCGCCGAATCGGTTCCACAACTGCAAGATGCCATACTTCTTCTGTTTTGTTGTATTGATTTAGGCCTACATTTGTTCTTGCCAACCACGCTAATGCGTATGGCTGAATATGGCGTCAATGTTTGTAAACAAGAAGTATCGCACGTCGAAGGAGTCAGGAACTAATTAATGAATAATTAACGCTGTATTCTTATGCATCCATGTGGTCACAAAAATTATTTCAGAGGCTAAAAGTTTCAATCCGTTTCCCCTGAAAAAATTTATTTGGGTAAAGGCATCGTGCAGATTTACCAGTTAATCTACTTCACCATCTCAGCAATGCCGTATCTTTTTTTCCCCCCAAATAAATTTTGTATCATACCTACACAGAACACTGGCAGCGATGGCAAAAATATAAAAATCACTTGGCTCAGAACCCTATAAATAGCTTACCGTTTCATGATCATTTAATTGCCTTTTTCACCCCCTCAGAGAGTCCAGTTTTGGCCCAGGACCCAATCCCAGCAATATAGATTTTCCTCTTTCATCCATGGGTATTGCGCATAATTGCTGGTGTTGAAATGCCTCTCAAAAGCCTTGGTTTTTTTGCATAAAATTAAGGTCTGGTGTAGGTTTTCCCATGCTGATAAACTCAAAACTTCTAATTGAATATTAGCCTAGCCTGAGAAAGTTCAGAGAAGAACCACCAAGCTTATTCCAGGTATAAAAGATGAAAGCTACGAGAAGAGGGTGAAGATCCTTATCTCTTTAGTCTTAGGAAAAGGAGACTCAGGGGTGATTTGATTGAGGTCTTTAAATATGTTAAAGGGATTAACAAAATGAATCATGTAGGATTGAAGTGTTGTAAGTAGAACTCGGGGTCACAAATGGAAGTTGACCAAAGGTAAATTTAGCACTGATATTCGGAAATATTTCTTCACCCAAAGAGTAATTTCAATGTGGAATAGCTTACCAGACCATGTTGTTGAGGCAGAGACCTTGGGGGTTTTCAAGAGCAGGCTTGACCTTAAGCTAGATACCATTGAGTCATTTTGTATCTGAAGGGACATATTCACAATAGTATAAAGAAACTGGCGAGCTTAGTTAGGCTGAAAGGCCTGTTCTTGCCTTTCATGTTATGTTATGTTTACACGTTCTTCGTAAACACGGAACAATATTCACAGCTATCATGAACCAACAACTCAGTTTAACTCGCTAGGTTGTTTACCGCCAATTTTTTTTCCCGCTAAATTGTGATTCTCCTGGGGGACAGCGGGTGATAACAAAGCCCTCCCATTCATGATCAAAATATGATTGGACAATTTTACTGTCATTTCAAATTACTATTGCTCGGATCCGAGATCTCTGTCAATGCACAGTGGACCCACAGCATTTCCTTCCCAGCAGCTCCAGAGGGAGACAATTCAAAGTTTTTCGGCGAAAGAGACACGACTTACTTCGACCATGCATAAAGACGGGCAAGAACTATTAGGGAACGGCGTGGCTCTAGGTATACCTTCATTTCAAGTTCGCTAGCTATGTCATAGCAAGGTCCCTAAACACACATTACAAAGGTCTGCACATACTGGTTCGGCACCAAGTTTAACTGGGAAATGGTATTAATATTGGAAAGATACCCATGGCTAAAATCATGAGCTAGAAACAATATTATGTCATTTTTCTTCATCTGTGTGCGACGTACTTGTAGCTAGTCAATATAACTAAGGCAATTGGCATTAATTTACAGCAAGGTCTGCTGCCAGTAATCAAGCTACCGGACTGTTAAGTCGCAGTATGAATGTCAATTCCAGTAACCAATCTAACTTTATAGTCAATGACAATGCAGTATTTTATATCTGATAGGAAATGTTGTGCAATAATGTCTGATGCTTCTCATGAAGATATCTTAGTCCAATTACTTGTGGCTAATTTGACGCCAGCAAAATGATCAATTTGCAATATCAATATCTCTGAAGTATATAGCTATCTAGCTGCTTTTTGCGAATGATGTTGTCTTGTTGGCTCCTTCGAACCAGGACCTTCAGCACGCACTGGGGCGGTTTGCAGCCGAGTGTGAAGTGGCTGGGATGAGAATCAGCACCTCCAAGTCCGAGGCCATGGTTCTCGACCGGAAAAAGGTGGTTAGCTCCCTCTGGGTTGGAGGAGAGCTCTTGCCTCAAGTGGAAGAGTGCAAGTATCTTGGGGTCTTGTTCACGAGTGAGGGAAGGATGGAGCGTGAGATTGACAGATGGATCGGTGCAGCGGCAGCAGTAATGCGGTCATTGTACCGATCTGTTGTGGTGAAGAAGGAGCTGAGTCGAAAGGCAAAGCTCTCGATTTACCAGTCAATCTACGTTCCTATCCTCACTTATAGCCATGAACTCTGGGTCATGACTGAAAGAACGAAATCTCGGGTACAAGCGGCTGAAATGGGTTTCCTCCGCTGGGTGGCGGGGCGCTCCCTTAGAGATAGGGTGAGGAGGTCTGTCACCCGGGAGGAGCTCAGAGTAGAGCCGCTGCTCCTCCACGTCGTGAGGGGCCAACTGGGGTGGCTCGGGCATCTCTATCAGATGCCCCCTGGACGCCTTCCTGCGATTGTGTTCCAGGCATGCCCCACAGGGAGGAGGCCTCAGGGGAGACCCAGGACACGCTGGAGGGACTATGTCTCTCGGTTGGCCTGAGAACGCCTCGGGATACCCCCGGAAGAACTGGAGGAAGTGTCCGGGGAGAGGGAAGTCTGGGCATCCCTGCTTAGACTGCTGCCCCCGCGACCTGGCCCCGGATAAGCGGTAGAAGATGGATGGATGGATGGATGGTATATAGCTACCTAGTTTCCGTGATTATTTTAAACTGTGCCAATTGCGCAGGTTAAACGGAAGAGACTTTAAAGTGGCAGAAAAGATCGAGATCCGTCAGACAATTAAATAGAATTAGCTCTCGGAAATGTTTAATTCTAGCTGGCTGTATTCACACACTCAAGCGAGGTCCGCTGTCGTTGATGGCCTTCGCTTGCTACTTGGCTCTACTCTGATGACTGCATCATCGTCTTCCGAACTATCTGATGTTGAGACATTCGCGGCACTGGTTTCATTTTGGGAACTATTCCCTGGAGGTGGATGAACCAGCTATGCGTCCATGATCGGCTGTTCGCGCGCTAACTGGTACTGAGCCTAATGTGCTATGCCTTTACAGATAAGCTACTTGCGACAGCGGCGGCAATACGGGCCTATCTTCCGATAATCGATAAAACTAGGTTGATCGGTACAGTTTGAAGCAATCCGTGCTGTTGTTGATACTGGTACTGGTGGCCTATCTGTTACTTACCGGCAGCAATTTTTTGCGAACTGGCGGATTTTTCCAGCGTACCGGCATGCGACTTCTGCGTTTGTCAGCGTACCGCCCCGGTACGCTAAAATGGCCTGGCTAGAACTATGTACATAGATTTTGCTTGCTATGTTTGATGTTCAAAACATACAGATACAAACATTTTGCTTTTAATGTTGATCATTAGAATATTGCTTAAGACAAAAATAATAATTTCTCAATAATAAGACGAGGCAAATTGGCCGTTTCGGTTTCAATCGTTCTACTGGCTGTGGCATTAGTCTGCTGATATACGAGTAAGTAGCTCTAAGTTCATAGTTTTTGACTTTATCGTCACTGTTCACTACCATCTTGTAGCGGCAATGGCTGTAACTCTACACTTGCGAGAGTGAAAATTATTTGACACAGGGGTAATCATGACTAGAGGATGAGCCTATCCCACATGGTGACACGACCCCTGTGGTGTTTTCCTAACACATTTTTTCAAGTTTTCTCTGGTGAATTACAAAAAAAAAAAAAACATAACACATCCATGGTTCCAGTACTTATTTGAATATCATTGTTATTAAATTGGTGCAGTGTTGCTTTTGAAAGGTTCATGGTTCCCATGATATTGAAGCTTGAAGTTGGTTACAGAACAAATCTTGTTGAAGAAAATACAGATTTTGGCTTAAGATTGTGACACCTAGAATTGGTGTACAATTGATTTATTGCAGTTTTTACAGTGCTGCTGTGAAAGATCAAGATAATATTTGGTAAGCATTAATTTAATATGCATTGATCTAGTACAATAACTATTTAATCAGCTGATTCTGAGGGGGTCAGGTGGGATGCACTTGTAGATTTTTGTTAGAATGACGCAATATATTCTTGATTATAATTACCAAAGAAGTAAGTAGGATAAAGGAAATTCGGGCATAATAGTCCTGCCTCAAATCTCAAATTAATAGTAATCCTGAGTGAACATAAATGGTTCATTATCGTAAAAACGTACCCTACGCGACCGCCTACCATTTTAAAGCATTGTCACATTAATAAACAATTAAATTGCGCTTAAAATACTATACCTGCCCGGTGAATGTTCCACTACATGAAGTTTTAAATGGTGTCATCGCATGATGCAAATAAATGATAGCCTCCATGCGAAAGATGCCAATTTTATTTGGTTAATTGGCTCTAAATTTATCTAATGGATTCGGCTAGTCAGACTGCAGTGACCAGCATCTGTGACCACGCTGTGAAGGCTGAATTCGGCATAACACTGGCAGGCTTCAGCTCCAAGGTCACATTAAGACTGGATATTTTTACAGCGGTTTATAATTTCAAGTTGCATTTGGACTGCTCACAGTATAATGGAAATGCACTCATGTATAAATACAGTTTCCAACAAGTGGTGCCAGGCACAACAAACCCTGCCCCTCACCTATGTTGTAGCTTATTTGGGCTTTGATTCAGTTTTTGTCCAATTTCCTTCTGGTATATAGACTTTATTCATACATTTGTAGAATATTTTTGGTGTCAAAAGATGCTGAGTCAAATTTTAGAATGAGCAGATTAGAAGTGCTTAATTTGACTGCTTTGCTTATACTTTATAATGGCAGAGTACGGCAATGTTAAGTAAATGGTGGGGGAAAAAATATCTAAAAAATTCAGCAAAAATCTGAAAAATGAGACATCGCTTTACTGTTTGACGGAGCTATGTGTATAAATTATCTCTCTCTCTCTCCCTCTCCCTATATATATATATATGTATATGTGTGTGTGTGTGTGTGTGTGTGTGTGTGTGTGTGTGTGTGTGTGTGTATCTGCAAAGTTTGCAGTAAATTGAAGTAAAATTTCAGTTTTTATTTTCAGTTAAAAGTTCTGCCATTTTAAGTAAATGGGGAGAAAAAATATTTTGCAGAGTAATGTCTAAAATTAGCCTCTATATTTTTTCCAAGTTTGAAATAAATTGGGGTAAAATTTACATTTTTATAGATATTTGAAATGTCATTATAGGTGAATGGGGGAAAAATTATTTTAAAAATTAATTAAAAATTCTAACTTTGACCTACTTTTCTTAAATTCAGTGGGCATCTATTCTGAGTCAGTGGCAATCCCTAAACCCAATTTGGGGTGAATCTGCCCATTAGTTTTGCTGCTGAAGTGTTAACAAACAAACAATGATGAAAGGTCATTCATAAAATGAGGACTTGCCGAAATCATGCACACATCCCAGTTGGTTTCAAGTCTCTTGCTGTAGCGAGAAAAACTTTTGCACCCAGGTAAGCCGACAGGTGCATAGGAGTAAGGCTATCTAGGGAAAAAAGTAATGAAAGAAACTACTGCACCTTTTCACTTACAATACATTTATTAGTCAACGTTTCGGTCAACCGACCTTCCTCAGGACAACAAACAGAATACATTGGAAAGCATATTTTAAATGCAGGCTGGCAGGCCTATGTGGCCCAATCAGATAAAAATCACATGACCACTAGTGACGCATATCATAAATAAAAACATGAATACAAATGACCATATACAAAGGTAATAATAACCTATTTTAGGGGAGACAATACTACAGTATGTTAATGATACATAGCAAAATCTGAAAAAAGCTTACAAGCCATAAGAATAATCACGTTTAGAGTACAATCATGAGATGGAAAACATGATGGTATGAGAATGAAAAAAATGCCGCCTCCTCATCGTCCCAACCTCTGAAAATAGGAGAGGAGGCCAGATTAGAAAGGCTTTGCCATAAGTAAAAACTGTCAATATAAACAGTGGGCAATATAAAGAAATACAATCAATAAAACACAAGTCTTCTATAATGGGAGAGACCCACAAAAATTAGGAAACAAAACTCACAACATAACATTGAGGGAAAGTTCATTATTTAGTCCATTAGGTGTTGACGTCTGTAAAATAAATATCCAATACACCTTGCAACGTTTTAGTAGCAAACCAAGATCACCACATCTCTGTGGAAGGCTGACTTTTTCAAGACCACAGAAACGTAAGGTAGAAATGTCATGTTTTTTATCATTAAAATGGACAGCCACAGGATAACTTGTCATTTCTGCGTATAGAGCTTTTATGTTCCTGGATGTCTTACCCACATATGCCAAACTGCAGGGACAACATATCATATAAATCACACATGTAGATGCACAAGTTATTACCTGTGTTATAGAAAATTTCTTATTAGTATGGAGATGATAAAAAAGGTTAGTTTTCAAGACATCATTGCACTATGCACAATTTCCACAGCAATAATTTCTCGCAGGTAAAGGGGATAAAAGCCGCTGAGTTAGCAGCTTAGGCCTATAAGAGGTAAAGTCAGCATGGACAAGGGGGTCTCTCCGATTCTCCTTCGCTTGTTTCCAAAAAGAGGCTTAAATTTAAAATGGGGGGCCAATTCAGGGTCCGAGGTCAAAATATGACAGTATTTCTTAAATGTCGATTTAATAGTGAAAGAGAGAGGAGAATAAGAGGTGATACAATTAACAGAGAACCGTTTTTCTTTTCTCTTACTTTTTTGCAACAATTCTGAGCATTTTTATTTAGTTACGGAGAAAGCAATTCATTCCCACATTGGGCCAGGCAGGGTTGGGTAGCTTTTTTTTTTACTTCAATTAATGAAATCATCATAAAAAAAAATACTTAAGTGTGTGTTTACTTTGGCTGTTCTTGACAAATATTAAAATTAGTTTGATGATCTGAAACATTCAAGTGAGTCAAATATGCAAAAAAAAAAAAAAAAAAAGGAATAAGAAATAAAAAAATAAAATCATCGGAAAGGGGCAAATACTTTTAACAGCATTGTAATATTGTCTGATTGCAATAAACAACATATGATAAAGAAATGTGGACTCAAAAGGTCTTAATAATTAGCCAAAACTATGTAATGTGTTCCAGATCTCGTAATTTACACAGTAAATAATTGACAATACTGTAGAGATTTCCAAAGGAAGCAGACGCAGAGGCGGGACGGGGATTCCAAGAATTGCTCCCAGAGAGCTTTGGTTTATTGGATCTTCGGGCGTTCTTTGCACTTTACATCTCAACACGGCAAAATCCAGGAGCGAGAACATTAAACACACACAAAGTGAATACTGCCTTCCACTATAAACCCACTGGTCCACATTGATTGGCTCCCTTGATGCAGATGTAACCAGCCAATCACAGCGGCTGGGAGGAATTCCAAGCGCCGTGATTGGCTCCTTCAGTGTAACCACAGCCAGCCAATCACAGTGGCCCAGGAATGCGAAGCAACAATGTTGGCACGAACGCCACACAGGGGTCAGTAGTCCTCGAAGACCCCGCAAAATTAATGAACTAAATCAGTACATTCAACAATATTAGCAACTCAATCAGTACACTCAATGACAATAAACTTAAGAATGCTAATCAAACGCAGGAACTATTCACAAACAAAGTCTGTCAGGTATCTGAGTGCCCGACACCGCCAAGTCGGGCGACGAGAGTCCAACTGGGGTGTAGTTGGACCTATAGACGATGAGGCTGGTGGTTGAGGAGGCGGACTTGCTTCATCAGCTGGGGTGTCGGCGTTGAGGAGGGGTCGGTATGGAGCTAGCCTGTCCCTGTGCAGTACAACCAGTCGTCCCTTGTTTGGCACACGCACCCGGTACATTTTCTCTCCTAAGCGACCCACGACTTTGCCAGGCCCACGCCAGTGGTGTTGCAGTTCCGGGGATAAGCCCTTCTTCCTGACCGGTGTGGGGGATTTCCCCTTCTGCGTTGTGTATTTTAAGTATTGTAAGCAATAAGTAATAACACACTCAGTCAAAGGCAGTTGATATTAGTTTATACGTGCACGGGAAGCCACACTAGTACAGACAAAAGTCCTAGGTGGAGACCTCCTAGAAACAGGGGTGACCCCAGATCTTATTCACAACAGGAGGGGAGGAGTTACAGTAAACAAAGAGTAAGGGTCAGCAGGTTACAGTAAGTAAATCCTTATATAAACAGCGACACCTACAGTTCAGGAGGTACACACTATGAAATAAGAATTTCCACCACACCGGGCAATGAATCCATACCTGGTCTCCCACGACAAAGGCCTGCCCTCTACATCGTAGATTGCAGTGCTGCTTCTGTCGCATTCCAGCAGTGTCCTGGGCCCGCTGCGCGAAGTCATGGGCCACCCGCAGCCACTCCAGTAACTGCCGATACTAGCCTGCCTCCTCCCGTGCTGGCTCCTCTGGCTCAGGCAGAGCCCCGAACACCAAGTCCACAGGCATCCAGAGCTCCCACCCAAACATTAAGGCCGCAGGGGTACAGAGATTGGACTCCTGCACATCTGAGCGATACGCCCACAGGACCAGGGGCAGGTGGTGGTTCCAGATTTGCTCATGCTGATTGGCAAGGATGCCAAGCTGTGTAGTCAGGGTATGGTTAAAGCATTCAACCAGACTGTCGCTCTGCGGATGGAGAGGGGTCGTCCGAGTTTTCACCACACCGAGCCACTTGCAGTTCGCTGCCAGCACCTGTGCTTCGAAATTCCTTCCCTGGCCACTGTGCAACACCTCCAGGACCCCAAACGAAGTGAACATCTCCTCGACCAAACAGCGGGTCGTCTTCTCTGCACTTTGATCGGGCACAGGGTACGCCTCGGGCCACTGAGTGAAGTAGTCCATAGCCATGATTATGTAGCGGTTCCAGCATAGATAGCGAGAAATGGCCCAAGGATGTCCACCCCCACCCGCTCTATTGGCACACCAACAACATACTGCAGTATGGGGGCATATGATGTTTGGCTGGGTCCCTTCTGAGCCGTGCAGTTTTCACAATAGTGTACTTGAAGCTCCTCATCACAGCTGCAACCTGGGCAGTAGAACTGCCCTCTCAGATGACGCAGAGTTTTTATTACTCCAAAGTGGCCCGCCCCCACCGAGCCACGCACTAACTCGAGAGTCATAGGGTGCAACTTGCAGGGTACAAAGAGCTGGGGTATGTCATGTCCCTGGCCGGGTGCCCGCCACCACCGATATGCCAACCAGTCCTGCTGAAACTGGCTCTGGTAGGCCTTTAGTTCCAGACCCTCTGCCGTGACTTCAGTCCATGCTGGGTGTCCCTGCCTCCAGCCAGCTCCTCATCTTTCTCAGTGTGCTGTCTGCCTCCTGTACCTCTCACAGCTGTTGACGTTCCATCAGCAATCACCCCTCTTCCGCACCTTAAGCCAGGGCAACCGCCACCTCATGAACTGGCTGGTCCCGCTGCTCTTGGCGCTGACAATGCCTGCTCTCCTGTGCAACACATGGGCGGCGAGATAGGGCATCAGCATTTCCATGGCAGCGCCCCGGGCGGTGTCCGATGGTGAAGTCATAGCTCTGCAGGACCTTCAGCCAGCGTGCTACTTGTCTCTGAGGATTATGAAAGTTCAAGAGCTAAGTGAGTGAGGCATGATCAGTACGCAGCCAGAAGGTGGTGCCCTACACGTAAGGCTGGAAATGGTTCCCTCTGAGTGGTACAATAATTGCGCTCCGCCTTACTTTTTCCCCCCTCATCATCCTGCTGCAGCAAAGAGGTCCGTGTTGTCCACCAACAAATTTTTCAGCTGTTGGCTCTGGGAGGGGCTGAGGTAGCCGTAGCTGCATTGCCACAGCCTATGGATGACACTCCCTACCTCTGCCGAGGGCTAGCAAGGCTGTGACGGAGGAGCTGGGTAGACTGGGGCTGTGCCACAGCTTATGTCAGTAGGCTGGGGCAGTGTACTGTCTGTTTGGGCTGTGGTCACAGCATGCGGGCAGGCTATCCTCGCTGTTCGCCCCCCTATTGCAGGCTGTAGGCTATAGGTGGTTGCCCCAATGATGAGGGCCGAGTGAGCGATGTCAACTATCGTGCCCCAGTGCTTTAACATGTCCTGGACCACAACGCAGTCATCTTTGATCTCAGCCAACCAGAACTGATGGTTGAACCGGTTATTCCCCATGGTCATGCTCACCATCTTTCAACCCCTCATGCCCATCTTCTGACCGATTACTGACTACAGCTGCATGCTGGCGGGCTCCCAATGAGCATCAGTGAGGGTCCCTGGGCGCACCAAGGAGGCAGTGGTGCTAGAGTCGACCAAAGCCTTAAAGGGTACCCCATCCAGCCAACAATGCAGGTACAACCCACCACCCTTACTCAGCCGGTCCACCCAATGGGGGAATATGCTCTTACTTGCCCTGGAAATGGCAGAGGAATTTTTGCTCAAGATGGGCAAAGCCGGCTTTGGTTCAGGGCGACCTGCACAAACCTGATCGTGGAGGATGTTACCTGGGGCGGCAGTCTCCTCACTGTGACACCCCTGGTTCGTTTTCTGATGGTTGGGGCCTTTAGTGCTTGGATCTGGGACAGGGCAATAGCAAGCGATGTGCCCTACTTCATTGCAGGGGTAACAGCGCTGCCGGTCCTCACCCGGTTGGGCTGAGCGCGCACCTAATGCAGTTCTCCCTCCACCTCGTCGAAGCCCACTGGATGGACTTAGTGATGAGGCCTGCTCCGTTCGGCAGATGGGGTCTCCCGCTGCTCGTTTAGCCTCCCGCAGTGCTTCATCTAGGGAGCTAGGTGCTATCAGCATGACGTAGTGCCGGAGTCTCTCAGGTGTGAGAGACTGCAGAAATGCATGCAGTGCCAGCTTGTCTTAGCGCCTTGACCCAAGGTTTGGGTACCCCAGGTGAATATAGTGCTTCAGGTCAGCAGTCGTGACTCCCCAGCTCTCCCCAGGTTGGCAGCAGCGATCCGTCAGCCTCTTCCTGTGCAGCTCGGAGGATTCACAGTGCCCACATTGCCGTTCAAGTGCTGCAACCAGTGCCTGCAGGCTGCCATGTTCATTGATGTCCAGGTCCAGCAGAGTCTGTAGCGCTAGTCCCTCTAGGGCTGCCACCAGATTCATTGCTGTCTCCGCCTCGGTCCATCCACTGTGCTGTGCAATCAGCCTCATCTGTGCATGGCAGTGGTGTAGGTATTGCCGGTGCCGCCGGTGCGCTGAACCGGGGCCCCGACGAGCGCTGAGGGCCCACGGTGATTAACTAGACCACTCTTCTTGTCACAACACATAAAGAAAAAATCTTTGTTAAAGTGTCATCCTCGAGAATTTTGCATTATCTGATCATAAAACAAGCGTAATAACGAGTTGATGAGTTTATATATTGCTCTACTGTTTCATACAACACAGTCAAGGTAACACCCCCCCCCCCTCCTCTCCCCCACACACATATTGGGCATTTTTCCTCTTTTCTTTGATATATGTCTTTTGTATTTCAGTAATGATACTTTGTCCGTTATAATCACAATTACTACTCATATATTTGATTGTTTTATTCTCAACATTTTCAAAAGAACATGGCCTGCTGGGAAATGTGTTTGTCCAATTAGTTGACATTTACTTAATCCTTTCTGATCGTAGCTTCGTAGGCTACGCGCTTGCTCGTGAAGTGTTCTTTTTTGAGAGATCAGCTGAGCTAACCCTTTAGCTTAGTATTAGAGGTGAAAAGTCTTGAGCACCATGTTGAGCAGCACAAAAGCGGTGCTCAAAAAAGAAAAGAAAGAAAGAGCTCGATGTACGGAACTCCAAATTGGCGAAATTAAATACATTTTTCAAACATTCATCTGGTCCAAATCCAGCTTCTGCTAGCGTTGTGAATGATAGCGGCGACACGCAGCAGTCAGACTTGGAGGCTAATGCTACCACCTCATTGCCCTCTTGCTCAACGACTTCGCAGAGCAGAAGGCACCCAGAGTTAACTTCTGAATGGGTGAGTGCAGTTTTTTTATTAGGCTACTGCAAGTGATCAGCTTGCCGGTTGTGGTTAAATGGCTGCTGTGCCAGGATGTGTGTCTATCTATCTGTTTACTTTTTGATTTGGCCACTGTTGTGCTGTTAGGGAAATATGGTTGACCGTTCAGCCGTATGGATCTTTTGTGCATTTTGATTGGCAATGTATTGTCACTGTTGTTCATGGTTCAAATAGCCTAACGTGTTGCATGATGTAGAGATGCAGTGCAAATATTCATTGTTCATGGTTCTAATAGCCCTAATAATTATGGGTGTCTACGTTTTTCAGAAAACTGATTTTTCTTAATTACTGATTTGGATACCTACTGGCTCACTGTAGCTGAAATGGTTGGCTACAGAGGACAATTGTTTCTGTGAATATCCAATAACTGATGCGGGTGGGCCATCTAGTGATAGAATGTTGTAACTACGTGCATAAATTTGCAGCTCCGTGTCCCCGTCCTAAGATACCCTGCTGCCGAGCACCGTTGTTCTTCTCGAAGACGCCAAATCCAGATAAACCTTAAACGATGAATTGTGTTCATATTTTAATTTGTAACGAAGTAAAATGATAATTTTTAAGTTTTAAATGTTGTAGAGTAAAAGTTCAGGTTTAAAAAATAACTCAGGTAAAGTACAAATCCTCAAAAAACTAAAGCTCTGTTACGATTTACATGTATTCCGGGGGGGGGGGGTTTGGGGGCTAGCGCCATTCTCGCACCGGGGCCCAGCGCCTCTACGCTACGCCACTGGTGCATGGTAAAGCTCCCATGGCCATGAGCCATTGAATCTTGGCAGCTTGACTCCCAGTGTCTTGACCGATGACGCCGGCGCAATTTAATAGACATAAAATGCACAGAAGCAGCAAGCGGACGTTTTGACTCTCAGGTCTTTTTCAATGTCAAATCACGAAATGCACGCTTGCTGCTTCTGTGCATTTTATATCTATTAAATTGTCCTTCAGTTGGATCTGATTGTGAGTGCTGGTCATCTTTTTGAGACACTATTTTTGAGCATAAGGGTCTTCATAAGTGTACTTAGTACCAGAGCACCTTTTGCCAAAGGTCAATGATCGATTTTGTAATCACGTCATCAGATCTGCGACCATGGACACTTGGGTGAAGATAGAAGCAGAGCTGTCAATTAATCACCATCTGGTAGTGAGTTGGATCAGATGGCGGGGAAGACATACCTGGGAAGCCTTAACGTGTTGTGAGTGTCAACTGGAAAAGCTAAGTTGAAGACCCTGCCCGGACAATTTTCAAATCACACCTCCGGCAGAGCTTTTCCCATATCCCAGGGAAGGCTGGGGTCATGGAGTTCGAGTGGACCCTGTTCAAAGACTCCATTATGGAAGCGATTGTTGCGAGCTGTGACCTGAAGGTTCTTAATGCCGGTCGTGGCAGCAACCTAAGGACCCATTGGTTAGTGGAGTCCAGCAGAGAGGGAGGTCGCCAAGCTGAAGAAGGTGGCCTTTCGGGCTTTGTTGGCGCAGGGGACCCCAGACTCAGCAGACCTGCGCTGGCAGGTTAGAAGGACTGCAACTGCAGTAGTTACTGAAGCAAAAACTCAGGTTTGGGAGGAGTTCAAAGAGGTCATGGAGAAGGACTTTTGCGTGACCTCAAAAGGTTCAGGCAAACCGTCAGATGACTCAGGAGGGGGAGGCAGGACTTTGTCCATGCTGTCTTCAGCAGGGATGGGGAACTGCTGACTTCGACTGAGGGTATTGTCTGGCGGTGAAAGGAGCACTTTGAGGGACTCCTGAATCTGGCAGATACGCCCTCCATTGAGGAGGCAATGACAGAGGATTCTGGCGAGTCATTGCCCACTTCCCTGGTGGAAGTCACTGGAGTGGTGAAAAAGCTCTGCAGAGGCAAGTCACCAGGGATGGATGAGATTCATCTGGAGATGCTGAAGGCCCTAGATGTTTTTGGGCTGTCATGGTTGACACGCCTGTTGAACATCGCGTGAAGGTCCGGTACAGTACCCGGGGATTGGCAAACTGGGGTGGTAGTTCCTATTTTTTAAAAAAGAAGACCAGAGAGTGTGCTCCAATTATAGGGGGATCACACTGTTTAGACTCCCAGGAAATGTCTATGTCAAGATGTTTTAAAGGAGACACCGCCCGACTGTTGAACCTTGGATTCAGCAGGAGCAATGCGGGTTTTGTTCCGGTCGTGGAACAATGGACCCTTGCATGGATACTGGGGGGATAATGGGAGTTTGCCCATCCAGTCTACATATGTTTTGTGGACTTGGAGAAGGTCGTGGAGAAGACCGTGTCCCACGAGGTATACTATGGGGGAAGCTGCAGGAGTATGGTGCTCCAGGGCTGTTAATTCGAGCCTTTCGATTGCTGTACAACTAAAGCCAGAGTTGTATCCGCATTCTCTGCATTAAGTCGGGCTCGTTTCCAGTTAGAGTCGGACTCCACCAAGGGTGTGCCTCGTCTCCCATTATAGTGACTCCAAACAAAAGACGAAGTCACTGAGAGGCTAAGTGAGAGAGCATTGCACTGCTGACTCGCTGCACGAACGAGAAAGCCATTTCCGTGTTTCCAACTATGTTCGAATTTATTTCCAACACCGAACAAACAAGCAAACAATGTAATGCACGGCAAACTGTTCGAAATGCTCAGTTTGCAGTAAAATTTAGCGGTCAACAAAAAATACACTCTCCCTACTGACCCCCTCTACAGGCATTCATTCAATCATTCAATCACTGCTGCCTTAACCACACCCCTCGTGACAAGCGCGAAAGGTGTCAAACTAACAGTGGAAACCAACACAGACATAAACAACATCATCCCAGCATATGGCACCTACACCCATTTTGTTCATGATTTTCATGGACAGGGTATCACGGCACAGCCGAGGTTTAGAGGGTGTCCAGTTTGGTGGCCTCAGGATTTCATCTCTGCTGTTTGCAAACAGAGCTGTTTCCTCTGTGAATACATGCTCAAAATAGCATTTTCGACCTACTGAGATAACAAAAAACATGCTGTCCACTTAAAATCGAACAGGCCTATCCAAGGAATCAGGAATGGAATGACAAATTGGAGAAAAGGGTAAATTTGCTGATGTCCTGTAATGCTCACTCTAAATTTAAAGGGGCAATATGTAAGATAGGAGGAAAAATTTGACACCCTAACACACACTATTTTCATTGTAAATGGTGGTCTTTGCATTGCTCGATCTACCCCCACAGCGCTATGTAAAAAGTAAGCTTTTTTAGGGAAAGAGGAGGATGGGGAATGAGGGAGAAGGGTTATCTGGTGAAATGCTGCCTCCCAATTGTGCAGAGCAGGTGGTGCAATCATTCATGGTGCTCCTCTGAAATAATACATTCTTAACATTTCTACCATTTGCAGACAGATCAGGCATGATGAAACAATTCTAACAAGCGTAGAACCTGACTTCCTCCGTTCATTTTTCATATTTTTCACAGCAGCCCTGCAGCACAAGGTAAAGCATTTAATTTACTGCAAAGCTGCAGTTGATCAGAATTGCAGTTAGCCTGAGAGCAGGCTCTTGTTTGCAATGGGAGGCGTGAGTTGCGAGAGGACTCGGGAGAGGGAGGGAAAAGAGAGTCTGCACAAAAGCCAGGTGTTTTTGAATTCAGCCCCTAACAAGCTGTCAGCGTTGTTAGACTAATTAGGTCTATGCATTAGCACTCACCAACCGGTTCTATTTCGTACGTGCTCCGCCCTCTAATGGGCTTCGCTATTGGTTTACCCCTCCGAGGCTCCGCCTCGGCGCCTGAGAAGAAAATTGAACTCACCTGCTCCGTAGGAGCGGGTAGCATACTCACCTCCTATAAAGCCCCGCAGTTGTCAGTGCACGTCTCCCTTTTTCACTCAGCCTGAGGAGATTGGACCACGTAACAATCAAATGGCAAAAGTTTGTTTTTAGTGTGCCTCCCCCATGGTGGCAGAAGACCAACACGACAACTGCTTTGTGTGTTTGAGTTGGCGTCACCAGGTGGAGGCTCGTTCTTGCGCTGCCTGCGCAGAGCTCCCCCGGGAAGAGCGCGAGCGCAGTCAGCAGTTCCTGAGGGCCGCACGCACCCTCCAGGCTGGCTTGGAGCCAGCCCGAGAGCCGGTGGCGGCGGCCCGCTTCAAACCGTAGAGCGAATATGATGAGGAGGACGACCTGCGCGTCTCTCAGGAGGATCCAGCGTGCCTCTTCTGCGATGAGGGGACTCCCCCCGAGCACCGCTATCCACTGGACAACCTGCCCGGGTTATTCCGTTTGGCGGCGATGCGGATGGAGATGCCCCTGCCCCCGCAGTCAGTGAACACCCACGGGGATGACTTCACCGTAGGCCTATTGACCCAGCCGAAAGCCAAGCCGCGGCCCAAGGTAATCCGTCCCCAGATGCTGCCCATAATTGGATACGCCCGATGTGATTGGGGGAATCTGGTCGCCGCTAAATCCCCAGCAGTGGCATATGCGCCGTATTCCACCGTAGAGGGTTGGAAATGGGATACGGGCATCCCGCCCATTGAAGACGCGGTGAGGTGGTGCCTGGTCCCCACCGCCTCTATGTGGCCAGGTGGTTGGCCGCTGCATCCGTCCAAGAGGGACAGGATGACTGCGAGCCTGCTCGACTGCTGTTATGCCAACGCGGCCCAGGGAGTCGTGTTGGCTAACAGTCTGGCGTTTCTGGCTGGGTCCGTGGATCGACTTGTGCACCAGAAGTCGGAGTTAATGCCAGAAGAGATCGAGGCAGTCCAGACCTCGGCTGCAGCGATGCCCCGGGCATACGCCATCACCGGGAGGAGCATGTGCGCAGCCCAGGTGGGGCACCGCCTCGTGTGGCTGGGGCTGTCGTCCTTGAAGGAGCGGGAGAAGCGGGCGCTTATCAACGCGCCCATTTCCACCACGTCGCTGTTTGTTCCGGATGTCCAGGCTATGGTGGATCGGCTGGAGGGAGCTCGGAAGGCAGCCAAACAGCTAGGCTCCCACCTACGCCCGCAGCAGGCTGCCTCCGGTCCACGCTACACTCAGCCGCCGCCGCCGTGAATCGGATGGATCGCTCCCCGGCCTCAGCCAGCCAAGCCTGGAGCCGCGCCGACCGCAGCTGCAGAGTCCCCAGAACCGCACCAGGGACGGGGGTCCTCGACGGCCAGCCTGGGTGAAGCTAGAAAATAAACGGAGTTTTCAGTATTTGGCCTCCGAGTCTGTTTGTTCCCACATTGCACACACTGACGCGCTGGCTGGTTCAGGTGTTAGCAGCCAGGGCAATCTGGGTCAAAAACCTGCCGGAGACAGGGCGGTAGCTCTGTCTGCCGTGAATATGGTTATTGAGGACTGCGGGCGTGAAGCTCGGGTTTCCTCCCCGCCTCAGTCAAATCTTGCTCTCAAAACTGGGGCTTCACCGGCTAATAGCCTGTTTATGAAGTACTGGCTAGCTAACCGCCGGCGTACTTTATGTCGAATTACTCAGGGTAGCAATCAACCAAACTTGCAGGCTAAACTCAAAATTCAAACCAATCCTCTCATTTTTAGCGCTGGGATGACTAAAAATAAACTTACTTTGCCCAGGCACGCCACCAGCGAAGAATCGTGCACAAACTAAAAGCCAGCATGTTTCCAGCCTGGTTTGCTCGAGCATCCCGGTCGGGACACGTCAGCTGATTTCTGCTTCCGGGTCACACGGAAGCAGTTTTGACCGCCATTTTGGCTCCATTGCTCCTGAGGTTTCTCAAAAGTCTCTCTACACATCCCAGTGGC
The DNA here is from genome assembly GCA_029721435.1 of Gymnothorax reevesii. Taxonomy (NCBI): domain Eukaryota; kingdom Metazoa; phylum Chordata; class Actinopteri; order Anguilliformes; family Muraenidae; genus Gymnothorax; species Gymnothorax reevesii. The sequence goes on from CM056576.1 coordinate 63,891,077, forward strand.
AAAAGACGAGTTGTGTACGTGGACGTAAATCTGGTACCATAGCTTCCAAACCCGCGGAGGAAGGTGTCACTTATTCGGCCCCACAGCTCGTGACGTATTTAGAGGCCAATGTTTCTGAGTGTAAGCGTCAGGAAGAGCTCTCACTTGACTCAGAGACAACTGCACCCCCACCACCCACGGTGAGCGAGTCACCAGGTGACGTGCTTGGGGTTGCAGCGGATGCGTTGTTGCCATTAGCCTCTCAGCCCTTTTGGGCAGGGCCCCCCGGACGAACCCTCCCACAAGGGGGGGGGGGGATGGGAGTTGCAGGAGGGCCTTTGCTATCGGAGACCATAGAGTCAACCGCTTCACCACTGACGAACCACTATCAGTCGTGGGTGAGGTTATGTGCCCCCCTTCCAAGGTGGTTAGACAGAACGTTGCGGAAGGGATATGCATTGCAGTTTCGCTGCCGTCCTCCCCCATTCAAGGGCATTGTATGGACAAAGCTCCCCGATTCTGCCCAAAGAGTGCTTTTAAAGGAAGAAGTAAGCTCGCTTCTACGGAAAAGGGCCGTAAGACCGGTTCCTCTGTCAGAAGCTTGAGCAGGATTTTATTCCCCGTATTTTTTAATCCCCAAAAAATCGGGAGGCCTGAGGCCCATTTTGGATCTCCGGGAGCTAAACAAGCACATTGTGCGCAGACCATTCCGAATGCTGACGGTAAAGGCGTTGCTGGAATGCGTCAGGCCGGAAGATTGGATGACATCAATAGATCTGACAGATGCCGATTTTCACGTCCCAATTCTACCGCGCCACCAGAAGTTCCTTTGCTTTGCGTTACAGCACCGGATCTTTCAGTTTTGCCGTCTTCCATTTGGATACTCCCTAGCACCGCAGACATTTTCCAAGTGTGTGGAGATAGCCATTGCACCGCTTCGGCGGAAAAGGGTTTGGATTCTGACCTATCTGGATGATTGGCTAAACCTGGCCCCTTCCGAACAGATGGCAATCGCCCATACGAGGTTGGTGATGTGGCATATTGCGCAGCTGGGCTGGACCATCAACTACGACAAGAGCGCCCTGCAGCCCAGCCAGACGGCGCGATACTTGGGAATGCAGCTAGACTCTCGGACCATGACCGCACGCTTGTCGGGGGAGAGAGCGGAAGCGATCCTGGCTTGTGCTCAACAGTTACGGGACGCAGTCTCAGTGCGGGCTTTAGCAGTCATGTCGCTACTGGGGTTGATGGCTGCTGCCCACCTCGTAGTCCGCTTAAGGCTGCTGCACATGAGAGATCTGCAGCGCTGGTTCATAGGCGAGACCAGCGGCGCATACTCCGCATACCATTGCAAGCACGGCGGACCTAAGCGTTTTGGGCCTCACGCAACCGGCTCCGCGAGGGGATCCGGTTGGGGTGCATGGCTCACTATGCCCATGTATTTGTGGAGGCCTCCCTCACAGGGTGGGGTGGAACTTGTGGCCCTGCTTCTGTCGCTGGTACATGGCAGGGGCCCTATCGGCACATCAACCTACAAGAACTCTTGGCAGTTCAGAGGGTGCTGCACCATTTTTTTCCCCACAGTTGGAGGGGAGGCACGTTCTGGTGAGATCAGACAACACGACGGCGGTAGCTTGTCTCAACAGACAAGGGGGGGTCAGATCAGCGGCCATACACAAGGTGACGGCTTCCATCCTGGTATGGGCAGATCACCACTTGCGCTCCCTGAAGGCCCAGCATGTTCCTGGCATCCTCAACACTCGGGCAGATGGATTGTCCAGGGGGGCACTGCCCCCACCAGCAACAGCCGAACGAATCTGGAGGCTGTTCGGGCGACCGAGGGTGGATCTGTTTGCGAGCAGGGAGAACGCTCTGTGCCCGCTGTGATTCTCCCTGAGGTCTACCGACAATCCTCCCCTGGGGGTGGATGCGTTGGCCCATCCAGCGTGGCCGGCCGACCTGCTATATGCATTCCTGCCCCGGCGGCTATTAATGCCTCTACTTCGCAGAGTGAGGGAGCAGCACTTGTCCATAATTGTGGTGGCACCACTGTGCCCGAGCGCCAGATGGTTTCCAGACCTTATCCAGCTGGCGTTGGGGAGCCCATGGGAAATTCCAGACCCTCCCCTAACTCGGACTTGGATACCGAACGCCGTCCGCACCTGCCCCCTCCTGACCTGGAAGCTGAAAGGGTAAGGTTAACTGTATCGGGCCTACCCGAAGCGGTTGTGTCTACAATTCAGTATGCGCGTGCCCCGGCCACGTCCAAGGCTTATGCAACTCGTTGGCGGATTTTCTTGGGCTGGTGTCAGGCGAGAGGCCTAAACCCATGCTCGTGTCCCCTTCGGAGGGTGCTGGAGTTCCTTCAGGGGCACTTTGAGAGGGGCCGTGCAGCATGCACCTTGGGCGTGTTCGCGGCGGCCATTGCACCAGGTCATGATGGGTTTGACCGCTTCTCAGCCAGAAATCACCCCCTGGTAAAGCGGTTTTTGAAGGGAGTCCGCAAGCTGAAACCCCCGATGCAGCGCGTGGTTCGGCAGTGGGATCTGCAGACGGTGTTGGACGGCCTGGCAGGACCACCATTTGAACCCTTGGACCAGTCGGACCTGCATACCTTATCGATCAAGACGGCCCTCCTTTTAGCCTTGGCTTCAGCCAGGAGGGTGAGCGAATTGGGAGCCCTCTCCGTGCACCCGTCATGCCTGACCGTAAGCGAGGATAATGGATCAGTGGAACTCCGCCCTAATCCGTCCTTCCGACCTAAGGTCATCACCACAGCTTTCAGTTCATCGGTGATCCGGCTAAGGGCTTTCTGCCCTCCGCCCCATGCCACCAGCAAGCAGGAACGGTAGCATAAGCTGTGCCCAGTGCGAGCGCTCATCCTGTACATGAAATGCACAGCAAGCCTTAGGAAGGCAGATCAGCTGTTTGTGGGCTATCGCGGGCGTGCTCAAGGGGCCCTTCTGTCATCGCAGCGCCTCGCCCACTGGATCTGTGATGCTATCGGCAGAGCCTATTCAGCAGTGGGCCTCAGCGCCCCGACTGGGCTGACCGCACATTCTACCCAGGGAATCGCATCCTCCACAGCACTGTTTAAGGGCGTATCTGTGGAGGAAATTTGCAAGGCAGCCTCGTGGTCTTCCGCGTCTACCTTCGCGCGGTCATATCTGAGGGACATGACCGCCAGTTCTGTCGCACATTCAGTCCTGGGAAACCTGCCAGCAGGGTCCCCCTCCAACACTAACTAGAATGCTACCACACCCTGGGGCAATGCGCTCTGGGGGCGCCTCACCTGCAGGAGTGGGAGGGAGGGGCGCGTAGACGGGATATGACAGCTACAAGCTCCCCCCCTCATTCCTTCGTTCTTTCATTCTAGGAGGGACCCTATCGGAAGGGGCCCCGTTTGACACCGGCTTGGGTCTGGTGTTGTTTGGTGTGTCACGACCTGGGTCGGGGCACACAGTCTGGCGATGCCGCCCGGGGGGACACGGCTTCGTTGGTTTCTATATGGAACTCTAGGGTGCGGGGCCACCTGGGAGTACATTCATCTCTAACGGCCTTCGCCGTAGGTGTAAACCAATTGCGAAGCCCGTTAGAGGGCGGAGCACATACGAAATAGAACAAATTGTTACCCTGGATGTAACTCCAGTTCTGTGAATACGTGCGTAGCCCTCTAACAACCTGCCCAGCTGGCCCCCGTTTGTGAGATGCTGAGTTTCAAAGGGAGACAAGCACTGACAACTGCGGGGCTTTATAGGAGGTGAGTACGCTACCCACTCCTACGGAGCAGGTGAGTTCAATTTTCTGCTCAGGCGCCCAGGCGGAGCCTCGGAGGGGTAAACCGATAGCAAAGCCCGTTAGAGGGCTACACACGTACTCATAGAACTGGAGTAACATCCAGGGTAACTATTTGTTTTTTTCCAGCGAGAGCTGCATTTCAGAACTCTTTTGCGAATGTAGGTAATTTCGGCGACAAGTACGTACACCTGTTTTTGCAGCACGGTCACGCAACTTGCTGTAAAAAATAGACAGCTGTCCGATTGGAAAATGCAAATTGACGAAATTACATACTAGCTACCAAAATAAACTTCATTCGCTAATGTCCTGAAAAGAGTGCCAGTACATAGACCTAATTATAATTAAATTATTTTTCTGTACTGAATGTAGCCCATTATTTTGTCATTTTTAGATCGCATAGGGGAGAGAAGCCGTGTCTTCAATAGCCACTTGATTATTCTTGAATTGGAAAACCTGTTAATAAAGGAAAAGCATCTAGAATTAGCCAGGACTAATTTTTGTGAATAATTGCCCCGGATTTTCAGGTCTAGCGCTAGCCCTGCGAGTGTTCAACTGTTAAATTTGAATTTGGGAGCTGTCAAATTCGAACAATCAGAATGCTGCGTTCGTGGACGAACGCAGGGCACTCACAAAACCCTGGCTTTCGTGCAGGCTCTCTTTTCACTCCCTCTCCCGAACGCTATCGCCGACTCGCTTCGCTCCGCCCTTCAACTTGCACAAACAAGAGAGCCTGCAAGCAGGCTAAATCGCAGTGATATAGGCCTGCTTGTCCATCAAAAGTACTGTGCATACTTTTTTTAGGCACTGCATTTTGGGACCTGCTGCAATTGACTGAGGCATCTATGATCTGATAATTAGTTTAATAGCCTATCAAACATCTGATAAAGCATTATAATTAATATGTAATAATTTGTTCTAATCTACATTATACTGTGCCATTGGCAGTCATGCTCAACTATTACTTTTGCCAATTTGTAATTTAGACCTCTGGATTTTAAGACCTTTTCACACTTTTAAATAACCAAAAAGGACAAAGAATATATTTGTTAATGATATGAGCAGCTGCTGATTACACTCAGAACTCATGTGCCCTGCCTTGGTGTAAATAAACTCCATTACAATTGGCCTGATCAATTAATGGCTATGTGGAGACTCTGAATTGTATGTCATAGTAAATGGTGTGTACACCCTGCAAGCTGTCCAGGGTGTTTTAGTCTATCGCCCATTAATTACCTTGGATGGGTTACAGCTACTGCGTGACCCTTGGGTGGAAAAAAAGTTTAGATCATGGTTGAATGAGTGAAACGAAGGATAAGCCACATGGTTAAGACTGATTGAGCAAAATAAAAATGGCTGTGCAACGCCTGGAGTCACTGTAATAGCCCGAGTTGTCAGGGAAAAGAGGCACCAAATTTCACTGCTCCATGTCCTATGGTTGCTCTTTAACTCACAGTTTTCGCTGTCCATTTAGATTTGAGAACAAATAGGCTTGCTATTTGCTGAGATGGGAATCCTCAAGCACAGTAAATATTCTCTCACAAGATACTCCGATGAGCGTTTTCCTCCTCTCTGCTGTGCCTGTATGTCAGTGTGTGACAAGAGGCCAGTGAAAAGAGGGCCAGGTGGTCTAAGAGGTCCAACAGTCCATTTCTTCAATCCCTAAGGATGAGCCACAAACTCCAGACACTGATGGCATGGCAAAAGATTGCCAAAATAATGAAATCTTGTAATAAAATAAATTATTATTTTATTAAAAGAATACATCATTAAAAAAATTATGGAGGGAAGGGTGGCTTTTCTGACTGTACAGAAGTATATTCAAAAATACACAATACAGAAGAGCATGCATGCTAATTAGAAATTAAAACCCACCCACAATTTTCTTCTTATCGTCTGGTTCTACGTCATCTTTTAGGTTCTATTGTCCTTTCAGTTCAACCATGATTGTGGTTATCCCAACACCCAGATCACTATTTCTCCTTAATATCATGATTCCGTGGCACAGATACTTGCACTGACAAAAAAAAGACTAAGGAACTGAAAATCTCAATTGACTTTTGTACATCCTGAAAAAATGCAAGCAGTCAAATCAGAGAACAGTCTAAATTGGTGAAGAGTGCAGAATGAAGCTCCAAGTGCACTACTGTTCTGTGTCCAGCAGTCGGGAGTCAAGACTTTGGAGTAATTTCTCTTACTTTTCACAAACAGGAAATGAGTGAAATACAACAAGGAAGCATCAGGGAGGGCTTTTTCCTGTTGGCACCAGGAAAAGTGGATTAAGAGGATACATAAAATGCAGCAATTTAAAAACCTAAACACTTGGCTGATTAAAGCAGAAAGTAAAAGAGTTGGTTCTTTATGATATTCATTGACATGGGCTGTGTGATACAAGCCAGCAGTGCTGCACCTCAACTCAGAGAAGGATAAATCACTTCTTTCTCCATCATTGCTCCTCCCTGCTGCTTCCAGCTCCCTGTAACAGGCAGTCTTTCATCAGAGGCCAGATCCCTGGTCATTCTCATTCTCCTCGACGTTCTTCCATCGTTCAGATAGAAGAATAATGGAAGGCTTGTGCACTGAAAATCTAAGGGCCATTGATACAATAAAGGCAGCTTTTTGTCATTTTGAAATTAGTAAATAGAATAAAATAAATAAATGCTTCCGTTCAACACCAACGCTGGAGAGGGAGTACAAATCGGGTTTTATTGACTGAACGGTAAACTATCAAATGTGTGACAAAACTGCATACATTTGCATACTGTACAAAAAGTGTCAACAACCAAAGCACATGCATCCCAAAGAAAAGATATTTATTTATATGTATGTATATTTTCTTCATGTTTTAGAAAAGATCCAGCATTCTAAGAAAAAAAAAAAAAAATCATAGATCAGTGAGTGATTCCACAAAGCTGTAATAGCATTATTATGAAAAAGTATAACGAGCAGGAGAAACAGTATTCATAAACATGAAGACCGTATCCCGATAGCTAGGGAAATGGAACATTATATTGCATCTTACATTCAGCACAAGTACAAAAAAGGTCCAGCCCCAAAGTTTCCCCAGACTGAATGATTCTTCATAGGCTCTCTCAGAAGTATGGGAAGAGAAACTGATTAAACCTTTGTGCAGGCCAGGTGAAACCAGCTGCACTTGCGGGCTGTTCACAGTGTGGTTGGTAGGCAGCAGGACAAAACCTCGTTGCTCTCCATGATGCAGTGACAGCAAGACTGGGGCAGGCAACAGAATTGCTGATGGCTGGACAACACCCACTGCAGTAAGGTCACTTGCCAGTGAGGCATAAGTGGCATGCTTTTTTCAAAAATAATGAGCAAAATCTGGTAGTACATTGAAGGAAAATTGAAAGTTTGTGTTCAAGAACTATTTTAGAGTTTTTCTTTCTTGCTCATAATAGCATGGTAGCTAAAACTCGGTGACAATATATTTTGGTATGTTGTACTCAAGTACACTGAGCTACGCGACATGCACCGTTTTCATGGTAATGAAACAATGTAAACAATGCGACTATCACGGTACGTCAGCCAAACTGAGATTACTTAAACACCAAAATGCCTTTGTATTTGTATCATCTACTGCCCAACTGCCAAACACCCACAGTGTGAACGGCCGATTAGTGTATAAGGCACGACAAAAATAGGAAGCGGTACTTCCTGCAATTATGAAAGTGCATACAGGTGGGGCCACCAGCAGTATTTATGACCCACTTGCCAAGGCACAAAGCTCTCTTTCTCCTGCTGCCTCATTCCCTGCAACCAAGATGTATACTTGGTATAAGCATGCAATCAGTGATAGAAAAGACATTCTTCATTATTCAAGCCTCAGGTTAAAAAAAAATAAAAATAATAATAATAATACATGTTATTTCATAAATGTGGCTTCTGAGAAGAGTTAAGGACGTGCCGAGGTGGCCAGTGATACAAAGTGCCAGTGAGAAGCCTGTATTGCACTGTTTAAGGGCCACATACGAATGCTGGTTTTGCTCGGAGTCCAGCGTCCTGTCTGTTGGGTAGTCATATGATCACCTCTGTTATATATGGCTCTCCAGATTACTCCGGATCTCGAGATCACTATTGTTTGCATTATAGTCAGCATAGTGTAAATATATTTCTGTGTCATAGGGTTGACAGCAATAGTGCAATGCTGGCATCAATCTTCTAAAGGAAGAGGAACAGGAGGAAATGCTTTGGGATGGGAGCTTCACTTCGGTACAGATTGTGTCTCTACATTGTGACAAACTGGCTGTGGGCCTGCTTCAACTTCTCCGCAATCTGTGGGAGAGAACAGGAGTACTTTATTCGAATGCATGAATAAAAGCACAAAGACAAACATTCCATCAAATATCCTCGAAGTGTTGTGCTCCACATACTACAAACAAAAACATTTCTACAAGTCATTTAGGAGGGCTTCTACATAAGCTATATTTTAACTAACAAAAACCATGCCTCTGAACTGTTGTGAAAGGCTGGTACGACAATTACAAAATAAACACTTAACTCCTGTGTTGTCAGTCAAATATCAAAATCTCCTTTTTCATATTAATATAAATACACAATGGGTCATTCCATGTGAAATCATCTAGAGGCTCCTAGATGACTCCCTCAAAATTTTGTGGAAAAAAAAAATAAAAAAAAATTCACAGATGCTTCAATGGTAGACTCATGAAAAATTGCCAATTTATTTGAAATTATGGATTTGTCTGACTTCTACTCTGCCAATATTGCATGTATAAAATAAATTTTTGGCGTCTGGCACCAACGTTTCCTCTAGAACCGGAATATTCGGTCTTTTTAGGGGTAAATATATCAAAGTTGTTTCACTCAAAAGCCTCAGAATTGACAAAAAACTCTATCACATAAAGAGACCCTTTCCATTGTCACAGTTTAGGAAGTATAACAGACACAGGTGTGAATTTTCTATCGTACATTTATTTAGTGTTTTTGCTTGCAAAACTACTTTGACCATGCCAACCGACTGATAAGGAAAAATCGTTTTCACAAGCTTATACTAAAAAAAAAAGAGAAAAAAAACCCACCCTTTTTTAAAGTCCATATTTGGCCACGTGTCCAGTAAACTAGATTTTTACCCCTGAAGTTTTCTTATACGTGCTATTGGAGGTGTAGTGGAAGCCCAAAATCAGACAAAAACACAATCATCCGAAAATTGAAAAAAAAAAAGACAATTTTGACAAGCTAAAGTACTAAAATAATTAGATATGAGCTTAATATTTGACAGTCCTTCATAAGACTATCATGGTGTTTTGAGCGAGCTCCCGGACGAACACCCAAGCTCAATGTAAATGCCAAGTAAATGTCGGAGCCTACCAAACAAAAACGTAACGAGACCAAGAAAACTCAAGAAACTACACTACACAGAGATGCCTGCCCGGAAATCTGACAATCAGTACTTTCAAACACATTTTTCAGTATTTTCTGACACATTTCAGTAACAAACAATATGACGTCGAAATGGAATCTGATTCCGTTATTACAAACATACAGTGCTTGAATTGGAATAAAAAAGGTGCCAGTACTCAGAATCAGCAGCTCCGAAAAACCAAAACCGAATCAAAACCTTACTGTAGAACTGCATTACACTCCGCCCCGACCCCAACCCAGCAGCAACCACTGCATACCTTAACTAGTATTACTTAAGCTCCCACATTCTCAGTTTACAAGTAGATCTTTGATAATGTCATGAGAATTATGAATTTAATACCAAATAACTAACCTTCATGTGAAATATTATATTGGCGATAGACAACATTTTGCAGAAAAAATAAGACTAGCTACAACAGAACTACAGCTCTCTCAAAACGGTTGTCAAAATGGTACATGGTATAAGAATATTCCACTCAATAGAATCATTTTATTTGTAGTGTATAATGCTTTTTACAGAAATCAGGCCATTTCCAAGCAAGCCAATTTTAGGAAGTGAACCAATATGCATATAATTATTGACTGAATAGACATCTAAATTACCAGGCAGAATGACACATGTAACATGGCAGGACAGATTTTTGCAAGTCCGATGTTAACTGACAGGCAAGTCTACACAAGTCAATAATGAAGAATACAAACCAACTGAACAATGGAAAATACATCAGTGTTTCACACAGGTTCATAGGTTACTTGTGGTGGTGGCTGTTCAAACTAAGACTATCAAAAACAGTCATGAGTGGAAAAAAACCGTACCCACCCCACTAGGAGCATGGTTTGACAAGCCACTCGATGTTCATACAGGAATAAATTTGGGTCGTTGTCCGGGAGAAATCGCTTTCGTTTTGCTGTGTTCGCACGATTAAGCTAAGCCAACATACGTACGTAAATCCGTGCGATGTGGTAAAATGTTGCATTTTGGGTAGACGTGTCTTTATAATATAATGTATAATTGGCTTGAATTTCACTTTCCGTTCTTATGAACTACATCAGAACTACAACGGAAATGTTTTTTTTTTACATTGGAATGCACTCATGCGGAAGACTGTATGGTTGTCTTGTGCATATAAAAATAAATCAAACGCTGCTTAAAAAGAACAAAAAAATTACCACACAGACCATAATTTGCAGCAACAATATGCCTACCTAGGTGTGTCAAAAGGTGACGGTACGCTGTAGGGCAGGGATGTCAAACAAGAGGCTGCAGGTCTTCAATCCTAACAAGCAGAAGCTCACCAGAAAGCACTGATTTAATCAACTGATCTAGGCCTGCACAACTGATTAGTTGTATCAGATGTGCTTCTGCATTGTTGGAGTGAAACCTGCAGCCTCTAGGCCCGTTTACGGGTGAGTTTGACACCCCTGCTGTAGGGAGCCCTAAGAAGTTACGGTGTGCAGAGTAGTAAAAATCAGAAGTGGCGGTACTGTGTACCGGTGAGAACCGGCCCATTTCAAGCACTGCAAACATATGAAATAATGAAACAATGAAATTGTCAATCAAAAGTCTATTAAAATCTTGTTTTTAATCTCATTTTGCTCCGGGTTTAAATAAGTCAAAACCAGCAACCCAAAATCTGCAATAATAAATCTCTTATAATCTTTTAAAATGTTATAGCTCACGCTGCCTCGCTCGCTAGGTAGCGTTCGATTTGGTTGGTAGTCTCCAATGCAGCCAGCTGGTGCCGCTCCGTATACCCTTAGGAACAGGCTATTTGATTGGCCGACTGAGAGGCGGGAGAGAGAGAATCGGATCGTGCTTGGCAATTGCCGTAGGGAATTTTTTACGAGCCTCAGAATGGCTTTGTCGAACTAGTATAATTAGCATGTAGCAATATAATATCCACGGGTTTTGAAAAATCCGTAACCCTGAACTATTTTCCCGTAACTCCGTATTTTAATTCAAAAATCGTACTAAATCAGTAGGCATTTCTGCACCACATGAAGAGAAAAAAAACCAAGAAATGGACGAAAAGTAGAAAATACAGCAGTTAGAGGAAACACAGACCATGTCAGTGTTTCAATCATCCCAAACACCAGCGAACAGCACAGGTAGGTACGGCCAGTTAGATACGCCACTGCTGTTCCTGTATAACGCGATTCCAAGACCGCAGGCACCCGCAGCTGTACCCCTACCAGCCTCACCGCCTTATGTGAAACCACCATGGGTGGATGAACTGTTCATGTGGATCACCGGCGTGGAAACAAAACTATCCAAACTGGATAATATTGAGAGCAAGTTTAGATCAGCTAACTGTTCGGACCGAGAACATGGAGAAGCGTCATGGAGCTACAGAGCACTACCAAGGATCTGGAAGAGCATGACATTAAGCACGGACATTAAGGAAAGTGTGAGCAGTGAACTGATGTCAGAATTGTCAAAAATATGTGACAAGGTTTTCAATATGCAGGCACGTTCCATGAGAGACAATCTAATCTTGATTGGAATAAGTGAGGAATCAGAGGAGAATACAGAGTGTGCTGGATACGTTTCTCAGTGAACACATGAACATTCGCAGAGTGGATTTTGAATGGGTACACATGATCGGTGGTGCTAAGGCTCAAATACCACGCCCGATTGTAGCCATATTTAGCTTGTTCAAAGACAGAAAGTGAGAAACACGTCATACACAGCACTAAAAGGGACAAAGTTTTATGTAAATGAACAGTTCCCCAAAGAAACTGAAGATATTTGGAAACAGTTATATCCTGTGAAATGTGTAGCCCAGTTAGCTGGTCACAAAGTGAGACTAACGATTGATGAACTGTACATCAATGACATGCATTACAAGGAAAACCCATAAGAAACTCAAAGTGTGACCTCCTACGACGTCGTCACAATACCGATGAGGTGAAATTGCTAGTCTCCGAGATTAAGGAGAAATCGAAGGATGCAATATCAATGTCCACGACATCACAAGAGATGAACAGGGCCTCGGGACGAGGAGAACATAAAATGCTGGCCGGAAACCTCAGGGTACTCTCTCAATGTATGTGGTATCAAGTCCAAACCACACAACCCTGACTTTGTAAACCATGTCAGTAACTAGGCTTATGCCTTCGGAGGCGACGGCTTACGGTATATCCCCAAACGCCCCCAATCCTCCAATTCCCCAATCCTTGAATACACTTTCATTTGAAATTAATTTCAGGTCAATCGGACAAATGGTTCTGAAGATATGGCCAAAATGGTAATTTTCCATCACAAAGCGCTACGTAGTGGCAAAATATTGAACCATACAGGTATGATGGAATCATGTGACATGTTGTGAGGTCATGACCTTGCAGTTGCACATAGTTTCATGTCAATTGGACAAATGGTTCCAAAGATATGGCAAAAACGGTGAATTTCATGTGACCAAGCTCCACCTTGCGTCAAAATTTTGAACCAAACAGAAATAATGTTATCGTGGATACATCCTCAGGTCATGACCTTTCATTTGCACTTGATTTGAGGTGAATCGAACAAATATTTCCAGAGATATGATAAAAACAGTGATTTTTCCATTTTTGGCCCCTGGTGGCCAATTTAGAAATTGTAAATTGTCTAAAATCGAATCAGTTCTTCCTCTCTATGATATTTACTTATATGCTACACATGAAATTTCTAATTGAAATATTACTGAAGTTATCGCGTTAACACGTAGGGCAGCGCCGCGGTGGCAGTCGGACCAAAAACATAATATCCCCGAACGCCGAATGGCGACACAATGTGCTTCACTGGAACTAAAACCAATGACCTGAATGTGATAGATCCATGTATGTTTGTGTATGTTGTATATGTATATGTATGTATATTTCAATAACAGGCAGAAAAAAAATCAACATCAAAGTCCAGGAGGTATTATAATTGCTATTAGAAATGAATTAGATAAAGATGTACGTGTAACGCTAGTCACAAATAGCATTGCATTGTGGTGTACCATTTCGAAACGGATACTAAAATTTGACTGATTGTATTAAAGGCTGTGTATAGGTCTGTATCCCTCCGGAAAACAGCAAATATGCAGATTCTGATCATTTCCTACAATTAGATACTGATGTAATATCCATTTGTAGTAAATCTGATTGTGTGAGTGTTACAGGCGATCTTAACGCAAGTACTAAATGTCTTCCTGATTGTGTAGAAATTGACAGTTTTTTCCATGATAATGACCATATAAAGGAGACTTCATTATTAGGGCTGGGATGATTCTGAATCGATTCTTTTTTAAGGCGTAGTACCAGTACCTGCTGCCATGGGGCGAACATCCGAGCTTTCCCTTTTCCTTCATTAAACCCGATGCAGGTTGAACAAAAGGGCTAAACATCAAAGGGCACGTGAAATGCTTCCGGAAAAAAACTTCACTGACATCAGTTTTTTTCGACGACATGATGCATGGAGCCAAGTAAAGGACTACAGAATCGTATCCTATTAACCAATTAGGCTACTCTTAGAAAAGTAAGCTGTTCCAGTTTACTTGCTTGATTAGTAATCAAATGGTGGATGCGTTTACTTTCAAAGTTTAATGAGTAGAGCTGTTTATTAAGGCAGCATATTTGATTGCTGCATTTTGAAATTTAAATGGCCATAGAACAGCACAACATGAACACGATTGCCATTGCCTTGGCATTTCGTGCGACTGTGAAATAAATGATCTCACATTCACGTTTCATCCACTTTACGGAATGTTTTCCACCTTGTGATGTGAAAACAAATCTCTTTATTTTTACTTTATCATTATGGATCTCCTAAAAATACTACAATGAGAGATGAAATGCAGAGTTGGGATGTGGTGATGTTGAACAAGGATTTTTTTAAAGTGTGATAAACACTTGCCGTAATGGGGTCGCGTGTAATTTCTTGAAACAGACACACCTGAAGCGGCACGATTTAAAATGCCATCGGGAAGAAGGCTGAGTTTAGATTTCGATAACTGCAGGCGCTCCGCCCTTCCCTAAATCTGCACCCGTGTACTTGTCCTAAATAACAATCAAGCAATTCCAATAGCCTATAACGATTAAGATGTGATGTTGAAAAGCAGACAAGCCTACACACTCAGAAATGGGGGTACGAGACAAGAACATTTCTGTACTTACAGGTACATTTTGGTACGTCTATTTTTGAGTGTGTAACTGAGCTGTGGCATTAGAGTGAAAGAATATCAATAATTTGAATAATTAAAAAAAAAATCTTCCACTGCATTGGATCTCCCAGCATTTTAGGACATTATTAAAGATTAAAACAGATTTCCTATAAGATTTTGTGTCTAAAAAATACACAAGGTGGAAAACATTCTGAAAAGCGGATGAAACGTGAATGTGAGATATAAATTATCACAGTCGCACGAAATGCGTGGCAATGGAAATCGTGTTCATACTGTGTTGTTCTATGGCTGTTTAAATTTCAAAATGCAGCAATCAAACATTCTGTCTTAATAAACAGCATTCATTCAACTTTTAGTGTAAACGCATCAACCATTTGATTGATTTGCTAATTAAGCAAAGTAAACTGCAACAGGTTACTTTTTTAGAGTAGCCTAATTGGTTAATAGGAGACGATTCTGTAGTCCTTTATTTGGCCCCTTGCAGCATGTCGCCGAAAAATACTGATGTCAGAATTAAGCTTTTTTTTTTCCGGAAGCATTTCACATACCCTCTGATGTTTAGCGTTTTTGTTTAACCTGCGCCGGGTTTTATAAAGGAAAAGGGAAAGCTCGGATGTTCGCCCCATGCCAGCAGGTAGTGGTACTACGCCGTAAAAAAGAATCGATTCAGAATCGTCCCAGCCCTATTCATTATACTCCAATATAGATATGTTGAAAAATATGAATATTGATATTACTAGAAAGTCTCTGGATACTGTAGTGAATTCATATGGATGTAAATTGTTGGATATATGTAAAAATAATGGTATGTTTATTGAAAGCGGTAGATTAGGATCAGATAAAAATATTGGCAATTTTACATGTTAGCAAGCAAGTGTTGTGGATTACGGTGTTGCATCAGCCCCACTTTTGATGTATAATAATGATTCTGAAGTATGTGATTTCGATTGTATAATGTCAGACGTACACTGAGCACTGTCTTTTAATTACCTGGCCCCTCCTCTAGGGGGCCAGGTTAAGCAATGATCATGTCTGTGTGTGTGTGTGTGTGTTTCTGTCAGCCCGTGGCTGGCGCCAGGTCTGCTATCTCTGATTACCTTGTTTATCTTGCAATACCGGAAGTGGTAGGGTGCGCAATGCGGATCCTACCACTTTGAGTAAAGCTAAAATGCGTGCTTGGGATGCATCCAAGACTGATCATTTTGTTAATAATATTGGATGTGATGTTATTAGAGAATTGTGCAATAGCATTGATGATGCTAATACTGAAAATATTGCACAAGTTATAAACAACGTTGCTGACGCTCTTTCAGACACTCATGAATGGCTGCAGCCAAAACTTTTGGCCGCATTTCAGCAAATAGAAAATCTACGAATAACAAACCATGGTTTAATAAATCTTGCAAAATGGCAAGCAAAAAACGATCACACTCGTCAAAGGCTATATGGCATGCACGAGGCTGTGAAAGAGCGTAAGTTGTTCCTCAATGCAAGTAAATGTTACAGTAAAACTATTAAGAAATGGGTAATTCCATGCCAAATCACCAGATGGCTCCCGCACGACCACCTCAGATTTGCTTCATAATTCTTTATTTTGATGTTCTTGTAAATAATCTTGTACTTTGATGGCTAATAACTTTCAAGTGTTAACATTAAACCGTTCAAATTTATACTCTTGATTCTTTGGTATTGTAAGGCTCTGCATACAGAAATAAAACTTTTTATGTGGTGATTTATATGTTTGTTTTACTGAAACTTCTAAAACATACTAAAAACAAACATATAAATCACCGATTTCTAACAATTACCAGTTCTGCTAGACAGGAGGGGGAGGAGAGGGGAGCAATTCTCAAATAACAAACAGTATAGAATGATGTATCATTATGATGTGAGCTTCGGAATGGCTTTTATGCATGTCTTGAGACATTGAGACATTCTATTTTGAACAGCTTGAATGAAATAGTTTTCTTCACAGGCCCAACTTCATATTTAGTACATAAATCAATTAGACCTTGCTCTTTTCACCTATTAAATTTTTTTTCTGGTATTCCCTGTCAGATTTTTTCTATAGACAGTTAAAATACAGATCCGACGAGCATTTTGCCATTTTTAGGGGCCTATATATAAGACAAATAAAAGTTTATATAACATTTTTTTCTGATAGTACTCCAACAGGTCTCATATATTGAAAAAAAAAATCATCTGGTGTTATTAAATCTGGAGATACGGAGAGGCAAAAGTGTAACCATAAACAAACGTTTATTCTGGGAAGCCATATTTGGTGGACTACAACTCTGCAAATATGCCACAAAAAAGGTTTTGTTTCTGTATACAGAGCCTTACTATATCAAAGAATCAAGTGTATAAATTTGAACTGTTTAGTGTTAACACTTCAAAAGTTATTAGCCATCAAAGTGGGCATCAGATTGTGTACGTGTCATCTCAAAAACCATGGGAGATATTAGTCTAGAATTTTGCACAGCAGTTATTAGTAACAAGGACATTAAAATAAGAAACTATTAACAAAATCTGAGATGGTCATGCGGGAACTTATTCTGAAATCTGGTGACTTGACATGGAATGACTCATATTGTATTAGTCATACTTAGCGAAATGTACTCAACAACTGCGTGAAACTAAACCTAGTACTCCAAAAGCTTTTTGGGGTATATTATACTTTTTCAATAGTAAAACCAATGATAGTTATGAAATTGATATAGATTGTTTGTATATGCATTTCAAATAACTTAATGAAGATGTACATAATGATAATGCAAATATTGTAAATACTGAGGGTATTGATATGTTGGATTGTGTTAGAAGAGGAGATTATGTCTTGTATTAAAGATCTGAAGAATAAAAAAAGCTAATGGAGTAGATAATGTACGTAATGATTATATCAGAGCTTCGGCTCATGTATTGTCGCCTGTCTATGTCAAGCTTTTCAATCTTATTTTAGATCATGGCGTTTTCCCCTAGGCCTGGTCTGATAGCTATATATGCCCCATTTTGAAGAACACAGATAGCCAAGGTGACCCTGATAATTACAGGAGAATCACTAGTGTCAGCTGTTTGGGCAAGCTTTTCACGGCAATTCTCTCCAAGCGCCTTCAAAAGTTTTCTGAAGAAGCAAATTTGATTAATGAATCCCAAGCTGGCTTTCATAAATTTTATTCTATCATTGACAATATTTATGCTTATAAATCTCTTATTGATATCTTTCAAATTATTAAAAAGAAATTATGTTGTGTTTTCATTGATTTCAGTACAGCTTTTGATACAGTTTGTAACAGCAGTCTTTGGCTTAAATTCATATAAAATAATGTTGGTGGAAACTGTTTCCAAGCTATTTACAATATTTACCAAAATATTAAATCTTGTATTATCCATAATAGTGTGGAAACCCCCCCCCCCCTCTTTACTTCGGACAATGGTGTCCAACAAGGGGAAAACATAATCTCCGGTCCTGTTTGCTTTATATTTAAATTACCTTGAGTCATTCCTCAATGATAATTGTTACCGTGGATTGAACACACTTATGTTTTTTATGTTTGTTTCTATGTGAAAATATTTTTACTGTTGTATGCCAATGATACAGTTTTATTTGCGGAGTCACCAGAAGATCTCCATACTGTTATTGATACATTTCATCAGTACTGTATTATGTGGAAACTGAATGTTAATGTGTCTAAAACTAAGGTGGTTGTATTTTCTGGAGGAACCAATAGAAAATGTGTCATTCATTTAATTTTGTAATGTCACCATTGAGTCTGTTAGAGAATATGTCTATTTGGGGTTATTACTCACAAGTAACAGTCAGTTTTGTAAAGGTATTAAGAGACTGTATGATCAAGTCTCCCAGCTATGCATGGAGTTCTAAATTTAGAATGTGAGATATCCCAAAAGATTGTCAGTTTAAGCTATTTGATCAAATTTTTCAACCTGTATTACTGTATGCTTGTGAAGTGTGGGTATACAAAAAAAAGAAGATATTTTAGAACGCCTTCATATAAAATTTTGTAAATATATTCTTAATCTTAAGTCATCAACTCCCGATTATATGGTGTACGGAGAGTAAGGAAGTTTTCCATTAAGTATTAAATAGTGTTAATATTAATATACAATATTAATATATTATATATATATAATATATATGACCAGCAGAGATGTCGGCCCTGAGACGTCGCTGTGTGTTGTGTCTCGTCCGGTTCCCCCATCTGCGAGTTGCTGTGGCAGACTTGGTTGTTTGGTGTGGTGGTCCCGATCGACTATACCCCCCGTATTGTGTTAAAGTCAGAATTAATTCATATTGATGTAAATTACAGTCATCCCCAGATAAATTATGCTATAAGATGTATGTACTTATGTCACACCTCCAGGATAGAAGTACAAACTACAGTTTTAATCTTTTGTTATCCGTTAAGAATATACTTAAAGATACAGGTTTATATCATATATGGGTATCACATAATTTTATTAGTCCTGCGTGGCTGAAGTCTTCTGTCAAAAGGATCCTCATTGACCAATTTATACAAACCTGGAACAGTTCTATGTGCAATTCTAGTAAAGGTGATTATTTGTATCCCCCGAACGAGTTCGGAGGATACTATGGATTTGGCCTCGTCACGCGTCCGCCGCATCCACAGAGATTTTCTTGTGAACGCTCTACAGCCCACATAAGGCACCGATTCTTTTCAAATTTTGCAGGGACATGTATTATGGTAAGTCCACGACACCTATTGATTTTGGATACTCTGAGACGATCTGGGCCCAACTGGGGGGCCTTCGGGGATACATGTACTCGGTTGCCGAGTGCTCTAGTTATAAGTTGTTTAAAAATGTACCATGCCTTGAAATGTATCTATTAGATTTACCTCATAACCTAAGAATAAGCTATACTCACTTTAGAGCAGTAAACCATAGACTACCTATAGAGCCTGGAAGATGACTTTGCATTGATAGATCTGAAAGAGTGTGTAATCCATGTCATTTGAGTGTCTGCAACGAATATCATTTTAAGCTAGAATGCCCTGCCATTAGCCAAATTAGAAATGTTTACTTGCCACAATACTATTGTAAATACCCAAATGTTGATAATTTTATTTCCCCAATGAAATGTACTTATACGCCTCTACTTGTAAAAATTGCACAATTTATCAAACAATGTATACACGTTTTAAACTGTATTTCATGCATAATACCTCATGTTGTATGTTCTCTATGTCACCTATGTGATCTACCAGAGTAAACTTCTGTTCTGTTCTGTTCTGTTCTGTAAGCATCTGTGAATTTTTTCACGAAATTCGGCAATGAGACCCCCATCTTTGGACAGTTTTACATAGAATGACCTCAATATTACCACTGGTTATGAGTAGAGATCACTTTCAAAATTCGCCATTCAATTTTCCATCAATAACAACAAGAAAGAAACCAATAAATAAAATGCAGAGCAATGAGGATGAAAATCTCTCCATTGATTCAAGCCTGCATAAATTTTCTCTTCAGACCAGTAAGAGTCATATCTATAGCATTTTGAGAGGTATAATGATTAGTTGAGACATAATGCATAATAGCCGATTGGCTTCGCCAATATGTGAAGACTAATTGCTGTTCAATTTTTCTGTTTTCTTTTTTTCAGAAAGTAAAGTCGAGAGAAACTCAATTCACATGCAGTTATAAAGCCAAGATAAGATGCTTATGACAGCATGATGTGCTGTCCTGGTTGTTACATTTATATTATTTGCATTGTGTCCTTTTTCATTTTGGTAAGTTCACAGCAGTTACAGTGGGGAAAACAAGTATTTGATCCCTTGCTGATTTTGTTGGTTTACCCACTAAAAAAGACTTGATCAGGCTGTAATTTTAATGGTAGGTGTATTCTAATATGTGGAGATAGAATATCAAAAAGAAAATTCAGAAAATAACTTTTAAAGATCTATATTAATTTATTTATATTTTATTGAGAAAAATAAGTATTTGATCCCCTAGTAACCATCAAGAGTTCTTGGTTAATACAGGCAAGGTAGACTCTCCAAATTACCTTGTCAGCTAAATTGAAGACACCTGATATCACTAATGACTTGTATAAAAGCCACCTGGCCACAGAATCAATCAGTTTGTCAGACTCCAAACTTTCCAACATGGGAAAGACTTAAGAGCTTTCTGTGGATTTAAGGGAGAAGATTGTAGACCTGCACAAGACCGGTATGGGCTACAAATTAATTAGCAAGAAGCTGGGTGTTAAGGTGACAACTGTTGGTGCAATTGTGTGCAAGTACAAGACTCACAACATGATCATCAATCGACCTAGGTCTGGGGCTCCAAACAAGATCTCACCTCATGGGGTTTCCAGGATCATGAGAACGGTGAGAGAGAGACCTAATACAACACGGGCAGAGTTAGTGGATGATCTTAACCCCTTTGTGCAGAAGCCAAATTTGGCTTTTTATGGGTAACCCACTTTAATGCTGTATAATTCAAGATTTATGCTTCATAAAGAGGAAAAATGTGGCTCAATTCAGGAAAGACACTTACAGCATTTAGAATTACATTGCATTTCAGTTTATTTTCATGATTTTGGTAGAGAAAATGAGCAGCAAACATAAAAAATCTTTATGAGAATTCACCGTTGAAATTGAAAAAATAATTCTGACGATTGAAAAACTGCTGGGGCTTAAAACTATACATTTCTGGTATCATAAACTCCTTGAGCACAAGTAGAATTCATCTTCAACATTAAATTCTAGATTACCTACATGCTATGAGCCAAATTATACAGCTACCCAAGTGTCTCCCCAAAGTCTCAAAATGATTTGCTGTCAAATCATAAAAAAATCATGTATTTAACACAAATAAAGCTTTAAGGCATGAAATTTAATATGAACGAATGATTTTCTGGTTGAGTTTAGTATGAATTTATCAATATCAGTGCAGCTGAATATCAGCGGTCACCAGTACCCTCTCCAAACACAAAACATGCCTTTTCTCCATAATAAATTTTAGAGTTTTGGCCATTTTTCTTCAAAGCCAGCACAAACACGCATTAAATAAACTGCTTATTAAACGGTCAGAACATTCACCCTGTAATGGAAGCTGCCAGTCCCCTCTTCTAAGCTCACGCACCCATTTCAACACTTATAAGAAACAAGTACACCTCACTAACTCAGTAATATCTGAATTCTGAAATATACCTTATTTTAACAGAACAGACACTCCACTTTCAGGGAATATCAAGCAATCCATTGCCTCTCCCGATTCAAAAGAAACGTGCAACGAACGTACCAGGGGGTCCATCCAAATGCACGGGCAGATCGCGTTTTAACCAGGAAAAAAACCTCGACATTCGACTTTGTCGAGTACGTATACATTCCCAAACGAAACAAAAAAAAAAACAAAAAAAAAAAAAAAAAAGGCCTGACCTTTTTCATGAATCCCTCTACCGGAGACCGATCCAGTAGCAAGAACCCTCCTGTCCTGTTTCATTCGAAATAATTCCAATTGACCATATCCTTATCTCATTTAAATCCTGTAAATATAACTGAACACTTCAAGGCCAGTTTTGCGAACCTGGCCTTGGCGATCTATTATATTCTATTCTATAAATCGCGTCTATTTTAGCCGCGTGATGTGCATTACGTAGACAGGATACAACCGAGCCTGCTGATACGCATTGGTTAGTATGCTCTGTGTTTGACCAATCAATGTGTTTCACTTACTCTAAAATGTTTAAACACTCGGGAATTGGATAAAAACGAGCCAATCAATACATTGTTACCAGGGAAACTTCACGAGGGCATGAGGTGTAACTCTACAATTACGCAGAAGAGCTTGAGTGTATGGTTGAGTGATTGGCTATCAACGCCAGTACTCGGGTGGATATAAGGAAGCGCTGGATTTGTCAATGAAGGAATCTACGCGTAAATCCACGGTAGGGAACATCAAATTTTTTTGTACGTGACAACTGTAATTGACAGTAGAATGTGAGAGAATCAATACCATGTCGATTTTTTTGCCCCAGAAAACTGATTTTTCTGAAACACTAATTGGAATACTGTTGGCTCACTGTGGCTAAACTGGTCACTACAAAGGATAACGATTTTTTCTGTGTCAAGATATCGTTTTTTTAAACTGCTGGATCGATACTATGGGCAAGGATACTGACCAGTTTGCACATCAGGCTTAGCTGAGGAGTTTAATTCATGCAGCTCTCGAAAAACAGGGAGCAGAGTGAACTTCCCCATATTCAGAACCGCGTTCGAGGTCTGCTTGCTTGTGAACATTCAATAACTGATCCGGGGGTGTCATCTAGTGATCGAGTACAGTAACAGCGTTCTTAAATTTGCATGTCTATCGACGCAGGCGTCTACATCTGCAGAAAGGGGTTAAAGCAGCTGGGATCACAGTCACCAAGCAAACAGTTGGTAACACTTTACACCGCAATGGTCTAACATCTTGCAGTGCTCGCAAAGTACCCCTGCTTAAGAAAGCACATGTGCAGGCCTGCCTGAACTTTGCCAATGAACATCTGAATGACCTGGAGAGTGACTGGGAGAAGGTTGTTATGGTCGGATGAGACCAAAATTGAGCTCTTTGGTATCAATTCAACCCGCCGTGTCTGAAGGAAGAAACATACTGCTTATGACCCCAAGAACACCATCCCCACTGTCAAGCATGGAGGTGGGAACATTATGCTTTGGGGGCGTTTTTCTGCACACGGCACAGGGCTACTTCACCGTATCAATGGGAGGATGGACGGAGCCATGCAACATAAAATCCTGAGTGAAAACCTCCTTCCCTCTGCCAGGAAGCTTAAAATGGGTCGTATATGGGTCTTCCAGCAGGATAATGACCCAAAGCATACAGCCAAGGCAAACAAGGAATGGCTGAAGAAGAGACATATCAAGGTCATAGAGTGGCCCAGCCAGTCTCCGGACATGAATCCTACAGAAAATCTATGGAGAGAGCTGAAGCTCAGAGTTGCCAAGCGACAGCCACGGAATCTTGATGATTTAGAATAGAGGTCATTTGCAAAGAAGAGTGGACCAAAATTCCTCCTAATATGTGCAGAAACCTGGTCATCAGCTACAAAAAACGTCTGACCTTTGTGCTCGCTAATAAGGGGTTTGCCACAAAGTACTAAGTCCTTTTGACAAGAGGATTCAAATACTTATTTTCCTCAATAAAATGCAAATAAAATAATACAAATTCTTTAAAGTCTCGATTTCTTGATTTTCTCTGTGATATTCTGTCTCAGCATGTTACACTACACCTACCATTAATATTACAGACTGATCGAGTCTTTATTAGAGGCCAAACCAACAAAATCAGCAAGGGATCAAATACTTGTTTTCCCCACTGGATAAAAGACAACTCTTAGCTTTGGCAGGAATAGCAGTTGCTTCATGGTATTATACATGGTATTATATTTGTAAAGTATTTATTCACATATTAAATCTAGAAAAAAAGATGGAAGTGTGGTTTTCTTTTTTTTTTTTTTTTTTTAGAAACTTCTGGTTTTTGGCCGGTGAAATTGCAAATACCATCTAAAACTGTACTAAAACCCTGTAAATGTAGTGCAACCATCAATACTTGTTTAAACACACTCTTTCAACTTCAAATAAATGTATTCTATACATTTTTAAAGATTTATTTAAAAAAATAAAACATTTTTAAAAGGCTTATTTGACATTTGTCATTGACCCAGTCACATCTCTGCAATATCATCTCATTCCAATTCAGTGAATTACGAAAAGTACAATATAGGTTTGAGTATTGTAGAATATACAAAAGTGAATGATTTCATTGATAGATATTTGTACCAGAGGCTGTGAGGATGAGTTTCTCAATGTGGGGCCAATTTTCCATTTTAAGGGACAATGTCCCAATGTATGGTTTCAATGAACAATAAGCTTTCAGGTAGTTTTCTGAGATTGTTTGACGACGAAATGGATAGAGTCATTATCAGCCCCTTGTTACTGCAAAATAAGACCAACTGCCAGCAAGGGGCATGTTGGAATTCATGCGCCACTTAGAAACCATTAGAAAATAAACAATTGATTCACTTAATCAGAAAAATTAATAGTTGGCTAGCTGGCTATAATTTTAGGCAGCATTGCTGATGGTTGCTTTGTGAAATTTAAATGTTAATGAAACAATACAGAAATGTGTACATGCATTTGCCAAGCTTTAGCCATTGCACATGTGAAAATAATTAAAATTTCACAAAGCTGATTCAATTTGCTAAAAATGTTCTCCATTATAAATGTGTGTGTTTTCTTTTTTTTTAAAGATTTTTCTTGGAACTTTTTCCTTTATTTTGATAGATATACAGTGGATAGTGACTGGAAAATTGGGGAGAAGAATGGGGCAAGACATGCGGCAAATGACCCGAGCTGGAGTCGAACCAGAGTCGCCGCAGGAAGGACATAGCCTTTAGGGTGCATGTGCTTAGACCGATGAGCCACCGGGGTGCCCCAATACATGTGTGTTTTTGAACAAAAATAGAAATTTTTTTAATCAAGTTTCACAATTTTGCCTTAAAAAAATGCCACAGCTGGACATGGAGAAGGTCTAGATTTTTTTTTTTCTAGTAATTCACATTGTTTCCTCTCTTGCAATCTCATGTCATATACCCAAGTAAGGCATATCCGCTTCTTGATATCGTTTCTCAGTTGTCAGACAGCATAGTTTACATATGGTTTTAATTTGCCTGTAAATAAATAGTTTGACTGATATTCAAGCAAAACACAGAAGATCAAGTAGTGGTTAATCACAAGTTACAAAGTGGCAAAATGTGCAATCTCACAGGTGATTAGTGGACTTTTCAAAACTTTTATGTTCCCCGAAGCTTTTCTCTTGGTCCCTGACAGTTACTTGCTCTTTCGATAAGACCCAATTTACCTAAGAACCATTCAAGAAAAAGAAATGGCACACAAATGTGTACACACCCCACTATAGCAGTTGGTCTTATTGCATAGTTTAAAAAAAAAAATTTATTAATTAAAAAAAAAAAATAAATTTAAAAAAAATCAGGATTCAAAATTGACTCAACATCAGCGCAAGTTTTTTTGACAACCCTCCAAAAAATCTCATAGATTACGTGGTGTCTGATCAAGTTTTGCGACTTTCTGACCCAAACATATGATTAATTTCTGCAATTCTCAAACGATAATCTTGGGAGTTTCCTTCACCATACCTATCCTCCACACTGTGCAGGCATTGAAAATAGGTACACAACCTCTACCAGCAAGATTTTTAACATTACCATATGCCTTACACTCCATAATTATAGCCCTGAAAGTCAAAATAGATATTCTCATCTTTTAGGATATTTTATTTTAGCTATTGACATATTTGTGAAGCTTCTACCACACATCATAGCAGTATTTTTTTGTCATCCATGAAAACAGAGGGTCATGGCTGACCATTTACTAGATTTTTCTTATCACTTTGGTCAACTTACAAAAGTAAAATATAAATGGGAACATACTTCAGTTACCTTTTTTGGGTTTTCTAGGTATGCAAAAATGGCACTCATGCTTCAAATGTTTATGAATTTAGAATTTACAATGAAATTCCTTAATTTCAAGTCTATATTTTGAATAAAAGAGTGTGAAGATCAAGAGTTAATATTTATCATGAGTGCCAATGTCAGTGGACTGTTTCTCAGTACAGTGATGACATTCTCTCTTCTGCCAGGGACTTTTAGAGTGCTACAGCTTGGTCACTGAGCTTTACGTACCGTTTCGTAAAACTTCACCTGCTCTTCCAGATACATCTGCATCACCCTGTTGTAGTCATAGATACGGTTGCTGTGAAAGTGGTTCATCTCCGCTGCAAGATTCAGAACAAGAGAGGATTAGGTTACCTGCCCTAAAATCAACTGCTGTACAACACAAAACATGTCTACTAAGGTCAAATGGATGCATCACCACCCAAGAGGAAAAAAGGGGTTACTGTGGAACTTAAACAAGCAAGTATTTGAACTTTGAGTAAAAGAACATTTATTCTGGCCCTCAGTAAATCAAGACTAGGTGCAACCTAGTATTCGGTTGGGCCGCCAAGTGCTGTATGAGAATGTGGGCCTAAGAAAAGGGGCTAAATGAGGCAAAGCTCACGCAATTACATGAAGTGCAAATTTAGTAATGAGCAGGAGCTGATAAATTATTTACAAAGTGGGTGGGGAGAGTGGGAGAGTGTGAGTCAGAGAGTGGGAGTGAGTGAGAGTGAGTGTGTGTGAGGGTGTGGGAGGACGGGGGTGGGGGGTGTGGGAGTCTTGAGTAAGGAAAACATCAAAAGCAAGTTATACATTTGAACAGACAAAGCTAGAGTAAGGGTAGCAGTTTTTGATTTTGTGAATGTGAATTTGAGAAAGATGGCAGCAGCAGATGTAGATGGCAGTTAAAGTATGTATGTATGTTCATGAATTGCAATGAAACAAAGTTATTGTTACAGTTGTGCTAACTGAGGACGTGACAGCACTTCTCATGGCAGCTCCTATATAGTGAGTTTTTTCCACCATGTTTCGTCTTTGGGCATGTTATGGGCAAAGAATCCACAGTTTCCAGAAATACCACTCAAAAATATGTTCGAGCAAAGGAGTTGCTATGTGTTTACATAAAGCGTTATTTGATATTGGTGATGGTTGAATATAGTTCTTGTGACAAAAAATTGAAATGATATAAATTTTAATGAATTTACGACTATTGAAAGCTCTCAAAAAGGCCTTGTAGTTGACACCAAGATCACGAGAATTGGCCGAGAAATAAGAAAGTTGTGGAATTTTATAGTGCTCTCAAATAGCAAATTGTTTAGTATTTATTTCAGTCGCAGTTGATTAAAAAAAAGGTTGTGTGGCGAAGTGAGCAATTTAGGTTTCAATCGGTCTCAATTTTACCTCAAATATGGTAGACAGTCAACATGTGCGAAAAATCACTAAACTGCAAAAATAGGCCAATAGTCTTGATGGTGGAGCTACAGCAAGCCTCTAAATTTCATAATTTTGAAAATTCACAACAAATCAACCATATGGTCTACAGATTTGCAATTTTCACCAAAATGTAGCCCCAATACTGAAGAAACTTTTGTATATTTAAACCTGCTGCAAATTATGAAGCCTTGCCCGCTGGTTTTTTCAAACACAATTTTTGCTTAATTGACACCAAACTTGCTACAGAGCATCTTCAGACTGTCCTACACAAACAATCCACACAGATTTTTGATTTATCAAATATTGGGCCTACAGTGCATCAAAATGTTTGATTTTAAGCGGTATTGTAAACATATTCTTGCAAATACGTGCCAAATACATTTTCAATGTTCATTAAAAAAAAATGACAAAATTTTGGAGTCTTGGCAGATGATGTTTGGAAAATATCAGAATTTTATCTCAAAAACTGAATTTTTTCCGCAGTTTGAATCTTGCTCTCATGTGAACAATTGGAGTCAATGCAAAATTGGCATTTTTTAACATCAGTTTTTCACTAATGGAGCCTATAAATCATTGATAAAAACAAATTAACAACATCTCCATGCTTTCTAGATTCAATTTGTGTATTTTTGGATTTTTGTCCTAATAACTGAATTTTTGACAGGTGTTTGAAATCTGCCTTTACACACTAACAGCTGCTGACTTACACACAGGGGACTGGCTTAGTCAATTTGTGAAGCTACATTTGACATTTTCATTTTGTTATGACTTGGAAAAATCACAACAAAAAAACTGGCAAGTACCACTAAAACAAATTTATTCTTTACAAAAAAAGTTGTACAAAAATTATCCACTATTTAAATTCTCTAATAACACTGCCACTATTTAACTGTTGCCAAAACAAAACTCTGGTCTGCTCTCTTCTGCTGTCTGCTCTCTTTGTTGTCAGTCTCTGTTGTCTGTCTCTGCTGTGCTTAAAATCACAGCCTTTTTATAGTCTGGCAACCTTCCAGAAAGATCCACAGGATTCTAGGGAAATCCCGCCCCCTCCAAGCAGGAAAGTGCCAGAAGCTTCTAGAAATTACTAGACTTTTCTTAATGATTTTACAAATACGCCACCAGATGGTGCCAATGAACAAAACAAATATAGCTGACCAGCAAGGCAGCAAAACAGCATGTAACAAACTTCATTTACAAATGGAATATAATGCTGTACAAAATTATCATACATAACAATTTGCCAATTAGCTCAGGGAGATAGAGCAGTCTCTTGTGCCAGAAATTGTGAGTTCAAGCCTCAACAGAAGTAAAATGCTCAGTAGACTGCCACCTTCTGCTTATTGCTCAGAATTGCCTAATTTTGCCGGTACCGGCTGCAAAATTCAAAAGGGAGATAGAAGAATGTAATACATTGTACCCATCAAGCCTGAAAGAATCTTAACAATGGTCAGAATGTGTTTTTAATTTCCCTATTCAATCTCTCAACAGATGCTGTTCTCCATGCTTGTTAACTGTCGTATCCATTGCGAGATTGAAAGGGAAATTAAAAACACATTCCGACCATTGTTAAGATTCTTTCAGGCTAGATTGGTAAGATGTGTTACATTCCTCTATCTCTATGGAATCTCACAACCAATTACAGAGAAAACAAGCATGGAGGACTGATATAGCATGAGAGAAGATTAGCCTAAAAATGGTCGGATTGTGCTCGTAATGCAACAAAAGTGAATGGAACTTTTTAAAAGAGCGGGATGCTGGCTAGGGCAAGTGCAGCATATGCATCCTCTGTATTAATATTTAATCCACCTTTTGCTGTTCATTAGAAGAAAATACACATTCATTTTTGTAAAATGGCGACCAATATCGCCAAGAAACATTCATTGGCGTCAAAAATTGGACATTGTGAACATTCTATATGTACAAAAATGTGTTTTAATTTAAAAGTACATTTGCCTGATTATTGCAGTCTTTTGCTAGACTGGATTCAAATACTGGTCGTGTTATGGTGGTATAGTGGGTACAACAACGTAGTCGAGAAGTAGCTTCCTCAATCACGAGATGTTGAATGCAGCTTGCCGCAATCTTTTAAACTTAAGATTTTCTTTTTTTTTTAAATTAATTTATTGTTTTCATTAGTGTCGGTTAAAGTTGCCATCATAGATTCAATCAAAGCGACCACAACTGCTTCCGTTCAAGCAAACCAGCTCATGAACACGCAAGGGTATGAGTTCATTTGGAAACCAGTTGGGGCATCATACCAGTGTTCTTGAAAATAATGAAAAATAAAAGTGCCGGTGCCACTTCCACCTTGTACGTTAATAATCCAGTTACAGTCATAGTAACAGTATTTATCAATTTTTCCTAACATCGTGTACGTTCCTATGTTGGACTGAGGGATGTTTAACATTACCAACTGATCTGAAAGAATAAAACAAAAAAGGACGGGATAATCACACGCATAAATGTGGGGTGCCTTCAATTCCACGTTTAAATTTTCGTTTCTGCAGCAATCTCTCAAATCCAAAATCCAACAACAGCAAAGTACTCAGTTTCGGCTGCAATGTCTCAAAGCCGAAATTCCGAGACCCAAAAAGGAATTTATCACCCCAAAAGCGCCACAATGAAAAACAAAACACAGCTTTGATAACTGCAATTCCAGAACCCCTCAGCATAAGACTGAACAAAAAGCAGGATATATAATCCCCTTTCCAAAAAAAGTTGGGACACCGTGTACAATGTGAATAAAGACAGAATGCACTGACTTGCAAATCATTTAAACCCTATATTTAATTGAAAATAGTACAAAAACATATCCAATGTTGAAACTGAGAAATTTTTTAAAAAAATTATTTGCTCATTTTGAATTTGATGCCAGCTACACGTTTTTAAAATGTTGAGATGGGGGCAACAAAAGATTGGAAACGTTGTATGACGCTCAAATACATCTCAGGAACATCTCACCTCGAATTAGGTTAATTGGCGACAAGTTGGTAACATTACTAGGTACAAAAAGGAGTCCTCACCTCCTCTTTTTCAGTTCTTAATGTCAAAAGGTTTTATCCCCTTTTCCATTTAACCCATTTACATCTGCTGAAAATTTTATTTTCTTGGATAATGGCAATAGTGCTACGCAGCGCATTGTTGCGGCAAAGATGTCTATGATCTGAGTAAACATTCTTACACTCCTAGTAGTTGGGGCTACTTCGGTTTTGACTAAAAGTGAACTAAAACAATACCACTGAACAAGGTTTTACAGTGGTTGTAATTGTCACCCCAATGTACAATTTTTAGAGAAACGTTGGCACAGTTACCATCCTCTTTATTGGGGAATATGTAGAAAACTCCAGAATTTTCAGCAAAACTGGATAGATGGCACTTTGGGGCAAGTGGAATTGTAACTTGCGTGCCCCATTAAGTCAACGCTGCTTTGAGAGAAATACATTAATAAAATGGGCAGTGGATGCATTTTCATGCAGTGCATACATTCCAATGCGGAAGTTCTGGGTTCAACAAAGACAGTAAGACATCCAAGCCAAAATAAGAAAAGCCAAAATGCTGCATGGTCTTTTTTGACCCACCTTGCAGTGCGTAGGACATTGTGCTAGCCCGCTTGGCCATGGTCACCTTGTCTTGAGGGCTGATTTTGCTTGTGGCCACCAGCTTGTCTGCTTCCTTTACCTTCTCTACGGCTGCCTAGGGAAGACGTGATGCACATTCAATTTGCTGCCATCACTTCACCCTTTTGCCCAGAATACAAATAATGCCAATCTTTCATGTAATGCATGAGCTTATTTAAGTTTTATAACTCAGTTTTTGTGTCACAGAGACTGTGGAAAATTATTCCAGTGAAGCAAGACATTTGAAAATTCTATGACAGAATTATTTAGGAACTAAATTTTGGAATTTACAGATGCCAGCGTCTATATCTGCGGAAAACACCATCAACCAAGACATGACACCCAAATTCTGCAAAGCAGAACAGCTTTTCATTGTTAGAATACTAGGGTCATGCAGATGCATTGTTGTGGCTCCTGTAATAATAGAGTAGGGGTTCTCAAACTGTGGGTCATAACCTGATGTGGAGTCACACAATTTGAGTTAACGGATCATCTGAAAATTTTGAGAACTCAAAAAAATTAATTATGAAAACTTAATTATTTTGTATTTATGACAAATGAAAATTTTGACAATTATATGTTGACCATGAAAAAAAGAGAGGTTTTGGAATACAGCCAAACAGTCTGAATTTAATGGCATTTAGAAGTACAGGGAATGAGTTTAGATGCAATGTTGTGGCTGGGTAAATCTGTGAGCTCTAGTCTGAGACTGCAGAAAAAAAGGTTGAGAACTCCAAAAATAACCAACAGAAATGTGGCAGCAAATGCTGATCACTATGAACAGGTTCTCAAATGAACATAGAAAAGCAATGATGTCTATACACTTCTTGAGCAGACCTCACATCAGAGACCCACATTATATCTGCAGGGAATGTACTTTTTTCTGGGGGAAATTCTTGACTAGCTGTGCACGAGTATGCTTAGCCCTGTGGCCCGCGGACAGTACTTGACCTGGCCATCCCCAGAGACTTTTGATCAACACGAGTCAGAAAAACCCTTGTCACACTTAATCCATTTGATAGCCTGAAGCCATTGTGTGACAGGATCTTCTACTTCAATAGCATGGTGAAAGACTGACAAAAAGATTTTTGAGGATACCTTATGGACTCCAATGGTGTCAGGAAAACAGCCCAGAAGGCCTTTGTACTCATTGTTTGTCTCCATCAGGAAATGCAGGTCTTTTTTTGGCTGTAGGAAAAGAGATGGGGTTACAGCAAATGGCCTTACCAGTTTTCCAAATGAATTCACAGATCATAAAATCCTAAGTGCTCACATACCTGCACATTACAACAATGCTGCATCGGATACATTTTTGCACATCTAACAGACTTGAGAAAACCCCTTATTTTGAAAGCCCGGGTTCAAGACTGAACCTTGGCTAAAACATTTTGGTGTCATACCTTAAATAAGTAGATATGCCACCTCACTGGATTCAAAAGCAAATGATCAACATGCGCTTGAAATGTAGACTCTCAGCTTAGGCATTTTTTTGTCAAAAACATTACATGGACAGAGCAGGAATTTCACTTTATAAATTTGCCCCCCCCCCATTAATGGTGTAATGGCAGGCATGAGTAACATCATCAATAAATACAAGGGAACCAGTTCCATTGGCAACCATTCGTAACCACACCATAACATGGTCTCCACCATATTTTAAGAAAAAGGTGGCATGCTCTGGACCATGGACAGTTCCTCTCCCTCTCCATAAACTTCTCTTTTCATCATTCATTCACATGTCGATCTCTGTCCATAGGAAATTGTTCGAGAACTTTTGCAGGCTTTTTTAGACTTGTTATGGCAAACTCTAATCTAGTTTGTCAGTTTTTGAGGCTTACCAATGGTTTACATCTTGTGGGAAACCTGCTGTATTTACTCTTTCAAAGTCTTTATTCCTGACTGACAAAGATATGCCTGCCTTCTAGATGTTCTAATTCTGGCAGGTCAGAGTTTCCCAATTTAGCAGTAGAGCACTGCCATTGCTGAATGATGAGTGTTGCAGCAGAACTTTCACATTTTAGCCCACATATTATTTGTCATTCACTATTGCTAACATCCAAATAACATCATTTTTTTAAAACAAACTGATACCTTTTCTTTTCTTCTGGTTGTTTGTTGTTGTAATTAACCATGTCCTCTTGGTACGTTGTGTTTTTTAGCCAACCTTGCAAATCACATTTCCCCTCAGAGGAAAATAAAGCTGTATAAAGTCTGCACTGAACTGAAATTGACAAAATAATAAAGACTAACAGAAACCTTTCCCCCTTTCTCCTCTTCGCACAGCTCACTGCAGCTAGCGGCGAGCGAATGAAACCAACTGGAGCCCCCACCAAACATGAGTAAAAACAAACGGGCACATGTGATATCACTGCAGTGAGATAGACCATGTAGCTACAAACTTCAAGAAAACACACTAAAAATAAACTAGAAAGGGTCAAATCTGCATCCTGCACCTGTCAGCTTTTCTGACTTAACTGACCCGCTCTCCCTGCTGACACGTGGAGTTTCAGTTCCCCTGATCTTGCACACTTCAATGAAATTAAAAAATCTGGGCATGTGCTTTATTTATAAGCAACAGTATCACTGCTTCTTCTGAATGGTCAACAGAATACATGGAGAATACACTCTGCATAGCTACCATACTGGCAGTTCTCTCTTCCAATTCCTTCCATCTCCACTGAAAACACACTGCTTACGTTCACTGACTACACAGCCCTGATGGAAGAAAATATTCTAAACACTAACAGTTTATTCACCCGGGTAATGAGTCTTCTGTCATCTGCCACAATAGTAGTCCATACGCTGACAGGCTTTTGGTGTTCTTGAGCTCTCCATAGCATTCTTTCTTTAAGAATGCATTGAATAGATTATTCGGTCACACCTAACATTTTATCATCTCTCTGATACCTGATCACTGACGAAGCCGCAAGGGCTTCTATATTAATAAATAGAAGAATGAAGTAATATTAATCATAGATAAAGAGGATAGGTGGAAGACGGTCCAAGGTCAGGCGGGAGCGAACTGGAACACATTGCGACAGACTAGGCGTAGTAAGAGGGGCTGGTCTGAGGCACGTAGCTGGGGTGACAGGAAAATGGATCAAGGCCATTGACTGTATAAAACATGGACGTAGCCTCCGTGACGTCACCCATAGGTTTCTGAATATCCATTTTGAAGCAAATTTGGTCGCCATCTTGGCACTTACTTGACTCTGCATACTGTCAATATCCTTGCCCATAGTATCGATCCAGTACTTTCAAAAAATGATCACTTGCGACAGAAAAAAACTTTGTACTCTGTAGCAACCAGTATTCCAATTAGTGGTTAAAAAAATATGTTTTGTGAAGCAAAAAATCCGACAGAGTATTGATTCTCTCACATTCTACTGTGAATTACAGTCATCACGCACAAAATATGCGTAGTTCCCTCCCATGGATTAATGCGTAGATTCCTCCATTGACAAATTCAGCGCTCCCTTATAACCACCCAAGTACTGGTGTCGATAGCCAGTCACTCAATTATATTCTCAGATTCATCTGCGTAACTCTACAGTTATAGTTCACGCCCTCGTGAAGCTTCCCCGGTAACAATGTATTGATAGACTCGTTTCTTATCGAATTCCCGAGTGTTTAAACTTTCCTCAATAACTGAAATACATTGAATGGACAATAAGAATAGGATACAAAGCTAAGCGTAAAAGTAAGGTCTGTTGTATTCTTCGAATGTTGCCCACGGTTGCACAGCTGAAAATGATGCGATATCAAAGAAACAAAGACACTCGAAGCCGGCCTGAAGTGTTCAGTTTCATTTACGAGATAAATGTTGTATGGACGAGGTCAATGGGAATTATTCCGAATGAAACAGTACTGGACAGTTCCTTCTACCCGATACTTCTGTCTCTGGAGGAGGGCATCAATGAAGAAAACAGGTTATACTTCTACTCTGTTTGCATTTTGCTCAATATGGCTTTTTGCTGTAGAATTTATACTGCGTTTAAAGACATCGAATGCCGAGGTTTTTGTTTCTCCCAATGCATGCAGCCCATGCACGTCTGTAGATCCCTCGGTACGTTCATTACACAATTCTTTTGAATATGGAGGCATATGTCGTTTGATTTTTCCTGAAAGTGAAATTTCTGTACTGTTAAAATAAGGTATATTTCAGAATTCAGATATTACTGTTAGTGAGTTTTTACCCTTATAAGGTGTAAGGTTATGAGCTCGGATGTGAGAGCGGTTTGCTTTTCATTGCAGCGTGAATGTTCTAGCTGTTTAATCAGCACTTTATTTAATGCTTGGGGGACTTCGAAGAAAAATTGGACGATATTGTTAACTTTATAATGGAGAAAAGGCATGTTTTGTGTTTGGAGAGGTTACTGGTGACCAATGATGTTCAACTGCACTGATATTGATAAATTCATGCTAAACTCAACCAGAAAATCATTAGTTCTTGCTGAATTTCATGCCCCAAAAGTTAATTTGAGTTAAATATATGATTAATGTATGATTTGGCAGTGAACCATTTTGATGGATCTCAGACTTTGGGGAGACACCTGGATAGCTTGGCTCAATAGCAAGCGGGTAATCTAGAATGTAATGTTCAAAATGAATTGTACTTGTGGTCAAGAAGTTTATGATCCCAGAAATGTATAGATTCAAGCCTCAGCAGTTTTTCAATTGTCAATATTATTATTTTTTTTTGCTATTTCAATGGTGAATTCTCATGAAGATTTTTTATGTTTGCAGCCCCTTTTCTCCACCAAAATCATAAAAATAAACTGAAATACAAAGGGAGTCTAAATGCTTCAAGTGTCTAGACCAGAGGTGGGCAGCGAGGGCCGTATCTGTCCCTGGTTTTCACACCAACGTCTGGTCTTTAATTAGTTGATTGTCTCAATTAGCCAAACCATTTATGAAATCTGACATTTCATGCGCATTTCTTTAAATTATCATGAAACTACTAAGACTAGTCTTGTCTCCCTTCATAAAACATTTTCCTTTGATCGAATCATTGCGAAAATCTATACTTGTGCATGCAATCAATTAACTCAATTAGTCATGGTAATTGATAGGAATAAAAACCTGCATACACACCGGCCCTCCAGGACCGTGATTGCCAACCCCAGGTCTAGACTCAATTGAGCCAAAGTTTTTTTGTCTGTAAAGCTGCAATCTTGAATTATAAAGCCTTAAATCAGGCAACACCTAAAAAGCCAGATTTGGCTTCTGCGCAAAGGGGTTAAAAATGTGGGGGGTTAGGATGTGTTTTAATTTTAAGCCTCAGTTCACTCAGTAACAACTAGTTGATAAATTTAAGTCAGAATGGTATGACGAAAGTGGTCTGATTTAAGTTATGAGTATATGAATCAGTAGCGGTTGTACATGCAAATGAAAATGGTTTCCTAGTCCTCCGATACTCAGAACTGAGTGGAAGCATTTGACGAATGGCACTAAATTTAACCATGAAGACATGGGAAGGATGAAAGGAAGGAAATGAATCACTGAAGTGATAAGGTGACATCCCAGAAAAAAAACGAAAGCTCACAAACAAGGATACTGCACATTTTAAACTTCCAAGCACATCAGAGCATGAAGAAATTGACCCTGAAGTAAAGACAAATAAGTTGCTTGAATTTTCCCTGCATAAAATCCTTAGTGTTTCAGATCTTTGATCAGATTTTTGAAAGTTTGGAGTTATCATGCTTTTCCTGCAGTGTTGTGTCACACAGTACAATGGCCTCCAGAATTATTGGCATCATCAAGTAAAAATGGACAAAACCAAATGTGCAGCAGGGTTAGACATTAAGCATTTTACAGCACTTGTCAATGGTGCCAAAGTTTACTTGTCCTACAGAAAGTTCTGGTTGTCCAGACAAGCGAGCGCCACAGGCATGAGCTGAGCATAGTGTGCAACAGGCGCGCAAAAACAAGCACCAGCAACATGAGTCAACGAAAGGGACATGCCCCCACCTGGAAAATTATAAAAAATGCTGCAATTTTGTGCATTCTGGACAGGTGCACTCTAGAGGCAAAACTGTTGGCTTCTTTACAATAGAATTTTTACATTTTTTAGAAAAAATTTCCATGAAAATCGGCCAAAGTCTGGTGACTGGCTTTGATGAATCAAACATATTTTAGTTGTGCACTTAAGTATAACTCCTAACATGAAAGTATATGCGAATATCTGCTCTTTTTATTTCGAGTTACCATACAGCAAGCCTGGAGCTCGGTGTAAAATTACCTTAGCAATAAGCTTCTGTTTAACCATGCCTGACTGAGTAGTGCATGTCTTCTTTTTGGTGTTTTGCGCTTGTTTCCACACCATCCTCTCACCCTTGTATTATGAACTTGCAATTTGTCTCCCCTGCTAGCTTTGCACCTGTA
This sequence comes from Gymnothorax reevesii, assembly GCA_029721435.1. Lineage (NCBI taxonomy): Eukaryota > Metazoa > Chordata > Actinopteri > Anguilliformes > Muraenidae > Gymnothorax > Gymnothorax reevesii. Next base: position 63,928,321 of record CM056576.1, read on the forward strand.
GTACACTGCATATTTTAAACAAAATTTCTACCATCTAGTACAACAGCATTCTTGCCATTGCAAGCCTGGAATTCCTTGCCATCCAGTTTTACCTGTTAAAACTAGTGCGTTAAATAATAAAACTTAAGGGTCATTGTAAAGTGTCCAGAGGACTAATCAGCACACAGTAAGTGCGCACAAAAAGAAATAACAGTTCAAATGTCAATTATGTTGCAATATTACACAGTAAAAATGATGCCGCCATATTATTTCAATAAATACCAGTGCCGTAAAATACTTCTAACAAGAAAAATCACACTGTAACAAACTTTTCAGCATCTGAAACTCTGCAGTAATAGAGCACTATGACCTGATATGCCCATTTGCACCAAATGAAGACAAATGCGAGCATGTTCTACATCTGCACGAAGTAAAGTAAAACAGGGATAAATATAATGGAATAAAGGAAAGGAAAATACATTTCCTAAGAAGATTCAGAGGAAGATTCAATCACGCGGATACCAAAGCTTCATAGCATTAAATCATGCTGACACCAGAAACTTCACTGGACGCGCGGCCAGAGCTCAGGTCAGCTATACTGAAACTTAGTAGACAACTTTGGGAGTCGAAAAAAAAATTAGTCCGGTAACAGCTGGCGCTCTCCATTGGTTTACGTATGCTAATAATGGAATCTGATCAATCGCGATGCCAGAAAGCTGTATTACAAGTGTGTAATATGAAACTTGTACAATATGGCTATATCACACCAATTTTTTATAATTTATGGGAAAAAAGTGGATCTCTTGAGTGAGCCTGAGATATCAGATTTATGAAACATGAGTAGTAACTTTTGTTTATTCCAAGCCTTCGACAATAGTTCAGGCTCACTGATTTGAGATCCTACTTATCCCGTAAATTGGATCGAACTACAGGGGTTGTATTATTTGGTAATTTTTAAAAAGCACTTGCTTCTAGGTGGCGGTCCATTCAAATCAAAAGGATGAATAATTTGCGAGCTAGCTAGCATGCTAATTCTTTTTTCATATTAAAAAAATCTAAGTTTCTATGACAACAGTTGCACAACTTATTATCCCCCGCCAACACGAAGTGGGAGGGGGATATAGGTTTGACCTCCGTCCGTCCGTGTGTGCGTCCGTCCGTTCGTCCGAGATAAAGGGGACAGCTTTACTCAGAAACTACTACAGATACAGTAACCAAATTTGGTGTGTAGCTTCAGACCATAAAGGCCTTGATTGAGTTCGAAAATGAGAAGCGCACGATTGGCGGGGGATGTTGTAGACCATGTCGACTTGTTACTTTAATGGCAAAAGCGCTGGCATGAGAATTATCCATTCCATTGACTTGAATAAACCGCAAACTAGAAACTTTCCTCAGTAATGAGCAATGGTTACCCGAAGGATTGGTAACATTACACGTGTAATATCAAAACCAGTATAACATGGCTGTATTTCAACACTTTTTAAAAATCATTTATGAGATAAAATACAATCTTTTTGCATGTTTCTCCTGTGTAAAAATAATAAAAATGACTTAACGTTACTAGTCAGCAATGGCAGGAAAATCGTGACAGACTTGGCAAAAGATTATCGTCTCATCTTTGTTGTGTCGGAGCCACGGATAGTGTTGGGTCCGACTGGTTACAAATTTTCTCTCTCTCCCTTTCCATTCATACCTCTTCTTAGCTTCTTCGTTACCAGCTGGTGTCGAGGCCTTTTGCTTTACTGTTGCTTTACGTGGTATTTATCCTGGTTTGGGTGGTTTGAGGGACAACATAATCGTCTCCATAGTTCTTCTGCACAGATGTGCTGATGCACAAGTTCGTTACACAATATTTAGCGCCAAACAGTATTCGCAAGGAGATGGTACAAGCGCATACTACGCGCTGTAGGTTTGTAAATATACTGACAGCATTTCGCTTTGTTGGAGGCAAGTGACGGGAAAAGCCGAAGACGAACTTCTAGCTACGATACGCGAGTCGAGACGGGGTGAAAACACAAGAATAAAAATGGTGGCGAAAAGGTAATTGAGGTTCCGTGTCAAAATATGCAAAGAAAATGAAGAATTTGAACATTTAAAGCCAAAATAGATCATCAGTCCGATGGCAGTGTTTGACCTTAACGGCCGACAGTTTTCTGTGTGAATCAGTCCGGTGGGCCGGCAGCACTTTTAAGCCGCGAAATCGGCTCCACTTTACCTGAACAACAATCTCCGAGTCGAGCTCACTCTGTCAGTCTGTCATTATAGCCAATGACACCACCTCGAGTAAAGCCAGGCAGCGTATTTTGTATTTAAACCACACTATGAAACCACAGCGAAGGGTTCGCCCAGGATTGTAACCTAATCAGCATGCGCAAAGGGTTCACATGCGATTAAGGCTTTAACGGGGCAGGCATCGGAAGCAATGGATAGCGATCAATAACGTTAGTTCTAGCTAACGTAAGTTCGCATGCTCAGCTAGATAGTTCGCTAGCTTAGCTAGCCAACGGTTCTATTTGACGCATCAAAGTCAATAGGAAAAAAGTGAATAGCCATTATTTTTCGAAGTAACTTAGCTAGAGTTGAATCGCAAGCATTTAGCTTACTAGCTGTCATTAAAATGCACCAAATAAAAAAAAATTGCCGACGAACGCTGGCTAAAGAAGCCTAGATTAAAGGTTAGAAATTATGCCTTGCCGTAACTAACTTGATAGTTTAGCCAGGTGAGACAATTTATCATCTACTGCAAGGTCTAACATACTTAATCCGGCTTTCCTTGCTAGGTATCAAGTTTTGCGAACCAAGTATCTTTGGCAAACATTAATTCGCTTAAAAACTCTGCAGCCAGCGAACGAGCTGATCAGTCTCTTCAATGAGTAACAGCGATTTAGCGAGTATTCGAACTTCGCATGAATTTATGCGACTAAATGGGATTCAATACATTTGCTGAATATTGGCCAGTGAAAATACACTTTACTTTGTTGACCGTTGGTTCGAGTTAGTCTTTTATTGTATGAAAGTTAATACGGATATATTTTTGCAATGTTACCTTGCTCCGTCTTAGTCTTAACCAAGAACATTCTATAATTGTGTACAGTTGAGTTTAGCATGGCGAAGCGAGCGGGAGGGTTAATGTCGTGGCTGGGCAAAGAAGAAACAGCAAAAAAGAAAGATGGAGAAGAATCTCAGATTTATGAAAAGGAGAAGAGTAGGAGAGAAGGGCGAGGGTATTGCAATCGGGTCCGTCTGTCTGTCCGGACGTATATCGAGGGTTTGGAGCACAATGTTTATATGTCCATTTTAGAGGTTTTGAGAAAATTTGATTTTAAGATTTCCAAGTGTTCCATTGAATCAAGTATTTTATATCATTTTTTTCCCTAGTCACTTTTGCTGGATGGTTCAGAACTATATTGAACACCTAAGTTTTCATAGGAGTGTACCCGCAACATCATGGTCAAAAATGCCAAAAATTGACATGTCATCGCAGTGCTCCAACAATTCTAGCACATGATGACACAATGGTGATTGGTTGTAGGCAAGTTCATTTGCAGTGGAAGACTATTCTGTAATAAAATTCATGTTTATTCATCAAAATGTCAATGTTTAATTCGTTACATGAAACTTTCACAGCAGAAAGGTGCTACACGTGGCTCGGCCCTCCTCTAACATCAGACTGCTAGGTCAAAAATCAAAGTCACAAACAAATGTCAAAGGGGCGAGGGTTTGCAATCTGGTTGTCTTGTTGTCTGTTCAGAAGACAGCCTGCTAGCTGCCTCAGCACTTGACTTTTAAAAATCCTGTCTCATGTATATGACACACAAGATCTCATTGTTGCTATAAACTGAGAAATAAATGTTTTGTTCATAAAAGGGTGCCTTTTTTTTTGCATTTGAAAAAATCAGGGCTGACAAAAACTCAACCGGACTGACAGATTTTGGGGTCTGTCAGCCCAGCTGACAAAAGTAAAGGTCGAACCCTGCCGATGGAACATCATGGTTGTTTGATTATGTTTTCCACTTGTCCCAGACAATCGGAAAAGCCTTAATGTCGATCCCTGAGCAGAAAAGCCCTTATTGCTTAGCCTCATAATCTTCCATTGATAATATTCACAAAAATCCTACGTTTATATGCAGCAACATAATTGAAAAAAGGTCATTCCTATCATGAAACAAATATTTTCCTCAAAAACATGAATGCGAAAATTATTGGCACTGCTTCAGGTAATATTTTATCCAGCCTCCTTCAGCAAAGATTATGGCTCAAAGTCTTTTCTTATAATGCTCAATGGGGTTGGTGAACACATAGCACAGGATTGGAGACCATTCCTCCATTGATAATCCCTCCAGATCCTTCAGACTCTGAGGTCGACAGTCGTGGACTCTTCCTCTCAGCTCAGTCCATAGATTTTCTATGGGGTTTAGGTCAAGGGCCAGTGATAGCCTAGGCAAAATCTTTATCCTGCAGTCAGCAAACCTTTTCTGTGTAATATATGAGGTGTTCTTTTGATCTTTGTTGTGCTTAAAGCTTCAACCTCAGTCCATTTTAAGCTTCCTGAACAAAGAATGTTGAGTTTTTATTTAATATCTGCAGGCTATTGATGTAGTCCATGATACCATATATCTGAGAAAAATGTCCACGACCTTTGGAAGAAAAACTGCCCAACAATATCAAAGAGACACCACTGTACTTTACAGAGGCTATGGAGTGCTTTTCCATACGGTAATCTTTCTGTCCAGGCCAAATAAATCTTGAACGTTTTTTGCCAATAAGCTCTGTATAGGTAAACTTACCTCATAACCTGGTACCACTATAGAACTGTTGTTAGAAGGTGGCATTTAGAGACAGTTTTGGAGATCTTCGGACACAAAAACTCAACTCTCAATCCGTTGAACAATACTCCTCCAGTGTAACAGCCCGAGGCCCTGGTTTGTGCTGGTACACTTGCGTTAGCTGTTGACGTTCAGCTGCATCCCTATTGTCACCAATTTCTTCCAAATTTTCCACCTCTCCTACCTCTGCATAGTCATCATCACTGTTGCTAGTTGTTGAAATTGCACTTGAATCATCATCTTCAACTTCGATGTACAAGTCAAGCAAAAATTCTGACATTTTTAGCGGATTACGACGTCTTACATGCAATGTAACAAACATATATGATAGCCTTTGTGTCACAACTGATCCCATGAGTGACGGTCACAGCTCTCAGTCTCATTCACAGTGCTGTTCAAGGGTGATATTGGGGGTCGCTAAAAGTCCGTTTTCCAGCCATTATTAGTCTATTCCACCAAAATCTCCAGGTGAAAAATGTTGATAGTTTGAGAGAATATTGCATGCCCTTCCGTACTATTCCAAATATGACAATTATTTATAAAGTTTCAAATCAATATATTTCTACTTTAATGTCAAACAATTTTTTTTCTTTCAATAGTTTCACTTCAATGAAGAGGTAAGATTTGAATTAATATTTTGAGTGCAAGACCAAGCAGAAACACAGCGAGGAGTTTTTTCTTCAGCCCATTCGCTATGGGTGCCAATGATTTTGGAGGCCACTGCATGTAAGAGGGAGAAAAAAAATAATAAAAATAGGACCAAGGGTCCTGTAGCTTATTGGCAAGCAATCTTATAGTGATAATAAAAGTTATGAAAATTTCATGTGACGTTTGACCTTCAAATCATTGAAGATAAATGTCAAGATCACTAAATTAAAAAAAATCACATACATTTATAAAACCTCTTGTAATACAATCGTAAGCTCTGAAGCAGTTTTGGTGATACAAGTCACTGAAAATTCAAAATGTCAACTGTGAACCTTAAAGGTCACAAATGGTCAAGTTGAGGTCAGCTAATGGACTTCATATATGACTTTCAAAACGTCTCTATACAAACCTTGGCTTCATCGGTGACCATTTTGATGATACAATCATTTTAATTTCACTGTCGAGTTTGACCCTCAAAGGTCACAGACAGTCAAGTTGAATGTCACCAAATGAAGTTCATATGTGACTTCCTAGATGTCTGTAAAACAAACCTAGGCTCCATCTGTGACCATTTTAGCAATACAACTCATTGAATCTTCACTGGTTCACATTTGACCTTAAAAAGTCAATATCAAGGTCACCAAATGAAAGTTCAAATATGCTCCCTATAGGTCTCTTACACAAACCTTGGCTCCATCTGTGACCGTTTTGGTAAGAAAAGTCATTGTAATTGTATTATGTCAAGTCTGACCTTCAAAGGTCATCAACAATCAACTTGAATGTCACCAAATTAAAGTTCATTGTGACTTCCTATATGTCTCTAAGACAAACTTAGGCTCCATCTGTGACTGTTTTGGCAATACAAAGTCATTATAATTGTATTATGTCAATTCTGGCCTTCAATGGTCACCAACATTTAAATTGAACATCACCAAATGTAAGTTGATGTGTGAATTCCTTTAAGTCTGGGGAACAAACTCTCTATCTGCGACTTTTTTAGAGATAGAAGTCATTGAATTTTCACTAGGACAAGTTTGACCTTCGAAGGTCAATATGAAGGGCACCAAATTAAAGTTCATATATGACTTCTTATACATCTTCAATACAAACCTACACTCTATCTGTAATGATTTTGCTGATAGAAGTCATTGAAATTTCACTGTAAAATTTGGCCACTGATGGTCACTGAGGATCAAGTTCAAGGTCACCAAATTAAACTTCATACATGACTTCCTATATTCCCGTAATACAAACCTAAGCTCTATCTGTAATTGTTTTGGCGATAGAGAAGTCATTGAAATTTCACTATGTGAAGTTTGACCTTCGATGGTCACCGAAGGACAAATACAAGGCCATCAAATTAAAGTTCATATATGACTTCCGGTAAGTGGTCAACACACATATGTACCCAATCTTAAATATTTTCAAGGCTAGAAGAATTTGAAAATTTTAACATTTTGCTTGACCTCATGTTTGACCTTTCAAAGTCATCTGACGCTAATTTTAACTTGGCCAAAATATAAGTCATATATGACTTCCTATATGTCAATAATATAAAATTAATCTCTATCTGCAACCATTTGGCCTCCACAGGCCATCTTGCATATTCTCTATGGGATCGGTTGAAGTACAGTGCCCCCACTAGACCGACTTCTGTTGATTAAATCAAAATGGCGCTCGCACTGCACATTGACGTCACCAAGGAAAGTTGATTACCCGATATAGAAAAAAAATTCATTGCAGTTTTTGAGGAATAATATTATACATTTTCTCAGTCCTATCTTTAACATTGGGGCAAAAATTTCGAAACATCGCTGATGATGTGCCTGACATGGCAGACATGTATAATGATGGAAGTGGATTTTCCTCCTAGGCCAAAGTCAGCGCCGACATTACACAATCGACCAAAACTTTTCATAGCCGGAATGTTTTTTTAACGGTTTGCTTTGCAACCAACAGCGGACGTTGGGTAGCCTAGCTTGCGGACTCACTGATCATAAAGAATTGGTCTGCTCACCTGCAGCATCTAAGGTATATTTACTCTAACACTTGTGGATTATTGTGGAAACATTGCAGATGACGTGGCTTTTTGGATTTTATCGGTTTACAAGAAAAGGTAGGATGTGGATTTAATTGTTTATGGGCCTGATGACAGGCAGGCTAGCTGACAGGGAGGTAGCCTATGTGAGAGAGACGTAGACGAGCTTGCATCAACTATCACTGACTGTAACTTCAGGGCTGTACAGTAACAAAGCTCTGATGCGCGGCTAAACAAAGCCAGAGTACCTTCACTCAACGTCAGCATCCCGAAACAAAGGCTAAGTACCGTAAGTGCAGTTACGGCGCTCTGTCAGGGTTTCTGATGGGATTTTCGGAGTAACTGTTGACACAGACCTTGATTTTTTCATAAAAACAATCAAATTGACTCAAAATATTCATCCACATGATAAAGGAGGTCTTCAATACCCCCAAAATGACAATAACTCATTTTCAACCAAATGTGACATTAAAGTGTTTTGCCTTAGCACGGCAGTATAAAATGCGCGGTCATGCTGCTGACCTGAACCAGTCCTGCATGTACACCCAACTGCTGCACACGCAGGCATATTGTTCTCGCTCTCGGCCTTCAAACAGCCTTCATGAATATTTCCACGAATAGTAGGGTCTGTTTGTTACTAACAATGTCCTTTGGCACAGAAAAATAGGACCACAGTTAGCCCGAAATCCCCTTTCCACAAGCCAATGCTCGCCCCCACACAGTGTGGCTAACTTGGAATTTGATGCAGCAACACAACATTCAAGTACTCAACTGGCTGGCCAGGTCTCCAGATCTTGCTCCTCTCGAACAAGCCTGAGATATTCTAGAGAGACTCAACTCTTTTCCCCATAAACCCCCTCCCCTCCTTTCCCCATAATGACAACAAATTACCACCCCTGGGAAGGCTAGGGAAAAGATCCATTGATATGCGCATCAGCGTCATATGTGGTTATTATGGGGAAAAGAGGAAAAGCTGCTGTTGAAGCAAAACTGAAATTACCCAGTAGCACTGTTGAAGTTAAAAGTTGACATGCACTTCGGCATTCTATAGTCATTATGGGGAAAAAGTTGAGGATGCACCATCCCCACATCAATAACACTCATGACCTTGGCCTTGCTCTTTACCAAGAATGGGCAACCATCACTCTTCATGAGATGAGGGATCTCATTAGAAGCAAATGCAAATGACATCTGTAAAAGCCACTTTTGAATAAATGACTACATGATGCATTTCTTAGGTTATTTCGCACACTTGCATAATAATGATTATGGCTACTATTATTGGGCACTGTGGAAAAAAACAGCCAGTTTTGACCAAGTTAACAAGCAAACTTAAAAAATTAAATAACTACTGTCCCAGTCAGGAACTCTCGTTTACCAATTTAAAGTTAACTGAAAAAATAATTCGAAGTGGTTTATAGAAATAAGTTCACACTAACCCCTTTGGAATGCCTGATGGCTTAATCTGATCGTACAATAAATTTTGTGCATATCATGAACAATTTTACATGCATAGTGACCCTGAAAAAAAAAAAATCAATGCTCCAAGGTTCCTGTAACATATCATATGAATTTTTCTGAGTCAAAGAATAGATCTTGTTGATTACAAAGAAGAGGTCAAATGAGGTAAATGGATTGCATTGTCAGGAAGGAAGGTCAGTGACGAAGGGTACCTGTTCTGCAAACATCTGGGCGATTTCCTCATACGTTTTTCCTGCCGCAGTGAGTGCATCGGTGAGCGTGGCCTCCCCTAGAGACATGTGACATGCTGAAGAGATAGCTGCTCTCTGTTTAGCAAAAGTGACTATGACCTGCTAACTAATACAGTGTCGGAAGACATTGTAGGGATTCTAGAAAAGCAAATCTGGAATCTGGGGCAAATCTGAGCTCTACAGTATTCTACTTTTGAGAGACTGAAAATAATTTAAAATACACAAAAAATGACATCCTCACTGCAACAACACTGCTCAAAGAAAACTGAATTGTGATTGTGCTCGACACTATTCCCCTGATAAAGGTGAGCAAGAAAAGGAGGCAAAAGAGACAAAACAGGCAATGAGCAATCCTGCACACTCAAAAGAGAACATGAATTAATTCTGCACAGAAAGTTCTGAGGGAGCAATGGCTTGATTGGTTACATAGAGTTGAGTCCATAATTACTGTGGCAATGATATAACTTTGGCTCTGTAAGCAATGTTTCCATTTAAAAAAAAAAATTAAAGTAAGTTGGATGTGTTGAGTTTCAGCTTTAAGGGTTTGGTGAAAAATGCCAACATATATACAAAAGTACGATGTAGGAATGCCAGATGCCATAGGAAAAGCAAAAGAATTTAAAGAAGTATTGTTGGCCATCAAGATACATTATTTATAAATAACAAGTTACAACTGTTTTTTCTAGACATAAGGGTCATTCCAATTTTAATCACCCAGTTTCATGGAAATTTCCCAGGTCACCCCCCTCAGATTCCCCTGAAAAAAATTCACATGCACTCCTCTACCAAACTATCCCAAGTACTTGGTCTGCATTTTAAAAGGTTTTGTAACTACAGCCTTTTGAAATATCAGTTAATTTTATGCGTTTTTCCAAACAAGCCTTTTGGTCATCATATGATGACTTCACATATGAATAACTCTCGTCATATGAAGTGCACAGTTTTTAAACTCTGTGGCTGGGGCTTGTTCTGTAGAATTTGACACTTGTGTCAGTTCTTGTGTATCTGGTACACTCTTCCTCACACAAAGCTCTGAAAATGGCTGAAAATACAAAATGTAAAAAAGTGTAACCAACTTCGAGCGCTTTTAAATCAATAAGTATACAAGAGAAAGCACTTGCATTTTTCTCCAATCATTTATGACATATTAAGTCAGGTAAATCAAGTCACCACATTTATTACTGTTTTTGAAGTGACAGAATCATTTTCATAAATTTGCTTAATTTAAATTTCATAAAACTTATCCGATTTCATGTCCCTAAATGGTCACGTGGGCAGTTGACGATCATTTTAATATTTTTATCGTGTACAAGTGCTGGTTAACGAATTAGAATAATTTGAAATAGCGCAATCGTTAAATTTTCTTGATGCATTTTTTGTGCAGAAAGCAAATCAGGTGTTCACCGCGCCTGTCCTACTTGTTAGAGTATTCACAGAACTCGCTACCTGTAAAAAATTTGCTTAGCTGAGCTTTCCAAAAGGCCCATTTAGGCCATTTAACTGTGACTCTGTTGTTTTATTGAATTAGAATAATTGAGAAACCGTTTCACTGAATTAGAATAATTTTTATTATAATTAGAATCATCACTTTTTTTTGTGGCTGCTCCCTTGGCTTGCATGACTGCCTGAAGTCTCCGCGGCATCGATTTGACCAGCTCGCCACAAGTTTCCGCACTCACAGTTTCCCAGGCAGTGGCGATGTTCTGCTTCAGTTGGTCCAGCGTAGTCGGCTTTCTGTCGCGAATTTTCCGCTTGACGATGACCCAAAGGTTTTCAATAACATTGAGGTCAGGCGAGGTGGCCGGCCATGCCAAAACTTCAAGCTGTTTTCCGGCGAACCAATCTTTGGTCGACTTTGGCGCATGAGCCGGTGCAAGATCCTGTTGAAATATGAGGTCTTCTTCGCCAAACTGTCCTTCAACAGTCGGAATCAGGAACGTTTCCAGAACATCTTGGTATACGGCAGCATTGACAGTCTTCTTGAGGAAGCAGAATTTCCCTACACCCCGAGCGGACATGCATCCCCAGACCATAACGCTCTGGAGAGACTTAACGCATCTTTTTACGCACTCGTGATTGTAGGTTTCGCCACCACAACGCTAGACATGAGGACCTTGGTCACCGAAGGAGATGCAAAAGCGTGATTCGTCACTGAAGACCACTTTCTGCCAGTCTTCAGCAATCCACTCGCCGTGTTCTTTGGCCCACTTCAGCCGTTTCTCCATTTGTTTCTTGTTCAGCATCGGTTTTTCCTGCTGGAACGCAAGATTTGAAGCCGAGATCGCGCAGACGACGGTAAGTGGTTGATCTCGAGACGTTAGCGCCGGTCTGCTCGTTCCACAAGTCGCTGAGCTCAGAAGTGGACTTGAACCGGTTGCTGCCTGCGATCTTTCTCAGCTGCTTGTTGTCACGAGCAGAAGTTTTTCGGATGCCGGAACAGTTGGTGCGCTTGCTGCTGTCTTTCTTTAGAGCTTTGCAGATGGAAGACTGGCTGATGCCAAGCTGCTCAGCAATTTTAGTTTGGGTCAAGCCTTGTTAGCGAAGAGCTTGAATTTGAGTCACTATTCCCATTGAGAGGGGGCGCTGCTGACCCATGATTGATTTTACAACTTAGAAATTCTACTCAACCCTGACTTTATACTGCACAGTGAACACTCTTCACAGAAAACAAAAATTCGAGCACTTATTCTAATTCAATGAAATGACTTATGAATTATTCTAATTCAATAAAACAACAGTGTCACAGTTAAATGGCCTAAATGGGCTTTTTGGAAAGCTCAGCTGAGCAAATTTTTTACAGGTAGCGAGTTCTGAGAATACTCCAACAAGTAGGACAGGCGCGGTGAACACCTGATTTGCTTTCTGCACAAAAAATGCATCAAGAAAATTTAACGATTGCGCCATTTCAAATTATTCTAATTCGTTGACCAGCACTTGTATTTTCATAAATGTGACAATACATGATAAAAATAAGATGATAAAAATATGGTGTAGTTTTTGAGCTAACCTCTGAAGTTACATGTTTTGAACAGTGGCGGCTCGTGAACTGGCAACAGGGGAGGCTCAAACAATCCCTTAACCCTTTAACTGCCCGCTCAACATTTAGGTGAAGCAAACTTTGACTCACTGTCTGAAGTTGTACAAAGTGTTTAACTTATCTGATTGGATTTTTTTTTCTGCATAACATACCAAAAACAAGTGTAAGAGATATCTCAATCAGGTTAAGTTTGACACATCCTCCAATTAATTAGTGACTCAAAATGTGCTCCGCCAAAAGGTCCAGCAGGCAGATAAAGGGTTAAAAGCATGATTGGTCACAACCTGTTTTCAAACATTCATTTAAATTACCATTACAGAAAACTCTCAACATATCAGGTGAGACCAGTTTTCATTTATGACGCATACCGATTACGACTCCGGACTTCTTGCGCTTTTCTTTACTCAGCAGTTGGAAGCAATGCATGTGTTTTGAGATCGTTTAAATGAAATTAGATCATTTGAAACATCTTGATGCAATTCCATTGCTTCCAATGATCTAATTTCATTTAAGCAGTTTAAACGATCATGAAAAACACGCATTTCTTCCAACCCCTGAGTAAAGAAAAGCGTGAGAAGTCCGGAGTCATAACGCAGGTGAAACTGATAAACCTCCATGCACAAGGACTTCAATTACATGCGAGAATCTCTTATACATGCATTGATTGAATAATTGCTGATTACAGCAGGGGAAAGTAAACTCACTAAAACTTTCATAAGTTTTCATAAGTAGGAGCACGTGAATGTTCGCAGGTGAATCTAAGAGGGTGACCTTGGACCCATCGGGTGATATGAGATGGAATGACACCATTTTTTAGGGACCCAAAACTCGCAGTGGATATCTTCTTCAAGAAAATATACCCTCTGGAACAGCGGTCAGAAAAATTCCCCAAGGCCTATTATGGGCAATTAAAAAAAAAAAAAAATTGGCCATATGATAACTACAGTTATTATATATTAACATGATGTAGTTCATCAAAACATAATACAATTTTATTGCCATTTTACCTCACTTTAAATTTTATTTATGGGACTCTGAAACTACACATAATGTATGTAAAATGCATTAATTTGACAAAATGTGATAAATATTCTCTTCATAATGTAATAACGCCCATGTTTTGTAATAACCTGCTGCAATCTGTCATAAACAGCCTGAATTCAATAAGCAATAAATTTGCACACATTTTGTAATTAATTGTGGTTATTACAAAATGTGAGTGTTGCACTTTTTTTGATTTTAATGTTATTGTATCGCGTGTTAGGTAGGTATGTGGAAATCAACCAGGTCCACACCAGTCATTCTCTGCCCGACTGCTGTTTCTGTACAGAGCTGCCTCAACTCTGACTTGCCCCAGAAACTTGCTTCTCGCTGGCTTTTGTTGGGGCATTCTCTGGAACTCCCTGGATATAGCATAGCCAGGAATTGCCATTATGGCCTCAACTTCAAATTTTAGAAATTTGGACATATTACTTGTTTCGATGAAAGGCTGGAAGCATACGTTCATTTTCAAGGTGCATAATTTATGCCAAATACTGATCAGACACTAGTAAAAGCGAAGTAGATTTGTTCTTCAACATTTAAACTTAAATTCTGAGAAATTTTGTTGCATTTTACAGGTCATAAACAATTCTTACTGGACTGGTTCTGGAGGCAACCAGACCGTGACCTGACCCATATACAGAAATCTCCATTATGTTTTTGGGTAATTTTATTTGTCAGAAATCACTTCAACTTGGAACCATTTGGAAATTAACGAACAAATTCTATAATTGGATCATTATTGTGGTTATTAATACGTTTCAGCAGGCAATAATCATTTTACCCTGACTGATGAAGCACGTCGCTACTAATTTCTTAAAAAATCATGTTGGAAGACACATCCCCTGATGGTGGGAAATAAGTCACAATATTTCAGAATGGGCAAATTATTGGCCTGTATTTAGCAAAGAAAACCATGAATGACAAAAACAAGTATGAGGAATCATTTTCACAAACAAATTTGCCACCACAAAATCCTGACCTTAAACACATTAAAAGTTATTGGGATGTGCTCAAGAAAGACCACAGTGGTTCGACCATTATGTCGAGAAGACAAGATCTCGGCCAAAAATTATGGCATTTCTGATCTAAAATAAATGTTCTGGCATTGCATATAGATGTTAAAACAATGACAAGAAGAATATGCACTGTAATCAAAGCTACAGGGGTTCCAACTAAATATTTCAGTGTACAACTTTTTTTTTTGGCCAGGCAGTGTATATCTGGAAGCTTTGTAATCCAACTTTAAACTCCAGTGTCTTATTAAAGAATCCATAAATCCATAATGATATGTCCAACATTGAACATATTACAGCATATCTAATTTCCCGTGTTGAAAAGAGCTATTGTCTCCATTAACTATCCACTTTTCCCTTGGATTGCATCCGCAGACCAATCAAAGGCTGTGTTCTAGACTTTAGAGCAAAGAGAGGCTGTTTTTGACTGGCAGCCATGCTTGTTTGTAGCACTGATCTGTAAGGAATTATGTAATGGAATAACACAAGACTGTCTTATCCCTGCTGATTACGGATCTGTCCCATAGAGTGAAAGTGCTCTAAATAAATAGTAATTCATGATGAAATAACAGAAGTTTTCTGTGATGAAGTTCAATTTTTGGTAACAAAATCTTTTTTCATTCCCCTTAAGACAGTGAAAGCTTATTACCAATAATAAACTTAGTCAGTCTGTCTTTATACTCAACAAATGCGAATGGCTGTGGTGTCATTTTAAAGCATTTTTCAAGCCCCTTTCCAGTGGGACCATTTGTACTGGAATTGGCAGTTAGAATTTTTTGTTTTCACACCTACATCATGTAACAACCAACTGAAAAATGTCTTCATTCATAAAAATAGTTATAACATTATAACAATTTTTATTTTATGCACAGCATGAATCATACAGCCTAAAATTTATTTTAAAACGATACAAGTAGTTCAGGACCTCGTTTCCCAAAGGCATCTTAAGGCTAAGATGATCATAGAATCCATCTTCTGAGGGTTTTAATAGATGTGAACTGTTTGCAAAATGTATCGTTAACTAAAGACATTCTCAGAAATGATAAGATTAATCAGTGGTTCCTACTCCTCCTAGAAAGCTACATGCATCTTTACAGTTGCCTATGGCACCTACAGGAGTCATTGCAAAGTATTTGACTTTTTTGTGTGCTATATTAATATTACCCTATTAATTATTTTAGCGTTCGCACAAATTAAACCCTCCAACTGTAGGCTAATGAAAGGAGGAGACCGCACTTCAGCAAAGTATATTTCAGCGGAAAGTAGAATTCCTGAAATGTCTAAAACACATACTTTTGATTTGATAATAATCCAGTGTGACACATTTTTAAACCAGCGAGTCTTCAAGTTGGCTTCAGTATCAGGGGGCAGACATTTTTACTTGAATCTTCTGATTTTGAATTTGATCTTCGGAAACCTCACCTTTAAATGCTAAATAACCTAAACCTCTCACAGTTAACACCGATTAGCCATAGTTGCTCAGACTAATTGGTAAAAACCGACCACCGTCTAATTTATTTTCGATGGCATTGTTATGCATTGCTCCACAAAATTATGAGGCGTGTTCTTCTGCGCATTAATGTCAACGTAAAATATTGATACGTCTTTATAATTTCTGCGCTCCTGTAGCAGCAAAGATTTGCATAAATTAATTTGCGTGGATCATTAAGCAATAATCCACGAGAATCCCTCCTATATTCTGACTGTATTCGCAGCTAAAAGGCATTGAAGGCACATTGCACAGCAGAGTGACAATCGTAAGGATGGTGAAAGTAAATGCTGCAAAGTCAGTGAAAGTTTTGGATTTTTGCATTTTTACTGCCATCCTTACAATGCCCTATCAATCGTATAAATGTAGGCAATAGGCATTCACTTTTTAATTACCATTTCTAATTTTGGTCATGGTCACTCAGTCGATAAATTGTTTGATTGTCAATCAGGCAAGCTAAAATAAAAACAACTTGCAGGCAGTCAAACCATAAAGGGTGAGCTTCCTGAAGGCCCTCTGAACAACTACATGGCCCTGATGGAAGGAAAGAGAACAACTGACGTCACGAAAGAGAATAACGGAGGCCACAAGCACCGCGGCACTGGAGTTTGATTGGATAAAGTTTTTTGGCTGCGTTTGAATTGTACACTCACCCACTACATAGGGCACTATGTAGTGAATATTCTACATTGAAAACGATATACAGGGTGAGTGAGTGAGTGGACATTCTGGACACGGCTTTAGATTCCCCGAGTAAAAATGTGGTGAGCAAAAAGATTACAGGAATGGCAAGCCATTTAAACATTTTATCAGTCAGGCTGACCAGTATGAATTTAGTTTTTGACAAGCAGAAATTATATTTTAACATAAAAATGTCATTTTGACTAGTTAAAATATTAATTTGAGATGCATGTCAAAGTTATTCTGCATATAACAAATATTAACTTATATGAAGAAATGACATTTCAAATAGTCAATACAGATTTGCATACATCTTTAATTTAATTATAAATATTGTAATTCCCTTTCGACTATGAAGAATAAGCATTGCAGAAAACAATAATTGAATTTCCACATGTTGAAAAAGGATTGTGACCAGTTAAAATGCATGTCCCACAAATTCCATTTTTGATATGAGGGCATCATACAATTCAAAAATAACAAAGCCAGAGCTCAATATTTAAATAGGCTATGCCTACCTTATGAATACCGTACTGTACTGAGCTATACTGAACTATACTGAATACTGAGCTAAGGCTTCATGAAGCGTGCTCTTTTTGCCTATAATTAGCAAGCAAGTGATTCATGGAATTTGAATATTGGTCCTTCAATTATTCAATAATAATTAACTGAATAAACGAAACAAACAACAGTTACCAACAAAAATAATGGAAATTGTCGTAAAAAGGCCTATAATCAACAAATAATGTAAAATAATACACGAAGAAACAACAAATAACAGAATATTAGGCAAGGCTATGAAAAAAATGAACAAATACATAAATAGGCGGCTGGATTAGCTCATTGGGTAAAGCCGCCGCATTTGCGGAGCAGTAGTGACTACCGCGGCATGGGTTTGAGCCATGGTCAGCCGAGTGGTCATCAGTAAGATTCTAAGCTTGCTCACGTTCGGGTATCCTTCACCCTCGTTTTGAACTTGTGAAGTTTCGACCAATGAGTGTAAAGAAGCAGTGGCTTACAGATGTGTGCTTCGGAGGAGAGCCGCAAACTGCCTTTGCTCTCCTGAGTTGGCAACATGCGAGCAAGCCTTGTACATAGTTCTCGAATAAGGCATTCCAGACTTGGGTGGGATTGGAGATGCCAAATTACAAAAAAAATAAATAAATAAATATATATATATATATATATATACACAAATATAGACTGTTGACAATATACGTATTTAAACAAAACTAGAAAAACCACGCTAGATTTGAAGCTGGTTCTTATTTTGTGCTTGAGGGCAACGTCTACCTCAAATAGACAAATCACTCGCAGCACACAACTTTACTTAATGCTTCTGTTGTGCAATATTTTAAATTTATGCTTAGTCTTTTATGTATTTCCACCATATCACATGACCCACATAGGCTGATAATTAAAGCGGTGATGACGACCTGAAATTGGCTCATCAAATTTCTCAGCACCATTCACGTGGGTAGTGCCTCAGCGAAGTTGAGAAGCACTTAACAGCCATGCACACACTCCCGCTCTTTGGCCCCTTATACACTTGGATTTAACATGTGTTTTGGGTGATTAGATCACAAGTAGTCAGCGCTAAATACAAGTGTAAACTAGCTCCAAGACTCATTGAGATCCGATCACTCAAACCACTTGCGGAGGTGGCGTGGGACGCATCTGACCACATATGCTTGGTATTGTAAATGCTAATCCGTTCTGATGTGTCCTTGATGAGGACGTGACTGGAAAAATGTCATCATACCGCTCTTCGAGGTCTTGTGGCTTCCAGTGGTGAAAGCGAGTACTTTCCGATCAAGTTTCCTCTTCCAAGCGGTCCTGGGTACTCTTGCAAGTTGCAAATTTGCCTGTACAGCTCATTTCAATCATTAAAATAATCCTAAAATGTAAACTATATCCAGCGAGATGTTTTCTTGCCCAAAAAATAACATTGAACGGGGTCAAAATCTTGGCTTTGTCTGGTGGGAATGGCTGCTATTGCCATTATATAGGGCTGTAACAATACACAAAAATCACGGCTCGGGTCTCGGTTCATTTTCACTACAGTATGGGAACAAAATGCAAAACATAAAATTGCTTGTTCATTAGGAACTTTATTGAAACATTACACTATACACACACGTTTTTTATACATATATATATATATATATAAAGAATACTGCCGGCAAGTGCTGGAAATAAGTTTTCCAATAAATAAAATATTCTCATAATAAACTAAATAATTATAAGTTTTCCAATAGATAAAATTTTTTCAAATAAACAAAAATATACATGAAATAAGTTTTACAATAAATAAAATATTCTCAAATAAACAAAATATGTAAAAAATGTTATAAAAATAATTTCTCACAGCTTGTTGGTGCAGATGACCAAACCTTTTCAATGAGTGAAGTGCAGGACTAACAGTTCAAGCTTATCAGCCTAATCAGATTTGTCTTTCCCTTTTTTAAGAAAAAAACAAATGAATTCTACCATATTGTCCAAAGTGCAGCATTAACAGTTCCAGCATGTAGCCCAGTTCAGTTTTATTCAACCTTCATGTTTTTTTGCCAGATAGATTAACTTGTCCACATTGTCTGCAGTAAGGGCAGATCTGCTGGCAGTTAGAATGACCCCAGCAGTTGACAATGCCCTCTCACCAGGGACAGAGGTAGTCGGTATGGCGAGGCATCGCTTTGCTGACCGAACCCAGTTAAGGGGCTCATTGGTCTTCCACCATAGAAGTGGGTCAGAGTCTACTGAAATACAGTTCGCTGCCTTGTATGAGGCAACATCTTCCTTCACCAGCTGCAAAGTAGATTTGTTTCCCACCTGCGTCTTGAGGAGCTCACCAAACATTTCAGCCACCACTGACTTCTTGACAGGAGATGATTCAGCTGCCTCTGGGTGTTCTGTCCCTGAGGATGAACCGGCTGCTGTTGTCCCCGTGGCCTCCTCACTCTGAAAAATAAAATAAAATGTCAAAATATTTAATATGAATACAACTGACACTAGCAGTTAGTTATTTCTAAATTATCAGTGAAAAAGATATTTTATGCACATGAAAATTATTACAATACCTCTTCTTCCATAGCCACAATCTCTGCGGTGAGGCTGTTGTAGATCCTGTCACGACAGGCATCATCCACGTGAGGAAGGGCTTTGCACCTCAAGTCAAGCTTTGTGCTTTTTTGGAGGAAGTCCTGACAGGAAGAGCACCTGTCCTCCAGGTTTTCTCAGATGGCATCCTTGACTTGGGTCACAGTTGCACTGTCTCCCTCAT
This sequence comes from Gymnothorax reevesii, assembly GCA_029721435.1. Taxonomy (NCBI): domain Eukaryota; kingdom Metazoa; phylum Chordata; class Actinopteri; order Anguilliformes; family Muraenidae; genus Gymnothorax; species Gymnothorax reevesii. The sequence goes on from CM056576.1 coordinate 63,948,068, forward strand.
TGGGTTCCATAGAGTGGAGAACTCTGGCTTTGAGGGGCAGGATCATAGAAGCTGAGGGTGTAGCTTCAGTGCTTATCAGTGTTGTGAGAGTTTTTAAAGGCTCAATGACCTCAATTACCTCCTCTGCCATCCTCACATCCTGGTCAGACAATGTGGTGATATCTGCCTTCTCTGTTGGTGCCGAGTACACTGCTGCTTGCTGCTCAAGGTACCTCTTGAGCAAAAATGTATTCTGATAAGTGACTTTATATAATAATCATATTTATTTTGTTGCAAAGTATGCCAATGAAACTGATTTTTTTTTTGTACAAATTTGATCTTGCTTCCAAACTTTTGGCCCGTAGTGTAGCTTACTAGTGTGAGCAAAACATCCAATTTGGGGGCCCAGTCCAGCTTCACTCACTGCATTGACCATATTCCTTCCATTGTCTGTTGTGACTGTAATTGCTGTTCCTGGCCTTTCCAATTTCCACTCCAACAGTGTCTCTTTTAGTCCCTCTGCCAGATTTGTGCTGGTATGTTGTTCATACATGGGCCGCATTTGCAGAGCATGGCACACCATTTTACACTTAGGGGCGATGTGATGGGCAGTCACCATTATGTAGCTCTCATTAGCTCTGGATGTCCATCCTTCAGTCGTGAGTGCTACTGCATATGCCTTAGACAAGTCTTGGACAACAGCAGATTTAGCTTGTTCATAAAGGCCTGGTATCATTTTCTGGCTTAAGTGCAGATGAGTGGGTACTTCATCACCTCAATCACCTTCAGCATATGTTTAAAACTGGCGTTCTCAACAACTGAATACGGTCTTAGATCCGCTGCTATGAAAACTCCGATGGCAGTTGTCATAGCTTTGGCCCGATCTGAATTGCTCAGGAGAGGCTCCTTGAATGCCGTAGTCAGCAGCGTTTGCACTAGGGTCGCTTCTTTTCTTGTACCAGAGATATTCACACTTGGATGATGCCGTTTCAAATGAAATAGCATATTTGTCGCATTGCCGTGAATGTACCAGATCTGAGCCGAGCAATATCGGCATACTGCCTTTGTCCGTTAAAATATTTGACCAGGAAGCCGAAGTATTGCCAAACAGGTGATTTTAACAACAAGGGAGGGTCTTCAAGGTCTAGTTTCTCACTAGTGCAGGTTTCGGAAGCATTTGCTCCAGCCATGACATCAGTGCTCAGGCTTCACGTCATGCTTCAGGTGAAGCTTAATATCCTTCTTCGAGAGAGAATAGATGCTTCCCCGTTGTACTCCTCTACTGTTTCGCGCGTGTAGCTACAGGTGGATATAGATAAATGAAAACGAAACTTGTTGTTCTGCCACTTATTATACTCGTGTGGTAACTCACCCGTGATGCACACCTCTGAACCGGATCCAACGTCCTGTGCAGAGCCGAACGCCCTGCACCTAAATTTTATATACGAATACATGTACCGTTACACGCCTACCGTTATATGACATATTAACAGCGCGGCCAGTCCAAGTGGAAGCTACATAGTAAGCAACAAAATCGAATCAAAAGTGGTCAGTTTAACACGAAGTGTAAACAGCAATGTCTCGCCAAGTCACTTGTGATCCGATCACCAAAAACGCTTGCTAAAACCAAGTATAAACACATCCTATAAGTGCTGCTTTTGGAAACGCATGTCAAGAACAAAGAACTTTTGTCAGATTGCACTTAGCAAACCCTCTTAGAGCTCCACGATCGATTGTTATTGGGAAATGAGGCCCTGTTTGTGTATTTCACAGCGAATCAGTGTATTGTCAGGCTATAAGTGCTGCTTGTTTTTCACTTATTTACTTAAACTTAATTGATGACAAAATTTAATAGTCCAAATGTTCATGTACAGTATTGTTGACCACTACAGTATGGTACATGTTCTTTGCCTGAACATACCATGATAGGGAACTGAGAGAACAGAGAGTTTGAATGAATGTATTGCTCTATACTGGTCTTTAGTTGTGCAACCTATTTTTTCTCTTTCTCTGCATAAAATTAGCATAATCCTCACCGCTAAAGTGCAGAGTTGTGTGTGTGTATGTGTTTGTGTGAGCGCGCGCTTTCGTGCCTGTGTGTAATATTTGTGCCAAGTAAATGTTGAAGTTAAACACTTAGTGTGGTGCAGTGGTGCAGTTTCTGTCTCTAAGAACCCTCCAGTACAGTTTCTGTTAAGCTAAGGAATACTGACACGATGTAGTTTTGACCAATGCTTCTTATCTACTGAACTAATTTTATTTTTTTTTAAATGAATTTTGAGGTGGTATGTTTCATCCTATGCATAAAATTAATCTTGTCATTATGCTGAAACAGTTCTTATGATTGAAGACATTAATTTTGGTTGGTTATTATGTAATGCATCATATTATTCCATTATTATTACAAAGTGCAACACCCACATTTTGTGATAACCACTGCAAGCTGCAATAATTTTTTTTTCCCGATTTGCGGGGAAATTTACTACATTGTATTCAGGCTTTTTATAACAAAATGTGCCAGATTACAAAATGTGGATCTTATGACATTAAGTGAAAATGTATTATTTTGTCAAATTACATAATGCATTGCTAAAATAATTTGTTGTTACGTATCCCCAAGTGGAACAATCTTTTCTACACCAACAATTGGGAAAAAAGAATTAGCACTATTTTATAAAAACATTAAAATCCTCGAGGGAATGTTTAGACTTAAAAGTATATAGTTTTTCCAATGCCAAATTTTACCGACAAGAGTAACTGTAAGGAGTTTTTCCATTTGTACATATTTCTACTGGAGAGGCGTCCACAATACCTTGGTATCCACTGCTGTTGAACACTGAAGAAAGATTCTGAAATGATTTTCCAATCCTCTGGTACTCCTTTGGCAAAGCTGCATATTAAGGGACATGAGCAAAGACTCAGCTGACTCATGTCTTGCACCAATGACTATATCCCTGCTCATCATAATGTTATGATACAACATTTTTTTCACCAAAGGCTACAAAAGAATATTAATGTTCACAAAAGATGTTTCTTGACCTGCTAGTAGGGCTGCTCGATTAATCGATCGCGATCATTTTAAGCACAATAAAAGTAACTGCCGCTATAGGCAGGCAGACGTGCTTGCTTATTACCTTTTCTATGACACATACCTAATGCGTTCATTTGAATTGCCTCCAGGAAGAAAACTGATTTGAAGTCTGCTAATTACCAGCGAGGTTGGACAGCTTCCATCACCCTGGCATTATTTAAGGTAATTGTCTTACCTTAAATCAATTCCCGTGTACTTTGCCTAAATCTGCAATCAAGCCATTTACTCAGCCAGCTGACTAATCAAAATCAAAATGTGGCCTATAATGATTAAGAAGAGATAATGAGAAGCAGACAGATCTAACCAGGCTGCCATGTTAGACTGAAAGAATGTCAATAATCTGAATAAATAGCTGGCCACTGAATTCCACCTCTCATCTGGGAATTTTGTATGTATTATTAAAGATATTTCTTAAAAAATATTTTAAGATGGCCCTGGTTTTAAGCACTTAAAATATAGGCCAACAGAAGTGGAGAGCATTTTGTGAAGCATGGAGAATGTGAATGCGAGAGAGAATATGTTTGCATTTTACGCAGTAGTCAATTGCACCGAAGATTAGGCAAACACATTCAGGCGAATCAGTGCCACAAATCTGTGGCATTTTTTAATTAGATAATTTAACAAGAATAATTTAAAATAAAGTAACTCATAGCTCTTGATTTTAGTTACTTTTGAGCATCTAAATAACCAACAGTGAAGGTGGAAAACATTTTATTTGTAATGTTCGATACGCTTAAATTGTTAATGCATTTGCATGCAGCGCGGCAGAATGTAAACACATTCAGGCAAAGCTCATGTTTCATGGTTATTTAAATTTCAAAATGTAACAAACAAAAATGATATCTAAATAAATCAGACCATCTTAAATCGTTAGCCTAATTGAGCGAATCAACTGCTTGATTGCAAATTGAGCAAAGTAATTGGGAAGGGGGTGAGAGCAATTGTCGGGTGGAGGATTAGCCTCATTCATGTGCCTCCGAGGGCTTGTTTTAACATTCTGACATTTACTGGCCCAGCAGAATCATGTGCCGTGCCATTGACAAAACCTACAAAAATGGAAATCGCCAGCCACCACTTGTCTTCTACCGCTGTTAGCGTCAAAACTTTCCTGCCCAGAATCGTTCACGGCGCAGCCATGAAATTTTGACACGTGCGCTGATTGGCTGGCGCTTGAGAGACCTGGCAGGCCTCTCGAGCACCAGCCAACCCGCGCGCGTGTCAGAATCTCATGGCTGTGTGGCGTTTTGCTGTGAACGATTCCAGGCTGGAAGTTAGATTTCTGGGGTGAAGTTTTGCCTTTTCCAGACTTTTTCTTTGGAACGAGAGTGAGTTACGATGAATGGTTGGGGCCGAACGAAACTTTAATATGTCGTTGTTACACCGATACCAGACACAATGTAAGATAAAAAAAAGTTCTGACTGTTACAAAATGGTGGCTACTGACTGGGGGAATATTTTCTGAAATTATTTACTCCTCAGATTGCATGCAAAAAAATTCTTCAGGAACTTTATGAAAAAGACTCATAACCATATTATCTGCCACCATCTCTTGGTGTCGTGCTATAAAACCTTGCCAAGCTCAGTCTGTTTACTTGACACCTCAGCATCAGCAGATGTCATAGACAAGGCACTCAGCTCTACATTCCAACAATGAATGACTCAATTCTCATAGCTAAGAAAGCAGAGATTCTGACATTGATGCAGTTTATAAATATTTTAAAATATTTATATGACCAAGAATAATACTGAGCCAATGTATGTCAGTTCAACCACAAAGCATCTTCTATTATATACTCGGAGGCAATGAAAACGCAACACCAGTTTGGATTCAAGTAATTTTCTGACTCAAATTTATTTTCTTATTTTAACAATTCAAATATGTTGGGTGGGTTGACTTTAATGAATTAAATGTGTTAATGGGCCGATTTGGACAATGATAAACAGATGCATTAAACATAACGAGCACAAGTAGAAAATAAAAAATCACAACAAGACTGAATGGAACACACATTTAAAAATGAACTCCAAAGAACAGTCAGTATCGGGTGTGACCCCCACGAACATCTACACAGGCAGTACAGCGTCTCCTCATGGACCTGACTAAGCGTTATTGGTCGTCTTGGGGAAGTTGTCGCCACTCTCTCAGTGGCAGTGCACTACTCTCTCAGTAGTGCATTCTGGAGTTGCTGCCTGGTTTGAGGTCTGGGTGCTCTTGATGAAAGAGCTTGTCCCAGTTGGACGTACTACGCTCAAAACGTACTGAAGCTGGATGTACTACACCCAAAACGGAGAGCCACTTGCCGGGCACTTACTCCCGCCTCAAGCATACCCAGGGCCCTGTTGCGTAGCTCAGTCGACAGACGTGGCATTATGACACTTAAAAATGTTTTTTTTGCGTGGCTCTTATCATGCCTTTAAATAGGGACGACAACCCCTCCTTCATTTCAACCACTGTACTTGCACAACTCCTAATCCCATATGTTGTACTCGATATGGATAGATGAGAGTCCAACTCACACTCTTCAGTTACATGATGATCATTCATGTGTAATGAGGTGCACATTGTGACCACAATGGTCACTTAAGAACTCAAATCGGACGACTCAGGTCCTGAGCAAAAATAAACCAAAATTTAGAGTGTTGCGTTTTCATTGCCTCTGAGTATAGAATACAGATTCCCTGGCAAGTGAAAGAAAAGGGTTGGAAATCTTTGAGTCTAAAGAATCTGTCATATTTGGATTGCAATGGCTGCGGTCAGACACTTACGGCCCGTGCATCTCTTCCAGTGCTCCTGTCCCACGTTTAGTAGGTCTTTCACTCCGTCATCCATGGCCTTTGTGAACCGGCTGAACATCTCACACTTCTGTTCACTTTAAAAACCAAAAGCCATTCAAGGTTTCAACACTAGAATATTCAGTCATATTCAGTTTACTTCTTTCTAAATGCTTATGCTGGACTATCACAGCATCAGGTCACATGTATGTAACAAGAATGTTCTGAACAGATAATTATAGTATTCATGTACAACCCCAAAACAGAAAAAGAGCTCATCAGAACTGTCTGTGTCACTGCACGGTTGCAAAATGTACTTGAGCTAAAAATGTATGTCAATATGCAAAGTACAGCAGATTTTTATAATGTTTGTCAATTTGGTGATACTTAGAACATGCATACCAAATTCAGGGTGAATGAATCCAGAAATGCCTCAAATATTGGCAAATTTGGGATTTATAAGTTGAAGGCAGTGGTGGCCATATTTGGATAGGAACATGTATGCCACGTTTCAGCATCATCCTTCAAGTAGTTTTGGAGACGATTATGTTATTAGATTTTTAAGGTCAAGGCTATGGTAGCTATATTGGATTTTAGATCAGAAAGATTTGAATTAAAAAAAATCTACCCATGCGTAGGAACTATTATACCAAGTATCAGCTTAATCTGTTGTTTTGGAGAGGATGATGTTTTGAGATTTTTATTGTCAAGGCCCTGATGGCTAAATTGGATTTTGGATTGGAATGATTTCAATAAAGTTTACTCATGAGTAGGGACACTCATGCCAAGTTTCAGCTCACTTTGTCAAGTGGTTTCGGACATCATGATGATGTTTTTAATATTTTCAAAGTCAAGGCCATGGTGGCCATATTGGATAGCAGATCAAAACAACTTGGACAAACTTTGTGTACAAACACCCATCCCAAATTTCAGCAGAATCCGTCCAGTGATTTTGGAGAAGATGTTTTTAATATTTTGGAGGTCAAGGCCCTGGTGCCCATATTGGATTTTGGAACAAAATGATTGTTCTTCTTTAAATTTTTTTGGCGGATTTTTTCCCACTTCAAGGTGCATACATCGCCATCTACGGTGCTGGAGCGTGAGACCAGTCACTGTCTAACTACATTAATCTCTTTATCCAGTCCTGCTGGCATATTACTACCACCAACTAGATTTAGAGTATTTAAAAACGTCTATCTATAAATTGAAAAAAAAAATGACGCAACTTTTCCTAATTTTGTACTTCCTCCCTGTCATCCGACTCCCTCCAAACCCCTTCGCCAATATTCCCTGAATTTCTTCACCCCTCACATTTGAAAAACCAAGAAATCCTTCTGCAGCATCCACCATCGACCATTCTGATCCTCCGTTTTCGTGCATATTGCACTTGTACACTTTATTCCCATTGCAATAAACGCCAAGAAACTCATTCTGTCAACATTAATGATGTCTTTATCCCCTCTGCCTTGTTATTTTTTTCCAGCTTTAATAAGTTCTGCCTTTGCAGTTTCCTTTTTTGCCCTCACTTTTTTGTTGCCTCGGCACATTAAATTTTACGCCTTTTCTCTCGCACCAACCTAACCCCATTTCATGATTAACCCCCCAGTTAAAACATTTAGCTTGCTCTTTAGATAGATCACACTAGTCCTTATCACAACCATCTTTCCCACACTTCCTACACCTGTGCTGCCCTTTTCTACAAGCTGCTGCCACATGCCCATAATTGTGACACCAATAGTACCTCAGTGGAACCCTTACATACCCATAGCATAATCCAGATGAAGCCTAAGTGACAATTCCCCATCAAACTCAAGTAGTATAGACTAACTGTCTTTTTCCTACCTATTTCATTGTTTTTTCAGTCACCTGACCCCACTGACTCCTATCTCCAGAAAACACTCAGCCTCCGCTGATTGTGGAACGCCACTAATAACTCCTGTCAAAAGAACTGTCATCAGAAACGCAAAACCTTTTATTCCATTAAACCTACTTATTTTTAAAGCATTGTGTCTTTGCTTCATAGGGAGACATTCCACTATTAAGCTTGATACATACACCACAAGAACAGAGAAATTTGTTCTTGTTCTCGAGGCTGCGAGAGCAAGCGTCAGCTTCCCTACAGACGGCATAACATTTTCTCCTGGGATATCCTGGTACTTGACTGAATCCATCTCGCCCTCTGAACTTCGCAGATTCCAGTGCCAGAGGAAGCAAGGCAGCCGCAGAGCATCAAAAAGCCCCCACAATTCTTCACTGTTGGCTGGGTGTACTTTTCAGCATATGCTTCTTTATTCCTCCTGCCGACATACCACTGATTCATAAGCCCAAAATAATCCAGTTTTGTTTCAACACTCCACAGGACAATACCCCCAAACTGCTGTGGCTTATTTATATGGTTTTGAGCATATTGGAGCTTGTGCTTTTGGATCAGTTGTGGTGTGTGTCCCGGAGATCTTCAATGTTTAGTATGCGCCCTACTGCGCAAACTCAAACTTCAATGCCTCCTGTTTCCAAGTATTGCTGCGGGTTTCCTGCAGTCACTCAGGGGTTTTCGACCACCCGTCTCCTCAGGAATCTGGTGACAGCCATTGATAGCTTCCTCTTTCTGCCACATCCTGGTACTGTAGCCACTCTTCCTTTAACTCTGAACTTGCGAACTATGCTTCCAACTGTATCTCTATGAAAATTCAGTGCCTCTGCCTCCTTTTTGTATCCTTTTCCTTGTTTGTGCCAGGCAGTGATCTCCTCTATTTGCTTTTTGGACAATTCTTCTGGCAGCCATATTTCTAACGTGCAATCAAATGTCAATGTCAACAAACCCCTAGCGAGTGCAAGTATTTGATGTGTTCTAACTCAAACAAAGCTAATGCAACTAATTAAGCTCTTGATTAGCTGCATCAGTCGTGCCTGAGACAACACCTGATTTGCAAATACACCCTTATTACGGATTCCACTCGGGGGCTTGAATAATTTTCAGACAGCAGTAATCATTAAAAATGGCATTTTGTGTTACATTTGGAGAAACCACTCGTAATATTAGATGTGTTGTGCCATTTAAAATATTCTTGTTACATCTGTTTATCACAGCTGAATGTTTGTAAATTTTGCTATTAAACCCAATTTTCAATGGGGGTTGAATAATTTTGATTGCAACTGTATCGGCTGGATCCACGATTAACTTGCGAATTGGATAGGTGGGTCATAAGAATCAAGATTTTGATTAATAGCAGATGGGTTGTGGATGGGTGAAATAATACAAAGTTAAAATATTCATCACGCGCCAGTAGTCAATAATTATGACGACGTGTCAAGCACTGGGTACGTCATATGCAAAAGCCGACTTTGATCATGGTACAGCAGGTGTGTTCTAAATATTTGTGTGTATGTGTCTTGGTATTCCAAGCCCATGAAATTAAATATATACAGTTTGCATACCCTAGATGAATTTATGAAATGTTTCCATTTATTTTGAAAATATGACTTATCATGCAAAAGATCTATCTTTTCCCAAAGGATAGTGATCATGTGCAGTCATTTATCATCACGTAGGTTTTTGGCTCCTTTTTAAATCATAATGATAACTGAAATCACCCAAATGGCCCTGGTCATAAGTTTACATACCCTTGAATGCTTGACCTAGTTATATAGACACAAGGTGACACACTCAGGTTTAAATGGCTAGTAAGGGTTAATTTTCCACACCTTTTTAAATTGTAACTCGTGTCTCTGTATAGTCACTGAGTTTGTTAGCTCCTGAGGGGATGCACTGATCTGACTAGACATGGGGAGCAGAAAATAACTGTCTAAGGACCTTCATAACAAGGCAATTCAACTTTTGAAAGATGGGAAACGATATAAAAGGATATCCAAAGACTTGAACTGTTCAGTCCATGATTAAGAGGTTGAAAATTTGGCGGTTTGTTGATAACAAGCCAAGGTCAGGTAGGCTAAGAAACATTTCAGCCCAAGCTGCCAGGATAATTGTTCAGGACACAAAGAAAAATCCACAAGCAACCTCAAGAGAAATACAGGATGCTCTGGAAAAAGAGTGTGTAGTCATCTCAAGGGGCAGGATAAGGAGGTACTTATCAATAATGGTTCAGTTGCTAGAAGGAAGCCATTTTTGCCCCTGTCCCACAAAAAAGCCCGCTTAAAATATGTGAATCAACGCCCTGACACACTTCACAACTTCTGGAATACTGTCATTTGGAGTGATGAGACCAAAATATAACTTTATGGTCACAACTATAAGCGCGGTATTCGGAGAGGCCCATGGTGAAAAATAAATATATATATATACCATTCTCGCTGAAAAGCATAGCAGTGGCTCTCTGATGTTTTGGGGGTGTGTGAGCTCTATAAAGGCACAGGGAATCTAGTGAAAATTGATGGCAAGATGAATGCAGCATGCTACCAGAAAATACTGGCAGACAATTTGCATTCTTCAGCATGAAAGCTGTGCATGGGATGCACTTGGGACTTTTCAGCATGACGATGACCCAAAGCACAAGGCTAAAATAACCCTCCAGCAGATACAGAAGAGAAAGGTGAAGGTTCTGGAGAGGCCATCACAGTCTCCTGACCTCAATATCACCAAGCTGCTTTGAGGAGATCTCAAACATGCAGTGCATGCAAGACTTGCAGGGAGGAATGGGCAGCTCTCCCACCTGAGAGAATTAGGGGCCTCATTGACAACCATCACAGAAGACTGCACACTGTTATTGATGCTAAAGGGGGCAATACACAGTATTAAGAACTAAGGGTATGCACACTTTTGAACAGGGACCATTTCTTTTTCCCCATGTGATATTTGATAATTGTGCCATTCTACATGACCTACAGTTAGATGTGAATCCAATAAGAAATAAAAGAAATGCGTTTTGCCTAGCCATTCATATTTTCTTAAAACAATCTTTCCAATTTCACAAATTCAGCCATGGTATGCACACCTTTCAGCACAGCTGTAACTTGAAAATAAGGTAAATGAAGAAGTGGTCTAAAAATAAAATAAAAGGCTGGTCGGTCCTTATTCTGTGTTTACTGTTGATTTAATCCATTTATGCCTGAATTTTCTTTTTTTACTTGTTTATGTTATTATACTTCAAAATACCACTCTAAGAGTCATTCAAACAGGACACTTTTTCTTAACAGTCCTCATGTGAGGACGCTAGGCATGAATGGGTTAACACCTGCTCTTTCTGCTGTTGCGAGAAGGCTTTATTGACAAATTTACATGCTCTGCCCGGGCTCTAGACTGACGAGTTCATATACACTTGGTGGCACTAGTGTCGGAGGCAGGGAAATCAAATGATTCAATATAACAAAGATATATTGGCTATATATGACAAAAAAAATATTTCTTTAAGAATCACTCAATCTCCAGTACCAGTGATAAGAGCACAAAAACCTTGTAAAATGACACCCATTTAGGCTAAAGCATGAGGAGGGGGGGGGGGGTTGCCGGGGCTCCAGCCCCCTCTCCCTCTGCAGCCCCTCCTGGTGGCTGCAGGCCATCCAATCATCTCGGATGCAGCAGTAATCTTTAACAGTAAAAATTTAAATGGAAAAATAAAAAACATGAATTGGGTGAAAACAGTTTTGTGCAGTCTATGGCTAAAACCCGTGTTAAAATGGGTTGAAATATTAAAAAATCATTAATTATCGAGGAAATGCTTTCTCAGAGAAGCGGAAGGCACCAACACCAAGGCATTGGGAAGCAAAAATGATGAATGACAACGAGCAGAAAGGGCATCTGATTTTTTTAAATTCAATCAACTGTCTTTCATGAAAGTAACTTGTCACTTCTGCCAACATAAACATATAGGCAGCAGGCTAATCCCATAAAAGGCATAAAATAATGATAGCCTGATAATCGTTCCCTTTGGACTTATCATCAGCGTTCTTAAAATGCTCCAAAACCGGTGATTCTATTTTATTTTCATCTTTTTACTGCGAGTACGTGAAAGCCATTCTCAATCTTTTGGTAACGAGTGCATTCTCTCAAACATAAGCTGATGCAGTACTTGTCGTGATGACTGTGCCCTCTGGGTGGTATTCCTTCATTGTCCAGGAATTTAGATGATCTGAATAAATTTTACAACAGTCCGAGTAGTATGTTGATTCCTAGCTGCAATCTCTGACAGCATAGCGCTGATTAGAGTAACTTAAATCCTTGCGAACACATGTAATCAGAGTGCAGGCTTGACAATTTATGCTGACCAAGTTTTTCTTTTGCCTTTTCCCAGTTGCTTAATCCCCCCTTAACAAAAAAACTGTCATCGTAGTTGTACAGATAAATCAAAGAATACCTTCTGTTTCCTTAACACAATGCAACTTTTGCCATTTTTCAAACCAATCTAATTGAAAGGATCTGTCAAATCACACCGTGCCAAATTTTCTTCCAGGAAATGCAATGCTTGGTTCGAAGGATCCCAAGTGCATTGCAGCGCTAAAGTTAATGGATCCACTGCTGATGCTCTTCACCGGAGCGACTAGCTAACTGGTGCTCGGTGCAAGCTATTGAGGAGATAGTATTGTTGCTTAACTCTATTATCTGTAATGTTATTTTCATCCCTGTCCTTGCATCCACGAGTAACGCAAGTGCTTGTATCAGTTGCTTCAGTTTTCTTTTGAATATTGTTTGGAGAGGAAAAACAGATATCCCTCTCTGGTTGCTGTCCTTCAGCGCCTTCTTCTTCCTTGAGAAAGTATTCCCTCAATACATAATTAAAATGTAAAAAAATTCAACCCAAATTTTTTAATCAAAGGTTTTAGACATAGATTGTATGAAACCATTTTAACCCGATTCATGTTTTTATTTTTCTGTCTTTATTTTATTGTTTAAAGTTACTGTTACATTGAGAATGCTTTAATTCTGCAGCCGCCACCGAGAAGTGCAGCAAAGGGAGGAGCGACCTTGTACACTTAGAGACACTTAAACATACGAATTACATCAAAGCTCAGCCAACCATTCATCTAAGTTCTTCCCCGCCGGCCAACCAATCGCTGAACTTCTTCCCCGCTAGCCAGCCAATCGTTGAACTTGATCATTCAGGCAGCTAGTCAGTCAGTCTCTCACTTAGCGACATTCGCTTTTATAGGGGCCTGGCCATTGTTCGAGGCCCAGCCCAAAAATGGCAATGGTTGCATTGTGTTTAGTAAACCGACCGTGCATTTTGCTTTATCTGCAAATGAGCAGTGACAAAGGGATTACTGCACAACTACATTAACAGTTCGTTAGCCAAGTTAGCTTCTTTACTCATAGTTGAAAACTTTGCAAGTTCAGAACGAGGGCCGTGGATACCTGAACATGAGCAAGCTTAGAATTTTATTGACAAGCACCTGACTGCCCAACAGGAGATGCTTGAGCATCGAATAGCACTTCAATTCAATAATGAGAAACCGGCAGTCCCTCCAAATTTATTTCCCTGCAGCGCGAAGCCTATTGTGCTCTGCTCTGAAAAGGCTGACGACCACTGCTGGTTGGTATGACCGGGGATTAAACCTGGGTGCGGACGAACCAAATGAGTTTTCAATTGTGTGTTGCTGGTTCTTTGAAAAAGGTAGACATCTGACAAACTTTTGTTACAGCTTGGCCGTTTTCTGTGGAAGGCCTGCAAAGGAGAATTTAGAAATCACTGCTTTCTGTTTTTATGTGCATTTTCCAAACTGTCCCAACCTTTTCTGAGTTGGGGTTGTAGCAATTCCTTCCAGCAACTGAAAGCAGATTAGCGGTAGAGGGTTTGGAATGTCTTGAAAGGGTAAAGTACTCTCTATGCAAGCTTATGTCAGGGCAAGTGGTACTAACACTTCAATGAGATCCAGATCGGGAGCCTCTGGTTCCATCATGGAGAAGATCATTACTCCCACAGTCTCATCTTTCTCTGCTTTTCTCTTCCCCATTTTCCAGTCCTGCAAAAAGCATGTTCAGTCATTAAAAAACAGCAGTAAGATCTACTTTGACCCTTACGATGGATATTTAAAAGGACACGTCATTCATTACACTGATTTACAAACTTTCAGTAGCATTTTATGCTCTACTTCATATGTTTTCCATGTTTTCAGGCAAACTGAACATGGGGTTGAGAAAACAGTGGGGGTTTTTTTTTGTAGAAAAAAGAAGTTTCCACAGTCATATTAGCCACTTCTGACTGTGCGACTGGTCAGAATGGGCACAGCCATTCTGACCAGTCACATGATCAGAAGTGGCTAATATGACTTCACCTGTGCGCTTCACTGCAAATGGCGAGAGAATTATGTGATTTTCTTGTTATTAATGTGTCGATTTACCGTGGCCAGTGCCCTACTGTGTGGCGAAGTGCTGTAGTGTCTCAGATGCAAGCAACCCCAAGAATGATCGTTTTAACTAAAGCCCTTCAAAGACATCGAGACAAAGCCAGTGGCTTGCAAAATGTTGCTGGTGTTCTGACGATACATTAATGTTGGGTGACGGTTAAAGGAGAATTCCGATGTGAAATTGACTTAGGGTGTATTGTCGATTGACGAGCACGAACAAATAAATTGCAATCTGTTCCCCTATCCTTCCTATTCTTTCATGCTCGTCAATCGACTTATCGTGAATTTCAAGATGGAGGCGACGGGAATCTACATCAAGGTACTGTTTGCATAAATAGTATTTTTTAATAAACTACCAGTGCATTTTCAAAGTTCTCAGTGCCTCGTTTTAAATGTCAGGGCCCTCGGGAATTTTACCGATGAAGTGTGGAGCTACGTTGAGCCTTGTTAATGATGAAACAAATAACAACTTCTTTGCATGGCAACGCGATGCCCAATTCACAACCATTGTAAGCCTGTTGGGAGCTTTGGCTAAAAATCCATTTATTTCGAAACGTTGCGTTCGTGCAGAGGTGGGGTATTTGACAAAAATGAGTACTCATTATCATGTTTCAATACACCCCAAGTCAATTCACACCGGAATTCTCCTTTAAGTCTTTGTTTTCGCCTTAGTATTGCAATAAAATCAGCATACAGTAGGAACTTTATTTGTTTGCTTATCGTAACATACACAGATGTTATAATGAGTTGGAGAAGTTTGATTTAAAGACATCATGCCGTACACGACTATCTTCTAATGTCACCATTTTCAGGAAAAGGCAGTGTGTTCATGCAATTATTTGCCAATAAGTTTAAAAGCGCACTGAAAAAAAAAAACTTTATTTTCAAGATTTTTTTATGATAAAGATGTGAGGGGAAAAAAAAGAGCCCAAGATTGAGGGTTTGTGCATGCGCAGAACCACAAGGAAGCATATCTTGATAGGTGGCAGAAACTGACAGAACACCGGCCGGAAGGGAATGACAAGCAAGCTTGGGTTTACAGCAGATTGGGGTGCGTTTCCTGAAAGAACAGATGCCAACTTACATAGCTGGAATCATTGACTGAACGGGCGAACTATGTAGGTTAGTAATATAGTTAGTTCATGTGCTTTAGGGAAACGCACCCCATGAGACAGGATCTCTTAGGGATACTTCACCGATTTTCAACCAGCATTATATTATTACAATGTGGTCAGTGTATGCTAATAAGCAATGATCAACTTCCGTTAATGTTGCCTGAACCAAGAAAGTTCTGTTTATTTACCACAAACTGTAAATAGATTCATTTTAGGTCATCTAATGCACAGTTTCTCAGGCAACTGATCGAAGTAAGGATCATACTACCGCATTCTTAGCATACTGCGGGACCCTTGATAGAAACTAGAAAAAAACCAGAGCAAGCGGGATGAAAATGACATCTCTTTTAGAGTAAATGTAATAATGATGGCGTTTGGTGACCAACATGGCAGTGTTATAATATGAAAGTATGCAATGCGCATTATGATTTATGTGATCCGAACAGTTAAGCCTAACATTAGTCACCCTGGCTGGCTGTTTACAGCACAGGTGGCATCACTTCCCTTTGTGGGATCTTGTGACTTGGTAAGAATGGCGGCGCTCATCATAAATGCAGATTGATGGCCAATAAAAATAGATTAGAAAATAAAAAAATAGAAATCAAGGAAAATTTCAGGATGGCTAGAGACTGAGATAATCTAGCAAATAATTGTGCCTTTTCCCCTATGATAAGTGAGTGAAGTATCCTTTTAAGGAGTGCGTTTAATTCCATGAGCTGGAATGGACTCTGATGACTCCTACATTAAAGACACGCATTTCGAGTTACTGTTAATCACAATTTCTACAGTATTAGCAATTTTGAGTATCTTTTACACGAATACAATGTATTCGTGTAAAATATCTGGAAATATCTGGGAACAATAAGTGCATCTTAAATAATCTTAAAATGAGTAGCAATCCGTCTATGAAGGTGTGAGTGTGTGTGTGGAGGGGGGGGGTTATAGTAATACCATTCTATGAAAAGTAAAGTCTTTCAGGTATGAAGCATGTACAAATCTGGTTTGCATTCTACGTTTCAAGACTTCTCGCAAGAGTTCAATAATATCTAGATTTGGTGATCGTACAACCCATAGAAGCCATTTGCCATCATCCTCCAGTTCTTGGAAACCTTCTTTAATTCTTTTTTGCAGTGTGTATGGGGTCATTGCCATGTCAGATTATGAGGAAGAGTGCCCACACTGTAGGCTGCACCTGCTCTTTTAAAATGATTTCATATTTATGGAGTTACATTCCTATCTTTATTCTAGATTCAGATTCAGATTCAGAGTATTTATTGTCATTGTCACAAGTACAACGAAATTGCGTTTGGAGCATCCGTACAAACACCCTCTAAAATACCCTTAAATAGCCCCGTGTAAACATTGACCCAGCATATACATAGTGCAACACAAACTACAGCAGCATAAAGTATATCCATGATAAAGTGCAGAGCGGGAAATTCAGATACAGTTGGGGGGCGGAGGGTGAGGGTGGGTGACAGGAGAGTAGTGGATAATGACAATGACATTCTAGAGCGTGATGTTTCAATTTGAGTGCAGACATATCGAGCTGGGAGAAGAGAAAGACACAAGACACATCCTGTCGCTACCCTCATGCTGCTACAATAAAAAGTCATGCAAAATCCATTGCTTAGTGATCATCCATTTAATTATACTGAAATTTTGATCATCCAATACTGACTTGCTAGTTAACCATTTCTTGAATGGCCTAATTGTTCCTTGCACTTTTTGTGCAGAAAAATGCAAAACAGACCAGTATTACAATCAACTTCAATGTAACAGAAAGTAATAGAAATAAAACAGTTTCAGAGATAAGCATCTAAAAATGCTTGACCAGCAGTTTCAACTGACTGATTTAAATCTAGTCAATTTAATCAATTGGAAGCAAGTCTTATACTGTGGTTTCTAGTCATTTTTGCCTGCTTGCAAGGTGAGTAGCCAGCAAGCTATTTAACATAATGTGAGTCTAAGAATCTAACAGTGTTTGCAAAAACCCAGACATAGAAGGCCCAAGATGCATCACTGTGTCGACATCTGGCCATTGCTAGTGAATACATCTGATTACAAGTGACATTACAGTACAATAAAAATGGAAATCATTGAGTTATACATATTGGCAGTTTGTTTTTTTTTGGTAGCAGCATGATGCAGGCCACAGGATGAGTCGTTCCCTTATCAGTGCATATCTGTGATTCTTCCATAAAATAGGACAAGTGGACTGGAGGCCAATGTGTTATACAGCTACTATTACAGTTGTATATGTAGCTATTATGGTAAAGGAAAGTATGGGCACTGGAGTATAAATATATAAAGTCTCCTTTTATTCCAAAGTCGTGAAGAAAGCAATAGAAGTACGTATGTAGCCCAAGTGGGTCGGAGCGTATGAACCTATAAACCCAGTAAACTGTACAGGGACGAGGCAGGGAGGCATTGGTCAACACGAAACCTTGCATTCTGTTGGTTGGCCATTTCTGACAGGAATGTGTTGCAAAAAAATCCAAGCGCAAGCAGAAATGTTCCAAGCGCAAGCAGAGATATTCAGAGCACACGGAGGCAGTTACGAGCAGTAGAGAAAAAGCTGAAGTTCCCGTGCAAAAATCTAAGCAGCGGCAGATCCAAGTTCAAGCAGGAGCTATTTGAGTGCGAGAGCAGAATTTCTAGGGAAAAACTTTGAAAAATCTACGTATGAAATCAATATCTCTGCTCTTAGGTCGAAAAACCATGCTTTCGAATAAAGATAGGAGTGTAACTCCATGCATATTGTAACAAGTTACACATCCACAAAGAGCAATCACTGGAGCCGAGGGGTCCCACGAAATGGCTGTCCATACCATTAGAGACTCATCAACTTAACTGTTGGCAGCAGATTTCATATAGGGCTTTTCCACTAGCACCTACTCGGCTCTACTCAACTCGACTGTATTCCGATTTTAGGGTTTCCCATTAGGTTATAGTGCCTGGTACAAAGTACTTTTTTAGTACCTACTCGGCTGGGGTTCCAATCGAGCTGAGCCATGCCGAAAATCTGACGTCAACAGACTGCAAGCCACTGATTGGCCAGGCCATCCTTAAAAATATATCTGAAGGGCGTATCCCGACTGACCCATCAAATTGCCCCTGACCGAAAAAGTTTTTTTTCCTGGAGTTTAAAAACCATTTCCCCTCCCCCATGGGTTTTCACAAATGAGATAAATTTTTAAAATCTCTTTTCTGTGGAAAGAGTTACGTTTCCACCATCAGTCATGTGTCAAAACGGCTGCTCTTTTATTTATTTATTTATTTCGGCAATTATTATTTTTTGCAGCAGTACAGTCATGTTCATTTACTGATTATCCGTCTTGAGCATCAAGGAAGATTTCTATAGTTTTTCTGTGTCAGCATAAATGTGAAACGTGGCGAAACTACAGAGTGTCGAGGAAAACAGAAATTATTAATGACAGTTTGACGGGCTAAGCGGATGAAAACTTGGGGCAGAGTATCAAGTCTATGCGTCAACGTCAGGTTTTGATTCACCTTTGACCGAAGTTTTTGGAAGTAGAAAAAAAACAAACGCTTGAAACCCGTCAATAAAAAGCGGCACATTTGCAATCACGGACATTGAGTTTGAGACAATTCCACAAAGTGCAAATGCCAGTGCAGGGTCAGCTTGATACCCAGACGAAAAGAACATGAAATCTTATTTGCCAATGAAAAGAACGACGCGAGTTGAGTGAATTTTGCATTTGTTGACCAGTCCAAAATCTACTCAACGACTTTCATAACTTTCATATGAGATGACCGAGAGTTTAAGACTCAGTTTATCACATAACTGAATTAAGTAATTTAATTGACAGTGAACTTAATTTCCGGTAGCGCCTGTACAAATTGTACAAATTCAGTGTAGAGAGAATCTCTTTCAAATTGGTTTTGTCTTACTTTTTTATGTTGGATATCTTGATGTGTGACAGGAATAAATGGCAAACTAGCAAAAGACTTACACAGAATTTTATTGAATGGCAATAGCTTGCTTCCAAGACCTGGCAGGCAATCATGGTAAGCATTAATATAAAGAACAAGGTATTTGGAAAAAAGAAAAGAAAAAACAAAAATGACCGACTGCCTCCGATTCTCAAAACGCCTAACAGAGATAGGATGGCCCCAGGGAGTAATGCTTGCTATGATGATCCCACCGGCATTGAGGTGGTAGTCAATGATAATGGAAAATGACTGAAACAGAGTAGAGTCCAGTTGAGTAGTAGCGAGTAGTGCTAAAACTGTAATGGAAAAGCGGCAATAGATTGAAAACCTCCTTTGGATTTCTCAAAACATAGACCTATCTGATTTAAAAGTACTAATAGAGTAAAAGATTTCTCATTAGGCCGTATTACTTTCCTCCATTGCTTAAGGGTTTGAGGCTTTGTGTTCCTTACACCATACATTTATATGCAATTTTTTGCATTATTCCTGGATACCAAATAGCTCATTGCATGATGACAACTGCACTAAGCATTATGGGATTGAAGTGGGGTCTCCTTGTCTCCCTTTGCACATAAACAGATAGTGTAGCAGACAAGCTAGAGCGAGAGCAGGAAAGGAGTCTGCTGCACATTGCATCAAAAAACAAAAAAAAGCATGTTTTTTTTTCAGCTAGCTTGCAAGCTACTTGAAAAATCGATGCCTCGGTTCAGGTACATAGCTCCGTAGCTAGCTGACTGACTTGAAAGGAAGGTATGCACAAGTAACGTCAGTGCAGTGCACTTCAACCAACTGAGCAAGAAACACAAGCTAGCACGTTAAACTTGGAAGCAACTTGCAGTCCCACTGGATTGTTCAGGACTGTGCCATGCAGCTGCATTTTTACCCCCCGTCGTGGGCTGAGAGGCCCCGAAAGGGAGGTCTAGTGGAGATCTGCGTACATATGTACGTACGTATGTACGTCCGTCCGTCCAAACATTTTGCACTATATCTCGGAAGCTACTGGGCCGAAGCCAACCCAACTTGGTACCATAATACTTTGGGGTGGGGGAAGGGTGACCATGGTGACCTGGACCTAATTTGCATAATAATTAGGTCATGGGGTTAATAAGTGCAAAAATCACATTTATGGCCATTGTAAGCTGAGTGATGAAGTTAGGTGGCTGAAATCTTTACAGCAGCTAGTCCTTCTCCTTGGACATCATCTGGATGCCAAAAGATCTTGAAGATGACCTTTACCCCAATCGCAAATCGCCAGCCGATAGGGGCTGAAAGGGGGTCTAGTGGAGACATACGTCCGCCCAAAAATTTTGCACTATATCTCGGAAGCTCCTGGGCTGAATCCAACCAAACTTGGTACCATAATACTTTGGGGTGGGGGAAGGGTGACCATGGTGACCTTGACCTAATTTGCATAATAATTTGGTCATGGGGTTACTAAGTGCAAAAATAACATTTATGGCCATTGTTAGCTGAGTGATGAAGTTAGGTGGCTGAAATCTTTACAGCAGCTAGTCCTTCTCCTTGGACATCATCTGGATGCCAAAAGATCTTGAAGATGACCTTTACCCCAATCGCCAGCCGATAGGCGCTGAAAGGGGGTCTAGTGGAGACACACGTCCGTCCAAACATTTTGCACTATATCTCGGAAGCTACTGGGCCGAAACCAACCGAACTTGGTACCATAATACTTTGGGGTGGGGGAAGGGTGACCATGGTGACCTTGACCTAATTTGCATAATAATTAGGTCATGGGGTTAATAAGTGCAAAAATCACATTTATGGCCATTGTTAGCTGAGTGATGAAGTTAGGTGGCTGAAATCTTTACAGCAGCTAGTCCTTCTCCTTGGACATCATCTGGATGCCAAAAGATCTTGAAGATGACCTTTACCCCAATCGCCAATCGCCAGCCGATAGGGGCTGAAAGGGGGTCTAGTGGAGACATACGTCCGCCCAAAAATTTTGCACTATATCTCGGAAGCTCCTGGGCTGAATCCAACCAAACTTGGTACCATAATACTTTGGGGTGGGGGAAGGGTGACCATGGTGACCTTGACCTAATTTGCATAATAATTTGGTCATGGGGTTACTAAGTGCAAAAATAACATTTATGGCCATTGTTAGCTGAGTGATGAAGTTAGGTGGCTGAAATCTTTACAGCAGCTAGTCCTTCTCCTTGGACATCATCTGGATGCCAAAAGATCTTGAAGATGACCTTTACCCCAATCGCCAGCCGATAGGCGCTGAAAGGGGGTCTAGTGGAGACACACGTCCGTCCAAACATTTTGCACTATATCTCGGAAGCTACTGGGCCGAAACCAACCGAACTTGGTACCATAATACTTTGGGGTGGGGGAAGGGTGACCATGGTGACCTTGACCTAATTTGCATAATAATTAGGTCATGGGGTTAATAAGTGCAAAAATCACATTGATGGCCATTGTTGGCTGAGTGATGAAGTTAGGTGGCTGAAATCTTTACAGCAGCTAGTCCTTCTCCTTGGACATCATCTGGATGCCAAAAGATCTTGAAGATGACCTCTACCCCAATCGCCAGCCGATAGGCGCTGAAAGGGGGTCTAGTGGAGACATACGTCCGTCCAAACATTTTGCACTATATCTCGGAAGCTACTGGGCCGAATCCAACCAAACTTAGTACCATAATACTTTGGGGTGGGGGAAGGGTGACCATGGTGACCTTGACCTAATTTGCATAATTATTAGGTCATGGGGTTAATAAGTGCAAAAATCACATTTATGGCCATTGTTAGCTGAGTGATGAAGTTAGGTGGCTGTAATCTTTACAGCAGCTAGTCCTTCTCCTTGGACATCATCTGGATGCCAAAAGATCTTGAAGATGACCTTTACCCCAATTGCCAATCGCCAGCCGATAGGCGCTGAAAGGGGATCTAGTGGAGACATTCGTCCGTCCAAACATTTTGCACTATATCTCCAAAGCTTCTGGGCTGATTCCAACCAAACTTGGTACCATAATACACTAGGGTGCGCGAAGGGTGACCATAATGATCGTCACAGTTGACAGATGCGACGGGGGGTTTGCCGCAGCAACGGCTTTCTTGTTGCATGTTAAAATAGCATCATGCGACTTCACAAATTCAACCAAGCTTTAATCAGCTCATCTGCTAATGTGCAAAACGAGACAGCGAGAGACAGCGAGACCCCACTTCAATCCCAAAATTCCTAGTGCACTTGTCATCATGCAATGAGCTAATTGTTTCTTAATGTTGGCCCTGCCAAGAAAACCAACTTGGCTCAGCTCTCAGCAGGCTTTTTTTTGATGAGACTGGCTAAGATATGGATAGAATCAATCCCAAGGTGGTTTTTAGAGCTGTTGAAGAGCTCAGAGCAAGCAAAAGTGCAGCTGGTTAGACCTCTTTTGCAGAAACATGTAACTAACTGAGATTAACTGTGTAGATGTGTAGATGCTTTTGTGACTGGTGTTTAGAGATGTTCAAGCCACTTTTAAGGGGAATTCCAATATTTCCTTGTATACGCTACTTATATCTGCGCCAGTAAAATCGCATTGGCTTCAGCCTAATCACATCATCGCTATAGGAGGGCATATATTAAAGCATGAAATATAACAATTAAAACAATTACCAGATTAAACAAGGAGATATGGTCAACAACATCCCCCGCCAAATGCCTGAATCGCACGCACCTCATTTTCGAACTCCATCAAGGCCTTGATGGTCTGAAGCTACACACCAAGTTTGGTTGTCCTATCTCTAATACTTCCTGAGAAAAGCCGTCCCCTTTTCGGACGGACGGAGCTCAAACCTATATCCCCCTCACACTTCGTGGCGGGGGTAATAACAAGATATTAACCTCATGTACAACACAACTTTGCAAACTAACCAGAAACAATCAAACCATATCTGAGCTGACATATCATTCTGTAGCTCTACTGAGGCAAGCGCCTCCAGATCTGGTGGCCATTGTGCATGAATGAGTGGGAACACTTCTGGCTGGGGCAAACAGGTTGATTAATTGTCAAGAAGTGTAGTACATGATATAGACTCGCGCTACCTTCTCATCCTTGTAAGAGAGGAAGAGCTGGAAGACCTCACTGTTGGAGACGATTGGATGCCGACACATACGCGTCATCCAGCCCTGGAGACGTTCCATTCGCATCTTTATGAACTCCTCCTCAAAGCGTCCTGAAAGGCAGAATCCCCGCAATGGATTGGAAGCAGGTTGTGGGGCAGCAACAGTGGCAATCTCATTATGATCACATGGAAGTTATTAAAAGTTCAAGGTTATTTGTTGCACACACAATCATTACTTACACCTTGTGTATTTACACATTCTATTGCATGCTTCAGTCACCAAATAGCCCATAAAAAAATTCAAAAAAAGGAATAAATGTTAACAATCTGATGGGGGGATACTGGCATTTGATAAATAATTTAATAGAATGAAATGGCACAAAATTTCACAAAATGACTGGTTTCACAATCTGACTATAACATATACACACTCTGTCGAGAAATATAGGCAATCAGCAATGCAAATAGAAGTACTAAATAAAAAATGTCAAATATATGAGCAGCCAAGAAACACAAATTGGAGAGTGCAAGCAAAGCATGCAGGGCCTTGACCCCCTTGAGCATTTATTTTACCTGTCACCTGCTTGTCCGGTAAAGAAGGGATGGGAATAGCTGATCCAAATTTATCGAGAAGTCTTTCATAGAGCCAATCAAAGTGTTTATATCTGTGGTTAACAGGTCTGTTTGTAGTCTGCAAAACAGTTTCCTCAAGTTACAAGAGCAACAGACTAACAGTACGATGGTACAGAACAGCATTTAGTACCATCAGCAGACAATGAGAGGGGAAAAATCTATCAGGCAGGTTTTCAAAGGAAAAAATAACTAAGCCACTACAGATACATTTCATATTAATCACCTAGAACCATGCAAATTTCAAGATGACCATAGAAATTTTTTGAAAGAATCAAGAACAGAAACTTACATTGGGTGTGATCTGATAATCGATATAAGTTTTAAGTCCATACATTTTGGTACCCTTCTTGGGATCTGCTACAACGCAATCCAATTGGGTCTGGGGATAAAGCCACACCGGGCCAACCTCTCCCATCTGGAATCATAAAGTCAGTTGCAATAGGACCATGAAGGCTGTGAGCAACATGAAGACCATCTTGATAACTACTACTATGCAGCATAAATAAAAAGGCCTTTGCCACAATATGACTGTGCAGTAAGTGGGCATACTCACATAGATGGGAAGCTTATCTTTTCCCTTTGCTTGCTGTTTTGAAAGAAGATATAACTCTGGACCCGATTTGGAGAAACCAGGGAACCTGCAGGTAAGTATGGTGGAAATTAAAAGGTATAAAAAGCACACAGAAACAAGACCATTTGAGCAGTGAGTGAGTTGTAACATGCATGCGTTCTCACTTGTTCAAAGCGATTTTCATTGTCGATCCATGGGCCACTGACCGACTGCCAGCCCCTGCCTCCCCTGCTTCAGACTCTGTGTACCCACCAGTGGACTTCACATCGTCCCACTCATCATCCCACTCATCGTCGTCTGCCGCGCCTGAGAGACACCACAACAGGAACTGGGGTTCAGGGCTGACCAAAGCCAACCAGATCTTAAAAATCTCCCTATGGCATTTCAAGCTTTGGTAAACAAGCACTCCATTTTCAATGAGCAAAAACCCAAACCCCCAAATTTTTACCATGGATAAATAAGTATGTTTATTCACAGAACTAAAAGCGTGCACAAAGATTTAAATATATTAAGCAGGATTAGGAGTATCTGAACGTTAAAAAGACCTTGGTAATTACTGTTTCATGCCAGTGAGTGAAAAATCTACCTTCCTCTTGCTAGTTTCTCAAAATCTATCTTGCTTTAGCTAGGTTCCCAAAAGTTGGCAACCCCAGCTTGAACACCAACTATCCTCCACCAGTCCTTAGGCTAACCATCCTCTGGACCATTATTCAAATATGTTCTGACCTGCCTATCTTCCAGTAGTCCACAGAACATCCTCCAGCCATTTTCCGCCAATTCAATAATAATCCACTGCCACCCAGCGATCATCCCTCAGGCTCCTACACCAGCTTACAATGTTTGTCTCTATGCCAAATCTTATTATTAGAGAGGATTTTCGCTTTGAGTATCTGCAGGGGCAGAGTTCAGTGAATTGTCTGCCAAACGCATTTCAGTGCTGAGAATCTTTTCATACCACACAGTCTAACAACTGAAACTCCATACTAAAGTTTTCTCAGAACCAACAAAAAATCATCTTGACAGCCAGGGGAAAAAAAAAAAAACAACATCATAAAGCTTTGATCAGCAGTTTGAAAAACACTGCAAAGTGGACTGGTCGCCAAGCACTTGTTTTACCTTAACATACTCAAATTACGTTTCTTCATACAAGCACAAATACAATGGGCTCCAAAATTACTGGCACCCCTGACTAGCAATGCACAAACAATACTTTAAAGAAGTTCTAATGAATATATGTATAGAGAAACTCTAAATACCAATATGTGAGAAAAACAGTTAGAAAACTGTTCAAGTGGAACCAACCAAAATCATTTACTGATTTAATTAATAATCACCTTCCTCCAAATCAAGGTTTCGCAATTAATGGAACCCTTAAAGATAACAGTAAATAACATCTATTAAAATTGAACCAGGTATTAAATTCCACTTATTTAAGTCTTAAAGTGTTAAGGAATTATTGTGAGCCATTAAATCACTTCCAGTTTAACAAGGGTATAAAAATGAGGTTACACACATACAATATCCCTTTGTCATTCAACATCATGAAGAAAACAAAACAACAGCTAGAAGAAGCAGAAGCTAAAGAAGCAGATGGTCATAGACCTTCATAAAGCTGGAGATGACTAGAAGAATACTGTATTCACAAACAATTGAATATGCCATTGAGCACTGTCAGGGCAATTATTTAACAATTCCAAAGATACTGAACAGTTGAAAACCTCTAGGTAAGAGGGCGCAACTACATTTTGCCCCCCAGGGTACCGAGGAGGATGGTGAGAAAACCAATTAAATCCCCAAGAATCACTGCGAAGGAATTGCAGGGTTGCAAGAGGAAAGCCCTTTCTGACCAAAAGACACAGAAGCAAGTGATTGGAGTTTGCCAAATGCCATTTAAATTATGACTGGAGCATGGTGTATTGGTCAGATGAAATCAAAATTGCACGTCTTGGTCAGATACAGCATCAGTATGTTTGGCATTGAAACAGAGATGCATACATGGAGAAGCACCTCATACCCATGGTGAAATAAGATGATGGGTCAGTCCTGTTTTGGGGCTGTTTAAATTCAATAGGTCCATGGGCATTGGTTAAGATTAACGACATAATGAATTCCATCAACTATTTTGGCTGGCAATCTGGTGGCCTCTGACAGAAAGCTGGCACTTGGCTGTAAAAGGACTTTCCAACAAGACAATGACCCAAAGCATTCCTCAAGATCCACACAGAAATGGTTCTGTGACGACAAAATCAACGTTCTGCAATGGCTATCCCAGTCGCCAGACCTCAATCAATTTGCAAGCCTGTGGGCTGAGTTAAAGAGGGCAGCTGATGGAGGCAAACCCATTTTTTGGACCGTACTTTGGAACGGTCCAAAATACCCCCAAATGTGTGCCTTAAAATTGTCAAAAATTACAGGAAAAAACTCCACGGTGTTATCCAGGCCAGAAGTGTTATGAACCTAGATTTGTTGAAATTTATCTTAAATTAAATAATTGTTACAATCAAAGCACTAATACATTAAAGTGTATCACACATGTTGCTATATTCTGTTTCTCTATAATTATATCTTTAATTTTTTTGTTTGTGCATTGCTAGTCAGGGGTGCCACTAATTTCGAAGCGCAAGTAATTTTGGCGCACAAGCTGTGCATGCATTTGACAACAAAAATCACACACCGAGTAGAGAAAAAAGGTTAAAGCGCAACATTGCACTCATGCAGAGATAATGACACATACCAGAAATGCCAAAAAAAGGTAAGTGCAGGGTATACCTTTGTAATCAATTAAGCATGGATAGGGGTATATATCTTTAAAAGAAGAATAAAGAGGAAAGAGATCACTTCATACAGAAATTTACCAGAATTTTTACTCCACATAAATCAAATAGTCATGACAAATACAACATTAGATTGCCCTCGATGCTATATACTTCCTCGAGAGCCTTACAGATTGCGTGCCCCGCTCCTCTCCAAAAGAGGATTCTCTGGGTGTATTTTCCCATCCAGAGGAGACAACCAATATGCAAAGGTGATGACTGGTAACAATGGATGGAAGACCGACAGTAGGGGAGACAGACGGATGGGAAAAGGACAACAATACCCACTGAGCTTTGGTTAGAATGGTTCTGTGGTTTGAGCAGTTGCGTCATACAATGTGACCTTTGACCTGAAAAAATTCAGTAAAAATTGGACCAGTACTCGACATAAAATATTCTTCTGAAGACACCCCAAAATGCATGTCCTGTTTAAATGCGGGCTGTCCCTACAACAACTCGGCAGCTGGAGCGGTAACAAGCCATTGGAAGACAGAGAGACTGGGGAGGGGGAAGGCAAAAATACTGCTGATAGGGTAGTAAGTTCTATATGCCTAGTGAAGAAAACAGTCAATTTCAGCTGAATATCCCCATCTGTTCAGAATTTATTGGAGTTTGAAAAAAAGGGACATGCCCAGGTGAATTGCTTTTTTTAAGATTGCGTAAAATGGAAACCAGTGGTACGTAATTGTAATAAAACAGACTGTGTTTGGACCTTTTAGCAGCTAGGCTACAGAGACACAAACTTTCTCGTAACCCCCTTTTCAGAACCATTTTACTCTCAGATCCCGAGCATTTTAGTTTCTGAGCTTTCTTGCAGAGTTGGTTCTCGCCGAGGGGCTTTCTAAGCGATCACTGAAGCTGGCTGTAACTAACGCCGATGATTTTTATAAATTCAGTCAATGTATTATGCTACGTTACAGTAACAACTCTTGACAATGGATGACTGCATCGTCACTTGCCTATATTGGTTGCTAATGGCATTACGCTCAATAAATCTAATTTTGAAAAATCATGATGGTCAAATAATAACGAAATATCTTGACTAACTTGCTACCCATCTCATGCATCATGTCAGTCTCGTCTACGAGCAACAAAACGCTCAGTTCACTTAACGGCCTTAAAGAGGCCAAAAAATACGTTGTTATAAAAAACTGCTTAAGTGGGTCTGGGGTTGTCAACTGCCATCTTGGCTACTTTAGAAGTCGTCAGGGGAACACTGTGACCCATACTAGGCCTAGCAGAAGGCGAGAAAAAGGAACTCAGAGAGACCTGTCTTGATATTGCGTCGGCAATGTGCAAGTGCCCCTGCAGATCTGTCAAAGTGAGTCGCTCAGTGCAACCGTAAATGGCATTCTCTCATACCATCGCATGTGCCATCTGACGCGAGAGGGGATACACGCCTCCTGAAAAACAAGTGACGTCATCAACAGCAGAGGTCGAATGGGCCATTCTGCATTGTCAATAGCAATGCTATCCAGAGCGGGAATCGGTGGCGGCAACACGTGGAAAACACGGCGCGTTCAGCAGATTCCGTCTGCCAGGATCGGAGCATGAGTTGGCACTGTCTGATAGACAGTTGTTTAAAATTGGACTTAGTGAATTATTGCTATTGAAAAGTGTTTTTTTAGTCGTGAAATTGCGCCCCAGTGATTGCGTTCACTCGCAAAGTCTTGGCTTCCGATTGAAAAAATGCGAATAAACTAGCTACTTTTTCAGTACTGCTAACTTTCAACAGCAAGTACAACATTCCTAAAAAATTAATCACAAGCGTCAGTTGCACAAAATCTTATTATTATAAATTTGTAGGCCAAATAATAAAGATCATGATACTGCAGTTACTTCAAAAAAAAAAAAAATGAAATGAACAAGCAAACTGCCATTTTATGGTACTTCCGCATGGGCTTCATTTTTCAGACCAGGGTGCTGCATCCATCTTTTTATACAGTCTATGCTCTCTACTGGCTTAAGAAGAGCATAGGTATCAATATTCTGCACTGCCCCTACCAGCCTGAGCAATAATTGCACCACACCCGCTTTAACACCAAATACTGTATCGTTCAGTCAGTAAGGGAATGAAGCGATTATCACCCGGAACGCCTGGGTCTGGGAAAAAAGAATTTACTCATGACACAGCGATTACGCTTTCTCAACGCCAATTACCAATGATTAAACCTGTCTGCTTGCTTTCTATTTGCAGGGTTGTACAACGTGGGATTTCATGGAATGCTCCATCTGAAAGACTGTGCTTTCTATTCAGTAATTTTCTCATACTGGCACATCTTTGGCAATAAAATAAATCACGACCCAAAGAAGGGGTTTTTTTACAGGTTGAAAATCTTGCTCTTTCTCTCCTCAGGTCTTAGGCAGTGGAAACATGAGGCCTGAGACTGGAACTCTGAACAGGACCAAATATCCCCAGTTACACTTTGAACAAAGTTAAATCTGGCAGAAACCTCATACCTTAGGGGTGAATCATTCTTCCACCAGACCACACCCAATTATCCATTTTCCCTTAGATTAATTCCCTTACAGTCCAGTCCTTTATAGTACCATTTCTCACCATACACTGGCCCTCATTTATCAAACTTGCGTAGGATCTGGTGTACCTACATTCTTGTGTAAATATCAGCTTTCGTCAGGTGTCATGTCTGATTTACTAAAAGTGTGTACGTCGCTGATTTCGGTGTATCACTGGTGTGGCGTTGATAAATCTAGCGGCAGAAACCATTGTAATTTACATGACACGCCCCTATAAATTCATGCTCCGGGAGGCATAGTCCTGCCGACAGCAGTACCTTTGAGGGTACTGCCCCAATGACAACCAAGGCTTGTCACTGGGGCAGTACCCTCAAAGGTACTGCTGTTGTACCTTAGAAGTGGGTCTTTATTTGTTTTGGAACAAATAAGTACCTTTTAGACCTTAAAAAGGTTCACACAGGTACCTTGAGGTCCTATAATTAGCCCTAAAGGGTACATAACACCTTGGGGAACAGAAATGGACTCCTGCTGTACCCCTATTTCTGAGAGTGAAGGAACAACAATCATCCTACCCGAACACAGCTCAACTGCATTCTTGCATGCAAAACGAAACTTTTTTTTGCTCTCCTGTG
This sequence comes from Gymnothorax reevesii, assembly GCA_029721435.1. Taxonomy (NCBI): domain Eukaryota; kingdom Metazoa; phylum Chordata; class Actinopteri; order Anguilliformes; family Muraenidae; genus Gymnothorax; species Gymnothorax reevesii. The sequence continues at coordinate 63,978,471 of CM056576.1, forward strand.
AAGTTTATCATTTTGAAGATACAAGGTTTTATCAGCAGGCCGACGATAGATGGAGAAAAACAAAACAATTTTATTTGGAAGTCTTAAGAGTGGCATAAAGGGAGCCAAGAAGGCTGCAGTTTGGAAAACTATTTCTGCTGCAGTAAACACCGTTAAGGTGGAAAACCGGACTGCAGCAGAGGTTTCATTTTATTCATTAATAAATCAAAGTGACGATTCACACTTAATTTTTGTGCTTGGACGCACTTAAATGACCAAAATTCTTGTTAGACGCACTTATTATTGTGGCCAAGATGCACATTTCTCTATTGCCCACTCTTATTTTAAGTGTGTCCAAAGCTAAAAAATGTTTTCTTGGCCAAACATATTCTAAGCGGCACTGGAATGGTCATCAAATGGCGCACTTATAAGTGTGGTCAAGAAAAAAATTCAGCATTGGCCACATGTATAAGTGTGAATAAAATCGGCCTTAATAAATTATATTTAGGCCTATAGATCCAAGATATTTCACGTTATATTGCCTACATACAGTACAGTCGGCGTTAAAACCGAAGAGACGGCGTTAGTTCACGCCCGGTTACCTCAAACATTTCACCCTTCTAACCCATTTCTAACTACGATCTAACGCGCCATAACGCGGTACCAATGAGCCGTATCACAGGACAATTTACCGCCAGGAATAACCACATGTGGCACCGCGGGACTGAATGTAGTACCGTGTGCAAGTTACAGAATAGAGGGCATTTTGACTGTTAGAATTATGTTTGTGTTTTCCGTTATGTATTTTAACATCTTTTTATTTTTTTCTTGTAGTGAAAGTGGAAGTGAGAGCTTATGCGACCTCTGGAACGCGAGTGGCTGATCCTCCGTTTTAAAAAGCCCAGCATGAACAAGTAAAAAAAAAAAAATGATAAATTTGACAGCATAATATAAAATATTGTATTCTTGAAGTAATTTTTTTTTTTTGGTATTTTAAATATGTCTTTTTATTGCAGAAACTGTGATTCTGAGTTTGTGGGTAGACCTTCAGCGAAGTGTGCCACAATTTATTTACTTTATTTAACCACAATATTAATAAACAAACTGGCAATATTCAAATTAATAGCCTGTGAGCTTATGCTCACGTTATTCTCCGAAATTATGCGTTTTCGGACCTGCAGAGGTGTGAGGTTGTCTCTCGCCAAGGATTCAATCTTTGTCCTAAACTTTGGGGAGATGTGTCGCATCGTGATAGGTTCCACAGTTGTGAATGTGATGGCAGTTTATGATTGGGCATTTTATAGAAAATTTCTGCCACGCGCTGAGCAGGTCATTAATTCTTTAATAGGCTACAATGAGCTGATCGGGATTATTAGGGTGACAATAAGTAATAAATAGAGATGACGCAAACTGAGCTGTATTGAATCAGTGCCAGGTGTATCTGCTTTTAATTTCGTGAATTCAGTTTTACGAAAGAGCCATTCAGTTTTAAGTGACATTTAAGTTATTGTCCTTTAAAGATAAGATATTGAGCAGATCTTTTTTTTTTTTTTTTTACACTGCGTTTTCCTTATTGATAGATAGGCTATATAATAAGCTTACTAAAACAACCTGTGTAAGGTTCCGCAAATTGTTTTTTTTTGTTTTTTTTTTAGTGTACTCAAGAGTCGTTTCAGTCAAACGAAATTCATATTGTACACAATTCTTTTCTAGTTGCAAGCTTTGCGAACATTATATTTGAACATCTTAATGGTTATCTGAATGGTTATGACAAATCATTAAAACAAATACAGACGATGCAAAACGTTTTGTCATGAAAAATTGGTTAAAAATTTCCAATTAGCATTTTAAAACGAAACAGTATATCAATCAAAAAACATTCAAGTTCTTTCCGTAAATGAATTTAACTGAGACGGGGTGCGAGTAATCTTCGATATATAGTGGGTTGACCGGTTCCGCAATTTGACTGATTCCGCAATTTGCAGAAATCAAACTTAATTTGCGGGAAAAAGACTTCGCTGTCAGCCTTGAGTTTGACACCGCTGGAACAGTAAATTATTGTGGATTTAACGCAACTGTCGTTTCGAGATATTCGGCTTCATAGAGAAATAAATGCCCGATAACTGTTGCTTGCCGTTTCAGCAGTACCAAATCAACGCTTGTGATATGGCGCACTGTGCAGTGTGTGGCCGTTAAACACGCGTATTCCCGGGATTCATCACGTTATTAGTGCCATTATGATCGGAAATTATCGTATATTTGACCATATAAATCCCAATTTCGTACTCTTCCCATTAGAGTGACTGCTTGTCATTTGACTACTTCCGCTAACACCATTTTGTAGGTTTTCAAACTTGTAATTTATGAGACATGTCTATTCCTGTTAATTTTTCTTAAAGAATTTTATTAAAGTTTAATGTTGTCAATGTGAAATAAAACATTTCGCCCCCACTAAAACTGTTTTTCTGTGGCTCAACGGGCTGATCATTACTCATGTCCTGTGTTAATCTGAGCTTGTTGTCTCATCCTGATAATTTTAATGTATACTTGGCATGTACTACTTGAATTGGAAAGAGTAGAAAGAATCATCCATAGTCGCTAATAGCAGTTGAATATCGATGGATGTACAAATAGTCTTGAACTGAGGCCAGCGCACGTGGATTCCAGCTGACACATTGTCGACACAAAGACTAAAAAAAAGATACCCCATATCAACTCAATAAAATTAAGGCAACAGACTGCATGCAATAATATTAATTAAATATAATTACATTTGGAATTGAGCAAATATTAATTAATGAGGCCCTTTAGATTTATCTGTTTAGTCCGAGTAAATTTAACTACAATACACAAAAGATTTAATTAAAACCTAAACAAATGTGTTGAGTAAAATGTAAAATGCCAAAATTAGTAAAATGTACCAATTAAACACATTTAACTCTTCAAATCACTGGTACTACGTTCGGCCATATTGGCTTAAATCTGTTGGACTAGACCTTTAAGTAAACTCAACGCAATTAATCTAATCTACATATAACATTTGCATAGATGTTATGCCCTATATATTTAGGTGAGATTACCAAGAAATAACTCTTCTACGGTAGGTAAGAAAAATATCATGCTATAACATAACTGCATATATTGTCGTGTAATATGCGCATGTATGTAATATTGTGTTGTTATTTGGCTGATAGGAGTCTCCTTTCCTTTGTCAGCTGGGTTAAACAGGAGAGTAAAGTGCAGAAAGAGACGCGCTCGCAATCTGCATAATTCGTTTTCCTGTCGCATCCAAATCCGGGAACAGAAAGTGCTTGTCAGTTAAAAACTAACTGATTCCATTAAGATGGATTCATTCAATATTTTGTCTATTTAGAATTACATAAATAAAAAGTTTTTGTTTTATTTAAACATAATAAGCTGATATTATGCCAAACATTTTTATTTGAAATTTATTTAACTAATTACTAAAAAATCAAGGGCACATTTATATTGGATATATTTGACCAAATACATTAATTAAAACAGGCAGGACCACAGAATCATTTTTTACAGTTATTGTGATATTCCCTGTAGAGTAATGCTGGCTAAAATTGGTGGAAAACACTTGTCTGTCTCTTTGTGGCCAGGGGCACGCAATTATGCCAATAAACAAAAAATATCATAAGTTCGGCCTGACAAAGGGTGCTGTTTGCAAAACTGGAAATTATTTGCGGATTCATTTCTCAACACAGATGTCTAATTTATTTATTTATAAATTCAGCCAATTTATCTATTTAGACCATTTATTCATTTTACTTATAAGAGCAACAACAGCATGACGTCCGCATCACTGCATATGATTTAGTACTCATTTTGACAGCTGCACTCGTTCCTGCATGTTGTTCGCGGATTTCAAATTTGCGCACACCTGGTCAGACCTGGCGTGAGATTTTTGTGGACCATTCTCTCACGTTCAGATTGATAAACACCGATCCTTGCGGCAGTTTTGGCGTACACCCATTATTTGGTGTACGCATGTTTGATAAATGAGGGCCACTATATTTGCAATTGGGCATAATCTCATACTCATTACTGAAGCCAATTAACATCTGTCCAAAAGTAGAGGAAATCTTTAGTCTGATATTCATTCACTGACTTTTTGTGAATTCCCATCGCGGCATTCATTAAGTGCTGCATTCTCCATCCTTACTTTCAATGCATAACCCAAAACATCAAAATCCAGTGAGGAATACGAAGTGCCGGGCTCTTACCTGGGCCTTGGTAGGCCTGAGGGTGTCCATGTGCCGTGGAGTTCCAGTTTCCTGGCATTCCAGTTTCTGTGCCCTCTGGCTTGGCCGCCCAATTGTTGGCAGGGTTTGCAGGGGGGTCAGAGTTCCATCCAGACCAGGGGTCATTTCCATTGCTCGCCTGGAACAAAGCGACACTGACTAAGGGCGAGTGAAGGCCCAGAGGAACCACAAGAAATGAATTGAGGATACAGAGACCAACAAGTGATGTTAAGGATTATAAAAATCAGGGGTGCAGTGGAAGGGGGAGTGGAAAATAGAGGGAAAATGCTGATGTGATCCACTGACTGACAGATTGAAACCTGCCAGCCTCTCCGATTTATGAAAATGTCCTCTTACACGACTGAGTCAGTTTTATGACAGGGAGGGGAAGTTGTCATTCTTTAGGGGGGGGAGCTGAATCAGAATCATCAATATGCCAAAATTGAATAAATCGTCACTCTTTGTATCCACAGATAAATTAATCTGAACAGAACCATTTCCAACACCAGGTGCTATAATAGCCATTAGGGTTGGTACGTTTAGATTTTGTTTCTAATTAATTATGCAGATAATTTCTGTCTATACAATCTGAAATTGTAGCCCTGTAGCCTCTTTGTTGTCAACACGTCCTAATCATTATTACCTCCGCCAAGGACGTTATGTGATCAGTGCCGTATGTTTGTCTATTTGCTTGTGAACAAGAACTCAAAAAGTAATGAAGTGGTATCTCGGAAATTTTGCAGGTGGGTCGCTACTACATCAGGGGTGGACCCTATTGATTTCACCGTGATCAGTCAAACAATATGGCCTCCACAGCAGCCATCTTAAAATCCTAAGGTAGGCGATAACTGAACTTTGCTCCCACTCAGCAAGATTTGGACTGTGCTGCCTTGGCGGAGGTTTGCACACTACGAATGCCTCTAGTTGACAAAGTATGGTATTAATTATCCAGAGGGTTAAAATTATTTCTGTGATTCTTAATCTGAAATAAGTAGAGAGTCTCCTCTGAGAAACAAGCATTTGGTCTGAATGCTTCCTGGACACCTCTCTTTAGAAGTTTTCCAGGCATGCCCAACAGGGAGGAGGGCCTGAGGCAGGCGCAGAACACACTGGAGGGACTCCATCTCCATGCAGGCCTGGGAAAACTTGGGGTGCCCCAGGAAGAGTTGGAGGAAGTGGCTAGGAAGGGAGACATCTGCTACCCACCTAATCTGTGACCCCCAACCCGGCCCCAGATAAGTGGCACAAAATAGATGGATAGAAGTTGAGGGTAATGCTTCATTAAAAGGTGAAGTAACAGCTTACCCAAAGAGCAGCTCTGCATTTCTGAATATACCGATATGTTCTAAATGTTCAATTAAAAATAAAAAGTTTATCCTTTTATTATATTTCTGAGAAGTGGTAAAGAATTTGAATGGGTATTTCTGAGAATCACATTTAGCAGGATTATACCCTAATATCTTGCATCTACAAGCCCAATTCAGTAATAGTTGGGACGAAGTGTAAATTGTGAATAAAATCAAAATGCAATGACTTTCAGATTATATGAGCCAATATGTTATTTAAAATAGAACATAGATAACATTTCAAATGTTGAAACTGAGGTGTTTTACATTTTTATCCACAAAATGAGCTCATTTCAAATTTTCCCGCTGCAAAAAGTCTCAAAAAGTTGGGACACAGGCAAAAAAAAGGGCTGAAAAAGCAATTAATATAGAAGAGAATTCAGCTGAAAGAACATTTAGCAAGTAATTAAGTTATCTGGCATCAGGGGCGTAAGATGATTGGCTCTAAGAGGGATGTCTTAGAGAGGCTGAGTCTCTCAGAAGTAAAGATGGCTAGAGGCTCGCCATCCTGTTAAGGTTTGCGTAAAAAAAATTGTAGAATACTTTAAAAACAATGTTCCTCAACGTCAAATTGCGAAGGCTTTGAAGGTCTCACCATTGACATTGCATAATATCATCAAAAGATTTAGAGAAATGGAAAAACCTCTGTGCGTAAGGGACAAGGCCGGAGACCTGTACTGGATGCCCGTGATCTTCCGGCCTTCAGACATCACTGCATCACTCACTGGCATGATTCTGTCATTGACATAACTAAATGGGCCCAGAAATACTTCAAGAAACCACTGTCTGTAAATACAGTCTGCTGCGGCATCCACAGTTGCCACCTAAAACTCGGATCATGCAAAAAGAAAGCAACTGTTGAGCATGATCCAGAAGCGCTGCTGTGTCCTGTGGGCCAAGTCTAATTTAAAATGTACTGTAGCAAAGTGACAAAGTGTCCTGTGGTCAGGCGAGTCGAAATTTTACATTCTTGTTGGAAATCATGGGTGTCGTGTCCTCCATGCTAAAGAAGAGAAAGACCACCTCTCCTGTTATCAGCGTTCAGTTCAAAAGCCAGCATCTCTGATGGTGTGGGGATGCATTAGTGCATATGGTGTGCGACACTTGCATGTTTTAAAAAGCACCATGAATGCTGAAAGGTGTATAAAGGTTTTAGAGCAACATACGCTCCCTTCCAGATGACATCTATTCCAGGGAAGGCCTTGTGTATTCCAGCAGGACAATGCAAAACAACATACTGCAGCTATTACAACGAGAATATTATTATTAAACGAGAGTGGGATCAAATTCCAATGGCTAAACTCAAGGAAACTTGTCTCCTCAATGTCCAGACGCCTCCACTCTGTGCTAAATAGAAGAGGGGATGCTACACCACGGTAAACAGGCCCCTGTCCCAACTTTTTTGAGACCTGTAGCAGCCATTAAATTTGAAATGAGCTCATTTTGTGGATAAAATTATAAAATTTCTCAGTTTCAACATTTGCGACGTGATGTCTGTTCTATTGTGAATAAAATACAGGCTTGTGTGATTTGAAAGTCAATGCGGCTTGATTTTATTCACAATTTACACTTTGTCCCAAATATTTCAGAATTGGGGTTGGAGTTCAAGAAATTATTTTTTCTAGCCAAGTTGTGTGAAAGCAGTGATGAACTGGCCATCTGGCACGGTGGTCAAAAGCCAGAAAGGCCTCTGATCACTCAGAGTCAATAATTACTTTGATCTAAAAAAATAAAAGACAAAATAAAGAATAGAAGAAACAGCAACACAATCATTGATTATTCTACTATTGCCTGTTCATATGTGCTCTTGATCGCCAGTTTTTAAAAGACAGGAATGCATTATATTTTTTCTTCTGTAATTAATTAATTTAATTAATTATGGCATGCTTTCAGTCAGCAGTACTTTGTCGAGATCCTGGGTGCAGAGGGAGATGAAGCAGGATACTGTCTGAGTTGGTAGCTATAGCCAGTTAGGGCGCTAGCAAGACAGGTATCTGTTGTATATTGTGGGATCAATTTTTTGTGTGGTGTCATGAAAAAGTGAGCTAGTCCATACTCAAAACTGGAAAACACAAAAATGAAGTCAGAAGCTGAAGGATAAACGTAAATCTGTCACATATACTTGCTGTAGATGTTACAATACATTGATATTGCAGTGGTATGGGGAAAAAGGCAAGAAAAATGGTGGCATGCTGTTCATTGTGGAAAAGTACAGAAAAATGTGTGACATTCATAAATAAAGCCCTTTATTCAGAGTCAAACTCTAGCTTAAGGTTTCCCTGCCATGAAAGTTTTTTTAAGAGGTAATATGCCAGCATTTCCCAGTTCAAGTCGCGGATGAGGCAGCCAATCACGGTTTCATTTTCTTTTTTCTTTCTTTTATTAAATTTGGCATCTCTAATCCCACCCGAATCTGGAATGCCCATTTAGGGAACTATGTACAAGGCTTGCTCATATGCGACCCCCTGTTGCCAATTCAAGAGAGTGAAGACAGTTCGCGGCTCTCCTCTGAAGCACGCGCCTGTCAGCCACTGCTTCTTATACACTCATTGGTTGAATCCTCGCAATTTCAGAGCGAGGGTGGAGGATACCCGGACATGGACAAGCATAGAATCGTCCAGACGAGAGCCTGGCCGGCCAACAACAGGCACTTAAGCAATGAACAAGGCAACTAATTTTTATATAACCCTTCTCGGCAGACCCTTCCCAATTTGCATCCCTGTAGCGCAATGGCCAATTGTGCGCTTCACTGAAACAGTTTCATTTTCATTGACTCATTGTCCACTCTAAAAGTGTGGGGGAAAATGAGAGGCAGGAGGGCAGCTGTACATGCTACAGCAGGTTTTCCTCAATCTTTCCCAGAAAGGGCCGGTGTGGATGCAGGCTTTCATTGCAACCAAGCATTTACACACCTGAAGCTTCAATTCAACCCCTGGACTCCTTACTAATAAGCTTGATTAATAGCATCAGGTGCATAGCTGGTTGGTTGCAATGAAAGCCTGCACCCACACCGGCCCTTTCTGGGAAAGATTGGGGACCCCTGTGCTACAGGCTTCAAACCCTTGTACTGATTTGATGACATACTGAAAGCAGCACAGAAATCCAATACCTCAGCTCTGCAGCCAGACAGGCTGACCAGTGATTTGATTACCAGTAGGCAGATGAAAAGTAGGCTAGCTTCAAAGAGGAAACTCCATTGACACTTTTTCCTTTTACCATCGAAGGCTACTTAAACTGTGAACACTTATTGGTTTAATTGATTAAAAGTGTTTGTCTTAAGTGGTAGGAGAACTGTCTCAACCAACAAAGGAACAAATAAACTTTCTGTTCATCAGAAAAGTGTCAGATTCAATTAATTCCTTCAAGTTCAAAGTTATTTCAAGTAATTCAAAAACGACTTCTTGTCTTCTGCAGCCGCCGTTTGAAATGGCTGTCCAAATGTGTTTTACAGTTCTTTCACTCCACCCCTTGTTTAATGCTAGATTGTATTCCCAAATTTCTCGCAGGGTTTAGTTGATAACACTTGTCCGCAGTTACCTGCATTGAACTATTGTACCTCGGGGGCATTAAGGTATTCAACTTCGTAGGCCAATCATGATTACCATGGGCAACTCAGCCTTTACTGTATGTTCCTAAACCACTAGGTAAGGATGTCTGATAGATTAGCAAAGTCGCAACAAAGCAGACATTCAAGGAGGTTACAAAACATGAGCAAATTTAAGCTTGGTGTCCTAATTAAATATGGGTGCTGTTAGCAGTTGCTGGCAGACTAGCATCTAATGCATCAATACCAAATACATCAAGGCTGAACACTGTGCAACAATTTTGCAGATGCAGTAAACTCAGCAGTGGGAAGACATTTGCTGAAATCCTCACATTAACTTGAAAGGTTTGTTGGAATCCTAATGAAACAGCTGTAGCAATGTTAAAAGGTTATAGCCACACCAAAAACCATGCCTGGTTTATACTGGGAAACTGTCATTCCTGCAGTCTTCTTTGGGAATCCCCTGGAGGAGTTGCTGTTAGGGGATGATGGTTATCCATGAAAGACAACGTGTAACATGCAAAAACATTTGTACATTTTTGTTCAATTGAAAACACACGAAAACATACAATAATATAAAGAATGCCTGAAATGCTGAAAATGCTCCTCAGATGTTTGGGTAAGTCAAGTCAGAGTCCTGCACGGGTCAGAACGTGACCCGCAATGATATCAAAATTCATTTTGAGTCCAACCAAATCCATCAATAAAATACAGTACCAGCAATCTGTCTGTCCAGCTTCCATTATCAAATATGTATTTTGTTTGAAATAAGTATATAATTTACAGTTTGAAACTGAACTTTGTTTCTTTGATATCGTATCATTTTCAGCTGCGCAACCGTGGCCAACATTCAAAGAACACAACCGACCTTACATTTACGCTCAGCTTTGAACCCTATTCTTATTGTCCGATCAATGTATTTCAGTTATTGAGGAAAGTTTAAACACTCGGGAATTGGATAAGAAACAAGTCTATCAATACATCATTAACCGGGGAAGCTACACGAGGGCATGAACTATAACTGTTACGCAGAGTTACGCTGATGAATCTGAGTACATAATTGAGTGACTGGCTATCGACACCAGTACTTGGGTGGATAGAACGGAGCACTGAATTTGTCAATGGAGGAATATACGCGTTAATCCATGGGAGGGAACTACGCATATTTTGTGTGTGATGACTGTAATTGACAGTAGAATGTGAGAGAATCAATACTAGGTTGGATTTTTTGCTTCACAAAACGTTTTTTTTTAACCACTAATTGGAATACTGTTGGCTCACAGTAGCTAAAATGGTTCTGTCGCAAGTGATAATTTTTTAACTACTGGATCGATACTATGGGCAAGGATATTGACCAGTTTGCACATCAGGGTTAGCTGAGGAATTTAATTCATGCAACTCCTGAAAAACCGGGATTGGAGGAAACTTCTCTATACTCTAAATCGCGTTTCAGCTCTGTCTGCTTGTGAATATTCAATAGCTGATCCGGGGGTGCCATCTCGTGGTCGAGTACTGTAACTAAGTGCTTAAATTTTCATATCTATATACGCGAGCGTCTACATCTACAGAAAGGGGTTAATAGATTTATTCACCATAGTACAAATAAGAAATTAAAAATCAAACAAAGAAACTAATTTGCTTAATTTCAAATCAAAGATTATTCCACGCGAGGGGAGTAGAGCACTTAAAAGCTTTCATTCCCAAATTACTTTGCCAAAGCTTTTCAATCCCAAAATTCTGTGTACTTGGGACAGACAATAAAATCACATCTTTAGATCTCAAATTATTTCTGCAGTAAGATTTCAGAGCAATCAAGGAACAAATATAAGAAGGGAGTTCACCTAAAATAGCTTTATACCAAAACAAATACGAATGACTGAGCCAGCTATACGTCGCCTGTAATGATTACGAGGTGATAGTGACTATAAGACTCATTTACGTTTATGCTTTCATTCGAGACTGCATGAATGGAAATCTAAATAATTAGAAGAGTTAGAAAAAAAAATCTTGACTCTCTCGGTAATTCCATGTATCGTTTTGACCTTTTGTTTATCAGATTATGAAAGAGGACTGAAAATAAACTCCCAAAATATTCTTTTGAATGGCATTAAAAAGTATGTATTTAAGGGGGGAAACATTATCTTCAACATATTGACCAAGCATTGAACGCGGCATAAGAAAGGTTTCTGTATTTGTTAATGGCATTGCGTGAGCTTCCTGAAAGCAAATATGAATAAATTTGGTGTCTCGTGAGGTAGAATTCAGCCTCACCTAACTGAGCTTCCATGGCGAGTCACTGCACTTAATCATCAACATTACTTTTTATACTTATGCACTGGCACCTAAATAAATTGATGCAAGTGATTTGAGTGCTCCAGTCTCCTCTTTAATTTGAATGTACTGTCCTTTCTGAGAGCAGCGACCTCCACTGACAGATGTGCTGAAGCACAAGGGGTTCCTTCATATTTCAATACTTATACTTTGACTCCATAAACTCGAAAGACATCATCAGCCCAGGTGGCGTCACACACTGGTCTGGGCAGAATATGATTTTCTATGGCGGCAATGGCAGATTCTTAAATTTCTAGGATTCTGCTGTTTGAAAGCAGATTACATGATGTAAAAAAAAAAAAAAAACATTACAAAATAATGGCTTATTATTTTGGATAGCAGAGATTATGTACTTCATCTGGTAATGAAGGTTTAACATGAGCTTACTTTTCCTTTAATAAAATAAAGCATTACAGAGAATAATATTTTCCTTCAACTAAATACAACCAAAGCTGAGATACTTAAGAGAAAAAAAACACTCCAGAGCTCATTCTAGTACTACACAGAGGCCTCATTGAGTAAAGTGTGTAACCGCACTGATAATCCTGGAGAAACAGATCAATGCCGTTGGAGATACTTGTGATTGGAACAAAGTAATGCTTGATTTAGTTGGCACAGCGAGAATCAGTCTGGTAGCAAGAGTGTTGGGGAAACAGGATTTCTGGGGCGCAGACAGCAAGATCATGCTTATCACAGGCTGGGCAAGATCCCATGCATGGCTCTGCCCCCATGCAGCAGGCCAGGTTACCTCGTCAGGGAATGCCGAAGGGGGCGTCGGGATTTCGGGAGTATCCGGCTGAATGGAATGACCAGTTATATCCACCTTGGGGGAGAGATTCAAGCAGGAAGCATTTGTAGGCAAAGCGTTACCATGGAAAATGTGGCTGGAAGGATGATGTTATGCCTCACTGGTCAATTTCTATTATCAAGGCTAATTGCCATCATATGCATACAAATACATTTTCACACCACACCACACGTAACCTGGCACAGTCATCTTGACACTGCCAAGGCTTTTTCAAGGGCATGCCTAACTGTAATCGCATACTTTAAAGGACAGAATGCATGCAAACTCAATCATTCTCCCTCACATCAACTACCTAGAAATGACCACAAAAAAAAAATACTCATTCTAATCTTTTTTAAGCATCATCTATAATTTTGGGCAACTTTGCAGTTACAGAATTACAGGCTAGTGTAATTGGACCAAGAAACAGGACGCAAATTTCAATGAATTAAGAACCATATTTTGTTAAATAAAATGAAAATTGCTTTCCAACTTTAAGATGTTTTCCCCCCACAAATTCAACAGGCCATACTCTATTTGTAGAATATCACATTTCAATCCTAAAAGGAATCCTCTCATTCCTGTAAGTAGGCCAAACAAAAAAATCCTGAGTTCCTAGATAATTGAGAATTTGGGGTAGGTGGATAGGTTTTTTTTATTAACTGTTTATAAGGGATTAATCAATCCTATCCCCAATCCTTTCAAAAATCTATCCCAGATGATGACCCATTTTTTCACAAGACTACTAACTATGAATTTTAATCAGAATGAACTCATGGCTCTCTAGACCACAGTCCAAAAATGAAACAATTAAAAAAATAGAAATTAATTAAAATAACTGAAAGATATAACCACAGAACTACTGAATGGAGCCATCTTAGATCACTGTCCAAAAAATTTTGAAATGTCTATTTGACTCTAAATCTATTTATCTGGAGTCAAGAGAACCACATTGCACAAGAATTTAAGTAAAAACTCAAGACCAAGACGAGGATGTGCCAGTTCCTGGATCGGCATTTTTCATCCAGGATTCTGTGATATTAAATGTAAAGTAATTAAGTAGGTAAGTAAAATGTTATTTGTATAGCGCCCTTCACAGTATGGATACACAGAGTGTTTCACAGTAAAAACATATAAAACAATACAGTACGATGACCGTCATCATCATCATCATCATGAATAGCAGCATCCAAATCATTGCCAAAGCTTTGTGAGAAAGCAGTGAGACATAACGTGTGAGAGCACAATTTCACAGGCGGAAACCATAGATCTGAACGATCAAAACATTCTCAAAATAGGCGTGCAATGCACGGAATACCCCTCAGCCCGATGTCAAAGTTTTTGGAGACGCCCGCCCGCCCAACCGCACAAAGGATAGCAATACCCCGTCAGCCTTGAGGGCTGAGGGTAAAAAATGGAATGAACCAGAAAACATAAACTCAAGCCTACACCAAGAAGGCTTGTCGGAAAAGATGAGTTTTGAGCTGTTTTCTAAAGCTATCCACAGACTGGGCAGCTCTCAGAGCCTGAGGATGTTTTTCGCCTCGTGCAAGGTACTGCCAGGAGTCCCTGGTCACTGACCGCTAATAGCGGCTGGGGGTGTGGTGGTGAATAAGGTCACAGATGTAGTTACATGCTCTGACAGCTGAGTGAGGAGTAATGCGCACTCATACCCTGACAACTGAGCGAGGAGTAATGCGCACTCATACCCGGACAGCTGAGCGAGGAGTAATGCGCACTCATACCCGGACAGCTGAGCGAGGAGTAATGCGCACTCATACCCTGACAGCTGAGCAGGGAGTAATGTGCACTCATACCCTGACAGCTGAGCGAGGAGTAATGCACACTCATACCCTGACAGCTGAGCGAGGAGTCATGCGCACTCATACCCTGACAGCTGAGCGAGGAGTAATGCGCACTCATACCCTGACAGCTGAGCGAGGAGTAATGCGCACTCATATCCTGACAGCTGAGCGAGGAGTAATGCGCACTCATAATCTGACAGTTGAGCGAGGAGTAATGCGCACTCATACCCTGACAGCTGAGCGAGGAGTAATGCGCACTCATACCCTGACAGCTGAGCGAGGAGTAATGCGCACTCATACCCTGACAGCTGAGCGAGGAGTAATGCGCACTCATGCCCTGACAGCTGAGGGAGGAGTAATGCGCACTCATACCCTGACAGCTGAGCGAGGAGTAATGCGCACTCATACCCTGACAGCTGAGCGAGGAGTAATGCGCACTCATACCCTGACAGCTGAGGGAGGAGTAATGCGCACTCATGCTCTGGCAGCTGAGCGAGGAGTAATGTGCACTCATACCCTGACAGCTGAGCGAGGAGTAATGTGCACTCATACCCTGACAGCTGAGCGAGGAGTAATGCGCAGTCATACCCTGACAGCTGAGCAAGGAGTAATGTGCACTCATACCCTGACAGCTGAGCGAGGAGTAATGTGCACTCATACCCTGACAGCTGAGCGAGGAGTAATGTGCACTCATACCCTGACAGCTGAGCGAGGAGTAATGTGCACTCATACCCTGACAGCTGAGCGAGGAGTAATGCGCACTCATACCCTGACAGCTGAGCAAGGAGTAATGTGCAATCATACCCTGACAGCTGAGCGAGGAATAATGCGCACTCATACCCTGACAGCTGAGCAAGGAGTAATGTGCACTCATACCCTGGTCTTCTTTGAAATTTTTTCTTTTTATTACCTCACATATTCTAGCTGCAGTGATCACAAGTTAATCCAGTCATGATTTTATTCATTTATAAACGTATCAAATTGAATGGCTTGGCTAGTTCAAGTTTATTTGTCAGCACATTTTTCATTATCATGCCAAGCCACCAGTGCTTTCACTTCATGTCAGGCCCGGACAGGCCAACAGGAGATACGGGAGTTTTCCCGAAGCGCCGGTATGTGCTTTGCCTGCTGGCCTGCCGGCTGCATCTCGGGTCTTTTTTTTTTTTTTCCCCCTTCTATAGACTGCCGGTCGGCCGGCGTCTCGCAGCTGTCTGACTTTTTTTTCAGGCCAATCAGAGGCCACTCAGGCCAGAAGCATGTGAGGAGGACAATAAGACGATTGGTTTGTTTTGATTAACACCCACCCCAACAGTCCGTCCGTGTCAACCACACAGACAGCGTGTGTGTGGAGGAGGTGTGTTGCGTGAGTGTCTGCGCGGTACCTGCAGGGCTCTCAAATCTCACGCATTTCAAAAAGTTCACACGCTCTCACGCCACACTTGACATTTCTCATGCTGAGAAGTTATAAAACTCGCCGCACATTAGTAACATAAACTGTAAAAGAGATTAGTGTTCTATGTATGGATGAGGCGAAGGCAGAGGGCTCTGCTTGAATCAGCAACCTATTAGCCAATCAGAAAATGGTATTTCTTGTTGCCAGATGAAATAGCAGCGCCGTAATCACGTCCTCTACACGCGGGCGAATGCTATTGTGTGTACCTGTCAAAAAAAAGCTGGAAGTAAAAGCCTGAAATCAGGTAATCACTTCATCACTTTTTTTTCAATAACTGCTAATTAAAGTCGTGGAACTATGTAGGATGTAGGAGCTTAACAGCTTTGGACGGTTATGGTTCGATGAATTGACTTCTAACTTGTTATGGGGAGAGTGGGGGCTCTCTGCCCTCCACGGAGTGTATTTTGGCTGAAAACAAACCCAGCTCCGATCCGGTGTCAGAGGTGGTACCGCAACATCCGTTGTTTGTGACTGACAAAACAATACAAATACCTTTAATTTAGCCTTTATTATACTAGGGAGTCCCAATGAAATAAAAAAAAACCACAGATATTGGGGTGAATGAAGAGTCACTTATTTCAGTTTACTGGCAGTAGTGAATATTCAATAACTGATCCTGGTCTGCCATCTAGTGATAGAATTGTGTAACTGCGCGCATAAATTTGCAACTCCACGTTCACTGGCGGACACATCTGCACGAAGATACACCGTAGTTCTTCTCGAACACGCCAAATTCAGATAATCCGTAAATGATGAATTAAATTGATATTTTAATTTGAAACGAGTAACTAAATTGCCAGAGTCAAAGTAACAAAGTGAAAGTATATTACTTAAATACTGTAATGAAGTACATGTACATCGATACTATGCACCTTTGAAAATGGACCCCCCTAAAAAGAGGAAGGGCGGCGCGGTGAGGGAGAGAGATAAAAAGAGGAAGGCACTCAAGGATGATGCGGCCAAATGCCAAAAATTAACAAGTTTATTTAGGCCCTCCCCCCAAGCCATGACCGCGCCATTCCAAAAAAAGATCCGTCAGTGTCAGACTCTGCCAGTCAGTTTTCTGAAAAAAAAAAAACTGGTTCTCTTCAGACACCTTGTACACGTTTACATAATATGTTTGCTGTCTGTTGACTTGCTGTGATGTATCCTGGCCCATACATGAAAGCTATTGTGTATTCCAGCTTCGAATTTAGGTTGTAGTTCATTAGCATTTCCTTAGAACCTATTAGTCAATGCTATACTCCCATTCTTTATTATACAGTCATCGTGTCTCTCAGTGCGTGCAGCATGCACGTGTTCTGTGTGTTCAAAGGCCTTCCTCATCGTAAATTTATTAATCATTTGATTTGGACTTAGGCTAGTTGTCCTTGGTTAGGTTACATTGTAGGCTATACATAAAAAGTACTTGCCAGTGAGGCACAGATTTGCAAATATGTGCCTTTCAGAAATGCAACATTATCTGGACTTATGCATTGACAAAGGATTTTTTTTTACTTTTTGCCTTAACTGTCAGTTTGCTTTAATGTTCTTGTAGCTGTTAATGTTTGGTTTTAATTAATGTGAAAGCTGAGGTTTCTGATGTTTCGGGACTATGTTGAGCGTCTGCCTGCAAGTGTCTGTTTGCAACAGGCTATAGGCTTGTTAACATTAGTTACATTATCACACAAAGCAGTTGATATTCTACATATGACGTTTTATGTACTGAATAGCTTTAACCTTGGCATTACTTATGTAAAACCTTCATTCTCTTCTGTCAAGTGTGCTTGTGGATATTGCAGAAGATTGCTGTGGTACTGTATTGCCACATATATTCCAACCTTAGATTGTAGGTCCCATATGTGTACTTCTGTTTGGAATGCCAAAATCATACTTGTATGTGTGTGTGTGGGCGTGCGTGTGCGCGTGCGCGGGTGCCCATGCATATGGGTAGGTGTGAACGTGCGTGTGGGCAGGGTGGCCTGCTGAATGACTGACTCCTGGCCTGAGAAAGTCTCCCAGTCCAGCCATGCTTCATTTAAGTTTTTCATTTTCCTTTATGAATTTGCCTCATTTAAATCCAGGATTGACTTCCTCATTTGTTTACACCATCTATTTGCATACCAGTGCTTGGTTAATAAGATGTCAGAATGTGTTGCCAGTGCACGCACATGTGCATCATCCCTGAAGCCACAGGGCGCCCCAACATAACAAATCCCAATTTAAGAGCAGCTGACTGAGAAAATCAGCCATGGGGCCCCAAAACATGGAAAGTGACATCTCACCGATTTTGATGAAAGGTGTATGAACAGTACTTGGCTGGTCAAAAACTTTCCCCAAATATTTCAGCATAGCATTTAGTGGTTGCCAAGGAAGCCAGTCTTGTATTATTTTTTTTTAGCTCAAATGTGCCTTTCAGCCAGCAATAAATACGAGCAAATTTGGCATTTGAGGGCAGAAAAATTGTCATAAAAGTGCCGTTCAAAAAAGTTTTTTCTACTTAAGCATGAAGCAGCACAACTCCCCTTCCTGGCAAAGTTCAAATTTTAGTGTTCAAATTTTTTTTAATTCAGAATTTTTTTTGAAAGACCAGAAATGGCTTCACGAAAATGATCAAAAAACAAGCTCCCCTAACATGTACATTGTAAGTGAGCAAACCGGATCTGTGAGCTAATTCACATAATGTACCAAGAAACATTGTATCTTGCCATACCTGTCATAATATTTGCTCGCATCGAATGTATAATGTGCCTGGAAGAGCTCAAACATTCCGAATTTCGTCTCTTTTCAACCTGCTCAGCAGGCCATTATCCCGTGCAAACGGTTTTAACATCGTTTTATTGGTGCGTGTTTTGTAACTCATCAAGTCTTGACGGCAAACAATCTGGAGACAGACGTCACCACACACCTGCCAAACCAACTAGAAGTAATAAAAAAATAAATAAATAAAAAAAAAAAACTAACCAGGCCCACACCTGCTTGTGCTTGGCTTCAGCCATGAGGCTGGAGCAGATTGAGTAGTGGTATAGCTGCTTCACATATATTAGACAATAGGTCTGATCCTGACGCGATGCATTTCCATTAAAAAGCACAATGTATATCGGGCAAGGTGTTGTGGGGACTGCGCAGTTGCAGTAAAGCTCCGAAGTGTAGGCTCTGTCTCAAATTTTATATTGTGTACTTCCACAGTTACACTTCCTATTTTGAATGAATGTGTGTGTTCACAATGACAAGTAACGCAAAAGGCAGTACACTGAAAGTACCCCAGATGTTGCGCTTATAACGGACAAAAAAATGGAATGGCAAAACTTCTCACCCTCAATGGTAGCCATCTTGCCCATGTAGCGGAAGAGGAGGGGTTCTCAACATTTGTGATAATGGTGGGCAAGGAATATGCACCGGTCTCCGAAAAGCACAGATGTAAATTTTACATGTGTTCACTTCCTCACCAAGTACCTCAAAATTGTTATCAGATGGAGGCATTAAGCATGTAGCTGCATTGCATTAATATTGCTGTTTGTTATAAACTTGTACCGCCAACAAAAACGCAAATGCTAGCAAGCGGTGGAAAAATTTGATTAGGCATTGGCGTTAACATTGGCTAGCTAGCTCGTCCCCTATTGTTCGCTAACAGTTAAATGTGGTGTGACGTGTTTCGTCTTTTAAGCATTTTAAAGTATCGTCTTCATGGCAGATGATGTGTGGTCAGTGTAATGTTTTCCCTCTGGCGAATATTTATACAATTAAAATGACAAGAGGCGCTTGGCAGGGAACTTGCGTTTATTCACTTCGCCATCTTTTCTTGCCTTCCTTGCCTCTCTGTGGGCGTGAAGTAGTATATATACTACGGCAATCGATTAGGCACAATAGTACAGTCAGATGCAGTATACTACCTAACATCAGGATGTTACAGTCAGAGGCATTGCAAGTTGTGTGTATTCGTAAAATGCGGCTACTATCATTACATCGGTAGAGTAATGTTAGCCGGTAGTTAGCTGGTCAGCATTGGACACCACACACCCTTTGGCAGTAACTTCCATATGAACTGTTTTCTACTGTGATATGATGTTTATTCTGTTGTATTATAAGGGGATGGACAATGAAACAAGGTCTCTTATTTCATGGGGCACTGATAACACTCCCCTGATCACAGAGGGGCAAAATTCTGATGTGAATGGCTACGAGTAAGTGAATACATATCAGTAAAGTTTATTGTGATCATTGTGTACCATCATATAAAGCCGAGCCAACATCCATACTTTCCAGAATCTAGACAGTGATGTTAGTGCATGGGGTCTCCAGCTGTATTGTAATCAGGACATACTTTGCTGCTCAAGACCTGGAGTGGAGGGTGATCCCAGTCTTTTGTATAGTTTATGAAAAGGTAACTATCATTTCAGTGTAATACTGCATTTACGTTACGCCTGCAATTTGGATGCTCTCGCGATAAAATTGGCCCTAATTTCTTGGCTACAAAACATTTTTCTAGTGAAAGAAGTTGGTTGCCATAAAGGAATGTAATACTTTAGCGGTGTTTCCCATGGTTGGATCTAACAGCAGTGGCAAGCCACTAATACTAATGCAGAAGCTCTGCTGATAAACAGAAATCAAAGGACAAGCACGAGTTTGGAAGGAAAGACACTTGAAATGTTTCATCTGGAAAAAGAATATTTTCCCATTTTTTTAGCTGTACTTCATTTGCAGGACCCTAAGTGCAGCAGAACTGGAGTCAGCACTGAGGGGGGTGAGGCCGCTGCTGCAGAAGCCTGATAGAGGGTATTTCTGGTGGTAGTGAACAGGGGTGTACATCAACAACCGCCATGTGCCGAACGCCAATGAACACATCAATGAACTCTGATGTGTGGTCACATACAGCCTGAAAATGAATAGAATAGTTTTACTGCTCGTCTTGTTGACTGCACAGTGCACAGTGGGCGATGGCTCAGGTCATACCAAGGGCTCTGACCACAACTTAAAATGAGGTACCACTGACCAACCAAAATGGGAGGACTGGGGTCTCAATCATAGGTCTCCAAGCCATGTCCAGATGTTTTGCTGAGGACGTCCATCAGAGCATTATGGGTGCACAGAAGAGGCAAAGGCCAACTTTCTCGTCACTTTGACCATCAAAGTACACTCCGAGTACTGGCACTGTGGCATTTGGCTGCCAGTATTTTTTGGAGGCAGGCGAAAGAAACACATGGGACATGCATCTTAAAATAAAATGGCAATACATTTCTTTTCATGTTGGTATGCCTCATCCTTTGCGTTAGATTTGGCGTGACTGTGGCAAGCTCTATGTAACATACCTATATTAGGACATGAAAGATCAGAGATCGCAAAATGCATTTTTGTCTATTCTGTTAGCTGTGGTTTGATGCTTATAGTCCTGGTGTATTGGTGTGAAGGACAATTTTGCTGCACCAAGTCTCAACTAATGACCTTTAACACCTCTAAATTTGGTAGTAACCATTGCATTTCTCTTGGTGGTGTTCCTCTGCGTAAAACTAAGTCATATCAATACATGGGTCACATTATCACTGACACCTTATCAGACAATGAAGACATCCAGTCAAAAAGATGGTCATTGTATATCCAGGCAAATATGCTAATCAGACAATTTCATTTTTGTTCCTATGGTGTTAAACATAGATTGTTTAACTCTTTCTGCTGCGATATATATATATATATATATATATATATATATATATATATATATAGTTTATAGTTTATTAGTTTAATGAGTCTTTGCTTCGAAAAATTAGATTGTCAGTTCCGTTTTAAATAGTGATGTTTTTATGTTCTCATGTACACTGCCCGGCCAAAAAAAAAGTCGAACACTGAAATATTTAGTTGGAACCCCTGTAGCTTTGATTACAGTGCATATTCTTCTTGTCATTGTTTTAACATCTATATGCAATGCCAGAACATTTATTTTAGATCAGAAATGCCATAATTTTTGCCCGAGATCTTGTCTTCTTGACATAATGGTTGAACCACTGTGGTCTTTCTTGAGCACATCCCAATAACTTTTAATGTGTTTAAGGTCAGGATTTTGTGGTGGCAAATTTGTTTGTGAAAATGATTCCTCATACTTGTTTTTGTCATTTGTGGTTTTCTTTGCTAAATACAGGCCAATAATTTGCCCGTTCTGAAATATTGTAACATCTTTTCCACCATCAGGGGATGTGTCCTCCAACATGATTTTTTAAGAAATGAGTAGCGACACGCTTCATCAGTCAGGGTAAAATGATTATTGCAAGCTGAAACATATTAATAACCACAATAATGATCCAATTATAGAATTTGTTCGTTAATTTCCAAATGGTGACTTTTTTTTTGGCCGGGCAGTGTATAAAGAGGCACTGGAAAGCAGTGCTGTCTGGTAAATAAAAAAATAAAATTTCACTATTTTATTGTACCCATTTTATTTATATTTACTTTTTTTGTAACAAGCTATGGACCTGGAGTCTGAAATAAACAAATCAATCAATCAATCAATCAATTTGTTTTCAACAATTTGACTCAATGGTTTTAATTTTGCATCATCTGTATGAGGATCAAATAGCCTTTCCGATGAACAAAATATGTGTAATCATGTTTGCCTAATCTTCAGTGCATTTGACTATTGCGTGCAATGCAAAAATAATTTCTCTCACATTCACGTTCGATCTGCTTCACAAAATGTTTTCCTCTTCATGTATATTTTTAAATGCTTAAAACCAGGGCCATCTTAAAATGATTTTATTTTTAAGAAATATTTTTAATAATTAATAAAAATTCTCTGATGAGAGGTAAAATTCAGAGATCCGCTATTTATTGAAATCACTGGCATTCTTTCAATCCAACACGGTGGCTTGGTTAGGTCTGTCTGCTTCTCATCTCTTACAAATCATTATAGGACTCATTTTGGTATTGATAAGTCAGTTGACTGAAGAAATGGCTTGACTGCAAGCTAAGTAAAATACATGGAAATTGATTTAAAGGTAAGCTAATTATGCAAAGCGATTAAGGCTGTCCAAGCTCGCTGGTAACTAGCGGACTTCAAATCATAGTTTTCTTCCTGGAAGCATTTCAAATGACCGCATTAGGTATGTGTCATTGTAGAAAAGGTAATAAGCAAGCTCATCTGTCTGCAGTTACTTTTATTGCACTTAAAATAATCACAATTCAGTTAATCATGCAGCCCTAATGCCTATGTATGATTTTATACAATGCATAAACCATATATGTATTGCGTGTCAAGTATCGGCTTAAGAGAATGAAAACAGAAATCCAACAATATATTAGAACTGCGTTTCGTCCGGACGAACCTCGAGAATGTGCTTGCTAAAATGTTTACGCTTAAGTTACAAGCAATGTCTCTCTCTCACACACAAACACACACACACACACACTAGAGTGGCAGTCTGGCAGAGTGTAGGTAGTTGGTCTGTCTCTCTCTCTCTCTTTCTCTCTCTCACACACACACACACCGGTATCATCTGACATTGTTTATAGGACAAATTTCAGAGCGCTTTGTGCTGTGAAATTTGTCTATGCCGGCCCGTTTAATCGCTGACATTGTATTTTTACCAGTGAGTAACACAGACAGGTGTGTGTGTCTGTGTGTGTGTGTGTGTGTGTGTGTGTGTGCGTGCGTGCACGTACGTCCGACACAACAGCTCTTCCATGCGTGCGCCTGTATCTATGGAGACAGCAGCACCGCTGTGAGCTTGCTGTCTCACAGCGATGAGAGGTCCTACAGTGACAACGAAAACACTGAACGAGAGGAGACACTGCCGAGATTCCCATTTTTTTTTTTTCTTGTAGGGTCAAGTATGTGATCACGACGGCGATTTCAAATTGGTATTTTTCAAGTTAATGCTCCTGTTATAATGGCAGCCTATGGGGCAGTTGGTCAGTGACACTGTCTGAACTACTGCCATTTTCTGACAGATCGTAGGTTAGGCCTACCAAAGAAAACGTAGTCTCGGCACACAAAAACTTTGAAATGCACACATTAATTGCGGAAATAGCAACACAATAATTAAACCCTGCTACTGAAACTGTAAAAACAGCAACATAAACTGTAGACTCGGTAGCATAAGACTATGAAACTGCAACATTTTCCATTTACTGCGCTTGCACGTACAGGCCAAAGTATCTTTCAGAGATGGCGGAATCAGGCGTGTCTCCTTCAGTTGGTAAGTAAAACTTCCAAATATTACGTTATTGTTAATGCAAATGTATAACGATAAATTGTAAGACGTAGCTGTTACATCCACATTCTCGTAAATTCACTTATTTTAGCATGTCACCAGAAAGTCGCCAAATTTAGAGAGAAAGTCGCCAAGTTGGCAACACTAAGACCATAGCAAAATCGACAGTGCACATTTCATCGTTAATTTTCGGCGGTGACAAAAAACTTCTTTTATCCAATTTTATCCAAACTACTTATTGAGAGTTTTATTAGGCCATGACCAGGAATTTGTCCACGACCAGGAAATGCGTCCGAAGAAAGGAATCATAAGTATACGATGACAACACGAGACCTTCAGATTCTATAAACTCTGATTCCACAGTGCACACTGGACAAACGACACGACCCATGCAAGTCAAATGAGACCCTGTTTACACAGCTGGGATGCGTTTCCCAAAATCACTGACGCTAACTTACATAGTTGGCCCCACTGACTCAATGGACAAACTGTGCAAGTTGCGAACTTAGCAACTACGCTTTTGGGAAACACACCCCTGGCTGGCGAGCAAGCTTAAGCTCTTCACTATTGAAATATTATGTTACACTATAACAGTTGTCGTAGAAACTTGAATATACTCATTTAATGATTGAATGAATGAATGAAAAGCGTTTGCATGCTTGCTAGCGAATTATACTTCCTATTGATTTGAACAGACTAGAAGTTTGTGTTTTTTTCATTCTCCAATTGCAGCTCTTGGTCTTGTTCCGGCTTGGCCCTCATGGCCGAAGTTCGAATTTTACTCAAAGGTCAGTCCATGCCAAGTGGACCAGTTTTCAGAAAGTCTGCACAACACCGTCTCAGAAAAATGTGAACAAATCATGGGTGTTTGCCATCGATTCAAATGGACAAAGTTTCAACTCCAATTTCATTTACTTATTTATTGATTGGAGTAATTGCCAATTTGAGGCGGGGGTGTCTAGTCACTTGCAGATGTAGCAATGACTCATAAGCATTTTTTAAGGGATACAAATAAATTTTCCAGTGCTCGTAAATTAATGTCAATGGGTGCGCATAAGTAAAATTACCTGACATTTATGAACCTGCCATCAGATTTGGTATGTAGCATATGACTTTTCTGTAATAGGCTGTTGAAAATGACCATTTTTACAGAACCAAAATTTTTATTTGATTTTTCGTTGCATAATAAAGTATGCATAATCAGGGGTTCATATTGTGGCTTCATCCTCAATAGCTACAGCACATTGGCCCCCTAAACCCAATCCTATCTCTTGTCTCTACTTTAGGAGTAACCTGCATCTGAAAATGCTTATGATAATAAACACCCAAAAGTGCCTAAATTCAAGGCATGATATGGTCACGCCAGAAAAAAACTGAGAAAATTTGTGGAGCAGCTTTTATATCAGGGCAAGAAACAGTATAAAATTCATCTCGTGTTTCCAACTCGTTGTAGAAAAATTCTGGCAATAAAAAATGCACACAGTTTGGCTTACCCACAATTTAATAAATTTGGATCGTTTTCTTACTGAAGGCCATTTTTATTTTCTTTTTTTCTGAGAATACACAATATTAAGGGTTGAAATCTGCTAAATTTTTTTAAAGACCCCAGATCTTTAAAGTACTTAAAGCCAAGAGTAAGCATACCTTCGGGTGCATAAGGCAAAAGAAAACTCTTGCCTTAAAAACATATTCGTGTATTGACTTCTCAGATACAAAAAAACATAAATGAATTTTGACATCACAAATAAATTGAACAACAGATTCCCTCTTCTGGTTGAATGAGCCTGGTGAAAGCTGGTTTTGGGAAGGGAGGGACACTAGGTACATCCAAAATTGAGTTCAAAATTAAATTTTAATGAAAGCAAGAAATTTTTCCACCATTCTGTGACTGCATAGCACTACACCCTCATAAAACAAGTAAAACGCACATCACATTTCAATGTTTTTCTGATTTTGCCAAGTTAGGTGAAGTGCCACCTTAATAAAGTGCTTAAAAGCAACATGATGAGGATTGTTGATAAAAGCAGTTCATCCCCAAAAATATGCAGGAGGGGATGAAGTGGCAGGAACCAGACAGAGCAAATCTTAACTCTTTTTTTAAAGTTTCAAATTATCTCTGGCAAAGCATAACAATGTGTGTCTCATTTGAAGAATGGAAAGAAAGAAACAGAAGTACAATGAGTATGGTCAGATACCTGGTTGCTGGTTGGGACATTAGCCGCACTTGGGGCGTAGGAATCAAAGAAGGCCAGGTCTGGTACAGCTGCATTTCCAACGGCCGGGGAAGTCTTGTTGAGCGAAGGAAAAGGATGAGGACAGATTTACACTTAAATGATTTACTTTCCACCAGTCATCAAATTTTTCAGAGAGCAATACTGCACAAAGAGCTTGAAGCAGTGATCATTAAATCTAAATGCCGTAGATCCATGGTGGCTGTTAGTTTCAAACATTATTGACAAACTGCCAATTAACCCATCTCAGCTGGATTTCATAGACAAAACATGCGATGGAATTCGCAATTAAAATATAAACCAGCACATCCTGCAGCTAGCTGAAGACTTAAAATTGCCCGTAGTATGAGCATGTGAATGAGTGGTGTAGGACTACCTAATGAGGAAGAAGCGCAATAGATAACAGATGGATGGTTGGACATCCTGCCGCTACGGAGGAAAGCGATCAAAAGCCATTGTTACTGAGCTGGCACAGAACCATCTAAATACTGCAGAGTCCAATAATTTACACAGCGATTCAAGTCATGGCTTCCATCATCAGCTAAACAGATCAGTACTCCAAGTTATTGCTCAATAGGTGCAGAACAACAGAATAAACAAAAATCTTTTAAAGTCAAGTTAAGTTTCTCTCATGCAATATCTTCATTGCTCATGTATCGGGCAAATATTTCATGTAGCAGTTGAAGAATAATATTTACTGAAGCAAAATATTTATTATCCCCTGCTGCGCGATTAGCGCGAAGTGGGGGATATAGAATATAGCATAAAATTGAGGCGGCGGGGGATAGTGTTAGTGGCAGACACTTTTTCTTTAAATGTTCAAAATGTACAGTACAGTTGTGCTCAAATGTTTGTATACCCTAGCTGAATTTGCGAAATGTTGCCATTTATTTCAAACATATGACTTACCATGCAAAAAAACTCATTTCAGGATAGTGATCATGTGAAGTCATTTATCATCGCATAGGTGTTTGGCTCCTTTTTAAATCATCATGATAACTAAAATCAGCCAAACGGCCCTGATCATAAGTTTACTTTGAATGTTTGTTTCTAGTTATATTGACACGAGGTGACACACGCAGGTTTCAATGGCTATTAAGGGTCACATTAAGGGCTTTCTAAATTCTGAGTAGTGTCTCTGTATAGTCATTCAGTTTGTCAGCCCCCAAATGGATGCACTGATCTGGCTAGACAATGAGCCATGGGGAGCGGAAAAGTACTGTCAGAGGGACCTTCGTAACAAGGTAGTTCAACTTGTTAAAGATGGGAAAGGACATAAAAATATATCAAAAGACTTGAAAAAGACTTAAAACAGCCAGTCAGTGCTGTTCAGTCCGTGATTAAGAGTTGTGAAATAGGGGATATGTTGATATCAAGCCAAGGTCAGAGACAGATTTCAGCCCAAACTGCCAGGAGAATTGATCGGGACAGAAAAAAAATCCACAAGTTACCTCAGGAGAAATAAAGGGTGCTCTGGAAAAAGACAGTTTGGTTGTTTCGATGAGCACGATAAAGAGGGACTAAAACAAGAATAAGCAGCATGGTCAAGTCTAGAAGGAAGTTATTTTCGCACCAATGGCACAAAAATACCCACCTAAAATATACCAGACAACACCTTGACACACCTCACATCCAAAATAGAACTCTAAAGTCACAACCATAAGCGCGAAATTTGGAGAGCAGTCAAAAAGGCCCATGGTGAAAAATATACCATTTGCACCGTAAAGCATGGTGGTGCCTATCTGATGTTTTGGGGTGTATGAGCTCTTAAGGCACAGGGAATCTCATGAAAATGAATAGCAAGGTGAGTGCAGCATGTTATCGGAAAATACTGGCAAACAATATGCATTCTTCGGCATGAAAGCTGTGCATCGGATGCACTTAACCTCAATGATACAGTCGTTATGTTGGCCTCCTCATTGACTGACTGTCGCTATACTAACGCCTATACAGGAAAGCTCTAAAAGGTCTTCGCGCGGCCTCGTTATGAGTTGGAGGCTCCTTCTTCTTATTTTTGGTTTTATGGTGTTTACAGACTTGTATTGGTGTATTACCGCCAACTACTGGATTCATTCAACATAAATTTCCCTATTCCTCTTATATCAAATTCCCATCAAAGCCTCGCCAAAGCGAGCGGTGCACTGTGTCGAACAATGCATTTGCACCCTGCATGTGTTCAGTGTGACTACAATTTTGATTCGTGTAATCTACGAGGCGAATGTAGACGCAATGCATTGGCTTTGAAAAAGGAAATTACGTCAACACCAAAGCTGCCTGCTGATTGGTCCAGCCAAAAAATTTCAGGCGAAGCGCCGCGAGGTAGCTTTCCTTTAACGCCCTGATGGGAGCGATCGTCAAAGCCACCTAGAGGACACAGGGCGTTAATCATTAACGTTACGGATGCACTTGGATTTTCCAGCATGACAATGATCCAATACACAAGGCCAAGTTGACCCTCCAGTGGTTACAGTAGAGAAGGTGAAGCTTCTGGAGAGGCCATCGCAGTCTCCTGATGGGGAGATCTCAAAAGTGCAGTTCATACAGTACGACAAAAGAATTCGCAGGAGCTGGAGGCATATTACAAGGAAGAAAGGGCAGCTACGTATACCACCTGAGAGAATTAGGGACCTGATTGACAATTATCAAGAAAGACTGCACGCTGCTTTTGATGCTAAAAGGGGCAATACTCAATATTAAGAACTAAGGATATGCACAGAGTTCGTTAAATTTTTTTCCTAATTGCAATGCTTTATTTCATAATTATGCCATTCTACATGACCCACAGTTGGATATAAAATTAAAAAAAAAAAAAAAGATGCATTTTACCTGGCCATTTCTATTAAAAAAAAAAAGTTACCGATTTTACAAATTCAGCCAGGGTATGCAATCTTTTGCGCACAAATATATATAAAAAAACAAGAGCACCGGCAACGGTGCATAATACGCCCCTCATGAACATGGATCAGGAAGTGGACAGACAACATGATACCAATATCCAACAGACAACAGGCCCATGTGACCTTTGACCTATGTCTGTGACCTTGGCCTTGGAGGGAGGGCCGTAAACATGGTACGCGACACTCCGCTCAGTGATGGTACACGTGTGTGTGAAATGTCATGGATGTATCTCAAGCGGTTGAGAAGTTATGCTCCGGACAAGCCCCATCTGGGCTCCATGTGACCTTTGACCTTTGCCAGTGACCTTGACCTTGGAGAGAGGGCCGTAAACATGGTAAGCGACACTCCGCTCAGTGATGGTACACATGTGTATGAAATGTCATGGATGTATCTCAAGCGGTTGAAAAGTTATGCTCCGGACAAGCCCCATCTGGGCCCCATGTGACGCCAGTGACCTTGACCTTGACCGGGTGAACGAAATCGTGGTGGTGACACAGCGCCTGGTGATGGTGCACGTGAATGTGAAGTATCACGAATGTAGCTCAAACGTCTCAGGAGTTATGCCCCGGACAAGAAATTGCTTGCAAGAAATGTGCGAACTTGCACATTTGGCAACATTTCGGCTTTCAACCATGGGAAAATGAAAGTTTGTGTTGGAGTGTGAATGTACGGTGGCCCAGAAGGGCCACAACACCTGAAAACTCAGAAAACATCTGCAAATTCAGACTTTCATCGTATTCACACAACACATAAACTGCAAATGCAAAAACACCTGCATATTCAGAAAACATCTGCAAATTCAGAAAACACTTTCATCGATTTCATAACGCATGAACAGCAAATGCCAAAACACCTGCATATTCAGAAAACATTTGCAAATTCAGAAAACACTTTCATCGACTTCAAAACACATGAACTGCAAATGCAAAAATACCTGCATATTCAGAAAACATCTGTAAATTCAGAAAACACTTTCATCGATTTCATAACGCATGAACAGCAAATGCCAAAACACCTGCATATTCAGAAAACATTTGCAAATTCAGAAAACACTTTCATCGACTTCAAAACACATGAACTGCAAATGCAAAAACACCTGCACATTCAGAAAACATCTGCAAATTCAGAAAACGCTTTCATCGATTTCACAACACATGAACTGCAAATTCCTAAACACCTGCAAATTCAGAAAACATCTGCAAATTCAGAAAACACTTTCATCGATTTCACAACACATGAACTGCAAATGCCAAAACACCTGCATATTCAGAAAACATCTGCAAATTCAGATGAGACTTTCATCGATTTCACAACACATGAACTGCAAATTCCTAAACAACTGCATATTCAGAAAACATCTGCAAATTCAGAAAACATCTGCAAATTCAGAAAACACTTTCATCAATTTCTAAACACATGAACTGCAAATGCAAAAACACCTGCATATTCAGAGAACATCTGTAAATTCAGAAAACGCTTTCATCAATTTCACAACACATGAACTGCAAATGCCAAAACACCTGCACATTCAGAAAACATTTGCAAATTCAGATAAGACTTTCATCGATTTCACAACACATGAACTGCAAATTCCTAAACACCTGCATATTCAGAGAACATCTGCAAATTCAGAAAACACTTTCATTGATTTCAAAACACATGAACTGCAAATGCCAAAACACCAGCATATTCAGAAAACATCTGCAAATTCAGAAAACACTTTAATCGATTTCACAACTCATGAACTGCAAATGCCAAAACACCTGCATATTCAGAAAACATGCAAACTCAGAAAACACATGCAAACTCGAAGACAACGGAAATGTTTCCCGGGGGGACTATAACTAGTAATGGACCCACATCCGGTTGCCTGTCCCGAATGATCGATGCGAAGAAAATTTGTTTCCAAAGAGTTAGGTGTTCTTTAATGGACTTAGTAATGTCTGATACCACCGTGGTTTTGTTCAATTTCAACATATTAAGGCAGTGTCCACATAACGTATTAGTCCACTTCGATAATTGTTAAACGTTCTGCAAACTTTGTTAGCTGTAAACTAGCTGGCTGGCGTTTCTACATTGTTCTCCCAAGACGAGCGCGCCGCATCTTTCATATTCATAATTTCGTGCAGATACGAACACTTAGCCCATTCTTTAGCACAATTCCCTCTCCTGCTAGGGACCCTACTACCATTTTTTTAATCGCTCATGTATCTGCTCATGCTGCGTTCCATTTGTACTGGAAGTCGGGATCTCCGGGTCCCAGTCGGAAATTTCAATTCGAAATCCTTAAGTCGGATTTTCAACTCGGAAACTCGGGGATTCTTCACCTACCCCGAATTCCAACTTCCGAGTTGAAGATGGTTGCACCATATATCAACAACAACCGAAACCTGTGATAATAAACTGCATTTGCAATTCAGGGTCATTGGTGTTTCATTAAATAAGTCGTACACGCAGTACTGAAAAAAAGTTTATCGGCGGACTGCCGAACGTTAGCCTAGCGTCCGGGCATCTGTCAGCCAATGGGCTGGTCGTGCTTTCTACACATCACCATATTCACGATCATATGCAAAACAGGCGAAGTATTGGTATTAACCTGTAGCTAGCAGTGTGGAAAAAATGCAATCCATGAATGGCGTAAAGTCGCTATTTTTTCAGCTTGTTTTTTTTTTCTCCCTTTTGCTTGAAAATAGTCAGGGATGTCCAGTGGTACACGTACCCTCAGCACTCACCTCCATGAAAGTTTAGCTTTCCATAAATGATCCAATTACCCCATCTACAACCCAAATTTTGTTTTGCAGTATTTGTAAGCCCGTTCTATTATAAAACAGCGTTGTGTATCAATGATCCTGTCTTAAAAAAGTTATGGCGTATGACATGGGTCTCATTGATAACATCAGATGCAGTCGTGAAATCTTGAGTGTAAATTAGGCTAACGCAGAGGGTTGCTAATTTGAAGAGGGCTATATTCTGGAGACGACCACCTTGACTAGTTGATTATAGCTAGCTAAGGAGTCATGTTAAGATAAACCGATAATAGCCATTTAACGTTCACTTATTATTCACAATATATCCATCGCAACGACAGTTAATGAATTCTCTTGACAAATAACTTGCTAATTGTTTGCTGCGCTGGAAAGGTAGACTCGAAGTCAGTCAGCTATCCAGTCATTCTATAGAGATCAGTGAATGTCACTCGGAATGTCAGCGGAAATGTCACCAGTGACGCTGCTGCCCCCTATTGTGTGAGCGGTGTATTGCATTGCACGTATCGTCCATGCGGCTTGCGTACACTGTGTACACTATGAAATGGAGTGCGTTACTTGCGTCGCTCGCGTCCCTTGCTTGCGTGACTCGCGTCGACTATAAATCGGCCCTTACTTTTCGCCACTGCTCAATTTTTACTATTCGCCACTGCTCAGTTTCTGAAGCTGACGCGCGTCAGATTTGTACTTTTCGCCACTGCTGAATTTCTGAAGGGTCTACACAATAAAAACGCATTTGTCTTTTAGATTATTTAACTAGTCATGGTTAGTCACACATTTAGCGGCAACCTCACATGCAGTTGTCAACCTGCTTTTTAACCAAGTCACAGTTTTGAAAGGAAATCCGTTATTTTGCGGGCATTTAAGTTATCGAGCGATATACAGTTAGACAGTACCTAACTCAAGGTACACTGATGAGAAGTTTACGCTGTTAAGTTAGCTAGCTAGTTAATTCGTAGCTGGGTAAAGTAAAATGAATCATAATCTTAATTTACTAGACGGCTAAATTTAGGAGGAAAATTATGCCTGTATATAACGTGTAGTGCATAGTAACCTGACCGTCGCACTTTGCAATCACTTAAAATAAGCTTGATCGGTAGGGTTTTTTTTTTTTCTTTTTTCAAAATTAAATGTTGTCTTGTTTAATATTTTGAGATTGACACTCATGGCTTCACAGTCACGTTGACAGCTGTCAGTGTTGACGCGGCTGACGCTTGGGCAGTGGGCAGTGGGCAGTGGGCAGTGTCAAGGCAACGTTCGAAGTTTGACGCGCCGCGCCGCTTCGCGGCCAGTGGGCGTTGGGCTTAACAGTTATCTAATTGGACCAATATGTTATGGGGACACTGCCTTAATGCGTTGAAATTTAACAAAACCACTGTGGTATCCGACATCGCCAAGTCTGTTAAAAGAACACTCAACTCTTCGGAAGCAATTTTCTTCGCATTGATCGTTCGGACCAGAAATCGGATGTGGGTCTGTCACTGGTTATGGTCCCCCCGGGAAACATTACCGTTGTCATTAAAGAGTTTGCATGTGTTTTCTGAATATGCAGGTGTTTTGGCATTTGCAGTTCATGTGTTGTGAAATTGATGAAAGTGTTTTCTGAATTTGCAGATGTTTTCTGAGTTTGCAGGTGTTGTGACCCTTCTGGGCCTCTGTATGAATCGTTAAAAGGAAAGAAGCCCTTTGTCTCCCCCTGCAGCTGGCCCGCGGCAAAATTAAAGAGGTTTTAGCAGTAGTAATTCAATTAGTGCAATTTCAAAAGACAGTAAAATTAACCAATCATATTTCCCCTATGAATGGGCTTTCACAAAAATCGCAAACTATGACAAGTTCCGCCCACTGTATCCTGGGTAAATCACAAGCGTGGGGAAAAAAAAAACGGCATTAAATAACCAATCTAGCCTGTGTTCTTGTTTCCTGATGGAAGACATGAGTAGCGCTCAGTGCTGCAAGTGAATAGGATATCGTTTCAAGTTTACAAAACTCACCATTTTTCAGATGATAACATTCAATGAGAAGTTGGAGTTAATCAATGAGGGATGACCTACACCAGACGCAAAAAAAGTAAGGCTTTTGAGAGGCATTTCAACACCAGCAATTACGCGTGATACCCATGTCAGGATAAGCGAAGACGTAAAATCTGTATTGCTTGGACTGCCTGCCTTGGGTTCTGGACCATAAATGGATTTTCTACATCCATTTTTGCTACATCTGCAGTAAGGCAAGCCAAATGACCATGAAACGGTAAGATATTTCAATAGGCCACTGTGTTAAGTGATTTTACATTGGCTGCCCTGCCACTGCTCTGTGCATGTTAAATTTTATTTGGAAAAATATAAATTATTCAGAATTACTGAAATGATGAAATGGATCTACTGGAAATCACATTTTTTATGCTGTGTCAATACGCCCTATTATTTTTAACAGCCAATATTTATTAATAACAGCTTGCTTGTGCATTTTGGATCAATACGCCGGCACTGAACACGCACGCTTTCAGTATACCGTCGAGAGCTCATTACTGTGATAATGTATGGTGTAATAGGTCAGCAAAGCAGTTAACAAGAATCCAGATGCTACAAAATAAAGCAGCCGGAGATACAGTAAAACATAAAGTACAGGAAAGACCGACAGCGGATATACTTTGCGATCATTGATGAATGTGAAGCAACGTTTTACAATGCACGGGTGTACATTTATTTTAAAGTTTCATATTGTGATGTGCCTGTATACTTACATGATTATATTGATTCTGTCTCTGATGTGTACACCAGAAAAACAAGACAAGTTGCAACTAATAAATTGTATGCTGAAAGAACAATGAGAGTTAGAGGCTAAAGAACTTGTAAATATCGAGGTGCTCATTTATGAAACTCCCTACCTGATTACGTCCAGCAAAGCTCATCGTGAAATGTTTTTAAACAGCGGATTGCAGAACGTTTCAAAATAATTGAAATATTTCCAGTTTTTATGTCATCTTGGATTTTTTGTTGTATACTGTGTGTATATGTGACTACTACACTACTACTACTACGCCGAATGGCGTTCCGGGGATATAATGTTTTTGGTCCGACCGCCGCCGCCGCGCCGCCCTACGTGTTAACGCGATAACTTCAGTAATATTTCAATTAGAAATGTCATGTTTTGCATATAGGTAAGTATCACTATGAGGAAGAACTGATTCGATTTTGGGTAATTTACGATTTCTAGATTGGCTACCAGGGGCCAAAAACTGAAAAATCACTGTGTTTATCATATCTCTGGAAATATTTGTCAGATTTACCTCAAATCAAGTGCAAATGAAAGGTCATGACCCGAGGATGCGTCCCACGATGACATTATACCTGTTTGGTTCAAAATTTTGACACAAGGTGGAGCTTTGTCACATAAAATTCACAATCTTTGCCATATTTATGGAACCATTTGTCCAATTGACATGAAACTAAGTGCAACTGCAAGGTCGTGACCTCACAATGTGTCACATGATGACATCATACCTGTATGGTTCAATATTTTACCACCAGGTGGCACTTTGTGATGGAAAATTACCATTTTGGCCATATCTTCAGAATCATTTGTCCAATTGACCTGAAATCAAGTTCAATTGAAAGTCTATTCAAGGTCTATTCAAGGATTGGGGAATTGGAGGATTGGTGGCATTCGGGGATATACCCCAAGCCATCACCTCCGACGGCATAAGCCTAGTTTCTCTCTGTATACAGTTTTGATGTTTGTTTAATGTGTGAGGATGTGATGTATGAGACAGAGCCCCACTGGAAAGCAATTTTCTAGGCTGAGTTGGGCTACCCTGTATAAATATGTTACTTAAATAAATGTTATATAAAACAATACCTTACCTGTAACATAGAACATCAATTTTGTGTCAGTGTCCTGATTGTTTAAATTTTAGACTGATTCATATCTGGACAAACATCATCTGACCGTATGCCCTCACGTTATATCGTATTTCACAGGTGACACTCGCAACCAACACTGAAGCTTGCCAGTTAGCCATCTAGTTTCCTGACTAGCCATTTTCCTGAGGAAAGCTGTATCTCCAATAACACCACCTAGCGTAGCATAAACTTCGACAGCATTAAGGATTTAACTGAACAACAAAGACTTTATGCATGGTTTTAAAGATCAGAACTTGCAGTATTCAGTTTAAAATGTTGCAGATAAATATGTGACATAACGACAATGCAAATATGATTTTTAAGCTGATCTCACCTCATATTTGAGTGAATATTTAATATGGGGTGTGTCCATGTAAACACAGGGGTTTGCTGTAGAATTTGGCTTGCTACGTGGTTTGACTTAAATCTATTCCAGTTCTATACTCTTCAGTTTGTTAAGCTACAAAAGAGATCCATACTGAAGACATTCTAAATAGAAAGAGATGGTGCAAAGCCTTTAGTTTTGATCAGGCCGCACATTCATCCTGCTATTGTTTTGACAACCTCATGCAATGTTATAACATTTATTTGTTATAACAACTATATTTGTTATATCAACTTTTGGCAGAAATGTTGTATTGGTGATGGTAGTGAGTCAAACTACTCCATTAAGCCTTTTCCAGCACATCCCAAACACTTTTGAACAAGTTAAGGTCAGGACTCAGTGGTAGCCAATTTGTGTGTGAAAATTATTCCTCAAGTTTGCTGAACCACTCTTTCACAATTCAAGCCCAATGAATCCTGGCACTGTCATCCTGGACTATGCCTATGCTGTAAGGGATTAAATAACCCACTGACAGGATAACCTGGTCATTCAGTGTCTTCCAGTAGTGTGCTGTAGTGTTGCGGACACAACAAGCAATAAGAGTAACTGCTCAAAAAAATAAAGGTAACACTAAAATAACACATCCTAGATCTGAATTAATGAAATATTCTTATTAAATACTTTTACATTCTTATTAAATACTGTTCTTTACATAGTTGAATGTGCTGACAACAAAATCACACAAAAATTATCAATGGAAATCAAATTTATTAACCCATGGAGGTCTGGATTTGGAGTCACACTCAAAATTAAAGTGGAAAAACACACTACAGGCTGATCCAACTTTGATCTAATGTCCTTAAAACAAGTCAAAATGAGGCTCAGTAGTACTTGTGGTCGTCACGTGCCTGTATGACCTCCCTCCGATGCCTGGGCATGCTCCTGATGAGGTTGCGGATGGTCTCCTGAAGGGTCTCCTCCCAGACCTGGACTAAAGCATCCGCCAACTCCTGGACAGTCTGTGGTGCAACGTGGCGTTGGTGGATGGAGCGAGACATGATGTCCCAGATGTGCTCAATTGGATTCAGGTCTGGGGAACGAGTGGGCCAGTCCATAGCATCAATGCCTTCGTCTTGCAGGAACTGCTGACACACTCCAGCCACATGAAGTCTAGCATTGTCTTGCATTAGGAGGAACCCAGGGCCAACCGCACCAGCATATGGTCTCACAAGGGGTCTGAAGATCTCATCTCGGTACCTAATGGCAGTCAGGCTACCTCTGGCGAGCAGATAGAGGGCTGTGCGCCCCCCCCTAAGAAATGCAACCCCACACCATTACTGACCCACTGCCAAGCCGCTCATGCTGGAGGATGTTGCAGGCAGTAGAACGTTCTCCACAGCGTCTCCAGACTCGGTCATGTCTCAGTGTGAGCCTGCTTTCATCTGTGAAGAGCACAGGGCGCCAGTGGCGAATTTGCCAATCTTGGTGTTCTCTGGCAAATGCCAAACGTCCTGCACGGTGTTGGGCTGTAAGCACAACCCCCACCTGTGGATGCCAGGCCCTCAAACTATCCTCATGAAGTCCGTTTCTGACCGTTTGAGCAGACACATGCACATTTGTGGCCTGCTGGAGGTCATTTTGCAGGGCTCTGGCAGTGCTCCTCCTGTTCCTCCTTGCACAAAGGCGGAGGTAGCGGTCCTGCTGCTGGGTTGTTGCCTTGCTACGGCCTCCTCCACATCTCCTGATGTACTGGCCTGTCTCCTGGTAGCGCCTCCATGCTCTGGACACTATCCTGACAGACACAACAAACCTTCTTGCCACAGCTTGCATTGATGTGCCATCCTGGATGAGCTGCTCTACCTGAGCCGCTTGTGTGGTTGTAGAGTTCGTCTCATGATACCACAAGAGTGAAAGCACTGCCAGCATTCAAAAGTGACCAAAAAAATCAGCCAGAAAGCATAGGCACTGAGAAGTGGTCTGTGGTCACCACCTGCAGAACCACTCCTTTAGTGGGGGTGTCTAGCTAATTGCCTTTAATTTCCACCTGTTGTTTATTCCATTTGCACAACAGCATGTGAAACTGATTGTCAATCAGTGTTGCTTCCTAAGTGGACAGTTTGATTTCACAGAAGTGTGATTGACTTGGAGTTGCATTGTGTTGTTTAAGTGTTCCTTTTATTTTTTTGAGCAGTGTATAAAAAACAACATTAAACAAGAGTCATCAGAATATGACATATCCCCCCGGCCGCTGATTATTTGCGAAAGTCATGCCAATCCTACACCTTCAAAGAAATTCAAACAAGAATGTTGAGGTGATTTTCCTCTGGAATGATCTGGAAGTATGTACTGGCAACATCTAGCAAAGACTATGAAGCACACGTTGGCAAAGGGAATAAAAAAACAAGGGTCATTAATGAACAGTGTTTTAGTTCTGCTCCGGAAACAAACCCAGCCCCGCTTCCATGGAAAGGAAAAAAAAAAATGTATTTCACAAATATGAAAAGGCACCACTTCAGAACTTGGGTAATGCACATAAAAAGTTTCAGAAAGATATAATGAACTGTTTTTGAGTTCTGCGCTGGAAACAAATCCATCTCTGCACAGAGTCCGAATCCAACTTGTTTCCATGGAAATGGGAAAAAAAAAATTGAGAAATCTGAAAATATGAAAAGGTGCCACTTCAGTGTGTGGGTAATAAACATGCAAAGTTTCAGAAAGATGAACAGTTTTTGAGTTGTGCTCCGGAAACAAACCCATCTCTGTACAGAGTCCAAATGCAACTGGTTTCCATGGAAACTAAAAAAATAAGATTTTCAGAAATCTGAAAATATCAAAAGGCACCACCTCAGTATGTGAGTAATACACATACAAAGTTTCAGTAAGATATATTGAACGGTTTCTGCTCCGGAAACGAGAAAAAGAGTTTGAAAAGTGGCC
Organism: Gymnothorax reevesii; assembly: GCA_029721435.1. Taxonomy (NCBI): domain Eukaryota; kingdom Metazoa; phylum Chordata; class Actinopteri; order Anguilliformes; family Muraenidae; genus Gymnothorax; species Gymnothorax reevesii. The sequence continues at coordinate 64,017,219 of CM056576.1, forward strand.
AAAGTGGTGACCTTGAAAATAAGGTCAAGGTTACCCATATCGACTAGTGTCTGCGTAATGGCCCAATGTAGGCTGATACCAAATTTGAAGACTGCAGGTGCAACGGTTCATGAGATATTGCGTTAACAAGAAACAGGACGTACGGACGGACGCTGCTGAATACATAGTCTCCCTTGTGCAACGAGAGGCTCCAAATGATTTCATCTTTGTTTTAAATGACCTGAAACAGCCAATAAAGTTTCAGAAAAAATGTGCATTGCAACACAGGGAAAAAAATTTCAGCCTAATTTTGTAGCCCTATCAAGCGTTTTAAATGTCTCTTCTAAAATTTCGGTTTGAGTATTCCACCATGACAGTGACTTTACCACAACATGGCTGACATTTGAATTCATCATCGGAAGGCTCAACAAAAAAAATTGTCTTTGACTGGCAGAATAATAAGTGTAATACCATACCATGTGTTTAATTCACAATATAACCAATTATACGAGAGTTTTCTTACTTTAATAGCTAGAAACACCCTCTTTGATTGAACTGTAGGGTGCATAATGAGACAAGAGGGAAGCCATTATTGTTGGAAGGAAATTTTATGCCTTACCTCAATATAGTCTTCTGGGACCAGACCCACCTCTCCTCTAGAGTTCTGAGCCTCCACCCAGCCCCCACCAATGTTCTACAATGAAAAGTTTGGAAGAAACACAATAGCCACCCAAGCTCAATCGAACTGATCTCCAAAAAATTTGCGAGAATGACAGAAAAGCCTTGTTGTACATTGTGCCTTTTTGGATGATGATCTGACTGATATTATCACCAATACATCCAGCGTTATAGCATCTGATATTCAATGCCTATTCATTACTGATCTTTATATAAAAAAGTAGCAAGTCTGATCTTGGTATGTGAAATAATATAGCGTAATTTTTTATTCTCACATTGAATTTAGATGATAAATGAAATGTTATATTTTGTTACCATGGAAGACATAAAGCATCAACCAAACAAAAACTTTCTTCACATTGCCATGTTTCAAAAAATGGTAAGATGTTACCAATGGTTGTTTAACACAGTCAGCAGTCATTATGCAGTTTCAGACTTCCCCCTGAGAGCATAAGTCACCTGGGAAGAGACTCACCCCATTGGTGATGGTGATCGTCTCACCCTCTTTCACCGTTAACTCATTATTTCCAGGTTCAGCAGTGAAGTCATATAAAACGTGAGCCTATGTGGGAGAGAAAGAGTCACAAAAATGAACATGTTTACGAATAAAGTGGAGGAACCCATGTAACAATGAAAGGCATACGTTCATCGAATAGCACATGAAACATGCCTGAGCCCATCCACATCTGCATTTTTTCACACAAAAATGGACATAAACACACAAACTATGATACCAGGTATACACCAGTGGCGGCTGGTGAACTGGTGATAGGGGAGGCTTAAACCCATCCCTTGAAAATAATAATTGGTCACGACCTGTTTTCAATCATTCATTTAAATTACCAAACCAAAAGCTTTTAAAACTCATCAGTATCGGGCGTGGTCAGTATTCATTAATAACGCACACCTGTCAACTCTCACGTATTCCGCATTAGTTTTAGTGGTATGTTTACGTTCCCCTGCTGTAGTCAGCCATTATTCAATCAACGCATGAGTAAGAGACTCTCGCACGGAATTAGAGACCTTGTTCATGTAGAGTTGACAGGTGTGCATTATTAATGAAATCTGACCATATCTGATAATGTTGAGAGTTTTCAAAGCTTTTGTGATGGTAATTTCAATGAATGATTGAAAACAGATCATGACCAATCACTATTTTCAAGGGATGGGTTTGAGCCTCCCTTATCGCCATTTCAGCAGCCACCACTGGTGTACACCAATGAGCTACTATAGATGAAGCTTGTAACATTGATCAGAGCTCGAAATTTGCAGTAGTCTGCAAGTCCGCCCACAAGTAAAAATTAATGGTGGACCAGTAAAATTGTCCTAAAACTACTCCGAGTGTCTAGTAAAATATTGTGATCTACTAATAAAGGGAAAGAATTCTGGATCTACCCTCCACTTTTTTCGGCTTTTTATTTGCCAGAAGGATTTTTGAAGGAGGAGCCAGCATATTTTGGGGGGTTTCATTTGTGACAAGAGGGTATATAAATAATATTCATATTTAATATCGCATATGCGTATGCTGTGCATGTCCTAGCAACCTGATGTATCATCAGTAAAGAGGCTGCCGCATTAGATGTCATTACCACGAGTAGCAGCACAAGAAATTAAACTTAAAATTTTCCTGACTGGATGTATGCATGGATGTATTTACACATCCAAATGTTTCTCTGGGTTCACAAAGATCAAGGTAAGCTAAAAAACTACTGATTTTATTCTATACTGATGAAGGTTGTATACGGAATTCTTTCCCCAATAAATTGCAAATATGTATGTGCTCGCATGGCGGACAAAGATCAACTTCTGGAGAGATTATATAATACATGGCGTAATTTAAAATGCTTTGTCACCGTATACTTGTGTTTGCGATGTTTGTTTTTGTTATCACTCAATCACCAAGCAAGGTGTCCTCAGACACAAACATGAAATATAAAAATAATGATGACAGTGATGATTTCCAGATGTGCCAATTGGTCAAAAAAACCAGAAAATTATGCGATGGTCAAGGTCCTGACCCTCCTGCATTGCAATTCGAGGATCGACAGACATTGAAGGAGACGATCAGAATATTGCTTAATTTTGCAGAATCAAAAAAATTAGTGATTCAGTCAAAATTAGAGAAGGGTCTCAACTCTTAAGCAATATGTGGAGTTTTACCCATTATTTCGCAGGGAGTTTTGGCGCTTCTTTGTATAGGCCATTATCGCTGTAGTGAACTGTATTGCAAATATTGGGTAATGGTCAAACATATGAGCGCTGACATTGATTTTAACCCAACAAAATGACAAACTAGCAGTTTAGATCATGTCAATACTTTGCTTGGGATTTCTCTTTGTCCTAGGTACTGCAGGGCTTTGAAATTAAGTTTTTATTGTTTGCCATTAATTATGAGGAAGGAGTTACTTTGTATTTTGCTGAAGGGCTCGTCTCATCTGTCTCTTACATTTATTGGCATGACTGATAATTAATTAGAACATAACTGGAGTTAAATTTGCATAGGTGTGAGGTTAAGTAGTAAAAAACCAAACATAAAAGAGTAGAGATACAGATACACTGCCCTCTGCCCATAATTATTGGCACCCCAAGTTAAGATGTGTTCTTTAGCTTCTAATAAATTAAGTTTTTTTCTAAATAATATAGGACCACAATGAAAAAAAGAGAAAATCCAAGCTTTAATTCAAGTGCATTTATTCAATGGTAAAAAAAAATCCCATATTAAGAAGTAATTATTTTACATCAAACCATGCCACAATTATTAGCATTCCTGATGTTAATACTTTGTACAACCCACTTTTGCCAACAAAACAGCACATAATCTTCTCCTATGTTTCACAAGATGGGAGAATACAGAAAGAGGGAACTTTGACCATTCCTCTTTGCACAATCTCTCTAAATCATCCAGCGACCTGGGTCCTGTGCTCTGCACTCTCCACTTCAGCTCACTCCACAGGTTATCAATGGGGTTGAGGTCTGGGGACTGAGATGGCCATGGGAGGAGCTTGAATCTGTGTCTGGTGAACCATTTCTGTGGAGATTTGGCTACATGTTTAGGGTCTTTATCTTGCTGAAAGACCCAGTGGCGACCCATCTTCAGCTTTCGGGCAGAGGCCACCAGATTTTGATTTAAAATGTCCTGGTTTTTCAAAGCGTTCATGATGCCATGCACCCTAACAAGGTTCCCAGGGCCTCTGGAAGAGAAACAGGCCCAGAGCATCACCGATCCTCCCCCATACTTCAGAGTGGGCATGAGGTGCTTTTCTGCATACTCATCTTTTGTGTTCTGCCAGACCCACTTAGAGTGTTTGTTGCCAAAGAGCTCTATCTTGGTCTCATCTGATCAAAGCACATGGTCCCAGTTGAGGTCCCAGTACCGCTTGGCGAGCTCCAGACGTTTGCATTTTTGATTGTGAGTGAGAAAAGGACTTTTCCGTGCATGCCTCCCAAACAGATTGTTGGCATGTAGATATCGTCTGATGGTTGTTTTTGAGACTTTGTGACCCCAAGATGTTACCATTTGTTGCAATTCTTTAACAGTGAGCTTTGGAGAACTTTTTATTTCTCTTACCATCCTCCTCACTGTGTGTGGTGACAAAATGACCTTGCGCCCTTGTCCAGGCTTGTTTACCACTGTTCCAGTTGTTTTAAACTTCTTAATGATTCCGCTGACTGTAGATATGGACAGGTGCAGGCGTGTGGCTATTTTCTTTTAGGCAACACGAGAATCTGTAAAGGTTTTAGATTTAGAAAATGTTTATGCTACCAGAACAGCAAACGACAAATCTGTAACAAATATCTATATGTCATCCTGATGAAGGCCGTATGGTCGTAATGCGTAGGTGCGTTTTTTATTCTTGCCGATGCATTAGCCATTCAATAAAGGCTTTTTCCTTTTTTCCACAACAAGAATGCCTTAGACTCTTTTTCATATTTTTGTTACATTCTTTGTCTATTCATTCACTAAATTCTAAGATTTCTTGCCCTTGGTTCAGCAGATTTCTAAAAAAATCTGGTCCTACTACAGAATTAAAGGTGACACAAACTTGGCTAATAACTTGCTGAAGTTGGCATGGTCTGAGAAGACTTAACTGTAGAGCTTGGTGGCTCAATAAAATGAAACTTAAGCCATGCTAATGAAAGGGGTAAGCAAAACGTCCCTCTCTGTTGAACTTGCATTGGATGACAGTACATTTTTGGGTTTTTGGTCTGCAAGCTGAAATCAGAAATATGTTGCAATACTGTCAGTTAACAAGTGAAATAATCTAAAACTCAGATTTTTAAGATTCCAAAGTACAAAACAGACAGTTAGAAAGAAAACTGGCTTTAAGTACTTAAATGTGAGACGGGAGATGAAAATGAGGCTCGCTATGGGATGTGTCAAGTCCTGTTTTCTCAATTGTTTTTCCCCACAATCCAGCCATCCTTGTCAGTTTATCCTTCAGTTCACCTAATTGGTTTTCGTTATTACCTTCGCCAGAGACTTCGCTGACGAAGGTAATGTTTTGATCCCCGTGTGTTTATTTGTTTGTGTGTCTGTCTGTCTGTGTGTATGTATGTGTATCGAATAACTCAAAAAGTACCAAACGGAATTTCATAAAATTTGGTGGGTTGATTTGGCATGACCTGAGGATCAATCGATTAGATTTTGGGAGTGATCGGGTCAAAGGTCAAGGTCAAGGCCACGAAAAGGTCAAAACCGACTTTCGGCCATATCTCGGTCAATTTTTATCCGATCGGCATGAAACCAACGCCAAAATGTGCAGAATTATATACCCGATCCTGTGATGAGAAACATGGTACAATGGGGTCAATACCCTTCTTAGCGGTTGGGGGTCAAAGGTCAGGGGGGTCATTACCTTTCGAACTTAAAGGCGTATTGATGTAAAAAAAAATATATCGTACTCTTGTCATTCATCGATCATTTGAAAAAATAAAAATTGGTCCTCAGAGTTATGTGGCGAGGGATTCAGTGGCGTCGGCGAAGGTATGCACTCTACCGAGTGCCCGTTCTAGTTTATTGTTTTGTATTTCACTTCAGACTAGTTCTTTCGACGACGCCTTACACGAAATCCTCGTTATCCCATTTGTCCCAGCCTGAAGTAGGACCATTTCCATTAAAATGTTATGAGCAATATATTTTACTGAAAATAAAGAAGGCTGTTTGGCTTTTTCTTTGATTTGCCTCTGGCTCTTGCTCTGAAATCCCAGACAAGTTGCGGCAAACTAGCTAGTGACCATACGCTACTAAGTCCCCAGATTTGAATCAAAATAGCACCTTTGGGATGTGAGTGAGCGGCAGATTTGAAGCATGAATGTGTAGTCATCAAGTCTGCAGATAAGGTACTGCCACTTTTAAAATCATGCAAATGGTTTCTGTAACACCAACTTAGTACACTAGCATCAATCTTTCAGAAATTGCTGCTGAAGACAAGGCTTTGAATTACTGGAAAAATTATATAACACTTATTTGGACGAGCAAAAAGAGCCAGTCAGTGGTGCCAGTAATTTCGGAGCCCACTGTAATAGTGCTGTAACTGAATTCCACAGCAGACCTTAATTACTCTCATAGTGCTTATTGCCAATATTAAGAATTTTGCCTGTTACTGCACGAGTAACAGCTATATTAATGTTGCGTTGGTACAACAATAGAACTTGATTCTTTGTTGAAAACGATTGAAGTTCTGTTAGCGGTAACGGAATTTTATAAAACTACTAGCATTTTTTTATGAAGAAAAATGTAAAAATTTCATAAAATGAATATATCTAGTGTACGTAGACCACTATGCATACTTTTGGATTCAGCTTTATTGCACTAAGTGGTTTTTTGTGACAAGAAAAAAAAAAAAAAAAAAAGGTAATTTTGGTCTTGGAATTTCAGGTTGTGAAATTTCATCATCATCGATTTTCTTTTTCCATAAAAACCACATTTATTAATTCAATGACTACACCACTATTCAGGTTATAAAATCAGCTAATGTGGATTTTATAACCACAAAGAAACATATTTCCATGCTAATACTTTGATCAAATCTTCCATTCATGTACTTAATTTTTAACAGTCACAAATATGACGTGTCTGACTAAAATTCTCCCCAAATTCAATCTGTAACCTTATTTGTGAACCGTAACAGTAAGCATAAAAATAAGATTTGTTCCATAAATTAGAGAAAAAAATAGCTTTTCAGAAATATAAAGCCTGAAAAGAGATATTGAGTTCTTACCCCTCAGCCCGACAAGAGGGTAATAGTCGTCCCTTCAGAGGGCAGGCGTCCAAGCGGCTGCTAATTCTGTCCCGGCTATTTCTCTGTAACCACTTGGGTTAGGAAGTTCATATTGCATAGGTGGACTCCTCATGAGGGGGTAGGTGTGCCTTTTCAAGGTTTCGTCCCAGTTTGACCTTTGACCTTGCAGCAGTGACCTTCGGGGCTGAGAGGTATTACCCGCTTCAGCGAGGCCCTTTTTTTTTTTTCTTTACCCCAGAAGTTAACTCCAACTTGACCAACCCCATTTGCCAACAATAGCTACACAGCAGTTGATAAAGATCTCTCACAGCAAAAAAAAATTAGTTTCCATAGTGGCAACAAACTTAAACCACAATGGCCTAAAGTTCTGCCAATTTAATACTGGAAAAATCAGCTTTGTGAAGCAAAAACTGAAAATGGTTTTGTTACCTCATTCCACTGTCCTTTATAGCCATCAGATATTAACAACACATAATATCACACCATATACTTATGGGTAGATGCATCTCACACAGCATTCAGTAATCAGTCATCACCACTAACAGTCTAACTGATCCGTAGCTGCAGAAATTGTACCACATAAATGCACACATGTAGCTCATGGCAGCATTACTCTCAGTAATGTCGATATACATGACCAATATCCAAGAGAGGACCGCATGACCTTTCAGACGATAATTAAAATGAATAATTAGGCCTCCAGAAAAAGTACATAAACCCAGGCATACCAGTAAGAAAAATTGTGTCTTCTCAACTTTGCAAGTTTGAATTATGAGAGCGCCTGGAAACATGCAATCTGTGAAACTGTTCACTTTATATTTACAAAATGAAAAAGCTATAGCTATCCTACAGATGTAGATGCCGAGAGCTGACAGTATTGGGCAGTTTCCTGAGCTTGACTGTTGCTTGATTGGTGGAGGAGGAATCCTATATCATGGTGAAGTTTATCTATTTGCTGTGTAAGTAGTACTGTTCGAAATGTTTATTTGGCTGGCTATATTCTCTTTTCCATTTTCCACAATGTTTTTGATACTGTTATAGTCCATTTGCCTTTGCTGATAATGCTGAATATAGAGGGATATTGCACAGTAAGGCCATCTGTTTTTGAACTTCTACCTAATTCAACAAAATAAAAAGTCTTCCAATTGGTTTCATTTTATTTCCCAGACAGCTTGAGAATGTGTTTAGTTGTCATATTAGATACACTGATTTGCATTTAAGTTATAGTAGCTCATTGCCTGTTTTTAACGGATGGTGGAATATCCATTTTTGTGCATATGAGGAACGTATACTTTTAGAATTACTGACAGTGAGTTATACTTGCTCCTTATTGAGAATGGGAAGTGTTTCTACACAATTAGTGCACGCTTATGTGCAAGGTGAATACTTGTAGGTCAGCTACCTGGATCGGATAAAACTTTGTTTGACGAGACAGTGGTGAGAAGGTAGTTTGCCCATTACCAAGATTCCAGAGCAAGTGCAACAAAAGACATACTGCAGAAAATGGAAAAAAGTGGTGAAAAATGGTGGAGCATGATTGCTTATTGATGTGTATGTCACTGCATCTGCATCCTGTTTGCTCATATTCACACCTTTCACCATGTGTAATATGCAGCCTGGTGTTCTTTGTAAAGAGTAATTTTACATGCCTTCAAAAGTCCGACCCCCACATCTGAGGAGGTGGTAACAGCACACGGTCTCCTTACAAGGTAAACATTCTTGTGGTAAAATAAGCGATTTTTATAAGTAAGAGCTGGATAATGGGACTCTTCTTAAGACTTAAGACTTCTTAAGAGAGAAAGATAATTTTTTGGGTTCAAGGAGCTATTTGGGGAATACTGTTGTCCATCCCTGCCTATATTGATGGACTCATTCTAATTCCCACTTCCATCCGTCCGTCTGTCCTGTCCTGCTTGTTGTGAACGTGATATCTCAACAACGGTTTGACCGATTCCATTCATCTTTGGTGTCAAGGTGTATTGGGGCGGGGGACATAGTATTCAGCTCCGTCGGTCCGTCCGTCTGTCATGTCCCGTTTGTTGTGAACACGATATATCAACAACGGTTTGACCGATTCCATTTATCTTTGGTGTCAAAGTGTATTAGGGGAGTGCTTACAGCCCATTCGATTTATGTGACCTTGCCATTATTCTCAAGGTCATTATGACCATTTGACCACTTACAAATACCCTGTCAACATGATATCTCAAGAACGGTTTGACCGATTCCATTCATCTTTGGGGGTAAGGTGTACGAGGGCCGGGGGACATGGAATTCAGCTCCATCAGTCCATCCGGCCGTTCGTCCATCACGTCCCATTTATTGTGAACGTGAAATCTTGAGAATGCTTTGACCGATTTTATTCATCTTTGGCTTCAATGTGTCATTTTGTGATACGCCGACCCCAGTTGATTTCTGTCACCCGGCTGAGGACATGGCCACGTTTTGTGGAAACACTTGTTAATTAAGCCGTTAAAGCTTTCAACTACTAATGGTCTTTCTTGGCCTGAACCCCGAAATTGCTGCTTGCGGCTATATTATTATAATCTTATTGGGACAGGGAGTTTTTATAAGCCTGTTCGGCAATTGGTAATTGCTTCTCAATTTCTTCCAATCTAGAATGCTTATCCCTTTCTTACTGGCTTTATAAGAAATAATTTGTCCTCTCACATAAACTAAGTGTTTCCCACAATATTGAATAATTCACCTCATGATTGTCATTGGTCTCAAGGAATTGTGCGGTGTGCCTCATAAATTCTTTGAATGCCAGATCAGTGAAAAGGGATTAAAGCACCAACAATAAACTCGTTTAGGGAGGAACAATTTAAGGTTGAGAGTGACGGGACTGTGCTCGGATATTATAATTTTATATTTGGTGCAGTCAACATTCAAAATTAATCTTGAATCCACCAAAAAATAATCAGTCTGTGTATACGATCTAAGTACATGAGAATATAAAGAGTAATCATGATCAGATGGGTGCTGAAGTCTACAAATGTCCACTACTTTCTTTGTCTTCATTAAATTGTTAAGAGTAGCACAGCAGCAATACTAGGTGGGGAGGCAGAAGAAATCTCAATCCTTATTTGGACAGGTTAACAATTAAAGTCACCCCTAATCAGTATAGGACTTAAATCGTCATCCGGGATCAGATCAAATACCTTACGAAAAAAACCCGAATCATCGGTGTTTGGCACATGGATATTTACGAATATAACGGGAGGTACGTTGTTAATAAATAAAACCCATTAAAATAATAAACCTGCCATTTGGATCAATTATAGATGAATGTAAACGAAAAGGTACCTTTTTTTGAAAAAGAACGGCAATGCCTCAAGTCTTAGATGTGAAAGGTGCCTCCAGAGTCGCAGAATTTTCTCTTTTTCCTGTGCACTCGTGCCATTATGGTGCGAGATCTGGAGCCATCCAGTGGTTTGGGCTGTTCAAGATGATGTGCCCTATCGATTACAATGGGCTTAGTAAAGTTGTCCCTCCCCGCCCCCCCCAGACTGGAAATCAACCTGGAGACGAATTCTGTTGGTCTCCCTTTCTCTTCACCTTCCGGAACCCCAACAGTTTTTATGTTGTTGTGCCTGGATCTCCCCTCGTGATCCAACAACTTGACCCACAGTCTATTTTCTTCCCACAGCTCAGAAACATAAGTTTCAACCCCATGAATTCGCTGCGCATGGCTCCACCACTTGATTTTCAGTAGTATACACCCTTTCAGTGAGCGTCTGCTGACCGGACAAAAGATTTTGGAAAGTCAGCTCTAACTTGTCGAACCATTCGTTAAAAGACTGCAAGAGCTTGGTTGAAATTTTTTGCCTCGAGTGGAAGTTCGTCTTCCTCTTCAACTGAAGACATAGAGCTCCCTCCATAGTTATTGGCACCCCTGGTTAAGATGTGTTAAAAGCCTTCAAATAAATTCGATTTTTATTGCAAAGTATACTCTCACACTGAAAAATGCAGAAAAATGTAACCTTCAACTCAAGTGAATTTTAAATGAAAAAAACAATCCTTGACTAAGAAATAATTATTTTTCATAAAATCACCTGTTCCACAATTATTGGCACTCCTAACAATTCCTAGGAATTAAATGTAATTGAAGTATTTCTGTCATTTCTACAGTAGTTAACAAAGTTGATCAGAGTATCTAGGAACATTTAATTAGTAATTCATCACTTCCTGTTTCCCTGGGGTATAAATATGATGTGACACAGAGGCCATTTCTCTTATCCACTCTTCAACATGGGAAAGACAAAGGAACACACCATTCAAGTAAGGCAGATGTGTGTCGACCTTCACAAGTCAGGCAATGGCTACAAGAAAATAGCCACACGCCTGCACCTGCCCATATCTACAGTCAGAGGAATCATTAAGAAGTTTAAAACAACTGGAACAGTGGTAAACAAGCCTGGACAAGGGCGCAAGGTCATTTTGTCACCACACACAGTGAGGAGGATGGTAAGAGAAATAAAAAGTTCTCCAAAGCTCACTGTTAAAGAATTGCAACAAATGGTAACATCTTGGGGTCACAAAGTCTCAAAAACAACCATCAGACGATATCTACATGCCAACAATCTGTTTGGGAGGCATGCACGGAAAAGTCCTTTTCTCACTCACAATCAAAAATGCAAACGTCTGGAGCTCGCCAAGCGGTACTGGGACCTCAACTGGGACCATGTGCTTTGATCAGATGAGACCAAGATAGAGCTTTTTGGCAACAAACACTCTAAGTGGGTCTGGCAGAACACAAAAGATGAGTATGCAGAAAAGCACCTCATGCCCACTCTGAAGTATGGGGGAGGATCGGTGATGCTCTGGGCCTGTTTCTCTTCCAGAGCCCCTGGGAACCTTGTTAGGGTGCATGGCATCATCAACACTTTGAAATACCAGGACATTTTAAACCAAAATCTGGTGGCCTCTGCCCGAAAGCTGAAGATGGGTCGTCACTGGGTCTTTCAGCAAGATAATGACCCTAAACATGTGGCCAAATCTACACAGAAATGGTTCACCAGACACAGAACCAAGCTCCTCCCATGACCATCTCAGTCCCCAGACCTCAGCCCCATTGAAAACCTGTGAGTGAGCTGAAGAGGAAACTGCAGAGGAGAGGACCCAGGTCGCTGGATGATTTAGAGAGAGTGTGCAAAGAAAAATGGTCGAAGATCCCTATTTCTGTATTCTCCCATCTTGTGAAACATTATAGGAGAAGATGAGGTGCTGTTTTGTTGGCAAAAGGGGGGTTGCACAAAGTATTAACGTCAGGTGTGCTAATAATTGTGGCACACATGATTTGATGTAAAAGAATTATTTCTTCAAGAGGGACTTTTTCCCCACTGTATAAATCCACTCGAATTAAAGGTTGGATTTTCCTCTTTTTTCATTGTGGTCCTATATTATTTAGAATGAATAATAAAATTCTAAAGAAAATGAATTTATTAGAAGCTAAATACCTCTTAACAAGGGGTGCCAATAATTATTGAGGGCGCTGTACATGCAGTATGGTATGCCTGAATATATAGGTGATATAATGTACATAATTTGTATATGGGGACCGCCAAGCTGTCACGGAATTACAGTCCCATTACATTTTGGGTTGTAACTCTACAACTAAATAAGATAAAACCAAGTATGATATGCCATATTGAAGGTATTAACTTGTTCTTTAATATTATTAAGTGAAAATATATTTTTTGAGAAATTTTCCTAGAAGAAACAAGCAAAAACTACTCACGGAATTACACAAAATTGACGTGGTTTTTTGAAAGTTGTGTTTAACTATCCAGAAAGTGATGTTCCTATGATATTTAAGTTATGAAACTTCAATATGTTCATATTTAAGGTGTTTTTTGTTAATACTATAAGTTATAGAAACAAATATTGACTTTAACCCTGCTTTATGGGCAAGAAATTTCAAAAAGTCAATGTCACGGAATTACAAGAGGCAAATCGTCACGGAATGACAACAATAGTATTAATTAGTTTCAATGTATTTATTTCAATATATTATACACATATACATAATTATTTACATTTTTACGGTTTAGCAATATATTACAATGAGTTTTCCACTAATGATGACCAATCATAATACATACTTCAAAAAAAATTTTTTTTTAATCTCCATGTCAACATTGGCTTGGTGGCCCCCATATTATTTGGCCAATACTGTCGTCATGGCAACCAAGTCTCTACCAAATATGAAAGTAATCGGTCAAAAATTACAGAAGCGCATCCAGAAAAAAGTGTCAACGGATGCAGACGTGGTGGAGAAGACACACATGAATCCATAGTAATCACCTGACCACCTGACTTCGACCAGGGGCTACAATTATGGAACACCTTGCCAAAATAAATTAGAAAAGCTAGGTCAGTGGATATGTCTAAACAGCAACTTAAAACATATCTTTTTAATCTAGCTTATAATTTGTGATGCTGTTTTGCCATGTTTGTTATGTTCTCACAGTTTTATTATTTTTTGCATTATTATTTCTACCATTTTATTGTTCTAATACTTCCTTTTAAATCACTGTTCTGATCATTTTAATTCTGTATGATTTTACTCACTCAGTCTTCTATATGATTTGTTCTAAAACTGTCCTGTCCTTTTACATGTAATTGTGTTGATGTTATTCCTGCATGTAAAGCACTTTGAGCGGCATTTTCGCATGAAAGGTGTAATATAAATAAAGATGATAATAATAATAATAATTATTATTATAATTATTACTATTATTATTATTATTATTATTATTATTATCATGATTTCCAATTAAATATAGGGTATAAGTAATTACTGAATCATTGCATTCGGTTTTTAATAAATTTTACACAGCATCCTCACTTTTCTGGCAATGAGGTGGCATTGCAACAATGGATGTCTGCCTACTTAAATAAAGGTAGACCATCATATTCATTTCTCTCTCTTCTTTGTGATTCCTTTTAAAGAATTTCCAATTAAAATCATTCTCTGGGTAAATTTTACTGCTGATAGTGTTTATCCAACGTATTGGAAACAAGCAGAACAAGTTAAGCCGGAATGTTCTTCTTGACGCCACCAATCTTATGTGTACTCCAAACACAGCAGCTGCACCCAGGTGTGCCATATGCAGACGAGGGTGGGACATTTTTGGATATTTTCAAAACTACTCTAATTTTTTGAGCACCTAATTAGGGGTTCGGTTTGCTGCACTAAACCCATTTCAATGCCCAACAGTGTACTTTACATCAAAAACAAAACTTAGAAATGAGGTGAAAAGACACTGGAATATTCTCACTTCCAAAAGTTACACCACCCTGCATGTCAGGGGAAAAAGATAAAAAAAAAAAATTGTGTCGATTACCCAGAAAGGCCTCATATTACTTAATTTCAGGGTTCTGAGTTTTAAAAAATGCAAGTGATTTTTTACACAAATAATTAAGATTTTCCTTATTATACCATATATTGCTTTTTTCACAAAGTATGTAAATTTCTGTCACTGTTATGGAGTAGTGAAACACACAGAGATGAAGCAGAAAACATCTGGATCATGTTTGCATTTTCTTTTGTCAGTGACCATATTACTAAGCCTGAAATCAGATATAGGCAAACAATAATGCCTTCAGAATCATTCATATACATGTGAAAATCAACTGAGAATTCAACAAATTGTCCACACCTACCTCAGAGGAAGATATGATAGTTTCTTTATGATAGTTTTTCTGGTGATTAAAAGATGATACAAGACTTCTTAACCTTACTAGTACAAACCCCAACTCGAATGAAGTTGGCACGTAGTGTAAAAAGTGAATGAAAACAGAATACAATGATTTGCAAATCCTTTTCGACCTATATTCAATTGAGTACACTTAAAGGCAAGATATTACATGTTCAAACTGAAAAACTTTATCGTCTTATGGGAATATTCACTCATTTTGCATTTGCAATGCCTGCAACACCTTCCAAAAAAGCTGGGACAGGGGCATGTTTACCACTGTGTTACATCACCTTTGTTTTTAACAACACTCAATAAGCATTTGGGAACTGAGGACACTAATTGTAGTTGCTTTGTAGGTGGAATTCTTTCTCATTCTTGCTTGATGCACGACTTCAGTTGCTCAAAACAACGGAGACCCTGGACTGTTATTTTGCATTTCATAATGCGCCACACATTTTCAATGGGAGAAAGGTCTGGACTACAGACCTGTCTCCATTAAGGCAAAGGAGAAAAACAGATTTAAAATAATTAATTCGGGTTTTCTCTTTATAAGAAGGGTAAGCAGCTGCTTTATTGCTGATATTGGGCAATCCTTTTTTTTCAATTTTATGAGGAAAGATGTGAAGAATGTGGATTTAAGAGAATTATGTGGATCCTCACCACCACATCCTGTTAGGTGCCTGTAATAATTGAAATTTCTCTGAAATCACAAGGCAAGGATCGAAACTGCCAGCTGTTTTTACTTCCCAATAATTATTCATCATTTTGTCAATACTCCCAAAGCTTTGGTGTGGGTTTGTGAAAATATAGTCTGATATCAAGGAGCAGACAAATTCCAGAAAACTGCCCACTTTAAAGCTAATGCACAGGTCCTTCTCAATTGCATATTTTTCCTCAAAAACTAGTATGTTATTTTGCAATTTGTTATCATAATTGGTGTTACTTTGTCGTTCACTGTTGCCATGTATAATGCATACTTGGACAAACAAAATTATGAAACCAAGAATAATAGAACATTTTTCAAGAAATCCTGTGATTTTACACTCAGGTCAACACCCCATATTCTCTCCTCCTCCCTTCCCCTGCTCCCTGGCTAGCAGCTTGTCTGATTTGGTCGCCTACCCCAGAATCTGTGGAAATCCCTGCCGAGTAATTCAATGTTCAAAGGGGCAGGCACTAATCAGCCAAGGTGTGGCTTGCCAAATCGAAGCAAATCAATGAAATTTGATTCACAGGCTGATTGAGAGTTAAAGCGGGCTTTTGCTTTTTCACACAACACCAGCTGCTACTGAAACTATGTATTTACTCAACTTGCCTTTTTCTTCAAATTATTTTTTTTTTAAATTTAAAAACAATTTAAGAAGAAAAATACGCAAAAATAGAAGAAATCAAGAGTAGGGTGAATATATTTTCACTGCACTTTATGACAGAGACTACATAATAAAGCTGACAGATTTAGTGAATTATCAGCAAGAATAAATTGCCATAGGGGCTTATGAGTGCGCACGTCAACTCGGGGTCCTGGATATCTACAGTCCCTCAGAGATATCAACTGCAGTGTGAAGGAAACCTGGAAAAAAGGAGCTACTATTGAATTATCCATTAATAGCCAAATGCAAGATTAGCAGTTTTCTCTCACCAGTTCTGCACGTTCCCATTTGCTTTCTGCACTACACTGACCCTGCAAGCTCACAGTTGTCTCCTTTCCTATGCAGGGCATGTATATCTAGCACCACACCAATCAAAACCTACATTATTGCAGTGAAGAGCTTCCCTTCCATTCTTCAAGGGACTTTTAACTTGCAAAGGAAAGTATTCACTCATTTTCACACACATACGCATAAAAAGTTTATGCAAGAAAATTGTTGAAATGAGAAATTGGCACATCAGCCAATTCTGCATGAAAAAAAAATAACATCAGGAGAACTAATGTCATTTCTCCTTGCATCTGACTCATTGCTCGATGAGTAATGCACAACTAAAACGGAACACTAAAGTAAAAACGACATGATGTCAGCCGTGTTTACACCAGAAGTTATGGCCGAGGCACAAAGGTTATTTGAGCAACAGCCATGCACCACCGCTAAAAGGCACTCAACAGTAGCCAGAAGGCGCTGCTGAGAAACTCCTTTGACTTAAGCTAGTGAACATTCTTTGAGGAAAATATAAACCACAGAACTCTGTAAGTTCATTATGCAGTAATCCTGGATGAACATCGCAAGGATACTGTACCTGGCCCATTTATTTGGATCTCGTATGCCGACAAGCATACATGGTTGTCACACTAGTATTGTTATTCTCATATTATTAACAAATACACATTTGAACACTATTGACTAACACAATTAATTTCAAATATTTATATGACTAAAAAAAACAAGGACACTTGCTTGGCCAGTAGCGAAGTGTCTGCTCTTTGACCAAGCTAAAACCTCTATCTGCTCTTCACAGTTCTAAAGGAATAAAAACTTGGCAGTCGGTCACCTGCAGGTAAACGCATGTTACTGGACGGCCTAAAGCAATCACTCCCAAAATCAATAGGCATCAAGACCTTACCACACGTAACGTCCATGCCGAATATGAAATTAATCTATCAAGAACTATGACCTGCAGAGCACTCACAAGAAATCTCCACACTCATGGTGGCGGACACAGCAGACGCAGACGCGTCGTAAAGATCACTGATCCATAGTATCCCTGAGTCATTATCCAGGGATACAAATATGAATTATAACAAAGCACAATATGTTACAATATCCTCCTTTTGAAGAACTATGTTTGGGCAAAATAAACTTGAAGCAATGAATACTTGAGACAACATTACAGAACCATCTACGAAATTAATGACATAAAAGGATGGTAGATCAAAAAGATAGTAGATAAAAAGATCTCCATTTGGTATTTTCATTCCAGAAGGAATATATGCATTCTATGAAGTCTCCTAATGGTTTCCACAGGCAATGCACAGCAGCCTAACTTGTCAAAAAGATCTTCCTTCAAATATTGCAGTAGTTCTCAAGCTCAGTCCTGGGGCCCCACTGCACATGCTGGTTTTTGTTCCAACCACAATTGCAGTCTGAGGATTTTAACAAGCAAGATTTGACTTAATTAGCTGCCTTCCATTTAAAGCGGCTATTTATCATCTTAAGCCACATTTTCATGGACATAATCCATCAAAAAATACCTTGAAGATATTGGCCCTCATTCATCAAACTTGCTTAGAATCTGGTGTAGACTCTCAGCGTATGCCAGGTGTCACACTGACTTATGAAAAGAAAAGTGTGTGCCTCGCTGATTTCGGTGTAGACCTGGCGTGGCGTTGATAAATCTGGTGGCTGAAATCAACCGTAATTTACATAACACGCCCCTATAAATTCATGCTCCGGGAGGCATAGTCCTGCCCATTTTACGACAGGGACTCTCGAAAGACGGCCAAGAAGAACAAACTTCATTGAGGAGGAAAGAGAAATTATCACGTCCGAGGTGGAGATAAACAAAATAATTTTATTTGGAAGCCTTAAGAGTGGCAACAAGGGAGCCCAGAAGGCTGCAGTCTGGAAAACTATTGCTGCCGCAGTAACCACCGTTGGGGTGGAAAACCAAAGTGCAGCAGAGGTTTGATTAAATTCATAATTAATTCAATTTATAGATACATGATATTTCATGTTACATGGCCTACATAACTGACAAACCAAATGCTTTGCAAGTAGGCTAAAAAAGTGGTCCGATTTAACGATCGCCACCAAAAAACGGGTTGCTGCACTCAGGCGCAGCAGCGCACAAACCAGTGGAGGCCAACCAGGCTCAGACCTCCTGCTCTCACCGTTTGTGGAGCGCGTGGCAGCACTGATGGGCTCCCCCTCCATTGTGGGAATACGAGGCAGCGGGGACACAGATGAGTCCCCACCACCTCAATTGGAGCTACATGAGGGTAATTATGTTAAAAATACAGTCTTCAGAAATCACTGTGCATTGTACTTTTATTACTAAGCGCATTGCGCTTAATCAAATTGATTGTAATTGTCAGCCGTCTGGCCTGACAAGCAGGATGTCTCAAAATATGTTTAATCAATTTCTCAAAACAGGTGTCTTATTTATTTACTTATTGAGCCTATTTAATTTTTTAACCTATTTTTTCATTTTACTAGTGGGCTGTTTCACAATCAGGGACCAAAGGTTGCCTCATGGACCCCCAAAAATCAAATTTTAAATATAGGATCAAATTAATGCTATTTGTTTACATATGTTGTTGAGCACACATGCTGAAAAGTTTGGAGCATTGGGTTCACAGGTTCTCCCAAAATCAGGGATGTGATTTGGGTGAAGTGAAATTATCTGAAAATTTAGCCGGGGGTCTGGGTCCAGGGCAGCGCCCTGGTGGGAGGGATACAGGGGGGCGAAGCCCCCCCCGAAGCTCCTAGGTTTTTGTGATTTTTAGTGCCCTAAGTGTACTATAATTCAATAAAATAATAAAGAACATAATTATTATCCAATGTATATTGAAGCCAACAAACACATGCAATCTTTGATTTCTAAATCAAGTCAAAATTAGTCACAAGCTCCAAGCTTGTAAAGAATTTAATCTGCCACTATTGCACTCAGATAAAAGTCAAATAACAATCATTGAATATAGCCAATATATCAATAAAATCATTGACTTCTTAGTCAACTCCAAAATCATATCACAAAGTCACATGCTCATGGGATTTTATGAATTTAGACTTCCCTGAATGTACTGTGTAATCGCAAAAATGAAAAATAAGAACATAATCAGTGCTAATAAATCTTTTTTCTTTATCCAGTCGTCTGTAAAAACCATCTACAAGTTCTGTGAGTATTTTCAGCTTCCAAATATTGACAAAAAACACCATCCTGATGAAACTCCTGAAAATCTGCATTACATATTATGCATTACATATTAACCTAATGAATAAGCCAAACGACAACAGAAAACAGTGTCACTAACTAGCCACATTTGGCTATATTCGGTGTCCAGTGACGCTCCATTTACATGAAAAAACAAAAAAAAAACTACGAGGAAGGGCTCCTCGTCAAGGTCCTGAAGCACCTTTAATTATACGACGCGATAGAAAAGTTGCGTATCGTAGTGGTATCGTTAGCTAATATTGCTAAAGGTCATGGATTAGCTGGGCAGCTGATGAAATAACAATGATTTAGCTTTGGAGCTAGATGCGTTAACATTGATAACCCGTGCGTATGCTGGCCACAGTAACCAATTAATTCAGCATTCGCCGAAGTCAAAATGTAGGGTGATAATGTTTAATATTAAACAGTGCAAAAGCGAGGTAGGAAAATAAAGGTCCATCAGGTTTGTTGGTAAGCTTACGTAATGCAATGTAACGGTTTGACTGGCCATACTACCATTAATGGGACCTGGCGAAGGTGCGTCAAAGAGCTAAGATGAGCACCCACTCGCATTCCCGGGGGATACTGATGCATACTGAACCAACGACACAACTTACTAGCGGTGTACAGCATTTGTCTCGACGAGTTACATAAAGTGTTCGGCCGTCAACCACTCACGCCGCTGACACTTAGGCTACAAGACTGCTTCATCCTCGCTCCACTAGCCGAATGGGCTACACAAAATACAGGTGTGCGGACTATTAATTATTATTGCTATACTACAAGCTACAGCGCCCTCCATAATTATTGGCACCCCAGGTTAAGATGTGTTCTTCACCTTCTAATAAATTCCGTTTTTTTTCTAAATAATATAGGACCACAATGGGGAAAAAAAGAGGAGAATCCAACCTTTAATTCAACTGCATTTATTCAGTGAGAAAAAAAAATCCCACATTAAGAAATTATTATTTTACATCAAATCATGTGTTCCACAATTATTGCATTTATGGAGACATGGAGACAGTCTTTGATTGTTATTCATGATAATGTAAAGAAATGCAGCAGAAATGTCAGATTTAATAAATGAGGACCACAATTGAAAAGTGATCAGAGTCACATTTTCACGTTGTGGGGAAATGGTGAATTAAAAATTCAAAACAATCTTAGAAACAAAGCACTGAAAAAATATGAAAAAAATATAAAATTTATAAAATTATATTATGATATACAGTGCCCTCCATAATTATTGGGACCCCTGGTTAAGATGTGTTCTTTAGCTTCTAATAAATTCTGTTTTTTTCTAAATAATATTGGACCACAATGGAAAAAGAGAAAAATCCAACCTTTAATTCAAGTGCATTTATTCAGTGGGAAAAAAATCCCACATTAAGAAATAATTCTTTTACATCAAATCATGTGTGCCACAATTATTAGCTCCCCTGATGTTAATACTTTGTACAACCCACTTTTGCCAACAAAACAGCACCTAATCATCTCCTATAATGTTTCACAAGATGGGAGAATACAGAAAGAGGGATCTTCGGCCATTCCTCTCAGCACAATCTCTCTAAATCATCCAGCGACCTGGGTCCTCTCCTCTGCACTCTCCTCTTCAGCTGACTCCACAGGTTTTCAATGGGGTTGAGGTCTGGGGACTGAGATGGCCATGGGAGGAGCTTGATTCTGTGTCTGGTGAACCATTTCTGTGTAGATTTGGCCACATGTTTAGGGTCGTTATCTTGCTGAAAGACCCAGTGACGACCCATCTTCAGCTTTCGGGCAGAGGCCACCAGATTTTGATTTTAAATGTCCTGGTATTTCAAAGCGTTCATGATGTCATGCAACCTAACAAGGTTCCCAGGGCCTCGAAGAGAAACAGGCCAACAGCATCACCGATCCTCCCCCATACTTCACAGTGGGCATGAGGTCCTTTTCTGCATACTCATCTTTTGTGTTCCGCCAGATCCACTTAGAATGTTTGTTGCCAAAAAGCCCTATCTTGGTCTCATCTGACCAAAGCACACGGTCCCAGTTGAAGTCCCAGTACCGCTTAGCGAACTCCAGACATTTGCGTTCATGATTGTGAGTGAGAGAAGGTTTTTTCAGCTTGTTGGCAGCTTTGGAGACTTTGTGACCTCAAGATGCTACCATTTGTTGCAATTCTTTAACAGTGAGCTTTGGAGAACTTTTTATTTCTCTTACCATCCTCTTCACGGTGCGTGGTGGCAAAATAACCTTGCGTTCTCATCCAGGCTTGTTTACCACTGTTCTAGTTGTTGTAAACTTCTTAATGATTCCTCTGACAGTAGGTATGGGCAGGTGCAGGTGAGTGGCTATTTTCTTGTAGCCATTGCCCGACTTGTGAAGATCGACACACATCTGCCTCATTTAAATGGAGTGTTCCTTTGTCTTTCCCATGTTGAAGAGTGGATAAGAGAAATGGCCTCATTTACACCCCAGGGAAATAGGAAGTGATGATTTACTAATTAAATGTTCCTAGATACTCTGATCAACTTTGTAAACTACTGTAGAAATGACAGAAATACTTCAATTACATTAAATTCCAAGGAATTGTAACGGGTGCCAATAATTGTGGAACAGGTGATTATATGAATAATAATTATTTCTTAGTCAGGGATTTTTTTCCCCCCTTAAAATTCACTTGAGTTGAAGGTTAAATTTTTCTACAATTTTCAGTGTGAGAGTATGCTTCTGCAATAAAAATAGAATTTATTTTAAGGCTTAAACACATCTTAACCAGGGGTGCCAATAATTATTGAGGGCGCTGTGTGTATGTGTGAGTATATTATTTATATATATATATATATATGTACACACACATACAAACTATTCTATATCTATATATACACACTACAAGTATAATTGGCAAAAGAGCGACAAACTCAAACCTAATTATACATTTTTTCACAAAAAAAACTGGGACAAATTGGGCAGCAGTAGAAAACTCTGGTCTGTATGTAAAATTTTCTTTAACTGTTAACGACCATGTAGACTAATTTGCATTGTTAATGTCATTTTATTTTCTGGCTCAGCTGGCTAAGTTTATAGTAAACCAAAATAATTTACCAGCCACCTTATCTAGTGTTAGTACTAGTTCACGTGATCTAGCTTCCTGCTTAACGTTATTCTAACTTTTACATGTATTCTCCAAGCTACCTTTGCTTTGCTTAACATTAGTTATTTGTATTTTATTGCGAAAAGGCACAGCCACTGCCAATAATGAGCCAGTCTATTCACTGTGGAAACCATTGTAGTGAAGTTGGCTGCAACACCCTGAGGGTGCTCGTGAAATAGTCATCAATGACTGGGAATGAATGGAGCTTGATGGCCAGAATAATTATTTACACCTGTTTCTAGGCAAAAAACTTATCTGATCTTTCACTTTAGTTTTGGCAAATGTTGCTTAATTTATAAATCAGAATTGAACTGAAAAAATACTAATGTCATTTTGTTTTTCAGACAGGGTTGGTCATTTTGCCCATAACATGCTAGCATACCGTTAATGTATTACTCTATGACTGACTACGACTGAATAACCTCCCTTGACAGCACAGGGTGTCTTTAGTTAGCCAGCAACGTTACCTTAGACCAACTTGCAGATCCTACAAAGTGGCTCGTGGTGGGTAATGTCACTGATACTAACAAAAAATGCATTTGCCACAATTGAAAGCCCTGAAAAAAATCAAGAAATTGAACTATATCCAATGTCTTGACCCCTTTTATAAAAAATATTGTGAAAATTACCAGAAAAAAATTTCCCCATGAACATGAACTTTTGGGGCTGCAGCTCCATAGGCTCCCATTCACTCTGGACTATCTGACGAGCTTCCCCTATAAAACAGGATCATCTGAGAGTGGAGGTTCTCCCAAAGAGAAATTCTCTGGTACAGCCACTTAAGCTTCCTTCTCATTGTGCAAGCCCACACAGCGAATGTTACATCAGATTGGGAAAATGCTGAGAGTGGCGTTAGATAGCCAGTAAAATCACATCATAGCAAAAGAGTTAGTATTATCGGCCTTTTCCGCATGCAGCAAGCAAGATGGCGAAAGACTAGCTTGCTGGCTCGTCGTAAGATTACTCACAAGCTACAATCAGGTCTTGTTAATTTGTGTAAACTTCGGTCTAAAGGTAAAATTCAGAACAAGTCGAAAATCGGTACTTTCATAAAAGGGAGGACATTTATACTTAAGTGATATTCCGTGACTCTATTTTAATCTGTTTTGACAGCTGTCCCTGAAATATTGAAGGGTTGTAAGCTTTAAGTTAGCCCTCCTGGAGCTCATCCCTTTAACTCCAGGCAGGTGGCTAAAAATCCTCTTGGATGCAAACCTGAGTTGTTCTGCTGGAAATGCTACCCTGGTAAAATTACTGAATTTTAAAGTATCCCTAGAAGGTCTCTTCATATGATTCATTGCCATTTTGAATACAGATGCCTTGACAAAATCATCTCTAAAAAGTAAAAGATGCCTAAATTAAAGAAAGCAGTCCAAAACAGAATGTGTGACCATTTTAAAAGGACAGTTACAAGGTATTATTACTTTCAAAAGGTATGGGTAGAATCTTCACTGGATGCATTTTATCTTGCGCTGTTGGTTCCCTGTTGCTCAAGTACAATATATTGCTGAATTGACAAAATAATTGAAATGTCAAAGACTTTCACCAGTCTTTTCTAAAGTCTGATGCCTCTAATGACAACACATCAGGTCTTTGTGATATCAATGTGTCAGTTTTATGACGACATCAATCCAGAGTAAATGTCTCTTCTTTTTACATCATAGCGTTGTCATATGACGGCATGTTGATGAAAAGGAGAAAGATATAGAAAGCACTCAACACCTTTCATATGAAGTATTACTCGAGATGGTTGCTTGCATATTAATATTTGACCTTTTTACAAGTCAACTTTGATCTAAGGTGCTAACCATGAAAGTCTACGTTGATCGCTTATTCCAGGTTATGGCTTATGCTTCCTGAGGCCTAGCATAGTGATATCAAAATCAGTGATGATCAGACAAAAAGTGTCAACAGGAATTTCGTTTTTGAGATTTCCATGTTTGACATTGCTCTGACGATGATCATTAGTTGACCCTGCATGTGATGTTAGAAGATCATAAATGGTCCTTAATCATAAACTGTAAGTGTATTATTTCAGTTGGCTCTGCATCTCATGCATAATCATAATATTAAAATGCCCCCACTATGGCATTTCTAGTCGGGGGGAGAACACTGGTTTATATCAATAATACACTTTCAGTGAAGTTCATCACTGAGATGTCAAAGCACTGAACAGAACTATTTCACAGTCCAACTTGAAGAGAGAGCCATTAATGCTATAACAGTCAGAACTATCTCTTTGATACAAGTCATGAACTTCAAAGAGATGACAGATTTAGCATCAGGATTAGGCAGCAGATTCTGAAGTAAGAAAGCTGTGTCTCAACGTAGAATGGAATGGTTGATTCGCTTCAGCATTTAAAAACTTTGACAGGAGGTGTTAGTTCTTTGGCATTATTACAGTATATCTGCCTGTTGAGGGCTCTATGGGTTGGTGTTTCTAAGTGATTTTGCTTATCGGTGCCACAGAGACCTTTGCTGTTTGATTGACATGGTACTTCACGTCACAATTTGGACTACTCCCTAAATTTCATGAATTTGTACGTTGGTTTGGTTTTGCAGCAAGGTATCCAATTAGCAATGTGACTTCGCCTGTGTTGGGCCTTACAAGAGAAAATGTTCGCCTGACTGTTCAACAAACCAACATACAGGCGAGCCAGCGAAAAAGAAAAATGACCCAATATAGGCCGAATTATCCTGAGCGAACATTACCATCATTTAATAACTCAAATGCTTCCGTGGGATACATTAAAGAGAATAGCAATTTAGTTAAAAATTGTGCTGACCAACTAATGTTGACAGCAGATTGCGCTTTCGTAGCTCTTATTTAATTCGCCTTTTAAAGTCGGATACCAGTGCGCTAAGATATATTGACTTCCCCCAACCATTACAAAAGGGATCATTTCAAAGTACGTTAACGTCAGCACACAACCAAACATACGACGCTAAGTCTGTATTAGCTAGCTTGCTTATTCAACGTAAGCTAAAGCCATTAGCCACTTAGCAACAGTAGGTCGACTTCTTCGGTCTCTTACGATAACAGCAATGAAAATAAAACTTTACAGTCGCATTAATATACAACCTATCTTGCACACACTTTGTGTTCAGATCAAGTCGTTGATTATTTTGAAAAAATCTCAAATATTGTGTTGCTTGAAGCTTCTTTGAACTCTTTAGACGTCAACTTCATAAGCACTACGTTTCCCAGTATACATCTGAATATATCTGATGACCCCATTGAAACAAGCGTAAAATGTCGCAAGACACTTAATATTTCAAACAAAATATTGCACGTAACCCCATAGAATTTCGCCATTTATGCAGCGATAATCCAATGTAATGTCAATTTCAAATACGCTCAAAAGCAGCGTAGACTTAAATGTAAACCCATCTAAGCAGTTAAGTTTGGCAAAGTTCGTAACTCTCCTTTCTCATCAGCCTCATGAAACACAGAATACACACTGACTGAGCGAACTCGCGAAGTAACAAATTAAAATATATCCTACCTTGTTTGCCATTATTGTTGCATGTATCAATCATTTATTCAAATGACCAGTAAGTGCCTTTCTTGACAGTTGTTATTATTTTTGATTTTTTAACTATTTCCCAACCCGACGTGTCTTCACTGCGCACTGGGCAAAACAAGGCAGTTCGTCCGAGGGAGTGCTTGCTCGACTAATTTTAATACATCACTAAATACAGCACGTCCTTTGACCCAAGAGAGCGGAAATACATGTCAAATACGTCTAACAAGAAAAACTTAAAACGCGATATTCCGCGATCTAATAAATAGAGCTAACAAGTTGCGTTCGCGCTGTTTAAACTTTTCCCACAGGAAGAGAACAAAACCGGAAAGATAGCCTGCTGGAAGCTCGCCAAGACATTTCATATCTTCCTGACTATATCTAGGTGGGCTATGGTTAATACTTTCTTCATCATACCTGTAATAATTACCCGGTTTCTACCAATAATAATAATAACAACAACAATATTAATAAGAAGAAGAAGAATAGGAACTAAAAACTGCCCGACATTCTTTATCTCAATTTATTCATCGTTGATGGTAGTTCATGATATTCCGTAATATAATGTCAAAATCGATAGATGTTTCTCTCGAGGGGGAAAAGATGCATATTTTCAGGTCATCATATAAACTGAGGGTCTCATTTGCAATGCGAACAGGAAAAGCAAAGATGACTGAGTGAAGTTGTATAAAAGCCGACTTAAACAGCATTGCTCGAAACACTACTGCATTAGGCCTACAATGCTTGAGTCGTAATAATAACATAGGCTATATTTCACAGTAACGGTATTCGAATTAGATTTCCTGCACGAATAATGAAATTGGGAGTGGGAAGTGAGGGAGTGTCGCCATTTGATTGTGAAACGTTGACGTTAGATTGCCCTCTACTGGACAAAATTATTACACACTAAAGCATAACTGGTTAAAACACGATAATCATGTGATACTAGATAGGCCCAAGGACAAACCATGTTCCCAAGCCGTGATAGTGGAGCAGAACAGTCCGCGAAAGGGCCTTAAAAATGGAGATACCTTGCATACTCATAACACGACAAAATAGGTATCATTTGGACCTCCCCACCCCCCCTCGAAAACGAGATGGTGCACCTCAAGGGGCTTATCCAAATAAATGCATTTCAAACAATTGTGTTCGTTGGGATGTCAATTTTGTGAAAACGGATATTGTACTCCAGAAATAATGGGGTAACATGACATTTAACCCCTTCTTCACAACATACCAAGAATACAGCTTAATTTCAATAATTTGGATTTTTTGCCAGTTATGTCAAGTTTCTTTGCAGAAATTAGACCAAAATCACCCTACCCATATTTGCTAGGACTAATACTGTACTTTTGAATATGCATACACTACCGGTCAAAAGCTTTTGGACACCACAATTTTTCCACTTTTTGACTGAAAATTATGCAGTTCCAGTCCAATGAATAGCTTGAAATGGTACAAGGGTAAGTGGTGAACTGTCAGAAGTTTTAAACAAAAGGTAAGGCTACCCAGGTTTTTTGTAAGCCGGTGAGTAGGTGAAAGGATGGTTCCTCAGTGTGTGACATCAACGGTCAGACATGGAGGAGGAAGCGTAATGGCCTGGGGCTGTTTTGCTGGACCAGGGTCAGTGACTTACAGAGTGAAAGGCACCCTGAACCAAAACGGCTACCGCAGCATTCTGCGGCACCATGCAGTACCCTTTGATATGGGCCTAGTTGATCAGGGGTTCATCCTAGAGCAAGATAATGACCCAGAACATAAGTCCAAGCTCTGCCAGAACTACCTTAGGAAAAAAGAACAGAATGGTAAGCTTGGAGTTGTCAGCACAGTCTCCAGTCTTAAACCCCATTGAGATGGTTTGGGATGAACTGAACAGAGGAGTGAAAGCAAAGTAACCTACAAGTGCCATACATTTACTGGAACTTCTGCAAGAAGAACCTTCTGAAGAATATTTGATTTCCATTTTTGAAAGAATGCCACCAGTGTGTTCAGCTGTTATATCTGCCAAAGGTGGGTACCTTGAGTCAAAAGTTTAAAATACATTTTGGTTCATAATTTGATTCCATTATTTCTTTTTTAACTTTGATTGTTAATTTGTTCTATCATGTCTTTGCTTTCATCCCAGAATACCAAGAGACTGCATAATTTTTGAATAAAAAACTGGAAAAATTGGGATGTCCTAAAACTTTTGACCAGTAGTGTAGATGTCAACAGCATACTCTAGGGGTCTGAGGTACCACCTCAGCCACGGTAGAGAGGGTTTGTCTATCTTAAAAAAAGAGTTAGCAGTGGTGCCAGTTTGCTCAGAAGGATATTGTCTCCATGAAAATTCTTCTTATACTTGTGAAAAGGGATTTACAATTCCATGACAATGTATTTGCCCCCTTCCTGATTTCTTTTCTTTCTTTTTTTGCATATTTCTCATACTTAAATGTTTCAGATCATCAAACAATTTTTAGTATTAGACGAAGATAACACCAGTATAAACAAAATGCGGCTTTTTGTAAATGATGATGTAATTTGTCAAGGGGAAAAAAGCTATCCAAACCTACCTGGCCCAAAGTGAAAAAGTAATTGCCCCTAAACCTAAACCCATCCTCAGCTGCAAAAACTGCAATCAAGCATTTGTGATAACTGGCAATGAGTCTTTCACATCCCTGTGGAGGAATTTTGGCTCACTCTTCTTTGTAGAATTGTTTTAATTCAGCCACATTGGAGGTTTTTCAAGCATGAATGGCCTGTTTAAGGTCATATGACAACAACTCAATTGGATTTAAGTTCGGACTTTGTCTAGGCCACTCCAAAATGTTCATTTTAATTTTTTAAGCCATTTAGAGGTGGACTTGAAGGTGTGTTTCGGATCATAGTCCTGCTGCATAACCCGAGAGCGCTTGAGGTCACAAACTGATGGTCAGACATCCTCCTTCAGGATTTTCTGGTGGAGAGCAGAATTCATGGTTCCAGAGAGCAGGTCGTCCAGGTCCTGAAGCAGCAAAGCAGCTCAGGACTATCACACTACCACCACCACGTTTGACTGTTGCTATGATATTCTTTTTATAAAATGCTGTGTTAGTTTTACGACAGATGTATCGGGATGCATACCTTCCAAAAAGTTCAACTTTTGTCTCCTCAGTCCACAGAATATTTTCCCTAAAGTCTTGGGGATCATCAAGATGATTTTTGGCAAATGTGAGACGAAACTTTGTGATCTTTTTTGGCTTTGCCTTGGAATTCTCCCATGGATGTCATTTTTGCCCAATCTCTTATTATTGAATCATGAACACTGACTTTAACAGAGGCAAGTAAGGCTTGCCTGTAAGAAGAGGTCAGAGGAACACCAGGTGCAGGATCCAGAGGTGTTTATTGAAACAAAAAACACTAAGGGAAAAGTGGCAGACACGCCAGAAACAAAATACCGTGCACAAGCGCTGAAAAATGGAAGAACAAAGGTACTCTGCCAAAGGCAGGGGGAAACAGAAATACACTCTCCAAGAGAGGATAAACTAAGAAAACAAAAACTGAACCTAGCTAAAAGAACGAACACACTGGGAGACTTATACACGGGGCAGACAAGACTAAAGCGCAGCAAAGAGAAAGACTCAGGAATCATACACGGGAGACACTCAGAACGCACCAGGAGCTGGGACTTCACCATGTAGACAAATACGAGGAACTGTCTGACAATCGCGTGGAAAACTGGAGCTTTTAAAATCTCGAGAAGAGGCGGGGACTCGGAAAGCAATCACACTGAAAGAGAAACACATGGGATTAATAACCAATCACACGAGGACCGGGTTAACAATAATGGCTCGAGACAAGACGCTGAGACGAGCAATCAAGCTAGACAGTTTAGATAAGTCAATCTAAACGTGACGAGGAAAAAGCACCACAAGAAAAGCGAAAGGAAAGCTCAGGGTTTTAAATGCAGTTAATCAGAAAGTTCAGATTGAAATCACAAAAGCAAGAAACACATATGTTCGCTAAATGAGTTAATCAAGGTTAATACTACGTGACGAAATATTTACAATCACCCTTAATAAGTGCTGGTTAGTACGTGTTAGTAATATCCTAAGATCAGAGAACGCATTCACTCAGTTTTGCGAGACCCGGAATTAAAGACAGCTGGAAGCAATGAACGAAATACCAAAGCCAATCCAAAAGTAGAAACGTGATTGGACGACGAGACAAAGGCACGCTGAAGGCAATCACGCGGCACCTCTGGAAACAGATTGGGAGCGATTGTCAGACGGCCGAGCTGAGAGCTGGAAATAAATGAGACGAAAGTAAATCACAAGCACAAATAAGCACGGGACAACACACGAAAGGGCAGAATCATAATAGTACCCCCCCCCCAAGAAGCGCCACCTGGCGCTGAAACACAACTAATACACAAGGAACACCAAAAAAAATACTAAACACCAAAAATCCCAAAGACTAACAAGAAATATCAACTAAATAAAGACAAAACCCTTAGGACTAACACACAAAAACACCTAACCAAGAACTAAACACAGGCACAAGAAACACTAAACATACACAAGAATGCTAGATTCTCCAGCATAGGCTGGGGCTACGGCTTGGGGTTGGTCTTGTGAAACTCAGTGATCAGCTTTTTGTCAAGAATGAATCTTGTAGGGATCCAGGAGCGTTCCTCGGGACCATAACCTTCCCAGTCCACGAGGTACTGTAAGCCCCTACCCCTCCGCCGACAGTTGAGAACCTTCCGGGCAGTGAAGGCTTCTCCACCGTCGATGATGCGAGGCGGAGGGGGGGCTCGGGATCTGGGTGGAGGGGGTGGGTGACAGAGGGACGGACTCGGGAGACGTGGAACACTGGATGGATGCGGCGCATGGTGTGGGGGAGTTTCAGGCGGATGGCGGTGGGGCTGATGATTTTGTCCACTGGGAAGGGACCGAGGAATCTTGGGGCGAGTTTGCGTGATTCCACTCGGAGGGGAATATCCTGGGCAGAAAGCCAGACTTTCTGGCCAATGCGGTAGGTGGGGGCCGGCTTACGTCGCTTGTCCGCCGCGTCCTTCATCTGTTCCCCAGGACGGACGAGGGCACGGCGGGCGGTGCGCCAGGTGTTATGGCACCGCTTAACGAAGGCTTCAGCGGAAGGAACCCTCACCTCCGCCTCCTGAGAGGGGAACAGGGGAGGCTGGTACCCCAGGCAGCACTCGAATGGGGTGAGACCAGAAGCTGCAGATGCGTGGGAGTTGTGCGCGTATTCAACCCAAGGCAGATGGGCAGACCATGAGCCAGGGTTCCTACCGCACACACATCGCAGCATGGTCTCCAGGGTCTGGTCGGCCCGTTCGGTCTTGTGGATGGTACCCGGAAGTGAGGAACAGGAGGGGCCTAGGAGGGACAGGAAGGCTTTCCAAAAATGAGAGGTGAACTGGGGGCCACGGTTGGAAACAATGTCGGTAGGGATGCCATGGGGACGGACAACGTGCTGTATAAGGAGGTTGGCTGTGGATTGGGCGGAGGGGAGCTTGGGGAGTGCAACGAAGTGGGTTGCTTTGGAAAGCAATCAACAATACTGAGGATAGTGGTGTTACCTTGGGAGGGAGGGAGACCAGTGACAAAATCTAGGGCTATGTGGGACCAGGGGCGACTAGGAATAGGGAGTCGCTGTAGGAGACCAGAAGGGACCAGAAGGGTGTGTGAGGTGACTTAGCAGTAGCGCAGACCGAGCAGGCACTTACAAAACCCTTGATGTCGTCCTTGAGGTCCGGCCACCAGAAGCGACGTCAGATAAGGGCCGTGGTCCTCTTGACCCCTGGATGGCCTGAAAACTGGGATCCGTGTCCCCTTTGCAGCACCTCTGATCGAAGGCCCTGGGGAACAAAAAGACAATTATCGGGACAGGCACTGGGCACGGCCTGCCCGCCCAGGGCTGTCCGAACCTTTTCCTCAATGGGGAGCTGGACAGCATTGAGGAACCGACTCGAGGAAAGAATGGTCTCGGGAGGGTTCTCGGGAGCGGCCCCCGTCTCGAACCGTCGAGAGAAGGCATCAGCCTTGGCATTACGGGACCCGGGCCTGTAAGCCAAGGAGAAGTTAAATCGCTCGAAAAATAAGGCCCACCGGGCCTGGCGGGGATTAAGCCTCTTGGCCGTCTTCAGGTACTCAAGGTTTTTGTGGTCTGTCCACACAAGAAATGGCGTAGCGGCTCCCTCTAGCCAGTGGTGCCACTCCTCCAGAGCCAACTTGACTGCCAGTAATTCCCGGTTACCAACGTCATAGTTAGCTTCAGTAGGCGTGAGGCGGTGCGAAAAGAAGGCACAGGGGTGTACCTTCCCGTCCTTGGTGGATCTTTGGGACAGCACCGCTCACGCCCACGCTGGAGGCATCCACCTCCGAGATGAACTGGGACGCTGGGTCCGGAGTCATCAGGATGGGGGCAGATATGAACCGCTGCTTAAGCTGCTGGAAAGCCTGGTCCGCCTGGGGATTCCAGCGGAACGGCTGCTTGATGGAAGTCAGCGCGGTCAGGGGAGCTGCCACCGTGCTGTACCCTCGGATGAAGCGGCGGTAGAAGTTGGCGAACCCCAGGAATCCCTGAAGAGCTTTGCGGTCCTTGGGCTGGGGCCATTCCAGGACGGATTGCACCTTGGCGGGATCCATTTTCAGGGACCCGGGAGAGATGATGTAGCCCAGAAACTTTGTGGAGCAGGTGTGAAACTCGCACTTCTCGGCCTTCACGAAAAGGCGTTTCTCCAACAACCGTTTTAGGACTTGGCCCACATGCCGAATGTGCTCCTCCTGCGTGCATGAAAAGATGAGGATGTCATCCAGGTAGACATAAACGGACCAGCCGATCATGTCACCCAGGACATCGTTCACCAGGCGCTGGAAGACTGCAGGCGCATTGGTAAGCCCAAAAGGAACCACTAGGTATTCCCAGTGGCCACTAGGGGTATTAAACGCAGTCTTCCACTCATCCCCCTCGCGTATCCGCACCAGGTGGTAGGCGTTCCTCAGATCCAGCTTGGTAAACACCTGGGCCCCCTGGATGATGCCGAAGGCGGACGACATGAGGGGAAGGGGATTACAGTTCCGGACCGTTATTTTTTTAACCCTCAATAGTCGATACAGGGCCGGAGCAAACCATCCTTCTTCGCCACGAAGAAGAACCCGGCTCCTGCTGGCGATGTGGAGGGCCGAATTATCCCAGCCGCAAGAGACTCCTGGAGGTACTTCTCCATGGCTGGGACAGGGAGAAGACCCGCCCCCGAGGCGGCACTGCTCCCGGCAAGAGATTGATCTCACAATTATAGGGGCGGTGAGGTGGCAGAGACACCGCCCTAGACTTGCTGAATACCACGCCCAGGTCATGATATTCAGCAGGGACTCGGGAGAGATCAGGTGCTGGCTCAGAGGACGCCTGTGACCCAGGCACAGGTGGAACCGCGTGGCGAAGGCAGCGGGCCGAACAGGACGACTTCCACTCGCAAACCTCGTGGGTGGACCAGTCCAAGACCGGGCCATGCTCACAGAGCCAGGGGTGTCCCAGAACCACCGGGCATCTGGGAGTCTGGATGATGAAGAAGCTAATGATCTCGTGATGGTTGCCAGAGACCAGAAGCTGGACTGGCGCCGTCTGGTGTTGGATCTGAGCCAGTCTCTGGCCCTGAGGCCAGAGACGGTCAGAGGCTGCGCCTCTCTTTTTTTTTTTTTTTTTTTTTTCCTGTTTCCACAATCGCTCACAGCCTGTCAGTCGTCTGGTTTGCTGCTACCCACGCTTTTAGTGAACATTTATTATTTTTTCGTTATTTTAGCGTTTTGTTGTTTTGACATCTTATTGTTTTATCATTTTTATTTTATTTACTTTTATATTATCGTCTTAATTGTTTTAGCCTTTCTATCATTTTGTTTTATCATTTTATTCGTTTTATTATTTCAAACTATCGTTTTAATTCGTTTTATCCTTCCAACTATTTCATCATTTTATTCGTTTTATCATTTTATTCGTTTTATTATTTTAACTTTTAAGTAATGGCACCGCTTACCTCTCCGGGCTGCACGAGCTGCGTCCATTTGTCCCAGAGGATCGCGGAGCTGGAGGGGAGAATCTCTACCCTTTACCAGATCAGGGATGACGAGCAGCTCATCGATTCCATGGTCGCTCCAGCTCTCGCCGCGACGAGCGTCACCTCTACGGGCGAGCGAGTTTCAATGGCTCTCCCTCCTGAAGCCTTCTCGAGCCACACCGAGGTCCCCGGGATCCAGCTGGGAGCAAGGCCCAAAACGGTCGTGAGCTCCACACCCTGCCAGGCGGAACCTTGGGCCGTATCGCGAGGGAAACAACGCTGCGGCAGGAGGTCATCTCGCGTCCCGCATGTTTGGGACCTGCAGCTGGACAACAGGTTTTCCATTCTTGAC
This sequence comes from Gymnothorax reevesii, assembly GCA_029721435.1. Lineage (NCBI taxonomy): Eukaryota > Metazoa > Chordata > Actinopteri > Anguilliformes > Muraenidae > Gymnothorax > Gymnothorax reevesii. Next base: position 64,051,737 of record CM056576.1, read on the forward strand.
GAGGAGGGTTCGTCATCCCCGCCGTCTCCTGTATGCCTGGCTGCACCTCCGCCGCCTGCGCCGAGAGAGGAAACGCGGCTCCGGGTGGCAAGCTCCGCTGCCTCGCGGCCTGCTACTCCGATCTCTCCCCCGGCGAGACCCAGGTCTTCAGACAGAGCTGCTCCCCCGGCGAGATCCCGGTCCACGGACAGTGCCCTGAGACTTCCCGTCACCCTCATTATCGGGGACTCAATCATACGGAACATTCAAACGAAGTCTACAATCACATACTGCTTCCCGGGTGCCAGAGTTTTAAACATTTTAAACCGGATTCCCAGCCTCTTGGACAAACATCCCCATGTTCGGAACATTGTTGTTCATATTGGAACTAATGACACTTCGTACCAACAGTCCGAACTGCTGAAGCGGGATTTTATCACTCTTTTCGATAAGCTAAAGGTATGTGGAAAACGTGTTTTTATCTCTGGTCCTATCCCGACTTTAGGTCGTGGTATAGGGCGTTTTAGTAGAATTCTCAGTCTCCATTCATGGCTGCAGTCAATTTGCACTTCCCATAGCATGTTTTTTGTTGACAATTTTAATTTGTTTTGGGAGCGTGCAGCTTTCTTCAGAGGAGACGGAATTCATCCCTCTCCGTTAGGTGCACGGAAGCTTACCGATAACATTTTATTTACCATAGATACGTCACGCAAATGACTACGCCAGTCAACGCAGAATAAAAACCCGAGGGTTACCAGCTCTGGTACTCAGTTACAGGTTGACCACGATGTAGTAACGTTATCCTCTCTTGACTCTCCTAGCGATTCGAGTATTATTTCTCACAATGTAGCTGAATCACGACCTAATTTAGTCAAGGGCCTGAACTTTTTTTTATTGAACACAAGAAGCGTGAAATCTGTCAATAAAAAACGTAACAAGTTGATTCAACTTCAAGGCTTAATATACGCTGGCATGCCTGATATTGTCGCCCTCACAGAAACTTGGTTGAACGACTCTGTCGCGTCAAATGAAATTCTTCCCGAGGGTTACACCCTGTATCGCAGAGACAGAGGTGGCAAACGAGGCGGCGGAGTTTTTCTTGGTATTCGTAATAATATGATCTCCCGCCGTCGGCCTGATTTGGAACCCAGTAGTTGTGAGGTTATAATTTGCGAACTTGTGCCTTGTAGATCATTGAAAGTATGCATTATCTTGTGCTACAGACCTCCAGATAGTGATCCTTTGTCTTTTAATGATTTTTTGTCTAACGTTTTTACTAAATGCAGTATTGAGTACAAAATTTTATTCGCACTTGGCGATTTTAATCTCCCAGATATTCCTTGGTGGGACGAATCGGCGAACATCGGTCACACGCTGTGTGATTTGGCTGACAGCTTTTCCGTCACCCAGATCATTGACCAACCTACTCATATTAAGGGAAATGTGCTTGATTTAGTTTTTACCAATATCCCTGAACGTTGCTCCGAGCCTAATGTAACATTTGGTCAGTTTGACAGTGATCATGCTGTGATCCAGTTCAATTTTCAAACCCGTGTCAACAGACTCCGCACATGCGCGAGAAACGTGTACAATTTTAAAAGAGCTGACTTTATCGGGCTACGATCTCACATGGACAAAGTGCCATTTCATTCTGCTCTTCTTCATCTTGATATTAATGTTAATTGGCAAAGTTGGCTTGATCTTGTACATTCATCTGTCAGCAAATTTATTCCCATTGCTGTAATTAAGGATATAAATTCTCCTGCCTGGGTTGACAGTGAAGTGCGCCACCTGAGCAACAAGGTACAATCCACACGGAAACTTGCTAAAAAACGCAATACTCCAGCGTTGTGGGCAAAATTTCGCAAACTAAGGAATAAATTAAAAAATGTATGTACTTTCAAGTACAATCAGTATTTGGACGTTCTCAGTGATTCTCGTGCCACGACACCAAAGCGTTTCTGGGGATTCTTCAAGAGTAAAACAAAGACAAAAAGTGTCCCCAGTTTTGTTGCTTATGGAGAGAAAACTGCCTCCAATCCTACCACAAAGGCGAGTCTGTTCAACGAGTATTTTCAATCCCTATTTACCCCTCAGCCTTTAGAACGAACATACCCGGATATAACAGTCTTCAAACATGTTCATTTGGGTGATTTAAGGATTACTGCCCATGAAGTTGAATCAGTTTTGATTAACCTTGATACCAATAAAGCATATGGGCCTGACGGGTTACCAGCTCGGATTTTAAAAGAATGTGCTCGTGAATTGGCTCCATCACTTTGTAGTCTTTTTAACAAATCTCTTCAAGCTGGAGAATTACCACTTGATTGGCTAAGAGCAAATGTTATTCCAGTCCATAAAAAATCTGACAAAGAAAATGTGAGTAATTATCGACCGGTATCGTTAATGTGCATTTGTAGCAAGGTGCTGGAAAGGTGCATACTTGATTTTGTCTACCCTCATGTAGTGCCTGTTCTACATCACCTGCAACATGGTTTTGTTAAGGGTAGGTCCACAACAACTCAGTTAATCCAGGTATTTCATGATGTTGGCAAATGCTTAGATCAGTCCGGACAAATTGATATTTTATATCTAGACTTTTCATCTGCTTTCGACTCCGTCCCCCATGACTTACTTTTATATAAACTCCAGACATACGGATTTCATGGAAATCTTTTAAAGTGGTTTACGTCGTACTTATCCAATCGTAAACAAAGAGTTGCTGTCGATGGTGCCCTATCATCCTGGTCTCCCGTTAAATCAGGGGTTCCACAAGGATCAATTTTGGGCCCTTTGATGTTTCTGCTGTATATTAATGACATGCCAGACTGTGTAAGTCCTGAGACTAGGGTTGCCTTGTTTGCAGATGATTCTAAATGCATAAGAGAGATCAGAAACACGCAAGACTGTTCACACCTGCAGTGCGACCTAGAAAACATCTTGGATTGGAGTCGTAAATGGGACATGAGATTTAACGCTGGTAAATGTAAACTATTGAGCGTTACAAGGAAGCGAATTCCCATTCTTCACCATTACACAATGAATGGTAATCTAATTGAAAAAGTCGACTGCATGCGTGATCTTGGGGTTGTGGTGTCATCAAATTTATCATGGGATGCACATGCTAATGTCTTGGTCAGTAAAGCAAATCGCATGCTTGGATTAATTCAAAGAACTTGTGGTCATACGTGTTCAGTTCAAACAAAACGAAAAATGTATATTTCGCTTATAAGACCACTTTTAGAATACTCCACCCAATCTTGGGCCGTATCATCAAAAAAATCTCTCCTTCATATTGAAGGTGTGCAAAGGAGAGCCACTAAGTACATTCTTGGTTATAATGATTGTGTTGATAGCAATTATAAAGCCCGACTAATGAAGCTTGATCTTTTACCGCTGGGCTACAGACGTGACATATTTGATTGTGTATTCTTGTGCAAATGCTTGAAGGGGGAATATGACATTAACTGCAACCATTTTGTTTCATTTCAAAATGAGGATACATTTTTAATGAAAATTCCAAAATTTAGGACTGAAACTTTTCGCCATTCATATTTTAACAGATTATTTTATTTGTGGAATGCCAGTCACCTCTATCAAATTTCTGATACTACAGCTGCTTTTAAATCGAAGCTATTTCATTTTTATACAGAAAAGTTCAACAGCTATTTTTCTTCTGATGATTCATGTACATGGGTTGGCAAATGTCATTGTTCACGTTGTCGTCTGTCCCTCTGATGTTACTTACACTTGCTGATAAACTGTCTTATTTTATTATGTATATATGATTTTTTTTTTTTTTTTTTTTTTCTTTTTCTTCCTTCTCATTGTTCAATTGTCTGTACATGTTGTGGGATGATTGCCTCACAATAGGTGCCTTGCCACCTGTGCGATCATTTCCTGACTTCTGTCAAAGCTTAATAAATAAAAGTGGGGAGAGTGGAATACCCCAGGAGGCTGCAGCTCTGGCGTCCACCAAGGCAACAGTGCGACAGCTCTTGTTACCCCAGGAGAGGGTCACAGGGATGCAGGTCCTACGATTGGAGGAGACCTCGAGTCGAGTAGTGCCCACTACAGCTTTGCCGGTCACCACAGGGTGTTGGCTCTTCTCAGGGCAGTTGGCGACAAAATGCCCCTGCTGACCACAGTGGAGGCAGGCCTTGGACCGCATACGGCGATCCCTCTCCTCCGTCAGGCGAATGCGTCCTATCTGCATGGGCTCGGGTTGGTGGGCTCGGAAGGATGCTTGACATGAAGAAACAGGTGGTTGGAACTGGATGACAGGAGTCTCGGAAGCCTCTGAGGGAGCTGGCTGACGTCGCCCCAAGCGAGTGGCAGTCTCCTCCTGGTGGCTGTTGGAGGGAGCTGGCCGACGTTGCCCCAAGCGAGTGGCAGTCTCCTCCTGGTGGCTGTTAGAGGGAGCTGGCTGACGTCGCCCCAAGCAAGTGGCAGTCTCCTCCAGGCGGTTGTCAATCCGGATGGCAAGATCCGCCACAGCCTCGGGAGTCCTGGGGTGGTCATGAAACAGGAGGTGGTCCTTGATGCCATCAGCTAATCCTTCCACAAAGAGGTCTCGCATGGGAATTTCACTCAGAGCTGGCAGCTAAGGTCTGGAACTCGATGACGTACTCCGCCACCGAGCGGCTTCCCTGCCGAATCCGGGTCAGCTCTCTACCGGCAGCGGCACCGCGCCTGGTGCGGTCGAACAGCCGCTCCATCTCAGCTGACAGGGCCGAGAAGGTGGAAACACAGGGGAGGCGGGGTGACCAGGCGGCAGTGCCCCACTGGAGAGCTGGACCCGTCAGGTGGGAGATGGCAAATGCCACCTTAGCAGGTTCTGAAGCGTAGGTCTTGGGCTGCAGGGTGAAGTGCATCTCGCAGGTGGTCAGGAAAGGTCTGCAGTACCCAGGATTGCCAGCATAGCGCTCGGGAGGTGGTAGCTGAGGCTCAGGACCAAAACCCGGAGGTAGCGATACAGCAGTTCCAGCAAGGGGGTAAGACGGCCCCATGCTCCCAGTAGCGGTGGTCTGCCGCGCTGCCAGGGCAGCAGTCAGATGTTGGATCTGCTGCCGCTAGCACTGGAGCTCTGTATCGCAGGAATCCATCCTGCTGGTGTTCAGGGAGACGCTTCCTTCTGTAAGAAGAGGTCAGAGGAACACCAGGTGCAGGATCCAGAAGTGTTTATTGAAACAAAAAACACTAAGGGAAAAGTGGCAGACACGCCAGAAACAAAACACCGTGCACAAGCGCTGAAAAATGGGAGAACCAAGGTACTCTGCCAAAGGCAGGGGGAAACGGAAATACACTCTCCAAGAGAGGATAAACTAAGAAAACAAAAACTGAACCTAGCTAAATTTACGGACACAGTGGGAGACTTATACACGGGGCAGACAAGACTAAAGCGCAGCAAACCGAAAGACTCGGGAATCATACACGGGAGACACTGAGAACGCACGAGGAGCTGGGACTTCACCATGTAGACAAATACGAGGAACCGTCTGACAATCGCGTGGAAAACTGGAGCTTTTAAAATCTCGAGAGGAGGCGGGGACTCGGAAAGCAATCACACTGAATGAGAAACACATGGAATTAATAACCAATCACATGAGGACCAGGTTAACAATAATGGCTCGAGACAAGGCGCTGAGACGAGCAATCAAGCTAGACAGTTTAGATAAGTCAATCTAAACGTGACGAGGAAAAAGCACCACAAGAAAAGAGAAAGGAAAGCATAGGGTTTTAAATGCAGTTAATCAGAAAGCTCAGATTGAAATCACAAAAGCCAGAAACACATACGTTCGCTAAATGAGTTAATCAAGGTTAATACTACGTGACGAAATATTTACAATCACCCTTAATAAGTGCTGGTTAGTACGTGTTAGTAATATCCTATCAAAGAATGCATTCACTCAGTTTTGCAAGACCCGGAATTAAAGACAGCTGGAAGCAATGAATGAAATACCAAAGCCAACCCGAAAGTAGAAACATGATTGGTCGACGAGACACAGGCACCCTGAAGGCAATCACGCGACACCACTGGAAACAGATTGGGAGTGAGTGTCAGACGGCTGAGCTGAGAGCTGGAAATAAACGAGACGAAAGTAAATCACAAGCACAAATAAGCAAGGGACAACACAAGAAAGGGCAGAATCATAACATTGCAGTTCTTTAGATGTTGTTCTGGGTTCTTTTGTGGCCTTCTGGATGAGACGTCGATACGCTGTTGCAGTAACTTTGGTAGGCCGACCACTCCTGGGAAGGGTCACCACTGTTCTAAGTTTTCTTCACTTGTGAATAATCTCTCACCGTGGTTCGCTGGAGTCCCAAAGCCTTAGAAATGGCTTTGTAACCCTTTCCAGACTGATAGGTGTCGATTACTTTATTACTCATCTATTCATGAATTTCTTTATATTACGGCATTGTGTCTTGCTTTTTGAGATTCTTTAGCCTACTTCACTTTGTCAGACAGGTTCTATTTAGGTGATTTCATGATTCAACAGGTCTGGCAGTATTCAGGCCTAAGTGTGGCGAGTGAAACTGAACTCAAAAAATGCGGTTCTTCACAATTAATTCATGATTTAAAGCTGCAGTTGGTAACTGTGAAGAGAGAAGAGGACTTCGTACAAAAATCTGAAAAAAAGCAACTTTCAGACCCCTCCCCCTCCCTCTCCACTGCACTCCCAAGACCCTCCCCCAGATGGCTACCATGCACGCGAAGGCAAGCGAGCTGTTATGCATGCAACTGCAGAGAGATTTTGCACGTTCACATTATGAAAGCGGCCAAGTTGCCGAGGCTAGACATTACTGTTGCGAACAGTCAACACTGCTGGCCAACAAACAGGCGCGTCATTAGACCTGAAAATTCCGGGGCTGATATCCCTCCTTTTATTGAAAATAATTAGTACTGGCTAATTTCTAGATGGTTTTCCTTCCTTCACACGTTTTCCAATTCAAGAATAATCAAGTGGCAGTTGAAGACACGGCCTCCCCCATGCGATTTAAAAGCGACAAAATAATAGGCTGCATTCAGTACCGAAAAATAATTTGATTATAATTAGGTCTATGCACAGTCACTAGGCGATGGCATTTCAGAACTCTTCAGCGAATTAAAATAATTTCTGCGACAAGTACATGTAGGCCTACTGTTTTTGCTGCACGGTCGCTCAATTCGTAGTAAAAAAAATGGACAGCTGTCCGATTGGAAAATGTAAACGGATGAAACCACTTACTAGTCTAAAATGCCGTTGACGAGTGCAGGTGCATAGACCTAATAAAAATCAAATTATTTTTCTGTCCTGAATGCAGCCCATTATTTTGTCGCTTTTTAAATCGCATGAGGGAGAGAAGCCGTGTCTTCAATTGCTACTTCGATTATTCTTGAATTGGAAAACGTATTAATTAAGGAAACCCATCTAGAATTAGCCAGGACTAATTATTTTTAATTAAGGGAGGGATATTAGCACCGGATTTTCAGGTCTGACGACACGCCTGCCAACAAACGAGCAGAAATAAATCATGTCGACATGAAAAGTAATCTACAGCAGTATGTATTCATTAAAAACCCAGCACACGCTTATTTCAGTAAGTTACTAGTTCTTTTGAGTACAGAAACTGTCATGAATCCAGCTGAATGGCCAGTAAATCGTGTACGTCAGCATTTAGCAGTGAGAGCACAGAAACGTTACACATATTTATAAGGACAACAACACAACTGATTAGACTACCAGGTCACTTTATAAAGATATTTTCTGCTGCTCTCTAATAAAACAAAGCCAGTAACGTCAGCACTAGCATCTGAAACAAGCTAACGTTAGCTCGACTGCAACATCACAGTAACATCACATGCACTGCGGAGTACTGTAACAATTAAATGACTCTGGAGTTTTTTGTGCATGATCAAAATCCATTGTACGTGCTTACGGGCAGTCTGCTGGCTCAAAATTTTGCAAGAAGAACCGGTGAAGCCCGTGAGTTCCTTGACGTTTTTGCTGTAGATACGCCGTGTTTAATTCACATGCCTTAATAGGCAACTCTTCATGAAACAACAACTGTGGATTTTCAGTGTTAAATTTTGTCACATCCTAAGCAATTCGTCAAACCTGTGCGTAATGATTTGTTAATTGAAAAAGATCGAAATATCCTCTTTTTACGTTGAACTGGTATGTTTGATTTCTCGTCTTAACGAAGACAATTAGCTACATCTGAGAGGGGAGAGTTCAAGTGTCTTTTACCTGGGAAATTGACTGAAAACAGATCAAGACATTTAATTTTTCAGTTTATTTTTTCTCTTCACTGGCAAGGCACTAAAATTGACTGAGATTGCGTCAGCTTATTCCTGAAAATATGAATGCTCTGAACAGATGATGTTTATCAATCCTAGCTGGAAACATTGAAAATGATTGGCAGGATTGGAAACAGCCACTGCATTTTCAGATGAAGCACACAAAGATTTCATGTCCTGGAGCTGGTTTCAGCGACTGTACCAACTACTGTACCGGAAATTCTTCCACTGAGTTTGACGCATAATTATTCTTTTAGAGTCATATCTATCTTTGTCTCTTAAAAACAACTATGTTGAGGTCTGGAAAAGGGTCAGCAGAGGGCAGAATCAAACCGCAAATGATCCATGTCTTAGATATTTGAGTTTGCCTGAGTCATTTAGTCCAATGGAGATTTTAGCGCAGACGTTTCTTACATATTGCGACTTCTAACTCAAAAATGGTAAGTCCAATCTAGGGAATGGAGATACCATATGAAAGACTAGAGTCTGCTGAGTAATATATGTCAAAATTGTTTTCGTAGTGCCAAAAATATGGAAACAGGAGCAAGTTAGAAAACCGTGCGTTTAGCCTTTGCAACCTGCATTTTCTTGTTGCATGTAACATTGGAGTTAACAGAGTTAATGGAGTTTCGGTGAGCGGTCCTGTCGCTTTTCGGCTCATACAGCCAAAATTGCTTGTCCAATTGCTTCCATAGTTACATTTTCGTGACCAGCACAACTTTTGTTACAACTTGGATATAAAAATATTTTTGTGGAGTGAGAACTGTGGGAGTTGGGGCAAGGTTAAGAGAAGACTTCTGGACCTTTTTGCTGATGTTCGTCACTCTAGCCGTGATGTCTCCACAGTTTCCAGAATCGATCTGAAAAAAAAAATAATAATTTTTATAATAATTAGATTAATAATTGTAATTATTAAATTAATAATTGTAATTATTACAAAAAAGTTGAAAGGTAAATAAATTATCCAAGCGTAGCTTAACATTTTACAGTTTGAATGACATTTCTAGCTAAAAGTATGACAGAGTAAAAAAATCGCTGAAAATAGCAAAAATTTAAAAAATCTGTTTCGCTGTTTCCTATAGGACAAAAATATTGAAATAAAAATGAATAACTCAGAAAGTATGAAAGATATCAAGAAGATAAATACAAGCAGCCTAATTCAGAACACGCTGGATTTTTCAAAGTTTGAATGAAGTTTCTAGGTTAAAGTATGTAGGAGTAGTGAGTCAGCACAAAACACAGAGTATAAAGAAAGAAAGAAAGAAACAAAGAAAGTCAGAAAGAAAGAAATAAAGGTTAGGAAGAACATGAGTCTGCAAACTTCCAGTTTGCCCACTAATTAGCATGGTAAATCCCTAGCTGCTCACCGTCCTGTGTCATAATACCAGTTTCTGCTATAGCCATTGAACCTGATGTCAATCGTGTGTGGAAGGTACATTAGCTAAGAAGCTTGAAATTGCTTCAATGAGAATAAACCCTGAATGAACGCACAAAACGTAACGGAAAACATTGCATAATGTAATGAAATATGACAGAGTGTTTAGCTGTGACTAATGATACTTGATTGCTAGAAGAGGTCTTGCTAACGAAGACTGCATAGCTGGTAACCTGGTTGCACACTGAAATTAGCATCAGGCGGGGGGCATACATAATGTTATAAAATGATCTTGTCCCTAGTTTTACTTGTACATGTGCAGCTAAGATTACTTTTTAATTTTAAACTCTGCTATAACTGTTTTGACAGCATATGGTAAAGTAATGGTCAACTAACAGTGGCGATCAACTGGCCAGCTGATTTTGGGATCAGAGACTGGTTAAGGTAAAGTTTGGCTTTAGTTACGTTGACGCTACCTTGCTCAACAGCAGCAAATGTTATCTTGCAAATGAATTTATTTGGAATGAACAATGAATGACATGGAATTTGGACATATTTACTGGATTGGGTGAAGGGGAGTAGCATGAAGATGTTGTGGTACAGAATCACTTGACATCAACTGACATTCGTTCATGAGTTCTGGAGTCAGAGCGGCCCTGTTTGGATTGTAGATAGTCGGCTATGGCTCTGGAGTCGTTGGGAAGGTCGGGCGGAGCATGGACAGTAGGCATGATGGGAGGAGGGACTGCGCTGTTTCTCAATTGTTACGCGAGGGTAGACCAACTCACTTTCTGCTGGTATACTGCCCCCATTTTCTTTGGAGTGTGTAGAGCATGAATTTAATTTTTGGCTGCACTGGGCACATTTAACCCGTAAATGCCCAACTATAGTGAAAGTTGAGAGAAAAAAATCTGATCATCTTCCGCTTCATCTGTGACCGGGTCGCGGGGGCTGCAGTCTAAGCAAAGATGCCCAGACTTCCCTCTCCCTGGACACTTCCTCCAGTTCTTCTGGGGGTATCCCGAGGCGTTCCCAGGCCAGCCGAGCGACATAGCCCCTCCAGCCTGTCCTGGGTCTTCCTCGGGGCCTCCTCCCGGTGGGGCATGCCCAGAACACCTTCCTAGGAAGGCGTCCAGGGGGCATCCGATATAGATGCCCGAGCCACATCAACTGACTCCTCTCGACGTGGAGGAGCAGCGGCTCTACTCTGAGCTCCTCCCGGGTGACAGAGCTTCTCACCCTCTCTCTAAGGGAGCGCCCTGCCACCTTATGGAGGAAACCCATTTCAGCCGCTTGTATCCAAGATCTCGTTCTTTTATTCATGACCCAAAGTTCCTGACCATAGGTGAGGGTGGGAACGTAGATTGACTGGCACATTGAGAGCTTCGCCTTTCGGCTCAGCTCCTTCTTCACCACAACAGATTAGTACAATGACCGCATTACTGCTGCCGCTGCACCGATCCGTCTGTCAATCTCATGCTCCATCCTTCCCTCACTCGTGAACAAGACCCCAAGATACTTAAATTCCTCCACTTGAGGCAGGAGCTCTCCTCCACCTCGGAGGGGACTGGCCACTTTTTTCCGGTCGAGAACCATGACTTCAGACTTGGAGGTGCTGATTCTCATTCCAGCTGCTTCGCACTCAGCTGCAAACCACCCCAGTACATGCTGAAGGTCCAGGTTCGAAGGAGCCAACAGGACAACATCATCTGCAAAAAGCAGAGATGAGATCAGCTGGTCCCCGAACCGGACTCCCTCCGGCCCCTGGCTGCGCCTAGAAATTCTGTCCGTAAAAATAATGAACAGAACCTGTGACAAAGGGCAGCCCTGGCGGAGTCCAACATGCACTGGAAACAGGTCTGACTTACTGCCGGCAATGCAAACCAAGCTCCTGCTCCGGTCATACAGAGACCGCACAGCCCTTAGTAGAGGGTCCCGGACTCCATACTCCCGAAGCACCTCCCACAGAATGCCACAAGGGACATGGTCGAATGCTTTCTCAAAGTCTACAAACACATGTGAACTGGTTGGGCAAACTGCCATGAACCCACAAGCACCCTGCGGAGGGTATAGAGCTGGTCCAGTGTTTCATGACCAGGCCCGCATTGTTCCTCCTGAATCCGAGGTTCGACTATCGGCCGAATTTTTCTCTCCAGCACCGTGGAATAGACTTTACCCGGGAGGCTGAGGAGTGTGATCCCCCTATAGTTGGAGCACACCCTCCGGTCCCCCTTCTTAAAAAGAGGGACCACCACCCCGGTAATATTAGTGGAATTAATTTACTAAAAATTAATTAATTGGGTGGTATGGTGGCACAGTGGTTAGCACTACTGCCTCACAGCAAGAAGGTCGTGGGTTTGAATCCGGTCTGGGGCCTTTTTGTGTGAAGTTTGCATATTCTCCCCGTGTTCGCGTGGGTTTCCTCCGGGTACTCCAGTTTCCCCCACCCACAAAACATGCAGTATAGGAACACTCCTGTATCGCTGTGTGTGAATGTTTGGTGGTGGTCGGAGGGGCCGTAGGGGCATACTGGCAGCCACGCTTCCATCAGTCTGCCCCAGGGCAGCTGTGGCTACAAAAACATAGTTTCCCACCATCAGAGCATGAATGTGTGAGTGAATAAATAATGTATCCATTGTAAAGCGTCTTTGAGTGTCCAGAAAAGCGCTATATAAAATTGATGCATTATTATTAGTATGTAGATAGCCTACTCGCTAAATGAGTAGTGAGATTTCGATATAATAAAAAACATATAATGTTTTCCATTAAATATGGCTATTATTCACCCCCCACCACGAATACTCGTCCCCTCTTGAGAACTTTTCCAACAGCGGGAAAGTCTCATGTCTCCGTCTCCTGCAAAAACACGCTAGGTTAGGCTACCACGGGGGTAATGTGCTAACGAAATTAGCCCCTGGACATGTCGGTCCACACTACATATCACAACCACGATAATAAAACATCAACGAACTCACCATACCCTGCTTTGTCTGGTTCATGTCAATTCGATGTTGACTCCAAATCACCAGATCCTGATATTATTTGGCTATGTGAGAATGACACGTGTGACACATTATCGGTAGCTGTATAAACAAGCCACGTTGCAATCACATTAACCAACATATCACTGTAATAGACCCATCGCAAAAATATTTCACCTTACGGAGAAAACGTCGATTGAATTAATTTAATTTTAAATTTAAATCACCAAACTAAATAAGTCTGATGGAGTCAGTCAAAAGCGGTCTACTGAAATGTTAGCACTAGCTACCAAATGCTATGCACCGAGAGGTTAGCAGCTTGTGAGAGAGGAGTCACTCATTTACATTATTAAACTACCTAGATCGGTGAACTTGTCAAACACCGGCACATGCAGCGGCAGCGATCATTCGGAGAGGTACACGCGTTGCCAAAGACCTGCCACCGTAGTGTTCCAGCTACATGCTGTTAGCGTGAGAGTTGCGCAATGACGTAAAGCTGAAGACCAATCATTTATGGGGTTTGGGATGCCTAAACATTGAAAAATGTAAATTAGGTGTACAAGGGTGGGATAGTAATTGAACCAGAAAGTGCATCAAATGATGATATTTTATGACATCTAAGGTATAAAGAACATATTGCTTAGGTGGTTTAATTAGTTTTCACTTAGTGTTATTACCCAAAATCTGAATCTAAAATCATCTGCACGCTTTATTTAAGCAAACCAGAGTCAGGAGGCCAGTTACAAATACCCAATGTTATGTATGGGCAGCATACCAACAAGGAGGGTGGGACATGTCTCACAAAAGAAAATAAAAAACATTAGGTGCAGCTGTTGAACTACTCCTTAATTCAAATATCTAATCTAAATATCCAATCAGCATTTAGACATGGTCAAGATGATCAGCCAAGGCATAAATTGAGCATCAGCATTGGTAAGAAAGGTGCAGTCCCACTTGGGAGTTTGTGAACCCTTTGGAATTATTTGGGTTTCTGCATAAATTGGTCATTGAATGTAATCAGATCTTCCTCAAAGTCACTAGTATTGACAAATACAATATCCTTAGGCAGATAGCATAAGAAGTTTTATTTGTCTTTAACATCTCTGTTGAGTAACCCCACAAAATTCTTAATGGTGGTTGTCCTGGTTTTTGGCCCGCCGGCAAGAGACAAAGCTGGCGGGCACTGGGACCATGTTCCCCAAAAAGCGATGAGGGACCCAAACGCACAGGCTGAGTAAATATAGAAAATCTTTAATATAAATAATAAAGGTTAAAATAGTCACAGAGAGGAGCAGCAGCACAACGACGCATAGCAGGGCTCAGGACACAAACAAAATACTGCTGCACCAAGATAGGTGCAGCCACCTCTTAAATACTAAAACTTCACCTCCACCTTAACGAGCAACAGGTATGGCTCGTTAAGGTGGAGGCAAAGAATGCAACAGGGGGAAGGGCCTACAGGCCAACACCATGACAGGACCCTCCCCCCAAGGCACGCCACCTGGCGAGCCAAGAGCCTCCTGCTCTGGAAAACACTCTAGGCACCCTCCTCCAGAACACACTCTAGGAGCCCTGCTCCGAAACACACTCCACGGCGCCCTCTCTGGCGCCCCTCTTCGGAGCACACTCCACGGGGCCCTCTGTGGCGCCCCGCTCCAGAACACTCCACTGCGCCCTCTCTGGTGCCCCACTCCGGAACACTCCATGACGCCCTCTCTGGGGCCCCGCTCCGGAACACACTCCACTGCACCCTCTCTGGCACCCCTCTCCGGAACACACTCCACGGCGCCCTCTCTGGCGCCCCTCTCCGGAGCACACTCCACGGAGCCCTCTCTGGCGCCTCGCTCAGGAACACACTCCACGGGGCCCTCTCTGGCGCCCCGCTCCAGAACACACTCCACGGGGCCCTCTCTGGCGCCCCGCTCCGGAACACCCTCCTCGGCGCCCTCTCTGGCGCCCCGCTCCGGAACACACTCCACGCCGCCCTCTCTGGCGCCCCGCTCCGGAACACTCCACGGCGCCCTCTCTGGCGCCCCGCTCCGGAACACACTCCACGGCGCCCTCTCTGGTGCCCCGCTCCAGAACACACTCCACGGCTCCCTCTCTGGAACACACTCCACGGCGCCCTCTCTGGCGCCCCTCTCCGGAACACACTCCACGGCGTCCTCTCTGGCGCCCCGCTTCGGAACACTCCACTGCGCCTTCTCCGGCGCCCCGCTCCGGAACACTCCACGGCGCCCTCTCTGGCGCCCCGCTCCGGAACACTCCACTGCGCCCACTCTGGCGCCCTGCTCCAGAACACAGTCCACGGCGCCCTCTCTGGTGCCCCGCTCCAGAACACACTCCACAGCGCCCTCTCTGATGCTCCTCTCCGGAACACACTCCACGACACCCACTCTGGCGCCCCGCTCCAGAACACACTCCATGGCCCCCTCTCTGCTGCCCCTCTCCGGAACACACTCCACGGCGCCCTCTCTGGCGCCCCTCTCCGGAACACACTTCACGGCGTCCTCTCTGGCGCCCCGCTCCGGAACACTCCACTGCGCCTTCTCTGGCGCCCCGCTCGGGAACACTCCGGGGCGCCCTCTCTGACGCCCCACTCTGAAAAACAGCTCTGGCACCCGTCAGGCTCCGGGACACCTGGCACCAGCCAGACCCGGGGACACACTGCTGGGCCGGAACGCATGGTGCCAGCCGGACCCTGAACGCGCGGCGCCTACACCTCCGGAACACACGGTGGCGCCAGCGGGAGGGACAGAATACTGCTGCCAGTATGGGACCCAACCAACCTGAGAGAGGGGAGCAGCGGCAGCCTTGTTAATTTTTTTTTGGGCTTCAGGAGGGTGCCCCAGTGTTCTCCGGAGGAGGGTGCCCTTGTGTCTGCCCCAGTTGCCCGGAGGTGTGTCTGGTGCAGGGCTTGTGGTCCGGTGTGGGGCGAGTGGTCCGGTGCGGGGAGTGTGGTCTGGTGCGGGGCAAGTGGTTGAGGAGGAGGGTGCCCCAGTGCATCCCGGAGTGTGGCGCCCCAGTTTATTCCGCAGGAGGGCACCTGTTTCTCCTGGCACGCCAGGAGGCGTGCCTTGGGGGGAGGGTCCTCCCGACCTGCCTGAAGTCCGCAACCATTATCCCAGTCCCAAAAAAGCCCTCCATAACCCGACTCAATGACTACCGACCTGTAGCACGGACCCCCATCATCACTAAGTGCTACAAGAGACTGTTTTGCACCACATCAAAGACTGCCTCCCCCCCACCCTGGACCCGCATCAGTTCGCATACCGGTCAAACGGATCCACAGAGGATGCCATTGCCACCACCCTCCAGACTGCACTCAGCCACTTGGAGCACCGAAACAACTACGCCAGGTTGCTCTTCATTGACTACAGCTCTGCTTTTAACACCATAATCCCGGACATCCTGGTCCCCAAGCTGCTCAACCTGGATATCCCATCTCCCACTTGCGTCTGGATAAATGACTTCCTCACCAACCGGCCCCAGCGTGTTAAACTTAGTCCCCACTTCTCATCCACCCACTTTCTCAGCATCGGCTCTCCTCAAGGCTGTGTGCTGAGCCCACTCCTCTACTCCCTGTACACATCCGACTGCAGCCCCGCCCACCCTGAGAACATCATCGTCAAGTTTGCTGATGACATGGTGATAGCGGGCCTGATAGCAGGGGAGAACGAGGCAGCCTACCAGGATGAGGTCCTTCGTCTGGAAGAGTGGTGTTCAGTGAACAACCTGACACTGAACACTGCAGAAACTAAGGAGCTTCTCCTGGACTTCAGGAAGAACAGAGCTGCCCCTGCACATGCTCAATGGGTGACATGTCCGGTGAGTATGCTGGCCATGCAAGAACTGGGACATTTTCAGCTTCCAAGAATTGTGTACAGATCCTTGCAACATGAGACCGTGCATTATCTTGCTGAAACATGAGGTGATGTTCATGGATGTATGGCACAACAATGGGCCTCAGGATCTCATCACGGTATCTCTGCGCATTCAAAATGCCATCAATAAAATGCACCTGTGTTCTTCGTCCATAACAGATGCCTGCCCATACCATAACCCCACCACCACCATGGGCCACTCGATCCACAACATTGACATCAGCAAAGCGCTCACTCACACGACGCCACACACGCTGTCTGCCATCTGCCCTGAACAATGTAAACCGAGATTCATCCGTGAAGAGAACACCTCTCCAACGTGCCAGACGCCATGGAATGTGAGCATTTGCCCACTCAAGTCTGTTACGGCGACGATTTGGAGTCAGGTTAAGCCCCCGATGAGGACGACGAGCATGCAGTTGAGCTTTCCTGAGACGGTTTCTGACAGTTTGTGCAGAAATTCTTTGGTTATGCAAACCAATTGTTTCAGCAGCTGTCTGAGTAGCTGGTCTCAGACGATCTTGGAGGTGAACCCACTGGCTGTGGAGGTCCTGGGCTGGTGTGGTTACACGTGGTCTGCGGTTGTGAGGCCGGTTGGATGTACTGCCATATTCTCTGAAACGCCTTTGGAGACGGCTTATGGTGGAGAAATGAACATTAAATGCCCGAGCAACAGATCTGGTTAACATTCCTGCAGTGGCGGCTCGTGAATTGGCAACAGGGGAAGCCCAAACAATCCCTTAAAGTTAATGATTGTTCATGACCCGTTTTCAATCATTCATTTAAACAGTGGCGGGTCGTTGGCCGTAAGAAAGGGAAGCCAAAACTTCGCCCTTAGAAGCTTAATGACTTAAACATTTCGCTGTTTACTTTTCTTCATCAGCAGTTGCTCATACGAATTGTTAGAAGAACAGTCAATTGAGTCAAATTTATAATCGAAAGCATTGTTATACATTGCACCACGAAATTGAGGGGTTTTCTTTCACACATAAATTACCATAGGCCTACACAATAAATTCCGCGCTCAAGAAGCTCATGAAACGGCATAGATTCGCAAATTGATTAGTGAGGCTCATTAAGCAATTAGCTGTGCAACATCGCATTCTTTTCTTATTACGATTGTAGAAAATGGACTGTCGTGGCTTCTTGCGAAAGAAGCCTCGCAAACTAATTCATCAGGACGTATTGATAATTTGCGTCGTCATTTGCTATCGAAAATAAATGTGATTGTCCTTGTACCAATTCGTATGAGCAACTGCTGATAAAGAAAAGTAAAGTGCGAAATGTTGAAGTCATTAAGCTTTGAGGGGCGAGGTTTTGGCTTCCCTTTGTTACAGCCGACGAGCCGCCGCGCATTCCTGCTGTCAGCATGCCAATTGCACGCTCCCTCAATGCTTGCGCCATCTGTGGCATTTTGCTGTGAGACAAAACTGCACATTACAGAGTGGCCTTTTATTGTGGGCAGTATAAGGTACACCTGTGCACTAATCATGGTGTCTGATGAGCACCTTGATGTGGCAGGCCGGTGAGGTGGGATGGATTGTCTCAGCAAAGCAAAAGTGCTCACTATCTCACATTTAGACAGATTTGTGAACAATGTGTAACGCTGTAATGAAACAATAAATAGAAAATGTAGAAAAGAAAAAAAAAATAGTTCATTTCAGGTAGTTCATAATAACTCATTTGGGCTAAAAACTCAGATTAACAAAAGGTATAGATATTATATGTGAGAATGCGTTAAAATGAAATAACTGCACTTTGGCTAACTGTCATTGGTTAGTGGAGAAGAACTGTGGGTAGTGTAGTGCTGCTTAGAACATTTGGTATTTGTTTAAACTTTATGAAGGTAACTTGGATGTAAGTGTTTCGTTAGAGAAGTGAAATGTGACTGTAAGCTCATTGTATTGAACAATATGTTGAATGCAAACTATGTATAATTTTATTGCAATGTACACTTGTATGATGACGTGAGGGGTGAAGGATCATCGCGGGGGGGGAGTTGAAAAAAAAAAAACCCGAAAAAGGGGAGAGACATTTTCCCTCACGCGGGAGATTAGCTGGAAGAAGAGAAACGTGCAGGAGGAGAAACGTGCAGGAGTAATGTGACAAACTTTACATTCGGAGTTGTTGAATCTAGTTTCATGTTTAGTTAATGAGTGTTCAGACTTGTGCTTGATGGACATTGTAAACACCGGAGTTGGACTCGTGAAACTCCGCGAAGTCAACTGCGAGTTGGTTGGAGCATGCTAAGTTCATAGACTGAAGAATGGTAGCTGCGTGAGAACGGAAAAGACTTTTGAAACTTCGAGATCACAGTCGCGATGGTTTGAGGGCTGACACAAGCCATCCAGCGTCATCCAGACAAGGACATCGCCAGCTAAGTGACAGCCTATCTTCGTGCGTTTTGGATATAAGGTACCGTTTTGTTTGTCTGCTCATAGGAGAGTGACGGAGCTGTTTTTTTGACACTACGAACACAAGCGTCACACCAGGCCTGCAACGTTAATTTGGGTTCAGTTTAATTTGCCGGCTGGGACTGGGGTGTGTGTGTGTGTGTGTGTGTGTGTGTGTGTGTGTGTGTGTGTGTGCGTGTGCGTGTGCGTGTGTGTGCGTGTGTGTGCGTGTGTGTGTGTGTGTGTGTGAGTGGGCCCACGATTTTCTTGTTAAAGGATTCAGTTGAAGCTTATAGTCTGAGAGTTAGTGGCGAGCTGGGTTTGTTGTAACCAACAACTGGTGGGGTGCAGTAATGTCAATTTTTTACAATTTTAAAGGTGACTTCATTTGATTTGTATCACCTCTGCTGAAGGTTTAGTGAAGTTAGAGGTATTCTAGGAATACGTCTTTTGTGTTGATTACATTTTTTTTTTGTATTTCGTCTGCTATTTCCTTTATCTCTATTATTTTTAAAACTCACCATTCCATATAAGTAAACCTTTTGCTTTTAATATAAAACTGCTGTTTTTACTGGTATTGCTTCAAGGTGGTAAGCATTTATGTGTAGGAACAAAGTATCACTAGGGTATTCCAGAAAGGTACATCTATTTATTCCACTTACCATATCACCAAGGGAGGCAACAAACATTTAATATATCTATAGGTTCTTAAAGGAACTTGGGGTCCGCCCCTTTAGCTATTCATAATGCCTAGGGGGCGCTACAAATTTTTGAGAAAAACGGTAATATTGAGTATCTGGAATGAATTTTAGATCTTTGAGTCCATCTCATGACAAATGGGAGCAAAAACAAAAGTGTTGCGTTTATAATTTTGTTGAGTGTAGTTTAAAAAGTAAAATTCATTTTCAAATTCTGCTCGGGATCGTTTGCTTAGGAGAGTCTCTAGGTTCATATATGTCATTTTCAGAATTTTTCAATGGGGTCTAGAAGGGTCATCAGGAGGGGAAAATGCGAAAACTCAAAGATGGCAGCTAAACCACGTGACCTACGTCTTCAATCGCCATTGACTTTTTTGTTCAGAATTTCATTATGCATCTTTAAAAAATAAATAAATAAATAAATAATAATAATAGCATCGCTCTAGGACCATTTAGAAAAATTTTCCCATGTTAAATTTCAGACCTTTTTGGGCCTCTTGCTCGAAAAGGCCTGGGTGATCTGGCCCAAAAGCGTATTGGAACCCCTTTCCCATTGGTATGCACCAGCTCACCAAGTTTCACGACAATCGGTCAAAACGCGAAACCTGTAGAAGAGACACAAAATCGTGCAAAATAATAATAGTCTGAATAAGAACAATATGTCTCTCTCAACTTCGTTGAGGAGACCTAATGAATTTACACATTCCCGTCTTTTTTTTACTGCAAAACATGTAGGCCTAGTCCTGTACTGTACTGATTCACACACTGTATGTATCATGAACTGTGCTGTTTCAAAGCTTAAATCAACACAATTACATTCATTGCCTATACATTTCTTTTTGCAACATAGATCATTCCCTCCAGTCCCTGTTGACCCCATTCTTGTCAGGTATGTATTCATTGTCAGCCTTAAAAAGCCAATTCATAAAAGATTCACAATGCAACTTAACACTGTTGCAGACAGAAGTTGCAGGAGTGTGAATTGAACGTTGAAAGTCGTTGCAAGACATTTGACATGTTGAATTGCAGTTACAAGGTTTTGGAACACTTATTTCATAGTGTTTATGACGTCTTGCCACTCACATCATAGTCAAGTCCGGCAGAGGCTTCACGATATGATTAGGAGAAAATAATTATCCACTTAGTGTGATGAATGCTACTGTTTTCAAAACATCAGTTGTAACAAGTAAAAAAAAAAAAAATCATGGAACCTTTTGGCTACCAGCTTGGTTAACTTTATCATGCAGCTAATTAAAACCAGAGGTATAGTAAAGGTGCTGTTACGGAAATGGTGGTGCTGTTGTAAGAGGTTGCATGGGTGTGAACTGTTCTGAATTTTGGAATCTGTTGCCAGTCTGTATAGGATGTTGCATGTATTTTAATCGCAAATCTTTGGTCTGAGGCCTACTATAAGACCTAGTTTATGGCTAGATTGTATTGAAACCTCAATGGCAAGTGAAAATATGAAACATTTTAGCAGGATGAGTGAAGAAAAACAATTACGGGCAAGGCAATACCTCTGTTCATGTAGATCAGCTAAACAAGTTATGAGTAGGATGAAAGCACTGCCAGTGATTGTGTCGCAGAACACCATGGGGCTGATGCAAGCTTGTCCAGCAGTCCATCCGGTGTCCTAGCGCCTGTTGGTGACATGGACGACTCCTAAAACTTACATGAGTCCTTTGAGGATGGTTGTGCATAGGAGGATGACCACGATGACAGGATGGAAGTTGATCCCTCTGATGAGGAAGAAGCTTTAGGGGATGACCTGGAGGTGTCCGACCACTGTCTGGCATCACTCGCGTCTGACCTTGGAAGCTGGGCTCGCCAGTCTTAGGTGAAACACAACGCAGTTGACCTTTTGAAAGTTTTGAGAGGCCATGGACACACTGACCTGCCATCCACCACCAGGACACTCCTGAAGAAACCCAGGGAGTTCAGGACAACATCAAAGTCTGGTATGGAGTACATCCATTTTCCCCATCAAGGACAAATTGCACCACAATCTGTTGAGATACTCAGCAGACCAGGTCCCTGACTGTTGACCTTTCCTTCAACATAGATGGGCTACCTGTGAGGTTTTACAAAATGAACCAAGTACAAGAACCAGTAAAATACAAAAGGGAGGCTTTATTTCTGAAGGGGGAAACCCCCCCCCCACAGAGCAGGCAACAGTACAAAGTCCACAATCCAAAATCAGAATCCAAGGGGCGAAATCCAGAATCGTAAAGAGGGCACCAATCACAAAAATCACGGTCAGATGAAAGAAAGGTTCAAACACAAGAAGACGGCAAAGTACAGGGAGAATGCAAAACTCGGTAGTCAAGGACAGTCCAGTCCAGTCAAAAAGATAATCACAATGGGTACAAGGCAATATGAACGTGGCACAGGTAAACAAAGGAAAACGATCTGACAAGGAAGTGCTGTGAGCAGACATCTAATATACATTTCCGGGAGGTCACATGGTAAGGGAACACAGGTGCAAGCAATGAGACTGATAACAAGGGAGAAATACATTGGGAGGAAACTAATTACATGAAATTAGCAGAAGCCAAAACGCGGACAAGGATCACGGAACAGCCTATGGACAGAACAACGGATCCAGTTAGGGATTTCTAAGTGCACAGAGTGAGAGGCAGAACAGAGATAAGCCAGGTGCAGAGAGTCTGCAAGAAACACAGCAAAGTAGATTGAGCGAAAGCAAGAGGCGGAGAATAGAACAGGGCGAGTGGTGAGTGCTTGTTAGTCAATTAGTAAGTGCAGCTATACAATCCCAAGTGCTCGTTAATAAGTTAGTCAAATATACAATGTTAGTGTTGGTTAGTAAATTAGCGAAAATAACAAACTGTTAGTAGGTGTTAGTAATGTAGAAAAAGAAAGGGGAAGGAAGTAAACGAGATGGGGAAGGAAGATTGAAACCCAGAAACCATTAAATCACCTGAAGGAGTGATACTGGGGCTGTGAGCAAAGACAAGACTAATGACAAGACAGGGGAGAGACGAAGTGCAATGCATGGAAAGTAAAAACATGGCATGGAATAAAACTATGTTCAAAAGTAAAACATGGAAAATAACAAAGCATGAATACTAAAATATCCAAATCACTATACATAATCCTAAGAGTGTTCAGACATAAGCAGATAATCCACATACAGGTCAGACAGAAACATGGCAAGGCAGAATCAGAACACAAGGCATGGCAGAATCAGAATACATGGCATGGCAAAAGCAGAATCACAACACTACCTCTGTTTAAGAGCTCGGATAGAACAATGTAGCCATCCTTTGTGCTGTCCATTTGAAGCCCGTTTCAGTCTTCCCCACCACCCTGACTTGTGGTTGTGCAAAGCCACAGGATCTGCAATTCCTTCAAGCCATGGTCATGGACGTCAACAAAATTCTGTCCAGTAGCCTGCAACACAGGAACAAAACAATAAGATTCAATGTTCTATGTTTTGTATGTGATGCTTCTGCGAAGGCCTTTGTGAAGAATGTAAAACTTTGCACGGGCTATTATGGGTGTGACCGGTGTGTGCAGAGGGGTGAGTGGTATCAGAAAGTTACTTCCCAAGACACTGAGGTGGTGGCTCGTAGCGACGACTCCTTCCGCCAGCAGACACAGGGCGAGCATCATCGTGGTAGCACCCCGCTTTTGAATTTGCCCATAAACATGATTGGAGCATTTCCCGTCGATTACATGCACCAGGCATGCTTGGGTGTAATGAAGAGGCTTCTCTTCATGTGGTGCAGAGGAGTGAAGGGCCTCAAGATTTCGGCAACCCAAATAGAGGAGGTCAGCAACAGGCTTACCAACCTCCGTCCACACATCCCTTCCAGCTTTGCTCGCAAACCGAGAGATCTTAAAGAGCTGGAGAAATGGAAGGCAACGAAATATTAGCAGTTTATGTTGTATACAGGAAAGATTGTGCTGAAGGGGGTCATTTTGGCCACTTCTTGGCATTCAGTGTGGCGATGAACATTCTTGTAAGTCCAGCATTGGTCAAGGAACACTGGAAGTATGCTGCTGATCTCCTCAGATTTTTTGTTGAGAGAGGCCGGGAACTTTATGGAAACCAGTTTCTTGTCTACAACGTGCACTCAATGTTGCACATTGCGGAGGATGCCATGACTTTTGCAGGATTGGACAATTGTTGCACTTTTAAATTTGAGAATTGTCTTCAGACCATCAAGAGGATGGTAAGTAGTGGGAGATGCCCCCTGTCACAAGTACTTAAAAGGCTTGAGGAATGCACACAACAGCCAATGGAGTATGGCAGGCAGAGGTCCGATTCTTATTTTATTTTGAATTGCCGCGAATGCTGTGAGGTCATAGAGGAGAGGGACCTTAGCCAGCTGTGTATTCCAGCACCCAGAACCACTTTTCAGTGTCCCTCGTGACTCCACATTAATCGGAGTACTGAAATTCAAGAACAATGACACTGCTTTGAGGTGGATCTCAAAAGCCAACCGCAATAGAATCCTGTTAGGGAAAAAAATCATCTTCATGGTCATTCTTCATGACATTGCAGTAGGTTGTCATTTGTGCTCTCATCAGTGTATTATCATTGCAATTTTTTAATACAGACACAATAATTCCTCACTGAATCAAATTAACTTTGATTACAGAATGATTACAGAATGTATAGAATTGTGGAGTTTTTGGGAGAGAAGACTGTTGGTGTTGAGGCCAGTAATTGGATAACTAAAGAGGGAGATGTAAGTACATGCTAAAACCCTTTATGTCAATCATGTCACAAATTCTATTCACGTTCTGCAAAACACCAATGCTGTTGTTTTGTTTTTTGTTTTGTTTTTTGTTTTACATTTCAGAAGACATGCAGCTACTGGCCACTTGACAACCACACACAGAGAGCAGAAGAAAAAGTTTTGCCTGATCCCAAAACATGGCTGAAAAGCCCAATAAGAATCTTTTCCACAACAGGTGTGTTAATGGGCGGCAATAACAAGTGGTGATGTTCACAAAAAGTAACAAATTTAAAAGTGTCATTTCTAGCCGAAAATCCCCACAAATTGTTTTCGTCAACTTTACTTTGTTTAGATGACTGGGATCAGGCCGTCAGGAGGAACAGGAGGACGGAGACAAATTCCTGCACGGAGAAAGGAAAGGAGGGCAACAGGAGACGCATCATTGTGAAACCAAAAACATTTACTCACAATGGTATAGCTGCACATCCTTGTGTACTGCAGTAACTAAGTGTCAAATGTGCAAGCAGCAATTCTAAACAATTTTTAAACATGTAACCGTTCCTTACGTTTGGCTTGTAGGATCCTGTTCAGGTGAAAAAAAAACACAAGAAAAAGAAAAGAAACAAAAGATAAAAAAGCCAGGACAAGTTCCACATCTGAAGACTTCCCTTCCTCTTCCACCCCAGACAGAACCCCCCCAGTCCACAGCCTAGTCCACAGCACTCCACTCAACAACTCACTTCACACCCTGTGACTGATGACGATAAAGTTATGCAAGGAAATGATGGTTAAAAACAAGTACCAATAATTATATTAGTGAAGAAGGCTAAGGTTCGAAACAAAAACACATAACCTAAATTCTTATCTTGTACTTTCTGTAGATGACTCGCTGTAGATGACTCGTGGGGAGGGTAGTTGGAAGCAAACTAATAACTCTTATCCACAGGTTATAACAGTTATCAGTCTAGACTAACACAACATGTTATGCTTTTTTACACACTACTCAGGTGACCGAAGAGAAACCATGCCAATCTGGGCAAAGAATATCAACGGTAATACATGTTACGTAGTTCAAATTGCGACTTGTCTTGTAGAAACACTGTGTATGCAAATGACACCAACTACTCAGTGATTCATTTTGCTTTCCATGACCTTGAGTCAAATTTACTCATGACAGGTTGAAACACTGAGTCAAATTATATCAGAGTGAGTCAATAGTTTGCTTTTAATCCTTCAAATAAAAAACAAGTTTGCGGTTGTATGTGTTCAGACTTTTTTATTTTCAGATGATGATTGAAATTAAAGATCCCAACAACTTTTAATGCTTCGTGTAACATATTATATACTGCATTGCAGTTGGATTTCATTTTATATCTTGATGAACAGTTTCCAGTATTAAATCTTGACATGAAAATGTCAAACAACTCTTAAATTATTTTACTTTTCGTTTCACAATATTTACTGCTGCAATTATTGTTAATGTTTAAAATAACAGTTTAAAGGGTTACTATTAAAATTCTAAATGAACAATTGCAAAGATTCCATGACTCGCTTTTAATTGGCGGACACATTTCTTTTGTCTAATTAAATTAGCGGTTGCTTGTTGCGAGAGTGAAAGATCTTTTCACAGAATTATTTGTGAATATTTTGTTATCTTACATGCATAGTGTTTAATTATTTGCCAATAACAATAATTATGTGTTAGAATATTGCGACAATGTAAGCACCTAAAAACGATATCTGGATATCGTTATCTGGATATTCGACATGAATAAGATTGAAGATCAGCGCTCGGACAACATGGCTGATGAAATGTCATGGCGACATCGCTTTCAAAATATTTCCCTTTTAAGTTAAAGTCTAGGCCCTCTTTAATTCATATGTTAATAGGATATCTAGAGTTGATTTTCAAATTATTTACAATACTATATTTGTGATAATAGATTTCTTTTAGCAATAGGCAAAAAGTATGCAATTGTCACGGTCACGTCTGTCTAGGGATATGACTTCACTTATAAAAGAAGGCAGGCAGGCCTGGACTGGTGAATCTGGGAGGAAAGCCGAGACTTGCCTCCCCTCGCGACGGCACCGTTGCATTCCAGGGCCAGCTCAAGCTGCTGCTCCACCGGCGAATAGCTCCGCGTCGGTTAGTTCTTGAGTTCAATATAGTGATCTTATTTCTTGCAATTTACGGCAGCACGGCAGTAGTGGGTGACAAAATAAAGAATATGGCGCATACGGGTTGTTTGGAAGCAGGCATTTAGTGATGACGTCCGTCACTTTAGAGCTCTGGCACATCGCACCAGAAACCTTTAATCGTGGCCCATTTAAAAGGGACACCCCTCCCATGACCAACCACGGCCCAATCAGGACACCAGGCATCGTCCCGACTTCTCCAACCAGTCACCAATCACAGTGCGCAGCCGCCATGCCACTAAATGTGTGTTATCTATGCCTACATTTCTCTACCAAAGAGAGGAGCTACTAGTGTTTCGATTATGCCTCGTTCCCGGATCCGAGGGCATAACACAATGAACACGCTAATTTATCGACTAGTCTGATATGATATTCTTAGATGCTACAACTCGCACTCGTACGAGGATTTGTTACAATTTATTGATGATGTTTTCTAAAAAAAAACTGTATTGTTTACAAAACAAAAGTTAGTCGTAAGCAGGCGCGTCGTTTGACCTGAAAATTCCGGGGCTTATCCCTTGCTTATTGAAAATAATTGGTGCTGGGTTATTTTTGATGGGTTTCCTTCATTAACACATTTTCCAATTCACGACTAATCAAGTGGCAATTGAAGACATGCCTTTTCTCCCCCATGCAATCTAAAAGCGACAAAATAATAGGCTACATTTAGTACAGAAAAATAATTTGATTATAATTAGGTATATGCACCGTCACTAAGCGACGGCATTTAAGAACTCCACAGCGAATGAAGGTAATTTTGGTGACTAATTTTGGTATCCCCATTATTCTATTAATAAGTTTACACATAATTAGCCTAAAAAGTATTGTCCCCTACAACAGAGTGTCTATCGTACAGGGCATGTCTCGAACGACAGATCATTGGTACAGTCCTTAACAGAACTGCTTAAACCAAATCTCAATGCAGTGTTATGGCCCCAATTTGTTATGACATAAGACAGTAAAGGATGACAGACAAAATTTTAAAACTTAAACAGATTTAATTAAACAAAGACCAACACTAACCTACAATTTGTACTACTGACCGAGATTGATTATGTACAGGAAAAATAATATTTACAGCCCCTTGACATGGGGTTGCGTGGTGATGTCCTGGGACAGGGAAATGCTCCAACACAGGCAAAAATCCAAAAAAAAAGTGACAGGTCTAGTCAAATGTATCATTCTCCTTGCAATTTCTCCTACTACTTTACTCTCTCAATTTTCCTCTTTATATACTGTTTTGCAGACCTTTCCCACCTTTTAGACTTTTTTTTTAATTTTCTGGGACTTTCCGTCTCAGACATGCCCAGGACATGCCCAAACCTAGATCCAGTCTGGGCTTAACAAAAAATGGTCAATACTGCCATCTAGTGGCTTCTTTTCACATTACAGCAGTTACTTCTCAATGGGTTAGTTCCACCTGAAAAAAATTAGATGTCTCTTTGATTCCTCACCTCTGAGACAGTAGGGGGGCATTAGTGAATGGAAAATTCCACTGAGGGAAGACCAGTAACTGTGTCAAGGGTATGCAAATGGCCGTTCAGTGTCTTAATGGCATCATTTGCCGATTAAGAGGTGAGTAAAACATTGAAAAAGTTTTGAAATTAAAGGAATTGCTAAATAAAGATATTTGTGAAAGTAATATCTGCCATGTCACAATTTTACGTGTGGGTGGACAAATAATGTGCAAATCCCACAAACTAGGGGTTTCTTTATTTGCTCGTGGGTCTGCGGGTTTTGCTATTCAAATGCGGGTCGGACTCCCCAGACGCGGGTCATTTGGGAGCTATGTGTGGTTGGGTACATTTTATGCACTGTCAGACTGGCTGAATAAAAATCTGTAAAATAAAGTACATGTAATGCACCCTTCAAATGAGATAAGAGCATAATACTTTGTCAACTCTTGGGCGAGGGCATTTTTGCCTCGGAAAACTCCAAAGGTCCTGAGTGTTATGACCATGTTTTTATTTCTGCCTGACTTACATGTTTATGAATTCTGCTTTGTCTGACCAAGCTCTGTATTTTGTATTTTGATTTAGATGCCTCGCCATGTTTTGTTTTTGCTTTGTCTGTGTATGTCTTCCATATTCCATTGCAGTTTATTCCGGTCCATGTTTTGTCTCATACCGTGCATAGCATTTTGTCTCCCCCTGTCTGGTCTTTTGTCATGTGATCGCTCACTGCCTCAGTATTGTGTGGCACACTTTCGGGTGATTTCATGGTTTCTGGGATTTCAACCATTGCTTCCAATCTCGTTTACTTCCTTCACCTTGCTTTTCTGTTTTACTAACAATACTAACTGTTTGTTGTTTTAGTTAAACTTACTAACCAAGACTAACATTGTTTATAGTACTAAATTACTAAGAAGCACTAGGGATTGTATAGCTGCACATTACTAATTGACTAACAAGCTCTCAGCACTCCGCTCTGTTCTAGTCTCCGCCCCTTGCCTTCACTCAATTTACTTTGCTGTGTTTCAACAGATTTTCTGCACCTTGCTAATCACTGTTCTGCCTCTCACTCTGTGCACCGTAGAACTCCCTAACCGGAGCCGTATCTTTGTCAGTAGGCTGTCATCGTGATCCCTGTCCGCATTTTGGCTTTTGCCAATTTCTTGTAATTAGGAACTCCTTCATGTTCATTCCTTTATAATTAGTCTGATCCGGTTCAACTGTTTCCCTTTGTAGCATGTGACTTCGCCTTGTATTCTTTGTGATTCACTTCTGACTGGACTGTCCCTGTTTTGCGATTTTGGCTCTGTTTTGGATTACTGTCTGCATCTGTGTATCAAACCCTTTTTTGCCCGACTACGAGTACTGTGATTGCAGCCCTGGGAATGACTTGGATTTCGCCCTCTGGATTTTGATTTTTGGATTGTGGACTCTGTACTGTTGTCTCCTGCTTCCTTAATAAAATCCAGTTTTACTGCACTGCTTAGTTCTCGTGACTGGTTCCTGAATGATACCTAATACTGACCTTAAGAGCACTTTCTCTCTAGAGACGATTGTTCTGTACCACGTTCCACAGTACGACCATGGCTTTCACACTAGCAATGTAGTACTGAGCCCACGTACAGATTATTTCATCAAATTCCAATACAGAAGGTAGCAGAATGCATCTAGGTGGTTTTAAAATAGAAAAATTTACACAAAACTGAAGCAGCCATGGAAATTGATCTTTTTAATCACTACTGTACAACTACTAGACTTTCGCACCATGTTCTGCACTTTTAAGATATTGCAGCTGCACTTTAGTTTGTCATGGCACTCTTCTATTGTTTTGCGATAGCCATGCAATTATAAATATTCGCAAATTATTCCATAAATCTGCATTTTTCTGTATAGTATCCAGTTGTGAATGTATGTTTTCTTCGTCTTCCCAAATTTCAAGCAAGCATTTAATTTCGTCTGCCCAATTTCTTCATTTGACCAGAGAGTGTGATGGGTGCTGGATGCCAAGAGCAGATAAGATGGGGCCAAACGACGCCTTCTATCAGCGATAGATTTTTGATTGCACCCCGATCGCAACAGAAAAGAACGGATCTTATTCCAAACTAATCGACAGCGACGAATAAAATGGTTGACAGAGGGAACCTTGGAATCGTTCTTAGTCTCAGCGAATAGTGGGGGTTGGTAACCCTGAAGCCCTTGGAGTCTGAAATGGGGAAAGACCCGTGGAGGAATTACTCAGCGAGTTATGGGAATATTCGGCCCAAGCAAAAAATCAACTCCACGACGAGGGATTATCCGCCGCCAAACATCGAAGAGTGTTTTCAAGAGACTGATTACTCCGTTCCGTCTGCCCGTTGGTTTCGAGTGAAACCCAGAGGAGAGACTCACAGTGGCCCCCAACTGCCTACAAAATGCCCGCCAGAATCTGGCCGTAAACTGAGGGCCTCGGTCAGAGACGACATCCTGTGGAAGCCCATGCAACTGGAAAACATTGTTCACCACAAGATGCGCTGTCTCCCGCGCCGAAGGCAGCTTGAGCAGCGCGACAAAATGAGCCGCTTTAGAAAAATGGTCAACCACGACCAAATTGACCGTGTTGCTGTCAGATACAGCCAGCCCAGTAACAAAATCTAATGTGATATGCGTCTAAGGGCACCTGGGAACGGGCAAAGGTCGCAGCAGACCAGTGGGAGGGAGGTGGGGAGTCTTATTTCTGGAACGTGCCACAAGCTGCAACAAGCTCCCGAATGTCTCGGATCATTCCAGGCCACCAAAAACGTTGGGCCAGGAACTGCTTGGTCCGATGGACCCCCGGGTTCCCAGCCAAGTGGGAAGAATGTCCCCATTGCAGGACCTGTAGCCTAACTGCAGATGGCACAAACAAACACCCAGGAGGCTCCCCCCTGGACCAGGGTCAATCTTTAAGGGCTCTCGAACGACTTCCTCAATCTCCCACTGAATAAGTGCTACCAGCTGAGAAGGCGGGTAACTGGCTCCGGGGTAGGATCGTGTGACCAGAGAGTGTGATGGGTGCTGGATGCCAAGAGCAGCGGCCAGAAATAAAAGGCAACACTCACAGCGTGCTGAGAGACTAAAAACCAATAAAAATAACGAGACTCGTGCTACCAACGGACCTACCGCCGTCCATGGTAGAAAACAGGTGAGCTCGAGGAAAACAAAAGAAAAGGGAAATAAACCAATGATTCCCTTGCTCACTATTCATGTAATGAAACTAAGTCCCTGACAATATCTTTCTAGAGACCTCACCAGCTAAAGCGCCAAAGAAGCACTGACACTCTAGCAACGGGAGCAAGGTGAAATAGGAGCTTAAATAGAGTCCGGGCCATGCCCCCAATCAATGCCAGCTGGCCCAGGAATCCAATAGGGAGCAAACAATATCGTCCCGGACGAGAGCAACAAAGAAAGCTCTCAATACCTCCAAACCATGACAGGACCCCCCCTCTAAGGGACAGCTCCAGAAGTCCCCAAGGAACGTCGTGCACGGAACTCAGAAATTAGCGAGGGATCCAGAATATCATGCTAAGGGACCCAACAGCGCTCCTCGGGACCATATCCTTCCCAGTCCACGAGGAACTGGACCCCACGACCGACACGCCTCTCAGCCAAAATCCGGCGCACGGTGTAAACAGGCCCCCCCTCAACCATTCGTGGTGGCGGCGGGGGTGTGTAGGCAAATGCCAGGATGCTAGTGCTAACCGGCTTAATCCGGCAGACGTGGAATGACGGATGTATGCATAAAGATCTCGGGAGCTAAAACTGGACTGTGACCGGATTGATCTTCCGGGTTGATTTTGAACGGACCAATATAGCGGGGCGCCAGTTTCCGGGATTCTACTTTCAAGGGAAGGTCCCGGGTAGACAGCCAAACTCTCTGCCTAACCCGATAAGATGGGGCCAAACGACGCCTTCTATCAGCGATAGATTTTTGATTGCACCCCGATCGCAACAGAAAAGAACGGATCTTATTCCAAACTGAACGACAGCGACGAATAAAATGGTTGACAGAGGGAACCTTGGAATCGTTCTTAGTCTCAGCGAATAGTGGGGGTTGGTAACCCACCTGAGCCTGAAATGGGGAAAGACCCGTGGAGGAATTACTCAGCGAGTTATGGGAATATTCGGCCCAAGCTAAAAATCAACTCCACGACGAAGGATTATCCGCCGCCAAACATCGAAGAGTGTTTTCAAGAGACTGATTACTCCGTTCCGTCTGCCCGTTGGTTTCGAGTGAAACCCAGAGGAGAGACTCACAGTGGCCCCCAACTGCCTACAAAATGCCCGCCAGAATCTGGCCGTAAACTGAGGGCCTCGGTCAGAGACGACATCCTGTAGAAGCCCATGCAACTGGAAAACATTGTTCACCACAAGATGCGCTGTCTCCCGCGCCGAAGGCAGCTTGAGCAGCGCGACAAAATGAGCCGCTTTAGAAAAATGGTCAACCACGACCAAATTGACCGTGTTGCTGTCAGATACAGCCAGCCCAGTAACAAAATCTAATGTGATATGCGTCTAAGGGCACCTGGGAACGGGCAAAGGTCGCAGCAGACCAGTGGGAGGGAGGTGGGGAGTCTTATTTCTGGAACGTGCCACAAGCTGCAACAAGCTCCCGAATGTCTCGGATCATTCCAGGCCACCAAAAACGTTGGGCCAGGAACTGCTTGGTCCGATGGACCCGCGGGGTCCCAGCCAAGTGGGAAGAATGTCCCCATTGCAGGACCTGTAGCCTAACTGCAGATGGCACAAACAAACACCCAGGAGGCTCCCCCCTGGACCAGGGTCAATCTTTAAGGGCTCTCGAACGACTTCCTCAATCTCCCACTGAATAAGTGCTACCAGCTGAGAAGGCGGGTAACTGGCTCCGGGGTTGGATCGTGGTCTGAACGATCGTACATCCGTGACAGGGCGTCAGGTTTAATATTTTAAGAGCCTGGGTGGTAGGTCAGGGTAAAATCAAAATGGATAAAGAATAATGACCACCGCGCCTGCCGGGAATTACACCGCTTAGTCTGCTGAATATATTGGAGGTTTTTATAGTCGGTCCATACCCCAAAAGGGGGTTCAGCTCCCTCCAACCAGTGGCGCCACTCCTCGAGCGCCAGCTTGACTGCCAATTACTCCCGGTCACCAATACTATAATTGCGTTCCGCGGCGGACAAAGACCGGGAGAAGTATGCGCATGGGTGAAGCTTATTATCCCAACGAGGGCGCTGGGATAAAATAGCACCTACGCCCTCCTCCAAAGCATCTACCTCCACAACAAATGAGAGGGAGGGATCAGGCAAAACCAAAATAGGCTCCGAGCTAAAACGTTTCTTTAATTCCTGAAAGGCAGCGTCAGCTGCAGGAGACCAAAAAAACGCTGAGGAGGTATTCTTCTTAGTGAGCGCAATAATGGGGACAGCAACCGCGCTAAAATTATGGATAAACCTATAAAAATTTTCAAAGCCCAGAAAGCGCTGAACCTCTTTAACATTCTGCGGCGCCGGCTAATTCTTCACCGCAGCCACCTTGTCCGGGTCCATCCGCGCCGACCCCTTAGAAACAATAAAGTCGAAGAACGAGACAGTTTGGGCGTGGAAAAAAAACACTCTTTTCAGCGTTAACAAAAAGTTTGGCTTTGAGCAGGGCTTCAAGCAGGGCTTGAGCAGGTCTGATGTGTTGTTTGTGCTCTGAGAGTGTTGAAGAAAAAATCTAAATGTCGTCAAGATAAACGAAGAAGAATTTCTCCAACATCTCTCGGAGCAGGTCATTGACGAATGCCTGGAACACAGAGGGGGCGTTAACAAACCCGAACGGTAAGACCCGATATTCGTAGTCCCGTCATGAGTGTTACAAGCCGTTTTCCATTCGTCCCCCTCCCAAATGCGAATCAAATTATACGCATTACGAAGATCTGGCTTCGTAAAAAAATGACGCCTCCTGCAGACGTTCAAACACGAAGTTCATTAACAGAAGGGGGTATCGATTTTTAATAGTGATTTTATTCAGACCCCTATAATCAATGCAGGGTGTCAGACTGCCATCCTTTTTCCCCTCAAAAAAAATCTTGCTCCGGCAGGAGATGTGGACGGCTGAATAAAACCATTGGCAAGAGCCTCTTGAATATATTCTTGCATGGCCCTACGCTCAGGTCCTGATAGCGAATATAGCGAACCCCTAGGCGGAGTTGTCCCAGGATAGAGATTGATTTCACAATTGTAAGGATGGTGAGGAGGTAATGTAGATGCTCGTTGTTTTCTAAAAACCTCAGCAAGATCAACGTAATCCCTGGGAATATTAGGAGGCAAGTCAAAGTTCAGGGTGGCCCCAAATTCTTCACCCTGCTCCGAATCTAATGTCTCCGCGACAAATTCAGAATCGCTAAATTCCTCTAAAAGGTAATCAACTTCTGGCTGTCGCCAGTCAAATTGAGGATCCCATTCCAACCCCTCCTCTGCCCCTTTTTCTAGTCTTGGAGGGTACGGTGAGATAACCTCCGCACGCTCACTCCAGACATCAGCCTGCCCCGTAGCTAGATGTCTGGGAAAACAAGTTTCATTATCTCTACAAGGAGAGCTGCAATTGGTCCCCCAGCGGACCATAGGATTTTTCTGATCCCCCCAGCTGATGTAGGGTCTGTGTTCCCATAACCAAGAATGTCCTAAAACAATGGGAAATGCCGGGGAACTGATAATAAAAAATTGAACCTGCTCAGAGTGGCCACCAAATGAAATGAACATATTTAGCGGTTCGGACACTTAGGTAATAACTCCAATAACTCCAAATCCGATCCAAGCGGGCGACTGTCCAAAGTTCGGACAGAGCGTGACTGTGAAAGCGTGACATTGGGAACGGAGTGCTTCCTAGCCCACCCAATATCCATGAAACAATTATGGCACACATTTTAGAGAGAAATATTTCTTCAGAACACAAATGATACAAAGTCTTGTTAGACCTCAAATATCAACAAAAAAGAACAATGATTGACTAAGAGTAATAAAGAGATAAGTTAAAGAGATAAAAAGGCAGCATTTTTAAATTATGCGGTAGATGGAGTGAAACATGGTTTAGAAATTATAAAGCAAGCTAATGTTGCTAGGTCATATCTGTTATCATGTCCTGATGTAGCTGATCTCACCTGACCTGCTGCCCTCTGCTTCTCCTATACAGGCCTACCAAAGAAAACGGCCAAGCTGTAGCAAAAGTTTGTCGATGCCTTTTTCAAATAACCAGCAACACAAAATCGAAAACATGTCACATTCTCCCTAAACTTCGCACCACAACACTTTGAAGTCAATTTTCACCAGAACCAAACTTAAAAAATCACATGGATTGTAACAAACTCAAGAGATGAACCAAACAAGTTTTCAATTGTGAGTTACTAGGTCTTTGAAAAAGGTAGACATCTGGCAAACTTTCAAACAAAGACTGTTTTCTTTGGCCTGCTTTGGTCCTATTTTTTTTTTTCAGTACTTTTAGCCTGCTGGAAAACCAGCGTGGACCAGCACCAAAACACAACACATGCTGGTCGCTCTCAGAAAAAGCAATGGGTGACATTGTCGTCACTGTCTGTAATTAATCTGACTTACTTCCATATATTCGACTCGGCCTTCAATCGTAAGATAAGAGGAAACAAGTTCATGGCTCTCCTGTTTGATCTTATTCAAGGGGCTGAGCATGACCAACATACTAGCATAAGTTGTGTTTTGGTACTGGTCCATGCAGATTTTTCCAGCAGGGTGGCATGGCTGTCATGACTTCAAGCTGCCATATTTCAAGAATTATCAGATGGATTGTCATTCAATTTTGTACAAACATTCAGAATGCCGTTTTCCTACAGGTTTTGGTTCAGAGTGAAATATATTTTAAACAGATTGGCATAATAAAAACAAAAAACAAAAAAAAAAACACTTTCATGATGCCTTCAGGAGGAACTGTGATAATGTCTCTGATTATCTGACTTTTTACATTTCATGATTTTGATTTGTCCAATACTTGATCGATGACAAAGTATTTGCAATACTCACAAAATAACATTCTCGTCAACCTCTGCTGTGTCTTTTGTATAACAATGGTTAGCATGTTAACATGCTAACACACCAAACATAAGTATTTTTACCTAGTCATTGCGAGCATGTGTTGTGATCCGTATTTCTGCTTGTCATGTTTTAGTTCTGTACCTGGCTCTGCCATGTTTAGGATTCTTGTGTTTAGTGACCGACTGCCTGCCTGACCATTCTTAGGATTGTGTATTGTCTTTTTGATATTTAGATATTCTTGTTTATTATTTTTCAAATCCGTTTTTATTCATAACCGTTGCCTCAGCTCCCTAGATTTCTGATCATGTTTATTTCTGCCATGCTGTGCTTTGCACTTCGTTGACCCAGTCTTGTCTTGTGTTGGTCTTTGCTCACGGTTTTGTCTTACGTGCCACGCATTCGGGTGATTTATTGGTTCCTGGGTTTTCAATCTTCCTTCATTATCTCGTGTGCTTCCTTCCTCTCTCTGTTACTATCCACTAACCATACTAACAGTTTATTGTTTTCGATTAATTACTAACCAAGAGTAACATTGTATATTTTTACTAACTGACTAACTTGCACTCGGGATTGTATAACTGCACATACTAATAGACTAACGATCTCTCAGCATTCGCCCAATCTGTACCTCCGCCCTCCTTGCCTATCACTAATTATCTCTACTGCAGTTTCCACTTATATCTCAGGCTTTCCCTTTTCTTTAGACTGCACACTTTAGTACTCCTTAACCGGAGCTGTTTATTCGTTCATAGGAATATCTCGTTATCCCTGTCTGCGTTTTGGCATTCGCCAGATTCATGTAATTTGATAATCCCTCATGTGTCAATCCTGATTATTGTTTCATTGATCGCACCTGTGCTCCCTTGTCATGTCTTCACCCCGGATGTGTATATAAGGTGTCTTCACATTCAGTTCCATGTCAGATCGTTATACTTCCTTGTTCCACGTTTTTCGCTTCGACTCATTGCAATATTATCTTTCTGACTGGATTGCCCGACTATCGATTTTGGTTTGCCCTTTTTGGATATTGTTGCATCTGTGTATTTTTGACCTTTTTTCTGCCCGACCTTGTTATTGTTTTTGCTTCCCTGGTTTTGGATTCTGACTGTCTTTGGCTTATGAGTTTGCTTCTCCTCCAAACCTACGCCTGTGTACTGAACCCTTTTTGTCTGACCGCGAACTTTGTTATTGGTGCCCTGGTTACGATTCTGGATTACGCTCACTGGATACTGTTTTTGGATTGTGGACTTTGTACCGTTGCCAGCTCTGTTGGGGGGTTTCCCCCCTCAGAAATAAAGCCTCCTTTTTGCATTTATTTGGTTGTCGCTATTGGCTCATTTCGTAATCAGCAACATTACGATCTGAACATGACGGAGCCAGCATCAGACCAGTCTCTGCAGGAGGCAGTGCACCAACAGGGCACTCAGTTGTATTTCCATGAGCGTCAGCTTCGCGCTCTAATGCAACATATGCAAACCATGAGTCTCCAAATGGCGGATCTCACTCGCTCTGTGCAAGACGCACAGCGGCTATAGTCTCCCCAGCCTGCCGTCCATGCCACTCCTGCTCCTGCGTCCGCTCCGCCACTGCTCGTCTTCGAGCCACGTCTGCCACCGCCTGAGAGGTACGACGGGAACCCGGGAGCATGTTGGGCTTTTCTCATCCAGTGCGAGCTCATTTTCAGCCTATAGCCCTCGTCATTCCCCACCGAAAGAGCTTGGGTTGCATTCATCATCACGCAACTGACCGGAAGGGCCAAGCAGTGGGCTACGGCTGCATGGGAAGCAGATCTACCCTGTGTGCAAACGTCTGGTCTGCTGGGTGAGGAGATGAAGCGAATCTTCGATCGCACGAAGTTGGGCCACGAGGCGGGACGTGGAATCCTACACATGCGACAAGGTGGGCGTTCCGTGGCCGACTACGCCATCGACTTCCAAACTCTGGCCACCAACAGCAGGTGGGGACAAAGAGCTTTGTACGATGCATTTTTTGACGGGCTGTCCAAAGCAATAAAAGGATGAACTAGTGTCCCGTGAGTTACCGGAGAACTTGGACGACTTGGTCGACCTGGCGATTCGCGTGGATTTGCGATTGGAGGAACGCAGACGTTTCGCTTCCCGCAGATGACCGAACCCACTTCTCCAGAGTACTCCACCTCGATCACCCCCTACTGGCGGCCGCCCTTCCGAGCCTGAACCCATGCAATTGGGCCGCACGCGCGTTCCTGTGGAAGAGAGGGATCGCCGCCGTCGTGAAGGGGCCTGTTTTTACTGTGGCAAGGGGGGACACCACATCGCTCAGTGCCCGAACAGAGAAGAAGAAAAAAAAAATGAAAAGAAGTCTTCCTGGTGCCCAGATAGAAACAGTGATAGGGGTGACGCCGGTGCAGGAAACTAAGAATCGTACCTGCATCCCTGTAACCGTGGAATTGGGGGGTGAGAGCAGATCCACCTAGGCTCTCGTGGATACTGGGGCGGAGGAGAATTTAATTGATGTGGAGCTGGCCCGGGACTGGGGCATCCCTACGGAGAAGATCTTTCCTGATCGAGTGGCCAATTCGCTCAGTGGTCAGAGGATAGCCCAAATAACCCATGCCACCAGCCCTATCAAACTCAAAGTGTCAGGAAACCACCACGAGACCATTCAGCTCCTCCTGTTACACTCTCCTCATGCACCCATCGTTCTGGGCCATCCGTGGATGGTCAAACACCTCCTTGATATCGACTGGCAGAGAAACGAGGTTAAGGGTTGGAGCCCTAAATGTTCCCTGACGTGCCTTCGCAATGCCATCGAACCTCAACCCAGCTCATCTCAGGAGGAGATACCTGACCTGGAGAAGGTTCCCCTAGAGTTTCATGACCTCAAGGAGGTGTTCTCTAAATCACGGGCCACCAGTTTACCACCTCACGACCCTATGACTGCACCATTGATCTTAAGCCAGGTACCATGCCCCCTAGAGGCCGACTCTATTCCCTGTCCAGACCTGAAACCCAAGCTATGGAGAAATATCTTTCAGAGTCACTCGCTGCTGGCATAATTCGACCATCATCTTCTCCTGCTGGTGCCGGATTCTTTTTTGTGGCCAAGAAGGACGGTTCATTAAGACCATGTATTGATTACCGAGGTCTTAACGAGATAACAGTCAAGAACCGATACCCACTCCCTCTCATGAACACTGCTTTTGATCTCCTACAAGGAGCCAAGATCTTTACCAAGCCCGACCTTCGTAATGCCTATCACTTGGTGCGCATCAGAGAGGGGGACGAATGGAAGACTGCGTTTAACACGCCCACGGGGCACTGGGAATATTTAGTTCTTCCCTTTGGCCTTACTAATGCTCCGGCAGTGTTTCAGAACCTAGTGAATGATGTTTTGAGAGACATGATAAATAAGGTTGTATTCCTGTATCTTGATGATATCCTGATTTTTTCAGAATCTCAGGAGGCCCATGTTAAACATGTCCGTCAAGTGCTCCGTCGCCTCCTGGAGAATCGCCTCTTCGCCAAGGCTGAGAAATGCGAGTTCAATGTTAAGACTACAACGTTTCTGGGTTACATCATCTCCCCAGGCACCATTCAGATGGACCCCTAAAGGTGGAAGCTGTCACCAACTGGTCAAGACCTGAGGACCGTAAGTCGCTCCAGCGATTTTTGGGCTTCACCAACTTTTACCGCCGGTTCATCTGGGATTATAGTTCTGTTGCCGCTCCTCCAACTGCCCTCACCTCTGCTAAGTCCAAGTTTTTGTGGTCCGAAAGGGCCGAAGAGGCCTTTAGGCACCTTAAGACCCGTTTTATCTCTGCACCTATTCTAATCATCCCCAATCCAGAACTCCAGTTTATAGTCGAAGTGGATGCCTCCGATATCGGTGCTGGAGCCATCCTGTCGCAGAGGTCCACAGGCTTTCTGAGTTTGCTTCTCCTCCAAACCTACGACTGTGTACTGAACCCTTTTTGTCTGACCGCGAACTTTGTTATTGGTGCCCTGGTTACGATTCTGGATTACGCTCACTGGATACTGTTTTTGGATTGTGGACTTTGTACCGTTGCCAGCTCTGTTGGGGGGTTTCCCCCCTCAGAAATAAAGCCTCCTTTTTGCATTTATTTGGTTGTCGCTATTGGCTCATTTCGTAATCAGCAACATTACGATCTGAACATGACGGAGCCAGCATCAGACCAGTCTCTGCAGGAGGCAGTGCACCAACAGGGCACTCAGTTGTATTTCCATGAGCGTCAGCTTCGCGCTCTAATGCAACATATGCAAACCATGAGTCTCCAAATGGCGGATCTCACTCGCTCTGTGCAAGACGCACAGCGGCTATAGTCTCCCCAGCCTGCCGTCCATGCCACTCCTGCTCCTGCGTCCGCTCCGCCACTGCTCGTCTTCGAGCCACGTCTGCCACCGCCTGAGAGGTACGACGGGAACCCGGGAGCATGTTGGGCTTTTCTCATCCAGTGCGAGCTCATTTTCAACCTATAGCCCTCGTCATTCCCCACCGAAAGAGCTTGGGTTGCATTCATCATCACGCAACTGACCGGAAGGGCCAAGCAGTGGGCTACGGCTGCATGGGAAGCAGATCTACCCTGTGTGCAAACGTCTGGTCTGCTGGGTGAGGAGATGAAGCGAATCTTCGATCGCACGAAGTTGGGCCACGAGGCGGGACGTGGAATCCTACACATGCGACAAGGTGGGCGTTCCGTGGCCGACTACGCCATCGACTTCCAAACTCTGGCCACCAACAGCAGGTGGGGACAAAGAGCTTTGTACGATGCATTTTTTGACGGGCTGTCCAAAGCAATAAAAGGATGAACTAGTGTCCCGTGAGTTACCGGAGAACTTGGACGACTTGGTCGACCTGGCGATTCGCGTGGATTTGCGATTGGAGGAACGCAGACGTTTCGCTTCCCGCAGATGACCGAACCCACTTCTCCAGAGTACTCCACCTCGATCACCCCCTACTGGCGGCCGCCCTTCCGAGCCTGAACCCATGCAATTGGGCCGCACGCGCGTTCCTGTGGAAGAGAGGGATCGCCGCCGTCGTAAAGGGGCCTGTTTTTACTGTGGCAAGGGGGGACACCACATCGCTCAGTGCCCGAACAGAGAAGAAGAAAAAAAAAATGAAAAGAAGTCTTCCTGGTGCCCAGATAGAAACAGTGATAGGGGTGACGCCGGTGCAGGAAACTAAGAATCGTACCTGCATCCCTGTAACCGTGGAATTGGGGGGTGAGAGCAGATCCACCTAGGCTCTCGTGGATACTGGGGCGGAGGAGAATTTAATTGATGTGGAGCTGGCCCGGGACTGGGGCATCCCTACGGAGAAGATCTTTCCTGATCGAGTGGCCAATTCGCTCAGTGGTCAGAGGATAGCCCAAATAACCCATGCCACCAGCCCTATCAAACTCAAAGTGTCAGGAAACCACCACGAGACCATTCAGCTCCTCCTGTTACACTCTCCTCATGCACCCATCGTTCTGGGCCATCCGTGGATGGTCAAACACCTCCTTGATATCGACTGGCAGAGAAACGAGGTTAAGGGTTGGAGCCCTAAATGTTCCCTGACGTGCCTTCGCAATGCCATCGAACCTCAACCCAGCTCATCTCAGGAGGAGATACCTGACCTGGAGAAGGTTCCCCTAGAGTTTCATGACCTCAAGGAGGTGTTCTCTAAATCACGGGCCACCAGTTTACCACCTCACGACCCTATGACTGCACCATTGATCTTAAGCCAGGTACCATGCCCCCTAGAGGCCGACTCTATTCCCTGTCCAGACCTGAAACCCAAGCTATGGAGAAATATCTTTCAGAGTCACTCGCTGCTGGCATAATTCGACCATCATCTTCTCCTGCTGGTGCCGGATTCTTTTTTGTGGCCAAGAAGGACGGTTCATTAAGACCATGTATTGATTACCGAGGTCTTAACGAGATAACAGTCAAGAACCGATACCCACTCCCTCTCATGAACACTGCTTTTGATCTCCTACAAGGAGCCAAGATCTTTACCAAGCCCGACCTTCGTAATGCCTATCACTTGGTGCGCATCAGAGAGGGGGACGAATGGAAGACTGCGTTTAACACGCCCACGGGGCACTGGGAATATTTAGTTCTTCCCTTTGGCCTTACTAATGCTCCGGCAGTGTTTCAGAACCTAGTGAATGATGTTTTGAGAGACATGATAAATAAGGTTGTATTCCTGTATCTTGATGATATCCTGATTTTTTCAGAATCTCAGGAGGCCCATGTTAAACATGTCCGTCAAGTGCTCCGTCGCCTCCTGGAGAATCGCCTCTTCGCCAAGGCTGAGAAATGCGAGTTCAATGTTAAGACTACAACGTTTCTGGGTTACATCATCTCCCCAGGCACCATTCAGATGGACCCCTAAAGGTGGAAGCTGTCACCAACTGGTCAAGACCTGAGGACCGTAAGTCGCTCCAGCGATTTTTGGGCTTCACCAACTTTTACCGCCGGTTCATCCGGGATTATAGTTCTGTTGCCGCTCCTCCAACTGCCCTCACCTCTGCTAAGTCCAAGTTTTTGTGGTCCGAAAGGGCCGAAGAGGCCTTTAGGCACCTTAAGACCCATTTTATCTCTGCACCTATTCTAACCATCCCCAATCCAGAACTCCAGTTTATAGTCGAAGTGGATGCCTCCGATATCGGTGCTGGAGCCATCCTGTCGCAGAGGTCCACAGAGGATGGTAAGGTCCATCCTTGCGCCTTCTTTTCTCGCCGCCTCAGCCCTGCAGAAAGAAATTACGACATCGGGAATCGGGAGCTGTTGGCGGTCAAACTGGCCTTAGAGGAATGGAGGCAATGGCTGGAGGGCTCCAAGGTACCCTTCATTATCTGGACAGACCACAAAAACCTGGAGTATCTACAAACGGCTAAGAGACTCAATCCTCGACAAGCCAGCTGGGCGCTATTCTTTTCACGTTTCAATTGGCACATTGCTTTTCGACCTGGAAGTAAGAACGTTAAGCCCGATGCCCTC
The DNA here is from genome assembly GCA_029721435.1 of Gymnothorax reevesii. Taxonomy (NCBI): domain Eukaryota; kingdom Metazoa; phylum Chordata; class Actinopteri; order Anguilliformes; family Muraenidae; genus Gymnothorax; species Gymnothorax reevesii. The sequence continues at coordinate 64,094,706 of CM056576.1, forward strand.
TCCCAATGTTTTGAAATCCAGGAAGTAGAACCTAACAAGGATACCATACTCCCTAGAGAATCGTTTATAAATGCCTTGTGTCTGGAAATTGAGAGAGAAGTGAGAAATGCTCAAACTAATGTTACCACCCCCAGTGCGTGTCCCACCAACTGTCTGTTTGTCCCAGTTACCCTGCGCTCCAAGGTCCTGGAATGGGGACACGCATCCAGACTGTCCTGCCACCCTGGGATCTGCCGCACCAAGAACTTCATCCTTCAGAGGTTTTGGTGGCCAGAAATCACCCGAGATGTCCAGGGTTTCGTTACTGCTTGCTCGGTCTGTGCCCAGGCTAAAACCTCTCACCAACCACCACAAGGTTTACTACAGCCCCTTCCTACACCACATCGCCCCTGGTCTCATATTGCTCTTGATTTTATCACAGGTCTTCCCTCGTCCAATCACCACACCACCATTCTCACTATTGTTGATAGGTTCTCCAAAGCAGTACATCTAGTTCCCCTCACTAAACTCCCTTCCGCTCAAGACACTGCCAACCTTGTCATCCAACATGTTATTAGACTCCACGGTATTCCCACAGATATCACTTCCGATCGCGGCCCTCAGTCCACTGCACTTTTTTGGAGATCATTTTTTAAAGCTTTAGGCACTTCTATCAGTTTGTCATCAGGTTTCCATCCCCAGGCTAATGGCCAGACCGAGCGAGCAAACCAATGTGTAGAAAGTGTATGGGTGGAGTACACCTTGAATAGCCACACCGCTACTGCGTCCAGCGTCTCCCCCTTCAAGGCCTGCCTGGGCTACCAGCCCCAGTTGTTCCCGTCCCAGGAGGAGGAAGTAGCTGTCCCCTCTGCCCACGAGTTCATCCGTAGGTGCAGACGCACCTGGACTGCCACCCGCCAGGCCCTGCTCAGGTCGGTCGCCCGGATGAAGGATCAGGCCGACAAGAGACGCACCGCGGCAACCTCGTACCGTCCTGGGCAGCGGGTCTGGCTGTCTTCAAGGGACATTCCCCTCAGAGGTAACGGGGGTAAGCTTTTTCCCAAGTTCCTAGGCCCTTTTACCATAGTGAAAGTCCTAAGTCCCACTGCTGTTCGCCTCCGTCTTCCTCTGTCCATGAGGCGCATTCATCCCACTTTCCACGTATCACAAATTAAGCCTGCTGTAACCAACCCCCTGTCCTCTGGACCTGATCCCCCACCACCCGCCCGGATCATCGACGGAGGTGAATCTTATACGGTCCGTGCTCTCCTGGACTCGCGTCGACAAGGCAGAGGACTGCAATACCTCGTCGACTGGGAGGGTTACGGACCTGAACATCGCAGTTGGGTTCCAGCCCGACACATCTTGGATAAGGATTTAATCAGAGACTTTCACGCCCAACACCATTGATTTTCTAGTTAATTGCCAGGAGGCGGTTTTAGGGGGGGGTACTGTTGTGATCCGTATTTCTGCTTGTCATGTTTTAGTTCTGTACCTGGCTCTGCCATGTTTAGGATTCTTGTGTTTTGTGACCACTGCCTGTCTGACCATTCTAAGGATTGTGTGTTGTCTTTTTGATATTTAGATATTCTTGTTTATTATTTTTCATATCCGTTTTTATTCATAACAGTTGCCTCGGTTCCCTAGATTCCTGATCATGTTTATTTCTGCCATGCTCTGCTTTGCACTTCGTTTACCCAGTCTTGTCTTGTGTAGGTCTTTGCTCACGGTTTTATCTTACGTGCCACGCATTCGGGTGATTTATTGGTTTCTGGGTTTTCAATCTTCCTTCATTATCTCGTGTGCTTCCTTCCTCTCTCTGTTACCATCCACTGACCATACTAACAGTTTATTGTTTTCGATTAATTACTAACCAAGAGTAACATTGTATATTTTTACTATGTAATGGCCCCAATTTGTTATTACATTTATAACACAACAGCAACAGCAACAGCAAGGGATGACAGACACAGTTTTAACAACTAAAACACATTTAATTTTTTACAAAGACAATAACGACTAAACAACTAACAACTAAGACCAAGATTGAATTATGTACAAAACATAAATATTTACAATCCCTTTTCGTGGGGGTGGCTTGGTGACGTCCTGGATGATGAAAATGCTCAAACACAGGCAAAGAAATCCACAAAAGAAACGTCACAGGTCTTGAACAGAATGACAGGTCTGGTCATCTTCTTGCAATTTCTCCTACTACTTTACTGTCTCAATTCTTTTCCTTATATACTCTTTTGCAGACCCCACCCACATTTAGACCTCTTTTTTTAATTTTCTGAGACTTGCCCCAGACATGTCCAGGACATGTCTAAACATGACTCCAGTCTGAGCTTAACAAAAAAAAGGTAAATACTGCCATCTAGTGGCCTATATTCACATTACACCTCCATTCCAAAAGGGAAAAATTTTGACTCATAAAGGCAAAATTTTTCTTTTCAATACAAAATGGTTAAGTGAACACTTGTCTATATATACATATCATACAATATTCAAACACATGCTATATATATACACATTCAAACACGGGATAAGCAATCAGCAATTACATTGTCTGTACCCTTCACATGCTTAATTTCCAAGTCAAACTCCTGTAAAATCAAACTCCAATTCAACAATCTCCGATTCTTGTTTTTCATCTTACTCAAAAACATTAACGGATTGTGGTCAGTGTACACAATCATTGCCTTTTGTCCTGTACAAACATAAACCTCAAAGTGTTGTAAAGAAAGGACCAGAGCCAACAGTTCCTTCTCTATTGTGGAATAGTTCCTTTGGTGGCGATTGAACTTCCTGGAGAAGTATGCCACGGGATGCTCAATGTCATCAGAGTCACTTCTCTGTAGGAGCACAGATCCACAAGCTTGGTCGCTAGCATCGACCGCGATGGAGAACGGTTTGTTGAAGTCAGGAGATTTGAGCACGGGGAAGTGACACAGCAGAGACTTCAGGCGATCGAAGGCTCTCTGGCATGCATCATCCCAGGTGAACTTTACGCCTTTCTTCAGTTGTTTAGTTAGACTGAGAGCAATCTCAGCAAAGTTCTTGCAGAACTTGCGGTAGTACCCGATCATTCCAAGGAAGCGGCGCAAAGCTTTTTTGTTGTCAGGAACTGGAAAGTCCATGATGGCTTGGACTTTAGCATTTATGGGTGCCACCTTACCCTAGCCTATGACGTAGCCAAGATAGGTGACAGTAGCACAACCAAAGTCACTCTTGCTCAGGTTAACAGTCAGGTTAGCCTGGGTCAGGCGCTGGAACAACGTCTCTACATCTTTTAGATGTTCTTCCCAGGAGTCACTCCATGTGATCAGGTCATCGATGTACGCACCCGTGTGTGGCAATCCGGCGATTGTAGACTGTATCATCCTTTGGAACGTGGCTGGGGCATTTTTCATGCCAAAGGGTAGGACTTCATACTGGTACAATCCAGATGGTGTGGCAAAAGCAGAGATGCTCTTGGCCCTCTCAGTTAAAGGCACACACCAATAACCCTTCAATAAATCAATCTTGGTCAGAAACTTTGCTTGCCCTACACTATCAATACAATCATCAATCCTAGGTATTGGAAACACATCAGTTCTAGTTACAGCATTGACTTTGCGATAATCTGTCCAGAATCTAGTACTTCCATCAGGTTTTGGAACTAGCACACAGGGTGAACTCCAATCGGAGTTGGAGGGTCTGATAATATCATGTTTTAACATGTACTCAACCTCTTTCTCAGCAATCTTTCTCTTTTCAGGATTCATCCGGTATGGATGCTGTTTTATTGGTTTGGCATCACCAACATCTACATCATGAGAGGCAATAGAAACTCTTTTTGGAACATCAGGAAAAAGATCCTCATATTTCCTGATCAACCTCTCAAACCGATCTTTCTGTGAGGGTTCTAAGTGCTGGAGTTTTACATCAAGATTCTGCAACACTTCAGAATTTGACAATTTACATGAAAGAACTTCAGCTTTAATTCTAGGTTCATCATCTTGAAACTCCCCCTCATCTTCACAAATCTCGGCCATAGGAGAATCTAAAGTGACAGCTGCAACCCTAGCATTTCTGTCATGATAAGGCTTCAGCATGTTGATGTGACACAATTGTTTTGGTTTTCTCCTATCTGGAGTCTTCACAATGTAATTGAGATCATTGAGTTTTGTCAGAATTTCATAAGGACCATGAAATCTAGCCTGCAATGGATTGGACTGCAAGGGAAACAACACAAGGACCTTGTCTCCTGGTTTAAACTCACGGCTTCTAGCCTTATGATCATACCAAGTTTTCATTTTTCCCTGACTTGATTTCAAGTTCTCTTTGGCAAGGTCACAAGCTGCACGCAATCTTTCCTTGAACTTGCTACCATAGTCTAACAGACTGATATGCGGCTCTTTCTCTTACCATTGTTCACTCAATAATAGCAAAGGTCCTCTCACTTCATGACCAAACACTAGCTCAAATGGACTGAATCCAGTAGACTCCTGCACTGCTTCTCTAGCTGCAAACAACAGCAAATGAACCCCTTCATCCCAGTCTTTCTCATGGTCATAACAATAAGTCCTCATCATTGTCTTGAGAGTGGAATGAAACCGCTCTAAGGCACCCTGACTTTCTGGATGATAGGCACTAGAAAGAATCTGCTTTGCACCTAGTTCATACACAACCTGCTGAAACAATCCTGAAGTGAAATTGCTACCCTGGTCTGACTGAATTTCCCCGGGAAGGCCAAACAACGTGAAGAACTTTATCAAAGCCTTTGAGATTGCAGTTGCCTTGATGTTACGTAGAGGTATGGCTTCGGGGAATCTGGTAGATGCACACATGATTGTCAACAAGTACTGATTTCCAGATCTAGTCTTGGGTAATGGACCAACGCAATCAACAATGACCCTAGAGAATGGCTCCCCAAATGCTGGGATAGGCTGCAATGGAGCTACAGGTGGGTCTAACTGGTGTTTTCCAACTACTTGACAAGTGTGACAGGTTTTGCAAAAGTTGTAAACGTCTTTCCGAAGCCCAGGCCAAAAGAAGTGTTTCATGATCTTATCAACAGTTTTGTTAACACCAAGATGACCTCCTAAAGGTAAACTATGAGCCATTTTTAAGATCTCATTCCTATAGACCTTTGGAACAACAATTTGCCTGACCACTGCCCAATCTGCATTGGCAGGGATATCAGGAGGGCGCCACTTCCGCATCAACACACCATCCTTGAGATAATACCCAACTGGAACTGCGTCTATTTCTTTATCAGGAAGGGCTCTCCTCTTTAGTTCACAAATTTCAGGATCATTAGTTTGCTCCTCAATCAACCGCTTTCTGGACAGAGACAAGTCTCCAGACACATCAGAATCACCAGACCCATCCGGCTGGCTGAATAGAGAACTGATAAAAGTATCTGATAAGTCCTCAAACGGAGAAACCATAGTAGGCCAATCAGAGTCATGAGGCGCACCACCTGAGTCCTGACTATTCAATGTACTGGACGGCACCACATCATCTTCTTCTTTAGCCTTCTTGGCCATAGCACGAGTCACTGCGCAAGAAGGATACAGAGATGGGTCCTCATCCCCATCTTCAGTGCTCGGCTGTGAAGTAAGATGTACAGGGGGAACTACTTTGCCCCCAGCCAGGTCATTGCCTAGCAACAGAGAAACACCCTTTATAGGTAGACTTGACATAAGTCCCACCTTTTCCTGTCCTGTAACTAAATCTGACTTCAAGAATATAGAGCGCAGGGGTACAGATACAGTCCTCCCTTCAATACCTTGTACAAGTATGAAATCCCCTGAAGCGGTCTCATCACGTAACTCCAAGGAGTCCATCAACAAAAGTGACTGAGAAGCTCCGGTATCCCTTAGGATATATATGAGGACAGGAGTAGTATGCTCATTCAGAGCCACAAATCCCTCTGACACAAATGGAAGAAATTCCTCCCTCACGAAGTCAGCTGTATCAGGCTTTTTAGCCCCACAAGAAGCAGGCAATTTAGCAGATTGGTTATCTACTACAGGGGTTTATAACCTTGTTTTCACAAAGGCATTTGGTTTGGTATCCTTTTCTTTTTCTTTCTTCGCTTTAAGGAACCAACAGTTAGTTGTAACATGACCAGATTTCTTGCAATAACTGCAAACTAGACCACTTTTGTCACTGTCAGCTTTCACACTTTGATCAGACCTGTTACTGGATTTCTGAGCACCATCACCAGATTTGTCTTTGTCTTTGGGTGAGGAATCTTGGGTATCACCATAACCCTTTTTCTGAAATTGGGACCATCTATTATTACTGCTAGACTGAAATTTGGACTTATGTGTGAGAACATATTCATCTGCAAATTTGGCAGCTGATTGCAAATTCAGTGCTTGCTTCTCATTAAGGTAGGTCTTAACATCATCTTTAACACAGTTCTTGAATTCTTCAACTAACACCATCTCTTTTAGTGAGTTGAAATCATCCTTGACCTCCATAGAAGTACACCAGCGCTCAAAGCAAACCTGCTTTTCATTAGCAAATTCAACATAAGTCTGATTTTCAGATTTCTTCAGACCTCTGAATTTCTGTCGGTAAGCCTCTGGAACCAACTCATAAGCTCTCAAAATAACCTTTTTGACAACCTCATAATCAGAGGAATCATCTGCAGACAAAGCCGAATAGGCTTGTTGAGCTTTACCCTTGAGGACAGTTTGCAACATCAGAGGCCAGTGTTCCTTTGGCCACTGGCAACTCTTTGCTACCTTCTCAAAACACTGGAAATAGTTGTCAACATCCTTTTCCGAAAATGGAGGCACCAGTTTTACCTCCTGACTGGCACAAAATTTATTTTTAGTTTCATTTTTAATTTTTAGTTGCTCCATTTGGAGTCTTTCTTCTCTATCGAATTTCTCTAATTCAAAATCTCTCTGTCTTGCACATTTTTCTAACTCAAATTCTCTTTGTTTTTCTTTTTCCTCCCTTTCTATTTTCTCTTCTCATGCTTATTTTTCTAACTCAAACTGCCTTTGTTTTTCTTTTTCTTCCCTCTCAAATTCTCTTTGCTTTTCTTTTTCCTCCCTTTCTTTTTCTCTTTCCTCCCTTTCAATCTCTAGCATTTTTGATTTAAGTTCCATTTCTATATTTGGATTTTCCACTGGAAACTGTTCCAGATCTCCGGGTGCAAACACATTTTCATCAATGTAATATTCAACTATATCTCGAGCCAGTCTTGCTTTTCGCATGTCTGGTTTCACCTCTGTCAGCTCTAAATGTCTGCAAATTTCTAGCATTTCTGTCTTTTTAAATGACTTCAAAACCCCTACGGTTGGTGATGCCAAGAAATCATCCATTGCTGTTGTCAATATATATGTATTCAATTAAAAAAAATCAATTTTACAATTTAAAATGTTAGATTTTCAATAAATTACTCACAAAATGGTCTATCCCAGACGAGCCCCCAATTTGTTATGGCCCCAATTTGTTATTACATTTATAACACAACAGCAACAGCAAGGGATGACAGACACAGTTTTAACAACTAAAACACATTTAATTTTTTACAAAGACAATAACGACTAAACAACTAACAACTAAGACCAAGATTGAATTATGTACAAAACATAAATATTTACAATCCCTTTTCGTGGGGGTGGCTTGGTGATGTCCTGGATGATGAAAATGCTCAAACACAGGCAAAGATATCCACAAAAGAAACGTCACAGGTCTTGAACAGAATGGCAGGTCTGGTCATCTTCTTGCAATTTCTCCTACTACTTTACTGTCTCAATTCTTTTCCTTATATACTCTTTTGCAGACCCCACCCACATTTAGACCTCTTTTTTTTATTTTCTGAGACTTGCCCCAGACATGTCCAGGACATGTCTAAACATGACTCCAGTCTGAGCTTAACAAAAAAAAGGTAAATACTGCCATCTAGTGGCCTATATTCACATTACAACTAACTGACTTACTTGCACTCGGGATTGTATAACTGCACATACTAATACACTAACGATCTCTCAGCATTCGCCCAATCTGTATCTCCGCCCTCCTTGCCTATCACTAATTATCTCTACTGCAGTTTCCACTTAAATCTCAGGCTTTCCCTTTTCTTTAGACTGTACACTTTAGTACTCCTTAACCGGAGCTGTTTATTCGTTCATAGGAATATCTCGTTATCCCTGTCTGCGTTTTGGCATTCGCCAGATTCATGTAATTAGATAATCCCTCATGTGTCAATCCTGATTATTGTTTCATTGATCGCACCTGTGCTCCCTTGTCATGTGTTCACCCCGGATGTGCATATAAGGTGTCTTCACATTCAGTTCCATGTCAGATCGTTATACTTCCTTGTTTCTTGTTTCGCCTCGACTCATTGCAATATTATCTTTCTGACTGGATTGCCCGACTATCGATTTTGGTTTGCCCTTTTTGGATATTGTTGCATCTGTATATTTTTGACCTTTTTTCTGCCCGACCTTGTTATTGTTTTTGCTGCCCTGGTTTTGGATTCGGACTGTCTTTGGCTTTCTGAGTTTGCTTCTCCTCCAAACCTACGACTGTGTACTAAACCCTTTTTGTCTGACCACGAACTTTGTCATTGGTGCCCTGGTTACGATTCTGGATTACGCCCACTGGATACTGTTTTTGGATTGTGAACTTTGTACCGTTGCCAGCTCTGTTGGGGGGTTTATTTCCTTCAGAAATAAAAGAAATAAAGCCTCTTTTTTGCATTTATCTGGTTGTCGCTATTGGCTCATTTCGTAATCCGCAACAGCATGTTAAAAGCACCATTGTGTCTATTATTGGTTTCCTTGAAAGGAACAGTACAGATAAAAAAAATTCATGAAGAATAAGAATTAGGTAAAATAAATAAATAAAAATCAGGAAGGGCAAATATGTTTTTTGCAGCACTGTAACACCAACAGTAGTACAGCACATCTCAGTGGGTCTGAAAGTCAGGGGCTACTGGAGCAAGTGAAACACAACCTGTATTTAGCCAGTTAACTTTGGCATCACATTGGACAGCCAGTAACTGACATGTTTGCCTCCAGGGAGAATTAGCAGTGTCCTGTTTGGTGTTACCCATGAGGCGACTGAATGGGACCAGTTTGCAGACCTCAGCCTCTGACAAATTTTGGGGGACACAGCTCCCTACAGCTACATTTGTGAAGTGAGTCTGTTTGGCCACTCTTTGCCTGGAACATAGATGTTGGGCACTTAGTAACTTCCTGGCTCTGTGTTGACATAATAGCTAGAGGCTCTGGAAGCTTGTTCTTGGTAGTCTCTGCCTATACAACTAATTCCCCAAAGTAAATTCACATACATGTTCCTTTGCTATTAAGTTGGCTTTATATAAGCTTGGAATGGACCTTAGGACCCTTACCAAGGACACAAACCATGAATAACGTCAATACAGTTCAAAGATTAAATAGCCAATTAAGATCATCAGCAGCATGAGTATTTAATATGTCAAAACTAAAAGACTGAGGATCAGGATCTGTTACTGTGGATAAATTTAAAAAGGAGACAGTATGGAGTGAAGGGAGAAACAGGATTAATAAAAAGACAAGGCCAGTGAACAGAAAGAAATAACTTTTAAATTAAATCTTGGGGTGGGTTAGACATGCAAACTATGTGTTGACCAAATGATGTGGCTCATATTCATGTACCTGAAGAATAAGATTTGGACATCCACTTTCACCAAGCTTTCCTATTCAGTTTTGTTATGCTATTAACAAAATGGTAATCTTTGAAGCTGTGGCATATACGTGATTAAAAATTACAGTAAGTTCACTCATGTTCTCAACATGTCATTTTGAGTTATTTGTGATAATTTTCTTTTCTGCAAATTTGTGCTTCTATTCCACCATGATTAAGAAGAAAATACTGAACCTTTCACAGTGATATGGGAATAAATAATTTATAAGTTTTAATTATTTATGGAAAGTCAACCAAGCCCTGTGTAAAGTAATAATAATGAATATTTACTCCACCTTTACCAATTGCAACATTAAAGCCGTACCAGGGCACTTCTTCCGCCGCTGATTTTGTGATAAGTGGATGTATGAGGTTCAATCTTACTTTCAAGAAAGTGATTTTCGCTAACATTATTACTTTAATTGCAAATATTCTTGATTGGGGAAAAAATTTGATATTTTATTCTTTTATTTCCGACATTCTAGCCAGCAAACTAGGCCTGAAGGTCAGAGAAGATCATTGCGGTGACCTTTCCGTGTCCTCTGCCAAATGGCCAATCAAACTTCAGTGTGAACACGTGGGTTTACCAATTTCTATGACACTATGACAGGCGGAAGGAAAAGTAGTTTATAATCATTTGGGTGTTATCAAGTGATTGCGTGGCTATTTTCTATTGAGACACTGTTGCTTAGTGCTGGTGAGATAAAGCTTCATGAAGCATTGAAGCTTTCCAGCTAAATGTGTTGAAGTGTGGTTCATTTCTTGAGGTTTCGAATGCACTCTAGAGACCCCTATTGGTCAATAAAAACACACCTGAATTGCGCTTCCTCAGAAATGGTAGGAGCTTACAGCGTGAAAGTGGCAAAATCAACAAATGCAAAATAAATCAAGTGTTCTAACTACATATCATGTAATAACGAAACTAAAAGATACTTTCGGGGACCGGACAGAGGGCAGTGAATGCACTTGTTAAACAAAGAGCTTTGTGATTTTGTTAAAAAAAAAAAAGCTTTTCCCCTAGTAAGAAAAGGAGAAGCTATCATACTAAGGGAATTTAACATGTGTTGGAAATTATTTGAAAAGGATTGAAAATATGACTTAGCATAATAGTCTAACAATTTGGCCTAATTGCCTCACTAAGTGACCTCATTCCGTGAAATCAAATCAAAGTATTCCCGAACGGGTGAAAACTTTCTCTTTCTTGCAGGCTCCATCGCATGCAATGACAAACTCGCACACTGCGCAAAATTGCAAACCACACTGACAAACCTAAACTACTGACAACTACCCATGAGCTGCGGAAAATGATTGGGACATTTGATAGTCGAATCACTCGCCGAAAGTGATCCCCCTTCTAAATGAGGCATAGAAAGCAATGAGTGACGTCATTTCGCCTAGACGACACAGACCTCGGCACGGAGCTCCGTCAGGAAATGTTTCACATTTTTGATACAAGCTCTGAAGCCTTGGTGTCGAGGGTAACAGCACTAGTGATGGAGATACCGAAGCTTTCTGAACTACTGAATCAATTATGATGCAATTGTGTTGAATGGTTCAGGGTTTCGAAGCATTTGATACAATTAAATATGGCGACATCTGCTGGCCAATCTTCAACATAGCATTTGCCTAGAACAATAAAGGACAAGGTGGCATGAAACAGGCACTGTTATGTACGTTTAACAATAAAGGATCTATGTGCATCTTATAGTTCTTGACTTTTTTTCAAGACAATAACATATTTGTGTTATAATGTGATTATGCCGTGATAAAATACTGTATGTAATGGAGAAATGCTATTGCAAGATTGATAGAAATACAAAAAAAGATTTTTGCAAAATTTGGGGCGAAAATGCAAATGTTTATGCAACTAGGGACTGTTATTGCAGTACTCGAATAAAATGCTGCATAAGTTGGATAGGGGATTCACAGGGTTCAAAGATTTTTATTTAAAAACAAGATCATTTCAGCTGAGTGGCTTTAGTCTGTTTCTCTTCTTTGTTACTACCTCTCCAGCTTTGGAGAAGACCCTTTCACATGGCACAGAAGTTGCTTAGCATGTGAGAATATCAGTGGGCAAGCTTGTAAAAACTGGGATGAACTGCTGCCCTTGAATACCAGTATTTCAATGGGTCTTCCCCAAAAATCCCGCCCTGGATTCAAAACCCGAGTAACACGTCGCCGATACGCGTGTGACGCAATGAAGCGTCATTTGGGGAGTCACGTGGGGTTTTTTTTCACATGGTGAAGCGAGGCATGGAAACATATTGCCGAGATACTTCTGCTTTGAGAGATCGATACCGTCTCGAGCCGACTGTTTCGAGCGTAACATCCCTAAACAGCACTACTGTTTCTTATAAAATACACTTTCACCCCAAATTACTTAGTTCAGATATCAATATTTTAATGTGAGAATTGATTTAAAGCAGACAGTTTAGATAGGGCGTATCGACTTTTCAGTATCGATCCGCACTACTGCATTCATGCCATCTACATTCATCGAATTTTCCAGATGTCTGGAATGTGATCAAGAAGGTTTTCTTCGACAGCTTTTTACGGCTTTCTCTGTTGATCTCACGTTCCACTCTATGGTACTTCTCCTTGAGGACAGGAAGGTAAGAAGTAGGTGTAACGTTAACTACAGAGCATATAAGAAGAAATATTTTATCCACCATCGCTTTTTAAAGCCACTTCGCTGTCTTAGTAAATTAGCCAGTTAGCTAGCGAACTCCCATATGTCTCAAAGTGGCCAGGTAGCTAACTTCAGAATCGGCACATTTCGACCTCCTGCAGCACGTGTTACCCAGCTAGCTATCCCGTTAAATGTTAATGTTTCAGTTGATGGTTAATCAAGTTTTGTTCGTGGTAATATGGTGAATTCGTTGTCATACGTGGTGCAGGACAAAACTCGCAACGTCACTTGGTTTAAAGATAATGGTCTTAGTTTGCGGTTTTTCAACGTTGTTGCTTAGATTCAATAGACATTTCTCTTCGTGGCGAATTGTTTGATGCATTTCTTCGCCAAGTGTTACTTCGATGAAAGTCAACGGCTTAATTTAAGGTTTATCAACTATTTTGCAGATGATTCTAGGGCATTTTTCAATTAAACAAGTTTCTTCTGCACCATGTTGCTTAGTCAAAAGTTAATTTGGTTTATGCCCAGTTTTGAAATCTGTGCACCAACAATCATGTTTCATTGATAGAATGCCGTGTTCCATTTCTGTGGGTTTGTTTGGTCCTGGGTCGATTTATGGCAAGTGGAAAGCCAGCAGAAATGTTTAGGCACTCATTTGAAACTAAGTGCTCTCTCTCTCTCTCTCATGTGCGTGTGTATGTGCGCGAGTGAATTGAACCCCATTAGTATAAATAAAACTTCACATTGCATCATTCTTTTTTTATTGGTAAAATGTGATGAAAATGCCTTTTGACCAAGTCATGAAATTAACTACCCAAAAATTTAACTACTACCTAAATTTATCTTTTCATTGAAACAAAACATCTTTTTTCTGTAGTTGCTATGGTTACCCCGCCAAAACTATTGTTGCTCTGATTAACTTGACTGCCACCCACGAAAGTGGCCAATGACAACTCAGCGCGCCTTTTACGGTTACGTTTTGAAATACATCTGTTGGAGACCTGGCGGAGCATTCCAGATGTCAACGGACAATAGTAGAGTCATTTTCAGAGGTTCACTGACCATTTTTAGGATGCCAAAGTTTCTCAGTGGATTTAACAAGGGCAAGTGATACTTAAAAAAATGAGCTCCCATACACCTCACCAAAATGGCGGGAAAGTTCAAATATTTGACGTTTTTCAAAATGGCCGCCACCGCAATCTTGGAAAACTGGTAGTTGTATTTCTTGGGTTTGATGGCCAAAAATGACAATTTAGGTGTCAATTTCCACTAATTTTGGTGTCAGAAACAAGAAGGAATGACATTATTTATGATTCAGAGTCACCTTGACCTCAAAATCTAAGATGGCCGCCGACGCCACCTTGGAAAACAAAATAAATTATATATCTTGAACCAGATGTCCAAAAATGGGAAATATGGTGTCAATTTCTACTAATTTAAGCATCATAAATATGATGAAATGATCCTTTTATGCTCCTGGGCCATCTTAACCTCTAAATCCAAGATTGCTGCCGCCGCTATCTTGAAAAACATGATATATGCTGTATTTCTTGAACTAAATGACCAAACATTACCAGTAAAGTGTTAATTTCTACTAAGTCTGATATGTGGAGAAATATGATAGAATGTCACTTTAAATGTTTCTGGGACATGGTGACCACTGAATTAAAGATTTCAAGAAGTCTGAGTTCCCATACTGTTTTAGGATTCACTCTCACTGCAGGACAGATATGATGCACAACTATCAGAATCACTTCCGCTCTTATCTTCGCTGCTCTCCTGTTGTACATGACTTGGAAGTTCCAGGGATGGTGGAAGTGCTGGTTGGGTATAGCGCACTGGGAGGCATAATCCGTTTACAAGGTGCCATCCATGGCCAATTGGTGATGGGTGATTCTGAAGCTGGAAGTTCTTCTGTAGATATGTGAGGTAATTGGTGCGTTCTAAATATGGTCGTAGACTGTCAGAGTCGGGTAATAGTCTGGTAATAATAATAATAATAATAACACTTTGCTACTCTCACCTCTGCCAGTGTCTTGTGTTTGGTGTCACGGTAGATGTAACGGATAACAAATTTCTGTAAGTCATTGATGATTTCCTCTGTGACTGGGAGGATTGTGCCACAATTTTTAAGGAGGCTGTGAGCTTCTGTTGATTTTTCTACACCATCAGCAATGGTTTTTTTGCCTACTCCATAAAAACCGAAGTTATGGTCACATCCAGTAAGAACATGAAGTGGGATCAAAGATTCCGCCATCGCCTCATCACACAAACACCGAGCACTTATCAGCTGAGATTTGCATTTCAAGCACAAGAGTCCTGATGTTTGCTGAGCTACATAGGCTGCCTGAACGTAGTTATCGGTATCCTCGGTGTATATGACAACTGCCTCTGAATACCCCTCTGACCGCAGCATACTGTAGATTGTGAACAAAGCTGTGTCTGCCTCTGCGTGGGCTCATGTGAGATTCTGCAATACTTCATCTGTGGTGAGATTCTTTGCTGGTCTGCCAACAACCTAGTATATAATCTCAGAAGTGGTTGTAGATGACCTCCTTCGGAAGGCAGCCTTGATGAATGCTTGGAGGCAAACTTTATTCTCTGGCTTACCGAGAAGTGCATGAAAGTCTCTTCTGGATAGAAATTTATCCCCTGACTTCATAAACACATTCCGAATGGACTGATTTTTTTTTGACGGAGTTGTCGTTCACTGTCTTTGATGTTGCTCATACGAGTCATTCACCAGGATAATCTTTTCTGCATTCCTATATCTGTTCAGGACAAAGTTCACAAGTTTGTCATCATAGCCTCCCCACGTTAAGTTGGTTCCATCTGCTTTTTCTCCATCTTCAGTAATAGGGGTTGTAAGACGCCAGATTAGTCCCATATCCATTATCGATGTGTAAACAACAGGGTACGGCATGGATATCATTGTCAGCTTTTCCTGCAGCTTACTCTTCTGCGTTTTGCGCATAGTGCCATTTGCATTAAATATCGAAAGACACTCATCTGTTACTCGATGCTGCATTAAGTCTTCCATCTTTAAGCCATCATTTGCCTCAAGTTTGATAACCGAGGCAAATGCCTTACTTTGCATTTCTTCAGTTTTCTGTTTCAGGTTTTCATTTCCTGTCTTCTGAATTTCTTGAGTTGCAAAATTGCCTCTTTTACTACGTGGTATTCGAGCATTAAGGGACTTTGTTTTGGCATAGACCCTTTCATTCACAAATTCTTCCACTTTCAGTTCTCCGTCGGCCTTTGCAGACTTCAGATCAGCAAAGAGAGCTTGAGTGGCTTGAATTCCAGATTGGAGGGATCTTAGTGTCTGATCTGACTTGTCAAATGGATCACAATGGAATTCAGTGAGGCATGCACTGATATCCTGCACAGATTGTTCATCTATCTTCATCTTACTTGGGGAACAATCTGCATGCTTTCTTGAACCGTGCCTCTTGTGATTTGAATGACGATGGACACAGACTCTTAGCCGGTTGACGGTATTCACATTCCGCGTGTTTGATAGCAGTTGCTTCTCATTCTTGAGAATAGCCAACCATCCCGACTTAAGCTTCGAACCTTTGTTCATCGTTGTTTCTATCCATATGTCAAAGACAACACATGAATAGGGTTTCCCAGTCAATGACTATGCAAACCTGCCACTCTCCATGAATTGTGCTTGAATATGGGGCAGACTTTCCAGGACTGCTATGAAATCTGGAGGATGGCGCCCATATCTATCGTTATCATAGATATGCATCCAAGGAAGCATCAACGTCAGTGAAGACTTGAACTCTATCCAGTTTCTTGTCCTTATAGCATGAATATTGTGAGTCAGTGTCTCTACCATCTCCAAGAATAAAATCCAGAATTCTGCTTGTGGAGCACCATCTAAGCTCTGGAATAGGGAGTCAACAAGCACCTTGAGTTCGACATTGTTCTCTAACTCATCATGTGCATCATTGAGTTCTTGCTGGTCAACTGAATGTCGTAGCTTACTGAGAGATGTCTGGATCTCTTCAGACAAAGTGGAACCTTCCAAACGTTTATTTAGTGCATGGTGGACTAAAGCCTCATAGAAAAGTCGAAGGCAACGCACATTGCGGTTGAAGAGGTTTGCCACGCAGAGCTTGATCCACAGATCCATCTGCAATGACGCCTGCAGCCACCAGTACATCGGAAATGCCTGAGTCGATCAACAGGTTTGCATATTGATTTGGTATTTTAGCCACCTGGTTCAAAAATTACAACATATAACTTGTTTTTCAAGATGGTGGCCGCCGCCATCTTGGATTTAGAGGTCAAGATGGCCCTAGAGCATAAAAAGGATCATTATCATATTTCTAATGCTTAAATTAGTAGAAATTGACACTTTTTTCCGCCATTTTTGGCCATCTGGTTCAAGATGTATACTTAATTTGTTTTCCAAGCTGGCGTCGGGGGCCGTCTTGGATTTTGAGGTCAAGGTGACTCTGAATCATAAATAATGTCATTCCATCGTGTTTCTGACACCAAAATTAGTGGAAATTGACACCTAAATTGTCCTTTTTGGCCATCGAATTCAAGAAATATAACTATCAGTTTTCCAAGATTGCGGTGGCGGCCATTTTGAAAAACGTCAAATATTTAAACTTTCCCGCCATTTTGGTGAGGTGTATGGGAGCTCATTTTATTTAGTATCACTTGCCCTTGTTAAATCCACTGACAAACTGGTATCCTAAAAATGGTCAGTGAACCTATGAAAATGACTCTACTAACAACAGAAAGAGGAACATGAACACGGAGGAAGAGTCAGATGGGATGTTTTGAGAATTTAGACCTATCCTGCTACAGTATTGGTGATATGACTATGAGGTAAGGAATATAATTTCATTGTAATTTTCTGCAGCTAACAACCTAACGTAACGTTATGTTTTTGTGTTCACTTCCTTGGCTTAGACTGTTACACTGTGTTAACGTTAACTAGCTATCGGAAATTGGCTAGCTTGTGCAGTTATAGGTAAAAAAAAAAAAAAGTTAACTAAAGCTAGCCACGTTTCGTGGCTTTTTGGCATGAATCGTGTCTCCGGCCTGCAAAACATAATGTTAGTTAGCTAACGAATTCAGAGTATGATTTAGTCTGAAGGTTCTGCTTGTTCTGTATGGAACACGTCGTAAACTTGGCAGTATATGAACTAACGTTAGCTAACGTTAGCAAGTTGTTCGTTAGCCTGTCTGATTTACGACTCAGTTTATCATTAGTTAATAACGTTGTCATAACGTTCGTCTAACTTTCAGTAGTAATGGAGGCGAACGAATTTGAGCGGTGACTTATAGTTTTGTTGACGTTAATAGCTAAAGCCACTTAATGTTATTTCCCTATATGAATGTTAGCGTTCGCAGTTTTGGGTACTCATGCATTTTAGCGGATGCGCCGTCGCCAGAGCTCAGAGGCAAATGACGGCCCGGATGACTTTGCGTTGTGAGGCGAGTCTCTACCCTAACCCTAACCCTGAATGACTTTGGTTTTTGATAACAGAGTAAGGCAGCAGCAATGTTATGTTATGAAGCAAATTTGAAAATATTCATCAGGAATTAACTTAAGTTACACATGGAATGAGCTGAAAGGAATCAAAATGTATGCAACGTTAACTTTCCATCCAGCTAGCTAGTTATGGCAATTCCCCAATATCTCTTTTTCTTATTCTGCAGACATGCTCACCAAAGCAAGATAATGTCAGTGGGAAAAGATGAAGTACCAGAGGTGACAGAATATCAAGAGATGGTGGGGTACAGAATTAGTCCAAGGGACAGGTAACTGTTTGGCTAAAAGGCAATTCATGTGGAGATTAATTTTTTTCTTACTTATTTTTCAATCAAGTTCAGGTTAGTCATTATGAGATTTTTTTTGTTGCCTTGTTTAGTCATATTTTGCATGTTTATGTCTTGACCCAGAAGCCAATAGTTAATGTTTGTTTGTGCGCCTGTGTGTTTGTGTGATTTCCCTTCTTGATGCAGGTGTTTTGGAAATGAAGTCTCCAGACAAAAGATCTTCACAGGCAGTGAGTATTCATTTCATTCTAACATATTGAATGGATACCTTGGACACAAGTGGCCATCTGATGTCAGCACATTATTCATTGTCTGTTCTCTAAGAGTTATTTTCATTTTGTGGATGGAAACTCATGGAGGCAGTGCAGTGGCACAGTGGCTAGCACTGCTGCCTCACAGCAAGAAGGCCATGGGCTTGAATCCCCCCGTGCCCACCCCCAAGCACCCCCGACCAAGGAACTGGCCCCAGAACTGGAGCCGGACCACAGGCACCGCCCACCGCCCCCAACCATAGGATGGGCCAAACGCAGAGGACAAATCGGGTCACGGGGTTCAAAAAAGTAAATTAAATAAATGTAGTGCCTCAGACAAGAATATGTATCCCTATTTTTATCCCACCGGTATATAATACCATGGGATATAGTCATCCCCTGTCCGTCCGTCTGTAATTATTTTCGTTTCCGGAGCAGAACTCAAAAACTATAACACTTAAAAACTTCAAAGAACTAGGTTCACTAACCCACATAACTGGCCCTGTATTTTCGTGAATTACCAAACACAACCTTGAACAATTTTCATTTGTCGAATCAATCGTTAGAGATCTATGCTGTCCAACAATAAACGTGCCGTTGGTTACCAAGACCTGAAATTGATTTTACGGATGCTTCAACTAGGCAATGACTTCACTTCAAGCGATTTCGAGCGAAAAAGACGACGTTCAAATCAGTTTTTCGCGTGGGCGGCATACTTCGTCCAAAATAATTTGTATATCAATCAAATCTATTTTAAATTCTTTACTTATTTGTGTAGGTTGTATTGTGGGCGAGGCCTGCCGACCAAGTTTAATTTCGAAAATGAGTAGTTTACATTAGTGACACGCTTAGTTACGCAAAATATATAAATGTGGGATTGGCATTCACAAACGGAAAAAAAATTGAATTTCGTGATATTTTTTTAAAATAATAACTGAAAATGTAACTTTATTTCATACAACTGTAAGTATTTTTATGTGTAATCAAACAAATGTGTGGATTGTGTGTTTTTCGCTAAGGATTCAACAAGAGGCATGAATTGTATTTCATCTTGAAATCCAACTTTTCAATTGCACCTCTTGCGTAAGCGGCGTTCTTTGATGTACAGCTGTTCGCATTTCCTGCTTTGTTGACGCGTAATATTTTGAATGATGATTCTTCTCTAATATGTCTGATATTTAAATATGGAGTAAATAGTTTAGAGTCGTTGAGTGTTAGGCCTAATTACTCAATGTACGAGCCAGATAATCAGTGGCGTCAGGGTTTTCGGCGCGATGACCCAGTTTCATCTTTCAACAATGATCCGATGAGGAAATGCTCCAGGTGAACCCAGGTACACGAGGAAAGGTAAGTTTTATCTATGCAAAATCTATAAAAATCTGTTCATATACGGATATTCTGAGTTATAGTAGAGATGTAGAACCAATAAATAACTCTTTGAAAAATATGATAGGCCTATAGGCTATCTGATGCCCGATCGATGCCCGACATTTCGCCCCTCGATCAGCTCGGCCCTTGAGCACGCATCATGTTATGCAACTTTGAAGTTTGTGAACTGAATTGAATCTGATCTTAATTTTGTTTTTAATATAATTAAGGAGTAGCATAATTAATTCAGAAATATAAAAGACAAATATAATTTTGCTCCAGTATATGTGTGATAAGGCATAGAAAAAAATACCCGTGATTCCTCTTACCCGACAGTCCCTATTTTCCCCCTACCCTAAACATTATATTGGTGTTTTTGATTGCTAAAGGTATCCTGCCTACTGTCGATGCACACTTTTGGGACAAAAAATAATAATTTTTGAGATTACTGTAGAGATTTGAGTATAGGGCCTATAGAGTGGCTTTATTGTGGTTTAAAATTTTATTAAGTACTGCATTAAAATATTTTTAAAAAATAAAATAATGTTCCTACCTACCTACCTTCCTACCCACCCACCCTATTTCTATTTGGGACGTAATAGGAATCGAACCTATTTTTTTTAGACCTAATATCAGTATTTTTTTCTGACTGACTTAACGGTTTCATTGAACATTTCTGTTTATTTTTTATTATTTATTTATTTATATTTATATCTCCCGTTGCCATGGCAACAATGGACCACTCATCTTGATAATGTTGAATTGTTAATTATTTATATAATAATTGATATACATAAATTATAAGCAATAAATTGAACTCTTTTGCTCTTCGGATTGAAAATATGCCAAATAATGACATTTTGAATGGAACAATTTCCTCTCCCGTTGCCATGGCGACCATGGGCCAGACATCCTGGTAATGTTGAATTGTTAATTATTTATATGATAATTGATATACATGGTTTATAAGACAATATATTGAACTCTTTTGCTCTTGGTATTGAAAATATGCCAAATAATGACATTTTGCATGGTGCAATTTCCTGTTCCGTTGCCATGGCAACCATGGGGCAGTAAGGCTTATAACATTCATTTGTTAAAATTTAGGCTATTATGTCAATAAATGACACCAATGATTATTAGTTTTTAGACAGGGCCAATTTTGATGGTTCGTGAACCTTGTCCTTTGATATGGAACTTACCCTTATGGTCTAGTTGTGCCTTTTGCAGGTTTCAGTTCCATGCTGCCCATAATTTTTGAAATTTTCACCAAAAACAGCCCAAAAATTGCACTTTGTCTCGTTTCCGGACCATAACTCTAAAACTATATCACTTACAAACTTCAAATTTGGTATGCGACCTACCCCTAGGGTGGGATTGTGCCTTTTGGGGGTTTCAATTCCATGGTGCCTTAAAAATTTTAATTTTTCACCAAAAAGAACCCCAATATTGGACTTTATTTCTTTTCTGGAGCAGAGCTAAAAAGACTATACCGCTTAAGCCCCGTTTACATGGCACCTTTTTACCCACGGGGGTAAATTTATCCCCCAGGGGCAAAGGGCAAATTCATCTTGCGTTTACATGGGTTTTAACACAGGGGGGTATTTTTCATATTTAGTTCATTCTGACCATGGAAAAGCAAATGAAACATGAATGAGAACCAGTTATAGCATATAATCTATGTCCAAACTAAATTATTCTTCATATGCAGAGACGGGCGTTATTGTAGATATTGGATTGGAGAGTACGATAAACTTTACAAAATAACTTTTCTTATTGAAATCATAATCAGAACTATCCCACTTCACTACGTTCAAATAAAATTCCAGTTGCATCCACCCAATACTCACATATATTCTACACTCCATTTCAATACATCCGCCTATTCTTATGCAAAAATAAGTGATGTTTTGTCTGACAAGGTAAATATTCATTCTAAGCGTTAATCGGTATTTAAAATTCATGTAATGTTCAATTTCAAATGAAAAACAAGTGAGATATAGAAAATCTCAATCAAACGTCTTTTGATATCAAATATATCAACACGAGTTGGTAAAGGATACAAGTATCCTTCGTTTGCTGAGGATATTTTTACTTTATCAACAAATGTTAATATGTTTGATTTCCAACAGTACGAGGGTGACATTCTATTTATCATTTGATATCACGACACAGCATTTACCAATATCCATTTTCTATTGGTAAATGCTAATCCATCAGCCCAAAAAGGCCTCTGAGCCTCTTAAAATATGATGTCATGTCTTTTTGACTCATTCATTCATAATGTCACAGTATTGTGATGTCATTGTTAAAGGTACATAATCAGATTTGGGCTCAAAATTTGCCTCTTCTAAACTTCATGGCATCTGAAAGAGCACTCTTTTCTGAGTGTTGTAGATTTTTATCCCACCGGTATGTAATACCGTGGGATATAGTCATCGGCCTGTCTGTCAGTCCGTCCGTCCATAATCATTTTCATTTCTGGAGCAGCACTCAAACTATACCACTTAAAAACTTCAAATTTGCTATGGAACTTACTTTTATGGTGTAGTTGTGCCTTTTGGGGGTTTCAGCTCCATTCTGCCAAAAAGTTTGGATTTTTTACCAAAAACAGCCCACATATCACGAATTACGTGGAACTGGTGGGATATGTCATCTTCAGATGACTCTTGTTAAATTTCACAATGGGCAGTTATTTGCTGAATTAAACTGAACTTTATAAAACTCTCAATAATCATGGCACCAATGGATGGTAAAGCGATCAGGCTTGTAGTCCTGTGAGTTGAACATGGTGATATGATCATTTTGTTTTTCCAAATGTCTATTTTAACTACACAAAAATTTGGCTTGGAAAGATGTTTGAGAGATGGTATATTTGGCCCAAACCTGTTATGTCTGTTCAGCTGCCTATATGTTTCTGAGGAAATTTTACATTTCCCTTTTCAACACTGGTAATAATAAGAAACTTGCTTACTCTTATAGCATTGGAACAAGGTTTGCGGGGGAGAACAGGCCCCCAACAGACGGAAGAGCATCACTAGTAAGCATCAACTGCCGTATGAAAGACAAGATATTAAATGTTAACCCCTATTTATAAACCCTACTTTGTGATTAATACATGTAGTATGAAGACTAATTTCTGAACACACAGTAATATCTTAAATGCAGTTTTGTTTTTTTTTTTAAAGCGTTATTCCACTGTCAGTTAAAAATAGGCAATATACGATCCTAGGTCGAACAGAATCACTATAATGAACGCAGCAGGGGGTTTATCAAAGTCCTTGTACTGATTGCATTTTTAACTTGTGAAAACCTAGGCATTCTATTTCTTTGAATGCGGTATGGAGGGATTATTTGTTTATCAACACGGCGGATGCGCGCGCCACTTGACTGCGGAAAGAGTGATCCCTTTAATATGTTTGAAAGGTTGTCATGGTTATCTTGCAGTTGTGATGTTAGCTAGCTAGCAATGTTGTCAGTGTGGCCTACTACAACAGTTTATCGCCGAGTGATAAAACGAGTTATGCTGCTGAATTAACTTTATGAATGGGATACGTCTTAACACGTTGACTGCCAACTACGAGAACTCGTAATGGCGGGGCAGGGCCAGCTCTAGACCTGAGAATTCGGGGGCAGTTATCCATCTCTTTATTGAAAACAATTAGTCCTGGCTAATTCTAGATGGTTTTCCTATATTAACACGTTTTCCAATTCAAGAATAATTAAGTGGCAATTGAAGACACAGCTTTTCTCCCTCATGCGACTGCAAATAATGGGCTACATTCAATACAGAAAAATAATTTAATAACAATTAGGTTTATGCACTGTGTTATAGCCCCAATTTGTTATTACATTTACGACAGCAAGGGATGACGGACACGACTTTAAAAACTTCAACTGATTTAATTAAACAAAGGCAACTAACAACAAACTACTTTACTGACCAAGATTTGTTAAATACAAGAACAAAAATATTTACAGTCCCTTTGGAGAGAAGCCGTGTCTTCAATTGCCACTTGATTATTCTTGAATAGGAAAATCTATAATGTATTTGAGGTCTCTGTCTGTCTGTATGTACACATTTTTCTCCTACATTTCCCAACCGATTATCCCCAAATTTGGTGTGAATATCCACGTGGACACCAGGAAAGACTTGACGTCGCCCGATTTTTGAAAAACGGTCATGCACCAGGTAGCAGCCAGTGTATTTATAAAGGAAAACCATCTAGAATTAGCCAGGATTAATTGTTATCAATAATAGGATGGGTAATTTCCCCTGAATTTTCAAGTCTAGCGCTGGCCCGGACCTGCCATTACGAGTCATCTCGCAGTTTGCGGTCAACGTGTTAATGACCCATATGCTTTAGGTGCAGGGGAGTGGATAAATGACGAGAAAGATGTATAGTCTGGGTCATTGTGAACATGAAAAACAACTGTATCCTGACCGCAAACTGCACCTGCATGTAATTTAGAATAATAAAATGTTACAGATTAATTTTAGGTTCCTTTGTACTTGTTGTACACACTTGTATTTTTCCCCCCCTCTCAGATCTTTGAGCTTTGAGCTGCTGTAACGATGAAATATCCCCACTGTGGAATCACTGTTTCTTATCTTTCCATTGCTATGTAACCTCGTCTTCAGTCACTGTCGTCATTGTAGCAAACATTTCACAACTCATTTGCTGCAATAATACAGCTGTGCCTGCGGCATATCTAGCTTTATCATTATTCAAACCAATGAGTCTAACTTATTATATTGCCAGAAATTAATACCAATGTTCTTTTTTTCTCTCAGCTTGGGCTCATGCTGTAGGCATGCTGCAACACTGATGCTCAAAGTCTGTAAAACTTGTGCGTTTTGTTATTCTTATCGAAACGGTTTGTGCAACCAACAGCACAACACAACATGGTTGCGGCTCCTCAAGCTCTCTTTCTGCAGTCAACATGCACAGTAGAGCGGAATGACGTATGTAGTGACGTAGACTGATAATCCCTCTATAAATTCTAAAATGGATGGCCATATTTGACAATATGCCACTATAGTCAGTATCTATAGCGAAGGATAAAGGTTACTGATTATGACCAACAAGCTGCTACAGTTTGATATCTTTGACAACATAAGTAAACTGAAAATAAAAAATAGCTTGCTAACTATAAGTAATATACTCCAATATAAAACTACATCAGGAGAAAGACTCCTTCATTGACTTCCTCTTCTTTAAAATTAATGCTATCAAGCTCAAGGAACCCTCCAATCTGGTTCAAACGGGAATGACTCCTGCTGTCCAAGTCTGTTTGGCATTCCCATCTCTGCGAGGTTGTGTTCCCTTAAGAAGTTTTCAGTGAATCTTAGTGTGTCCCTTTTCTTCTTTTTTCCCCAGATGCACGAAGGGTCCAGCTGATCACTGGAAATTTGGTGAAGGATTTTTACGATTTGCTACATTGCACTGCTTCGTCCAGTACAGATTAACTGACCAGTTGTGCTATGTTTAGATTTTACTTTACCATAATCTGTATATTTAGAATTCTTGATTAAAAGACTGTGTAATGTTTGTCCACATGTATTTACAGAACTGTGCAGAGTCCCAAGGGATCTAAAGAATTTAATTTAACATAATTTAAAACTGAATTGCGAAATACAAGCTGAAAAACAGACCAAAGCCCCGTCAGCACAGCATATATGTTTTTGCATTTTATAAAAGAAAAATTACTACCATATCATGATGGTAGCCTTAACAGACAAGAAAGACCTAGGAAAATGCCATTTTTAGTTTTTCCAGTTCCTCCTGAGGGTTTTTAAAGTACTATTCGCAAATTTGAAGAAACTTCTATTGTAAATCAGTGAAGTAGCTTTAAATATTGCATTTCATTTAAGGTTTTAAATCATTAAATACTTTACTTACACTTATATGCTTTTGGTGCTATCACTCAATAGTTGGAGTTTGTTCATAATTATTCATTAAAAATAAGTGCTTCACTGCAGAATTGAGTAGCATCACTTTATTGAAGGTGTTTGATCATTATAAATCAGGAAATACCTGAAAAATTATGGCGTTTGTCTGCAGAACTGTAGGGGCCATCACTTTATTGAAGGTGCATTAATGTAATATTTCTGAAATAGCTGTAAAATGACAGTATTTCTCTGCATAAAATGTGAATGTTACAGCTTCATTGAAGGTGTTTTATTGTAATAATTCAAGAAATAACTGTTAAAAAACAGTATTTCTCTACAGATCTTGTGTTATCACTTTATTTTTTTGTGATCAATTATTTTTATTATAAAGCATACAATAAATGAATACACAAGATACCTATATTACAACGTTTTCCCCACTCACATCCCAAAAAGAGAAAAAAACCCATTATATACAATGCACTCCCCCCCCCCCCCCCCCCTCCTACTTTGAAGAGATACAATATATAACAAATATAAAAAACTCATTCTCATCTTAAACTTAATATGCAGACATACAGTATATAAATACAGTTGTATTTGCAAACAGCATCAAGCTTTAGGAGTTGTAGTGAAAACATTGTATGATATTAATGATGGTAGATATGTACACTCATATACACCGACGTGCATGTAATGAATAAGGTAACCGAAATTCTTATTGCACTGGTTGAACAAGTATTTTCACGTCATCAAAAGCCTGCTTCCATGTTTCAATGGTCTTCCCCTTAGCACAATACATGCGAGCTGTTGATAATTCCATGGAGATTATATCAAGAAAAGTTAATAGCCATAGTTGCCGTGAGAGAGTGTGAGATGGGTTCCAACGATTTATTAGTATTTTCTTCGCCGCAGTAAGACCGGCTAGCCATACTCTTTTCTCTTGCAATGTGAGACTGAGAGCACAATCGTCATTTATTAAAAAAGACATTGGGGTGCAGGTTATTTTCTTATAAGTAAAGCTAAATCTGCGGCAACCAGTTTCCAAAACTTGGCAACATCTGGACAGTCCCAGAAAGTATGTAGAAAGGTCCCTGTAGAACCAAGACCACATAGTGTACATGTAGGAGAAGAGTTCAGGCGCATGTGAAAACGACGAAGGGGAGTCAAATATAATCTATGAAAAAATATCCAGTGGTTCATTTGATGGTTTGGATTTCTGGATGATAGAGCAATATTGTTCCACATATCTTCACATATATAGTTATCATTTTCCAGGTGTAAATCTTTGACCCATGTTTCTGTAACCCCTAATGGTCCATAAGTATGTTGAAGGAGAAAAATATAGATCTTAGACGCTGAACATCTCATTTGTCTTTCTGAATGGAATAGGCTATGCATAGGATGGGACTGTAATGGGATGCTCGAAGGGACCCCATAGGCACGCATTGCTGATCGAAGACGCAAATATATAAAGAAGGATGTGCTTTGAAGATTATATTGTACTTGAATATCCTCAAAGCTCCTCAAACCATTGCCATTTAAGACATCAGCAAAAATGTGAATGCCTTTGTTGGACCACTGAGGGTAAAAAAAAGGGGAGTTTCCAGTGAGCAAACTATGGTTCTGAAATATGGGGGAGTGGCAAAGCCACTTCTTTTCTGATCTTGTACGTTTCTCTGCTAACCTCCAGGTCATTATCAGATGTGAAATTATAGGTCCAAAATGTAGTTTACAGTGCCTGATTGGGATGCCACAGTGGGTGAGATCTTGCAGTCTGTAAGGAGAAACCAGTGATTCCTCAAGTGGGTGCCAGGAGACTTGGGCAGTAGGATCAAGCCATGTGGAAAGGGGGCGTAATGTGAAGGATTGGATGTTATCACTTTATTGACAGAATTTTATTGTAATAATTCTGAAAATAACTAAGATAACGGGTTCTATGGGGAATCATTTGCGCCATCACTTTATTGAAGGTGATATATTGTAATAATTCGAGAAATGGCAGTAATATAATGGTGTTTCTCTGCAGAACTTTTAGTGCTATCACTTTTTTGAAAATGTTTCACTGTAATAATTCAGGAAATAACTAAAATGACAGTGCTTCTCGGCATAAAATTGAGTGTTACAGCTTCATTGAAGGTGTTTTATTGTAATAATTTATTGTAATAATCACCGCACTCATGACCAAAAAAATTGCCTAGGTGCTAGATAACCAAATAACAACTAGTAAAAAAGAATATCTGCACACTTAGATCAATGCAAGTCTCTTTAATACACCAAGCTTTCGGTCAAAGGACCTTCATCAGGGTAACGATCAACACTTGAGTGCAATGAACAAGCTTGTGAGTTTCAACAGCCAATCAATGAATCAGTAACAGCTGTGCTGGACCAATCCTGCTCAGATGGAGAAAAGCATAATGGTGTCTTCACTGCACTGTAATGGATACCACTATCAGAAGGAGAAAAAGATTTCAAACCCTGACAACTAAACCAAGAAACAAAAAAAACTAAAAAAAGTTATTCATGTACAAGACAAAATCTTAAACAGGTAAAGAAATTGCACAAACATCAGGAAAACCATCATAAAATGCAATATCTCCTCCATCATCAAGTAAAGACCTCAAGCAAATCCATAGAAATCCATATTATAACATAACACTCATATCAAAATCAACATTTAACGCCTTAGGGTGTAAAGAGTCTAATGTGTGTATCCAAAAAAGTTCTTTTTGACACAATCTTTTATTGATGTGTCCACCTCTTGGCAACTGTACATGTTCTATTCCCTGAAAACGAAGGGAAGAGATGGGATGAGAAAGAGCATTAAAATGATTGACAACTGGACAATTAGGATCAGCACGTCTAATGGAACTTTTATGTTCACTGATCCTCTACTTTAAACTCCGTGTAGTTTTACCAACATACACCATATCGCATGGACATTTTAGTATGTAAATCACATTTTTAGCGTTACATGTAATGAAACCTCTAACCAAATAACTTTTACCAGATCTAAAATGTTTAAAGTCAAAAGATTTATGAGTATTATGACATTGGGCACAATTGCCGCATGGATAATTGCCATTTCTCAAAGGTGCCAAGAGGGTCTGACTTGGAGCCGTTTGGATACTAGCCCTGACCACCCTGTTACGGAGATTAGGGCCCCGTCTATACACAAATAAAGGTGGATCTTTAAATTTATCGTTCAATGAAGGATCATTGGAAATTAAATGCCAGTATTTCATCATGATATTTTTAATTACGTAAGCTTTTGGAGTATAAGTGGTAACAAATGAAACTGAAAACTTCTTATCCCTTTTAACACTCTTCTTTAGTAGTTCAGAGCATGGTGTAGACAGTGCAATATTGTAGGCCTCATTAATACTCTCAGGGGAGTAGCCCCTGGCCAAGAAACATTGTTTCATATCAGAGGCACTCACAACAAAATCCTCAATTGAGTGCCAAATACGTCTAAGTCTGTAAAATTGGCTCTTAGGTAGGCCCTGTATGAGTGCTTTAGGATGAGAACTACTAGCCAAAAGAAAGGAGTTACGATCAGTTTCCTTCTTTTAAAGAGAGGTAAGAAGTTTTCCATCTTCTAATTTGACCCACATATCAAGGAAATGCACACATTTAGGATCAGACTCAACTGAAAACTTCAAATCTGGGCTCATGGAATTAAGATAAGTGAAGAAATCTGTAAACTCTATTTGAGACCCTTTAAAAATACATGTGATATCATCAAGATACCTGAAATATTTTATAATATTGTGATAAAAGGGATTTCTGTTTTCATTAAAGATAAACAGTTGCTCAACATAACCAACATAAAGATTGGTATAACTAGGAGCAAAATTACTCCCCATACTTGTACCTTTGACTTGCAAGAAATTCTCTCCCTGGTGGAAAGGAAAGAAATTGAATTTAAGAATCAACGATGCTAAATCACAAATAAAAGCACTTGGAGGACACACATCTTCCTCTCGGTCTTGTAAATAATGCTCCAGTGCCACAATACCTCTCTCATGAGAGATGTTTGTATATAAGCTTTCCACATCAAAAGTAGCCAAGATGGTATCAGGATGGAGTTCTTGCAATACAGATATTTTATTTATCACATCAGTAGAGTCTCTCACAAAGGCAGGAAGCTTTTGAACATATGGTTTAATATAGTAATCAACAAAATTGGTTACTATAATAATATAATAATGGTTCCAATAATGACTCATTACTAGCCACTATGGGTCTGCCCTTAGGGTTAGTCAGACTCTTATGGATTTTTGGGAGCATGTAAAAAAACGGGTAACAGGGTGTTTTCTATTCAGATAATCAAATTCATGTTTAGTTATCCAATTTTGTTCTAGAGCTCGAGTAGTAAGATCATTAATAATCTTTTGGAAATCAGCAGTGGGATTATTCTTTAATTTTCTATAAAGTTGGCCATCATTCAACTGGCGATATGCCTCTGCTATATAGTCAGCGCTGTTAAGAATGACTAAAGCTCCCCCCTTATCTGCTGGTTTTATTACAATATCAGCATCACATGCAAGCTCTTTAATAGCATTCTTTTCTTCCTGGCTAAGATTACTTTGATGGGAGTACAACACAGACTGAGATGTCTCAAGAATTTCTTTTTCCACAACTCTACAAAAAGTTTCAATAGATGGACTAGATCGATGAGGTATGAAAGTACTCTTTGGTTTAAATCTTGACTTAGCAAATCTTATGTTTTCATTCTCAATCCCAAACATATCTTGGGATTGGGACATCTCTTAATTTAATTTTTTTTTTTTAATTTTAAAAAATCAGTCTTAATTTCAAAAGCATTTGTCTGGTAGGTGGAAACAAAACTTAATCCCTTGCTTAAGGCCGAAAGGTGATGTACAGTGAGTACCTTATTGGACAAGTTCAGAACTGGCTCCTCGTTTGTTGGCGTGTGACCGGCCTGTGACTGGACCAATTTCTTCTTTCCTCTCCTTGTCCTCTGCGGTTTCCTTGGGCATTTTTTGGGCAATACGGAGGTCCATGAGCCTGAGGGCGACGAGTACCCTGGTAGGAGTCAGTGTCACTGGGAAAATCACTGTCAGTGGAGGTGGAGTTAAACTGCTGCTGATGGCGTATCTGTGGCTGACTCCTTCGGACCTCATCACACTGCATCCATCTGTACACCTTCCCTTGCTGATAATCATGAGTGTCTCTCCTATATTTTCTCAGTTTAATTGTCATCAAATTGTCTTCAAATTCCTTCAATGTCTGTTAAATGGAATCACTAAGATGGGTGCCATCCCCACCAAACTTCTTTGTAATAATTCAAGAAGTAACTGTTAAAAAACAGTATTTCTCTCCAGATCTTGTTGTGTTTTATCACTTTATTGAAGGTGTTGTATATGAATAATTCAGGAGAAATCAGTGAAATAAGAGTTTTTCTGCAAAACTATTGAAGCAATCACTTAATTGAAGGTCTTTGATCATAATAATTGACCAAAAACTTGTAAAATAACAGTGTTTCCCTGTACTTCCTTTAATGGCAATATCCGTAAATTTATTGTTTTTATTCTTTATTCGATTTAGAATATTTTACTTTAATTTTAAGGTTTTTGTTTGGCAGCCAATGCTGCCAGTCATTTACCGTTATTTTACTTCTTCTTTTTTTTTTTTTTTTTTTACAGTGTACCAAGCGGTGCAAGATCGCTAGCCGGTATGGATGCTGGAGGACATGCGGACCATGGAGACGTTTCACTGGGAGGAAGATGCGAGCCAAAGATCATACACTCCGTCCGAGGCTCTGTTATACGCCATCGAACACGATCATCGGCTGTATGCGCAGCACCTCCTCAGTCACTATAAAGAGGAGGTGTTGGCAATCCCGGGTGAACGCTTTTGCTGCTGCCCGTCCTCGGCGCCACACCTGGTGATGGCTTTCAGATACGACAGGAGGGACATTCTGAGTCTGATTCTCCGGGTAGCGCACGGGCTGCCTGCTCTACGCTCTTCCATGAACCGCAGTGGATGCTTCCACCTACAGGACAGCAAGACCCCATTACATCAAGCCTGCGAGCTTTTGCGCTCCGAGGCCGTTATTCTATGACTGGGCAGCAGCGCCTCGCCCCAAGTGGTGGACAGCAACGGCATGACGCCTTTCGATGTCATTTTGGAGCAGCTGTGGGACTCCGAAGTCAACGTGGGAGCCAAAAAATTATGTCTTGACAATCTGCTGCTGTTCATGCTGGAGATAGGCTTTAAAATGAAGGAATCTCTGAAGAAGGACCCCGCGTGCTGGACAAAGATCCTTGGAGAGGAGAAATTCTACCACCTCATTGGGAACAGTCCGGCTTCATTGTTATTACTAGCTATGCAAAAAAATTCTACGGATGCTGCCCCCGGAGCGGTTCCCGAAAAGCCTGCATGACCTCACGATTCCGACCTCACTAAAGCTGCTTCCTGTGTCCTCCAAACTGCGGGTGCAAGTGCAGGTGTTATAGGTTACTGCGCAACTTAACGAGTTTTTAATATTAAATATGTACAACTGATGTATTTTATCTTGTATCCTGGATAAGTTATTGCATGATGCTCCTGTTTTATTGCCTGAAGCATGTGGTATTATTTGGACAATGATTCTTATGAGAGAACACCAAATGGAGGCATCCTCATGAAACGTATTAGGTTACCACGTGTCGACGGAAAAGCAATATTGTTTGAAAATCTGCCTGTTCACTGATCAGTACAACGAGTATAAGTATTACCCAGCCGAAAATGTATCACACGTTATAATGACTTTGCTCATTGAAAATTTCATTGTTGCAACAGCATAAATTTTATATTTAAAAATAGAATTTTTCCAGAGCGACTATAGTGGATTTTATTTATTTATTTATTTTTTTTGGGACAATGAAATATCACCTTTTTATATGAAATTTATTTTGTTACTTTCCTCGTATTTACATCTATGCTGGTTTTTAATTGCTCCCAAATATACATTTTAAAATAATGTAAACTAATTGCTGCATCATGTTATGTGCTAATGCATGTTTTTTTCCGAATAAATGAATATCTTGCGCATGGGTCATTATGCTGGTTTTCGCTGCAAATAGCATTTTGGTCCATACACGGTGCCCTCCAAAGTTACCGGCACCCTTTAGTACGTATAACCCAAATGAGATGGGGGGGGGGGGGGGGGGGTCAAAGTCTTTATTGCTAATCCTCATGACTTTTCATTTGCACTAATGTAACCTTTAACTGAAATGAGCAATTGAAAGTAACATTAAATTCTTCACATGAAGCAAATATTTTCCCCAAAAGTATGTGCCATAATTATTTGCGCTTCAAATTATATTCTGTGCAGCCTCTCTTTGCAGAAATAACAGCTGAGTCCTCTCCTATAAAATGCAATGCGGCGAGTGAACACATTTGAAATGGGATCTGAGATCATTTATTCTCACACAGCCTCTCCAGATCTTTTAGATTTTGAGCTTGATGCTACTGGACTCTCCTCTTCAGTTCGTCCCAGAGGTTCTCTCTGGTGTTTGGGTCAGGGGACTGTGATGGCCATTACAAAATCTTTATTCTTTGGTCAGTTTACTTTTTTAGCGTTGATTTTGAAGTGCATTTTGGATCATTGTCCTGTAACATTTTCAATGGACAATATCAGCATTTGACAGTGCGACCATAGGAAATCCATACGGATTTTTCTTCCTCTCGCCTGAGTGGGGCAGTGGTACAATGAAATTTAAGACCAAAGTCATTGAGAGTGAAAAAGACAAGACGTCAATCCTGCACGTATTACTATTCTGTGCGGGGGAATTGAAAACATAATGAAAAAATAAATTAGCCGTAAACTCTCATTTTTTCAACCGTTGTCTTTGTGTTGGAAACACTGGGTGTGAGATTCAATCGCACAAAACGCATAAGTAACTCCCGACGGATGTCTCGTATTGAGTTTTCTCTTGCGCTGTGTTCACTCAGTAGCTGCCATGAAACTAGGCTAATTTCCCTACGAGGCGAAAGTGGGTTGGCTGAAAAGAACGCAATGTAAACTAGGGATGTTACGCTCGAAACAGACGGCTCGAGACGGTATCGATCTCTCAAAGCAGAAGTATCTCGGCAATATGTTTCGATGCCTCGCTTCACCATGCAAAAAACCATGTGACTCCCTAAATGAAGCTTCATTACGTCACACGCGTATCGGCGACGTCTTACTCGGGTTTTGAATCCAGGGCGGGATTTTTGAGGAAGACCCATTGAAAAACTGCTGCCCTTAAATACCAGAATATCCCAGTCTTTACTAGCTTGCCCAATGATATTCTCATATGCCAAGCAACTTCTGTGCCATGTGAAAGGGTCTTCTCCAAAGCTGGAGAGGTAGTAACAAAGAAGAGAAACAGACTAAAGCCCAACTCAGCTGAAATGATCTTGTTTTTAAATAAAATCTTTGAACCCTGTGAATCCCCTATCCAACTTATGCAGCATTTTATTCGAGTACTGCAATAACAGTCCCTAGTTGCATAAACATTTGCATTTTCGCCCCAAATTTTGCAAAAATCTTTTTTTGTATTTCTATCAATCTTGCAAAAGCACATCTCCATTACATACAGTATTTTATCATGGCACAATCACATTATAACACAAATATGTTATTGTCTTGAAAAAAAGTCAAAAACTATAAGATGCACATAGATCCTTTATTGTTAAACGTACATAACAGTGCCTGTTTCATGACACCTTGTCCTTTATTGTTCTACGCAAATGCTATGTTGAAGATTGGCCAGCAGATGTCGCCATATTGTATCAAATGCTTCGCAACCCTGAACCATTCAACACAATTGCTTCATAATTGATTCAGTAGTTCAGAAAGCTTCGGTTTCTCCATCACTAATGTAAACTTTTCAAGGTCGCTAAATTAGCGTTCACATGAGAAGTGAAGTGAGTTGTACGGTGCGAAGATGTATGTAAAACCGCTTGCCATTCATTGTCGAGTGTGAATCACATCTATGTAAGTATCTCGAAAGTCGATAACCTGGCAGAATTAAATTTGTCCGTCAACGGTAATTGAGTGTCAGTGGAACATTAGCCTTTTTCAGTGCTAGCATAAATTTGCCTTCATTATTAGACCAGTCACCACCTGGGGCCGGTTGCATAAAATCAGACCCAGTCTTGAACTTAAATGTATTTTTAAGTCAGACTGGCTATAGACACCTCAATAAGCCTGTTGCATAAAGCCTGTCTATGAGTTACTTATTTAAGACTGACTTCGATAGCCGGTCGCGCTGTGTATCATGGGTAAAATAAGACACTTAAAGGAGGAGAAAAACATGGTGGACACAATGGCGAAACTCGGTGGCAGCGGGAGATCACAGCACTTTAGTGCAGCAGAAAACCTTTGCTTATAAGAATATAATGCAGAAAAAAGTATTTCATTCAGTAGTTTTAACCAAGTTAATGGAAATTTAAGACGTCATCAAGTTTGGGAATAAATAACCGAAAAGGTGAACAGCATCAATCCAACGGACGTGAGGACTGTAAAAGCTGTTCAGAAACGTTTTAACAATATGATACAAGAATCAAAGAAGGAAGTATGGAAGAGAAAAAATCCAGCCATTGGAGGAAGACTATCAGCAAAACTTAAAAAGATAACGGAACTGGTAATTGAGATTTACGGTAACGAGTCCCCAATGTTTTAGGGCATACCCGGTGGACGAGAGAGTGGAGTTGAGGCTGGAGCGTCGCGAGGGAATGAGCGCTCACCTGCGGTAGCCGCACCAACTGCTGAAACATCGCTGCTGTCAGTGAGTGACAGCAGCACAACAGGCAAGATAACCAAATTAAATAAGTTATTTTAACGCGCCAATTAATGAAATAACACATAAAACAATAAAATATCACTTTTTTTGGTAGCTGTGGACAGCGCCGATCGCGCCCGTGAAGGTGAGTTATGTTTTTCTTTCTTTTATTGAGTTGCCGCCAGTAGTTCAAATCCTTTTCTTGTGCCCACTCGTGCTGACTTATCAGTAGACTTTGCCCATTTCATTTTGAAATTTGTCATGATTTTCATGTCTTTCGCGCCTTTAATACGCTCATTTGTTGCTTTAGACAAAGACTGTGCAGACAGCAGCTTTGAACGTGACTCGACTCCCAGTCCCCCCACAGAGAAGGATTCAACAGGAGCTGTCCAATGAGCAAAGAAAGTGACCACGGCCAAAGTCTTGGAACAGCAGTACAAAAATCTCCAATTGGAACATCTTAAATTGAAAATTGAAATAGAAAAACTGGAATTGGAAATACACAGTGTATGTTTAATTGAGAAAAATGAATCTGTACATATTGATAACACAGTATTGAATTGATATTATACATTTATGAATCCGTACATATCAAAAAATAAGTCAACGAATAAATAATTAAATTAAATGTAACATTTTATTTATTTGTGCTTTGTTGCATCTATGTGTGTGTGTGGGCCTATGAGTTCAAACACGTAAAATATCAAAATGGAGCAAATGTACAATAGATTAGTTGAATTCACAAGAATGTACTGATGAAATGGTAATGGGGCCATCATGCAGAGAAAATGGCCTCCACCAAAGCCTGACGAACGTAGCGACCAGCTCCCTGCTCCATCTCTGGCTCACTGTCCTGTGTCGGCTCTGCCCCCTCCTGTCCATGCTCAGGCTCATCCGGCTCGGGAAGGGCTAGATCTCTAACAGGAGAGAACAGCATTGTTTTCCCCACATCTGAAATGTCATCTCACAGCACAGAGCAGTTTTTCAATTATAAACCAACTATCAAAAACATAATGGGTCATTATATTTTACCTTGCCATATTATGGAGAACCACACAGGCACACATGATTTTGCAGACCCTCACTGGGGACATTCTGAGCTCTCCGTGCAGGCAATGAAACCTCCTCTTCAGCACTCCAAATGACCTCTCAATCGTGTTCCTTGTCTTACAGAGCGCCTGATTGTACCTTTCCTCATTGTGATTGGTAGGGTTTAAAAATGGGGTAAGGAGCCAAGGTTTAAGGGGATAGCCAGAGTCACCTAGGAGAAGACCATCAATTCTGCCTTGCTCAAATGCCTCTCCAATATGTGACTGCTGCAGGATCCTGGAGTCATGGGTTGATCCTGCCCAGCGAGCCACACAGTTGGTAAATTTCAAGTTGGCATCGCATATGGCTTGCACATTGATGCTGTGGTAACCCTTCCTATTGACATAGAGATGCTCATCCACACATGGGGCCTGCAGCCTGACATGCGTACAATCTATAACCCCTACGACATTTGGAAATCCCGCTATCGCATGAAAGTCCACTTTAAGCTTATTCAAAGCTGCAGTGTTGGTAGGAAATGAAGGAAGTTTCTTACTCAGTTCACTTGAGACCCTGTGGATGATCCGTGACACAGTTGATTTATGAAGTCCCAGGGAATCACCCACAGAGTTCAGGAAACTCCCGGTTGCAAAAAACCGTAAAGCCACACACACCTGCAGAACTGCAGGAACGCTGTGGTTTCTTGCTGTTGTGGGATTTATGGCATCTTCAAGTAGCTCAGCAAGTGAAATGATAGTTTCTTGTGGAAACCGAAATCTCTCCACTAGCTCTTGATTATTGTACCTCTCAAGTGGATTGTTTCTGTCCCTGAAAGCTCTCCCTCTTCTTAGGCTCTCTCTATGATCCAGATATTTGCCATGGAGCAAGTACTGTGTCCTATTTCCAATTTAATTTTTTTTGTCCTTTTTTAAGATCGAAACCGCAAATATTGCCGTGTCTTTGTGTCTCCAAACTCCTAACTTACTGACACTGACAGTTTGTAGCCATGGCAACAAAGCTCTCATCTCAGGGTTAGCCAGGGGGAGAGGTGGCTAATTTTTCTGCCTCAAATTAAGTCAGTCTTAAGTTTTATGCGACAGACAGTCTTACTTAGACTAGTCTCACTTGACAACTTCAGACCGGTCTACAACTAAGACCGGTCTTAAACTAAGTTTATGCAACCGGCCCCTGGGGCCGGTTGCATAAAATTAGACGCAGTCTTTGACTTTAATGTATTTTTAAGTCAGACTTACTATAGATAATTACATATACCTGTTGCATAAAATCTGTCTTTGAGTGACTTATTTAAGACTGACTTGGATAGCCGGTCGCGCTATGTATCATGGGTAAAATAAGACACTTCATAGAGTAGAAAAACATGGCGGACACAATAGCGACACTCGGTGGCAGCGGGAGATCACCGCACTTTAGCGCAACGGAAAACCTTTTCTTTGCTGGAGAAATATAATGCCGATAGAAGTCTTCTGTTCAATAGTTTTAATCAAGCGAATGGAAATTTGACCCGTCATCAAGATAGGGGAGAAAATTACAGAAAAGGCGAACGGTATCAACGGTCGTGAGAACCGTAAAAGATGTTCAAAAATATTTTAAAAATATTGTGCAACAATCCAAAGCTGCTTTCACACCGGAAAGCGTTTCGCGTGTATTCGCGTCTTTGAATTGACATTGATTGTAATCTGTCGTGCGAAAAATTTGTTTCGCGTCCGGTGTGAAAGCATCTTAAGACGGAAATATGGAAGAGGAAAAAATCCAGCCACCGGAGGAGGACCCCCTCCAAAACTACAAAATAAATAAATACAAATAAAAAAAAAAAAGAGCTAATAATCCTGTTTCCAATGTCAAATATTTTTTGTCCTTTTTTGTTAGAAAAACAATAAATATTGCTGCATCTGTGTGTCCTCTAACAGGTGTTCTTACAATGTGTTGCCATTGCAACAAAGCTCTCATCTCAGGGTTAGCCAGGGGGAGAGGTGGCTCATTTTTATGCCTCAAATCAAGTCAGTCTTAAGCTTTATGCAACAGTCAGTCTTAATTAGACTAGTCTAACTTGACAATTTAAGACCAGTCTACAGTGACAACCAGTCTTAAACTAAGTTTATGCAACCGGCCCCAGGTTTTGTTGTCTCGTTAGTCTGGTCTAATGTTATACTCTGCGTTAATATTATTACTGCGTTACACAGCAGTTTTACTGGATTATCTCATTTACACCGTGTGACATTGATTCATCTGGTTAACTTCAGTTCGGTAATCTAGGTAGCATTTGGATAACCTGATGGATCACTTTAGCGAACATTAATTCGAATTGTTCCTATGATAACTGTTAGCTGGGCTAACATTGACACATTATCTGCCGTTGAGGTAGATCGCCAGAGGCTAATAATAAGCAATATATTCGTTGAAATTCATTTATGTGTATCCGTCTTCACTACAGCTAGTGCATCGTCTCGCCACATCCCCCAAAAAATGTCGCTCCGCATTGTAAAGGCTGATTCATACTCCAAAAGAACAGAGAAATGTGTTCTTGTTCTCGGGGCTGCGAGAACAAGAACAAAGTTCGTTTTGACCGGGACATTTCATACTTCACGAGAAACTCCTGTGGGCTGTTTCAATAAACTTTACTTGTCCGACCGAGTCAGAAAAAAAACTATTCTAAATTAGGTAGATCATTAACCACTATTCAGACATAAATTAACTGCGCTCATCGCTGTAGGATGTTACGAAACGTCCATTTTCAGTAGGCTCTTAACTGAATACAGTCTAGCTAATTCAAAGCAGTCTTTGCTCACTGTGCAGAAACTACGATTGGCAACATAACGAAGCTATTAATGACACAAAAGACATTAAAGCATTCATATCATCACGATCGCCCATTCTACAGAATTGACTTAAGCAGTCGGGCGATAAGCAGAGCTCCACTCTCGGTTACACTAAGCACCACGAATACGATGTTTAACCACTGAGCACCCTGGCGAGACCGCTGTTTAGGCAGTGCCCCATTAGTGTTCACATAGCATTCATAAAAACACAACTTTTTGTCGCACTTGAAATGTACGATACCAACGACTTAATTGTGAAATCTTCACGCGTAGTTAATAAATGATGTGTAGTTATGAGAAAAATTAGTTCACGGATTTAACAGAGCCCCGCTTCTGAGTGTAGGCTATTATGGTTTCGTAGGCTATTGTTGTTTTTCGTTTTGGGTCATTATGTCGCCATAGGATGAACCCCTGACCAGCTAGGTCCATACCAGAGGGCACTGCATGGCACCGTTGAAATGCTGTGGTAGCGGTTTTCGTTCAGGGTGCCTTTCACTCTGTAAGTCACTGACCTGGATCCAGAAAAACAGCCCCAGATCATCATATTTCCTCCTTCATGTTTGACAGTTGATGTCACACACTGAGGAACCATTCGTTCACCTACTCAACGGCGTACGAAAAACTTGGGTAACCTTTCTTTTTGTTTAAAACCTCTGACAGTTCACCACTTACATTTGAACCATTTCAAGCTATTCGTTGGACTGGAACTGCATAATTTTCAATAAAAAATTAGAAAAATTGGGGTGTCCTAAAACTTTTTACTAGTAGTGTATACACACACGCACACACAGAAAACACCAATTCCACTGAAGTTGGGACGTTGCCTAAAATTTGAATAACAACAGAATGCAATGATTTGGAAATCTCATAAACCCACATTTTATTCAGAATAGAACATAGATCTGATGTTGAAAGTGAGACATTTCACCATTTCATGAAAACTGTTTGCTCATTTTGAATTTCATGGCAGCAACACACATGGTGAAATGTCTCACTTTCAACATCAGATGTGTTTTCTATGTTCTATTGTGAATAAAATGTGTGTTTATGAGATTGGCAGATCATCGCATTCTGTTTTTATTCCGCTTTAAGAGGCGGGATGATTTCTGCAGTGCCTCGCAAGGGTTGTATAACTCTCTAACAGCAGAATCTGAGCAGCTCCTGCTATCAGTTATTCTGCTGTGTGGCAAACTGATCCTATTTCAGAGAATGCATGCACATCTCGGCACTTCCCGTTGGTTTAGCTCGGTGCAGAAAGAGGTGCATCACCTAAAAACCCAAGACTCCACACCTCGGAGCATCACCAAGCAGATCAGGGTCAGATTTAAGACAACAGCATTCCTAATTTACGAATTGAAACATCACCATCAGAGCAATAGTACTGGTGAAATTTTGTTTAGGTCAGTTTTCTTACTTATTCGTCTTAAAATATGCTGATTTTCTTTATAATTGCCTATTTAAGTAGACTTCAAATGCAACTTTCAAATATCAAAATAATTGTGGTCATGTTCATTTTGTTAAAATGTATTGAGTTATATATCAGTGGATACATTACAAAAGCCTACCGTTCCTTCCTGTGGTCGTGAAAAGTTAGTTTCTCGTTGATGACCGCTCTGATTCTCCGCAGAGCGCAAAAGGTTAATATCCTATCGTGCCTCTCTGCGCCTGCGTGGTCAGGCTGCACTGCTGATAGATTTCAGGGAAACCTGACAGGTGTGCTTGCTCGCGTACGATTTATTATTAGGGCCCGAGCCCTAGGCGAAGCCTGGGCAGAGGACCCATTGTTATTGCTGTGTTTCTAATAATTCTTTCTTTCTTTATTCTTCTCATGCATCTTTCGACCTAAATTTGACCTCCTTAACATGCTCAAAAACTCACCAAATTTGGTTCACACACCTCTTGTCTGGCGAAAAATTTGATAAAATGTAAAAATTATCCCCATAGGTCACAAAATGGCTCTCTAGCGCCACCCAGAAACATTATATTGGCACTTAGACGGCCACCACGACCAGTAGGAAAGTCAGAGAGAGATGGAAACAACACTACATTGTTCATCTCATCAAGACCTAAAAATTAACAATTGACACCCCTGACCTAAATTGAACAGGAAATTGACACCCCTGACCTCAATCGAACAGGAAGTTT
The DNA here is from genome assembly GCA_029721435.1 of Gymnothorax reevesii. Classification (NCBI taxonomy): domain Eukaryota; kingdom Metazoa; phylum Chordata; class Actinopteri; order Anguilliformes; family Muraenidae; genus Gymnothorax; species Gymnothorax reevesii. Next base: position 64,136,105 of record CM056576.1, read on the forward strand.
GCAATTTGCATATCAAAATTGCCATTTGCCCCTAAATTTGCCCTTGAACAAACGCAAACTCCTTTAAGGTCATTTATCGTATTGACCCAAAATGGTAAAAGTTGACAAAGCACACTCTGCCGTAGAAAACTACAGTACAACTTTGTCAAAAGTCGAACGGTTTGAATTTTATGAGGCGTCAAAGATGGAGTCCCCATCCACTTTGACTGCCTTTTTTCGAAGCGTACACAATTTCCAAGCTAAATTTGGCCCCTTAAACATGTTCAAAAACAAACCAAATTTTGTAATTAATTCAGAGTGGCTTCAAACATTTTTACAATCTGAAAAATCTCAACCAAAGAGACAAAATGGCTCTCTAGCGCCACCTAAAGACACCAAAATGGGATTTTCGCTTTCACCCCGGCCTGTCGCAATGTCAGAAAATTCTGAAAAAAATTCACAGGTCATTGCAGTCCCATGACCTGAGCTGTCACTTGATTTGGTGAAAATCCATTCTAGACTTTTTGGAATAAAAAATTTTATGTATATAATACGCTATACAGTAATATAAACTTTCTTGTTGTGGACAAACTTATCGGATCAAAATGTCCTTTGGTATACTTCATGATCTCCATTTGGAGAAACAATTTGCCCAGCGGGGTACCATTTGAATGAATATTTGTTGAGATATAGACATGTTATGAATATTCTTATTTTGAAAAATATAAAGTGACGCACTTCTGAATTCACTATAGGTCGCAGTGTATGAAACTTTTGTCTGTTTTCAGTGGACATGCTCCCGAAATTTCAGCCTTCTAGGATTTACTTGGAGGAACCATTTATGAATTTTTTTATTATCATTATTGATTTTGAGTGTTTTTCTTTGTGCTGCTACACATTCTGACCACCGAGTGGCAGTAGGATCACATGGCTCATCTCCCTTTACTTAGTTCCTGAATGGGGGAAGATTTCACAATAGACAGCAGTGATAAAATCTGCTTAAGGAACTTTGACCAGGTCGCATGGGTCCTAACTCCATTTTACAAAAGAAAAATCTCTTTCACTAAAGGGGTTTGCACTCAACTCAACATAAAACATTTTAATCAGTCTCACGCTGTCCGACGAATGAGAATTCTGAACTGCACCCAAGCACGTCTCACCCCCGCATCGACGTGCGCGGGTGGGCAAGGACCCATCCAACGCTGCTTGCAGCTTTAATTTTATTTATTCTTCCCAAACGTTTCAGACAACTGACGCCACAATCTCATAAGAGAGTTTGCAAAATAGTGAAATCTTGGTAGGTCTATCAGTTTTAAGACAACAATGTACAATGTAACAATGTAGAATGGTGGTTAAAATAAGTCCGCATAAATGCGTTTTAGGCCCATCTAAAAAGAAATATGTTCCACATTTTAAAGTCAACATGCAATAGTTGAAAGGAAGGCTTAGTAGCTCTCGCAGTGATATCTGGACCTTCTTATTTTTGTTCACGGTGTTTGAAGTTATAACCTTATCTTATTAAAGTGACCTATTTTGAGTGATCTTAGATACACCTCGATGTTCTGGAAATATTGGCTCCAAGAATTATATGTTTTTTAACGAAGGGTTACACTCTTGAGCGCCTATCCTTGTGTGTTGAGGTTGTTGAGTGTTGTCTATTTTGTTAAGTTTGTTTTTAATGTCTTTGGACTCTGAGACCGTCAATAAAGATATCATAATGGTCTCTTTTTTTCCATAGAAATTGGAATGTGCATAGCCTACAGTCTTATTTTATCAGAAAAATTCCATTGCAGACGTAGGAGTGGGCCTACCTCTGTTTAATTGTTGTTTTAGGTGTGACAATTCAAGAGATTGTCATTTCAAAATCTTAAATAATTATTGCCTATTCTTGCCCTATTTTTGAATGGAATTCTCTGAATTTTCCATTTCTATAAAAGTCATGGAATAATAACTTCAGCTGGAGCTCAACTACTCTGCCTGAAACATTACTATTACTGTACATTACTATTTTGTTGATGACTTGGGGATTCTTTATTGTTGGGGGCGAGCATTTCGGTTTTCCAAACAATTTAAGAAGAATTTAACTATTCAACTTTTTTATTTGAAGGTTTTCAATATAAAATTATGCCCCCTATTTAATATTACATTAATTCATATTTCTTTATTACATATTTAATACATTTAACATAATTGCTCAGACGGTTGCGCCACCTCCCAGATAGCAAGCTCCTCTGCTCCAGATCTGCCCGGCTCCAGCTGATCCGGGGCAGATCTTGAGCAGAGGAGCTTGCTATCTGGGCTGACATTTTGAGGGTTTGAGATGGCAAAACACAAAATATATATCTTTAATATGACAAACTGGAAATATGTTCAAATTAAACAGGTTTTATAAAATTAAATTATGCTTAAGAATCATTTAAAATTATTTCCGAAGCCCGGTCTGGGGAAAGGCGCCGTGGTGTTGTGACGTCACGATCAAGCCGGGATTGTGTCGTCATTAGCCCGAAAGATTCACTGTAAAGCGGCTGCCCACGTAGCGTGACTGCATATCCGTGTGAGGCAAGTTTACGTGCTGATCGGAGGGCAAATTTGAAGCTACGTAGTGTGTTTTACTTGGTGCTTTCTAAGATAAAGACGCTGCGGAGAACGACGCAAGGATTGTGTGAAAGCTTTTTGAATGCAAATGAAATTTGAGCATCCTTTCAAATAACAAATTAAGCCGCGACCTTCCTCGTTCCAACGAGTCATGTTAGCGATTGATGGCAGCCAGGGGCGTGCTGGGGATCCAATTCAGGCCGGGAGACTACCAACCCACTGAGCAATAGACGTCTAATAGTCGTCTAGTTTTTTTTTAGAAGTTTTTTAGACCGTTTATATGCCGTCTATATTTAGACCGAAATTAGACCTTGCCATTTTTTCGAAAATCCAATTACTATTTCTCAAAATGACAACAGTAAGCTGCACAACGCATCTCCTTATATTGGAGACAAATGATTCTGATATCCGTTCATCAATCTAAAGTATAGTTTAGATTTAGCCAAGATTTAAACGTCGAAATCTACACCGCATATCAACGTCTATATTTAGACCTAATTTAGACCAAATTTTTCAATAAGTATATGTTTCGGAATTAACTGCATTTAGTAGAATTGAACTCCAAATATAGATGTAAAATTAATTTAATAGTCATTCTTCACTATAAGGTACATGTCTAGATCTAGACGTCTAATATACCTATTTTCAACGTCTTTGTTTAGACCATGTTTTAAAAAATACAAATGCAAATTCATCTTAGAAAAACGAACCTTAATATCGTAAAATAAGATGAGATAGGCAGATCTGTCTATATGCAGTGCCTTGGAAGAGCTGTGGTCGGCAGCTCACTGCTTCCGTGTACTGCGCATGTGCATAGACTTCGCTGGCGAGCGAAGCATATGAGCGAAGCGCCTCATCACCATCACTGCGCATGTGCGTAAACTTCGAGCGAAGCGATTTTAATTACCACAGCGTCGAGATTTGCTGGCTGCTCTGCAAGAGGAAAATTTGTCATTTTTCCGCGTAAACAGAGGTGAGTGTTTAAGGACAGGTTACTATAAATGTTTAATTTGGAATTAAATAAATAAATAAATAAATCAGTATTTATAAATAAGTATTAATATAAAATTTTATTATCGTTTTTAATGGTTGAGTAATAAATGTTTATTGTCTATATAACCCTTGTATAGATTAGGTCTAAATATGAACGTATAAACCACGTCTATATATAGACGTATATATTTAGTCGTCTATTAGCGGTTGTTTCAACGTCCATATATAGACGTGTGTCTATATATATACACGTTGTTTAGTCGTCTATATATAAACAAGTTTATACATAGACGTTGTTTAGACGTCTATATATAAACAAGTTTATACATAGACGTTGTTTAGTCGTCTATATATAAACAAGTTTATACATAGACGTTGTTTAGTAGTCTATATATAAACAAGTTTATACATAGACGTTGTTTAGTCGTCTATATATAGACACACGTCTATACATAGACGTTGTTTAGACGTCTATATATAGACACACGTCTATACATAGACGTTGTTTAGACGTCTAAATATAGACACACGTCTATACATAGACGTTGTTTAGACGTCTAAATATAGACACACGTCTATACATAGACGTTGTTTAGACGTCTAAATATAGACACACGTCTATACATAGACGTTGTTTAGACGTCTAATAGACGTCTAGTCTAAATATAGACGTCTAAAAAACTTTCATTTCTGCACCATTATTACACCATTTTTAGACGCGGCATCTTGGTGACGTATAGACGTCTATTAGACGTATATTAGACCTAAAAATGCTCGCTGGGAAGTAAGCAGGCCACTGAAGTGTTGCGGTGGATGCAAAGCGCGCGCGGCGAAAAATTTGTGGGGGTTTTTCTTCAAAAAAAGACGACTTTACACTATACACTATTTACACTATTACACTGACAGCCATACAACAACACTCTATTAAATACAACCATGACGACAGCTCCACACAGTCCTCCATACCATAACAGTTTTGTCTTCTCTAATCTCTTCTCTACATCATACTGTGTCCTTTTGTTCTATATTATTTATATAATGTGCAGAATTACACAAAAACATGTTTGTATTATTTTGTCAGCAAATCGTTTAGATGTCACGCCAGCTTACAATAGCTAAAAAGAATACCAATATTGAATATAATACTATTGTATTGGCTGTCCTAAAAGTCGATAGATGACGTCATTCCCTAATTTGTATAATACACCTTGTGCATGTGTTTTGGAGTTGCCATGTGTTTTTTTTTTTAATATCGCTTAGTTTGGCATAGAAATCAGCCTTGCAATATATGCAGTATGCCCGAGTATCATCCCCAATAAACTGCTTCAAACTGCCTTTGAATTCAGGGTTTGATTCCCACTCCTTTCTGTACTTTTGACTGTACAGTTTAGACTGAGCCATGTTAAGCTAGAGGTTTAGCTTGTGTCACGGAGAAATGCAAACACACATGGAACTGTCTGGATGAGGCGAGTATCTTTATTAATACAGTTCAGGCAAGCAAACTGGTCATGGGTGAAAAAGGTGAGAAGGGCGCACAGACACACGGCGCTAACGGAAACGTAAATTTCATAGTCTGCGTTATAGAAACATGCATCACCAGAAGCATCTTGAAAGAATACTGTACAAGATGACTTACCATATACATCTCTTTTTTATTGAGACAATTCAAAACAACTATAACTTATGCACAGGTCCTTTTTCTTTCTTTTTGGCCTGGACAATGATCATATGCTCTTTTTTACCATGAATACCTAAATCTAAATCAACAAGTTATGCACATGTCATTTTTTGTTTTGGCCTGGACAAAGATCACATGCCCTGTCAGTGACAACAGGTAGGCTACAGTATCGGCTACACTCACTCTCTGATCATGTGCTTGATACAACACAATGTATATCACCACATGTAGGCTAGCTCTTCAAAAGAAGTAAACCGTAACATGTAAAATCACTTTTTAATAGGCACACCGTATGCATTTTTTCATGCCTTTATCAACCTACATTAAATTTAACTAAGTTCCATACTTCTCTAATTTCATTGATCATACTGGTTAAAACATTTGCACAATTGTTTTAAAATAACCACAAAAAGCTATAGCTATTTATAATTTATTATTATTTTAATTCAAGAAAAGGAGATGTGCTTTACTCATCAGGGCGAGGTCGAAACAATACCACCCATCGCCACATGGTGGAGAGTCGTGACTAATTATAAAATATGTGACTGAGACGGTAGGCCTATTTAGCCCTTTATCTGTTCCCAAAAATGAGTCTCCCTCGAAATTATAAATGCAAGGGAGATGGCCTGCGACCTACTTAGGTTTAAGCTACTCTTTAAAAAGTTGTTGAAGAGTCAGGCTTGCTCGTCTAGCTAAAACTTTCTCAAACATCACGTCGGTAGAACTAATGTGCAGTTCATTTGATAGGCCAGGATAACGTTATGCGAGGCGGTCAAATATCGAGGAATAAATTCAGTTTTTCAGATTAGTTAATTTACCCTCATGGCAACGTTCTGTTTCACTTTAACAGCAGCCTGTTGTAGGCTATACAATGGTCTGTTATCAAGAAATGTCACAGTAAAATGTTGGGAAGTGAATGGAGCATTCTACAGGATTATAAAGAGCCGTGTAGCCTATTAATGGCAGAATGAATTACGAACAGCACAGTAGGCATGAACGAAACCAGCGCAAGTTCCAAGTGCAGGAATTAATCTAGCGACAACATCGACGTCTGATTTATGAAGCTGTTCATAGGCTATCACTTCAAGACATGTATAACTGTGTCGTTTATGCCTTACCTTGCCGCAGGTTCTAATTTCCACAATGGAGGCCTTGGGCTGATTTCTTTCGTGGGTGAATTGCTTCAGGCTGGCATCATTAGAAAAGAATTAGGAAGAAGGGGCGCCTTGTAAATTGGTGTAAATTGCCGCTTCAACTAGAGCAGAGATACTCATTCTTTTCCAGAATGAGCCACAGTGAGTGCAGGCTTTCGCTCTACCCAACTTGTCCCACACCTGATTCTACTAATGAACCCTTAAAGCTTTTGCCATAGACCCTTGATAAGTAGAATCAGGTGTGTAACTGCATGGTTAGAATGAAAGCCTGCACCCACTGCGGCTCATTCTGGAAAAGAGTGAGTATCCCTGAATTAGAGCATCTCGTCAGTGATTTGCTCTCACGAGACGAGTGTAATGTAGGTCTATGTAGTTTTCTGCGGTCCACTGTTCTGCTCGCTCGGTCGCTCGCTAACCCCCCTCGTCGGATCTGCGCGAGGCCCGTACATGGCCCATTTCGAACTCAAAACGGCGAATTTCGCCGTAAGGTGAGGAGTTTGCATGCCTGACAGTTACTTATTTAGACAAAAAAATCACGTTTATCCCACCGTGACTGTAAACCAACACTGCGGCGGGTTCGCATACGCGATGCATTGGCAATTTGGACACGGAGGAGTGAACATCTCGTGCTCCGATTCCAGCGAAGAGGGACGGCTGCGAGAGGACTGGGCCGCCTTTGAGTGCTCTGTGACGGGGGACAAAGCCGACGGAAGCACCCGCTGCATGTCGAGAGTGGTGACAAAAGTCGCGAAATTGGCGACACAGGACGTATCTTTCTCTCTCATACACGGTGACGTCCAAAGTTATCGGCACCCTTTAGTACGTAAACCCAAATGAGATGGGGGGGGGTCAAAGTCCTTATTGTTAATCCTCATTACCTTTCATTTGCACTAATGTATCCTTTAACTGAGTGAAGCAATTGAAGGTAACACTAAATTCCTAACGTGAAACAAATATTTTTCCCAAAAGTATGTGCCATAATTACAAAACCAGTGAAGTTGGCACGTTATGTAAAATGGTAGATAAAAACAAAATACAATGATTTGCAAATCCTTTTTCAACTTCTATTCAATTACACTGCAGACAAGATGTTTAATGTTCAAACTGAGAAACTTTATTTTTTTGCAAATAATAATTAACTTAGAATTTAAAGGCAGCAACACATTGCAAAAAAATTGCCACAGGGGCCTTTTTACCACTGTTACATTGCCTTTCCTTTTAACGACACTCAGTAAACGTTTGGGAACTGAGGAGACCAATTTTTGAAGCTTTTCAGGTGGAACTCTTTCCCATTCTTGCTTGATGTACAGCTTAAATTGTTCAACAGTCCGGGATCTCCGTTGTCGTATTTTACACTTCATAATGTGCCACACATTTTCAATGGGAGACAGGTCTGGACTACAGGCAGACCAGTGTAGTACCCGCACTCTTTTACTACGGAGCCATGCTGTTGTAACTCGTGTAGAATGTGGCTTGGCATTGTCTTGCTGAAATAAGCAGGAGCGTCCATGAAAAAGACATTGCTTGGATGGCAACATATGTTGCTCCAAAACCTGTATGTACCTTTCAGCATTAATGGTGCCTTCACATTTGTGTAATTTGCCCATGCCTTGGGCACTAATACACCCCCATACCATCACAGATGCTGGCTTTTGAACTTTGCGCCTATAGCAGTCCGGATGGTGGTTTTCCTCTTTGGTCCGGGGGACACAACGTCCACAGTTTCCAAAAACAATTTGAAATGTGGACTCGTCAGACCACAGAACACTTTTCCACTTTGCATCCGTCCATCTTAGATGAGCTTGGGCCCAGCAAAGCCGGCGGCGTTTCTGGGTGCTGTTGATAAATGGCTTTCGCTTTGCATTGTAGAGTTTTGCCTTGCACTTGCAGATGTAGCGACGAACTGTAGTTACTGACAGTGGTTTTCTGAAGTGTTCCTGAGCCCATGTGGTGATGTCCTTTACACACTGATGTCGGTTTTTGATGCAGTACCGCCTGAGGGATCGAAGGTCACGGGCATTCAATGTTGGTTTTCGGCCTTGTCGCTTACGTGCAGTGATTTCTCCAGATTCTCTGAACCTTTTGACGATATTACGGATCGTAGATGATGAAATCCCTAAATTTCTTGCAATAGCTCGTTGAGGAATGTTGTTTTTTAACAGTTCGACAATCAGCTCATGCATTTGTTCACTAAGTGGTGACCCTCGCCCCATCCTTGTTTGTGAATGACTGAGCATTTCAGGGAAGCTGCTTTTATACCCAATCATGGCACCCACCTGTTCCCAATTAGCCCGTTCACCTGTGGGATGTTCCAAATAAGTGTTTGATGAGCATTCCTCAACTCTCTGTCTTTTTTGCCACCTATGCCAGCTTTTTTGAAACATGTTGCAGGCATCAAATTCCAAATAAGCTAATATTTGCAAAAAATTACAAAGTTCATCTGTTCGAACATTAAGTAACTTGTCTTTGCCGTGTATTCAATTGAATATAGGTTGAAAAGGATTTGCAAATCATTGTATTCTGATTTTATTTACGATTTACACTACGTGCCAACTTTACTAGTTTGGGTTTTGTGTTTGCAATTCAAATTATATTCTGCGCAGACTCTCCTTGCAGAAATAACAGCTGAGTCCTCTCCGATAATACTTGATGCGGCTAGTGAACACATTTGATATGGGATCTGAGATCATTTATCCTCACACAGCCTCTCCAGAACCTTCAGATTCTGAGCTTGATGCTCCTGGACTCTCCTCTTCAGTTCATCTCAGAGGTTTTCTCTGGTGTTTGGGTCAGGGGCCTGTGATGGCCATTGCAAAACCTTTATTCTTTGGTCAGTTTGTAACATTCACCCCCAATGTATATTTGCTTACGTTACAAACAAAACATGGGATACCCCTGTTCATAACAATTCAGTGGATTTATTACCGCTTAACAAAAATGGAAGAAATGCAGCGCAGACCAACGAATATTTGCAACACCGCTGTATTGCGCAATACGCAATCGCTTTCATGAGTCCAGCACCGTAAAATAATTAAAAAAAAAAGTCTGTGCGGTCAGTCGGTTTACTTTTACCGCATCCAGTTCTTTCAAATGTCCAGCCAAAATCTTTCCACCTCCAGAGCTCAAAATGACAAATATCCATACGCCAACAGAAAATCCAGAATTAATCCATATGGAATAAAACAAAAAGAGAACGTTCTTTGACCACCGAAAAAATACAAAAAGTCCTGGTTGCCGAAAAAGAAAATCAAGAAGCAAAAAAATATATCGGCCTATAAAAAAAGGACAGATCTCACCGGGTGTTGGGATGCTCTTTTTCGTTGCTGCAGCTGGTGAGTGTCCAAATCTGATACGCAGCCTTGAGCTATTTCCACAGAAGCTTTTTATTATTATTATTTTGACAAAATGTTAAAATCTATTGGTATTCCTCAGGTCCCTCGTAGTCTCCCCGAGGTTCGCCTTTTTTTTTTCATTACCCGTTACTCGCCCGTAATTCAAAACTCCCCTACTTCGCGGCAGAATCCAATTTGTTCCAAGACTGTGCGTAATGTCAACTGCTCAATTTGACAGCCAACTGATATAGAATCAGTTAAACAACAGAAAATAGCAATGGAAGATGGTATTACAATTATGGGGCTACCGACATAGAATGGAGCCATGAAAAGGAGGATAGTACTTCTAATTTTAACTATCGCAAACTTAATGCATGGAAACTAATATGTTCCTGCCTCCCTGAGAATCAGCTACATTATTATGAGGCATTGCTACAAGTTTACTATTTTAGCGATGATTTTGAAGTGCATTTTGGATCATTGTCCTGTAGAAGGTTATGCCTCAGTGCTTTGTAAACATCCTTGCTGAGGCTAGTCGATTTTTTATTGAATGTCTACAGGTAGATGATGGAGTCCATGATGACATGTATCTTAATAATATGTCCAGGGTTTTCTGTGACATTTGGAAGAAAAAACAGCCCCACAGTATCAAAAATCAACCAACCCACAACGCAGCAGCTATACGGTGTTTTTCTGTATCAATGCCAAACCTGACTTTGCTTTTTATTGCCAAAACGCTCTGTTTTGGTCTTGTATGACCAGTCCACTGAGTCTCAGGAATGTTTAGTAAACAGTAGGTGCTTTTGTTAGTTAATTTACCACAGAGGTTTTTCTGGCAAAGCTCCCAAACATCTTGTGGTGATGTACGTAGCATCTGGTGGCAGTTCTGGTGCTTTTCTGGCCTGAAGACTGAACTGACCTCTGTAATTCTCCAGCTTTAACCCTTGGGGTTTTTTGCCAGTTGGACCATCATGATGCATGGGGTTAATGTGCACACAGGTCCTCCTCCAGGCTGATTTTTTATCATCTGTCGAATTAAATGTCCTTGATCATGAAAATTGGTATTTTTACATTAAGATATTTTTTATATGACCATTTTAAAAATTTTGTGGCTCAATAACTTTTTGTTGCCGTGTCCTCGGATCATAGTTACAACTGAGTAAGGGTATATGGCCAGTGTCACCTCATATTTATACCCCAGTGAAACAAGAAGTCATGTTTGATCACATCAGAGTTCCGTATCAAACAATTGAACTTGAAAATGTGAAAAATGACCAGAAATAGTATACCAGTCAGATTTCAATCGCAAGATTTTATGGGAACATCAATAATTGCGGAATACATATTTAGGGGGAAAATTTTTATCTAATGTTAACACTTTTTCCTTCCAATTATTTTACTTCAATGAAAAGGTACATTTTTGTAATTATTTTGAGACGAAGAGGATAAACAGAAATAACACTTTTTTTAACAAACGTTTTCGCTTAAATTCACGAAAGGTGCCAATGATTTTTGAGGGCACTGTACCTAATATATAGGTTTTCTCCTACCACTAAGTAAGGGAGATTGTAATGACATCACCTGTTTCCATCAATGTTAATGTGCCTGCCAGTGGAATGTTTGAGTAGGTTTGTTTACCCTGAAAGAGATGGATCTTGTGAATGAAAGCGACTCTCTCTTCCCTGTTTATAATGCTCCAGTTGAGCAGCTGCGGGGAAACAGTCCAGTCATCTCTTACGTGGTCATTCTCAGGGTCTCCTTCCTGGTGCACTTGTTTCCCAAAGCTTCTTCACTGGGTTATCTTCTTCCATCCTGGCAACATGGCCATACCACCACAGCTGTATCTCTCCGACTTTCTCATTGATGATGTTTATTTGTAGCTCTCTTCTGATGTCTCCGCTCCTCTCTCGATCTCTCAGCGTCAGTCCCTTGATTCTCCTAAACATTCTCATCTCATTTTAGTCTAGGATGCTGTCTGCCTTAATTTATTTGTTTTAATGACATTGAAAACATTAATTTTTTTAAAGTTACCAATTACATTGATCGCAAGGTTATGGTAAATTAGATAAAGAAATGCTCATTACAATTTAATCCCAGTACGTAATGTAAAAATTGAAATATGAAGTTACCTACTTAAAAATCCATAGTCATAGTCAGTTTTTCTGTTCACCCTGAAAGTGTGTGGTGTAAATGTGAACAGAAAAATAAACATATAGGATGAGGAACCTTTGCTGTTTGTTATCAGTTATGAAATGCATGAATTGAGTGAGTATTTAATGACTGAAAGTGATGTTTTTTGAATGTGTAGCGGTTCCAGGTGGTGTTGCACATAAAGTCACTTCTAACCTACATCCATTTTTATATGCAATCTATGAACACAATATGCCTCAATACTCAGCAAATCAGCAACAGCATATTACAGTGCAGTTCACTACTTTAAGAAAAATCTTTCACCTGAGTTAAGAACTGTATTTGAATAAATTAACCATCGGCGTCTACATATATTAGAGTAGTATTTTGAGTATTTTGAGCTTATGTTTATTCCTGTGAAAGTAGAAGGCTAAGTAAAAAAGTTTTTAAAAAAAGAAAAAAAGAAGAAGCTCCTTCAGATTGTGAGCGCGCAGGGCATGCAGCTACATGGAGAATCATGAACACGCATGCACAAGAAAAATGCTCCATGTTTCTCTATTCTATTCATGATGTCACTTCTTCTGTTGTAATTGACTGTTTCACTCAGTATATTTTCATTATTGTTTTTGTTGAAACCCCACACTCATCACTGTAAGCTCCAGCAGTTACTGTAGGTCTATGTGCTACTGAAAAGGAAAGAGGACCGAAAGCAAGCCCTTAATCTTCGATAGCCTATTGATTTGTGTCCTGAAGTGGTGTTCTGACCAACACACCAGTGTGAACCTAGTGATAAACTCTGAACTAGTGCCCAGTCTGAACATTACCATAGTTTCTCCATTACAAACAGAATTGATATGGGCTGGTTTAAGTTGGGCATCAAGAGAGCCACCAGAGGTCCGTTTCACAAAGCAGGTTCAACAAACTCTGAGTGTAACCCTGAAGTCTGAGTTGATCTACTCTAGGATATGAAACTCTGAGTTCCCGGTTCCAGAACAGCAGATTTGAGTTGGTTTATTCAACTCGGAGTAGTTTCACCTGGAGTTAAGCGCGTTCGCTACAACTATAAAAAGCATCAATGGAGCCCCGAGTCGACGAGTCACCATGGCAACGGGGAAGCGGAGGGCTGTGTTTTTTCACGAGGCTTGAATTGGAAATCTTAACTCTAGAACCAACAAGAGAGTTTGGGTTTTTATAATCTTAATGACTTTGTTTTAAAAATAACTACAAGTCTCTCATTCTCTGACTTTTGCCAAATATGTGTTTTGTACGTTTTTTGAAGTTCATAAGGTTCCCAAATAAAACACAAACGATTTCTGGGTGGATTAAAAATGATATATTTCGCAGGGTTGTTTTCCAGCGAGTATGACTTTTTTTAGTGGTTAGTAGTTACTGTTTATATTTATTTTATATTGTGTATTTATTCCATATTCATACGCGTGGACAGTCTGAACAACGAGAGACAGAGACAGACAGTGATAGAGACACAAACAGACGCAAAGAAAGAGAAATAAAAGTCTGCGGCTGCAGATGAAACGCCAACTTCAGCCTGTGATCTCTTACTGTCTGACTGAACAGCCTAATGGAAGCGATATTTTACAGTTCTACATATTTTAATCTAACGAAATTTCTTAAAACAAATCACTTCGTGTTTTCAAAGTCATGTTATTGAGCTGAAAGGTTCTAGATTTCGTTCTCATTCACAGGCTGCTGCAGCAGACGGCTCGCACCGTGCGCACTGCGATATTGAACATCATAGGCTTAATATAGTTAATTAACACTGAAAGTTATAAAGCAAAACTCTGAATGAAAGCTCTCACTCACTTGGTCTAGGGCTTTGTATGCATTCTCTGGACATTCTGGCGTCTTTCTTCAGTGAGGGGCGCTTTTTGCCACAGCCAACTGCTGACTGTAAATCCATCACATGCAATATTTCACCGCGAAAGGTTTTGGATAAAGTATGAATCCAGTAATCGTGAAGCTCCATGCTTCACCTGGAATTTTATCTGAGATTCTAAAAGCTGCAAAAACATAAATGCAGCGGGTCAATGCGTCCTTGCAATCACAGTAGCCTAGTATTACAGGGGGAAACTGTTTGAATGGAGCCTATTAAGTTATAGGTGCGATCCCACAGGGGAGAAGCGCATCTGGCAGCAGTTTAAGATGAAATATAAAAAACATTGTTCAAACAGGTCAGACCTCAGCATAATCTCATGATGTGAGAGCATGACTGTAGTTCGTAGCTAATGTTGCAATCCGCTTGCTAAGCCGTGGCGTAACGTACCACGTGAGAATACTGTTTCCGGGTCCAAACGTGCTTGACATTGTACTGGCGGTATGCCACAGCGTTGTGTTCCGATGTGTGTTCATCAGTCAGACGTGTCCAGAGATGTAATTTTATCGCTTGGCGCTTGATGAAAAGGTGATGGGTAGACGGATACAGCTCATAAAGAAAGTTAAATAGAGTTCAGTGAAACATTGGCCCGGCGTGAGTAATCCAGTATACCCCTCACTCTGATCAACATTTTAGCAAGTCCCCTTTACTTTGGTGTTCGCCGAGTAAATGGACCCCTTCGCATATTTGTAAACAAACCGGCCATTGCTAGGATGCACGCGCAGCATGGACTCAGAGACAATGGCGCTGCCCCTAGACCGGCATGAGCTGTCAGATTATGCGAAATCGTTGTCGTTACAAGATCGAGAATGCTACATTAAAAAATTAACACTGAAAAGTGGACATCGCCTACCAGATCCTTATTTAATTAATGAGTGGACAGACGATGTCAGTAAGTTCCCTGCGATACAATGGCCTCATACCTCATTGACAAGACTTCTGTGTACACCCACGAAAAACTTCGCGCCTACAAGTCTTTGGACGCATATGATTATGTAATGTGCGGACATGTACAGAATGTGTTTTACACAGATGTTGACTGCGTTTACATGCACACCATATTCCTGTATTAATCGGAATATGAGAATATTCAGATTGCGTACTTGTCATGTAAACGCGTTCAATAACCCGATTAAGGTCATTTTCCGATTCGAAATATTCCGAATAAGACCCCTGGCATGTGCCTGTTTTAATCGGAATATTGGCTCATGTATACACCTTAATCGGAATATGCCCTCGAACTGAATATTCAACCACGTCTTCACCTGTTCACTTCGCAAGGAATTTGCATTTTCGGAGCAAAGAGGAGACTACTGTTTGCATTCAGATAATGAAAGACGTGAATATATTGTAATATATCGATGGGCGCGTAACAATGATATATTTAAGGTGTGCGAGAAGTGGAGAGAGGCTGGTTTTGTGTTAACTGACAAGCGCCAACTAAATTCCGCATCGCTGGAAAACTCTGAAGGCGGCATATTCCAATGCAAAAAAAAAATAAAGGCAGTGACTCTTTTTATGCCAGTCGTAATCTTACTCCAATGACATATTCTTATGATTTTCCGTATGTTCATGTACAATGTAGGAAATCAGGACTTGGAGCCGTAGACTGATTTATACAGTCTATGCTTATACAACGGCATTAAATATGATGTATCATCTGACGTTCGCTTGCGAGACGGCTGTAACATTACTTATGTTTTCTAGCGAGTTGCTTAATTTAGCTAACAGGTTTGGTAGTTATGAGAGTGTAATTTTAGGTTCAACGTTTGATCGCTAGTATTTGTGGAACTGTTAGGTCGTCACTCTCCGGGTGCAAGATCCATTTCGATTGGGCTCAGCCCCACTTTACCGACCACCACATTTCCCTTGTTCTCACGAGCACTGACCCCACGCAGTTCGAATTATCAGTTATTAATCCCTTTTTGACCTTTTGATCCCTTAACTTCAGAAAATAACTTTGCCTGCGTGAACATGGTAACTGGCTCGGCCATGCCTACAGTGTACAGCATGTGATTTTGTTGTATTTGGACCCGGAAACAGCATTATCACGTGATGCGTTACATCAGACTTAACATCCCCATTAAGGACGGATTAGGTTGTGTATGTAGATTATGGACTGTGACGAGAAAAAGTACCGCTAAAAAGATAATTGTCCAGAAATGCAAGAACATATGCGCGGTCTGATAACAATCTCCCGATGAATATTTAATTCTCTGCAGTAATGCTGCTCCTTCATCCACTGTATCGTTAAAGATGGACATTCACTCGCCTGCTGAATGAATGAATGAAGAAATCAAACCGTGTGTGGCTGAAAGAGGGCAGAGACAGAGAGAAACTCTAGGTTCATTGAGAAAAACCTGGTCCCGACCAGGTTAGGTTCATAGAGTCTGTTACTATGGTAACAGACCGAGAGCTTCAGTTACCTCTCTCTCTGTGAAACAGGCTGGAAATAACCCTCTGTCTCTGGTTTGAGTTAGGCCTACCTCCCTTTCTGAAACGGAAAACTCAGAGTTTACCTGATTCCAGGGTTAAAGAACTCAGAGTTTTAACTAAACCTACTTTGTGAAACGGACCCCTGATCAACCAGCTTAAAACCAATTACACTATATCCAAAGCTGTTTTTGTTTGTGTTTAACATCAAGGGTGCGTGCCCTACCTTTGCTGCAATGTAGCCTAGTATTAAGTTATGTGTATCCTTTTTGTACAGGTAAATACAGGTACAGGTACAGATCATATAGCCTACTATTATAGTGACCTAAAAATAAAATTGGACCAAAATCATTCACTTGTTCTTCAATGGTCACTTTCCTTTCACCTCCCCAGTTAACTCACCTTGTCCTCTGCCATTCTTGTTAGGTTCTCCTCGGGAACGCCCCTTTCTCTCAAGGCTGAGAGAAAATTGTCCATTGTTACAAGAATGACAACTGATCAGCTCGACTCACAATGTCTAGGGGTATACAAAATCATTCCCTAACACAAATGAGTATAAAGCAAACGCCTGGCTGGTAGGGGAACAAATGGATGGGGGTCTTACCTCCTGTGTGCCCATTAACCAATAGCTCCCGCAAGCTCTCCACGAAACGGTCAGCTCTGTTGGCGTCCATAGAAGTTGTTAGTTCAATTTTTAGTTTGGGTTCTTATAAGGTTGGCAAAAGAAACAGTTGTTAGCACAAAAGCTGGGGGTTCATTCAAACGAAGGTTTCCGCAAACAAGGTCATTCGTTCTTTTGGTACAATTGTTCTTCGATAGGAGCGAAACAAGGCCTTTTCACAAAAACCTTTTCACAAAAAGCACCTTTTTCAAATCGCCAGGTGCCTCATCAACCCTGGGGTCACCAGGTTAATTGATAAGCCCCCGCCCCCCACCAACCAGCCAACAAAACTAATAACGGGAAGCTCAGGTTAAAGCATAACCTAACATTCCTCCCCCCTCACAAAAGAAAAAAAACCCAACCCTTTTTTTTTTACACATTTTAGTAAATACGTACATGATAATAACCTGTTGTAAATAATGTTATGAATGGTTTTAACTTTTCTTATTTAGCCTTATAAGAGGGATTACATTTTGACATGACTACTCCTAGTCAAACTACCCTAACAATAATAAAGCCAATCTCACACTTGAGACGCTCAACCTCTGGAAAGCGCATCTGCGATTACGTTCTCTCTACCAGGTAAATGCTTCATCATGAAGTTATATGGCTGAAGGATCAAACTCCACCTAAACACTCTCTGATTGGACAACCGAAACTTTGCTAGAAAGGTAAGAGGGTTGTGATCAGTATAAACCACCAAATCACCTTCAGCACTACACACATAGATCTCAAAATGTTGCACAGCCAAGCCAAGGGCTAAGGCTTCCTTCTCTATGGTTGAATAGAGCTTTTGGTGCCGATTCAACTTTTTAAAAAAATAGGCAGGCCTATCTATTCCATTAGCATCCTCTTGCATGAGTACCGCTCCAACTCCAATATCACATGCATCTACAGCAAGCTTGAAAGGAGCTGAGAACAGAGGTGCAATCAACACAGGTTCACTAGATAAAATGGCTTTCACCATGTCCAAAGCATTCTGGCAATCCACAGACCACTCAAACTTCATACCCTTCTTCAACAAGTTGGTCAAGGGCGATGTTACAGCAGCAAAGTTTGGCACAAACCGTCTATAGAATCCACACATTCCGAGGATGCGCATCAGCTGACGCTTAGTCTGAGGTACAGGAAAGTCCAAGATTGCCTGTACCTTGGTGGCTCTCGGCATAACTGAACCGCGGCCCACACGGTGCCCTAAATATGTTACCTGGCCTTTCCCAATCTCACATTTAGGCCAGTTGACCACCAGTCTCGCTGCCTCAAGTCTTTCAAAAAGCTGTTTGATATGTTTAACATGGTCTTCCCAGGAAGAGCTGTACACCACCACATCATCTAAATAAGTAACAGTGTTCTCTAGACCAGCAGACACTCTATTCATTAATCTTTGAAAGGTAGCCGGTGCGGTCTTCATGCCGAAAGGAAGAACTAAACAGCGATACAAATTCTCTGGGGTTACAAATGCGGACACCTCCTGAGCTCTCTCAGTTAAAGGAACCTGCCAATAGCCCTTCAATAAGTCAAACTTTGAAACAAACTGCGCGTGCCCTGTCCTGTCAATACAATCTTCTAATTGTGGGATAGGATAAGCATCAGACTTTGTGACGCCATTTACCTTACGGTAGTCTACACATGGCCGAACAGTCTGGTCAGGCTTAGGCACTGGGACCAAAGGTGAACTCCACTCACTAGTTCCCTGTTCAATAACTCTGATCTCCTCCATATAAGCCAACTCATCTTTAACCTTAGCCCACTTGCTGGGATGAATCCTATATGGGTGCATTACTAGTATCTACATCATGAGTTATTAAATGAGTAAGACCAGGTTTATCTTTAAACAATGCCTGATGCTCTCCCACCAACCGAAGTACATCATCCACTTGTTCATCTGTAAGGTAGGATAGTTGTACTCTCAGATCCACCATAGCCACAGAGTTATTCAACCTTACTATAACTGGTTCTACACATGGGATTTCATCATCTTCCTCACAATCTCCCTCAACTAGATTTCTTTGAGCCACTAGGACCACTTGAGCCGGGCCGTCTCGCTCAACATAACGTTTTAGGAGATTGACATGACAGAGTCTAGTCTTCTGTCTACGTTCGGGAGTGCCAACAACATAATTATGATCATTCACTCGTTTTATAATGGAATATGGACCACTAAATTTCACCCCAAGGGAAGTTCCAACCATAGGCATCAGGACCAACACTTTATCTCCCACTGAAAACACACGTTTAACCGCCATCTTATCATAGCGGGCTTTAACCTTCCTCTGAGAAACTCCCAAATTCTCTTTAGCGACCTCACAGGCAGTTTTCAGCCTATCTTTAAAAGTAGCCACATACTGGAGAAGCCCACTTTGTTCCTTTGGCTCCAGCAACTGATCCCTGGCCATCTTGACTGATCCCTGGCCATCTTGAGAGACCCTCTCACCTCATGCCCATATACCAGTTCAAAAGGACTAAACCCTGTCGATTCATTCACCGAATCACGAATAGCAAACAACAAAAATGGCATGGCTACATCCCAGTCCCCCGGACAATTCACAGAATAAATTTTAATCATAGTCTTGAGGGTTTGATGATAGCGCTCAATAGCACCTTGAGATTGAGGATGGTAAGCAGAAGACATAATCTGTTTGATGCCTAGCTCATGCATTACTTCCTGGAACAATCCAGAGGTAGAATTAGACCCACGGTCATGCTGAACCTCCACTGGAAGACCGAACCGGGAGAAAAACTGCAGCAGGGCCTCGGATATTGTCTTAGCTTTAATATTTCTCAAAGGCACAGCTTCGGGAAACCTAGTAGCAACATCCATAGGCGTCAAGAGATATTCGTTACCTTTCTTAGTTTTGAGCAAAGGCCCCACACAATCTATCATGACTCGAGAAAACAGTTCCTCCATCACCAGTGGGGAACAAAAAGGCGCTACTGGAATCCCCTGATTGGGCTTACCTACCAACTGACAGGCATGACAACTACGGCAGAATGAAACCACATCCTGATGTAATTTTGGCCAGTAGAAATGGCGCATTATTTTTTCCTGGGTTTTACGTATCCCAAGGTGACCAGCCATTGGAGTTTCATGAGCCAAACACAATACCTCATGCCTGAAACTTTGAGGTAACACTATCTGAGCTACCGTTGTCCAATGCTCATTAGCAGGACGGCCTGAAGGCCTCCACTTCCTCATCAAAACCCCTGCCTGAAAAAAGAAACCCTCTGCCACATCCTGTACTTCTTCAAAACTACCCGCTTGCTCTCGTAAATGGGCCAATGAAGGATCTTGCTCCTGATCTCCAATAAGTCTCTCACGCGAAAACTGCTTTGCTGTCTCCAAACCGGCTAACTTAACAAAGAAAGTGTCAGACAAAATGACAGGCAACACTTCCTTGACTTCCAGCGCCCGCTTAGTAGAGCGAGTAACTACACAGGCCGTAAAAACCTCAGGATGTGCCTGCTCCAAGGCTATGGTCTCTGGCACCTCACATGGCTCCTGAGTGACCACAGGGGTTATACAAACTTGTGTCCCAGCCAAATCATTACCCAGCACAAAATCAATCCCTTCTACTGGCAACGAAGGCCCAATGCCCACCACTACAGGGCCATTCACAACATTTGATGTCAAAAAGACTTTGTGCAATGGGACACCGACAAATCCCCCTCCGACACCCTTCACTGGAGTAGACGCATTCATTTGGGTGGTTGATGGTAAATCTATGACTCCCTGAACCATTAAAGATTGAGTGGCTCCCGTGTCCCTCAATATAGATATTGGGACCATTTCCCCATCCGTGCTTATGGCCACACCTCCGTTAGACACAAAGCCTTTATAGGCCTTGGGAGGTTGCCTAGTAGTTGGAACCAATGGGTTTTCTGGAATTATCCTGGGCGGAATAGTAAGCAGAGCAACAGATTTCTCTTCCTTTCTTTTCAAAATTAAACAATTAGATTTTATGTGACCTGGCTTCTTACAGTAATGACAAATGATTTCACTTCTAGAGAATGGGGGCCTGTTGAGCTTCTTCCCAACAGTCTGAGAGAAGAACACAGTCACAGCCGCAGCGTCTCCTGAGTTCTTAGACTCATTAGCCAGCTTCCAGTCTTGTCGCCCTATCTTACCCTTCCCTGGCATGTCTTTATGAGTTAGTTCATAGGAATCGGCCACCATAGCAGCCTTTCGACTATCCTTAACTTCTAGATCATTTAGGTGCAACTCAATATGCCTTGGTACACTAGATACAAACTGTTCAAGCAATATAAGCTGACGCAACTCCTGGAACGTAAAAACCTGACATGCTGCAAGCCACCGGTCAAAGGCTACTTCCTGCTGCCTTGATATCAAGATAGATCTCACCTTGCTTACGACGGAGTGATCTAAACTTTTGTCGGTACGCTTCAGGAACAACCTCATAGGCAGCTAGAACTGCTTTCTTAACCAGCTCATAGTCCCTGCTCTGGACACGGTCAAGGGCAGCATCGGCCTCTTGTGCTTTACCTCCCAGGACACTCTGGATAAGCAGTGTCCACTTATCCTCTGGCCAATCTAACTCTTCGGCAATTTTCTCAAATGCCTCAAAATAGGACACCACTTCCTCCTGATTAAACTTTGGCAACAACCTCAAACAACTAGTTATATCAAAACGAGCCTCAAATTTTCTCTGCAGATTTTGAGATGAATGTTTCAATTTTTCTTGCTCCAATGCAAGCTTTGCCTTTTCCACCTGAAGTTCCTGTTCCCTTATCTGAATTAGATGTTCCCTCTCCCTTTCTTGTTGTTCCAGAACCGGATCGGGCAACCGTAAAACTCTAACAAGGGCATTAACCATTTCAGTTTTCTTAAGCTAAGGATCAAGTTCTACTTCCAGGAATTGAGCCACTGTGCCCGGCTGTTCCTTCTTAAGCTTACACAAATCGCTACATCTGAAATCACCTTCACAAAATTCCTCTACATTAAAGGTAGCCATTACAAAAAATTATCGACAATGGAGTTCGTCTCAATGATAAAGCAAATTTACAAACCGGCCTAAACGCCAATCAAAGCCGATCGCGAACAACTCTACAAGTCACATACAGCGCTAATGTGCCAACAAAACAACCAATTTACCCCAAGCTTCAACGCATATACAAAAAGACGCCTCGCAGGGCAACTGAATGTATGGAACAGAATATGCGCACTAAACCCAATGCAACGCTAACGTAACAAACAAAGCGTTTACTCAAACGCACAAACAACGTTACGCGACCATCATCATGACCAACTGAATATATAGCACAACTCAAATATACTTACGTCTAGCTGTAGACAAATCCCCGACACTCAGTCATCCGTTTCCACAACAGCAAATATACAGCGTGGCTTACCCACACTCTGAACGCACACGTCCGTCTAAACTAACAAGCTGGCGACGTGCGATTCTTTGACGAGCTGAATACAACTCAAAGTATTGCTATTTGTAAAAACAGAATGTCTATGTGCCACTAACTAGTGCATGCAATATGCTCAACGACACAAACAAACACAACGGAAGTCTCAGAAGTATCAAAATAGAATAATTTTAACTTAATAGGAAGCAGCCCCCTGGACGAGCCCTCATTAATGTTATGAGAATGACAACTGATCAGCTCGACTCACAATGTCTAGGGGTATACTAGGGCTGTTCGATTTTACCCAAAAATAAAATCCCGATTTTCTTCTCTCAAAATCCGATTTTCGATTACGATTACCATTATTTTGTGAAATGACAAAAGGCAAAGAAATGATTTCAAATATGCTGTTTTTTGAACATTTTGCAAATAATTTCACCATTGGGATTTGAGTGCAAACCTTGCTCTTCTTAAACAAAAGAAATCCCTCAAGGGATTAATATAAAGAAAAATCTATGAATCTTCTGCCATCTGGCTTTGCTCCATGCTATCTTGTAAACAAAAAAAAAACACTTTGGGATTAAGAGAAAAACCTCACTTTCACATTTATCTTAAGGTGTGTCCATCCCCTTGATTAAACAAAAATGAATGAATATAGTGCAAAACTTTAACTTTTTGGAAAATAAATAAAGCTTGAAAAAATATAATTTGTATCTTTGAGACAAAAATCAACACTTGCAAACATAAGTCATTTGCATGATATATCCCTGAAAAAAATAAATTAAACGGGGTCTTTGAATGCTAAATAATAAAATAACCCATGAAGGAGGTAGAGGTGTGTAATGTCAGTCATTACATTTGTCATTCACATTTGCAAGTTTTTTGCAAGGAACACAAGCCGGTCTACGGCATCTGGCTTGAGGGATGCCCGGTGGCATGTGACAACGCCCCCTCCTACACTAAAGAGCCTCTCCGACGAAGCACTTGTCACAGGGATTGAGAGGTATTTCTTGGCTAGTTTACTGAGCCTTAGAAAGTTTTGCTCGTGTTTCTTCCACCACTGAAGTGGATCAGCATCCTCGCTTATCTCAGAGATCAACAGGTAGGTTGCAAGCTCAGTTCTAATTCTGTCTGCCTGTGACAAGGACGGAGCGGGCGCCTTCTTCGGGAATAAACTTGACAAGCTCCTCAGCTTCTTCAGCGCAGGACCAGGCTCAGCTGCAGCTCTTGCTTCTTTTTCTTCCTGGGGCACCGGCACAGCTGTGCTAGTCTGAGTGGGCAGCAGAGACAGCAGCTCTGTCACAGCTCTCTCCTTAATGTGTGCCACCTTTGCAGGGTCGATGTATGTGGTGCGGAACCTGGGATCCATCAGCGAGGCCATGTCCAAGAGTTCGTCTTTGTCTGGGTCACTGTATTTTTCAGTCATGTAATGCAGGATGTTTCCTTTGATTTTTTTTGTGAGTTCAGTGTCTTCGTCTTCTGGCTTGAGAAGACTGCTTCTGAACATGCTGAGTGTTGGTTTGATGATAGAGACAGTAACATAACTCTCCCCAGACAACGCGTCAGTGAAATCTTGCAGTGGTTTAACTGCTTTGTTCACTGACTCCAAAAATCTCAACATCTTGCCAGGTGGGCACGAGGTGCCTGCATTTTTTGTCTGACCCCAGGACACGTGCTATGGCTCTCTCTTGTTCCAGGCCACGCTCAATCATCACTTGAATGGAGCTGATGGACAGGTAGCCTCCTTTTCCAGCTGTATGAGAAAGAACTCACAACCTTCTTGCAAATCCCGATGGCGCGATCAATCCTTGGGTCTTTGACAGCATTCACTGTATAAAGAGAAATACAGAAGAAGAAAACAACAATAACAAATTGTTTCACCATTTAAAAATGTTGAATTAAAAAAAAGCATTTAGTCAAAATACGTGGGTTAAAATAAATGCAAATATTTTTTTGCAAGACTTTTTTAAAATTATTTTTTAACACAACCACATGATCCCCCCTCTCTCTCTCACTCGCATGCACAATGTTTCACCATTTAAAAATGTTGATAAAAAAAAAAACTGACACAAGCAGACAGGAGTTACGTATATCCTGTATATATTCAGTCAAAATATGTATATTGGGTTAAAATAAATGCAAATATTTTTATGCAAGACTTTTTAAAAAATTTTTTGTTAACACAACCACATGATCCCCCCCCCCCCCCCCCACCCACCCCCACCCCCCTTTCTCTCTCTTACTCACATGCACAGACACAGACACACACAAATTAGGCTATATTTAGACACTTACCAGTGGCGTTGTGAAGTTTATGACCAAAGCACTGTAGGTTGGGCCACTCGTTAAGACTAAGAGCCTTTATCATATTAGTGCCGCTGTCTGTGGTCATGCATACGAGGCGATCTTCACTCAGATTCCAGGACTCCAGTCCATCTCTCAACCCCTGGGCGATTTCTTCACCTGTGTGGTCGCTTGGGAAGAAAGACGTTTGCAGGCAGGCATTTTCTAGACTCCATTCGTCAGTGATAAAGTGCACTGTCAAACTCCGATATGGCTGCATATTACGACTGGACCATAGGTCCGTCGTAGCGGAAAAGAACTGTACGTCTTCCAGCTTCTTTGTCACTTTCGCACGAGTTGTGTTGTACGACAGATTTTATAACGCGGAGTACTTTACTCTTCATCCGAAGAGTCGAAGCCGAACCACTTCCACACAACAGACTTGCTCTTCCTCTTGTCCACTAAATCCACCGCCGACATGTTTGTTTACAACGAATGTGTTGGAAGACCGTGATGGGAGGACAGAGGCGGAAGTCACTACGGCAAACCAGCGCGGCCCAAACATGAACGGGGGCTGTATCGTAATTACCCTAGATAAAGTGAAAAATTGATTTTATGAGTTTTACGTTTTTAACATTGTCCTAACTAAATAACCGCGGTTACGATTTAAAATCGATTAATCAAACAGGCCTAGGGTATACAAAATCATTCCCGAACACAAATGAGTATAAAGCAAACGGCTGGCTGGTAGGGGAACAAATGGATGGAGGTCTTACCTCCTGTGTGCCCATTAACCAATATTCCCGCAAGCTCTCCACGAAACGGTCAGCTCTGTCGGCGTCTGAAGAAGTTGTTAGTTCAATTTTTAGTTTGGGTTCTTATAAGGTTGGCAAAAGAAACAGTCGTTAACAGAAAAGCTGGGGGTTCATTCAAACGAAGGTTTCCGCAAACAGGGTCATTCGTTCTTTTGGTACAATTGTTCTTCGATAGGAGCGAAAGAAGGCCTTTTCACAAAAACCTTACAAACAAAAAGCACCCTTTTCAAATCGCCTGGTGCCTCATTAACCCTGGGGTCACCAGGTTAATTGATAAGCCCCCGCCCCCTACCAACCAGCCAACCAAACTAATAATGGGAAACTCAGGTTAAAGCATAACCTAACACCATGGTGACCGGTGATCTACAGTATAAGAGTCAATACAGTAAATGTAACTTTAGTCAGAACCAAGCGTCTGTAACACAGTTGTTAAACTCTTGGCTGTGTTTTCATTAACTTTAAATACAAAGGAGCATACTTCCTCTGATTATAGACACATTTTAAGTTGATCACTGTAATGCACTGTGCTGCACTAACCATAATGTAAACACGCTCATCACATCACTGCTAATAAACACTTTATCAAGCTACATCTTGCTAAATTTACACTAGCCTTCTTTAGGGTTTTATCTGTGTAGAAACCCCGAAATCGCAGCCGTCTGTCGGTTGCTATTCTGACAGCCACTTGTTCATAAGCTTTAATCAAAGTCTTCTCTGGCTTTAGCCTATTTGAGCAGCAAGCATGGATATATTATGGCAGCAAGTAGCGCCGCGGTAGGTGCTTAGGCTAACCGGTAAAAACTAAACTAAAAACCCAGTCCAGTAAACAAACTAACACATAGCTTAGGGTATCTTACCAGTAAGGTGTGCTCAATTGGCTGCAGCCTGCAGCGAGCCGTGACGATTGACTTGGAGCACCTCGCAGTCATCTGAGTTGAACCCGTGCCCATAGGTCTCCCGTACTACAGAAGACGAGAACCAGACTATGCTGAGAACCAAATAATTTAATTCGTCATCACGGGAAAACGGTCTTTGTTATCTCGAGATAATGAAATAATTAATTCGTTATCACGGGAAAACGGTCTTTGTTATTTCGAGAAATCGAAATAATTAATTCGTTATCACGAGAAAACAGTCTTTGTTATAACAAGCTAACGAAATAATAAGTCGTTATCACGAAAAAACGGACTTTGTTATCTCGAGATAACAAAATAATAAATTTGTTATCACGAGATCACGGTCTTTGTTATAACGAGATAACGAAATAATAAGTCGTTATCACGAGAAAACGGTAAAAAAAAATGTATACGGACCTGGCCGTTCTCGGCTTTCGCAGGTCACCAGTAGCCTCTCCAAACACAAAAAAATGCCTTTTCTCCATAATAAAGTTTAGAGTTTTGTCCATTTTTCTTCTAAGTCCCCCGAGCCAGCACACATAGGGCCGGATCTACAAAAGCGTGTGCACACGCAAAAAAATGTACAAATTGATTTACTAACAGTGCACAGTAAGGGTTGCCTCTTTCAAAGGTGCAAAATAGCACGTCTGCATCCAGTTAGTACGTCTGCCACAATGAATATGCGATATGGGGCGTTAACACGCAATTGTGCGTGTGTTGGGAGGAGAAAATGTTAATATATTAATTTAGCACGCGCAAATTGATTTATCAAACCTGAAAGAAATTTTGCCAATAAAATCTGCGTCTATATTTTAACACGTGTCAAAAGGAGGTGCAAACGGTTTGTAGGCTTAATTGCGCACACATGGCTACAGTTATTGTCGCAAGAAGGAGACATCGAAATCATGAAAGGAGACGCAGAGAACGCATTTTTCACCCTTGTGTGAACGTTTTTGGAATGAACGAAGAAAAAAAATCATTAAAACATATCGCCTATCCAGCACTGCCATTTTGGAGCTGTTGGAGGAACTCAGAGAGGATTTGGGGCCAGCCACGAGAAGGAGTCACGCAATACCTGCAATGACAAAACTCCTTGCAAGTTTGCATTTTTTTTGCATCTGGGTCATTCCAGCGTACGGTAGCTATTACAGCTGGGATCTCCCAATCTCGTTTTTCAGATGTGCTGTCTGAAGTCCTAAATGCCATGTCGCGCCGGATGGCCAAATTCATTAGGTTTCCATGCACTCGGCACTTAGTGAGTGAGACCAAACAAGTTTTTTTTTGCAGTAGCTGGATATCCTAGAGTTATAGGGGCGATTGACTGCACCCATGTGCGGCTTGTGCCCCCCGCAGACACTGAGCACGTGTACAGAAATCGCAAACACGCATTCATTGAATGTGCAGTGCGTTTGTGATGCCAAAGGCATCATTTCCAACGTTGTGGCAAAATATCCCAGGTCATACATGATTCTTTTATTCTGAGAAACAGTTCTCTGTTTTCCAAGTTGCGAGATGGCGAATTTGGAGATGCCTGGCTTGTAGGTGAGTCAATTTGTAAAATCCTTAGCGAAATTTATTTCATTAAAAACAAGAGCATGTTTCACATTGATTCATATGTTTTTTCAGGTGACAGTGCATACCCCCTACACCCCTTCCTCCTGACACCTGTTCTCGACCGGAGAAATAAGATACAACGAGGCCCATATCCGTACACGGAATATTGTGGAGCGCACCTTCGGAATCCTGAAGAGCAGGTTCCGTTGTTTAGATCGCACTGGTGGAGCACTGCTGTACAGGCCAGAAAAAGTGGCCCAGATTGTAGTGACCTGCTGCATGCTACATAACATCGCCAAGCAACACGGGCTGGAGCATGAGGCCATGCCGGAGGAGAACGCCGACCTGCCCCCCTGTATGGAGCCGCAACCCAATGCTGCAGGGATGCAGACACGTAGCAATCTCATTCGAAGTCACTTCTTGTGAGCTGTTTGGTATGTGCATTTTTTTATTTTCATTCAATAATGCGTTGTAGATTGCAATACAATGCCGTTCCCTCTGGCTAGTGTGACCCAACAAACTGCAGAACATTGCAAAGTTAAGCAAATCAACATTTATTGAAAAAAAGACTGAAATCACTTTCTGAATTCCAAACATTATCAAACGAAATACTCATTCACGTCTAATTATGTTAAGTCCCCCAAAATCATACTAAAGACACATTGTTTCAGTCAGAAAATGTATTAGGCTATAGTCTTAACATTTATGGTGGAAAAAAAAAAAAAAAAGCAGTTCTTCATCATATAGCCCTCCCTCTCCGGTGCCCGGCTGCCTAGCTGTCGCTGTGGGACTCGGTCGGCCAGCTTCTCCACCTGGATTGAGGGCAGTCATTGCCTGCATCCCTTCCAGTAGCCCTCTTGCCACAGAATTGACGGCCATCGTCAGGGCAGATACTGCGCTGACCATCTGTCTGCAGTGCGCGGCAATGGCCCGACTATCGCGCCTTGCCGCCCGTGCCGACGATGACGCCGCTTGCATCTCCCGCGCAAGTGTCTGAATGGCTGCAGACTGTTTCTTCTGTTCCTCCAGCAACTCCAGATCAATGTCCTCGGGACCCTTTCGAGGCTCTGCAGGGGTGGCGGCTGCTCTGGGGGGATTTGAGGTGGATGGCTGGACTTCTGCTGAAGATTCTACATGTAAAAAAGAAATGTTTTTTGTTTGGGATTTGAGTTAAAGGACAGCAAAATGTAACCACAGGAGGTACATTCATTTTTCGCTTACTAAATAAATATCTTTTCAGAAAAAGTGTGTTTATACAGTATTATTGTGCGCATACCTTGTTCTGCTGTTTGGTTCAGTGTGTCATACCCGGCAATTCCAGTGACTTGCGTCTCGCAGAACGTTAACTGCACCTGTTCCTCAATGCTGGTCAGAGGCATCTCATCCACTGTGCCCCCACCTGTTTTCTTTGTAGATGTTTTATTATACGCCAATTTTTCTTTTGTTCGTCTTCGGATATTTTGATATCGTCTTTTCACTTCATTCACGGTTCGTATCGTTTTACCCACAGCATTTACTTTTTTACAGATTTCCGCCCATATGGCGTTCCTTTGTGCGACAGTCAGATTTCTTTGCTGTAGCTTATTCACGTGTTTATTGGCTTCATCTACCAACACCTCTAATTCCATATGGTCGAATTTCATTTTGCGCTTTCTTCTCTCCAAACTCTCCATGCTGCAAACCATGAAACACGCAAAGCCCTCATTTAAATAGGGTGTGTCCAACACGTTTGCCCCTGTTGCCATTTGCGCAATCACTCTTAGTAAATCACCTGCAAACTGCGGTTCAGCCCCACACGCAAAATTCTAGATTGCACGCGCAAATTAGTACACGCAAATTGGGATCTTAGTAGATCCGGCCCGTAGTCAATACATTAACTGCTGATTAGACGGTCAGGACATTCACTCTGCAATGAAACCGGCAGTTCTGACATCCGAGCTCACAAACTCATTTCAACACTTATAAGGAACAAGTACAACTCACTAACTCAGTGATATCTGAATTCTGAAATATACCTTATTTTAACAGAATAGACATTCCACTTTCAGGGTAGATAAAACTATGTATTTCCTCCCTGGATTCAACAGAACCGTGCAATGAATGTGCCAGGGGGGCCATCCGAATGCATGGGAAGTTCACGTTTTATACAGGAAAAAAACATCGGCATTCGACTTCGTAGAATACGGTATTCATTCCAAAACGAAAATTAAAAAGCAAAAGAAGCCTAAGCTTTTTCATGAATCCCTCCTCCGCAGACCGATGTATCCAGTAGAAGGAACCCTCCAGTCCTGTTCCATTCGAAATAATTCCCATTGACCATGTCCTTATCTCAATTAAATCCTGTAAAATGTAACTGAACACTTCAAGGCCAGTTTTGCGAGCCTTCTTTGCCCTAAATCGCGTCTATTTAAGCCACGTAATGTGCGCAACGTAGACAGGATGCAACCATACCTGCTGACACGCATAGGCTTGTATGCTCTGTGTTTGTCCAATCAATGTGTTTCGCTTACTGTAGAATGTTTAAACACTCGGGAATTGTACAAGAAGCGAGCCAATCAATACATTGTTACCGGGGAAATTTCACTTGGGCATGAAGTGTAATTGCGCAGTTACGAAGAAGAGCCTGAGTGTATATTTGAGTGTTTGGCTATCAACACCAGTACTCGGGGGGGATATAAGGAAGTGCTGAATTTGTCGATGAAGGAATCTACACGTAAATCCATGGTATGGAACTACGCATTTTTTGAAAGAGATGACTGTAATTGACAGTAGAATGTGAGATAATCAATACCATGTAGAATTTTTTGCTTCAGAAAACTGAACCATTAATTGGAGTACCGTTCGCTCACTGTAGCTAAAGTGGTTGCTACTCAGGACAACGATTTTTCTGTCGCAATAGATCTTTTTTTTAGACTGCTGGATCGATACTATAGGCAAGGATATTGACCAATTTGCACATCAGGTTTTGCTCAGGAGTTTAATTCATGCAACTCCTGAAAAACAGGGATTTATGGGAACTTCTCCATACTCTCAATCATCTTTTAGTTCTGCTTGCTAGTGAATATTCAATAACTGATCCGGGGGTGCCATCTCGTGGTCGAGTACTGTAACTACGTCCTTAAATTTGCAGTTCTATAGACGCGAGCGTCTACATCTGCAGAGAGGGGTTAATATTACATTAATTCATATTTTAAATTAAATATTTAATACAATTCACATAATGTTAACTAGCTCAGACGGTTGCGCCACCTCCCAGATAGCAAGCTCCTCTGCTCCAGATCTGCCGCGGATCTGCCCCGGCTCCAGCTGATCTGGGGCAGATCGGGAGCGGAGGAGCTTGCTATCTGGGCTGACATTTTGAGGGTTTGAGATGTTGAAACATAAAATATATCATACTGTAATTTGAGGAATGTTTGTCTGTCTGTCTGTTTGTTCCCCTACTCCTCCGAGGTCCTCTGACGGATCTTCACCAAACTTGGTGGGTCTATGTAGGTTGTCCCTGGAATTGTCCTTGAGGGGTTAGTTTTTGGAAAGGTCAAGTTCACTGGGGTCAAGGTAAATTTTTCGCATCTCCCATCTTCCTGGACAGATTTTCATGAAAGTTGGTACAAGAAATGACCGCGAGAGGTCCGTTCCGTCAAAGGTCAAGGTCAAGAGGGTCAAAGGTCACCGTATTCATGAAAGTTGGTATGGGCGTCACAAGAAATTATTTTCGCCACGGGTAATTTACTAGTATCTTTAATATGAAGAACTGGAATTATTTTCAAATTAAACATGTTTTGTAGAATAAAATGATGCTTATTAAGAATCATTTAAAATTATTTCTGAAGCCACGTCTGGGGCAAGGCGCCGTGGCGTTGTGACGTCACGATCAAGCCAGGATTGTGTCGTCAATAGCCCGAAAGATTCACTGTAAAGCGGCTGCCCACGTAGCGTGGCTGCATCTCCGTGTGAGGTAAGTTTTACGTGCTGATCGGAGGACAAATTTGAAGCTACGTAGTGTGTTTCACTTGGTGTTTTCTAAGATAAAGACGCTGCGGAGGACGACGCAAGGAATGTGTGAAGGCTTTTTGAATGCATATGAGTTTCGAGCATCCTTTCAAAGAAGAAATTAAGCCGCGACCTTCCTCGTACCGAGTCATGTTAGCGATTGGCCACAGCAGGATCCTATCCGAAGACAAGAGCAGAGATCAAAAATTCCTCTCCTTCCTCTTTTACCAAGCGATGCGAGATCGCAAGCCGGTATGGATGCTGGAAGACATGCGGACCATGTGCTGTGATTCTGCTTTTTGCATGTCATGTTTAAGTTCTGTGCCTGGCTCTGCCATGTTTAGGATTCTTGTGTTTAGTGACCACTGCCTGTCTGACCATTCTTAGGATTGTGTATTGTGTTTTTGGTAGTTTAGATTTCTTGTTTATTATTTTTCATGTTTCGATCATTTAGTTTTCCATGCCATGTTTTCATTTCCATGCTTTACACTTTGTCTCCCCTGTCTTGTCATGTGTGTATCCTTGCTCACGGTCCCTTGTCTTGCATGTCACTCATTCGGGTGATTTATTGGTTTGTGGGTTTCAATCTTCTTTCATTATCTCGTGTTCTTCCTTCCTCTCTCTTTTACTGTCTTACTAACACATACTAAGAGTTTATTGTTTTTGCTAATTACTAACCACACTAATCTTGTATATTTTTACTAACTTTCTAACATGCACTCGGGATTGTATAGCTGCACATACTAATTGACTAACGATCTCTCAGCAGTCGCTCAATTCTAATCTCCGCCTCCTTGCCTATCCCTAATTATCTCTGCTGCAAGTTTCTGTGGATTTCCACTTATACTTTGTGCTTTCCTTTTCTTTTATCTTGGCACTTTAGTACTCCTTAACCGGAGCTGTTGTTTTGTACTTAGGTTTGTCTTGTGATCCCTGTCTGCGTTTTGGCTACAGCCAAATTCATGTAATTAGTTTATTCCTCATGTGTCTCTCCCTGATCATTGTTACAATTGATTGCACCTGTTCTCCCTGGTCATGTGATTACCCCGGATGTGTATATAAGATGTCTGTTTGGTTCACTCTCTTGTCAGATCGTTCTCCCTAGTTTTCTCGTGCCACGTTTCTTGCCTTGATTTCTCAGTGTTGATCTTTCTGACTGGATTGCCCGACTTTTGATTTTTGCCTCTGTGCTTCTGGATTACTGTTGCATCTGTGTGTTTCGACCATTTTTCTGCCCGACTACGAGATCTGTTTGCTGCCCTGGTAATGATTCGGATTACATCCTGTAGATTCTGGCTTGTTTCTCTGATAGAACTATTCCTGTGTACCAGACCCATTTCTGTCCGACTACGACTGCTGCCCTGGTTTTTGATACTATTTTTGCCCAACTGGATTTTGACTTTTTTGGATTGGACTCTGTACTTTTGCCTTCTGCCCTGCGGGGGTCCTCCCCCTTTATTAGTAAAACAAGCTCTACTGCATTTCCTGGTTCTCGCGACTGGTTCCTGATTGCACCATTACACCATGGAGACGTTTCACTTGGAGGAAGATCCGAGCCAAAGATCATACACTCCGTCCGAGGCTCTTTTATACGCCATCGAACACGATCGGCCGTATGCGCAGCACCTGCTCAGTCACTATACAGAGGAGGCGTTGGCGATGCCGTGTGACCGCTTTTGCTGCTGCCAGTCTTCGGCGCCACACCTGGCTGGCTGATACGACTGGCGATGGGTGTCAGATACGACAGGGTCTAAGTCTGATTCTCCGGGTAGCGCACGGGCTGCCTGCTCTACGCTCTTACATGAACCGCAGTGGATGCTTCCACCTACAGGACGGCAAGACCCCATTACATCAAGCCTGCAAGCTCTTGCTCTCTGAGGCCGTTATTCTATTACTGGGCAGCGGCGCCTCGCCCCAAGCGGTGGACAGCAACGGCATGACGCCTTTCGATGCCATTTTGGAGCAGCTGTGGGACTCCGAAGTCAACGTGGGAGCCAAATTATGTCTTGACAATCTGCTGCTGTTCATGCCGGAGATAGGCTTTAAAATGAAGGAATCTCTGAAGAAGGACCCCGCGTGCTGGACAAAGATCCTTGGAGAGGAGAAATTGTGCCACCTCATCGGGAAGAATCCAGCTCCACTGTTATTACTAGCTATGCAAAAAATTCTACGGATGCTGCCCCCGGAGCAGTTCCCAAAAAGCCTGCATGACCTCACGATTCCGACCTCACTAAAGCTGCTTCCTGTGTCCTCCAAACTGCAGGTGCAAGTGCAGGTGTTATAGGTTACTGCGCAACTTAACGAGTTTTTAATATTAAATATGTACTACTGATGTATTTTATCTTGTATCCTGGATAAGTTATTGCATGATGCGCCTGTTTTATTGCCTGAAGCATGTGGTATTATTTGGACAATGATTCTTATGAGAACACCAAATGGAGGCGTCCTCATTAAACGTATTAGGCCACCGTGTTGACGGAAAAGCAATATTGCTTTAAAATCTGCCTGTTCACTGATAAGTACTACGAGTATAAGTATTAACCAGCCAAAAATGTATCGCACATTATAAGGACTTTTGCTCATTGAAAATTTCATTGTTGCAACAGCATAAATTTTATATTTAAAAATAGAATATTTACAGAGTGACTATAGTGGATTTTATATTTTTTGGGACAACGAAATATCACCTTTTTTATATGAAATAAAATTAATTTTCCTTGTATTTACATCTATGCTGGTTTGTAATTGCTCCCAAGTATACATTTTAAAATGTAAACTAAGTGCTGCATCATGCACGGGTGCTAAAGCATGTTTGTTTCTGAATAAATTCTTGCGCATGGGTCATTATGCTGGTTTTCACTGTAAATAGCAATTTGGTCCAAACACGGTGCCCTCCAAAGTTATTGGCACCCTTTACTACGTATAACCCAAATGAGATGGGGGGGTCAAAGTCCTTATTGTTAATCAATGACTTTTCATTTGCACTAATGTAACCTTTAACTGAATTAAGCAATTGAAAGTAACATTAAATTCCTAACATGACACAAATATTTTCCCCAAAAGTATGTGACATTATTAGCACTTCAAATTATATTCTGCGCAGCCTCTCCTTGCAGAAATAACAGCTGAGTCCTCTCCTGTAATACTTGATGCGGCTAGTGAACACATTTGAAATGGGATCTGAGATCATTTATCCTCACACAGCCACTCCAGATCCTTCAGATGCTGAGCTTGATGCTCCTGGACTCTCCTCTTCAGTTTGTCAGAGGTTTTTTCTGGTGTTTGGGTCAGGGGACTGATGGCCACTGCAAAACCCTCATTCTTTGGTCAGCTTATTACAAAACCCAAAACCAGTGAAGTTGGCACGTTCTGTAAATCGTAATTAAAAAGGGTATACAATGATTTGCAAATCCTTTTCAACCTATATTCAATTGAATACACTGCAAAGACAAGTTACTTAATGTTCGAACAGGTAAACTTTGTAATTTTTTTTGCAAATATTAGCTCATTTGGAATTTGATACCTGCAACATGTTTCAAAAAAGCTGGCACAAGTGGCAAAAAAGACAGAGAGAGTTGAGGAATGCTCATCAAACACTTATTTGGAACATCCCACAGGTGAACGGGCTAATTGGAAACAGGTGGGTGCCATGATTGGGTATAAAAGCAGCTTCCCTGAAATGCTCAGTCATTCACAAACAAGGATGGGGCGAGGGTCACCACTTAGTGAACAAATGCGTGAGCTGATTGTCGAACAGTTTAAAAACAACATTCCTCAATGAGCTTTTGCAATAAATTTACAGATTTCATCATCTATGGTCCCTAATATCGTCATAAGGTTCAGAGAACCTGGAGAAATCACTGCACGTAAGCGACAAGGCCGAAAACCAACATTGAATGCCCATGACCTTTGATCCCTCAGGCGGTACTGGATCAAAAACCAACATCAGTGTGTAAAGGACATCACCACATAGGCTCAGGAACACTTCAGAAAACCACTGTCAGTAACTACAGTTCGTCGCTACATCTGCAAGTGCAAGTTAAAACTCTACAATGCAAAGCGAAAGATATTTATCTACAGCTCCCAGAAACGCCGCTGGCTTCGCTGGGCCCAAGCTCATCTAAGATGGACTGATGCAAAGTGGAAAAGTGTTCTGTGGTCTGACGAGTCCATATTTCAAATTGTTTTTGGAAACTGTGGACGTCGTGTCCTCCGGACCAAAAAGGAAAAGAACCATCCGGACTGTTATAGGCGCAAAGTTCAAAAGCAAGCATCTGTGATGGTATGGGGGTGTATTAGTCCCCAAGGCATAGGCAACTTACACATATGTGAAGGCACCATTAATGCTGAAAGGTACATACAGGATTTGGAGCAACATATGTTGCCATCCAAGCAACGTCTTTTTCATAGACGCCCCTGCTTATTTCAGCAAGACAATGCCAAGCCACATTCTGCACGTGATACAACAGCATGGCTCCGTAGTAATAGAGTGTGGGTACTAAACTGGGCTGCCTGTAGTCCAGACCTGTCTCCCATTGAAAATGTGTGGCGCATTATGAAGCCTAAAATACAACAACGGAGACCCCGGACTGTTGAACTACTTAAGCTGTACATCAAGCAAGAATGGGAAAGAGTTCCACCTGAAAAGCTTCAAAAGCTTCAGGTCCCCTCAGTTCCCAAACGTTTACTGAGTGTCGTTAAAAGGAAAGGCGATGCAACACAGTGATAAAAAGGCCCCTGTGCCAACTTTTTTGCAATGTGTTGCGGCTTTAAATTATAAGTCAATGATTTTTTGTAAAAAAAAAAAAAAAGTTTCTCAGTTTGAACATTAAACATCTTGTCTTTGCAGTGTATTCAATTAAATATAAGTTGAGAAGGATTTGCAAATCATTGTATTCTGTTTTTATCTACGATTTACATAACATGCCAACTTCACTGGTTTTGGGTTTTGTATTTTAGCATTGATTTTGAAGTACATTTTGGATCATTGTCCTGTAGAAGGTTGTGCCACAGCGCTTTGTACACTTCCGAGCTGAGGCTAGTAGATTTTTATTGAATGTCTACAGGTAGATGATGGAGTTCATGATAACATGTATCTTAATAATATGTCCAGGGTTTTCTGTGACATTTGGAAGAAAAAACAGCCCCACAGTATCGAAAATCAACCACCCCACATTGCAGCAGCTATACGGTGCTTTCCTGTATCAATGCCAAACCTGACTTTGCTTTTTTGTTGCCAAACCCTCTGTTTTGGTCTCGTATGACCGGTCCACTGAGTCTCAGGAATGTTTAGTAAACAGTAGGTGCTTTGGTTAGTTGATTTACCACAGAGGTTTTTCTGGCAAAGCTCTCGTGGTGATGTACGTAGCATCTGGTGGTAGTGTTGTGGTTTTTCTTCAACATATTGAGATTCCCCCATCCTCAAGCAATTTGAGAGAGACATACTATGAAAAAAGAAAATTAGGCTTTTTTGTGTCATGTTGATAAATGTAAAGCCAAGTTCCTCTTGCGCAAGAGGAACTAAGGAACTCCCCGAAGAACTCCCAGAAAAACTGCCTCCAAAAAATCCCAAAAAGAACTGCCAAAACTGACTTGTACAGGCCCTATTTATACCTCTGATTCACGCTCTACTATTGGACAGGTAACCTGAGATCCCAGTTAAGTAATCCTTCAGGATTATTGAGCAAAGACGCATGCCATCACAGTGGAAACTTACAGTCACACCCCCAGCAGCCAGATGATAAAAATAAAAAGATACCAGTGGATGAATTCAATGCATATTCAATTGATTAAGTTTTCAGTAGCAACTAATGATTTTGCTGAACAAATATTGATCAAAGCTACAGAAGTCGAATACATCCTCTGATTATGTTTTTTGAATCAAGAAAACAGAAGCTTACTGATCAAAGCTACAGAAGCATGCTGCTTATTTGTGTGTGAGCTGCTCATGCAAGTGTGAACTGAATTGCTTGTATTTGTCTGCCTATCTGTGTGTGTGTGAACTGCTTGTATGTATATTTGTGTTATATTGTGTGTGTGTCTGCACTGCAGTATGTGAATCACTTGTATGTATGTGTGTGTGTGTGTGTGTGTTATATGTGTGTGTCTTTTTGCTGCCTACATAATATGGTTATTGATTATGAGTATGAGCAATAAAATGATAAAAAATATATAATCAATATTAGTGAATAAAATGAATAATGCTGAAATAAAATCTTCAACATTCCTACCTTTGAGGCCATTCAATCATGGCCTCACATAAACCACGGTCAAAAAATGGCACAGCATTGTTTAACCCTGCCCCCATACTACACACAAGTGAATTTCTTATAAGCCCGAACATAAAATCAATTGTTGGACCTTTTCAACTGTAACACTTTGAGACAAAACAGTCTTTCATGTTTGCAGCAGTTGTTTTTGCTTCAAGGCTTTGCAAGGCCTCAAGGTCTTTCGTTGCTGTGGTGAATAAAGTCCCAGTCTAATGTCCCACTTGAATCCAGTAATGTTGCTTATTGCAGGTTTTCAGTCCAAAGTTCAAGTCCATTGTCCCCATTGATTTGCCATTTTTCCATCTGATTATTTTGGTGAACGGGGAATCACTGTCCCAGCATATTTGTTCAAAACTTTGGGGAGGCTCTAGGAAGGAGTGGCCTTGTCTGGCTGGTATGTTAAACTGCCACTTGCCGTCACTAGAGTGAGAAAATAAAATGCAAACAAAAATGCGAGCACTTCCACATGCAGATTCACTATGCGGCACATACACAACGAGGGTCATCTCATGGGTAGATTTCGCCAACGAAGATTAAGAGGGGCAGGATCCACGCCTGCTGGAGGCATGCTCGTGGCTGGACAGTCCGATGCGGGACAGGTACACTCTTCCACAGCGGCTGCAGGAGAAAGTATGTTCCGGTTTTCATGCAGAAACAAGGCGGTTTTTCCTTCTTTGCCTTTTGACTTTGAGGGTCGCTCTGCGGTTTGTCTCATAGGTGGAGACGGCATTGTGGATGGTTTGTCTCCACGTATCGCGGTCAGATGCGAGGGTGGACCATTTGCGGGGGTCGATGAGGCAGGCGTTCAGGGATTTCTTCAAAGAGTCTTTGAACCGCTTCTTTGGGGCTCCAACGTCTCGACTGCCAGAGGCCAGCTCGCCGTAGAGGACGATTTTGGGCAGGCGGTGGTTTTCCATTCGGGAGACGTGACCTGCCCAGCGCAACTGGGTCTTCAACAACATGGCTTCAATGCTTGGGACCTCCGCATAATCAAGGACTTCAGTGTTGGAGATGAGGTCGCTCCAGTGGATGTTAAGGATTATGCGGAGGCAGCGTTGATGGAAGCGCTCAAGGAGTTGTTAGTGTCGGCGGTACAGGACCCATGACTCGGCACCATAGAGTAGAGTCATCATCACGGCAGCTCTGTAGACACGGGTCTTTGTGTCCTTCTTCAAGTGCTTGTTGTTCCACACACGCTTGTTGAGTCTGCCGAAGGCGTTGTTTGCTTTTGCCATTCTACTGTCAATTTCCTTGTCTAGCTTGGCATCAGAGGAGACGGTACATCCGAGGTAGCAGAACTGGTGCACTGTTTTTAGCTCCGTTTCGCCGATGGTGATGCGAGGGGGCTGACATTCCTCTTCTGGAGCAGGATGGTATAGTACTTCGGTCTTCTTCAAGCTGACTTCAAGCCCAAAGACTTGGGCAGCCACTGCGAAGCAAGATGTCAAGCGCTGCAGGGCTGTCTCAGAGTGGGCAACGAGGGCAGCATCATCTGCAAACAGCAGCTCTCGGATCAGTTGCTCCATGGTCTTTGTTTGGGCTTGCAGGCGTCGCAGGTTGAAGAGGCTGCCATCGGTACGAAAGCGGATGTAGATGCTGTCTTCTACATCAAGGTGTTGTGTTGCCTGCTGGAGCATCATGCTGAAGAAGATAGTGAACAGTGTAGGGGCAAGGACGCAGCCTTGCTTTACAGCATTCATAATGGGGAACGGGTCAGAGAGGTCATTGCTGTGTCTGACCTGGCCACGCTGTTCTTCGTGTAGCTGTATTATCATGCTCAGGAACCTGGGGGGACAGCCGAGTCGTTCCAGAATTTGCCAGAGCCCTTTCCTGCTCAAAGTGTCGAATGCTTTGGTAAGATCGACAAAGGTCACATAGAGAGCTTTGTTCTGCTCGCGGCATTTCTCCTGGAGCTGTCTTAGAACAAAGACCATATCAGTGGTTCCTCTGTTGGAACGGAAACCACACTGGCTCTCTGGTAGATGATTTTCTGCTATAGCTGAAACCAGTCTGTTCAGTAGCACCCTTGCAAGGATTTTTCCTGCAATGGAGAATAGAGTGATGCCACGATAGTTTGAGCAATCTGATTTTTCCCCTTTGTTTTTATACAGGGTGATGATGACAGCATCACGTAGGTCTTGGGGCAGCTTTCCCTGCTCCCAGCAGCAAACGAAGAGCTCATGTAGCTTGGTATGTAGAGCAGGGCCTCCTTCTTTCCAGATTTCGGGTGGGATTCCATCTATTCCCGCTGCTTTGCCACTCTTACGCTGTTTAATTACCTTGGTGACCTCATCGAGAGTTGGGAGGTTGTCAAGCTCTTCTTTAACTGGTTGTTGTGGGATTTTTAAAACTGCTGCATCTTGGACTTTACGATCCGCGCTGAAGAGCGCCTGGAAGTGCTGCCACCACCGGTTCATGATGGATGCCTTGTCCGTGAGAAGTTCCTTGCCATCCACACTGCGCAAAGGGCTCACGACCTGGAATGAAGGACTATACACTGCCTTAAGGGCTTCGTTGAATCCTCTGTAATCACCAGTATGGGCGCACTGCTGAGTTTTCTCTGCGAGGGTAGACCACCACTCGTTCTGCATTTCTCGAAGCTTGCGCTGGAGGTTGCTGCATGCAAGGCAGAAGGCAGCTTTCCTCTGAGAACAGTTTGGCTGTGTAAGATGAGCCTGATGTGCAGATCTTTTCCCAGCTAGCAGTTTCAGTATCTCCGGGTTGTTTTCATCAAACCAGTCTCCGTGCTTCTGTGAGGAGAATCCAAGCACTTCTACGGATGACTGAGGGATGGTATTCTTGAGGTGTTCCCACAGTACTTCAGGGTCTTGCTCCGTGGGGCTGCTGGTTTCCTCAAGACTTGGGCTGCAGATTTGACTGAAAGTCCATTTTCACTGCTGGGGACTGGAGGCAATTCACTTTGAGTTTTTTCCTTGGGGCCCCTCCTTTCCTTCGCTTTGGCTTGAAGTGCAGATCTAGTTTGCAACGGACAAGGCGGTGATCAGCGTGGCATTCCGCACTTGGCATCCCTCTGGTGTGCAGTACATCCTTCAGGTCACTTTTGCGCACCAGGATGTAATCAATAAGGTGCCAGTGTTTCGACCTGGGGTGCATCCATGTAGTTTTCCTGCTGTCTTTTTGCTGGAAGATGGTGTTGGTGATGACAAGATGCTATTCAGCGCAGAACTCCAGCAGGAGGCGACCGTTGTCGTTGCAGTTTCCAACGCCATGTTTGCCGAGGACTCCTTTCCAGGCTTCAGCATCTCGGCCCACTCCAAGGATAAAAAAATAAATAAAAAAATAAATTGGAATATCATAGCGTCTTCATGCAATAGCCCATAAAAATAATCTCCAAAAAGATTTTGATTTCAACAATGAACAGGGAGTCGACTCAGCCCTGCCTTAGGTTGTCTCCTTCTACAGGAGATCTTACCCGTCTCTGAAGTGAGTCTCACACACACGCAGGAGTTCTGCACTGAGCTCTGTGCTCATGTGGGGGATGGTTTCTTCACCCCTCATAATGGGACAGTTATGAGATCATTCCAGTTGAACTGGGGCTACTGCAGCCACTTTGTTGGAATAATAGATGAAACATTTAAAGTAAAAAACTCATCAAAAACAATTTGAAACATATGCTGCAATTATAGTTCTGAAAGTCAGATTCTAACCAAGTCCCAATTCAGGAAATTTGTCTTGTGTATTTTTTCCCTCGGTCTGAATGTGCTTTACAAAATCATCAATGTCACTTTAATTATTTAGAGTTGACAATGTGACACCCTGATAAATTAATATGAAAAGTTCATAATTACCCAAATAGCTCATCCTCATTACTGAACTCCTGTCAACTTTAAATTAATATATATATATATATTTTTTTTTTTAACATAATTTCGTGTTTCAGTGTATTCGGGGTCAAAAGATAGGGCAGTAACAATAATATCTTTTCACAGTATATTGTTTTCCCCAATTCATTTTGATTTAGAGAAACCCTTGACTGTATGTTTCTAACAGTATTGAAGAGATGCACAGTCAGGACTTATTAGTCCCAGCCATAACAACTCCCCATATCCTCAGCAGAACCGGGTGGAATTGCTTTAGACCATAGACCATGTGTTACAATATGCAGTTTTTTTTTTTCCCAAACAATTTACCAAAACGGGCATATATTCTATATGCATATATTGTTATATTCAACTGAAGTTTTTTTTCATTGGGATCCCAGCACATAAAGGAAAACAATCATTCCAGATTTAGTCAGTTCACTCCGTTTCTGTCAGTCACTTTTTATTTGAAAGTCCCTTTCTTTCTCACTACTTGCAAATCCCCTCCCTATGGAAAATATTTTGTCAGCCTAATCAAAATAAATTTAGAATGTGATCACATTATTTGTGATCTTTGTGATTACTTTTCCAATTATATGGTGCACCATTTGAATTTAGTCTTGCTCTTTTGTTT
The DNA here is from genome assembly GCA_029721435.1 of Gymnothorax reevesii. Taxonomy (NCBI): domain Eukaryota; kingdom Metazoa; phylum Chordata; class Actinopteri; order Anguilliformes; family Muraenidae; genus Gymnothorax; species Gymnothorax reevesii. The sequence continues at coordinate 64,178,583 of CM056576.1, forward strand.
ATACTCCAAATTTATTTCCCCAAGTTTAGGCTAGGTTTACATGATGACGGTGTGAACAGAAGACGCAAAAGTGGTGTCGCGTCTTCACTTTTTATTTCGCGTTCAGACGAGCGTTCTCGGGAGGAAATCTGTGTGCATACGGTGACGCAAAAAGTGTGTAGAAATCGATTGGGTATGCATACCAGACGGCTAGGTGGTGCTGTGATACACTAACACAAACTCCGCCATGCCTACGCGCATGCATAGAATCTTCCTTCTTCTCGTCACTGTGCCGCGAAATCAAAAAATGGCTACCGGTAACAAGAAGAACTTTGTCTGGTCAGACGAAGAGGTCGAGCTATTGCTCCAGATTACTTTAAACTATAAAACCTCTAAGGCTCAGCAAGACATTGACTGGGAGTCCTGTCAGTCAAAATATACAGATTCTGTACATTTGTAGTAACGATTCCTGTACATTTAATATGGCTGCCAGAGTAGCCTGACGGTCCCAAGCATGGATGTAATCCGACATGTTTGTTTACTGTGTGACGTAAACGCCGACGCGACGTGAGCAGAACAGCAGATCTGAGCCAGTTTTGCGTCTTGGCCAATTTAGACGGAAACGCTACTCCGGAGCGTATTCAAGTTTTCCAGTTTCGAGGGTGGTTTGAGATTTTTGCTTCTTCAAGCCCCAAAAACGCTGTCACCATAGAAACAAAAGGCACTTCCGTTAAAATATTTTGTCGTCTTTACTCGCAAGCGTCTTCGTGTAAACTGGGCCTTATTTCATAAGAATCTCTTTGCAACCCCGCTGTTGAATCCTTAGCTGGCCAGCTTATCTTCTCAATCAAGGTCATCCTACTCCCCCCTCTTCTGGAGTGCGCTCTCTGTGGAAAAGCCTCAATAGAATGTGTTAGATTCATACAACAATGAACAAAACTTCAGTCATCATACTTTCGCTGCTTTTCCCCTTTCTTGGGCTTGGATCTTTTCCTGTAAACGTTAAAAATCAAGGAAAGTTTATTAGTCATTTCATCTTCTTGTATTGTTGGTCCTCTCCTGTTTAAAAACAGAGAAAAATCATGAATTTATTCATTACATTTCTTCGGAAGTTACAAAAACCGAATGAAACTTAATGACAGCAGTCATAAACGTTTATGAAATTGACAAAATGTTTATGACATGTTCATGACTGTATCATGTAACAGTTATGACAGTGTCATATCACTCTTATGACGATACCTTCAAGTAAAGTATAACCCTTTTTTTAAAATCACATACTTGTTATAAAATTTGATTCTTCACATGAATCATTTTCTGGACAAAACTTATTCTTCTTAAACAACTTAAGAAAATTCCACATGAAATCGAATTGCTTAGACCCCCTTTTCTCCTCTTTTGTTCTCTGATTTCGGTATGGTCAACCGTTCATCTAACTCCTCCTCCCTTACATGCTCTCAAATTCCTGCATTCACGGTCTAATTTTTTTCATTCTGTGCACTAAAAATCACTCCAGTCTGCAATCCCACAATAGTTCACTTGATTTTTTTTATTCTTTTCTTAATTTGTTCTCTAAGTTCCAGTCTGATTCCCCAATAGGAATTTTCAATTGCTTTATTTTCCCTATTAATTGAGAGTTAATAATAATCTTGATCATTGTTTCCTCACCTGGGGTATTTTGGCCTCTACATACAGTACTTTCCCCAGGTTACTCCAAAACTTGCTCTTTAATTTGGTCTACTATATCCCAAAACCAATAAACATTTGCGAATTCACTTTTTTTCTCTCTCTGATTTGCTATAGCCCTCTGTCCCCCCCCTCTCTCTCTCTGTCCCCAAAACTGAGAGGGCACACGGCACTGGGCCAAAGAATTCAATGCCAGCTTCAGTTTTTTTCAGAGGGCCTGGGCTGAGGCACGGCTCCATTTGGTTTTACACAATATTTATCCTAATCCTCCATGTTTAACATTCCCCTTTCTCCAAACAATTCCAGAACTGCCAGCTCAGTTTCTTTTTTAATCCTTTTTTTGCCACCGATGCCTAATTTGTCATTATACCCATTATTTCTATTTTTTTCACATTTTGCAAGATCAAATTTCCCTTCTGTTCGCTACTCTATTAGACTGTTCCTTCTTTTATTATTTATTTTTTAGTCCTTTTTGCACACTTATTTAACATTTTTTATATCACTCTCAAAGGTAAGAAATTGCTCTCTTAATTCTTCCACATGCATTGCCATTGTTATCTACGAACTAATTTAAATTTAAATGTTATTACTTAGCCAAATTATTTTTTCCCCTTGTATTAAATTGCAATATGTCTATTTTACTAGTTACACTGCTCAATACGGATAGTAAACAGTTTATAATATAAACACACTCATACGATTTCTCCTCTCCCTTTTCACTCCGAACGTATTTTGCTACATATTCCTAAACCAGTTAGTTTATCACCATCTAGTTGTCTAATCAATGCTTCTTGCTTAGTTCCATTTCTCTTTTTTATGTTTTTTTTCCTTTCCTTCAAACACACAAAGTTGCTTTTGCCTTTTCTTTCCTTCTTTTTTCCTCAATCTGCCAGCTTTGCAGTAATCGTCATTGTTTATCTTTTAATCCAAATTCCATTTCTTGGCCAAATAATTTTTCTTTCCTCACCAATCAAAATAATGCTAAATTAATCATCTTCTAATACATGCAATTTACAACAACTTTTAATCTGCCAAATAGTAATGACCAGTGTTGGGGTAATGGCCTCGCACAGAACACCAATGTTGGGAAAAATGCAATTTGCCTAATGATATCAATATTATTAATTTGACTATCCAAAAATATGATATTGTAATATTAATATTAAATATTAATATAAATACCTCGGGGCACCACCCTTCCTCAGTGAAGGGAAAACGATAGCCAATTAATAAAACCTCAGTCTCAATATCTGCTAAGCAATTAATTTGGAAATTGATTAATAATTAAATTAATAATTGTAACCAACTTACCCAATTAATAGTTAGATTGAAGGCTTTGGAGTTCTATAGAAGAGGTTGGCAGTTTCGTTCACTCTTGTACAACATTAATAACCACAGCATATGTCTTTAAAGGATATTTATTTAAATGAAACAAATGAAACACACAATCTAGACTACACTAAACACTATGGGGTCTATTCTCCCATGCGCTTAAGTCGAAAAAAGCGCGTAGCTACGCGCTTTTCAGCCTACGCGTATTCTCCCCTCGACTTAAGTCTGTGCATTACGCGCCTTGAAGGCACTTACGCGCTTGGGGCGGAGCAAGGCCAAAATCGGGGCGTTTCCGGGCGTTTCTCATGCAAATAACACTTACGCGTATTCTCCCCCTGGCTTAAGCGCTTTTTCTGTTAAGCGCTTTTGAGGGCTGTATTACGGTCAAGCGCCAACATTAGGCGAAATTGAATATTGCGTTTGATGTCGGTTATAGGCCGAATTTTAACATTACTTTTATTTTATTTAACATGGTAAAGGTTGAGACATTTAATATTCGATTGTTCTTCCTTATTTCTAAACTACATTTCTCAAAGCCATGATAATTTATCAAACGAAATCATCACATGATATTACGCATCAGCCTCTTCTCCAATCAGTTAAATTACAAACGCAAAACAATTAATTAATACGAGTATACATAAGACCATCATTCTACCATGCCCTCAAAATCTAAAGCCAAAATGCCAGTCCTGCATTTGCTTGCACTCTTGCGTGATTGGGAAAGAGTAAGAGGAGCGCGCCGAGCTCGAAGACGAACACGCATATATCGGCTTCGTCTGGACATCCTGGGACAAACAAACATCAAGTGCATCCAGCGCTTTCGTCTGGACCGTGCATGAGGCAATCATCTATCTTTGCCGACTTCTGGATGAACAGCTATCCAGCCGCAGCAATTATCCACAAAACATACCCGTGGTTATCAATGTCAGAACTGCGCTGACGCTCCTGGCATCTGGGTCATTTCAGAGAGTGGCTGGTGATGTCATACACATCACAGGCGTCTGTGTCAAGGTGTCTGACGCAGTTCGTTGGCGCTTCAAGTTCCTCTCCATGCACTTCCACTGCAAAAAGAGTAGATGCCATCCCCTCCTCCTGTGCAATGAAATGCACAGGGGATGATGGTTGCCCTCCACCTGTTGCGTGTACACTTCTCCGGTGTGCAGAGAACCTGGCTTTTACAGCGCCCCGCAGATCTCTCCATTTATGCTTTAAATCGGGAATACTGCGCTTACATCTCCCCATCGAATCCCCAACCAGAACTATTCGCAGCTTAATTCCTCGGATCAGCCTTCATTGCTTGCTTGCCATACAACACCAACATCTGTGAAATTTGGTTTTCGGCTTTGGCTCGACGTCGCCATCATTGTCTTCCATGTTCTATTAACAAATGCGACTGTCCTGTATGTTCGTGATAATCTAAAAAGTTGTGATATTCTCACGAGTGAGGGGATTGATTTTTCTAATTGAGGATATCTGTATTAACTAACTCGAGTTCTAGTAATGTTTTACCATTGGTAATACTGTGTATTTTAATGTGTGAATAAAGATATTATTAAATAGGCTACTCTAGATTGAGCCCTACCCTGGCAAATACCAGAGCACTATCCATTTGTTAATCAATTTTAGCCTTTAAAGAATAGCCGACATGGGAAGAATCATTAACAGTAAATGGGATAATTGATCATAATAAAGTATTAGGCACAAGTTCAAGTGAATGTGTCGCTCAAATCAAATAGGATGATAGGCTATGGATATGGAATTCCGTCATTACTGAGGCGGCTTCAGGGCGTGGGGATGACCGCGTGTGGGGTAAGAATCCTTGTTGAAGAGTTTTCATGTCCTTTAGTTGCAAACCTGACATCGGAGTAGTTTTCAAGTGCGCAATTTCTAAATGAGATCATATAAACTGTCTTTGATTGTCTTTGTGTGACTAGAATGTTCCCTTTGTCTTCTTCCCTGTCTTCCACGGAACAAACAGGCTGGTGTAGGAGGGGCACATTTTCAATGATCTAATTGCGCTGATTGAGAAGCGCTAAATTCTTTATTTATTATTTCATTATCGCGGCAATTTGTTTGTATGCATAGCTTTAATGCCATGGTGGCTAAAGTAAGAAATAACAAGTGTTTGTCACTAACATATCCCCCGCCGCCGCAATTTTATGTGTGCGTACGGACGGAGCCCAATGCTATATCCCCCGCTTCGCGCTAATCGCGCGGCGGGGGATGAATGAAGAGATGTCTGAATTACGTCTTGTAATTGGTACGGCCTACTATTACAGCGGCATATAAAACCTCGTATCTTCACAATGACAAACTTCACAGGAAAATTAAAAAAAATAAAATAAAATAATAATAATAATTATTATTATTATTATATAAATGGATAAATATAGTTTAAAATAAAAATGTTTAATTTTGCATGTAAGAATAGTGGACATACGAGTTTTCGTTTCTTATCAGTTTGGAGATACGAGGTTTTATCAGCAGGCCGACGATATTCAAATTTAAAGTCTGGTTTGCGTTTTCCATGGACCACAAATGTATTTTCATGCTTAATCAGAAAATCCTTTTTCCATGTTTTCCTGATAGCCATAATCAATGAGCTTTGTACAGAGTCCGCCTCTCTTTTGGATTAGTCACACCTCTTTCATAAGGCCGCCTACATTCTGAAGTTAAGCGCTGTGGGCGTAATCGAAGCGAATAGGGGAGAATACGCGTAACTCAAAAGCGCTTAACTCGAAGCGCGTAAAAAAAGACTTGCGCGCTAATGGGAGAATAGACCCCTATATGCACAATGGAGGAGGTGTGTGTGTGTGTGTGTGTGTGTGCGCGCGTGCGTGCAGGTGTGGGTGAGAGAGAACAAAAGGGATGATCTGAGGTGTGAGTGGGGGGGGGCCTTGCTGACCATGTGGAGTGGGGGAAGGCAACCCTACTGTAACAAAGACCAAATCTTTGTAGCAATGGAAAGTTTAGAGTTTTAAAGTCAGTCAAATGACTTAAAATGCTCAATGTTGTTTGTGTTTGTGTGTATTACGTTAATGTGTGTGTTTTGCACAGGAAAGGCCCCGTGTTAGTCGACAGGAGGTTATTTGCATGCAAGAGCTTGTCTGCTATACATTAATACCACCTGTCCAACTAAAACACAATCCTAAAAACAATCACAACAGCTATCATTTAACAAATACAAACAGTCACTTTTAGTCTTAAAGGAAGATTTGTGCCCAGTTGTTACCAGTCCTTAGTTGGGGAAAGAGGTTTGGAGGTTGCTGGAGGATCCAATCACGGGTGATGTTGATCCGGCTGGAAGAGCGGTTCTGGTGCTGTCTGTGTCTTTGGTGTGGGGAGAGGAGGGAAGCTGGCCGCTCCTCAAAAGCAAGCTGTTTCTTCAACTCTTGCTGTACTCCTGGTAGCCTGGCAGATTCTTCAGCATGGCCAGTCTATGCTGGGCCTAAGAGGTGGGGGAGGAGTTCCCCAGCCTGAGCAGTCCACAGGGGTCCAGGAGCCTCTCCAAGGGAGGGAGAGAGAGTCCAGAGCTCCAAGAGAGGATCCAAGAGAAGAGAGAGATAAAATGGTTGACCACTGCTTTTATGTGCCTGGCCTGCTGGCGGGAGGGGCTTGCAGGCAGCAAGTGGTCATGGGAAGTCCTGGACTCCATTTTGTCTCCTCACATATGAAAGGCTTTCCTCTGTGTGACCCCAAGACCAGTATTATTAATTTTAATTTATTGCATGTAAACTAGGGGTTATTTATTTATGTTCAGTGCACTATTAACACTCCCAACTAATGAAACACACAACAAGACCACAGTTCATATCCATACATACTTTAAGCCCATTTAAATGACAAGACAAGACAATATTGCATAAAAACCAGATTCAATACCTCTCTACAAAATGGATCCTCTACAAAAACGGATCGATCCTAGAACCATAAAAACGGCTCCCAGCACCTCTTCTAGGTCTGGGCCGTATCCCAACCATAAGCAGGGAGGCCTGCTGGTTTATTCCCGCCCTTTAGGGTCTCCAGCACAGGCCTCACATATGACAATCAGTCATACAACAAATCAGATACAGAACGCGTTCCGATTTCAAACACTCACAGTAACTTTTTGCAAATTCATTCATTAATGGTTAGTAGTTTCATACCAATTCTGCAGATTCTGTCTCTCTCCTTCTAATTTCCCCAATTTAGAGGTCTATTCTCCCATTAGCGCGTAAGTCCTTTTTTACGCGCTTCGAGTTAAGCGCATTTGAGTTACGCGTATTCTCCCCTACTCGCTTCGATCACGCCCACAGCGCTTAACTTCAGAATGTAGGCGGCCTTATGAAAGAGGTGTGACTGATCCAAAAGAGAGGCAGACTCTGTACAAAGCTCATTGATTATGGCTATCAGGAAAACATGGAAAAAGGATTTTCTGATTAACCATGAAAACGCATTTGTGGTCCATGGAAAACGCAAACCAGACTTTAAATTTGAATATCGTCGGCCTGCTGATAAAACCTCGTATCTCCAAACTGATAAGAAACGAAAACTCGTGTGTCCACTATTCTTACATGCAAAATTAAACATTTTTTTTTAAACTATATTTATCCATTTATATTATTTTATTATTATTATTATTATTATTTTATTTCATATTTATTTTTTATTTTCCTGTGAAGTTTGTCATTGTGAAGATACAAGGTTTTATATGCCGCTGTAATAGTAGGCCTATGTATGTCCCTACCAATTACAAGACGTAATTCAGACATCTCTTTTTTTTTAGCATTGGGCTCCGTCCTTACGGACACATAAAATTGGCGGGGGATATGTTAGTGACAAACACTTGTTATTTCTTACTCTAGCCACCATGGCATTAAAGCTATGCAAACAAACAAATTGCCGCGATAATGAAATAATAAATAAAGAATTTAGCGCTTCTCAATCAGCGCAATCAGATCATTGAAAATGTGCCCCTCCTACACCAGCCTGTTTGTTCCATGGAAGACAGGGAAGAAGACAAAGGGAACATTCTAGTCACATAAAGACAATCAAAGACAGTTTATATGATCTCATTTAGAAATTGCGCACTTAAAAACTACTCCCATGTTAGGTTTGCAACTCAAGGACATGGAAACGCTTTAACAAGAATTCTTACCCCGCACGCGGTCATCTCCCCGCCCCGAAACCGCCTCAGTAATGACGGAATTCCATATCCATAGCCTGTCATCCTATTTGATTTGAGCGACACATTCACTTGAACTTGTGCCTAATACTTTATTATAATCAATTATCCCATTCACTGATAATGATTCTTCCCATGTTGGCTATTCTTTAAAGGCTAAAATTGATTAACAAATGGATAGTGCTTTGGGAGGATATTTGCCAGGGTAGGGCTCAATCTTGAGTAGCCTATTTAATAATATCTTTATTCACACATTAAATTACACAGTATTACCAATGGTAAAAAAAAATTAGGACTCGAGTTAGTTAAAACAGATATCCTCAATTAGAAAATCTATCCCCTCACTCGTGAGAATATCACAACTTTTTAGATTATCACGAACATATAGGGCAGTCGCATTTGTTAATAGAACATGGAAGACAAAGATGCTTGGCGACGTCGAGCCAAAGCCGAAAACCAAATTTCACAGATGTTGGTGTTGTATGGCAAGCGAGCAATGAAGGCTGATCCGAGGAATTAAGCTGCGAATCATTCTGGATGTGGCTTCGGTGGGGAGATGTAAGCGCAGTATCCCCGATTTAAAGCATAAATGGAGAGATCTGCGGGGCGCTGTAAAAGCCAGGTTCTCTGCACACCGGAGAAGTGTACACGCAACAGGTTGTGGGCAACCATCATCCCCTGTGCATTTCACTGCACAGGAGGAGGGGATGGCATCCACTCTTTCTGCAGTGGAAGTGCATGGAGAAGAACTTGAAGCGCCAACGAACTGCGTCAGACACCTTGACACAGACGCCTGTGATGTGAATGACATCATCAGCCACTCTCTGAAACGACCCAGATGCCAGGAGCGACAGCGCAATTCTGACGTTGATGACCACGGGTATGTTTTGTGAATAATTGCTGCGGCTGGATAGCTGTTCATCCAGAAGTCGGCAAAGATAGATGATTGCCTCATGCACGGTCTAGGCGAAAGCGCTGAATGCACTCGATGTTTGTTTGCCCCAGGATGTCCAAACGAAGCCAATATATGCGTGTTCGTCTTCGAGCTCGGCGCGCTCCTCTTACTCTTTCCCAATCACGCAAGAGTGCAAGCAAATGCAAGACTAGCATTTTGGTTTTAGATTTTGAGGGCATGGTAGAATGATGGTCTTATGTTTACTTGTATTAATTAATACTTTTGCGTTTAACTGCTTGGAGAAGAGGCTGATGCGTAATATCATGTGATGATTTCGTTTGATAAATTATCATGGCTTTGAGAAATGTAGTTTAGAAATAAGGAAGAAGAATCGAATACTAAATGTCTCAACCTTTACCATCTTAAATAAAATAAAAGTAATGTTAAAATTCGGCCAATAACCGACATCAAACGCGATATTAAATTTCGCCTAATGTTGGCGCTTGACCTTAATACAGCCCTCAAAAGCGCTTAACAGAAAAAGCGCGTAAGCCAGGGGGAGAATACGCGTAAGTGTTATTTGCATGAGAAACGCCCGGAAACACCCCGATTTTGGCCTTGCTCCGCCTCAAGCGCGTAACTGCCTTCAAGGCGCGTAATGCACAGACTTAAGTCAAGGGGAGAATACGCGTAGGCTGAAAAGCGCGTAGCTACGCGCTTTTTTCGACTTAAGTGCATGGGAGAATAGACCCCTTAGTGTCTAGATTTTTTGAGTCGAAGGTTACTTGTCTCCAGTGCTGCAGATACGGCAGACCTATGACGGATCCCTGCGGGCACATTGGGCACATGCCCCAGGGTCCTGGCAGCCAATCAGGGCCCTTTACCGTTCTTAGCCAAGAGTGTCTTTTTATTTTTTTAAAATAAAATCATGAAAATAAATGTGGGCCCCCATTAAACACCAATCCCTCATTATTTACGTCTTTTCTGCATAAAAAATGTTTTAGCAAAAATGTTTCTCAGTCACACCAGGGTCGCGCGTCAATCAGGTGGTGGGTCACGTCATTTGACCTGGCTAGACGTTAGACATGCGTTTGACAACATGGAGAAGCCACGACACGGGTACGCAAAGCGAAAGGCGAGAGAAGAAAAAGAAGCCAAAAACGCTTCTTTGGTAGCACATATACCTCCCATCGACACATTCTTCTCAAAACCTGGACCACGGCCGCCTACCAGCAATGCAGTGCTGCTTCCCAAAGACGATGGCGACAGGACAGGCACTTCAGCAGCTACCGCTAACCCATCATGCCCTAGCCATGGCGATGTTAGGCTACAGGCTAATCAAAACTCACGAGCCAGCAGTCAGTCCAGTGTACCAGTAACGTTAAGTACCAGAAACGTTACGCCTACTTCTACTTGTTCACCTGAGGAGGACATTGACGCTCTGAAAATGACGACGATCACGTTGCAGCCAGACCTATCACAGAGAGAACTCGCCCACCAGCGGGCGAAAAAGAAGACCAATCGGTCCGATCCGAAGATGTCGGTGGCCCGCAAAGAGACTATTCCAAGTGGGAGACTATTACAGATCCCGCACTTTGGGGGGATATCTCTAGTGACAAAGTTAAGCCTCCTCATTTCATAACAGACGGTTTGAAATACCAAGCATCTGAGAGGGATAGTGGACTGGGAGGACGTTCACGCTCGATAACCAATGAAATTTTGTCCTGTCAACTTCCAAATGGACAATCAGCCCCACGAGAATGGCTTCTATATTCTCCATCAACTGGGAATGTATATTATTTCACTTGTAAACTTTTTGGGACCAAAAAGAATGTCTTTAATGATGGTTTTTGCGACTGGAAACACTCTGAATGCATCTCCGAGCATGAGAGGAGTGCTGACCACAGGTAACTTGGCAAATTTATCAAATCAAGTTTTATTTATTGTCATTAAGTTGCACATACAGCAGTAGTGCACGCAAAATGAGATAGCGTTTCTCACTGTGGATCCCAGAGTGATGGGTAAAGTCAGCAGTTTAAAAGTCGATCAGCTTTCCAGAGGAAGCTGTTGCGCATTCTGGTGGTTTTGAAATTTAGAAATTTTATGTAGGCTATTATTATTAGGCAGTCTCTCCGTGTCCGACAGTCGGATTTGAGTTGTAGTCCAGTGACAGTGCAGTACAGTTTATCATGAGTGCTAAGAAATTCACCAACGGAGCTAAATTGAAACCCTATCCCTAAACTCTAAAATATTAAGTAGATTTTAATACATTTTGAAGAAAAGGAAATGGACTGTCGGGCACGGAGTTATCGGACACCGTAACACCATGTAAAAGTTGTATTGAAAACCATCCGACTGTCGGACACGGAGACACTTCGTTATTATTATGTTTTCAGGTCCAGCATGCTAACCCTGATGCAGAGATCGAGTGGCACAGGAAGGATCGATTCAGCCTTACTGAAACAAACCAGGGATGCCACGCAATATTGGCAGGATGTGCTGCGACATGCCGTTGCTGTAATCAAGTTTTTAGGAGAAAGGGGGCTCGCATTCAGAGGGAATGATGAGCTGCTACAATCCCAACACAAAGGAAACTTTTTAGTTATCTTGGAGTTACTAGCCAAATTCGACCCATTTCTGGCTGAGCACATAAAGAAATATGGGCAAAGGGGCAGAGGACACGTATCTTACTTGTCTTCAACAACATGCGAGGAATTTATTGACTTAATGGGAGTAAAAACCAAGAAGGCAATAACATACGAAATTCGTGATGCGAAATATTTCTCTATAATTGTTGAAAATGAATAATGCTGAAATAAAATCTTCAAAAGTAGTCCTGGTGCTTTTCTGGCCTGAAGACTGAACTGACCTCTGCAATTCTCCAGCTTTAACCCTTGGGGGTTTTCGCCAGTTGAACCATCATGATGCATGGGGTTAATGTGCACACAGGTCCTCTTCCAGGCTGATTTTTTAGCATCTGTCGAATTAAATGTCCTGGATCATTAAAATTGGTATTTTTACATTAAGATATTTTTATATGACCATTTTTTTTATTTTGCGGCTCAATAACTTTGTTGCCATGTCCTCGGATCATAGTTACAACTGAGTAAGGGAATATGGCCAGTATCACCTCATATTTATACCCCAGTGAAAGAAGAAGTCATGTTTGATCACATCAGAGTTCCGTATTAAACAGTTGAACTTGAAAATGTAAAAAATGACTAGAAATAGTATACCAGTCAGATTTCAATCGCAAGATTTTATGGGAACGTCAAGAATTGTGGAAGACATATTTTGGGGGAAAATTTTTATCTAACGTTAACACTTTTTCCTTCCAGTTATTTTAATTCAATGAAAAGGTACATTTTTGTAAATATTTTGAGAAGAAGAGGATAAGCAGAAACAACACTTTTTTTAACAAATGTGTTTGCTTAAATTCACGAAAGGTGAAAATAATTTCAGAGGGCACTGTACCTAATATATAGGTTCTCTCCTACCACTAAGTAAGGGAGGTTGATGGGAACAGGTGATGTCATTACAATGTTAATGTGCCTGCCAATGGAATGTTTGAGTAGGTTTGTTTACCCTGAAAGAGATGGATCTTGTGAATGAAAGCGACTCTCTCTTCCCTGTTTATAATGCTCCAGTTGAGCAGCTGCGGGGAAACAGTCCAGTCATCTCTTACATGGTCATTCTCAGGGTCTCCTTCCTGGTGCGCCCTGGTGCACTTGTTTCTTAAACCTTCTTCACTGGGTTATCCCCTTCCATCCTGGATACATGGCCATACCACCTCAGCTGTATCTCTCCGATTTTCTTATTGATGGTGTTTATTTGTAGCTCTCTTCTGATGTCTCCGCTCCTCTCTCGATCTCTCAGCGTCACTCCCTTGATTCTCCGAAACATTTTCATCTCATTTTAGTCTAGGATGCTGTCTGCCTTAATTTATTTGTACTGAAGAATACTTGTTGCATACCATATGCAATTGTGTATACATTTGTATAACATTTGCCTGCTACTTGTGTTTTTTAAATAAAATGTTAATTCACAATGTCTCTTCTCAAAGCCAGTCTAAAATCCTCATTCAATACAGCCATATATTCTCCTTGTACAGCACTGATAATCTTAAAGGGCATCGTACAAAGTTAGTTAATATTGCTTTTTTCTGCTGGAGCTAGGCATAGGGTGCTGTTTTTAATCTCTTTAGAAGATAATTTATATACATAATACACACACTACCAGTCAAAAGTTTTACGACACCCCAATTTTTCCAATTTTTAAAATAGAAAATTATGCAGTTTAATGTCTCATTGTACTCTGGAATAAAAGCAAAAACATGATAGAACAAATTAACAATTGAAGTTAAAACAGAAATCATGGAATCAATTTATAAACCAAAATGTATTTTAAACTTCTTGACTCAAAGTAGCCACCTTTGGCAGATATAACAGCTGAACACACTGGTGGCATTCTTTCTATAATGGAAATCAATTATTCTCCAGAAAGTTCTTCCCAGCTCTGTTGCAGAAGTTCCCATAATTGTGTGGCACTTGTAGGCTGCTTTGCTTTCACTCGTCTGTCCAGTTCATCCCAAACCATCTCGATTGGGTTTAAGTCTGGAGAGACTGCGCTGCCACTCCATGTTTTCAAGCTCACCATCTTGTTCTTTTTTCCTGAAGTAGTTCTGGCAGAGCTTGGACTAATGTTTTGGGTCATTATGTTGGTGAAAGATGAACCCCTGACCAACTAGGCCCATACCAGCGGGCACTGCATGGCGCCACAGAATGCTGTGGTAGCGGTTTTGGTTCATGGTGCCTTTTAGTCTGTAAGTCACTCACCTGGATCCAGCAAAATGGCCCAAGACCGTCATATTTCCTGCTCTATGTTTGACAGTTGATGTCACACACTGAGGAACCATTCGTTCACCTACTCGACGGCGTACGAAAAACTTGGGTAACCTTACTTTTTGATTAAAACTGCTGACAGTTCACCACTTACATTTGGACTATTTCAAGCTATTTCTTGGACTGGAACTGCATAATTTTCAATAAAAAAACTGGAAAAATTGGGGTGTCCTAAAACTTTCGACCAGTAGTGTATACACACACAAACACACACAAAACACCAATTCCACTGAAGTTGGGACGTTGTCTAAAATGTGAATAAAAACAGAATGCAATGATTTGCAAATTTCATAAACCCACATTTTTTTCAGAATAGAGTGAAGTGAGACATTTCACCATTTCATGAAAAATATTTGCTCATTTTGAATTTGATGGCAGCAACACACATGGTGAAATGTCTCACTTTTGACATCAGATATGTTGTTTATCTTCCATTGTGAATAAAATGTGTGTTTATGAGATTTGCGGATCATCTCATTCTGTTTTTATTCCGCTTTAAGAGGCGGGAAGATTTCTGTCGTGCCTCACAAGGTGATATAACTCTCTAACAACAGAATCTGAGCAGCTCCTGCTATCAGTTATTCTGCTGTGTGTTAAACTGATCCCATTTCAGAGAGTGCATGCAATTTTATCTCGAAAGGGATCATCATGATCCCTCCACGTTGCTTTGGCTCGGTGCAGAAAGAGGGTGCATAACCTAAAAACCCGAGACTCCACACCACGGAGCATCACCAAGCAGATTAGGGTCTGATTTAAGACAACAGCATTCCTAATTTACGAATTGAAACAGCACCGTCAGAGCAATAGTACTGGTGCAGTTTTGTTTAGGTCGGTTTTCTTACTTATTTATCTTAAAATATGCAGATTTTCTTTATAATTGCCTATTTAAGTAGAATTCAAATGCAACTTTCAGATATCAAAATAATTGCGGACATGTTCATTTTGTGAGAATGTATTGAGTTATACATCAGTGGATACATTACAAAAGCCTATTGTTCCTTCCTGGGGTTGTGAAAAGTTAGTTTCTCTGTGATGACCGCGCTGATTCTCCGCAGAGCGCAAAAGGTTAATATCCTATAGTGCCTCTCTGCGCCCGCGTGGTCAGGCCGCACTGCAGATAGATTTCATGGAAACCTGACAGGCGCGCTTGCTCACGTACGATTTATTATTAGGGCCCGAGCCTTAGGCAAAGCCTGGGCAGAGGACCCTTTTGTTATTGCTGAGTTTCTTATTGTTCTTTCTTTCTTTATTCTTCTTATGCATCTTTCAACGTGAATTTGACCCCCTAACCATGCTCAAAAACTCACCAAATTTGGCACACACCTTTTGTCTGGCGAAAAATTTGATAAAATGTAAAAATTATCCCCTTAGGTCACAAAATGGCTCTCTAGCGCCACCAAGAGACATTATATTGGCACTTAGACGGCCACTTTGACCGGTTGGAAAGTCCTAGAGAGATGGAACCAACACTTCATTGTTCATCTCAACAAGACCTTAAAATTAACAATGACACCCCTGACCTCAATCGAACAGGAAATTGACACCCCTGACCTAAATCGAACAGGAGGTTCGCAATTTGCATATCAAAATTGCCATTTGCCCCTAAATTTGGCCTAAATTTGCCCTTGAACAAACGCGAACTCCTTTAACCCCTTTCTGCAGATGTAGACGCCTGCGTCTATTGACGTGCAAATTTAAGCACACTGTTACTGTACTCGATCACTAAATGGCACCCCCAGATCAGTTATTGAATGTTCACAAGCAAGCAGACCTCGAACACGGCTCTGAATATGGGGAAGTTCACTCCGCTCCCTGTTTTTCGAGAGCTGCATGAATTAAACTCCTCAGCTAAGCCTGATGTGCAAACTGGTCAGTATCCTTGCCCATAGTATCGATCCAGCAGCAAAAAGATATCTTGACACAGAAAAAATCGTTACCCTTTGTAGCAACCAGTTTAGCCACAGAGAGCCAACAGTATTCCAATTAGTGTTTCAGAAAAGTCAGTTTTCTGAGGCAAAAAAATCGACATTGTATTGATTCTTTCACATTCTACTGTCAACTACAGTTGTCACATACAAAAAAAAATTTGTTGTTCTCTGCCGTGGATTTACGCGTAGATTCCTTCATTGACAAATCCAGCGCTTCCTTATATCCACCCAAGTACTGGCGTTGATAGCCAATCACTCAATCTTACACTCAGGGTCTTCTGCGTAATTGTAGAGTTACAGTTCATGCCCTCGTGAAGTTTCCCTGGTAACAATGTATTGATTGGCTCGTTTCTTATCCAATTCCCGAGTGTTTAAACATTTTAGAATAAGTGAAACACATTGATTGGACAAACACAGAGCATACAACCCTATGCGTATCAGCAGGCTCGGTTGTATCCTGTCTACGTTATGCACATTATGCAGCTAAAATAGACGCGATTTATATAAAACAGGTTCGCAAAACTGGCCTTGAAGTGTTCAGTTACATTTACAGGATTTAAATGAGATAAGGATATGGTCAGTTGGAATTATTTCGAATGAAACAGGACCGGAGGGTTCTTGCTACTGGATCGGAGGGATTCATGAAAAAGGTCAGGCTGCTACTTTTTTTTTTTCGTTTTGGAATGTATACATGCTCGACAAAGTCGAATGTCGAGGTTTTTTTCCTGGTTAAAACGCGAACTGCCCGTGCATTTGGATGGACCCCCTGGTACGTTCATTGCATGTTTCTTTTGAATCGGGAGAGGCAATGGATTGTTTGATATTCCCTGAAAGTGGAGTGTCTGTTCTGTTAAAATAAGGTATATTTCAGAATTCAGATATTACTGAGTTAGTGAGGTGTACTTGTTCCTTATAAGTGTTGAAATGGGTTCGTGAGCTTAGAAGAGGGGACTGGTAGCTTCCATTACAGGGTGAATGTTCTGACCGTGTAATAAGCAGTTTATTTAATGCGTGTTTGTGCTGGCTTTGAAGAAAAATGGCCAAAACTCTAAACTTTACTATGGAGAAAAGGCATGTTTTGTGTTTGGAGAGGTTACTGGTGACCACTGATATTCAACTGCACTGATATTGATAAATTCATACTAAACTCAACCAGAAAATCATTTGTTGATATTAAATTTCATGCCTTAAAACTTTATTTGTGTTAACTACATGATTTTTGTATGATTTGACAGAACATAATTTTGAGACTTTGGGGAGGCACTTGGGTAGCTGTATAATTTGGCTAATAGCATGTTGGTAATCTAGAATGTAATGTTGAAGATGAATTCTACTTGAGCTCAAGGAGTTTATGATACCAGAAATGTAAAGTTTTAAGCCCCAGCAGTTTTTAAATCCTCAGAATTATTTTTTTTGCAATTTCAATGGTGAATTCTCATGAAGATTTTTTATGTTTGCAGCTCATTTTCTCTACCAAAATCATGAAAATAAACTGAAATACAATGTAATTCTAAATGCTGTTAGTGTCTTTTCTGAATTGAGCCACATTTTTCCTCTTTATGAAGCTTAAATCTTGAATTATACAGCATTAAAGTGGGTAACCCATAAATAGCCAAATTTGGCTTCTGAACAAAGGGGTTAAGGTCATTTATCAAATCAACCCAAAATTGTAATAGTTGACAAAGCACACTCTGCCGATGAAAACCACTCTACAACTTGGTCAAACGTCAAACGGTTTGAATTTTATGAGGCGTCAAAGGTGGGGTCCCCATCCGATGCGTACACAATTTCCAACCTAAATTTGACCCCCTTAACATGTTCAAAAACAAACCAAATTTTGCAATTAATTCAGAGTCGCTTCAAACATTTTTACAATCTGAAAAATCTCCACCAAAGAGACAAAATGGCTCTCTAGCGCCAGCTAAAAACACCAAAATGGGATTTTCGCTTTCACCCAGGCCTGTCGCAATGTCAGAAAATTCTGAAAAAATTCACACGTCATTGCAGTCCCATGACCTGAGCTGTCATTTGATATGGTAAAAATTTAAGACTTTTTGGAATAAAAAAATTTATGTACATAAAACGCTGTACAGTAATATATACTTGGAAAAACGATTTGCCCAGCCGGTTACCATTTGAATGAATATTTGTCGAGATATAGACATGTTATCAATATTCATATTTTGAAAAATATAGAGTGACGCACTTCTGAATTCACTATAGGTTGCCATGTATGAAACTTTTTACTGTGTTGAGTGGACATGCTCCCTAAATTTCAGCTTTCTAGGATTTGCTTGGAAGAACCATTTATGAATTTCTTGATTATTATTGACTGTTTTTCTTTGTGCTGCTACACATTCTGACCAACGGGTGGCATTACACTCTTAAAAAAGGGTTCTATGGCTTGGTATATACAAACCCCAAAACCAGTGAAGTTGGCACGTTGTGTAAATCGTAAATAAAAACAGAATACAATGATTTGCAAATCCTTTTCAACCAATATTCAATTGAATACACTGCAAAGACAAATTACTTCATGTTCGAACAAGTAAACTTTGTAATTTTTTTCAAATATTAGCTCATTTAGAATTTGATGCCTGCAACATGTTTCAAAAAAGCTGGCACAAGTGGCAAAAAAGACTGAGAGAGTTGAGGAATGCTCATCAAACACTTATTTGGAACATCCCACAGGCGAACGGGCTAATTGGGAACTGGTGGGTGCCACGATTGGGTATAAAAGCAGCTTCCCTGAAATGCTCAGTCATTCACAAACAAGGATGGGGCGAGGGTCACCACTTAGTGAACAAATGCGTGAGCTGATTGTCGAACAGTTTAAAAACAACATTCATCAACGAGCTATTGCAAGAAATTTAGGGATTTCATCATCTACGGTCCGTAATATCGTCAAAAGGTTCAGAGAATCTGGAGAAATCACTGCACGTAAGCGACAAGGCCGAAAACCAACATTGAATGCCCGTGACCTTCGATCCCTCAGGCGATACTGCATCAAAAACCGACATCAGTGTGTAAAGGACATCACCACATGGGCTCAGGAACACTTCAGAAAACCACTGTCAGTAACTACAGTTCGTCGCTACATCTGCAAGTGCAAGTTAAAACTGTACAATGCAAAGCGAAAGCCATTTATCAACAGCACCCAGAAATGCTGCCGGCTTCGCTGGGCCCAAGCTCATCTAAGATGGACTGATGCAAAGTGGAAAAGTGTTCTGTGGTCTGACGAGTCCACATTTCAAATTGTTTTTGGAAACTGTGGAGGTCGTGTCCTCCGGACCAAAGAGGAAAAGAACCATCCGGACTGTTATAGGCGCAAAGTTCAAAAGCCAGCATCTGAGATGGTATGGGGGTGTATTAGTGCCCAAGGCATGGGCAAATTACACATATGTGAAGGCACCATTAATGCTGAAAGGTACATACAGGTTTTGGAGCAACATATGTTGCCATCCAAGCAACGTCTTTTTCATGGACGCCCCTGCTTATTTCAGCAAGACAATGCCAAGCCACATTCTGCACGTGTTACAACAGCATGGCTCTGTAGTAAAAGAGTGCGGGTACTAGACTGGCTGCCTGTAGTCCAGACCTGTCTCCCATTGAAAATGTGTGGCGCATTATGAAGCGTAAAATATGACAACGGAGACCCCGGACTGTTGAACAACTTGAAAAGCTTCAAAAATTGGTCTCCTCAGTTCCCAAACGTTTACTTACTGTCGTTAAAAGGAAAGGCGATGTAACACAGTGGTAAAAAGGCCCCTGTGCCAACTTTTTTGCAATGTGTTGCTGCCTTTAAATTCTAAGTTAATGATTATTTGCAAAAAAAAAGAAGTTTCTCAGTTTGAACTTTAAAAATCTTGTCTTTGCAGTGTATTCAATTGAATATAAGTTGAAAAGGATTTGCAAATCATTGTATTCTGTTTTTATCTACGATTTACATAACGTGCCAACTTCACTGGTTTTGGGTTTTGTATATGGCACCCTCAAAAGGTTCGATATAGAACCATTTCAGGGGGTTCAATTTAAAGAACTTTTTTATAAAATTTTTTATAAAAATTTTTTTATAAAAGGCTTCTACATAGCAAATTAAAAAGGTTCATTCATACCCCAGACCTTTTAACTTTATTTTTCAGTTGAAATGGTAAGTAGACTGCATTTATATAGCACTTTCTAGTCACATGACATGACCCCAAAGCGCTTTACAATTATGCCTCCGCCCCTGATGGTGGAGGCTGGCATGCAAGGCTCCAACCTGCACATCAGGAGCAGTTTGTGGGTGTAGGATGAGTCTCCTGGAAGGTTCCATAAACAGTCGTTGAAGTCCAAACAATCCTCTCGTGAAGGAAATAGCACCTTTTTTGAGCTAAAGGTTCCATTTCTTCAGCAAGGATCCCCAATGGTTCTGCATAGCACCCTCAAGAACCCCCTTTTTTAAGAGTGTAGGATCACATGGCTCATCTCCCTTCACTAAGTTCATGAACGGGGAAGATTTCACAATAGACAGCAGTGATAAAATCTGCTTAAGAAACTTTGACCAGGTCGCATGGGTCCTAACTCCATTTTACAAAAGAAAAATCTCTTTCACTAAAGGGGTTTGCACTCAACTCAACAAAAAACATTTTACTCAGTCTCACACTGTCCCGACGAATGAGAATTCTCAACTGCACCCAAGCACGTCTCACCCCCGCATCGACGTGCGCGGATGGGCAAGGACCCGTCCAACGCTGCTTGCAGCTTTAATTTTATTTATTCTTCCCGAATGTTTCGGGCACACAATCTCATAAGAGAGTTTGCAAAATAGTGAAATCTTGGTAGGTCTATCAGTTTTAAGACCACAATGTAGACTGGTGGTTAAAATAAGTCAACATAAATGCGTTTTAGGCCCATCTAAAAAGAAATATGCTCCACATTCTAAAGTCAACATGAAATTGTTGAAAGGAAGGCTTAGTAGCTCTCACAGTGATATCTGGACCTTCTTATTTTTGCTCACGGTGTTTGAAGTTATAACCTTATCTTATTAAAGTGACCTATTTTGAGTGATCTTAGATACAGCTCAATGTTCTGGAAATATTCGCTCCAAGAATGACATGTTTTTTAACTAAGGGCTACACTCTTGAGTGCCTATCCTTGTGTGTTGAGCTTGTTGAGTGTTTTCTGTTTTGTTATGTTTGTTTTTAATGTCTTTGGACTCTGAGACCGTCAATAAAGATATCATCATGATCTCTTTTTTTTCCTTTGAAATTGGAATGTGCGTACCGTCTTATTTTGTCAGAAAAATTCCATTGCAGACATAGGAGTAGGCCTACCTCTATTTAATTGTTGTTTTAGGTGTGACAATTCAAGAGATTGTCATTTCAAAATCTTAAATAATTATTGCCTATTCTTGCCCTATTTTTGAATGGAATTCTCTGGATTTCCCATTTCTATGAAAGTCATGGAAAAATAACTTCAGTTGGAGCTCAACTACTCTGCCTGAAACATTACTATTACTATACATTACTATTTTGTTGATGACGTGGGAATTAAAAGCAACTTCTGGATTATTTATTGTTGGGGGCGGGCATTTCGGTTTTCCAAACAATTTAAGAACAATTTAACTACTCAACTTTGTTTATTTGAAAGGTTTTCAATGTAAAATTATGCCCCCTATTTAATATTACATTAATTCATATTTTCAATTACATACTTAATATATTTAACATAATGGTTAACTTGCTCAGACGGTTGCGCCACCTCCCAGATAGCAAGCTCCTCCGCTCCGGATCTGCCGTGGATCTGCCCGGCTCCAGCTGATCCGGGGCAGATCTTGAGCGGAGGAGCTTGCTATCTGGGCTGACATTTTGAGGGTTTGAGATGGCAAAACACAAAATATATATCTTTAATTTGACAAACTGGAAATATGTGCAAATTAAACAGGTTTTATAGAATAAAATTATGCTTATTAAGAATCATTTCAAATTATTTCCGAAGCCCCGTCTGGGGAAAGGCGCCGTGGTGTTGTGACGTCACGATCAAGCCGGGATTGTGTGGTCATTAGCCCGAAAGATTCACTATAAAGCGGCTGCCCACGTAGCGTGACTGCATATCCGTATGAGGTAGGTTTTACGTGCTGATCGGAGGGCAAATTTGAAGCTACGTAGTGTGTTTCACTTGATTCTTTATAAGATAAAGATGCTGCGGAGGACGACGCAAGGATTGTGTGAAAGCTTTTTGAATGCATATGAGATTTTAGCATCCTTTCAAATAAGAAATTAAGCCGCGACCTTCCTCGTACTAATGAGTCATGTTAGCGATTGGCGGCAGCCAATCTGGCAGGATCCTATCCGAAGACAAGAGTAGAGATCAAAAATTCCTCTCCTTCCTCTTTTACCAAGCGGTCCGAGATCGCAGGCCGGTATGGATGCTGGAGGACATGCGGACCATGGAGACGTTTCACTGGGAGGAAGATGCGAGCCAAAGATCATACACTCCGTCCGAGGCTCTGTTATACGCCATCAAACACGATCATCGGCCGTATGCGCTGCACCTCCTCAGTCACTATACAGAAGAGGCGTTGGCGATGCCGGGTGAACGCTTTTGCTGCTGCCCGTCCTCGGCACCACACCTGGTGATGGCTGTCAGATACGACAGGAGGGACATTCTGAGTCTGATTCTCCGGGTAGCGCACGGGCTGCCTGCTCTACGCTCTTACATGAACCGCTGCGGATGCTTCCACCTACAGGACGGCAAGACCCCATTACATCAAGCCTGCGAGCTCTTGCGCTCCGAGGCCGTTATTCTATTACTGGGCAGCGGTGCCTCGCCCCAAGCGGTGGACAGCAACGGCATGACGCCTTTGGATGTCATTTTGGAGCAGCTGTGGGACTCCGAAGTCAACGTGGGAGCCAAAAAGTTATGTCTTGACAATCTGCTGTTGTTCATACCGGAGATAGGCTTTAAAATGAAGGAATCTCCCCCCCGTGCTGGACAAAGATCCTTGGAGAGGAGAAATTCAGCCACCTCATCGGGAAGAATCCGGCTCCACTGTTATCACTAGCTATGCAAAAAATTCTACGGATGCTGCCCCCGGAGCAGTTCCCGAAAAGCCTGCATGACCTCACGATTCCGACCTCACTAAAGCTGCTTCCTGTGTCCTCCAAACTGCGGGTGCAAGTGCAGGTGTTATGGGTTACAGCGCAACTTAACGAGTTTTTAATATTAAATATGTACTACTGATGTATTTTATGTTGTATCCTGGATAAGTTATTGCATGATGCGCCTGTTTTATTGCCTGAAGCATGTGGTATTATTTGGACAATGATTCTTATGAGAGAACGCCAAATGGAGGCGTCCACATTAAACGTATTAGGTTACCACGTGTCGACGGAAAAGCAATATTGTTTTAAAATCTGCCTGTTCACTGATCAGTACGAGTATAAGTATTACCCAGCCGAAAATGCATCACAGATTATAATGACTTTTGCTCATTGAACATTTCATTATTGCAACAGCATAAATTTTATATTTAAAAAAATATTTACTGAATTTATATTTATAGAATATTCACAGAGCGACTATCGTGGATTTTATTTATTTTATTTTCTTGGGACAATGAAATATCACATTTTTATATGAAATTTATTTTGTTTTTTTCCTTGTATTTACATCTATGCTGGTTTTAATTGCTCCCAAATATACATTTTAAAATAATGTAAACTAATTGCTGCATCATGTATGGGTGCTGTTTCTGAATAAATGAATATCTTGTGCATAGGTCACTATGCTGGTTTTCGCTGTAAATAGCAATTTGGTCCATACACGGTGCCCTCAAAAGTTATCGGCACCCTTTAGTACGTAAACCCAAATGAGATGAGGGGGTCACAATCCTTATTGTCAATCCTCATTACTTTTCATTTGCACTAATGTAACCTTTAACTGAATTAAGCAATTGAAGGTAACATTAAATTCCTTACATGAAACAAATATTTTTCCCAAAAGTATGTGCCATAATTATTTGCACTTCAAATTATATTCTGCACTGTTAAAAGAAAGTTTTTTGAAACCCCCAAATTGGTGGCAACTTAGCTGAATTTTATAGTGTCTGAAAACACTTCACTAACTATTGAAACACACACTAACAGAGTTCATGAGACACCACTTCAAAAGAACCAGTGCACTCAACATGTAATGTCCTGAAACACTGAGCGGTGTGTGAAAACACAACACAATTTGAGTTTGCAAACACTGTGTGGAGTAACGGAACACTCCTCATGGGGAGTCATGAAACACCTTGTGAACAGTAGTGGAACACTCCTCATCGGGAGTCACGAAACACTCTGTGGACAGTATTGGAACACTCCTCATCAGGAGTCATGAAACACCTTGTGGACAGTACTGGAACACTCCTCATCGGGAGTCACGAAACGCTCTGTGGACAGTATTAAAACACTCTTCATCGGGAGTCATGAAACACCTTGTGGACAGTATTGGAACACTCCTCATCGGGGAGTCATGAAGCACCTTGTGGACAGTATTGGAACACTCTTCATCGTGAGTCATGAAGCACCTTGTGGACAGTATTAAAACACTCCTCATCGGGAGTCACGAAACGCTCTGTGGACAGTATTAAAACACTCCTCATCGGGAGTCATGAAACACCTTGTGGACAGTATTGGAACACTCCTCATTTGGAGTCATGAAACACCTTGTAGACAGTGTTGGAACACTCCTCAGGAGTCATGAAACACCCCGTGGACAGTATTGGAACACTCCTCATCGGGAGTCATGAAACACTCTGTGGACAGTATTAA
Source organism: Gymnothorax reevesii (assembly GCA_029721435.1). Taxonomy (NCBI): domain Eukaryota; kingdom Metazoa; phylum Chordata; class Actinopteri; order Anguilliformes; family Muraenidae; genus Gymnothorax; species Gymnothorax reevesii. Next base: position 64,203,269 of record CM056576.1, read on the forward strand.
AACACTCCTCATCGGGAGTCATGAAACACCTTGTAGACAGTATTGGAACACTCCTCATCGGGAGTCATGAAACACCTTGCAGACAGTGTTGGAACACTCCTCAGGAGTCATGAAACACCTTGTAGACAGTGTTGGAACACTCCTCAGGAGTCATGAAACACCTTGTAGACAGTATTGGAACACTCTTCATCGGGAGTCATGAAGCACCTTGTGGACAGTATTAAAACACTCCTCATCGGGAGTCACAAAACGCTCTGTGGACAGTATTAAAACACTCTTCATCGGGAGTCATGAAACACCTTGTGGACAGTATTGGAACACTCCTCATTTGGAGTCATGAAACACCTTGTAGACAGTGTTGGAACACTCCTCGGGAGTCATGAAACACCCTGTGGACAGTATTGGAACACTCCTCATTGGGAGTCATGAAACACTCTGTGGACAGTATTAAAACACTCCTCATCGGGAGTCATGAAACACCTTGTGGACAGTATTGGAACACTCCTCATCGGGAGTCATGAAACACCTTGTAGACAGTGTTGGAACACTCCTCAGGAGTCATGAAACACCCCGTGGACAGTATTGGAACACTCCTCATCGGGAGTCATGAAACACTCTGTGGACAGTATTAAAACACTCCTCATCGGGAGTCATGAAACACCTTGTGGACAGTATTGGAACACTCCTCATTTGGAGTCATGAAACACCTTGTAGACAGTGTTGGAACACTCCTCAGGAGTCATGAAGCACCTTGTGGACAGTATTGGAACACTCTTCATCGGGAGTCATGAAGCACCTTGTGGACAGTATTAAAACACTCCTCATCGAGAGTCACGAAATGCTCTGTGGACAGTATTAAAACACTCCTCATCGGGAGTCATGAAACACCTTGTGGACAGTATTGGAACACTCCTCATTTGGAGTCATGAAACACCTTGTAGACAGTGTTGGAACACTCCTCAGGAGTCATGAAACACCCCGTGGACAGTATTGGAACACTCCTCATCGGGAGTCATGAAACACTCTGTGGACAGTATTAAAACACTCCTCATCGGGAGTCATGAAACACCTTGTAGACAGTATTGGAACACTCCTCATCGGGAGTCATGAAACACCTTGCAGACAGTGTTGGAACACTCCTCAGGAGTCATGAAACACCTTGTAGACAGTGTTGGAACACTCCTCAGGAGTCATGAAACACCTTGTAGACAGTATTGGAACACTCTTCATCGGGAGTCATGAAGCACCTTGTGGACAGTATTAAAACACTCCTCATCGGGAGTCACAAAACGCTCTGTGGACAGTATTAAAACACTCTTCATCGGGAGTCATGAAACACCTTGTGGACAGTATTGGAACACTCCTCATCGGGAGTCATGAAGCACCTTGTGGACAGTATTGGAACACTCTTCATCGGGAGTCATGAAGCACCTTGTGGACAGTATTAAAACACTCCTCATCGAGAGTCACGAAACGCTCTGTGGACAGTATTAAAACACTCCTCATCGGGAGTCATGAAACACCTTGTGGACAGTATTGGAACACTCCTCATTTGGAGTCATGAAACACCTTGTAGACAGTGTTGGAACACTCCTCAGGAGTCATGAAACACCCCGTTGACAGTATTGGAACACTCCTCATCGGGAGTCATGAAACACTCTGTGGACAGTATTAAAACACTCCTCATCGGGAGTCATGAAACACCTTGTGGACAGTATTGGAACACTCCTCATCGGGAGTCATGAAACACCTTGCAGACAGTGTTGGAACACTCCTCAGGAGTCATGAAACACCTTGTAGACAGTGTTGGAACACTCCTCAGGAGTCATGAAACACCTTGTAGACAGTATTGGAACACTCTTCATCGGGAGTCATGAAGCACCTTGTGGACAGTATTAAAAAACTCCTCATCGGGAGTCACAAAACGCTCTGTGGACAGTATTAAAACACTCTTCATCGGGAGTCATGAAACACCTTGTGGACAGTATTGGAACACTCCTCATTTGGAGTCATGAAACACCTTGTAGACAGTGTTGGAACACTCCTCAGGAGTCATGAAACACCCTGTGGACAGTATTGGAACACTCCTCATCGGGAGTCATGAAACACTCTGTGGACAGTATTAAAACACTCCTCATCGGGAGTCATGAAACACCTTGTGGACAGTATTGGAACACTCCTCATCGGGAGTCATGAAACACCTTGTAGACAGTGTTGGAACACTCCTCAGGAGTCATGAAACACTGCTTGTGGAGGTATGGTCATCTGGGCTTCTGAAACACTGCGAATATTCATTGTTAGGTTCGCACACATAGATCACACAGGTATTGCAAAACAGTAACAGGTCTTCATGCAAACAAAAATAAACTTTCTAAATAATTTCTATGACTCTATTACTTGAAAAATTGTGTTCTGACAGCAAAAAAGAGACAAAAATTCTGCAATGTGTTTACCATTGTTAATATTACAACATAAACAAATATCCACTGTCTAACTTTGCTTGTAAGTACATACACATGTATCACAGAAAATCCCCAAATTATTTTGCCATTGATCGCTTTGGTTGCAGCGCCACCTGGAAACCGAAAATTCAGGGCCAAAATAGGAAAGAAACCAGTCTGATGAGATGCAGTATAATGGGAAATCTGCTCAATCTTGCAAACTATTTCTGATGGAAATATATATTTAAGTTCTTGAACCTTCCTGTGTTTAAGTTGCTATGGAGTGGTAACTTGAAGAATTGTTTGGCAGGGGCTCACAGTTTGGGGGAAAAAAAAAAGGAAATCCACTTTTTGGACGTTACTTTTGTTTTACTCCAGCGACATGCCTTGAGAAACTATGCTTTATTGTTAAGATCTATGAACATGAAATGGCATAATGTGAGAATACCTCCAGTATCTTATTCAGGCTTTGGGATATTTTGCCTTGAAAAGTGAACTTCAGCTGTTTTGGCCCTATTTTGAGGTCTTATATACTCCAGACAAGAATGGAGCTTATGAATATGTTGATTTATACCTTCTGACACGGTGTATGAAAGGTCCCAAAAATTTCTATGGCACTACTAAGTATTTTAGTGCTGTCCCCTGTCGAAGATGCCAATGCAACCTTCTCGGCTAATTTGGGACCGTCTTCAGGAGTCCATAAAATTTTACTCCAGCTAGATAGATATTTGAAATTTGGAATATCTTCAGACTCTACCATGTAGATTTAAGAAAAGGTGGAATTATTATGGCACTCTATATGGTAAGCCAGATATTTGATGTGTAATCTCAACTAAAACTGTCAATAGGAGGCGCTTTCCCCTGTACCTTATTTTACAGCATCCCCATCGATGTGCCACAGTAAAATCTTTGGAAACTTAATATATTAACTGGATGAGAAAAAAAAATAAGAATTTGTTATGGCATTAAGGTGGAGTCCTTTGCTATGCCAGGAGGGGGCGCTGTCAGGTATTCAAGCGCGTAGTCAATTTCTCCCGGCAGATGCCACAGGAAAACCTTCATAAATATCACCAATGACTTTCATTTACCTGATCTAAGTGAATTTTTCCATTAGTTTAGAACAATGCTGTCATGTACTCACATGCACTCCAGAGAGATAGTACAGTAAAAATCACTTCCCATCGAATAAAGGGCAAGGGCATCCCAAAGTTTTTACACCCTCCCCTTTTAGGAAGCTCCCTCCATAGCTGTGAGGGAAACTTCACACAGAGTGACACTTGGTAGTGAAGTACTGGTGGTGAGGGAGCGTTTTGGAATTGGACCTATGACTGCGTCCAAATACTCTCTTTTGCCTTGAAAAGTTCCTAACTACTAAAAAATGATCTGGAGGTAATTACATGGCAGCCATGATGAGTGCATTCAAATTCTTTAAATGTTAAGGGAAGGTGTCTCTGTGCTTCTAATTTACCTCCTTTAGCATGGGGTACACAGAACCATCCTCTTTGAAAAGAAAGGAACTAACACTTTCCCACAAGTCTGAGCAGCAGCATCATTGAAAGCGGCGACAATTCATCCGGCCAATTGCATAAGGCCAGTTCCATGTGAACTGGATACGAAAAATGAACTTTTAGACATTGGTGGCACTTAATTTCCTTGTCCTTGTAACTATTTGTTTAGACATATGAACATTTCCCAAAAGTGAAATATTAGGACCATCAGCAAATTCCCATGGATTTTATGGCCTTCTCAACCCTCTGTGTGGCAATTTCCGACCCTGGGGTGGGGCATACCATTTCTTTCATTCAATATCTCAGCTGCTCTTTATGCCACATGGCTGAAATTTCTAGCACATAGCAAGCTATACCCAAGTGTTTTTATCAACCAGAAAAGTGGGCCATTAACCCTTTACTTTCTGAATAATATGGCCTCAATTGTTGCCAAAATTGTTTTTTTCACATATTTTGGCAATTTGCCAACCTCATAAATTGGCAACGGTTCAGAATTTTTGAATGTTGCCTTTTTTGTTTAATAGTGACCAGAGTGCTTGACTGATCCATTGTAGAAGAACATTTGATACCTGCTCTGATATATTTATAATAGGGCCCAAAGATGGTCACAACTCCAAAGTGACCTTCCTTTGGGAGGTCAAAAGTCAAGTGGGGATTATTCCAAATTTGAATTAGATAACCCATACTGAAGGTTTATGGCCCTGTCTTGACTGGATAAAAGGGTAGAAATGTGTTTGAAGCCTCTTTTTTATGTTTTTCCATCAAGAAGATTGGGGTTCTGACCCACTTACATATTGTACACAAGCAATGTACACAAATGAACAGCAAGTATACAGGAGTGGAGACAATTGCAGCAATCTATCAGAACTAAAGGAAAATCTTATTTGTTTTATCCCAAGAGTCCTGCTCTGAACTCAATGGTCTTGGGCATGAACTGTACGATGATGGGGCTAGGCCTTTCCATGAGTAGGGGTCGGACAGTTCAGCCTCTGAGACTTTGCAATCGTACTCAGATTTGTGAGTCATTGGATGTTTTCCCGCGCAGCCGTGTTTCTTCTTTATTGAATAATATTAGGCTACATACCACCGCCTAGTTTAACAGAAGGGAATTTATAGTTTTAAAAAAATTTAAATAAGTGGTCTAATGCCTACCGCCGTCACATCACCAGCCTTTTGTGTTACGACCATAGCATGGCTAGCGAACAAATTCCAGACCCCCAGACACACAAAGCTAGCTCGCGTGGCTAGCAAACGAATTCCAGAACCCCTGACACACAAATCTAGCCCACATGGCTTGCCAACGAATTCCAGGTCTAGATGAACCAAAGTTTCATTTTTTTTATTTAAATGATGGCAAAACTCACCACAGGTGTCCAGCTAAAAATTCAAACAAAAAAATTACAAAAAGTTACAAGGGCCACATAGTGCAAAAAATTTACTAAACACAATCAAAACGGACTTGGCAAAATCGACAACCAAGCAGAAGCCACGCCTTCTCATACATATTCAGCTCCCGGACGAGCCCCCAATTGGTACGACCATAGCTATGAGGGCATAAAAAGAAGGGCGACCACCGAGGGAAACAGAAGTTAAAACAAAGTAATTTATTTGGCTAGGCATATTTGTCAAAGGCAACCCCTAAACTCAGCACCATGGTCAGAAACAAATCCTATCCTCCTCAGAAGGGAGAAGGCAGCTCATTTGAATAGTGTCTCACACAGGTGGAGCTAATGAGCTTCAATTGTCTCTTCACAAACTGAACTGAATGAGTTAATTGAATACTGATACCAATCAGCAAAGTGGAATTTTTATATGTACTCTTATCGAAGCTTTAACAGACCAGCAGGGCTGTCACAAAAAGGGTTAAAAAAAAAATTCCAGAAAAATATTTGAACGAGAAGACAGTGGGAAAGAGGAGTAAAATAACTCCTGCCCCAGAAAAAACTGGAGGATTGGCAGTCCTTTATAAGGCACTTGAATGCAGCTTTTTAGTCAAATTCACACCAAAAATTTGCTATTTAAAAACGCAGGCTTCCGTCTTTCAGGTTTATAACTTCAACTGCAGGATTAAAATAATTGCGCCGTAACAGAGTTACTGAAACCACAATACACCTATGCTGTACTACTCCAAACATAATACAGAGGAAGTTCAGCATTACATATGGCGTTAGAACACTGACAAAAATTGCACGCTCGAATGAGACCCGCGCCCAACATTCGCACGTGCAAATCAAACATCCTAGGAGAAATACATGCTCGCAAAACTTTTAGCGAGCGCTTTAAAAGCACCTGCGAGCTATATTGTATCCTGCACCTTTGTTCCCTCAAGCAATATTTTAGCCTGTGAGGAGAAATACATGCTTGCAAAACATTCTCCTGCTCGCGCACAAGACTTTCTCCTGCTTGCTCGCGAGTGGATTTTTTTTTCAGTGGCTGATTTGCGTCAGTGAGGAGGCCGTTATTGTCAGTGAAGAGGCGGGCCTGAGGGCATGCCAACCCCCGATTGTAATTGGTTGAGCAACTTCACCTGTGGGACAGCAAGGTACGGCACACCACTAGGAAAAACGGAACAAACCACACAGCCCTGAATAACTTGTATCGTGAAAGTTGTTCATGTTGCGCCTGTTCCTTCAGTAGTCAAAGCGTGGCCGACTGCAGAGGTAACGTTAATTTTGTATGGAAAAAAATGTATAATATCTATTCAGTGCATAATTTTTGCTTGCCTTATTTCCTGTGCTTGACAGCCAATACAGGTATTTTAAAACCTTACACTCCATGATTTGCATTTATAGCCACGTGTCCGCAGACTTTGAAACAGCTATCTGTCCGCATCAGGGTGTCTCGAAAACGCAGACCTCAAAATATTGAAATATCAATATAGGCTGTGTCTCATTCTCGCCTCGGAAATGTTTAAGTACTATGTTATTTATTACAATTTAATGGCCAGTGATAACACAAAAACTATAGATAATTTAAGTCTGTACCGTCTTACTCTTACCATTATTGAAAGCTAACAGTAAACAGTCTATTCAGAGCAATTCAGTCTAACCGGAATAGTGACTTGGATAAGCCTTCACCAAAACTATATCGCAGTGTCTACGTGTCCAAAAGTCGGACAGGGTTTTAATATAACTCCGTGTCTGACAGTCGATTATTGTTATACCATATTTCATAAACAAGGTTCGCAAATCTTTAAAAAAGGTGCCTGAATAGCACTCCGGTTAGCCTGAATAGCCTGTTTACAGTTAGTTTTCAATAATCGTAACATGATACAGACTATTCTATATCATTTTTGTGTTATCACGGGCCATTAAATTGTAATAAATAAATAAGATACATACTTAATTTCCAAAGCAAAAACGAGACACATATCCATATTTCAATATTTTGAGGTCTGTGTTTGAAACACCCTGTTGCGGACAGATAGCTGTTTCGAAGTCTACGGACGTGAGACAATAAACGCAAAACAGCAGTGTAAGGTATTAAAATATCTGTATGGCAAGCCATGTTACAACAATTATGCTTTGAATAGTAATGATATATTTTCTTACATACAAAATTAACGTTACCTCTTTGCAGTCAGTCAAGCTTTGGCTACTGAAGGAACAGGCAGAATATGAAGAACTTTCACGATACAAGTTATTCAGGGCTGTGTGGTTTGTTCCGTTGGTCCTAGTGGTGTGCCGTACCTTGCTTTCCAACTGGCGAAGTTGCTCAACCAATTACAATCAGGGTTGGCATGCCCTCAGGCCCGCCTCCTTACTGACAATAACGGCCTTCTCACTGAGAAAAATCAGCCATCGAAAAAAGCCCACTCGCAAATCAGCCACCGGGAAAAAACCCACCTCACCAGCGAGCAGTGGAAAGCCTTGCACGCAAGCAGGTTTTGGGAGTATGTATTTCTCCTCGCAGGTTAAAATATTGCTTGAGAGAACAAAGATGCAGGATACAATATAGCTTGCGAGTATGTATTTCTCCTACGACGTTTGATTTGCGCGTGAATGTTGGGCACAGGTCTCATTCGCGATTTTTGGCAGCGTTCTAACACCATAATTACAGGACCCAAAACTTTTCACGCGTCTTTTTTAAAAAACAAAACATGACTTTTTTTAAAGTAGGCTATTTCATGAGTAGAATAGATCACACCTGTAGCCTCCACCTAATGTTTTAAAAAAAAAACCCATACACCCACACCCACCCAACTCAAAAGGTATCAATATCCTGTACAAAATTGGCCATAAAAATCTTTGATAATTTGGCTAAAAAGATGCTTTTGGTCCCAAAATGAAGCCTTTTTGTCCCCTGCGTGATGGGTTAGGTGTAATTTAGTGCTTTTGGAAAATTTTGTATCATCCCTATAAATCACAGTAACACAGTACAGAAGGGTAATCCAAAACATGGTCTATAAATAGGCAGAAGATCAAAAAAAAAAAAAAAGGAACAGACCACAGCACGAAATCGCAAACCTGAGGGATAGTCCAGAGTCTGAAATCTGAGGTCATAAGGCAAGGCAGCAAAAGACAGAAATCATGGTTGTACAGAAATTGGTCAATAACAGGAGGCAAACAAATCCAGGCAGGCACAGACAGGTATCGGAATCGGACAGAAGGGTAGCACTAGCATACAGGTAGCTCAGCACAGGAACAGTTGATCCATGCTCTGACAAACGATGAGCAGAAGTGAGGAACTCTTATACACAAGGGAAGTAACGAGTGAGGTGGGGCAACAGGTGTGATGGATAATCTAAACATTTACTGAGAGGGGGAAACAGAAGAGGTAATTAACAATACAAAATTGTTGGGGGTGCACTGGCAGTAAAAACAAAGAAAGGCAAGACATCACAGGCAGAACAATGTGCACGGAACTGGTGATCAGCAATGGTGTGGCAGATAATACAAAGTTCAACAGAATCAATTAACTAACTAGAAAAGCACTCGGAGAGCGCAGACCTCCGCCAAGCACAACATTTCCCTCCATATTGCCACTTGCACCATAGATATTAGTCATACATTTATTTTATCTTCATTTTTAGATTCCTTGACCATGAAAACATGGCAATTTGATTCATAATTCCTATCTCCTCCTCAGAAGGGAGAAGGCAGCTCATTTAAATAGTGTCTCTATGCATAGACGCAAATACACACAAAATGTCTGTACTCGCGTCTTCGCATTGACTTTGAACGTAATCTTTAGTGCGAAAAATTTGTTTCACGTCCAGTAAGCAGCTTAATAGTGCTGCACCTGATTTTACTAATTAAAGTCTTTATTGAACCGCATGATTAGAAAGCTTTAAGAGTAGCGCTATTCCTAAATACCCGAAGTCGGCAGGAAGCTTCCTACGAAACTAATTGAAGGCTAACGTGCGCTGATGTCAGCTATTATTAGCTTAGCAAGAAAGGCAAATGGGCTACCAAAGCCAATGTTTAGCCATATTGATATTTTCAAGTTGCACGTCGACATAAGCAGGCTGCCTTCATATATGCCAATATAAAAATAAAAAAGTAAGGTTAAGATAACAGATACAATGGCTGAGACTACTCCTGGCTAGTCCAAAAAATAACTTAATTTTAGATGCTTACTCAGATTGGAGGTGGAGTTCCTCGAGGCTGAAAGCACATTCGTTAAAGTCCGTGGAAAGTCATAATAGATATGTCTCCTGAGTTTTTCTTAAAAGAGAAAAGTGTGTTATTAACCACCCAGCAAAAACTGAATGATCAAAAAATGATCAAAAAAGTTTCAAAAACCTGAAAGATGCAGGAGTTATCTCTGCTCTAAGATGCTGGGGGCCCTGAAACGACGCCACTCTCAATTGTCACCTGTCAATCAAATACCACCACGACGAAGTGAAAAATGGATGCTAATGCATGTAGCAGCTTCATTGGGGTCACGCAGCTCTACATGTTCGAACCACGAACCTGCTCAGTTTTTACTATTCGCCACTGCTCAATTTCTGAGGCGTCAACTAAATAGAAATGCTTTTGTCTTGTAGGTTATTTATCTATTTCACCTTGTCTTGGTTGGTGGCACACATTTAGCGGAAACCTCACATGCAGTTGTCAGAACCGATATGCCTGCTTTTTAACCTAGTCGCAGTTCTGTAAGGAAATCCGTTATGTTGCCAGCATTTAAGTTATCAAGCGATCTACAGTTAGTACCTAACTCCGGGTACACTGATAAGAACTTAACACTGCTAAGTTAGCTAGCTAGCCAATTCGCTGCTGGGTGAAGTAAAGTGAATCATAATCATAATTTACAAGACGGCTAAATTTAGAAGGGAAATTATGCCTGTATACAACGTATAGTGCATTGTAACCCGACCGTCGCACTTTGCCATCAATTAAAATAAGCTTGATCGGGAGGTTTTTTTTTTTAAATTAAACGTTGTCTAGTTGAATATATTGAGATTGACACTCATCGCTTCTCGGTCGTGTTGACAGCTGTCAATGTTGATGCGGCTGACGCTTTCAGTGGGCGTTTAAAAGCGTCAAGGCAACATCTCGGAGTTTGACGCGACGCTTCGCAACGCGGCCAGTGGGCGTTGGGCTTAAATGTTGCCTCCCATATTGAACCAATACGGGATGCGATTTATTCCGTATTTTCGTAAATGTCCAATACACGTCTGTCACTGAATCTAACAATAATGAACAAAATAAAACACAGGATACTAAGGCCAGCAAAATAGTCGTGGCGCTGATCTACGCAGCGCCTGTGTGTCTGCCTGGCTGCCTGCGTGTGTTTCTGTCTCGGTTCCCAAGAGACAGACGCTGCACACTGGCGCTGCTCACAACACCCGCGCCTTTTAAAAATTCCTGATGCTGTCGTCCGTTGGAGACTTAAATAAACTGACAGAGCCACTACCCTGCACACTGTGGCATCCAGGAAAGATGCACGAACGTGGAGGAGATATCACTAGTTAGTTAGCTAGCTAGCTATCGATGGTTCATACCTTTCGAGACTCGAGAACGAGCAGGAACAGTACAGAGGCTTATGCGCTGAAAGTATTTATACTGCTACAGCAGCAGGGGTGGGGTTATACAAATCACCGCCGCGTTACGTAACGCGCGGTGATTTTCAGACCCGCCCAATAAATCCTTAACACCGAAACTTTGAAAACAGTTTGTGAAGCCTAGCACCAAAATTCAAATCGAAATTGTTGGAAGGCTTTTTACACCTTTTAGAGAAATGCATTTATGATCTAATTAATTTTAGAAGAAAATGGCTGAATTCTCTTTACACGGACTTTAAACAGGGCTCACAAGTTTTGAATGCAGGCTAGAGTGAGATTTTCCTCGCGGGGGCAGAGGGTGCATCCCAAGCAGCAAACGAACGTGTCTAGCACGTTTTTTTCCGGCGTTATTTTGGTGTCTGACACGTTCAGAATTAGTTCAGAATAACGTTCGGATGTGGTTAATGTGTAGGTTCCCGATTACGTGTTGGAACACGTTCTGAAATGGTTATTTTTGAGTGTCCAACACGTACTCCAAACGTTTTAAAAGGGTGTCAAACAACACGTTTGGAAAAACACGTCCATGAACGTACAAATAAGGTGAAAAAATAGTTTTTATTGCGTGTTCAACACGTATTTTTTGACACTGAAATAAAACCTGCAGCCTCATATGGGCCTAATTTTAGACCTGCATTTGGAATATGCTTTATCCTATAGCATTTATGAGGCTATTATTATTATTATTATTCTTATTTACAAACTTTGGATGCTTTATCCTATAGCATTCATCAGGCCAGTATTAGTCTATAGGCCCAGTGTTATTATTACTATTATAATAAAAATATGAACAGAAAAGTTAGGCAAAATAGTAAGCATGCACGTTTTATTCGATCACGCTATTTATTTTCTAAAATAACAGCAAGCTACGTGGACTTTGCCCTGGACTGTGGTTTATGTCGGGGCCGTCGCTGTCGTCACTGACGAGGGCGCTCGGGTTAGCTTTTCCCACCTAGAAAGAAGAAGAGAAGAAGAGCAATCAGATGACAATGTAGGCCTAAAACTGTGGGGAACATACATCATCCACCATCATCCATCGAGTACGTGGTAAGTTTCCCTAAGTATTTTATTAACAACATTAAACAAAACAGTAGGACAATGCACTAAATTAGGAGGATGTGGTTTTTGGTGGCCTAGCCTATATCTAGTTGCACATTACGGAAACTAGCATAATATTTGTAGCGAAGTGATTTTTTTCGTCTTCCTTGCTGAGAAATGCAAGACATAAACAACAGGGTAGACCAATCATTTGCTTTGATTTTAAGGACGGGACCGAATAGTATTTACAACTTTATAAGCGTTATAAGGCGATTATCAGCTGCAATGGGTGAAGCAAACAAGCAAGCTTGCGACAAGTGTAACTGTGCGTGTACACTGGGAGCGACCAGTTAGCCTGGTTGGCTTTAAAAGTCCCCGCGAAAACAACAACTGCCACCCTGTCCCAGGCATCCCAGACACTCAAGCCAAAGGTATTACTCCCACATAAAGTCTCTGTTCACGCATAGTGTAGCTTATGAGATTTACTCACCTTGCCTGAACCACCCTTCTTGAAGGGCGCGTGTTTTAAAAACTCAGCCACCTCTCTCTCCACATCCACAATCCTGATTCCAGGATGGCAGGTGGTGCAGGCCTCTGGAAATTAAGTGCAGAGTAAGAGTTTGATCAGTATGGTACTATGCTAGTGTACATATTGTCAAAGATGTGTCTACTTGCTAATGACAAAACATTACTTACTTACTAACACCTGCATGAGTGGCAGGTCACTGAAGGACTTCTTCTTCCTCCCCCTCATGCTGTATAAGGACCACAGGGCTGTGGTCCCTAGACGGCTCATCATCCTTTTCACCGTCTTACCAAGTGTTGCCGCGCCGTCTAGGGCGAGGAAGGTTATCTGTAAAGGAAAAACAGTTCCTATATGAATTACCCATATGAAATGAATTTGGATTAGTTAGATGTGGACATTAAACTGTTTACTATAGGTACAGAGAAAAAAAAACACCAATTGTTCCCGGTACTGGTCCTCTCCTCTTCGGCGACTGCAGAGGGCTTGTAGTTGGTCCTCTGTTGAGCTTGCTTGTGGCAGAGGATCCATGGCACCTCGTGCCGGGACAGCTGTGCTTACCAACTTCCTCAAGTCCTGCTGGGCCTCCAGGATCTGGTCCATTTTTGTTAGGACCCTGGTGGTGAATGCTTAAAAAAAAAAAAAAAAACATTACTGTGTATTTTATAGGTAATAACAGGGTAACAGAGAACAGTTACATGGTATGTAATGAGTGAGAACTGTCATATTAATTACATATTAATTAATGAGAAAGCGTTAACATGTTTTTCTACATTCACTTACAGGACATCATTACAATCAGCTGGCTGATGTCGGTGGCTTGTGCTGCCATGGTGTGAACTGGGCCTGGATTACAACAGTGTAGAAGCAGGTAAGTGTAATATATTGTGTATATTGTTAAGAAAGGAGAGATGGCATGAAAGATGTGAACTTTTAAACGTTATGATTCACTCATATAGTGGGGTGTCCTGGCAATCAGAAACAACTAAATAATTCGATAGAACCAAATTGTTCTATACTGTGACACTTACCATCACCATGGTAATGCGGTGGTCTGGGTAGATCTGCAGCTCTGCCACTGGCCTTGGCTGCATTTCCATCCTCAATTTCTGTTTCTGCAAAACAAAGTATCAAAAGTGCAGTCTTAGAATTAAGAAAACAAGTCTGAACTTTTTTTTTTTTTAAATATACATACTGTCGTTGGACGGAAGCGAGCAGGCTGAACATGCTCTTGTGTCACACTTACCACCACCATGGTACTGTGGTGGTCTGGGCAGCTCTGCAGCTCTGCCACTGTGTGGCTGCCACTGACTGGCCTCAGCTACATTTTCCTCCTCAATGTTTGTTGCTGCAAAACAAAGTGTGTATCAACAGAGCAGTCTTCGAATCTAAGAAAACAAGTCTGAACTTTTTTTTAATGTACTACATACTGTCGCTGTCTGAGTCACGGAAGCGAGCAGGCAGAACATGGGGCCTGCTGAGTTGCTCCTTGCTGCTGCTGTTAACATTCAGCTGGGTCTCTGCCCTCTTGGCCCAACGCAGGGCCTTCTCGTAGTCACCTTACATGCAACATTCAAGATGTATTATGTAAATAAGCATTGACCTACTGATGAGTAGTCAGTGCTGCATAAACTGTATACAGTAGACTTAAGATATAAAGACTTACTTGTGGTGCAGTTGTCCACCACTTTGACAGAGAATCTCTGCCACTTCTCCTTGTCGGGATGGAATCCCTTCCTCGCTTTTTGTGAGGCCCCTGAACGGGGCCAGTAACATAGAAATCCACCCTGTTAAGGAAAACAACACATTCTTCAATTGTACTGTTGGGGTTAATAGTACAGATCCTAGCCTGGAATATCGTGTCTAGACCTTTAATATCGACTTTATTAACCTACCTTTGTGGTTTTGACCACCCATGTCTTGGGCACCACAGCCACAGTAACTGGATTTTCTTTATAAAACTCCACAACATGGAACATGGTCATCTGTCAGCATAGTAAGAAATAAGTCAAGTGCATTATGCTATATTAACTTCATATTTTACACTATTATATGGGTACATTTCACAATATGTTGTAAACATGCTTTTTTCTAATATGATTTAAGCCCTCACATAAATGACTGTGCGTGTGATGGTCAACTATCCAGTCAGCCTTAGTCCTTTTTACTGGTCATATTTCATGAAGGATCCTCATGAACACTGCAGAGTCCTCATTCTGAATCATGATTGCTTGTTTTTCTAATTGGGATATTGTAATCATTTGTGTATGTGTATCTATTCTTTTTGTGCAGAACACTCCGATGGTCCTTGAGTCACATGGATTGACAAACAGAGCTTCAAGGCTGTTGTACACCCTGCACATCACCTCAACCTGGCTGATCTTCTCCAACACTTCTACGAATGCAGTCCCGACTTGAAATATGTTGTTTGGCCTTTTGAAAGATTGTTGGGTATGGCTGGGGCTTTCAAATTTTGGATTGCACTCCGACAGTCTTCTTACAATCTGTGGCAGAGGGCGGTTTCCAGAACGAACTATCTTTTTCAGTTTTTGATTGAAGTTCTCAAATGGGAAAGCAGAGCACTTGTCCAGGCCAGTGAATGCCTCTGCATCTTCAGCTAAGTGGAGCATGCTGTGAACATTGTACACAATGAATTCTGGGCCATAGATGGTTTTAGCGGTGTGTACAAAGTGAGACAGTAGGCCTTTTGCATACTGGTGGTGCTGTTTGACTAGGCTGGGACAAACAAGAATGGCCAGAGCAACAGAGAAGGTTAAGAAGTGCTCATACACATCTTCTCTCAAAATCCCCTTCAGAACAATTTTCCCTGTGTACAGCATGAATTGCCTAAGTTCAGTTGCTTTCCAGCGATCCAGCTCATCCAGGCTCCTGGGTTTTCTCGCAAAAATGCCTGGCATTGCCTCCCTCAAACCTAACAAGTTGTTGTTTATTGCCATCACCTGACCCCTGCTAATGCGAGTTGGTCTGATGCCGCTTACCCAGGTCAGCAGCAGTTTTTTCATCACCCCAAGACAAGCCTGATGCATGTAGTCTACTGGGAATGACTTAACCATGTCAATGCCGAGGGTAAGAAAAGGTGAAATGTTTTGATGGTGCTCGGTTTGAGTTTGTGCCCTGAATGATTGATCAGTGCGTGTTTCTATTCCCTCTACCTCCTGGTAGGTTATTCTACCGAGCCAGACTCCCTTTTGTGTGCACCTGTCGCAACCATAATAGCCAGAGTATTGCTTTGTGCCTTTCACCATGGCTCTTGCAGGTGCATCACATATAATGCTCTGTAGATTCACAGCAATATTTCTGCCTTCATAAACAATGCCTTCTCTGAATAGATCACTGAGCTCATTTGTTGTGTCTGTTAGGAAGTCAAGGTCTGCTGGTTTTGAGGTTCCACATGTTAGTGCCACTGGGAATACTGATGGTGGGATTTGGTCTGTAGCTGCTAAGATGGACCAGAGGCATGTTTTTGAGCTTTTGAAAAGCGGCAGCCCATCTACATTTAAGGACAGCTTTAAAACACTAGTGTCAACTGGAAGAGGGTTTTTTTGCAATGTCTTCTTCAGCATGGTCTGTACTCCCAAGAACACATAATCCATATCAGACTTGGTTGTCAGCGGAACAATTTGTTGAGTGCCAAGGAGTGTTCTTGCAGTTGATGGTAACAGCTGAATGTTGTGCCTTTTTAAAATGGTGAGTAGTCCATCTACAGCTGAATGAGTGATGTTGTGGTCAACTGCCCAATTAGCCAGATCTTCTTTCAGTGTGCTGGGAGACACGTTTTCAGTGTGTTGGGAGACATGGCCTCTGGGAGACGTGTGTTCAGTGAAAACTATGGGGTCAACTAAATCTATGGGGTCATCGTGGCTGTCCACGTCCATGTCAATGGATGATTCATGCCATTCAGCCAAATCAGGGAGGCGGTGCCAGGTATTATTGGGTGTGGATTGGTGGCTGGAAATTGCTGGGGTTTGTTTTTGTATGCCTGATTGGGAGAGCTTTAGAGACTGTCGATCTGCCGCAATCCATTGTCTGTCATAGTTCTTTTTTCTATCCATTGCTCTATGAAATACGTACAGAAGTTGGCCTACCTTTTGAAGGAATGGCAGGGTGGTGGTTTTCAAGTTCCAATGAGGTTGACATGAGTTGAACAGAGACAAAAAAAACCATTTGTCATTACATTTAAAATAAATGCACCACACATCACATGTCCTGTTTACACTTTTCTTTTTTCTTCCTTTTTGTTATTGTATGTATTTATGTCTCTTAGTATAATAACGTCTTATCTTGCTCATTTTTGTATTTGCTGTTTATCTGAATGTACCTTGGCTAAGTTCTAATAATAATTTAATTTAAAAAAAAAACGAGTGTGTAAGTTCCAGTCCTTGCTACTGGGGGTCAAGGCAAATGTGTGATTGGTTAGATCTTGTTATGACGTATAATCTGGCGCGCGGTTGATGTGTACTGGCAGAGGATTACGTTGGCAGGAGTCAGTTAGGAGCCTGAATGCTCAGGCAACGCACAAAGCAGCTTCTAAGTCATTGAAACGGTAAGTTGTGATGATTGTCATTCATTTACGTGTAAATCTAACACTATTAGGCAAATATATCACAGTGGTACATTTTAATTGGGGATTTTTCGTCAAATTCAGATGGACCATCAACCAGAGGCGAACGAAGCATAGCGGCATCCTATTTAGCCTAACGGTAAAGTATGCTTATCATTTAGTTGTGTAAGCAATAACATGTAGACGCAATATGGAAACAAGCAACTAATGTAGACGAATTGGAAACTGTAAAGTAATATGGTTGTATTGTGTCATTTCTACGATGGTCGGTAGTTTAATGTCGAATCAACACCACGTGGCTGAGAAACTAGCCGAGAAGGGTATAGCTGCAGCCTCGGAGACCGCAGTTTCAGGACCGCACATTCAGGACCCCTGGTTTCTCCGAACAGCGCCACTCACCTAAGGAGGCTGCATTACTTGTACAAAGAGACGATGAGGAGTATGACGACGAGCAACAAACTGAGAAGTGAGTACTGAGAAAGTTTTATTTGTTTGTAATTAAAAATTAAGTCCTTTGCATGAATTTAACTGGAAAATAAACATCGGCTTAACAAAGTATGTAATAAGTTTGCACAAGTTTAGCTCAGTGCAACATTAATACGTTTATGAGAGGTTGTTGCAACTTTGTTAGCATGTTTTAATATAACGTATTTAGCTAACGGTAACTATTTAATCTCGCCATATTGTCCTTTCGGCCAAGACTATTGTTTGATACAACTATTTTATTTAGCTTTTGGACAACTGTCATTTCACAATCAACAGGTAGGATTACGTAAAACTATGCAGCTGGTTGTGGTCACTTATAATTAACCTCACCCGTAAAATTCTGACTGTATATCAACATTTGTGTTGTGAAACCAAGGCGTGATTTGGAAAGCCCAACTGTGTCCTAATTGTCAGTGACTAATCATATTTCTATAATTAATTCTAGTCAACTTAAAAGGATGATAAAAACCTCTCTCTTCTCTTTCTTGCTAATGTCAAAAAATCCACCTGCATTGTAACTTATCTGCTTGTAAAGTACGTTTTTCTTCATTTTATGCTTTTTCAAATATCCCTCTTTTTTTTACAATACCATATTTAGCATTTATGTACAGGCTTTTTGAAGTTAGGGCTCTTAATCAACAATGTTTGTGCCATGAACTTTAATCTTAATCTTTAATCTTCTTTAATCTTACGAAATGCGATTTTCTAGATTTTCTATGAAATTATCGGAAATTTTTTTGGACTAATTATGTGATCTCTTTCTTTTAAAGATGCATATAACTATACCGGAAGGCAGAACATTGCCGGAAATCTCAAGATGCACTACATGCTGCAGACAATTTCATTGCCTATTCTGTCGCTCAACTGTGTTCCACCCAACAAAGTTAAGCAAAGTGAAAGCTCATTTGGAAAACCATTTTAACAGAGCTACTCTCCATGAAGGTAACATTTGAGAAAATTGTCACAGGAAATGCAAATTAAGTTACAAAGTGTCTGCATGAAATGGGTATTTGTTAGTGAACACTAATATGAGCTAATTTCTTGCCTGATCATAGCCCATACCAGTAAGCCAACCGATCATTTTACAATTTTTTATTTTAAAAATAACTTCATGTAACATGTAGTTCATGCAAATCCAAGGATCGGCAGGGCTCTGATGAAGTGAGTTAAGATGGATGACTTAATTTTCCTAAGCTCTGAAGCAAGTAAATCTGGCATCAGTATTACAATGAAAACAAACACTAACTCTGACTCTTCAAATGCTCATTTATTTGGTCAACCAGAAACTTCACAAACATACCTAAACTTTTATAAGATGTTGCCTCTAAATTCTAATTCAGCCCTTTGACATCATGTTCAAGTTCAACAACGATTTGAGTAGATATTCATCAGCATCAATATTTATCATACCCCTTTATTAAAAATGAGTCTGAGACACACTTTTGAATAATATACTAATATAATAATTAATGTTACAGGGTATACTGTTCACAGATGTGGGTTAAACTGCCGACCACAGTGGCATTACCACTGCATCTACTGCCAGTCTACAGATTTACGTAAACAGGACTTCATTAATCATCTGTCTCTTTGCAATAAGAACACCTCGACCATAACTGCAACCATCCCAGCTCCAGCAATCACCACCATTACCACTCCAGTGGCCACCAGCATCCCAGCTCCATCTACCACCACCAACTCCACTCCAACTGCGACAGTCATCTCAGCTACAGTAACCCCCACCATCCCAGCTCCTGCAACTACTAGCCTTCCCACTCTTGTGGCCTCCAGCATGTTTATGTTGTTTATATAATTGTTTATATTTGTTCATTGTGTGGTTAAAATAAAAATGTAGAGTCATTCTTGTTTCTTGCCTCTTTCTAACCTTTAGAATATCTAATTGAAATATAGATGGGTCAGTTCTGTTCATCTCACACAAAATCATAACAGAAGTCTGTCTTTTAAGGCACATTTCTACATGGAGGTCTGTATGTGCTTTCACTTTTTCCCTCAGTATCGTTAGCTAATTCTGCTAATAATACATTTTTCAAGTCTTTGCAACTAAGGTCAATTTCATGGCAAAGTAGTGTTTGTATGGAATATGTATTTAAGTCTTTGGAAGAAAATATTAATTGGGTGGATTCAACTTTTAAAATGGCGAATAATTAATCAAAATATTACTTGGCTGCAATCAACCTTTAAAATGATAAAGAACGATTTTTTTTAGGTAGAATCAACCTTTAAAAACATAAATAATGAATCAATGTATTTGGGTGTAATCCAACTTTACAAATATACATGATAAGTAAGAGTATTTGGTGGAATAAATTTTGAAACACACAAAAAAAAGTATTTAGTTGCGGCAATCATTTAAGTCAGTAGGAGGCGCTGTGGTAAAAAATCCAGGGTCCTGAAATTGCGGTCCTACAACTGCTGTCCTGAAACCACCCTCTAACGGGAGGGGGCGCTGTGGCAAAAACACCTGGGTCCTAGAAGTGCGGTCCTGAGAGTGCGGTCCTGAAAGTGCAGCCTCCAGGCCTGTAATATTGAACAAGCCAGCAGAGCTATCACATGACAACAAACCAGTAGCCAGCTATCAGATATAGGCCTAGCCTCGGACTGTCGCTAATGCCTTATAAACTGTAATGTGTTGTACAGGTTGATGGATGATGGACAGTGGCAGGTTTCAGATTGGTAGGTTCATTTTCATAAGCTTAAGTAGGACATTTAAGCATCCGATAACAACGTAGTATGGACCGACATGTCCACGGGGTGGCTCCGATAGCCATTTACCCCTTTGATAGTCGGTGGCTTCATCTGTGTTCTGTTGTGTAGGACTACCACTTATTTTGGGCTTTTGATTCAAGCCGTTTTTCATTGTAAGGGAGCCAGGCAGGATGGCTGGGAAACTAGCAGATTTGTTGAACGCAAAGCCGTCGATATTCAGTATGTCTACGGCTTGGATCGAACGTGTACGGGTGAAAGGCGGGGTGCGCGCGTGCCCTCTTTGCCTGACGTTAGCTAGTCAGGCTAGCATACACAGTTGGCTAACCGCCAACGAACGCGCTGATTCAATGGTGGCTATCGCTGTGAACATCTTATATGTTTATAGAGACAATATCGGATTACTGTGAATAATTAATTATAGGTGGTAATTTTCGAAATCCAAGTGAACACAATAGTTTTATCACCTATCTAAATATAGGTTTTCAAAACCTTAACTTTGATAACGTCATCGCATTCTTTTTAGTTAGATAAAATGAGTGATTAATTTTTTACTCACCTCGGAGACTAATCGATGTAAAAAAGCTACACACTATTCGGCCTACACTAAAAGTACACTAACAACTAATACTACAACTACCAAAGTACACAACTAATACTACAACTGCTAAATTACTAAAACTAATATTTACAACTAATATGTACCGCTATCAAGAATTAAAAACACTAAGACAAAACTACACTAAACACAGGAATTCAAAAACTACGAATTACTAAATCTAATTACTTTCCAATGACTAACTACTGATTAAAACTAATACTAAATATATACACTATAATTACTATCTGTAATCACTATATAAAAACCGCTGTTCTCGCTCTAACAACTTCACCGTCTCCGTCTCGATAACCAACTGTTAAACTGTCACTTAGTTACAAGTCTTATACTGCACAGGTGAGCGCGAGCCCTTTGATGATAAGGAATAACACGTGCCAGTCAAGTCAATGGCTTCTTGCTTAACACCTTTATTGAACGAACTGACATCATATGAAATGGTCATATAAATGAATAACTACATCTTAACAGTCTGTTTTCCATAAACTAAAATGTTTCCAAAAACAAACATTATTTGTAAAAACGAAGTATGAAACATTTTAGTTTATGGAAAAGAGACCGTTAAGACATTGTTATTCATTTATGCTATTTACAAAAAAGTGTCTGTATTTTGAAACATTTAAGTTCATGGAAAAGAGACTTAAACTTAAATGTTTCAAAATGCAGAATTTTTTTGTAAATAGCATGCTGTGTAAATACCACAGAACACAACTGGGACAAAAATAATAACTCATTTGTGAACTCCAGTCGGTATTCCTTGACATTTTTACATCACTTCATCACTCACTTAGCTTCATCAGGAGGTATATGGAGTATATGTTTCTCCTCTATGAAGTCCATGACTTCAGCAGACAGGTTGTATATTTCCCTCGTCCTGCTTGCACGACCTGGTGATGACGGTTCCAGAAGTTTGACCAGAATATGGTCAAATGTTATGAAGCACTTATCCTTTCCACCTTCTTTTGGATAGAATCGTGTGGTGGGCCTAGCCTGTGTAAACCCGCCCCTCGAACTCTGCAACTCGGCGTTCTAAAAGCTGCGCGTTGTAGGCTACATGATTAAGTCTGCTTTAATTTCACGAATTGGCAGACAAATAACACTATTAACAATAGGGAAAAATATAAACATGCATATATAACATTTATTCAGCAAAACTACGTTTCCGTTTTGTGTTGTTTGTACAGCTGGTCTGAGTTGCTGTCTTATGTCAGTGTGTTTTTGTTCTGTGTGTGTCAAGACAGGAGAAACCGACGTGCATAGTACCTGGCCTTCAGAGGTCGCAGAAGATGAAGACTACCATGGACATGCTGGAGGATGCTGAACTCACTGGAGATTTCCTCTTTATAGGGAGAATGCGTAAACAAGTTAAAATGGTCATAAACATACAGTTTGCTTCCAATTTCTGAGATTTTGCACCATACCTGAAAATTCACAGGTGCTACTGGCTTGGGATCTGCTTAAGAAAGTTCCAGTAGGTAGTGTGTTCAGTAGTGTCTCTTTGGACGCAGTTGGGCACAATTGCTATACAATATATGCAACAATGGGCCTTGTTTGCAGAAGAGAAACGCTCCAGAAAACATGTTTTTGCCCCCAGATAGTGTGGCCAATTTCCTGTCTATATGCATACATGACTGTTACATAGCTAGACAAACTATGTCATTCCACATGGGCATCAAGTATGGCAGTTGATACTTTTTATAATTAGCCCTACTGGACCAGTTGTCCAAAACCACATGCAGTAAATAGTCATCCAGCTTTTTAAGACTGGGATTAAATAAAATTACTGATTTCTGATTCACTGATTTCTCTACATATGACTGTTCTAATTTCACTGCATGTTTTACTTCAGTATGTATACATTACATTACCTTGCATTTGGCAGACGCTTTTTAAACCCAAAGCGACTTACAATCGAGGACACAAACAACAGCATACAATGCAGTAAGGATACAGAGAAGTAAGAATACAAGCCAAGTATTGTTAGTGACAAATTTTTTTATTTTTATTTTTTATATCATTACATCATGCAGGAATAGTACAGTACATAACATTATCATACACCAAAAGCATCACGGAACAGATGGGTTTTTACTCATTTCTTGAAGGATGATAGATGGCTTGTGGTAGGCCATTCCACCACTGAGGAACTAGCAGAGAGAACAGTTTTGCCTGGGAACGCTTTGTATACAATGCTTTGTATACAACAACATAGACTGAAGTTTTTTCCCCACCCCCCTATGAAGCACTATCACAATATGTGGCGTTTAAAATATATAAATATGTTAAATAAATGTTTAAATGCACTTGAATAAAACTGTTTTCTTGTTTCATTCAGTCACTGACTTCATGTATTCACTTTTTCAGCTTTATTGCTGTTTTGTCACATTTCAGATATTGTGGTGTAAACTTCAATGGAAAAAAAACTGAGCATTGCAATAAGTATGGTAAAATGCAGGTGCACGCCCACTTGTAACATTGCCTTATTGGTCAATCTGATATCACAAAGTTATTAATGATATAGGATTTAAGTTTGGTTTGGTTTGTTTATGGATATAGAAAGACAAAGTGGTATCCAAGGGATTGCATGCAAAAGCGTTAAAAGACTAATTTCCAACATGGCCCCTGGTGGTAAAGGACAAGATAGTATACAGATATATCACACACGTTCAGGCTACCTAATTGTTGGTCCAGGTTCAATATTACAGGTGACCAATCAGGGATCTTTTATTATTATTGAGGACCGGATGCACGGGACCATGCAGCAGATTCATTTGCCTGGGACAAAAGCACGCTGGGATTCAGCAGGGCCATGTGTTAGATGCAAAAGTTTCATGAAAGTTCACACCAGATTTGAAGATTGGAATTTGGTGCCAGATCAGTTTTTTTATCGTGTATTTTGACACCAGATTTGTACGTTCAAATTTGGTTCCAAGTCAGTTTAAAAAAAAACGTGTTTTGACACGAGTTTTGTACGTTCGAGTTTCGTGTCAGATCAGTTTTTTAAAAACACGTGTCTTTTGACACCAGAGTTGTAAGTTCGAATTTCGTTTCGGATGCGTTGGTATTTTCACGTGTCTTTTGACACCAAATCAAAACGTTTAATGAACGTTCTTAACAGGTTATTTATCTCACGCGTTAGAAAAAACGTTCAAATAACGTGTTGTACACGTAGGTTTTATTTGACACCCAAATGACACCATAAAAAACGTTCAGTTTGGTTCAAATAACGTGTTTTGCTGCTTGGGATAATACTCCCATTTTCAAAGGTGCATATTACGATGTACATGTGCTTTGTTACAGTATACACGTTAGTAATATACTTTCACTTCGTTAATTTGACACTGGCAACTTAGACACTCGTTTCAAATTAAAATATTAATTAAATTAAGCATTTACGGATTATCTGGATTTGGCGAGTTGGAGAAGAACAATGATGTATCTTTGTGCAGATGTGTCCGCCGTACGTGGAGCTGCCATTTATGCACGCAGTTACAATATTCTATCACTAGATGGCACACCAGGATCAGTTATTGAATATTCTCACAACAGCAAGTAAACTGAAATTAGAAGTGACTCTTCCCCAATATCTGTGCTTTTTAAATTTCATTGGGAGTCCCCGGTATAATAAACGCTAAATTAAATACAAAACCCAAAACGTTGGCACGTTGTGTAAATCGTAGATAAAAACAGAATACAATGATTTGCAAATCCTTTTCAACTTATATTCAATTGAATACACTGCAAAGACAAGATTTTTAATGTTCAAACTGAGAAACTTCTTTTTTTTTGCAAATAATCATTAACTTAGAATTTAAAGGCAGCAACACATTGCAAAAAAGTTGGCACAGGGGCCTTTTTACCACTGTGTTACATCGCCTTTCCTTTTAACGACACTAAGTAAACGTTTGGGAACTGAGGAGACCAATTTTTGAAGCTTTTCAAGTTGTTCAACAGTCCGGGATCTCCGTTGTCATATTTTACGCTTCATAATGCGCCACACATTTTCAATGGGAGACAGGTCTGGACTACAGGCAGCCAGTCTAGTACCCGCACTCTTTTACTACAGAGCCATGCTGTTGTAACACGTGCAGAATGTGGCTTGGCATTGTCTTGCTGAAATAAGCAGGGGCGTCCATGAAAAAGACGTTGCTTGGATGGCAACATATGTTGCTCCAAAACCTGTATGTACCTTTCAGCATTAATGGTGCCTTCACATATGTGTAATTTGCCCATGCCTTGGGCACTAATACACCCCCATACCATCTCAGATGCTGGCTTTTGAACTTTGCGCCTATAACAGTCCGGATGGTTCTTTTCCTCTTTGGTCCGGAGGACACGACGTCCACAGTTTCCAAAAACAATTTGAAATATGGACTCGTCAGACCACAGAACACTTTTCCACTTTGCATCAGTCCATCTAAGATTAGCCTGGGCCCAGCGAAGCCGGCGGCATTTCTGGGTGCTGGTGATAAATGGCTTTCGCTTTGCATTGTACAGTTTTAACTTGCACTTGCAGATGTAGCGACGAACTGTTGTAACTGACAGTGGTTTTCTGAAGTGTTCCTGAGCCCATGTGGTGATGTCCTTTACACACTGATGTCGGTTTTTGATGCAGTACTGCCTGAGGGATCGAAGGTCACGGGCATTCAATGTGGTTTTCGGCCTTGTCGCTTACGTGCAGTGATATCTCCAGATTCTCTGAACCTTTTGACGATATTACGAACCGTAGATGATGAAATCCCTAAATTTCTTGCAATAGCTCGTTGAGGAATGTTGTTTTTAAACTCTTCGACAATCAGCTCACGCATTTGTTCACTAAGTGGTGACCCTCGCCCCATCCTTGTTTGTGAATGACTGAGCATTTCAGGGAAGCTGCTTTTATACCCAATCATGGCACCCACCTGTTCCCAATTAGCCTGTTCACCTGTGGGATGTTCCAAATAAGTGTTTGATGAGCATTCCTCAACTCTCTCAGTCTTTTTTGCCACTTGTGCCAGCTTTTTTGAAACATGTTGCAGGCATCAAAATCCAAAAGAGCTAATATTTGCAAAAAATTACAAAGTTTACCAGTTCGAACATGAAGTAACTTGTCTTTGCAGTGTATTCAATTGAATATAGGTTGAAAAGGATTTGCAAATCATTGTATTCTGTTTTTATTTATGATTTACAAAACGTGCCAACTTCACTGGTTTTGGGTTTTGTATAGCAAACAAAAGGAGTCTTAACCAAAACGTCTCAGCTAATGGCACTTTGTGTAATTAGACCTTTTTCTGGTATATGCTAACTAAATTAAGAGAATTTTAATCACTCGGTAGCTGGCTTTTTGCCACTTAACTTTTCTAATTACCTTTGCTTCAAATATACATTTTTCTATGCTGAGATTGCTTTAAAAATAAAAAGGTGGGAGGGGGTGTGGGAGCTAAAAAAGCAGTAAGTACTGGAGTATTCTTAAGCCATAGCATTAGTAATTGGTCAGAGAAAATGTTTTGGACCCCAATTAATTAATTAATTAATTGGGCAGTTAGGGGTGATACTTTGGTTAACTAACATGCCTCATTTGCTTTTAGCAATCACGTCATTGTTTGGAATTGATGGAGTATTAAAAAATGCAAATAATATTTTCTGTTTCCATGATGGATGTTTATCGTTGGATTCGTTTGGTGTTGAAGATTTATTTTCAAACTGATCTCTTACAGTACTGAGGTGTTTGAGTAGAATTTTATTTGTTTTTCTCTAGGGTGTATTTAGATTCATTTGCTGGTGTCCCACCTTCATAATTTTCTGCAAAACTTATGAGTCAATGCATGCACATTTATTGTTGGCCTACACCTAGGTATGTAAGTGCTAATATGGTAGTTTGAATGAAAAAATGCATCATTGAAACGTGTAAGCAACTTCTGATGTAATCAGTCCCAGGCTTAAAGTAGAAATGTATTGAGAAATCCGAAAATGGGCAAATTGTACCTCTACGGAAAGTTAATGTCATTGAGATGATGAATAAAACTTGACACTCAAAAAAGGGAATAAATGAGGCATCTTGAACACTTGTAACTTGCGCACATCCCCAGAAAGATCGAATGAAAATGGCCCTTCTGATGAAATTCGCGGGAAACGGGGATGCACAGTGAAGTCGGAGTGCATCGAACATCTGCCTGTGATAGTTTGTTCATTTCTTGGTCTTGTATTGTTTTGTATATCTATTGGATTGGATTTACGCTCATTAAAAAGGTTATTGATGATGACCCAGCACACGTCCCTGAAATATCTTGGTTTTGATTTTTTTCTGTGCGACAAGCAGAAGTGTGAAACTTTCGTTGAAATTCTGGGTCGTAAATTCGGTCTAATACTTAAACCTGTGGAGACTTAAAAGTTCTTAAACCTATAATTAAGTTCTAATAATATAATTAAAAGCATATACCTGAAGTGTTAGTACATTGGGCTATTCCCCGAGCGCTTAATTAGAATCCCAAACCGGGACGGTGGAACTCGAGGGCTATTCTCCATCACTATTGTCTGGATTTGGGCTTGCTGACTGCTCCAAAAATTGCTATTTATCGTAGTCTTTCTGATAAATACAGGGAATCTGTACCTGTGATTCGAGCACAAAGCAGTCATAATCCCATATCAGAGTATGACAAATGGAACATATATCAACCTATCAACCAATCTATCAACCCTCGACCAGTATCAGCCCTTGAGCTAAACTTCTCAGGCTGATACTGGGGTTCGAGGGTTGATACAGGGTGCGATACAAAAATAGCCTTATATTTTGTATTTATTCCAAAAATGGATAAAAATTGGTTTGATACAATCCCTGAGATACAGGTTTGGTATCATACATGGGATACAGCTCGTTATCAGATTCCGTTAACTATATTCGCAAAGGTAACCACCAATACTGCTTGTAACCATTCACCATTGCTGGCATTGGCTTCTATTTGACAGTTTATTCTGGACAATGGGATGAATCATTTGTTAGCTAGCAAGCTGACACTTTGTCCCAGCTAAGTAATAAGTAACTTGCCGTTGAAGCTTGAATTTACTTAATGGCAAAAACCGTTAGTGTGCTAGCTAGCAAATTATCTGTCCCATTAAATTGAACAGACGCCAACCGGAGGCTAACATTAACGCTATATTTTGCCATTTTCCAGCTAATACAACGCTGGCAAAGATAAATAGGATCTCAAATTAGTGAGTCTGAAAAATCAAATTTATGAAATTCTTGCTTGCAATGTAAAATACACATACGAGGACCTACGTGCCGCAATTGATCCCGTGAGTGATGTCCCAGCTCTTCGCCTGATTCCGTGCCGTTCAAGGACGTATTGACAGTTGCTAATAGCCAGTTTTAAATTTGTGATTACCCTTTTCCATTATCTCTAGGTGGAAAATGTTGGATTATTGCATGCCCTTTCTGCTGATACAAAATCTAACAATTTTTTTTAAAGTTTCAAATCAACACGTCTACTTTAAGAAGTTTCACATGTGTTTGAGCCCCAAGTAGATTCAGAAGAACTTAAGAGTTTTGTTCGAACTGTGGCCTTAGTTTTTAGGTGTCATGCTTTAAAATCAAATGTCCCTTTTCTAAGAATTATCTGCAAAGACTATGATGTAAATAACTCTCTTTGACAAATGTGACATGCTTCATTGTACTTTATTGGTTTCCATATTATGTTATCTTTTACTTTTGTAACCAATTGCTTGTCTTTAATCATAGCTACACTGCAGCATTTTCTTGCAAATTGAAAGTTAAGCATGTTGGGCATGTACTAATGTCTTGTTGGAAATAAAGAAACATGAATGACAATATCTTGGTTTAATTACCCCCTGCCGCACGTTTAGCGCGAAGTGGGGGATATAGTATTCAGCTCCATCAGTACGTCCGTCCGTCCTGAACATTGTCAGCGCGATATCTCAAAAAGGAGACAACCTATTTCAATTCTTTTTGGTACCAACCTTCCGACTGGGAATGTGCAGACACCAGTCAGTTTTGGTGACCTTCACTTGAACGGCGGGGGATATAGTCACTTTAGTGCCAAACTCTTGTTATTTACTTTTTTTAAGACTCCCCCTTAAATAAAGGACAATTAATGTTTTCATGTGGTTCTGACTGATGAAACTGCTATGAAATGCATACATTAAATACATGCCTGTTGAGAGAGGGGAGACTACAAATATTTAGAGGCAGCTCAGCATCAGGGCTGAAGACTCGCCAGAAAATTGCAAGCTGTCAAAAACAGTTCAATCCCATGATTACCGTCATCCATTAAGGGATCGTTGTGCATGTCTCTGTTTGGGAGGGCAAAAGCAAGTGGAGCTCTCTGATTCAGTGGCATGTTAGCAGTCCATAACTGGAGTGGGGACATGCTCTCTGCTGTTCTTAGCCTGTGATTGTTCCACTGCAGAACAAATTTATTGAGGGCTTTGTTAATTCTTGGCAAGAAGACATGGTGTAGAGCCCTAATATGGAGGTGATTATTAGCATCCAAGATTCCAGAGTTCTCCATAAGGAGAAAAAGATCTTTAAAATAAGCTGACACCACCCTATTAACCTCAGCCCAGAGCCGCTCGATGCGAACATTGTGCACACTTGGGCGTACCATGAAGCTCCCTCTATTCATCCCACAGTTGGCAGTCATGAATTGTGCAATATCCATGTTTTCACTTCCAGCATCTCCTCGTACTCGACTGGGAATACCAAACTGTCCTATAGCCTCTGGAAAAAGTTCAAGGGCTGTGGGTGCTCTGTTGTTGCTGCAGCACCTGGGTAGGTTATACACCTGCTGAAGCCATCAACACAGCCATGAAGAACAAAGCCCCATGCATTGAGTTTGTGGTTTGTGTCCACGTGCCTGAAAGAGAAACGCTGCCTTAGGTCAATGTCACCATTTTTTAGTGAATATATCTTATTTCACAAGGTTGTTCATATTGCAGGTGGCTTGAGTGACTGAACATGTAAGAACTTGTATGCAATTTTTGAAGAAATTGTGGCATGAATGCTGGCTGTCGAAGGACTGGTGCTGAAATGGATTACAGGGTTGAATGGATGGAAGTCAATGAATTTGAATAGTCAAACTAGCAATCAAAAGATCTAATATGTAGAAAAAGGGATGAAGGGTTAAGTTCTAGCTTGAAGATCAGTTACACTGCCACAGGTGGTTGCCATGGTTCATAGGGTATTTGCTGAGATGTTTCTGGGGAGTTGATATGGTGCATA
Organism: Gymnothorax reevesii; assembly: GCA_029721435.1. Lineage (NCBI taxonomy): Eukaryota > Metazoa > Chordata > Actinopteri > Anguilliformes > Muraenidae > Gymnothorax > Gymnothorax reevesii. The sequence goes on from CM056576.1 coordinate 64,233,407, forward strand.
TAGCCATTGAGACTGATTCTCGGCGTGTATGAGACTCTAAAGAGTGATATATTTTTTCTAACCGCTAACAAATTAATTGCTCAAAATTTTATTGATACCAATGTCTTAATTGGGTTGAGTATGTTGATGCTTTAATGAAGTGTAGCGGAAAGCATGAGTGAGTTACAAAATTTTGAAAATCCAGAAATTGATCTTTCCATCCGGAAAGCAAGAAAACTAAAAAATGTGAATAAATGCAATAATGTCCTGATTGAGCAGAGTGTTGTAAAGTGTGAATGAAGTTTCATGCATAAGTAAGTAAAACTTAGGAGAAGATTTCAACAAGTTATAGCAATTTAAATAAAATTGGCCATGCCTACGTCATACGAGAAAATTTTCTTGCATAATCTTCTAAACCATGGCCCAAATTTTATAGGCTACTGCCAAAATACACCCACCACGTTTCATGTCCATCGGATATTGCCGAGTTTATCAAATAGCACCTTTTACCTGATTGGCTAATGGCTGTCAAAGTACGAAAGATTTTGCTCTCATTAGATGGACAAGGAACTTACTCTAAAGAGCAAGAAGATAACCACAAGGAAAGGAATATGGTTCTAGCACTGTTTTGACACATCCTAATAATAATATGAAGAAATACAATAGGGTTTGAGCACTATTTGCTGAGACCAATAGTAGTAGTAATAATAATAATGATAATCTGATGGAATACAACTTCATGCTTGTTTGAGCCCCAAATAATTTGCAGAAATGCAAAAGGATTCAGCACCTTGTATTTGGACCCCTAATAATTTTAATAGACACATTAGGGTTCCTGCAACTTCACTGATTGGATTCCTGAATATTTTTAATTTCTTCTTTTTTGTCCCCCGCTGCGCGAATGTGCGAAGCGGCGGTACATAGTATTCACGACCATCCATCCGTCCGTACGTCCCGAATACTTGCCAGCGAGATATCTCAAGAAGGAATTGACGGATTTTCTTCAAATTTGATGTCAACATGTATTAGGGTGGTACCCCGGCGCCAGTCCATTTTGGAGACCTTCGCGTCACACCGAGAGACTGTTAATTTTACACGATTTTACATTTTGTGGCGGGAAACGAAGACACGTTAGTGACAAATACTTGTTTTTTTTTCGGAGAAGAACTTCCAGCATCCACAAAAATGACTGCATCATTATTGTGCATGCAGAATCCAAAATATACTCAACAAAAAAAGTAAAGGAACACTGGATTTTAACCCGAGTTTGAGAAATATACAAACTGGACGTAAATCCCAGGTGTTGCTTATGTCATTGGTGTTAATCCAAGACGCAGAAATGCATCAAAACATTTCACCAGACGATGCCATCACCCCAAGTTCTGACCATTAAATCAAAACGTCAAATAATGTCAAAAGTCATTTCAATATCTTGACTACCACATGTTCTCAGCACAGCTTAATAGTGTATTGGGAAGCTCAGAACAAGAGAAAATAATTGAGAAAAGATTCAGTAGTCCTTAACTTTTTTTGTTGAGTATACATGTGATACTTCAACTATTGCCATGATGTACATACCATAGTTTATTTGGAAGATGAACATTGTAGACCCTCCTTCTGATGACTCGACTCCTCCTTATTGTTGTGATCTGCATATCCCAGACCATTATGGTCAAATTCCCCATGCTAGCCCAAGCAATTTAGAAGAGAGAGAAATAAATTTAATGGCAACGGCATACACCGTGCTTCATCTTAAAATTTCAATGACATTCGTCTGATCGCTACATTCTCAACATTTTCAGACTCCTTAAACTTCAGTGTTTATTTAACCACCTTATCTTGGAGAAATTGATTGTGATTTCAGTCTTTAATCAAACATGAAAGACTACATCAAGATAATTGGAAAGTTTCGATTTAGGGAGTAGACACCAAGCATGTAAATATAGCTTAATGGGAAAGTTTCTTTGTATCGCTAAAAATTTGCGGTTGCTTTTGCTACTTGCCACAGTTGAGTTGACTACAGCGCAATGCCAATCAGCGTTAATTTGCGAGTAGCGCTTTACTTTGAAGGGACGCTTCTACAATGTTTCAAAATACAGTATGGAACTGAGTTTATACATACCATGCAGTGAGACATGGTGATTATGGACCACTCTAAAATTCTATGCATCGCATGCATTCCTATGCCAAAACGCAGCGCTCCTCTGTTGTGTCCCGCAGTGTAATGGGGATGATAGATTGCACTGATCTCATTTATTTATCATCGTTTTCCAAAAAACCATCTTTGTTGAAGGGAATGGTTGAATCAATAAGGAGAGATGAATAGCTGGAACTATAGGGGTTTTATGACTGCGATACACCTTTCCAATGGTTTTATTTATCAAGGCATTAGCGTTGGCCAGATCAGGTCATGACTGACAGTATAAGATTCTGTTTATCACAAACACAAATTGCGCAATTTAATAGAAATCAAATGTAATTTCCACAAGCGCCTGGATAGTAATTCCCAATATATGTAACCACTAAGCTGACGCCATCACTCTGCTAACTTACACAGCGGTTCAGCCATTACTCTCGCGTTTGAACTTCCACATAACTTCCACATCATTAGCTTGTCGGGCAGTGGGAGACGTACTAGCGATAGTTAGCTATGTGAGAGAAAAATCTGGAACCAATGCCGAATTCCGGTATTCCTCGCCGAGGTTATGTTAGATTGATATTCAGACATTCGGCGCTGCATTCCGCCCAGTGGCGGTTTGTCGGCCGGAACAAAAGGAGGCCAAAATGCCTCGGCGTACCCACCGGCAGGGGTCGGCAGCTTTTTCAGAGTAGCGCACAATTGGCTATCGCGCTACAGGGTTTCAAATTTGGAAGGGACTGCCGGATTTGGGCATTAGATAACAGCTTTGTTCGTTGCTCCAGCGCCTCCTGTTGGCCGGACGGGCGCTCGTCAGGAAGAATCCGGCTTGGTTCATGTCCGGGTATCCTCCGCCCTCGCTCTGAACTTGCGAAGATTCAACCAGCGAGTGTATAAGAATCAGTGGCTGACAGGCACGTGCTTCGGAGGAGAGCCGTGAACTGTCTTCACTATCCTGAGTTGGCAGCAAGGGGTCGCATACGAGCAAGCTTTGTACATAGTTCCCCAATTGGGCATTCCAAAAATTCGGGTGGGATTGGAGATGCCAAATTTTTTTTAAAAAAAAAAAAAAAAAAAAAAAGGAGGCCAAAATCTCGCCCTTCAAAGCTTAATGACTTAAACCTTTCGCAGTTTACTTTTCTTGATCAGCAGTTGCTCATACAAATTGGTGGAAGGACAGAATTTATTTATTTATTTATTTTTTATTATTTTTTAATCAAATTTATTTTTCATAGCATTGTTATACATTGCACCACAAAATGATCAGGTTTTCTTTCACACAGAAATTACAACGTAAATTACCATAGGCCTACATCTTTATAAATTCCGAGCTTAAGTATCTGGTGAAATGGCATATATTCGCAAAATGATTAGTGAGGCTCATTAAGCAATAAGCTGCGCAACATTGCATTCTTTACTTCAATCTTCAGATTGTAGAAAATGTGTTCTCATGGCTTCTCGCAAACTAATTTATAAAGACGTATTGATAATTTGTGTAGTCATTTGCTATCAAACATAAATTTGACTGTCCTTCTACCAATTTGTATCAGCAATTGCTGATCAAGAAAAGTAAACTGCGAAAGGTTTAAGTCATTTAGCTTTGATGGGCGAGGTTTCAGCTTCCCTTCGTTGCAGCCGATGAACTGCCACTGATTCCTCCGGTGTTTGAGTATATGGCTAGCTAATGCAGTGGGGCAAGTACAAATCGTGAGCTACCCGAGACGTTTGTTTTTTTCCACCTTTACCGGCACAGGATAATGTTTCCGATAGATTTCAATTCATTATGCTAAGCTAGCGCACTGTGCTAACTCGACTTACTTATCAACTTCATTTAAACATTTGTAAATCATTTAACACTACACATTTTCAGCGACTGTTTACTTACCCTTGTTTTCTCCTTTTTAGCCAAAATAGTGCAAGTCTGCATGAAAGTTGAAGCGCAACCGCCAACCAGAGTGCATCCTGCATATTTTTTGAACGTCAACTCGGACAAATTAATTGACAGCTCTGGTGGGGGTGACCAGGCAGGGTGGCCAATTGTATTCCAGGGGTAGACAGTGCCACCCCCAGCCACCCCAGTGGCCACGCCCCTGGTTACCACTGCATATGTCTGACTATTCTTTTGGTTGCGTATTGTGTTTTTGGTAATTTGGATTTCATGTTTTATTATTTTCTTATGCCTTAGTTATCATGCCATGTTTTCATTTCCATGCATTGCACTACGTCTACCCTGTCTTGTCTTGTGTAGGTCTTTGCTCATGGTCCCTAGTCTTGCGTGCCTCTCATTCGGGTGATTTATTGGTTTCTGGGTTTCAACCTTCTTTCATTATCTCGTGTTCTTCCTTTCTCTCTCTTTTACTATCTACTAATCCATACAAACAGTTTGTTGTTTTCGATAATTACTAACACATATTATATTAACATTGTATATTTTTACTAACTTACTTACATACACTCGGGATTGTATAGCTGCACATACTAATTGACTAACGATCTCTCAGCAATCGCCAAATTCTAGTCTCCGCCTCCTTGCCTATCCCTAATTATCTCTGCTGCAGTTTTCTGTGGATCTCCACTTTTACTTTATGCTTTCCTTTTCTTTAAACTATACACTTTAGTACTCCTTAACCGGAGCTGTTGTTTTGTACATAGGTTTGTCTTGTGATCCCTGTCTGCGTTTTGGCTGTGGCCAGATTCATGTAATAAGATTATTCCTCATGTGTCACTCCTAATTATTGTATCAATGATCGCACCTGTTTCTCCCTGGTCATGTGTTCACCCCGGTTGTGTCTTTAAGATGTCTTTTCTAGCAATTCCAGTGTCAGATCGTTCTTCCTAGCTTCCTGTGCCACGTTTGTTCTCACCTTGATTCTTAGTGATTTATCTTTCTGACTTGATTGCCCGACCTTTGATTTTTGCCTTTGTGATTTTGGATTATTGTTGCATCTGTGTGTTTTGACCATTTTTCTGCCCGACTACCCTGTGTTGATGTGTGTATGACAGACATGTGTATTTGACATTTACGAAAATACGGAACAAATCGCGTACCGTATTGGTTCAATATGGTACGCAACATTTAAGCCCATCGCCCACTGGCCGCGAAGCGTCGCGTCAAACTCCGAAGGTTGACTTGACGCTTTTAAATGCCCAATGAAAGCGTCAGCCGCATTAACATTGACTGCTGTCAACACGACCGAGAAGCCATGAGTGTCAATCTCAATATATTCAACAAGACAACTTTTAATTTTGAAAAAAAAAAAAAAAACCTACCGATCGAGCTTATTTTAAGTGATGACAAAGTGCGACGGTCAGGTTACTATGCACTATCCGTTATATACAGGCATTTCCCTCCTGAATTTAGCCGTCTTGTAAATTTTGATTATGATTTACTTTACTTCACCCAGCAGGGAATTAGCTAGCTAGCTGACTTAGCAGTGTACTTATCGGTGTACCCTGAGTTAGGTACTGTCTAACTGTAGATCGCTTGATAACTTAAATGCTCGCAAAATAACGGATTTCCTCTCAAAAATGCGACTTGGTTAAAAAGCAGGCATATTGGTTCTGACAATTGCATGTGAGGATTCCGCTAAATGTGTGCCACCAACCATGACAAGGTGAAATAGTTAAATAACCTACAAGACAAATGCGTTTCTATTGAGTTGACGCCTCAGAAATTGAGCAGTGGCGAATAGTAAAAATCTGACGCGCATCATATGCTGCCAGTGGGTGTTGCTCCATTGAAATGAATGTAACGTTAGCTAATCAATTTTTTTACACGGGTCTCGCGCTTCCAGTGGGCGTTTTAATTGTCAATTAAATGACCCCAATGAAGCTGATACATGCATTAGCATCCATTTTTTCACTTCGTAGTGGTGGTATTTGATTGACAGGTGACAGAGAGTGGGCGTCGTTTCAGGGCCCCAGCGGACACGCCCCCAGCGTCTTAGAGCAGAGATAACTCCTTCAGCTTTCAGGTTTTTGAAACCTAATTTTTAATACTTGGCGAATTTTTTGATCATTCAAATTTTGCTGGGTGGTTAATAACACACTTTTCTCTGCAGAGAGAAACTCAGGAGACATATTTATTATGACTTTACACGGACTTTAAACTGCCAAAGGATTATTCTAATCTTTGGAAAAGTTTATTAAGCATAATTATCAATCAGTGGTCGGTACTAATGCATTACCCACTCAAGCCATTCTCGGCCACAGCTTACTGACATTTACTAAACCGGTAATAAGCAACTTCGGAGACGTGATATCTAGAAAACAAATTCAAAGACGTATGTTCGCCAGCGAAATGGTGCAAGATATCTTGGATACTAAAGTAGTTAGTGCGAACAGAGAAGACTAGCAAACCAACCAAGGATTACAGCATGAATGACAGGTAAGCAAGCTAATGCTAGTGTAGCCGGTAACCCTGCTTACCAGCCAATAATGATTGTGGACTATAAGTAAGCCTCTATTAGTTAGCTGAGTTGCTGACCAGTGTCTTGGTTCATGGTGGTAAATGCTGCACTGTTTGATAGTCAGGAAGGAGCATCAGGAATAAGCTTAAGCTGAACACTGTATTGGAATGGTGAAAAAAGGGGTCACTGCGCATCTTACCACAAAAGATGGCTGAATCAGGTGCTAAACAGCTCAAGGACAGCAGATGGTGAACCATAAAGCTGTTAAATTATCAGTGTGCTCCAGTCTCCTTTCTCCCTTTTGATAACTGCATTGGAATGCTTTGTAGAAAAATATAAATTAAATTTCCAACTTAATGGCCGGCATCTCCACGAAAAGCAAACACATTCATCAGTGCACAGCAAGACCCAAAAAATATGAGCATAAACTCTAGAATATCAACAAGTTTCAGGTAAGAATTCAAACTCAAAAGAAATATCAAGATGCAATAAATTTCTGTTTCCCAAGTTCAGTTCAGTTCCTTTGATGCAAATGTTTGAACAGTGTACAGTTCTGGTCAGTTTCTTTCAGTCAGTTTTCTCTGTTGGATCCTTTAAGTGTAAAATGTCAAGTCAAAAAGTTTTTGGTGTTCATTGTCCTGGCTTCCTTTAAATTCCTCTGGGTTGAACCAATTTGTAATAAGTCAGCGTCAGAATGAAGTTGTGACCACACCAGTGAACTTGTTAAGGAATAAGGATTTGAGGAGTTCCTTCTCTGATGAAAGAAGCAATCATTTCTCCAGGTGGCCCGCCATCTCCCTTGTCAGGGAGAAAATCGAGTTCCGGGTTCCAGAATCCAAGAAGGTTTCCAGGGGTGTCAAAAACCTAGCCTGCATAACAATATGAAGCCCTTATTGTATACAGTCACCAACATTTGATCACTTATGGCCATATATTTGTTGTGATTCTGCCATTGCTCATGTTCTGTTCTGCCTTGACCATGTTCAGGCCTTGCCTATTCTGACTGCCTTTTGTGTATTTTGACATTCGGTACGTCTGACTATTCTTAGTATTTGTATTGTGTTCTGTTAGTATGCACTTTTCCATGTTTTGCATTTTGCCATAGTCTCATTCCAGTTCTTGTTTTCCATCATGCATTGCACCTCGTCTCCCCCGTCTGGTCTTTCGTCTTGTCATTGCACACAGCCCAGTCCTGCGTGTCACTCTTCGGATGATTTATTGGATTCTGGATTTCAATCTTCCTTCCGATCTCGTTTGCTAACTTCGCCTTACTTTTCTATCTTGCTAACCATACTAACAGTTTGTTATTTTCGCTAGAAGTTACTAGCACCAACTAACATTGTATATAATACTAACTTACTAACAAGCACCAAGAGATAGTATAGTTTCACTTACTAATTGATTAACAAGCTCTCAGCACTCGCCCTGTTCTAGTCTCCGCCTCTTGTCACTTCCTGATTTCCTTTGCTGCATTTTCTGTGGAAGCTCCAAATCTAATCACGCTGTCCCTTCTCTATTAACTATGCACGTTAGAACTCCGTAACTGTAGCTGTATGTCTTTGTATAGGTTTGTCCCGTGATACCTGTCCACGTTTTGGCTTCTTCCAAATTCCACGTGATTAGGTTCACCCTTATGTGCTGCTCCCTTGTAATCAGTCTGACTGTTTGCACCTGTGTCTCTTACCATGTGATCTCCCCAGAAGTGTATATTAGGTGTCTTTTCACAGCCATTCTCTGTCAGATCGTTCTTCCTTGTTTCCTGTGCCACGCTTCTCTCGCCTTGATTCATCGTGATTTATCTTTCTGACTGGACCGCCCGACCTTTCGATTTTTTGCCTTTGTGATTTTGGATTATTGTTGCATCCGTGCGTTTTGACCTTTTTCTGCCCGACCACGAGATCTTTGTTTGCTAACCCCAGTTACGATTCGAAGTAAGCCCATTGGATTCTGGTTTTGCTTCTGTGACATTCCTGTATCTGTGAACCAGACCCATTTCTGTCCCACTACGTTTATTGTGATTGCTGCCCTGGTTTTCGATTCTATTTTTGCCCAACTGGATTTAGATTTTTGGAGTGTGGACTTTGTACTTCTGCCTTCTGCCCTGCGGGGGTGCTCCCCCTTTATTAATAAAACAAGTTCTACTGCATTGCCTGGTTCCTGATCGCACCATTACAATATTATATTAAATCTACATCCTCAGAAAACACAGTTACTACTATATTTGAAGCACCTATTACTAGAACCCCATAAGTCACACTTGACTTGACTTGTGGGGTTTTAGTAATCAGTGCTTCATTTATGATAGAGTTCTGCGATAGCAATAGCTTCAACACACATCATTTTATGACATGTTTTGATCCATGAAATTATTACTGATTTCTTTTAACCATGAATTATGTTTAGAAATCTTCATAATGAATTTTTATGCTTTGTTTTAAATCATGAACTGAAAAATGATTCAATATGAAATCTCGTATACATTAATCTTAACTAAGGTCACGGTTTTAACAGTTTGTAACTTAACATATTTTAAATTTCCTACGCTCTTAATGGATATAATTTTTAACAAGCCTGTTTTATAGAATGCTATGAACATTGCATGTTCCCAAAATACTAAATTAATTACAATACAAACAATACAGCTATGGTACACATTCTTCTCTCTCACATTAACAGTACAATATACACCCTTTAATGGACATGAAGTACTTTACACATCACAGCAGTTACTATCATATTTTTGCATTCAGCATTTTAGCTAGCAAGCCAACCGGTGAACACACACACAAGCACGCAGCGTGTCTAAGCAACACAGGCTACCGCTGTTAGCGACATTAGCTTAGCTGAATATAACTCACCAAGACGGTCCAAATACAGTAAACCCACATCAACAGGCTCCTGATCATCTCAGTCACCTCCGGTTTCACTTCCAAAAACTTTTAAACTGGTTTCAACCAACTTATGTAGGGATTAATTTCTCATTTCTCACTTGCTCGCATGCACTTCTCTCGCACCTCTGGTGTGTGTGTGTGTGTGTGTGTGTACTGACGTGATTGCTGCCTGAAAATGGGTGGGACTTGCTTCCTCTGCCCTATAGCATTTCATTGCTGTGCAATTCAACCAATAACAATAAAAGAAATTAGACAGGCACCTTAATCAACCAAATAACTTCAGATTACATAGTTTTGTGCACCAGAAAGCAACAGGAAAATAAAGTTACCATTTAATCTTTATTAAAATTAGATTTTTAATAAAATAAGGAAACTCTGTTTCTACTGGGTTACACCCTCCCCTTTTAAATATCATACACATCCTGTTGCATGTCACGAGATATCTGTAGTAAGAGTGGTGTTACAAAAGTTCTATTATCACTGCCTAGTGAGTCAATGAAGGCTGTACTTATGCCTTGGAACAAGAACTTAACTACGGTGATTAAGGGATTTCCAAGATCTGGGTAGTCAAGTAATTGGCGGTTTCTCTCTGACCTCCTCAAAGGTTGGGATATGATAGGTTCATCATCTTGTAGAACATCAGGTTGCTCAATGATCTGGGTTCTCTTTTGCCTCCCACATGTGTAAAAGGACTGATCTGGACTCTTACAGAGAGTATTTGAATTATCATTTGTTTCACCACAGATCTGCGGTGGGTTTTCATCCACAAGTTTGGATGAAACAGCATGTCCACCGAGTTTACTGTCTGGAGGTAAATGGTTACAAGCTATTGCCTCAGCATCAGCAAAATCAGTCGAGTCCTGATTTTCGATATCATCAGTTTCAAGCAAGTGAGGGTCTGGAATAAACTGATCAACTGAAGGCTGCTCCAACAGGGGGTCAGGATCAGAAGGAACAGGGTGAGACTGAAGGTAAGTGTTTGTATTGGTCTCTTCATTTATAGGTATAGGATAACCCAAGTAAGTAGTTAGTCTTGTAGTACTCAGGTATGGGGATTCCTCAATCCAAGAGACTAAAAGCTCACCCTCGGCATCGCTTGAATCGGCATCATCTGGTTTCTCAATGGCTGCTGTTTGACGTGTTCGGGGCTGGTGGAGAGGCCTAGGTGGAGGCAGCGGCTCCTCAGCCTTGACAGGTAGGAAATTACAGGGAAGCAGGAGATCCCTTTGCAGTGTACGGTTTGGTCCATCTTTGCCCTCAGGTTTGACAGTGTAAACGGGAAAGTCTCCAGCACGTTTGATCACAACATGGATGTCAGCATCCCACTTATCTGCAAGTTTATACTTGCCATGTAGTCGCATGTTTCTTACTAAGACCCCATCTCCAGGCTCAGGATCAGAGACTGTCACTTTTTTATCAAACTGAGCCTTGATCTTGTCAGTGTCTTTTTGTGCATTTTTGAAAGCTAATTTGTAGCTTTCTTCTAAACGGGATTTGAGATTCTGCACATATTGAGAGTGACATTTTCCCGGGTCTTTTTTCAAGGGCAATCCAAAAGCTAGATCTACAGGCAAAAGCTAGATCTGGGCTTACGTCCAAACATTAGCTCATAAGGAGTGAACCCCGTAACATCATTGCGAGTGCAATTATATGCATGTACTTAAGGTTTCACAAAATCTCGCCAATATGATTTTTGCCTGTTCTCCAATGTACCTAACATGCTCAACAATGTTCTGTTGAACCTTTCCACAGTGTTACCCCTTGGATGGAATGGGGTGGTTCTGATTTTCCAAATCCCTGAAACTTCACACAGCTCCTTGATCAGCTTAGACTCAAAGTCAGGACCTTAGTCACTGTGTAGTTGCTCTGGTATGCCATAACGCACCATGAAATTGTCCCACAAGCACTTTGCAACAGTTTTAGCTTTCTGATTGGGTGTGGGCATGGCGACAGCATATTTGGTGAAATGGTCAGTCATTACAAGAATGTCTTTAGTGTTTCTGCTATCAGGTTCCAGGCTCAGGAAGTCCATACAGACTAGCTTGAGGTCTTGATGTTGACAAGGGCGGCTGCCTTTTCAGGAACAGTCTCTCTGCTAAGCAGATCACATGTTTTAACTTTTTGTTCTACATCAGAAGACATCCTCGGCCAAAAGATCCTAATTCTGACAAGATCTAAAGTCCTGTCGATGCCCAAATGCCCCATATCATTCTTCAGGAAGAACTAACTGATATGTGACTTGATCAGCCTCTTGTCTTCTCCGGTATAACACCTCGTCATGTAGCTCCAGGCGATTTCGCTCCCTTAACAAAAGGGGAAGACCAGGGAGTTCCTTCCATGAAGTAGTAGAAGGTGTCTCTCCATGTTCCACTTGAGCTATCACTTCTCTGACAGTCGGATCAGCTCTTTGTTTATTCTTCAGCTCAGCATGAGACAAAGAAGGGATGGTTGGCAAGCTATGGTGGTTCTCTGAAACATAGCTTTCAGGTAGGCCTCTGCAGAGACTGTTAGAGACTCAACATGTGTGACTCCAGTCGTTTGAACAGGGGTCAGGGGCTTTTACAAGCTGGCCCTGACAGATTGCTCGAACAACATCCTGGTTAACCACTTGTATTGTCTCCGCGTCAGCTAGGTGATGTAAAGAGGCTTATGCACTCTTGCTCCTTTTTTGTCTGAGCATCATGGGGTTGTCTGGAAAGACCATCAGCATCCTGATTTTGTTTGCTCACCCTATACTGGAGTGTAAACGAGTAGCTACACAAAACTACAAGCCATCGGTAACTTGTGGCATCTAATTCGGCAGAAGTGAGTATATAAGTTAATGGATTACTATCTGTCACAACAGAAAACTGGTTATCATATAAATAGTTGTGAAATTTCTTAGTCACAGACCATTTTAAAGCTAGAAACTCCAGCTTGCGTGCTGGGTACCGGTACTCACTTCTTGACAGAGTACGACTGGCAAATGCAATGGCTGGAAGTTTCCCCTCCTGTTCTTGGTATAACGCTGCGCCCAGACCAGTAGTACTGGCGCCTGTATGCAGGATATAAGGCTGCTGTGGATCTGCAAACTCCAGAATAGGGGCTGAGGTAAGCTTATCAATGATGGTCTTAAATGCTTCCTGACAGTCAGGTGTCCATCTTTCCTCAAAAGGTGGTCTAGGATCAAAATATTGTAGCGGTCTCGCTACTGAAGAACTGAGACTGAGGCAGGAATAGCGGTTCTCGCATCGCCCGGGGCGGGCTTCGCTTTATTAGCCGTTCGGCCCTTAAAAGGGCCGTTTCTTCAGCTTTTGAAAACAGACTCATATTTTCCAACACACAACATTGCTCCCCTCAAGCTGGCAACTCAGCCCTTTTATACCGCCCCGCCCCGGACCTGATTGGCTCTTTCTCCCCACCCGGTGCAGCCAATCGTGATACTCCGCTATTTTTTAGAGTTAACAAACGAACTGGGGCAGAATCACCACATTGCCCCCACCTAAGGGGTCACTGTGCCCAACGACCCCGCCACAACCATTTCCCTCCCAACAACAACAACAACAAAAAAATAAAACACTAACCCACAACAAAGTCCCCAAAATGTCCCGGTGTCCGTCGCTGATGGACAGGCCTGCTGGTAGGCCCAGGTTGCTGTGTCACGGCGCTGGGGGCGGGGCTGGCAGCCCGAGGCTGGTAGGGGGCCAGCCTGTCTTAGTGTAAGACCACCACCCGCTCGGCATCAGGCATACGCACCCTGTAGGTCACTTCTCACAGTCTGTGCAGCACTTCTGCAGGGCCGCGCCAGTGTGGTTGTAGTTTGGGAGATAGGCCTTTCTGGCGTTTCGGGCACTAGACCCAGACCTGACTCCATTAAGCAAAAGCTCGCCTACGGCAAGGGTTGTCGTAGTGCCGTTTTTGGCGAAGGCCCGCAGTTTCCTGAGCCTTCCGAGCAAAGTCTTATGCCACTTGCATGCGTTCAAGGAGCTGGTGGTAATAGGTAGCCTCACCTATCCGGGGCTCCTCCTCAGTGGGGGGGGGGCCGAACACTAGGTCGATGGGTGTTCGGAGCTCGCGCCCTAGCAGGAGTGCAGAGGCTGGATTCCTGCACGGCTGAGCGATACGCCCACAGCACCAGCGGTAGATGCTGGTCCCAGTCCCGTTGCTGTTGGCTAGCTAGAGTTGCTAGTTGGGTGGCGAGTGTCCGGTTGAAGGGCTCTACTAATCTGTCACTCTGAGGGTGAAGGGGAGTGGTGCGTGTTTTCACAATGCCTAGGCGTTTGCAGACAGCGGCCATTACCTTGGCTTCGAAGTTCCGCCCCTGGTCACTGTGCAGCTCCCCTGGGACTCCAAACCGGGGGAACATTTCTTCCACCAGGCAGCTGGCCACCGTCTAAGTGCTCTGGTCAGGAATAGCGTACGCCTCGGGCTACTTGGTGAAGTAATCCATCGCCACTAGGACGTACCGGTTGCCAGACTCGGTGGTGGGGAATGGTCCCAGGACATCGACACCCACTCTCTCCATGGGCGCCCCCACGACGTAGCGCTGCAGCAGGGCATGTGAAGTCTCGCCAGGACCCTTGTGGGCCGTGCAGGTATCTCAGCAGTGAATGTGAAGCTCAACGTCTCGGCGGCAGCTGGTCAATAGAAATGCTGCCGGAGACGATGCAGGGTCTTGTTGACCTCAAAGTGGCCCGCCCCCACCGAGCCGTGCACCAGTCCAAGGATTTGCGAGCGTAATGAGTGAGGCACCAATAGACGCAGCAGGTCGATGCCTCGGCCAGGAGCCTGCCACCGCTGATACGCCAGCCCGTCTCGCAGCTCCAGGCTCCCTCGTTGACCCCAGTACGCCTTAAACTCCAGCCCCCCAGCCGAGACCTCCAGGCAGGTCGGAAATGCGCCAGCCTCCTGCCAGCCCCTCACCTGTTGCAGAACAGTATCAGCCTCTTGCGCCTCCCGCAGCTGCTGATTTTCCCACGGCAGCCACCCTTCCGCCTCCTCTATTCCCCGCACCTCCACCACCTGTGGTTCAGGTTAGTCCCGTTCCTCCATTCTCTGACATGACTTACAGTTTAGTTTGGCGCATGGGCGCCGTGATAGGGCATCAGCATTTCCATGTAGACGGCCTGCACGGTGCTCAATTGTAAAGTTGTACTCTTGTAATGTCTCTAACCACCGTGCTACTTGCCCCTCCGGGTTCTTGAATCGCAGGAGCCACGTGAGTGAGGTGTGATCAGTGCGCAGGCGGAAGGAGGTGCCCTGGAGGTAGGGGCAGAAGTTACGGATGGCTAGGATGACGGCCAGCACCTCTCGGCGTGTGACGCAGTAGTTCTTTTCAGCTCGGCTCAGAGCACGACTGTAGTAGGCGATTACACGCTCCCCTTCACCGTCTGCCTGTGTTAGCACCGCCCCCACGCCTGTATTGCTAGCGTCAGTGTCAGACATCAGGATACGCCAGCACTGGGGCCTGAGTGAGGGCTGTCTTGAGCTGTGCGAATGCTGCCGCACACTCGTCGGTCCAGTCAAAGGCCTGGTGCTTGTCAGTGAGGTGATGGAGAGGGCTAGCTATGGAGGCGAAGTCCCGCACATAGCGCCAATAATAGCTAGCCAGCCCCAGGAAGCTACGCAGCTCGCCCACGTACGCCTGTGTCGGCCACTCTGACACTGCAGTTACCTTGACTGGGTCGGTCGCCACCCCTCGCTCGCTTACGAGGTGCTCCAGGAAGGCCATCTCCCTCCGGAGAAGCTGGCACTTCCGAGGATTCAACCGTAGCCCAGCCAGTCGAATTGCAGTAAACACCTCACTTAGATTCTCGAGGGCTTGCTCAAAGTTGCTGGGGTGCACCAAGAGGTCGTTCAGGTACACGACACAGCGACTTCGAGGGACGGTCGACTGCACTCTTTCCATGAGCCGTTCAAAGGTCGCCGGAGCGTTGCAAAGGCCGAACGGCATTACCCGAAAATTCCGCAATCCCCCCCTATGGTGAAGGCGGTCTAAGCTTTAGCACTAGGAGCTAGCCTCACTTGCCAGTATCCACTGCGGAGGTCCAGCTAGCTGAACCAACTGGACCCAGTGATGTGGTCTAGCGCTTCCTTGATGCGTGGTAGAGGATAGGCGTCTTTGCGGGTAACTGCATTAAGTTGCCTATAGTCAACACAAAACCGCCACTCTCCATTTTTTTACGCACCAGTACAGCAGGTGCCACCCACGGGCTGTCTGAGGGCTCTATGACACCAGCTGCAGCCATCTCTCTCACCTTCTCCTCTGCTACCAGCTGCTTGGGCAATGATAACCGATGGGGGCGCAGGCGAATAGGTGCAGCATCACCAGTGTCAATGGTGTGCTGCACCAAATCTGTCTGCGTTCATTCCTGATCGCGCACTGCGAAAAGGTCTGCGTTATCAGTCAACAAGCGGTACATTTGCAGGCACTGAGAAGGGGCGAGTCCACTGCAGCTGCGTCGCCACAGCTCGCGGACGGCCTCAGCCGTCCCGGCTGAGGGTGAGGCAGGGCATGAAGAAGGAGACAGGCGGACGGTGGCGGGGCTGCTCCCGGGGCCGGCACGCTGGAAAGGGGGCCAGCTAGCGTGCTGCATGGGCCCTGGTGGGGTAGCTAGCAGGTCGGCGGGGGGCCGTGTGTTGGCTGTGTAGGCCCGACGAGCTCTTCTCGCTGCCCGCTTACTTTTTGCAGCTTGGTGCAATGGAACTGTGGTTTGGCCGATGGTGAGTGTAGCCTGTGTTATATCAACTGTAGCTCCCCATGATGCTAACAAGTCCAGGCCTATGATACATGCATCCCCAATATCTGCTAGCCAGAACTCCTGTTCAGCTAGGTGGCTACCCACAGCCACGCTCACTGTCTTCTTGCCCTTCATGTCCATCCTCTGGCCGGTCATGGATTGCAGCCTGGTCACGGTCGGTTCCCAGGTGGCACTGGGGAGCGTCGTTGGTTGGACGAGGGAGATGGTGGCTCCTGTGTCAACCAGCGCACGGCAGGGTTAGCCGTCCAGTCGGCAGTCTAGGTACAGCCCACCGGCCCCACCCAGCCGGCCCACCCGCGGTAACGCACCTTGCTCATCCGCCCTAAAAAGGGCTGGAATTTTTGCTCGTTCGCCCTTACAAGGGCAGAATGTTGTTCAGCTAGAGGTGCGGGTTGGGCCGGGCTAGGTTCAGGTTCGGCAGGCCGCACGCAACTGGGGAGGATGGCTACTGGGGGCTCCCTTGGCTTTGGTGCTGGCGCTGTGCAGTCCCATGCAATATGGCCCCTCTCGTCACACCGGAGACAGCGTTGATGTTGTTGTGCCTGACCGGGAGTGTGAGCCCGCCTCACTTGCTCCTCTTCCGGAGCCACTTCGCGTACTTGTGGGCGTGACTCCCGTGGGCTTGTCGCCGTCACTTCCTTGATGACGTCTTCTACTCTTTCGGCCTGTAGAAGGGCTTCATCGAGCGTCTGGGGCGTGGTTTGACGTGGTACCTCAGTTGTTCCGGGATGAGAGCCTGCAGGAAGCTGTGCAGCGCTAGCTCGTCTTGCTCACGCGTCCCGAATGTGGGGTAGCCTTGGCGGGCGTGGAAGCGCCGGTCGGTGGCTACGGCCCCCCACTGTTCCCCCATTTGGCGGCGGTGAAGAAGCAGCTTCTTGCGGTGTAGCCGGGTGGACTGGCGCTGCCCGTATCGCCTTTCTAACGCTTTGGTTAGTGAAGCTAGGCTAGTCTGTTCAGTTGGGTCGAGATCGAGTAGCGTTTGAAGTGCTGGACCTTCTAGGGCTAGCGCCAGATAGGTTGCTGCCTCGCCGTCCGTCAACCCACAGCACTGGGCCGCCAGTAGCAGCTGAGCCTGGTAGGGCTCCCAGGGCACTGCGCCGCTAAACCGGGGTAGCTTCACTCCCTTTCGTGGTTCCGGCGCCCCCTCTCTCTTAGCTGCCACCGCCGCCGCTGCTGCTGTCGGAGCTCGTCTGGGACGAGGTTCGCTCCTTCCCTCCAGTGCGCACAGCCCTCTTGTTTGGTTCCTGCTCCCCGCGGCTCTGTCCGCTTTCGCGTGCAGCCCCGTCTTCAGTTCTCCCTTGAGGCGCGCGATCTCGCGGCGGATTTCTTCAAATCCCACTGACACCAATGTAGCGGTCTCGCTACTGAAGGACTGAGACTGAGGCAGGAATAGCGGCTTGCATCGCCCGGGCGGGCTCCGCTTTATTAGCTGTTCGGCCCTCTTCAGTTTTTGAGAACAGACTCATATTTTCCAACACACAACATTACTCCCCTCAAGCTGGCAACTCAGCCCTCTTTCTCCCCACCCGGTGCAGCCAATCGTGATACTCCGCTATTTTTTAGAGTTAACAAACAAACTGGGGCAGAATCGCCACAATATTCATCAGATCTCACTTTGACCTTTGAATCTTTTCTAAGTGGTGGGTACCCCCGGGACAGTTCATTGAGCGGCCTCACTATGGCTGAATAGCTCTTAATGAAGCGGCGATAATAGCCTGAGAAGCCTAAGAAAGATCTAAGTTCTTTCAGATCCTTGGGTCTTAGCCAGGTTTTAAAGACATTTATCTTTTCTGAATCAGTTTCCACTCCCTTTTCAGATACAACGCGCCCAAGGTAGCAGACAGTTGTCTGAAAGAATCTACATCTTTCAGGAGACAGCTTGAGACTATAGTCTTTGAGCCTGGTGAGTACTCACATCAGTCTGGTTTCATGCTCTTCCAGGGTCTTTGAGAAGATGATTAGGTCATCCAAGAAGACTAAGACTTCCTTTAAGTGCATGTCTCCAACATACTTCTCCATGAGTCTTTGGAAGGTGGTAGGCGCGTTTGTTATGCCTTGTGGCATGCGATTAAACTCCCAGACTCCTAGCGGTGTGACAAATGGTGTCTTATCTTTGTCTACCTCATCAACATCTATTTGGTAATATCCAGATTTGAGATCGAGAACTGTAAACCACTTGGATCCAGTTAGTGCTGAAAAGGTCTTTTCCAGATTTGGCAGCGCATACGCATCCTTTATCATTTGGAGATTGAGTTTCTGATAATCAATGCACAGTCGTACCTCATTGTTGAGTTTCCTTACAACAACAATTGGTGAGGAAAAAGGTGATTGAGACTCTCTTATCACGCCTCTAGCCAGCAACTCTTAGAAGTGTCTCCTCACTGCCTCCAGGTCTTGAGGCCTGGCTCGATGCTTGAAGGGAGTCTCTTCATGAAGTTTGATCTTATGCTTCACCTTGTCCGTACAAACAAAATCTAGATCATGCTGAGCAAAGACTTAAGGGATATCATTTAACTTTTTGGTGATTCGCTCTTTCCACTCTTTCCACTGGTGGTATGGGAGAGTCGCCAAAGTTAAAGTTTAGCGTGGATGTTTGAGGTTTGTCTGCATCACTTGTTCCGTTCACGCTGGGCTGAGACAAAACAAAAAACAAATTTTTTGCACGACAGATTGCGTCTTTGCATTGACTTTGAATGTAACCAGTCGTGCGAAATATTTGTTTCGCGTCCAGTGTGAAAGCAGCTGAAGGGTACATACCCACATAGCCTACACATGCACTCACGCGCCCACATGTACACATTTATCTCTCTCTCTCTCTCAGATCTGACATCAGGACAATCAATATAGATTCTATAAGTTATGCACTGATTCAGATAGTTACATTAAGTAGTGGTTGCTGAAATCATTTATTGCATTGAAATGTGCCTGACATTCTGGAAACCTGTTTTTGAGGTTTTGCTAATGTGTCTGTGCACTGTGCGCCGGTCTGCCAAATTACCACTGCACAGAAAGTAAACCAGGTTGCAGCTGACGAGCTTTCTGTGCAACTTCAGCGGAGACTTTTGCTATGAAATTGTCATTGCGTTATGGTGAATATGTGACATCTCCCCCTACTACGCCGCCACACCCATCTTGGCGCTCGTCTATCAAACAAATTGCCAAAGTGGCTGCGCACGGTGTTGCATCGTGCGAAATTACCACTGCGTGGGCTCAAGGCCGGATTAACCATATGGGCAACTGGGCAATTGCCCAGGGGCCCGCGATCTCTAAAGGGCCCAGGCAGTGAGGGCATAAGGAAAATATCTGTTTATCTCTAGCTTATAAGTTAAACTGTCTGCTGCCCGGAACCGCTGCACTGCACAGAACACATGGTGTGTGACGTCAAGCGCCTCTATGGTACGCGTCTCAAAAAAATGCAAACATGGAGAAGCGCGAAACGGAAATAAAAAAGGAGAAGGTGATCAGAAACGCAGAAAATTTAAAGTATTTACCGAAAATAGGCAATTTCTTCACTCCAGTTAACGTTACCAACTGTTTTGCTAAGGCAGCGTCTGTCAACGAGCCAGACAGCTCAGCTAGCCAAGACATTTCTTCACTGCCGCCGGCGCTAGCTAATGTTCACGGCCCAGAGAAAGAAGAGCTCCCGCCAGCATCTTCAGCCGACGTCCCGAATTTTGCTGCGAGTGCGACCACTGAGGGAAGCGGTGATGGGTCTCCAGTCTCACCTCCATCTGAGCCGCTCGTCGAGTCAACGAGCTGCCCCTGTACCTCAACTTCTCAACTCCCTGGGGCTGGGGATCCTGCACTGTGGGGGCCCGTTACGGAGCAGCTCCAGGAAGAGGCGATCTACCGAGGGCCTGCAGCTTTCCAGAACCGGGCTGCCAAGTATCCTGCATCGGTAAGGGAGTCTGGACTTGGGAGTAGGACACGCTCCCTCACTAACGATTTGCTTCATTCCCGTCTCCCAAACAACGAAATTGTGCCAAGGGAATGGCTTCTTTACTCACCATCAACTGGATCAGTTTATTGCTATGCATGCAAACTCCTGTCATCCCAAAAGCATGCATTTATCAGCGGATTCTGTGATTGGAAACATCCAGAGAGGATTAGTGATCACGAAAAGAGCGCAGAACACAGACAATACATGCTTTCTTTATTGCACAGGTCTAAATACGCATGCAGAGTGGACGCTTCTCTTGCCCGACTGTGTGAGGCAGAACAGCAGTACTAGAAAGAAGTCCTTAGACGTGTGGTTGCTGTTATTAAATTTTTGGGAGCGAGAGGACTGCCATTTCGAGGCGACAACGAACTGCTCGGCTCCGCACACAATGGGAACTATTTGGGACTGCTTGAACTGATAGCGGAGTTTGACCCCTTTTTAAAGGAGCACATTGAGAAGCATGGCAATAAGGGTAGAGGTAAGCCATCTTACCTGTCCTCAACTGTGTGTGGAGAATTTATTTCATTAATGGGTGACAAAACTAAGAAAGTGATAGCAGAGGAAATCAGACACGCTAAATATTTCTCTGTGATCGTTGATTCAACACCAGATTTAGCACATGTAGATCAGCTCACATTTGTTTTTCGTTTTGTCAGTGCAGATGGCAGAGTAGTGGAAAGATTCATTGGGTTTGAGCCCATCCACAGCCACACAGGTGTAAGCCTAGCTGAAGCTGTAATTGAAATGGTGCGAGGCTTGGGGTTAGACTTGTCAAACTGCCGTGGCCAAAGTTATGATCATGCTAGCAATATGTCTGGCGAATACAGCGGGCTTCAGGCGCACTTGAAAAAACAAAACCCATTAATTCATTATACACCGTGTGCTGCCCATTCACTGAACCTTGTAGGTGTTAACTGCATTGATAATTGCTGTGAGGAGGTTAACTCTTTTTTTGACTTGTTGCAGTCTATGTATACATTTTGCAGCTCATCAACACATCGCTGGAATACAGTTTTCCATAACAGCGAACATCTCATTAAATACACTCTAAAATCACTCAGCACCACTAGATGAAGTTGCAGAGCAGACTCCACAAAAGCTCTCAATGAAAATTATGGGGCAATTAGAGATACATTAGCCAAAATAGCTGCAAAATAGCTGTGATGAGAAAACACAAACCAAACTCGAAGCTGCTGCATTGGTCGCAAAGCTTGATAAACTTGAGACAGTAATAATGACTATGTTGTGGGACCGTGTACTGCATAGATTTAAGGCAACAAGTGACCAACTCCAAAAAAGCGATATGGATTTAGCTACTGCTCTTAGCCTTTTGCGGTCTCTGCATTCATATGTTGGCACCCTACGAGAACAGTTTGCAGAGCTAGAAGAATCCGCACGCGCTGTTAGTGTCTCACAAAACTATCAGGTTGATACTCGACGTGTGAGAAAAAGAAAGAAATTTGCAGATGAGTCTGGTGATGACAGCGAAGTAGCTTTTACTGATAGTAGTCAGAGATTTAAGGTTGAAACATATTATGTCATCATTGACAGACTTTGTTCGTGTCTATCCAAGCGCATCGAAGCCTACACACGTGTGTGACCTCTTTGGAGTTTTATTCAAGAGGGACTGCAGTGATTGTAATGTGCGTGAAAGAGCTGCTAAGCTGAGCTCCGCTTATCCGACAGATCTGGATGGTGCCTTGTCAGACGAACTTATTCAGTTCAAGCACTTTGTGCAAAACGAAACTTCACCTGTACAGCTGCTGCAAGCTGTTGAAAGACATGGACTTAAGACAACGTTTCCAAATGTTTACTTTGCACTAAGACTGTTTTTAACCTTGCCTGTGTCTAACAGCAAGGGTGAGAGAACGTTTTCTGTGTTGAAACGAGTTAAAAATGAGCTGAGGACCACAATGTCACAGTCACGGCTCTCTGCACTTTCTCTCCTGGCCATCGAACATGAACTTGTTTGCGCCCTTGATTTTGAAGACATTGTACAACAGTTTGCACATTCAAAGTCCAGAAAAATGCCAGTGTAAGATGTGCCAAATGAAATCAGGAATTTCAAATTTAAACATGCACTTCCCCATTTTTTAGGATAAAAAATATGTATTTTGCCAGATGAGCATTTCTTTGAGAGAAATTGACAGGTTTCCAGATGTTTATGTTTCACTAAAACGTTTAAGCCTTGTCTGTCTTGTTGAATTGTGATGTGACAGTTTGTTTTCTGTCTTAAAACAAGTTAAAATTAGCTTAGGACCAAAATGTTTATTTGAGCAGATGACACTGCATTTTATTTATTTTTTTCCTTGTGGTGGCTCCATGAAAATGCTGTAAATTGTTTATTGTTGTTGAGAGAAAGCTGGCAGATTCCAAAATGTTTACATTGCACTACTTGACTGTCCTGTTGAATTCTGAGGTGACAGGGTGATTACTGTTTAAAATGAGCTGAGGAACAAAATGCTACTTGATTCTATCAGATTATGGATTTTTGTTTGTGTCTTGTGTGGACTTGTGATGGCTCTATCAATTCAGTACATTTGTTTTGGCAATAAGTGCTGTTAATAAATATTGGATGCTTTGAAAGTGGTTGCTCATTTATTTTTTTGTGAAAATGGAGGACACTTCCCCCCCCCCCCTCTCTAATGTAGTGGGTCAATTTTGCCAGATTATACTGATGCTGATGTGTTTTGTTTTCATAGCATCATATGTGAGCGAGTGGCCTTGACAAGAGGACAGTGGTGCATTTGTAGTTCTATGAGCATTTGCACATCTGCACATCAAAATGCACTTGATGACAGTTAGATATTGAAGTATTGAGTATATTTACGTATATTACTGGAATTTATTCTGTATTTTGCCAGATTATAGTGATCCTGGGGTCGTGATGATGGGGCCCTTGAATATTATTGCCCAGCGTACAGTGAAGTGTTAATCTGGCCCTGCGTGGGCTGTACCAGACAAAATTACCACTGCGTGGGCTGCACCACGCTCAGCCACGCTGCGCCACCCTGCGCTGCGCTAAGAAATTAGAGCCCATAACCATAAGCTCAAAGGGCTAAGTGAGTCAGCGAAATGGATACAGATCATTTGCGGTTTGATTCTGCCCTCTGCTGGACTTTTACACCATCATCATTGTTTGTATTAAGCTGAAATACAGCTGAAAGACAAATCTAATTCTGCATCCAACTGAGTGGCAGAATTTTCGGTATCATAATTGGTACAGTTGCTCAAACCAGCTCCAAGAGCGCAAATTGACTGTAATAAATACAGGTCTTCTTTTTTACAGGGCGAGTCCATGAGAACACATGAAGGTGAAAATTGTAAAGCAAAAAAAAATTGCTCAAGCTCCAATTCCAGTTTATACCAGAAACTGTTTGCACTTGCTAAATATGTTTACGATCATATCTAAAACAGGCAAAATATTGATCTCAAAACAGAGCTAATTAAGTGCAAATTGAAAGTGATGTCCTTTGTCACTTTTTGTTCGTTGCTTTAAATAACTTTTTCCTGCGTTTGAAAATGGAGTAAGCAGTAGCCCCCAGATGTTTGGCTTTCTATAATGGATCAATGCTGCCATCTAACATTACATTGATGTATTTATTTATTTATCACATTATTGCTTGACTCTTGGAACGCATGAGACCGATCATTTTACGGAAATTTTTTTTTTGATAATGACACCCAAATTTACAGTGCCGCTCGTCGTCGTTCTGATCATCTGACCTAGCTACACTGTTATTTAAACTGGCACCTTTTTTGTCAGTAATTTCAACTGAAATTTTACCATCAGTTTATAACTGATGTTCAAATATTTTAACTGTAAACCACGCACATTTAGTGCCAATTGATGGATTACATTGAAGAGAATAAGACAATAATAAATTGTGCTAGGTTTTGCAAGCTTTGGGGTATTCTAAGGCCTTCAAACGTGTGTTCGTGAAATTTGGAAAAACGCAGGAAATAGCTCATAGCTCACTTCCTGTTTGGCCAAAAAAATTTACCATTGCCCAGAATGACTAGTGCAATGATTTGACCAAATTTCATGAACATTCAAGCACTTTTATCTACAATGGCTGTATCTAGAGGGCACTGTGGAGCCTCTTGGCCACTCACAATGTAATATTAGCCTATACTTATACTTGAAAGGACAATTTTATCACGCTTGGAAAGTTTCAGGCAAATCCCACGAAGTATGTGGGAGGAAAATCAACTTCCGGTGTCATGGCAGGACATCGAAATTCGCCGCAATGCCACGGATACATCGTTTGATAAATCCAAAAAAGCTTCGCAATTTAACATTGGCCACGTCTTGAGATATTATTCACCAAATTTTAATTTGATCGGATAAAATTTCTAGGAGGAGTTCGTTAAAGTACGACACCCGTGAATGGCGAAAAATCTAAAAAAGTTGCAATTTCAATCTAAAATGGCAAACTTCCAGTTGGGTCTAGGTCATAGCACCAAGAGACTTTTTTTGAGTTCTCAGGATATTCCACATGTCCATCGAAGTTCATACATGCAGGTCAACCACAATGCAAGGGCTGCTTATTTGAAATTTTTCCAGGGGGCGCTATAATGCCATTTTTGCCACGCCTATATGTAAATTTTTTATCAGTGTGATAGGAATGATGGTCTTTAGAATTTCACAAAATTTTGTGAGTTTTTGAGCATGCTGAGACCCTCAAAAGGGCAATTCTTTTAAAATCTGATTGGGGGCGCTATAGAGCCATAATGCCACATTTACTGTCAATTTTTGTCTCAAATTGAAGACAATCAGACAAGTATCATTTTTGCAAAGTTTTGCAAGTTTTTGAGTATGCTAAGGCCTTCAAATGTGTGTTCGTAAAATTTGGAATAACGCAGGAAATGGCTCATAGCTCACTTCCTGTTGGGCTGAAAAATTTCAAAAAAATAAGCATGGCCCAAAAAAACAAATGCAATGATCAGACCAAATTTCATGAACATTCAAGCACTTTTTTATCAACATGGCCGTGTCAAGAGGGCGCTGTGGAGCCACCTGACCACACCCAATTTAATTTCAACATATAGGTATATTTTGAAGTAGACTATTATTAAGCCTGTAAAGTTTCGGGCAAATCTCACAAAGCATGTGCTCATAAAAGCAACTTCCTGTTTCATGGCGGAACATCGAAATTCGCCGCAACAACAAAGTTTGATGAATCCAAAAAAGCTTCGCAATTTAGCATGAACAAGGTCTTTAGATGGCATATGCCAAATTTTAAGTTGATCGGATAAAATCTCTAGGAGGAGTTCGTTAAAGTACGACGCCTGTGAATGGCAAAAAATAAAAAAAATGTGCAAATTCAATTAAAAATGGCGGACTTCCTGTTGAGTCTAGGTCATGGCACCAAGAGACTTTTTTTAGGTCTTGGCATAGTACACATGTCCACCGAAGTTCATACATGCAGGTCAACCACAATGCGAGGGCTGCTTATTTGAAATTTTTCCAGGGGGCGCTATAATGCCATTTTTGCCACGCCTATATGTAAATTTTTTATCAGTGTGATAGGAATGATGGTCTTTAGAATTTCACAAAATTTTGTGAGTTTTTGAGCATGCTGAGACCCTCAAAAGGGCAATTCTTTTAAAATCTGATTGGGGGCGCTATAGAGCCATAATGCCACATTTACTGTCAATTTTTGTCTCAAATTGAAGACAATCAGACAAGTATCATTTTTGCAAAGTTTTGCAAGTTTTTGAGTATGCTAAGGCCTTCAAATGTGTGTTCGTAAAATTTGGAATAACGCAGGAAATGGCTCATAGCTCACTTCCTGTTGGGCTGAAAAATTTCAAAAAAATAAGCATGGCCCAAAAAAACAAATGCAATGATCAGACCAAATTTCATGAACATTCAAGCACTTTTTTATCAACATGGCCGTGTCAAGAGGGCGCTGTGGAGCCACCTGACCACACCCAATTTAATTTCAACATATAGGTATATTTTGAAGTAGACTATTATTAAGCCTGTAAAGTTTCACGCAAATCTCACAAAGCATGTGCTCATAAAAGCAACTTCCTGTTTCATGGCGGAACATCGAAATTCGCCGCAACAACAAAGTTTGATGAATCCAAAAAAGCTTCGCAATTTAACATGAACAAGGTCTTTAGATGGCATATGCCAAATTTTAAGTTGATCGGATAAAATCTCTAGGAGGAGTTCGTTAAAGTACGACGCCTGTGAATGGCAAAAAATAAAAAAAATGTGCAAATTCAATTAAAAATGGCGGACTTCCTGTTGAGTCTAGGTCATGGCACCAAGAGACTTTTTTTAGGTCTTGGCATAGTACACATGTCCACCGAAGTTCATACATGCAGGTCAACCACAATGCGAGGGCTGCTTATTTGAAATTTTTCCAGGGGGCGCTATAATGCCATTTTTGCCACGCCTATATGTAAATTTTTTATCAGTGTGATAGGAATGATGGTCTTTAGAATTTCACAAAATTTTGTGAGTTTTTGAGCATGCTGAGACCCTCAAAAGGGCAATTCTTTTAAAATCTGATTGGGGGCGCTATAGAGCCATAATGCCACATTTACTGTCAATTTTTGTCTCAAATTGAAGACAATCAGACAAGTATCATTTTTGCAAAGTTTTGCAAGTTTTTGAGTATGCTAAGGCCTTCAAATGTGTGTTCGTAAAATTTGGAATAACGCAGGAAATGGCTCATAGCTCACTTCCTGTTGGGCTGAAAAATTTCAAAAAAATAAGCATGGCCCAAAAAAACAAATGCAATGATCAGACCAAATTTCATGAACATTCAAGCACTTTTTTATCAACATGGCCGTGTCAAGAGGGCGCTGTGGAGCCACCTGACCACACCCAATTTAATTTCAACATATAGGTATATTTTGAAGTAGACTATTATTAAGCCTGTAAAGTTTCACGCAAATCTCACAAAGCATGTGCTCATAAAAGCCACTTCCTGTTTCATGGCGGAACATCGAAATTCGCCGCAACAAAGTTTGATGAATCCAAAAAAGCTTCGCAATTTAACATGAACAAGGTCTTTAGATGGCATATGCCAAATTTTAAGTTGATCGGATAAAATCTCTAGGAGGAGTTCGTTAAAGTACGACACCTGTGAATGGCAAAAAATAAAAAAAATGTGCAAATTCAATTAAAAATGCCGGACTTCCTGTTGAGTCTAGGTCATGGCACCAAGAGACTTTTTTTAGGTCTTGGCATAGTACACATGTCCACCGAATTTTATACATGTAGGTTAAACACGCTGCGAGGGCTGCTTCATTGAAATTTTCTAGGTGGCGCTGTAATGCAATTTTGCCACATCCATCTGTAAACCCTATATCCTAGTAAAAAGTATGTCCGGCTTAATAAGTTTGCAAAGTTTCGTGAGTTTTCCAGCATGCTGAGGCCCTCAAAAATGCAATTATGTATTAGAGGGCGCTATAGAGCTACTTTGTCACACCCAGTGCCAAATGAGATATGGAATCAAAGAACTTAATATTTTCAGTCTATGAGCCAAGTTTGGTGAGTTTTCGAGTATGATAAGGCCCTCGAAAATGTGTTCGTAAAATCTGAAAAAACGCAGGAAATGGCTCATAGCCCACTTCCTGTGCAGAAAAAAAATTTCAAAAAAATTGACAAAAAAATTTATTATGACTATTGTGGCCCTGTCGAATTTAATGAGAATCCGAGCATGTGAGTTCCAAAATGGCCATGTGTTTGGTGGCGCTATAGAGCCACCGGGGCATGTTCAAGCACATAAATAATAAAACTTTGTAATTTTCACCACTTCTGACGTGTGTGCAAATTCTTGTGAGTTTTCGTGTATGGCAAAGCCTTCAAAAACGCGTTCTCGCAGCAGAATAATAATTAAAGCTGCAAGCAGCGTTGAAAGGGCCCTCGCACCCCTTGTGCACGTTGGGGTGGTGGCGAGATGTGACTGGTCAAATGCACCCGTCAACAGCCACTGGACACTGGTAGACTGCACACAATATGTTTTCCTGAGTGGAGTGCAAATACCATTCCTGAAATCAATAGGTGGAGCATCTAAAAGTATAACACCTGTTCATGAAAAGAAATTGATATTTTAATTAAAAATAATGCACTTCCTGTTGGGTTTGGGTAACGGCACTATATGATTTTTTTACAAGCCTTGGCACGTTTCATGTCTCCACCAAATTTTGTTCATGTAGGTTAACTGAACTCTGCGAACCTTTTTGCTGAAAATTTCTTGAGGGTGCAATGATACCATATTGAAATACCTGTGTGCAAAACCTCTCCCAGAGTAATTTTTATTCCAGGCTTCACAAATGTGTTGATTTCTGTAAATTTTCAATTATGTTGAGACCCTCAAAAGGGCAATTCTTTTGCATAAATAATTAGGGGGCGCTATAGAGCCACTGTGGCACATTAAGTGCCAATTGGGACATCAAGCTGAAGATCATAAGACACTGACATTTTGTGCTATATTTTGCAAGTTTTGGATGATCGGAAGGCCTTTAAAAGTGTGTTCGTAAAATTTGGAAAAACGCAGGAAATGGCTCATAGCTCTCTTCCTGTTTGGCCAAAAAATAAAAAAAAAATAACCATAACTCGGTATGACAAATGCAATGATCTGACCAAATTTCATGAACATTCAAGCATTTTTATCTTAACATGGCTGTATCTAGAGGGCGCTGTGGAGCCTCTTGGCCACTCCCGATGTAATATTAGCATATACTTATACTTAGGAGGACAATTTTATCAAGCTTGGAAAGTTTCAGGCAAATCCCACGAAGTATGTGGGAGTAAAATCAACTTCCTGTTTCATGGCAGGACATTGAAATTCGCCGCAATGCCATGGATACATTGTTTGATAAATCCAAAAAAGCCTCGCAATTTAACATTGGCAACGTCTTTAGATATTATTCACCAAATTTTAAGTTGATCGGATAAAATCTCTAGGAGGAGTTTGTTAAAGTACGACACCTGCGAATGACGAAAAATCTAAAAAAGTTGAAATTTCAATTAAAAATGGCGAACTTCCTTGTGAGTGTAGGTCAAGGAACCAAGAGACTTTTTTTGAGGTCTAAGGATATTCCACATGTCCACCGAATTTCATACATGCAGGTCAACCACGATGCGAGGGCTGCTTATTTGAAATTTTCCAGGGGGCGCTTTAATGCCATTTTTGCCAACTCTATATGTATTTTTTTATCAGTGGAATAGGAATGATGGTTTTTAGAATAATACAAAATTTTGTGAGTTTTTGAGCATGCTGAGACCCTCAAAAGGGCAATTCTTTTAAAAATCTGATTGGGGGCGCTATAGAGCCATTATGCCACATTTACTGCCAATTTCTGTCTCAAATTGAAGACAATCAAACAATTATAATTTTTGCAAAGTTTTGCAAGTTTTCGAGTATGCTAAAGCCTTCAAACGTGTGTTCGTAAAATTTGGAATAACGCAGGAAATGGCTCGTAGCTCACTTCCTGTTTGGCCGAAAAATTTAAAAAAAATATGCTTTGCCCAAAAAAACAAATGTAATGATCAGACCAAATTTCATGAACATTCAAGCACTTTTAACTCAACATGGCCGTGTCAAGAGGGCGCTGTGGAGCCACCTGACCACACCCAATCCAATATCAACATAAAGGTATATTTGAAAGTTGACTCTTATTAAGCCTGTAAAGTTTCGGGCAAATCTCACAAAGCATATGCGCATAAAACCAACTTCCTGTTTCATGGCGGAACATCGAAATTCGCCGCGACGCCACGGATACAAAGTCCGATGAATCCAAAAAAGCTTCGCAATTTAACATTGACAAGGTCTTTAGATTTCATATGCAAAATTTTAAGTTGATCAGATAAAAAATTAAAAAAATTTGCAAATTCAATTAAAAATGGCGGACTTCCTGTTGAGTCTAGCTCATGACACCAAGAGACTTTTTTTTAGGTCTTGGCATAGTACACATGTCCACCGAATTTTGTACATGTAGGTTAAACACGCAGCGAGGGCTGCGTCATTGAAATTTTCTAGGTGGCGCTGTAATGCAATTTTGCCATATCCATCTGTAAACCCTATATCCTAGTAAAGAGCATGACCAGATTAATATATTAGCAAAGTTTTGTGCGTTTTCGAGCATGGTGATGCCCTCAAAAATGCAATTATGTATTAGGGGGCACTATAGAGCCACCATGTCTCACCCACTGCCAAATGAGATATGGAATCAAAGAACTTAATAATATTAGTCAATAAGCCAAGTTTGGTGTGTTTTCGAGTAGGGATGCACCGATACCGATACTGGTATCGGGTATCGGCCCGATCCAGCCCCTAAAAGCTGGATCGGGTATCTGTGGAAAGGTCCCGATCCGCGTTGCCGATCTAGGCGCCCACACGCGAATTTTTTCCCCCCAAACGGTTCGTCCATAGAGTTTTTTTCTCGTCTCCTTATTGGTTGAAATATGTGAATTAATTATCTTACCACGTGCTTCTGTTGACTGTCGCCCATGTGGTATTGTTGACAAAATATAGCGTTGCTAATAGTGCGCCAGCACATCAGTGACCGTGCGCCACAAAACCAGTCGTATGTCGCCCCCAGGTAACAATACTAGTAGTTTTGAGTACAAGTAGCCTACTAGTACTTCTAGTAGTTAGCGATAAATTATTGATATTTTATGCGCTGTGTGTTGGGTAACCACATCCATTGTAGTGAACGCTAGCTAGTTGACAAGCTGGCTAGCAAATTAATGCACGATTCAACATATTTTCCTGGACACCGGCAAGTGTGGAGAACAAAAGTCAATCGTTCCCTACTCTCGCTGCTGGTTGTAATGATTTGGCCGATCGGCGCAAGTTGTGAACAAGGGGAAACTCGAAAACCGGAACGAACATAATATTATTTAACGGGGTCAAGCTAGTTGACAAGCTGGCTAGCAAACTAATGCACAATTCAACATATTTTCCTGGACACCGGCAAGTGTGGAGAACAGAAGTCAATCGTTCCCTACTCTCGCTGCTGGTTGTAATGATTTGGCCGATCTGCGCAAATTGAGAACAAGGAAACTCTTAAACCGAAATGAAATTATTTAACTGGGACTTCGGGAGACTGAAGGATACATTCAAAATAGCCTGCTTTCATCGTATATCTACATTAGCGAGCCCAAATAGCCTGATGTGACATGACATTGCTTTTAAGTGAGTGTTCTGCATAAGACAAAAAGGTGACTAGAAGTCATATGCGACATGGACACATTAGCTGCTTTAAAAATTGTTACAGAAGTTCAAAGGCTACTTGAGCTAAACATTTTAGGTGGTTGTTACTGCAGGAGAATTTTTATTGTACTTAGTTGTACAGATAGAATTTTATTTTGTACTTGAATTTTTGTTGTCACTTTAAAAACTTGACGCTAAGGCTAAGTTATGTTGTAACAAACAAGGTTGTTGGCACCTTTGCACTTTTTTTCATTAAAGTGCCACTTTGTTTTCAATAAGCATTTAAAAACAGTTGTTATTTAGTTTGCATTGGAATGTTACTCTGATGCACTTTGTTTTTCTCTATTACCAGTCCAGTCAACAGGGTATAAAAGTTTATGATTGAAAAGTATTTTCTTTAAATTCAGATGCATTCCTTTAACAGGCTCTTGAAATGTTACTCTGATGAACCTTCTTTGTTTTTCTCTATTACCAGTCCAGTCAACAGGATATAAAAGTTCATGATTAAAAAGTAATTTCTTTAAGTGTTGAAGCAGCAAGCATTTCTAACAGACTGTTTTTGAACATTTAAACATTCTAAAGTTTAAATAAATATGGACTTCAGAACTGCCATATGTACTCATTTTTTTGCCCTTCACCCATAACATTACCATTCCTATCCCACAGTACAGCATACAGGTTATTATTTAACACTGGTATCGGATCGGTATCGGTATCGACCGATACCTGAAGCCTAGGTATCGGTATCGGTATCGGGACCAGAAAAGTTGGATCGGTGCATCCCTATTTTCGAGTATGATAAGGCCCTCAAAAATGTGTTCGTAAAGTCTGAAAAAACGCAGGAAATGGCTCATAGCTCACTTCCTGTGTGGCAAAAAAATTTCAAAAAAATTGACAAAAAAATTCATGATGACTACTATGACCCTATAAAATTTCATTAGAATCCAAGCAAGTGCGTTCCAAAATGGCCGTGTGTTTGGTGGCGCTATGGAGCCACCGGGGCATGTCCAAGCACAAAATTAATAATAGTTTGCAATTTTCACCACGACTGACGTGTGGGCAAATTTTTGTGAGTTTTCGTGCATGGCAAAGCCCTCAAAAATGCGTTCTCGCAGCAGAATAAAAAGTAGAAGAAGAAGAAGAAGAATAATAAAAATCCCATCAAAAACAATAGGTTCCTCGCACCTTCGGTGCCAGGACCCGTTCCGGGCCCTGGCACCGGTCGGTGCGCGGGCCCTAATTACATTAGCCTCAATGGGATCTGAGGTTTTCTATCCCCCGAAAAGGGGCGCGGCCTTAACGTTTTGCGAAGTACCCGGATGTGCAGGACGTCTCTATGTATATAGAGTCCGGAAAACTCCGCCCCAGCTCAATTAGCCTGCTATGCCAGGAATTCGATGCAAAAGAAATCCGATATCGTCCTGGACAATAGAACAAAGAAAGGTCCAACAAGCAAACGCACAACTAAACCATGACAATTAAGTCTGTTGTCAATGTTACCCTCCAATGATCTGTCATTTCTTAATACTTTCTTAATCATCCTTTTTTGTATTTTAATGACTGATTTATCTGTTATGTATTGTTAATGTTGTAATATAATTAATGTTCTTGGACCCCAGGAAGACTAGCTGGTCGTTTAGGCGTCAGCTAATGGGGATCCATTTTTTAATTAACAAATATTCACAGGCTTATATATTGGTCTTGATTATTCAGTAAATAAATTGTGTGATTATTGATCTAATGACAGGGTCAGCTTGAAAGATATTATGCTTCTAAGAGGCAGAGATTCACAGCACGTCATTTGAAAATCCCGCAACGCTGGCGTTTCCGCCAGGGGGACATTGGGCTTTAGGGAGTTGGACTCAGGTTTTTCCCCTGTCAAGGCCTTTCTGCAGCCATCTCATAGCTCCAGTCTGCCAATGGCATCACCGATAATTTAAAATCCTGACTGTTCTCACCGCAATATAACAAGAAAAACAGCAATGAATATTTCATGGTTCGCCTTTAAACAAAGTCTTTGTTTGTAATAATTTTTACATGAAATGTATTTGTTTTGTAATATTTCACTTGTTCTCCAATCTTGGAGGTTTCCATCCATCCATTTTCTATACCCCCTTATTCCTCACTAGGGTCACGGGGCGAGCTGGAGCCTATCCCAGCTGACTACGGGCAAAGGCAGGACCCACCCTGAACAGCTTGCCAATCCATCGCAGGGCGCACACACCTTTCACAGACCATTCACTCTCACACTCATACCTATGGGCAATTTGGTGTCTCCAATTAGCCTGATATGCATGTCCTTGGACTGTGGAAGGAAACTGGAGTACCCGGCAAAAACCCACGCAAACAGGGGGAGAACATGCAAACTCCACACAGAAAGGCCACAGGCCGGATTCGAACCCAGGACCCTTCTTGCTGTGAGGCAGCAATGCTAACCAATGTGCCACCGTGCCGCCCTCAAGGAGATTTCAATAAATTAAAAAATAATAATAATTAAATACATTACTAGCATAAAATGCTACATTTTACTTTCAGAAAACAAAGAGTATAACTGGTTTTAAGCACACAAAGCTAACTACGATCAAGCAGCTTGCAATTCAAAGGAGGGGACTTAAATATATGACACAGGTGCAAAGAGTGAGGACAGGAAATGAGACACTGCCTGGGACAAGACAACACACAAGACTCTTTTTTCGAATAGATGCACAAGTTGCTAAATGAGAGGGGACGCAGAAAGAGGAGACATTCACGCAAGGGTTGTAATTATTTAACCTGTATTAAAAAATGTTTCACCAAGTTTGCATTTGGAAGAAAACATCAACTACCTTCCTCATGTGCAATTGAGCTGTGTAAATGTAGAACATTTTATGTGAAACCTAGTTATATTTTGCTGGACAAGCACATGCATGAAATCTCTTGTTATAAGTGTGAATACAGCTTTTCACCGTGTACAGAACTTTTCAATTATTCCACTCTCAAGTTTCCTTTTTCTTTAGGTTAATAATACATCCATTTGAAAGAGGGTAGCTTGGATAACCCAGCAAGGTAACGTGGCATTATTCAATGCATAGATTCAATGGATTTTTCCAGTACAATAAAGACATTCAATACCTTATTCATGAATAGAAATATAAGTAGCCCTTGACGATCAGTATCACTCACAAAGTGTGATAACAATCTGTCAAGTGTCAGGGGTAAACATAAGATGCTTTGTGTTTACCCTCATTTTTGCAGGAGAACATAAGCTTCCAAATGTAGGGAAGTCACCTCATGGTGAAAAATGTATCCCCTCGCTTTCTGCAATTTTAGGGCAGCAATCACAGTAATCGTAGTCGGACAGAAATGGGTCTGGTACACAGGAATAGTTCTATCAGAGAGAAAAGCCAGGATCCACAGGACGTTATCCGAATCGTTACCAGGGCAGCAAAAAGAGATCTCGTAGTCGGGCAGAAAAATAGTCAAAACACACAGATGCAACAGTAATCCAAAATCACCAAGGCAAAAATCGAAAGTCGGGCAATCCAGTCAGAAAGATAAATCACTATGAATCGAGGCGAGAAACAAACGTGGCACAGGAAGCTAGGAAGAACGATCTGCCAACTGGAAGTGACTAAACAGACATCTTAAATACACATCCGGGTGAAACACATGACCAGGGAGAACAGGAGCAATCAATGATACAATAATCAGGAGTGACACATGAGGAATAATCTAATTATATGAATTTGGCAAATGCCAAAACGCAGACAGGGATCACAAGACAATCCTATGAACAAAACAACAGCTCCGGTTTAGGAGTACTAAAGTGCATAGATAAAAGAAAAGGAAAGCACAAAGTATAAGTGGAAATTCAAAGAAGCTGCAACAGAGATAGGCAAGAGGGCGTAGATTAGAATTGGGCGATTGCTGAGAGATCGTTAGTCAAGTAGTATGTGCAGCTATACAATCCAGAGTGCACGTTAGTAACTTAGTAAAAATATACAATATTAATACTGGTTAGTAATCTAGCGAAAACAACAAACTGTTAGTACGGTTAGTAGATAGTAAAAGAGAGGGGAAGGAAGTACACGAGATAGTGAAGGAAGATTGAAAACCCAGAAACCAATAAATCACCCGAATGAGTGGCACGCAAGACTAGGGACCGTGGGCAAAGACCTACATAAGACAAGACAGGGTAGACGAAGTGCAATGCATGGAAATGAAAATATGGCATGGAAAACTAAATGATCTAAACATAAAAAATAATAAACAAGAAATCTAAATAACCAAACCACAATACACAATCCTAAGAATAGTCAAAGGGCAGGCAGTGGTCACTAAACACAGAAATCCTAAACATGGCTAGGCCAGGCAGAGAACTTAAACATGACAAGCAGAATCACAGAATCACAACAAAGAAACGCAAATTAGCTTGTTAGTTAATATACTCTTATCATTATTCAGTCAAAATGACCGCAAAACAAAATTTTGATGAAACGAGTGTTAATGTTCACGCGGTAGTAATAAATTAGATTTTCTATAATAATTACACACAAACTTCTTCTCCGGTCTGTCTTGAGTTAAGTTGCGTTTCCTTTGTTGCTCAGTATATCTAGCTTGCTGCGCTCAAGTGCTGCACCCGGAAGTAAAATTTGCACGTGGACTCCCATTCATTTTAGCCTACTTCAAAATAACATTTTCAAAAACATTTGCGTGCGAGTCAGTGTTATGTTAGTATCGCTGTGCAGAGCGACATTTTGTCTCCCTAAATACATGGTTTTTGGAGGATGGAAAGCAGCACACTTCCAATGGGAAGATCGAAATGTGACTCGGTGTCAACATTAAATGTTTACAGAGATGCCAAGTCTCTCGCTTTTTTTAGGCTAATTCACCGTGGTCCGCAATTATTTGTTGCAGGCTTAATGAGATTCTCACGCAGAATTAAATTCCTTGTGCATTTCAGTGTCACTTGCGTAAAGTTTGACCTCACCACAAGTAACATGGAAAGCAATTATGACTCCTGACTACTCATGCCCATCTTTACTTAGGGATTGGAAACAGTGCACGTGTTTCGTGACTATTGAAATAGTTTTAATAAGATAAGACCATTTGAAACGTCTTTATGAAATTCCATTGCTTCCAATCCCTTAGGAATTCTCAGGATTGTCTTTACTGAGTCATAATTGATTTCCGTGTCATTAGTGGGGAAATTCACCGTAATGCATGTGAAACTGATTAACTTGATGCACAACGACTTAAATTCCACGTCTGAATTTCTTCAGTGCGCTTTGATTGAATAATTGCTGTGTTAACTTGACCGAGGCTTATGACCCTCTGATCAGATAATTGCTCGGATGAATTCGCCCTCATAAGAAATGTCGATGAATGTCCATATACGTTATCAAATTACTCCCTAGTTTCCTCACTTCATTGTACCCTGGTTGAGCATATTTGCCGTCAACCAAATTGCTTATATTGAATCACATGCCTAATACCAACGTTGATAAAAGGAAGCGCTAGTTAACTCTGGCTACTCCTTTCCTCAGCTTCATCTTTGCCCCTGTCCCGTTAAAACACTGCTCTCAGAAAAGATCACTGCTCAGCATGGATGGGACAGAGAAAAGTTTTTTTTTCCTTCTCCTGATGTTTAACAGGCAAGCCTTTCTCCCCTCCTTGTCTTTTAATACAGAGCAAGAAAAGACAAAGCGACTTACCCACTGTTTTAAATATTATGCTGGTAAGAAGTATTGGCGTTGATTGTCAATTACAAGAAGCTAGCTTGTTAGCCTCTGTGTTCATTTTACTAACTACCAAGTCAATGCAGTCCCCGCAACTGTAAGGATACCAATGTAGTTCGCTGGTAACCGTTTTCAATCGCTAGCATTTGGTAGTCAGCAGTCTATTCAAGTCAGTGGGACGGCTAATTAGCTATCTAGCACGAGAAAGCAATTTTTTTTTTCTATTTAAGTTACAAATCTGCGTTTCAACGTTAACTTATGCATGAAACCACTTATGCAACACCACAACGCCAACGACCCTCTCCACCTCCTTCTCCTTCTCCCACACCCCCCGGCCATCTGGGCGAGGTGGTGGGACTGGTTTGTTAATCTCTTCTACTTGGAAATTTTCTCCTTCCTCTCTCTCACCTTTCTATCTCCTCCTTTGAATTTCACTCCGTCTCCATATCCTCTCCAACTAATCTGTTTATCATCGTTGTGTTTCGTCCCCCAGGTCCCGTAGGATGTTTCTTCGACGAGCTGGACGTCCTGCTCAGTACCTTCCCTGAAAACGGCACCCCACTAATTCTCCTGGGAGACTTCAACCTCCACCTTGAGGCCTCTCAGTCTGCCGTCTTTCTTCCTATCCGCCTCTCCTTTGGCCTTTTCCCTCCTGCCCTCACCCCCAACTCACACAGCTGGCAATGAACCCCTCTCCACCTGTCTGACCACCACTTCATCTACTTCTCCTTCCCTCTCCCTCTCTCTCCCCCCACTCCAATCCCCTCTGTTACAGTTTGCCGTGACCTCCGCTCTCTCTCCCCCTCCGCTCTGGCCTCTCATGTCACTGCTTCCCTCCCTTCCCTTGATTCCTTCTCTGATCTCCCCACTGAATCTGCTGCCTCCTCCCTCTCATCCTCACTTAACACTCTCTCTGGTCGCTCCTACTCCCCAGGTTGCCTGGGCTGGTGAAGTATCAACACCCCGCCCCCTTACCACAGGTGTGACGACCCTCCTTACTCTCTACTCTCTCCCTCTTCAGTGCAGCAGCTGGCAGCAGGGTCGTAAGGGGGAATGTGGATCACCTGGGCTGGGTGGCCTGCAGTCTATAAGGCTGTTTGGGCTGCAGTCTTTCTGGTTCTTCCCTGCCTACAACAGCTCCTGGCCTGGCATTTTGGTTTTGTTTTCCACCTTACAACACATACACACATGCTTTCACTCATCCACTCACTTACATGACTGATTTTACAGACGACACATGCCATGTTAGTTTAAGTTGCCTTTTGTTGTATTTTGGTTACCTTACTTTAAATAAATATTTCAGTTAATTGTTATTTGGTGTGCATCTCCCTCTTGTCATGGCCGAGCGGCCCGGTTCATGACACAGGCGTCCCCCAAGGCTCAGTTCTTAGTCCACTCCACTTTTCTCTTTATCTCCAGTCTCTCGGTCCTGTCATTTCTGCTCATAGTTTATCATATTACTTTTATGCTGATGACACTCAACTTTTTCTCTTTTCCCCCTGATGCCTAGGTCTCCGCCCGCATCTCCGCCTGCCTACAAGACATCCAAAGCTGGGTGGACAACCATCACCTGAAGCTCAACCCAACCAGAGATGATCTATGTCCCTGCTCCATCCTCCCCTCTCCTGGACCTGACCATCACTCTGGGGGATACCATCATCTCCCCCTCGCAGAGTGTGAAGAACCTTGGGGTCCTGTTTGACGACAGGCTCTACTCTGCTGTGAACATTGCTGCAGTGACTCGGACCTGCAGGTTCTTCCTCTACAACATCCGTAGAATCCGGCCCTTCCTCACCAGCTACTCTACGCAGCTCCGAGTCCAAGCGCTGATCATCTCCCGCCTTGACTACTGCAACTCCCTCCTCGCCGGCCTCCCAGCATCTGCCATCAGACCCCTGCAGCTCATCCAGAACGCTGCAGCTCGTCTGGTCCACAACCTCCCAAGACACTCCCACGTCACCCCCCTGCTCACAAAGCTCCACTGGCTCCCTGTTGCTGCTCGCATCAAATTCAAGACTTTGGTTCTAGCCTACCCAGGGAGTCAACAAAATAGCTCCAGCATACATCCAGAGACTGTTCAGGCCTTACACCCCTGCCAGAGCACTCCGCTCTGCTACTTCTGGTCACCTGGCTCCTCCCCCTCTCCGCTCCTCCCCTTCCCGCTCAAGGCTGCTGTCTGTCCTGGCACCTCGTTGGTGGAATGATCTACCTATCGAGGTCAGAACGGCAGAATCCTTGAGCATCTTCAAGCGCCGCCTGAAAACCCACCTCTTCAGGCTCCACCTTTCCCCTACTCCACTGCCTTGATTCCTGTCCCTACATCCTTTCGATTTGTTGCACTTAATTCTGTTTTCCCTACTTCCTGACTGTTACCGCTTGATTTGGTTTCCCTTCATTTTGTTGCACTCTATTTTGTCAGTTTACTTGATTTTCCTGCCCCTTTGTTGCACTTGACCTGTTGCCCTTCTATTGCACTTATTTTATTGCTCTTTGTTGCACTTGCCTCTGCACTTAACCTTGTTGCCGTTTTATTCACTTGCCCTTGACCTTGCCTTTTTGTTATTAGTCTAGATCTGTAACAATGGAACGTGTTC
This sequence comes from Gymnothorax reevesii, assembly GCA_029721435.1. Classification (NCBI taxonomy): domain Eukaryota; kingdom Metazoa; phylum Chordata; class Actinopteri; order Anguilliformes; family Muraenidae; genus Gymnothorax; species Gymnothorax reevesii. Next base: position 64,272,997 of record CM056576.1, read on the forward strand.
TGTCACTTACTGTTAGCACTTTTTCTTGTCTCCTAGGAGGCCTGCACTTTTGTACTGTTCTTATGCACTTTTGTACGTCACAGTAATGTATCACAGTAGTTCACGCAGGGCTCTCAAGTCTCACGCATTGAGCGTGAGAGTCACGCATTTCGATAAGTTCTCATGATCTCACGCCACACATGACATTTCTCACGCTGAGAAGAGATAAAATCGCCGCACATCAAGAACAGTGACTGTCTATAAAAGAAATTAGTAATCTGAATGGATGAGGCGAAGGCAGACTGCTCTGCTTGAATCAGCAACCTATCAGCCAATCAGAAAATAGTATTTCTTGTTGCTAAATGAAATAGCAGCGCCGTAATCACATCCTCCACACGCTCCGAATGCTGCTTTTGTGTGCAAACGTCAAAGAAGAACTGTAAGTGGAAGCCCGATATCAGGTTATCACTTTTTTTTTTTTTTTTAAACAATGGCTGCTTATTAAAGTCGAAGAACTATGCAGGATATTTGCTTTATGGATTTTTGCCTCAATTGAACAGCTTTGGACGGTTATGGTTAGATGAATTGACTTGTAACATCTCGTTTGTGACAGACAAAACGAAACAAATACACAAAAGAATTATTTTATATAGCCTTTATTAAACTGGGGAGTCCCACTGAAATAAAAAAGTACAGGTATGGCTAAACATTGTCTTGCTCAAAATCTAACTACTACTCTGTGGGGAAACGCTAGCAAGTTGAAATCATATTTTTAAGCTCATGTCAAATAGCATTCGCGAATGCCGTTGCTGGCCAGCTAACTCAAATTCGTGACGCTAAGCACAGCTGTTAGCTGTGATGTAAAATGCTTGATGTTGCAAAGTAAAAGGAAATATACACGCAATATGCAGATACAAGATAGAAACTTGGATATCGCAACGTTTCATTGCTCGCCTACAAGATGCGACGGATAACGCGGTCAGCATTCATTCCGCAAATAGCCTACAACGCGCACAATCTTCCGCGATCGCGTCCACGTAGGAGATCGGAGTTTCCTGGCAATTGTGAAGATTCAATAACTGATCCTCGCGTGCTATCTAGTGATAAAATATTGTAACTGCGTTAATAAATATGCTGCTCCACGTCTACTGGCGGAAACATCAGCACAAAGATTCATCGTTGTTCTTCGTGAACGCACCAAATCTGGGTAATCCGTAAATGATGAATTCAATTAATATTTTAACTTGAAACGAGTAACTAAGTCGCCGGTGTCATAGTAACGAAGGGAAAGGATACTTTTTATCTCTTAAATGAAGTAGAGTGAAAGTCCCTGTTTAAAAAAAATGTACAAATCCTCAAAAAAAAAAAAAAAAAAACAGCTTAAGAGCTATAACGAAGTACATGTACTTAAGTTACTATGCACCTTTGAAAACGGGAGTATCATCCGCCCCCCGGAGAAAATCTCACGCGAGCCTGCATTCAAAACTTGAGAGCCCGGCAAAGTTGCATGTATATTTTAGAAAATGAAACTGCGTGCACACACTTTACTGAGCTATTTCATACATGGAAGTAGTTAGTATGGAGATCGAGTTACAGACTATGAAAAGGAAGAAAGCAGTTTATTCTGAAGTTAAAATGGGAAGGGCTGAGTCACAGCCTAGTCTTGACAATACCCCTTAAGCCACATCGAGCTGTCCTCTTCATTTTGAGTTTCATGTGTCGCAGTCCATATGCAAAAATGGATCGCTCCATATTATGTTAAATCACATGATTAAACTATTCTAAAATTAAACTATGTCAGAGGCTAACACGGGCCCTTTTACCCCAAGAAAATGGTTATGTTTATTCCTCCTTTTGATAGTGATCTAATTTTCTTATTACCACATCTGAAATTGCCTTTCAAAAGGCAACTGTTCAAAAACAGTTGGTCCAAATTTAATCATCCCCAGCGACCAGCTTCTTTTTTTTTTGCCACTGATTTGCTTTGGGTTCAGTGAGTCTTGGATCCTTTTTTCTTAATGTTTAAGTTAAATAATGCTCTCTTCACCAGTATAATATATTTGTGAACAGGACATGTAGGCTATCACATTTATTGATTAAGTCACTTTGCAACCAGCATTACAGTCTGCCAATTGACCAATAAGGTTGAGGTTGCACAAGAATTAATTTGCTCAGAAAATTTTATTTCTCATTTCCACGCCACTGCTTACCAGCCAAACGGTGCCTGATTTATAATAATGCTCCTGATTTAGAAAGGTAAGGTTATCTACTGCAGATATCATGTAGAAATATGAGCTTGAAGACATTTTTAGGGTTGTGATGACGTGTGTCCTTCCATTAGTCCCCCCCCCCCCCCCTTTTTTTTTTTTTTTAAATGCGTGTGAGACCTCATTCTAACAATAATTGGTCATTGATTGGGCCAGAAGAGGCTAATTCTTCTAATATAATAGAAATTATATTGTACTGTATATTCTTTTGGAAGTGTGTCACCTGCAGCAATCTATTTGTCTGATATCAGAAGTTTCACTTTTTCATTATTGGACCTTTGTATTGACACCAGATATCCGTATAGAGTCAAAACTAAGTATCAGGTCACAATTATATGATACCAAACAATATAAAGACTTACACAACTGTTTGTCCGGTAGTCTGGGTGCTTGGTTAAAAGGTATACAGCCAAGCATAAGATGAATTAGTTCAGATTCACAAACCAGGTAGATCCTGTTTGAAAAAATGTATTCATCAGTAGGCGATGTTTTGTGCTCTACTTAATTGGACGCAGTATTTCACTTTGCTCTGAATGTGTTCCGTACAGCTGTGGCCAGGGCAGACAGACAGCGGCTGCTTACCCAAAATGGCAAGATTCCGCAGTAATAGCCAGGACCCAGACTGCAAGGCCCTCAGTCATCTCTTGTTGGGCCTCTCCCTCTTGAGCCACAGAGGACTGTACCCCATGGCTGCTCCCACCACCAACTCCATTTCATAAACTGTCTCTCAGCTATCTCCTCACAGATGCCTGCTGCGTGCATGCATTACCCTGTCAAAGTATTTTCATGCTGATTCACTATTGTTCAAGCAGTGCCCTAATACCTTATCTCTTCTCTGTGGTGGTCACAAGACCCCGGAGGCTAGACACTTATGGAGGAAGATGTAGCTGGTGTAAGCAAGCCAGCCTTCAGGACTTCAAGGGCTTGGTATCTTGGGATCGCTGAGACAAGAGTCACGAGTGATTTCAGCCACGTGTAGCGTAGGAGGCAGAATGGGACAACCCATTGGCAAATTTGAAAGCATTTAAATTTATTTTTTACAAATTAAATGTCATTGCTTAGATACACATTGTACTTATGTAACAACTTAATTGTGGATATGTACAGGAGTTTTATGATGTTATCAGTGAAGGTATAGTACTGAACATTTTTACACTTCACCCTTGTATTAAAAGGAATTGTAATACTGACTTGCATTTATTTCACTCTAGTTTCAACAATGGGATTTTGCTTAAAAAGCTTTTGAAATTACACAGAGCATGGATTCTACCTAGAATAATCTGATGTATGTTGGCTTATCCTGTGTCCCCAGGGTGTGATTTTTTTTTTTTGGGGGGGGGTGGAGGAGGAGGATTACGCAACCCCCCCCCAGTAATATCCTTTGTTAAACCAAATATTAATGGAAATGTACTGCCTCTGACAAGTGTTTCATTAGTTCTGTCCCTGTAATCAGACACCAGCTATAACTCCATTATTGTGCTCATTGGAGTAATTGGCACCCTTCAGTATTGGCATTCTCCGGCGGCATAGCCTACACTTCCACTGTTATGCCGATGACACACAAATTTACATCCACACTAAGCCCTCACATCCACCTTCCCTCTCTGATCTGGCCACCTGCCTTGATGATATCAGCAACTGGATGACCCGCAACTTTCTCAAACTCAACGACAAAACAGAAGCCATAGTTATTGCTACCCCCACACTACTCAAGAAGTTAAATCACTCACAGTTTTCCATCCCGGGCTATTTCACCACCACCTCCTCTGAAGTAAAAAATCTTGGCGTCATCATGGACTCATCACTTTCTTTTGACTCCCACATTAGATATGTCACCAAAACAGCATTCTTCCATCTGAAAACTATTTCTAAACTCCTTTCCTCACTCAGTCTTGCCACTGCAGAAAACCTCATTCATGCCTTCATAACCTCCAGACTGGATTACTGCAATGCCCTTCTTGTTGGTCTCCCAGCCAAACTAATAAACAGATTACAATACATCCAGAATTCTGCAGCAAGACTTTTGACCCACACCAGATCTTGGAAACACATCACACCTGTCCTCCATCAGCTACACTGGCTCCCTGTTCAGTCACGCATCCAGTTCAAAATCCTCCTTCTAGTCTTCAAGGCCCAGCACAACCTAGCACCCCCCTACCTCACAAATCTCCTCTCCCCTTACCAACCCACCCGCAGTCTGCGCTCCACTGATACACACCTTCTCTCCACCCCCACCACACATCTTCGTTCTATGGGTGACAGGGCATTTAGTGTATCCGGCCCTAAACTCTGGAACTCTCTCCCACTCTCACTACGACAGTGCACTTCTCTCTCTACCTTTAAAACAAGGCTCAAAACTCATCTTTTCACTCTTGCTTTTCAGGCATAATTCTTTTTTGGGATTTTTATTGTTATTCATTACTTTACCGTGTTATTGTCATGCCTTGTATTGTCTTTGTTGTTTTGTCATTATTGTTTAGGCTCTTTTATTGCTTGTTTGCCCTCCCACTTTATTGTACAGTGGCCTTGGGTATCTTGAAAGGCGCTTTAAATAAAATGTATTGTTATTATTATTCAGTAAAAGTGCGCAATTTTCTTTATCATAATCTTTCATTTCAGCTATTCACAGAAATCTGACTTAATTTCAGTAACATAATTGAAAGAAACCTTTAAATTTTTACAAGAAACAATTATGTTTCTCAAATGTGTGTCCCACCATTACTGTTAACTCTGCACTTAATTTGTGTGACCTCCCTTTACCAGGATAACAGCTTTTAGTTTTCCTCTTTACAGTATGAGGAGGTTGGTGAGCACATGGAATGGGATCTCAGACCATTCCTCAGTACAGAATTTCTCCACGTCCTTCAGATTCAAAGGTTAACGCTTGTGGACTCTGTCAATTCATCCTACAGATTTTTTTATGGGGTTATGTCAGGAGACTGTAATGATCATGGCAAAACTTAAGTGTTCTGCAGTTAGTGAACAATTTTTGACAAGATTTTCAGGAGTGCTGAAAAACCGGTAAATAAACCAAAGAGCGGTCAGATCAATGGAAGGAGCAAGAAAGAAAAGTTTACGCGTAGGCTAAGTATTAATGTTGATTGCCACAACTGCCTGTAGTTTGTGATTATTGCAATATGAAGGGGGTAAGAATTGTGCCATTCCAATTTATAGGATCTGGAGCCCTCTCTGACTCAGTCCCTTATAGCTGACGTCAATTAGGCCAGGGAGGGTTCAGACCTTGAGTCTTCAGGGGGCGGATTGGAATTGGACCTCAGTCAAGAAAGCGGTGATTTGTTCAGCCGGACCAAACGGTTGAACGTAAAGTGTCGCCTTTTACTCATATTTTGAGAGCTAACCTCAAGAATAAACTTTGGCTGTTGCCGACAAATTAACGCGATAAAGCCCTTCTCATTTCTCAAGTGTCGTGGATTAATAACTGTTCTCACAGCGGGACTGATTTTGTTTTCACATTTGTGAGAAATGATAGCTTTTCCGCCTTAGGTATACCGTGTAAAACATTTATATTCAGACGTAATGGTATAGTTATCAGTCTGCGAATTGTGTGCAAGCCAATGTCCTGCATTATTAAGACCAGTTGCTATTTCGCCGCGGTAAATTAGGGACATTTACAGTGACACGAGGAAGATTGAACATTTTGGGCATTCAACGAGAAAGTATAAATGTATTAATATTGTGAGACAATAAATACGTAAGTTGTTATCCATAAGGAAAGTGTTTCTACTTCAGGACTACTCCTAACCGCCTCCTATAGAATTAGAAATTATAAAACTGTAATAACAAAAACATCGATTGACTTGTAAATAAGTCTTATCCGAAACAGTTGCGGTAGTTCATTCTAGCCAAAATTCAAGGCTTGCAATAACATCTGATACACACCAGTCATACCCAAAAACCGCTCCCTCCAATCGACAGTCCCCCCAAGTTCTGCCTGCCGGGAATACACCGAAACTTGTGGTAATCCTCCGCCACCCGCCAGGCCGATCAGGGAAAGGTGGACGAAAACGCGAAGCCAATTAACTTTCCCGATACCTTTATCCACGTTGGTACTGTACCTGCCGCACTGCACTTTTAACGCACGCACACACATGCACGTCAGAACCTGGGGCTGGGATCAACATTGGGGAGTGACCTGTGGAGGGTTGTCTCACTTGAGCTCATATTTAAGGCACAGGCAATCCCATCTCATTCAGAAAGGTGTCAGGTAGCAACTAGAGCAACATGATGTATGCTGTGTTCCTTTTCTCAGTCTTACTGACCTGGGTGCTGGTGCCAGAGGGAAAAGGCAGTGATGATCTGCCTTTCACAGAGCACCTGGACGTTGCAGAAAATGTCTTGTTAAGGTGGGGGTTTGAAGAACTCAACAATGACATCACATTTGAACTGACTGTGGAGACCACAGGGTGGATTGGACTCGGCTTCAGTCCCAATGGGGGTATGGCTGGGGCTGACATTGCCATTGGAGGGGTGGCCCCAAATGGAAGCAAATATTTTAGGGTAAGAAACTACCTACCATCAGTACATTAAAACCAAATGTTGCAATGTGATGATTGTATTATGTACAACTGCATTTTTCCAAAAAAAAAAATAATAATAATTTGGGATACTATAGAAAATACAAGTAGAAAAAGCTGTGATTTGGAAAACATTTGTAAATCTCTGACCTATTACTATATGTGTCTTTTTGCAATACTGGGTAACAAAAATATGACACAAACACAAAAATTTCAAAATCATGCAAGGAACAGAAAACCAACTTTATTTGATTCTTCACTGGTATAAGACTGGCATATAACAGCAAGGACAATATGTCCACAGCAAGTATGAGAAAATGTTGTGTACTGGGGTCCTGGCCTTTGGCCAGGACAGCATTTATGGTTTTCACAGTTTCATGTTCCAAGTTTCATAGTTCATGGTCATATTTCATATCACAGTTTTAACAGTTTCTTGTATTAGGATTACGCATTTCATAGTTCACATTCATTGTCCATGTTTTTACATTTCCATGTTTTTCTTTTTGCCAGGTCTGCCAAGCCACTCCACCGCTTGTCTGCGTTCCGCCCCGTGCCTTCGTTGTTGCACTTTTCAGAGCTCTGGTTGGCTTTGGTATTTCCCCTTCCTTCTGTGCTGTGCTGGATTCGGGGCTGTCTAAGCTTAATTGACAATTAACTGTTTTAAAGTTACTAACATTTACTAACATTCACTGGGTGGTGAAATTCTTAGACAGGCACATTACTAATACTACTAATTTAGACAGGGAGTTTATTGTCATGATTCCTACTTTGCTATTTCAAGTCTTGCTGTGCTTGTCTGTTCTAAACATTCATGCTGCTTTCAAACTGCATTCTTAATTGTTACTTAAGCTGAGCACGCTCATTCTCTTCAGGAGCAAGTCTTGTCCACCAATCTTTGTCCATGTCATGATCTTGCCATGCCTCTTGTTTCTCCTTCTCCAGGTGTTGCCCCTCATGTCTTGATTTCTTAGCCTTTTTCTGGATGCGGTGGAAGTTGGCTGGCAGACAGTGTCTCAAGTTTTGTTCCAAGTTCATGTTCCCAAGGTCATGTTCATGTTTGCAAGTCTCGGTTCAAGTTTCATGTTCAAAACAACAGTTCTTGGCTTCTTGTATATAGTATTTTGTTTTTCTAGTCTTGTCATTGATATCTTTAGTCTTTATTTCTGTTCATGGTTATCTCCCTGGAGTTTCCAGTGGCTTTTGTTTTTGATCTTTAGTTTCTAGCTCTGTGAAGCTCACCTTAGTTTGTCTTTTGCAACCCTTTGGGCCAAGTTTTTTTGTTGGCCCTCGTGCCTGTTTGCTTTTGTTTAAATGAACTCCTCATTCCCCTTCACCCCGCTCCTGGTCTACCTGATCAGAAAATGCCATCAAAATACAGCTTACAGAATACAAAATCCTAAAAATAAAGGTTTAACTTCTATATCAGACAAGAAAAGAAAAATGTAGTTACAGCACCCTCAATAATTATTGGCACCCCTGGTTAAGATGTGTTAAAAGCCTAAAAATAAATTCAGTTTTTATTGCAGAAGCATACTCTCACACTGAAAGTTATAGAAAAATGTAACCTTCAACTCAAGTGAATTTTAAGGGGGGAAAAAATCCCCCTAAGAATTATTTTTTATAAAAATCACCTGTTCCACAATTATTGGTACCCCTAACAATTCCTTGGAAATAAATGTAATTGAAGTATTTCTGTCATTTCTACAGTAGTTTACAAAGTTGATCAGAGTATCTAGGAACATTTAATTAGTAAATCATCACTACCTTTTTCCCTGGGGTATAAATATGACGTGACACAGAGGCCATTTCTCTTATCCAGTCTTCAACAAGGGAAAGGTAAAAGAACACACTATTCAAGTAAGACAGATGTGTGTCGACCCTCACAAGTCAGGCAATGGCTACAAGAAAATAGCCACTCGCCTGCACCTGCCCATTTCTACTGTCAGAGGAATCATTAAGAGGTTTAAAACAACTGGAACAGTGGTAAACAAGCCTGGACGAGGACACAAGGTTATTTTGCCACCACGCACAGTGAGGAGGATGGTAAGAGAAATAAAAAGTTCTTCAAAGCTCACTGTTAAAGAATTGCAACAAATGGTTGCATCTTGGGGTCACAAAGTCTCCAAAACAACCATCTGGCGCTATCTACATGCCAACAAGCTGTTTGGGAGGCATGCATAGTAAAAACCTTTTCTCACTCACAATCATAAACGCAAACATCTTTAGTTCGCTAAGCGGTACTGGGACTTCAACTGGGACCGTGTGCTTTGGGCAGATGAGTCCAAGATAGAGCTTTTTGGCAACAAACACTCTAAATGGGTCTGGCAAAACACAAAAGATGAGTATGCAGAAAAGCACCTCATGCCCACTGTGAAGTATGGGGGAGGATCGGTGATGCTGTGGGCCTGTTTCTCTTCCAGAGGCCCTTGGGAACCTTGTCAGAGTGCATGGCATCATGATCGCTTTGAAATGCCGGGACATTTTAAATCAAAATCTGGTAGCCTATGCCCGAAAGCTGAAGATGGGTCGTCACTGGGTCTTTCAGCAAGATAATGACCCTAAACATGTGGCCAAATCAACATAGAATGGTTCCCCAGACATAAAATCAAGCTCCTCCCATGGCCATCTCAGTCCCCAGACCTCAACCCCATTTAAAACCTGTGGAGTGAGCTGAAGAAGCGAGTGCAGAGAGGACCCAGATCACTGGATGATTTAGAGAGATTGTGCAAAGAGGAATGGTCGAAGATCCCTCTTTCTGTATTCTCCAATCTAGCTAAACATTATAGGAGAAGATTAGGTGCTGTTTTGTTGGCAAAAGGGGTTGTACAAAGTATTAACATCAGTGGTGCTAATAATTGTGGCACACATGATTTGATGTAAAAGAATTATTTCTTAATGTGGGATTTTTTTCCCACTAAATAAATGCACTTGAATTAAAGGTTGGATTTTCTTCTTTTTTTCATTGTGGTCCTATGTTATTGAGAAAAAAAATGAATTTATTAGAAGCTAATGAACACTTCTTAACCAGGGGTGCCAATAATTATGGAGGGCGCTGTATGTATTCTTACCTGGACATATTTTGACAGGAACCTTGTCTTCATTAGAAGCACCACCTGATGGTGGTGTGACTTGTCTTATCAGCTGTTGCTACTAAGGCGTGATCGACCTGTCAAAATCTGACTGGTCGGTCACGCCTCCTGCTGCCTGTTCGCTCCTTTAGAACGGTGGTCCAAGTGTGAGACAGCATGTACGCCCCCTCGTACCCTTTCATCGTCCTTTGGGCTCGCTTCTGGATTTCTATTGCCTCCATGATCCAGCGTCCAGATCCCATAAGTTTCATTTTGTCATCAGAATAGTTGCTGAACTCTTGGATTAAGCTACTTTTCTTTACTCAGTGTTTTTATTTTACCTGTTCTTTGGCCTGGAAAAAGCAAAAAACACCAATCATACTCATTTTTTCAAAATTTAAATGCATGTATTATTCTGTAACTAATTAAGATAGAGCCCTGAGACTTGGTATGCAAATTGTCAGTCAACTTCCTGTAGACCACAAAAAATATCAAAGTCACAATGGTTGTATTAAATATTTTAATAACCTTGGAAGTTTGCTTCAGAATCAAAAGTGTGTATTTTGGGTCATTATAGTGGGTATATATCTCAAAAGGGACACAAGTAATCAATGTCATATTTTTAGTGCTTGAAGGCATGGGTCATGGGCATATTAAAAATACTGGAGATAAGTACGATTGACGACCACGAACGAATAGATTGCAATCTGTTCCCCTTTCTTTCCTATTCATTTGTGCTCGTCAATCGACTTATCGTGACTTTCAAGATGGAGGCAACTGGAAACTACCTCAAGGTACTGTTTGCATAAATAGTCTTTTTTAATAAACTACCTGTGCATTTTCAAAGTTCTCAGTGCCTCGTTTTAAATGTCAGGGCCCTCGGAATTCTACCGATGAATTGTGGAGCTACTTTGAGCCTTGTTAATGATGAAAAAAATTGCGATTTCTTTGTATGGCAACGCTATGCCCGATTCACTACTATTGTAAGGCAGTTGGGAGCTTCGGCTAAAAAGCCATTTATTTCGAAATTTTGCGTCCGTACGGAGGTGGGGTATTCAACAAAGGTTAGTACTCATTATCATGTTTCAATACACCCCAAGTCAATTTCACACTGGAATTCCCATTCTGTGAAATACACCGAATCGCTAATTCCCTAAATCGCTAAAGGTTCTGAAAATGTAAGCAATGTTCTGATCGTGTAGTCCAGCGTCAGGCAATAGTCGAAATCCAACACAGGATGGTCCAGACCTTGACCACAATTATTTGCAGTTCTGGAAATCGTCTCTGTCCTCATTATTTTTATTTCAGTCAGGTCCACTTTGTCAAAATCTAAATAATATCATTTGTAGCAAATTGACTTCCATCTTTTGATTTTGGTGGGATGGCTCTGCTCTGTGGCCTCCTTACCCTACTATGCATTGCATGAAAAGCCAGTAGGCAGGGAGAGCAAAAACCTGTCTTTCCAGGCTTGAAAGCCATGGGCGGAGAGAGCAGCAGAAAACCCCCCACCCTCCCAGGGATACAGAACAGACCGAGCCATCAATGACTGCGACATCATTGACTTTGTTTACTTGCAGTCAATATTCAGGTTAAGGTCAATATTCCAGTTTCTCAAACATTGGGAATAACCTGTTTACATGCTTGAGCAAAAAGGGTTATTCCTGTATACATGATAATTGCAATCAATTGGGATATCCTGATCAAAACAGCGATGCACGGACAACGTCTCGAGGCACAGGGAATGTCATGATGTAATGTGCGTCATTTCTGCTTCTTCCTTTATTCAAAAATACAAATGACCAAGCTTCCTTGCGAATAGAGCATGCGTAGAAAAAAATAAATGTTCTTTTCGATGGAGATATCCTGATAGGCGTATACATGACCAAATATTCGGGTTAGAAAAGGAGTAACCCTGGGGTTATTTTTGGGTTTTTAAAAACCGGAATATGAGCATAATATGGTTTTTCAAAAGGGTTATTGGTGTTTACATGGCCTTACGCAACTGGGTTACTGCTAATATTCCGGTTATGAAAGGGTGATTGACTGCATGTAAACGAAGCCAATGACTTAAAGTGGTAATCCATAAGATTTTAATTGGTTTGTTTATATTGACATCTTTGGCAGTAATCTGTAATTGCAGGTGTGCTTCTGGACCTCATTTCCCATAACTCTTGTCAAGACCCAACAGAGTCGCCTGTATGACGTTGGTAAATTGACGGCTCTTACCAGTTCCACTCCTCCTCAACTCTCATGCAGACCAGTGGCGTAGCCAGAAAAATGACACTGGGTGTGCCTTGGAAAAATGGAGTGTGCCATTTTAATTTTCTCAAACACAAAAGCCTACGCACCTTCACAGAAATAAAACAATCCATTACTCACTACCACATAGCAATAAGTAATGTAGTAGTGATTGCCAAAAAGCAACAATCAGGCAGAAAATATATTGATAACTGAAGCCTCAGTCTCTGCAAAATAGGATAGGCCTACAGTTTATGTATCCATACCAGAGCCTTCACAGAAATACACCTATCCATTACTCTCCATATAGCTAAAACACAGCCATAACACAGCTTGTAAAAAGTGCTTCGGTCATTCTTTGGTTGTTATTTAAACATTGCAATCATCATTTAAGCTTATCAAGTAAAGTAAAATAGGCCTTCTACAGATAACAACAGCAGAAAAGATAACAGTTTGACCTTAGTCCAGTGGCGTAGCCAGAAAAATGATACTGGGTGTGCCTTGGAAAAAATGGAGTGTGCCACTTTAATTTTCTCAAACACAAAAGGCTACGCACCTTCACAAAAATAAAACAATCCATTACTCACTACCACATAGCAATAAGTTATGTGGTAGTGATTGCCTATAAGCAACAATCAGGCAGAAAATATATTGATAATTGAAGCTTCAGTCTCTGCTAAACAGGATAGGCCTAAAGTTTATGTACCTGTACCAGAGCCTTCACAGAAATACACCAATCCATTTCTCTCCAAATAGCCACAACACAGCCATAACACAGCTTATAAAGAGAGCTTTGGTCATTCTTTGGTTGTTATTTAATCAGTGCAATCATCATTTAAGCTTATAACATAAAATAAAATAGGCTTCTATAGATAACAACAGCAGAAAAGATAACAATTTAACCTTAGTCTCTGCAAAAGTGAAAAAAAGGCTATAGCACCACAAAAACACAACCAGTGCAATCAATCTAATATGCCTACTATGACAACTAGGCAGAAAAGATAACTAGGCCAATTACAACACAGACTAGCCTAGCCTCATCTGGACCACCTCATGAGATCCATAGTAAAGAGTGTGTACAACAGGATCAATGAAATGATTGAGTACCATGGTACTTTAAATTCTTACAAGAACAATATAGGCATTTTTTGTAATACCCTTCAATATTATAAAGGATAATCAAGGTCACTTTCATGAATTAGCACCACAACTACATCAGGCCACTTGAGGGTAAGTAGCCTGCCCTGTTATAACTATATTTCAGTTATTTTTTCGTTATGACTGCTAGATAACACTGTTACAGTATTACATGTTTAACATGCATCATTACACCCTCAAGAGGATGTGTTGCCAAAAAAAAGTTTCAGGTTCAATTTCCCCAATGATGTGAAGAGGAGCAAAAAACTTGCCTCAAGTTAGTAGGAGCAATGTAACAATCATTAAAAATTAAAACTACTACAAGTGTGAGGTAATCATACTCCAACACTTTTTTACAACCAAAGACCACACAATTGGGAAGCTTAATGTCCAGTTTATGGAAAATAAGGAACAGGAAAAGGCTTCCAAAGCTTAGGAAGTCAAGATTCAGGGTGCAAGGTGAGTGTTGCCTGTCTCGTTGCAGGGGGTCCTCTGGCTCTAAGCAAACTGGCAGTGGTACTTCGGCTGAAAGAGAGAGAGAGTGAGAAAAAGAGAAAGGGTTAGACACCTATGGCTTGGATGGGAAATTGCACAGGAGATGTGGAGGGACTTACATAACATAACATAACATAACATGACATGACATGACATGACATAAATGGCCAGAACAGGCCTTTCAGCCCAACTAAGCTTGCCAGTTTCTTCATACTATTGTGAATATATCCCTTCAGATACTAAATGACTCAATGGTATCTAGCTTTAGGTCAAGCCTGCTCTTGAAAACCCCCAAGGTCTCTGCCTCAACAATATGGTTATGTAAGCTATTCCACATTGAAATTACTCTTTGGGTGAAGAAATATTTCTGAATATCAGTGCTAAATTTACCTTTGGTCAACTTCCATTTGGGACCCCAAGTTCTACTCACAACACTTGGTTGAAGGAAGCCTACATGATTCACTTTGTTAATACCTTTAACATATTTAAAGACCAGGGCGGCACGGTGGCACAGTGGTTAGCATTGCTGCCTCACAGCAAGAAGGTCGTGGGTTCGAATCCGGCCTGGGGCCTTTCTGTGTGGAGTTTGCATGTTCTCCCCGTGTCGCGTGGGTTTTTGCCGGGTACTCCGGTTTCCTCCCACAGTCCAAAGACATGCATATCAGGCTAATTGGAGATACCAAATTGCCCATAGGCATGAGTGTGAGAGTGAATGGTGTGTGCGCGCCCTGCGATGGATTGGCAAGCTGTTCAGGGTGGGTCCCTGCCTTTGCCCGTAGTCAGCTGGGATAGGCTCCAGCTTGCCCCGTGACCCTAGTGAGGAATAAGCGGGTATAGAAAATGGATGGATGGATGGATATTTAAAGACCTCAATCAAATCACCCCTGAGTCTCTCACCCCTTTTCCCAAGACTAAAGAGATTAAGGATCTTCAGCCTCTACTCGTACCTTTCATCTTTTATACCTGGAATAAGCTTGGTGGCCCTTCTCTGAACTTTCTCTAGAGCCTCTATATCTTTCTTAAAGTATGGTCCCCAGAACTGTACACAATACTCCAGGTGTGGTCTAACGAACGTGTTGTACAAAAGAAGCATCACCTCCTTAGATTTGTACTCAATTCTTTTGGCAATGTATCCTAGCATCCGATTAGCTTTTTTAACTGCTACAGCACAATGGCTAGAACCTGTGAGGGTTTGGTTAACAATCACTCCCAGATCTTTCTCTTGTGCAGCACATTCCAGTTTTAAACCTCCCATGAAGTAATCCCGTCTAATGTTTTATTATCTGCATGTACAACTTTACATTTTGCTAGATTAAATTTTATTTGCCACATTTCTGCCCAATTCTGGATTCTATCCAAATCGTCCTGAATCACTTTAGTGGACCCTAGACTATTTGCCAAACCCCCCAATTTAGTATCATCTGCAAATTTAACCAATCTGCTCTCAATATTCCTATCAGGGTCATTAATGTAAATGAGGAACAGCAGGGGTCTCAACACCAATCCCTGGGGGACGCCACTCACCACCATACCCAGCTCAGATGAGATATCACTTACCACTACTCTTTGTGTTCTCTATTTTAAAAATTAGTCTCTTATGCGGTACTGCATTGAATGCTTTCTGAAAACATGACTACTCGCTACAGTTTGCAGTGACCAACATAGACACCTGTAATGTGAATATAGGCCACTGGATGGCAGTATTTACCTTTTTTTTGTTAAGCTCAGACTGGAGCAAGGTGTGGGTATGTCTCGGGCATGTCTGAAATAAAGTCCATGTCTTGTTAATCAATCTTGGTCAGTAGCGTAGTTAGTTGTTTAGTTGTCTGTTCATTAAATGTGTTTAAGTTTTTAAAACTGTATCTGTCATCCCTTGCTGTTGCTGTTGTGTTGTGTTGTAAATGTAATAACAAATTGGGGCCATAACACACCAAAGAAAATCAGAAGCAGGAGCGTGAGGAAACCCAGGAAAAACTATCGTCATTCTCTGCATTTTCCTTGATAACAAAGCAAGTAGCTCCAAGATGCCATTTTTTTAAAAATTATGTCATACTGTTTTTCAGCTTTTGGGTATCAAGCACTACAAGCAGGACCTCAACTATTAAAACTGAGTTACTCCTTAAGTTATTACACAGTAATCAATTATGTATTTAATGTACAGAATCTAAACTAAGGTGTTTTCCCCCAAAAACTGTTATTTTAGCGTAGAAAAAGACTTTTACCTGGGTACTTCAAAAAGACTACCCAAAAGTAAAAAGTAGAAGTTCTGAGGAAGACGCAAGTCGAAACGTCAGTCATCTTATCCCCTCAATAAACGTGCAGATTTGTAAAGTGTGCTCCAGTGTTTTTACTTTTGGGTAGTCTTTTTGAAGTACCCAGGTAAAAGTCTTTTTCTATGTTTATTGTCCTTTACTGTTGAGCACCTCTCCTCACTTTTGAAACTTGGCTGAAGCGTGTTGGACTTTTGCATATTAACTGTTATTTTAGCATTCTCCCCTGTAACAAGAGGCTGAAACTTTCCACACATTCTCCTCCCTATCATGGCTTTAAGGTGTCAGATAATTAATATCTTAACATTTTCTAACAGATAAGAAGGTAAGTAAAACAGCAATTTCAAATTTGCCATCAGTTGTTGTGTTTTTAGCAATTTATAACAATTTGTAATCAAGATATAAGTGTCCCCATTTCACATGAGGTCCAGACCCCTTGGGTCTGTTGGCCATCACCCTGGCAACCAGATTAGATAAAGACACATGGAGTTGATAATCTGGAAGCACTTTGTCTAAAGTAACTTTGTATACAATTACATTGATAAAGATACATATTTTCCAGGTAAACCAGACATGTTTAAAAATCTCACAGTGTGTAATTACCAGTCAGTTGGAGAAGGTCATTTTGCCCCACTGGGCAGCAGATGAATTTCTTCATATCTAAAAGTAGGTTTTCTTCTATGAAAGTTGTATATTCTGAAAGGATTTTTTCTTCAAATCTCCTTTGTAATTTTTAGGCAGTCAGAGGCCTGAGGCAGGCTGCAAGCAGGATAGGTCAACAGAACGACAGGCCTCTTTTCTGCTGAACTTTAATATTTTCCTATGAAAATTATATGGTTAGAAAGCACTTTTTGAGAACTACATTTTGATCACAATTATAACTTTGAATGTAAAAATAAGCAGATTTCTAACCTTTTTCTTGAATCACCTTGTTTGTAATTGTTAGACCAGGTTCCAGAATGAGCTGTAGTGGGTGCAGGCTTTCATTCGAACCATGCAGTTACACACCTGATTCTACATATCAAGGGTATATGACAAAAGCTTTAATGGTTGATTAGTAGAATCAGGTGCGCGTCAGGTTGGATAGAGTGAAAGCTTGCACCCCTGTGGCTCATTCTGGAAGAGTGAGTATCCCTGTGTTAGACAGTCAGACTTGAGGCAGGCTGCTATCACTTCTCATAGCCTGTTACACATGTGTTCCCCAAAAGCTAAAAAACAGTGTGTAATTGCAAACGCAAATTGCAACATGGTTCACTATGATCACAATCGCACATTTTTACCAAATGTAGCAGCTCTAGGGAGCACTTTGGAAAAACCATTGTCAGTTAACAGAGTTAGTCGCTACATCTACAAGTGCAAGTTAAAACTCTACCATGCCGAGCGAAAGCCATATATCAACAACACCCAGAAATGCCGCCGGCTTCTTTGGGCCCAACCTCATCTGGGAAGGACTGATGCAAAGTGGAAAAGTGTGCTGTGGTCTGATGAGTCCACATTTCAAATGGCTTTTGGAAATCATGGAAAAAAGAGGGAATGGACCATCCAGACTGTTATCAGTGTGGGGACGTGTTAGTGCCCATGGCATGGGTAACTTGCATGTCTGTGAAGGCACCATTAATGCTGAAAGGTACATACAGATTTCGGAGCAACATGTGCTGCCATCCAAGCGACGTCTTTTTCAGGGACATCCCTGCTTATTTCAGCAAGACAATGCCAAGCCAGATTCTGCATGTGTTTCAACTGCGTGGCTTCTTAGTAAAAGAGTGCAGGTAATAGACTGGCCTGCCTGCAGTCCAGACCTGTCTCCCATTGAAAATGTGTGGCACATTATGAAGCACAAAATGATGACAAACTTCATCAGTTTGAACATTATATATTTTGTCTTTGAAGTGTACTCAATCGAATATAGGCCGATAAGGATTTGCAAATCTTTGTACTGTTTTTATTCCCATTATACACAACGTCCCAACTTATTTGAAATTGTGGTTTGTATATATGTATTTAGAACTCTTCAAAAACAGTAGGGGATATTAGAATGTCAAAATAATGATTGTGTTTTGGATACAATGACTGACTGCAATGAATAAAACATGAACTGCTCTGAAACAGAGCACCAAATGCAGCCAATGGTCCGCACATGCAGCATGTGGAAATCCGAAGACGTGGCCAGGGTGCATATTCAAATTTGACACTTCACAGAAAGGTCATCTACTCCGTTGCGATCGAGACTTCTTTTATTCTGATAGCTTCTGGCCGTAATCCTTCGTCGATTTTTTCATCTGATACATCTTTAGGTTGTTTTTATGCAATGCAAAGTCTCCTACGTGCTGACCATCTAAAAAAGGCTTTCTCAAAGGACGGTTTTATGACTTGAAAAAATCACAACAAAGAAAACCAGAAAGTACAACTAAAACAAATTTATTGTGTACAAAAAATATATCCACTATTCAATTCTCTAATAACACTCCAATGCCACTATTTAACTGTTGCCAAAACAAAACTCTGTTTCTGCTCTGCTCTATTCTGCTGTCTGCTCAAAATCACAGCATTTATATAGACTAGCAACCTTCTAGAAAGATCCACAGGATTCTAGGGAAATCCCGCCCCCTCCAAGCAGGAAAGTGCCATAAGCTTCTAGAAATCATTAGTCTTTTCTTAATGATTTTACAGACACGCCACCAGAGGGTGCCAAATGAACAAAATAAATATAGCTGACCAGCAAGGCAGCAAAACAGCATGTAACAAATCTTCATTTACAAATGAAATATAATGCAGTACAAAAAAATACTCATACATGACACCTCCCCTCTTTAAGAAAAGAAAGGTTTGCTAAAAGCTTTCTTTTGTTAACACAGTTTTATAATCTGAACAATATTGAACTTTACACAAACGTATCATTGATCATGATAACAATCATATACTTAACAACCAGTGCAAGTCTCACAATCAAATAGAAAAGTAAAATTACATTTTTCACAATCAAATAAAGAAATAAAATTACATGCGTGAAAGTGTATCTGGGATTGTAACGCCCGCCAATGTAATAATTTCCACAAACGTTATAAACCGCAAACGTAATAAAAATCTGCAGCTTTTAATGTAATAATCCCACGAACGTAATACATTTTCCACAAACGTAATAGCCGCTGCCTACTACAAACGTAACACACAATTTCCCGCAAATGTAATAACTATTACGTTTGCAGAGACTTATTACGTTTGTGGGGAAGTGAAAATCTTCAATTTTCAATATTGAAATAACTTCCCACAAATGTAATAACGCAATGAATAATGGTCATTGTGGTTGTTGTTGTTTGTCTGTTTCCCTAAACACCTACTTATACTGACCGTGGGGGCAAAATCCACCTGCTGCCTCTCCGCTCTACGATCACACAACACAACGGTGCTCGGCAGGGCATCTTCGTACATATGTTTATGCCAACGGACATGAAGCTGCAAGTTTATGCACGCAGTTACAATATTCTATCACTAGATGGCAGACCAGGATCAGTTATTGAATATTCACAAGCAAGCCAAGCTGAAACACGGTTTTATGGATGAGTTCTCTCCTAAATTAAATGCAGGATTTCTACTTTTAAACCATTTATATTGTGATATTGACACTTTCAGTTAAGTTAATACTCTGAGTATTTATTGCACTACAGTTAAAATGTTATATTTTAACACGGAACAACTAGGCCTCTTCAATTCTAATGATTTCTATAGCTGAATGTGTAAAATAGCAAGTGACTATTCAACTCTGACAACTGTACACCGTCCGTTGTATGCAGTCCCATATGGATTAACTTTAAGACGAGCTATAACGTTTGTTTAAGTAGTGATAACAGCGCTCTATCTTAGAGTAATGTTTGCGCCAGTGCAACTGGATCTTAAACTTGATTATGACAAAGTGATCGATATGTACGCCCGTAGATACCCCTGAAGAGTGCCCTTCATCAACCTATTCAGTGAGAATTAAACATTTCCAGAAGATGATTTTGTAGCTCTGCATGCCTAATCTACAAGTAGGAAATTCACTTCAAAGTGAATTAAATACCACTCTCCATGAAAGAAAACAACTTTAGTGTTGTGTTTCAAATGTTTAATCCATGATGTATCCTGATGGATGCTTTGAACATTTTCAGTTTGTCCATTTCTATTGGAATAGGACCTAAGTCTCTTTGTTTTGATTGTCTTTGCAGAGTCAAGTGCAAATTTATACCTTAAATAGAAATAATTGTTAATGAAAAAAATTCTTTTCAGCTAACTATAAGACCTTGAATTTTGTTCTCAGATGTCAGGAAAATGCGTATTTTGGCACTTTAAATTTCAAATTTTTCTGGGGGAGGGCCCCGAGACCCCCTCCAGGCTTTGCGCCTTTGGCGCTCGTGTGGGAGCTGCGCCCCCCTTTCCAAAATTTCTGGATCTGCCCCTGTATTCCCCATCTGTACTTTGTGCACTTGGTTTTGCAATAAAAATCCCTATGAAGAAATTTGGTGTGATATAGTGCTCAGGAACCAGACGCGAGAACCAAGCAAGGCAGTTGATGGGAATTCATTAAGCGAGGGGGTAACCTCCCGCTGGGCGGAAAGCAAAGGTACAAAGTCCACAATCCAAAAATCACAATCCAGTTGGGCAAAATCTGAGTTGAACACCAGGGCAGCAATCACAGTACACGTGGTCAGACAGAAAAGGGTTCAAAAGACAGATGCAGACAGAAATCCAAAACAGAGCCAAAAATCGTAATCGGGGATGGTCCAGTCAGAATAGAATCACAATGAGTACGAGGTGAAGACAAGCATGGCACAGGCAAACTAAGAGAAACATTCTGACAGGGAACTGGTGTGAGAAGACTGCTAATATACACATATGGGAGGTCACATGCTAAACAGAAAACAGGTGCTGGAAATCAGACTAATTACAAAGGAGCAAACATGAGGGAGAACCTCATCACATGAAATGGGCAAAAGCCAAAAAGCGGACAGGGATCACAAGACAGCCTATAGACAGAGATACGGCTCCGGTTAGGGAGCTCTAACGTGCATAGATAATGAGAGAGAGGACAGCGTGAGCAGGTGCGGAGGATCCGCTGAAACGCAGCAAAGATTAGGTAAAGGCAAGAGGTGGAGACTAGAACAGGGCGAATGCTGAGAGCTTGTTAATCAATTAGTAAGGTGCAGCTATACAATCCCTAGTGCTCGTTAGTAAGTTAGCATTATATACAATGTTAGTCTAGGTTAGTGGTTTTAACAAAAACAACAAACTGTTAGTATTGGTTCGTAAAATAGAAAAGCAAGGCAAAGGAAGTAAACGAGATTGGAAGGAATGTTAGGAAACCCAGAAGCCATGAAATCACCTAAACATGTGACACACAGTACTAGGGGAACGAGCTGAAGCTCAACACAAGACCAGACAGGGGAGACAAAGTACAATGGATGGAGCTGAAGCTCAACACAAGACCAGACAGGGGAGACAAAGTACAATGGATGGCAAAAGCAAAAACATCCACCGGAATAATAACAGTGAAGTGGATAATGGCAAAATACAAAATATGGCAATAATAAAAACATGGCAGGAACTAAACAGACAAAAAACAAGCAGAAACAGAATCATAACATCTGGATTAATAGCTCGTTTGTAAACACAACACTTAATTAATTACGGGCGTGTTTCATATGTCTACACAAGCATCCATATGTTTAGATATTTTATGTTTCCTCTGTTGTGTTCATTGATGTTTATACTTGTTAAATGTGAAGATGTCAAAGTTAAGTAGCGGCAGTTGACGACCGTTGTTATATGTTGACACTGTAGCTTCTTAACTTGTTAGTATGATACTGTTGTTTTATAATGTTTGTATAGTTTTAAATCTATTCGGATTTTGTTTTGTTTCACGCTCGCTCCTACGGTTGCTGGTTTGTCCCGTTGTCATGGCGACCACTGTACCACTGTCTCTCATTAAAACTAAAGAAATAGCTGTGCAAATTTATGGCGTCCCAAAACTTTAAAAATCTAACTTTCAAGCTTTGAAACAATATGAAAAACACATTTTTGAGTGGAGGGGGAAAAGCAATAGACTTGCATGCGCGCTGGAAGATGTTTGAATTAGGGGGGCTGCCAACCAAAAGCAGAAGAGTGACGTCTTTTCTTTTTTTTTTTTGCATGAGGGCCTTATGACAATGTTGGTCTTTACAACAGGGGTCAGGGCGACTTAGAGTGCAAACGGGTACTGGAATAAAAGAATACTCGCCATATAAATCATAAGTGATTGCAAAAAAATCGTAATTCATAATCGTTTTGTTGTCCTGGGGCCTTTATTTTTTTTCTATGTTTTATCCCAATAAGTTCCTTTGTTTTGTACGCATGTGGCATTTAAAAAGCAATTATGGTTGTTGCCTTATTCGTTGCAACCTCTTCAACCCCAACTCCTGGTAATGCTGCCATTAAGGGATTCGCCTGTCTCACACATGACGGCTCACAACGCCTCCCAGATTGATATTGCCTGATTCACAGTCAAACCATTTATAATTTGAATTAACAAGACCAATACATAATCGTATAATGATTAAGAAATTATTAATTAGGAGAGGACCAAGAAACCACAGACAGGCTACATTGAAAACACGCACATAATTATAGGGATGACAAGTACCCCCCATCTCAGAGATAAAACCCTCCAAAATATAATGGCGAGGCCCCTTTTAAAATTGTTCTGGAAAATAAAAAGCCTAAAAAAGTTGAGGTGGTAAACAGAATTATTTCCCCATCTCTGAATTCCATCTCCTGTTTCAGCATTTTTTACATTTAAAACAGAAACATCCTCCTGTCGCGCCCTTAAAAACATTAGCGCAGAAGGACGTGACTTTGTAAGCTGAGCTATTATAGGCGTTTTATGTGCCACAGGAGGTCGTCAGCCCCAAAAATAAACAATTCTCGGACAAAATCCTCCATTTGAATGAAGTTATTCATCGCATTACAGTATGTAATTATTAATTCAATCCACTATCCTTAATGTCGCATGTCAGTTTCGCCAACGTAAATGCATCCAGGCAGCAGACTAATCCCATTAAAGGCGAAAATAATCCTTCTCATTTGGATCATAATCAGTGTGGCAGTTTCCCCTACCACTGGTAAAACGCCACAGTAGTTAACCACACCAACACTCATACCACATGCCACATGATTAGCCAGGTAGCATGCAACTGATAGTTTGGTGGGTGCACACACTGAGCTACATTCAAAAACAAAGCTGTTTCCTGTGCTATCTTCCCCATAAAATTTACTAGAAACACACACACATGCAAGGTTTTGAGTTAACTCTTTTATTTCAAGATTGCAGACCATGAATTTTGAAGTTTTTGTATATAACTATGGTTGTCTTTCTTACCACAGTGCTTCCTGGTTCGGGGCAGTGACAAAGGACCCAAGCCTAGTTTTAGGCAGTCTTTTATAGTGCCTGAGTAATGGGTAGGGAGCATGCTCAGTCCACTCATGCTGCACCATACCAGCTAATGGAAGTAAAAGAGTGGTTGTAACTTCTACGGTATCATGTTTATGTGGTGATTGCTTTTATGTCGTAAGAACATGTCTGCATATAGTCTTGGAAATGTTTCCAAGCTTGGAATTACGCTGTGTGACTGAATTGTTAACCTTCATTGATTTAATTAAAGATGGTATGGTCCAGTGGGAGGGGCCTAGCCTTTAACTGATGGGGATTTACACTGACTAGTCAGTGAGTGAAAGGCTGTGGTGCTAGGCAGGCCTAAAGCTGCTTTGCGCACATTTCCTGGGACAATAATAAAACACTTCATTTTTTTTTTTTTTGCATCAAATGGATTTTGTCTTATTATTTTTTTCAGTTTGAGGTCAAACTACATCTTTTTCAGTCAGCCTTTCGGCATACTACCCTCACTCAAGGTCAGAGTGTGACAATCAGCATTCTTAAAATTCTCCCAAACCGGCAGTTTTTTGTTGTGTTGTGTGATCGTAGAGCGGAGAGGCAGCAGCTGGATTTTGCCCCCACGGCCAGTATTAGTAGGTGTTTAGGCAAACAAACAAACAACAACGACCATCAGTCATTGCGTTATTACATTTGTGGGACGTTATTACAATATTGAAAGTTGATGATTTTCGCTTCCTCACAAACGTAATAAATCTCTGCAAACGTAATAGTTATTACATTTGCGGGAAATTGCGTATTACGTTTGCAGTAGGCAGCGGCTATTACGTTTGTGGAAAATGTATTACGTTTGTGGGATTATTACATTAAAAGCTGCAGATTTTTATTACGTTTGCGGTTTATTACGTTTGTGGACATTATTACATTGGCGGGCGTTACAGGGATTACATTATCTTTTCCCCTGATGTGAGAAATATCCAAATCATACTCTTGCAAAAGTAAACTCCATCTCAGTAGTCTTTGATTCTTGTTTTTGATCTTGTGCAAGAATGTGAGGGGATTGTGATCACTGAAGACCTTGATGGAAGTAGCTAAACAAGTCAAATAGACTTCAAAATGTTGTAAAGCCAAAACAAGTGCCAAACATTCTTTTTCAATTGTTGAGTAGTCTTTCTGATGTTTATCAAACTTTTTGGAAAAATAACAAACAGGATGATCTACTCCATCAGTGTCTTCTTGCAGTAAAACTGCACCTGCACCAATGTCACTGGCATCTACTGCCAACTTGAACTCCTTTTTGAAATTGGGAGATAAGAGAACTGGTGCATTTTTGAGAATAGCTTTCAGCTGGTCAAATGAATTTTGACATTTTTCATCCCAAACAAATTTTGCATTTTTCTTCAGTAAATTTGTCAAAGGTTCAGAGATGATAGAGAAATTTTTAAAGAATTTTCTGTAGTAGCCAGCCATCCCAAGAAATCTCATGAGCTGTCTTTTAGTTGTTGGCCCAGGAAATTCAATGATAACTTTGACTTTTGCATCAACTGGTTTGACTTGACCCTGTCCTACAACATGACCTAAGTAAACACCTGTAGCTTTACAAAAGTCACTTTTAACAAGGTTGATAGTCAGCTTGGCATCACTCACTCTCTGAAAGAAGTTTCTGATGTAGGTGAGGTGCTCTTGGAAGCTGTCGCTGGTGATGATTATGTCATCGATATAGGCCTCACATCCTGGCAGTCCAGCAATCGCTCTGTTTACCAGACGTTAGAAGGTGGCCAGAGAATTTTTCATTCCAAATGCCATGACCTTGTATTGGTATAATCCATCTGGTGTGACGAAGGCAGAGATCTCTTTTGCTCTATCTGTTAGAGGGATCTGCCAGAAGCCCTTAAGGACATCAAATTTTGTGACATACTTTGACTGTCCAACTTAGTCAATGCAGTCATCAATCCTGGGAATAGGATATGAGTCCGTTATTGATAGAGCGTTTGCTTTCCTGTAGTCTGTCACCATTCTATATGTTCCATTGGGTTTGGGAACTAGGATGCATGGAGAACTCCAGTCACTGTAACTTGGTTCAACAAAGTCATTTTCAAGCAGATATTTGACTTCCTGTTTAAGGTATTTCTGCTTCTCTGGATTCATTCTGTAGGGATGCTGTTTTACAGGCTTGGCATCATCTTGTAGGATGACATCATGGTAAACCAAATCAGTCCTTGATGGAACGTCAGGGAATATGTGACTATATTCAAATATGAGCTGCTTTAGCTGCTGTTGTTGAAATGGATCCAGGTGGGATAACTTGCCGTCAATATTTTGAAGAATGTCTGAATTTTCAAGTTTGACTGGACCAGGTTCATTTTCTAAGGGGCAGTCACAATCTTCTTTGGAATTTTCCAGTTCAACTGTATTTACCACATTGACTGGCTTTTGCTGAGTGTCTCTATCAATGTATTCTTTCGGCATGTTGATGTGACACATTTGTTTTTGTTTTCTCCTTCTAGGAGTTGAAATTATGTAATTTAGATCACTGACCTTTTTGCGGACAGTGTAAGGGCCGAAATATCGGGCTCTTAGAGGGTTTCCAGGAACTGGCAAAAGTGCAAGAACTTTGTCACCTGTTTTAAAACTTCTATATTTTGAATGAAGGTCATATTTGGCTTTCATTTTGCCCTGAGCTTCTTTGAGATTAGACTTAGCAAAGTCACAAGCCTTAGAGAGACTATTGTGGAAGTCAGAGACATACTGAAGCAAGTTCATTGGGACATCTTCAGCCAGAAACTTTTCCTTCAGAAGCTTCAAAGGTCCACGGACTGTATGCCCAAAAACGAGCTCAAAAGGACTGAACCCAAGAAACTCCTGAACAGCTTCACGGGCAGCAAACAGAAGAAGATGGACACCTTCATCCCAATCTTTCTCTGTGTCAAGGCAGTAGGTCCTTATCATGTTCTTCAGGGTTTGATGGAACCTCTCCAAAGCACCTTGACTCTCAGGATGGTAAGCCAATGACCTGTATTGTTTAATACCATGCCCATGCATAACTAGTTGAAATATGCCAGACATGAAATTTGATCCTTGATCAGACTGAATAGACTTAGGAAGACCAACAAAGCAGAAAAACTTGGTAAGAGCCTTGATGATAGTCTTCTCCTTCATATTATGAAGTGGAATTGCCTCAGGAAACCGGGTGGAAGCACACATGATAGTCAGTAAGTACTCACAACCAGATCTAGTCTTCGGCAATGGTCCAACACAGTCAATGATGATCCGACTTAAAGGTTCATCAAAAGCAGGAATGGGCTTAAGTGGAGCCTTTGGAATATTCCGGTTCGGCTTCCCAACCATTTGACAAGTATGACAGGATTTGCAGTACTCCTGCACATCGGACCTCATAGAAGGCCAGAAGAAATGGTTTCTGACGCGTTGAAGGGTATTCTTGATACCCAAATGACCTGAAATAGGATTGTCATGGGCCAGACTAAGAGTTTCTTGACGATAAGACTTTGAAAGAATAATTTGATGGGTGATCATCCACTCTTCATCTGCAGGAACATCAGGTGGACGCCACTTTCTCATAAGCACACAATTTTTGTAGTAAAAACAGACAGGAACTTGAGTAGCCTCTTGTTCACTTGCAGCTCGTGGTAGAAGATGCGCTAGATCACGAGCTTGTTGTTGCTCATGAATAAGTTGTTTCCGAGACAAAATGTCATTAGAATGACCTGACAAGGACAAGTCTGAAGATTTCTCTGACATCTCAGGACTGGAAGGTTCCTGATGAAAAGACTGCCCAATGAAGGTGTCAGCCAGGTTAAAGTCCAGGTCAGCATCATCTTGAATAGCCTTTTTGGCCATAGAAGGAGTAACTGCACATGAAGGATTGAGGTCTAGAATTTTCTCCTCTATAGAGTCAGATTCTTGATCAATCAAGGGAGTGTCAGTTACAATAGGGTAGGGGGCAACCTTATCCCCAGCAAAATCATTACTAAGAAGCAAATGAATGCCTTTGAAAGGAAGAGAAGACCTAACACCAACAGTAACAGGCCCAGAGACCAAGTCTGATTTGAGATTAACATTATGAAGAGTGTAATGTGAATATAGACCACTAGATGGCAGTATTTACCTTTTTTTTGTTAAGCTCAGACTGGAGTCATGTTTAGACATGTCCTGGACATGTCTGGGGCAAGTCTCAGAAAATTAAAAAAAATAAGTCTAAATGTGGGTGGGGTCTGCAAAAGAGTATATAAGGAAAAGAATTGAGACAGCAAAGTAGTAGGAGAAATTGCAAGAAGATGACCAAACCTGCCATTCTGTTCAAGACCTGTGACGTTTCTTTTGTGGATTTCTTTGCCTGTGTTTGAGCATTTTCATTATCCAGGACATCACCAAGCCACCCCACAAAAAGGGACCGTAAATATTTCTTTTTTTTTTCCTATTCAATCTTGGTCAGTTTAGTTAGTTGTTGTGTTTAATTAAATGTGTTTAAGTTTTTAAAACTGTGTCTGTCATCCCTTGCTGTTGTGTTATAAATGTAATAACAAATTGGGGCCATAACAAATTGGGGGCTCAAGGTCCGGGATAGACCATTTTGTGAGTCATTTATTAAAAATCTAACATTTCAAATTGAAAAAATTGATTTTTTTTTAATTGAATACATATATATTGACAACAGCAATGGATGATTTCTTGGCATCACCAACCGTAGGGGTTTTGAAGTCTTTTAAAAAGACAGAACTGCTAGAAATTTGCAGACATTTAGAGCTGACGGAGGTAAAACCAGCCATGCGAAAAGCAAGACTGGCGAGAGAGATTGTTGAATATTAAATTGATGATAATGTGTTTGCACCAGGAGATCTGGAACAGTTTCCAGTGGAAAATCCAAATTTAGAAATGGAACTTAAATTAAAACTGCTAGAGATTGAAAGGGAGGAAAGAGAAAAACAAAGAAAATTTGAGAGGGAGGAAAAAGAGAAAGAAAGAGAGGAAAGAGAAAAAGAAAAGGAGGAAAAAGAGAAAGAAAGAGAATTTGAGAGAGAGAAAGAGGAAAGAGCAGAAAGAGAGAGACAGAGACAGAGAGATTTTGAATTAGAGAAATTCGATAGAGAAGAAAGACTCCAAATGGAGCAACTAAAAATAAAAATAGCAACAGAAAATAAATTTCGGGCTAGCCAGGAGGTAAAACTGGTGCCTCCATTTTCAGAAAAGGATGTTGACAACTATTTCCAGTGTTTTGAAAAGGTAGCAAAGAGTTGCCAGTGGCCAAAGGAACACTGGCCTCTGATGTTGCAAACTGTCCTCAAGGGTAAAGCTCAACAAGCCTATTCGGCTTTGTCTGCAGATGATTCCTCTGATTATGAGGTTGTCAAAAAGGTTATTTTGAGAGCTTATGAGTTGGTTCCAGAGGCTTACCGACAGAAATTCAGAGGTCTGAAGAAATCTGAAAATCAGACTTATGTTGAATTTGCTAATGAAAAGCAGGTTTGCTTTGAGCGCTGGTGTACTTCTATGGAGGTCAAGGATGATTTCAACTCACTAAAAGAGATGGTGTTAGTTGAAGAATTCAAGAACTGTGTTAAAGATGATGTTAAGACCTACCTTAATGAGAAGCAAGCACTGAACTTGCAATCAGCTGCCAAATTTGCAGATGAATATGTTCTTACACATAAGTCCAAATTTCAGTCTAGCAGTAATAATAGATGGTCCCAATTTCAGAAAAAGGGTTATGGTGATACCCAAGATTCCTCACCCAAAGACAAAGACAAATCTGGTGATGGTGCTCAAAAATCCAGTAACAGGTCTGATCAAAGTGTGAAAGCTGACAGTGACAAAAGTGGTCTAGTTTGCAGTTATTGCAAGAAATCTGGTCATGTTACAACTAACTGTTGGTTCCTTAAAGCTAAGAAAGAAAAAGAAAAGGATACCAAACCAAATGCCTTTGTGAAAACAAGGTTAGAAACCCCTGTAGTAGATAACCAATCTGCTAAATTGCCTGCTTCTTGTGGGGCTAAAAGGCCTGATACAGCTGACTTCGTGAGGGAGGAATTTCTTCCATTTGTGTCAGAGGGATTTGTGGCTCTGAATGAGCATACTACTCCTGTCCCCATATATATCCTAAGGGATACCAGAGCTTCTCAGTCACTTTTGTTGATGGACTCCTTGGAGTTACGTGATGAGACCGCTTCAGGGGATTTCATACTTGTACAAGGTATTGAAGGGAGGACTGTATCTGTACCCCTGCGCTCTATATTCTTGAAGTCAGATTTAGTTACAGGACAGGTAAAGGTGGGACTTATGTCAAGTCTACCTATAAAGGGTGTTTCTCTGTTGCTAGGCAATGACCTGGCTGGGGGCAAAGTAGTTCCCCCTGTACATCTTACTTCACAGCCGAGCACTGAAAATGGGGATGAGGACCCATCTCTGTATCCTTCTTGCGCAGTGACTCGTGCTATGGCCAAGAAGGCTAAAGAAGATGATGTTGTGGTGCCGTCCAGTACATTGAATAGTCAGGACTCAGGTGGTTCGCCTCATGACTCTGATTGGCCTACTATGGTTTCTCCGTTTGAGGACTTATCAGATACTTTTATCAGTTCTCTATTCAGCCAGCCGGATGGGTCTGGTGATTCTGATGTGTCTGGAGACTTGTCTCTGTCCAGAAAGCGGTTGATTGAGGAGCAAACTAATGATCCTGAAATTGGTGTACTAAAGAGGAGAGCCCTTCCTGAAAAAGAAATAGATGCAGTTCCAGTTGGGTATTATCTCAAGGATGATGTGTTGATGCGGAAGTGGCGCCCTCCTGATATCCCTGCCAATGCAGATTGGGCAGTGGTCAGGCAAATTGTTGTTCCGAAGGTCTATAGGAATGAGATCTTAACAATGGCTCATAGTTTACCTTTAGGAGGTCATCTTGGTGTTAACAAGACTGTTGATAAGATCATGAAACACTTCTTTTGGCCTGGGCTTCGGAAAGACGTTTCCAACTTTTGCAAAACCTGTCACACTTGTCAGGTAGTTGGAAAACACCAGTTAGACCCACCTGTAGCTCCATTGCAGCCTATCCCAGCATTTGGGGAGCCATTCTCTAGGGTCATTGTTGATTGCGTTGGTCCATTACCCAAGACTAGATCTGGAAATCAGTATTTGTTGACAATCATGTGTGCATCTACCAGATTCCCCGAAGCCATACCTCTACGTAACATCAAGGCAACTGCAATCTCTAAGGCTTTGATAAAGTTCTTCACGTTGTTTGGTCTTCCCAGGGAAATTCAGTCAGACCAAGGTAGCAATTTCACTTCAGGATTGTTTCAGCAGGTTGTGTATGAACTAGGTGCAAAACAGATTCTTTCTAGTGCCTATCATCAAGAAAGTCAGGGTGCCTTAGAGCGGTTTCATTCCACTCTCAAGACAATGATGAGGACTTATTGTTATGACCATGAGAAAGACTGGGATGAAGGTGTTCATTTGCTGTTGTTTGCAGCTAGAGAAGCAGTGCAGGAGTCTACTGGATTCAGTCCATTTGAGCTAGTGTTTGGTCATGAAGTGAGAGGACCTTTGCTATTATTGAGTGAACAATGGCAAGAGGAAGAGCCGCATATCAGTCTGTTAGACTATGTTAGCAAGTTCAAGGAAAGATTGCGTGCAGCTTGTGACCTAGCCAAAGAGAACTTGAAATCAAGTCAGGGAAAAATGAAAACTTGGTATGATCATAAGGCTAGAAGCCGTGAGTTTAAACCAGGAGACAAGGTCCTTGTGTTGTTTCCCTTGCAGTCCAATCCATTGCAGGCTAGATTTCATGGTCCTTATGAAATTCTGACAAAACTCAATGATCTCAATTACATTGTGAAGACTCCAGATAGGAGAAAACCAAAACAATTGTGTCATATTAACATGCTAAAGCCTTATCATGACAGAAATGCTAGGGTTGCAGCTGTCACTTCAGATTCTCCAATGGTCGAAACGTGTGAAGATGAGGGGGAGTTTCAAGATGATGAACCAAGAATTAAAGCTGAAGTTCTTTCATGTAAATTGTCAAACACTGAAGTGTGGCAAAATCTTGATGTAAAACTCCAGCACTTAGAACCCTCACAGAGAGATCAGTTTGAAAGGTTGATCAAGAAATATGAGGATTTGTTTCCTGATGTTCCAAAGAGAGTTACTATAGCCTCTCATGATGTAGATGTTGGTGATGCCAAACCAATAAAACAGCATCCATACCGGATGAATCCTGAAAAGAGAAAGATTGCTGAGAAAAAGGTTGAGTACATGTTAAAACATGATATTATCAGACCCTCCAACTCCGATTGGAGTTCACCCTGTGTGCTAGTTCCAAAACCTGATGGAAGTACTAGATTCTGTACAGATTATCGCAAAGTCAATGCTGTAACTAGAACTGATGCGTTTCCAATACCTAGGATTGATGATTGTATTGATAGTGTAGGGCAAGCAAAGTTTCTGACCAAGATTGATTTATTGAAGGGTTATTGGTGTGTGCCTTTAACTGAGAGGGCCAAGAGCATCTCTGCTTTTGCCACACCATCTGGATTGTACCAGTATGAAGTCCTACCCTTTGGCATGAAAAATGCCCCAGCCACGTTCCAAAGGATGATACAGTCTACAATCGCCGGATTGCCACACACGGGTGCGTACATCGATGACCTGATCACATGGAGTGACTCCTGGGAAGAACATCTAAAAGATGTAGAGACGTTGTTCCAGCGCCTGACCCAGGCTAACCTGACTGTTAACCTGAACAAGAGTGACTTTGGTTGTGCTACTGTCACCTATCTTGGCTACGTCATAGGCCAGGGTAAGGTGGCACCCATAAATGCTAAAGTCCAAGCCATCATGGACTTTCCAGTTCCTGACAACAAAAAAGCTTTGCGCCGCTTCCTTGGAATGATCGGGTACTACCACAAGTTCTGCAAGAACTTTGCTGAGATTGCTCTCAGTCTAACTAACCAACTGAAGAAAGGCGTAAAGTTCACCTGGGATGATGCACGCCAGAGAGCCTTCGATCGCCTGAAGTCTCTGCTGTGTCACTTCCCCGTGCTCAAATCTCCTGACTTCAACAAACCGTTCTCCATCGCGGTCGATGCTAGCGACCAAGCTTGTGGATCTGTGCTCCTACAGAGAAGTGACTCTGATGACATTGAGCATCCCGTGGCATACTTCTCCAGGAAGTTCAATCGCCACCAAAGGAACTATTCCACAATAGAGAAGGAACTGTTGGCTCTGGTCCTTTCTTTACAACACTTTGAGGTTTATGTTTGTACAGGACAAAAGCCAATGATTGTGTACACTGACCACAATCCGTTAACGTTTTTGAGTAAGATGAAAAACAAGAATCGGAGATTGTTGAATTGGAGTTTGATTTTACAGGAGTTTGACTTGGAAATTAAGCATGTGAAGGGTACAGACAATGTAATTGCTGATTGCTTATCCCGTGTTTGAATGTGTATATATATATAATGTGTTTGAATATTGTATGATATGTATATATAGACAAGTGTTCACTTAACCATTTTGTATTGAAAAGAAAAATTTTGCCTTTATGAGTCAAAATTTTTCCCTTTTGGAATGGAGGTGTAATGTGAATATAGACCACTAGATGGCAGTATTTACCTTTTTTTTGTTAAGCTCAGACTGGAGTCATGTTTAGACATGTCCTGGACATGTCTGGGGCAAGTCTCAGAAAATTAAAAAAAATAGGTCTAAATGTGGGTGGGGTCTGCAAAAGAGTATATAAGGAAAAGAATTGAGACAGTAAAGTAGTAGGAGAAATTGCAAGAAGATGACCAAACCTGCCATTCTGTTCAAGACCTGTGACGTTTCTTTTGTGGATTTCTTTGCCTGTGTTTGAGCATTTTCATTATCCAGGACATCACCAAGCCACCCCACAAAAAGGGACCGTAAATATTTCTTTTTTTTTTCCTATTCAATCTTGGTCAGTTTAGTTAGTTGTTGTGTTTAATTAAATGTGTTTAAGTTTTTAAAACTGTGTCTGTCATCCCTTGCTGTTGCTGTTGTGTTATAAATGTAATAACAAATTGGGGCCATAACAAGAGGTACACATGTAAAACCACATTCTACTCCTTGAATAAGGACATTAGCCTGAGTAGACGATTTGTCCGAAAAAGGCAGAATATCTGCAAGAATAAGAGATTGGGAAGACCCAGTATCCCTTAGAATTCGAACAGGAGCAGATGAGGAAAAATCATGTGAAAGTGAGACCAAACCATTGGTGATGAATGGCTCAAACCCCTCCATAACAGAATCAGACACAGAAGGTAGAAGATCAGGTGAACTGACCATTGATACAAGAGATTCTCTCTTTGTGAAAGCAGTTGGCTTGGTTTCTTCTCGTTGTTGTTTTTTCTTGAGAGCATAACATTCAGAAATAAGGTGACCTTGCTTTTTGCAGTATTGGCAAGACACAGAGGGTAAAGAATCAGAGGATTGCTTCTCACTGGAAGGTTTCCTCTCAGAAGTGGCCTTAGAATCATTAGAAGTGTTATTAGAGGAAATCTTGGACTGAAACTTGCTTTGAAATTTTGAAAAAGTGGATTTTTGGACCAAAGAAGACTTGTGAGTTAATGCATAACTATCAGCTAGGGTAGAAACATCTTGCAAAGTATTGGCTTGTTTTTCTTCAAGGAAAATCTTAATATCAGGCTGGACATACCTTTTAAATTCCTCAACCAGAATAAGTTGCCTCATTCTCTCAAAATCTTTCTCAAATTTCATGGAATTACACCACTGATCAAACAACTGTTCCTTTAACCTGCCAAATTCAACATGAGTTTGACTGGCTTCCTTGCGAGAATTCCTAAATTTTTGCCTGTAAGCCTTGGGGACCAATTCGTAACCCTTCAGAATGGCAGATTTTACAAAATTATAATCAGCACACTGTTGGACAGATAACTGGTTATAGATTTTTCTAGCTTTACCAGTAAGAACACTTTGTAACATCATTGTCCAATACTCTTTTGGTCATTTCAAATTTTCAGCAATTTTTTCAAAATGGGTAAAGTATTAGTCAACATCATTTTCTAAGAAAGGAGGAACAAGTCTGATATGCTTAACCACATCAAAATGATCAGAAAGTCCAGAAGATTTTGAAACAGTACCTGCTTTTATTTTCTTCATTTCCAATTCGAACTGCATCCTTTTTTCTTCTATTTCTAGTTGTTTCTCCAACCTTCTTTCTTCCATTTCTTTCTCCATCCTTCTTTCCTCCAGTTCTCTCTCCTTCTCCCTCTTCAACCTTCTTTCTTCCATTTCTTTCAGGCGCAGCTGAAATTCAAGTCTTTGCCAGCGTTGCAGGCACTTCCACAGCTTTAATTAATTCTGCTGCTTCTTCCCCAAAGATATCTTCATCGATGAAATGTTGTACCAAAAGGTTGAATATTTCTTGTTTCTTCATTGATGACTTCACATCAGATAATCCAGGGGTTGAGGCTATTTGCAGCAAGTCCTTCTTCTTTGCCAGCACAATTAATTCCTGGGTTGGAGTTTTCAAAAAACTTTCCACATCAAAGGTCACGTTTGCTGGTTTTTCAAGTCACAAGATTTAATATAAAAATCTTTGGTGAATCCAATCTCGGTGAAACCTCCAATTTGTTATGACTTGAAAAAATCACAACAAAGAAAACCAGAAAGTACAACTAAAACAAATTTATTGTTCACAAAAAAAAGTTGTGCAAAAAAATATATCCACTATTCAATTCTCTAATAACACTCAAATGCCACTATTTAACTGTTGCCAAAACAAAACTCTGTTTCTGCTCCGCTCTATTCTGCTGTCTGCTCAAAATCACAGCATTTATATAGACTAGCAACCTTCTAGAAAGATCCACAGGATTCTAGGGAAATCCCGCCCCCTCCAAGCAGGAAAGTGCCAGAAGCTTCTAGAAATCACTCGTCTTTTCTTAATGATTTTACAGACACACCACCTGAGGGTGCCAAATGAACAAAATAAATATAGCTGACCAGCAAGGCAGCAAAACAGCATGTAACAAATCTTCATTTACAAATGAAATAAAATGCAGTCCAAAAAATTATCATACATAACAACGGTATGTGCGCGGGCTCTCTCTAGTGGTACGCAGAGAAATCCCCAAAATAACCCTGGCCATTTTATTTTTGCTGGCAAAAGAGAATTATGACGGGGAAAACGACCCAAATAGCAAGCAACTCCGCTCCGGATATGCCCCGGCACTTTGCCGTACTACACATGCAAGGTTTCCCGCAGAAAATCGGTAAGTCAGGGTGGTGATCGGGGGGTTAAAGTGCAATAACAAAGTGACAAAGTCAACAGTCTTGTAACTTTATTACAAAGCTTTTATAATGAAACACTTGCTTGTATACAGCGTATTTTTGCCTTACTGTAAAATTAACAAGGTCAAATAAATGCTACATGCATGAACACAGACAAAAAATTTCCGTACAGAAAAATAATTCAATTAGGTCTATGCACAGTCACTTGGCGACGGCATTTCAGAACTCTCTAGTGAATGAAGGTAATTTTTATGACAAGTACGTGGTTTCGTCCGTTTACATTTTCCAATTGGACAGCTGTCTATTTTTTACAGTGAGTTGAGTGACCGTGCTGGAAAAACAGTTGTGTGTACTTGTCGCCGAAATTACCTTCATTCACTGAAGAGTTCTGAAATGCCATTGCCGAGTGCCAGTGCATAGACCTAATTGAATTATTTTTTTGGACTGAATGTAGCTCATTATTTTGCTGCTTTTAGATCGCATGTGGGAGAGATGCCGTGTCTTTAATAGCCACTTGATTATTCTTGAATTGGAAAACGTTTTAATGAAGGAAAACCATCTAGAATTAGCCAGGACTAATTATTTTCAATAAAGGGAGGGACATTAGCGCCAGAATTTTCAGGTCAAACGATGCGCCTGCCGGGCACTACGAGGACTTCGGTAGGGAACATATCCGAAAGCGAAATCCAAACATAAACACAAGCGACCGGTCCATGCGAGTACATCGTCTTATAATAACGATGTAAGTGCTCCACAATCTGCAAAATCACAAGTATACTAGCTCGTCTGCTGCAGAGGTCCAATAGTCAATGTATTAGCCTTGGCTTCGGTGACTAATACTGCAGATCGGAGAGCAAATTTTGTGATATCAGACTGTTTCCATGACCAGTTTTTTATTTTGCTATTTAGATTTTGTGTATTTAGAATGGTATTAAATGGAAACGCACACAGAGAATGAAGACGATGTCCGACATTCTTAACGCCAAAAACACAGTCTGCTTCATGACCAAAGACTGTTGTGACACAGACTCCTATTTGACGCATTGCGCTGATAAGAGAATGGTCGTTGCTGGAGTACTTTGGGGGGGAGTTACCAGTTAGTCTCTGAATCAGTATTTTTGAACATTTGCTGCAATCTACGAAATACAATTCTACTGACCGCTGGTCAATTATCGGTACCCCAAAGAAAACAGACTATCTATAAAAACCGCAGCCTTTCTCATCTTTATCGTAACTCAAATGGAAATAAATCATCTTGCAATCGGACCAACCAGTCACAGATGTCATATATGCTACGTGAATAATCATGTACAAGACGGACTTCAGATCAGAGTGAAAGAGAGCATCCAATCTAATCAATCAGGATAGAAGGTTTGTGACTGATGTTGAAATAAGGCTGCTAAATAAAACCATTTGCCACTGGACGTATGCGTCAATAGCTCCTATCAACATCAATCTCTTATTATTTCTTTCTTTTTTTTAATCCCTCCACCACCCCTCCATCTTTGGGGGTCTACTGAATTCAATCAATTACAATAAATTTCTCAAAGACCCCACACCCACCCTTTGACTCCCATCACAGCACCCTAAACCCATATATACAGATGATACAGTGAAAGGACAATGACATAAATTAGAATGTAAACATACACAAAGATGAATAAATTGAAATGAGAATTAACAACATAACTACACAATACCTACATTAATCATAATTATATATGTATATATTTTGTATATACATACATACACATACATACAAATACACATATATATATATATATATCTCCATACATACACATACATACATACGTTCCCATACACACACACATACATAAAAACATGCTTTAGCAAATATAGTCATACAACCATATCATATATTAATGTACTCATACAATTACTTATTTTCATTCCCATCCTTCTGCTACTCTCAGCGCCCTCAATCTATCCTTATACACACTTAACCTACTGTTTTCTTGTGCCACTATACATTCAATTTCACTGTGATGTTTTACAAAGAGTTTGAATCTCTCTGTCCTCAAAGCGTCCACAGATTTTGATTTAAAGATGAAAATTTTGCCAATAGGTATTATAATATTGACTATTTTTCCAGAGTCATTTTTTAGACTTTTTAGAAGAATGGTGGACAAATCCAGAGTAAAATTACTTGAATATAAAGCCAGCCACCTCTGAACCCCTGTCCAAAACAGAACTACACAGGGGCAGTACCAAAATAAATGTTCCACTGACTCAACCTCTTCGCCACAAAATCTACACAAGTGAGACTCCTCAATTCCCCAAATATGAAGCATCTTTTGAGTGGCCAAAAATGTATATATTAATTTAAACTGAAAAAATCTTATTGACGAATCTATAGTTGTTTTGTAAATTAAATTGAAGACCTGGTTCCATGGAATTGGAAAATCTAGCATATATTCCCAAGAATCTAGAATATTGTGAGGATTGGCTCTCAGGTTTCTTGATTCAAGGTGAAACTTGTATATCATTCCATTTATGCTGGTTTTTTCAATCCACTGAAAGTTTTTCATAAATGGTCGACAGACAAGCTCCTTGTTACTTCCTTTAACAATTCTTCTCCATGTTAGCGGTATGGCCGCAATGAGTTGATTGAACTTTTGTAGAGGGCAAACCTTGCCATAAATGTCAATAAACTCTTCATAAGACATTAATTTACCTTCATTATTTACAAGATCATTTATAAAAATAATGCCAGAATCAAACATATTTTTCCAAAAAATTAATTTCTTACCAATCAAGATGTTAGAATTGAACCATATGATTTGTTGCAAAATTTCCTCTGTATTTTCTGGAGGATAGAATTGGAATTGCAGCCAACTTTGTATGGCTTCCATTAAAAACGGGGAAAGATCAACGGCCAGTTCCTCATTGAATTGTGAGAACTGGGGGCATTTAATCTGTAGAAAGGGAAACAGTCCCTTTTTAAAAATCGGGTGTACATTGTGTAATAGTCTCCGGGAAAACCATCTAGGGTTTTTAAAAAACTTTGGAATCAGGGAGGCTTTGAGTGAGAGATTCCAAGCTCATAAATTTAACAGTTTTAGGCCACCTGATTCATATTCTTTGTAAAGGTACACACACTTAACTTTATCTGGTTTACCCCTCCATATAAATTTGAAATTTTTTTTCTCATATTGTTTGAAAAATGATTCCCTTGGTGAAGATAATGTCATAAACAAGTATGGAAATTGAGACACAACTAAGGAATTAATCAAGGTGATTTTACCATAAATTGTTAAATATTTCCCTCCCCATGGCTGCAGAATTTTGTCTATTTCATCAAGTTTTTTATTGAAGTTAACTTCTGAGAGATTATCCATATTTTCAGGAACATGAATGCCAAGAATATCAACTGATCCATTCTTCCAATTTATGGGTAAATTACACTGTAAAGTAAATGTTGTGTTTTTCAGAGAACCGATCCTGAGTATTGTGCATTTGTCATAACTTGGCTTCAAGCCTGACAAACAGGAAAAACAATCCAGGTCCTGTGTTAGGCTTTGCAAGGATAAGGACTGAGGTGTCAATCTCTTACTTTATGTCCTGATGGGTGAAGTTCTTTGGCAGGATTATTAACTTTGATCCCTAGAACACGTTCATGTTTAACAGTCGACAAAACATATTTTTCCGAAATGTGCCTTTAACATTAAATGCTGTTATGCACAGATGAAGCAGCCCCAGGAAATCTTCCTCAACCCCCCATATACAAGATACAGTCCAATGGGAGGAAGGTGAGCACTATAGGCTGCAAGATGATACATAGCATACAATAGTCCCTGAATAAAAGGCTTTAAGGTAAAGATCTCCGTAAATGAATATTTTTGCAAACCTGCTAGGCTACCTTAGTGTACAATTATTGAAATGAACTGAAAAACTGGCACACTAGGACAGTTTGTGGAGTTAGTTTTATTTTTTAAAATGCAAAGATGATGTTTCCTTGCAGGTTATCCATGCCAATCAAATAGTTAGCCTGTACCACAACTGTGTTTAACCTATGTAGCCCATAGCTTATGACAGATTCTGAATATATGATTCTTTATGGGAGCATCTTGAAGCCATGAGGTAACCACAGAGGGGACCAGTGATCAAATATATGTAATATATATTTGCTATACTGTATATAGGGGGGGCAAGGGGGGGGGGCCCAAATTGATTCCCAGTCATAGGGCCCAAAATTGCCAGCAGCGCCCCTGAAATAAGAAGTTTGTGCTCCTGCTTCAACCATTTTCCAATAGAAAAAAAATCTGCACACATTCATTTTATACTGAGTGTGTGAGAACAGCATTTGGCATATCAAGCCCATGGTGACCTGTCAGCTAAAAAGACAGCATTTGTGCATATTTTCCTGTAATAAACCCTCTCCGATTGGGCTTTCTTGCCTCCTCGTTCTCCTGGTTCAACAGATGACTGTGCTCCTGCTTCAACCGATTTCCAAGTTTTAAAAAAAATCTGCTTATATTAATTTTCTACTGACTGTTGAGAGAACAGGATTTGGCGCATCAAGCCTACAGAGACCTGTCAGCCAATAAGACAGTATTTGGGCGTATTTTCCTGTAATAAACCCTCTCTGATTGGTCTTTCTTGCCTCCGTTCATTGAAGATAAAACAACACAGCCGTATCATTTTGCTGACCTTCGGTGACGTGGTGACATACCGCCCAAATTGAATAATTATTTGGGGAAAAACAGAAAATTTTGGGGGCAACAGCCTTCAATGCTGTGGGCAAGCTACGCCAATGCTTATCATTTTATTTTTATTTTCCATAAAGTAACTACATTTTCCACTGTGACTACTGTTAGTAATTTTCTTCTCATCACTGATGGATTATGTTTGTCAATGATGAAAATGACAAGCGCCAGTGTGAATCATGGGTGTACTTAGTTTCGCATGCATGGCTTCTGCGTTTTGGCTCACCTGGACCTTTGGCTATTCCCATCCGTCGTCGTCTGTCGTTAACATTTTTCAAAAATATTCTCTGAAACTACCGAACAGATCCAGACTAAAATTAGCCACAAGCATCCTTAGGATGTCCATTTTAAAAATTGTGTTGATTATGCCCTCTGAATAACACAAAATAGAACATAGGGGTAAAACCACCTATTTTCAGCGACATCTCAGGAACTAAAGCAGCTAGAGGTCACCAAAATCGACTGGCGCTGGGGTACCACCCTGATACATGTTAACATAGAATTTGAAGAAAATCCGTCAATTCGTTCTTGAGATATCTCGCAGACAAGGATTCGGGACGTACGGACGGTCATGAATACTATGTCCCAGGGGACAAAAATGGTAAACAGATCAGGGACATGGCAAGACAGATCAGAGACATGGCAGATAGGCAGAATCATAAGAAATGGCTCTTTGTAGCAATTATTTGCCTTAATACATCAAATATGTGACAGTCCACAGGAAATAGGTGTACAAGGGATATTTGGTCAAAGTAAGTGCATCTTACGATCCCTTACCATTTACTAAACATCGAAAAACTGTTTTCTCTAAAACGTAAAAAAAAAAAACCCTTATACACCCTTTTCCTGTGGACTGTCACGTATGTTGAGTTTTGTTGTATTTCAGTATAGCATCTGAATAAAAGATCACAATCGATTTGCTTCTTAGATTCTTGAAATGATAATTAGAATGCTCAAACTGATTTTTGAATATCTTTCCCATTTAAAAATCAATTTTGCGAAATTATGGGGCCATGTCGGAATTGTAATCACGTTTTTTGGTATTTCATTAAGATCATGTACCTTGTTACTTTTATGCTGCAGTAGATTATGTTTTTGTAATTTTAAGAATTAGTTAATTTTCATACAGGTCCCGGTGAACAATTCAGACTAGAAGTAAAATAAATTACAGCAAAGTGGAATCTGCTGAGTTGTTTCTCACCTGAGGTTAGATTTACATGATTTTAGGACCTGATGAGGACAAGCTGAATTTTTAATGTCCTGATTCGTGAAACCGTAGAAGTTACAGAGGGTGTACTTTCTTTTTCTCATGACAGT
This sequence comes from Gymnothorax reevesii, assembly GCA_029721435.1. Classification (NCBI taxonomy): domain Eukaryota; kingdom Metazoa; phylum Chordata; class Actinopteri; order Anguilliformes; family Muraenidae; genus Gymnothorax; species Gymnothorax reevesii. Next base: position 64,314,705 of record CM056576.1, read on the forward strand.
ATAATACTAGAGTTTGATGTGAAATAATAATGAGAGTGAGTATTTTTATTTGCAGTTAAGGCGGCAATTTCTCTTGGATGATAATTATTCTAATTTAAGTGGTATCCCCTTAGTAAAGTTGTACGCCTAAACTGGGTTCAAACAGTCACCCTCTGTTTTCAGTCGGGTTTCTGGATAGAACTTTAGGATTCTACCACAAGTTAGCACATGCTTGGCTAAATTTGTGCTGAAACAAGTTATATTATATCATCCTTCAATTAAGCTTGGATGTTCTGCTTCATAATATTTGGACATGTGATAAAGGCTGCTTTGCTTTCCTTAGGACTATCATGCTGTTGGGAACTCTATGCCCCTGGTGGACATGCAGCAGAGCTACACTCTCTTGTCTCTAACTGAGGACAATGGTCGAACAAGCATGAAGTTCCGAAGACCCATGAGGACGTGTGATGAGGAAGATTTCCCTATATCTGTGAGCTGATTCTTCCTCTCATTAAACAAGGATAGTGATGTTCCAACATTGAAGATAGCAGGAGAACTAAAGCACAATCATTTAAAATTCACACATAAACCCCTTGGAAAATCTAAATTCCATGAAAACAAAGTTAATGATGAAATACCATTTTAAAACATCAATTTCATTAAATACATTGTTCATGCACACACTGAGGGGGAAAATGACAAGGTCAGACTGACAGTGCCTTCCAACAAGAAATTATGAAGCACATTTCTTTTACAACAAATATATTACCTCATATTAAATTCAAAAATAAGGTACATCTGGGGTTTGATGTCAACGTGTGGTGTGTGGTATTTATTTAATGTGGGTTCCCAGAATGATACCCATTGCAGAGGCAGTCACTTGAAAGCTGCAACTTGTGACAAGCTGGGCATCCTTCACTGTCAACTTTCCCTCAATCCATTACAAGGTCTTACACAATGAATGGAAGCTTTCCTGATGGTCATGGATCATACGTACACACCACTCTCTGTCAAGACTTTGCTGCAATCAGTTTACATCTATTCCTAGAGGTCTGACCATTACCACATGTTCCTAGCTCGGCTATGTTAAAATACGCTCGTGGAGCATTATTTACTTGATCCAGACAAAAGCACATTGTCAAACAAGTGATAGGAACATATTCCTCTCAGTTTTATTGGAATCAGTGCCCATGATGTAAATACTGTGCTGTGAAAAAGTATTTGCCCCCCGTACCAATATTTTCTGTATTTGCTGATTTTTCATACTTAAATGTTTCAGATCATCTAACAATATTTTTGAGGAGGACAAGAAGACTAAACATAAAATACAGCTTTAAAATGGTTATTTCATTTTGACAGGGGGGACTCGCAAGAGGAACAAATGTTAACAAAAATACTCGGCAAGTTCTTATTGAACAAAATTAATGAAACAGGACTCCTCTCGAATGGCAGGTGATACACAGGGAGAAACACCAAGCAAGACCGCAAAGAATATTCTCAAAGACAGAACTTAAAGGGGACCTATTTTGCATTATTTACGTCTTTTTCAATTATTGTAATTGGCAACTGAAGACACGGTTTCTCTCCACATGCGATCGAACAGCGATGAAATCGCGGGTTAAATTCAGTACAGTGGCAGAAAAGAGAATTGGGTTGCAGAATACAGCCGTTTAAAACAATTATAAATCCTGACCTGTTCGCAGTCATTTTCATGATTTACAAAAGGTTCAGTCCGAGAGCGCTCCGCACTTAACAGGTGCTGCTTGTTCTCCCCAATTAGGTAAGACGACAATCATTCATCTGGATGCGCATTTGTTGCATTTAAATCTACGTTATTTAAAATCGCAGAGCCTACCTGTCGACTCTCACGCAAATGGCTTTAGCCGCATGCTTTTAATAACCTAGGCTATTTATCTGCCAAGTGCCACTGTTTTTTTTTTTTTTTTTAAATCAACCCACGAAATACCAAGAGTGAAAGTCCGCGTGTTAGAAATAGCTGAATTGTATGTTTGTTTTTAGTATGTTTTATTGCTATTTATTTATTTATCATATCTATTCGTTTAGAGCAGGGGTGGGCAATCATGGTCCTGGAGGGCCGGTGTGTATGCAGGTTTTTATTCCTATCAATTACCCTGACTAATTGAGTTAATTGATTGCATGCACAAATATAGATTTTCGCAATGATGCTTTATGTTTTATGAAGGGGACAAGACTAGTCTTTGTAGTTTCATGATAAATTAAAGAAATGCGCATGAAATGTCAGATTTCATAAATGGTTTGGCTAATTGAGACAATCAACTAATTAAAGACCAGACGTTGGTGTGAAAACCAGGGACAGATACGGCCCTCTCTGCCCACCTCTGGTTTCGAGTATGTATGTTTCTGTTACGATTGCGCTGTCTTTAGTCTTGAACGTTTTCCTTTCGTTTCCGTCTTGTCAGTCTTCACACTCTCTTCCCTGTAATTCGGTGAGGTGATTCCCCTTCCTTCTCTCTGGCTGTTCTCATTGGCTATCCGCACCGAAGAATAGTTAGCGAGGCACGGGTGATTAGTTAGATCAGAGTTAGGACTCCACCTGCTTCTTCTCGCTTTCCTATCACCGTCCTTGCTTTTCTAGTTCCGCCTTCCTCGACAGCTGTTCTGCATTCTAGCTGGGATCTCACCTGATTAGTGTGTTTTTAAAAAGACGCATTTTTACAGCAGCTCCTGGTCAACTCGTTTCTTCCCTCAGCTCTTCTTTGGTTAAGTCTTGTTTCTGCGCTTTTCTGGTTTCGATTGTTGATTGCTCGTTTCTTGTTATATCTCCCGTAAGTCTTGTTATTGATTGTTTGTATTACTTTGTTTGATTGCTGCTGATTGATTAGTACTCTGTTCTCCCTTATTCACATTTTGTACCCAACTGTTTAGTTTATCCTTTGTTCTCCCTTATCCCATCCAACTCCCTTTTTCCTTCCCCTTCCATTCCCTTAGCTCAGCCCCCTTTGTTACTGTCTTTGTGCGGATTGATTCTCTGGTTAGTGAACTACTTGCTTGTCCCCTGACCTTGATTCTGACTATTCTGCATAACCCTGTTTGCCTGGCCATCAATCTGTTTCTGTTTTTGACCATGAGCTGTATTAATCCTAATAAACGCCCTGCCGATGCTGAACTGCATTTGGAGTCTAAGCCCATTCCTTTCACCGCGTTTCATTGGAACACGGACAGTTCAATCACGCAAAGCATTGGCCAATTAATAAGTGAATTATTTACTTATTAAAACAAATATCTAAATAATTAGACATTTCGGATATTAGTATTGGAAAGAATTCTGTTTTCATCCTTCATCAGTATCGACTAATATCAGTACTTTTACAGCTTGAATTTTGGGTACCCAGAGAAACATTCGAGCGCGTAAAAATGTACATCCAGTCAAGAAAATTTAGAGTTGAATGTCTGCGGCAGTGTGGTTACTGATGACACACCAGGTGGCTAGGGAATGCGCGGTATATGCACTCGCGATATTAAATATTAATCATAAATCTTAAACTGCCTTATCGCGAATAAACCCCCCCCCCCCAAATATATTGGCACCCCTTTTAAAATTGTTCAGGTGAACGACTGTGAATTACTTTCAATGATCAACAAATGTTGGATTTCTACCCGAAGTAGGAAAATCAAGTGATAATCCAGCCGACCCGGACACAAAGGCTCGTTCCTCCTACCTTTCTGTTTCAGCTCGTAAGGTTCCGGAAGCCTACACAGACCGTCGTTGTACTTAAGCTAAGAGAAATATCTTGCCTTCATGGTACTGTCAAGGTTTTGTACAAATTCAGAGACCGCCAAATCGGTTCCACAACTGCAAGATGCCATACTTCCCCGTTTAGTTGCATTGATTTTTTTTTTAAATTATTTTTTATTACATACTTTTTGTTGTACAATCAAAACACCAACATTATATCCAGTTTTTTTACAAATTAAACACATTACAATAGACAATGAACGTGAATACAAAGGATAGAGACAAAGATATTAAGAGGATTTGGGGAAGAGGGTATAGTATTTGTACAATAAATTTTTTTTTTTTTTTTTTTTAATTCTTAACTTATTTCAAAGACCTAAAAGGTATATTTAAATTCCAGTGTGAAATACGTAAAGACCAGGGCTGAGTGAGAGAATTTTTGCTTATGAATAAAAAACTTTGCATAGAGGATAATGAAATTTATTACAAATTCTAAGGATTTATCCTTTGAAAGATCAAAAAAGATAATGTTTTTCAAATTGAAAGAGTGAGTTATGTCAAGACATTGAAGAAAATGAGAAGCAAGGTTCCTCCAGAAGATCTGGGAAACAGGGCAGTCAAAAAACAGATGGGAAACAGTTTCAATTTCAAGATTTCAAAATGAGCAAGAGGTGTTGACATCAACAAATCTGGCAATATAACTGTTTGTGGGATATATATTATGTAAAATTTTAAAATGAACTTCTTTAGCTCTATTAGAAATTCAATACTTATGAGATAGTAGCCATGATCTTTTCCAATTTACATCAAATACCAAGGCCCTCCAAAAAAATTTCCCACTGGGGATAACAGATTTGCTATTCTGAAGAAAGCGGCGAGCATGCTTATTGGTGCATTTTCTATCCAGTATGTTTACACCATTTAAGGTCAGTAGAGGTAAAGACATATCCTTTGTACGGAAGCACAAATGATTTCTAAACTGTTGCTTTAGACCATTAGGAATGGCACCAGTTAGGGATTCATATTCTTTAATGGGGACCAGAAAATTATGAGCAATCATGAATTGTTCATATGAAAGCATATTACCACTGTCATCAACCAAGCAAAGAACATGACGGATACCTCTGTCAAACCACTTTGGGAAGAAAATAGATTTATTACGAATGAGTATGTTGCAGTTGTTCCAATTTAGAGATTTATGGGGGGAGAAGTTGTGGACAAATGAGTTTCCATGCCATAAGGGATTGTTGATGAAAATTGGAGAGCTTAACAGGTAATTTGTTTGGAGGATAATTGCATCTGAAAAGAAACAAAAGACCTCCTAACTTGTTGAAAATATGGTTTGGGATAAAAAAGAAAAAAGAATCAGGGTAATTAATGCATCTTTTTAACCAGTTAATTTTGAAAGTATTAATCACATCAGTGAAATCCAAAAAGTCAAGGCCTCCAGCTTCTCTAGGGTTTGATAGCAAGTTCTTTTTCAACCTTTGAGTTCTATTTTTCCATGTGAAGTCTAAAAAAGTTTTGTTTATTTGTTTGACAGTTGAGTCATTTACAAAACCCAAAACCAGTGAAGTTGGCACGTGATGTAAATCGTGGATAAAAACAGAATACAATGATTTGCAAATCCTTTTCAACTTATATTCAATTGAATACACTGCAAAGACAAGATGTTTAATGTTCAAACTGAGAAACTTTTTTTTTTTTTTTGCAAATAATCATTAACTTAGAATTTAAAGGCAGCAACACATTGCAAAAACGTTGGCACAGGGGCCTTTTTACCACTGTGTTACATCGCCTTTCCTTTCAATGACCCTCAGTAAATGTTTGGGAACTGAGGAGACCCATTTTTGAAGCTTTTCAAGTGGAACTCTTTCCCATTCTTGCTTGATGTACAGCTTAAGTTGTTCAACAGTCCGGGGTCTCCGTTGTCGTATTTTACGCTTCATAATGCGCCACGCATTTTCAATGGGAGACAGGTCTGGACTATAGGCAGGCCAGTCTAGTACCCGCACTCTTTTACTACGGAGCCATGCTGTAGTAACATGTGCAGAATGTGGCTTGGCATTGTCTTGCTGAAATAAGCAGGGGCGTTCGTGAAAAAGAAGTTGCTTGGATGGCAACATATGTTGCTCCAAAACCTGTATGTACCTTTCAGCATTAATGGTGCCTTCACATATGTGTAAGTTGCCCCTGCCTTGGGCACTAATACACCCCCATACCATCACAGATGCTGGATTTTGAACTTTGCGCCTATAACAGTCCGGATGGTTCTTTTCCTCTTTGGTCCAGAGGACACGACGTCCACAGTTTCCAAAAACAATTTGAAATGTGGACTCATCAGACCACAGAACACTTTTCCACTTTGCATCAGTCCATCTTAGATGAGCTTGGGCCCAGCGAAGCCGGCGGCATTTCTGGGTGCTGTAGATAAATGGCTTTCGCTTTGCATTGTAGAGTTTTAACTTGCACTTGCAGATGTAGCGACGAACTGTAGTTACTGACAGTGGTTTTCTGAAGTGTTCCTGAGCCCATGTGGTGATGTCCTTTACACACTGATTTCGGTTTTTGATGCTGTACCGTCTGAGGGATCGAAGGTCACGGGCATTTAATGTTGGTTTTTGGCCTTGTCGCTTACGTGCAGTGATTTCTCCAGATTCTCTGAACCTTTTGACGATATTACGGACCGTAGATGATGAAATCCCTAAATTTCTTGCAATAGCTCACTGAGGAATGTTGTCTTTAAACTGTTCGACAATCAGCTCACGCATTTGTTCACTAAGTGGTGACCCTCGCCCCTTCCTTGTTTGTGAATGACTGAGCATTTCAGGGAAGCTGCTTTTATACCCAATCATGACACCCACCTGTTCCCAATTAGCCCGCTCACCTGTGGGATGTTCCAAATAAGTGTTTGATGAGCATTCCTCAACTCTCTCAGTCTTTTTTGCCACTTGTGCTAGCTTTTTTGAAACATGTTGCAGGCATCAAATTCCAAATGAGCTGATATTTGCAAAAAATTACAAAGTTTACCTGTTTGAACATTAAGTAACTTGTGTTTGCAGTGTATTCAATTGAATATAGGTTGAAAAGGATTTGCAAATCATTGTATTCCGTTTTTATTTACGATTTACAGAACGTGCCAACTTCACTGGTTTTGGGTTTTGTACATATAAGGACAGGAAAGGGTTAACAAAGCGAGCCAGGCCTTCTGCTTTGGATATCAATACTCTACCAAATATGGATAAATCCCGTAGTAGCCAACAGTTAAAAATTGAGTTGGTTTTCTGTAATCTAGTTGAGAAGTCAAGTTGTTGTCTTGCACTTAAATTCATGGTTGTTGTATTGATTTACACTTGTTCTTGCCAACCACGCTAATGCGTATGGCTGAATATGAGGTCAATGTTTGTAAACAAGAAGTATCACACGTCGAAGGAGCCAGTATCTAATTAATGAATAATTAACGCTGTATTCTTATGCAGTGAGGTCACAAAAATTATTTCAGAAGCTAAAAGTTTTATTCCATTTCCCCTGAAAAAGTTAATTTGGGTAAAAGCATCATGCTGTATTACCGGTCAATCTACTTCATCATCTCAGCAATCCCGTATCGTTAGTCTAGAACACATTCTTTGTAAACTCGGAACGATATTCACAGCTATCACGAACCAACAACTCAGGTTAACTCACTAGGTTGTTTACTGCCAATTTTTTTTTTTTCCCCGGTAAATTGTGATTCGCCTGGGGGACAGCAGGCAAAAACAAAGCCCTCCCATTCATAAGGGAAATATGATTGGACAATTTTACTGTCATGTCAAATTGCTATTGTTCGGATCCGAGATCTCTGTCAATGCGCAGTGGACCCGCAGTATTTCCTCCCTGCAGCTGCAGAATTCAAAGTATTTCGGCGTAAGAGACGACTTACTTCGACCATGCATAAAGACGAGCAAGAACTATTAGCGACCATGGCTCTAGGTATACCAACATTTCAAGTTCGCTAGCTATGTCATGGCAAGGTCGCGAAACACACATTACAACGGTCTGCACATACTAATTCGGCACCAAGTTTAACTGGGAAATTGTATTGATATTGGAAAGATACCCATGACTAAAATGATGAGCTAGCAACAATATTATATTATTTTTTTCATCTGTGTGCGACGTGCTTGTAGCTAGTCAATATAAGTAAGGCAACTGGCATGAAATTACACCGTGGTCTGCAGCTAGTAATCAAGCTACCGGACTGTTAAGTCACAGTATGAATGTCAATTCCAGTAACCAATCTAACTTTATAGTCAACTAGAAAAGCACTCAGAGCGCAGACCTCCGCCAGGGGGCAGCAAAACCCAAAAGCACGGCCCATTGGAAAGACTTGAAATCTTGAACTTTGGCGTATATCTCATGTGTACTTTGGCCTAGATATGCCAAAATTTAATTTAAGTTCCTAGACTTAACACCCACCTCCTCTAAAAATTTCATCAAAATCGGTGCATTACTGTTTGACTGATCTTGCTCACTAACAAACAAACAAACAAACAGAGGAACACTGCCTAAAACATAACCTCCTTGGTGGAGGAAATGACAATGCAGTATTTTATATCTGATAGGAAGTGTTGTGCAATAACGTCTGATGCTTCTCGTGAAGATATCTTGGTCCAATTACTTGTGGCTAATTTGACGCCAGCGAAATGATCAATTTGCAATATCAGTATTTCTGAAGCATATAGCTACCTAGTTTCCTTGATTATTTTAATCTGTGCCAATTGCGCATGTTAAACGGAAGAGGCTTTAAACTGGCAGAAAAGATCGGGATCCATCGGACAGTTAAATAGAAATTTCCTTGAGCTAATTCTAATTCTAGCTGGCAATATTCACTCGCTCAAGCAAGGTCTGCCGTCGTTGATGGCTTTCGCTTGCTACTAGGCTCTACTCTGACTATTGCATCATCGTCTTCCGTACTATCTGATGTTGAGACATTTGCGGCACTGGTTTCATTTTGGGAACTATTCTAAGGAGGTGGAGGAACCAGCCAAGCGTCCATGATTGGCTGTTTGCGCTAACTGGTACTGAGCCTAATGTGCTATGCCTTTACAGGTAAGCTACTTGGGACAGCGACGGCTATACGGGCCTATCTTCCGATAATTGATAAAACTAGGTTGAACGGTGCAGTTTGAAGCCATCCGTGTAGTTGCTGATACTGGTACTGGTGACCTATCTGTAACATACCAGCAGCAATTTTTTGCATACCGGCGGATTTTTCCAGCGTACCGGCATGCAACTTTTGCGTTCGTCAGCGTACCGGCCCGGTACAGTAAAATGGCCCGGCTAGAACTATGCTAGAGTAATATCAGGGGAAATTCAACAGAAGGTGTGTGAACATAAACCTCCTTTGAAGCGAACTTGTTTGTAATTTGGATGCTTGGTACAACTGCCCCCCCCGGTAACAGAATTTTCTCTCTGTAAAACCTGTATTGCAGGGTAACGTTTGTTTCTGTAGTTGTTATGACCGATCAGTTATCAGCTACTGCATGTTAGTTCGCGTGCTGTGCAAATTAAAACGCTCCTGGTAACTTAAATGCAGCAATTCTGATCATTATGCTTGTGTTACTTTGGTAAGCATCAATGTGGCAGTTCCATCATAAAGTTGCCTGATTGTAGCCACTACAGTTGAAGCTAACCGGAGAGGTGTTGTATGTGGTGGCTGCAAAGGCTGCAGTTAGAACGGACGTAGGTTTAGCAGAGCTTTGGGCACGTTTTTGGGTGCTTGTGAAACGATTGCATTATTCATCCATGATCGGGGTCAGCCTGATTCATCTCCAATACCTGGGCAAGCTCTCTGATGCTAACGGTGAAAGCAATTGGGAAGCGCACAGGCTACCACGTATCGAGTATAACAAACGATTTCTCTGCATTGCTGTCAACTGAATATTAAATTCTTTCCTGTAAAAGTTATCGATTCGCTAGCTACACATAAGCAACGGTTCACGCAAACAGAACTTATGGTCTGTAAAACCTGTATTATGCTCATAACATAACCGGAGCTCTATCTCGCTCTCGCACACTATCCATAACGTGCCCATTTTCCGCAAGGAAACACTTGTCATTCTAACGCAATAAGTAAACCATGGGCAATTTCCGATAAGGTCGTTTAGCCTGGAGCTTTTACCACTCCGTCATATACCAGTGCAGCGTTATTCCACGCTAATGACACACCACAGTTGTGCACACGAACCAGCTGGTCCTAATATACACTGAAGCAGTCCATAAGCTGTTGGTCCACTTTTAGCTGCTCCTCACTGTCCATGTTTCCCGCTAAACTCAGACTCAAAGGATTTCTATGCTGTCCGGTCTACACTTGGGCATGTCGACCTATTCTACAAATGTGTCTGCATGAGGTGGATTCTAGCTTTCCTTGCATGCTAGCTATAGAGTAGAAAAACTGCTGTACTCACCACTGTTGCCTCAGCAAACTGTAGCTTATAGCAAATTCGAGCTTGAGCTGCCAGACTTTTGCACTGCGGACCCACTTTCACCACTGCGTTTATTAGAACAAGTTCATTTCATTAGATCTATATTCAAGTATAGCGTTAGATTTCGGAATTTCCCCGCCTTATCCTTATCAGATGGCAGACGTGTCTCACGTTTCACTCTGGGGAGGCGGACCCTGGACTACAAATAAGGTTTTTTGAGGATGGCAGTATGAGCTTAATAAGGACCCTGTTTTGAACTTTGAACGATCGGGAGTACTCTAGGGGAGTCCAAGATCCATATATCACCTTGGAAATATTGCAAAATAGGTCCCCTTTAATTAGACAGGGGTAACAAGCAACCGGTGAGGAGCAGAAGTGAGGCAAGTGAGGAGGCGGAGCACAGAATGAGACTATAAACAAGACAAGAAAGACAGGACACAGGGAGAAACCAGGCTGGGCAAGGGATCAGGAACTTTGAGTCTCTCTGGGTCATAAACGTTTAACCCCTTTGTGCAGAAGCCAAGATTGACAATTTATGCATTACCTGATTTTAGGCTTTAGGCTTTATGATTCAAGATCTGAGTGTCACAGAGAAGGGGCAAATGGCTTTATTGATACAGGATACTTGCACTATTTAGAATTCCATTTCAATTCATTCTCATAATTTTAATTCAGAGTAAGGGCCACAAACACAAAAACTATTCATGAAAATTCAGCAATGAAATTATATTGAAAAAAAAAAAATAATACTAAGAATTGAAAGATGGCTAAGACTTAAAACAATACATTTCTGGGATCAAACTCCTCGACCACAAGTGCACATCATTGGTGTAACAGTATGCCCGCCGGGGGCCAAACGGCCGTCCGGCGAGCAGGAATATTAGGACTGGAATCAAGTGCGAGGATGGATTTGATTCAATATTTACACAAATGTGGAAATACAAAACAACTGGGAACAGAGGTTCCTAACTATGCACACCGTGTATTATGCAAGTCTAGGTAGTGCTACAGTAACACTGTAGACGAATTGAGGTTCCTTCAAATGAAGTATGCTAGTCAAATATTAAACAGCCCAGATTCTAGGTTTTAATACAAGTTCCCAACAACAGAGATTTAGTCTATAAAAGACTCTCAAACAGGAATTAGGTTACTCAGACTTCACAATCCAACCGAAGGAAGCTCACCCTTAAATACGCACCGCTGTCATTTAATGCAAACAAGACACAGGTGCTGATGATAATCGGATTGAGGTGGAATGTGGCAGTGGGTGAAAAGGCTGAAGGCAAAAGCCTCCCAATCTGACAGTGCCTTTCAAAATCATTTGCTCTCTGTGAGCCAAATAAGACAGCTCTGTTGTATTTCCAGTGTCCTGTGCCGTTCTGCCAGGACACTGAGGGGGTTTCAACAATTTCTTATGAAAAATGAATCCTGGCACACTAATTTTTCATGTTTTTACTTTTGCCATGTTTTGTATCTCGCCAGGTCTCGCTTCTCAGTCTGCCCAGGCAATCCGCCTCTCCAGTGTCTGCATGGTCGTTTCCATGTTTTACTTCTCGCACTACATTCGGGAGTGGCTTATGGTTTCAAACTTCTTTCTTATGTTTCTTCCTTCCGGGCTGCCTAGCCCTCATTCTTGGTAACAGGCTTATTTCACAATTTCCTGGTTTAGGTGCTTCCGGTTGCCTCCACAGGGTAAATCTACTTCCAGCCACAGCATTCCACAGTTGTAAGCAGAAATAACTAATGGTGCAGTCCAAGAACAAAAGTTTCTGCTGCGTACCTCAGTGTATAATAATAAGACGTATTCTTGTCTCGTATAGTGTTTACATATATTTTGCTTAAAATATATGTCAACACTATATTCGACAAGAATTAGTGCATTTAGGCCGGTGTAATGAGATCCTGCAGCAAATCTATTCTTGCGAGATTTGAGCGCAAGACTTCAACCAGAATGAGAGTTGGACACAGACCAAAATAAACATGTCGCAACCCAGCTGAAGGTAAGAGCAGAAGCTCATTTCTCCTTTCCATGATGTTGCTAGATGATTATAAAACAATCTGAGCCTGTCAGAGTGAAAAAAATGCGTTTATAAGGTGAACTTTGACTGTAGCCACGTGCCCTGTTGTATTACATAGGGGACTGCAAACAGTGCGGCTCTTCCTCAATACTGGACGGATTTCAAAAAATGTTTTTTCCATCACTCACGTTGGGAAAATTTTTTAGGAAGATAGGACCCAGGTTGAAAAAAACCAAAGTTTCCCTATAGAGGCTGTTAGGTGTCTTACCAACATGCGCTCTGTACAGGGTAGACTTAACTCCAGTCTTCTCTCGTGACTTTGGTTTTTTCACCACAAGGTCGGATACAGGCTCTGGATGGAGTTCCTAAGACCAACATACAACATGCTCTGGACAGTGTTTCACAGGGTAACATTTTTTAAGCAGAGTGCACAACAGGTAAGGAGAACAAACCTGGGATCTAGGTCGATGCCATGTCTGTGCCTGACTTGTGCAGGCTAGAGAGGGAGGAACTGCCTGAAGGCCGAGTTGCACATAATGTGTTGTCTGGTACAGACACTCTGTCAGAGGGTTGCAGAAACCTTGGTCTGCAGTGGACTAACAGCTGTGTATCAACAGAGCAGGTATAACAGAGCAGACTTATAGGGTGAATTCCAATTCCTATATTGAACTTACATTTTCTAGGGAACTTCAGAAAGTATTGAGTGAGAGAGAACTTGGATGTCAGATCATTTGAAACTGACAATGAATCTGCAACAGCAGAAAAGCCATTTACAATACAGTGCAGAAGTCTTGGGATGTCATTGCATCTGCTGTTATTTCAGCAATATTGTGACAAAATTAATTTTTATTCTTACTACATTGCACACATTTTCTGAATTTTCTGGTTTTGAACAAATAGGCATTGGAATTTATTGGCCGGCCAAGACTTTTGCACAAACTGTATTTAGTAAGAAACAATGAAAATTATGATAACATAACAGGAATGGGGAAAACTTCAACTGCAGTGGTGAGTACAGATAGACTTTTAAACAAAAATCTTGGCCAACAGGCTCTGTTATTGTACACAAAAACCTCAAGTCTGTGGGGCTCATCATTCCTCTTCTGCGAATGGTTGCATCTACATCTGACTACCACCTTGCCAACAACATTTGACCCTTAAAAAAGTGTTGTTATTACACATACACACACAATAGAGGACAAATATTAGTCTCACCGAACCTAATAGGCAGCTAGCAGCAATGACAACAACAAAGTAAATATTGGGCTAGCTTCTACTGCTTACAGAGCTTCACCGACGGCACGCTTGCCAATGCTACAATAGCGTATATCATTACATTCAGACAACAACTTTATTTTTAGATCATCTTACCATTCATTGCAAGTCATGACATGATAAAACTGAGCCAAAACTTAGGTTTGCTAGCGTAGCTAATTATACTGCACTAGCATTACATTTGAGTTGTCCAAAAAGACAGGCAGCTTACCTTGATAGTCGTGGATATACTCCTCCACAAAGAACTTTTCGACTTCTTTGAAAAGAAGTTTGGGTAAAGTTAATAGTGAACTCGTGAAATAGAGCTCCATCACTTGACAGCCTGGCAGTCGCAGCTAACCGGACCAGATGTTGATTCACCCCGTGTGATGTAACTTCCGAATCTTTTGAAATAGGCCTATTATTTTAATTTATTACTAACAACTTACTAATCAGTCACTAGGGGTGTTTCCATTAGATAGACACGTACTAACCATTACTAATTTACATAGGGATTTAACTCGTATGCTTCCTGTTTTCACAACATCCTTACCACTTTTACTGTTCATAGTATCTTACTGGGTTCTTATATGCTGCAACACGGGGTTTTCTTAACCCCTTTGCGGAGAAGCCAAATTTGGCTATTTATGGGTTACCCAATTTGATACTTTATTTTGTAATTCAAGATTTAAGCTTCATAAAGAGGACGAACATGGCTCAACTCAGAAAAGACACTGACAGCATTTAGAATTACATCATATTTCAGTTTATTTTCATGATTTTGGTAGAGAAAATGGGCTGCATAAAACGGAAACGTAAACATAAAACGTCTTCATGAGAATTCATCATTGAAACTGTTAAAAAAAAATTTTCTGAGGACTGAAAAATGGCTGGGGGTTAAAACAATACACTTCTGGGATAATAAACTCATAGACCACAAGTACTCCTCATCTGAACATGAAATATTAAATTATTCACTTTTTGCAAGCCAGATAAGATAGCTATCCAGGTGGCTCCCCAAACTCCCAGAGCCTTGAAAATGGCACACTTTTAATTCATAAAATAATCATATCTTTATCGCAAATCAACTTTGTGCTCATGAAGTTCAATCTGAATGGATGATTTTCTGGTTGAATTTAGCATGAGTTAATCAATATAGGTGCAGCTGGACATCAATGGTCACCAGTGATCTCTCCAAACCAAAAACATGCCTTTTCTCTATGATAAAGTTCAGAGTCTCGTCCATTTATCTACAAAGCCACATCAATAAGCACAGTTACTCATTAGAGGAACTGCTTATTTTACGGTCAGATCGTTCACTTAGACGGAAAGCTGGCTGTTTACAATTCCGATCATCTAAACGAAACGAAAGCTTTTTACACCCTCTGTGGAACAAGTAGGGGAGAGCGGGGGCAAACGGATCACTATTTCGTATTTCCCTCTCTGCACAGAGATGCATTTTTTTAAGGTAAACTTTTTTTTGTGAACAACAAACATATGTCCTCTACAAATCCCAACCAAGTCTGCTAAGATTGGATGAGTGAGTATGACGTAATCGAACAGGAAAATGCAGCTGTGCGTTGATCCATTCGCCCCTGTCTGTGGGGACGAACGGATCATGTCATGGGGTCGGACGGATCTGCTGCACAAATCGACCACAAAACAAGTGCTTAATATTATTTGCATAGAACACTCATTTAAGCTTCAGTTGAGTCCTTTGAGCAAATGAAGATGTTGAATTCATATCATACCAGTTTAGCTATCATGTTACTAGGCTATACTCTGCATTTTGCTCACCCTCCCCGGCACTTGCCTTACTGTTAATTGAAGGAGGGACGTGCGGTAAGTTGAGGCAAGTCATCCAGCTGCTTTAGTAGAGCAAAGTTGTTTCAGTTAATGTTTTTCTGTTCTCATCAGCCCTTTCCACAAGATATTTACGCTTGTCATTAAGGTAGGTAGACACTCCCAAAATAGGCTTGTGTGTACTTGTGTACTAGGACTATCAAAAATATGGACATCTGTTGTTTTTTGTCAATTTCTCAAAAAGTTGATTTTGACCTGCCAAGCATTGATTCAAACACCATTTCTCCTCTTATTCCCCTCTTTTTCTCATGCTATCATTGTGAAACTTGGAATATAAGTTCACTAGATGCATATCTATGGACTGATGAAGCATTTTGAAGAAATCATTTGTGTAACTCAAGATTTTTTCACGAAAATATAATTTCTGAACATGCCCTATATAGTAATAAATGATCTGTGGAAATTTGAGATTAAAGTAATAAAAAGTTTTAGAGATATCCTGCCTGAGATACTTGATCAAGTTCCACATTGCGGTAGCCATCTTGGGGCCTAATTAGCATAATTTATGTAAATGAGCCATCACTTTAATTCTGTATTTGGTAGTTATCCATATGATGTTGGTACTAAATTGTTATGAATGACAGAGAAATAAACGTATTTGGGATTGTCTACCTACCTTAAGGGGAAATGACAAAATATTCATAAATAAATGCTTATGTAAACATGGGAATAGAATAGTCTGGTAATCCGTTTAAACCAATTTATGACTGCCATCTACTGGCTTTATGGGATTTATGCACAGCTCCACTACTTCCTGAACTTAAACCAGCTCCTTTGTTTCTTGTCCTTCATTATTGGACCGTTTGCCCCGGACTGCAGTGATCCATTTGCCCCGCTACAGTCTCCCTCCATATTTTGTCTGCGAGCATCTTCTATAAGGTAGCATGAAAAATGAAACATTCACTGATAGTTAGTAGGGATGCACCAAAATGGACATTTTTGGCCAAAACGGAAAAGGAGAAATGCTTGGCTGAAAACCGAAACACCGAAAGAAATCATTACGCCAATTTTTAGTACCATTGCATTTATGGCTATGACTGTGTACTTACCTAACGAAAGTCAAGGCATTGCAATTGCATAAATTAATATTCATGCTTCAAAGAATCAATCAATTACACAACTATGAAAATTTTTTTTAGCACTGACATTCCAACATAGCACAATATAAATTAAAATTATAAATAAAATGTTTTACTTGGCCCCACTCATGAATAACCTACAGTCCTATAACTGACTGGCCTATTACAGGCTGCTGAAAAATTGTAAAATTAAATATGTTACGTGACAACTCAGCAGAGAGAATCGACTCTGCGAAAGACAAATCGCTTCCGCATTTTTGCTAGGAATCTGGCTTCACTTGCCATCAACTGTCTATGATTGAAACAGGTCTTAAAATTGTGTTTTTGAAACGTGTGTTTTTTCAGGCATTTTGTTAAATATACTGTGCATGTTTACCTTTCAAACAAGGTTGCGTTTGTTCATCGAAGCTGCTGCATTTATGAGATGCGTTTCTTAGCCTGTGACCCTGTTCATAGCAAAATTAGAAGCAACGGGGTTCCCCTAATTCCCCTTCAGAATGTTATTATGCTGCCCCAATTTTAAGAAAATAGCGCGGAAAATAACTTTGCGGGTGCTGATGAAGCATTTTGTTTTTAGGAAAGGTATCACAGATGAGACAACGCATCTTAAAGCGATAAATTCTAATACCTTGCCATCTCCTGCGATTTGCTATGTGTTTTGCCTTTAATTTCAAAGTGAAATGTTTATGAAGACTGAATGTCAAGCTAATAAACTATAATTGTTTTGGCATGTGTTATTTACTTCTTTGTTATGAAAGAAAATGGTAAATTCACATTCTATATTCACATATTTACATTAATATGTAAACATCTAGTCGAGAAACCACAACATAATGTGACCATTTATGAAAAACAAAGCGATTGGCAGAAACATATCACTGTGTGGACATCTGGCTATGGCCAGCGACAACATATTATTACAAGCGACCTTCAGTATAATACGAGAAATCATAGATCTATGGTTTTCGCAAGCCTTTCTTCTGCAGCAGCAGGATGCAAGCGAACTGGATGAATCTGTTCCTTTCTTAGCTCAGTCTACCTCTGCGATTCATCCACAGACTCTCATATAGAGAACTGGAGGTCGACGTGTTACACAGCTACCATTGTATGTAGCCAGCTATTAAAGGGGACCCATTATGCTGATCCTTCTTTTAATGCATATTAGTAATGTTATAATGTTGGTAGTCCATATTCAACCTCTGAAAAGTTTCTAAACATAATATACAGAGGTTTTGCCATAATCCAAGAACGTGATTTCATGAACATGATTTCCTCTCTGGGCAGCTCCTCGCAAGATCTTCGCGAGATCTGGGTAAAACCTGACATCAGGTTGTGCCGTCCAATTAGTACAGACCTAGCCAGAGCCAATCACGGCGCTGGACCTGCCCACACCGGAAACTATTCTAGCAGGCACTAACAATGGCAGATCATACTTTGCCTTAGCAACATCTACACTTTTGGAAATACAAAGGAAGAACTGCAGATCATTTGAGGTGCAGTTTTGTCAGTATCTCTCCCAAAGCTGCTTGTCCATTTTTCGGACGCGATGAAAAACTCCAAAAGACGATGCAACCAGAAACCAGCGAGTAGCTTTTTTTGTTTGCTGGCAGCAAACAGCCACGGCCAAAGGGAACATTAGCTGCTTGTGCTCAGCATTTCACCAAAGACAGTTTTCTCAATAAAGGATAATTTGACGCTTGATATGTGTTTCAGCTGCTTCCCAAACCTGAAGCAGTAGTGTGATCAAGCACACGGAGCCACAAACTGTAAGTAACGATATAACAGCAAATAATCTAAGTTTAATGTAAGTGAAGCTAAAGTGTTACGGGTGGCTAGGAGCACCACTAGCGATAGGTAGCTCTAACAACTGGCCTCAAGCGAAGGCTTTGTAAAATATCTTAAGATAAAGCTTGTATTGGTCATGACTGTCCATGACTCAGACACAGAATCTGTAAGTTGCTTTTACTGCATAAGCCAACCTGTTGATTGTGGCTGTAGCACTGCGGCTAACGCAGCCAAGTTACTGTTGCTAATGTTTGTGTCCGAAATATGCAAGAGTGATATCAGGGTTAATTCAACAGAAGGTGTGTGAACATTATCCTCACTCGAAGCTAACTTTTTATACTTTATTGACAACCTACTGAAAAGTCTGGCGGTCGAATGCAGGGATGGTCTACGGCTGCACGACCAGATGTATATCTCCTGTGGTTATGCTGATGACATTACATTATACTGTGCCATGGTTCCCGGAGCTCAGAGGCTCATTGATCAATGTTTTGACTACTCCAAAAAATGGCGATTTCTTTTTGGACTAAAGAAAACCAGTATGTATGGTAATTGGAAATCCCAAACTCCAATCCCAGCCATCGTGGAAGCTGGGTGGACAACTAATTAAAAATGTTGACAGCATGACCATATTGGGCAGCACATTTTGTAGTAACCTAAAGGGTGATCAACACACAGGCACCCAGATTTCGCGATGCAGACGCACAGTTTTTGGCCTAGGTAATATTAGTATTCGTCATCCAGGTCTCTCAACGAAATGTAAAACTTATCTATGGAAAACGATGGGCGTTCCGGCACTGTCTTTTGGCTTGGAATGCCTAAACGTGAGCCAGGCAGATTTTAAAAGGCTTGAAAGTATGCAAGGGACTATGGTAAAAGGTTTTAACGGGATCAGTAAGCGTTCCCACCACTCTAGACTCCTAACTGCCCTTGATATTGTGAAAGTTGGCAGCATAGTTGACAGAAACACGCAGTCTTTATATAAAAGAATGTTCAAGGTCGAGTCTCCTGCACGCAACTTATATTTGTCATTATTATCTAAACACCATTGTGGTTCGCATGTAAAGGGCTCTCTGGTTGACAGAATAGCCAGCACCGGTCTTTCACCGATTAGGGTTGCATTGGGGGGGCGGGCCGTGGGGGTTTCCTATGAATGACTGGTTTCCTATGAGACCATGTATGAGCAACAAACATTCTATGCCTGTTATCATCCGTTAAACGTCTGCTGTATCCTCTCTGTATCCTCTAGGCATCCTCACAACTCACATCCGCTGCAGCTGAAAACGGAAAGAGGGAGGAAAGATAAAGTACATGGAACGTCTATAGATCGTTAGTAGCTCGGAAATAGAAAGGATGTAAGCATATGCATCTCGTATATAAAGTATTCAAAACAGACAAAGCGTTTGTATCCGCTCTTTCTGCTATGCGTCCGCTTCGCAGTCATCCCCGGTAAACCCCTTCGTAGCGGTCATCCACTTCCATCCGCTTTCATCCGCTAGGCTTCCTATGAACATGCCTTTAACATCCCCGCTACATACTACCCACATCTGTTCTTTTCGTTCTGTTTTCGCAAATTTTTTCCATTTCTGGAGCGGATGAAAACGGATGGAGCCACCCCCGAAATTTTGCTCGTCTGAAGTGTCCTTTTTGCATACGTTTTGTGTCCATCGGCCAGTGGGACCGGGCCTTTAAGCTACATTCAAAGCCAATGCAAAGTCGTGAATACACGCGTTATGGGCGTGTTAAGCAGCTTTCTTGCCAGACGTGAAACGAATTTGTCACATTTGTGCCATTGACTTTGAATGTAATCTGTCGCGCGAAAAATTTGTTTCGCGTCCGGTGTGAAAGCTGCTTATCGCGCCAGCAAACGTTGGCCATTCCTACGCAACAAGTTAACCATTACCACGGGCAATTTCCGAAAAGACCGTTTAGCCTGGAGCTTTCACCGCTCCGTCATATACCAGCACAGAATCTGTTACTTCGAGCTAAAAACACACCACAGCTAGGCAGTCAGCAAAGTCGAGCTTGAGCTGCCAGACTTTCGCACTTCATTAGATCTATGTACTGCCTTTGATTGTGGAATTAGCCCGTCAAGTCCTTCTCAGATAGCAGCCGCGTCTCGGGTTCACAGTCTGGGAAGGCGGACTCGGAAAACTGTGCTCTGCTTCCTCGTCCCGCCTAGATCCGGCCTCCACAGAGCTGGCCAGTCAGAAGAAAGTGGGCAAACGGGGAGGGGGGTCCATAGCGGAAGAGCCGCCCTAGTGAGGCGTTTCAGGCAGAGACGACAAAGCATACTACAAATGGAGTTTTTTGAGGATAGCAGTATGAGCGAAATAAATACCCTTTTTTTACTTTGCGTGATCAAGAGGAGTCAAAAACTAAAATATAAAAATAGCATAATTGGTCACCTTTAAGGTAAAGAGACGTATAGGCACTGGTGAATTAATATGAACTGTCCTTTCACTCCAGATTCAAACAATGGAAGTACATGAAGCCCAAGAGGGCAGGAGTGTTAAAGGAATTTTGATTTTACATTCCAAGTATTACCTTCACGAGAGAAAACTCAAGACGACTCAGGAAAAAAATCAGTCGGAGGCAGAGAAGTTAATATCCAAGCCAAAGTCCGTTTACTTTTTTGCAAAAAAGGATCCCCACATACAGAAGTTCAGGTCAATGTGGAGGATACACAATTAGAAAGTTCTCTGGTATTTGTAGGAATACTCCATGGCGTTCTCCTCCCTCCGTGCTGATTTACACATCACGCGAGCCTTGCGTCACACGCAACTGAGTCAAGTTGGTACGTAACCACGTCAAGTTGTCTAGGGATACGCACACATCTTGCCAGGGAGGAGAGCACCTGCCTTCTCTCTCAGCTCTGGCTCCAGCTTATCTTGTTATGGATTCCGGAGCTTTCTATAAACACATAAACTTAGAGAAAGAGAAAAACATCTTGCCCTTGGTACAGACGTTCAAGTTGTCGTGACTTTAGATAGGCTACATGTCATGACTCACTAGTAGAGTTATGCAGGCCCCTGCTAAATCAGAAATATGCAAGCACACACACACTCTAGGCCTATGAAGTTGTGAACTAAAACAGAATATGAGCAAGCAAGGATAAGCAATTAATAATAATTAAATTAATCAATAAAAAATGTTTCCACATTTCCCCCCTGTTTATAATTGATTATCCTCCAGCGTGCCACTTCTCTCAATTTTCAGCATGTGATTCATTCACGGGGAAGATGTTTCATCATATTACCATTACAGTCCATCCTTTGGTTTAAACAAACCCTTTTACTCAATTACATCATTGTATGATTCCTTAAGCTCCTCGGGCAGAGTATACATCTCATTGTTGTCCTGTAATAGAGACATCTGATACTCTGGATTAGTACTCAATACTCTTGATATCATTCCTTTAATAATGGGAATTCCACAGCAACTGCAAAAGAGCAGTACTGCAATTCCCCAACTAAAAGACTCATTACAGATGTAATTCCCATTTTCCAACCCCCAGACAGAAGCCAGTCCCACCAAGAAATTGCCACTGCTGGTGCGAGATCTCGCTGTTGTGCATCTGATATGTCTTCCAAACGTTGCAAGGCTTGATCAGTCACCCCTCCTGCCTCATCATTAGCTGGTATATAGGTACACACACTGGCCCAATAAGCTGACAGATCCCCCCCTGTGCTGCTGTCGACAGATGCAATAAGCAGAAGTAGCATCCTGCTATTCCAATTTGGACACATGTTTTTGACCACTTAGATCCTTTGAAAACTCCGATTCAGGGCGCAGTCCCCGGCTTGATCCCTTTCCACAGAGATCTCCACCCAGGCTCCCCCAGGTTCAGAACTCTGCTTTCTGCTTCCCGGTGTCTTCTTTTCAGAGCCCATCGATCACAGAAGCACCACCCGCTGACACCCGCATTCGCTTTCACAGTTTCACCAGCCTCACCTGTTCACAGAGGTCTTCTCCATCGCCCCTCTGCTAGGTGTGGGCTGTCACCCATGTACCACGTGTTGCCCTCAACTTGCATGCGACAAACATGCCAATTAGGTAGTACCATGGAAATATGTCAATTTATACTTCACCAGACACTACTTCACCAGACACGGGGGTCTTCAGTCCTCTCGCCAGCACTATTTGCAACATTGCTGTAATCGGCTTGCGAGGGGGCACATCTGCAAATTGCAACACTTAGTAGATTGCTGGGGGTCCGGTTCCCAGAACCACCATCTGATCCCCGCAATCTCACCCTGTTCGTTTCCTTCGAACACGCGCATTGCCTCCCACGTAGTAGGACCTGTAGGAACCACCCCGAGCCCCAGTTTAGACATTACGTCCCTCCCCAGGAGGTTTACTGGGCGCTGTGTGGACACCATTACAGAGCAGAGTGTAGCAATCCCCTCAGGATCCTCAAATTTGAGTTCCTCTGTTGCTACAGTGTCCCATTGCCCCATTCGCAGCACAAGTTTGTGTCACATTAGTGCTGAGCAGATGTGGAAAAATTGCACTTACTTTTCTGATAACAGTTCAACATGCCCCCGTGTCACATAGAAAAGAAATTGGTGTATCATTTACAATTAGGGTTTTCCAAGCACTCGTTGGTGCAGCCTTTAATTTAATTTCATCAAAGGGAAATGGCTCCCCAGATGCTAACCCTTCCCCCACGGCGGTTAGTCATTCTGAATTGTTCCCGTCGCTTGTTTGTGGATGCCCACACAAAATCAACAGTTTCCCCTGGCACCCCTAGGTTACCCCACAAACCCTCTGCCATTTCCTTTGACACATCGACTATATTAAGTAGGCGTAAACTGGGGTCTATTGAAACTAATCCATTACGTGCAGTAGACACTGCCGTGGCGCATTTAACTATACTGTTCACATTCATTGTAGGCCAACATATGTTTAAGAATGAACAGACACAGGGAGAGATAAGCCATTTTATTAAACCCTTTTTTTTTTAATGAATAAGTCCGGAGTGTCTACTGACTTGGAGCGTAAATAAACTCTTCACCGGGTTTGAGACGGACGGGCTCTATATGCTACGCCCCCCTTTGAAGCCGGACTCCCTCCAAGTCTATCCTGACTCACCCAGATGTACCTACACACCCGCTGGAGGAGGAGATGCCACCTTACAATGTGACTGATGTATCCACGCCTCCCTCTCCTGGATTTTTACTGCAGTCGGTGTGGTCAGGAGCACTTGATATGGACCGTTCCATGCCGGCTCACTTCCGCTTTTCTCCGACACTCCGCACCAGGATCCAATCTCCAGGCTTTATCTCACGAGGCGGCGATTCCGCTACTGATCTAGGAGGAAGCATATTTCGCATCTCACGTTTGTTAGTCAACATTCTATTCATATACTCTGCCAGAGTCGTTTCTTCTCCTTGTGTTCTCTTCAGTAAATGTACTAACTCAAAAGGTTTCCCGTGTACTACTTCATAAGGTGACAACCCCAATCCCTGCTTGTGGGGTTATCCTCATGCTAGTTAATACTTATGGCCGACATGCTACCCAGTTCCATTTAGTTTCTGCCATGGCTTTGCGCAGTTTTGCTTTCAGGGTTCTATTACACTTTCTGCCGATCCTGCTAATTGTGGATGATATGCATAATGTTTTTTCAATTCTATTCCCAATTTTACTCCCAAACAAGCCAGTTCTTCATTTCTAAATTCTGGCCCATTATCACTATAGAATGCTTTTAGAATCCCCCACCTAGGCTCTCAATTTTCCTACTCAGGATTTTTGCTACTGTGATTGCATCTATAGCTTCTACCTCATTTAGCAAAGGTCACATCAATAATAACACATCACTTCTTCTCGCTTCACACAGTGTTAAATGTACGAAATATGTGGAATGGCCCAGGGGGTGTAGGGATTGCCCCCTTCTGTACTACTACACTTCCCCGTGTGTCCTGTGTGTTATAACTTCGTCATGTTGTACTTTGATCTATTAACCCTTTAGTCCCCCCTCTTGATACATGGCACTGCCCATGCACCAAATCTACAGCAATATGGAAGAGGGATGTTGGTAATATAGGCTTTCCATAGGGCCCTCCCACCTGCCATCAGTATATTGTGTTCCATGTGATGTCCATTGACATTGTCTTGTGGGGGAGCATCCTGCTCTGCTCACAGCAGCTCACTTGAAATTGAGTCTTCAGATTGGTGTAATAGCCCCACAAGAGTGTGTTTGACTGCTGCCCTTGTTTCTATGTCAGCAAAGGCCTCAGCCAAACTGATCAACATGTTTGCGGTGCAGAGGGCCACAATCAACACAGCTATCATGAGTACAGACAGCAAATCCAACACATGGGTTGCCCTTATCGACTCCTGACGCCCAACCATCAACAAAGTATTCAATATCAGAATTTGATAGAAGGGTGTCCCTGAGTCCAGGACATGCAGTATTATTAGATAGGACTTCTTTAACACAATGGAGAATACTTTTTTAATATATTTTTTTTTCCGCTCAATGAATTGTGATTAAGCAATCCACCTCAGTCTAGGGTTCCGCTAAAAGCATGGAGGAAATACACAGTCACGGCTTATTAGCCCCAACCATTCTTACATTTCCCCTCATCATCAGCAGAACCGGGTGGAATCACTTTGGACCATGTTACAATTAGCAAAAAAATTTTAATATTTTTTATTCACAAAAATGGCTACATATATAAAATTAGTTTTCACTTTGGGCTCCTGGCACATAAAGGTCCTTTCAGTCAGTACCTTTTATTTGACTCACTTAATCAAAAATGGATTTAGAAATCGCAAGCAATGTAATATGTGATCGCGTTACTAGTTGACTTTTGAATTTAGTCTTGTGTTACTACTTCAGATTGTATTTCCCCAAATCTATTTTAGAAGGTAAACTTTTAAGCTAAAACATATCCAGCTGGCCAGCTTTATCACTTTTACCCAAGGTTATTTTCATGCACCAGCAGTGCTCTCTGTGGAAAAGTTCCAAGAGGAGTTAGAGACAAACAATAATGAACAATTTTGTTTTAATTCAACTCGTTCGGACACTTCCCTGTAAAAGTTAAATAAACATATTAAGGTTATCAGTCCACTCAGTTAGACACTCGTTGACAATTCCTGTTCAAAATGGAGAAAAGATTTTTAATTGCATTTCTTTGGTCAGGGAAACTTTCAGTCACATTTGTTCCACTAAGTGCTTCCACTTCTAAAGATCCATGATTCTCTAATCCCACAATACTTCATTTGATTTTTTTTTTTTTTTTAGTCAACTTAATATGTACCATTAAATTTCATATGATATTTTTTATTTACTGGCACTTCTCTGATCATTTTACCTTATTTCTTTCCTTCAGATAGCAATTGCAATTTAATTTTTTAATGCTTGATAGAAAAACCTCTAAATTGAATTTGTCACACAGTCTCTTATTGTATACAGTGTAACGCAGTACTTTGGCAAATTTTGAACGCACTGTGTTATTCTTGTTCACTTTCACTTCATTTTCTTTTCAGAGATATGCTTCTAGCACACCAATCTCACATAGCCTGATTATCTACAGAAAAGGGCTTAGATTTTCTAGCTCTTTAAAATATTTTACAAATTCAAATATTGTAATCACATCATGCTCATAGAGGATATCACTGGTAGTTTTCTCTGCAATGTATTACTACCGCCAAATATTAGAGCATTTAAATATTCACTTTGTCCTGCATCTTAAAGAAATTCAGTTAGCCACAACATTAGAAACACTTGTCCATGTTTGTATAATTTACATTCAATTGTTACTTCTAAACTACTAAACTACTACTAAACTTCCCTCTGTTTATAAGTACCGATCATTTAAGAGGGGTTAGCATTTATTTTATCAAGAAATGGCGACTTTTGCTCGGTCTCATAAGGAAAATTTATTCTGCTTACTTCTGCAACTTTGTCCTTTTACAAATACACAGTCATTAAAAATGGCTTAACTCCAACAAATTTGCTCTGCTAATATACACTTTTTTTTCACAGTAAGGAGTCCATAAAATACTGTAAATATTAGCTAATCAACTGGCACCTTAACTTATTCTCAAATCAATGCTAATTTTATTGAAAACATCTATATGCACTTCATGGAATAGATTCAATCTAAGAAAGACAGAACTAACAAATATGCCAGCAATGCAGTTGTTTACAGACACTGAGTTAGGTTCATTCACATTGATTTCCACATACGCACACGCAATCTGAGCTCAGGACACACACAGACCTTAGTGCACTTTCCTCTCTCACATTCATTCACATTGGAAAAGATCCGAGGCTTAAATTTCCTTATGATCTGACACCGTTGTTGCTTCGATAACATACACAAACAATGCTCTATTTCAACTGAACCCAAATTCCTTTGCTCACAATGACTCCCAGGATCATTATGTCAGCATTCTACACACTCCTCAGTCTCAGACCCACAATGATTCCCTGAACCATTATGTCAACTTTCAACAAATTGCACTTCAGTCATCATCAGTCCCAGAACAGCAGTCCTTACAACAACAACCCAGCAACCTCTTTACTGTTCATCAGTCCCATGATTGGCAATATTACTTTCTCTGCCTCACAACAACTAAGCCGAATTCAGTAAAAATTCCGTCACTCACCCGCACCTCCACTCATTGTTTGGAGAACCCCCCGTTTCTGACCTCCTACACACCCCAAAAGGGCCTTCTCAAGCGGCCTGGGCTGAGGTCTTACCACAACGTCCCCTGGACGACCGTGCGCACGGTTTTTAGTCGGCGCTGATTCTCCAGGGAGTGCATGTGAGATATTGGAATCCCGGACGAGCCCCCAATGTTAAAGGAATTTTGATTTTACATTCCAAGTATTACCTTCACGAGAGAAAACTCAAGACGACTCAGGAAAAAAATCAGTCGGAGGCAGAGAAGTTAATATCCAAGCCAAAGTCCGTTTACTTTTTTGCAAAAAAGGATCCCCACATACAGAAGTTCAGGTCAATGTGGAGGATACACAATTAGAAAGTTCTCTGGTATTTGTAGGAATACTCCATGGCGTTCTCCTCCCTCCGTGCTGATTTACACATCACGCGAGCCTTGTGTCACACGCAACTGAGTCAAGTTGGTACGCAACCACGTCAAGTTGTCTAGGGATACACACACATCTTGCCAGGGAGGAGAGCACCTGCCTTCTCTCTCAGCTCTGGCTCCAGCTTATCTTGTTATGGATTCCGGAGCTTTCTATAAACACATAAACTTAGAGAAAGAGAAAAACATCTTGCCCTTGGTACAGACGTTCAAGTTGTCATGACTTTAGATAGGCTACATGTCATGACTCACTAGTAGGGTTATGCAGGCCCCTGCTAAATCAGAAATATGCAAGCACACACACACTCTAGGCCTATGAAGTTGTGAACTAAAACAGAATATGAGCAAGCAAGGATAAGCGATTAATAATAATTAAATTAATCAAAAAAAATGTTTCCACAGGAGCGTATGAACTTGCTTTGTAACCGACTTAAAGACTAAACAGATGATGCGCAGATACCCCGCCCGAAGATCGACAGATCTGAGTGCAAGCACACAGTTTCAGTGGAAGCAGCGCTAATCTAAACACACACAAGGGTAGTTGAGTGCGACAGCAGGATCTTTGGGGGGAAAACTTAAGCTATACTCTCAATCAAAATCTGCAATGTCCGGGTGGGCATCCGTGCACAGTCAGTGGCTCCAACTATGTAAGTAATCATTTGTGTTTTGACATAAACCTTTGTGCAGCTGGAGCTTCCCTCTGATTGATAACCAATGAGATTGCTTGTATTTGTTAACATCCAATCTGTACCTAATTGTGGGGGAAGTCCCGCCTTCTCACCGACAGGCCACACCTAACTACGGTATTTTCTTTGTAATTTTGTTCGAAAAAGCGCGTCAGACCTTGAAATCGAAAATGCAAAGCCAGGCAGGGCAGTCTGTAACGAAAATGAAAAAGTGGGGAACTGCGTTAGCGATTTAATTATGATACAGATATCGCGTCTGCTTCTTGAAAAAGAAAAAGGATGTCCGAGAATGTATTTGCTTTATAAGAGTAGCATTTTCGATTTTGTTTTGTTAGTGATATAGCGAGGCACTTGCAAATGAAAACAGTTCCTAAATGGACTTGAAAATTCAAACGCAAAGTGGAGGATTACTTTAGCATTTTCGTGATGAAACAAATAATGCATGTGCTTCCCGAAAACGAAAAAGCATTTCCGAGAATGTATTTGCTTTATACAATTTGCGTTTTCGTTGTGTTAGTGATATTGCAGGGAACTTTGCGAAAATGCAAATACAGAATGTATTTTAATTTTCCATTTGTTAAGAAAATTGCACACATGGACATGAAAATGAAAATGCAAAGAGGAGGATTACATTTGCATTTTCATTATGATACAAATAATGCGCTTGTATCTTGAAAATGAATATGCATTTCTGACATTGCATTTTTATACCCCGCCGCGTGATTAGCACGAATCGGAGGATATAGCATTGGGCTCCGTCAGTCCATATGTACGGACACATAAAATTGGGGCGGCGGGGGATATTGCCATGTTAGTGGCAAACACTTGTCATTTTAATTTTGTTAACTATATGCTTCCATAGCTAGCTAGCCAGCTGGCTATTTATAATATATAGCCACTCCATTCAATGATTGTTGAACTTGCACATCATGATGGAAAATTCTCCGTCATTGAATTTGTCCTCCAGAGAATCAGTGCTATCAGCCCTCCCGTCCTGTTCCATTTGGAACAACCCACTGTCTATGACCGAATCATATTTCCATCTCATTAATTTAACCTGAGCTGAGCATTTCTGGGTTGGTTTTAGAAGTCTTAGAAGTCTCTTAGCCCGCTCGGCCTTTAGCTCAAGTGGGTTAACGCTGTGATTAAATGGCTTTGAGGTGGTTTGTTGAGTGTCCATCCATGCGTCCGTAAACTTTTTGCCTTGTCAGTGCTCAAGTGTTTTTCACCTTCAGTTTTTGACGGATACTTATCTTATTGATATGCATGTATACAGTGCTGTGAAAAAGTATATTGATATTTAATATTGATTTTCACTTTGATTGGGTAATGATCTGATATTATCGTTGGCAGAATAGAGTACTTCCGCACTGTTGAATTAAGAGCATAGGAAAGTAAAATATGATCAATTCTAGAAAAAAATTTTATGAAATGAAGAGAAGAAAACAAGATTTAAGTTTGTTAAAAATGCATTGAAATCTCTATAGACTTGTTGCTGCGAGAAAGACAATTTTAGACGGTCAATGTTCCTGTCAAGAACCACATTCATGTCACCTGCAGCAATCAAGTCATATTCTAAAAAATTAAGGAGTTCAAATGTCAACCATGGAAAAAGAGAAGCATCGTACATACAGTGGGATGCAAAAATTTGGGCACCCCTGGCACAACTCATCTCCAAGTGTTTAAAAGCAAACCTGAACATTAAATGCTACAAAGTTAAACATGACACATTTCATCACATTATAAAGCAAGAATCATTTTTATTTTAATTTTTTACAGTTTCAAAATTATAAAAAAAGGAAAAAGGGCTTGTGCAAAAGTTTGGGAACCCTGTCAGCTCGTACTTTGTAACTCCTCCTTGGGCAGCTATAACAGCTTGCAAACGCTTCCTGTAGCCAGCTAAGAGTCTTTCAATTCTTGTCTTTGGAATTTTCCCCATTCTTCCTGACAGACCACCTCAAGTTCAGAAATATTCTTCGCCTTCTTGCAGGCACGGCATGTCTGAGGTCTCTTCACAAATTATCAATACTATTCAAGTCTGGGGCCTGTGATGGC
Organism: Gymnothorax reevesii; assembly: GCA_029721435.1. Classification (NCBI taxonomy): domain Eukaryota; kingdom Metazoa; phylum Chordata; class Actinopteri; order Anguilliformes; family Muraenidae; genus Gymnothorax; species Gymnothorax reevesii. The sequence goes on from CM056576.1 coordinate 64,344,666, forward strand.
CATCCCAAAACCTTCATCTGTCTTTCCTGGAGGTACTTCATGGTGGATTTTCCGGTATGCATCGGGTCATTGTCGAGCTGGAACCAACGTCTCTTCAACTTCAATTTCTGAACTGAGCTTTGAACATCAGCCTCTAGAATGTCTTGATATTTGGTGGAATCCATTCGTCCTTCCACATACACAATATTGCCTGAGCCCCCAGCTGCCACATAACACCAAAGCATAATGGATCCACGTCCATAGTTAACAGTTGGCAACGTGTTCTTCTCTACAGATGCTTCACCCTTTTTTCTCCAAACATACCTTCTTTGGTTGTGGGCAAAAGTTCAATTTTGGATTCTTCAGTCCAAAGCACATTGTTCCAATAGGCTTGAGGTTTCTAAAGGGTTTCTTTTGCATACTTCAGTTGCTTAATTTTGTGTTGAGGTCTTAGGAAAGGCTTCTTTCTTGCAACTCTGCCATGTAGGTCTTTGTTGTTTAAGCATGCTGTATTGTTGTCCTGTGAACAACTCGACCTGTGTCTGCTTCTCATTTTTGCAGCTTTTGCAGTGATGTGTGGGTTCTTCTGAGCATTTCTCACCAGATCTTAGGCCATTCTATCTAATATTTTTCTTGGTCTTCCAGATCTTGCCTTGACTTCAATTGTTCCATTTATTTTCCATTTTCTTATGATGTTTCTGACAGTACAAATGGGTAGTTTGAAATGTTGTGAGAGTTTTTTGTAGCCCTCTCCTTATCGATGAAAGTGAATTATCTTGATTTTGAAATCCTTGGACGACTGTTTGGAGGTACACATAGTTTTTAACGCCAGACACAACAGTCACCACAGTCAGATACCTTAGAAGGCATGGAATTACTTCAGAATATATAGTTCAACCCTGAAAATATACTCACCTGACTCATTGAAGCCCTAACAAGTAAATCACCTGGTTTTGGGCCTTAGTAATCATCTTCTTATGAAGTAACAAAGAATAATCCAAAAGAGTTCCCAAACTTTTGCACAGGGCACTCTCTCCTTTCATATCATTTAAAAACACAGAAAAATGTATTAAAAAAAGCAACCTTGCTAATAAATTTGCAGAAAGGTGTCATGTTTAACTTTGTATCATTTAGCATTCGGGTTGGCTTACAATGACTTGGAGATTAATTGTAAAAAAATAAAGAAAAAAATACCGCACACCAAAAAGTGCTCCCATAGAAAAAGGTTTAATAATGGTTACATTTCGAGCCCGTAGGCTCTTCTTCAGACTTTGTTTGGGATGTGCATATCACACCTTGTTCTTTTGGAGATTAATTGTAACAGACATTTAAACCAGGGCTGCCTGAATTTTTGCACCCCACTGTAGTTGACACAAAGACAGACACAAACGCAACATTCTTTTTCTGAATAGAACCACAAATAAAAGATACACACCGTAAATTGAAGCACTGATTACTAAAACCCCACAAGTCAAGTCAAGTCAAGTGTGACTTATGGGGTTTTAGTAATAGGTGCTTCAATTATTTTGGCCTATCTTTGCTTTTTTATGACCAAATTTAAATTTCGTCTCACTTATATCATTGTTCATTTTGTTTTAGATCCATCACTCGACGAAGCCACCACTTTGTACGTCTTATCTTGCATGCAAAAAAGGTCCTCTTCCTTTAAATGGGATTCCATAATAAATGCTATGTCCACATTTAGTCTTTGTATAAATTCAAGGCCTTTCAGGCGTTTTATCTTTGTATTCATTCCAACAGAAAATCAATGCCTTAACCATAATTGTCAAATATTAATCCTGCGTTTGTCGTTAAATTGAAAATGCTTTAGTCCTTTAAAACATCGTATGCAGTGCTGTGAAAAAGAATTTGCCCCCTTCCTGATTTTTTTTTTTTTTTTTTTGCATATTTGTCACATTTACGTTTCAGATCATCAAACAAATTTTAATATTCGACAAAGATAATCTGAGTAAGTACGAAATGCAGTTTTAAATTATAATTTCATTTATTGAGGGAAAAACCAATCCAAACCTACACTACCGGTCAAAGGTTTTAGGACACCCCAATTTTTCCAGTTTTTCATTGAATATTATGCAGTTCCAGTCCAACAAATAGCTTGAAATGGTACAAAAGTAAGTAGTGAACTGTCAGAAGTTTTAAACAAAAGGTTACCCAGGTTTTTTGTACACCATTGAGTAGGTGTACATCAACTGTCAAACATGGAGGAGGAAGCATGATGGTCTGGGGCTGTTTTGCTGAATCCAGGGTCAGTTACTTACAGAGTGAAAGGCACCCCGAACCAAAATGGCTACCACAGCATTCAGCAGCGCCGTGCAGTACCCTCTGGTATGCACCTAGTTGGTTAGGGGTTCATCCTACAGCAAGATAATGACCCAAAACATAAGTCCAAGCTCTGCCAGAACTACCTTAGGAAAAAAGAACGAGATGGTAAGCTTGAAAACATGGAGTGGCCAGCACAGTCTCCAGACTTAAACCACATCGGGATGGTTTAGGATGAACTGGACAGAAGAGTGAAAGCAAATGCACATTTATTGGAACTTCTGCAACAGAGTTTGGAAGAACTTTCTGAAGAATATTTGATTTGCATTGTAGAAAGAATGCCACGAGTGTGTTCAGTCATTATACCGGCCAAAGGTGGCTACTTTGAGTCAAAACTTTAAAATACATTTTGGTTTATAAATTGATTCCATGATTTCTTTTTTCACCCCTTAAGAACGCATTATAAATACAGCATTTTTCCAAATCGCGACAATGTCAAGCGGCATATCCACATTTCGCGAAGAAACTCGGCCAAAAGCTCATGTAAACCATTTTTACCTCAACCAAACACAATTCAAGCATGCAGCAGAACATAGAATTAAATCATATCAGCGTTGAATCGCCAGGATTTCTGCTGAATTAGTGCTATGCATAAAAACGATACCTCAAATAAAAGAGGAAAATCCACAGAATGCAGCGATATGAGCCCTGTCATTTTAAACCGACACCACATTGAAAGAACAGCAGGCATACACTTTACAGTCTACAGAGATGGGCAGAAAAAAAATCTTACCGTTGATATTTTGCTATAAAAAACTGCTTGAGGGTAAATCTGCGCTCGCTATTGTTAGCCCAATGTGTTCGTGTTATAACGAAACTACATCTGCCGGGATCCTAGCATGTTCTTTCCCAGGGCGTTACTTCAAATATCTCAGCTCCGTAGCATTCAGCTTCCTTACAATATACTTTCCTATCTGCTTTCGGCTTGTGATGCTGTCAGTAAGACAATGCCAGTCCGGCGATTCTAATGAACTCTAAACCACCTTAATGGCAGAAACCGAGCCTGAGCTACCGCCTTGCGTTCCGAGTGCGTCGAGCTGAGTCCATGGGACATATGCATGTTCTTGAATAGCACGACAATATAAACGCATAACTAGTTTGTTTGAGGTATTGCCCGAATAATTATCCGCTAAATATTGAACATTCATTTTCAAAGTAGTCTTTGCAGAATCTTTGCACTATTCCACAGAAATACTGAGACTACGACAGTACAGTACGTATTTTCCTTACCCATTTGTTGAATGGGAAATTTGACCATAGACTGTTGTTGATTGCCGCAGCCTATTGGATAAAATGCCGCACTGCTGAAAGAAAATTGTGAAGGTTCGATTCCTGATCAGAGTACCTTTTTTTTTTTTTTTGGAAATAATCGCATAATTGCCTTCTTCAAATTATCGCTGGGGTTTTTGTTATTCTTACTTTTCTTTAACATATTTTCACATTGCCTTCGTATTTATCATTTTATTTATTTGTTTTGTTTTTCAATAAATATGCTTACAATAAATATGAGTCAAACTTACTTTTCATTGTATGTATCATCTTTGAATGGGAAATTGTATAGGCAACAAAACTGGCAGAAATAATTTTAATTTTTTTAAATTCTAAAAATTAAAAAATGTAGTATTTGGATGAAATGGATGCCTACAGTGATATATAAGTGAAATTTTATGGGTTTTACAGCTTGGTATCAGAGAAATCTGAAATGGAACACAAGGTACCTAAATTGCCAAAATGGAGAAGCCACCTAGACATTCCTCTCTAATGCTCTGATTGACCTGATCAGAATAAACTTTGGCACAGATAATAATGACATTCTGTGCTGTAATTTTTTAGAGATTTCAGGCTGCAACTCAACAAATTTACAAGGAATTGCAGTAAAACTTTGTTAGTTGCAAAATGAGATCGTTCATTTACACTGTATTCCATCTCCATTTACTCTGACTCAGTGACATATATAGTGATTTTTACACCAGGTATGAAATCCCAAATGGTTTTACCTTTATTACAATAACAAGATTATTCAAATGGACCTAGCAGTCGCAGAGATATACTCATTTCATTTTGGGCTTGCCATTTTCAAAAAAGAGGCTCAGGGCTTAAGGGGTTAACTTCGATTGTTAATTTGTTCCATCCATGTCTATGCTTTCATTCCAGAATACGATGAGACATTAAACTGCATAATTTTCATTTAAAAAACTGGAAAAATTGGGGTGTCCTAAAACTTTTGACCTGCAGTATACCTGGCCATACTTGAAAAAGTAATTGCCCCCTAAACCCAATAACTGGCTGTGCCACCCTCAGTGACAACAACTGCATTCAAGCGTTTTCGATAACGGGCAATGAGTCTTTCACATTGCTGTGGAAGAATTTCGGCCCACTCTTCTTTGCAGAATTGTTTTGACTAAGCCACAATGGAGGATTTTTTGAGCATGGAAGGCCTGTTTAACATCATGCCCAGCATCTCAATTGGATTTAAGTCCGGTCTTTGACTAGGTTACTCATTTGTAGTCTGGCCAGTCCTGTGAAGGTTCACCACTGTTTCAAGTTTTCTCCATTTGTGGATAATGGCTCTCACCATGGTTTGCTTACTCAGGTTATCTTTGTCAAATATTAGAATTTTTTTGATGATCTGAAACATTGAAATGTGACAAATATGCAAAAAATAAGAAATGAGGAGGGGGGGGGGGGGGGAAATACTTTTTCACAGCACTGTAAAAGCTTTTCAAGTCTGAGGTTACTTGTCTCCCGCTCCATTTGCCCCCCTCTCATAACCCTTTCCAAAGGTGTGAAACAGACCTGTGTTAACTACAAAATGCAGTCGGACTCTCTTGACTCATATCCCCCTTATGAACATCAAAAACACTATTTTCTGCACCGAGCTATATTGTTATAAAACACCAACATACCTGCTGTACTGCATCAAAAGAATAAACTGAATAAACCTATTGCATGATAACCATACAGTTGTAACTATACTTGACTATATTAACCAGCTAATTGTGGAATTAATCGTGGTATTAATGTTAATACCTCAACATTCATTCAGTTTTAACCTAATACCTCAAAGGAAAAATAATAAAACCTCTCATGTCCATTCAATCGCCAGTCAGTAGCGTAAAAAAGAAATAGAAAACACATCGGAGTCCCTGTATCCACACTTGTGATGGCTAAAGTTGGGTTGGGATATGCCGTCAAAGTTAGCTGTCCATTCCATGTTAGCTTCTCTGTGATCTCAGTTTCCTCTTCCCTCTCAGCAAACAGTAGTTTCCTCATTGATAAGTGAATCAATTCAAGCCCCCCGTCAGCCATGAATTTATCACTGAAAGGCTCGGCATCTTGAACAGTTTTGAAGGACAGTTGTCGGCCTTCATAAGTGACCTGTAAAGTACCAGGGTAGATCATGAAAGTAGGATTCCCTTTTCAAGCGCTTCTTTAAACGTTTTCCTCTTTTCATTGGCATGTACGCTGTAGTCAGTAAAATACAGCAGCTTTTGGCCTCCATCCATGATGGGAGTATTGCCCTCACAAGCAGCCCTAGCTCCTTGCAGGATGGCCTGTCGATCTTGATAGTTAAGGACCTTGAAAATCAGGGTTTGAGAACGGCTGGACTTCCTAGGCATAAATTCTATGCGCTCTTTCAATTTGAATTGGCTCCAGACTGAGGGAAGGAATCCATTTGGGCAACACCTCCCACAGAAATCTAATGGCATCCCCTCCTTCGCGGTTGGGTGCTAAATTCACAAGCCTCACAATGTTTTTCCGTTCGCGATTATCAAGTTCAGCTAGCTTCTCCTGTAACCTATCGACATCAGACTAAATGGCTCTGAAGCCACTTTTTAACCCCCTTGTTTCTTCTAACAGTCTACTTTTTCGCCAAGTCCTTTAACAACTGCCATATGTTCAGCAAGTCTTTTTGTCGGGTATTAATGGACTCCTTCAAGCTAATCAAGGCCGTGCTAACCATCCTTTCTATATTTGCTTTGAATTGTTCTTGCTGCAGTTCAAGGGCTTGCAAAATAGCATCGGACCTGTTAGCCTCCGTAGTAGCTTTTAAACGCGTACCAGTGCGGGAAGTAGTCAGAGATGGAAATGTTTCTTGTTATTCGACATGTTCGAAAATTCCTGTTGAAATGTAAACAATTTTAGGTATAATGAGGGGATTTACTACAAGCCTAGAATTCTCTGATCATTTGGCTCACGGGTATTTGCGCGGGTTTTTTTTTATTTTACATGTTCAATAAGTGAAGGGATTGAGCCACTCTTTTGCTAGGTACTCAGAATGCCAACATTTAGCAAGGGTGCCAAGACTTGAAACTACTGGCTTTGGAAATTGTGTGTTTCAGTAAAACCTCACTTCCTCAACACACCCAATCAGGAAAATTGGCAGTTGGAAGGCAGTAGCAGACGGCTAGTCACATAGGCAATTGCCTTGAGTAACTTGCTCAGAGCTGGACGGTACAAGTAGTTTGGACTCCGTGCTAGATCAACATAAAAAGATGTTTATTTTGACACGATTATATTTGTCTGTCTCCTTCTGTAGGCATCTCCTGTCAAGCTGATATATGCCTTTGGCTTGACGGATGAAATCAAGTACCATGAGGGTCGAAGAGGAACAAAGCAACTGAACTTGCTGAAGTATATGCACAAGTCAAACCCTCCAGACAGCAGTTTCTTTGATATTACAGCCAGCAATGTAAGTGACAGCAAGAGCTCTATACATCTTTCACAGTTTCAGATTTATTGTATCTTTAAGCTACAATTCAGTTCACAAACTTTCCTTTCTTCTAAGACAATTCATGCATCAAACTTTGTGAGCTTGATTTTTTCCTACCATGCGCAATATACGCAAGAACCATGGCAACTTCATCTGTGATCTGTCAATGGGAGTGATTCTTCTGTGTATATTTAAACACGCACATGCTATGCGCTAGCCTCAAGTAGAATTCCTAAACAGTCGCGGCATGAGGGTTCCAGGAAATCTGGTCTTGGAGCCATTTTGTTTCCATTGCGATATCAAGCATCATCTGAAATGGAATAAGTTCAGATGTGAATAAGTTCATAATTTTAAAGATATGTATTCAAAATTTGTTAATATCAGGGGTGCTGTGTTTATGGGCACAGCAGTAGGTTGGGGAAAGGCCAAAGAATGTGGAAATTTCCCGCTGATCCAGAGAGAACTGAAATATGGGTAAATAAAGTCCATTCCAAGGGACTGAAACCAATCCTTGTCATCATTGACTTGGGAAGGAAGTCCCTCTTCTTGTATTTATTTTTGATCAGCAGCAGGGATGCCAATATAAAGATGTTTCACTTCTGAGCTAAGAATAAAAAAAATCCAACGATTTCCATAGTGCAAAACGGCTCGGTTTTACGTGTATTGGACTTCTTTGCTAAATACTGAATACCTCATGCTACTCTACGTAGCCATATCTATACAGCGTACAAGCTGGAATATGACAACAATTATGTCCCTTACTACACAGCAGTAGCAGTTTTTTGATGGTAAGAAAGGCCTTCGGTAACCTCAGCTTTCAAAGCTTAATTACCTAATCCTTTCGCCATTTACTTTGCCTGATTAGCAACAGCTGCTAGGACTAATTGGTGGAATGACTGTCAAATTTATCTCCCGTTGGGTTGCAATACACAAAGTTATGAGACCTTTTTTCATAAATAAAGTAAAAAGTAAAAGTAAAATGCCTTTCTAAATTGTGAACTCATGTTGCTCATGACACGGCACGTGACACGTTTTCTCATAATGCACAAAGTCTTGACCTTAGTCTCATTGAAAGTTGTGGGGATGTGCTCAAGAAGACAGCCGAGTGGTTCAATTATTTCCCCCTTATGACAAGATCTTGAGCCAAAAAATAATGGCTTCGAGGGCCATGGTCTCGCCAAAATAAATATGTACCCTGTGATCTTAAAGCAGTCAATTCTGTTCAACGTGAAAGTGGATATTTTGTAAAAGATGGCAAGGAACAGGATGCATAAAATTTGAGTATCAGGTTAAAGAGAATGTTGCAAAACACAATAGTGAACAATTCTGAGCTTGTAAATCAAGTTTGAAAAAAATAGGTGAAGTACTAATATTTCACCTGCTAATTGCAAGGTGAAATAATAGGTCAAGGTTGCTGACATTAAATAGGAAACTGGTACATAATCTAATCTTCTTATATGCAGAACATGGGGTCTGTAATCCATTTTCTTCTTGAGTTACTGAATTAACAGCACTTTTCGGATGGAAGCATGCAGGCACGGACGGGGTGCATTCCTATGTCTCCCTTTTGCCAGAGGCGACGGGAGGCAATAATTAAAGCCAAAGGGTTCCAAATAAATATTTGATTCGGCAACTTTTAGTTTACACTGGCAATGTACATTACTTTGTAACAACAGAATTAAAATAGGCAAACAATATGGAAGCCCATAAGGTACAATATTAAAATTTAAATGTAATTCCACCATTGCATTAAAATTTTCTACTTTTGAATGAGTTATTTGAGACAATATTAAACTATTAATGCAATTATCACTTTTGTTTTCACATACAGTGCTCATATGGGAAATATATGACTATATTCAAATGATGCTGAAAAGCTGTTTCACATTTCATTTTCAAAGTCGTGCACAGCAATGCAGTGGACAGTATTGGAATGCAATAAGTAAAACTGCACCCCAAGCCTACTGCATTAACATTTACATGTCAACACGTTCTTTCAGGGTCAACATGAAAATGTAAATGCTTTTTTCTGACTATTTGAAAATGATATTGAAAATGGCATTCAACATTTAATTTGCAAATAACCTGCTCTATTGTGGACAATATTCACATGCGATAAGCCAAGCAGCACTTCCAGTCTGTTGCATTTACATATACAAGTTATCACGCTCTTTTAGGGTCAACACGAAAAAAAAATATGCTGTTTTCTGATTGCTTGGAAATATTAAGGATAACGGCATTTGGCATTTCATTTTCAAAGACTTATCCTGCAATACAAGGGACAATATTCAAATTGTAAAGGGTTTTGCCTTGCAGTCCCTCCCCCTCCTGCTGTCTTCGCCTCCACTTCAGCGAGCAACAGGTGTGGCTCGTTGAGGTGGAGGTGAAGGCAGAGTATAGAGGGTGCGTTCGAGCACGTCTGGAAGCAAGCCGGCTGCAGCTATCGCGGGGTTTGGAGGGCTTATTGTGCAACTTCGGCAAGGTTCTCGCGTAATTTTTTGGGAATCTCGCCCAGTCAGCTTACTTGCAAACTCGCTTGAACGCACCCAGAGTACTAAAGTGATGACATCACCGCTACTTAGCTTCTGTTGTTGGAAGTAAAATCCCTATGGAAATTTATAATGGGGTTTGGACACTTTCTGCTATTGCTCGAACTCGTATTAATTCTAAGAGCCGCCTCGCTCCGAAATTATATATACAGATATACAGTATACAGATTCAAATGATCACATCAAATTTATAGTTTATTACAAAAGATTATATGCTTTTGCACTAGTAGTCCAGTTTGTTGTCCACTTCTCCGTACTACATATCCGCAGCACAGGTGGACGAATACCGGGTGATTTGTTCCAAGCCAATGAGGCACCTCAGTTTCAGCCAACGTTCATGACATACCAGGATGGTAGCCCATCAGTGCCCTACATTGCCATATGTCCCTGCACCCATTCCCTCATAGCTGGCTACTATTAGCTTGCTACATACCTAGAAGTGAAAGGATAGTTATTTCGCCATTTAGCTAGCCAGCATTAAGCTAAGCAATCGAACCCACCGGGCTAGCCAGCTAGTGAGCTTATTACATCTTGTGCACGAAGATAAGCCGATAGAAACAGTAAATGGCACCATCATTTACTGTTATTATTTTATATTTAGCAAGCTAGCTAGTATGATTATTCAATAAATATCACTAGCTTGGCTAGCGAAATAGCTAGCTAGCTAGTTCGCTAGCCAAGCAAGTGAGCTATTTAAGTGAATAAAAGCAGTGAAGAGCCATTATTTGGCTGCTTAGCTAGCCTTGAGCTGCGAGTATTTCACGAGCTTGCATTTTACTAAATGCACCTAATACAAAGTTAGACAACTACCGAAGTCAGTAAACTAGCTCGCTGGCTAAGTTAGCCTGCTGACAGCAAGTTCGCTGTCAGTTATGCTTTGACAAGGCTGATAAGCTCGTTGACCAAAGATACCTGGCTATTAAAGTAAATTGGCGCTAATTGTAAAACTTGATATCTAGCAAGGAAAGCGTAATCAAGTAGAATGTAGAGTGGCAAACTAATTAAGCAAACAAACAGCTATAGCGAGGTGCTGGAAAATTTGCCTATTTCACAAGATGGCCATGCCTACCGGAAAGCAGGTAAAAACACTTCCTGTGGCTGATACGACAGAAGCTTAGAGGCATATACTCTTAATCAGTGTTCTCGCAAAACTCCTCTTTCTTTATTTCAAGAGATGATTACAGTTGTGGTCCGTATTTTGAAGTTGCAAGCCCAGATAACAAAATTATATTGGCCCATATCTGGCCTACACCTGACATGTTCATCCGGTCCACATACCGCAAGAAATTATGGCACTTGGGAGGTCTGCTCCTGTTTGCCACAAGTGGGCCACAACCAAGCCATCACAATGCCAGAGGTCAACCAAAAACAGACCAAATAAACTAACACCAAATGTGGGCGACTGTACACTTTTATTCTGGCCCACATACTAAATGGAATGATGGCACAAGGGTGGTCCACAGTTGTTTGCCAGAAGTGGGCCACAACCAAAACCAACACAGTGCCAAATGTCAGCCAAGACCAAGTAAACCAGCACTCAACCAAATGTGGGCCACCACTGTACAATTTTATTCTGGCCCACATGCCACATGGAATGATGGCACAAGGGTGGTCCACAGCTGTTTACCAGAAGTGGGCCGCAACCAAAGCAACACACTGCCAAATATCAGGCAGGAAGAGACTAAATAATCCAGCACTCACCCTAATGTGGGCCACCACTGTACAGTTTTATTCCGGCCCACATACCACATGGAATGATGACACTTGAACGATCCATAGTTGTTTGCCAGAAGTGGGCCACAATCAAACCAAACACAGTGCCAAATGTCAGCCAAAAAGAGACCAAATAATACCGCACTCACCCAAATTTGGCCACTGTGCATTTTTATTCTGGCCCACCTACCAAATGGAATAATGACACTTGAGTGGTCCATTCTTGTGTCTCTCATGTGACCCACAGCCTAGTCATAATGCTACATATCAACCAAGAGCTGAATACATGAGAACTCACCCAAACGGGAGCCACAGTTAGCTCTCAGACTTGCCCAGAACTGGTTTACTGTCTATTATCTTGTCTAGACTGCACTTAGGAGTCACAACCAAACCATGATAAAGTTGTAAGTCAAATATGAACACATAGAATAAACCAGAACTGGTCTGAATTTGTGGCTACATGCCATTATGGTACCTCCAGATACTGTGTTGAATGGTGGCATGCAGTGGTCCAGTCTTGTTGGGACTCAACTCAGAGTCTAAGATGAAGAAACCTACTGAAGAAGAAATAACCAGACACAAGAAACAACAGGTGAACAGTAGATAACTGATTTTTTTTTCAACCTGTGCCACAAAACAAAGGGCAAAACAAAAAAAATTCAGGCCAAATCAGCGGAACACAGTTGTTGACCTCCAATGCTCAATCCAAAGAAATATTGCCTGGCCCCAACATCATGACTCGTCTTCTTGTGGCCCATTAAGAAATGCATAAAAAAACATATGTTGCTGATTCAAGAAAGCAGTACTGTGGTTACTGTATATGGTTGCAGTGAAGTGCAAAGCACAAAACCTTATCAGGAGACCAAACAAAAAAGGCCCTGTAAAATGATATAAAGTTATACAATATTGTGTTGATGTCTTTCAATACATAAATCCATAGTCTGTTTTTAATTATGTTTAAATACTCTATGTTGAGGGTAGCACAGGATTATTTAAACTAGTGACTTGGGGGGCAGGGAGGTTAGTGAGTGTTACACATAGGGAAATGCAGACTGCCCCGATGGAAGCTGACGGCGTAACATGCACTAACAATGTTTTACTTTTAAAGCAACAAAGTGTAGTGGGGAGCTCGAGGCGGCAGCCACATGGGAAATCAAGGGGGAAGAGCATTAGTAATAACCTGAAATGTTTTTATTTAAATGCAAGAAGCATAAAAAATAAATTTCCAGAACTTGAGGCTGTAGTGATCAGTGAGGGCTATGACATAGCCATGTCTCTGTAATCCCAACTATGTGAAGAGGATGGAGATGAATATAATATAGAAGGTTATAAGCTCTTTAGGAAAGATAGATGTAATAGGCGAGGAGGGGGCGTAGCACTGTATGTGAACGAAAACATTAATGTACAGGAAATTCACGAAATTGAACATTCCTTGTCCTGTGAAGATATCTGGGTCAGGCTCATTGGCAAACACGAGACAGGTTTAAACATAGGTGTATGCTATCGACCACCAGCTTTGGACAGTACAGTCAATGAAATGCTTTTTAGGAGGATTACGCAAGCTTGTAGTGGTGGTGCGACTATTATCATGGGAGACTTAAATTATCCTGGTATCTATCGGGAAATGGTGAAAGGACAGAGTAGGGGGAGGAAGAATTTCTAGATATTATAAATGATAATTTCTTGGTGCAGTATGTTAATAAACCTACCAGAGAGAAGGCAATTTTAGACTTGGGACTAGTGATCACTCTGCTGTTAATTTTGATGTTTCATGGGAAGTTAAAAAAGGTGCATTCTAAAACAAAAATTTTCAATTTTAGGTGAGCAAACTCATATCTAGGATGCGCTCATATCTAGCTGAAATAAAATGGGAGACACTCCTGGACCGTAAGTCCATAAATGAGATGTGGGAAAGATTTATGGGGGTTTTACTTGAATCACAGTGCAGATTCATTCCGAAGGTGTCCAAAAGTAAGCTAAAAAAGCAGAATCCTCAGTGGATGACCAAAAGTATTCGTAGGATGTTGAGGGAAAAGAGGAATCTTTATAAGATGTACATAAAGGAAAACAATGAGAATACTAGGGCTGAATACTGTAAAATGCGGGCTGTGGTCAAAAAAGAGCTGAGGAATGCTAGAAGACTGTATGAAAGACAAATTGCAGAGGGGGCAAAAACTAGCCCTAAGCGCTTCTTTCAGTACTGTAGCAGAAAAAGGGAAGTTAAAGAGCAGGTTAAGTGCATAAAGAATAAAAATGGATCGCAGCTTTATGATAACAAGCATATTGCGGATGCCTTAAACAGTTACTTTGTTGAGAATTTTACCTCAGAGGGCGTCTTTAATTAGCCAGAGGGCACATCAAACGCTGAAGATTATTTAGCGGAAATTGAGGTTCGGGATAACGAAGTATTAGACAAGTTGCACAAACTATAAGCGGATAAGGCGGCGGGTCCTGATGGCTTATATCCTAGAGTGCTCTGGTGAGTTCATCTTTAAGCCGCTATCCGCCATCTTCAGACGGTCTTTAGAAACTGGAGAAATACCTAATGATTGGAAACAGGGCAATATAATACCAATATATAAGAAAGGGGACCGTACCGAGCCAGGAAACTACAGGCCAGTGAGTTTAACTTGCATTTTGTGCAAAATATTGGAATCTATCATAAAAGATGAGCTGGACTTATTTCTTGAACGTAAAAGTATCTTGAGGGATAGCCAACATGGTTTTTGGAAGGGAAGGTCATGCCAAACAAACCTCCTGGAATTTTTTGAAGAGGCCACCAGGACTTACGACCAGAGCAGGGCTTATGATGTCATATACTTGGATTTTCAGAAAGCATTCGATACAGTACCGCATAAGAGACTAATTTTTAAAATGAGCTCCATTGGAGGTAAAGGAGGTATTCTGAAGTGGATTCAAAACTGGTTACAGGACAGAACACAAAGAGTAGTGGTCAGTGATATCTCATCTGAGCTGGGTTTGGTGGGGAGTGGCGTCCCCCAGGGATCGGTGTTGGGACCCCTGCTGTTCCTCATTTACATTAATGACCTTGATAGGAATATCGAGAGCAGATTGGTTAAATTTGCAGATGACACTAAATTGGGGGGTTTGCCAAATAGTCTAGGGTCCACTAAAGTGATTCAGGAGGATTTGGATAGAATCCAGAATTGGGCAGAAATGTGGCAAATGAAATTTAGTCTTGCAAAATGTAAAGTTGTACATGTAGGTAATAAAAACATCAGACAGGATTACTTCATGGGAGGTTTAAAACTGGAATGTGCTGCACAAGAGAAAGATCTGGGAGTGATTGTTAACCAAACCCTCACAGGTTCTAGCCATTGTGCCGTAGCAGTTAAAAAAGGTAATCAGATGCTAGGATACATTGCCAAAAGTATTGAGTACAAATCTAAGGAGGTGATGCTTCTTTTGTACAACACCTTCGTTAGACCACACCTGGAGTATTGTGTACAGTTCTGGGGACCATACTTTAAAAGAGATATAGAGGGTCTAGAGAAAGTTCAGAGAAGAGCCACCAAGCTTATTCCAGGTTTAAAAGATGAAAGCTACAAGAAGAGGCTGAAGATCCTTAATCTCTTTTGTCTTAGGAAAAGGAGACTGAGGGGTGATTTGATTGAGGTCTTTAAATATATTAAAGGGATTAACAAAGTGAATCATGTAGGATTCCTTCGACCAAGTGTTGTGAGTAGAACTCGGGGTCACAAATGGAAGTTGACCAAAGGTAAATTTAGCACTGATATTCGGAAATATTTCTTCACCCAAAGAGTAATTTCAATGTGGAATAGCTTACCTGACCATATTGTTGAGGCAGAGACCTTGGGGGTTTTCAAGAGCAGGCTTGACCTAAAGCAAGATACCATTGAGTCAATTAGTATCTGAAGGGATATATTCACAATCGTAAAAAGAAACTGGCAAGCTTAGTTGGGCTGAATGGCCTGTTCTTGCCACTAATGTTATGTTATGTTATGCTTCATCAAATACTCAAACTTCACATTTAACCTAAAGTTACAGTAATAAAACATAAACTTAAAATTCACTTCATGACAGGTAAGATATGAAATATCACCAGCCAAAATATGTTTTCACTGGCCACTGAACTGCTCACAACACAGCATGCTTTTGGAGGAACCAACAGTTCAAACAGTGCATAAAAGAACATAAACTGAATAATTGTAACTGTTAGCCATTTCAATGTTTTTCCATATTCCATGCTAACTGTTTTCTTGTCTGTATACAACATCTATGTCATGTCTGCCTGTCCTGGTGAGGGATTCTTTCTCTGTTGCTCATCCTGAGGTTCTTTTGTTATTTCTTTGGAGTTTTTTCCTAAGTGGATGTGAGGGTCTGGGCAGAGGATGTTGTTTTGATGCTATGTAAAGCTATTTGAGACAAACTGTTTGCCTTGCATTGTATGCTAACTATTAGGGCTGAACGATTTTGGGAAAAAATCTAATTGCAATCCCCCCCCAATTGCGATTTAATATGCGATTTTTAATTTATTTTTCATTTTACCCTCTTTTTTTGAATAAAAAATAATGAATGATTTTAATAAGACCAACACGATCTTAGATACATTTTGTATAAAATGTTCTTTCCCATTGGCTGGGCGTGTTTGTTGGAATTAAATTTTAAAAACGTATCACTGAAAAAAATTACATTTTTATTTAATTCCTCATAACTAGTGCTGTCAATCAATTAAATTTCATCTGGTTAATCACAGTTTTAGGCTGTGATTAATCTCATTTTTGAAATACTACAAATCCATGAAATCTACTTACTTTACTAGGAAATTATTGAATTACTTTATCATTCACTGCATGTAAAAGTGATCACTACTGTAAGAAAAAAAACTTTTGCCTTACTTTAAGTATTTGCTTTAGTGTGCACATAAACAGCTAGCTTACACTATTTTTGTGTGCCTTCATTTTCTTTTTCTGCATTTCCTGGAATTTTCAACACACCATGATGACTTTTTTATTTACCATCGTCTAATAGTCATTTTTCTGAGCCAACCTTGTACACATCATAACCTTATGGCACCTCGTTTAGTTCACCGATTAGCTTTTATTCTGCGGATTTCATCACAGATTTCAACATCAGATTATTATTTTTAACTAATGGGACTTACAATGTTTGAGAGCACTTAAAGCTGTAGTATATGATTTGAGAATCAGTTGAGAAAGATTGAGACGTTGAGAAAAATGTGAAAAAAGCATCCTACACACATACGCACACACACACACACACTCACACACCCCTGCCCTCTGTGCTCCCTGATCCTTCCCACCGAGCAAGAGTGGCCGTCTGGGTGGATACACCCAGACCCACCCCCTCTACCAGAGCAACAAGCCATGACATTTAGTGAAGGCTGTCATGGTAGTCATGAAAGTCTCGCTAATGATAATACCACAGCAGCTCCACAGCACAATATTTATTCCACATAAATGAACAACAAGAACATCTGGTTAAACATAAAATACTTGCCTTTCTCAATAACCAGGATGTTTGCGGTGTGTTTTAGCTGGGGTTTTTGCTTCAGTAAGAGAGCGCGCCGTTCACAAACGCCACAATGAACACGTTCACAATAACGTTCATCAATCGGAAATACATATGAATGAGTTCATGAGTTCATTGGGCTCTAATTTCTGGGCGCAGCCCACGCGGTGGTAATTTCGTGAGGTGCAACACTGTGCGCAGCCTTTGGTAGAGGAACATGCGCCGAGATGGGTGTGGCAGCGTAGTAGGGGGAGGTGTCACATATTCATCAAGACGCAGTGACAATTTCGTAGAAAAAGTCTCCGCTGGAGATGCGCAGAAAACTCGCCAGCTCCAATCTGGTTTAATTTCTTTGCAGTGGTAATTTGGCTGACCGGTGCACACGTCACCGAAATCTCACAGGCAGGTTTCTGGAATGTCAGGCACATTTCAATGCAATAAATATACTGAGTACAAATGAAAACACGCCACTTGAAAAAAGTCAATATTTAAGTTCAAATGAACTTCAATATAATTTTTATACAACAACAACACTACAGTGACGTCACCCGACATGCCAGGTGCAAGAAATGCGAGAATTTCAAGTTAACTGTAACGCTAGGCAATTTTTTTGCAAAAACGCAACATCTTGCGCGCACACCACGGGAAAAATGAATTTCACTCAAAATTTGTGCACACATTGCCTTTAAAAGCATTTGAATCCGAATAAAATTTCACTTCTTCACTGACACTTGTGAAATGCCGACACTATGCCGCGACTTACAGCCCCTGAACAGGAACGTGCCATAGGCATGCTTCAAATTGGCACTAGCACCAGGGAAATTGCCAGACGACTACACTGCGCACACACAACGATCGCAAGACTCCATCAAAGGTTTCTGCAAACGGGGAGCACTCGGGACCGTCCTCGACTGGGTCAACAACGTGTGACAACGGCACGTCAGGACCGTCAGATCGTACGGGATCATGTCCGAGACCGAACACTACCAGCGACAAGAACGGCTGCTCAAGTCCAAGGACGACGTGGATTCATTCACCCCAACACCGCACGGAACCGTCTGCGAGCTGCAGGCCTGCGTGCACGACGTCCTTATTTCGGCCCCATATTGACGGATCGTCACCGAAACCAGCATCTACAGTGGGCAAACAGGCACCAGAATTGGCGACTACGACAATGGCACGGTGTCATCTTTTCTGACGAGTCACGATTTCACTTAAGGAACGCAGATGGCCGTATACGTGTTTGGCGGAGACGTGGTGAACGTTATAACGCCGATTTTGTCGTTCAAACGGACCGTTGGGGGGGGTGGCAGCGTTATGGTGTGGGGTGGAATAAGCTACCATCACAGATCACAGGAAGGGTGAACGGCGTCTACTACCGGGACCAGGTGCTGCAGTACCATGTTGTGCCGTTCTTCAACCAACACCACGATGTCCACAAGTTCCAACAGGACAACACTAGGGCACACACTGCAAGGGTGTCCATGCAGTACCTTGCACAGCAGAACATCCCCGTGCTTCAGTGGCCAGCTCTGTCACCCTACCTCTCCCCTATCGAGCACTTATGGGATGAAATTGGACGACGTCTTTCATGTCGATGCCAGATGGACAACATCCGAGAACTTGAGGTTGCCCTTGTTCAGGAGTGGAACGCTATCCCTCAGAACACTATCCAGAGACTGATCAACTCCATGCGACGACAATGCACCGCAAGTGTCACTGCAAATGGCGGTCACACCCGTTATTGACTTTCCTGTTTGACCCCTACACCAGTTAAACCTCTCTCGTGCATTAACATTATTGTGAATGAAATTGAATGATGTTTACATGTCTTCTTAAATCATTCATTATCTCAAATGCATCATACGTATATACTTCACATATCAATCCGTAGAGCTATTCCAGATTTCGTGAGTGGTGCGTTTTCATTTGTACGCAGTATAATTACAAGAAGCACTATTTAATGTAACTATCTGAATAAGGACATAAATTATAGTATCTACATCGATTGTCCTGATGTCAGATTAAAGGCGGTTGGCACGCGTAATGGAAACTTGACCTGGCTTAATCGATGCAGCTGAATCTGCAGTGGCGGATCTAGAAAATTTTTAATGGGGTGGCAAAGGGGTGGCAAGAGGTCTGGGAGGGGTGGCTAGGGACGTCCTCAGTGCGGTATTAGGAAATCCCCAATTCCAATGAAGTAGGGACAATGGGCTCTAATTTCATAGACCAGGCGCAGGCGCGGCAAATGGGGGGTGCGCGCGCCAACGGGGTGTGTCCAGGCGTATGTTGCAATTTCGTGCCCGGCGTAGCCTGGCGCAAGTATTCCTCCGTCCCGCCTCTGTCCCTCCTTCCAGCGCAAGTTGGCAAAGAAGGTGACACAGCCGGGTCAAATCTTGCGCATTGGCAAGAGAAACGATGGATAGCGTGTTCCTATTATTACAAACTGTTGCTGCTTAAAATTTTGGGATTAACATGCATGGACAACAATGCAAGATATGATACAAATTTATTTTCAATTTGCGATCTTAACTCAGTAGGAGATCATAGCAATCAGGCTGTATTCCTTTCCCCCACTAAATACGATAACCTAACCTACGTGACAATAATAGTAGCCTAGTATTATATGAAGGTACATTTGTGTCTTTATTATTCAATCAATAAAAAGTTGCTTCAACCAAAAAACATATTTTCAATCATAAAAATCTCAATCAAAGAAAAAAGTGTTTGAATGCAAAAATAAAATTGAGACCCAAAAACACTGAACACTGTGTTTCTTTGATTGAAAAGGTTTTTATTTGATTAAAAAAGTTATTATTTGATTGAAAATATTTTTTTTTGGTTGAAGCAACTTTTTTTGTTCCATGTTATGGGTAGGACATTTGTGTCCTTATTATTCAATCCCAAAAAATATGACTTCAATCAAAAAAATGTTTTCAATCAAAGAAAAAAGGTGTTCAAATGAATTTTTTTGCATCTCAATTTTATTTTTATCCGCAGTGGGCGGATGCTTCCCCATTGGTCAGGCATGTTTGAGTAACAAGTGTCTACACCAATGACGTTTGAAATAGGAATCTCTTTCTAAAACCAGGAAGTCGCCATTTGCAATGTACAGATATCAAGGATGATTTACAGTTATGCGGTGAAAATCCGTCTTCCGTCCTTTCGTTATGCACAAACTTTTCAAACAACGGCGTCGGATGGAAAAGCGCACAACTGTTAGTAGTAATTACCGATACATTACTGATGTTTGAACGTAGCGTCAAGTGTGTCCATTCGTAGTTTAAACTCCAAACCCGTGGCCGTGGGCGACGTATAGAGCACACTTGAATGTATTAGGAAGCCTCAAAATGACCGCGGGGTAAGCGCTCAGGCTTCTCTCGGATAGTCCCTTTGAAATTCGTCGCTGAACATCACACGTCTGTAGTAGTTAGATACGAAATGTTATTTGTTTGTGGTACATCTAATGCAGTGGGTCTCAACAAGGGGGAAGCGATGCCCCCGCTTTTTTTTTAGATTACGTCACCTGCAGTCATATATAATTTGCCGTAAAATAGATTTTATTGAGGGTAGCTATTGTGGGTAACAGAGCGTCATAGTGTCAGCAGCATCAACAACGTATGGTGCCACCGGCGGGTGAAAAGGAGCCCCGAGCTAAGCTCCGGAAATATATTTATCAAGAGGATGGCCGCTCCTCCTAACCTGGACTGAGCGTGTGTAACAGTCTATGCAAACATAGAACATTGTAGCATTAGATCCCAACCGATCCTGTCGCACGTCTGGATATCCAAATAATCAATGAAATTACGGTGGTGTGCCTCGTACTTAAAAGCCAGAGACACGCACATAGCCTATTATTTCTGCTGCAGGAGGATCCGTGCCGCAGGCATTTATTTAATAAGCCAAACACCCCTTACAAAAAAGTAGTTTATTCAAGTGTGCGATTAGTATACTTCTTCTAAACTAAAAATAAGAGAGTATACTTTCAGTTTACTTTTGATGTACTTATTACAGATATACTTACCCTTACAAAAAAAAGTTTATTTAAGTGTGCTATTAGTATACTTCTTCAAAACTAAAAATAAGAGTGTATACTTTCAGTTTACTTTTGATGTACTTATCAGAGATATACTTAGCAAAGTAATACTTACATATACTTAGCTTATACTGAAAAGTACACCGAAAAGTCTGAGTATATTTAGCTAATACTGGTACCTAAACTTTTGATTATCATACTTTTCTTGAGTATATCTAAGTATTAAAATATTCATGCCTAATGTTCAAGTATACTGGCTTGCAGTAAGGCTACTATCAAAAGCATAAGCACATTAACATATTTTTACCATACATATTGGCTTCTTTGAAGTATACTTTCCCAGGTAAAAAAGTACTATACTTGAATTACACTTTTACAGACTGTATTAAGTATGGTGTATGTTTTTTTCGCCCACTTTATGTGTAATTAAGTGTGCTCAAGTAGTCATTGAATACTACTTGTGTACTACTTCAGTACACTTAAAGTGTACACTTTCTAAAAGTATATATTAAATATATTACATTTTGTGCTTAATTTGCAAAAGTATATTTGTAATAACTTTTGTATGCAACAAATATACTTCTAATATAATTAAGTGTAATACTTTTTCACCTGGGTTACTATATTTTTACTCAGTTTTTACTATCTCATGGACTTACATGTATGTTTGCAGTAAAAAGTCAGCTTTGGGGCAACATAGCAGAGTAAATAGCACATGGGTGGAACTGAACTTGATTTTTATGCAGTGTTATTAACCCACAAAGAAATAGATAAACATTTGCCTGATTTTTTTTTTACTTGACAACAAATTTGACAATTATTGTAGTATTGACAGACTCGATACATACTCTTGCAAAAAAAAAAAAGTTTACTTCAAGTTTAAGCAACATAGATATAAACTAGATGGGTACTTTAAGTTTTATTTTGTACTGCAAGTACACTACAAGTGAACTTTTAAGTATACTGTGACTTAATTAGTTGTACACCTCTAGAATACTTTTCAATTTATGAAAGTATACATTTAAGTATACTGCAAGTAAACTTACAGATATACTGCTAGTTTATTAGTTGTATATTTCTAGTAAACTTTTCAGTTCATGAAAGTATACTGTGAAGTATACTGCTAGTAAACTTAAAGATGAACTATTAGTTTACTAGTTATGTACTTCTAACACAATTTTAGTTTATAAAAGCATAATTTGTAGTATACTGCAAGTAAACTTACAGATATACTGCTAGTTTATTAGTTGTATATTTCTAGTAAACTTTTCAGTTCATGAAAGTATACTGTGAAGTATACTGCTAGTAAACTTAAAGATGAACTATTAGTTTACTAGTTATGTACTTCTAGCACAATTTCTAGTTTATAATAGCATAATTTGTAGTATACTGCAAGTAGACTTAGAGATATACTGCTAGGTTATTAGTTATATACTTCTAGTAAACTTTTCAGTTCATGAAACTATACTGTGAAGTATACTGCTAGTAAACTTAAAAATGAACTATTAGTTCACTAGTTATATACTTATAGCACAACGTCTAATTTATAAAAGTATACTTCGAAGTATACTGAAAGTAAACCCAGATGTACTACAACTTTACTTGTTATATACTTCAAGCCAACTTTTTAGTTCATGAAAGTACACTTTGAAGTATATTGCAAGTAAACTTATAGATAGACTACAAGTCCACTAGTTCTATACTTCAAGCCCTCCATAGTTTAAATTTAGTTTTAAACTTTCAGGGAGCTAAAAGTTTTTGTTTTTTTTTTAACTGCAAGTATACTTCAAACTTAACATCAAAATCACAGATTATGATTATTGCAATTTAAAATATATTACTTTTGCAATTCAGATATTATTTCACGCAAGTGGACGAGAGGTTACCTCATGTACTCTTTGAGTAGACAATGCCGAAGTGCATTCTGCTTTAATTCACAAATGAAGGTACTTATAAGGATTTACAATGGAGCACATACTCAGGAGAGAACAAAATTGATTCCTTTATAAATAAAATTTTCAAACACAATATCGTATTAGACAGTATAAGAAGTATAAGAACAAAGCAATGGCAACTCTCATTGAAATCCCAATTAAAAACAAAAGTACCTCTTTCTCTCATATGGAACTAGAAATACACATAAAATATTAATAATCAATGCCTTCAGCCTGACCAGTAGGCTGAAGGTCTCCAGCGAAACCTGATGAAATATTCCAAATGAGTACACCGATGATGTTTTTCAGTTAATGGAGTTCTGTATCACAGTCAAAAATATGACCGACTAAAGAAAAGATGCAGCGGTGCTGTAATACTTGAAAGATGGTAAATTCTTTTTATCAATGATTAGATCATTTTTAAACAAGAGTGTGGACAACAAAACCGTGCATATTGTACCTGTACCACACATTGCTGGGTTTAAGTTGAGATATCAGTTCAATCTAGCGGGCCATTATCTGCAGATTCACAGATAAATGTGCACAGTATTTTCAAACGTGAGATTAAGAAGGCTGGAACTTCAGTGCTACCTGACAAAGTGACAATGAAATGTCTGTACTAGTTTTAAAACAAGCATCCATACCACAACTTGATCTGCACCAGCTGTGTGGTTGAAGCTAAGCAGCTGTAGGCTTGGTTTGTGCTTGGATGGGAGACTGCCTGAGGAAAGTAAGTTGCTGCTGGAGGAGGTGTTGGTGGGCCAGTAGATTGGGATCTTCCCACTGGTGGAATAATACACCATAGTGCAGTGATGTTGTTGCCTATCAGATGAGATGTGAACCTGAAGTCCTGACTCATTGTAGTCAATAAACATCCAATGATGCTCTTTTTAAGTTTCCTCACAGTGTACTTTCATGAACTGAAAAGTTTACTAGAAGTATACAACTAATAAACTAGCAGTATATCTGTAAGTTTACTTGCAGTATACTTAAATGTATACTTTCATAAATTGAAAAGTATACTAGAAGTATACAACTAGTTCACTCACAGTATACAAAAAAGTTCACTTGTAGTGTACTTGCAGTATAGAATAAAACTTGGATGTAAACTTGATGGATACTTTCAGTTTACTTTGCTTAAACTTGAAGTATACTTAAAAGTATACTTTTATAAACTTAAAATGTTCCAATTTAGTCCGAAGAAGTATTAAATTAGTATACTTTCTGGTAAACTACTAGTACATGGGTCCGTAGTATACTTGCTAGACTTATACTAATACTGAAGTATACTTCATAAAATGAACTTCAAGTATACTACTTTTTGCTAAGGGACATATTTTCTTGGAGGAATCCTGTAGCTACTTTCACTTCGTGCACCTGTGGACCCGTCTCTTCTGCAGAAGGAAAGAGAAGTATATCCATATTGCAGAAAGTCAGGGCGATATTTCCGAAGCTTAGCTCGGGGCTCGCTTTCACCAGCCGGTACCTTACTTTTCTCCGTTGTTGATGCTGCGGACACTTTGATACCCACAATTACCCTCAATAAAATCCATTTTAAGAAAAATTATATGATTGCAGGTGATGTAATCTAAAAAAGGAAATAATAATTATTCAAGGAGGGGGTCGCTACCCCCTTGTTGAGACCCACTGCATTAGATGTACCACAAAAAAATTACATTTCATATCTAACCACTTCAGACATATGGGATGTGCGGTCAGGGTAGGCAGTAACTCTTAATAATTAATTAGGGAAAAACCTCAAATCTCTCGGTGATTGCGTATATTGTTTTGATCTTTTGTTTATCGGAATATGAAAGACTGAAAATAAGCTCCCTATTTTTTTTCTTTTAAATGGCATTAAAAAGTGCGTGTTTAAGGGGGGAAATATTATCGTAAACATATTGACCACACATTGAATGCCGCATAAGAACCGTTTTAATATTTGTTAATGGCATTGCGTTAGCTTCCTCTAAGCAAATATGAACAAACTTGCCGTCTCCTCAGCATTTTAAGTTCGGTGCACTGAGCCATAATGTCATGGATGGAACAGGCACGCCATTCTGCCATTTAGTCTTGTTAATTAGTTCATCAATCCTCAGATTAATAATCAAGCAGAGTAATAGAGTTATCGTTTGTTTAACGGTGAGGATTCTGCCTCCCCTAACTGACCTACGACGGCACGTCACTGGATATGTGATGTGCGACGAATTTCAAAGGGACTATCCAAGAGAAGCTGCTCTCGGTGGGGAAGCCTGAGCGCTGACACTGCGGTCATCTTTGAGGCTTCCCGGTTAGCGCGGTTTGAGACCTTACATTCAAGTGGGCTCTATATGTCGTCCATGGGTTAGGAGTTTAAACTATGGACACATCTGAAATTGCATTCAAACATCAGTAAAGTATCAGTAATTACAACTTACTGTTGTGCGCTTTTCCATCCGCCGCTGTTGTTTGAAAAGTGTGCATATCGATAGGACGGAAGACATATTCACCGCATACCTGTACTCCAAAAATGTTGGGCTGAATATAACCCAAATTGGGTTGTTTCTGCTACCCAGCACTGGGTGTGATATGGACAAACCCAATGCTTGGTTACTTTGACCTTCCATAATGGGTTTTGCAATCAATCCAACTGCATAGGTTAATTGTACAACCCAACTTATTACTCTACACTGGGTCAAGATAACCCAAATTTAAGTTTTGTGTTTTAAAATACAATACTGGTGTTTGAATTTTTCCTCCCCTATTACAACTCGTATACATTACTACTGACCAAGTAACCCAGTGTTTTGCATATTCTGACCTTTATTTCTTCATCATATGCAACAGCTGATTCCCATTCAAGCAGGATTATATTGAACTTCAAAATTTCTGAACACACTTGAGTTAACTGCAATCATTAAAATGATCGGTGTATTTTCTTTTTCAATAAAAACAGCACAGCATTATCCACGATAGCAATATCCATTCAATTTCCTGGTCAGAAATCTTAAAACCTAACACAGTTAGTTATATACAGTACAAGAGGAAGTTTCTGTAACATTTGGGTCAAGATGGCCATATAGCATCACATGGTTAAAATACTGCTCAGGCAGACAAATGAAGAGCCTTAAGACCACGCACAACTGTCTGTGGAAAGAATGTCCAGTACATTAAAAACTTCACACATCAAGGAGATTGGGTTTGCTTAAGTGCCCATCTTCTAAAAACAAATACTTGAGAGCATTGGCTGCGGTCTTTAAGGCCAAGGAAGAAAGGGAAGGGAAATGAACATAATAAAGAACCACAATATTGAACATTCAACTAATAAATGCTAACAAAAAGTCTAAACGCAGGGTGTAAACTGCCTCTGAAGATTTCAGCCACATCTTGCAGCATTTCTCAGTAGATGGAGTAACTCAGTTCTTAAGATGGACTGACGTTGAATGTAAATGTCCTTGAACTTTCTTTGACCGTCCATGAAATCACGGTTGATGACCTTTGACCACTTTGCAGTGGATGGAGTGGTTGGGTCTGGTCTGGTATTCTGACACCTGATGCGTTTCCACAGCCCTTTGTGTTCCCTCGGCAAAGCTGTAGAAAAAGAGGAAAAATTATCAAGGGACACTGTAGCTCAACTTACTCTATGTCTCAATAGGCAGGTTATGGAGGCAGAAGGAAATGCTTTGCTTTGTCTAGATTACCTTGTGAATCACAATACACCACCAGGTTAGTGCCAGGGCTTGGTGTTATTACCAAAAATAAAATGAAAATGTGTTTCATTACCTCCAGAAATATTGGGTCCATTTTGGTGAATGCTGAGTATGCTCCAAAAATTGTTCCCAAAGTACGTTCAAAGACACTGTTCCCTCCTCAGTACTTGCACACATTCGGCTGACTCAGTTGATTTGCATAAATTGGACCAATCACTCTAGCTGAGAGAACTACTCGATCTACCCCTGCCATCCTCGTTTCCTTCCGTATACCGTATCCCATTGATTCATGTCATGTTTATATAAGTCGCTAAGTCGGTGTAAATTTTTGCTAGATTGTTCTGCCTGACTGAAGTTTCCTCGTCAGCTCTTTATCTCGAGCCCTAGTGCTCTTTATCTTCAGTTAGCTCGGTAGAAGTAGTATAACTGATGCAACTAGTGCAATTTAATAGGCACAGTGTCTCCCTCTTCTCTAGATGCCTCCAGAGCAGTGATGGACCCCACTACACATAGTAGATGCCTTATTCTACAGGCATTGCAAATCATCTTGACCACCCAACACCTGACCCTGAACTGTTGATGAACACGGTGTAGAATCGCCATTTCTGATGTTGTTTTCCGATAACCTGAACTGGACTTTCTGACCACTCTTCCAGTCTGCGCTCCTGTCACTAGTTGTCATTGATGTGTTCAGCTCATTAAAAGTCCTGGAGGCATCTTCTGCTGATCTGTGCTTGGTCTCGCTCATTGGCAAGCTTTGAATTATTTTATGGCTATGCATTTAGTGAAGGTAAAGTGAACTGAATGAAAATGTAACAAAAGTTTAAATGTAATAACTTGGTAATAACAGTCTGAGATCATGCATGGTGACTGAGAGAGCAGTTGTGTAGTTAGATATCTTGGGTCACTTTATGGTTAGGAAACCGGTGTGCACCATTGCAGACTGTACTTACATGCTTTCAGTCAGTGAAAGACCTCTTGTTTTCTTCAAAGCTTGGGTCATATATGTCTTTCAATTTCTGTTGTCAAGAGATGACAGCATCACGGTCAGGAGTCTTCAGGGTAGGCCTTCAACATCTGAATGGACAAATTTTTGTATCATTCAATGATATATGAACTTTTTAAAAAAACAAAAAAAAACAAAACTACCATCATTATTCCAAACCATTCCACTTGGTAATCTCTCTCCATGGTGAACAAAAGCTCCTGACCCAACCTTTTCTGGCAACAGAAAACTGGAGAAGACACTTAAAAAGTGCATTTATGTTCCAATTTATGATGAGCACCCCCTGAAAATGTTTAATTTCCATTACTGCTATATATACAGACAACAGAAGAGAGTAGATTTCATAGATAAAGAATTTAAATACATTTTTATTCTCAATGAACAATAAAATGGCATAATATAAACTGAAAAGTCATCCAACGAATCTTTTAAAAAAAATTATGACTTCTCAATCCATCTCCATTCAACCAAATTTAGTTGACAAGACATAAAAATACTTTAAGTTTCTCAATTCTCTTCAGTTAATCCATTTTCTGTTCATAAATCTGAATTCTTATTTTACAGTTATAGCTGTCTTTCAGCAGCACATCAACATTTGATACATAAGCTTAACAAAGTGGCCATGTTTAATTCTTCCCACTATCTCAACTTCGTTCCCTCAGCCGAAAGCGTTGACGTCATTCATCATAAAGTGCTATTTTACAGTTTGAAAAACTTAAGTTACAGAGATGCCAAGTCTCACGCATTTTTAGACTTATTCACCGTAGTTCGCAATTATTCATTGAGCGCTTAATGAGAGTCTCACGCAGTATTAAAATCCTTGTGCATTGAAGTTTCAGTTTCACTTGCGTAAAGATGGACCTCACCACAAGCAACATGGAAAGCGATTAAGACTCCGGACTTCCCCTGCTTCTCTTCACTCAGGGATTGGAAATAATGCACGTGTTTCATGATCGTTTAAATTGTGTAAATGAAATAAGACCATTTGAAACATCTTTATGCAATTCCATTGCTTTTAATCCCTCAGTAAAGACAAGCCTGATAATTCCAGGTCATAATCGATTTCCGTGTCATTAGTGGGGAAATCCTCCATAATGCACGTGAAACTGATTAACTTGATGCACAATGACTTAAATTCCGCAAGTGAATTTCTTCAGTGCACTTTGATTTAATAATTGCTGATTCCAGCTCAGAAACGAGACGCCACTAAGAGGCGAGACTCGCGCCTAATGTGTGAGACTTGACATCACTTAAGTTACCAAGTAAACTAACATTCAGGTCCTATGAACACACAGCCGACTGAAGACTTTAATGCACTGGAGCAACTTTGCTTGCTAGCTAAGTGAGCTCGCAATTTAGCTTGTCAGACAATTGCCGCCTTAACACAATCCCATAATAACGCGCAGTTCGGTCATTATAAATGTCAAATTTAGCTGCCCAGCCCCGTTAAAACCCCCCACTTTGCACAAACCTATGGCAGTAACGTAACGTTTATGCAAACTAGTTTCATATACACTGAATGCAGTTGGCATGACAGGAGATTACTAATCCTGTTTGCATTGGCTTTATTTTCCTTACTGTGACCTCATGTTAGCTTCCATCCGTCCCCATACAAGCAGCAGAGAGGTCAAGGCAGCAAGCCGTAATTTAGCCAGGATATTGATATTACCGTTATTAATATACTCAGCAACAAAAGTTTCTGTGACACCATTTATGTGTATGTTATAAATGACACGCAAAGATCTCAATGCAATCAATATGTTTATTTAACAGGAGAAACACTGACTTTTCAGTGCCAACGTCACTCAAAACGAAAAATGTCATTTTCATGCGTCATGAAGCACTTGTCTGACGTCTAACCAATTGTGACCTTCACACTTCAATACCGGGTGTGACTTCCTCGTGCCATGATGCAAGCAACGCATCTCCGGCGCATGGACCGAATCAGATGTGCCAGAAATTGCTGTGGGATGTCATTCCAAATCTGACGTAGACGTTGTCGCAATTCCTGGAGTGTAGCTGGCGGGTTATCCAACCGCCGCAAACGTCGATCCATCTCGTCCCAAAGATGCTCGATTGGGGACATGTCTGGGGATCTGGCTGGCCATGGCAGGACATTGACATGTTGTTGCATCAGATACTGCTGTACAATCCTTGCAACGTGTGGTCTGGCGTTATCATGTTGCAGCGTTATTCCGGGACCATGTTGCATGAAAAACGGTACCACCAACGGCCGTAGCACTTCATCGCGATATCTTTGACCTGTCAGATTTCCATCAATAACAAGCAAATCTGTTCTGTTTCTAGCCGTGATCCCTCCCCAAATCATGACACTACCACCTCCAAAACGATCAAATTCCTGAACACAGTTGTTGGCATAACGTTCTCCACGTCGACGGTATACACGTAAACGACCATCACATCGGTTAAGCATGAATCTTGATTCATCAGTGAAGAGTACAAGATCCCACTGACGTTGGATCCACTGTCGATGTTGTTGTGCCCACTGTAGACGCAGTCGTCGGTGTTGTACTGTGAGTATTGGACGTCTTGCTGGCCGACGTGGGACAATGCCAAAATGACGGAGACGGCGACGGATTGTCTGTGCAGACAGTCGCCTCAAACCAGGTATCGTTCTTGCAGTTATGGTTGCAGGTTGGAATCGATTTCGGAGATGGGTTGTTCGAATCCAGTTGTCCTGTCTGGGAGTGGTTACTCGTGGATGGCCGCTGCGAGGACGGTCTCTGACATGTCTTGTCTGCTGATGACGCTGCCATAAGTTCCAAATGGTGTTTCGGTGGACATTCAGGCGATGAGCAACTTCCCTCTGCGAGGTTCCGGATTCAATCATCCCAATGGCCCTCCACCGATCATTTTCAGACAGTCTTGGCATTTAGAGGGTAGAGTTCCTGATCCGAAATGGCTGTGTTTTCGATAAGTGATGCTTCCGTCGTTCATCAGGCACAATGTGAACATTCCAAAAATTCTCCTCTTTTATTGCCATCCACAAGCATGATTTACGCACATTTTCACGTGCAAAGTCATTTTCTCGCATTTTCATGATTTCCATTTCAATGTTGTGTTTACGTGTACTGTTTCAGTCTGATATCACCATGTATGACAATTTCATAATTGCGTTATGAAAAATAATTAACAATATTGGTGTCACAGAAACTTTTGTTGCTGAGTATACTTACTCAACAGCTAACAGGTACATTAAGGAATTTTCTCTCTTTAGCCACCCTTGAGGTATGGTGCCAAGTTACCAAACTTAACAGGACCAGATAAAGGGATGTCTCATTTATGCACAGGTGCCTTCAACGTTGCCGAACAACTCGTTTTTCAAACCTAGCAGGCATGGTTTGAATGGTCTGTTATCATCAAGACACAGCAGTATTTTCTGAACAAAGGTGAATGTGTGGATAAGTTTCTTTGGATAATCTAAATGCAAGGCATAGATTAAGCCAAACAAGAGAAGAAGTGCATCAGCCAACCTGGAGAGACCTCTTACAACAATGCCACCTTTGATCACAACAGAAATGCTGTCAGGGTTAAACTGGATGGTGCCAGTGGGGGTGTCAACTGCCATAGAGAGGAGAGCAACAGAAGTGTCCTCAATATCTGGATTGTCTTCCCACTGCAAAATACACACAGACACACACATACAGAATAAAGTAATAGGTTATAGTCAGGGTCTGTTTTCAGAAAAGATTAACCCTGAAGGAATTTCATGTTAATTTTTGGCATATAGTGTTTTTAGGGGTTTTAATGGGTGCTGAATTCAAATCTTCTGTATACCAGGCTCAAAAATGTCCCGTAATGCCTCAAAATGGAGAAATCCAACATGGCCGCTGCCGGCAGGTCAACATCTAATTAATCGATTATCTTTTTGACTGTAGAAGGGAAAAGCATGAATGTAATGTGCTTTTATAGCTTTTCACACATGGAGAACTCAATGCCATACTCAAATTTAAGATCACACATTAGATTAATGTTTTTCCCTTCTACAGTCAAAAAGATAATTAATTAAATAGATGTTGACCTGCCGGCGGCGGCCACACAGAAGGGCCCTTTTGGCGACTACAACCAGCCCCATGGGTACTGGAGACATGGAGGTGGGGACATGCCTCCAGTGCCCACAGCGTCCCTGGTGGGAATTGAACCCAAGACCTTCTAACTGTGAGATAACAGCACTACCGACTGTGCCACCGTGCCCCCAAACTACTTTTTACATTAAACAAGAAGCGCAAATTTCTCACAGATTTCTTAAAAGCTTAGCCTTGCGAAAGGCAGGTCAAATGGTTGATCACTGTGAAATTCAAGGAGTCAGATTTTGCTTGCTCATAAAAAGATAAACAACATGTATAGTATATATTGTGGCCATTGATAGACATTTGTGTAAAGTCAGGCAGTACATACATACCATGTCTTGAAGAACTCAGAGTCATCCTCTCGTAGGTATGATGGAAGAGCACGAAGGACCAGACTGCGTCTCGTGTGTATATCATCCTGTGCCTTTATCAAAAGTAAGAGGTGATAAGTCATTTTAATTTCAGGAAAATGACATGAAGCTGAACATTGCACCACTTGACTGCATCACATCAAAACCAAACCAGTTTTTTTTTTTACATTAACATAATCATTGAGTCCTATTGTCAGACTCACAATGCTATTGAACAAGACATTTGTATATAATTCCGGCTCACAAGTCCCAAACTTTAAGGCTAAACTAGACCCACTTACTTGTGCTAGCCTAGCAACAGTGAACTCTGCAACTAGAAGGACTGGATGAAATTTGTTGAAAACTGTCTCCACACGTCTCCAACACTCTAACTTGGAAATGAGGTCCTATGTCCAAAATTCCGAAAAAAGTTGGCAGTCCTGTTATTACTACTGCCAGCAACCATCAATTTTTCCAACTGGTTAGGGATTTTCAACTATTGGTCTAACAATGCTTATGGATAATGAAAAACATCAGATTTTTGCAAAACGCCAGTGTTAATTCTCTTACTTGTATAATTTGAAAGAAACACATCCAGCTAAATTTGTTTTTAAATACCCCTTTTGAACCTTAGAGGTAAAAAACAACAACAGACATCTTATTTTGAAAGAAAACATTAACAGAGCAACAGTGTGTCAATAGCCAGGTAATGCTTCAACTTACCTGCTGGTCATAAATTCTTACAATTTCCCGTAGCGCCTCTGCCGTCTTGCCCGTCCGGGAAGCCTTCTGCCTAAACAAGGCAAGCAGTTGTGGTGTGTGCCTGTCAAGCTGACAGTAGAATGTATTGCGTAGGTTCACATTTGTGATCCAATGAAACTCAGCAAACACCTGAAAAATACAAACAAATGTTAATAGATTAGTGTTTAGCTGAAAAAAGTTAAACATGGGAATATTATGTACTTGTCTGGAGAAGCATGCTCTTTGTGATACATAAAAACAGTTTTTACCTGTGACTCCATTTTCAGAGCTGGCCATCTTTCCAAAAAGTCATTCACTGGAGGACTTCCCTGCACAATATCTTTGCGACGAAGGGCAAAGGTCGTCTGCATGAGCTTCTCTATTAACATCTGATCCTTCTCTGTCTTTTCTACTTCTTGAATGATGTCTTGTCTCATTTGTTCCAGAGAAGCCTGGCTTTCTCCTCTGGGAAAGTCCGGCAAGTAATTTACTTCAGCACGTCTGGCTTTTTTGATATATGAGTGGGGATGTTCATTATCAGGGTTGGTATGGCTCTTTCTGCCTGTGTTAATGGACACCTCAGCACATCCTGTTCTAGCCAGCTTTGTCCGATAATTCCCCATCTTGAACTTCAAGCAAACCTTCCATCCATACCACCCGTTCCTGCTTCCAGTTTCACGGAGACATGGATGTGATGTAACCAGAGCTTCAGCTGCCATTCCTACTTCCGAGTCACTTGGATATGGCTTGAAGCTGTACATCTTTTCTGCCATGGTTTCCAGAATGTTGTGCTCTTGGGACCTTGTCAATTTCACCGTCTTTCCACATCTCTCAAAAACAGTGTTTCCTTCCTGAAGTACGTGCTCAACTTCAAAAGAAAAAGCAGGCAAAGGGAAACAATCTGGCCAATTTTTCTGACGTTGCGTTAAAGCAACATGTGGGAGGATGTCTGTATCAGAACTTCCAGTTGAGCTGCCATCGCTTTCAGATCTCATGACTTTCAATGTACCCTTCTCTGGCAATTCCTGAATATCTACAAGAACACTTAGTTGTCCATCAAAGTCCGGATCCTCATACTGCAATGTGAAGTCTTGGCTTGAAACAGTCTTGCATGATACTCTTTAGCTCCTCGACTGACTGTGGTCGCTCATTTAGAGTGAGCTTCATGGCAACATCCGTGGCAACAAATACACAAAGCACAAATCTCCTTGGAGCAGCCATCTCCTGATTTGTGATGGTGTCTCAACGTTCTATTGGAAATAAAAAAAATATGTACAAAGTCATGAAGTTAGTGTTGATTGTTCTTTTGAATCACAAAGGAGATCAGGTACAAGCTATTTCTTTTCAGAGAGAAAGAACTGTTTGGGAATATTGTGAGTAACTAAGTTACAAGTACTGAAGGGGCCTACTCTTTCACTTTGTTAACAACACACTGGTTTTGTCTTTTATGTGCAACATTAAAGGTGTAAGATACTTTTTAATGTAGTGAGATAAACCGCTTGGGTGATAACAGCAGTCTACCACCTGTGTTGTAAGCAGAGAGGTAATGTGTCATTGAGGTCAGATAAGGTATTTATAGTCAAACTCTGAGGATAAAGTTCATAAGATCGTAGGTGTTCAATGTAGTAAGACGTGTGTTGTCTACTAAGAAGGACGACAAAGTTGTTCACAAGGAGAATCTGCTCAATTTTGCAAAACTGAGGCAGTCCGCCCTCCTATCCCACAGACACAAACATTTCGACACCATAATCAGTCCCATCAACATTGACTTTTGATGTACTGTAAATCATGCTGCTGTCTGTTTTTTGTTGAACATATGCCTTTGCAACATCAGGAAGTGCTGAAACCATCACAGAACATACATTTGATGTCTGCTGATGAGGTTTAAAAAATGATGGGCCACTGAGATGAAATGACACCATGTGCTGATGCCTGTTTGCTAATGTTTTTAACACGTTCTTAAAGTTTTGTGTGTCATGCACAACACGCTTGAAAAAGCGGTGTTTGCCCTCAAATCTTATTGTCCATAAATGGACAAGGTGCCCAAAATAGCGTATCAGGTCAGGGTAGTGTTCAATGTAGTGATGTTTAGGCCGGAGTTTGAAATCAGGGAAAACCTCCTGCAGCATGTTTCTGTGGTCCAGTATCTTTGACTGCAAATACTGAATGGATTCATCTGTGAATACCGGACACAGTACTATCTCAACCACCTCCTTCAAGTCCATCAGCACAGTCCATGCTCCATCTCCTTCAGGTACCACATGACTAATCATTAAAGGGAGCAATCTGAGCAATGTGGCATTTTCATGGGCATTGCCGCCAATTTTGTTCTTTGCTGCAAAAGTCTTGGAAATAGTTTCAGGTCGGTCAACTTTGTCTGTGAGCTGGTATGGAAACAGCACAATCTTATTATTCAAATACTCTAATGTGAAGTACTTGCTTCTGATCATCTCCTTTATACACAGAGCCATTTCTGAGGGCACAACACCCTCAAACAGATCATGGAGAATATCAGGTGGGAAACCTGTGACTTTGTGAAAATGCTCCAGTGATTGGCTAAGGACACACTCTTCCTGAACACCAGACTGGCTCAAAATGTCCCCATGCATCACAGCATGCACGTCATTGTCATGGCTAGCTTTAGTTCTTTGACTAAATTCTTCACTCCCAGCATTATGAGTCTGAATGAGTCTTGCGTAGCTGTGCAGAATCTGCAAAAAAGTTCTGCTCTAAAACACTTGGTAAAGCCAGCTAGTTTATGGGCGGCAAGATTGTCAGAAACCACACACATGACTGTGCCTCGGACTGCCTTACCAATGGACTCGATGAAAACCCCATCTCGCTCCAGAGTATGGAGATCGCGTAACAAAGGACCAAGAGCTCTTTCATAACCAAACATCTGAATGTCAGAAACTTTATATAGTGCTGCCAGTTGAATCACATGCAAGCCAGATCTGTATTTACTGGGTAGATCTGCAAGTATCCAGCAAACAGAACTGAGTTTGTGGATTTTCCTTGACGTACAAAGTGAATTCGCTATTTCTAGATCATCAATGTACAAAATTAGTGGCAGCTTTAGCTCATCTGAGGAGCAAAAGAAGTCATTCTCTTTAAAATATGAACCTTAAAATATGAAATCTTGGTGGCTGACATAATGACCTACTTGTGCCATCTTTGTTTCTTGCACTTTGTCCAGAATGTCAGTATGTCTGCAGAGTTTTTGTAACATTTCAAGAATGGGTATTTAGACTGCTGTATGTCCAGAATCTAAAGTATACTGCACAGGAATTACCACAGGGTAATTTTTCTCAAAAAATGTTTTCCTTCTCTTAGCTGTGGATAGTATCCCCCCTTTGGCTGTGGAACTGACAACTACGGCATCCAAAGTCGTTTCACTAACCGTGACATCCTGAATCTTTAGGACCTCTCTTATAGTCTTTTTAAGAAGAGGCTGGGACACAGAAAAAATCTGAGCCAGATGATCCACTATTTCCTGAGATGCCATATCAGACAAATGAAGGATACTTTGCATCTTTAAGAATAGTGGTGCCAAGTTAAGTCGTAAACTATCTGTGTCACATTGACTCACCATCTCAAGGAGATCCAGTTCCTCTGTGCTTTCACACTCAGCATTTCCTTCACCAGCACTTCCACCTTCAGTAGTTAGGACTTGGTCACTAACATTTTCTGCAGCAAGAAGTCTAAGATCAAAGTCTGAACTCTCTCCATGGTACCTGCTTTTGTGTAAATTAAATGATGTATAAGCATTTGTGCTGTAATTACAGTTTCTGAAAGGGCATATAACCATCTCATGATTTCTTAAATGACCTCTCAAGTGTCCAAACAACGTTGCCTTAGAAAAAGGCTTCTTAAAGTCACACTAGGGACCGGTAAAAAATGCATGTACTGCCTGTACTCTGTCAGTTTCATCTAGTCTGTCTGTGTAATTATGATAACGTGACAGATGGGCTTTCATTGCATTAAATGACTGAAAAGTGCAAATGCAATTGCTGTAGAGACATGGCAGTGGGCTGACTCTTGAATACTGACTATGTTGCAAACGATAATGTCTAAATAACTTTGCCCGGCTATCCAGGCATGTAGAACATAGTTTGCATCTCCAGTCCATGTTAAGCCTGCAATGAAATTAAACATTTTTTCAAGAATGAGTAAGTGTTTGGATAAGCAAATAAAGTAGGTGCTGATCTAGTGGGTTCAAATGAAAGAAAACTGAATTACTATAGCTTAAATCCAAGCATATCCTCTGTAATAGTTTGGAGCATCCCCACTATCAATATTGCTTTTGTACAACTCCATCACTGATTAATGAACAGCTGGGCTCATTTATTTCCCATTTTTCAATATCAATTTGAGTTGCTGGTAAGAGCAGAGTGCTGGGTGTCGTGGTTCTGTGTGTCTTTGGTAGTTTAATTTTAGGTTTACTTATTCTGTGATGTCAGTCTCGAGTCTAGTGTTGCACTTCTTTGATTTCCCCGGTGTTATTCCAGTCCATGTCTTACCCAGGTATTGTCTTTGCTTATTCCCCGGTCGCGTCATAGTTCGTCAGTTTTCGTCTTGATTGTGACACTATTTCGGGTGATTTAATGGATTCTGGGTTTCAACCTTCCTTCCGTTCTTGTTTGCTAGTTTCCCCTTGCTTTTCTATTTTTACTAACAATTACTAACAGTTTGTTGTTTTCTAAAATTACTAACCAACACTAATATTGTATATAATACTAACCTACTAACGAGCACCTGGGATTCTACAGCCGCACTTACTAATCGACTAATTACCTCTCCGCGTTCGCTCTGTTCTAGTTTCCGTATCTCGTTTTCTTAATTAGCTTAGCTTTTCATTCTGCAGAATCTCTGCATTCTCTTTATCTATTCTGGTTCTTATTCTGTACACTTAGGAGTCTTTGTATTCAGTTTATTTGTCCCTTTTAGCGTGGAACTTGTGATCCGTGTCTTTGTGGTAATGTTTCTTGTAATTGAGTTTCCCTCGTGTGATTAACCCTTGTTGATTATTAAAGGACTAAGTCCCGAGAAGCAGTGGGTTACAGTGATTTTATAACGGCGGAGGGGCGTTCTAAGGCACGACGCGCTGCGGAGTGCCTTAGTGCCCCTCCGCCGTTATAAAATCACTGTAACCCAGTGCCTCGAGGGGCTTATTCCTTTTATAAAACGGTTACCCTACATACAGCCCATTAAATAAACACACAAGAAAAAAAATCAACAATTTATCGGTAATAATGCAACAATAAAATTGAAAACCTCTTCCACCAAGCAATTAAGAGTGGACAGAATGGTTGGCCAGCAACACCGATGCTAAGATTGCTTATTCATCTAGCGCCATTATCATGTCACATCACGCTATTTGGGCTCGCTAATGCAGATATACTATGAAAGCAGGCTAGTTTGAATGTCTCCTTCGGCCTGCCGAAGACCCCGTTTAAAATTTTGCTTTCGTGTCGGTTTCCGAGTTTCCTTGTTCTCAACTTGTGCCGATTGGCCAAATCATTACAACCAGCAGCGTTTAGGAAACTATTGACTTTTGTCCTCCACACTTGCCGGTGTCCAGGAAAAGATGTTGAATTGTGCATTAGTTTGCTAGCCAGCTAGTCAACTAGCTTGACCCCGTTCATTAATTTTACGTGCGTTTCGGTTTTAGAGTTTCCTTGTTCTCTACTTGCGCCGATCGGCCAAATCATTACAACCGGCAGCGAGGGTAGGGAACGATTGACTTTGTCCTCCACACTTGCCGGTACACAGGAAAATATGTTGAATTGTGCATTAGTTTGCTAGCCAGCTTGTCAACTAGCTAGCGTTCACTACAATGGATGTGGTTATCCTACACACAGCCCATAAAATAAACACACAAGACAAAATGACAACAATTTTTAGGCTACTTAAATAACAAGCATGTTAGCAACATAGCTTGCAACACAAAGGTGATATCGAACTTTGTAATGCAATGGCTTGCTAGGTAGTTAGCCAACTGGTTATTTGGTTAAAAGGCTAAACTTCGCGGAGACTGAAATAGCAAGCTTAAACTCTCGAAACAAACGTAACCTGACGAGTCAGCTGAGTGCAGAGCAGTTCGTTGCGCGCAGGGATATTTTGTGCTGCGGCCTGCCACAGTGGGTTACAGTAAATTTATACCGGCATGGAACGCGGCTCAGCCAATCACATTTAAGGATGGGAAGCACCCGTTTTATGATGAGGAGGAATTTCTTGGATTCTCAGACACTCCAAGTTCTGCTCCTAGTGAGGAATGACTACCAGGACCAGCAAAGACAGACAATGATGCATGTTCCTCTGGTGCCAGCAGTAACAGTCATGATTAATTTTGAGGGTAGCTCTGGATCTATAAACTGCCTTACCTTAGGTCAGCTTTCACTTAAGGGGGGGAGTGTAGCGACCAGACCGTCTGCTAACGTCACTTCATCCGTCATACCAATCCGTTCATATCCGTATTCATTTATCCAATGGTAGCATGCCAACTAACCCCGCGAATTCTTAATCCAACCTATTAATAACAACCTCTTTCAACCAGCTAGGAGACCGACAAAAAGAAACACCAGTGGCGTCATTTCGATGTAAAATCTGCTCTTACCTTGAGCTTAGATATGTGTGAGTAATCCATGACTTCATAAAACCACTGTGTACTTCACGGTAAGAGGAAGCCTCGTCTTTGGAGAAGCATTAGTCAAACAATGTCTGATTCAAAGCGTAATTTATCTGTTTCAGTAAAACCCACAGCAAAAGGAATCTAAAAGGCTGCCTTGCCGCTCCTGACTGATCCTGACAGCAACTGTTGGGAGGAACGGCGTTTTTTATTTTTTTTTGATGTACACTGCTCAAAAAAATAAAGGGAACACTTAAACAACACAATGTAACTCCAAGTCAGTCACTCTTCTGTGAAATCAAACTGTCCACTTAGGAAGCAACACTGATTGACAATTAATTTCACATGCTGTTGTGCAAATGGAATAGACAAAAGGTGGAAATTATAGGAAATTAGCAAGACACCCCCAAAAAAGGAGTGCTTCTGCAGGTGGTGACCACTGACCACTTCTCAGTTCCTATGCTTTCTAGCATATTTTGGTCACTTTTGAATTCTGGCGCTGCTTTCACTCTAGTGGTAGCATGAGACGAACTCTACAACCCACGCAAGTGGCTCAGGTAGTGCAGCTCATCCAGAATGGCACATCAATGCAAGCTGTGGTGAGAAGGTTTGTTGTGTCAGTCAACGTAGTGTCCAGAGCATGGAGGCGCTACCAGGAGACAGGCCAGTACATCAGGAGACGTGTTGGAGGCCGTAGTAGGGAAACAACCCAGCAGCAGGACCGCTACCTCCGCCTTTGTGCTAGGAGGAACAGGAGGAGCACTGCCAGAGCCCTGCAAAATGACCTCCAGCAGGCCACAAATGTGCATGTGTCTGCTCAAACGGTCAGAAACCGACTCAATGAGGATGGTATGAGGGCCCGACGTCCACAGGTGGGGGTTGTGCTTACAGCCCAACACCGTGCAGGACGTTTGGCATTTGCCAGAGAACACCAAGATTGGCAAATTCGCCACTGGCGCCTGGTGCTCGTCACAGATGAAAGCAGGTTCACACTGAGCATGTTACAGACGTGACAGAGTCTGGAGACGCAGTGCAGAACGTTCTGCTGCTTGCAACATCCTCCAGCATGACCAGTTTGGCAGTGGGTCAGTAATGGTGTGGGGTGGCATTTCTTTGGGGGGCCGCACAGCCCTCCATGTGCTTGCCAGAGGTAGCCTGACTGGCATTAGGTACTGAGATGAGATCCTCAGACCCCTTGTGAGACCATATGCTGGCTTGGTTGGCCCTGGGTTCCTCCCAATGCAAGACAATGCTAGACCTTATGTGGCTGGAGTATGTCAGCAGTTTCTGCAAGATGAAAGCATTGATGCTATTGACTGGCCTGCCCGTTCCCCAGACCTGAATCCAATTGAGCACATCTGGGACATCATGTCTTAAGTCCAGGTCTGGGAGGTGTTATGGTCCCAATTTGTTATGACATTAACAGCAGCAAAGGATGATAGACAAAATTTTAAAAACTTAAACACATTTAATAAAGAAACACTTTAACTAATCTACTATCTACACTTATGACCAAGATTGATTATATACAAAAACAGAAATACTTACAGTCCCTTTGGTGGGTTGCTTGGTGATGTCCTGGGTGAGGAAAATGCTCTAACACAGGCAAAAATCCACTCAAAGCTTCACAGGTCTTGAACAGAATGACAGGTCTGGTCACGTATCCTTCTCCTTGCAATTTCTCCTACCCCTTTTACTCTCAGTTTTGCTCCTTATATACTCTTTTGCAAACCCCACCCACAGTTTTACCCTTTTTTTTATTTCCTGGGACTTGCCCCAGACATGCCCAGAACATGTCCAAAGTTAACATAGCTCCAGTCTGGGCTTAACAAAAAAAAGGTAAATGCTGCCATCTAGTGGCCTCTATTCACATTACAGAGGAAATCCCTCAGGAGACCATCCGCCACCTCATCAGAAGCATGCCCAGGCATTGTAGGGAGGTCATACAGGCACATGGAGGCCACACATACTACTGAGCCTCATTTTGACTTGTTTTAAGGATATTACATCAAAGTTGGATCAGCCTGTAGTGCGTTTTTCCACTTTAATTTTGAGTGTGACTACAAATCCAGACCTCCATGGGTTAATAAATTTGATTTCCATTGATAATTTTTCTGTTATTTTGTTGTCAGCACATTCAACTATGTAAAGAACAAAGTATTTAATAAGAATGTATCATTCATTCAGATCTAGGATTTGTTATTTTAGTGTTGTCTTTATTTTCTTGAGCAGTGTATTTTTTGTAATGCTGTGCTGTAAAGCAAGTTTTTAAATAGTTCCTCCTAGTTGTCTCTGTAGGGTGGGATCCGTGGAACACATAATGGATTGTAGAATGCAATAAGAATGAGCTGAATTTGATGTGCTGACTTCTGGATGGGATTTGTGCTGGCGATTGAGTGCAATGAAGAAATATATATATATGACAAAGAGAACCTGAGTTGTGAATG
The DNA here is from genome assembly GCA_029721435.1 of Gymnothorax reevesii. Classification (NCBI taxonomy): domain Eukaryota; kingdom Metazoa; phylum Chordata; class Actinopteri; order Anguilliformes; family Muraenidae; genus Gymnothorax; species Gymnothorax reevesii. The sequence goes on from CM056576.1 coordinate 64,386,397, forward strand.
TTTATTGCAATTTATGAGCTGATATTCTTTCATTGACCAAATTTATTTATTTTTTTTTTACGAGTTGAATATTTAATATCTTTTGTTTTTGTCAGACATGACTCTGACTGGAACCCCTTTCTGACAAAGACATCCCGTCACAACCTGAAATGCAGTTTTTACTTGGGATTATTTTGTGGCAATAAAATTCATACACTGGATAATGAGTCAATCCTGCCCACTCATTTCCAAGTTCCTCATCCACCCTGGAGTTCTGAGAGGAAGGAGGGATGCTTTTTTGGCCACCCTGTAGTATGGATGTGCCGACCCCTTTAAGTCAAACCAAGGTTGGCTTGATCCATCCAAGGACTGGAGTGAACTCGTCCATATAATAAACTGTGTTCGAACTTGGCTTGCTAGTGAAATTCAATAACTGATCTGGGTAGGCCATCTAGCGATAGAATATTGTAACTGCGTGCATAAATCTGCAGCTCCGTGTCCACTGGCGGACACGTCTGCACAAAAGGGTTTAAATACCCTGCCAGCAGCTGCCCAAATCTCATTTACAGCTGTGCTGTACTAAGATTACAGGTTGTTGAAAACTATTACTGTGGATGAAAATTTTTACCTTTTTGATGAGGGACATAAACGCGAGTTGGTGAAAATTCTAGAAGGCCAGGAAGTTGACATCCGTTCCTGTAAGCATACAGAAATGGAACATTTTATATTGGTTCAAAAATAAAAGTTGTCAATTGGTCACACTTTCTGTGGAATCTGCCAAATTGGAACAATAAACAGGGAAAGCAATGAATGGCGCTGCTAACGCCACATCCAGCTAAACAACTCAGTTTGTCGTAACAAGTGTGAGAGAAGCCTCGGGTGTAAGCTCGTCCATGATCACTCGCCTGCTGCTGAATCTTTAAATCGGGTCGGTCCGGGCCAAGCTCCTTTACTTTCCTTTGTTCCTCCAGTAGGCGCCTTGAGAAAGGCTGTTTTTGTAAGGAAAGAACCGAATTCTGTTCAGTTTCCGCACTTCCACTTGAACTTGCCATCTCGCTCAGCTACTAGGTTGAAAGGGCAGTGGATGATTTGACAGTCGTGACGAAGCGTTGCGGTGGATGTGAACGTGATTGACAGCCACAAGAATTTAAGCCCCGTTCACACAGACGCCGCTTCTACTACGATCAAAGTGTGGCCGAAAAAGTGGCCGATCGCAGGAGAAACGTAGTGGAGTCTTCATAAGCGCAGTATGATCGCGGTAGGGTCTTCATGATCAAGAAGCTCTACGCTCTCGCCGCGCTTATTTTGAACATGCTCAAAACAAGCGTAGCGGGATCGTGGCCCACAAGAATCGGGGTAAAGTCGTAAAAAGAGCGTAGTAGAAGCGCCGTAATCGTACAAGCAGCGCGGAAGCATCGTGGAGAGATCTTCATGATCGTAGTAAAAGCGTAGTACAGTCGGGAACATATCGAGTATGCTCCTACAACACTCCCTCTACGTTCCCACTACAATCTCTCTATGTTCCTGGCGATCCTACGAAGACCTACCATGACCTTACGCCGATCATACCACGACCTATCAGGCAGCAGTTTGTACATGTACTTCGTTACAGTATTTAAGTATGTTTTTTTTTTTTTTGAGGATTTGTACTTACGTTTTTCAAACTGGGACTTTTACTCCTACATTTAAAAGATAAGTGTGGTACTTTCACTTTGTTACTTTGACACTGCCAACTTAGTTACTCGTTTCAAACTAGAATATTAATTTAATTCATCATTTAAGGATTATCTGGATTTGGCGTGTTCGAAAAGAACAACGGTTTCTCTTTGTGCAGATGTGTCTGCCAGTGGAAGTGGAGCTGCAAATTTATACACGCAATTACAATATTCTATTACTAGATGGCACATCAGGATCAGTTATTGAATATTATAATTGCCACTAAACTCATAGAAGTGATTTCATACCCCCAATATGTATACTTTTTAATTTCAGTGGGACTCCTCAGTATAATGAAGGCTAAATTAAATCATTCTTTTGTGTATTTGTACCGTTTTGTCCAAAAGAAGAGATGTTGCGGCACTACCTCGGATCGGATCAGGGTTTGTTTTCAGCCAAAATATGTGTGTGTCTATATATATACACATCATCGCCAAAATCGTACTAGAAGCGTACTACAAGCGTGATATGAGCGGCACCACCGTAGCGATATCGTCGTACAGTCTTCTAGGTCTGCGTAGCGTCGTAGTATGATCTTCAATGTCGTAGCGGCAGCGTAGTATAAACGCAGTAAACGCGGCCGCTGGTCGGCAACGGTCTGTGTCACATCGTTGTAGAAGTGTGTCAGCATCGTGTTGGACGTGGGAGCATCGTAGTACGGTCATATTGAAGACCATAATTTGCCAAATTGCAGGATTTAGACGCCGATCTGCCCCGATCCAATAATTTTTCTGATCGTGGCTTGATAGGGATGATCGTCCTAAAGTCGCAGCTCTGTGTGAACGGGGGTTTACCAATCACATTAGATCAAAAAACATTAAAACAATACCAATTCGCTGCCAGTAAAAGTGGGAGTGTCTGGGGCGCACAGAACTGAGCCCCGTAAGAAAATCTGAAGAAACCAATGATACAGCTGCCTCGGGTCAAGGGCTCATCAAAACTTTGAGAGCTTACATTAGGGGTGTCTGCCCCTGCCAGAGCACTTGGCTCTGCTACTTCTGGTTGCCTGGCTCCTCCCCCTCTCCGCTCCTCCCCTTCCCCCTCAAGGCTGCTGTCTGTCCTGGTACCTCGTTGGTGGAATGATCTACCTATCGAGGTCAGAACAGCAGAATCCTTGAGCATCTTCAAGCGCCGCCTGAAAACCTACCTCTTCAGGCTCTACCTTTCTCTTACTCCACTGCCCTGAATCCTGTCCCTACATCCCTTGATTTGTTGCATTTAATTCTGTTTACCTTACTTCCTGATTATTACCGCTTGATTTGGTTTCCCTTCATTCTGTTGCACCCTATTTTGTCAGTTTACTTGATTTTCCTGCCCCTTTGTTACACTTGACCTGTTGCCCTTTTGTTGCACTTATTTCTCTTGCCTCTTAGTCGCATTGATGTTCCTGTGCCGTAGTCAGCAATTATTCAATCAACGCAAACTGAAGAAATTCACTTGCGGAATTCAAGTCATTGCACATGAAATTAATCAGTTTCACATGCATTACGGTGGAATTCCCCACCAGTGACATGGAAATTGATTATCACTCGGGAATTCTCACACTTGAAGGATTGAAAGCCGTGGAATGGCAAAAAGAAGTTTCAAATTGTCTTATTTAATTTAAACAATTTAAACGGTCATGAAACACATGCATTGTTTCTGATTCCTGAGTGCAGAGGAGCACGAGACGTCCGGAGTATAATTTCTTTCCATGGTGAAGTCCACCATCACACAAGTGAAACTGAAACTTCAATGCACAAGGAATTTAATTCTGCGTGAGAATCTCATTAAAAAGCGTTCATTGAATAATTGCAGACAACGGTGAATAAGCCTAAAAAATTGGACGGGGGTGTGAATTACATTCTGTCAAAATGACGGACGGCCTTCAAAATATTCTGTCATTATTTTAAAAAATCTGCCAATGACGGAAAATATTCAGTTAACACGACCTCTGGTACTGAATTTAGCCCATCATTTCATTGCTGTTAAATCGCATATGGAGAGAAACCATGTCTTCAGTTGCCAATTATGATAATCGGATACACTTCAATAAAGGAAAATGATTGAGAACTAGCCAGGAATAATTGTTGTCATAAAGGGATGTGTCTGTGCCCCCCCATTCCCAGTTCTAGCTTCACCACTGATTAATTGCCAATTTTTGGCAGAATTAAAATGGAAATTTATCGAGACGCTGAGGGGATCCCGGGTGACGTATATGGTGCTAAATCCCATGGATCAGAAGCAGTTTTCCAAATGTAGAAGTAAACACAGTCCACATGGCGAGCGGGACATTTAAATTGCATTTTTCTCAATAGCATGATCGCCGCTCGGAGGTATCTTTTACCACAGCGGGTCACAATTCTTCATGCAAAGCACTGTACAGCTTCAACAGTTCTGTTGGAAGAAGCAACCCATCTCAAATCTAACATTACCCATCTTGTGCAACTGTGTGCCCACTGCTGATGCTGCTTGATCCAGCTCTCTGAGATTATTATCCCCCGCCAACACGAAGTGGGAGGGGGATATAGGTTAGACCTCCGTCCTTCCGTCAGTCCGTTTGAGACAGCTTTACTCAGAAACTACTACAGATACAGTAACCAAATTTGGTGTTTAGCTACAGACCTTAAAGGCCTTTATCAAGTTCGAAAATAAGAAGCGCACGATTGGCGGGGGATGTTGTAGACCATGTTGACTTCTTGGGAGATTAATCATAAAGACAAACAGCTTGTTAAAGAAATTGGTAAAGTGATTTGTCTTCACACAGCTCTTTACAGCTTCTCCTACAGAAAGTTCTAGCCTGTGATTTAAACAGTGCCAGCCAACTATCTGGATAGTTGGCTTTTAATTTGGTATAAACCCCTGACTTCTTGCCCAACATCACAGATGCACCATCTGAGTAAAACCCAAGAGAGCAGTTCTTCAGCAATTGATCATATAAACAATTTTGCATGAGGCACTTGTGCAATGCATCAGTTCAGCCTTCTGCCTTTGTCTGCTCCAGTTGAACAACATCCAAAAAAGAAGTGAGTGGGTCTGAATTTTGCACAGATGCTCTCATCTATTCAATTAAACAAGATTTCTTGCAGTGTTCTACTTTCATCAATTAGAACGGACACTTTGGGTCTTGTACACTTAATGCTTGCCAACAGGGCTTGTTTAGTTTCCTTTGAAATGAAATGGACTATATCTGTACATGCAACATTGCTATGAAGGACTCTTCCCATTTTAAGTCCATTAACACATTGATTAGATCAGGGCGGTCAGTGTGTGGTCAATTGTTTTTTGCAACATAATATGCCGTTCTGAAAACCTTTTCAGTGGTGCTAAGTAGTTCCTGCTGTGTTTTACAACTAGAAAACTGGCATCTTGCAAGTTTTCTGCTTGTTCTTGACAAATTGACTCAGCCACTTTGACTGTATGACGTTTTGTGGCCATGAAGCTTTTTTCTCAGTGATTTCATTCGTTTTTCTTCTGTGTTTCCTTATGGACAGACCTTGCCAATTGCCATTCAGAGGTAAATGTATGCTTGCTTGACCCTGACCTTAAAACCCTGGGTGAACCAGCATCTCTACAATCTCACACTCAAATGCCTTGTTTTCTTGAAGTGTTCAAACTCGAACAAACTCCAACAAATAGGCAAACTTGCAGCTGCACTGCTGATGGGGGCTGCGCCCGCGCTGCTGCTGCTGGGGGCTACAACAGTGCTGCTGCTACTGCTGCCACTGAGCGCTGTCCTACTGCTGCTAATGAAAGCCATGCTACATCTACTGCTGCTGCTGAGGGCTGTGCCAGTGCTGCTGCAGCAGTTCAATATCACTTTAGCTAGCAAACTAGCATGCTCATTACTTCAGTACAAGTGAACAATTGTATAACTTCCACTAACAACTGTATTAATCATTGTGTTCAGATGCTATGAATTGGCTTATTTATAAACCCTGATTCCAATGAAGTTAGGACGTCATGTAAAATGTGGAGAAAAAAAAACAGAATAAAATGTTTTGCAAATCCTTTTTGACCTATATACAATTGAGTACACGACAAAGACAAGATAATTCATGTTCAAACTGAAACTTAACTGTTTTTTTGGAAATATTCACTCGTTTTGAATTTGATGCCTGTAACACGTTCCATAAAAGCACAAAAGACTGGGAAAGTTGAGGAATGCTCAAAAAACACCCGTTTGGAACATTGCACAAATGAACAGGTTTATTGGAAACAGGTGAGTGTCATGATAAGGTTTAAAAGGAGCATCCCCAAAAGGCTCAGTTGTTCACAAGGAAGGATTCACAAGGAACAGTGAGCCCTCTTTATTTCAAACAGGCAGGGCAATAAAGATGTAGTGACAAAGATTGAATGACATGCATTATAAGGTTCCCCACTCAACAGTAATATAAATGGGCAGGTATTGTGCCATATGCTGATACTTTTGTGTTTGAAGATAATCCATGAAATTGGAACCAATTATTTTTTTTTTTTTCAGTAATATAAATGGGCAGGTATTGTGCCATATGCTGATACTTTTGTGTTTGAAGATAATCCATGAAATTGGAACCAATTATTATTTTTTTTTCAGTTTACCATACCTCCGGTACACACACGGTACCACTGCTGGGTTGTGAAAATTCCAACGCTTGGCAGAAAGCATCACATCTATCGGGTTGGTAATCAAGTTTTTGTTCTTTTTTTCACTTATGTACCTGCTTCTATGCACCTCCCAATCCTTAAAAAATATTTTGCTGTGCATTCACTGACTGCTAAATAATTTGTTTCTTTCTGTCTTTCTTCTGTAATCTTCATTTTCTTATTTGTCAACAGAGACATTCTCCCATAATACAACCATCATTCTACAAAAACCGGGACAAACTGCAAATAAAAAACAGACTTAAGATTTTTGTAGCTTTTTTAACCTACATTTAGTTTAAACTGCATCAATTCTTGTAAATATTTAATAATTCTGAGTTTGTTTTTGTGACACAGTTTAAAATAGTAGGGACAGTACTGAAAGACTTCAAAAGTTGAAAATCTTTGAAAAACACTCCCTGGAACATTCTACAGGTAAACTGGTGAATAGATAACCGGTTATTCAATTCTGATAGCATGTGAAATAAGTGGTAACAAAAGGCATGGGTGTGAACCTGCAAGACAATTCAAGGTTTGTCACTTGACGAAAAGCTGCATGAGCAAATATACTGACTAAAGAAACGCAATTTTCAATATCAAAAATGTTATTAATATTCACTTTAATGGTGCTTTTTCTTAGCTTAGTTTATAGACACCACAAATATCACAAATTAATCCCAAGGTGTCACTTACTGTTTCACTATATGGTGACTAAAGTGGCAAATAAAAAAATTTGAAAAGACAAGAGCAGGTAAGCAGGGTTCTGCCCAGGATGCTAGGAGCGCTGGATGGAAAATTTCCGCTGTCTCCTAACCTGACAATCCGCCTTGCACGAGCTACAAAGCATAATACCATTTATTCATGAATTATCTTTTCAATCATTCCTGTACCTAAATTCATTTTGCTTTCTACCTGCAGCTAAAGTACCACTTAAAATACAGGGGACAAGGCCAAGGGGAGCTGAATAGCGGTGCCCAGAAAGATGAGTGAGGACTGTCTGGGTTTTAAAACTGTCTCATTTGCCAAGTCACAATAACTTTACGCTACAAGAATCCAACTCCGCTCCAACTCTCCTTACGAGCGGAGTCCCATCATTTATGATCATCAACTGGAAACACTTGGGCTGAATCGATGGCTGGTGTTCGTTTTGTTTGTACATGCTACACTGAGTTTATGCATGTAAAATAATGTCCCATGCGAAAGGACAGGAATAAGTTAATTAGATAGCTAACTAGCCAGATAGCATTGTGGCTAGCTAAGGTAACACTGTTTGATTTTCCTCAAGCGTTCTGTTGCTGAACATCGTGCAAGGAAACAAAAATAGTAATTTATTTTAGGCAGTATTATCCTCGCCACATCTTCCTCTCTACTTCCTTTTCTCTCCCATTTTTGTGTTTATTCTTGGGTGATCGCATTTTCAGCAAAGCCAATTTCATCGAAAGATGTTTCCCATAAAATAAACTGAAAATCTGCAGCTAATTCACGATGAATTATCCAACCATGGCCCCTTAATAGCCTATCCTCATAGGCTAATCATTAAACATGACTAACATATTGAAATGTTAAGAATATTACTTCCCATGACTGAGATTTATTCGTTTTTGCTCATGTTTATTATTCTAAAACATCAATAAGGATTATCTACAAGCAGCTCAAAAACGCTTAAAGCGTTTGCATGCATCCTCGTTGCTCATTTACATAATGTGCGTAGTGTCCTTTATGATAGCATATCACTACAAAGTTTAGATGGAGCCCCATCACTTGTGGACTCGGGTGCTACTGTACATTTCGGTATTTCCGCACCTAGTCATCACAAACTTGAATATCAACTATTGTTTAAATTTCTTTCACTCGCCATGTACTATGTACATGTACTACCCGTTACCAACCATCTCAGCGCACTCACGAAACCCACTCTGATCAAGCAGCCTGGACATTGAAACCAAGCGAGTGGATATACAGTTTGTTGACTGGTTCTGAAGCTTTTGGTATCAATACAACATTCGGTGTGGGAAAGTTATCCGTTCACAAATTTGCGGAAATTACTCACGCACTTTGTTGATCAATTAATTTTCTTCAGCCCTTAGGAATAAAGCTTTGCGCAGTCATTTTTCAGTGGCATGTCCTTTGACCAATTGCAAATCATTTCTGGTTTTGCAAAAAGCACCCTCTGTCAGGCCAAACTTATGATATTCTTTGTTTATTAGCATCATTGCGTGCCCCTGGCCACAAAGGAACAGACGCATGTATTTTCCACCAATTTTAGCCAGCATTACTCTGCAGGGTATATCATAATAATTGGTCAAATTTATGGCTATTTGTTCTGTGTGCTGGCATTGTTTCAGCTGGAATCCACGTGCACTGGCCTCAGTTCAAGACGAAGTTCAGAGTGGATTTGTGTGTTGTTCCATGCTTCATGTAACCTAGGTTTTGAAACTTTACCACTCTTGAGTGAACATCAGTTTGTTTCTAATGTGGCCAATGAAACTCACAAAACTAAGGTTATAGGAAGCATTGGACAACAGACAAAACAACGTTTTCACTACTTGGAATTTTGTTTATGCTCTGCCACTGGACTGAAAATTGTATGATCTCTTAATGAAGTATAATAGTCAGATTTAGCTTTCTTCTGGCAGCACCGCAAGAGAGCCTGTGGTTGTGGAGGTGGCACCTGATGGATTTTTTTTGCTTCTCTCACTATTCTCCTCAGTATCCTGGAGGGCAAAATACAGTTGCGTCTTCTACTCTTGAGATTTGCAACAGCTCCGTATCTTTTACATTTTTTAATTATTGCCCTGACAGAGATTAGTGGCATATTCAATCGTTTTTGAATCTTCTTGCAGTCATTACCAGATTTATGAATGTCTATGACCATCTGCCTCTTTTGAACAGACAGTTGTTTTGTTTTCTTCATGATATTGGATGACAAAGGGATATTGCTTGTGTTACCTCATTTTAATACGCTCGTGGAACAAGAGGTGATTTAATGGCTCAATACAGTTCCTTGGCACTTTGATGAAACTTAAAGAAGTGGAATTTAATACCTTGTTTGACTTTGGAAGATGTTATTCTCGACAATCTTTAAAGGGTGCCATTAATTATGAAACCTTGATTTGGAGGAAATGTATTTTTAATTAAATCAGTAAATGATTTTGGTTGGTTCCATTGGAACATAAATATTGTAAAGTATTTTCGCTTGTAATTTAGAGTTTCTTAATAAATACATTTTTTAAAGATTTTTTTATGCTTTGCTAGTCAGAGGTGCCTGTCATTTTGGAGTCCACTGTATCCAGCCGACTCTGTAGTACTGCCGATTTTGTATATACATACACACCCACACACAGTGCCATGAAAAAGTATTTGCCCCCTTCCTGATCTCTTACTTTTTTGCATAATTTTCATGCTTGAATGTTTCAGACCGTCAAACAAATTTTAACATTAGATTAAGATAACCTGAGTAAATACAAAATGCAGTTTTTAAATGATGATTTCATTTATTAAGGGAAAAAAGCTATCCAAACCTACCTGTCCCAATGTGAAAAAGTAATTCCCCCCCCTTATATCATGAATTTACTGTGATTAACCACATTTGTTTAGTCCAATTTCAGTAGCCACACCCAGGCCTGACTGCCAGACCCGTTGAATCAAGAAATCACTTTAATAGAACCTGTCTGACAAAGTGAAGTAGGCTAAAAGATCTCAAAAAGCAACATGTCATGCCGCGAACTAAAGAAATTTAAGAACATATGAGAAACAAAGAAATTGACATCTATCAGTCTGGAAAGGGTAGCAACGCCATTTCAAAGGCTTTGGGACTCTGGTGAATCACAGTGAGAGCTATTACCCATAAATGAAGAAAACTTGGAACAGTGGTGAACATTCCCAGGAGTGGCTGGCCTCCCAAAATTACTCCAAGAGCGCATCGACGACTCATCCAGGAGGTTACTAAAGAGCCCAGAACAACATCTAAAGAACTGCAGGTCTCACTTTCTTTCTTCTTCCGCCTTCTAAGGCGACGTACGTTCAACGGCCCGGAGCATTTTCTCTCCAAACGTTTACTCGTTGTTATTCTGTAACAATGAATAAATTCATCTGAATCACTTGCCTCAGTTAAAGTCAGTGTTCATGATTCAACAATAAGGAAGAGACGAGGCAAAAATGGCATCCATGGGAGAGTTCCAAGGTGAAAACCACTGCTGATCAAGAAGAACACAAAGGCTCGTGTCACATTTGCCAAAAAACATCTTGATGATCCCCAAGACTTTTCGGAACATATTCTGTGGACTGAAGAGACAAAAGTTGAACTTTCTGGAAGGTGTGCATCCCGTTACATCAGGCGTAAAACCTACACAGCATTTCATAAAAAGAGCATCATGCCAAAAGTCAAACATGGTGGTGGTAGTGTGATGGTTTGGGGCTGCTTTGCTGCTTCAGGACCTGGATGACTTGTCGTCACTTATGGAACTATGAATTCTGCTGGAGAATATCCAACCATCAGTCTGTGACCTCAAGCTCAAGTGCACTTGGGTTATGCAGCAGGACAATGATCTGATACACATCAGTAAGTCCACCTCTGGATGGCTTAATAAAAACAAAATGAGGATTTTGGAGAGGCCCAGTCAAAGTCCAGACTAAAATCTGCTTGAGATGCTGTGGCATGACCTTAAACAGGCCATCATGCTAAAAACCCTCCAATGTGGTTGAATTAAAACAATTCTGCAAAGATGAGTGGGCTAAAATTCCTCTACGGCAATGTGAAAGACTCATTGCCAGTTACCGAAAATGTTTGATTGCAGTTCTTGTCGCCGAGGGAGGCATAACCTGTTATTAGGATGTAGGGGGCACTTACTATTTCTTATTGGGCCAGGTAGGTTCGGGTAGCATTTTTCCATTAATAAATGAAATCCTCATTTAAAATTGCATTTTGTGTTTATTCGGGTTATCTTTGTCTGATATTAAAATTTTTTTTGATGATCTGGAACATTTAAGTGCGACAAATATGCAAAAAAAAAAAAAAAGAAATCAGGAAGGGAGCAAATACTTTTCAACGGCACTGCATACATATATATATATATATATATATACATATATATATATATATATATATATATATGTATATGTGTGTGTGTGTGTGTATGTATAGTTTTTTGTGTTGTTGGAACCGCAATAGTATTAAAATGTATCTGATGGTCAGGAAATGTCTTCATGACACAATTCTGACATTTTATAAATGGAGCTGTCTTTGCAGGTATATTCAATAAATGTGCCTTTCTCTGATCCAAACCAGATTGAGCCAATCATAGAACACATCGACATTGTTCACCATATCCTACTCTACGAATGTCATCTAAGTGTCAATGAAACTGTCGAGGGGGAATGCTACACAACCTCAGCACTGTCCTTTGAATGCCAGAAAGTGATGGCTGCATGGGCAGTTGGAGGAATGGTGAGTCTTTATCTTTTTTGGTTTGCTCATTCAAAAGTCCTTTAAGGTAGACATGTATTGAGAAATAAAAAAATGGGCAAATCATACCTCTAAGGAAAGCTAATGTCATAGAGATGAGAAATAAAGCACTTTCTGCACGCTCGAACAGGAAGAGAGTTAAAGAGGCATTTTGTACACCCTTTCAACTAATGCACATCCCCAAAAAACAAAGTGAAAATAACCCTTTGTGATGTAATTCGTGGGAAACAGGTAACACGGGAAGGAAATCCAGTGCATCGACCATAGTCTGCTTGTCCTAATCAGTTAATATCTTGATCTTGATTCATTTTATATTTCTACAGGATTAGATTGATGATCCTCCAAAAGTATGATATTGTATGGCTAATGAGTTAGCTCACCAGGTTAAGGCACTTTGCAGTATAGTAGTGAGCACCATGGCCTGGGTTGGAGCCTGGGTCGTGTCGGTGCCCAGTAGCGTTTTCAAAGCAGCGCACAATTGACTTTGCGCAGCAAGGATTTAAATTGGGAATGACTGCCGGTTCGGGATTGTAGGATTACAGCATTTTTTATGCTCAAGGGCCTCCTTTTAGCTAGCTGGTCTCTGCACAGTAAAATTCTAAGTTTGTACATCTTTGGGTTTCCTCCGCTCTCCCTCTGGGGTACGTTTCCCTAAAGCCCTGATCCTTAAATCACACCCTACGAGGTCCGATGACTGCTGGTTTTCCACCTTCCCTTTACCTGGGAGTCAGGTGTTATCACTGTCTGGTCAATGAGAGGCACTAACTTTTTATTTACTTGCCTGGGATAACAGAAAACCTGGGCTGGATTTTGATTCGAGGTCCAGATTTGAGGATCAATGCGCGTTTCCACCAGCTGCACTGCACGTCTCTGCTATGTCAAATGTTATGGCTTCAATTTGTTATGACATTTATGACAGCAAAGGATGACAGACAAAATTTTAAAACTTAAACACATTTAATAAAACCAAACAAAGACTTTTAACTAATCTAATATCTACTGTACTGACCAAGATTGATATTTACACCAAAAAATATATTTACAGTCCCTTTGGTTGGGATGCTTGGTGATGTTTCCGGTGAAGATAATGCTCCAACACAGGCCAAAATCCACAAAAAGCTACACAGGTCTTGAAAAGAGTGACAGGTCTGGTGAAATGTATCCTTCTGCTTGCAATTTCTCCTACTACACCACTCCCTCAATTTTCCTTATATACTCTTTTGCAGACCCCTCCCACATTTAGAGTCTTTTTTTTAATTCTCTGGGACTTGTCCCAGACATGCCCAAGACATGCCCAAACCTAGCTCTAGTCTGGGCTTAACATAAGAAAGGTCAATACTGCCTTCTAGTGGTTTCTATTCGCATTACACACAGAATCGGCTCTCTGCTCTACTCCCCAGAAAATACGCAGCGAGTCTATTTTTGATAGAGGAGTCAAGCTGAACAGAACAGGGGTCCGTTTCCTAAAAGCATAGTTGCTGACTATTTCAGAAACCTACATAGTATGACCATATACCAGGGGTCCTCAAATCTGGACCTTGATTCCAAATCAGCCCAGGTTTTCTGTTATCTCAGGCAAATAAATGAACAGTTAGTGCCTCTGATTGGCCAGACTGTGTTAACACCCGACTTCCAGATAAAGGGAGGGTGGAAAACCTGCAGTTCGCAGACCTCATAGGGTGTGATTTGAGGACCAGGGCCATATGCAGTCAATGGTTCCAACTAAGAGACCATCTTTACTTAAGGGAAACGCACCCCAGATCTCGCCAGGCAGGAATTAACTATCAAGGGGGTTGTGCTTTGAGCTAAAAGAAACCAGACACAAATCCTTGATATAAAGTTTGCTGATCAATTAATTTTCAACTTTTTTTCAGTGATTTTGTTTGTAACTAAAACACAGACACAAATCTTTTATCCATGGCGATCATAGCTGGACTGTTGGTTACAGCACAACAAAATTAGAAATGACAACAAACATAATTTAAAAAGTCAAAAATAGAAAGCATTTAATGTCGTAGCGTACTTTTGGTAGAAGCACAAATATACAGGAAAAATTACGAAATATGCAAAATCCATCTCTGTCCTATCTAATGTTTCATTTTGGTCTTACCAACAGGTATGCATGCCTTTTTTTGATAAGTATTCAGCACAAGTTCATAACTTGTATTCAGTCTCCATACTTAGTTCCTGTACCACTGTTAAACTTTTACATTTTATTTTAAAAGGTATATGTCTTTCTATTGCTTCAATCTATTTGTTTACTAGGATTTTACTTTGTTGTTACTAAGGTCTAGGCAGTTGCTATTTTTACCAGGGTCCTTGTCGGAGGTAGCTGGGGTTTACTATATTATTGCTGGGGTCTAACTGGGTAGGTACACTCAGTGCTTGTTACATGGTCGCTTTGATGTTGCTGGATGGTTACAAGGTATTGATGGAGGCCAGTAAGGGAGGATAATTGTGGGGCTATTTCTACAATGCAAGGCAATTTGTGTGTATGGAAGGGCTGGTGTGACATCATCAGCTGTTGAGGCTGGTTTCATCAGTGGCAACATGGTGGAGTGGGGTGGGGTGGCTGGTGCTTTTTCCTATTGGAGCACCTCCACAAGCCTGTGAATGAGCCTGGTGCATGATTATAAATTTGAATCTGCTTTAATATCTAATCCAGAATATTATGAGTTTACACGGACAGAAATGTTTATCTGCACAACAACCTCAACAGCATCTATGCCATTTGCCATCTGGAAAAACATTTTGTTTGTTCCATCATCATAAAATATTCTCATTTCTTCAGGGAATAGATTTTCCAGAGGTTGCTGGTTTGCCCATTGGTGGAGAGTATGATGCATCATACTACAGGTTGGAAATTCATTACGACAATCCGGAGAAAATTACAGGTAACCTTGAAATATAAAATATTCATCAACTTCTGTTCCCACACAACCATAAAATAGCCACTTACTCAGCAATACACTGGCATAAGGCAAATCCCAGAGAAATATTTACATGAAGTAATACAAGCAAAATTTAAATTCTATAAAGACAGATTTTTTTTGAAAGAATCATCCTGTTTCTCTAAATTGTCCACGGTTTCCCACACATAGACCATTCTGTGGCAGGCCATAACTCGGATCGCCACAAATTGATTCCCCCCAAACGTGATTTTCTCTATCGCATTCTCATCTGCGTGTGCGTAAAGGAAAACAAAATAAAAAAAAGATAAAATTAAAAGTATTGGTATACGCGTAATGTGCGCAATATTAGTGCCATGCTCCCCCGGTCAACAAAAGGAAAGGCATCTTCTGCGCCACCCACCCCCCCCTCCCCCACTTAGCAAAATAGAGAGCGTGTACCCAACCCCTCAACAAAATCAGAAGCAGCCACCATCCCCGCTCCTGCCCCACTTAATAAAATAAAAAGCGTGTACCCTCACCCCTGGTCTGCCACCACACATTGCATCCTGCTCTGTGGGAAACACTTGTCTTAATACATTCTTTTACATTCTGTCACGTTTTTTGTTCTAAGTACTGATGATGTGCACAGAGAACAGGAAGTGTTGAACTGGACTCAGGTGCGCAGATGGGCTTGGTCATATGTATTACGCCTTGGCACAGCAAGCAGGCAAAATTCAGTAAAATACAAATAGACAACATGGAGTCAAGGCTCCGAAATCATGAGTGATACGCGCTACTGTGGGAGATAAGTCTAAACAAGACACAATACAAATGCACAACACAGAGTCAAGGCTACAGGATACTTAATGATGCATGCTGTCGCAGGAGGTAACTCTAGACACATTACAAAAAGACAACATGGACTCGAGGCTCCAGGATAATTTGTGATACACGCTACTGCAGGAGATAAGTCTTGGCACAATGCAATATTGACAACAGAGAATCGAGGCATATTTGCAGTCTGTCTTAAATAGTGTACACTATAGCATGAACACAACAGGGAACAGCTGCAGGTAATAATCACAAACCGAGGAATGCAGACTGGGGGCTCTAATTTTGTAGACCAGGCGCAGGCGCGGCGAATGGCGGGGTGCGCCGCGCCAACGGGGTGTGTCCAGGCGTATGTTGCAATTTCGTGCCCGGCGTAGCCTGGCGCAAGTACTCTTCTGTCCCGCCTCTGTCCCTCCTTCCAGCGCAAGTGGAAAAAAAGGCTTGTTTGGGTATAACAGCCGAGTCAAATCTTCACCGCTTACGTCTATATTAAGCATTAAGAATATTAGTTAGCTGGCTAGCTAGGGCATTAGCGAATTATTACCATTAGCGAACTTGAATGGAATTTCAAAACGAAAATACGTCAGATCATTCAAACTTTTGAAGTTGGAATGAAATACGACGGTTGCTCATTGGGAAGAGAAACGATGGATAGCGTGTTCCTATTATTACAGTCTGTTGCTGCTTAATTTTGGGATTAACATGCATGGACAACAATGCAAGATACGTTACACATTCATTTTCAATATGTGATCTTAACTCAGTACGACATCATAGCAATCAGGATGTATTCCTTTCCCCCACCAAAAACGATAAAGCCTAAGTGACAATAATAGGAGTCTAGTATTAAGCCGCTTGCACACTAGACGTGAAACGAATTTTTCACTCGACAGATTGCGTTGAAAGCGGTGTCTTATGTCCGAAAGTCTGACAGGGTTTTAATATATCTCCGTGTCTGACAGTCTATTATTGTTTTTAATTTCTTCAAATCCACTGACTCTTTTAGATATAAAACGTGAATGTTTTGATAGGAGGGCTCAGTTCTTCAAGATGAGTAGCGAGAATTTCAATCAATGTTTCTGTTTAAGCTCTGCTCAATAAAGGAGTTGACATTGGCGCGAGACAATGTACAATGCCTCCGTGTCTGACAGCCAAAAAAAGCTATTAGAACAGATTGGTAATGAAATAAAGAATAAAAAGAAACATTTTAACAGAACATCCAATGAACACTGCGATTAATTTGCAGGTCATCTTTTTTGGATGTTCTGTTGGTTGGTGATGAAAGGAACGGGCTTAGACTCCAAGTGCAGTTCAGCATCGACAGGGCGTTTATTAGGATTGACAAAGCTCATAGTCAAAAGACAGAAATAGATCAATAGCCAGGCAAACAGAGTAATGCAGGATAGGCAGAATCAAAGTCAGGGGACAAGCAAAATAATTCTGTAGCCAGGGAATCAATCCACACAAAGACAGAAACAAAAGGGGCTGAGCTAAGGGAATGGAAGGGGAAGGAAAAAGGAGTTGGATGGGAGAAGGGAGAACACAGTAGAAACTAAACAGAATGGTACAAAATGGGATTAAGGGAGAACGAACTACTAATCAAGCAACCAGCAATCAAACAACATAATACAAACAACCAATAACGAGACTTACGGGAGAATCACAAGAAACAAACAACCAACAATCAAAACCAGAAAAGCGCAGAAACGAGACTTGACCAAGACGAGCTATGGGAAGAAACGAGTCGACAAGAAGCTGGGGAAAAAGTGGGCGTTTTAAACACACAAACTAATTAAGTGGAATGCCAGCTAAACACAGGACAGCTGTTGAGAGAGGTGGAACTAGAAAAGCAAGGACAGTGATAGGAGAGAGAGAGGGGAAACAGGTGGAGTTCTAACTCTAATCTAACTAAACACCCATGCCTCGCTAAACTATTCTCAGGTGCAGATAGTGAATGAGAACAGCGAGAGAGAACGAAGTGGAAATACCTAACCGAAATTACAGGGAAGAGAGTGTGATGAAAAAGGCAAGACGCGATGAGATAGAAACGAGAGGAAAACACTCAAGACCAAAGACAGCGCAATCTTACAGAAACATACATACTCTAAAAGAATAAATATGATAAATAAATAAATAAATAGCAACTAAAAGTACTAAAACATACTAAAAACAAACATACAAATCAGCTATTTCTAAAAGGTGATGTATAAGTATTTTTATACTTTATTCCGTTATAAATCTGTTCTCATTTCAACACTTTTTTGCTGGGTGCCGGACATGGAGTATTTTGCATTTCGCGTCAGACAGTCTTGATCGTGCATGCGATAATTTATTCACACTGTCAATGGTCATGGAATTGATTTGCTCTCTGATTGCAAGCACTATTTTATCTCTGCTGTGGAAATAAAGCGTGAATCTGTTCGATCCATCTGACTAATTTTCAAAAGAAAGACCAAATAAAAACTGTTGTCTATCTTCAAAGGAAGAAAACAGATGAATAAAAAGACCAAGAAAAGTCGATAGCTTTTGCATTGACTTTGACTGTAATCAGTCGTGCGAAAAATTTGTTTCGCGTCCAGTGTGCAAGCGGCTTTACCGAGCATAGAACGCAAGCATTATATACGCACTGCCTGATGCCGATGCAGTTTGTGGTTGGCTGAGAAAGATGTGAAGTCGTTAATTTGCATCATTGATTCAGTTGCATTGATAAAGTCAGGTCGAGTTTCCATCAAGCGTGCCAACCGCCTTTGATCTGACATCGGGACAATCGATATAGATACTATAATTTATGTGCTGATTCAGATAGTAACGTAAAACAGTGGTTGCTGTAATTATTTACTGTATTGAAATGTGCCTGACATTCTGGAAACCTGCCTGTGAGGTTACGGTGACGTGTACGCACTGCGCGCCGGTCAGCCAAATTACCACTGCACAGAAAGTAAACCAGGTTGGAGCTGGTGAGCTTTCTGCGCAACTGCAGCGAAGACTTTTTCTACGAAATTGTCACTGCGTCTTGATGAATAAGTAACACCTCCCCCAACTACGCCGCCACACCCATCTCGGCGCACGTTCGTCTGCGCACGGTGTTGCACCTCACGAAATTACCACTGCGCGGGCTGCGCCAGACGAAATTACCACTGCAAGGGCTGCGCTACGCTACGCCACCTGCGCTGCGCCAAGAAATTAGAGCCCTGGGTCTTAAAATAGACTGGTATTTGAAGACGTAGAGGGTGAGGCGTTACACATTCCATTCTAATAAAGAAGAATATGCATCTTACCATTGTTAATTTTGGGCATACCTAAATTTAAAATATACAGCATTAGGCAAAAAAATTGGATCGTATAATCATGTGGCTAATGACCTTAGAGGCATCTGTGACTTATATAATTGATTCTGATGTTCTTTTCTTGTGCAGTTTTATATTCTGGACCACTCTTTCCAACCTGGTGAGGCCCAGTCTGTGCTTTGCTTTCAAGAGAGCAGTAACTTTTATACAATGTTTTTCCTGGCAATTTTAAAATGAAAAGCGAACAATAGAAACATCTTTTAGGTACCATGGCATTGAATATAATGGGTATGGTTTCTCTTATTTACTTTGCATGTAAGCCCTGTCAGCATTTGGTAGCACCATTACAGCAAGAAGATGATGGGTTTAAAACTAACCTGGGGCCTCTGTTTGGAGTTAGTGTTTACACGGGTTTCCTCTAGGTAATCTAGTCCTTCCAGCGTCCAAATTTAGGCATGTTACATAGAGACCCTCGCTGTTATGAGTATGTGAGGCAATGGTATGTGACCCTTGCAATGGATAGGCAAACTGTTCAGGATGTGTTCGTGCATTTTGCCCATTGGGTACTAAGACAGACTTTTCTTTTTGGCTCAAGATCTTGTCTTCATGACAGGATTGTTGAAGAACTCAATAATCTTTTCAAGCATGTCCCAGTAACTTTCAGTGCGGTTAAGGTCAGCGCAGTCACGTTGACTCTGGAATTAAAGTTGAAAAGATTTATAAAGAATGAAATACATTTTGTTATGTCTTTGGCAATGACTCAATCCTCCAGGAACGATCGAGTCATTGTCAGATGGCTTTGCCACTGCCGGTGTTGTGCCGTAGAATGCACCCCTGCCGCAGATTGCACCCCCTTCGCGGGAGCGCGCGTACGTCATTCCAATACAAAAATGACCCAGGTCGCTTTTATTACGCAGAGAGTAACACCGTTTCACGTGTTAAATCCTTGCTCAGGATTTACCGCTTTAATTCCGCAACCAGTCGCAGTGCTAAAAAGTCCGAACGACTGTATTATATTTTTCATTTTTGCGAAGGAGGTACTGAAATTAAATAACAAATGGTATGGCTTCGCGACATAATATCCTAAAGCCACGTGATACGCATGATAATGAAAGCATAATGATCTTATATCTAGCCTTCGTATTTCACAACATCGGTTTTGTGGAAATATATAGCTATACAGCCAGACTAATTACAAAATGAAGTTCAGATAATATGAGCAAGTAGTAATGCTAAATTGCATGACTATAATGTAGGTTGAAAGGCATTTGCGGGATACGCGTATATGCCAACCACATCAGATGTTCTTCTTTTAGAGAAGTAAGATGTTTGTCTCAGGTCTTAACAAACTTAAATTAAGTGCACAAAGGAATTAATGATCAAATAAAAAAAGATCATTCCAGACTTTTTTTTTTTTTACTATTTTTACTCATACAAATAGACCTATATGAATTGAAGACAATATTTACATCAAAATGCAGCCAATTCTGGGCAGAACAGGAATGACACTATGGAGGGTGGGCAGCTAGTCTTCTGGTGGTCCCACTTCTGACCTGAATCAAAATAGAAAAGCACCAAATGGATGAAACTTACTCTGGTTCCATGAACTGGGCCCCCACACACAGTGCTAAAAGCACTTGCAGCTGAGGACAACAAGGGGAAAAAAATCCAGGGGTGCATTCTACGGTAGTCCATGTTATTGGCTTGACATGAATTGCACCCCCTGCCTAACTCAGTGTAGGAAAGTACTACATGCATGAAATCCATTGTATTTCCATGTATTAGGCTCCTATGTACACTGTTAAAAGAACTTGGTTCTGTGTTCCAGAAGTTACACTGCTATCTTATTCCATAAACATCTATTTAATGACTTTTCGACTGGCCCAGTTTGTGGTCCCATCAAAAAACTCTTCTGCCATTCTGTCATCATATGTTTGCTCCCACACAGCAAAAATCCCAGTGTTAATTGAACTCCAGTGGAGTTTATATGAGACCATTTGGTTTCATATAAACTCTACAGGAGTTCAATTAACACTGGGATGTTTGCTGTGCAGTAAATTTTTCAAGCAATATGCCACATGAAAGGCTTCAAATACCATGAGTGATTTTGCTGTGCATCTGCACATGTATTCATTTCCATTTCCTAGTATGTATTTAAATGTGTTCATGTAAATAAATGAAATAAAACAGGACAAATAAAAGGAGTCTTAGCCTTCAATGATGTGGACAGATCTTGAGTGTTATTGAAAAATCCATCAAGTACCAAAAAGCAGATTTTGAGAAAAAGACAGAAAACTCTATCCCTAAGCTCTTGTCCAACAACGAAACTCAATTGGCCATTATTTGTTCATTGCATTATAAGAAATAGTTGGGGAATTTTTTTTCTTTTTTGTCAGCATCCATGGAAATATGATGACAAGGTTTTTCCATCAAAAATGTAAAATATCAATTATCAAAATGATTGCCAAAAACCTTGCATTTATGTAGCTGCAGTGGTGTTTGACAGTCTATTAGTGTTAACTCCACCATCTGCTTCCCTCTTGAAGCAATTTTTCCAATGTTATTACCCCGCAAATTATATGAATTATGAATTCAGACCATGAATGTGCTGCACATCCAATGCCCTGCATGGGGACTAACCTGGCACATCATGTAATAGGAATGCTGCTTCATAATTGGCTCATTAAACGTGCCAAGTTTTGCCATAACAAAAAATAGAAAATTTCATGTGAAAAAATTGAAAACTTGTTTTGTTTCGCTACAGCAAAACATAGGGAATCACGGATTATTTTTTATACATCTTATTTATCCTGTAAATGTTGAGGCAAAGCTAAGTAAGAAATTATACTTACTAGATTTTTCCTTAACACTCAAGAGACAGGAAAAATTTCTTGGTCTGACAGCAATAAATCAAAAAAGAACCATGAAACTTTCATTTGTCTACAAATAAATCAAGTAACAAACAGTATAACAAAAAAACTTTCTACTACTGAGAATACCTATGAACAAAATAGAGTTGAAAAATCAAATGGAACTGATTAGTAAATATATTCAAGGTAAAACCTAGAAAGAAAATTTTCATTTAAATGTTGAAATGTCACAAAATAAATAAGATATACAACCCCAATTACAAAAAAGTTGGGATGCTGTGGAAAATGAAAATAAAAAGAGAATGCAATGATTTTTTTAATCTCATAAATTGACATTTACTTCACAGTCCAACATAAAAAACAAATCAGATCTTGAAAGTGAGACATTTTACCATTTCATTAAATATATTAGCTCATTTTGAATTTGATGACAGCAACACATCTCCAAAAAGTTGGGATAGGGCCATGTTTACCATTGTTTGGTATCCCATCTTCTTTTAAAAAAAGTCTGTAAAAATCTGGGAGGTGAGGAGACTTAAGTTTTGGGAGAGGAATGTTGTCCCTCTCTTATCAGATGTGCAATTCTAGCTGCTCAACAGTCCCGGGTCTTCTTGCTGGATTTTTCATTTTATGATGCACAAACTGTTTTCTATTAGTGAAAGGTCTGAACTGCATGTAGGCCAGTTGAGCACTCAGACTCTTATACTGTGAAGCCATGCTGTTGTGATGGATGCAGTATGTGGTTTGACACGTCTTCTTGTTAATTAGTAAGCTCATTGTGTAATTTGTACCCCTGCCCCCTTTCACTCCTCATTGCTCTCCCTCGTCTGCTTTGAGTTTGAGCTGATGACCAGTGACTTGATTTGACTTAGACATGATGCAGGCATGCAAACTCCTCACCTTTCGGCGAAATTTGCCGTTTTGAGTTCGAAATGGGCCATGTACGTGAATCGCGCAGATCCGAGGAGAATTTTTTTGGGGGGGGGGTTGGTGGTTAGCGAGCGAGCAGAACAGTGGACCGCAGAAAACTTCATAGACCTACAGTACACTCTTTTCATGAGAGCAAATGACTGACGCGATGCTCCAATTGAAGTAGCAATTTACACCAATCAGGAATGAGCAAGGCGCTCCCTTTCGTCCTAATTTTTTTCAATGGTGCTAACCTGAAGCAATTTACCCTCGAAAAGAAACCAGCTCAAGGCCTCTATCGTGGAAATTGGAACCTGCGGCAAGGTAAGGCATAAACGATACAGTTATACATTTCTTAAAGTGATAGCCTATGAACAGCTTCATAAATCAGACGTCAATGTTGTCGTTAGATTAATTCCTGCACTTGGAACTTGCGCTGGTTTCATTCGTGCCTACTGTGCTGTTCGTAATTCATTCTGTCATTAATAGGCTACACGGATCTTTATAATCCTGGAGAATGCTCCATTCACTTCCCAACATTTTACTGTGACATTTCTTGATAACAGACCATTGTATAACCTACAACAAGCTGCTGTTAAAGTGAAACAGAACGTTGCCATGAGGGTAAATTAACTAATCTGTAAAAACGAATTTATTCCTTGATATTTGACGTTATCCTGGCCTATCAAATGAACTGCACAGTAGGTCTACCGACGTTATGTTTGAGAAAGTTTTAGCTAGACGAGCAAGCCTGTCTCTTCAACAACTCTTTAAGAGTAGCTTAAACCTAAATAGGTCGCAGGCCATTCTCTTGCATTTATAATTTCGAGGGAGACTCGTTTTTGGGAACAGATAAAAGGCTAAATAGGCCTAAATAGGTCTCAGTCACGTATTTTATAATTAGTCACTACTCTCCGCCACCTGGCGATGAGTGGTATTGCTTAGACCTCACTCTGAGTAAAGCACATCTCGTTTTCTTGAATTAAAATAATAAATTATCAATAGCTATAGCTTTTTGTGGTTATTTTCAAACAATTGTGCAAATCTTTTAACCATTATGATCAATGAAATTAGAGAAGTATGGAACTTAGTTAAGTTTAATGTAGGTTGATAAAGGCATGAAAAAATGCATAAGATGTGCCTATTAAAATGTGACTTTCCATGTTCCCGTTTACTAACGTGCATAACTTTTTTACTTTTATTTAGGTGTTCATGGTAAAAAGGGCATGTGATCTTTGTCCAGGCCAAAACAAAAAATGACATGTGCATAACTTGTTGATTTAGGTTTAGGTGTTCATGTTAAATAGAGCATGTGATCATTGTCCAGGCCAAAAAGAAAGAAAAAAGACCTGTGCAAAAACAATAGTTGTTTTGAATGGTCGTCTCAATAAAAAAAGAGATTTATATGGTAAGTCATTTTCTACAGTATTCTCTTCAAGATGGCTCTGGTGATGCACGTTTCTATAACACAGACTATGAAATTTACATTTCCGTTCGCGCCATGTGTCTGTGCGCCCTTCTCACCTTTTTCACCCATGACCAGTTTGTATGCCTGATGATGACTTGGTATCCATGAAAATACCATTAATAAAACGATACATGCAGGTGTTGGTGCAACATTTACTACCATTCAGATGCCTTTTTAAAGGCAGGCTTTGCTCATTTCAACAACACCATGCCAAACACCACACACTGCACATATTACAACAACATGGCTCAGCAATAAAAGAGTTAGGGTGCAAAAGTAGTCTGCCTGCAGTACAGACCTGTCACCTACTGAGAATATTTGGCACATTATGGAACAACAAAAAAAATGACATAGGAGGATGCAAAGTATTGAGCAGCTTAAATCTTACATAAAGCTAGAATGGGAGAACATTTTTGCTTTAAGAACTACAGCATTTGGTCTATTAAGTTCATAAACTCCGAGAGTATTGATTAAAGGAGACATGAGGCAATAGAGTGGTAAACATGCCAATTTGCCAACTTGAAATATGTTGCTGGCAACAAAAAAAAAAAACAAAAAACACGAGTTTCAACATCTGATATATTTCTAAATAAATACACAGTAAAAATGGTATGGAAATGATTGGATTGTTTTTATTTACATTTTACAAAGCGACACAACTTTTTTGGAAATTGGGTTGTACTTCTAACAGTATGAATAGGGGTGTAATACTTGTAACCTAAGTGAATTTCATGCATGCAGCATTTTCCGAGTCTGAGTTGGACAGGGGGTGCATTTCACGGCAAGCCAGAAACACGGGCTACCGTAGAATGCGCCCCTGGATTTTTTGTTCCCTTGTTGTCCTCAGCTTCAAGTGCTTTTAGCACTGTGCGTTGGGGCCCAGTTCATGGAACCAGAGTCCATTTGGTGCTTTTCTAGTTTGATTCAGGTCAGAAGTGGGACCACCAGAAGACAAGCTGCCCACCCTCCATAGTGTTGTTCCTGTTCTGCCCAGAATTGGCTGCATTTTGATGTAAATATTGTCTTCAGTTCATATAGGTCTATTTGTATGAGTTTGTCTGTTTTAAGTAAAAATAGTTCAGTAAAGAAGTCTGAATTGATTTTTTTTATTTGATCATTCATTCTTTCGTGCACTTAGGCTAATTAAATTTTGTTAAGACCTGAGACAAACATCTGACTTCTCTAACAGAAGAACATCTGATGGGGTGGACATAAACGCGTATCCAGCAAATACTTTTCAACCTACATAATAGTAATGGAATTTAGCTGCGAAACGCCTACTTGCTCATATCATCTGAACTTCATTTTGTAATTAGCCTGGCTATAGGCTACATTTCCTCAAAACCGATGTGAAATACGAAGGCTAGATATAAGATCATTTTGAGTTCGTTATCACTCCTATCACGTGGCTTTAGGATATTATGTCGCGAAGAAATACCATTTATTTACTGTCTGTACCTCCTTTGCAAAAATTAAAAATATGATACAGTGGTTCGCACTTTTTAGCACTTTGATTGGTTGCAAAAATAAAACGGTAATTCCTTTGCAAGAATTTAATATATGAAACGGTGTTATTATCTTTGATTGATTGCGAATGCGAAATAAAAGCGAGTCGACCTAGATCCCTTTAGTATTGGAATAACGTGCGCGCGCTCCCGCGAAGGGGGTGCAATCTATGGACTGGGTGCATGGAGTATTTTGCATTTCGCGTCCGACAGTCTTGATCATGCAAGCGATATTTCATTCACAATGTCAATGGTCATGGAATTGATTTGCTTACTGACTACAATCAATCAGTACATTGAAATGAACATTTAATAAATCAACACATCTGTGAAAACCGTCGTCTTCATTTCAGAGGTAAATTGATAATGGCCTGAAAAGGTGATTAGCAAAAGCCCCCGAAAGGTGGGGTTGAAGTTATATAGCTCCACTCAGCCTTCATGTTACAGGATACTTTAGTTTCTTTTGCTGATTGGCCACATTAATCGGAACTAACGTTAAAGCTGTAGTCGCTGAGAAAGATTGAGACGTTGAGAAAAATTTGAAAAAAGCATCCCGCCCACACACACACACACCCCTCCCCTCTGTGCTCCGTGATCCCTCCCACCGATCACGTGTGGCCATCCGCCCGGAGACTCCTAGACACACCCCAGACACACCCCCTCTACCAGAGCATCAAGCGGGCCGGTGTTCTGTCAAATTTTGCTCCCTTGTCAAAATATGCTACCTTAATGGAAAGCGATCATAAAGTCTTTGTTTTCCCCTTGATATTGCAATATGAATCAGGTTACAATAGTACCTTTGTTATTTGTGAGCTTATTATAACAAAAGCAGATGTTATGAGTTGGATAAGTTTTTTTGAAGATATATGCCCATATACGCCATTATCTTCTAATTTCTGCATTTTCAGGAAAACCCAGCGTGTACATGCAAATATATGGTAATGGTGCGATCAGGAACCAGTCGCGAGAACCAGGAAATGCAGTAGAGCTTGTTTTATTAATAAAGGGGGAGGACCACCGCAGGGCAGAAGGCAAAAGTACAGAGTCCACAATCCAAAAGTCAAAATCCAGTTGGGCAAAAATAGTATCAAAAACCAGGGCAGCAATCACAGTAATCGTAGTCGGACAGAAATGGGTCTGGTACACAGGAATAGTTCTCAGAGAAACAAGCCAGAATCCACAGGACGTAATCCGAATCGTTACCAGGGCAGCAAACAGAAATCTCGTAGTCGGGCAGAAAAATGGTCAAAACACACAGATGCAACAGTAATCCAAAATCACAAAGGCAAAAATCAAAAGTCGGGCAATCCAGTCAGAAAGATAAACACTGAGAAATCGAGGCGAGAAACGTGGCACAAGAAAACTAGGGAGAACGATCTGACGCTGGAAGTGCTTGAACAGACATCTTAAATACACATCCGGGGTGAGCACATGACAAGGGAGAACAGGTGTGATCGATGAAACAATAATCAGGACTGACACATGAGGAACAGTCTAATTACATGAGTTTGGCAAATGCCAAGACACAGACAGGGATCACAAGACAATCCTATGAACAAAACAACAGCTCCGGTTAAGGAGTACTAAAGTGCATAGTCTAAAGAAAAGGAAAGCATGAGATCTAAGAGGAAATTCACAGAAGCTGCAACAGAGATAGGCAAGAAGGCGGAGATTAGAATTAGGCGATTGCTGAGAGATCGTTAGTCAATTAGTATGTGCAGCTATACAATCCCGAGTGCACGTTAGTAAGTTAGTAAAAATATACAATGTTAATATTGGTTAGTAATTATCGAAAACAACAAACTGTTAGTATGGATTAGTAGATAGTAAAAGAGAGGGGAAGGAAGCACACGAGATAAAGAAGGAAGATTGAAAACCCAGAAACCAATAAATCACCCGAATGAGTGGCACGCAAGACTAGGGACCGTGGGCAAAGACCTACACAAGACAAGACAGGGTAGACGTGGTGCACTGCTGGGAAATGAAAACATGGCATGGCAGAGAATACTATGAACATGAAAAATAATAAACAGGAATCTAAACAACCAAAACACAAAACACAATCCTAAGAATGGTCAAAAGGCAGGCAGTGGTCACTAAACACAAAAGCATACATGGCAGAGCCAGGCGCAGAACTTAAACATGACAAGCAGAATGCAGAATCACAACAATATGTACGCTTAAAGGTTGAAATGCGCACTGAAAATAAATCTATTTTTATGATTTTAGAAAATACTTCAGATATGAGCGAGGAAACAGCCCGAGATTTCAGGTTTGTGCAAGTGCATAACCGCGAGGTAGCATATTTTGATAGGTAGCAAAATTTGTCAGAACACCGGCAGTAAACAGACACAGAGCCAGCCTTGAATGAAGATTTACCATGTCAGATTTATAGATATAGCAACATTTATAGTTATTAAATGCATGTTAAACCTAACGTAAATTATAATGTCAACAGGTATTGTTCCTTCCTCACAATATTACAATAGGCCTAACTTAATAACAAGCCCATGATATTTAGTGAAGGCTGTCATGATAGTTATGAAAGTCCCGCTAATGATAAAACCACAACAGCTCCACTGTGCAATATTTATTCCACATAAATGAACAACAGCAAAAACACACCGCAAAAAATCCCGGTGATTGAGAAAGGCAAATATTTTATATTTGACCAGATGTTCTTATTGTTCAGAAACCCCCCCAGATAGCAAGCTCCTCCGCTCCGGATCTGCCCCGGCTCCAGCTGATCCGGCTCAGCGAGGCGAGGTTTATACATGAGTAAGAGAGCGCGCTGTTCAAAAAAGCCATAATGAACACGTTCACAATAACGTTCATCAATCGGAAATACATATGAACGAGTTCATGAGTTCACTGAATGCATTCAGGCACAATACTGATGATAGCAATGCAAGTTTCAATGCTCAAAATAAACGCCTAACGTTCTGACGCCATCTGTCGACACTGAGAAAACCGGCACCGTTTACAGTCATAAGCCAGCATTGTCATAGACTTATAAAAAGCTATTTATGTAACAACTCACACAATACAAGTCAAAAATTACCTAACGCTACCTGTTCAACAAAAGTCTGTATCAGCATCAGATTTCAGGCCCAAATCCTCCTGGAGCTTCCCCCAGCGGTGATGACCCGATGTTTACTCGGTTTTGAGTCGTGAGTTGCTCAAATTTCCTCTTTGTCTCTGCCTTTTCCTCTGCAGTGTTACGCTTTCTTCCAACTTTTGCCGGTGGGGCAAGCAGGAGCCGCTTGCTGCTGTCGCTGTCTTTCTTTTCCACTCTTCTAGCCCTTGTTGCTAAGCTACAACTCAGCTACTTCTGCTTCTACTTTAATGTTCATTGGCGGTTTGAAAACACTTGGTGCATTACTGCCACTAGCTACTTGCTTGTTGCAGAAAGTGTATAACGCGGAAGGGGGCGAGGACGAGGCAGAACGCAGAGCACGGGGAGTCAGAGCAAGCTCTCGGGGGAGCGTCAACTACAGAGAGGGGATTGGATGGGAGTAGGAGAAAGATGTTGACCAATGTAAGCCATCCAGCCGGATGGCTTACATTGGTCAACGTTTCTGCGGCCCTGCAGCCAGTAGAGTTAATGGATTTTTTTCTTTTTTTTTTTGCTCTTCACATTGTGTAGATTGTGCTATAGGACCATAACCACCATTTAAATGAGGTTATTAAAAATGATCAAATTCTCAAATCGTATACTACAGCTTTAAATTAGTGACACACCCCCAGCTGAAATGAAACATCTGCTGGTGAGTTCATTTAAAGACAGATCTTTGTTCTGGTGCCGACCCTGGAAAGCCGTTGCCTATATTTAAATATTACCGTTAAGGTAAGTTCGTTCGATGATGAGCGGAGTCGTTGGCAGGAACCTGTTTGTTCTGCCGACATTTCAGTCATTTTTAAGCTATCAGTCCATGAAAAAATGATTTTTTTTCCAGCGGATATTCTAGTTACAACATGATTGAGCTAGCAAAGCAATTTTGTGTCGCTATGGGTGGTATTTATTCAGTTTTGGGAAATCACAATGTCTAGAAAACATAAGCCAAAATTGGCTGGCTGACAAGGAGTAGTTAACGTCAGATCTCATGTATTTACACAGAAATGGAGAGAATACTAGCAAGAAAAAATACTTTTATACCTTGAGAGCGAAATGCTCACAGTATAAATAAATTTTGATTATACATTGTATTTTGTTGGTAATAGTCGTATAATCATTACACTTGGGGGTATGCTTGGCCGTCATTCTAGTCACTTCAATGATGCTAACGCTGACCGCGTCACTGTCGTGACAAGAATGACGGTCAAGCACACCCTCGCGTGTAATAATGCTTTAAAGTAATAGCTAGGGAATAATCGTTTAACAGAGAAAATTCTAACTGACCACCAACGGCACAAGAGTGGTATGAATGAACCCGTAAGCAATCGCATCCTAAAATATGAAATCAATAACGCAAATTATTCAGAAAAATCACAAAAATAGCAGTCAGTAATGTCTTACCGAGCAGATTGAAGGCCAGTTGCTGTACGATTATCAAGAATAAGGATGCATTCAGACAATTTTTATCATTATTCCTTTTCAGTAAAGGTTCTAGCAGCAAACAAAATTGAGGATACCATACGTTCAGTTGCGGAAATCAGCAGCGATACACTGGAAACTTTCGTTGCCAATCAAAGGTGTTGATGGAGTCATTCCAGGACATATGCAAAATCAATAAATTGATGCGTATAACAAAATATGTCTTTGTTAACGGTAGTGATTTGCAATTTTTTAGTGTTAAAGTTAATTATTCTTAAAACCGACGGAAATCACCTGAGGGGAAAGTTGGTTCATCGGCATAAGGAAAGTCAGTTTTTCTGCGGAGTGGCAATTCATTGGAGCAGCGCCACTCACTCAAGACCTGCCAGCCGTGGTAACAGTCATGAGCACTGTGGACACTTCAAGCAATGACTATTGCTCGATAATTTCAGTCTGATATCTTCTCACTAGAAAAGTCTTGTTGCAAAGTAGAATTTATTCATTGTACTGTGAGTGAATACCATACGGGCAAATCTACATGATACTTTCTAATTTTAATTTCTCACATCCTTTCAGTTAAAACCAGATTTTTGTGTGTCACATTTTGGTGTTTTCCTTTAGCCAAAAAATCATATAAATTTAATTGAAAGAAAAAAACTACTTGGGTTCAAATGGTAGTTTTATTCTCACGATATCTCTAACATGTGCTTAAGGGGTCAAGCCTGGGTTCACTCAATTTAAGTACTTCTAAACACCAAAAACACATAAAAATTGTGTCAACTGAAAAAAGCTTAGAATGGAATTTGATTTTAATCAAATTTAATACGGTTATTACCCTGAAAACCGTACATTATTGGCAAAAAATGTGAAATCTTGTGGCAACAATATCTCAGAAACTGTACCATATTTCCCCTTTAATTCTTTTTTTTGTTTTGAAGCCAATATCACCAGCTATACAATGACATACTCATTCTGGGTTTTTTCATGGGAAAATATTTTGAAAAATGATTGAATTTTAGAAATGGGTGGCAGAACCTGCCTGGCAGATGTATCATAAATACACCATGTATTTACCTACCCAAAAATGGCGATGTCATTGTATAGAACATAACAAACTGATGCTATGGTGAAAATTTCAGAGCAATACCTTCCCGCCACTGGCCTGATAAACTATTACATTTTGCGATGCGAGAAAGTTGCGTTTTTGTTGCGAAACGAATGCACTGGAGGCGTTCACATGATAACAATCCCCTTAAAAGATTTTGGTCTTAAAATCACCTATTATGATTGTTTTGAAAGATTTTTAACGAAATGAAAAAAAAATTTTTTTTAAGCCTGAACCTAGTCTTAGGCCCTTAACAAAATAAACATGAATTAAATTCATCAAACATAACCTGCTCATAATAAAACAATTAACCATAACTGTCCCTGAAATTTCTCCAGTATTGTGAAAACACACACACAAATAATAAACACTTGATTTTTAGTGTTGGCAGGTGTAGTTGGGTTGAGAAAAAAAAGTAAAATTTTTTCAGTGATTTTTTTTTTCTGGAAACTAAGTTTCCCCGAGCCTCTTTGTAACGCCATCTATGGCCATTTCCATGAAACCAGCCTGGTGGGAACATGATGTGTGCATTGCTTTTTGTATTTCCTATACCATCCATGTTTAGATTCCTCCTTTTCAGCCATCCCACATTTAAATGTTCCTGACCATTTAAATGAAATTTAAATTCTAATCGGTCGTGCGTTATCCCTAAATTACACCAGGTGCGTGTTCAATCAGTCTCCTCTCTGCCACAGTGAGGAGCTGATAGGTTTCACTTTAGTCAACACGTGTCTTTCCACTGGCTCCGCTGAATTGCATTTCTCTTCATTTGCAGCCCCAATAATCCGGAGATACACATGGCTTCTATTTTTGCCAGATGTCAGGAAGCCAGACACAGACAAAAAAATTAAAACCTCATGCTAATTCTCAGAATAAAACCTTGGGTGTTGATGGTAGATTGTATTGTAGGCAAGGACAACAACAATAATTAGAAAATAAGTATGCAACTTTATCTACAGAGTGAGCAAAAAAAAAACTATACACTTTTTAACGGGTCATTTTGTGATGTATACATGTATACAACATATTTTGTGTTTTGGACCTTTCCACTGATATTGGTACCAGTTACACCTCATTAGGTTTCAGGCATGACTGCACAGAGGACAATGAAGGGGCTCAAGTGAAATCTGACTTGTGCCAACTGACCAGGGCTGGATATGAAATGGACCATGCATGTCATAATTGTTATGATTCTGCTTTGTTCTGTTCTTGTTTTGCCATGTCTTGATCCTTGCTATGTTTTGTTCCTGTTTATTCCTGCATATTCTCCCATAGTCAATTCCCTCAGTTATATTCCGGTCCATGTTTTGTCTCATACCATGCATTGCACTTTGTCTCCCCCTGTCTGGTCTTTGGTCAAGTGATCACTCACTGCCACAGTATTGTGTGCCACACTTTCGGGTGATTTCATGGTTTCTGGGATTTCAACCATTCCTTCCAATCTCATTTACTTCCTTCACCTTGCTTTTCTATTTTACTTACAATACTAACAGTTTGTTGTTTTAGTTAAACTTACTAATCAAAATTAACATTGTTTATAGTACTAACCAGCACCAGGGATTGTATAGCTGCACATTATTAATTGACTAACAAGCTCTCTGCACTCGCTCTGTTCTAGTCTCCGCCCCCTGCCTTCACTCAATTTACTTTGCTGTGCTTCAGCAGATTTTCTGCACCTTGCTAATCACTGTTCTGCCTCTCACTCTGCACGGTAGAACTCCCTAACCGGAGCCGTATGTTTGTCAGTAGGCTGTCATCGTGATCCCTGTCCGCATTTTGGCTTTTGCCAATTTGTTGTACTCAGGAACTTCCTCATGTTCATTTCTTTGTAATT
This sequence comes from Gymnothorax reevesii, assembly GCA_029721435.1. Taxonomy (NCBI): domain Eukaryota; kingdom Metazoa; phylum Chordata; class Actinopteri; order Anguilliformes; family Muraenidae; genus Gymnothorax; species Gymnothorax reevesii. The sequence continues at coordinate 64,419,392 of CM056576.1, forward strand.
AGTTTGATCCAATTAACCTGTTCCCTGCATAGCATGTGACTTCCCTCTTGTCTATTTAAGCCGTCTTTTCACAACAGGCTCCTTGTCAGAACATTGATAAATATTTCTTTGTGCAGAGCGCCTCGTGTGCCATTGAATATTGTTTCACTTCTACTGGATTGTCCGACTTCGATCCTTGCCATTGCCCTTTTTGTATTGTTTTTGTCTTTCTGGATTTCGACCCATTTCTGTATGGCCACGAATTTTGTGTTTGGATGCCCTTTGTATGACCCTTGGCTTTGTTTATCGACTACGACTTTTTGCCTATCTTTTTTGTACCTCTGCTCATCTGTCTTTCTGGTTCTGACCCCTGCCTGTCTAGTCGACAGTGTTTTTGGATTTTGCATTGTGGCTTGGCAATTCCTGTGTTTTTTGGCTTTGACTCGGACTCCATTAAAGGCATACGTTTTTTGGAATTCCCTCTCTCGTGTGTGGTTCCTGAACCATACCTCACAGTAATGAGTTGCATAGTCATTTGAACTTAAAAACAGGCATATGAATCTTGCCTGTGCATTGGTCGTAATGACCTGGCACTGCCAAGCACGGTGCCTCCACAGTTTTCCCCCAGGCCAGCGGTCGGAAACCCGTGGCTCTAAAGCGGCCCTTTAGCACCCCCGTGCTAAAGTGGCTCCCTAGAGCCATTTAAAAAATGTAAGAAAATGGAAAAAGATGGGGGGGTATATATTTTGTTTTAATATGGTTTCTGTAGGAGGATAAACATGACAAACATTCTTAAGGTTTTCTAATGCTTTAAAAATGTGCCTAATAAATATTACATTTCAACATTTCTATCAACGAAGATTTGCATCATAGCCTGCGACACACGTTTCAGCGCGGCGCGGGGCCAGGCGGGTGTGTCGTGGGTCATGGATCCCAAAGGGAAAAAGAAAAAGATAGCTGATGAGAACAGAGAATTCAAGGAAGAATAGAGCGAATCATTTGCTTTCATTGCCAATGCGGAAGGATTGCCTGCATGTTTGCCTTGTAATGAGAAGTTGTCAAATAACAAGAGTAATTTGGAAAGACATTTCCAGGGAAGGCATGCTAAATTTGCAGCCGACCACCCAGTTGGGACTGAGAGAAAAAGTTCGATTGCAGTACTTCTGGAGAAATTAGAGGAGCACAAAGATAGATTTAAGAAGTGTATTGCATCTCCAAACTCCACTACAGCTGCAAGTTTTGTTGCAACCTGAGAGAAAATAAAGTGTGGAAAACTGTTCACAGATGGTGATTACATGAAGGATTCATTCATCAAAATATCAGAGCACCTATTTTCAGACTTTAAAAACAAAACTGAGATAATACAGAAAACTAAAGACATGCCTCTCTCCACAAAGACAGTGAAGGAAAGGGCCATTAAAATGGCAGGCGACATCACCAATCGGCAAATCAAGGACATTAATTCCAAGGGCGTAGCTAGAACCGGGAATTGGGGTGGCACAGACACGTCCCTTTATGACAATTAGGATAGTCCTGGCTAGTTCTCAATTATTTTTCTTTATTGACGCGTTTTCCAATTATCGTAATAAGCAACTGAAGACACGGTTTCTCATGCGATCTAACAGCGATAAAGTCATGGGGTAAATTCCGTAAAATGAGAATTTGGGTGGATGTAACATCTGTTTTAAAGAATTATTAGTCCTGACCTGTTCGCAGTCATTTTCATGATGAACAAAATGTTCACTCCGAGAGCGCTTCGCACTTAACAGGTGCTGCTTGTTCTCCCCGATTAGGTAAGACGACAATCATTCATCTGGACGCGTTTCCATAATTTAAATCAACGTCAAATAGAGCCACATGCTTTTTATAGCCTATTTCACTGCCAAGTGCCACTTTTTTACCCACTCAATACCGTGAGTAATTTTGAATAACGTTGATTTAAATTAAGCAAACGTGTCCAGATGAATGATTGTCGTCTTACCTAATCGGGGAGAACAAGCAGCTCCTGTTAAGTGCGGAGCGCTCTCGGAGTGAACATTTTGTTCATCATGAAAATGACTTCGAACAGGTCAGGACTAATAATTCTTTAAAACAGATGTTACGTCCACCCCAATTCTCAGTTTTACCGAATATACCTCATGACTTCATTGCTGTTAGATCGCATGAGAAACCGTGTCTTTAGTTGCCGATTACGATAATTGGAAAACACGTCAATAAAGAAAAATAATTGAGAACTAGCCAGGACTATCCTAATTGTCATAAAGGGACGTGTCTGTGCCACCCCAATTCCCGGTTCTAGCTACGCCCCTGATTAATTCAGCTCCAGCATACTCAATTGCCTGTGATGAGTTGTGTGATGTGATCGATATTGAGCAGACAGCGCTGTTATGCAGGTACATGAACTCTGATGGGCCGCAAGAAGAAATGATCGAATTAATACCACTGAAAGGCCAAACACGGGGGGAGGACATATGTGAGGCTGTGCTGAGATGTTTATTACTCGTTTGCAATTGTAGCCTATTAATTTGTGTCTGTTGCCGCCATAAGCGGGAAAAGAGAAAAGGATTGTTCTGCATTTTATTCATTTGTTCTGACTTGGGCTACTTAACTTGGCATTTGCAGAAAACTAATGAGAAGAGGATAATGCACAGAAATGCACTGAAATTGAAATTAAACTGGCTTATTTTCATTTTATATAGCCTACTTACCTTTTCAAAAGGCTACTGTTTAATTTTTTTATAATTGCAGGCTGCGTTTCAACTGTAGGTGTTTTATTGCACTCTGTTGCCCAGATAACGGGAAAATGAGAAGAGGATTGTCTTGTTATTAAGGTTTGAAGAGGACTGCATTTTATTTCCATGGGGAGGTCTGAAATTACAGGAGGCCTTTTATGCACATTCCATTCTGTTTTTGTTTTTTTCGTATAGCAGAGTATTCACGTGGTGTGTCGTTCTCTCCAGGATGCGCTGCAGGGAAAATAAACATTTAATCATGAATGCTCATTGTGTATTTGTAGCCTACTTAGTCATTTTGACAGTAGGCTAATGTAGCTAATGTACACTTACAGCTTGTATTGCCTTCATATAAGGCTTTTAATTTTTTGCGGCTCCAGACAGATTTGTTATTTGTTTTTTTTGGTCCAGTATGGCTCTTTGAACATTTTGGGTTGCCGACCCCTGCCCCAGGCAAACGGACTTCTTGATCACTGAATATCATTGGACACGGAACCTTACAAATGTGCGGCGGAGTTTTTTTGCTTCAGTTTTCTTAACGTGCCATAAATGTTTTATGTTGACTTGAAACTTCACAGAGGGAATTCTGTTTGTTTGCTTTGTATCAGAGTCTGATCAGTTGGCAGAAATAGAATTTCACTTAACTCCTTAAATTGTTCCACAGCAGTCATGGGTTTAATCTGACAAGGTGCAAACTGGTATCAAAAGAAGCAGAAAGAGCTGCTGGAAATGTACATGTAAACAGATGTTGTATACATTGCTACAGAATATAATAATTGGACATTTAAAAAGTGTATAGTTTTTTTTACTCACTCTGTACATAGCACTTTACAAACAAATAACAAATCAAACATAAACAGGAAATGAGTAAATGGCACATATTTATTAATTGGCAGGTGGAAGATCAAAAATCTTGAAAGAGACAAATCCAGGCACGCCAACCTTTCCTGGACTCCTTGGGTTTGGAACAATAACCTTTTGCTTGTTTGTTGCTGCGTTTGATACTACGTCCATGTTATTACTTCCTGATCTCGCCAGTCTCGCTTCTCCTGCTGTCCGGCGGTGCTAAGCTGTGAAATGCAGCGGGTGGGTGGTGCTGACAGATGGCAAAACACGGAGCAAACCCACTGCGTTGCGGTGGCAGACTAAACACGCATCTGGTGTAATCCCGGGGTTAGAGTCAAACCGGTGACTGTGCTCAGAATTGATTGCTCAGTAATAGAAGATATAAAGGCAAGCAATAAACACAGGAAATATAACAGATGTTCAGGCATTGGCAGTTGGTTGACTGCTGAAACAATCATTTTTTGATATGTTTAGATGTGACATGCATATCTTTCAGATCGCATTGATAACTCCGGCCTTCGATTCCATTATACGCCAACCCTCCGCCAGTATGATGCCGGGATCTTGGATGTTGGTCTGATGGTTCTCAACGCTTACTTCATACCCCCACAGGCACAGGCTTTTAAAAGTTATGCAGTGTGCAACACTTCAAATTTTGCCCAGGTATGTTCTTTCAAAATTCTGGCAGAATTCACCCAGCTGCATGAAAATGATTTGAGTACCGCTCCATGGACACATTATTTGAATCTTTGAAGGAAGATTACCCTATCATACTGAGGTAAAGTTGTCGGGATTTAAAGTGATTCTGAATGTGTCTACATATGTAAATAAGAGGAAATATGTGTTTGAAAATACATACTGCAAATTCAATTCATTGAACAGTAAAGCATTTATTATGCCCCGAACATAATGATGCGAGGGGATATAGCAGTCAGTGCAGTCATCTGTCCGTCTGTCTGTCCATCGGTGGTTATTTCTTTTCCGGAGAACTCGAATACTGTTCAATTTTTTATTTTTTTTTACAAAACTTCCTGTAATCAGGTCCTAGACTGGTGCCTTTTTATATTTTGGGATTTCTGAGATCAGATTGCGGTGACCAGGGGGATATGTCAACTTCTGATGACATATGTTCATTCAACAACATCTGTTGTCATTTTGGACGTGTTGGCCAAGTTAATCACAGGACTGGAGTCCAACTGAACAAGCTGTTTGGATACTGCCAAGGAGACTGAAGGCAAGAAGTATTTGTAATGAGCAGGAACTGAAGATGGCTGCAGTAAAGGTCTGGCAGAGCATCACCAAGAACATACCCAGTGTCACTCTACGCAAAGGATAATAAAGAATGTTAAAAAGGACTACTTTATTCTACATTAAGTTGACCTGTCCAATATTTTTATGCACTAAAAAATTAGAGGGGGGGAGCTATGAATAAAAGACGCTGTCATTTCTAAGCAGTAGATTTTATGTGGCTGAACAAATCAAAGCTGACAGTTGCATTTTAACTTCATTGTGAATGTATCTTTTCAAACTTAAAGGTTGTATCCGGGATTCTGGGCCAAAACGTAATTTGTCACGAAAGGGAGATTTTTCCTCACAAACTGTTAGCTGCTCCTCTCTTGAGTGGGCGGTGAAAAACTCTGGTCTCTGTTGGCCACCTACAGCCAGGTAGACACTGAGAAAGATATAATAACTCGTGGGGACATAACCGCATCCCTAAACATCAACAAAAGTGTTCCAACGAATCGGAAGGCAGGGGTGGGTCTTCTGTGCCAGTTCCGTGCTCATGCATGACAAGTGGATGGGACTGAGCAACGAAAAGTGGCACTACCGATGCGGCAGAATGAAGCATGGTGGAAGCTAACCCAAAAAAAGACGATTGAACGAGTGCATGTTGGCGAAAAAGGACCACGATGGTGGCTGTGCGAAGTCTCGAATAAACATAGGGAACGCATACCAACGCTGGAGAGAATTCCTTGAGTTGAATGGTTTTGAATTCTGACGCCCAGGTCGCCTTGTTTCTACTTGAGGCGAGTAGAGCTAGTGCTAACTCGGTTGGATGTGAATTGTAAATTGTCATCCCAAGCAAAATTAAGGGAAGCTTGTGTATTGTTTTTGTATGGCTATCTTGCATAGATCATGCTGGTCAGAATGAATCAAACAGAGAGATCGATATCTCCTCTTTGCAGCGAGTTAGCAACCTTTGCTAACTCTCGGTTGGCAAGCTAGTGAGTTTGCTAATTCTGTCTGCTCAAACCAGAGTTTGTGTTCGTGTAATAACATGTTTTCTGTGGTTAATACTCAGAGTTGAAATTTGTTGATGAATGTATAACCGCGTGATAAGTTTAGCTAAAAGTGGTGATCTATGTGACGTTGTTCATACTCATTTTGTAAAGCCGAGCTAAGATACCTGTCAGATACCTTGTTGTAGCTAGCACTAATGGAGTAAATTTATCGTCTGGCAATAGTCGTCATTGTTGCTATCACAACGAGCTGTACATGGCCATTTACCTAGCTGAGCGAGCCATTCTTTAGCTGCTTTCACACCGGACGCAAAATGAATTTTTCATGCGATAGATTACAAAGTCAACGCAAAGACGCGAATACACACATTTTCTTGTATATTGCTGCCACATCTGAAGTGGTTTCTTATGATCTGAAGGCAGGTCACCGGTGTAAACCAATTTTATTTACATTTGGCATTAGCATTAGTACTGATGTGGTCTCGATGCCATCAATTTTGGTCTAAATCGAATAATTATTTAATATGCCTGACGTACATTTTACGTTTCTCAATAGATTGAGCCCAAAAGCAATGAAAGAGGTAATAGGACTTTTAAAACCAGGGACACCACCCAGATCACTCTCTCTTGGTGCATCTTCCCCCGGGGGAAGCTTTGCTCTCTTTTAGCACACTTCCCACTGAGGAGAACACACTCTCTTGGCTCGATTCCCACCGGGAAGCCTCTTGGCCTGCTCTCTTCAGGGTTCTGCCGATGCTGGTCGGCGGTGGTAGGCACCAACCAACACTCGGAATCCACCGACCACCACTCAGCCCAGAAAGTACTTTTTCTGCACAAAACTATTTTTTCAAAGATCAGTGAAAACGAATGCATCCAGTGTCCAATAAAACTGCAAGAAACAAAACAGAAATGAGCCTAAATATGTCCCCCCCCCCTTCTGTTACTGTCAGAATTACGAACTTTCATTTTCGACCCGCTCCCTGACAGCCAATTTGCTGGAATAGTCTGCGGTGGTCGTCATAGCAATCAGCCTACTGTACATGTATTATGCTTTGGCACCAGTGTAGCTGACGTGCAGACGGCGAGTGGAGAAATGGCCAAACGGAAGAATCAGGGCCCAATTGACAGATTTAATGAGAGATTCAGTGTTGTACTTTTAAGATAATAAAAGGGTTCGAAATTCTGTTTACAAAAGTAAAAATTAAGGCGGACTCGTAAACTTGTCTTCAAACTAGTCCGAGTGTCAAATAAAATATTGTCAACATGGAAAGAATTCCGTGGCCAACCTCTTTATCTGCTTTTCATTTCCCAGAAGGATTTCAAAAGGAGGCGCTGCCCTGCCCTAGGGCATATCGCAAGACATGTCCTCCCACCCATTCGCAAAAGCATTTCATTGGAAAAATTAAATTAAATGCCCATTTTAAATTAAAATGATCTTTTTTGAAGCTCCTCGACTTCAAAAAGGTGAATAGCCAACGTAACTATTTATATTTGTTCGAGATGAGTGAATGTCTTTAACCTTATGAATTGAATCCAGATAGCATACGGATGTGGGCCACTTTAGGTAACGATCCGGCACTGTAGGCATTCTTCTGGCCTGGACAAAACAGATGTGAACCTAAACTGGCCCATGTAGTAAATGCTCTATTTGGCCCATATATCACAAAACAAATATGGCCCATCTTTGCAGGAAAAATTGTAGATGATAAGGAACAAGCTAACAGCTAGAAATGTTGAGATGCTCTTATTTCTGAAGGTAAATCTGCCAGTGATGCTGCTTGAGAAGGACAGGACAGAAAATTAAAGTCTGAACTCTGTACACCCCCACCCCCCCCACGCACACACAAACACACTTTCTCTCTCCCCAATAAAAGGCCATGAAAACTACCTCAGCTGAGGAAAAAGTTACAGATAGATGGATGTAGATGGCCTGCAGATAAAGAGGTACTATGAGATATTGCAGTTATTAGTTAAAGGTAGATAATAGCAGGAGGCTCGATAAACCCAGCTGGCGCAGATGGTTCGAAGGGCGCAGCGGGCACAGGAGGCTCGGGAAACCCAGCTGGCGCAGATGGTTCGAAGGCGCCGCTGGCACGGGAGGCTCGGGAAACCCAGCTGGCGCAGAAGTTTCGAAGGGCGCAGCGGGCACAGGAGGCTCGGGAAACCCAGCTGGCACAGATGGATCGAAGGCGCCGCTGGCACAGAAGGCTCGGGAAACCCGGCTGGCACAGATGGTTTGAAGGCACAGCTGGCACAGATAACTCGGGAGGATCCCAGTTACTACTGGACGCTGGCCGCACAGCGTCCAGGCCCTGGAAGGCACACATCAGAGTAGAAGTGCGTGTATCAGCAAGGAGTGTATGCAGAAAGTAAAGTCCTATCTGGCTTCTGCACCTGCTACTCGGGAATATAAAGGGAGAGGGAGAGACACAAACAGCTCGAACACAGGTGCTGAAAATAATATAATTAACGAGGGGCGGAACACAAGGGAAACCCAATTACAAGAAACGGAAAAACATTAACACATAGACGAGGACCACAATACTTTCCCTCGATGGGATAAATAAACTGAATAAAAGACTTCGAAGTGTATAGAGGGAGAGCCAGGACAGAAAAGATAACTGCAGAGAGTCTGCAGAACGCATAGCAAAGCCAGTTAACGAAAGCGAGATGTGGAAACTAGAACAGGGTGAATGCGGAGAGGTAGTTAGTCAATTAGTAATTGCTGCTGTACAATCCCGAGTGCTCGTTAGTAGGTTAGTCTTATATACAATGTTAGTATTGATTAGTAAATTCTGGAAAAACAACAAACTGTTAGTACATGTTAGTAAAATGAAAAAGCTAGGGGAAATTAGCAAAAGAGAATGGAAGGAAGGCTGAAACCCAGAATCCATTAAATCACCCGAAATAGTGTCACAATCAATTAAGATAGAAACCGCGACGAACTAATGACGCGACCGGGGAGAAAGCAAGAACCGTACATGGGTAAGACATGGACTGGAATAACACGGGAGAGATACGATATGTGCCACACTAAGACATCAGACTCTAGACAGACATCACAGCATTAATAAAAACCTAATTGACTAACCAAAACACACAGAGAACCACAGAACCTAACAAAAGGTAAACATCCTTCACGTCTTCAAGGGATAGTGCCGCCAGACAAAGAACTGTCTTGACCACGCGTCCCGAACGTAGCCAGCAGCAAAAGTTGCGTCCGGGCAGCGCGGCTTGCCAGGTGCTTCGCTTCTTGGTGAAAAAATTTTGTCAATCCCATTCAGGGACCAGCTAATTAATTCCATCTTTACTTGAAGAGCCTCAGAAGCAGATGTAGGGTCCAGCAAAAGGAAAAAAAGAGGGGGGTAAAAGGACAAAACAGGACAAAGAAAGAAGATGCAGGCAGGAGCAGAGATGCGACTGCTCTCCTCAGAAGGCTGAAGAAGAAACGGAACTTAAAAGCCAGAAACACACTCGGTATGGCCTTCCAACTTCCAACAGGAGCCTTTTAACAGTTCATTTCTCTTGACTGTTATTCCTCAGACTGGATATGAATAGGCTACAAAACATTCCGATCAATGAGTGCAGCATTTGTCAAGTCCATGATTAGCTTTACTGCCATCACATTCAAGAATGCATCTCCCTCTCGATCAAGCACTTTCAGTGCACTGGCCAGCATGGTGTTGCGCTTGCTAAAGAGCAACCCCATTTCTCCAAGTTCATGATCCAATTGAATAAAATACATTCTCTGTATTTCGGTTTTGTCACTGGCCATCCATCCTGGAGTTTCTTCTTTAAAGGTCCCATATTATGCTGCATTTAGACATTTAAAATATATCCGATGGGCCTTTACAATAATGTTTAAAATTCAGTTACAAGCTTCCGCCTCGTAACCACAGCACAGCGTGACTATTTGCAATGGGGTCACAGCGAGAGCTGCATGGCAATAGGAAACATTGGTGACTATGACAGTAAGCTCCAAGAAAGTTTGGCTGTGTCAGTGTCAGAAAATTTGTTTGAAGTAGATTATTCAGACACCGATGGAAATGCGAGCATGGAGGAAATGGTGAGAAACTTACTGTACTTATAATTTTATTGTATTTTTCTATGCGTCGTATGCATCAGAAGCTGATGAGGAAAACAACGAGAGTGACAGTGACTAAGGCGCTGCTGGCCCTAGCCAGCCTTCTGGCATAGCTGTCACCTTGACGCGACTGATTAATGTTGAATAATTTTTTGAAAAGTGGCATCTTGGTCATCTTAATTGTCATATCTTCCTGTAGGACTAACATTATATACACTCACAGTCAAAATAAAGGCATGACTAGAAATTATTTTGATCATTATATGATTATTTTTTACTCAAGGAAGAATTGACTCATGTTTTGAGTTGAGATGTATTAATTTTGCCCCTTCACAAAATAAAAAACTACTCAAATGTAACCCAATGTTGAGTAATTCTGGGACAGTAAAATCTAAAAGTGGGCTAATCACCCGATTCCCGATTGGCATGAATTACAGGGAGTGGAAAATGGGATGGGCAGCTAAGCCTTTATAAGCAAAATCCAGCAAAATGAAGTTCTCAACTTTGCACAATGGCTCACTAGTCCAGAGACGAAAGTCAGCGATGTTTAGGCATGATTGAGGCTGGGCTCAGTCAGCAAGTTGTAGCCGCCAGAGTGGGCTGTAATCAGTCCAGTTGCCAGACTGGTTGAGCGTCACGGTACTACCAGCTCACCGATGACAGACCTTGTTCCGGAAGGCCTCGTGCAACAACTGCTCATCAGGATCGGCAGATCCAGATGCTACACCTACAGATTTCAAACTGCGAGTCAAACATCCCGTGAAACACATGGGTGAAACAACCCTTGAGTCAGCAGTCCAACAGTATGTTGCCGTCTTCACCAGTTCCAGCTAAATGCATGCAGACCTGCCCAAGGTCCTTGTCTCACACCAGCACGGCGACAGAACCGCCTCAGATGGTGCAGACAGCATGAGCGCTGTATCCAGAGACAGTGGAACAGTGTCCTTTTCACTGAGTGCAGATTCTGCTGTGACAGGACGGACGGTTGTGAATGCGTATGGAGGCGACGTGGAGAACGTTATGCAGCATGCTGTATACGGCAGGTCAACTGTTTGGATGGACTAAGTGAGATGATGTGGGGTGGCATAACGGCTCGCCATAGGAAACCACTGGTGACCATCAATGGAAATTTGACTACAGAGTGCTACACGAACCAAGTGGTTGAGCCTCATGTCATCCCCTTACTACAGGGCCATTGTGGGATCAGCACGTTCCAACAGGGTAACACACGTCCTCATGCGGCCTGACACACTATGCATTATCTGGAGGGACAGCGTATTGACGTCACGCCGTGGCCAGCATACTCGCTCGACCTCAACCCTGTGGAACATCTGTGGGACATCCTGAGGCGACGTTTCTCTGCGCGTAATCCTCAACCACAAACCAGGATCCAGCTGATCCAGGCACTGGAGGAGGAATGGAAAAAAATCCCCCAGAACAAAATTTGCCGAATTGTGGCCAGCATGAGACAACGATGTTTTGAGTGCATCAATGCCAGGGGCAGGCATATCCATTATCGAATTTAATCTGTATTCTTTGTTCACTAGTTTCACACCATTTTGTTCATTGATCAATTGTGTGCCAGTACAAATTGATTTAATTTTGATTTTTGCTATTCCTTCTTAATTAAGCCTTATAATGTGCTACACATTTCTTGGGAATCTCACCTCGAAAAATAATATAAATTTTCTCCTGAAAATTTTGTGATGCATTTCTTTTGACTGTGGGTGTATTTTGAGATTGACTGCATATGCACAAAGCCATGAAAGCTGTGATGGAAATGAGTTCTTTTCCAGTTTCGTACCCCCCTCCCCCCGGTATACAGGTGTAGCTGGGATTCGTAGAGACTATATTCAAGTTTGATGGATAGTTTTATAGAATATCTAGACTACGCCTTATCTGTTAAAAATGAAGTCTTTTCTCAATTTGAGAAAATGGATTTCTGCTCTTGCTGAAGGAAAAAAAACTGTAGGAAGAGTTCTATCAGTTTATTTAACAGGGACTGTGCACCTTAATAAACATTTCTGTAAATATGCCGGAATTAACCAAAAGGCTAGTTTACATCTGTAGTCCCAGGCCAGATGTTACAGAAGGCTCCCTAAAGGAAAGAAAAAATATATACATAATGCAAACCCCCCATCCTCTCAAAAATAATAGTAAATAATCCTAAAGTAGATCTACAGGTAATAACATGCATTGGAGGGTAAATTGATGAAAGTTAAAAATTAATGAAACAAGAGAATGACCTGACAATAGGCAAATTAATAAAATAACTAAGATATATAAAACATGCTGGATGAAGACATTACGCAACATTAGGTGAACATGCACAGGACATAGTTAGACAACTCTGAGCAAGATTCATTCGGCAGGCAGTAAATGCAAATGCAGTCAGGCAGTACATGCAGACATAAAGCCCAGTTCAGACCAAAGATTGGCGACGAGACAAGACCGTTTTAGAACGTTGCAGGGAGGAGTCGCAGCTGTGTGAACTGGCCGTCTCAGCTAGTTGCAAGCCGGCTATTGGCGTCGCCAGCGATTCAGCTTGTCAAATCGCAAGAAGCTGGTTTTAGAACGTGAAGCACAAAACCGTCTCAGCAGCCAATCAGCTCGTTGCGAATTCAGCTGGTCTCGGGAGTTGCAAACTATTTGGCTGGTCGGAACTGCGCCGAGAAAAACCGAGAAAAATTCACAAACGAGGGCAGGTCTCCCATAGCGAGCTCCCGGCACAGACTGGCATAAGCGCCCTGGGTATTTCATTGAAGCTCCCATGGACCAGTAGCGCAGCCAGAACTTGAAATTGCGTGGGCACTAAGCATTTCTTCTAAACAATTATTAGTCCTCATTCGATCGTCATCATTTTTTTTCTAATTAAATACGCCTTCAATCCGAAAACACTCCGCACTATCAAGTGTTGCTTGTTCACCTCGTTCAGACAAAACGATAATCTTTTTTTGGACGACAATTTTGTGCATTTCAAATCTCTGTCTTTTATTCAATTTGGATAGGCCTAATTCAATCGAACATGAAGCACAGGTTAGATCGCCTGTTGAGCCGAAAAGGTAGCACGGAAGTTCCAGAGCAGTTTTTCTATCGAAAAGTATAATACTTTTAATAAAAGTACAACTTATGCGCAGTGGTGGTTGGTGGACAGAGAACAAGGAGGGCGATAGACATGTCTTTAAACAGCTTATTATTGATCTGTTTTCTGTCAATTTCCCTGGTGTAAGACACTTAAATTGACCCTCCCCTCTCAGGTGTAGCTAATTTTCCTCGTTAAGACGAGAACGCACCAGTTGAACGCAAAAAAAGAGCGCATTTCAATCTTTCTCAATTAAACAGTCATTACGCTGAGGTTTGACGACTTGCTTAGAATGTGACAAAATTTAACGAGGAAAATCCACAGTGGTTCTTTTCGCGAAGAGTTGCCTAGCCTATTTAGGCATGTGAATGAAACATTTTTATAGATTTTTTATTCACTAGCCTAAACATTTCATCATAAGGGAAACTAACATGTTGACCAAGAACAATGATTGAAATCGGGTGACTTAATCTCATCCTTTTCAAGGGATGTTTTCTGCCCCCTCGGTTTTCCATCCACCACCCGCCACTGCTTATGAGTAACTTATTTTTCTGAACCGTATTATGCCTATTGATTAGTCGCCCTTAGATTGCATCGCGAGAGAAGCCGTGTCTTTAACTGCCATTTCATTATTCATATAAATAGAAATTGCTTTAATAAAGGAAAATGGCTGAGAACAAGTTAGGTATAATTGTAGTAAAGCCATGTTGTGTGGCCGCTCTATTTTACTGCAGTCGAGCGTTCACAATACTCAGGTGTGGCAGCCCCAGTGATTTGAAATGCACAAAATTGCGCATCCAACTGAATGCTTTCGGATGGAATGTATAGTTAATTAGAAAAAATTGAAAGCGATCGAGTTAGAACAAATAAATGTTTTAAGGAGATATTTCGTTCCCACCCAATATTATGTTCTGGCTACGCCTCTGCGATGGAACGCTCCGAATTCTCGCCCCTCTCTTTTCTGTACGTCCTCGTTTTTACCTGGCCCCTCCCCTAGGGGGCCAGGTTAAGCAATGATCATGTGCGTGTGTGTGTGTGTGTGTGTGTGTGTGTGTGTGTGTGTTTCTGCCAGTCTGTCTGTCAGCCCGTGGCTGGGGCCAGGTCTGCTATCTCTGATTGCCTTGTTTTTCAGAAGCAGAAATGCAACTGTTGTGCCTAACTTATCATATTATCCATATTTTCAAACGCGGCAACAAATGCATGAACTGGGGGGAAAAAAAGGCCTGAAAAGCCGGTACAGTGCGTTGACCGGTTCCGCAAACGGAATTTGTCTGAAGCCTCTGGTATCAATACAGCATTCAGTGGCGGAAAGTTATCTGTCACCAATTTGCGGAAATTACTCACGCACTTTGTGGGTCAATTAGTTATCTTCAGTCATTAGAAATAAAGCCTTGCAGTCATTTTTCAGTGGCACGTCCTTTGACCGGTTCCGCAAATAATTTCCAGTTTTGCGAACAGCGCCCTTTGTCAGGCCAAACTTATGATATTCTTCGTTTTTTGGCATAATTGCATGCCCCTGGCCACAAAGGAACAGACACAGTGTATTTTCCACCAATTTTAGCCAGCATTACTCTGCAGTGTTAATCATAATAATTGGTCAAATTTATGGATAATTGTTCCGTGTCGACATTGTATTAGCTGGAATCCATGTGCGCTGGCCTCAGTCTAAGACGATTTTGTACTTCCATCGATATTCAACTGCTATCAGCGACAATGATTGATTCTTTCTACTCTTTCCAATTCAAGTACATGCCAAGTGTACATTAAAATTATCAGGATGAGACCACAAATTCAGATTAATACAGGACATGAGTAATGATCAACCCGTTGAACCTCCGAAAAACAGTTGTGGGGGAAAAGATGTTTTATTTCACATTGTCTACATTAAACTTTAATAAAATTCTTTCAGAAAAATAAACAAGAATATGTCTCATAAGTTTATAAACCAACAAATGGCGTTTTCAGAACTAGTCAAACGACAAACAGTCACTCTAATGGGTGTAGATGAAAAAGTATCAAGAGTACAAAATTGGGATTTACATGGTCAAATATACGATAATATACGATAATTTCCGATCATAATGACACTTATAACATGTGATGAATCCGAGGAATACACGCGTTTAACGGCCACACACTGCGCAGTGCGCTTTATCACAGGCATTGATTTGGTACTGCGGCAACGGCAAGCAACAGTTATCGGGCATTTATTTCTCTATCAAGCCGAATAGCTTGAAACAATAGTTAAGAGTTAAATCAACTATAATTTAATGTTCCAGCGGTGTCAAACTCAAGGCTGACAGCGAAGTTGTTTTCCCACAAATAAAGTTTGATTTCTGCAAATTGCGGAATCGGTCAACCCTCTGTAGTTAGAATGTTAGCACAGAGAGTCGTTGCTGTGGAAACGGTCTCATCTCGTTGCATCGGTGTGAACTGGCAGGTTTCAGAACGTCGCAGACTGGTGCGTGACAAGTGGTTGCAAGTCTCAGCTCGTCTCGTCGCGAATCTTTGGTCTGAACTGGGCTTAAGACTACAATCTGGCTCTCTTGAGACTACAACTTCCTTCCTTCTTTTCTTTTTTCTGTCATTCCATCTTTCTTTTTCCCTCCAATTTCTTTCCTTCATTCCTTCTTCCTTTATTCGTTCTTTCTTTCCGAGTTTACTTCCTTCTATCCTGCCTTTCATCCTTCCTTCCATTCTTCCTCTCTACCAATTTTCTTTCCTTCCTTCCTTAGTTTGTCTTTCCTTCCATCATGCCTTCTTTCCTTCCCTCATACCGACTTTCTTTCCTATCTTTCTTCCTTTCTTCTTTCTGCTTTCCCTCTCTCTTTCCTTCCCTCTTTCTTTCTTTCCTTTTTCTTTCCTTCCTTCTGTCTGTCTTTCCTTCTTTCTTTCATATGTTATTCCTTATTTCCTTCCCTTCTTTCCTTCCCTCCTTCTATCTTTACTTCCATCCTTCTTCATCCCCTCTTTCTTTCCTTTCTTCCTTCCTTTCCTTCCTTCCTTACTTCCTTCTTCCCTTCATTCCTCTGTTTCTTTCCGTCCATCCTCCTTCTTTCTTTGTGCTTTCCGTCCTTCCTTTGCTTTCCTTCTTTTTTCCTACCTTCCTTCTTTCCTTACTTCCCTCGTTATTTCCTTCTTTCCTTCCTTCCTTGTTATGATTCCAAATTCTTTCGTAATCGCACGGTTCGCTACTTCTCCCAGTCTTCACTCGATCCCCAAACATTATACATCAACGTCCTACCAAACCAGAACATAGCAACTGCCTAGCAACGCCCAAGAAACTACTCAGAACACTATAGCAACTGCCTAGCAACTGCCTAGCAACGCTCTAGCAACCAACCAGAACACTATTGCAACCGCCTAGCAACGCCCTAGAACCACTCAGAACACCATAGCAACTGTTTAGCAACACCCAAGCTACCACCCAGAACACCATAGCAACCGCCTAGCAACCACCCAGAACACCATAGCAACTGCCTAGCAATGCCTTAGTAACCACCCAGAACATGATGTCAACTGTTTACCAGAGCGCTGGCAACCACCACCAACCCTGTCCTTGTAAAGCAGCAGGCCCATTCAAAATTTCCACTGGAATTTTCTGGTTATGTGCCGGCAGCAATGTCAATGAGAAATCAATGAGAAAATCACTCTCATCTTCACCCTCTCGCCTTGAACTCATACACTCACATAAAAACTCTTCTCTAACTCTCAAACAAAGACAAGTAATGACCAAGCAGCCATTAGGAACACCATAGCAACCACCCAGAACGCCCCAGCAACCACCCAGAACACGACAACAACTGCTTAACAACGCCCTAGCAAACACCCAAAACCCCATAGCAACCGCCTAGCAACGCCCTAGCAACCACCCAAAACACCATAGCAACTGCCTAGCAACGCTCTAGCACACCACCCAGAACACCATAGCAACTGCGTAGCAACGCCCTAGCAACCACCCAGAACACCATAGCAACTGCCTAGTAACCCCTCAGAACACCAAAGCAACTGCCTAGCAACACCCTAGCAACCACCCGGGACACCATAGCAACCGCCTGGCAAGGCCTTAGCAACCACCCAGAACACCATAGCACCCGCCTAGCAACCACCCAGAACACCATAGCACCCGCCTAGCAACCACCCAGAACACCATAGCACCCGCCTAGCAACCACCCAGAACACCATAGCAACCGCCTAGCAACCACTCAGGACACCAAAGCAACTGCCTTGCACCGCCCTAGCAACCACCCAGAACACTATAGCAACCACCTAGCAACCACCCAGAACACCATAGCAACTGCCTAGCAAGGCCCTAGCAACCACCCAGACCACCATAGCAACCACCTATCAACGCCCGAGCAACCACCCAGAGCACCATAGCAACCGCCTAGCAACAACCAAGAACACCAAAGCAACTGCCTACCAACGCCCTAGCGACCACCCAAAACACCATAGCAACCGCCTTGCAACGCCCCAACAACCACCCAGAACACCATAGCAACTGCCTAGCAACACCATAGCAACCACCCAGAACACCATAGCAGCTGCCTAGCAACACCCTCACAAGTACACAGAACACCATAGCAACCGCCTAGCAACAGTTTCAGCCAGTCCTCATTATGACAAATTACAATAAAATGATGTAACTTTTTAAGCTACTCAACTTATCAACCGTTCAGACATTCCAACTCCTGATTGTTATCAACTATGACTTCCGCCAACTGTTTCCTCTGCCCAAACCTGTCTCAAAATAAAAGTCCTTACTGCAATTCTTCACTTTTAAAAAATTTTACTATTAAAAATTTCCATATGACAGTTGTCATCAACTTTGACTCCCGCAAACTGTTTCCTCGGTCCACATCTGTTTCAAAATAAAAGTCCTCACCACTACCATAATTATCCTACTAAAAACCAAGCTACCAATATCATAATGCATTGATTTGTAACAAACTCCACCTTATGCAACTACACTTTGCGTTTTCAATGCACACGTAATTCCCTGGAATTACATTATCTAGTGATTATTATTATTATTATTTTTCTTCGAACACACTTAATGCGGCCTCAACCGTTTAACGTAGAAACTTCATTCTGTGTTGCGTAGGTCTTACTTAGGACACCTGTGCAATGTATTTTTCATCTTTCTAACTTATATACTTTTTGAGTGATTGATAAAAACAAAAAACTTTTCCTCCCATAGACTTAGCATTGGCATTATGACATCACAATAGGGCCATTAAGCAAATAGAATCTTGTGCCAGATGTTCTGACCACCTGCTGTAACTCAGTTTCTCAGGCTTTAAAGCCCAGTTCAGACCAAAGATTCGAGACGAGACCGTTTTAGAACGTTGCAGGGAAGAGTCGCAGCTGTGTTAACTGGCCGTCTCAGCTAGTTGCAAGCCGACTGATGGTGTCGCCAGCGATTCAGCTTGTCAAATCGCAAGAAGCTGGTTTTAGAACATTAAGCACAAAACCGTCTCAGCAGCCAATCAGCTCGTAGCGAATTCAGCAGGTCTCGGGAGTTGCAAACTATTTGGCTGGTCGGAACTGCGCCGAGAAAAACCGAGAAAAATTCACTAACAAGGGCAGGTCTCCCATAGCGAGCTCCCGGCACAGACTGGCATAAGCGCCCTGGGTATTTCATTGAATGTCCCATGGACCAGTCGCGCAGCCAGAACTTGAAATTGCGTGGGCACTAAGCATTTCTTCAAAACAATTATTAGTTCTGATTCGATCGCGATCATTTTTTTTCTAATTAAATACGCCTTCAATCCGAAAACACTCCGCACTATCAAGTGTTGCTTGTTCACCTCGTTCAGACAAAACGATAATCTTTTTTTGGACGCGCAATTTTGTGCATTTCAAATCTCTGTCTTTTATTCAATTTGGATAGGCCTAATTCAATCGAACATGAAGCACAGGTTAGATCGCCTGATGAGCCGAAAAGGTAGCACGGAAGTTCCAGAGCAGTTTTTCTATCGAAAAGTATAATACTTTTAATAAAAGTACAACTTATGCGCAGTGGTGGTTGGTGGACAGAGAACAAGGAGGGCAATAGACATGTCTTTAAACAGCTTATTATTGATCTGTTTTCTGTCAATTTCCCTGGTGTAAGACACTTAAATTAACCCTCCCCTCTCAGGTGTAGCTAATTGTCCTCGTTAAGACGAGAATGCACCAGTTGAACGCAAAAAAGAGCGCATTTCAATCTTTCTCAATTAAACAGTCATTACGCTGAGGTTTGACGACTTGCTCAGAATGTGACAAAATTTAACGAGGAAAATCCACAGTGGTTCTTTTCGTGAAGGGTTGCCTATTTAGGCATGTGAATGAAACATTTTTATAGATTTTTTATTCACTTGCCTAAACATTTCATCAAAGGGGAAACTAACATGTTGACCAAGAACAATGATTGAAATCGGGTTACTTAATCTCATCCTTTTCAAGAGATGTTTTCTGCCCCCTCGGTTTTCCATCCACCACCCACCACAGCTTATGAGTAACTTATTTTTCCGAACTGTATTATGCCTATTGATTAGTCGCCCTTAGATTGCATCGCGAGAGAAGCCGTGTCATTATTCATATAAATAGAAATTGCTTTAATAAAGGAAAATGGCTGAGAACAAGTTAGGTATAATTGTAGTAAAGCCATGTTGTGTGGCCGCTCTATTTTACTGCAGTCAAGCGTTCACAATACTCAGGTGTGGCAGCCCCAGTGATTTGAAATGCACAAAATTGCGCATCCAACTGAATGCTTTCGGATGGAATGTATAGTTAATTAGAAAAAATTGAAAGCGATCGAGTTAGAACAAATAAATGTTTTAAGGAGATATTTCGTTCCCACCCAATATTATGTTCTGGCTACGCCTCTGCGATGGAACGCTCCGAATTCTTGCCCCTCTCTTTTTTGTACGTCCTCGTTTTTACCTGGCCCCTCCCCTAGGGGGCCAGGTTAAGCAATGATCATGTGCGTGTGTGTGTGTGTGTGTGTGTGTGTGTGTGTGTTTCTGCCAGTCTGTCTGTCAGCCCGTGGCTGGGGCCAGGTCTGCTATCTCTGATTGCCTTGTTTTTCAGAAGTAGAAATGCAACTGTTGTGCCGAACTTATCATATTATCCATATTTTCAAACGCGGCAACAAATGCATGAACTGGGAAAAAAAAGGCCTGAAAAGCCGGTACAGTGCATTGACCGGTTCTGCAAACGGAATTTGTCTGAAGCCTCTGGTATCAATACAGCATTCAGTGGCGGAAAGTTATCTGTTCACCAATTTGCGGAAATTACTCACGCACTTTGTGGGTCAATTAGTTCTCTTCAGTCATTAGAAATAAAGCCTTGCAGTCATTTTTCAGTGGCACGTCCTTTGACCGGTTCCGCAAATGATTTCCAGTTTTGCGAACAGCGCCCTTTGTCAGGCCAAACTTATGATATTCTTCGTTTTTTGGCATAATTGCATGCCCCTGGCCACAAAGGAACAGACACAGTGTATTTTCCACCAATTTTAGCCAGCATTACTCTGCAGTGTTAATCATAATAATTGGTCAAATTTATGGATAATTGTTCCGTGTCGACATTGTATTAGCTGGAATCCATGTGCGCTGGCCTCAGTCTAAGACGATTTTGTACTTCCATCGATATTCAACTGCTATCAGCGACAATGATTGATTCTTTCTACTCTTTCCAATTCAAGTACATGCCAAGTGTACATTAAAATTATCAGGATGAGACCACAAATTCAGATTAATACAGGACATGAGTAATGATCAACCCGTTGAACCACCGAAAAACAGTTGTGGGGGAAAAGATGTTTTATTTCACATTGACTACATTAAACTTTAATAAAATTCTTTCAGAAAAATAAACAAGAATATGTCTCATAAATTACAAGTTTATAAACCAACAAATGGCGTTTTCAGAACTAGTCAAACGACAAACAGTCACTCTAATGGGTGTTGATGAAAAAGTATCAAGAGTACAAAATTGGGATTTACATGGTCAAATGTACGATAATTTTCGATCATAATGACACTTATAACATGTGATGAATCCCAGGAATACACGCGTTTAACGGCCACACACTGCGCAGTGCGCTTTATCACAGGCATTGATTTGGTACTGCGGCAACGGCAAGCAACAGTTATCGGGCATTTATTTCTCTATCAAGCCGAATAGCTTGAAACAATAGTTAAGAGTTAAATCAACAATAATTTAATGTTCCAGCGGTGTCAAACTCAAGGCTGACAGCGAAGTTGTTTTCCCACAAATAAAGTTTGATTTCTGCAAATTGCGGAATCGGTCAACCCTCTGTAGTTAGAATGTTAGCACAGAGAGTCGTTGGTGTGGAAACGGTCTCATCTCGTTGCATCGGTGTGAACTGGCAGGTTTCAGAACGTCGCAGACTGGTGCGTGACAAGTGGTTGCAAGTCTCAGCTCGTCTCGTCGCGAATCTTTGGTCTGAACTGGGCTTAAGACTGCAATCTGGCTCTCTTGAGACTACAACTTCCTTCCTTCTTTTCTTTTTTCTGTCATTCCTTCTTTCTTTTTCCCTCCAATTTCTTTCCTTCATTCCTTCTTCCTTTATTCGTTCTTTCTTTCCGAGTTTACTTCCTTCTATCCTGCCCTTCATCCTTCCTTCCATTCTTCCTCCCTACCAATTTTCTTTCCTTCCTTCCTTAGTTTGTCTTTCCTCCCATCATGCCTTCTTTCCTTCCTTCATAGCTACTTTCTTTCCTATCTTTCTTCCTTTCTTCTTTCTGCTTTCCCTCTCTCTTTCCTTCCCTCTTTCTTTCTTTCCTTTTTCTTTCCTTCCTTCTGTCTGTCTTTCCTTCTTTCTTTCATTTGTTATTCCTTATTTCCTTCCCTTCTTTGCTTCCCTCCTTCTATCTTTACTTCCATCCTTCTTCATCCCTTCTTTCTTTCCTTTCTTCCTTCCTTTCCCTCCTTCTTCCCTTCATTCCTCTGTTTCTTTCCATCCATCCTCCTTCTTTCTTTGTGCTTTCCGTCCTTCCTTTGCTTTCCTTCTTTTTTCCGACCTTCCTTCTTTCCTTACTTCCCTCGTTATTTCCTTCTTTCCTTCCTTCCTTGTTATGATTCCAAATTCTTTCGTAATCGCACGGTTCGCTACTTCTCCCAGTCTTCACTCGATCCCCAAACAATATACATCAACTTCCTACCAAACACCAGAACATAGCAACTGCCTAGCAACGCCCAAGAAACTACTCAGAACACTATAGCAACTGCCTAGCAACGCTCTAGCAACCAACCAGAACACTATTGCAACCGCCTAGCAACGCCCTAGAACCACTCAGAACACCATAGCAACTATTTAGAAACACCCAAGCAACCACCCACAAAACCATAGCAACCACCTAGCAACCACCCAGAACACCATAGCAACCACCTATTAACGCCCTAGCAACCACCCAGAACACCATAGCAACTGCCTAGCAACGCCCTAGCAACCACCCAGAACACCATAGCAACCACCTATTAACGCCCTAGCAACCACCCAGAACACCATAGCAACTGCTTAGCAATGCCCTAGCCACCACCCAGACCACCATACCAACCGCCTAGCAACTCCCCAGAACACCATAGCAACCGCCTAGCAACGCCCTAGCAACCACCCAGAACACCATAGCAACCGCCTAGCAACAGAGTAGCAACCACCCAGAACACCAAAGCAACTGCCTAGCTACCACCCAGAACACCATAGCAACTGCCTAGCAACGCCCTAGCAACCACCCAGAACACCATAGCAACCGCCTAGCAACGCCCTAGCAACGACCCAGAACACCACACCAACTGCCTAGCAACCACCCAGAACACCATAGCAACCGCCTAGCAACGCCCTAGCAACGACCCAGAACACCGAAGCAACCGCCTAGCAACCACCCAGAACACCATAGCAACCACCTAGCAATGCCCTGGCAACCACTCAGAACACCATAGCAATGCCCTAGCAACCACCCAGAACACCATAGCAACTGCCTAGCAACGCCCTAGCAACCACCCAGAACACCATAGCAACTGCCTAGCAACGTCTTAGTAACCACTCAGAATACCATTAGCAATGCCCAATCAACCACCCAGAAGACCGTAGCAACCACCTAGCAATGCCCTTGCAACCCCCAGAACACCATAGCAACAGTCTAGCAACGCCCTAGCAACCACACAGAACATGATATCTACTGCATACCAGAACGCTGGCAACCACCTCCAACACTGCACTCGTAGAGCAGCAGGCACATTCAAAATTTCTGCTGGAATTTTCTAGTTATGTGCCTGCAGCAATGCAGACACATATTAAAATCCTGCATACTTCTTTATTATTATGTGCCTGCAGCAATGCAGACACATATTAAAATCCTGCATACTTCTTTATTATTATGTGCCTGCAGCAATGCAGAAACATATTAAAATCCTGCATACTTCTTTATTATGTGCCTGCAGCAATGCAGACACATATTAAAATCCTGCATACTTCTTTATTAGTGTGCATTGAAAATGCTCACTATTGTTATCATGGTCTTCTTATTGTTATTATTATTATTATTATTCTAACACACTTAATGCGGCCTCAATCGTTTATCGTAGAAACTTCATTCAAACTGCGTTGCGTAGGTCTTACTTAGGACACCTGTGCAATGTATTTTTCATCTTTGTAACTTTTATACTTTTTGAGTTATTAATAAAAAACTATAAATTATTTCCCCCCATAGACTTAACATTGGCATTATGACATCACAATAGGGCCATTAAGCAAATGGAATCTTGTGCCAGGTGTTCTGACCACCTGCTGTAACTGTCAGTTTCTCAGGCTGTAAGACTACAATCTGGCTCTCTTGAGATTACAGCTTTCTTTCCATCCATCCTCGCCTTCTTTCCTTTGTTCTTTCCTGCCTTCCTTTGATTTCCTTCTTTTTTTCCTATATTCCTTCTTTCCTTTCTTCCCTCATTAGTTCCTTCTTTCCCTCCTTCCTTCCTTGTTAATATTCCAAATAATTTCGTAATCGTACGGTTCACTACTTCTCCCAGTTTTCACTCGATCCCCAAACAAGACACATCAACGCCCGAGCAACAACAAGAACAACATACCAACTCTCGACCAATCCCCAACCAAATCTTCAGACCACCGAAGCAACCCCCCACCACCCACCCAAAACACCATAGCAACTGCCTAGCAACCACCCAGAACACTATAGCAACTGCCAAGCAACGCCCTAGCAATCACCCAGAACACCATAGCAACCGCCAAGCAACCACTCAGAACACCAAAGCAACTGCCTAGCAACGCCCTAGCAACCACCCAGAACACCATGGCAACCGCCTAACAACCCCCTCACAACCACCAAGAACACCATAGCAACTGCCTAGCAACGCCCTAGCAACCACCCAGAACACCACAGCAACTGCCTAGCAACCACCCAAAACACCATAGCAACTGCCTAGCAACCACCCAGAACACCATAGCACTCGCCTAGCAACCACCCAGAACACCATAGCAACTGCCTAGCAACGCCCTAGCAACCACCCAGAACACCATAGCAACCGCCTAGCAACCACCCAGAACACCATAGCAACTGCCTAGCAACACCCTAGCAACCACCAAGAACACCTTAGCAACCGCCTAGCAACCACCAAGAACACCATAGCAACTGCCTAGCAACGCCCTAGCAACCACACAGAACACCATAGGAATCGCCTAGCAACGGCTTAGCAACCACCCAGAACACCATAGCAACCGCCTAGCAACCACCCAGAACACCATAGCAACTGCCTAGCAATGCCCTAGCAACCACCCAGAACACCATAGCAACCGCCTAGCAACCACCCAGAACACCATAGCAACCGCCTAGCAACCACCCAGAACACCATAGCAACTGCCTTGCAACGCCCGAGCAACCACCCAGAACACCATAGCAACCGCCTAGCAACCACCCAGAACACCATAGCAACTGCCTAGCAACGCCCTAGCAACCACCCAGAACACCATAGCAACCACCTAGCAACCACCCAAAACACCATAACAACTGCCTAGCAATGCCCTAGCAACCCCCCAGAACACCATAGCAACCGCCAAGCAACCACCCAAAACAACATAGCAACTGCCTAGCAACACCCTAACAACCACCCAGAACACCATAGCAACCGCCTAGCAACGCCCTAGCAACCTCCCAGAACACCATAGCAACCGCCTAGCAAGGCCCTAGCAACCTCCCAGAACACCATAGCAACCGCCTAACAACCACCCAGCACACCATAGCAACTGCCTAGCAACGCCCTAGCAACCACCCAGAAAACCATAGCAACCGCCTAGCAACCACCCAGAACACAATAGCAACCGCCTAGCTACCACCCAGAACACCATAGCAACCATCAGAACACCATAGCAACTGCCTAGCAACGCCCTAGCAACCACCCAGAACACCATAGCAACCGCCTAGCTACCACCCAGAACACCATAGCAACGCCCTAGCAACCACCCAGAACACCATTGCAACTACCTAGCAACGCCCTAGCAACCACCCAGAACACCATAGCAACCGCCTAGCAACCATCAGAACACCATAGCAACTGCCTAGCAACGACCTAGCAACCACCCAGAACACCATTGCAACCGCCTAGCTACCACCCAGAACACCAGAGCAACCGCCTAACAACCACCCAGAACACCATAGCAACACCCTAGCAACCACCCAGAACACCATAGCAACCGCCTAGCAACCATCCAGAACACCATAGCAACTGCCTAGCAACGCCCTAGCAACCACCCAGAACACCAAAGCAACGCCCTCTCAACCACCCAGAACACCATAGCAACCGCCTAGCAACCACCCAGAACACCATAGCAACTGCTTAGCAATGCCCTAGCAACCACCCAGAACACCATAGCAACTGCCTAGCAACGCCCTAGCAACCACCCAGAACACAATAGCAACTGCCTAGCAACGCCATAGCAACCACCCAGAACACCATAGCAACGGCCTAGCAACCACCCAGAACAGCAAAGCAACTGCCTAGCAACACCCTAGCAACCAGCCAGAACACCATAGCAACCACCTAGCAACGCCCTAGCAACCACCCAGAACATCATAGCAACTGCTTAGCAAAGCCCTAGCAACCACCCAGAATGCCATAGCAACCGCCTAGCAACCACCCAGAACCCCATAGCAACGCTCTAGCAACCACCCAGAACGCCATAGCAACCGCCTAGCAACTACCCAGAACACCATAGCAACCGCCTAGCAACGCCCTATCAACCACCCAGAACACCATAGCAACTGCGTAGTAATGCCCTAGCAACCACCCAGAACACGTTAGCAGCTGCCTAGCAACACCCTCACAAGTACACAGAACACCATAGCAACTGCCTAACAACTGTTACAGCCAGTCCTCATTATGTCAAATTACAATAAAAAAATGTAACTTTTTAAGCTACTCAACTTATCAACCTTTCAGCCATTCCAACTCCTGATTGTTTTTGACTATGACTTCCGGCAACTGTTTCTTCTTCCCAATCCTGTCTCAAAATATAAGTCCTTATTACAATTTTTCACTTTGAAAAAATGTCACTATTAAAAATTTCCATATGACAGTTGTCATCAACTATGACTCCCGCAAACTGTTTCCTCAGTCCACATCTGTTTCAAAATAAAAGTCCTCACCACTACCATAATTCTCCAACTAAAAACGTAGCTACCAATATCATAATGCAATGATATGTTACAAACTCCACCTTATGCAACTACACTTTGCATTTTCAATGCACACGTAATTCCCTGGAATTACATTATCTAGTTATTATTACTATTATTATTCCAAGTTCTTCCGAAATCGCTCGGTTCTCTTCTTCTCCCACAATTTTCAACCGATCCCGACACAGTACACGTCAAAACGTACGGCTCGCTTGTGAGGAGTGTGCAATGACTTTACTCAGCGATCCGACCGACAGATTTCCCACAATTCCCAAAAAACATGGACCCCTAAAACCTCGTTATAATGGAAGTCAATGAGAAAATCGGTCTTCCAAAATCGCGCGGTTCGCTACTTCTCCCACAATTTTCACCCGATCCCCACAAATTACAAATCAAAACGTGCGGCTCAGTTGTGAGGAGTGTGCTGTGACTTTACTCAGCGATCCGACTTACAGATTTCCCACAATTCCCAAAAAACATGGACCTCTGAAACCTTGTTATAATGGAAGTCAATGAGAAAATCGCTCTCATCTTCACCCTCTCGCCTTGAACTCATACACTCACGTAGAAACTCTTTTCCAGCTCTCAAACAAAGAGAAGCATGCCCAAACAACATTAGGAACACCATAGCAACCACCCAGAACACCATAGCAACTCCCGAGCAACGCCCGAGCAACGCCCTAGTAACCACCCCAAACACTACAGCAACTGCTTTGCAACGCCCTAGCAACCACCCAGGACACCATAGCAACGGCCTAGCAATGCCCAATCAACCACCCAGAACACCAAAGCAACTGCCTAGCAACGTCCTAACAACAACCCAGAACACCATAGCAACCACCTAGCAACCACCCAGAACACAATAGCAACTGCCTAGCAACGCCCTAGCAACCACCCAGAACACCATAGCGACTGCCTCCCAACGCCCAGCAACCACCCAGAACACCATAGTAACTGATTAGCAACGCCCTAACAACCACCCAGAACACCATAGCAACCGCCTAGCAACCGCCCAGAACACCACAGCAACTGCCTAGCAACACCCTACCAACCACCCAGAACACCATAGCAACTGCCTAGCAACGCCCTAGCAACCACTTAGAACACCATCGCAACCGCCAAGCAACCACCCAGAACACCATAGCAACCGCCTAGCAACGCCCTAGCAACCACCCAGAACACCATAGCAACTGCCTAGCAACCACCCAGACCACCATAGTTACCGCCTAGCAACGTCCTAGCAACCACCCAGAACACCATAGCAACCGCCTAGCAACGCCCTAGCAACCACCCGGAACACCATAGCAACGCCCTAGCAAGCACCCAGAACACCATTGCAACTGCCTAGCAACGCCCTAGCAACAACCCAGAACACCATAGCAACCGCCTAGCAACCACCCAGAACACCATAGCAACCGCCAAGCAACGCCCTAGCAACCACCCAGAACACCATAGCAACCGCCTAGCAACGCCCTAGCAACCACCCAGAACACCATAGCAACCGCCTAGCGACGCCCTAGCAACCACTTAGAACACCATAGCAACCGCCTAGCAACCACCCAGAACACCATAGCAATTGCCTAGCAACGCCCTAACAACCACCTAGAACACCATAGCAACTGCCTAGCAACGCCCTGGCAACCACCCAGAACACCATAGCAACCGCCTAGCAACCACCCAGAACACCATAGCAACTGCCTAGCAACGCCCTAGCAACCACTTAGAACACCATAGCAACCGCCTAGCAACCACCCAGAGCACCATAGCGCCTAGCAACGCCCTAGCAACCACCCAGAACACCATAGCAACCGCATAGCAACGCCCTAGCAACCACCCAGAACACCATAGCAACTGCCTAGCAACGCCCTTGCAACCACCCAGAACACCATAGCAACGCCCTAGCAACCACCCAAAACACCATAGCAACCGCCTAGCAACGCCCTAGCAACGACCCAGAACACCATAGCAACTGCTTAGCAACCACACAGAACACCATAGCAACCGCCTAGCAACGCCCTAGCAACCACCCAGAACACCATAGCAACCGCCTAGCAACGCCCTAGCAACCACCCAGAACACCATAGCAACGCCCTATTAACCACCCAGAACACCATAGCAACCGCCTAGCAACGCCCTAGAACACCATAGCAACCGCCTAGCAACGCCCTAGCAACCACCCAGAACACCATAGCAACTGCCTAGCAACGCCTTAGCAACCACCCAGAACACCATAGCAACGCCCTAGCAACCACCCAAAACACCATAGCAACCGCCTGGCAACGCCCTAGCAACGACCCAGGACACCATAGCAACTGCTTAGCAACCACCCAGAACACCATAGCAACCGCCTAGCAACGCCCTGGCAACCACCCAGAACACCATAGCAACAGCCTAGCAACGCCCTAGCAACAACCCAGAACACCATAGCAACGCCCTAGCAACCACCCAGAACACCATAGCAACCGCCTAGCAACGCCGTAGCAACGACCCAGAACACCATAGCAACCGCCTAGCAACTACCCAGAACACCATAGCAACCGCCTCACAACGCCATAGCAACCGCCTAGCAACGCCCGAGCAACCACCCAGAACACCAAAGCAACTGCCTAGCAACGCCCTAGCAACCACCCAGAACACCATAGCAACCGCTTAGCAACGGCCTAGCAACCACCCAAAACACCATAGCAACCGCCTAGCAACCACCCAGAACACCATAGCAACTGCCTAGCAACGCCCTAGCAACCACCCAGAACACCATAGCAACTGCCTAGCAACACCCTAGCAACCACCCAGAACACCATAGCAACTGCCTAGCAATCAACCAGAACACCATAGCAACTGCCTAGCAACGCCCTAGCAACCACCCAGAACACCATACCAACTGCCTAGCAACGCCCTAGCAACCACCCAAAACACCATAGCAACCGCCTAGCAATGCCTGAGTAACCACCCGGAACATGATATCAACTGCGTGCCAGAACGCTGACAAGCACCTCCAATACTGTACTCGTCGAGCAGCAGGCACATTCAAAATGTCAGCTGGAATTTTCTAGTTATTATTATTATTATTATTCCAAGTTCTTCCGAAATCGCTCGGTTCGCTTCTTCTCCCACAATTTTCAACCGATCCCGACACATTACACGTCAAAACGTACGGCTCGCTTGTAAGGAGTGTGCTATGACTTTACCCAGCGATCCGACTGACAGATTTCCCACAATTCCCAAAAAACATGGACCCCTTAAACCTCGTTATAATGGAAGTCAATGAGAAAATCGGTCTTCCAAAATCGCGCGGTTCACTACTTCTCCCACAATTTTCACCCGATCCCCACAAATTACAAGTCAAAACGTGCGGCTCAGTTGTGAGGAGTGTGCTGTGACTTTACTCAGCGATCCGACTTACAGATTTCCCACAATTCCCAAAAAACATGGACCTCTGAAACCTTGTTATAATGGAAGTCAATGAGAAAATCGCTCTCATCTTCACCCTCTGGCCTTGAACTCATACACTCACGTAGAAACTCTTTTCCAGCTCTTAAACAAAGAGAAGCATGCCCAAACAACATTCGGAACACCATAGCAACCACCCAGAACACCATAGCAACTCCCGAGCAACGCCCTAGCAACGCCCTAGTAACCACCCCAAACACTACAGCAACTGCTTTGCAACGCCCTAGCAACCACCCAGGACACCATAGCAACGGCCTAGCAACGCCCTAGCAACCACCCAGAACACCATAGCAACTGCCTAGCAACGTCCTAACAACAACCCGGAAGACCATAGCAACCACCTAGCAACCACCCAGAACACAATAGCAACTGCCTCCCAACGCCCAGCAACCACCCAGAACACCATAGCGACTGCCTCCCAACGCCCAGCAACCACCCAGAACACCATAGTAACTGATTAGCAACGCCCTAGCAACCACCCAGAACACCATAGCAACCGCCTAGCAACCGCCCAGAACACCACAGCAACTGCCTAGCAACGCCCTAGCAACCACCCAGAACACCATAGCAACTGCCTAGCAACGCTCTAGCAACCACTAAGAACACCATAGCACCCGCCTACCAACCACCCAGAACACCATAGCAACCGCCTAGCAACGCCCTAGCAACCACCCACAACAACATAGCAACCGCCTAGCAACCACCCAGAACACCATAGCAACCGCCTAGCAACGTCCTAGCAACCACCCAGAACACCATAGCAACCGCCTAGCAATGCCCTAGCAACCACCCAGAACACCATAGCAACGCCCTAGCAACCACCCAGAACACCATAGCAACCGCCTAGCAACGCCCTAGCAACAACCCAGAACACCATAGCAACCGCCTAGCAACCACCCAGAACACCATAGCAACCGCCAAGCAACGCCCTAGCAACCACCCAGAAAACCATAGCAACCCCCTAGCAACGCCCTAGCAACCACCCAGAACACCATAGCAACCGCCTAGCAACGCCCTAGCAACCACTTAGAACACCATAGCAACCGCCTAGCAACCACCCAGAACACCATAGCAATTGCCTAGCAACGCCCTTACAACCACCTAAAACACCATAGCAACTGCCTAGCAACGCCCTGGCAACCACCCAGAACACCATGGCAACCGCCTAGCAACCACCCAGAATACCATAGCAACTGCCTAGCAACGCCCGAGTAACCACTAAGAACACCATACCAGCCGCCTAGCAACCACCCAGAGCACCATAGCACGCGCCTAACAACACCCTAGCAACCACCCAGAACACCATAGCAACCGCCTAGCAACCACCCAGAACACCATAGCAACCGCCTAGCAACGCCCTAGCAACCACCCAGAACACCATAGCAACTGCCTAGCAACGCCCTAGCAACCACCCAGAACACCATAGCAACGCCCTAGCAACCACCCAAAACACCATAGCAACCGCCTAGCAACGCCCTAGCAACGACCCAGAACACCATAGCAACTGCTTAGCAACCACCCAGAACACCAGAGCAACCGCCTAGCAACGCCCTAGCAACCACCCAGAACACCATAGCAACCGCCTTGCAACGCCCTACCAACCACCCAGAACACCATAGCAACGCCCTAGCAAAGACCCAGAACACCATAGCAACCGCCTAGCAATGCCCTAGCAACCACCGAGAACACCATAGCAACTGCCTAGCAACGCCCTAGCAACCACCCAGAACACCATAGCAACCCCCTAGCAACCACCCAAAACACCAAAGCAACCGCCTACCAACGCCCTAGCAACGACCCAGAACACCATAGCAACTGACTAGCAACCACCCAGAACACCATAGCAACCGCCTAGCAACACCCTGTCAACCACCCAGAACACCATAGCAACCACCTAGCAACGCCCTAGCAACCACCCAGAACACCATAGCACCGCCCTAGCAACCACCCAGAACACCATAGCAACCGCCTAGCAACGCCCTAGCAACGACCCAGAACACCATAGCAACCGCCTAGCAACTACCCAGAACACCATAGCAACCGCCTAACAACGCCATAGCAACTGCCTAGCAACGCCCGAGCAACCACCCAGAACACCATAGCAACCGCTTAGCAACGGCCTAGCAACCACCCAAAACACCATAGCAACCGCCTAGCAACCACCCAGAACCCCATAGCAACTGCCTACCAACGCCCTAGCAACCACCCAGAACACCATAGCAACTGCCTAGCAACACCCTAGCAACCACCCAGAACACCATAGCAACTGCCTTGCAATCAACCAGAACACCATAGCAACTGCCTAGCAACGCCCTAGCAACCACCCAGAACACCATACCAACTGCCTAACAACGCCCTAGCAACCACCCAAAACACCATAGCAACCGTCTAGCAATGCCTTAGCAACCACCCGGAACATGATATCAACTGCGTGCCAGAACGCTGACAAGCACCTCCAATACTGTACTTGTCAAGAGGCAGGCACATTCAAAATTTCAGCTGGAATTTTCTAGTTATTATTAGTGTGCATTGAAAATGCTCACTATTGTTATCCTGGTCTTCTTATTATTAGTGTGCATTGAAAATGCTCACTATTGTTATCCTGGTCTTCTTATTATTATTATTATCATTATTATTATTATTATTATTATTCTTCTAACACACTTAATGCGGCCTCAACCGTTTATCGTAGAAACTTCATTCAAACTGCGTTGCGTAGGTCTTACTTAGGACACCTGTGCAATGTATTTTTCATCTTTGTAACTTTTATACTTTTTGAGTTATTAATAAAAAACTATAAATTTTTCCCACCATAGACTTAACACTGGCATTATGACATCACAATAGAGCCATTAAGCAAATGGAATCTTGTGCCAGGTGTTCTGACCACCTGCTGTAACTGTCAGTTTCTCAGGCTGTAAGACTACAATCTGGCTCTGTTGAGACTACAGCTTCCTTACTGCTTTCCTTCCTTCTATTTTCTGTCATTCCTTCTTTCTTTTTCCCTCCTATTTCTTTCCTTCGTTCCTTCCTTCCTTTCTTCGTTCCTTTTTTCCTCCTTTACTTCCTTCTATCCTGCCTTTCATCCTTCCTCCCATTCTTCCTCCCTACCAATTTTCTTTCCTACCTTCCTTAGTTTTTCTTCCCTTCCATCAAGCCTTCTTTCATTCCTTCATATCCTTCTTATCTTTCTTCCTTTCTTCTTTCTGCTTTCCCTCTCTTTCCTTCCCTCTTCCTTTCTTTACTTTTTCTTTCCTTCCTTCTCTCTTTCCTTCTGTTTTTCATTTCTTCTTCCTCACTTCCTTCCTTCCTTCCTTCTATCTTTACTTAAATCCTTCTTCTTCCCTTCTTCCTTTCCTTCCTTCTTTACTTCCTTCTTTTCTTCATCCCTCTGTTTCTTTCCATCCATCCTCGCCTTCTTTCCTTTGTTCTTTCCTGCCTTCCTTTGATTTCCTTCTTTTTTTCCTATATTCCTTCTTTCCTTACTTCCCTCATTAGTTCCTTCTTTCCCTCCTTCCTTCCTTGTTAATATTCCAAATAATTTCGTAATCGTACGGTTCACTACTTCTCCCAGTTTTCACTCGATCCCCAAACAATACACATCAACGCCCTAGCAACAACAAGAACAACATAGCAACTGTCGAGCAATGCCCAAGCAAATATTCAGAACACCATAGCAACAGCCTAGCAACGCTCTAGCAACCACCCAGAACACCATAGCAACTGCCTAGCAACGCCCTAGCAACCACCCAGAACACCATAGTAACCGCCCAGAAACCACCCAAAACACCACAGCAACTGCCTAGCAACGCCCTAGCAACCACCAAGAACACCTTAGCAACCGCCTAGCAACCACCCAGAACACCATAGCAACTGCCTAGCAATGCCCTAGCAACCACCCAGAACACCATAACAACCGCCTAGCAACCACCCAGAACAACATAGCAACTGCCTAGCAACGCCCGAGCAACCTCCCAGAACACCATAGCAACCGCCTAGCAACCACCCACAAATCCATAGCAACTGCCTAGCAACGCCCTAGCAACCACCCAGAACACCATAGCAACCACCTAGCAACCACCCAAAACACCATAGCAACTGCCTAGCAACGCCCTAGCAACCACCCAGAACACCATAGCAACCGCCTAGCAACCACCCAGAACACCATAGCAACTGCCTAGCAACGCCCTAGCAACCACCCAGAACACCATAGCAACCGCCTAGCAACGCCCTAGCAACCACCCAGAACAGCATAGCAACAGCCTAGCAATGCCCTAGCAACCACCCAGAACACCATAGCAACCGCCTAGCAACCACCCAGAACACCATAGCAACTGCCTAGCAACGCCCTAGCAACCACCCAGAACACCATAGTAACCGCCCAGCAACCACCCAAAACACCATAGCAACTGCCTAGCAACGCCCTAGCAACCACCAAGAACACCTTAGCAACCGCCTAGCAACCACCCAGAACACCATAGCAACTGCCTAGCAACGCC
Source organism: Gymnothorax reevesii (assembly GCA_029721435.1). Classification (NCBI taxonomy): domain Eukaryota; kingdom Metazoa; phylum Chordata; class Actinopteri; order Anguilliformes; family Muraenidae; genus Gymnothorax; species Gymnothorax reevesii. Next base: position 64,453,998 of record CM056576.1, read on the forward strand.
CTAGCAACCACCCAGAACACCATAACAACCGCCTAGCAACCACCCAGAACACCATAGCAACTGCCTAGCAACGCCCGAGCAACCTCCCAGAACACCATAGCAACTGCCTAGCAACGCCCTAGCAACCACCCAGAACACCATAACAACCGCCTAGCAACCACCCAGAACACCATAGCAACTGCCTAGCAACGCCCGAGCAACCTCCCAGAACACCATAGCAACCGCCTAGCAACCACCCAGAACACCATAGCAACTGCCTAGCAACGCCCTAGCACCCACCCAGAACACCGTAGCAACCACCTAGCAACCACCCAAAACACCATAGCAACTGCCTAGCAACGCCCTAGCAACCACCCAGAACACCATAGCAACCGCCTAGCAACCACCCAGAACACCATAGCAACCGCCTAGCAACCACCCAGAACACCATAGCAACTGCCTAGCAATGCCCGAGCAACCACCCAGAACACCATAGCAACACCCTAGCAACCACCCAGAACACCATAGCATACGCCTAGCAACCACCCAGACCACCAGAGCAACTGCCTTGCAACGCCCGAGCAACCACCCAGAACACCATAGCAACCGCCTAGCAACCACCCAGAACACCATAGCAACTGCCTAGCAACGCCCTAGCAACCACCCAGAACACCATAGCAACCACCTAGCAACCACCCAAAACACCATAACAACTGCCTAGCAATGCCCTAGCAACCACCCAGCACACCATAGCAACTGCCAAGCAACCACCCAAAACACCATAGCAACTGCCTAGCAACACCCGAACAACCACCCAGAACACCATAGCAACCGCCTAGCAACGCCCTAGCAACCTCCCAGAACACCATAGCAACCGCCTAGCAAGGCCCTAGCAACCTCCCAGAACACCATAGCAACCGCCTAACAACCACCCAGCACACCATAGCAACTGCCTAGCAACGCCCTAGCAACCACCCAGAACACCATAGCAACCGCCTAGCAACCACCCAGAACACAATAGCAACGGCCTAGCTACCACCCAGAACACCATAGCAACGCCCTAGCAACCACCCAGAACACCATACCAACTGCCTAGCAACGCCCTAGCAACCACCCAGAACACCATAGCAACCGCCTACCAACCATCAGAACACCATAGCAACTGCCTAGCAACGCCCTAGCAACCACCCAGAACACCATAGCAACCGCCTAGCTACCACCCAGAACACCATAGCAACGCCCTAGCAACCACCCAGAACACCATTGCAACTACCTAGCAACGCCCTAGCAACCACCCAGAACACCATAGCAACCGCCTAGCAACCATCAGAACACCATAGCAACTGCCAAGCAACGACCTAGCAACCACCCAGAACACCATTGCAACCGCCGAGCTACCACCCAGAACACCAGAGCAACCGCCTAACAACCACCCAGAACACCATAGCAACACCCTAGCAACCACCCAGAACACCATAGCAACCGCCTAGCAACCATCCAGAACACCATAGCAACTGCCTAGCAACGCCCTAGCAACCACCCAGAACACCATAGCAACGCCCTATCAACCACCCAGAACACCATAGCAACCGCCTAGCAACCACCCAGAACACCATAGCAACTGCTTAGCAATGCCCTAGCAACCACCCACAACACCATAGCAACTGCCTAGCAACGCCCTAGCAACCACCCCGAACACAATAACAACTGCCCAGCAACGCCATAACAACCACCCACAACACCATAGCAACAGCCTAGCAACCACCCAGAACAGCAAAGCAACTGCCTAGCAACACCCTAGCAACCAGCCAGAACACCATAGCAACCACCTAGCAACGCCCTAGCAACCACCCAGAACATCATAGCAACTGCTTAGCAAAGCCCTAGCAACCACCCAGAATGCCATAGCAACCGCCTAGCAACCACCCAGAACCCCATAGCAACGCTCTAGCAACCACCCAGAACGCCATAGCAACCGCCTAGCAACTACCCAGAACACCATAGCAACCGCCTAGCAACGCCCTATCAACCACCCAGAACACCATAGCAACTGCGTAGTAATGCCCTAGCAACCACCCAGAACACGTTAGCAGCTGCCTAGCAACACCCTCACAAGTACACAGAACACCATAGCAACTGCCTAACAACTGTTACAGCCAGTCCTCATTATGTCAAATTACAATAAAAAAATGTAACTTTTTAAGCTACTCAACTTATCAACCTTTCAGCCATTCCAACTCCTGATTGTTTTTGACTATGACTTCCGGCAACTGTTTCTTCTTCCCAATCCTGTCTCAAAATATAAGTCCTTATTACAATTTTTCACTTTGAAAAAATGTCACTATTAAAAATTTCCATATGACAGTTGTCATCAACTATGACTCCCGCAAACTGTTTCCTCAGTCCACATCTGTTTCAAAATAAAAGTCCTCACCACTACCATAATTCTCCAACTAAAAACGTAGCTACCAATATCATAATGCAATGATATGTTACAAACTCCACCTTATGCAACTACACTTTGCATTTTCAATGCACACGTAATTCCCTGGAATTACATTATCTAGTTATTATTACTATTATTATTCCAAGTTCTTCCGAAATCGCTCGGTTCTCTTCTTCTCCCACAATTTTCAACCGATCCCGACACAGTACACGTCAAAACGTACGGCTCGCTTGTGAGGAGTGTGCAATGACTTTACTCAGCGATCCGACCGACAGATTTCCCACAATTCCCAAAAAACATGGACCCCTAAAACCTCGTTATAATGGAAGTCAATGAGAAAATCGGTCTTCCAAAATCGCGCGGTTCGCTACTTCTCCCACAATTTTCACCCGATCCCCACAAATTACAAATCAAAACGTGCGGCTCAGTTGTGAGGAGTGTGCTGTGACTTTACTCAGCGATCCGACTTACAGATTTCCCACAATTCCCAAAAAACATGGACCTCTGAAACCTTGTTATAATGGAAGTCAATGAGAAAATCGCTCTCATCTTCACCCTCTCGCCTTGAACTCATACACTCACGTAGAAACTCTTTTCCAGCTCTCAAACAAAGAGAAGCATGCCCAAACAACATTAGGAACACCATAGCAACCACCCAGAACACCATAGCAACTCCCGAGCAACGCCCGAGCAACGCCCTAGTAACCACCCCAAACACTACAGCAACTGCTTTGCAACGCCCTAGCAACCACCCAGGACACCATAGCAACGGCCTAGCAATGCCCAATCAACCACCCAGAACACCAAAGCAACTGCCTAGCAACGTCCTAACAACAACCCAGAACACCATAGCAACCACCTAGCAACCACCCAGAACACAATAGCAACTGCCTAGCAACGCCCTAGCAACCACCCACAACACCACAGCGACTCGCTCCCAACGCCCAGCAGCCACCCAGAACACCATAGTAACTGATTAGCAACGCCCTAACAACCACCCAGAACACCATAGCACCCGCCTACCATCCGACCAGAACACCACAGCAACTGCCTAGCAACACCCTAGCAACCACCCAGAACACCATAGCAACTGCCTAGCAACGCCCTAGCAACCACTTAGAACACCATCGCAACCGCCAAGCAACCACCCAGAACACCATAGCAACCGCCTAGCAACGCCCTAGCAACCACCCAGAACACCATAGCAACTGCCTAGCAACCACCCAGAACACCATAGTAACCGCCTAGCAACGTCCTAGCAACCACCCAGAACACCATAGCAACCGCCTAGCAACGCCCTAGCAACCACCCGGAACACCATAGCAACGCCCTAGCAACCACCCAGAACACCATTGCAACTGCCTAGCAACGCCCTAGCAACAACCCAGAACACCATAGCAACCGCCTAGCAACCACCCAGAACACCATAGCAACCGCCAAGCAACGCCCTAGCAACCACCCAGAACACCATACCAACCGCCTAGCAACGCCCTAGCAACCACCCAGAACACCAGAGCAACCGCCTAGCAACGCCCTAGCAACCACTTAGAACACCATAGCAACCGCCTAGCAACCACCCAGAACACCATAGCAACTGCCTAGCAACGCCCTAACAACCACCTAGAACACCATAGCAACTGCCTAGCAACGCCCTGGCAACCACCCAGAACACCAAAGCAACCGCCTAGCAACCACCCAGAACACCATAGCAACTGCCTACCAACCCCCTAGCAACCACTTAGAACACCATAGCAACCGCCTAGCACCCACCCAGACCACCATAGCAAGCGCCTAGCAACGCCCTAGCAACCACCCAGAACACCATAGCAACCGCCTACCAACGCCCTCGCAACCACCCAGAACACCATAGCAACTGCCGAGCAACGCCCTAGCAACCACCCAGAACACCATAGCAACGCCCTAGCAACCACCCAAAACACCATAGCAACCGCCTAGCAACGCCCTAGCAACGACCCAGAACACCATAGCAACTGCCTAGCAACCACCCAGAACACCATAGCAACCGCCTAGCAACGCCCTAGCAACCACCCAAAACACCATAGCAACCGCCTAGCAACGCCCAAGCAACCACTCAGAACACCATAGCAACGCCCTATTAACCACCCAGAACACCATAGCAACCGCCTAGCAACGCCCTAGAACACCATAGCAACCGCCTAGCAACGCCCTAGCAACGACCCAGAACACCATAGCAACTGCTTAGCAACCACCCAGAACACCATAGCAACGCCCTAGCAACCACCCAAAACACCATAGCAACCGCCTAGCAACGCCCAAGCAACGACCCAGAACACCATAGCAACTGCTTAGCAACCACCCAGAACACCATAGCAACCGCCTAGCAACGCCCTGGCAACCACCCAGAACACAATAGCAACTGCCTAGCAACGCCATAGTAACCACCCAGAACACCATAGCAACGCCCTAGCAACCACCCAGAACACCATAGCAACCGCCTAGCAACGCCGTAGCAACGACCCAGAACACCATAGCAACCGCCTAGCAACTACAGAGAACACCATAGCAACCGCCTCACAACGCCATAGCAACCGCCTAGCAACGCCCGAGCAACCACCCAGAACACCAAAGCAACTGCCTAGCAACGCCCTAGCAACCACCCAGAACACCATAGCAACCGCTTAGCAACGGCCTAGCAACCACCCAAAACACCATAGCAACCGCCTAGCAACCACCCAGAACACCATAGCAACTGCCTAGCAACGCCCTAGCAACCCCCCAGAACACCATAGCAACTGCCTAGCAACACCCTAGCAACCACCCAGAACACCATAGCAACTGCCTAGCAATCAACCAGAACACCATAGCAACTGCCTAGCAACGCCCTAGCAACCACCCAGAACACCATACCAACTGCCTAGCAACGCCCTAGCAACCACCCAAAACACCATAGCAACCGCCTAGCAATGCCTGAGTAACCACCCGGAACATGATATCAACTGCGTGCCAGAACGCTGACAAGCACCTCCAATACTGTACTCGTCGAGCAGCAGGCACATTCAAAATTTCAGCTGGAATTTTCTAGTTATTATTATTATTATTATTCCAAGTTCTTCCGAAATCGCTCGGTTCGCTTCTTCTCCCACAATTTTCAACCGATCCCGACACATTACACGTCAAAACGTACGGCTCGCTTGTAAGGAGTGTGCTATGACTTTACCCAGCGATCCGACTGACAGATTTCCCACAATTCCCAAAAAACATGGACCCCTTAAACCTCGTTATAATGGAAGTCAATGAGAAAATCGGTCTTCCAAAATCGCGCGGTTCACTACTTCTCCCACAATTTTCACCGGATCCCCACAAATTACAAGTCAAAACGTGCGGCTCAGTTGTGAGGAGTGTGCTGTGACTTTACTCAGCGATCCGACTTACAGATTTCCCACAATTCCCAAAAAACATGGACCTCTGAAACCTTGTTATAATGGAAGTCAATGAGAAAATCGCTCTCATCTTCACCCTCTGGCCTTGAACTCATACACTCACGTAGAAACTCTTTTCCAGCTCTTAAACAAAGAGAAGCATGCCCAAACAACATTCGGAACACCATAGCAACCACCCAGAACACCATAGCAACTCCCGAGCAACGCCCTAGCAACGCCCTAGTAACCACCCCAAACACTACAGCAACTGCTTTGCAACGCCCTAGCAACCACCCAGGACACCATAGCAACGGCCTAGCAACGCCCTAGCAACCACCCAGAACACCATAGCAACTGCCTAGCAACGTCCTAACAACAACCCGGAAGACCATAGCAACCACCTAGCAACCACCCAGAACACAATAGCAACTGCCTCCCAACGCCCAGCAACCACCCAGAACACCATAGCGACTGCCTCCCAACGCCCAGCAACCACCCAGAACACCATAGTAACTGATTAGCAACGCCCTAGCAACCACCCAGAACACCATAGCAACCGCCTAGCAACCGCCCAGAACACCATAGCAACTGCCAAGCAACGCCCTGGCAACCACCCAGAACACCATAGCAACTGCCTAGCAACGCTCTAGCAACCACTGAGAACACGATAGCAACCGCCTAGCAACCAACCAGAACACCATAGCAACCGCCTAGCAACGCCCTAGCAACCACCCAGAACACCATAGCAACTGCCTAGCAACCACCCAGAACACCATAACAACCGCCTAGCAACGTCCTAGCAACCACCCAGAACACCATAGCAACCGCCTAGCAACGCCCTAGCAACCACCCAGAACACCATAGCAACGCCCTAGCAACCACCCAGAACACCATAGCAACCGCCTAGCAACGCCCTAGCAACAACCCAGAACACCATAGCAACCGCCTAGCAACCACCCAGAACACCATAGCAACCGCCAAGCAACGCCCTAGCAACCACCCAGAAAACCATAGCAACCGCCTAGCAACGCCCTAGCAACCACCCAGAACACCATAGCAACCGCCTAGCAACGCCCTAGCAACCACTTAGAACACCATAGCAACCGCCTAGCAACCACCCAGAACACCATAGCAACTGCCTAGCAACGCCCTTACTACCACCCAAAACACCATAGCAACTGCCTAGCAACGCCCTGGCAACCACCCAGAACACCATGGCAACCGCCTAGCAACCACCCAGAACACCATAGCAACTGCCTAGCAACGCCCGAGTAACCACTAAGAACACCATAGCAACCGCCTAGCAACCACCCAGAGCACCATAGCAAGCGCCTAGCAACACCCTAGCAACCACCCAGAACACCATAGCAACCGCCTAGCAACTACCCAGAACACCATAGCAACCGCCTAGCAACGCCCTAGCAACCACCCAGAACACCATAGCAACTGCCTAGCAACGCCCTAGCAACCACCCAGAACACCATAGCAACGCCCTACCAACCACCCAAAACACCACAGCAACCGCCTAGCAACGCCCTAGCAACGACCCAGAACACCATAGCAACTGCTTAGCAACCACCCAGAACACCATAGCAACCGCCTAGCAACGCCCTAGCAACCACCCAGAACACCATAGCAACCGCCTAGCAACGCCCTACCAACCACCCAGAACACCATAGCAACGCCCTAGCAACGACCCAGAACACCATAGCAACCGCCTAGCAACGCCCTAGCAACCACCGAGAACACCATAGCAACTGCCTAGCAACGCCCTAGCAACCACCCAGAACACCATAGCAACACCCTAGCAACCACCCAAAACACCAAAGCAACCGCCTAGCCACGCCCTAGCAACGACCCAGAACACCATAGCAACTGACTAGCAACCACCCAGAACACCATAGCAACCGCCTAGCAACACCCTGTCAACCACCCAGAACACCATAGCAACCGCCTAGCAACGCCCTAGCAACCACCCAGAACACCATAGCAACGCCCTAGCAACCACCCAGAACACCATAGCAACCGCCTAGCAACGACCCAGAACACCATAGCAACCGCCTAGCAACTACCCAGAACTCCATAGCAACCGCCTAACAACGCCATAGCAACTGCCTAGCAACGCCCGAGCAACCACCCAGAACACCATAGCAACCGCTTAGCAACGGCCTAGCAACCACCCAAAACACCATAGCAACCGCCTAGCAACCACCCAGAACACCATAGCAACTGCCTAGCAACGCCCTAGCAACCACCCAGAACACCATAGCAACTGCCTAGCAACACCCTAGCAACCACCCAGAACACCATAGCAACTGCCTTGCAATCAACCAGAACACCATAGCAACTGCCTAGCAACGCCCTAGCAACCACCCAGAACACCATACCAACTGCCTAACAACGCCCTAGCAACCACCCAAAACACCATAGCAACCGTCTAGCAATGCCTTAGCAACCACCCGGAACATGATATCAACTGCGTGCCAGAACGCTGACAAGCACCTCCAATACTGTACTTGTCAAGAGGCAGGCACATTCAAAATTTCAGCTGGAATTTTCTAGTTATTATTAGTGTGCTTTGAAAATGCTCACTATTGTTATCCTGGTCTTCTTATTATTAGTGTGCATTGAAAATGCTCACTATTGTTATCCTGGTCTTCTTATTATTATTATTATCATTATTATTATTATTATTATTATTCTTCTAACACACTTAATGCGGCCTCAACCGTTTATCGTAGAAACTTCATTCAAACTGCGTTGCGTAGGTCTTACTTAGGACACCTGTGCAATGTATTTTTTCATCTTTGTAACTTTTATACTTTTTGAGTTATTAATAAAAAACTATAAATTTTTCCCACCATAGACTTAACACTGGCATTATGACATCACAATAGAGCCATTAAGCAAATGGAATCTTGTGCCAGGTGTTCTGACCACCTGCTGTAACTGTCAGTTTCTCAGGCTGTAAGACTACAATCTGGCTCCGTTGAGACTACAGCTTCCTTACTGCTTTCCTTCCTTCTATTTTCTGTCATTCCTTCTTTCTTTTTCCCTCCTATTTCTTTCCTTCGTTCCTTCCTTCCTTTATTCGTTCCTTCTTTCCTACTTTACTTCCTTCTATCCTGCCTTTCATCCTTCCTCCCATTCTTCCTCCCTACCAATTTTCTTTCCTACCTTCCTTAGTTTTTCTTCCCTTCCATCAAGCCTTCTTTCATTCCTTCATATCCTTCTTATCTTTCTTCCTTTCTTCTTTCTGCTTTCCCTCTCTTTCCTTCCCTCTTCCTTTCTTTACTTTTTCTTTCCTTCCTTCTCTCTTTCCTTCTGTTTTTCATTTCTTCTTCCTCACTTCCTTCCTTCCTTCCTTCTATCTTTACTTAAATCCTTCTTCTTCCCTTCTTCCTTTCCTTCCTTCTTTACTTCCTTCTTTTCTTCATCCCTCTGTTTCTTTCCATCCATCCTCGCCTTCTTTCCTTTGTTCTTTCCTGCCTTCCTTTGATTTCCTTCTTTTTTTCCTATATTCCTTCTTTCCTTACTTCCCTCATTAGTTCCTTCTTTCCCTCCTTCCTTCCTTGTTAATATTCCAAATAATTTCGTAATCGTACGGTTCACTACTTCTCCCAGTTTTCACTCGATCCCCAAACAATACACATCAACGCCCTAGCAACAACAAGAACAACATAGCAACTGTCGAGCAATGCCCAAGCAAATATTCAGAACACCATAGCAACAGCCTAGCAACGCTCTAGCAACCACCCAGAACACCATAGCAACTGCCTAGCAACTCCCTAGCAACCACCCACAACACCATAGTAACCGCCCAGCAACCACCCAAAACACCACAGCAACTGCCTAGCAACGCCCTAGCAACCACCAAGAACACCTTAGCAACCGCCTAGCAACCACCCACAACACCATAGCAACTGCCCAGCAAAGCCCTAGCAACCACCCAGAACACCATAACAACCGCCTAGCAACCACCCAGAACACCATAGCAACTGCCTAGCAACGCCCGAGCAACCTCCCAGAACACCATAGCAACCGCCTAGCAACCACCCAGAAATCCATAGCAACTGCCTAGCAACGCCCTAGCAACCACCCAGAACACCATAGCAACCACCTAGCAACCACCCAAAACACCATAGCAACTGCCTAGCAACGCCCTAGCAACCACCCAGAACACCATAGCAACCGCCTAGCAACCACCCAGAACACCATAGCAACTGCCTAGCAACGCCCTAGCAACCACCCAGAACACCATAGCAACCGCCTAGCAACACCCTAGCAACCACCCAGAACACCATAGCAACAGCCTAGCAATGCCCTACCAACCACCCAAAACACCATAGCAACAGCCTAGCAACCACCCAGAACACCATAGCAACTCCCTAGCAACGCCCTAGCAACCACCCAGAACACCATAGTAACCGCCCAGCAACCACCCAAAACACCATAGCAACTGCCTAGCAACGCCCTAGCAACCACCAAGAACACCTTAGCAACCGCCTAGCAAGCACCCAGAACACCATAGCAACTGCCTAGCAACGCCCTAGCAACCACCCAGAACACCATAACAACCGCCTAGCAACCACCCAGAACACCATAGCAACTGCCTAGCAACGCCCGAGCAACCTCCCAGAACACCATAGCAACTGCCTAGCAACGCCCTAGCAACCACCCAGAACACCATAACAACCGCCTAGCAACCACCCAGAACACCATAGCAACTGCCTAGCAACGCCCGAGCAACCTCCCAGAACACCATAGCAACCGCCTAGCAACCACACAGAACACCATAGCAACTGCCTAGCAACGCCCTAGCAACCACCCAGAACACCATAGCAACCACCTAGCAACCACCCAAAACACCATAGCAACTGCCTAGCAACGCCCTAGCAACCACCCAGAACACCATAGCAACCGCCTAGCAACCACCCAGAACACCATAGCAACTGCCTAGCAACACCCTAACAACCACCCAAAACACCATAGCAACCGCCTAGCAACGCCCTAGCAACCACCCAGAACACCATAGCAACAGCCTAGCAATGCCCTAGCAACCACCCAGAACACCATAGCAACCGCCTAGCAACCACCCAGAACACCATAGCAACTGCCTAGCAACCACCCAGAACACTATAGCAACTGCCAAGCAACGCCCTAGCAACCACCCAGAACACCATAGCAACCGCCAAGAAACCACTCAGAACACCATAGCAACTGCCTAGCAACGCCCTAGCAACCACCCAGAACACCATAGCAACCGCCTAGCAACGCCCTCACAACCACCAAGAACACCATAGCAACTGCCTAGCAACCACCCAGAACACCATAGCAACTGCCTAGCAACGCCCTAGCAACCACCCAGAACAGTATTGCAACCGCCTACCAACCACCCAAAACACCATAGCAACTGCCTAGCAACGCCCTAGCAACCCCCCAGAACACCATAGCAATCGCCTAGCAACCACCCAGAACACCATAGCAACTGCCTAGCAACGCCCTAGCAACCACCCAGAACACCATAGCAACCGCCCAGCAACCACCCAAAACACCATAGCAACTGCCTAGCAACGCCCTAGCAACCACCCAGAACACCACAGCAACCACCTAGCAACCACCCAAAACACCATAGCAACTGCCTAGCAACGCCCTAGCAACCACCAAGAACACATTAGCAACCGCCTAGCAACCACTCAGAACACCATAGCAACTGCCTAGCAACGCCCTAGCAACCACACACAACACCATAGGAATTGCCTAGCAGCGCCCTAGCAACCACCCAGAACACCATAGCAACCGCCTAGCAACCACCCAGAACACCATAGCAACTGCCTAGCAACGCCCTAGCAACCACCCAGAACACCAAAGCAACCGCCCAGCAACCACCCAGAACACCATAGCAACTGCCTAGGAACGCCCTAGCAACCACCCAAAACACCATAGCAACCACCTAGCAACCACCCAAAACACCATAGCAACTGCCTAGCAACGCCCTAGCAACCACCCAGAACACCATAGCAACCGCCTAGCAACCACCCAAAACACCATAGCAACTGCCTAGCAACGCCCTAGCAACCACCCAGAACACCATAGCAACCGCCTAGCAACCACCCAGAACACCATAGCAACTGCCTAGCAACGCCATAGCAACCACCAAGAAAACCTTAGCAACCGCCTAGCAACCACCCAGAACACCATAGCAACTGCCTAGCAACGCCCTAGCAACCACACAGTACACCATAGGAATCGCCTAGCAACGCCCTACCAACCACCCAGAACACCATAGCAACCACCTAGCAACCACCCAGAACACCAAAGTAACTGCCTAGCAACGCCCTAGCACCCACCCAGAACACCCTAGCCACCGCCCAGCAACCATCCAGAACACCATAGCAACTGCCTAGCAACGCCCTAGCAACCACCCAGAACACCATAGCAACCACCTAGCAACCACCCAAAACACCATGGCAACTGCCTAGCAATGCCCTAGCAACCACCCAGAACACCATAGCAACCGCCTAGCAACCACCCAAAACACCATAGCAACTGCCTAGCAACGCCCTAGCAACCACCCAGAACACCATAGCAACCGCCTAGCAACCACCCAGAACACCATAGCAACTGCCTAGCAACGCCATAGCAACCACCAAGAAAACCTTAGCAACCGCCTAGCAACCACCCAGAACACCATAGCAACTGCCTAGCAACGCCCTAGCAACCACCCAGAACACCATAGCAACCACCTAGCAACCACCCAAAACACCATAGCAACTGCCTAGCAACGCCCTAGCAGCCACCCAGTCCACCATAGCAACCGCCTAGCAACCACCCAAAACACCATAGCAACTGCCTAGCAACGCCCTAGCAACCACCCTGAACACCATAGCAACCGCCTAGCAACCACCCAGAACACCATAGCAACTGCCTAGCAACGCCCTAGCAACCACCTAGAACACCATAACAACCACCTAGCAACCACCCAAAACACCATAGCACCTGCCTAGCAACGCCCTACCAACCACCCAGAACACCATAGCAACCGCCTAGCAACCACCCAGAACACCATTGCAACTGCCTAGCAACACCCTAACAACCACCCAAAACACCATAGCAACCGCCTAGCAACGCCCTAGCAACCACCCAGAACACCACAGCAAGAGCCTAGCAACCATCAGAACACCACAGCAACTGCCTAGCAACGCCCTAGCAACCACCCAGAACACCATAGCAACCACCTAGCAACCACCCAGAACACCATAGCAACCGCATAGCAACCACCGAGAACACCATAGCAACTGCCTAGCAACGACCTAGCAACCACCCAGAACACCATAGCAACCGCCTAGCTACCACCCAGAACACCATAGCAACCGCCTAGCAACCACCCAGAACACCAGAGCAACCGTCTAACAACCACCCAGAACACCATAGCAACACCCTAGCAACCACCCAGAACACCATAGCAACCGCCTAGCAACCATCTAGAACACCATAGCAACTGCCTCGCAACGCCCTAGCAACCACCCAGAACACCATAGCAACCGCCTAGCAACGCCCGAGCAACCACCCAGAACACCATAGCAACCGCCTAGCAACGCCCTAGCAACCACCCAGAACACCATAGCAACCACCTAGCAACCACCAAGAACACCATAGCAACTGCCTAGCAACACCCTAGCAACCACTCAGAACACCATAGCAACCGCCTAGCAACGCCGTAGCAACCACCCAGCACACCATGGCAACTGCTTAGCAATGCCCTAGCAACCACACAGAACGCCATAGCAACCACCCTAACAACCACCCAGAACACCATAGCAACTGCCTAGCAATGCCCTAGCAACCACCCAGAACACCATAGCAACTGCCTTGCAACGCCCTAGCAACCACCCAGAACACCATAGCAACTGCCTAGCAACACCCTAGCAACCACCCAGAACACCATAGCAACCACCTAGCAACGCCCTTGCAACCACCCAGAACATCATAGCAACTGCTTAGCAAAGCCCTAGCAACCACCCAGAATGCCATAGCAACCGCCTAGCAACCACCCAGAACCCCATAGCAACACTCTAGCAACCACCCAGAACGCCATAGCAACCGCCTAGCAACCACCCAGAACACCATAGCAATCGCCTAGCAACGCCCTATCAACCACTCAGAACACCATAGCAACCGCTTAGCAAGGCCCTAGCAACCACCCAGAACACCATTGCAACTGCCTAGCAATGCCCTAGCAACCACCCAGAACACGATAGCAGCTGCCTAGCAACACCCTCACAAGTACACAGAACACCATAGCAACTGCCTAACAACTGTTACAGCCAATCCTCATTATGTCAAATTACAATAAAAAAATGTAACTTTTTAAGCTACTCAACTTATCAACCTTTCAGCCATTCCAACTCCTGATTGTTTTCGACTATGACTTCCGGCAACTGTTTCTTCTGCCCAATCCTGTCTCAAAATATAAGTCCTGACTACAATTCTTCACTTTTAAAAAATGTCACTATTAAAAATTTCCATATGACAGTTGTCATCAACTATGACTCCCGCAAACTGTTTCCTCAGTCCACATCTGTTTCAAAATAAAAGTCCTCACCACTACCATAATTATCCTTCTAAAAACGTAGCTACCAATATCATAATGCAATGATATGTTACAAACTCCACGTTATGCAACTACACTTTGCATTTTCAATGCACACGTAATTCCCCGGAATTACATTATCTAGTTATTATTATTATTAGTGTGCATTGAAAATGCTCACTATTGTTATCCTGGTCTTCTTATTATTATTATTATTAGTGTGCATTGAAAATGCTCACTATTGTTATCCTGGTCTTCTTATTATTATTATTATTATTAGTGTGCATTGAAAATGCTCACTATTGTTATCCTGGTCTTCTTCTTATTATTATTATTATTATTATTATTATTATTATTTTTATTATTATTATTCTTCTAACACACTTAATGCGGCCTCAACCGTTTATCGTAGAAACTTCATTCAAACTGCGTTGCGTAGGTCTTACTTAGGACACCTGTGCAATGTATTTTTCATCTTTGTAACTTTTATACTTTTTGAGTTATTAATAAAAAACTATAAATTTTTTCCTCCCACAGACTTAACATTGGCATTATGACATCACAATAGGGCCATTAAGCAAATGGAATCTTGTGCCAGGTGTTCTGACCACCTGCTGTAACTGTCAGTTTCTCAGGCTGTAAGACTACAATCTGGCTCTCTTGAGACTACAGCTTCCTTACTGCTTTCCTTCCTTCTATTTTCTGTCATTCCTTCTTTCTTTTTCCCTCCTATTTCTTTCCTTCCTTCCTTCCTTCCTTTATTCGTTCCTGCTTTCCTCCTTTACTTCCTTCTTTCCTCCCTTTCATCCTTCCTCCCATTCTTCCTCCCTACCAATTTTCTTTCCTACCTTCCTTAGTTTTTCTTTCCTTCCATCATGCCTTCTTTCATTCCTTCATATCCTTCTTATCTTTCTTCCTTTCTTCTTTCTGCTTTCCCTCTCTTTCCCTCCCTCTTCCTTTCTTTACTTTTTCTTTCCTTCCTTCTCTCTTTCCTTCCGTTTTTCATTTCTTCTTCCTCACTTCCTTCCTTCCTTCTATATTTACTTAAATCCTTCTTCTTCCCTTCTTCCTTTCCTTCCTTCTTTACTTCCTTCTTTCCTTCATTCCTCTGTTTCTTTCCATCCATCCTCGCCTTCTTTCCTTTGTTCTTTCCTGCCTTCCTTTGATTTCCTTCTTTTTTCCTATATTCCTTCTTTCCTTACTTCCCTCATTAGTTCCTTCTTTCCCTCCTTCCTTCCTTGTTAATATTCCAAATAATTTCGTAATCGTACGGTTCACTACTTCTCCCAGTTTTCACTCGATCCCCAAACAAGACACATCAACGCCCTAGCAACAACAAGAACAACATAGCAACTGTCGAGCAATGCCCAAGCAAATATTCAGAACACCATAGCAACCGCCAAGCAACCACCCAAAACACCATAGCAACTGCCTAGCAACCACCCAGAACACTATAGCAACTGCCTAGCAACGCCCTAGCAACCACCCAGAACACCATAGCAACCGCCTAGCAACCACCCAGAACACCATAGCAACTGCCTAGCAACGCCCTAGCAACCACCCAGAACACCATAGCAACCGCCTAGCAACCACCCAGAACACCATAGCAACCGCCTAGCAACCACCCAGAACACCATATCAACTGCCTAGCAACGCCCTAGCAACCACCCAGAACACCATAGCAACTGCCTAGCAACGCCCTAGCAACCACCCAGAACGCTATAGCAACTGCCTAGCAACGCCCTAGCAACCACCCAGAACACCATAGCAACCACCTAGCAACCACCCAGAACACCATAGCAACCGCCTAGCAACCACCCAGAACACCATAGCAACTGCCTAGCAACACCCTAACAACCACCCAGAACACCATAGCAACCGCCTAGCAACGCCCTAGCAACCAGCCAGAACACCATAGCAACAGCCTAGCAACGCCCTAGCAACCACCAAGAACACCATAGCAACCGCCTAGCAACCACCCAGAACACCATAGCAACCGCCTAGCAACCACCCAGAACACCATAGCAACTGCCTAGCAACGCCCTAGCAACCACCCAGAACACCTTAGCAACTGCCTAGCAATGCCCTAGCAACCACCCAGAACGCTATAGCAACTGCCTAGCAACGCCCTAGCAACCACCCATAACACCATGGGAATCGCCTAGCAACCACCTAGCAACCACCCAGAACACCATAGCAACCGCCTAGCAACCACCCAGAACACCATAGCAACCGCCTAGCAACGCCCTAGCAACCACCCAGAACACCATAGCAACAGCCTAGCAACACCCGAACAACCACCCAGAACACCATAGCAACCGCCTAGCAACGCCCTAGCAACCACCCAGAACACCATAGCAACAGCCTAGCAATGCCCTAGCAACCACCCAGAACACCATAGCAACCGCCTAGCAACCACCCAGAACACCATAGCAACTGCCTAGCAACCCCCTAGCAACCACCCAGAACACCATACCAACCGCCTAGCAACCACCCAGAACACCATAGCACCCGCCTAGCAACCACCCAGAACACCATAGCAACTGCCTAGCAACGCCCTAGCAACCACCCAGAACACAATAGCAACTGCCTAGCAACCACCCAGAACACCATAGCAACCACCTAGCAACCACCCAGAACACCATAGCAACTGCCTAGCAACGCCCTAGCAACCACCCAGAACACCATAGCAACCGCCTAGCAACCACCCAGAACACCATAGCAACCGCCTAGCAACCACCCAGAACACCATAGCAACTGCCTAGCAACGCCCTAGCAACCACCCAGAACACCATAGCAACCGCCTAGCAACCACCCAGAACACCATAGCAACCGCCTAGCAACCACCCAGAACACCATAGCAACTGCCTAGCAACGCCCTAGCAACCACCCAGAACACCACAGCAACTGCCTAGCAACGCCCTAGCAACCACCCAGAACGCTATAGCAACTGCCTAGCAACGCCCTAGCAACCACCCAGAACACCATAGCAACCGCCTAGCAACCACCCAGAACACCATAGCAACTGCCTAGCAACGCCCTAGCAACCACCCAGAACACCATAACAACTGCCTAGCAACGCCCTAGCAACCACCCAGAACACCATAGCAACTGCCTAGCAACACCCTAGCAACCACCCAGAACACCATAGCAACCACCTAGCAACGCCCTTGCAACCACCCAGAACATCATAGCAACTGCTTAGCAAAGCCCTAGCAACCACCCAGAATGCCATAGCAACCGCCTAGCAACCACCCAGAACCCCATAGCAACACTCTAGCAACCACCCAGAATGCCATAGCAACCGCCTAGCAACCACCCAGAACACCATAGCAATCGCCTAGCAACGCCCTATCAACCACTCAGAACACCATAGCAACCGCTTAGCAAGGCCCTAGCAACCACCCAGAACACCATTGCAACTGCCTAGCAATGCCCTAGCAACCACCCAGAACACGATAGCAGCTGCCTAGCAACACCCTCACAAGTACACAGAACACCATAGCAACTGCCTAACAACTGTTACAGCCAATCCTCATTATGTCAAATTACAATAAAAAAATGTAACTTTTTAAGCTACTCAACTTATCAACCTTTCAGCCATTCCAACTCCTGATTGTTTTCGACTATGACTTCCGGCAACTGTTTCTTCTGCCCAATCCTGTCTCAAAATATAAGTCCTGACTACAATTCTTCACTTTTAAAAAATGTCACTATTAAAAATTTCCATATGACAGTTGTCATCAACTATGACTCCCGCAAACTGTTTCCTCAGTCCACATCTGTTTCAAAATAAAAGTCCTCACCACTACCATAATTATCCTTCTAAAAACGTAGCTACCAATATCATAATGCAATGATATGTTACAAACTCCACGTTATGCAACTACACTTTGCATTTTCAATGCACACGTAATTCCCCGGAATTACATTATCTAGTTATTATTATTATTAGTGTGCATTGAAAATGCTCACTATTGTTATCCTGGTCTTCTTATTATTATTATTATTAGTGTGCATTGAAAATGCTCACTATTGTTATCCTGGTCTTCTTATTATTATTATTATTATTAGTGTGCATTGAAAATGCTCACTATTGTTATCCTGGTCTTCTTATTATTATTATTATTATTATTATTATTATTATTATTTTTATTATTATTATTCTTCTAACACACTTAATGCGGCCTCAACCGTTTATCGTAGAAACTTCATTCAAACTGCGTTGCGTAGGTCTTACTTAGGACACCTGTGCAATGTATTTTTCATCTTTGTAACTTTTATACTTTTTGAGTTATTAATAAAAAACTATAAATTTTTTCCTCCCACAGACTTAACATTGGCATTATGACATCACAATAGGGCCATTAAGCAAATGGAATCTTGTGCCAGGTGTTCTGACCACCTGCTGTAACTGTCAGTTTCTCAGGCTGTAAGACTACAATCTGGCTCTCTTGAGACTACAGCTTCCTTACTGCTTTCCTTCCTTCTATTTTCTGTCATTCCTTCTTTCTTTTTCCCTCCTATTTCTTTCCTTCGTTCCTTCCTTCCTTTATTCGTTCCTGCTTTCCTACTTTACTTCCTTCTATCCTGCCTTTCATCCTTCCTCCCATTCTTCCTCCCTACCAATTTTCTTTCCTACCTTCCTTAGTTTTTCTTTCCTTCCATCATGCCTTCTTTCATTCCTTCATATCCTTCTTATCTTTCTTCCTTTCTTCTTTCTGCTTTCCCTCTCTTTCCTTCCCTCTTCCTTTCTTTACTTTTTCTTTCCTTCCTTCTCTCTTTCCTTCCGTTTTTCATTTCTTCTTCCTCACTTCCTTCCTTCCTTCTATCTTTACTTAAATCCTTCTTCTTCCCTTCTTCCTTTCCTTCCTTCTTTACTTCCTTCTTTCCTTCATTCCTCTGTTTCTTTCCATCCATCCTCGCCTTCTTTCCTTTGTTCTTTCCTGCCTTCCTTTGATTTCCTTCTTTTTTCCTATATTCCTTCTTTCCTTACTTCCCTCATTAGTTCCTTCTTTCCCTCCTTCCTTCCTTGTTAATATTCCAAATAATTTCGTAATCG
The DNA here is from genome assembly GCA_029721435.1 of Gymnothorax reevesii. Lineage (NCBI taxonomy): Eukaryota > Metazoa > Chordata > Actinopteri > Anguilliformes > Muraenidae > Gymnothorax > Gymnothorax reevesii. The sequence continues at coordinate 64,473,479 of CM056576.1, forward strand.
TACGGTTCACTACTTCTCCCAGTTTTCACTCGATCCCCAAACAAGACACATCAACGCCCTAGCAACAACAAGAACAACATAGCAACTGTCGAGCAATGCCCAAGCAAATATTCAGAACACCATAGCAACCGCCAAGCAACCACCCAAAACACCATAGCAACTGCCTAGCAACCACCCAGAACACTATAGCAACTGCCTAGCAACGCCCTAGCAACCACCCAGAACACCATAGCAACCGCCTAGCAACCACCCAGAACACCATAGCAACTGCCTAGCAACGCCCTAGCAACCACCCAGAACACCATAGCAACCGCCTAGCAACCACCCAGAACACCATAGCAACCGCCTAAACACCACCCAGAACACCATAGCAACTGCCAAGCAACTCCCTAGCAACCTCCCAGAACACCATAGCCACTGCCTAGCAACGCCCTCGCAACCACCCAGAACGCTATAGCAACTGCCTAGCAACGCCCTAGCAACCACCCAGAACACCATAGCAACCACCTAGCAACCACCCAGAACACCATAGCAACCGCCTAGCAACCACCCAGAACACCATAGCAACTGCCTAGCAACACCCTAACAACCACCCAGAACACCATAGCAACCGCCTAGCAACGCCCTAGCAACCAGCCAGAACACCATAGCAACAGCCTAGCAACGCCCTAGCAACCACCCAGAACACCATAGCAACCGCCTAGCAACCACCCAGAACACCATAGCAACCGCCTAGCAACCACCCAGAACACCATAGCAACTGCCTAGCAACGCCCTAGCAACCACCCAGAACACCTTAGCAACTGCCTAGCAATGCCCTAGCAACCACCCAGAACGCTATAGCAACCGCCTAGCAACGCCCTAGCAACCACCCAGAACACCATAGCAACCACCTAGCAACCACCCAGAACACCATAGCAACCGCCTAGCAACCACCCAGAACACCATAGCAACCGCCTAGCAACGCCCTAGCAACCACCCAGAACACCATAGCAACAGCCTAGCAACACCCGAACAACCACCCAGAACACCATAGCAACCGCCTAGCAACGCCCTAGCAACCACCCAGAACACCATAGCAACAGCCTAGCAAAGCCCTAGCAACCACCCAGAACACCATGGCAACTGCCTAGCAACCACCCAGAACACCATAGCAACTGCCTAGCAACCCCCTAGCAACCACCCAGAACACCATAGCAACCGCCTAGCAACCACCCACAACACCATAGCACCCGCCTAGCAACCACCCAGAACACCATAGCAACTGCCTAGCAACGCCCTAGCAACCACCCAGAACACAATAGCAACTGCCTAGCAACCACCCAGAACACCATAGCAACCATCTAGCCACCACCCAGAACACCATAGCAACTGCCTAGCCACGCCCTAGCCACCACCCAGAACACCATAGCACCCACCTAGCAACCACCCAAAACACCATAGCAACTGCCTAGCAACGCCCTAGCAACCACCCAGAACACCATAGCAACCGCCTAGCAACCACCCAGAACACCATAGCAACCGCCTAGCAACCACCCAGAACACCATAGCAACTGCCTAGCAACGCCCTAGCAACCACCCAGAACACCATAGCAACCGCCTAGCAACCACCCAGAACACCATAGCAACCGCCTAGCAACCACCCAGAACACCATAGCAACTGCCTAGCAACGCCCTAGCAACCACCCAGAACACCACAGCAACTGCCTAGCAACGCCCTAGCAACCACCCAGAACGCTATAGCAACTGCCTAGCAACGCCCTAGCAACCACCCAGAACACCATAGCAACCGCCTAGCAACCACCCAGAACACCATAGCAACTGCCTAGCAACGCCCTAGCAACCACCCAGAACACCATAGCAACCGCCTAGCAACGCCCTAGCAACCACCCAGAACACCATAGCAACAGCCTAGCAATGCCCTAGCAACCACCCAGAACACCATAGCAACCGCCTAGCAACCACCCAGAACACCATAGCAACTGCCTAGCAACGCCCTAGCAACCACCCAGAACACCATAGCAACCGCCTAGCAACCACCCAGAACACCATAGCAACCGCCTAGCAACCACCAAGAACACCATAGCAACTGCCTAGCAACGCCCGAGCAACCACCCAGAACACCATAGCAACCGCCTAGCAATCACCCAGAACACCATAGCAACTGCCTAGCAACGCCCAAGCAACCACCCAGAACACCATAGCAACCACCTAGCAACCACCCAAAACACCATAGCAACCGCCTAGCAAGACCCTAGCAACCACCCAGAACACCATAGCAACCGCCTAGCAACCACCCAGAACACCATAGCAACTGTCTAGCAACGCCCAAGCAACCACCCAGAACACCATAGCAACCAACTAGCAACCACCCAAAACACCATAGCAACTGCCTAGCAACGCCCTAGCAACCACCCAGAACACCATAGCAACCGCCTAGCAACCACCCAGAACACCATAGCAACTGCCAAGCAACACCCTAACAACCACCCACAACACCATAGCAACCGCCTAGCAACGCCCTAGCAACCACCCAGAACACCACAGCAACAACCTAGCAATGCCCTAGCAACATCCCAGAACACCATAGCAACCGCCTAGCAAGGCCCTAGTAACCACCCAGACCACCATAGCAAGCGCCTAGCACTGCCCTAGCAACCTCCCAGACCACCATAGCAACCGGCTAGCAACCACCCAGCACACCATAGCAACTGCCTAGCAACGCCCTAGCAACCACCCAGAACACCATAGCAACCGCCTAGCAACCACCCAGAACACAATAGCAACCGCCTAGCTACCACCCATAACACCGTAGCAACGCCCTAGCAACCACCCAGAACACCATAGCAACTGCCTAGCAACGCCCTAGCAACCACCCAGAACACCATAGCAACCGCCTAGCAACCATCAGAACACCATAGCAACTGCCTAGCAACGCCCTAGCAACCACCCAGAACACCATAGCAACCGCCTAGCAACCACCCAGAACACCATAGCAACCGCCTAGCAACAACACAGAACACCATAGCAACTGCCTAGCAATGATCTAGCAACCACCCAGAACACCATTGCAACCGCCTTGCTACCACCCAGAACACCATAGCAACCGCCTAGCAACCACCCAGAACACCATAGCAACTGCCTAGCAACCACCCAGAACACCATAGCAACCGCCTAGCAACATTCCAGAACACCATAGCAACTGCCTAGCAACGCCCTAGCAACCACCCAGAATACCATAGCAACGCCCTAGCAACCACCCAGAATACCATAGCAACGCCCTAGCAACCACCCAGAACACCATAGCAACCGCCTAGCAACGCCCGAGCAACCACCCAGAACACCATAGCAACCGCCTAGCAACGCCCTAGCAACCAGCCAGAACATCATAGCAACCACCTAGCAACCAGCCAGAACACCATAGCAACTGCCTAGCAACACCCTAGCAACCACCCAGAACACCAAAACAACCGCCTGGCAATGGCGCGGCAGCCACCCAGAACACCATACCAACTGCTTAGCAATGCCCTAGCAACCACCCAGAACGCCATAGCAACCACCCTAACAACCACCCAGAACACCATAGCAACTGCCTAGCAACGGCCTATCAACCACCCAGAACACAATAGCAACTGCCTAGCAACGCCATAGCAAACACCCAGAACACCATAGCAACGGCCTAGCAACCACACAGAACAGCATAGCAACTGCCTAGCAACACCCTTGCAACCACCCAGAACACCATAGCAACCACCTAGCAACGCCCTAGCAATCACCCAGAACATCATAGCACCTGCTTACCAAAGCCCTAGCAACCACCCAGAATGCCATAGCAACCGCCTAGCAACCACCCAGAACCCCATAGCAACGCCCGAACAACCACCCAGTAGGCCACAGCAACCGCCCAGCAACTACCCAGAACACCATAGCAACCGCCTAGCAAGGCACTATCAACCACCCAGAACACCATAGCAACTGCCTAGCAATGCCCTAGCAACCACCCAGAACACGATAGCAGCTGCCTAGCAACACCCTCACAAGTACACAGAACACCATAGCAACTGCCTAACAACTGTTACAGCCAGTCCTCATTATGTCAAATTACAATAAAAAATGTAACTTTTTAAGCTACTCAACTTATCAACCTTTCAGCCATTCCAACTCCTGATTGTTTTCGACTATGACTTCCGGCAACTGTTTCTTCTGCCCAATCCTGTCTCAAAATATAAGTCCTTACTACAATTTTTCACTATTAAAAAAATGTCTTCATTAAAAATTTCCATATGACAGTTGTCATCAACTATGACTCCCGCAAACTGTTTCCTCAGTCCACATCTGTTTCAAAATAAAAGTCCTCACCACTACCATAATTATCCTCCTAAAAACGTAGCTACCAATATCATAATGCAATGATATGTTACAAACTCCACCTTATGCAACTACACTTTGCATTTTCAATGCACACGTAATTCCCTGGAATTACATTATCTAGTTATTATTATTATTATTATTATTATTATTATTATTATTCTTCTAACACACTTAATGCGGCCTCAACCGTTTATCGTAGAAACTTCATTCAAACTGCGTTGCGTAGGTCTTACTTCGGACACCTGTGCAATGTATTTTTCATCTTTGTAACTTTTATACTTTTTGAGTTATTAATAAAAAACTATAAATTTTTTCCTCCCACAGACTTAACATTGGCATTATGACATCACAATAGGGCCATTAAGCAAATGGAATCTTGTGCCAGGTGTTCTGACCACCTGCTGTAACTGTCAGTTTCTCAGGCTGTAAGACTACAATCTGGCTCTCTTGAGACTACAGCTTCCTTACTGCTTTCCTTCCTTCTATTTTCTGTCATTCCTTCTTTCTTTTTCCCTCCTATTTCTTTCCTTCGTTCCTTCCTTCCTTTATTCGTTCCTGCTTTCCTACTTTACTTCCTTCTATCCTGCCTTTCATCCTTCCTCCCATTCTTCCTCCCTACCAATTTTCTTTCCTACCTTCCTTAGTTTTTCTTTCCTTCCCTCATGCCTTCTTTCATTTCTCCATATCCTTTTTATCTTTCTTCCTTTCTTCTTTCTGCTTTCCCTCTCTTTCCCTCCCTCTTCCTTTCTTTACTTTTTCTTTCCTTCCTTCTCTCTTTCCTTCAGTTTTTCATTTCTTCTTCCTCACTTCCTTCCTTCCTTCTATCTTTACTTAAATCCTTCTTCTTCCCTTCTTCCTTTCCTTCCTTCTTTACTTCCTTCTTTCCTTAATTCCTCGGTTTCTTTCCATCCATCCTCGCCTTCTTTCCTTTGTTCTTTCCTGCCTTCCTTTGATTTCCTTCTTTTTTCCTATATTCCTTCTTTCCTTACTTCCCTCATTAGTTCCTTCTTTCCCTCCTTCCTTCCTTGTTAATATTCCAAATAATTTCGTAATCGTACGGTTCACTACTTCTCCCAGTTTTTACTCGATCCCCAAACAAGACACATCAACGCCCTAGCAACAACAAGAACAACATAGCAACTGTCGAGCAATGCCCAAGCAAATATTCAGAACACCATAGCAACCGCCAAGCAACCACCCAAAACACCATAGCAACTGCCTAGCAACCACCCAGAACACTATAGCAACTGCCTAGCAACCACCCAGAACACCATAGCAACCGCATAGCAACCACCCAGAACACCATAGCAACTGCCTAGCAACGCCCTAGCAACCACCCAGAACACCATAGCAACCGCCTAGCAACCACCCAGAACACCATAGCAACCGCCTAGCAACTACCCAGAACACCATAGCAACTGCCTAGCAACGCCCTAGCAACCACCCAGAACATCATAGCAACTGCCTAGCAACGCCCTAGCAACCACCCAGAACGCCTTAGCAACCGCCTAGCAACGCCCTAGCAACCACCCAGGACACCTTAGCAACTGCCTAGCAACGCCCTAGCAACCACCCAGAACACCATAGCAACTGCCTAGCAATGCCCTGGCAACCACCCAGAACACCATAGCAACTGCCTAGCAACGCCCTAGCTACCACCTGGAACACCATAGCAACTGCCTAGCAACCACCCAGAACACCATAGCAACTGCCTAGCAACACCCTAACAACCACCCAGAACACCATAGCAACCGCCTAGCAACGCCCTAGCAACCACCCAGAACACCATAGCAACAGCCTAGCAATGCCCTAGCAACCACCCACAACACCATAGCAACCGCCTAGCAACCACCCAGAACACCATAGCAACTGCCTAGCAACGCCCTAGCACACACCCAGAACACCATAGCAACCGCCTAGCAACCACCCAGAACACCATAGCACCCGCCTAGCAACCACCCAGAACACCATAGCAACTGCCTAGCAATGCCCTAGCAACCACCCAGAACACAATAGCAACTGCCTATCAACCACCCAGAACACCATAGCAACCACCTAGCAACCACCCAGAACACCATAGCAACTGCCTAGCAACGCCCTAGCAACCACCCAGAACACCATAGCAACCACCTAGCAACCACCCAAAACACCATAGCAACTGCCTAGCAACGCCCTAGCAACCACCCAGAATACCATAGCAACGCCCTAGCAACCACCCAGAACACCATAGCAACCGCCTAGCAACCATCCAGAACACCATAGCAACTGCCTAGCAACGCCCTAGCAACCACCCAGAATACCATAGCAACGCCCTAGCAAACACCCTAAACACCATAGTAACTGCCTTGCAATGCCTTTGGAACCACCCAGAACACCATAGCAACCGCCTAGCAACGCCCTAGCAACCAGCCAGAACATCATAGCAACCACCTAGCAACCAGCCAGAACACCATAGCAACTGCCTAGCAACACCCTAGCAACCACCCAGAACACCATAGCAACCGCCTGGCAATGCCGTGGCAACCACCCAGAACACCATACCAACTGCTTAGCAATGCCCTAGCAACCACCCAGAACGCCATAGCAACCACCCTAACAACCACCCAGAACACCATAGCAACTGCCTAGCAACGGCCTATCAACCACCCAGAACACAATAGCAACTGCCTAGCAACGCCATAGCAACCACCCAGAACACCATAGCAACGGCCTAGCAACCACCCAGAACAGCATAGCAACTGCCTAGCAACACCCTAGCAACCACCCAGAACACCATAGCAACCACCTAGCAACGCCCTAGCAACCACCCAGAACATCATAGCAACTGCTTAGCAAAGCCCTAGCAACCACCCAGAATGCCATAGCAACCGCCTAGCAACCACCCAGAACCCCATAGCAACGCCCGAACAACCACCCAGTACGCCATAGCAACCGCCTAGCAACTACCCAGAACACCATAGCAACCGCCTAGCAATGCCCTATCAACCACCCAGAACCCCATAGCAACTGCCTAGCAATGCCCTAGCAACCACCCAGAACACGATAGCAGCTGCCTAGCAACACCCTCACAAGTACACAGAACACCATAGCAACTGCCTAACAACTGTTACAGCCAGTCCTCATTATGTCAAATTACAATAAAAAATGTAACTTTTTAAGCTACTCAACTTATCAACCTTTCAGCCATTCCAACTCCTGATTGTTTTCGCCTATGAGTTCCGGCAACTGTTTCTTCTGCCCAATCCTGTCTCAAAATATAAGTCCTTACTACAATTTTTCACTATAAAAAAATGTCACTATTAAAAATTTCCATATGACAGTTGTCATCAACTATGACTCCCGCAAACTGTTTCCTCAGTCCTCATCTGTTTCAAAATAAAAGTCCTCACCACTACCATAATTATCCTCCTAAAAACGTAGCTACCAATATCATAATGCAATGATATGTTACAAACTCCACCTTATGCAACTACACTTTGCATTTTCAATGCACACGTAATTCCCTGGAATTACATTATCTAGTTAGTCTGCATTGAAAATGCTCACTATTGTTATCCTGGTCTTCTTATTAGTGTGCATTGAAAATGCTCACTATTGTTATCCTGGTCTTCTTATTATTATTATTATTATTATTATTATTATTATTATTATTATTATTATTATTCTTCTAACACACTTAATGCGGCCTCAACCGTTTATCGTAGAAACTTCATTCAAACTGCGTTGCGTAGGTCTTACTTAGGAGACCTGTGCAATGTATTTTTCATCTTTGTAACCTTTATACTTTTTGAGTTATTAATAAAAAACTATACATTTTTCCCCCCATAGACTTAACATTGGCATTATGACATCACAATAGGGCCATTAAGCAAATGGAATCTTGTGCCAGGTGTTCTGACCACCTGCTGTAACTGTCAGTTTCTCAGGCTGTACGACTACAATCTGGCTCTCTTGAGACTACAGCTTCCTTGCTGCTTTCCTTCGTTCTATTTTCTGTCATTACTTCTCTCCTTTTCCCTCCTATTTCTTTCCTTCGTTCCTTACTTCCTTTATTCGTTCCTTCTTTCCTACTTTACTTCCTTCTATCCTGCCCTTCATCCTTCCTCCCATTCTTCCTCCCTACCAATTTTCTTTCCTACCTTCCTTAGTTTTTCTTTCCTTCCATCATGCCTTCTTTCATTCCTTCATATCCTTCTTATCTTTCTTCCATTCTTCTTTCTGCTTTCCCTCTCTTTCCCTCCCTCTTCCTTTCTTTACTTTTTCTTTCCTTCCTTCTCTCTTTCCTTCTGTTTTTCATTTCTTCTTCCTCACTTCCTTCCTTCCTTCTATCTTTACTTAAATCCTTCTTCTTCCCTTCTTCCTTTCCTTCCTTCTTTTCTTCCTTCTTTCCTTCATTCCTCTGTTTCTTTCCATCCATCCTCGCCTTCTTTCCTTTGTTCTTTCCTGCCTTCCTTTGATTTCCTTCTTTTTTTCCTATATTCCTTCTTTCCTTACTTCCCTCATTAGTTCCTTCTTTCCCTCCTTCCTTCCTTGTCAATATTCCAAATAATTTCGTAATCGTACGGTTCACTACTTCTCCCAGTTTTCACTCGATCCCCAAACAAGACACATCAACGCCCTAGCAACAACAAGAACAACATAGCAACTGTCGAGCAATGCCCAAGCAAATATTCAGAACACCATAGCAACCGCCAAGCAACCACCCAAAACACCATAGCAACTGCCTAGCAACCACCCAGAACACTATAGCAACTGCCTAGCAACGCCCTAGCAACCACCCAGAACACCATAGCAACTGCCTAGCAACCACCCAGAACACTATAGCAACTGCCTAGCAACGCCCTAGCAACCACCCAGAACACCATAGCAACCGCCTAGCAACCACCCAGAACACCCTAGCACCGGCCTAGCACACACCCAGAACACCATAGCAACTGCCTAGCAACGCCCTTGCAACCACCCAGAACACAATAGCAACCGCCTAGCAACCACCCAGAACACCATAGCAACCACCTAGCAACCACCCAGAACACCATAGCAACTGCCTAGCAACGCCCTAGCAACCACCCAGAACACCATAGCAACGACCTAGCAACCACCCAAAACACGATAGCAACTGCCTAGCAACGCCCTAGCAACCACCCAGAACACCATAGCAACCGCCTAGCAACCACCCAGAACACCATAGCAACTGCCTAGCAACGCCCTAGCAACCACCCAGAACACCATAGCAACCGCCTAGCAACCACCCAGAACACCATAGCAACCGCCTAGCAACCACCCAGAACACCATAGCAACTGCCTAGCAACGCCCTAGCAACCACCCAGAACTCCACAGCAACTGCCTAGCAACGCCCTAGCAACCATCCAGACCACGATAGCAACCCCCTCGCACCCACCCAGAACACCATAGCAACCGCCTAGACACCACCCAGAACACCATAGCAACGGCCTAGCAACGCCCTAGCAACCACCCAGAACACCATAGCAATTGCCTAGCAACGCCCTAGCAACCACCCAGAACGCTATAGCAACTGCCTAGCAACGCCCTAGCAACCACCCGGAACACCATAGCAACCACCTAGCAACCACCCAGAACACCATAGCAACTGCCTAGCAACGCCCTAGCAACCACCCAGAACACCATAGCAACCGCCTAGCAACCACCCAGAACACCATAGCAACTGCCTAGCAACACCCTAACAACCACCCAGAACACCATAGCAACCGCCTAGCAACGCCCTAGCAACCACCCAGAACACCATAGCAACTGCCTAGCAACGCCCTAGCAACCACCCAGAACACCATAGCAACCGCCTAGCAACCACCTAGAACACCATAGCAACTGCCTAGGAACGCCCTGGCAACCACCCAGAACACCATAGCAACCGCCAAGCAACCACCCAGAACACCCTAGCAACGCCCTAGCAACCACCCAGAACACCATAGCAACTGCCTAGCAACGCCCTAGCAACCACCCAGAACACAATAGCAACCGCCTAGCAACCACCCAGAACACCATAGCAACCGCCTACCAACCACCCAGAACACCATAGCAACTGCCTAGCAACGCCCTAGCAACCACCCAGAACACCATAGCAACCACCTAGCAACCACCCAAAACACCATAGCAACCGCCCAGCAACGCCCTAGCAACCACCCAGAACACCATAGCAACCGCCTAGCAACCACCCAGAACACCATAGCAACTGCCTAGCAATGATCTAGCAACCACCCAGAACACCATAGCAACCACCTAGCAACCACCCAAAACACCATAGCAACCGCCTAGCAACGCCCTAGCAACCACCCAGAACACCCTAGCCACCACCTAGCCACCACCCAAGACCCCATAGCAGCCGCCTAGCAACGCCCTAACAACCACGCAGAACACCATAGCAACCGCCTAGCAACCACCCAGTACACCATAGCAACTGCCTAGCAACACCCTAGCAACCACCCAGAACACCATAGCAACCACCTAGCAACCACCCAAAACACCATAGCAACCGCCTAGCAACGCCCTAGCAACCACGCAGAACACCATAGCAACCGCCTAGCAACCACCCAGAACACCAGAGCAACTGCCTAGCAACGCCCTAGCAACCACCCAGAACACCATAGCAACCGCCTAGCAACCACCCACAACACCACAGCAACCGCCTAGCAACCACCCACAACACCATAGCAACTGCCTAGCAACGCCCTAGCAACCATCCAGAACACCACAGCAACTGCCTAGCAACGCCCTAGCAACCACCCAGAACGCTATAGCAACTGCCTAGCAACGCCCTAGCAACCACCCAGAGCACCATAGCAACCGCCTAGCAACCACCCAGAACACCATAGCAACCGCCTAGCAACGCCCTAGCAACCACCCAGAACACCATAGCAACAGCCTAGCAATGCCCTACCAACCACCCAGAACCCCATAGCAACTGCCTAGCAACGCCCTAGCAACCACCCAGAACACCATAGCAACCGCCTAGCAACCACCCAGAACACCATAACAACCGCCTAGCAACCACCAAGAACACCATAGCAACTGCCTAGCAACGCCTGAGCAACCACCCAGAACACCATAGCAACCGCCTAGCAACCACCCAGAACACCAAAGCAACTGCCTAGCAACGCCCAATCAACCACCCAGAACACCATAGCAACCACCTAGCAACCACCCAAAACACCATAGCAACTGCCAAGCAACGCCCTAGCAACCACCCAGAACACCATAGCAACCGCCTAGCAACCACCCAGAACACCATAGCAACTGCCTAGGAACAGGCTAACAACCACCCAGAACAGCATAGCAACCGCCTAGCAACGCCCTAGCCCCCACCCAGACCACCATAGCAACAGCCTAGCCATGCCCCAGCAACCTCCCAGAACACCATAGCAACCGCCTAGCAAGGCCCTAGCAACCACCCAGAACACCATAGCAACCGCCTAGCAATGCCCTAGCAACTTCCCAGAACACCATAGCAACCGCCTAGCAACCACCCAGCACACCATAGCAACTCCCTAGCAACGCCCTAGCAACCACCCAGAACAGCATAGCAACCGCCTAGCAACCACCCAGAACACAATAGCAACCGCCTAGCTACCACCCAGAACACCATAGCAATGCCCTAGCAACCACCCAGAACACCATAGCAACTGCCTAGCAATGCCCTAGCAACCACCCAGAACACCATAGCAACCGCCTAGCAACCATCAGAACACCATAGCAACTGCCTAGCAACGCCCTAGCAACCACCCAGAACACCATAGCAACCGCCTAGCAACCACCCAGAACACCATAGCAACCGCCTAGCAACAACACAGAACACCATAGCAACTGCCTAGCAACGCCCTAGCAACCACCCAGAACACCATTGCAACCGCCTTGCTACCACCCAGAACACCATAGCAACCGCCTAGCAACCACCCAGAACACCAGAGCAACCGCCTAACAACCACCCAGAACACCATAGCAACACCCTAGCAACCACCCAGAACACCATAGCAACCACCTAGCAACCATCCAGAACACCATAGCAACTGCCTAGCAACGCCCTAGCAACCACCCAGAACACCATAGCAACGCCCTAGCAACCACCCAGAACACCATAGCAACCGCCTTGCAACGCCCGAGCAACCACCCAGAACACCATAGCAACCGCCTAGCAATGCCCTAGCAACCAGCCAGAACATCATAGCAACCGCCTAGCAACCACCCAGAACACCATAGCAACTGCCTAGCAACACCCTAGCAACCACCCAGAACACCATAGCAACCGCCTGGCAATGCCGTGGCAACCACCCAGAACACCATACCAACTGCTTAGCAATGCCCTAGCAACCACCCAGAACGCCATAGCAACCACCCTAACAACCACCCAGAACACCATAGCAACTGCCTAGCAACGGCCTATCAACCACCGAGAACACAATAGCAACTGCCTAGCAACGCCATAGCAACCACCCAGAACACCATAGCAACGGCCTAGCAACCACCCAGAACAGCATAGCAACTGCCTAGCAACACCCTAGCAACCACCCAGAACACCATAGCAACCACCTAGCAACGCCCTAGCAACCACCCAGAACATCATAGCAACTGCTTAGCAAAGCCCTAGCAACCACCCAGAATGCCATAGCAACCGCCTAGCAACCACCCAGAACCCCATAGCAACGCTCGAGCAACCACCCAGTACACCATAGCAACCGCCTAGCAACTACCCAGAACACCATAGCAACCGCCTAGCAACGCCCTATCAACCACCCAGAACACCATAGCAACTGCCTAGCAATGCCCTAGCAACCACCCAGAACACGATAGCAGCTGCCTAGCAACACCCTCACAAGTACACAGAACACCATAGCAACTGCCTAACAACTGTTACAGCCAGTCCTCATTATGTCAAATTACAATAAAAAATGTAACTTTTTAAGCTACTCAACTTATCAACCCTTCAGCCATTCCAACTCCTGATTGTTTTCGACTATGACTTCCGGCAACTGTTTCTTCTGCCCAATCCTGTCTCAAAATATAAGTCCTTACTACAATTTTTCACTATTAAAAAATGTCACTATTAAAAATTTCCATATGACAGTTGTCATCAACTATGACTCCCGCAAACTGTTTCCTCAGTCCACATCTGTTTCAAAATAAAAGTCCTCACCACTACCATAATTATCCTCCTAAAAACGTAGCTACCAATATCATAATGCAATGATATGTTACAAACTCCACCTTATGCAACTACACTTTGCATTTTCAATGCACACGTAATTCCCTGGAATTACATTATCTAGTTATTATTATTATTATTATTATTATTCTTCTAACACACTTAATGCGGCCTCAACCGTTTATCGTAGAAACTTCATTCAAACTGCGTTGCGTAGGTCTTACTTAGGACACCTGTGCAATGTATTTTTCATCTTTGTAACTTTTATACTTTTTGAGTTATTAATAAAAAACTATAAATTTTTTCCTCCCACAGACTTAACATTGGCATTATGACATCACAATAGGGCCATTAAGCAAATGGAATCTTGTGCCAGGTGTTCTGACCACCTGCTGTAACTGTCAGTTTCTCAGGCTGCAAGACTACAATCTGGCTCTCTTGAGACTACAGCTTCCTTACTGCTTTCCTTCCTTCTATTTTCTGTCATTCCTTCTTTCTTTTTCCCTCCAATTTCTTTCCTTTGTTCCTTCCTTCCTTTATTCGTTCCTGCTTTCCTACTTTACTTCCTTCTTTCCTGCCTTTCATCCCTCCTCCCATTCTTCCTCCCTACCAATTTTCTTTCCTACCTCCCTTAGTGTTTCTTTCCTTCCATCATGCCTTCTTTCATTCCTTCATATCCTTCTTATCTTTCTTCCTTTCTTCTTTCTGCTTTCCCTCTCTTTCCCTCCCTCTTCCTTTCTTTACTTTTTCTTTCCTTCCTTCTCTCTTTCCTTCTGTTTTTCATTTCTTCTTCCTCACTTCCTTCCTTCCTTCTATCTTTACTTAAATCCTTCTTCTTCCCTTCTTCCTTTCCTTCCTTCTTTACTTCCTTCTTTCCTTAATTCCTCTGTTTCTTTCCATCCATCCTCTCCTTCTTTCCTTTGTTCTTTCCTGCCTTCCTTTGATTTCCTTCTTTTTTCCTATATTCCTTCTTTCCTTACTTCCCTCATTAGTTCCTTCTTTCCCTCCTTCCTTCCTTGTTAATATTCCAAATAATTTCGTAATCGTACGGTTCACTACTTCTCCCAGTTTTTACTCGATCACCAAACAAGACACATCAACGCCCTAGCAACAACAAGAACAACATAGCAACTGTCGAGCAATGCCCAAGCAAATATTCAGAACACCATAGCAACCGCCAAGCAACCACCCAAAACACCATAGCAACTGCCTAGCAACCACCCAGAACACTATAGCAACTGCCTAGCAACCACCCAGAACACCATAGCAACCGCATAGCAACCACCCAGAACACCATAGCAACTGCCTAGCAACGCCCTAGCAACCACCCAGAACACCATAGCAACCGCCTAGCAACCACCCAGAACACCATAGCAACCGCCTAGCAACCCCCCAGAACACCACAGCAACTGCCTAGCCACGCCCTACCAACCACACAGAACACCTTAGCAACTGCCTAGCAACGCCCTAGCAACCACCCAGAACGCTATAGCAACTGCCTAGCACCGCCCTAGCAACCACCCAGAACACCATAGTAACCGCCTAGCAACCACCCAGAACACCATAGCAACCGCCTAGCAACCACCCAGAACACCATAGCAACTGCCTAGCAACACCCTAACAACCACCCAGAACACCATAGCAACCGCCTAGCAACGCCCTAGCAACCACCCAGAACACCATAGCAACAGCCTAGCAATGCCCTAGCAACCACACAGAACACCATAGCAACCGCGTAGCAACCACCCAGAAAACCATACCAACTGCCTAGCAACGCACTAGCAACCAACCAGAACACAATAGCAACCGCCTAGCAACCACACAGAACAACATAGCACCCGCCTAGCAACCACCCAGAATACCATAGCAACTGCCTAGCAACGCCCTAGCAACCACCCAGAACACAATAGCAACTGCCTAGCAACCACCCAGAACACCATAGCAACCACCTAGCAACCACCCAGAACACCATAGCAACTGCCTAGCAACGCCCTAGCAACCACCCAGAACACCATAGCAACCACCTTGCAACCACCCAAAACACCATAGCAACTGCCTAGCAACGCCCTAGCAACCACCCAGAACACCATAGCAACCGCCTAGCAACCACCCAGAACACCACAGCAACTGCCTAGCAACGCCCTAGCAACCACCCAGAACACCATAGCAACCGCCTAGCAACCACCCAGAACAACATAGCAACCGCCTAGCAACCACCCAGAACACCATATCAACTGCCTAGCAACGCCCTAGCAACCACCCAGAACACCACAGCAACTGCCTAGCAACGCCCTAGCAACCACCCAGAACGCTATAGCAACTGCCTAGCAACGCCCTAGCAACCACCCAGAACACCATAGCAACCGCCTAGCAACCACCCAGAACACCATAGCAACTGCCTCGCAACGCCCTAGCAACCACCCAGAACACCATCGCAACCGCCTAGCAACGCCCTAGCAACCACCCAGAACACCATAGCAACAGCCTAGCAATGCCCTAGCAACCACCCAGAACACCATAGCAACCGCCTTGCAACATTCCAGAACACCATAGCAACTGCCTAGCAACGCCCTAGCAACCACCCAGAACACCATAGCAACCGCCTAGCAACCACCCAGAACACCATAGCAACCGCCTAGCAACCACCAAGAACACCATAGCAACTGCCTAGCAACGCCCGAGCAACCACCCAGAACACCATAGCAACCGCCTAGCAACCACCCAGAACACCATAGCAACTGCCTAGCAACGCCCAAGCAACCACCCAGAACACCATAGCAACCACCTAGCAACCACCCAAAACACCATAGCAACCGCCTAGCAACGCCCTAGCAAACACCCAGAACACCATAGCAACCGCCTAGCAACCACCCAGAACACCATAGCAACTGCCTAGCAACGCCCAAGCAACCACCCAGAACACCATAGCAACCACCTAACAACCACCAAAAACACCATAGCAACTGCCTAGCAACGCCCTAGCAACCACCCAGAACACCATAGCAACCGCCTAGCAACCACCCAGAACACCATAGCAACTGCCTAGCAACACACTAACAACCACCCAGAACACCATAGCAACCGCCTAGCAACGCCCTAGCAACCACCCAGGACACCATAGCAACAGCCTAGCAATGCCCTAGCAACCTCCCAGAACACCAGAGCAACCGCCTAGCAAGGCCCTAGCAACCACCCAGAACACCATAGCAACCGCCTAGCAAAGCCCTAGCAACATCCCAGAACACCATAGCAACCGCCTAGCAACCACCCAGCACACCTTAGCAACTGCCTAGCAACGCCCTAGCAACCACCCAGAACACCATAGCAACCGCCTAGCAACCACCCAGAACACAATAGCAACCGCCTAGCTACCACCCAGAACACCATAGCAACGCCCTAGCAACCACCCAGAACACCATAGCAACTGCCTAGCAACGCCCTAACAACCACCCTGAACACCATAGCAACCGCCTAGCAACCATCATAACACCATAGCAACTGCCTAGCAACGCCCTAGCGACCACCCAGAACACCATAGCAACCGCCTAGCAACCACCCAGAACACCATAGCAACCGCCTAGCAACAACTCAGAACACCATAGCAACTGCCTAGCAATGATCTAGCAACCACCCAGAACACCATTGCAACCGCCTAGCAACCACCCAGAACACCATAGCAACCGCCTAGCAACCACCCAGAACACCAGAGCAACCGCCTAACAACCACCCAGAACACCATAGCAACACCCTAGCAACCACCCAGAACACCATAGCAACCGCCTTGCAACCATCCAGAACACCATAGCAACTGCCTAGCAACGCCCTAGCAACCACCCAGAATACCATAGCAACGACCTAGCAACCCCCCAGAACACCATAGCAACCGCCTAGCAACGCCCGAGCAACCACCCAGAACACCATAGCAACCGCCTAGCAACGCCCTAGCAACCAGCCAGAACATCATAGCAACCACCTAGCAACCAGCCAGAACACCATAGCAACTGCCTAGCAACACCCTAGCAACCACCCAGAACACCATAGCAACCGCCTGGCAATGCCGTGGCAACCACCCAGAACACCATACCAACTGCTTAGCAATGCCCTAGCAACCACCCAGAACGCCATAGCAACCACCCTAACAACCACCCAGAACACCATAGCAACTGCCTAGCAACGGCCTATCAACCACCCAGAACACAATAGCAACTGCCTAGCAACGCCATAGCAACCACCCAGAACACCATAGCAACGGCCTAGCAACCACCCAGAACAGCATAGCAACTGCCTAGCAACACCCTAGCAACCACCCAGAACACCATAGCAACCACCTAGCAACGCCCTAGCAACCACCCAGAACATCATAGCAACTGCTTAGCAAAGCCCTAGCAACCACCCAGAATGCCATAGCAACCGCCTAGCAACCACCCAGAACCCCATAGCAACGCCCGAACAACCACCCAGTACGCCATAGCAACCGCCTAGCAACTACCCAGAACACCATAGCAACCGCCTAGCAATGCCCTATCAACCACCCAGAACCCCATAGCAACTGCCTAGCAATGCCCTAGCAACCACCCAGAACACGATAGCAGCTGCCTAGCAACACCCTCACAAGTACACAGAACACCATAGCAACTGCCTAACAACTGTTACAGCCAGTCCTCATTATGTCAAATTACAATAAAAAATGTAACTTTTTAAGCTACTCAACTTATCAACCTTTCAGCCATTCCAACTCCTGATTGTTTTCGCCTATGAGTTCCGGCAACTGTTTCTTCTGCCCAATCCTGTCTCAAAATATAAGTCCTTACTACAATTTTTCACTATAAAAAAATGTCACTATTAAAAATTTCCATATGACAGTTGTCATCAACTATGACTCCCGCAAACTGTTTCCTCAGTCCTCATCTGTTTCAAAATAAAAGTCCTCACCACTACCATAATTATCCTCCTAAAAACGTAGCTACCAATATCATAATGCAATGATATGTTACAAACTCCACCTTATGCAACTACACTTTGCATTTTCAATGCACACGTAATTCCCTGGAATTACATTATCTAGTTAGTCTGCATTGAAAATGCTCACTATTGTTATCCTGGTCTTCTTATTAGTGTGCATTGAAAATGCTCACTATTGTTATCCTGGTCTTCTTATTATTATTATTATTATTATTATTATTATTATTATTATTATTCTTCTAACACACTTAATGCGGCCTCAACCGTTTATCGTAGAAACTTCATTCAAACTGCGTTGCGTAGGTCTTACTTAGGAGACCTGTGCAATGTATTTTTCATCTTTGTAACCTTTATACTTTTTGAGTTATTAATAAAAAACTATACATTTTTCCCCCCATAGACTTAACATTGGCATTATGACATCACAATAGGGCCATTAAGCAAATGGAATCTTGTGCCAGGTGTTCTGACCACCTGCTGTAACTGTCAGTTTCTCAGGCTGTACGACTACAATCTGGCTCTCTTGAGACTACAGCTTCCTTGCTGCTTTCCTTCGTTCTATTTTCTGTCATTCCTTCTTTCTTTTTCCCTCCTATTTCTTTCCTTCGTTCCTTCCTTCCTTTATTCGTTCCTTCTTTCCTACTTTACTTCCTTCTATCCTGCCTTTCATCCTTCCTGCCATTCTTCCTCCCTACCAGCTTTCTTTCCTACCTTCCTTAGTTTTTCTTTCCTTCCATCATGCCTTCTTTCATTCCTTCATATCCTTCTTATCTTTCTTCCATTCTTCTTTCTGCTTTCCCTCTCTTTCCCTCCCTCTTCCTTTCTTTACTTTTTCTTTCCTTCCTTCTCTCTTTCCTTCTGTTTTTCATTTCTTCTTCCTCACTTCCTTCCTTCCTTCTATCTTTACTTAAATCCTTCTTCTTCCCTTCTTCCTTTCCTTCCTTCTTTACTTCCTTCTTTCCTTCATTCCTCTGTTTCTTTCCATCCATCCTCGCCTTCTTTCCTTTGTTCTTTCCTGCCTTCCTTTGATTTCCTTCTTTTTTCCTATATTCCTTCTTTCCTTACTTCCCTCATTAGTTCCTTCTTTCCCTCCTTCCTTCCTTGTCAATATTCCAAATAATTTCGTAATCGTACGGTTCACTACTTCTCCCAGTTTTCACTCGATCCCCAAACAAGACACATCAACGCCCTAGCAACAACAAGAACAACATAGCAACTGTCGAGCAATGCCCAAGCAAATATTCAGAACACCATAGCAACCGCCAAGCAACCACCCAAAACACCATAGCAACTGCCTAGCAACCACCCAGAACACTATAGCAACTGCCTAGCAACGCCCTAGCAACCACCCAGAACACCATAGCAACTGCCTAGCAACCACCCAGAACACTATAGCAACTGCCTAGCAACGCCCTAGCAACCACCCAGAACACCATAGCAACCGCCTAGCAACCACCCAGAACACCATAGCAACCGCCTAGCAACCACCCAGAACACCATAGCAACTGCCTAGCAACGCCCTTGCAACCACCCAGAACACAATAGCAACCGCCTAGCAACCACCCAGAACACCATAGCAACCACCTAGCAACCACCCAGAACACCATAGCAACTGCCTAGCAACGCCCTAGCAACCATCCAGAACACCATAGCAACTACCTAGCAACCACCCAAAACACCATAGCAACTGCCTAGCAACGCCCTAGCAACCACCCAGAACACCATAGCAACCGCCTAGCAACCACCCAGAACACCATAGCAACTGCCTAGCAACGCCCTAGCAACCACCCAGAACACCATAGCAACCGCCTAGCAACCACCCAGAACACCATAGCAACCGCCTAGCAACCACCCAGAACACCATAGCAACTGCCTAGCAACGCCCTAGCAACCACCCAGAACTCCACAGCAACTGCCTAGCAACGCCCTAGCAACCACCCAGAACACCATAGCAACCGCCTAGCAACCACCCAGAACACCATAGCAACCGCCTAGACACCACCCAGAACACCATAGCAACTGCCTAGCAACGCCCTAGCAACCACCCAGAACACCATAGCAATTGCCTAGCAACGCCCTAGCAACCACCCAGAACGCTATAGCAACTGCCTAGCAACGCCCTAGCAACCACCAGGAACACCATAGCAACCACCTAGCAACCACCCAGAACACCATAGCAACTGCCTAGCAACGCCCTAGCAACCACCCAGAACACCATAGCAACCGCCTAGCAACCACCCAGAACACCATAGCAACTGCCTAGCAACACCCTAACAACCACCCAGAACACCATAGCAACCGCCTAGCAACGCCCTAGCAACCACCCAGAACACCATAGCAACAGCCTAGCAATGCCCTAGCAACCACCCAGAACACCATAGCAACCGCCTAGCAACCACCTAGAACACCATAGCAACTGCCTAGCAACGCCCTGGCAACCACCCAGAACACCATAGCAACCGCCTAGCAACCACCCAGAACACCATAGCACCCGCCTAGCAACCACCCAGAACACCATAGCAACTGCCTAGCAACGCCCTAGCAACCACCCAGAACACAATAGCAACCGCCTAGCTACCACCCAGAACACCATAGCAATGCCCTAGCAACCACCCACAACACCATAGCAACTGCCTAGCAACGCCCTAGCAACCACCCAGAACACCATAGCAACCACCTAGCAACCACCCAAAACACCATAGCAACCGCCTAGCAACGCCCTAGCAACCACGCAGAACACCATAGCAACCGCCTAGCAACCACCCAGAACACCATAGCAACTGCCTAGCAACGCCCTAGCAACCACCCAGAACACCATAGCAACCACCTAGCAACCACCCAAAACACCATAGCAACCCCCTAGCAACGCCCTAGCAACCACCCAGAACACCATAGCAACCACCTAGCAACCACCCAAAACACCATAGCAACCGCCTAGCAACGCCCTAGCAACCACGCAGAACACCATAGCAACCGCCTAGCAACCACCCAGAACACCATAGCAACTGCCTAGCAACGCCCTAGCAACCACCCAGAACACCATAGCAACCACCTAGCAACCACCCAAAACACCATAGCAACCGCCTAGCAACGCCCTAGCACCCACCCAGAACCCCATCGCAACCGCCTAGCAACCACCCAGACCACCATAGCAACTGCCTAGCAACGCCCTAGCAACCACCCACAACACCACAGCAACCGCCTAGCAACCACCCAGAACACCATAGCAACCGCCTAGCAACCACCCACAACACCACAGGAACTGCCTAGCAACGCCCTAGCAACCACCCAGGACACCACAGCAACTGCCTAGCAACGCCCTAGCAACCACCCAGAACGCTATAGCAACTGCCTAGCAACGCCCTAGCAACCACCCAGAGCACCATAGCAACCGCCTAGCAACCACCCAGAACACCCTAGCAACCGCCTGGCAACCACCTAGCAACCACCCAGAACTCCATAGCAACAGCCTAGCAATGCCCTAGCAACCACCCAGAACACCATAGCAACTGCCTAGCAACGCCCTAGCAACCACCCAGAACACCATAGCAACCGCCTAGCAACCACCCAGAACACCATAACAACCGCCTAGCAACCACCAAGAACACCATAGCAACTGCCTAGCAACGCCCGAGCAACCACCCAGAACACCATAGCAACCGCCTAGCAACCACCCAGAACACCATAGCAACTGCCTAGCAACGCCCAATCAACCACCCAGAACACCATAGCAACCACCTAGCAACCACCCAAAACACCATAGCAACTGCCTAGCAACGCCCTAGCAACCACCCAGAACACCATAGCAACCGCCTAGCAACCACCCAGAACACCATAGCAACTGCCTAGCAACAGCCTAACAACCACCCAGAACACCATAGCAACCGCCTAGCAACGCCCTAGCAACCACCCAGAACACCATAGCAACAGCCTAGCAATGCCCTAGCAACCTCCCAGAACACCATAGCAACCGCCTAGCAAGGCCCTAGCAACCACCCAGAACACCATAGCAACCGCCTAGCAATGCCCTAGCAACTTCCCAGAAAACCATAGCAACCGCCTAGCAACCACCCAGCACACCATAGCAACTGCCTAGCAACGCCCTAGCAACCACCCAGAACACCATAGCAACCGCCTAGCAACCACCCAGAACACAATAGCAACCGCCTAGCTACCACCCAGAACACCATAGCAATGCCCTAGCAACCACCCAGAACACCACAGCAACTGCCTAGCAATGCCCTAGCAACCACCCAGAACACCATAGCAACCGCCTAGCAACCATCAGAACACCATAGCAACTGCCTAGCAACGCCCTAGCAACCACCCAGAACACCATAACAACCGCCTAGCAACCACCCAGACCACCATAGCAACCGCCTAGCAACAACACAGAACACCATAGCAACTGCCTAGCAACGCCCTAGCAACCACCCAGAACACCATTGCAACCGCCTTGCTACCACCCAGAACACCATAGCAACCGCCTAGCAACCACCCAGAACACCAGACCAACCGCCTAACACCCACCCAGAACACCATAGCACCACCCTAGCAACCACCCAGAACACCATAGCAACCACCTAGCAACCATCCAGAACACCATAGCAACTGCCTAGCAACGCCCTAGCAACCAACCAGAACACCATAGCAACGCCTTAGCAACCACCCAGAACACCATAGCAACCGCCTTGCAACGCCCGAGCAACCACCCAGAACACCATAGCAACCGCCTAGCAATGCCCTAGCAACCAGCCAGAACATCATAGCAACCGCCTAGCAACCACCCAGAACACCATAGCAACTGCCTAGCAACACCCTAGCAACCACCCAGAACACCATAGCAACCGCCTGGCAATGCCGTGGCAACCACCCAGAACACCATACCAACTGCTTAGCAATGCCCTAGCAACCACCCAGAACGCCATAGCAACCACCCTAACAACCACCCAGAACACCATAGCAACTGCCTAGCAACGGCCTATCAACCACCGAGAACACAATAGCAACTGCCTAGCAACGCCATAGCAACCACCCAGAACACCATAGCAACGGCCTAGCAACCACCCAGAACAGCATAGCAACTGCCTAGCAACACCCTAGCAACCACCCAGAACACCATAGCAACCACCTAGCAACGCCCTAGCAACCACCCAGAACATCATAGCAACTGCTTAGCAAAGCCCTAGCAACCACCCAGAATGCCATAGCAACCGCCTAGCAACCACCCAGAACCCCATAGCAACGCTCGAGCAACCACCCAGTACACCATAGCAACCGCCTAGCAACTACCCAGAACACCATAGCAACCGCCTAGCAACGCCCTATCAACCACCCAGAACACCATAGCAACTGCCTAGCAATGCCCTAGCAACCACCCAGAACACGATAGCAGCTGCCTAGCAACACCCTCACAAGTACACAGAACACCATAGCAACTGCCTAACAACTGTTACAGCCAGTCCTCATTATGTCAAATTACAATAAAAAATGTAACTTTTTAAGCTACTCAACTTATCAACCCTTCAGCCATTCCAACTCCTGATTGTTTTCGACTATGACTTCCGGCAACTGTTTCTTCTGCCCAATCCTGTCTCAAAATATAAGTCCTTACTACAATTTTTCACTATTAAAAAATGTCACTATTAAAAATTTCCATATGACAGTTTTCATCAACTATGACTCCCGCAAACTGTTTCCTCAGTCCACATCTGTTTCAAAATAAAAGTCCTCACCACTACCATAATTATCCTCCTAAAAACGTAGCTACCAATATCATAATGCAATGATATGTTACAAACTCTCCCTTATGCAACTACACTTTGCATTTTCAATGCACACGTAATTCCCTGGAATTACATTATCTAGTTATTATTATTATTATTATTATTATTATTATTCTTCTAACACACTTAATGCGGCCTCAACCGTTTATCGTAGAAACTTCATTCAAACTGCGTTGCGTAGGTCTTACTTAGGACACCTGTGCAATGTATTTTTCATCTTTGTAACTTTTATACTTTTTGAGTTATTAATAAAAAACTATAAATTTTTTCCTCCCACAGACTTAACATTGGCATTATGACATCACAATAGGGCCATTAAGCAAATGGAATTTTGTGCCAGGTGTTCTGACCACCTGCTGTAACTGTCAGTTTCTCAGGCTGTAAGACTACAATCTGGCTCTCTTGAGACTACAGCTTCCTTACTGCTTTCCTTCCTTCTATTTTCTGTCATTCCTTCTTTCTTTTTCCCTCCTATTTCTTTCTTTCGTTCCTTCCTTCCTTTATTCGTTCCTGCTTTCCTACTTTACTTCCTTCTATCCTGCCTTTCATCCTTCCTCCCATTCTTCCTCCCTACCAATTTTCTTTCCTACCTTCCTTAGTTTTTCTTTCCTTCCATCATGCCTTCTTTCATTCCTTCATATCCTTCTTATCTTTCTTCCTTTCTTCTTTCTGCTTTCCCTCTCTTTCCCTCCCTCTTCCTTTCTTTACTTTTTCTTTCCTTCCTTCTCTCTTTCCTTCCGTTTTTCATTTCTTCTTCCTCACTTCCTTCCTTCCTTCTATCTTTACTTAAATCCTTCTTCTTCCCTTCTTCCTTTCCTTCCTTCTTTACTTCCTTCTTTCCTTCATACCTCTGTTTCTTTCCATCCATCCTCGCCTTCTTTCCTTTGTTCTTTCCTGCCTTCCTTTGATTTCCTTCTTTTTTCCTATATTCCTTCTTTCCTTACTTCCCTCATTAGTTCCTTCTTTCCCTCCTTCCTTCCTTGTTAATATTCCAAATAATTTCGTAATCGTACGGTTCACTACTTCTCCCAGTTTTCACTCGATCCCCAAACAAGACACATCAACGCCCTAGCAACAACAAGAACAACATAGCAACTGTCGAGCAATGCCCAAGCAAATATTCAGAACACCATAGCAACCGCCAAGCAACCACCCAAAACACCATAGCAACTGCCTAGCAACCACCCAGAACACTATAGCAACTGCCTAGCAACGCCCTAGCAACCACCCAGAACACCATAGCAACCGCCTAGCAACCACCCAGAACACCATAGCAACTGCCTAGCAACGCCCTAGCAACCACCCAGAACACCATAGCAACCGCCTAGCAACCACCCAGAACACCATAGCAACCGCCTAGCAACCACCCAGAACACCATAGCAACTGCCTAGCAACGCCCTAGCAACCACCCAGAACACCTTAGCAACTGCCTAGCAACGCCCAAGCAACCACCCAGAACGCTATAAAAACTGCCTAGCAACGCCCTAGCAACCACCCAGAACACCATAGCAACCACCTAGCAACCACCCAGAACACCATAGCAACCGCCTAGCAACCACCCAGAACACCATAGCAACTGCCTAGCAACACCCTAACAACCACCCAGAACACCAAAGCAACTGCCTAGCAACACCCTAGCAACCATCCACAACACCATAGCAACCGCCCAGCAACGCCCCACCAACCACCCAGAACACCATAGCAACCGCCTAGCAACCACCCAGAACACCATAGCAACCGCCTAGCAACCACCCAGAACACCATAGCAACTGCCTACCAACGCCCTACCAACCACCCAGAACACCTTAGCAACTGCCTAGCAACGCCCTAGCAACCACCCAGAACGCTATAGCAACTGCCTAGCAACGCCCTAGCAACCACCCAGAACACCATAGCAACCACCTAGCAACCACCCAGAACACCATAGCAACCGCCTAGCAACCACCCAGAACACCATAGCAACTGCCTAGCAACACCCTAACAACCACCCAGAACACCATAGCAACCGCCTAGCAACGCCCTAGCAACCACCCAGAACACCATAGCAACAGCCTAGCAATGCCCTAGCAACCACCCATAACACCATAACAACCGCCTAGCAACCACCCACAACACCACAGCAACTGCCTAGCAACACCCTAGCAACCACCCAGAACACCATAGCAACCACCTAGCAACCACCCAGAACACCATAGCACCCGCCTAGCAACCACCCAGAACACCATAGCAACTGCCTAGCAACGCCCTAGCAACCACCCAGAACACAATAGCAACTGCCTAGCAACCACCCAGAACACCATAGCAACCACCTAGCAACCACCCAGAACACCATAGCAACTGCCTAGCAACGCCCTAGCAACCACCCAGAACACCATAGCAACCACCTAGCAACCACCCAAAACACCATAGCAACTGCCTATCAACGCCCTAGCAACCACCCAGAACACCATAGCAACCGCCTAGCAACCACCCAGAACACCATAGCAACCGCCTAGCAACCACCCAGAACACCATAGCAACTGCCTAGCAACGCCCTAGCAACCACCCAGAACACCATAGCAACCGCCTAGCAACCACCCAGAACACCATAGCAACCGCCTAGCAACCACCCAGAACACCATAGCAACTGCCTAGCAACGCCCTAGCAACCACCCAGAACACCACAGCAACTGCCTAGCAACGCCCTAGCAACCACCCAGAACGCTATAGCAACTGCCTAGCAACGCCCTAGCAACCACCCAGAACACCATAGCAACCGCCTAGCAACCACCCAGAACACCATAGCAACTGCCTAGCAAAGCCCTAGCAACCACCCAGAACACCATAGCAACCGCCTAGCAACGCCCTAGCAACCACCCAGAACACCATAGCAACAGCCTAGCAATGCCCTAGCAACCACCCAGAACACCATAGCAACCGCCTAGCAACCACCCAGAACACCATAGCAACTGCCTAGCAACGCCCTAGCAACCACCCAGAACACCATAGCAACCGCCTAGCAACCACCCAGAACACCATAGCAACCGCCTAGCAACCACCAAGAACACCATAGCAACTGCCTAGCAACGCCCGAGCAACCACCCAGAACACCATAGCAACCGCCTAGCAACCACCCAGAACACCATAGCAACTGCCTAGCAACGCCCAAGCACCCAACCAGAACACCATAGCAACCACCTAGCAACCACCCAAAACACCATAGCAACCGCCTAGCAAGGCCCTGGCAACCACCCAGAACACCATAGCAACCGCCTAGCAACCACCCAGAACACCATAGCAACTGTCTAGCAACGCCCAAGCAACCACCCAGAACACCATAGCAACCGCCTACCAACCACCCAAAACACCATAGCAACTGCCTAGCAACGCCCTAGCAACCACCCAGAACACCATAGCAACCGCCTCGCAACCACCCAGAACACCATAGCAACTGCCTAGCAACACCCTAACAACCACCCAGAACACCAGAGCAACCGCCTAGCAACGCCCTAGCAACCACCCAGAACACCATAGCAACAGCCTAGCAATGCCCTAGCAACATCCCAGAACACCATAGCAACCGCCTAGCAAGGCCCTAGCAACCACCCAGAACACCATAGCAACCGCCTAGCAATGCCCTAGCAACCTCCCAGAACACCATAGCAACCGCCTAGCAACCACCCAGCACACCATAGCAACTGCCTAGCAACGCCCTAGCAACCACCCAGAACACCATAGCAACCGCCTAGCAACCACCCAGAACACAATAGCAACCGCCTAGCTACCACCCATAACACCGTAGCAACGCCCTAGCAACCACCCAGAACACCATAGCAACTGCCTAGCAACGCCCTAGCAACCACCCAGAACACCATAGCACCCGCCTAGCAACCATCAGAACACAATAGCAACTGCCTAGCAACGCCCTAGCAACCACCCAGAACACCATAGCAACCACCTAGCAACCACCCAGAACACCATAGCAACCGCCTAGCAACAACACAGAACACCATAGCAACTGCCTAGCAAAGATCTAGCAACCACCCAGAACACCATTGCAACCGCCTTTCTACCACCCAGAACACCATAGCAACCGCCTAGCAACCACCCAGAACACCATAGCAACACCCTAGCAACCACCCAGAACACCATAGCAACCGCCTAGCAACATTCCAGAACACCATAGCAACTGCCTAGCCACGCCCTAGCACCCACCCAGAATACCATAGCAACGCCCTAGCAACCACCCAGAATACCATAGCAACGCCCTAGCAACCACCCAGAACACCATAGCAACCGCCTAGCAACGCCCGAGCAACCACCCAGAACACCATAGCAACCGCCTAGCAACGCCCTAGCAACCAGCCAGAACATCATAGCAACCACCTAGCAACCAGCCAGAACACCATAGCAACTGCCTAGCAACACCCTAGCAACCACCCAGAACACCATAGCAACCGCCCGGCAATCCCGTGGCCACCACCCAGAACACCATACCAACTGCTTAGCAATGCCCTAGCCACCACCCAGAACGCCATAGCAACCACCCTAACAACCACCCAGAACACCATAGCAACTGCCTAGCAACGGCCTATCAACCACCCAGAAAACAATAGCAACTGCCTAGCAACGCCATAGCAACCACCCAGAACACCATAGCAACGGCCTAGCAACCACCCAGAACAGCATAGCAACTGCCTAGCAACACCCTTGCAACCACCCAGAACACCATAGCAACCACCTAGCAACGCCCTAGCAACCACCCAGAACATCATAGCAACTGCTTAGCAAAGCCCTAGCAACCACCCAGAATGCCATAGCAACCGCCTAGCAACCACCCAGAACCCCATAGCAACGCCCGAACAACCACCCAGTACGCCATAGCAACCGCCTAGCAACTACCCAGAACACCATAGCAACCGCCTAGCAATGCCCTATCAACCACCCAGAACACCATAGCAACTGCCTAGCAATGCCCTAGCAACCACCCAGAACACGATAGCAGCTGCCTAGCAACACCCTCACAAGTACACAGAACACCATAGCAACTGCCTAACAACTGTTACAGCCAGTCCTCATTATGTCAAATTACAATAAAAAATGTAACTTTTTAAGCTACTCAACTTATCAACCTTTCAGCCATTCCAACTCCTGATTGTTTTCGACTATGACTTCCGGCAACTGTTTCTTCTGCCCAATCCTGTCTCAAAATATAAGTCCTTACTACAATTTTTCACTATTAAAAAATGTCTTTATTAAAAATTTCCATATGACAGTTGTCATCAACTATGACTCCCGCAAACTGTTTCCTCAGTCCACATCTGTTTCAAAATAAAAGTCCTCACCACTACCATAATTATCCTCCTAAAAACGTAGCTACCAATATCATAATGCAATGATATGTTACAAACTCCACCTTATGCAACTACACTTTGCATTTTCAATGCACACGTAATTCCCTGGAATTACATTATCTAGTTATTATTATTATTATTAGTGTGCATTGAAAATGCTCACTATTGTTATCCTGGTCTTATTATTATTATTATTATTATTATTATTATTATTATTCTTCTAACACACTTAATGCGGCCTCAACCGTTTATCGTAGAAACTTCATTCAGACTGCGTTGCGTAGGTCTTACTTAGGACACCTGTGCAATGTATTTTTCATCTTTGTAACTTTTATTCTTTTTGAGTTATTAATAAAAAACTATAAATTTTTTCCCCCCATAGACTTAACATTGGCATTATGACATCACAATAGGGCCATTAAGCAAATGGAATCTTGTGCCAGGTGTTCTGACCACCTGCTGTAACTGTCAGTTTTTCAGGCTGTAAGACTACAATCTGGCTCTCTTGAGACTACAGCTTCCTTACTGCTTTCCTTCCTTCTATTTTCTGTCATTCCTTCTTTCTTTTTCCCTCCTATTTCTTTCCTTTCTTCCTTCCTTCCTTTATTCGTTCCTTCTTTCCTACTTTACTTCCTTCTATCCTGCCTTTCATCCTTCCTCCCATTCTTCCTCCCTACCAATTTTCTTTCCTACCTTCCTTAGTTTTTCTTTCCTTCCATCATGCCTTCTTTCATTCCTTCATATCCTTCTTATCTTTCCTCCTTTCTTCTTTCTGCTTTCCCTCTCTTTCCTTCCCTCTTCCTTTCTTTACTTTTTCTTTCCTTCCTTCTCTCTTTCCTTCTGTTTTTCATTTCTTCTTCCTCAATTCCTTCCTTCCTTCCTTCTATCTTTACTTAAATCCTTCTTCTTCCCTTCTTCCTTTCCTTCCTTCCTTACTTCCTTCTTTCCGTCATTCCTCTGTTTCTTTCCTTCCTCGCCTAGTTTCCTTTGTTCTTTCCTGCCTTCCTTTGATTTCCTTCTTTTTTCCTATATTCCTTCTTTCCTTACTTCCCTCATTAGTTCCTTCTTTCCCTCCTTCCTTCCTTGTTAATATTCCAAATAATTTCGTAATCGTACGGTTCACTACTTCTCCCAGTTTTCACTCGATCCCCAAACAATACACATCAACGCCCTAGCAACAACAAGAACAACATAGCAACTGTCGAGCAATGCCCAAGCAAATATTCAGAACACCATAGCAACCGCCTAGCAACCACCCAAAACACCATAGCAACTGCCTAGCAACCACCCAGAACACTATAGCAACTGCCAAGCAACGCCCTAGCAACCACCCAGAACACCATAGCAACCGCCAAGCAACCACTCAGAACACCAAAGCAACTGCCTAGCAACGCCCTAGCAACCACCAAGAACACCATAGCAACCGCCTAGCAACGCCCTCACAACCACCAAGAACACCATAGCAACTGCCTAGCAACCAACCAGAACACCATAGCAACTGCCTAGCAACGCCCTAGCAACCACCCAGAACACCATAGCAACGCCCTAGCAACCACCCAAAACACCATAGCAACCGCCTAGCAACGCCCGAGCAACCACCCAGAACACCATAGCAACCGCCTAGCAACGCCCTAGCAACCACCCAGAACACCATAGCAACCACCTAGCAACCACCCAGAACACCATAGCAACTGCCTAGCAACACCCTAGCCACCACCCAGAACACCAAAGCAACCGCCTAGCAACGCTGTAGCAACCACCCAGAACACCATAGCAACTGCTTAGCAATGCCCTAGCAACCACCCAGAACCCCATAGCAACCACCCTAACAACCACCCAGAACACCATAGCAACTCCCTAGCACCGTCCTAGCAACCCCCCAGAACACCAAAGCAACTGCCTAGCAACGCCCTAGCAACCACCCAGAACACCATGGCAACTGCCTAGCAATGCCCTAGCAACCACCCAGAACACCAAAGCAACTGCCTAGCAACGCCCTAGCAACCACCCAGAACACCAAAGCAACTGCCGAGCAACGCCCTAACAACCACCCAGAACATCATAGCAATGGCATGGCAACCACCCAGAACAGCATAGCAACTGCCTAGCAACACCCTAGCAACCACCCAGAACACCAAAGCAACCACCTAGCAACGCCCTAGCAACCACCCAGAACATCATAGCCACTGCTTAGCAAAGCCCTAGCAACCACCCAGAATGCCATAGCAACCCTCTAGCAACCACCCAGAACCCCATAGCAACGCTCTAGCAACCACCCAGAACGCCATAGCAACCGCCTAGCAACCACCCAGAACACCATAGCAATCGCCTAGCAACGCCCTATCAACCACTCAGAACACCATAGCAACCGCTTAGCAAGGCCCTAGCAACCACCCAGAACACCATTGCAACTGCCTAGCAATGCCCTAGCAACCACCCAGAACACGATAGCAGCTGCCTAGCAACACCCTCACAAGTACACAGAACACCATAGCAACTGCCTAACAACTGTTACAGCCAGTCCTCATTACAAATAAAATTACAATAAAAAAATGTAACTTTTTAAGCTACTCAACTTATCAACCTTTCAGCCATTCCAATTCCTGATTGTTTTCGACTATGACTTCCGGCAACTGTTTCTTCTGCCCAATCCTGTCTCAAAATATAAGTCCTTACTACAATTCTTCACTATTAAAAAATGTCACTATTAAAAATTTCCATATGACAGTTGTCATCAACTCTGACTCCCGCAAACTGTTTCCTCAGTCCACATCTGTTTCAAAATAAAAGTCCTCACCACTACCAAAATTATCTTACTAAAAACGTAGCTACCAATATCTTAATGCAATGATATGTTACAAACTCCACCTTATGCAACTACACTTTGCATTTTCAATGCACACGTAATTCCCTGGAATTACATTATCTAGTTATTATTATTATTATTATTATTCTTCTAACACACTTAATGCGGCCTCAACCGTTTATCGTAGAAACTTCATTCAAACTGCGTTGCGTAGGTCTTACTTAGGACACCTGTGCAATGTATTTTTCATCTTTGTAACTTTTATACTTTTTGAGTTATTAATAAAAAACTATAAATTTTTTCCTCCCACAGACTTAACATTGGCATTATGACATCACAATAGGGCCATTAAGCAAATGGAATCTTGTGCCAGGTGTTCTGACCACCTGCTGTAACTGTCAGTTTCTCAGGCTGTAAGACTACAATCTGGCTCTCTTGAGACTACAGCTTCCTTACTGCTTTCCTTCCTTCTATTTTCTGTCATTCCTTCTTTCTTTTTCCCTCCTATTTCTTTCCTTCGTTCCTTCCTTCCTTTATTCGTTCCTGCTTTCCTACTTTACTTCCTTCTATCCTGCCTTTCATCCTTCCTCCCATTCTTCCTCCCTACCAATTTTCTTTCCTTCGTTCCTTAGTTTTTCTTTCCTTCCATCATGCCTTCTTTCATTCCTTCATATCCTTCTTATCTTTCTTCCTTTCTTCTTTCTGCTTTCCCTCTCTTTCCCTCCCTCTTCCTTTCTTTACTTTTTCTTTCCTTCCTTCTCTCTTTCCTTCTGTTTTTCATTTCTTCTTCCTCACTTCCTTCCTTCCTTCTATCTTTACTTAAATCCTTCTTCTTCCCTTCTTCCTTTCCTTCCTTCTTTACTTCCTTCTTTCCTTCATTCCTCTGTTTCTTTTCATCCATTCTTGCCTTCTTTTCTTTGTTCTTTCCTGCCTTCCTTTGATTTTCTTCTTTTTTCCTATATTCCTTCTTTCCTTACTTCCCTCATTAGTTCCTTCTTTCCCTCCTTCCTTCCTTGTTAATATTCCAAATAATTTCGTAATCGTACGGTTCACTACTTCTCCCAGTTTTCACTCGATCCCCAAACAAGACACATCAACGCCCTAGCAACAACAAGAACAACATAGCAACTGTCGAGCAATGCCCAAGCAAATATTCAGAACACCATAGCAACCGCCAAGCAACCACCCAAAACACCATGGCAACTGCCTAGCAACCACCCAGAACACTATAGCAACTGCCTAGCAACCACCCAGAACACCATAGCAACCGCATAGCAACCACCCAGAACACCATAGCAACTGCCTAGCAACGCCCTAGCAACCACCCAGAACACCATAACAACCGCCTAGCAACCACCCAGAACACCATAGCAACCGCCTAGCAACCACCCAGAACACCATAGCAACTGCCTAGCAACGCCCTAGCAACCACCCAGAACACCTTAGCAACTGCCTAGCAACGCCCTAGCAACCACCCAGAACGCTATAGCAACTGCCTAGCAATGCCCTAGCAACCACCCAGAACACCATAGCAACCACCTAGCAACCACCCAGAACACCATAGCAACCGCCTAGCAACCACCCAGAACACCATAGCAACTGCCAAGCAACACCCTAACAACCACCCAGAACACCATAGCAACCGCCTAGCAACGCCCTAGCAACCACCCAGAACACCATAGCAACAGCCTAGCAATGCCCTAGCAACCACCCAGAATACCATAGCAACCGCCTAGCAACCACCCAGAACCCCATAGCAACTGCGTAGCCACGCCCTAGCAACCCCTCAGAACACCATAGCAACCGCCTAGCAACCCCCCAGAACACCATAGCACCCGCCTAGCAACCACCCAGAACACCATAGCAACTGCCTAGCCACGCCGTAGCAACCACCCAGAACACAATAGCAACTGCCTAGCAACCACCCAGAACACCATAGCAACCACCTAGCAACCACCCAGAACACCATAGCAACTGCCTAGCAACGCCCTAGCAACCACCCAGAACACCATAGCAACCACCTGGCAACCACCCAAAACACCATAGCAACTGCCTAGCAACGCCCCAGCAACCACCCAGAACACCATAGCAACCGCCTAGCAACCACCCAGAACACCATAGCAACTGCCTAGCAACGCCCTAGCAACCACCCAGAACACCATAGCAACCGCCTACCAACCACCCAGAACACCATAGCAACCGCCTAGCAACCACCCACAACACCATAGCAACTGCCTAGCAACGCCCTAGCAACCACCCAGAACACCACAGCAACTGCCTAGCAACGCCCTAGCAACCACCCAGAACGCTATAGCAACTGCCTAGCAACGCCCTAGCAACCACCCAGAACACCATAGCAACCGCCTAGCAACCACCCAGAACACCATAGCAACTGTCTAGCAACGCCCTAGCAACCACCCAGAACACCATAGCAACCGCCTAGCAACGCCCTAGCAACCACCCAGAACACCATAGCAACAGCCTAACAATGCCCTAGCAACCACCCAGAACACCAAAGCAACCACCTTGCAACATACCAGAACACCATAGCAACTGCCTAGCACCCCCCTACCAACCCCCCAGAACACCATAGCAACCGCCTAGCACCCACCCATAACACCATAGCAACCGCCTAGCAACCACCAAGAACACCATAGCAACTGCCGAGCAACGCCCGAGCAACCACCCAGAACACCATAGCAACCGCCTAGCAACCACCCAGAACACCATAGCAACTGCCTAGCAACGCCCAAGCAACCACCCAGAACACCATAGCAACCACCTAGCAACCACCCAAAACACCATAGCAACCGCCTAGCAACGCCCTAGCAACCACCCAGAACACCATAGCAACCGCCTAGCAACCACCCAGAACACCATAGCAACTGCCTAGCAACGCCCAAGCAACCACCCAGAACACCATAACAACCACCTAGCAACCACCCAAAACACCATAACAACTGCCTAGCAACGCCCTAGCAACCCCCCAGAACACCATAGCAACCCCCTAGCAACCACCCAGAACACCATAGCAACTGCCTAGCAACACACTAAAAACCACCCAGAACACCATAGCAACCGCCTAGCAACGCCCTAGCAACCACCCAGAACACCATAGCAACAGCCTAGCAATGCCCTAGCAACCTCCCAGAACACCATAGCAACCGCCTAGCAAGGCCCTAGCAACCACCCAGAACACCATAGCAACCGCCTAGCAATGCCCTAGCAACCTCCCAGAACGCCATAGCAACCGCCTAGCAACCACCCAGCACACCATAGCAACTGCCTAGCAACGACCTAGCAACCACCCAGAACACCATAGCAACCGCCTAGCAACCACCCAGAACACAATAGCAACCGCCTAGCTACCACCCAGAACACCATAGCAACGCCCTAGCAACCACCCAGAACACCATAGCAACTGCCTAGCAACGCCCTAGCAACCACCCAGAACACCATAGCAACCGCCTAGCAACCATCAGAACACCATAGCAACTGCCTAGCAACGCCCTAGCAACCACCCAGAACACCAAAGCAACCGCCTAGCAACCACCCAGAACACCATAGCAACCGCCTAGCAACAACACAGAACACCATAGCACCTCCCTCGCATTGATCTAGCAACCACCCAGAACACCATTGCAACCGCCTTGCTCCCTCCCAGAACACCATAGCACCCGCCTAGCAACCACCCAGAACACCAGAGCAACCGCCTAACAACCACCCAGAACACCATAGCAACACCCTAGCAACCACCCAGAACACCATAGCAACCGCCTAGCAACCATCCAGAACACCATAGCAACTGCCTAGCAACGCCCTAGCAACCACCCAGAATACCATAGCAACGCCCTAGCAACCACCCAGAACACCATAGCAACCGCCTAGCAACGCCCGAGCAACCACCCAGAACACCATAGCAACCGCCTAGCAACG
This sequence comes from Gymnothorax reevesii, assembly GCA_029721435.1. Taxonomy (NCBI): domain Eukaryota; kingdom Metazoa; phylum Chordata; class Actinopteri; order Anguilliformes; family Muraenidae; genus Gymnothorax; species Gymnothorax reevesii. Next base: position 64,509,847 of record CM056576.1, read on the forward strand.
CCCTAGCAACCAGCCAGAACATCATAGCAACCACCTAGCAACCAGCCAGAACACCATAGCAACTGCCTAGCAACACCCTAGCAACCACCCAGAACACCATAGCAACCGCCTGGCAATGCCGTGGCAACCACCCAGAACACCATACCAACTGCTTAGCAATGCCCTAGCAACCACCCAGAACGCCATAGCAACCACCCTAACAACCACCCAGAACACCATAGCAACTGCCTAGCAACGCCCTATCAACAACCCAGAACACAATAGCAACTGCCTAGCAACGCCATTGCAACCACCCAGAACACCATAGCAACGGCCTAGCAACCACCCAGAACAGCATAGCAACTGCCTAGCAACACCCTAGCAACCACCCAGAACACCATAGCAACCACCTAGCAACGCCCTAGCAACCACCCAGAACATCATAGCAACTGCTTAGCAAAGCCCTAGCAACCACCCAGAATGCCATAGCAACCGCCTAGCAACCACCCAGAACCCCATAGCAACGCCCGAACAACCACCCAGGACGCCATAGCAACCGCCTAGCAACTACCCAGAACACCATAGCAACCGCCTAGCAATGCCCTATCAACCACCCAGAACACCATAGCAACTGCCTAGCAATGCCCTAGCAACCACCCAGAACACGATAGCAGCTGCCTAGCAACACCCTCACAAGTACACAGAACACCATAGCAACTGCCTAACAACTGTTACAGCCAGTCCTCATTATGTCAAATTCCAATATAAAATGTAACTTTTTAACCTTCTCACCTTATCAATCTCTCAGCCATTCCGACTCCTGATTGTTTTCGCCTCTGACTTCCGGCAACTGTTTCTTCTGCCCAATCCTGTCTCAAAATATAAGTCCTTTCTACAATTTTTCACTATAAAAAAATGTCACTATTAAAAATTTCCATATGACAGTTGTCATCAACTATGACTCCCGCAAACTGTTTCCTCAGTCCACATCTGTTTCAAAATAAAAGTCCTCACCACTACCATAATTATCCTCCTAAAAACGTAGCTACCAATATCATAATGCAATGATATGTTACAAACTCCACCTTATGCAACTACACTTTGCATTTTCAATGCACACGTAATTCCCTGGAATTACATTATCTAGTTAGTCTGCATTGAAAATGCTCACTATTGTTATCCTGGTCTTCTTATTATTATTATTAGTGTGCATTGAAAATGCTCACTATTGTTATCCTGGTCTTCTTATTATTATTATTATTATTATTATTCTTCTAACACACTTAATGCGGCCTCAACCGTTTATCGTAGAAACTTCATTCAAACTGCGTTGCGTAGGTCTTACTTAGGACACCTGTGCAATGTATTTTTCATCTTTGTAACTTTTATACTTTTTGAGTTATTAATAAAAAACTATAAATTTTTTCCTCCCACAGACTTAACATTGGCATTATGACATCACAATAGGGCCATTAAGCAAATGGAATCTTGTGCCAGGTGTTCTGACCACCTGCTGTAACTGTCAGTTTCTCAGGCTGTAAGACTACAATCTGGCTCTCTTGAGACTACAGCTTCCTTACTGCTTTCCTTCCTTCTATTTTCTGTCATTCCTTCTTTCTTTTTCCCTCCTATTTCTTTCCTTCGTTCCTTCCTTCCTTTATTCGTTCCTGCTTTCCTACTTTACTTCCTTCTATCCTGCCTTTCATCCTTCCTCCCATTCTTCCTCCCTACCAATTTTCTTTACTACTTTCCTTAGTTTTTCTTTCCTTCCATCATGCTTTCTTTCATTCCTTCATATCCTTCTTATCTTTGTTCCTTTCTTCTTTCTGCTTTCCATCTCTTTCCCTACCTCTTCCTTTCTTTCCTTTTTCTTTCCTTCCTTCTCTCTTTCCTTCCGTTTTTCATTTCTTCTTCCTCACTTCCTTCCTTCCTTCTATCTTTACTTAAATCCTTCTTCTTCCCTTCTTCCTTTCCTTCCTTCTTTACTTCCTTCTTTCCTTCATTCCTCTGTTTATTTCCATCCATCCTCGCCTTCTTTCCTTTGTTCTTTCCTGACTTCCTTTGATTTCCTTCTTTTTTCCTATATTCCTTCTTTCCTTACTTCCCTCATTAGTTCCTTCTTTCCCTCCTTCCTTCCTTGTTAATATTCCAAATAATTTCGTAATCGTACGGTTCACTACTTCTCCCAGTTTTCACTCGATCCCCAAACAAGACACATCAACGCCCTAGCAACAACAAGAACAACATAGCAACTGTCGAGCAATGCCCAAGCAAATATTCAGAACACCATAGCAACCGCAAAGCAACCACCCAAAACACCATAGCAACTGCCTAGCAACCACCCAGAACACTATAGCAACTGCCTAGCAACGCCCTAGCAACCACCCAGAACACCATAGCAACCGCCTAGCAACCACCCAGAACACCATAGCAACTGCCTAGCAACGCCCTAGCAACCACCCAGAACACCATAGCAACTGCCTAGCAACCACCCAGAACACCATAGCAACCGCCTAGCAACCACCCAGAACACCATAGCAACTGCCTAGCAACGCCCTAGCAACCACCCAGAACACCTTAGCAACTGCCTAGCAACGCCCTAGCAACCACCCAGAACGCTATAGCAACTGCCTAGCAACGCCCTAGCAACCACCCAGAACACCATAGCAACCACCTAGCAACCACCCAGAACACCACAGCAACCCCCTACCAACCACCCACAACACCATAGCAACTGCCTAGCAACGCCCTAGCAACCACCCAGAACACCATAGCAACTGCCTAGCAACCACCCAGAACACCATAGCAACCGCCTAGCAACCCCCCAGAACACCATAGCAACTGCCTAGCAACGCCCTAGCAACCACCCAGAACACCTTAGCAACTGCCTAGCAACGCCCTAGCAACCACCCAGAACGCTATAGCAACTGCCTAGCAACGCCCTAGCAACCACCCAGAACACCATAGCAACCACCTAGCAACCACCCAGAAAACCATAGCAACCGTCTAGCAACCACCCAGAACACCATAGCAACCACCTAGCAACGCCCTAGCAACCACCCAGAACACCATAGCAACAGCCTAGCAATGCCCTAGCAACCACCCAGAACACCATAGCAACCGCCTAGCAACCACCCAGAACACCATAGCAACTGCCTAGCAACGCCCTAGCAACCATCCAGAACACCATAGCAACCGCCTAGCAACCACCCAGAACACCATAGCACCCGCCTAGCAACCACCCAGAACACCATAGCAACTGCCTAGCAACGCCCTAGCAACCACCCAGAACACAATAGCAACTGCCTAGCAACCACCCAGAACACCATAGCAACCACCTAGCAACCACCCAGAACACCATAGCAACTGCCTAGCAACGCCCTAGCAACCACCCAGAACACCATAGCAACCACCTAGCAACCACCCAAAACACCATACCAACTGCCTAGCAACGCCCTCGCAACCACCCAGAACACCATAGCAACCGCCTAGCACCCACTCAGGACACCGACGCAACTGCCTAGCAACGCCCTAGCAACCACCCAGAACACCATAGCAACCGCCTAGCAACCACCCAGAACACCATAGCAACCGCCTAGCAACCACCCAGAACACCATAGCAACTGCCTAGCAACGCCCTAGCAACCACCCAGAACACCACAGCAACTGCCTAGCAACGCCCTAGCAACCACCCAGAGCGCTATAGCAACTGCCTAGCAACGCACTAGCAACCACCCAGAACACCATAGCAACCGCCTAGCAACCACCCAGAACACCATAGCAACTGCCTAGCAACGCCCTAGCAACCACCAAGAACACCATAGCAACCGCCTAGCAACGCCCTAGCAACCACCCAGAACACCATAGCAACAGCCTAGCAATGCCCTAGCAACCACCCAGAACACCATAGCAACCGCCTAGCAACCACCCAGAACACCATAGCAACTGCCTAGCAACGCCCTAGCAACCACGCAGAACACCATATCAACCGCCTAGCAACCACCCAGAACACCATAGCAACCGCCTAGCAACCACCAAGAACACCATAGCAACTGCCTAGCAACGCCCGAGCAACCACCCAGAACACCATAGCAACCGCCTAGCAACCACCCAGAACACCATAGCAACTGCCTAGCAACGCCCAAGCAACCACCCAGAACACCATAGCAACCACCTAGCAACCACCCAAAACACCATAGCAACCGCCTAGCAACGCCCTAGCAACCACCCAGAACACCAAAGCAACTGCCTAGCAACGCCCAAGCAACCACCCAGAACACCATAGCAACCACCTAGCAACCACCCAAAACACCATAGCAACTGCCTAGCAACGCCCTAGCAACCACCCAGAACACCATAGCAACCGCCTAGCAACCACCCAGAACACCATAGCAACTGCCTAGCAACACCCTAACAACCACCCAGAACACCATAGCAACCGCCTAGCAACGCCCTAGCAACCACCCAGAACACCATAGCAACCGCCTAGCAAGGCCCTAGCAACCACCCAGAACACCATAGCAACCGCCTAGCAATGACCTAGCAACCTCACAGAACACCATAGCAATCGCCTAGTAACCACCCAGCACACCATAGCAACTGCCTAGCAACGCCCTAGCAACCACCCAGAACACCATAGCAACCGCATAGCAACCAACCAGAACACAATAGCAACCGCCGAGCTACCACCCAGAACACCATAGCAACGCCCTAGCAACCACCCAGAACACCATAGCAACTGCCTAGCAACGCCCTAGCAACCACCCAGAACACCATAGCAACTGCCTAGCAACCATCAGAACACCATAGCAACTGCCTAGCAACGCCCTAGCAACCACCCAGAACACCATAGCAACTGCCTAGCAACCACCCAGAACACCATAGCAACCGCCTAGCAACAACACAGAACACCATAGCAACTGCCTAGCAATGATCTAGCAACCACCCAGAACACCATTGCAACCGCCTTGCTACCACCCAGAACACCATAGCAACCGCCTAGCAACCACCCAGAACACCAGAGCAACCGCCCAACAACCACCCAGAACACCATAGCAACACCCTAGCAACCACCCAGAACACCATAGTAACCGCCTAGCAACCATCCAGAACACCATAGCAACTGCCTAGCAACGCCCTAGCAACCACCCAGAATACCATAGCAACGCCCTAGCAACCACCCAGAACACCATAGCAACCGCCTAGCAACGCCCGAGCAACCACCCAGAACACCATAGCAACCGCCTAGCAACGCCCTAGCAACCAGCCAGAACATCATAGCAACCACCTAGCAACCAGCCAGAACACCATAGCAACTACCTAGCAACACCCTAGCAACCACCCAGAACACCATAGCAACCGCCTGGCAATGCCGTGGCAACCACCCAGAACACCATACCAACTGCTTAGCAATGCCCTAGCAACCACCCAGAACGCCATAGCAACCACCCTAACAACCACCCAGAACACCATAGCAACTGCCTAGCAACGGCCTATCAACCACCCAGAACACAATAGCAACTGCCTAGCAACGCCATAGCAACCACCCAGAACACCATAGCAACGGCCTAGCAACCACCCAGAACAGCATAGCAACTGCCTAGCAACACCCTAGCAACCACCCAGAACACCATAGCAACCACCTAGCAACGCCCTAGCAACCACCCAGAACATCATAGCAACTGCTTAGCAAAGCCCTAGCAACCACCCAGAATGCCATAGCAACCGCCTAGCAACCACCCAGAACCCCATAGCAACGCCCGAACAACCACCCAGTACGCCATAGCAACCGCCTAGCAACTACCCAGAACACCATAGCAACCGCCTAGCAATGCCCTATCAACCACCCAGAACACCATAGCAACTGCCTAGCAATGCCCTAGCAACCACCCAGAACACGATAGCAGCTGCCTAGCAACACCCTCACAAGTACACAGAACACCATAGCAACTGCCTAACAACTGTTACAGCCAGTCCTCATTATGTCAAATTACAATAAAAAATGTAACTTTTTAAGCTACTCAACTTATCAACCTTTCAGCCATTCCAACTCCTGATTGTTTTCGACTATGACTTCCGGCAACTGTTTCTTCTGCCCAATCCTGTCTCAAAATATAAGTCCTTACTACAATTTTTCACTATTAAAAAATGTCACTATTAAAAATTTCCATATGACAGTTGTCATCAACTATGACTCCCGCAAACTGTTTCCTCAGTCCACATCTGTTTCAAAATAAAAGTCCTCACCACTACCATAATTATCCTCCTAAAAACGTAGCTACCAATATCATAATGCAATGATATGTTACAAACTCCACCTTATGCAACTACACTTTGCATTTTCAATGCACACGTAATTCCCTGGAATTACATTATCTAGTTATTATTATTATTATTATTATTATTCTTCTAACACACTTAATGCGGCCTCAACCGTTTATCGTAGAAACTTCATTCAAACTGCGTTGCGTAGGTCTTACTTAGGACACCTGTGCAATGTATTTTTCATCTTTGTAACTTTTATACTTTTTGAGTTATTAATAAAAAACTATAAATTTTTTCCTCCCACAGACTTAACATTGGCATTATGACATCACAATAGGGCCATTAAGCAAATGGAATCTTGTGCCAGGTGTTCTGACCACCTGCTGTAACTGTCAGTTTCTCAGGCTGTAAGACTACAATCTGGCTCTCTTGAGACTACAGCTTCCTTACTGCTTTCCTTCCTTCTATTTTCTGTCATTCCTTCTTTCTTTTTCCCTCCTATTTCTTTCCTTTGTTCCTTCCTTCCTTTATTCGTTCCTGCTTTCCTACTTTACTTCCTTCTATCCTGCCTTTCATCCTTCCTCCCATTCTTCCTCCCTACCAATTTTCTTTCCTACCTTCCTTAGTTTTTCTTTCCTTCCATCATGCCTTCTTTCATTCCTTCATATCCTTCTTATCTTTCTTCCTTTCTTCTTTCTGCTTTCCCTCTCTTTCCCTCCCTCTTCCTTTCTTTACTTTTTCTTTCCTTCCTTCTCTCTTTCCTTCCGTTTTTCATTTCTTCTTCCTCACTTCCTTCCTTCCTTCTATCTTTACTTAAATCCTTCTTCTTCCCTTCTTCCTTTCCTTCCTTCTTCACTTCCTTCTTTCCTTCATTCCTCTGTTTCTTTCCATCCATCCTCGCCTTCTTTCCTTTGTTCTTTCCTGACTTCCTTTGATTTCCTTCTTTTTTCCTATATTCCTTCTTTCCTTACTTCCGTCATTAGTTCCTTCTTTCCCTCCTTCCTTCCTTGTTAATATTCCAAATAATTTCGTAATCGTACGGTTCACTACTTCTGCCAGTTTTCACTCGATCCCCAAACAAGACACATCAACGCCCTAGCAACAACAAGAACAACATAGCAACTGTCGAGCAATGCCCAAGCAAATATTCAGAACACCAGAGCAACCGCCAAGCAACCACCCAAAACACCATAGCAACTGCCTAGCAACCACCCAGAACACTATAGCAACTGCTTAGCAAAGCCCTAGCAAACACCCAGAACATCATAGCAACCGCCTAGCAACCACCCAGAACACCATAGCAACTGCGTAGCAACGCCCTAGCAACCACCCTGAACACCATAGCAACCGCCTAGCAACCACCCAGAACACCATAGCAACCGCCTAGCAACCACCCAGAACACCATAGCAACTGCCTAGCAACGCCCTAGCAACCACCTAGAACACCATAGCAACCGCCTCGCAACCCCCTAGCAACCACCTAGAACACCATAGCAACTGCCTAGCAACGCCCTTGCAACCACCCAGAACACCATAGCAACTGCTTAGCAAAGCCCTAGCAACCACCCAGAACACCATAGCAACCGCCTAGCAACCACCTAGAACACCATAGCAACTGCCTAGCAACACCCTAGCAACCACCCAGAGCACCATAGCAACCGCCTAGCAACGCCCTAGGAACCACCCAGAACACCATAGCAACTGCCTAGCAACGCCCTAGCAACCACCCAGAACACCATGGCAACTGCCTAGCCACCACCCAGAACACCATAGCAACTGCCTAGCAACGCCCTAGCAACCACCCAGAACACCATAGCAACCGCCTAGCAACCACCCAGAACACCATAGCACCCGCCTAGCAACCACCCAGAACACCATAGCAACTGCCTAGCAACGCCCTAGCAACCACCCAGAACACAATAGCAACTGCCTAGCAACCACCCAGAACACCATAGCAACCACCTAGCAACCACCCAGAACACCATAGCAACTGCCTAGCAACGCCCTAGCAACCACCCAGAACACCATAGCAACCACCTAGCAACCACCCAAAACACCATAGCAACTGCCTAGCAACGCCCTAGCAACCACCCAGAACACCATAGCAACCGCCTAGCAACCACCCAGAACACCATAGCAACTGCCTAGCAACGCCCTAGCAACCACCCAGAACACCATAGCAACCGCCTAGCAACCACCCAGAACACCATAGCAACCGCCTAGCAACCACCCAGAACACCATAGCAACTGCCTAGCAACGCCCTAGCAACCACCCAGAACACCACAGCAACTGCCTAGCAACGCCCTAGCAACCACCCAGAACGCTATAGCAACTGCCTAGCAACGCCCTAGCAACCACCCAGAACACCATAGCAACCGCCTAGCAACCACCCAGAACACCATAGCAACTGCCTAGCAACGCCCTAGCAACCACCCAGAACACCATAGCAACCGCCTAGCAACCACCCAGAACACCATAGCAACTGCCTAGCAACGCCCTAGCAACCACCCAGAACACCATAGCAACCGCCTAGCAACACCCTAGCAACCACCCAGAACACCATAGCAACAGCCTAGCAATGCCCTAGCAACCACCCAGAACACCATAGCAACCGCCTAGCAACCACCCAGAACACCATAGCAACTGCCTAGCAACGCCCTAGCAACCACCCAGAACACCATAGCAACCGCCTAGCAACCACCCAGAACACCATAGCAACCGCCTAGCAACCACCAAGAACACCATACCAACTTCCTAGGAACGCCCGAGCAACCACCCAGAACACCATAGCAACCGCCTAGCAACCACCCATAACACCATAGCAACTGCCTAGCAACGCCCAAGCAACCACCCAGAACACCACAGCAACCACCTAGCAACCACCCAAAACACCATAGCAACTGCCCAGCAACGCCCTAGCAACCACCCAGAACACCATAGCAACTGACTAGCAACCACCCAGAACACCATAGCAACCACCTAGCAACCACCCAGAACACCATAGCAACTGCCTAGCAACGCCCTAGCAACCACCCAGAACACCATAGCAACCACCCAGCAACCACCCAAAACACCAAAGCAACTGCCTAGCAACGCCCTAGCAACCACCCAGAACACCATAGCAACCGCCTAGCAACCACCCCCAACACCATTGCAACTGCCTAGCAACGCCCCAGCAACCACCCAGAACACCATAGCAACCGCCTAGCAACCACCCAGAACACCATAGCAACCGCCTAGCAACCACCCAGAACACCATAGCAACTGCCTAGCAACGCCCTAGCAACCACCCAGAACACCACAGCAACTGCCTAGCAACGCCCTAGCAACCACCCAGAACGCTATAGCAACTGCCTAGCAACGCCCTAGCAACCACCCAGAACACCATAGCAACCGCCTAGCAACCACCCAGAACACCATAGTAACTGCCTAGCAACGCCCTAGCAACCACCCAGAACACCATAGCAACCGCCTAGCAACGCCCTAGCAACCACCCAGAACACCACAGCAACTGGCTAACTATGCCGTAGCAACCACCCAAAACACCATAGCAACCGACTACCTACGCCCTAGCAACCAGCCAGAACACCATAGCAACTGCCTAGCAACGCACTCGCAACCACCCTGAACAGCATAGTAACTGCCTAGCAACACCCTAGCAACCTCCCAGAACACCATAGCAACCGCCTAGCAACCACCAATAACACCATAGCAACTGCCTAGCAACGCCCGAGCAACCACCCAGAACACCATAGCAACCGCCCAGCAACCACCCAGAACACCATAGCAACTGCCTAGCAACGCCCAAGCAACCACCCAGAACACCATAGCAACCACCTAGCAACCACCCAAAACACCATAGCAACCGCCTAGCAACGCCCTAGCAACCACCCAGAACACCATAGCAGCCGCCTAGCAACCACCCAGAACACCATAGCAACTGCCTAGCAACGCCCAAGCAACCACCCAGAACACCATAGCAACCACCTAGCAACCGCCCAAAACACCATAGCAACTGCCTAGCAACGCCCCAGCAACCACGGAGAACAGCATAGCAACCGCCTAGCAACCACCCAGAACACCATAGCAACTGCCTAGCAACACACTAACAACCACACAGAACACCATAGCAACCGCCTAGCAACGCCCTAGCAACCACCCAGAACACCATAGCAACAGCCTAGCAATGCCCTAGCAACCTCCCAGAACACCATAGCAACCGCCTAGCAAGCCCCTAGCACCCACCCAGAACACCATAGCAACCGCCTAGCAATGCCCTAGCAACCTCCCAGAACACCATAGCAACCGCCTAGCAACCACCCAGCACACCATAGCAACTGCCTAGCAACGCCCTAGCAACCACCCAGAACACCATAGCAACCGCCTAGCAACCACCCAGAACACAATAGCAACCGCCTAGCTACCACCCAGAACACCATAGCAACGCCCTAGCAACCACCCAGAACACCATAGCAACTGCCTAGCAACGCCCTAGCAACCACCCAGAACACCATAGCAACCGCCTAGCAACCATCAGAACACCATAGCAACTGCCTAGCAACGCCCTAGCAACCACCCAGAACACCATAGCAACCGCCTAGCAACCACCCAGAACACCATAGCAACCGCCTAGCAACAACACAGAACACCATAGCAACTGCCTAGCAATGATCTAGCAACCACCCAGAACACCATTGCAACCGCCTAGCAACCACCCAGAACACCAGAGCAACCGCCTAACAACCACCCAGAACACCAGAGCAACCGCCTAACAACCACCCAGAACACCATAGCAACACCCTAGCAACCACCCAAAGCACCATAGCAACCGCCTAGCAACCATCCAGAACACCATAGCAACTGCCTAGCAACGCCCTAGCAACCACCCAGAATACCATAGCAACGCCCTAGCAACCACCCAGAACACCATAGCAACCGCCTAGCAACGCCCGAGCAACCACCCAGAACACCATAGCAACCGCCTAGCAACGCCCTAGCAACCAGCCAGAACATCATAGCAACCACCTAGCAACCAGCCAGAACACCATAGCAACTGCCTAGCAACACCCTAGCAACCACCCAGAACACCATAGCAACCGCCTGGCAATGCCGTGGCAACCACCCAGAACACCATACCAACTGCTTAGCAATGCCCTAGCAACCACCCAGAACGCCATAGCAACCACCCTAACAACCACCCAGAACACCATAGCAACTGCCTAGCAACGGCCTATCAACCACCCAGAACACAATAGCAACTGCCTAGCAACGCCATTGCAACCACCCAGAACACCATAGCAACGGCCTAGCAACCACCCAGAACAGCATAGCAACTGCCTAGCAACACCCTAGCAACCACCCAGAACACCATTGCAACCACCTAGCAACGCCCTAGCAACCACCCAGAACATCACAGCAACTGCTGAGCAAAGCCCTAGCAACCACCCAGAATGCCATAGCAACCGCCTAGCAACCACCCAGAACCCCATAGCAACGCCCGAACAACCACCCAGTACGCCATAGCAACCGCCTAGCAACTACCCAGAACACCATAGCAACCGCCTAGCAATGCCCTATCAACCACCCAGAACACCATAGCAACTGCCTAGCAATGCCCTAGCAACCACCCAGAACACGATAGCAGCTGCCTAGCAACACCCTCACAAGTACACAGAACACCATAGCAACTGCCTAACAACTGTTACAGCCAGTCCTCATTATGTCAAATTACAATAAAAAATGTAACTTTTTAAGCTACTCAACTTATCAACCTTTCAGCCATTCCAACTCCTGATTGTTTTCGCCTATGACTTCCGGCAACTGTTTCTTCTGCCCAATCCTGTCTCAAAATATAAGTCCTTTCTACAATTTTTCACTATAAAAAAATGTCACTATTAAAAATTTCCATATGACAGTTGTCATCAACTATGACTCCCGCAAACTGTTTCCTCAGTCCACATCTGTTTCAAAATAAAAGTCCTCACCACTACCATAATTATCCTCCTAAAAACGTAGCTACCAATATCATAATGCAATGATATGTTACAAACTCCACCTTATGCAACTACACTTTGCATTTTCAATGCACACGTAATTCCCTGGAATTACATTATCTAGTTAGTCTGAATTGAAAATGCTCACTATTGTTATCCTGGTCTTCTTATTATTATTATTATTATTATTATTATTATTATTATTCTTCTAACACACTTAATGCGGCCTCAACCGTTTATCGTAGAAACTTCATTCAAACTGCGTTGCGTAGGTCTTACTTAGGACACCTGTGCAATGTATTTTTCATCTTTGTAACTTTTATACTTTTTGAGTTATTAATAAAAAACTATAAATTTTTTCCTCCCACAGACTTAACATTGGCATTATGACATCACAATAGGGCCATTAAGCAAATGGAATCTTGTGCCAGGTGTTCTGACCACCTGCTGTAACTGTCAGTTTCTCAGGCTGTAAGACTACAATCTGGCTCTCTTGAGACTACAGCTTCCTTACTGCTTTCCTTCCTTCTATTTTCTGTCATTCCTTCTTTCTTTTTCCCTTCTATTTCTTTCCTTCGTTCCATCCTTCCTTTTTTCGTTCCTGCTTTCCTACTTTACTTCCTTCTATCCTGCCTTTCATCCTTCCTCCCATTCTTCCTCCCTACCAATTTTCTTTCCTACCTTCCTTAGTTTTTCTTTCCTTCCATCATGCCTTCTTTCATTCCTTCATATCCTTCTTATCTTTCTTCCTTTCTTCTTTCTGCTTTCCCTCTCTTTCCCTCCCTCTTCCTTTCTTTACTTTTTCTTTCCTTCCTTCTCTCTTTCCTTCCATTTTTCATTTCTTCTTCCTCACTTCCTTCCTTCCTTCTATCTTTACTTAAATCCTTCTTCTTCCCTTCTTCCTTTCCTTCCTTCTTTACTTCCTTCTTTCCTTCATTCCTCTGTTTCTTTCCATCCATCCTCGCCTTCTTTCCTTTGTTCTTTCCTGCCTTCCTTTGATTTCCTTCTTTTTTCCTATATTCCTTCTTTCCTTACTTCCCTCATTAGTTCCTTCTTTCCCTCCTTCCTTCCTTGTTAATATTCCAAATAATTTCGTAATCGTACGGTTCACTACTTCTGCCAGTTTTCACTCGATCCCCAAACAAGACACATCAACGCCCTAGCAACAACAAGAACAACATAGCAACTGTCGAGCAATGCCCAAGCAAATATTCAGAACACCAGAGCAACCGCCAAGCAACCACCCAAAACACCATAGCAACTGCCTAGCAACCACCCAGAACACTATAGCAACTGCCTAGCAACGCCCTAGCAACCACCCAGAACACCATAGCAACCGCCTAGCAACCACCCAGAACACCATAGCAACTGCCTAGCAACGCCCTAGCAACCACCCAGAACACCATAGCAACCGCCTAGCAACCACCCAGAACACCATAGCAACCGCCTAGCAACCACCCAGAACACCATAGCAACTGCCTAGCAACGCCCTAGCAACCACCCAGAACACCTTAGCAACTGCCTAGCAATGCCCTAGCAACCACCCAGAACGCTATAGCAACTGCCTAGCAACGCCCTAGCAACCACCCAGAACACCATAGCAACTGCCTAGCAACGCCCTAGCAACCACCCAGAACACCATAGCAACCGCCTAGCAACCACCTAGAACACCATAGCAACTGCCTAGCAACACCCTAACAACCACCCAGAACACCATAGCAACCGCCTAGCAACGCCCTAGCAACCACCCAGAACACCATAGCAACAGCCTAGCAATGCCCTAGCACCCACCCAGAACCCCATAGCAACCGCCTAGCCACCCCCCAGAACACCATAGCACCTGCCTAGCAACGCCCTAGCAACCACCCAGAACACCATAGCAACCGCCTAGCAACCACCCAGAACACCATAGCACCCGCCTAGCAACCACCCAGAACACCATAGCAACTGCCTAGCAACGCCCTAGCAACCACCCAGAACACAATAGCAACTGCCTAGCAACCACCCAGAACACCATAGCAACCACCTAGCAACCACCCAGAACACCATAGCAACTGCCTAGCAACGCCCTAGCAACCACCCAGAACACCATAGCAACCACCTAGCAACCACCCAATACACCATAGCAACTGCCTAGCAACGCCCTAGCAACCACCCAGAACACCATAGCAACCGCCTAGCAACCACCCAGAACACCATAGCAACTGCCTAGCAACGCCCTAGCAACCACCCAGAACACCATAGCAACCGCCTAGCAACCACCCAGAACACCATAGCAACCGCCTAGCAACCACCCAGAACACCATAGCAACTGCCTAGCAACGCCCTAGCAACCACCCAGAACACCACAGCAACTGCCTAGCAACGCCCTAGCAACCACCCAGAACGCTATAGCAACTGCTTAGCAACGCCCTAGCAAACACCCAGAACACCATAGCAACCGCCTAGCAACCACCCAGAACACCATAGCAACTGCCTAGCAACGCCCTAGCAACCACCCAGAACACCATAGCAACCGCCTAGCAACCACCCAGAACACCATAGCAACTGCCTAGCAACGCCCTAGCAACCACCCAGAACACCATAGCAACCGCCTAGCAACACCCTAGCAACCACCCAGAACACCATAGCAACAGCCTAGCAATGCCCTAGCAACCACCCAGAACACCATAGCAACCGCCTACCAACCACCCAGAACACCATAGCCACTGCCTACCAACGCCCTAGCAACCACCCAGAACACCATAGCAACCGCCTAGCAACCACCCAGAACACCATAGCAACCGCCTAGCAACCACCAAGAACACCATAGCAACTGCCTAGCAACGCCAGAGCAACCACCCAGAACACCATACCAACCGCCTAGCAACCACCCACAACACCATAGCAACTGCCTAGCAACACCCAAGCAACCACCCAGAACACCATAGCAACCACCTAGCAACCACCCAAAACACCATAGCAACTGCCCAGCAACGCCCTAGCAACCACCCAGAACACCATAGCAACCGCCTAGCAACCACCCAGAACACCATAGCAACTCCCTAGCAACACCCTAACAACCACCCAGAACACCATAGCAACCGCCTAGCAACGCCCCACCAACCACCCCAAACACCATAGCAACAGCCTAGCAATGCCCTAGCAACCTCCCAGAACACCATAGCAACCGCCTAGCAAGGCCCTAGCAACCACCCAGAACACCATAGCAACCGCCTAGCAATGCCCTAGCAACCTCCCAGAACACCATAGCAACCGCCTAGCAACCACCCAGCACACCATAGCAACTGCCTAGCAACGCCCTAGCAACCACCCAGAACACCATAGCAACCGCCTAGCAACCACCCAGAACACAATAGCAACCGCCTAGCTACCACCCAGAACACCATAGCAACGCCCTAGCAACCACCCAGAACACCATAGCAACTGCCTAGCAACGCCCTAGCAACCACCCAGAACACCATAGCAACCGCCTAGCAACCATCAGAACACCATAGCAACTGCCTAGCAACGCCCTAGCAACCACCCAGAACACCATAGCAACCGCCTAGCAACCACCCAGAACACCATAGCAACCGCCTAGCAACAACACAGAACACCATAGCAACTGCCTAGCAATGATCTAGCAACCACCCAGAACACCATTGCAACCGCCTTGCTACCACCCAGAACACCATAGCAACCGCCTAGCAACCACCCAG
This sequence comes from Gymnothorax reevesii, assembly GCA_029721435.1. Classification (NCBI taxonomy): domain Eukaryota; kingdom Metazoa; phylum Chordata; class Actinopteri; order Anguilliformes; family Muraenidae; genus Gymnothorax; species Gymnothorax reevesii. The sequence goes on from CM056576.1 coordinate 64,525,785, forward strand.
AACACCAGAGCAACCGCCTAACAACCACCCAGAACACCATAGCAACACCCTAGCAACCACCCAGCACACCATAACAACCGCCTAGCAACCATCCAGAACACCATAGCAACTGCCTAGCAACGCCCTAGCAACCACCCAGAATACCATAGCAACGCCCTAGCAACCACCCAGAACACCATAGCAACCGCCTAGCAACGCCCGAGCAACCACCCAGAACACCATAGCAACCGCCTAGCAACGCCCTAGCAACCAGCCAGAACATCATAGCAACCACCTAGCAACCACCCAGAACACCATAGCAACTGCCTAGCAACACCCTAGCAACCACCCAGAACACCATAGCAACCGCCTGGCAATGCCGTGGCAACCACCCAGAACACCATACCAACTGCTTAGCAATGCCCTAGCAACCACCCAGAACGCCATAGCAACCACCCTAACAACCACCCAGAACACCATAGCAACTGCCTAGCAACGGCCTATCAACCACCCAGAACACAATAGCAACTGCCTAGCAACGCCATAGCAACCACCCAGAACACCATAGCAACGGCCTAGCAACCACCCAGAACAGCATAGCAACTGCCTAGCAACACCCTAGCAACCACCCAGAACACCATAGCAACCACCTAGCAACGCCCTAGCAACCACCCAGAACATCATAGCAACTGCTTAGCAAAGCCCTAGCAACCACCCAGAATGCCATAGCAACCGCCTAGCAACCACCCAGAACCCCATAGCAACGCCCGAACAACCACCCAGTACGCCATAGCAACCGCCTAGCAACTACCCAGAACACCATAGCAACCGCCTAGCAATGCCCTATCAACCACCCAGAACACCATAGCAACTGCCTAGCAATGCCCTAGCAACCACCCAGAACACGATAGCAGCTGCCTAGCAACACCCTCACAAGTACACAGAACACCATAGCAACTGCCTAACAACTGTTACAGCCAGTCCTCATTATGTCAAATTACAATAAAAAATGTAACTTTTTAAGCTACTCAACTTATCAACCTTTCAGCCATTCCAACTCCTGATTGTTTTCGACTATGACTTCCGGCAACTGTTTCTTCTGCCCAATCCTGTCTCAAAATATAAGTCCTTACTACAATTTTTCACTATTAAAAAATGTCACTATTAAAAATTTCCATATGACAGTTGTCATCAACTATGACTCCCGCAAACTGTTTCCTCAGTCCACATCTGTTTCAAAATAAAAGTCCTCACCACTACCATAATTATCCTCCTAAAAACGTAGCTACCAATATCATAATGCAATGATATGTTACAAACTCCACCTTATGCAACTACACTTTGCATTTTCAATGCACACGTAATTCCCTGGAATTACATTATCTAGTTATTATTATTAGTGTGCATTGAAAATGCTCACTATTGTTATCCTGGTCTTCTTCTTATTATTATTATTATTATTATTATTATTATTATTATTATTCTTCTAACACACTTAATGCGGCCTCAACCGTTTATCGTAGAAACTTCATTCAAACTGCGTTGCGTAGGTCTTACTTAGGACACCTGTGCAATGTATTTTTCATCTTTGTAACTTTTATACTTTTTGAGTTATTAATAAAAAACTATAAATTTTTCCCCCCATAGACTTAACATTGGCATTATGACATCACAATAGGGCCATTAAGCAAATGGAATCTTGTGCCAGGTGTTCTGACCACCTGCTGTAACTGTCAGTTTCTCAGGCTGTAAGACTACAATCTGGCTCTCTTGAGACTACAGCTTCCTTGCTGCTTTCCTTCTTTCTATTTTCTGTCATTCCTTCTTTCTTTTTCCCTCCTATTTCTTTCCTTCGTTCCTTCCTTCCTTTATTCGTTCCTTCTTTCCTACTTTACTTCCTTCTATCCTGCCTTTCATCCTTCCTCCCATTCTTCCTCCCGACCAATTTTCTTTCCTATCTTCCTTTGTTTTTTTTTGCTTCCATCATGTCTTCTTTCTTTCCTTCTTATCCTTCTTCTTTTTTTTTCTTTCTTCTTTCTGCTTTCCCTCTCTTTCCTTACCTCTTCCTTTCTTTACTTTTTCTTTCCTTCCTTCTCTCTTTCCTTCTGTTTTTCATTGCTTCTTCCTCACTTCCTTCCTTCCTTCCTTCTTTCATTACTTAAATCCTTCTTCTTCCCTTCTTCCTTTCCTTCCTTCCTTACTTCCTTCTTTCCTTCATTCCTCTGTTTCTTTCCATCCAGCCTCGCCTTCTTTCCTTTGTTCTTTCCTGCCTTCCTTTGATTTCCTTCTTTTTTTCCTATATTCCTTCTTTCCTTACTTCCCTCATTAGTTCCTTCTTTCCCTCCCTCCTTCCTTGTTAATATTCCAAATAATTTCGTAATCGTACGGTTCACTACATCTCCCAGTTTTCACTTGATCCCCAAACAATACACATCAACGCCCTAGCAACAACAAGAACAACATAGCAACTGTCGAGCAATGCCCAAGCAAATATTCAGAACACCATAGCAACCGCCTAGCAACCACCCAAAACACCATAGCAACTGCCTAGCAACCACCCAGAACACTATAGCAACTGCCAAGCAACGCCCTAGCAGCCACCCAGAACACCATAGCAACCGCCAAGCAACCACTCAGAACACCAAAGCAACTGCCTAGCAACGCCTTAGCAACCACCCAGAACACCATAGCAACCGCCTAGCAACGCCCTCACAACCACCAAGAACACCATAGCAACTGCCTCGCAACCACCCAGAACACCGTAGCAACTGCCTAGCAACGCCCTAGCAACCACCCAGAACACTATAGCAACCGCCGAGCAACCACCCAAAACACCACAGCAACTGCCTAGCAACGCCCTAGCAACCACCCAGAACACCATAGCAATCGCCTAGCAACCACCCAGAACACCATAGCAACTGGCTAGCAACTGCCTAGCAACCACCCAGAACACCGTAGCAACTGCCTAGCAACGCCCTAGCAACCACCCAGAACACTATAGCAACCGCCGAGCAACCACTCAAAACCCCATAGCAACTGCCTAGCAACGCCCTAGCAACCACCAAGAACACCTTAGCAACCGCCTAGCAACCACCCAGAACACCATAGCAACTACCTAGCAACGCCCTAGCAACCACACAGAACACCATAGGAATCGCCTAGCAACGCCCTAGCAACCACCCAGAACACCATAGCAACCGCCTAGCAACCACCCAGAACACCATAGCAACTGCCTAGCAACGCCCGAGCAACCACCCAGAACACCATAGCAACCGCCTAGCAACCACCCAGAACACCATAGCAACTGCCTAGCAACGCCCTAGCAACCACACAGAACACCATAGCAACCACCTAGCAACCACCCAAAACACCATAGCAACTGCCTAGCAACGCCCTAGCAACCACCCAGAACACCATAGCAACCGCCTAGCAACCACCCAGAACACCATTGCAACTGCCTAGCAACACCCTAACAACCATCCAGAACACCATAGCAACCGCCTAGCAACGCCCTAGCAAGCACCCAGAACACCATAGCAACAGCCTAGCAACCATCAGAACACCATAGCAACTGCCTAGCAACGCCCTAACAACCACCCAGAACACCATAGCAACCGCCTAGCAACCACCCAGAACACCATAGCAACCGCCTAGCAACCGCCCAGAGCACCATAGCAACTGCCTAGCAATGACCTAGCAACCACCCAGAACACCATAGCAACCGCCTAGCTACCACCCAGAACACCATAGCAACCGCCTAGCAACCACCCAGAACACCAGAGCAACCGCCTAACAACCACCCAGAACACCATAGCAACACCCTAGCAACCACCCAGAACACCATAGCAACCGCCTAGCCACCATCTAGACCACCATAGCAACCGCCTAGCAACCACCCAGCACACCATAGCAACTGCCTAGCAACACCCTAACAACCACCCAGAACACCATAGCAACCGCCTAGCAACGCCCTAGCAACCACCCAGCACACCATAGCCACAGCCTAGCAATGCCCTCGCCACCTCCCAGAACACCATAGCAACCGCCTAGCAACGCCCTAGCAACCACCCTGAACACCATAGCAACAGCCTAGCAACCATCAGAACACCATAGCAACTGCCTAGGAACGCCCTAGCAACCACCCACAACACCATAGCAACCGCCTTGCAACCACCCAGAACACCATACCAACCGCCTAGCAACCACCCAGAGCACCATAGCAACTCCCTAGCAACGACCTGGCAACCACCCAGAACACCATAGCAACCGCCTAGCTACCACCCAGAACACCATAGCAATCGCCTAGCAACCACCCAGAACACCAGAGCAACCGCCTAACAACCACCCAGAACACCATAGCAACACCCTAGCAACCACCTAGAACAGCTTAGCAACCGGCTAGCAACCATCTAGAACACCATAGCAACCGCCTAGCAACCACCCAGAACACCATAGCAACTGCCTAGCAACACCCTAACAACCACCCAGAACACCATAGCAACCGCCTAGCAACGCCCTAGCAACCACCCAGAACACCACAGCAACAGCCCAGCAATGCCCTAGCAACCTCCCAGAACACCATAGCAACCGCCTAGCAAGGCCCTAGCAACCCCTCAGAACCCCATAGCACCCACCTAGCAACCACCCAGAACACCATAGCAACTGCCTAGCAACGCCCTAGCAACCACCCAGAACACTATAGCAACCACCAAGCAACCACCCAAAACACCATAGCAACTGCCTAGCAACGCCCTAGCAACCACCCAGAACACCATTGCAACTGCCTAGCAACACCCTAACAACCACCCAGAACACCATAGCAACCGCCTAGCAACGCCCTAGTAAGCACCCAGAACACCATAGCAACAGCCTAGCAACCATCAGAACACCATAGCAACTGCCAAGCAACGCCCTAGCAACCACCCAGAACACCATAGCAACCGCCTAGTAACCACCCAGAACACCATAGCAACCGCCTAGTAACCACCCAGAGCACCATAGCAACTGCCTAGCAACGACCTAGCAACCACCCAGAACACCATAGCAACCGCCTAGCTACCACCCAGAACACCATAGCAACCGCCTAGCAACCACCCAGAACAACAGAGCAACCGCCTAACAACCACCCAGAACACCATAGCAACACCCTAGCAACCACCCAGAACACCATAGCAACCGCCTAGCAACCATCTAGAACACCATAGCAACTGCCTAGCAACGCCCTAGCAACCACCCAGAACACCATAGCAACGCCCTAGCAACCACCCAGAACACCATAGCAACCGCCAAGCAACACCCTAGCAACCACCCAGAACACCATAGCAACCACCTAGCAACCACCCAGAACACCATAGCAACTGCCTAGCAACACCCTAGCAACCACCCAGAACACAATAGCAACCGCCTAGCAACGCCGTAGCAACCACCCAGAACACTATAGAAACTGCTTAGCAATGCCCTATTAACCACCCTAACAACCACCCAGAACACCATAGCAACTGCCTAGCAACGCCCTAGCAACCACCCAGCACACCATAGCAACTGCCTAGCAACACCCTAGCAACCACCCAGAACACCATAGCAACCACCTAGCAACGCCCTAGCAACCACCCAGAACATCATAGCAACTGCTTTGCAAAGCCCTAGCAACCACCCAGAATGCCATAGCAACCGCCTAGCAACCACCCAGAACCCCATAGCAACACTCTAGCAACCACCCAGAATGCCATAGCAACCGCCTAGCAACCACCCAGAACACCATAGCAATCGCCTAGCAACGCCCTATCAACCACCCAGAACACCATTGCAACTGCCTAGCAATGCCCTAGCAACCACCCAGAACACGATAGCAGCTGCCTAGCAACACCCTTACAAGTACACAGAACACCATAGCAACTGCCTAACAACTGTTACAGCCAGTCCTCATTGTGTCAAATTACAATAAAAAAATGTAACTTTTTAAGCTACTCAACTTATCAACCTTTCAGCCATTCCAACTCCTGATTGTTTTCGACTATGACTTCCGGCAACTGTTTCTTCTGCCCAATCCTGTCTCAAAATATAAGTCCTTACTACAATTCTTCACTATTAAAAAATGTCACTATTAAAAATTTCCATATGACAGTTTTCATCAACTATGACTCCCGCAAACTGTTTCCTCAGTCCACATCTGTTTCAAAATAAAAGTCCTCACCACTACCATAATTATCCTCCTAAAAACGTAGCTACCAATATCATAATGCAATGATATGTTACAAACTCCACCTTATGCAACTACACTTTGCATTTTCAATGCACACGTAATTCCCTGGAATTACATTATCTAGTTATTATTATTATTCTTCTAACACACTTAATGCGGCCTCAACCGTTTATCGTAGAAACTTCATTCAAACTGCGTTGCGTAGGTCTTACTTAGGACACCTGTGCAATGTATTTTTCATCTTTGTAACTTTTATACTTTTTGAGTTATTAATAAAAAACTATAAATTTTTTCCCCCCATAGACTTAACATTGGCATTATGACATCACAATAGGGCCATTAAGCAAATGGAATCTTGTGCCAGGTGATCTGACCACCTGCTGTAACTGTCAGTTTCTCGGGCTGTAAGACTACAATCTAGCTCTGTTGAGACTACAGCTTCCTTACTGCTTTCCTCCCTTCTATTTTCTGTCATTCCTTCTTTCTTTTTCCCTCCTATTTCTTTCTTTCATTCCTTCCTTCCTTTATTCGTTCCTTCTTTCCTACTTTACTTCCTTCTTTCCTGTCTTTCCTCCTCCCTCCCCTTCTTCCTCCCTCCCAATTTTCTTTCCTACCTTCCTTAGTTTTTCTTCCCTTCCATCATGCCTTCTTTCATTCCTTCATATCCTTCTTATCTTTCTTCCTTTCTTCTTTCTGCTTTCCCTCTCTTTCCTTCCCTCTTCCTTTCTTTACTTTTTCTTACCTTCCTTCCCTCTTTCCTTCTGTTTTTCATTTCTTCTTCCTCACTTCCTTCCTTCCTCCCTTCCTTCTATCTTTACTTAAATCCTTCTTCTTCCCTTCTTCCTTTCCTTCCTTCTTTACTTCCTTCTTTCCTTCATTCCTCTGTTTCTTTCCATCCATCCTCGCCTTCTTTCATTTGTTCTTTCCTGCCTTCCTTTGATTTCCTTCTTTTTTTCCTATATTCCTTCTTTCCTTACTTCCCTCATTAGTTCCTTCTTTCCCTCCTTCCTTCCTTGTTAATATTCCAAATAATTTCGTAATCGTACGGTTCACTACTTCTCCCAGTTTTCACTCGATCCCCAAACAAGACACATCAACGCCCTAGCAACAACAAGAACAACATAGCAACTGTCGAGCAATGCCCAAGCAAATATTCAGAACACCATGGCAACTGCCTAGCAACCACCCAAAACACCATAGCAACTGCCTAGCAACCACCCAGAACACTATAGCAACTGCCAAGCAACCACCCAGAACACCATAGCAACCGCCAAGCAACCACTCAGAACACCATAGCAACCACCTAGCAACCACCCAAAACACCATAGCAACTGCCAAGCAACCACTCAGAACACCAAAGCAACTGCCTAGCAACGCCCTAGCAACCACCCAGAACACCATAGCAACCGCCTAGCAACGCCCTAACAACCACCAAGAACACCATAGCAACTGCCTAGTAACCACCCAGAACACCATAGCAACTGCCTAGCAACCACCCAGAACACCATAGCAACCGCCTGGCAACCACCCAGAACACCATAGCAACTGCCTAGCAACACCCGAGCAACCACCAAGAACACCATAGCAACCGCCTAGCAACCACCCAGAACACCATAGCAACTGCCTAGCAAAGCCCTGGCAACCACCCAGAACACCATAGCAACCACCTAGCAACCACCCAAAATACCATAGCAACTGCCTAGCAACGCGCTAGCAACCACCCAGAACACCATAGCAACCGCCTAGCAACCACCCAGAACACCATAGCAACTGCCTAGCAACGCCCTAGCAACCACCCAGAACACCATAGCAACCGCCTAGCAACCACCCAGAACACCATAGCAACTGCCTAGCAACGCCCTAGCAACCACCCAGAACACCATAGCAACCGCCTAGCAACCACCCAGAACACCATAGCAACCGCCTAGCAACCACCCAGAACACCATAGCAACTGCCTAGCAACACCCGATCAACCACCCAGAACACCATAGCAACCGCCTAGCAACCACCCAGAACACCATAGCAACTGCCTAGCAACGCCCTAGCAACCACTCAGAACACCATAGCAACCACCTAGCAACCGCCCAAAATCCCATAGCAACTGCTTAGCAAAGCGCTAGCAACCACCCAGAACACCATAGCAACCGCCTAGCAACCACCCAGAACACCATAGCAACTGCCTAGCAACACCCTTACAACCACCCAGAACACCATAGCAACCGCCTAGCAACGCCCTAGCAACCACCCAGAACACAAAGGCAACTGCCTAGCTACCACCCAGAACACCATAGCAACGCCCTAGCAACCACCCAGAACACCATAGCAACTGCCTAGCAACGCCCTAGCAACCACCCCCAACACCATAGCAACCGCCTCGCTACCAACCAGAACACCATAGCAACGCCCTAGCAACCACCCAGAACACCATAGCAACTGCCTAGCAACGCCCTTGCAACCACCCAGAACACCATAGCAACCGCCTAGCAACCATCAGAACACCATAGCAACTGCCTAGCAACGCCCTAGCAACCACCCAGAACACCATAGCAACCGCCTAGCAACCACCCAGAACACCATAGCAACTGCCTAGCAACCACCTAGCTACCTCCCAGAACACCATAGCAACCGCCTAGCAACGCCCTTGCAACCACCCAGAACACCATAGCAACCGCCTAGCAACCATCAGAACACCATAGCAACTGCCTAGCAACGCCCTAGCAACCACCCAGAACACCATAGCAACCGCCTAGCAACCACCCAGAACACCATAGCAACTGCCTAGCAACCACCTAGCTACCTCCCAGAACACCATAGCAACCGCCTAGCAACGCCCTAGCAACCACCCAGAACACCAAAGCAACCGCCTAGCTACCACCCAGAACACCATAGCAACGCCCTAGCAACCACCAGAACACCATAGCAACTGCCTAGCAACGCCCTAGCAACGACCCAGAACACAAAAACAACCGCCTAGCTACCACCCAGAACACCATAGCAATGCCCTAGCAACCACCCAGAACACCAAAGCAACTGCCTAGCAACGCCCTAGCAACCACCCAGAACACTATAGCAACCGCCTAGCAACCATCAGAACACCATAGCAACTGCCTAGTAACGCCCTAGCAACCACCCAGAACACCATAGCAACCGCCTAGCAACCACCCAGAACACCATAGCAACCGCCTAGCAACCACCCAGAACACCATAGCAACCGCCTTGCAACCACCCAGAAGACCATAGCAACCGCCTAGCAACCATCAGAACACCATAGCAACTGCCTAGCAACGCCCTAGCAACCACCCAGAACACCATAGCAACCGCCTAGCAACGCCCTAGCAACCACCAAGAACACCTTAGCAACTGCCTAGCAACCACCCAGAACACCATAGCAACTGCCTAGCAACGCCCTAGCAACCACCCAAAACACCATAGCAACCGCCGAGCAACCACCCAGAACACCATAGCAACTGCCTAGCAACGCCCTAGCAACCACCCAGAACACCATAGCAACCCCCTAGCAACCACCAAGAACACCATAGCACCCCCCTAGCAACCACCCAGCACACCATCGCAACTGCCTAGCAACACCCGAGCAACCACCCAGAACACCATAGCAACCGCCTAGCAACCACCCAGAACACCATAGCAACTGCCTACCACCGCCCTAGCAACCACCCAGAACACCATAACACCCACCTACCAACCGCACAAAATACCATAGCAACTGCCTAGCAACACGCTAACAACCACCCAGAACACCATAGCAACCGCCTAGCAACCACCCAGAACACCATAGCAACTGCCTAGCAACGCCCTAGCAACCACCCGGAACACCATAGCAACCGCCTAGCAACCACCCAGAACACCATAGCAACTGCCTAGCAACCACCCAGAACACCATAGCAACTGCCTAGCAACACCCGAGCAACCACCCAGAACACCATAGCAACCGCCTAGCAACCACCCAGAACACCATAGCAACTGCCTAGCAACGCCCTAGCAACCACCTAGAACACCATAGCAACCACCTAGCAACCGCCCAAAATACCATAGCAACTGCCTAGCAAAGCGCTAGCAACCACCCAGAACACCATAGCAACCGCCTAGCAACCACCCAGAACACCATAGCAACTGCCTAGCAACACCCTTACAACCACCCACAACACCATAGCAACCGCCTAGCAACGCCCTAGCAACCACCCACAACACAATAGCAACTGCCTACCTACCACCCAGAACACCATAGCAACCCCCTAGCACCCACCCAGACCACCATAGCAACTGCCTAGCAACGCCCTAGCAACCACCCAGAACACCATAGCACCCGCCTAGCTCCCAACCAGAACACCATAGCAACGCCCTAGCACCCACCCAGAACCCCATAGCGACACCCTAGCGACGCCCTAGCAACCACCCAGAACACCATAGCAACCGCCTAGCAACCATCAGAACACCATAGCAACTGCCTAGCAACGCCCTAGCAACCACCCAGAACACCAGATCAACCGCCTAGCAACCACCCAGAACACCACAGCAACCCCCCAGCAACCACCCAGAACACCATAGCAACTGCCTAGCAACCACCTAGCTACCTCCCAGAACACCATAGCAACCGCCTAGCAACACCCTAGCAACTACCCAGAACACAATAGCAACCGCCTAGCTACCACCCAGAACACCATAGCAACGCCCTAGCAACCACCCAGAACACCATAGCAACTGCCTAGCAACGCCCTAGCAACGACCCAGAACACAATAGCAACCGCCTAGCTACCACCCAGAACACCATAGCAACGCCCTAGCAACCACCCAGAACACCATAGCAACTGCCAACAACGCCCTAGCAACCACCCAGAACACCATAGCAACCGCCTAGCAACGATCAGAACAACATAGCAACTGCCTAGTAACGCCCTAGCAACCACCCAGAACACCATAGCAACCGCCTAGCAACCACCCAGAACACCATAGCAACCGCCTGGCAACCACCCAGAACACCATAGCAACCGCCTTGCAACCACCCAGAAGACCATAGCAACCGCCTAGCAACCATCAGAACACCATAGCAACTGCCTAGCAACGCCCTGGCAACCACCCAGAACACCATAGCAACCGCCTAGCAACCACCCAGAACACCATAGCAACCACCTAGCGACCACCCAAAATACCATAGCAACGCGCTAGCAACCACACAGAACACCATAGCAACTGCCTAGCAACACCCGAGCAACCACCCAGAACACCATAGCAACCGCCTAGCAACCACCCAGAACACCATAGCAACCACCTAGCAACCACCCAAAATACCATAGCAACGCGCTAGCAACCACACAGAACACCATAGCAACTGCCTAGCAACCACCCAGAACACCATAGCAACTGCCTAGCAACACCCTAACAACCACCCAGAACACCATAGCAACCGCCTTGCAACGCCCTAGCAACCACCCAGAACACAATAGCAACCGCCTAGCTACCACCCAGAACACCATAGCAACGCCCTAGCAACCACCCAGAACACCATAGCATCTGCCTAGCAACGCCCTAGCAACCACCCAGAACACCATAGCAACCGCCTAAAAACCATCAGAACACCATAGCAACTGCCTAGCAACGCCCAAGCAACCACCCAGAACACCATAGCAACCGCCTAGCAACCACCCAGAACACCATAGCAACCGCCTAGCAACCACCCAGAACACCATAGCAACTGCCTAGCAACGACCTAGCTACCACCCAGAACACCATAGCAACCGCCTAGCAATGCCCTAGCAACCACCCAGAACACAATAGCAACCGCCTAGCTACCACCCAGAACACCTTAGCAACGCCTTAGCAACCACCCAGAACACCATAGCAACTGCCTAGCAACGCCCTAGCAACCACCCAGAACACAATAGCAACTGCCTAGCTACCACCCAGAACACCATAGCAACGCCCTAGCAACCACCCAGAACACCATAGCAACTGCCTGGCAAAGCCCTGGCAACCACCCAGAACACCATAGCAACCTCCTAGCAACCATCAGCACACCATAGCAACTGCCTAGCAACGCCCTAGCAACCACCCAGAACACCATAGCAACCGCCTAGCAACCCCCCAGAACACCATAGCAACCGCCTAGCAACCACCCAGAACACCATAGCAACTGCCTAGCAACGACCTAGCTACCACCCAGAACACCATAGCAACCGCCTAGCAACCACCCAGAACACCATAGCAACACCCTAGCAACCACCCAGAACACCATAGCAACCGCCTAGCAACCATCCAGAACACCATAGCAACTGCCTAGCAACGCCCTAGCAACCACCCAGAACACCATAGCAACGCCCTAGCAACCACCCAAAACACCATAGCAACCGCCTAGCAACGCCCGAACAACCACCCAGAACACCATAGCAACCGCCGAGCAACGCCCTAGCAACCAGCCAGAACACCATAGCAACCACCTAGCAACCACCCAGAACACCATAGCAACTGCCTAGCAACACCCTAGCCACCACCCAGAACACCATAGCAACCGCCTAGCAACGCCGTAGCAACCACCCAGAACACCATAGCAACTGCTTAGCAATGCCCTAGCAACCACCCAGAACGCCATAGCAACCACCCTAACAACCATCCAGAACACCATAGCAACTGCCTAGCAACGCCCTAGCAACCACCCAGAACACCAAAGCAACTGCCTAGCAACGCCCTAGCAACCACCCAGACCACCATGGCACCTGCCTCGCACCGCCCTAGCACCCACCCAGAACACCAAAGCCACTCCCTAGCAACGCCCTAGCAACCACCCAGAACACCAAAGCAACTGCCGAGCAACGCCCTAGCAACCACCCAGAACACCATAGCAACGGCATGGCAACCACCCAGAACAGCATAGCAAGTGCGTAGCAACACCCTAGCAACCACCCAGAACACCAAAGCAACCACCTAGCAACGCCCTAGCAACCACCCAGAACATCATAGCAACTGCTTAGCAAAGCCCTAGCAACCACCCAGAATGCCATAGCAACCCTCTAGCAACCACCCAGAACCCCATAGCAACGCTCTAGCAACCACCCAGAACGCCATAGCAACCGCCTAGCAACCACCCAGAACACCATAGCAATCGCCTAGCAACGCCCTATCAACCACTCAGAACACCATAGCAACCGCTTAGCAAGGCCCTAGCAACCACCCAGAACACCATTGCAACTGCCTAGCAATGCCCTAGCAACCACCCAGAACACGATAGCAGCTGCCTAGCAACACCCTCACAAGTACACAGAACACCATAGCAACTGCCTAACAACTGTTACAGCCAGTCCTCATTACAAAAAAAATTACAATAAAAAAATGTAACTTTTTAAGCTACTCAACTTATCAACCTTTCAGCCATTCCAATTCCTGATTGTTTTCGACTATGACTTCCGGCAACTGTTTCTTCTGCCCAATCCTGTCTCAAAATATAAGTCCTTACTACAATTCTTCACTATTAAAAAATGTCACTATTAAAAATTTCCATATGACAGTTGTCATCAACTCTGACTCCCGCAAACTGTTTCCTCAGTCCACATCTGTTTCAAAATAAAAGTCCTCACCACTACCAAAATTATCTTACTAAAAACGTAGCTACTAATATCTTAATGCAATGATATGTTACAAACTCCACCTTATGCAACTACACTTTGCATTTTCAATGCACACGTAATTCCCTGGAATTACATTATCTAGTTATTATTATTATTATTATTATTCTTCTAACACACTTAATGCGGCCTCAACCGTTTATCGTAGAAACTTCATTCAAACTGCGTTGCGTAGGTCTTACTCAGGACACCTGTGCAATGTATTTTTCATCTTTGTAACTTTTATACTTTTTGAGTTACTAATAAAAAACTATAAATTTTTTCCCCCCATAGACTTAACATTGGCATTATGACATCACAATAGGGCCATTAAGCAAATGGAATCTTGTGCCAGGTGTTCTGACCACCTGCTGTAACTGTCAGTTTTTCAGGCTGTAAGACTACAATCTGGCTCTCTTGAGACTACAGCTTCCTTACTGCTTTCCTTCCTTCTATTTTCTGTCATTCCTTCTTTCTTTTTCCCTCCTATTTCTTTCCTTTGTTCCTTCCTTCCTTTATTCGTTCCTTCTTTCCTACTTTACTTCCTTCTATCCTGCCTTTCATCCTTCCTCTCATTCTTCCTCCCTACCAATTTTCTTTCCTACCTTCCTTAGTTTTTCTTTCCTTCCATCATGCCTTCTTTCATTCCTTCATATCCTTCTTATCTTTCTTCCTTTCTTCTTTCTGCTTTCCCTCTCTTTCCTTCCCTCTTCCCTTCTTTACTTTTTCTTTCCTTCCTTCTCTCTTTCCTTCTGTTTTTCATTTCTTCTTCCTCACTTCCTTCCTTCTTTCCTTCTATCTTTACTTAAATCCTTCTTCTTCCCTTCTTCCTTTCCTTCCTTCCTTACTTCCTTCTTTCCGTCATTCCTCTGTTTCTTTCCTTCCTCGCCTAGTTTCCTTTGTTCTTTCCTGCCTTCCTTTGATTTCCTTCTTTTTTCCTATATTCCTTCTTTCCTTACTTCCCTCATTAGTTCCTTCTTTCCCTCCTTCCTTCCTTGTTAATATTCCAAATAATTTCGTAATCGTACGGTTCACTACTTCTCCCAGTTTTCACTCGATCCCCAAACAATACACATCAACGCCCTAGCAACAACAAGAACAACATAGCAACTGTCGAGCAATGCCCAAGCAAATATTCAGAACACCATAGCAACCGCCTAGCAACCACCCAAAACACCATAGCAACTGCCTAGCAACCACCCAGAACACTATAGCAACTGCCAAGCAACGCCCTAGCAACCACCCAGAACACCATAGCAACCGCCAAGCAACCACTCAGAACACCAAAGCAACTGCCTAGCAACGCCCTAGCAACCACCCAGAACACCATAGCAACCGCCTAGCAACGCCCTCACAACCACCAAGAACACCATAGCAACTGCCTAGCAACCACCCAGAACACCATAGCAACTGCCTAGCAACGCCCTAGCAACCACCCAGAACACTATAGCAACCGCCTAGCAACCACCCAAAACACCATAGCAACTGCCTAGCAACGCCCTAGCAACCACCCAGAACACCATAGCAATCGCCTAGCAACCACCCAGAACACCAAAGCAACTGCCTAGCAACGCCCTAGCAACCACCCAGAACACCATAGCAACCGCCCAGCAACCACCCAAAACACCATAGCAACTGCCTAGCAACGCCCTAGCAACCACCAAGAACACCTTAGCAACCGCCTAGCAACCACCCAGAACACCATAGCAACTGCCTAGCAACGCCCTAGCAACCACACAGAACACCATAGGAATCGCCTAGCAACGCCCTAGCAACCAACCAGGACACCATAGCAACCGCCTAGCAACCACCCAGAACACCATAACAACTGCCTAGCAACGCCCTAGCAACCACCCAGAACACCATAGCAACTGCCTAGCCACCACACAGAACACCATAGCAACCGCCTAGCAACCACCCAGAACACCATAACAACTGCCTAGCAACGCCCTAGCAACCACCCAGAACACCATAGCAACCGCCTAGCAACCACCCAGAACACCATAGCAACCGCTTAGCAACCACCCGGAACACCATAGCAACCACCTAGCAACTCCCTAGCAACCACCCAGAACACCATAGCAACCGCCTAGCAACCACCCAGAACTCCATGGCAACTGCCTAGCAACGCCCTAGCAACCACCCAGAACACCATAGCAACCACCTAGCAACCACCCAAAACACCAAAGCAACTGCCTAGCAACGCCCTAGCAACCACCCAGAACACCATAGCAACCGCCTAGCAACCACCCAGAACACCATAGCAACTGCCTAGCAACACCCTAACAACCACCCAGAAAACCATAGCAACCGCCTACCAAGGCCCTAGCAACCACCCAGAACACCATAGCAACCGCCTAGCAACCACCCAGAACACCATAGCAACTGCCTAGCAACGCCCTAGCAGCCACCCAGACCACCATAGCAACCACCTAGCACCCACCCAAAACACCATAGCAACTGCCTAGCAACGCCCTAGCAACCACCCAGAACACCATAGCAACCGCCTAGCAACCACCCAGAACACCATAGCAACTGCCTAGCAACGCCCTAGCAACCACCCAGAACACCATAGCAACCGCCTAGCAACCACCCAGAACACCATAGCAACTGCCTAGCAACACCCGAGCAACCACCCAGAACACCATAGCAACCGCCTAGCAACCACCCAGAACACCATAGCAACTGCCTAGCAACGCCCTAGCAACCACCTAGAACACCATAGCAACCACCTAGCAACCGCCCAAAATACCATAGCAACTGCCTAGCAAAGCGCTAGCAACCACCCAGAACACCATCGCAACCGCCTAGCAACCACCCAGAACACCATAGCAACTGCCTAGCAACACCCTTACAACCACCCAGAACACCATAGCAACCACCTAGCAACGCCCTAGCAACCACCCAGAACACAATAGCAACTGCCTAGCTACCACCCGGAACACCATAGCAACGCCCTAGCAACCACCCAGAACACCATAGCAACTGCCTAGCAACGCCCTAGCAACCACCCAGAACACCATAGCAACCGCCTAGCTACCAACCAGAACACCATAGCAACCCCCTAGCAACCACCCAGAACACCACAGCAACTGCCCTGCAACCCCCCAGCAACCACCCAGAACACCACACCAACCGCCTAGCAACCATCAGAACACCATAGCAACTGCCTAGCAACGCCCTAGCAACCACCCAGAACACCATATCAACCGCCTAGCAACCACCCAGAACACCATAGCAACCGCCTAGGAACCACCCAGAACACCATAGCAACTGCCTAGCAACCACCTAGCTACCTCCCAGAACACCATAGCAACCGCCTAGCAACACCCTAGCAACTACCCAGAACACAATAGCAACCGCCTAGCTACCACCCAGAACACCATAGCAACGCCCTAGCAACCACCCAGAACACCACAGCAACTGCCTAGCAACGCCCTAGCAACGACCCAGAACACAATAGCAACCGCCCAGCTACCACCCAGCACACCATAGCAACGCCCTAGCAACCACCCAGAACACCATAGCAACTGCCAACAACGCCCTAGCAACCACCCAGAACACCATAGCAACCGCCTAGCAACCATCAGAACACCATAGCAACTGCCTAGTAACGCCCTAGCAACCACCCAGAACACCATAGCAACCGCCTAGCAACCACCCAGAACACCATAGCACCCGCCTGGCAACCACCCAGAACACCATAGCAACCGCCTTGCAACCACCCAGAAGACCATAGCAACCGCCTAGCAACCATCAGAACACCATAGCAACTGCCTAGCAACGCCATGGCAACCACCCAGAACACCATAGCAACCGCCTAGCAACCACCCAGAACACCATAGCAACCACCTAGCGACCACCCAAAATACCATAGCAACGCGCTAGCAACCACACAGAACACCATAGCAACTGCCTAGCAACACCCGAGCAACCACCCAGAACACCATAGCAACCGCCTAGCAACCACCCAGAACACCATAGCAACCACCTAGCAACCACCCAAAATACCATAGCAACGCGCTAGCAACCACACAGAACACCATAGCAACTGCCTAGCAACCACCCAGAACACCATAGCAACTGCCTAGCAACACCCTAACAACCACCCAGAACACCATAGCAACCGCCTTGCAACGCCCTAGCAACCACCCAGAACACAATAGCAACCGCCTAGCTACCACCCAGAACACCATAGCAACGCCCTAGCAACCACCCAGAACACCATAGCAACTGCCTAGCAACGCCCTAGCAACCACCCAGAACACCATAGCAACCGCCTAAAAACCATCAGAACACCATAGCAACTGCCTAGCAACGCCCAAGCAACCACCCAGAACACCATAGCAACCGCCTAGCAACCACCCAGAACACCATAGCAACCGCCTAGCAACCACCCAGAACACCATAGCAACTGCCTAGCAACGACCTAGCTACCACCCAGAACACCATAGCAACCGCCTAGCAATGCCCTAGCAACCACCCAGAACACAATAGCAACCGCCTAGCTACCACCCAGAACACCTTAGCAACGCCTTAGCAACCACCCAGAACACCATATCAACTGCCTAGCAACGCCCTAGCAACCACCCAGAACACAATAGCAACTGCCTAGCTACCACCCAGAACACCATAGCAACGCCCTAGCAACCACCCAGAACACCATAGCAACTGCCTGGCAAAGCCCTGGCAACCACCCAGAACACCATAGCAACCGCCTAGCAACCATCAGAACACCATAGCAACTGCCTAGCAACGCCCTAGCAACCACCCAGAACACCATAGCAACCGCCTAGCAACCACCCAGAACACCATAACAACCGCCTAGCAACCACCCACAACACCATAGCAACTGCCTAGCAACGACTTAGCTACCACCCAGAACACCATAGCAACCGCCTAGCAACCACCCAGAACACCATAGCAACACCCTAGCAACCACCCAGAACACCATAGCAACCGCCTAGCAACCATCCAGAACACCATAGCAACTGCCTAGCAACGCCCTAGCAACCACCCAGAACACCATAGCAACGCCCTAGCAACCACCCAAAACACCATAGCAACCGCCTAGCAACGCCCGAACAACCACCCAGAACACCATAGCAACCGCCGAGCAACGCCCTAGCAACCACCGAGAACACCATAGCAACCACCTAGCAACCACCCAGAACACCATAGCAACTGCCTAGCAACACCCTAGCCACCACCCAGAACACCATAGCAACCGCCTAGCAACGCCGTAGCAACCACCCAGAACACCATAGCAACTGCTTAGCAATGCCCTAGCAACCACCCAGAACGCCATAGCAACCACCCTAACAACCATCCAGAACACCATAGCAACTGCCTAGCAACGCCCTAGCAACCACCCAGAACACCAAAGCAACTGCCTAGCAACGCCCTAGCAACCACCCAGAACACCATGGCAACTGCCTAGCAACGCCCTAGCAACCACCCAGAACACCAAAGCCACTGCCTAGCAACGCCCTAGCAACCACCCAGAACACCAAAGCAACTGCCGAGCAACGCCCTAGCAACCACCCAGAACACCATATCAACGGCATGGCAACCACCCAGAACAGCATAGCAACTGCCTAGCAACACCCTAGCAACCACCCAGAACACCAAAGCAACCACCTAGCAACGCCCTAGCAACCACCCAGAACATCATAGCAACTGCTTAGCAAAGCCCTAGCAACCACCCAGAATGCCATAGCAACCCTCTAGCAACCACCCAGAACCCCATAGCAACGCTCTAGCAACCACCCAGAACGCCATAGCAACCGCCTAGCAACCACCCAGAACACCATAGCAATCGCCTAGCAACGCCCTATCAACCACTCAGAACACCATAGCAACCGCTTAGCAAGGCCCTAGCAACCACCCAGAACACCATTGCAACTGCCTAGCAATGCCCTAGCAACCACCCAGAACACGATAGCAGCTGCCTAGCAACACCCTCACAAGTACACAGAACACCATAGCAACTGCCTAACAACTGTTACAGCCAGTCCTCATTACAAAAAAAATTACAATAAAAAAATGTAACTTTTTAAGCTACTCAACTTATCAACCTTTCAGCCATTCCAATTCCTGATTGTTTTCGACTATGACTTCCGGCAACTGTTTCTTCTGCCCAATCCTGTCTCAAAATATAAGTCCTTACTACAATTCTTCACTATTAAAAAATGTCACTATTAAAAATTTCCATATGACAGTTGTCATCAACTCTGACTCCCGCAAACTGTTTCCTCAGTCCACATCTGTTTCAAAATAAAAGTCCTCACCACTACCAAAATTATCTTACTAAAAACGTAGCTACTAATATCTTAATGCAATGATATGTTACAAACTCCACCTTATGCAACTACACTTTGCATTTTCAATGCACACGTAATTCCCTGGAATTACATTATCTAGTTATTATTATTAGTGTGCATTGAAAATGCTCACTATTGTTATCCTGGTCTTCTTATTATTATTATTATTATTATTATTATTATTATTATTATTATTATTATTCTTCTAACACACTTAATGCGGCCTCAACCGTTTATCGTAGAAACTTCATTCAAACTGCGTTGCGTAGGTCTTACTTAGCACACCTGTGCAATGTATTTTTCATCTTTGTTACTTTTATACTTTTTGAGTTATTAATAAAAAACTATAAATTTTTTCCCCCCATAGACTTAACATTGGCATTATGACATCACAATAGGGCCATTAAGCAAATGGAATCTTGTGCCAGGTGTTCTGACCATCTGCTGTAACTGTCAGTTTCTCAGGCTGTAAGACTACAATCTGGCTCTCTTGAGACTACAGCTTCCTTACTGCTTTCCTTCCTTCTATTTTCTGTCATTCCTTCTTTCTTTTTCCCTCCTATTTCTTTCCTTCGTTCCTTCCTTCCTTTATTCGTTCCTTCTTTCCTACTTTACTTCCTTCTATCCTGCCTTTCATCCTTCCTCCCATTCTTCCTCCCTACCAATTTTCTTTCCTACTTTCCTTAGTTTTTCTTTCCTTCCATCATGCCTTCTTTCATTCCTTCATATCCTTCTTATCTTTCTTCCTTTCTTCTTTCTGCTTTCCCTCTCTTTCCTTCCCTCTTCCTTTCTTTACTTTTTCTTTCCTTCCTTCTCTCTTTCCTTCTGTTTTTCATTTCTTCTTCCTCACTTCCTTCCTTCCTTCCTTCAATCTTTACTTAAATCCTTCTTCTTCCCTTCTTCCTTTCCTTCCTTCCTTACTTCCTTCTTTCCGTCATTCCTCTGTTTCTTTCTATCCATCCTAGCCTAGTTTCCGTTGTTCTTTCCTGCCTTCCTTTGATTTCCTTCTTTTTTTCCTAAATTCCTTCTTTCCTTACTTCCCTCATTAGTTCCTTCTTTCCCTCCTTCCTTCCTTGTTAATATTCCAAATAATTTCGTAATCGTATGGTTCACTAATTCTCCCAGTTTTCACTCGATCCCCAAACAATACACATCAACGCCCTAGCAACAACAAGAACAACATAGCAACTGTCGAGCAATGCCCAAGCAAATATTCAGAACACCATAGCAACCGCCTAGCAACCACCCAAAACACCATAGCAACTGCCAAGCAACCACCCAGAACACTATAGCAACTGCCAAGCAACGCCCTAGCAACCACCCAGAACACCATAGCAACCGCCAAGCAACCACTCAGCACACCAAAGCAACTGCCTAGCAACGCCCTAGCAACCACCCAGAACACCAAAGCAACCGCCTAGCAACGCCCTAGCAACCACCCAGAACACCATAGCAACCGCCTAGCAACCACCCAGAACACCATAGCAACTGCCTAGCAACGCCCTAGCAACCACCCAGAACACCATAGCAACCGCCTAGCAACCACCCAGAACACCATAGCAACTGCCTAGCAACGCCCGAGCAACCACCCAGAACACCATAGCAACCGCCTAGCAACCACCCAAAACACCATAGCAACTGCCTAGCAACGCCCTAGCAACCACCCAGAACACCATAGCAACCGCCTAGCAACCACCCAAAACACCATAGCAACTGCCTAGCAACGCCCTAGCAACCACCCAGAACACCATAGCAACCGCCTAGCAACCACCCAGAACACCATAGCAACTGCCTAGCAACACCCTACCAAACACCCAGAACACCATAGCAACCGCCTAGCAACGCCCTAGCAACCACCCAGAACACCATAGCAACAGCCTAGCAATGCCCTAGCAACCTCCCAGAACACCATAGTAACCGCCTAG
Source organism: Gymnothorax reevesii (assembly GCA_029721435.1). Classification (NCBI taxonomy): domain Eukaryota; kingdom Metazoa; phylum Chordata; class Actinopteri; order Anguilliformes; family Muraenidae; genus Gymnothorax; species Gymnothorax reevesii. The sequence continues at coordinate 64,547,828 of CM056576.1, forward strand.
CAAGGCCCTAGCAACCACCAAGAACACCAAAGCAACCGCCTAGCAACCACCCAGAACACCATAGCAACTGCCTAGCAACGCCCTAGCAACCACCCAGAACACCATAGCAACCACCTAGCAACCACCCAAAACACCATAGCAACTGCCTAGCAACGCCCTAGCAACCACCCAGAACACCATAGCAACCGCCTAGCAACCACCCAGAACACCACAGCAACTGCCTAGCAACGCCCTAGCAACCACCAAGAACACCATAGCAATCGCCTGGCAACCACCCAGAACACCATAGCAACTGCCTAGCAACGCCCGAGCAACCACCCAGAACACCATAGCAACCGCCTAGCAACCACCCAGAACCCCATAGCAACTGCCTAGCAACGCTCTAGCAACCACCCAGAACACCATAGCAACCGCCTAGCAACCACCCAAAACACCATAGCAACTGCCTAGCAACGCCCTAGCAACCACCCAGAACACCATAGCAACCGCCTAGCAACCACCCAGAACACCAAAGCAACTGCCTAGCAACACCCTAACAACCACCCAGAACACCATAGCAACCGCCTAGCAACGCCCTAGCAACAACCCAGAACACCATAGCAACAGCCTAGCAATGCCCTAGCAACCTCCCAGAACACCATAGTAACCGCCTAGCAAGGCCCTAGCAACCACCCAGAACACCATAGCAACCGCCTAGCAACCACCCAGAACACCATAGCAACTGCCTAGCAACGCCCTAGCAACCACCCAGAACACCATAGCAACCACCTAGCAACCACCCAAAACACCATAGCAACTGCCTAGCAACGCCCTAGCAACCACCCAGAACACCATAGCAACTGCCTAGCAACCACCCAGAAAACCATTGCAACTGCCTAGGAACACCCTAACAACCATCCAGAACACCATAGCAACCGCCTAGCAACGCCCTAGCAACCACCCAAAACACCATAGCAACAGCCTAGCAACCATCAGAACACCAAAGCATCTGCCTAGCAACGCCCTAGCAACCACCCAGCACACCATAGCAACCGCCTAGCAACCACTCAGAACACCATAGCAACCGCCTATCAACCACCCAGAACACCATAGCAACTGCCTAGCAAAGACCTAGCAACCACCCAGAACACCATAGCAACCGCCTAGCTACCACCCAGAACACCATAGCAACCGCCTAGCAACCACCCAGAACACCAGAGCAACCGCCTAACAACCACCCACAACACCATAGCAACACCCTAGCAACCACCCAGAACCCCATAGCAACCGCCTAGCAACCATCTACAACACCAAATCAACTGCCTAGCAACGCCCTAGCACCCCCCCAGAACACCATAGCAACGCCCTAGCAACCACCCAGAACACCATAGCATCTGCCTAGCAACGCCCTAGTAACCACTCAGAACACCATAGCAACCGCCGAGCAACGCCCTAGCAACCACCCAGAACACCACAGCAACCACCTAGCAACCACCCAGAACACCATAGCAACTGCCTAGCAACACCCTAACAACCACCCAGAACACCATAGCAACCGCCTAGCAACGCCGTAGCAACCACCCACAACACCATAGCAACTGCTAAGCAATGCCCTAGCAACCACCCAGAACGCCAAAGCAACCACCCTAACAACCACCCAGAACACCAAAGCAACTGCCTAGCAACGCCCTAGCAACCACCCAGAACACCATAGCAACTGCCTAGCAACGCCCTAGCAACCACCCAGAACACCATAGCAACTGCCTAGCAACACCCTAGCAACCAGCCAGAACACCATAGCAACCACCTAGCAACGCCCTAGCAACCAGCCAGACCATCATACCCACTCCTTACCAAAGCCCTAGCCACCACCCAGAATGCCATAGCAACCGCCTAGCAACCACCCAGAACACCAAAGCAACCGCCTAGCAACGCCCTAGCAACCACCCAGAACACCATAGCAACCGCCTAGCAACCACCCAGAACACCATAGCAACTGCCTAGCAACGCCCTAGCAACCACCCAGAACACCATAGCAACCGCCCAGCAACCACCCAGAACACCATAGCAACTGCCTAGCAACACCCCACCAACCACCCAGAACACCATAGCAACCGCCTAGCAACCACCCAGAACACCATAGCAACTGCCTAGCAACGCCCTAGCAACCACCCAGAACACCATAGCAACCGCCTAGCAACCACCAAAAACACCATAGCAACTGCCTAGCAACGCCCTAGCAACCACCCAGAACACCATAGCAACCGCCTAGCAACCACGCAGAACACCATAGCAACTGCCTAGCAACACCCTAACAACCACCCAGAACACCATAGCAACCGCCTAGCAACGCCCTAGCAACCTCCCAGACCACCCTAGCCACAGCCTACCCATGCCCTAGCAACCTCCCAGCCCACCATAGCACCCGCCTAGCAAGGCCCTAGCAACCACCCAGAACACCATAGCACCCGCCTAGCAACCACCTAGAACACCATAGCAACTGCCTAGCAACGCCCTAGCAACCACCCAGAACACCATAACAACCACCTAGCAACCACCCAAAACACCATAACAACTGCCTAGCAACGCCCCAGCAACCACCCAGAACACCATAGCAACTCCCTAGCAACCACCCACAAAACCATTGCACCTGCCTACCCACCCCCTACCCACCCCCCAGAACACCATAGCAACCGCCTAGCACCGCCCTAGCAACCACCCAGAACACCATAGCAACAGCCTAGCAACCATCAGAACACCATAGAAACTGCCTAGCAACGCCCTAGCAACCACCCAGCACACCATAGCAACCGCCTAGCAACCACTCAGAACACCATAGCAACCGCCTATCAACCACCCAGAACACCATAGCAACTGCCTAGCACAGACCTAGCAACCACCCAGAACACCATAGCAACCGCCTAGCTACCACCCAGAACACCATAGCAACCGCCTAGCAACCACCCACAACACCAGAGCAACCGCCTAACAACCACCCAGAACACCATAGCAACACCCTAGCAACCACCCAGAACACCATAGCAACCGCCTAGCAACCATCTAGAACACCATAGCAACAGCCTAGCAATGCCCTAGCAACCTCCCAGAACACCATAGCAACCGCCTAGCAAGGCCCTAGCAACCACCCAGAACACCATAGCAACCGCCTAGCAACCATCTAGAACACCATAGCAACTGCCTAGCAACGCCCTAGCAACCACCCAAAACACCATAGCAACTGCCTAGCAACCACCCAAAACACCATAGCAACTGCCTAGCAACCACCCAGAACACCATAGCAACTGCCTAGCAACGCCCTAGTAACCACACAGAACACCATAGAAATCGCCTAGCAACGCCCTAGCAACCACCCAGAACACCATAGCAACCGCCTAGCAACCACCCAGAACACCATAGCAACTGCCTAGCAACGCCCTAGCAACCACCCAGAACACCATAGCAACCGCCTAGCAACCACCCAGAACACCATAGCAACTGCCTAGCAACGCCCTAGCAACCACCCAGAACACCTTAGCAACCGCCTAGCCACCACCCAGACCACCATAGCAACTGCCTAGCAACGCCCTAGCAACCACACAGAACACCATAGGAATCGCCTAGCAACGCCTTAGCAACCACCCAGAACACCATAGCAACCGCCTAGCAACCACCCAGAACACCAAAGCAACTGCCTAGCAACGCCCGAGCAACCACCCAGAACACCATAGCAACCGCCTAGCAACCACCCAGAACACCATAGCAACTGCCTAGCAACGCCCAAGCAACCACCCAGAACACCATAGCAACCACCTAGCAACCACCCAAAACACCATAGCAACTGCCAAGCAACGCCCTAGCAACCACCCAGAACACCATAGCAACCGCCTAGCAACCACCCAAAACACCATAGCAACTGCCTAGCAACACCCTAACAAACATCCAGAACACCATAGCAACCGCCTAGCAACGCCCTAGCAACCACCCAGAACACCATAGCAACTGCCTAGCAACGCCCTAGCAACCGCACAGAACACCATAGGAATCGCCTAGCAACGCCCTAGCAACCACCCAGAACACCATAGCAACCGCCTAGCAACCACCCAGAACACCATAGCAACTGCCTAGCAACGCCCTAGCAACCACCCAGAACACCATAACAACCGCCTAGCAATGCCCTAACAACCATTAAGAACACCATAGCAACTGCCTAGCAACCACTCAGCACACCAAAGCAACTGCCTAGCAACGCCCTAGCAACCACCCAGAACACCATAGCAACTGCCTAGCAACACCCTAGCAACCAGCCAGAACACCATAGCAACCACCTAGCAACGCCCTAGCAACCAGCCAGAACATCATAGCAACTGCTTAGCAAAGCCCTAGCAACCACCCAGAATGCCATAGCAACCGCCTAGCAACCACCCAGAACACCAAAGCAACCGCCTAGCAACGCCCTAGCAACCACCCAGAACACCATAGCAACCGCCTAGCAACCACCCAGAACACCATAGCAACTGCCTAGCAACGCCCTAGCAACCACCCAGAACACCATAGCAACCGCCTAGCAACCACCCAGAACACCATAGCAACTGCCTAGCAACGCCCGAGCAACCACCCAGAACACCATAGCAACCGCCTAGCAACCACCCAGAACACCATAGCAACTGCCTAGCAACGCCCTAGCAACCACCCAGAACACCATAGCAACCGCCTAGCAACCACCAAAAACACCATAGCAACTGCCTAGCAACGCCCTAGCAACCACCCAGAACACCATAGCAACCGCCTAGCAACCACCCAGAACACCATAGCAACTGCCTAGCAACACCCTAACAACCACCCAGAACACCATAGCAACCGCCTAGCAAGGCCCTAGCAACCACCCAGAACACCATAGCAACCGCCTAGCAACCACCCAGAACACCATAGCAACCGCCTAGCAACGCCCTAGCAACCACCCAGAACACCATAGCAACCACCTAGCAACCACCCAAAACACCATAGCAACTGCCTAGCAACGCCCTAGCAACCACCCAGAACACCATAGCAACTGCCTAGCAACCACCCAGAAAACCATTGCAACTGCCTAGCAACACCCTAACAACCACCCAGAACACCATAGCAACCGCCTAGCAACGCCCTAGCAACCACCCAGAACACCATAGCAACAGCCTAGCAACCATCAGAACACCATAGAAACTGCCTAGCAACGCCCTAGCAACCACCCAGCACACCATAGCAACCGCCTAGCAACCACTCAGAACACCATAGCAACCGCCTATCAACCACCCAGAACACCATAGCAACTGCCAAGCAAAGACCTAGCAACCACCCAGAACACCATAGCAACCGCCTAGCTACCACCCAGAACACCATAGCAACCGCCTAGCAACCACCCAGAACACCAGAGCAACCGCCTAACAACCACCCAGAACACCATAGCAACACCCTAGCAACCACCCAGAACACCATAGCAACCGCCTAGCAACCATCTAGAACACCATAGCAACAGCCTAGCAATTCCCTAGCAACCTCCCAGAACACCATAGCAACCGCCTAGCAAGGCCCTAGCAACCACCCAGAACACCATAGCAACCGCCTAGCAACCACCCAGAACACCATAGCAACTGCCTAGCAACGCCCTAGCAACCACCCAGAACACCATAGCAACCACCTAGCAACCACCCAAAACACCATAGCAACTGCCTAGCAACGCCCTAGCAACCACCCAGAACACCATAGCAACCGCCTAGCAACCACCCAGAACACCATTGCAACTGCCTAGCAACACCCTAACAACCACCCAGAACACCATAGCAACCGCCTAGCAAGGCCCTAGCAACCACCCAGAACACCATAGCAACCGCCCAGCAACCACCCAAAACACCATAGCAACTGCCTAGCAACGCCCTAGCAACCACCCAGAACACCATAGCAACCGCCTAGCAACCACCCAGAACACCATAGCAACTGCCTAGCAATGCCCTAGCAACCACCCAGAACACCTTAGCAACCGCCTAGCAACAACCCAGAACACCATAGCAACTGCCTAGCAACGCCCTAGCAACCACACAGAACACCATAGGAATCGCCTAGCAACGCCCTAGCAACCACCCAGAACACCATAGCACCCGCCTAGCAACCACCCAGAACACCATAGCAACTGCCTAGCAATGCCCGAGCAACCACCCAGAACACCATAGCAACCGCCTAGCAACCACCCAGAACACCATAGCAACTGCCTAGCAACGCCCAAGCAACCACCCAGAACACCATAGCAACCACCTAGCAACCACCCAAAACACCATAGCAACTGCCTAGCAACGCCCTAGCAACCACCCAGAACACCATAGCAACCGCCTAGCAACCACCCAAAACACCATAGCAACTGCCTAGCAACACCCTAACAAACATCCAGAACACCATAGCAACCGCCTAGCAACGCCCTAGCAACCACCCAGAACACCATAGCAACTGCCTAGCAACGCCCTAGCAAGCACACAGAACACCATAGGAATCGCCTAGCAACGCCCTAGCAACCACCCAGAACACCATAGCAACCGCCTAGCAACCACCCAGAACACCATAGCAACTGCCTAGCAACGCCCTAGCAAACACCCAGAACACCATAGCAACCGCCTAGCAACCACCCAGAACACCATAGCAACCGCCTAGCAACCACCCAGAACACCATAGCAACTGCATAGCAACGCCCGAGCAACCACCCAGAACACCATAGCAACCCCCTCGCAACCACCCAGAACACCATAGCAACTCCCTAGCAACGCCCAAGCACCCGCCCAGAACACCATAGCAACCACCTAGCACCCACCCAAAACACCATAGCAACTGCCTAGCAACGCCCTAGCAACCACCCAGAACACCATAGCAACCGCCTAGCAACCACCCAGAACACCATAGCAACTGCCTAGCAACACCCTAACAACCACCCAGAACACCATAGCAACCGCCTAGCAACGTCCTAGCAACCACCCAGAACACCATAGCAACAGCCTAGCAATGCCCTAGCAACCTCCCAGAACACCATAGCAACCGCCTAGCAAGGCCCTAGCAACCACCCAGAACACCATAGCAACCGCCCAGTAACCACCCAAAACACCATAGCAACTGCCTAGCAACGCCCTAGCAACCACCAAGAACACCTTAGCAACCGCCTAGCAACCACCCAAAACACCATAGCAACTGCCTAGCAACCACCCAGAACACTATAGCAACTGCCAAGCAACGCCCTAGCAACCACCCAGAACACCATAGCAACCGCCTAGCAACCACCCAAAACACCATAGCAACTGCCTAGCAACCACCCAGAACACTATAGCAACTGCCAACGAACGCCCTCGCACCCACCCAGAACACCATAGCAACCGCCTAGCAACCACCCAGAACACCATAGCAACTGCCTAGCAACGCCCTAGCAACCACCCAGAACACCATAACAACCGCCTAGCAATGCCCTAACAACCATTAAGAACACCATAGCAACTGCCTAACAACCACTCAGCACACCAAAGCAACTGCCTAGCAATACCCTAGCAACCACCCAGAACACCATAGCAACCGCCTAGCAACTACCCGAAACACCATAGCAACTGCCTAGCATCGCCCTAGCAACCACCCAGAACACCATAGCAACCACCTAGCAACCACCCAGAACACCATAGCAACTGCCTAGCAACGCCCTAGCAACCACCCAGAACACCATAGCAACCGCCTAGCAACCACCCAGAACACCATAGCAACTGCCTAGCAACACCCTAGCAACCACCCAGAACACCATAGCAACTGCCTAGCAACCACCCAGAACACCATAGCAACCGCCTAGCAACCACCCAGAACACCAGAGCAACCGCCTAACTACCATCCAGAACACCATTGCAACTGCCTAGCAACGCCCTAGCAACCACCCAGAACACCATAGCAACGCCCCAGCAACCACCCAGAACACCATAGCAACCGCCTAGCAACGCCCGAGCATCCACCCAGAACACCATACAAACCGCCTAGCAACGCCCTAGCAACCACCCAGAACACCATAGCTACCACTTAGCAACCACCCAGAACAGCATAGCAACTGCCTAGCAACACCCTAGCAACCACCCAGAACACCATAGCAACCGCCTAGCAACGCCGTAGCAACCACCCAGAACACCATAGTAACTGCTCAGCAATGCCCTAGCAACCACCCAGAACACCATAGCAACTGCCTAGCAACGCCCTAGCAACCACCCAGAACACCATAGCAACTGCCTAGCAACGCCCTAGCAACCACCCAGAACACCATAGCACCGGCCTAGCAACCACCCAGAACAGCATAGCAACTGCCTAGCAACACCCTAGCAACCACCCAGAACACCATAGCAACCACCTAGCACCGCCCTAGCAACCACCCAGAACATCATAGCAACTCTTTAGCAAAGCCCTAGTAACCACCCAGAATGCCATAGCAACCGCCTAGCAACAACCCAGAACCCCATAGCAACGCTCTAGCAACCACCCAGAACGCCATAGCAACCGCCTAGCAACCACCCAGAACACCATAGCAACCGCCTAGCAATGCCCTATCAACCACCCAGAACACCATAGCAACTGCCAAGCAATGCCCTAGCAACCACCCAGAACATGATAGCAGCTGCCTAGCAACACCCTCACAAGTACACAGAACACCATAGCAACTGCCTCACAACTGTTACAGCCAGTCCTCATTATGTCAAATTACAATAAAAAAAATGTAATTTTTTAAGCTACTCAACTTATCAACCTTTCAGCCATTCCAACTCCTGATTGTTTTCGATTATGACTTCCGGCAACTGTTTCTTCTGCCCAATCCTGTCTCAAAATATAAGTCCTTACTCCAATTCTTCACTATTAAAAAATGTCACGATTAAAAATTTCCATATGACAGTTGTCATCAACTATGACTCCCGCAAACTGTTTCCTCAGTCCACATCTGTTTCAAAATAAAAGTCCTCACCACTACCAAAATTATCCTTCTAAAAACGTAGCTACCAATACCATAATGCAATGACATGTTACAAACTCCACCTTATGCAACTACACTTTGCATTTTCAATGCACACGTAATTCCCTGGAATTACATTATCTAGTTATTATTATTATTCTTCTAACACACTTAATGCGGCCTCAACCGTTTATCGTAGAAACTTCATTCAAACTGCGTTGCGTAGGTCTTACTCAGGACACCTGTGCAATGTATTTTTCATCTTTGTAACTTTTATACTTTTTGAGTTACTAATAAAAAACTATAAATTTTTTCCCCCCATAGACTTAACATTGGCATTATGACATCACAATAGGGCCATTAAGCAAATGGAATCTTGTGCCAGGTGTTCTGACCACCTGCTGTAACTGTCAGTTTTTCAGGCTGTAAGACTACAATCTGGCTCTCTTGAGACTACAGCTTCCTTACTGCTTTCCTTCCTTCTATTTTCTGTCATTCCTTCTTTCTTTTTCCCTCCTATTTCTTTCCTTTGTTCCTTCCTTCCTTTATTCGTTCCTTCTTTCCTACTTTACTTCCTTCTATCCTGCCTTTCATCCTTCCTCCCATTCTTCCTCCCTACCAATTTTCTTTCCTACCTTCCTTAGTTTTTCTTTCCTTCCATCATGCCTTCTTTCATTCCTTCATATCCTTCTTATCTTTCTTCCTTTCTTCTTTCTGCTTTCCCTCTCTTTCCTTCCCTCTTCCCTTCTTTACTTTTTCTTTCCTTCCTTCTCTCTTTCCTTCTGTTTTTCATTTCTTCTTCCTCACTTCCTTCCTTCTTTCCTTCTATCTTTACTTAAATCCTTCTTCTTCCCTTCTTCCTTTCCTTCCTTCCTTACTTCCTTCTTTCCGTCATTCCTCTGTTTCTTTCCTTCCTCGCCTAGTTTCCTTTGTTCTTTCCTGCCTTCCTTTGATTTCCTTCTTTTTTCCTATATTCCTTCTTTCCTTACTTCCCTCATTAGTTCCTTCTTTCCCTCCTTCCTTCCTTGTTAATATTCCAAATAATTTCGTAATCACATCAACGCCCTAGCAACAACAAGAACAACATAGCAACTGTCGAGCAATGCCCAAGCAAATATTCAGAACACCATAGCAACCGCCTAGCAACCACCCAAAACACCATAGCAACTGCCTAGCAACCACCCAGAACACTATAGCAACTGCCAAGCAACGCCCTAGCAACCACCCAGAACACCATAGCAACCGCCAAGCAACCACTCAGAACACCAAAGCAACTGCCTAGCAACGCCCTAGCAACCACCCAGAACACCATAGCAACCGCCTAGCAACGCCCTCACAACCACCAAGAACACCATAGCAACTGCCTAGCAACCACCCAGAACACCATAGCAACTGCCTAGCAACGCCCTAGCAACCACCCAGAACACTATAGCAACCGCCTAGCAACCACCCAAAACACCATAGCAACTGCCTAGCAACGCCCTAGCAACCACCCAGAACACCATAGCAATCGCCTAGCAACCACCCAGAACACCATAGCAACTGCCTAGCAACGCCCCAGCAACCACCCAGAACACCATAGCAACCGCCCAGCAACCACCCAAAACACCATAGCAACTGCCTAGCAACGCCCTAGCAACCACCAAGAACACCTTAGCAACCGCCTAGCAACCACCCAGAACACCATAGCAACTGCCTAGCAACGCCCTAGCAACCACACAGAACACCATAGGAATCGCCTAGCAACGCCCTAGCAACCAACCAGGACACCATAGCAACCGCCTAGCAACCACCCAGAACACCATAGCAACTGCCTAGCAACGCCCTAGCAACCACCCAGAACACCATAGCAACTGCCTAGCAACCACCCAGAACACCATAGCAACTGCCTAGCAACCACCCAGAACACCATAACAACTGCCTAGCAACGCCCTAGCAACCACCCAGAACACCATAGCAACCGCCTAGCAACCACCCAAAACACCATAGCAACCGCTTAGCAACCACCCGGAACACCATAGCAACCACCTAGCAACTCCCTAGCAACCACCCAGAACACCATAGCAACCGCCTAGCAACCACCCAGAACTCCATGGCAACTGCCTAGCAACGCCCTAGCAACCACCCAGAACACCATAGCAACCACCTAGCAACCACCCAAAACACCAAAGCAACTGCCTAGCAACGCCCTAGCAACCACCCAGAACACCATAGCAACCGCCTAGCAACCACCCAGAACACCATAGCAACTGCCTAGCAACACCCTAACAACCACCCAGAAAACCATAGCAACCGCCTAGCAAGGCCCTAGCAACCACCCAGAACACCATAGCAACCGCCTAGCAACCACCCAGAACACCATAGCAACTGCCTAGCAACGCCCTAGCAACCACCCAGAACACCATAGCAACCACCTAGCAACCACCCAAAACACCATCGCAACTGCCTAGCAACGCCCTAGCAACCACTCACAACACCATAGCAACCGCCTAGCAACCACCCAGAACACCATACCAACAGGCGAGCAACCCGCTACCAAACACCCAGAACACCATAGCAACCACCTAGCCACCACCCAAAACACCATAGCAGCTGCCTAGCAACGCCCTAGCAACCAGCCAGAACACCATAGCCACCGCCTAGCGACCACCCAGAACACCATAGCAACCGCCGAGCAACGCCCTAGCAACCACCCAGAACACCAGAGCAACCACCTAGCAACCACCCAAAACACCATAGCAACTGCCTAGCAACGCCCTTGCAACCACCCAGAACGCCATAGCAACCGCCTAGCAACCACCCGGAACACCATAGCAACTGGCTAGCAACGCCCTAGCAACCACCCAGAACACCATAGCAACCACCTAGCAACCACCCAGAACACCATAGCAACCGCCTAGCAACCACCAAGAACAACATTGCAACTGCCTAGCAACAGCCTAAGAAGCACCCAGAACACCATAGCAACCGCCTAGCAACGCCCTAGCAGCCACCCAGAATACCATAGCAACAGCCTAGCAACCATCAGAACACCATAGCAACTGCCTAGCAACGCCCTTGCCACCACCCAGAACACCATAGCAACCGCCTAGCAACCACCCAGAACACCATAGCAACCGCCTAGCAACCACCGAGCACACCATAGCAATTGCATAGCAACGACCTAGCAACCACCCAGAACACCACAGCAACCGCCTAGCTACCACCCAGAACACCATGGCAACGGCCTAGCAACCACCCAGAACACCACAGCAACCGCCTAACAACCCCCCAGAACACCATAGTAACACCCTAGCAACCACCCAGAACACCCTAGCAACCGCCTCGCAACCATCTAGAACACCATAGCAACTGCCTAGCAACGCCCTAGCAACCACCCAGAACACCATAGCAACGCCCTAGCAACCACCCAGAACACCATAGCAACCGCCTAGCAACGCCCGAGCAACCACCCAGAACACCATAGCAACCACCTAGCAACGCCCTCACAACCACCAAGAACACCATAGCAACTGCCTAGCAACCACCCAGAACACCATTGCAACTGCCTAGCAACGCCCTAGCAACCACCCAGAACACTATAGCAACTGCCTAGCAACCACCCAAAACACCATAGCTACTGCCTAGCAACGCCCTAGCAACCACCCAGAACACCACAGCAATCCCCTAGCAACCACCCAGAACACCATAGCAACTGCCTAGCAACACCCTAGCAACCACCCAGAACACCATAGCAACACCCCAGCAACCACCCAAAACACCATAGCAACTGCCTAGCAACGGCCTAGCAAACACCAAGAACACCTTAGCAACCGCCTAGCAACCACCCAGAACACCATAGCAACTGCCTAGCAACGCCCTAGCAACCACACAGAACACCATAGGAATCGCCTAGCAACGCCCTAGCAACCAACCAGGACACCATAGCAACTGCCTCGCAACACCCTAGCAACCACCCAGAACACCATAGCAACCGCCTAGCAACGCCGTAGCAACCACCCAGAACACCATAGCAACTGCTTAGCAATGCCCTAGCAACCACCCAGAACGCCATAGCAACCACCCTAACAACCACCCAGATCACCATAGCAACTGCCTAGCAATGCCCTAGCAACCACCCAGAACACCATAGCAACTGCCTAGCAACGCCCTAGCAACCACCCAGAACACCATAGCAACTGCCTAGCAACACCCTAGCAACCACCCAGAACACCATAGCAACGCCCTAGCAACCACCCAGAACATCATAGCAACTGCTTAGCAAAGCCCTAGCAACCACGCAGAATGCCATAGCAACCGCCTAGCAACCACCCAGAACCCCATAGCAACACTCTCGCAACCACCCAGAACGCCATAGCAACCGCCTAGCAACCACCCAGAACACCATAGCAATCGCCTAGCAACGCCCTATCAACCACTCAGAACACCACAGCAACCGCTTAGCAAGGCCCTAGCAACCACCCAGAACACCAATGCAACTGCCTAGCAATGCCCTAGCAACCACCCAGAACACGATAGCAGCTGCCTAGCAACACCCTCACAAGTACACAGAACACCATAGCAACTGCCTAACAACTGTTACAGCCAGTCCTCATTGTGTCAAATTACAATAAAAAAATGTATTTTTTTAAGCTACTCAACTTATCAACCTTTCAGCCATTCCAACTCCTGATTGTTTTCGACTATGACTTCCGGCAACTGTTTCTTCTGCCCAATCCTGTCTCAAAATATAAGTCCTCACTACAATTCTTCACTATTAAAAAATGTCACTATTAAAAATTTCCATATGACGGTTGTCATCAACTATGACTCCCGCAAACTGTTTCCTCAGTCCACATCTGTTTCAAAATAAAAGTCCTCACCACTACCATAATTATCCTACTAAAAACGTAGCTACCAATATCATAATGCAATGATATGTTACAAACTCCACCTTATGCAACTACACTTTGCATTTTCAATGCACACGTAATCCCCTGGAATTACATTATCTAGTTATTATTATTATTATTATTATTATTCTAACACACTTAATGCGGCCTCAACCGTTTATCGTAGAAACTTCATTCAAACTGCATTGCGTAGGTCTTACTTAGGACACCTGTGCAATGTATTTTTCATCTTTGTAACTTTTATACTTTTTGAGTTATTAATAAAAAACTATAAATTTTTTCCCCTCATAGACTTAACATTGGCATTATGACATCACAATAGGGCCATTAAGCAAATGGAATCTTGTGCCAGGTGTTCTGACCACCTGCTGTAACTGTCAGTTTCTCAGGCTGTAAGACTACAATCTGGCTCTCTTGAGACTACAGCTTCCTTACTGCTTTCCTTCCTTCTATTTTCTGTCATTCCTTCTTTCTTTTTTCCTCCTATTTCTTTCCTTCTTTCTTCCCTTCCTTTCTTCGTTCTTTCCTACTTTACTTCCTTCTATCCTGCCTTTCATCCTTCCTCCCATTCTTCCTCCCAACCAATTTTCTTTCCTACCTCCCTTAGTTTTTCTTTCCTTCCATCATGCCTTCTTTCATTCCTTCATATCGTTCTTATCTTTCTTCCTTTCTTCTTTCTGCTTTCCCTCTCTTTCCCTCCCTCTTCCTTTCTTTACTTTTTCTTTCCTTCCTTCTCTCTTTCCTTCTGATTTTAATTTCTTCTTCCTTCCTTCCTTCCTTCCTTCTATCTTTACTTAAATCCTTCTTCTTCCCTTCTTCCTTTCCTTCCTTCTTTACTTCCTTCTTTCCTTCATTCCTCTGTTTCTTTCCATCCATCCTCGCCTTCTTTCCTTTGTTCTTTCCTGCCTTCTTTTGATTTCCTTCTTTTATTCCGATATTCCTTCTTTCCTTACTTCCCTCATTAGTTCCTTCTTTCCCTCCTTCCTTCCTTGTTAATATTCCAAATAATTTTGTAATCGTACGGTTCACTACTTCTCCCAGTTTTCACTCGATCCCCAAACAAGACACATCAACGCCCGAGCAACAACAAGAACAACATAGCAACTGTCGAGCAATGCCCAAGCAAATGTTCAGAACACTAAAGCAACCCCCTAGCAACCACCCAAAACACCATAGCCACTGCCCAGCAACCACCCAGAACACAATAGCAACTGCCAAGCAACGCCCTAGCAACCACCCAGAACACCATAGCAACCGCCAAGCAACCACTCAGAAGACCAAAGCAACTGCCTAGCAACGCCCTAGCAACCACCCAAAACACCATGGCAATCGCCTAACAACGCCCTCACAACCACCAAGAAAACCTTAGCAACCGCCTAGCAACCACCCAGAACACCATAGCAACTGCCAAGCAACGCCCTAGCAACCACCCAGAACACCATAGCAACCGCCAAGCAACCACTCCGAACACCAAAGCAACTGCCTAGCAACGCCCTAGCAACCACCCAGAACACCATAGCAACCGCCTAGCAACGCCCTCACAACCACCAAGAACCCCATAGCAACTGCCGAGCAACCACCCAGAACACCATAGCAACTGCCTAGCAACGCCCTAGCAACCACCCAGAACACTATAGCAACCGCCTAGCAACCACCCAAAACACCATAGCAACTGCCTAGCAACGCCCTAGCAACCACCCAGAACACCATAGCAATCGCCTAGCAACCACCCAGAACACCATAGCAACTGCCTAGCAACGCCCTAGCAACCACCCAGAACACCATAGCAACCGCCCAGCAACCACCCAAAACACCATAGCAACTGCCTAGCAACGCCCTAGCAACCACCAAGAACACCTTAGCAACCGCCTAGCAACCACCCAGAACACCATAGCAACTGCCTAGCAACGCCCTAGCAACCACACAGAACACCATAGGAATCGCCTAGCAACGCCCTAGCAACCAACCAGGACACCATAGCAACCGCCTAGCAACCACCCAGAACACCATAGCAACTGCCTTGCAACGCCCTAGCAACCACCCAGAACACCATAGCAACTGCCTAGCAACCACCCAGAACACCATAGCAACCGCCTAGCAACCACCCAGAACACCATAACAACTGCCTAGCAACGCCCTAGCAACCACCCAGAACACCATAGCAACCGCCTAGCAACCACCCAGAACACCATAGCAACCGCTTAGCAACCACCCGGAACACCATAGCAACCACCTAGCAACTCCCTAGCAACCACCCAGAACACCATAGCAACCGCCTAGCAACCACCCAGAACTCCATGGCAACTGCCTAGCAACGCCCTAGCAACCACCCAGAACACCATAGCAACCACCTAGCAACCACCCAAAACACCAAAGCAACTGCCTAGCAACGCCCTAGCAACCACCCAGAACACCATAGCAACCGCCTAGCAACCACCCAGAACACCATAGCAACTGCCTAGCAACACCCTAACAACCACCCAGAAAACCATACCAACCGCCTAGCAAGGCCCTAGCAACCACCCAGAACACCATAGCAACCGCCTAGCAACCACCCAGAACACCATAGCAACTGCCTAGCAACGCCCTAGCAACCACCCACAACACCATAGCAACCGCCTAGCAACCACCCACAACACCATAGCAACTGCCTAGCAACCCCCTACCAACCACCCACAACACCATACCAACCGCCAAGCAACCACCCAGAACACCATAGCAACTGCCTAGCAACGCCCTAGCAACCACCCAGAACACCATAGCAACCACCTAGCAACCACCCAAAAAACCATAGCAACTGCCTAGCAACGCCCTAGCAACCACCCAGAACACCATAGCAACCGCCTAGCAACCACCCACAACACCATAGCAACCACCTAGCAATACCTTAGCAACCCCCCAGAACACCTTAGCAACCACCCAGCAACCACCCAAAACACCATAGCAACTGCCTAGCAACGCCCTTGCAACCACCCAGAACGCCATAGCAACCGCCTAGCAACCACCCAGAACACCATAGCAACTGCCTACCAACGCCCTAGCAACCACCCAGAACACCATAGCAACCACCTAGCAACCACCCAGAACACCATAGCAACCGCCTAGCAACCACCAAGAACACCATTGCAACTGCCTAGCAACACCCTAACAACCACCCAGAACACCATAGCAACCGCCTAGCAACGCCCTAGCAGCCACCCAGAATACCATAGCAACAGCCTAGCAACCATCAGAACACCATAGCAACTGCCTAGCAACGCCCTTGCCACCACCCAGAACACCATAGCAACCGCCTAGCAACCACCCAGAACACCATAGCAACCGCCTAGCAACCACCGAGAACACCATAGCAATTGCATAGCAACGACCTAGCAACCACCCAGAACACCACAGCAACCGCCTAGCTACCACCCAGAACACGATGGCAACCGCCTAGCCACCCCCCACACCACCAGAGGAGCCGCGTAACCACCACCCAGATCACCATAGTAACCCCCTAGCAACCACCCAGAACACCATAGCACCCGCCTCGCAACCATCTAGAACACCATAGCAACTGCCTAGCAACGCCCTAGCAACCACCCAGAACACCATAGCAACGCCCTAGCAACCACCCAGAACACCATAGCAACCGCCTAGCAACGCCCGAGCAACCACCCAGAACACCATAGCAACCACCTAGCAACGCCCTCACAACCACCCAGAACACCATAGCAACTGCCTAGCAACCACCCAGAACACCATAGCAACTGCCTAGCAACGCCCTAGCAACCACCCAGAACACTATAGCAACCGCCTAGCAACCACCCAAAACACCATAGCAACTGCCTAGCAACGCCCTAGCAACCACCCAGAACACCATAGCAATCGCCTAGCAACCACCCAGAACACCATAGCAACTGCCTAGCAACGCCCTAGCAACCACCCAGAACACCATAGCAACCGCCCAGCAACCACCCAAAACACCATAGCAACTGCCTAGCAACGCCCTAGCAACCACCAAGAACACCTTAGCAACCGCCTAGCAACCACCCAGAACACCATAGCAACTGCCTAGCAACGCCCTAGCAACCACACAGAACACCATAGGAATCGCCTAGCAACGCCCTAGCAACCAACCAGGACACCATAGCAACTGCCTCGCAACACCCTAGCAACCACCCAGAACACCATAGCAACCGCCTAGCAACGCCGTAGCAACCACCCAGAACACCATAGCAACTGCTTAGCAATGCCCTAGCAACCACCCAGAACGCCATAGCAACCACCCTAACAACCATCCAGATCACCATAGCAACTGCCTAGCAATGCCCTAGCAACCACCCAGAACACCATAGCAACTGCCTAGCAACGCCCTAGCAACCACCCAGAACACCATAGCAACTGCCTAGCAACACCCTAGAAACCACCCAGAACACCATAGCAACGCCCTAGCAACCACCCAGAACATCATAGCAACTGCTTAGCAAAGCCCTAGCAACCACGCAGAATGCCATAGCAATCGCCTAGCAACCACCCAGAACCCCATAGCAACACTCTCGCAACCACCCAGAACGCCATAGCAACCGCCTAGCAACCACCCAGAACACCATAGCAATCGCCTAGCAACGCCCTATCAACCACTCAGAACACCACAGCAACCGCTTAACAAGGCCCTAGCAACCACCCAGAACACCAATGCAACTGCCTAGCAATGCCCTAGCAACCACCCAGAACACGATAGCAGCTGCCTAGCAACACCCTCACAAGTACACAGAACACCATAGCAACTGCCTAACAACTGTTACAGCCAGTCCTCATTGTGTCAAATTACAATAAAAAAATGTATTTTTTTAAGCTACTCAACTTATCAACCTTTCAGCCATTCCAACTCCTGATTGTTTTCGACTATGACTTCCGGCAACTGTTTCTTCTGCCCAATCCTGTCTCAAAATATAAGTCCTCACTACAATTCTTCACTATTAAAAAATGTCACTATTAAAAATTTCCATATGACGGTTGTCATCAACTATGACTCCCGCAAACTGTTTCCTCAGTCCACATCTGTTTCAAAATAAAAGTCCTCACCACTACCATAATTATCCTACTAAAAACGTAGCTACCAATATCATAATGCAATGATATGTTACAAACTCCACCTTATGCAACTACACTTTGCATTTTCAATGCACACGTAATTCCCTGGAATTACATTATCTAGTTATTATTATTATTATTATTATTATTCTAACACACTTAATGCGGCCTCAACCGTTTATCGTAGAAACTTCATTCAAACTGCATTGCGTAGGTCTTACTTAGGACTCCTGTGCAATGTATTTTTCATCTTTGTAACTTTTATACTTTTTGAGTTATTAATAAAAAACTATAAATTTTTTCCCCTCATAGACTTAACATTGGCATTATGACATCACAATAGGGCCATTAAGCAAATGGAATCTTGTGCCAGGTGTTCTGACCACCTGCTGTAACTGTCAGTTTCTCAGGCTGTAAGACTACAATCTGGCTCTCTTGAGACTACAGCTTCCTTACTGCTTTCCTTCCTTCTATTTTCTGTCATTCCTTCTTTCTTTTTGTCTCCTATTTCTTTCTTTCCTTCTTTCCTTCCTTTATTCGTTCTTTCCTACTTTACTTCCTTCTATCCTGCCTTTCATCCTTCCTTCCATTCTTCCTCCCAACCAATTTTCTTTCCTACCTCCCTTAGTTTTTCTTTCCTTCCATCATGCCTTCTTTCATTCCTTCATATCGTTCTTATCTTTCTTCCTTTCTTCTTTCTGCTTTCCCTCTCTTTCCCTCCCTCTTCCTTTCTTTACTTTTTCTTTCCTTCCTTCTCTCTTTCCTTCTGATTTTAATTTCTTCTTCCTTAGTTCCTTCCTTCCTTCTATCTTTACTTAAATCCTTCTTCTTCCCTTCTTCCTTTCCTTCCTTCTTTACTTCCTTCTTTCCTTCATTCCTCTGTTTCTTTCCATCCATCCTCGCCTTCTTTCCTTTGTTCTTTCCTGCCTTCTTTTGATTTCCTTCTTTTTTTCCGATATTCCTTCTTTCCTTACTTCCCTCATTAGTTCCTTCTTTCCCTCCTTCCTTCCTTGTTAATATTCCAAATAATTTTGTAATCGTACGGTTCACTACTTCTCCCAGTTTTCACTCGATCCCCAAACAAGACACATCAACGCCCGAGCAACAACAAGAACAACATAGCAACTGTCGAGCAATGCCCAAGCAAATGTTCAGAACACTAAAGCAACTGCCTAGCAACCACCCAAAACACCATAGCAACTGCCCAGCAACCACCCAGAACACAATAGCAACTGCCAAGCAACGCCCTAGCAACCACCCAGAACACCATAGCAACCGCCAAGCAACCACTCAGAAGACCAAAGCAACTGCCTAGCAACGCCCTAGCAACCACCCAAAACACCATGGCAATCGCCTAACAACGCCCTCACAACCACCAAGAACACCATAACAACTGCCTAGCAACCACCCAGAACACCATAGCAACTGCCTAGCACCGCCCTAGCAACCACCCAGAACACCATAGCAACCGCCTAGCAACCACCCAAAGCACCACAGCAACTGCCTAGCAACCACCCAGAACACTATAGCAATCGCCTAGCAACCACCCAGAACACCATAGCAACTGCCTAGCAACGCCCTAGCAACCACCCAGAACACCATAGCAATCGCCCAGCAACCACCCAAAACACCAAAGCAACTGCCTAGCAACGCCCTAGCAACCACCAAGAACACCTTAGCAACCGCCAAGCAACCACCCAGAACACCATAGCAACTGCCTAGCACCGCCCTAGCAAACACACAGAACACCATAGGAATCGCCTAGCAACGCCTTAGCAACCACCCAGAACACCATAGCAACCGCCTAGCAACCACCCAGAACACCACAGCAACTGCCTAGCAACGCCCTGTTTACCACCCAGAACACCATAGCAACCGCCTAGCAACCACCGAGAACACCATAGCACCCGCCTAGCAACCACCCAGAACACCATAGCAACTGCCTAGCAACGCCACAGCAACCACCCAGAACACCATAGCAACCACCTAGCAACCACCCAGAACACCATAGCAACTGCCTTGCAACGCCCTAGCAACCACCCAGAACACCATAGCAACCGCCCAGCAACCACCCAAAACACCATAGCAACTGCCTAGCAACGCCCTAGCAACCACCAAGAACACCTTAGCAACCGCCTAGCAACCACCCAGAACACCATAGCAACTGCCTAGCAACGCCCTAGGAACCACCCAGAACACCAAAGCAACCGCCCAGCAACCACCCAAAACACCATAGCAACTGCCTAGCAACGCCCTAGCAACCACCAAGAACACCTTAGCAACCGCTTAGTAACCACCCAGAACACCATAGCAACCGCCTAGCAACGCCCTAGCAACCACTTAGAACACCATAGTAACCGCCTAGCAATCACCCAGAACACCATAGCAACCACCTAGCAATGCCCTAGCAACCACCCAGACCACCATAGCAACCGCCTAGCAACCACCCAGAACACCATAGCAACCGCCTAGCAACGCCCTAGCAACCACCCAGAACACCATAGCAACTGCCTAGCAACGCCCTAGCAACCACCCAGAACACCATAGCAACTGCCTAGCAACGCCCTGGCAACCACCCAGAACACCATAGCAACTGCCTAGCAACGCCCTAGCAACCACTTAGAACACCATAGCAACCGCCTAGCAACCACCTAGAACACCATAGCAACCGCCTAGCAACGCCCTAGAAACCACCCAGAACACCATAGCCACCGCCTAGCAACCACCCAGAACACCATAGCAACCACCTAGCAACGCCCTAGCAACCTCTTAGAACACCATAGCAACCGCCTAGCAACCACCCAGAACACCATAGCAACTGCCTAGCAACGCCCTAGCAACCACCGAGAACACCATAGCAACTGCCTAGCAACGCCCTAGCAACCACTCAGACCACCATAGCACCTGCCTTGCAATGCCCTAACAACCACCCAGCACACCATAGCACCTGCCTAGCAAGGCCCTAGCCACAACCCAGAACACCATAGCAACCGCCTAGCAACCACCCAGAACACCATAGCAACCGCCTAGCAACACCCTAGCAACCACCTATAACCCATAGCAACTGCTTAGCAACGCCCTAGCAACCACCCAGAACACCATAGCAACTGCCTAGCAACCAGCCAGAACACCATCGCAACTGCCTAGCAATGCCCTAGCAACAACAAAAAACACCTAACAACCGCCTAGCAACCACCCAGAACACCATAGCAACTGCCCAGCAACGCCCTAGCAACCACCCAGAACACCATAGCAACCGCTTAACAACGCCGCCGCAGCCACCCGGAACACCATAGCAACCGGCTAGCAACCACCCAGAACACCATTGCAACGCCCTAGCAACCACCAAGAACACCATAGCAACCGCCTAGCAACCACCCAAAACACCATAGCAACTGCCTAGCAACGCCCTAGCAACCACCCAGAACATCATAGCAACCGCCTTGCCACCACACAGAACACCATAGCAACTGCCTAACAACGCCCTAGCAACCACCCAGAACACCATAGCAACTGCCTAGCAACGCCCTAGCAACCACCCAGAACACCTTAGCAATGCCCTTGCAACCACCCAAAACACCATAGCAACCGCCTTGCAACTCCCTAGCAACCACTTAGAACAACATAGCAACACCCTAGCAACCAGCCAGAACACCATAGCAAACGCCTAGCAACCACCCAGAACACCATAGCAACTGCCTAGCAACGCCCTAGCAACCACCCAGAACACCATCGCAACTGCCTAGCAATGCCCTAGCAACCACCTAGAACACCTTAGCAACGCCCTAGCAACCACCCAGAACACCATAGCAACCGCCTAGCAACGCCCTAGCAACCACCCAGAACACCATAGCAACGGCCTTGCGACCACCCAGGACACCATAGCAACTGCCTAGCAACGCCCTCGCAACCACCCAGAACACCATAGCAACTGCCTAGCAACTTCTTAGTAACCACTCAGAATACCATTAGCAACGCCCAGTCAACTACCCAGAAGACCCGAGCAACCACCTAGCAATGTCCTAGCAACCCCCAGAACACCATAGCAACAGTCTAGCAACGCCCTAGCAACCACCCAGAACATGATATCTACTGCATACCAGAATGCTGGCAACCACCTCCAACACTGTACTCGTACAGCAGCAGCGACATTCAAAATTTCTGCTGAAATTTTCTAGTTATTATTACAATTTCTTCCGTGATCGCACGGTTCGCAACTTCTTCCACAATTTGCAAGATACCAGCCAAGCTGAAACTTGGCAGGTATCTTCCTACCCATGAGGACACCAAAGTTTATTCAAGGCGTTCCGATCCGATTTCAAACATGGCCGCATTGAAAATCACATAATTGCCCATCTGAAAGCTATTTAAGCACATATTCAGCTGAATTTTGCTTTGTAGTTAGTACGTGGCAAGATACATCACATATCATTCGGCTTTTTCCGTATTTCGAATTTTGACCTTGCTTTGACCTTCAACTTTATTTAACCTCTGTGAGTTACATTGAAATCTTTCAAAATCATCTCCTCCAAAACTACTTGGCCAATGAAGCTAAAACTTGGCAGGTATCTTCCTACCCATGAGGACACTAAAGTTTGTTCAAGGCGTGTCGATCAGATTTCAAATATGGCGGCTTCGGTGGCCATTTGAAAATGACATTAATCACCATCTGAAAGCTATTTATGCATATATTCAGCTCAATTTTGCTATGTAGGTAGTAGGTAGCAAGACACATGACATATAATTCAGTTTTTAAATGTCGAGGTCACTTGAAGTAATAAACAAGTTGAAATCTTGCCTTTGGCTACTGGTCAAAAGTGGGCATGCAAGAAAGTGTCTGGGTTTTTGATGACTAGTTTGAGTTAAACTGCTTCTTACACACCCTACTAGTTTGAGTTAAACTGCTTCTTACACACCCTACTAGTTTGAGTTAAACGGCTTCCTACACATCGTTGAGTGGTCAGGTGAGCTACAGGGCCCGTGGCACTATTTTTAATTATTTTGCGGGAGTGAAGATCATTTTTGTTCATCTTGAGAAGCCAAATATGCTGGCCTTGATTTAGTGTTTCCATGACTAATGGTTCAAAAGTTATGGCCTCTCAAAGTCTAAAAATTCTACTTTTCGTTATAGCACCCCTCTCTGGCATTTTTACATCAACGTTACTGTGAGGCTAGTGTCATCTATGTGCCTGCCAAAAAGATAAGAAAAAGTTATTGGTATTTGTGAGAGTTATGGCCATTTTTATCAAAAATGTTGGAAGGCTGAATAATAATTCAGGAAATAGGAAAAACAATTAGAGCATAGCCCTTTTTGTAGGCTTGCATGTTAATAATAATACTTTTGTAATAATAATAGAAAAATATTACAATATAGCCAAAGTTTTTGAAATGTGCATCAAATTCAGAATAATTAAATATTTTTAAAATAAAAATAGCCTTTTTTTAGTTTCAACATCTGAAATTTTGTCTTTGTATTATTTTCATTTGAATACAAAGTTCAAATGATTTGCAAATCATTGCTTTCTCTTTTTTACTTACATTTCACTTGGCGTCCCAACTAAAGTTGAGTAATCCTTTGATTGAAGTGCAAAATATGGTATTTTATTAGGAAAATTCAGGCAAAAATGCTTTTACGTTGTTATAAAACATTTAAAATCGACTCTAGGGTGAATTTTCTAATTGCACAGTACTTTAGCGTTATTTTAAATTGTCACTCCCTATCCTGTAAGGCTTCTGTCTGATTTTCCTGTAACCCAAAATACTCAAAATGGGGCATGGCTAAAGTAGTAGGGTTGTGTTGATACATGCTTTAAGGCAGGGCTCTCCAAATCTCGCCCTCCAATCCAAATACAGTCCTGGTTTTCCTTCTTTCCTGGCAATTAAGCAAACAATTAATGCTGCTGATTGGCCAGATTGTCATCTCACTTGACTCCCAGGTAAAGGCAGGGTGGAAAACCAGCAGTTCTCGGCCCTCGAGGACCATGATTTGAGGAGCTCTCGTTTAAGGGAAAGCTGCTGGGAGATTTTAAATTACCTTGGGACATGTTTGAGATTAATTTAACGTCCTTCCTTTCATTACCTCCACCAATAAAGTTGGGGCGGAGGTTATGTTATCGCCCCTGTTTGTTTGGTTTTCCGTTTGTTTGTCTGTTTGTGAACAACATAACTCAAAAAATAATGCACGGATTTGGCTGAAATTTTGTGGGTGGATTGTATTTCATCAAGGATGGACCCTATTGATTTTAACTGCAATTGATTTAACAATATGGCCATCACAGCAGCCATCTTGAAATCCTATCACTGGCGATAACTCAACTTTGCTCCCACTCATGCACATTTGGATTGCGCTGCCTTTGCGGAGGTGTGCACTCTACAAGTGCCTCTAGTTACATCATGTGCTTGATGACTATTGATAATGACATGACTGATTCAACAGGAAATCTACAACGAATAGCGTATCCAATCACTAACGCACCCAGCTACAAAGGACTGCAGTCCAAAATCTTTGATTCCTTTCCTCCAGGGTAGGTCCTGTTATTCCTTGCTGGAAGGAGTGGATGCTCCTTGTCATGGCTACCAGCCAAACTATTTCCAATTTTTGTCTGTTATCAAGGTAGTTTCCTCGGTCCTGAGAGAATTTGGATGCACAGTATGGGAATCACCCCAAGGCGGTTAAAAGGGTACAGAAGATGTATCGGGATTTGTTATACAGAATGAGAAGTTTGCGTTTTTTCTGTTTTTTAATTTTACTGATGGGGAAACTGGGAAAATTTCAGGGAAACTTTGGACCCTGAAAGGTCAAGTGTTGTCTTCCAAGTTGATAACTGATGTTCATGACTGCATTGTTTACCAACTAGCAAAGTTTTTAATGGACATACCCCCTTTATTTTCCCAACGATTGCGCAAGGTTATGCATTTTACTTGAATTTTCTTGAAATTCCTCTCTGGGGTAGCATTCCTCTTGCCCCCAGTTTGGCAAAATTCTGTAGAAAATGAAAATGTTGGGATTCCACAATTCATGAGGAAAATGTACATTCTGCAGTGTTCTATCATAACTTGGATTGCTTTTAAGGTGTGAACAAACTGAACTGCATTTTGCTGAATGTCCTTTCTGTGATTCTTTAGCTTACTGAGGATCCAGTTCCTGATCTCAAAGTCTTCCTGAGCCTCCTGCACACACATCTTTCTGGACGGATGGTTCGAGTGGGACTTTTCAGGTGAAATTACGAAAATGCTGCCATAGAAACATACTGATTTAATTTTTATTATTAAGTCAACCATAAATAATATGCCCAGCCTTAACAGGCTTATAAGACACCATTATTTACGACTGAGAGACCACATACCAGAGTAGCAAAAAGAAACACGAAACAAATAAGCAATCTTATTATTTTTCCAAGGTTTAGAGAAAAAAGGCCAACTCATAAACATTGAAAGTCAGCACCATTCCATTCTGTCATTATTAGTCTACCAGACGATTTCTGGATTGTTAACAGAAATTTAATCAAAAATGACTGGTCTTAACTCAAATAAAAGAGGAAATGTGATTCATTCTCAACTGGTCCTGGGCCCGTATTCACAAAACATCTTAAGGCTAAAAGTACCTCCTAACTTGCTGATTTAGGAGAAACAAAAATAATGGGTGCCCTAAGTACGAATTTTAGGATTCCTATATTTCTCCTCAAAGAGTATTTCACAAAGCAGCTAAACACTAAAACTAGCTCCTATCTATATGAAAAGTTAAGGGTAGTTAAGAGGACTTCTAAGTCACAAAGACCCAATCAGGAAGAATCCCAGCACGGCTGCTACTGGCAATCTACGCAGTAATTGTGTCAACATTTTTGAAGCATTTAATGATACTTATGATAAGACACATTTCATCCCATGCTTCTTTTTTGCATTTTAATGTTATTTTTGTTCCAAAATTTCCTTTCTTTCATACACAAGTTGTGCAAGAAGGAAGAGCTGTTTCTCTTTCATTTTAAGGGCACAGCTTGTCTAATCAACCATGGTTACTGTAGAATCTTTATAATACCTGAAAGGCTTATATTCATATCTTCAAATTGTTTAACAAGACAGACATGTAAGCAGCTGCAAATCTGCTTGACTAGTCTTCATATTATTCTTTATTTTGTGTTTAATCCGTGAAAGGTACATTTATTTTATAACATTTGTTTGAGTATGGCTAGAGCGACATAATACCTCTTTCGACAGTGTTTCTATGATGAAATCGCTCACAAAGACCCATTCCCTATTAACCTATCACTGCAGAGATAGTAAGTCAACTTGTTCCTGAAACATGACATCATCCATAGCAACCTGGTCAACCCTGCTTCTTTCTCTTAGCTTAACAGTTTTCCAAGTTCCTTCGTAAAAAAGTTGGTCTCAGCAGCTTTGTAAATAGCTGTTAAGAGGAAACTCTTAGCTAGGAAGTTTTAGTGTCATTTAAGAGTGCGAGGTACTGTTCTGGAGCCAAATGCGAGACCGGGAAGTTTCTCGGGTGGTATTTATATTATCCCTGTTGGCTGGCACAGCGCTCACGTGGGTCGGCCCACTTATCAGACCTAATTCACCAGTCGTAAATTTTCTTCACTAACGGCAGGGCATAGACCAATCGAAGTGATTAGATCTGTGATTGTATACAGCGCCCTCAATAATTATTGGCACCCCAATATGGTTAAGATTTGTTAAAAGCCTTAAAATAAATTCAATTTTTATTGCAGAAGCATACTCTCCCACTGAAAATTGTAGAGAAATGTAACCTTCAACTCAAGTGAATTTTAAGGGGGGAAAAAAATCCCTGACTAAGAAATAATTCAAAAAATCACCTGTTCCACAATTATTGGCATCCCCAACAATTCCTTGGAATTAAATGAAATTGAAGTATTTCTGTCATTTCTACAGTAGTTTACAAAGTTTATCAGAGTATCTAGGAACATTTAATTAGTAATTCATCACTTCCTGTTTCCCTGGGGTGTAAATATGACGTGACACAGCGGCCATTTCTCTTATCCACTCTTCAACATGGGAAAGACAAAGGAACACACCATTCAACTCAGGTAGATGTGTGTCGACATTCACAAGTCAGGCAATGGCTACAAGAAAATAGCCACTCGCTTGCACCTGCCCATATCTACTGTAAGAGGAATTATTCAGATGTTTAAAACAACTGGAACAGTGGTAAACAAGCCTAGACAAGGACGCAGGGTTATTTTTCCCACCATGCTCAGTGAGGAGGATGGTAAGAGAAATAAAAAGTTCTCCTAAGCTCACTGTTAAAGAATTGCAACAAATGGCAGCATCTTGTGGTCACAAAGTCTCCAAAACAACCATCAGGCACAATCTACATGCCAACAAGCTCTTTGGGAGGCATGCACAGAAAAATTCTTTTCTCACTCACAATCATAAATGCAAACATCTGGAGTTCGCTAAGCGGTACTGGGACTTCAACTGCGACCATGTGCTTTGGTCAGGTTTTATTTATTCATTTATTTATTTATACTGGGAGTCCGATTGAGAGCAAGCTCTCTTTTTCAACGAAGCCCAGTCGCAAAAAAAAAAAAAAAACACAGAACACACCAAGTACAATAAATAAAAACAATGACTACATTACACATGTACATTGCTGCTTTGAGGCAGCCAATAAAAGACATTTAAAGCAACTAATTAAAATAAGACTTTCCAACTTAAAAAACTGCTGAATCCCATTCCACTTCTGTGGAGCATAATATATGAAAGAAGTTTTACCCAGTTCAGTACGCACCCTTGGAGCATCTAAAACCAAAAAGTCAAGAGTGTGCAGACCGTATTCCCTCTTCCTCACGTGAAGCAAACTGGTCAGATATCCTGGCAGTTTACCCAACAATGCCTTGTATATAAAAAGGCAACAATGTTGCTCCCTTCTCGTGTCCAGCGAAGACCAACCAGCGTTAAAATAAAGTGTACAGTGATGTGTTCGGAAGCCATCTCCAGTTATGAACCTTAATGCAGCGTGGTACACTGCGTCAAGTGACTTCAGCAAGGAGGGTGCAGTGTGCATATAAATCACATCACCATAATCTATTCTAGAGAGAATAGTTGCTTGAATAATCTGTCTTCTGCAACTCTTCGGAAGGCAGGCTTTATTCCTGAACAGCATAGCCAATTTTGGCTTCAAATTCTTGACCAGCTCATCAGTATGCTTCCTAAAATTAAGATTGTCATCCAGCCAAATTCCAAGGTATTTGTAGTAAGGGACTCTTTCGATTTGGATTCCGTTTACAGTCGTGATGCTACCATTATGGAACCTAGCAGCTGCTTTAAGAGAGAATGGCATGAATTTAGTTTTTTCAGAGTTTAAGATTAATTTAAGGTCTAAAAGATCCTTCTGGAAGATTTGGAAATCTGACTGCAGATTTTTAATAGCCAAATCAGCAGAAGGGGCAGCTGAGTAGGTGACCATATCATCTGCATAGAGATGGATTTTACTATTGAGAAAATTAGAACCAAACTCATTAATAAAAAGTGTAAACAGCAAGGGCCCCAAAATTGAACCCTGTGGAACCCCCTTGCACAAATAAATAAAGTTTGATTGATAGCCATCAGCCACAACAGCTTGACACCTACCAGATAGATAATCTCTAAACCAATTCAGAGATTTAATATCAAACCCAATGGTACTTAGCCGTTCTATAAGTTTAAAATGGTCAACTGTGTCAAACGCCTTTGATAGGTCAATAAAAAGGGCAGCGCAGTCTTGCTTATTGTCCAAGGCAGTAACAATATCATTTAATACTATGGCTGCAGCTGACACAGTGCTATGACCTGGTCTGAAACCTGACTGAAACACATACAAGATGGCATGGTCTGGTAAAATTGCTCTAACCTGATTATTGACGAGTCTCTCCAAAACCTTAGCCAAGCACGGCAGCTTTGAAATTGGTCGATAGTTATTCAGAACATCTGAAGAACCACCTTTATGCAAGGTAAGAACAAAAGCAGTTTTTCACAAGACAGGAGTCGAATCGGTCAACAGTGTTAAGTTAAAAATGGGTGTCAGGATAAAAGCAATCAAAGGTGAGGCCAGCAATAAGAGGCTTGGGTCCAATTCATCCGCCCCAGTGGATTTCTTTAGGGTCAATGCTCAAAGGTTCTTCAAGCACTTCCTCTTCAGAAAAAGGATGCAAGGAAAAACGACCAGAGTTATTCGGTACAGGTACAAAAGGCCTGCTATCACAGTAGTAGTAATTGCCGGCAATAACCCTAAATTTTCAAAGAGGTGGCCTGCATTAACAAAATGCTCATTGAAAATATTACAAAGTTCCCCTTTATCTGAAATAATGACAGAATCCTTAGTAATCCTACTTGGTTAAGCCGAGGAGGGGAGCTGAGACGAAGATTTAAAATTTCTCCAAAATTTCGCAGAATTCCCATCGGAGTCAGATAAGTTGCAGAGATAAGATGACTTGGCCTTCCGAATTGCTGTAAGGGTTCTGCTGCGAAGGTAACGAAAATCTTGCCAGTCAGAACGCAACCCAGAAACACGCCCTTTTTTCCAAGCGAAATCCCGAGCCTTTAACAGCTCCGAGATATCAGGGGAAAACCAGGGATTCGCCCTGTTTTTAACTCTCAACTTTTTAAAAGGGGCATGCTTACCCACCACAGTATTAAAAGACGTGATAAAATGGCTTAACGCTAAATGAGGGTCAGGAATAACAGCAGAGCAATGAATGTCACTCAGATACGAGTCATGCAAAAAAGCTTGTTCTGAGAAATGTTTAAAACTTCTTTTGACTATGACCCTAGATTCGGATTTTGGGTTACTATTGTTCCTGACACAAGCTACAGGACAATGGTCACTAAAATCCAAAGGTAAAAAGCCATTAGCTTTAAAGTTATGAGGCCTATTAGTCAAAATAAGATCCAAGAGCGTAGCTCTATTAGGATCCTTAGGGTCAGGCCGTGTAGGACGCAAGATCAGTTGAGTCATATTCAAATTAATGCACACATCTTTCAAGCTATTGGAAGCATCCGAGAGCCAGTCGATATTCAAATCACCAAGTAAAATGATTTCAGAGTTTTCATGCGCAGACAACAAGTTCGCAAAATTATCGACAGCGTCGGATTGAGCTGATGGTGGACGATAAACCCCAATAACTGTCAGTCGGCTGCAGTTCACACCATTTCCTAAAAGCTAAAAACTCAAAGCACCTGAACAAGGATACAGAGTTTAAAACAGAAACGATAAAACATTCTTTCACATAAATGGCCACATCGCCGCCCCTAGAAGGTCTCAGCCTGTCAGACCTGAAGACAATTTATCCATCAAGATTAATCGCATCATCTTTAAACTTACTGGACAGGCAAAACTCATTAAACACAAAAATATCCGCCTTCGTCTGAAAGGCCCAAACCTTGATAAAATCAAGCTTCGAGGGGAGACTACGAATATTCATATGAATAATCCCCAAGCCTTTCTGTTTGATAAAATCATCCTGGGACTCCAGGCGCAAGCTATAGGACTTAGCAGTTATTAAATTATTACAGAAAGGGCTAGATTCTTTAGCCTTGAGCTCACCAATAGGCCTAGCTGTATTATGTGAAGACAGAGACACATTAAAATCATAAGAAACAGGAGCAAAATAACGAATAAAATAACGGCAGCTGTGATTGCAATGATTCCGCATCTGACTCACTGCTAGTCACTTATTTTGAGTGACAAGCGATTGTGTGGCTAATTCAATGTTACACAATAAAAGACAAGAGCCAGTCCTGTTCAGATGACAGCCATCACGTCTAAAGAGATATTTCCTCTTCCAAAAGCTTGTAAAGTTATCAGCCAAGGGAATACTCAGCATGCTGCAATAACCTTTCAGCCAGATATGCAGCTGTCGGATCCGGCTAAAGTTAACGTCCCCAAAACAAACAGCCGGAATGGGACCGGAGACCACAAACTGCTTGCCAGTTTCCAAGCAAGTGTTGATTAGGTCTTTAAAGACTGACTCCATGCCAACGGAGCTCTCCAAGGAAATGTCATTGGATCCAATATGGACTATTATTGTTTTCGCTGACGGATGGGAGTGGACGATGGAGGGCAATATTGTCCTAATATCAGAGATCCAAGCTCCAGGATAGCAGAAGGTTTCAGCTTCAGGAAGGCGAAGATGACGAATCATCGACGAGCCGATGACCAGCGTGGACGGATCCTCCTCCCGGGAGGAACGGCGAGGCATCTCACGGGCAATCCGAGGCCGCGGACCAGCTCCGGGAGACTTGGATAGCAGCCGGCTCAGGGAGGAGGCAAGCCGCGGCCCACCACGGGAAGACAGAGAAGCCAGAGACGGGGTGCTGTTCCCAGAGGGTATGGCATCTGGCGAGCCAACTGGGAGATCCTGCCCCAGCAAGGGTCTGGCAATCCGATGCGGTGAGCAGGCCACGTCAGGCCCCGTCACCGAATCAGAGTGCCTTTCTGCTGTAAACGCCAGCGTTGATCTCTCCGGACTCTCCGTAATGGCATCCATTGCCACTGGGGAGGAAATCTTCTCCAGGACGCTGAATTTGTTCTCCAACCTCAGCAGGGGCACTCGTCCAGGATGACTGGATGAACGTCGTCCCCTCCGCTCGGGAACAGGCACCCATGGCTCAGCAACTACTGGAGTGGAGCATGTCATGGATTTTGGTCCGACTCCCAACTCGCTGCACAGAAGGCCCGTGTGGGAGTTTTCTGCCACAACACCGGAGTATTGGAAGACCAAGAGAGAATCCAGTAAGTCCTCGTCTTCTCTGAGCTGATGTAGCGTTTTTATTCTCCTTTCCATTTCAGCGATTTTCTGGCTCAGTGCCTCACAACGAGAGCACTCGGTCATCGCGGTTAATACCGTCAATTTAGCCAATAAAATGGTAAAAATAATAAAATGATTTTTTTAAAATAAATAAATCAAAATAAAATCAATAAAACTGAATGATAAAACAAGTAAGATAATAAAATGTTAAAATAATAAATGTAAATCAAGTTTGAATTATACTGCTGCACCCTTACTCCACAACCTTCTCACGTGCTGACGTGGATGAGGCTAAGGTAGAGCTTTTTGGCAACACTCTAAATGGGTCTGGCAGAACACAAAAGATGAGTATGCAGACAAGCACCTCATGCCCACTGTGAAGTATGGGGCAGGATCGGTGATGCTGTGGGCCTGTTTCTCTTCCAGAGGCCCTGGGATCCTTGTTAGGGTGCATGGCATCATGAACGCTTTGAAATACCAGGACATTTTAAATCAAAGTCTGGTGGCCTCTGCCTGAAAGCTGAAGATGGATCGTCGCTGGGTCTTTCAGCAAGATAATGGCCCTAAAAATGTGGCCAAATCTACACAGAAATGGTTCACCAGACACAGAATCAAGCTCCTCCCATGGCCATCTCAGTCCTCAGACCTCAACCCCATTGAAAACCTGTGGAGTGAGCTGAAGAGGAGAGTGCAGAGGAGAGGAGCCAGGTCGCAGGATGATTTAGAGAGATTGTGCAAAGAAGAATGGTCGAAGATCTTAACCAGGGGTGCCAATAATTATGGATGGCTCTGTATCTTAATTCTAATTGAATTTTTAGAAATGTAATTTGTCACACTTGTATCGTGTCATAGACTATTTTCTGTGTACCTTGTATTCTGAGCCAGGTATTTGAAGCTCATTTTCTACATATACATGCTGATTGATTCATATTGGTAATTGGTCTGTTAATTGGTTGTAGGCTGGCAGCTACACCCTTTATAATGCCCTGCCCTCTTGAATGAAATGTTTGCCTGAGGAAGGTATCTGACCGAGATGTTGCTGTTTTAGAATTAAAATACATTATTTGCAAGTAAGACGGTGTGCGGACGTTTGTGTCTTGTAATTGGCATTACACATCTTTCACGCACCTATCCTATGTTATCGATGTGCGGAACCTTTCTTCTACTGAGAGAATACAATCTAGAATCAAAGACACAAGTGTTTAAATAAGTTTCTGACAGTCCAATCAATGTCTTTGAATTGGACACGGCGCTCGGCATACGCTTATCACGCACTGCGCGTAGGGCACCAACTGCCTGGGGGGGGCACCAAAAAAATCAAGCCCATAAAAAAATTATAATAATAACAGTATTTAATATTTAAAATAAAAGTTTGTAAAGCATGTTAATAAATATAAGTAATACAAAAATAACGTAGGCTTATTTACGCTAAAAAAGATTAATCTCCTGCGCGGCCCTCTCATCGGTCTACCTTTGCTGCCCCCTCCCCCATTCTCTAGTAGTTTGCTCCATTATGCTTCAATCGCAAATTTGGCAGAAGTTTATTCCGGAGATCTGGACATGTCATCGAAATCGAAAAGGCATCAAGAGTCGGGGGCGGAAAAGCGGAAAAGAAAAAAACTGCGAGATGATGCTCATGCGTCACTTGCAGGTAAGACAATGTTTTAATTAACAATGATTTATTTTGTAACAGCTACATTTACATGACCACAATAATCCGATAATTGGAATAATCGGGTAATGGCAATAATCTGATTAGACGCGTTTTCATGTACTTCAGTCATGTGATAATCGGAAAAACCTGGTTTACATGGTTCAGTCAATTGTTCGATTTCTTTCCAAGTTGGCCTACATGACGTAAAACTCTTGGTCTCAGCATAGGCCTTCCTCCACTCCTACCAAAAACCTGTGCTTGCTGGATGTGAGTTAGGAGTAAGGACTGGTGGGAGAGAGTGGTGCTCAATGAATTTTTGAGATGCAAAATGGAGAGAGAATTTCAGGATGTCTCGGGGAGCATTCGTGAAACTGTGTGATGAAATGAAGGATATTATGAGCCCAGAAGAGATGACCACTGTACCTCTAGAAATGCGAGTGGATTGCGTTATATAAGCTCGCTAGCTGCAGAGAGTATAGGCTGATAGCGAATCAGTTTGGTGTCCATAAAGCGTCTCTAGTTAGCTACATCCGTTTTTCTATTTGTACACATTCGCAGATGTATCCCTGTCAGTTTCCTCTGCTGAGCGAAGCTTCTCCAAACTTAAACTCATTAAAACATACCTGCGCTCATCAATGGGCCAGAATCGTTTAAGTGGTCTGGCTGTCATCAGCATCAATGGGGATATTGCTC
Source organism: Gymnothorax reevesii (assembly GCA_029721435.1). Taxonomy (NCBI): domain Eukaryota; kingdom Metazoa; phylum Chordata; class Actinopteri; order Anguilliformes; family Muraenidae; genus Gymnothorax; species Gymnothorax reevesii. The sequence goes on from CM056576.1 coordinate 64,582,862, forward strand.
AGAAACTGTCATATGATGACCTGATAGCTGATTTCGCAGCCCGAAAATGCAGACGTGTGCCTCTGTAGGGTCTCTAACAACTGGTGCTTGCATTTTAAAATATGCATTTAAAGTTCCTTACTCAGAACTGTGATAACAGTTAAAAACATGTTTATTTGTTAATAGTCGTGGCATTTTTATTTAGATTATTTATTTTTATTTGAGTATTTGATGCCATTGTAAGTGTAAGACTTAATTATTGTTATTTATCTCTTAATAATAATATTTATAATTATAATAATTATTATTATTTATCTCTATCTCAGTTTTTGAACCATTAATATTGACAACTTATTTGTAAAATAAAGCAAAACTTACAAATATTCAGATATTGTTCATTTCTGTCAGGGGTGGGGTTGGGTGGGTGGGTATGTGGGGGGGCACCACAAATCATTTATGCTTAGGGCACCAAAATGGCTAGCGCCGGCCCTGACTGAGGAAAGTTTATACTGTCTGAGACTGGATAAAATTGTGTCAATCAAAAGGTAATTACCGGGAGACTTTCATGTGGGTATGTACTATAGCTTTGCTGTTACGCCGATATCACTGAATAACCATTAAAGTGATTGCATCTCCGAGCTTTTATGAGGCTCTAAAAGACAGCTGAATTCTTTGATGGACAAATCTACGCATAAAACCACTGTAGGAAATTATGCGTTTTTAATATCCAATGACTATAATTGATAGTAGAATGACATAGTATTTATACGATGTCGAATTTTTGCTTCAGAAAACATTTTTAATGTACTTAATTGGGATACCATTGACTCACTATAGCAGACATGGTTGTTACAGAGGACAACAATTTTTTTCTGTGGCAAGAGACAGGGTCACCGGATTCACTTAAGAAGTGAGGGGGCCAAAAAATGCCATGTTGTGTGTTCAGCTCATTCACAGTGCCTCTATCCCGTGCACCTCATCCATGCCCCTATATTGCAACACTTACGGTATAAAAGATTAGAAGAGGTTTGGCTCATTCCCGTTAAACCAGACACACATGCCCCAAATCCATCACCTCTTCTCTAAAACTAATGCTTTGGACTTTTCGTTTCAATGTACATCATGGATTAACGCTTCGTGAGGTCTGTGGCTGGGTAGGTTGGATCAGCCAAAGCTTAAATCGCATAGTACATGCATGCTAAAATATATTTTAAGTAGAACTCCTTAGTGAAACCATTGCAAAATCAATCAAGCTTTTGACGTCAGATTATAGCGCATGCATTATGACTTGAAATTGTAATTGCACACAGCTACACGTTTTTCGTTCCACACGGATTAAGGCATATATGTTGATGCCACTTCATAAATTCCATTCTCACCAAATTACAACCGTGCATGCTCCTCAAAGTGTTCTAGACCTACGCAAAACACACTAAGGGTTACTACACCATTCCATTCTATAATATAAAGTTTCCCATTTCTTTCTTAACATTATCGTCTTAAAATTATCTTAATAATGGTCATCATCAAGAACAATAAGGCATAATGAGCAAATGAACGACACAAACATAACTTTATTGGGATGATCCCAATATTATTGTGAACTGCAAGGAATTGTGGAAACAATAATCAGTGAGCGAGTGGACGTCGTAAAAACAAGTTGATCTGCGCTGAAGCTCATGGCCTTTACCCAGAAACACTTGCTATCTCAATGACGATATCAACAGCAAAATAAAATTATCATTGTTTGTTTTATTAAGCATTTTCCAGAAAGAAATCTAAATTTTTTTATGTTATAAAGACTAATGTTAAATTAAAATGATGAATAATGCACCGTGATGACATTGATTTGCCAACGCCATGACTAAGACATGAATACAGTTGCAGTGTTATAAATACCCAGTAGCTGAAGCATTCAAAGTAGTGGTAATTGCAGGTATAATTCCTATAAAAATTCCAAATATAAATCATACCTCTGGTGATAGTGGTCGAGGCTTTACAATGTCACGAACAAGCCCTTCGTGCCTTTATGATGGACAATTACCATTTTGGCCATATCTTCAGAACCATTTGTCCAATTGACCTGAAATTAAGTTAAAATGAAAGTCTATTCAAGGTCTATTCAAGGATTGGGGAATTGCAGGATTGGGGGCGTTAGGGTATATACCCCAAGCCATCGCCACCGATGGCATAAGCCTCGTTTCATATAGAGTAACCCATTTCGGCAAATGAATAAAACCTTTTTTTTTTGCATTTATAATTTACTTGCCTTAACATTGCATTGAGAGGGAAGCTGCGCGTTTAATCGTCAATGGATTTTTGATATCATTGGGAAAACGTGTTAAATACAATGATTAGAAACGGGTATATAATCGAATGCTTCAAGTAGTATGGAAGGCCATAGTGGACAATATTCAAATGAAAATGTAATCCCATAATTGCATTACAATTTTCCACTTATGAATGAGTTATTTCAGACAATATTCAATTGAAAATAACTTATGACAATATTCAAATGATAATGAAAAGCTGTTTGACAGTTCATTTTCAAAGTCATGCTCTGCAATACAGTGGACAATATTCAAATGCAATAAGCAAAACAGCACCCCCAGCCTATTGGTTTTACGTTTACATGTCAACACACTCTTTGTTACGGTCAACATGAAAATGTAAATGCTATTTTCTGACTATATGAAAATTATATTGAAAACGGCATTCAAAATTTAATTTGCAAAAATTTAACTTGCTCAACTGAGGACAATATTCAAACCCAATAAACAGTCCTCCCAGTTTATTGCATTTGCTTATACATGTCATCACGCTCTTTTTTGGTCAACAGGATAATGAAAATGCTGTTTTCTAATCACTTGGAAATAACAATAATGTAATAAGGATGACGACATTTGACATTTCATTTTCCTAGACTTATGGAAAATAATTGATTGCAATACAAGGGACAATAATCAAATACAGTACGGGGACCAGCGCCTCCCAGTCCATTGCTTTTTCAAATACACAATGAAAAATTAAAATGCAATCTGTTAGCGTATCATCAAGGCAGGTCTTCCGCTAGGACATCACTCATTAGGGGCGCAAACGAAAAGCATGTTCCTTATTTGCATACCAGCCAATCAGCTTCTGGGTAGTGCTTGTACGCACGGAGGGTTACAGATAATGTCATGATGGCTAGGGTGCTATGTGTTGTGTGCCATCACGCATTATGCTACGTTGCCCTTTGGATGTAGCCATCTCGGCAGCTAATATGCTAGCTAATATTAACTAAGGAAAACCTTTGGAAATGATCATCACATTGAAGCGATATGATTTGATTTTTGCCCCAACTCTATTGACTGAGCTAGCTGTAATATGCATGAACTTATCCGTGGCTTCACGGCAGTGTTGTGCACCTGCAACCCAAAAGTGCTTGCAGATTTCAGAGATGTTAGCTAGCTTGCAAGCGAGTCTAAAAGCAATCGCTTAGAGGTTTACTCAATTGGAACAATTTTTGGATATTTTTTTAAGAAATGAATCATATGTAGGAAGTGAATATGCATCACACATTTGTAAATGCTTTCTGACACTAATCATTATTTGAAAATTTGGCTGGTTTGTACGGTCCTAAGCCTCGCTCCTCAAAGAAGTTGTTGCACGGACCTTGTAGTCATGTGACCAGTGACGTGTGAGAAGTAAGTTGCAAACCCAGCTGATCGACCAGTGGTTTGTTCAATACTGATAATTGATTTTGCCTTGATCAATCCTTGATTTTGTTCATTTTGAGATAAAATTCATCAACATACCAAATAGGTGTGTAGTGGCAGGCTGTAACAAGACTCCAAAAGATGGTCTGAGTTTACATCACTTCCAAAAAAAGAGATGCCAAGTCTCACGCATTCGGTGGAGTCTCTCGCCTCTAAGTGGCATTCACCTTCCTGTGCCGTAGTCAGCAATTTTTCAGTCAGTGCACACTGGAGAAATTCACTTACGCAATTGAAGGCATTGTACATCAAGTTAATCAGTTTCACATGCATAACAGTGGATTTCCCCACTAGTCACACAAATCGTTTATGACTCGGGAATTCTCACGCTCGTCCTTAACTGAGGGATTGAAAGCAATGGAATTGCATAAAGACGTTTCAAATGGTATTGTTTCATTTTAACAATTTAAACGGTCATGATCAACCCTTTTTTTCCAATCCTTGGGTAAAGAGAAGCACGAGAAGTCCGGAGTCATAATCGCTTTCCATGTTGCTTGTGGTGAGGTCCACCTTTACGCAATTGAAACTGAAACTTCAATTCACAAGGATTTTTATTCCGCGTGAGAATCTCATTAATAAGCTTTAATTGAATAATTGCGGACTACGGCGAATAAGCCTTAAAAATGCATAGGACCTATGTCGAATGCATGAGACTTGGCAACTCTGAGATCCGTCCTCGATCACTTGCTCAATCACTAAGATCCGATCACTTGCTCAACTGCTACCCCGCCGGGCCCGGTGCTGGTAGCCCACAGCCCAGCCCCGCTGTACAGCTTTGGTGTAAATGTCTATGTAAGAGTGCTGTGAAGACGAGCTGACAAGTGAGCTTGTGTTTACATTGCTTTGTTGTTGTTAGTGACTTAGTATCGTTTATCATTGTTGTTGATGATAACATTCTAATTTTGCATTTGCGTTTGTTTCTGAAACAATGGCCATATTGTGAACCTAGTCACCAGGAACCACTAGGACTTCAGTACGCCACACATCCAAGAGCGAAACTGAGGTACCGTTCAGGAACCACTCGCGAGAGACTGAAATCCAAAAAACGTATGCCTTTATTGGAGTCCGAGTCAAAGCCAAAAAGCACAGGAATTGCCAAGCCACAATACAAAATCCAAAAACAGTATCGACTGGACAGGCCGAGGTCAGAAACAGTAAGACAGATGGGCAGAGGTACAAAAACGATTGGCAAAAAGTCGTAGTCGATGGGCAAAGCCAATGGTCATACACAGGGCATCCAAACACAAAACTCGTGGTCATACAAAAATAGGGTGAAAAAAAACATAACCAAAAGACCAGAACCATAAAGCCTTCACAAAGAGACAGTTCTCCAGGAGGCGGCGAAGCACTTGGCGAACATGTTTCATGTGTTTCTCTTGGGACTATGAAAAAAATCAAAATATCATCAAGATATACAAAGACAAACTTGTTAATCATATCTCTGAGGACATCGTTAACTAGACTCTGGAAGACCGCTGGAGCGTTAGTGAGCCCGAAAGGAAGAACCAGGTACTCCCAGTACCCCGTGGGAGTATTAAAAGCCGTCTTCCATTCATCCCCCTCCCGGATACGCACCAAGTGATAGGCGTTGTGTAGGTCGAGCTTGGTGAAAACCTTGGCTCCTTGTAGGAGATCGAACGCTGTGTTCGTGAGGGGGAGAGGGTATTGGTTTTTGACAGTTATATCATTTAGTCCACGGTAGTCAATACAGGGCCTTAACGTCCCATCCTTTTTGGCCACAAAGAAAAAGCCAGCACCAGCAGGGGAGGATGATGGTCGAATGATACCTGCAGCCAGAGACTCAGACAGATACTTCTCCATGGCTTGGGTCTCTGGTCGGGACAGGGAATATAATCGGCCTCAAGGGGGCATAGTACCTGGCTTTAGGTTGATGGTGCAATCGTATGGAGGATGAGGAGGTAAGCTGGTGGCCCGGGACTTGGAGAACATTTCCTTCAGATCATGGAACTCCAGAGGGACTTTCTCAAGGTCAGGGATCTCTTCTAGAGTTGGGTTAGGCTGTGGTTCCAAGGTATTGTGGAGGCATGTCTGAGAACAGTTAGGGCTCCAGCCCTTAATTTCATGTGTTTGCCAGTAGATGTGAGGAAGATGTTTAGCCATCGATGGGTGACCCAGGATGATGGGAGCATGGGGAGAATGGAGGAGGAATAACTGAATCGTCTCATGGTGGTTACCTGAGATCTTGAGTTTGATGGGGCTGGTAACATGGGTTATCTGGGAGATCTGCTGGCCTCTTAGGGAATTAGCCACTCGATCCAGGAAGATCTTTTCAACCGGAACCCTCCATTCACGAGCCAGCTCCACATCAATGAGGTTCTCCTCTGCTCCAGAGTCAATGAGAGCTGTAGTGGATCTGCTCTTCCCTCCCCATTCCAGAATCACCGGAAGACATGTGCGGTTTCTTGAATTATGGACTGGCGTGACGCCAACCACTGTTCCATTCCTGGCACCGAGGCGAGGCTTCTTGCTGGGGCACTGAGCTATCTGATGTCCCCCTTTGCCACAATAGAAACAGGCCCCCTCTCTGCAACGACGGTTCCTTTCCTTAGTGGGAATGCGCGTTCGTCCGAGTTGCATGGGTTTAGTCTCAGGGGGTTGTCTGTCTGCAGCAGGGGGCGGCAGAGGCGGTCTCGTCTGAGAGGGGTAGGCAGGTTGACTGCGGGGAATGGACCGTCTACGTTCCTCCAGTCGTGCATCAACACGAATAGCCAGGTTGATAAAGGCCTCCAGCTCCTCAGGCAGCTCGCGGGTTAGGAGTTCGTCCTTAATCTTCTCAGTTAAACCATTCAAAAAGGTGTCATACAGCGCCCTCTTCTGCCACCTGCTGTTAGTAGCCAGGGTCTGGAAATCTATGGCATAATCAGAAACAGAATGGCTACCTTGGCGGATGCGCTGGAGCTCTCAGCCAGCCTCATGCCCGTGCCTGGATCGGTCGAAAACCCGCCTCATCTCTTCCTCTAACAGCTTGGAGGACTGCACACATGGTAGATCAGCTTCCCAGGCAACGGTTGCCCACTGCTTAGCTGTTCCAGTGAGCTGGGTGATGATGTAAGCGACCCGACCTTGTTCAGTGGGGAAGGTGGCAGGCTGGAGGCTGAAGATGAGCTTGCATTGTGTGAGGAAAGCAGGACAAGTGCCGGGCTCACCATTGTACCTCTCCGGGGGAGGAAGGCGGGGCTCATGGACGGGAGCAGGAGTGGACGACGGTGCAGGAGCAGAGGCAGTAGCAGAGCTGGTGGCGAGTGTAGGCTGGCAACCTTTCACCGTGAAAGTCAGGTCCGCCATCTGGTGCATCATGGTCTGGAGGTGCTGCGTGACGGCTAGTAGCTGTTTCTGCTGTGACTCCAGCATGACGGCCTGGTTCGTCGCCATATCTTGCAGGCGGGTGTCTTTCGCTGGTTCCATGGTGGTCAGAACATACTATGAGGTACTGTTCAGGAAACACTCGCGAGAGACAGAAATCCAAAAAACGTATGCCTTTATTGGAGTCCGGGTCAAAGCCAGAAAACACAGGAATTGCCAAGCCACAATACAAAATCCAAAAACAGTATCGACTTGACAGGCCGGGGTCAGAACCAGTAAGACAGATGGGCAGAGGTACAAAAACGAAAGCCAAAAAGTCGTAGTCGATGGGCAAAGCCAATGGTCATACACAGGGCATCCAAACACAAAACTCGTGGTCATACAAAAATAGGTCGAAATCCAGAAAGACAAAAACAGTACAAAAAGGGCAATGGCAAGAATCAAGGTCGGACCATCCAGTAGATGTAAAACAAAAATCAATGGCATACGAGGAGCTCTGCACAAAGAAATATTGATCAACGTTCTGACAAGAGCTGTGAGTGAAAAGACTCTTAATATACACACAGGAAAGGTCACATGCTATATAGAGATCAGCTGTGGGGAATGAGACTAATTACATCGGGAGAATCACATGAGGGAAACCCTAACCACGGAAATTGGCGAGATATGAAATACGGACAGGAATCACACAAACAGCCTATGACATTTAAACAGCTCCGGTCCAGGAGTTCTACGTGCACAGATAACAAGAGCAGGAAAGTAATTAAGCACGTGTGAGAGATTCTCGCTGAACATAGGGAGAGGACGGCGGAAAGCAATGGGGCGGAGAATAGAACAGGACGATTGCGAAGAGGTAATTAGTCTATTAGTAGCGGTGCAGCTTTACAACTTAAACTAGAGTGCTCATTAGTAATTTAGTAATCGAATATATACATGGTTAGTTGTGTTAGTAGACTATAATACAAAATACAAATGTTAGTCTTGTTAGTAATCAGAACAGAAAGGTGAAGGAAGAAATGATATGCGAGATATGAAGGAATTTCTTAAACACCGGACTTCGTTTAAATCACCCGAATTCAGTGAGCATGCAGACAGGGAAGACGGACTAAACCAACTAGATCACAAGACAGGGGAGACAAGTGCAATGGAACTGAAACATGGAATGAACCAAAAACCTGAATATTACAATAACCAAAAAGAATAAATAAGACAATCATGAACACAAAACCAGAACATAAACATTACCAAAAGACTATAAAACATGACCAGACAGATCAGAATCATAACAGAAACCCAAACATAAACATAAGCGACCGGTCCATTTAAGTATGAAGTTGCTGTGTTTCTCAGTTGCTTCTATGTTCGAAGCCCAAAATTTGCACTTATTTTGTGTAGTATACAATGCAAGAGCACGTAAAATGACTGTACACGAGTTTACGACCAATGCAAACTTTTCTTTTTGCAATCGCAAATGAGATCAGAGCTTTGTTCACGGAAAAGTTAAAAACCCACAAAATCTGAACATTTTGTGTCAAATCATTTCATTGAGTATGTAGAAAATGTATGGTTAAGAATATTCGTTGCAAATAAAATAACTATAAATTTTCTTTCTTTCGCAAATTGGCTGTTGAAATGAGGAGTCAAATAAGTAATTTTGTGTACAAGCTCCGGTGCAACTTACTTCTCATACGTCACAGCTGATTAGCCAATCGCTCACGAGTTTTAAGGAGAGGTCTCAAAGTGTCTAGTTTCTTCATTTTTTTGCCAGTATGACATACAATTATGAAAGTTCAATGCTCGATTCATGAATTACAGGCAATAATACATGTCTTCAGCAGTTTATTTCCCCTAACTTAGTAGACCTTTAAGTATAGCTAGCTAGCTAGCTATGATGCCTACTGGAGAAGCTCTTACAGCTCTGATTTGTTACTTTCAACGCCATCTCGCACACACAACCTCTTTCACCATTGATCAGCAGCTTCTTTTACCTGAACTGACAATTCAGCCTGAGACTTGTCATAGCTAGTTAAAGCAGCATTATCCTTCCATGTGTGCTATAGCGTATTACATTACAACTGAATAGTTTGCATGTTAGGCCTTGTGAGAAACCACATCCTGTCACCTCTGCCCCCATTACAAATGTTTTGTAAATAGCCACATGTTGCAAAAAATAGCTTGCAGTGCACCCAGTGGCCTGGTCACTGGTGTTGTGGCTTTCAATGTGAACTTGGCTCGTGGACTTGCCCATGCGAACCGTGACCATGGTTGACCTTGGTTGACCTCGGTTCACCATGGTGAACCATGGTTAAAGTGTGGTTAAAAATGGCCGACCATGGTGGAAGCATGGTTGCTCCTGCTTGGGGAGTTTTTGCACCATGGTTAACCATGGTTGACCATTTTTAACCATGGTTGACCAGGGTGAACTGAGGTCAACCAAGGTCAACCATGGTGTTCTATTAAACAAAAAATGTCAAAACCATGGTTTGATCAGGGTAAACCACAGTTACTTGAACAAGGGTCAACCAAGGTCAACGGCGGTCACGGTTCACAGGGGTATGAACGGGACATAGGCAGAAAGGTGCAATAAAAGGTAGATTAGATGTACAGTTTTCATAATATTTGGGGAAATAGACCAAGTTTTAGAAATCTGCTCATTTATGCAAAAGCTGAATGCTTTAATTAGAGTGATTAAATATATTTCCAATGATCTATATAGAATGGAGACCTATGGCTTCACAAATAGACTTCAGAATCCCTGGCTTTGATGTATGAACTGGCTGTGGATAATTCAAGCTAGCTTAGAAATGCCAGAAGATGGTGGTAAATATTTTGTCTCAAGGACTAGTGGTCTTGCAAAACAAAAAGGAATGCTTTTATGTCCATAATAATGGTGCTGTCCCGTATATAACCTGTGACTGATGAGAGTTATGTGCTGGACACTGATTCACTGTCATTGCCCAGTTTTTCTAAAGAAAGAGTTTTCATTGAACTTTCCTAATAGTATTCCATGACTAACACAATAGCTTGGCACAGGCAAGATTTCAGCTGTACTGAAGATATTGGGTGCATCTCAAAGCGTAGGCTGCATCCTTTGAAGGCTACATTTTTAGGGGTCGTCAAGTAATTCAATCAGCCGAACTGACGTAACGTCATTTAATCTTCGTTAAACGGCTTTGGTTTCAGTGAGTTGTCACTGGATTCCCTAACCTTTCCCTAACTCTAACCCTAAACCCAAAACCTAACCCTAAATTTAACCTTATTCCTGACCCTAAATATCAGTTTAGTAGATGGAAGTAAGTGATGACCCCTAAAAATGCAGTCTTCAAAGGATGCAGAGTAGGCTTTGAGAAACAGCCATTATGTGAACATCAGTTCACAAGTTCTGTACAGGACATCCTAATATGCCGTTAAATTTGCAGTAGTAGGATTTCAAAGGCACACCAAAGACTCACAATCTGTACTCCACCCAAAACACTGCAACAGATACTGACACAAACTTTACTTAGATGAGAGAAGACAGCACATTTCTAAAACACTGGGTCGGGCAGGTAGCACCAGAGCTACAAGGAATGTATGTCCTCTCAAAAATGGGTTATGTACGGGACATTCTGGCGATCGCGCTACAGGGTTTCAAATTGGGAAGGGACTGCCGGATTTGGGTTAAGAATATCAGCTTTGTTCGTTGCTCCAGCGCCTCCTGTTGGCCAGACGGGCGCTCGTCAGGAAGACTCTGGGTTTGTTCACGTCCGGGTATCCTCCGCCCTCGTTCGGAACTTACGCGGATTCGACCAATGAGTGTATAAGAATCAGTGGCTGACGGACACGTGCTTCGGAGGAGAGCCGTGAGCTGTCTTCACTATCCTGAGTTGGCAGCAAGGGGTCGCATACGAGCAAGCTTTGCACATAGTTCACTAATTGGGCATTCCAGATTCGGGTGGGATTGGAGATGCCAAATTTAAAAAAAAAAAAAAAAAAAAAAATGTACGGGACATTCACACCTTGATGTGGCTGTAGCTTTCTTGGTGCTACATTACAACACCTATGCAGGTTTCCTTTGGCAGCCCAGTTTCGAAGATTACATGGAGTGTTCAATGAAACCTATTATCACCTTATTCATCTGTTTTGCTTACCTAATGTGACTCTGAAGTCAGGGGAAATTATTGGTTTTGTACGGCACGGTACAGAAGCCTTCCCCAAAATGGTTGGTATTCAGGCGTCAGACTCCAGATCAAACACATTTCTTCCAGCTGTGATGGGTATTAATGTACACTCAACAAAAATATAAATGCAACACTTTTGTTTTTGCTCCCATTTGTCATGAGATGGACTCAAAGATCTAAAATTCATTCCAGATACACAATATTACCATTTCTCTCAAACATTGTTCACAAATCTGCCTAAATGTGTGATAGTGAGCACTTTTGCTTTGCTGAGACAATCCATCCCACCTCACAGGTGTGCCACATCAAGATGCTCATCAGACACCATGATTAGTGCACAGGTGTACCTTAGACTGTCCACAATAAAAGGCCACCCTGAAATGTGCAGTTTTTGCTTTATTGGGTGTCTGGGGACTCAGAACCAGTCAGTATCTGGTGTGACCACCATTTGCCTCATGCAGTGCAACACATCTTCTTCGCATAGAGTTTATCCGATTGTCAATTGTGGCCTGTGGAATGTTGGTCCACTCCTCTTCAATGGCTGTGCGAAGTTGCTGGATATTAGTGGGAACTGGCACGTGCTGTCGTTTACGCCGGTCAAGCACATCCCAAACATGCTCAATGGGTGACATGTCCGGTGAGTATGCTGGCCATGCAAGAACTGGGACATTTTCAGCTTCCAAGAATTGTGTACAGATCCTTGCAACATGGGGCCGTGCATTATCTTGCTGAAACATGAGGTGATGTTCATGGATGTATGGCACAACAATGGGCCTCAGGATCTCATCACGGTATCTCTGTGCATTCAAAATGGCATCAATAAATTGCACCTGTGTTCTTCGTCCATAACAGATGCCTGCCCATACCATAACCCCACCACCACCATGGGCCACTCGATCCACAACATTGACATCAGCAAAGCGCTCACCCACACGACGCCACACAAGCTGTCTGCCACCTGCCTGAACAATGTAAACCGAAATTCATCCGTGAAGAGAACACCTCTCCAACATGCCAGACGCCATCGAATGTGAGCATTTGCCCACTCAAATCTGTTACGGCGACGATCTGGAGTCAGGTTAAGACCCCGATGAGGACGACGAGCATGCAGTTGAGCTTCCCTGAGACGGTTTCTGACAGTTTGTGCAGAAATTCTTTGGTTATGCAAACCAATTGTTTCAGCAGCTGTCTGAGTAGCTGGTCTCAGACGATCTTGGAGGTGAACCTGCTGGATGTGGAGATCCTGGGCTGGTGTGGTTACACGTGGTCTGCGGTTGTGAGGTCGGTTGGATGTACTGCCATATTCTCTGAAACGCCTTTGGAGACGGCTTATGGTGGAGAAATGAACATTCAATGCCCGAGCAACAGATCTGGTTGACATTCCTGCTGTCAGCATGCCAATTGCACGCTCCCTCAATGCTTGCGCCATCTGTGGCATTTTGCTGTGGGACAAAACTGCACATTTCAGAATGGCCTTTTATTGTGGGAAGTATAAGGTACACCTGTGCACTAATCATGGTGTCTGATGAGCATCTTGATGTGGCACACCTGTGAGGTGGGATGGATTGTCTCAGCAAAGCAAAAGTGCTCACTATCACACGTTTAGACAGATTTGTGAACAATGTTTGAGAGAAATGGTAATATTGTGTATCTGGAATGAATTTTAGATCTTTGAGTCCATCTCATGACAAATGGGAGCAAAAACAAAAGTGTTGCATTTATATTTTTGTTGAGTGTATTTTACACAAGAAAGACCCGGAAAACCTCCATATTTACTTAGCTACAGAGTCCAGATCAAAGAACGCTGTAATCATGGTTTAGGTGTTACGAAAACGGCTTTTTTAAAAAACCGTGCTGTGATGATATAAAACCATGTAAGATTGAATGAACGGTGTATCACATAGCCCTTTTGGCACAGAATACAAAATTTGGCATTTCACAACCAAACGTTTCATGAATAAGCTACAGTGAAGGATTCAATTTTGCCTTCCTCTCCAGCGTGACTCAAAAATAGTTATGCGGCCTTGACCTTTGTCTAAAATATTGGGACTGCTTTTGCTGTTGTGCTGAATTGTACTTTTTTACTTTCTCAATTTAGCTACATCATTGTGTTGTGATAAGAAAAGGGGCGGAGGTATATTTCTTCATACAACTATTTACATGTCACATTGTATGTGTATGAAAATGCTATAAATAAATCAGATATAGGCAAAATAGAGAAAAAAAGTCATGTACGGAACATAAAATTAGTGATTTTGAAAAACTGAGCAAACCAAATTGAGTTTTTCATGGATGCACATCCTGTCATGGTTTGATGGATTTGAGAGCTTTCATTGCTGCTCTCCTCTAGGACGACATTGTTTTGCCCCCAATCGAATTCTTGGGCCAGCTGGCATTAATTGGGGGCGTCGCCCGTATTCTACATAAGCCCTCGTTCCGCCTCAATTCCCTTGCTAGAGTGTCAGTGTTACGTTTGCACATTAGCCGGTAAGGTCTCTAATAAGGGAGTTGTTAGGGATTTAGTTGCATATTTGAGGACTAGTTTTAGAGAGCAAGGGAATCTTTGTTTTTTTTTTTTTTTTGGCTAGAGGAAGGTTCCTTTCGAAAACCAGAATTGTGCAATATCTAATATGGCCGCCACAGCAGCCATCTCAATATGCCCTTGATCAATATACAGGCGGGGGCATATGCCACGCTCTGCATTGCTCTTGTCATTATCCTGCTAAATTACACAAGGCCTTCCCTAGAATAGATGTCGTCTGGAGGGGAGCATATGTTGCTCTAAAACCTTTATATACATTTCAGCATTCATGGTGCTTTTTAAAACATGCAAGTGTCCCACACCAAATGCACGAATGCATCCCCATACCATCAGAGATGCTGGCTTTTGAATTGAATGCTATTAACAGGAGGGGTGGTCTTTCTTCTTTTTAGCCCGGAGGACACAACGCCCATGATTTCCAAAAAGAATGTCAAATTTGGACTCGTCTGACCACAGGACACTTTGCTACAGTCCATTTTAAATGAGCGTTGGCCCACAGAACACGGCAGAGCTTCTAGATCACGCTCACCATTGGCTTCCTTTTTGCACGACAAAGTTTTAGATGGCATCTGTGGATGGCACGGCGGACTGTATTTACAGAAAGTGGTTTCTTGAAGTATTCCTGGGCCCATGTAGTAATGTCAATGACAGAATCATGCCAGTGAGTGACGCAGTGGCGTCTGAGAGCCCGAAGATCACAGACTTCCAGTAAAGGTCTTCGGCCTTGTCCCTTATGCACAGAGATTTTTCCAGTTTCTCTGAATCTTTTGATGATGTTATGCACTGTTGATGAGACCTTCAAAGCCTTTGCAATGTGACGTTGAGGAACATTGTTTTTATAGTATTCCACAATTTTTTTACGCAAGCCGTCCCAGGTTGGCGAGCCTCTGGCCATCTTTACTTCTGAGATACTCAGCCTCTCTAATACATCCCTTTTATAACCAATCATGTTACACACCAAATTCCAGTTAACTCAGTTACTTGCTAAATGTTCTTTCAGCTGATTCTCTTAAATATTAATTGCTTTTTCAGCCCTTTTTTGCCTGTGTTCCAACTTTTTTGAGACCTGTTGGAGCCAGAAAATTTGAGATAAGGTAATTTTGTGGATAAAAATGTAAAATGTCTCAGTTTCAACATTTGAAATGTTATCTACGTTCTATCGTCAATAACATATTAGCTCATGTAATCTGAAAGTCATTGCATTTTGATTTTATTCACAACTTACTCTTCGTCCCAACTATTTCGGAATTGAGGTTGTACTTCATCATAGAGGAGATTAACCCCTGTAACAGGCTTTTTCAGCAAAATGGCAAGTTTTCTTGAAACGTCCCTTGTACATATCCTGGATGACTTGAGGTAATGACGTGTTTACGTGACTATGCTATCCACTATACCTATTTTTGACGAGCAAACTGCAGAAAAAATGGCACATGCACACATTAGATCATTGCAACACAACACAATTACAGGTTTGTCTTTATGTAATTTATATATTTATTTAATTCAAGAACCATGTGAATGTGCACATTTGAATCTATGTGTGCATTAAACCAGTTTAGAAGCAGCATCTAGAGCATTTGTTAAGCATCAAACAGACTTTCAGGTTTGAGGTTATGCTTATTATGAGTGAAGTACTATGATTTGATATGGATTGAATTGAGGCCACTCCAAAAGACCAAGATACTCCAAAAATGCAGTAATCTTTAGCACCATAGCTGTTGAGTTATTCTTCAATGGTTGTTTGTCCTTGGGGAGGGAATGCAGTCATGTATTAGTACATTATCAACTCCAGTTATTACATTTTTAAATGATTTTCTAAATAAAAGGCCAATAATGTAATAACCAGCCGATAACATAATAACATTACATTATTGGGAAAAAGTTATTACGTTATAGGCTTTATTACATTTTAAGCGGCCAAAACAGGGCTGCCGGATAGCTCACTCGGGTAAAGCATCGCATTGCAAAGCAGAAGTGGTCAGTGGTCAGCAGCTTTGTCAGCGTAGCACACAATTGCCCTCTGCGCTACAGGGATACAAATTGGGAAGGGTCTGCCAGGAAGGGTAATATTACATGGTTCCATTGTTCGTTTACTTAAGCGCCTCCTGTTGGCCAAGACAGGCGATCATCAGGAAGATATTAAGCTTGTTGTTCTGGTATCCTCCGCCCTTGTTTTGAACTTGCGAGGATTCAACCAATGAGTGTATAAGAAGCAGTGGCTGACTGGCACGAGAGCTACGAAGTGTCTGCACTCTCCTGAATTGGCAACAAGGGGTCATATACGAGCAAGAGTTGTGCATAGTTATCCAAGTGGGCATTCCAGATTTGGGTGGGATTGGAGATGCCAAATTTGTATTTAAAAAAGCAGCCAAAACTATTACGTTTTTGGCAGTTATTACGTTATTGGTTGCTACACCCCTACTAATGAAATACTAAATCTCAGATCCCAAGTCAAAAATGCCAAAGTCACTGTCTAGCTAGCTAGCCACAAATAGGTATTACAACCAAAGGTAACCAAATAAGAGTAAAGCCCCGATACCCTTTAATTCAAACAGACCGAATAAACAACTCCTTTACTATAAGAGTTAACTAAACACGGTATCCCCCAATAGCTGTCGCTAAGCACTCAAACAGGCAACTAACATTAACGAGCTGATCAAGGCACCCCAACTGGAGGAAAATACAAAAATAACTTAATTTGCAATGTGTTTTATCGGAAGAGCCCATCGGTAAAAATTAGATGTGAAAAAGACGCGGTTAGCGTTAATATTTAATTCAAGTCAGCCGGGCGAACGTCCTACTTAAAATGTGAGCCAACTAAACATGACTTGGTTTTGAAAAGCTGTTCCAGGCACAGCGACCGGGAGGGAATACTGAATAGCAAACTTGGCAATTTGTTTATGCGGTAATGTGGTAAAAAAAAAAGACCAAAGAGGAATTAAAACCCTTGCGAACGTCAATATTTATAGGCTAGAAGACTATATGAAAGGCAAGCAACCAAGTATGAAACCAACCCAGTTTCTAGTTAGATATTCAAGTAATTTGATGATATTCTTTGTGTTGAGAAGCTTGCTAATGTTTCTTAGCTAAATAAGCCACAGAAAAACCAGGCGAGAATAGCACAGTCCTTGAAAACAACTCCGTTTTACTTTTTATATATCATAATTTACTTAGTTAGCGTTTAAGTTTATTTACCCCCCCCCCCGGGTTTCACCAGATTAGTGACTTAATCAGGCTATTTGATAAATGAGTTGTTAAAAGGGGTAAAAAACTGGGGAAATTTCTCCCCGCTCTAATGTGACAAAGGTTATACCTCGCAAGCAAATTGTCTTACCTCTTAACGTTTGAGCTTTTACACACAAATTGTTTTCCGAATTACAAGAAACAAGAGTAAATATTCTGCTACAATCCCTGAATGCCTTTTTCCGTCTCAGCTAAAGCAGAAAGATCACCAATGAACAGTGCTGCAGTACAGCCAAGAGGTCAGCAACAGCCAGCAAAAGGAAATCAATGGTGCAACAGCAAAAGCATAAATATATAAAATACTTTATCACTTACATAGGCTCCATGGATCCACAATTTAAACAATGTTTAGCATATTGGCGCCAATTTTGCATGTAGATAATGAGTTCTGTTTCTCCTCTTACGATTATGAGGAGAACTGGCTTCATCTGAAAAGTTTAGTGTTTTTGGAATTAATACACTGTTAATCAAGGAATATTATTTAAAACGGATCAAGATTTAAAATCAGTTAAACTGATGACTTATCAGGGATTTTTTTGTGCCTCCTCCATTTTCAGCTGAACAGTATCTCAACTGTAATATTTACCTCTTCTTATTTCCTTTCCTTAGGAATGGAAAGCAGATTGACTTCTTGGATTTGGACGAAAACTATGATTTTAATTTACAACAAGGCAGATTTCTGGGAAAAATTAAGACAATAAAGGAGGTAAGGTTTGTGTTGCTGTTTTCAGATATTTGTTGTGGGAAAATTTACCTCTGAATACCTCAGTTGTAAATTACTGTACATTTCCTCAATTTACCTCAGCTGTGTGGCATGTTAACTGTTTGTTTTGAATGGATAGAATTTTGGCTTTTCCTTTCTCTAGTTCGCATCCATTCACTCAGTGCAATAGAAAGATTAACCACAATTAAAGGTGCTTTGTGCAACTTCTTCAAATGTATCTATTAATTGCTTTCTATTGCTCCAAATGTGAAAGGACTGTAACAAAACTTAAAGGTGCCATTGCTAACTTTTATAAAAAATTACTTGAGTATTTACTGAACCTGTCACTCTACTTACAGTAATACATGAAATGGGTAATATGTAAAAAAAATCAGGTACATATCTCACCTCCCAGTGCCTCCGACAACACTGGCAAGGATCCATCGCACTTGAGCAAAATCAAGCACTCTGTTATGATCCATACCAGGAATCAAGCAAAAAGGCGGAGTACAATCCAATGGAAGAGTTTATTTGTAGTGATACAGTAACAGTGAGATGAAGCCCAGAAGAGAATAGCAGAGTTCAGCGCAGATGTTATGGGTGAAGCAGGGTAGATGTTTGCCAATTTCAGGCCAGTGGTGTTCCAGGATGACCTCCACTGAATAAATGAATATAATTGAATATTGCGACAATTGAATTATTTTAATACTACGGGAGTCGTATCAGCTGTTGTAGGCTGCAGCCACAACAAACAAAGGGACAAACATTTCAGTTTTTTTCCGCAGTAATCATAAATCAAGGAGAAGAGACTGAGAAAGTGATTCAAATACATTGGAATTAGCAGATCGCAAATATTTCTGGTGGAGATCTAACTGTAAAGAAAATTCATACACTCACATATGCAGCAATCATTTTATATCAGGTAAGTTTAAGCCTAAACTTATTATCTTTTGCATTAGGAAGACAATTTTAACCTCTTGAACCCAGTGCTCCGGTACCATGGTCAGCGGTGCACCTCACAATGAACATCATACAGGGACATGCTGACAGTGTAGCATTATAGCATACACCCAATTAATGGAAAGAAACTTGGTTAATAGCTCATGATAACCATTTTTACCAAAATGAGACAAAATTCCAACACCAAGCAAGTTAATGAGCTTGAATTAAAAACATGTGAACAGTGCATGTGTTGCGTATTTGGTGCTATCGAATCTGTAACTCAATTCTCTCACACAAGCGATAAATCATCTAAAAGTAGATACTCTGTGGATTCTGACAATACAGGGTGTATCAGAAAAAATGATACTCTCAGAAAAATCATCATAAAATTAACATAGATAATAGTCCTGTAAATGTGGGCGTAAACCTTGGTAGAGGGGATCATTCTGCTTTGAATGATACCAGTATCTTGGTTTACGCTTCATGCTCCAGTGAGCACGGACGCTTTGAATTTTGCAAAATTCAAATCTTTTGCACACGGGAGTGCGAAGGTTAAAATTGGATTCGTCACATTAAATTAAAAGTTTAGACAGGGTTTAACCAGTATGCCTATGCGGCTTTTTTTGAATAATTAACCCTTTCACCCCCTAAACTCGGCACAAAATGATTTCTTTTATGAGTGGATCGTAACCAAAGGGTTAACACATGCAATTGAAGCGGCCGAACAAGTGAATCAAGCTAACAAGCATCATACAGTGGGTATGTCATTTACTTATTCCATAATCACATCATGTCTTGTCAGTTTCTTCCTTTCATAAAACAGCCAATGATCACAAATTTGTTATGTTATGCAAGCAATTTAATTCATGGACATAAAATTGGTGAGCACCTGAGCATTGGCCCCAGTTTTTGCCACAGCCTGTAACTGTGTGGTGTAAAATGGTCTGACCACACTTCACAGCTCAGCAGAGGTCTTTTCTGGTAATGGAATACCTCCAAACAAAAAGTGTTCACACTGTCCTTCAGCAGTTCCAACATCAATTTCCAAATGTAAAGGTTCCGAGTCGTCTCACTGTCTTCAGGAATGTCAACAAGCACCGTGCCTCTTGCACCAGCCACAATCTCAACAAAGGGAGATCAGGCTGACTCAAAACCCAATGTACACCAGTCAACATCAAAGCAGTCAGGACACTCCTCGAAGACCAACATGCTGGAGAAAGGAGGGCACAAACAGTCAGCTGCCGACAAAATGATCTTGGCCTGTCGTTATCCACCTTCAACCGTATCCCATGTATTGACCTGTGGTTCCACCCATACCAAATGATAACGAGGCATCAACTTCTTCCCAGTGACAAGCAACAACATTTGGGTCATTCCATGTCAAATCAACCAATTTTCTCAAAAGTGAAAAAGTTGATGTCTCAGAATTTCTTCAAATTTTAACCAGTTGTGAAGTGACCATATTTGAGAACAACTGCAAATTTTCTTAGGGTTCTGATTTAAATTGTGACCCTCAGCCCCATAAATATGAGAGGGGGTGCATGCGCAAAATCGCACACCTTATTCTGAACAGGTTTTCAAATGCCTGTAACTGGAAAGATATACAACTTAGACGACTGAAATTTGGTATTCCCACAGATATTTTTGTAAAGAATACCTGGCCAAAATTTGGCAGAGTTTGATCAAATAAATATGGTTATTTTGGCTGCCCCAAAATGGAAAAAAGGAATTTTTAATTTTTCCGAGAACGATTTTGTTGGTCTCTTTTGGCCTGTTATATTTTACCTACATAGTTCGAATTGCTGCCATATATTGTCAGACACCCACTCTGTAGTTCATGGAGCAAGTAACTATCATACTTAGTCTATTATTGACCCTTCAAATTTCAAATTTTGCCATTTTAGCTCAATTTTGGGGGCAAAAATGAAGATGTGGGACAGGTCCTAGGATCACCAAATTTGGCCTGTACACAGATCTTAAGTGTCGAAACAACACATTAAAATTCTAGGAAAATCCTATCATTTTATGCACTTTTCATACATTTCAAGCCCCTGTCAACCACAGTTGACTGCAAATAATGTCCTGAATGGGATTTGCTACCCTGGCAGGGCTCCTACCATGATGATTCTGATATTAGGCCATTATGTCCCCATTGCAATGCTATACAGTTTTGCACTTCTAGAAATAGCTGCTGACATCAGCACTAATCCACTGTGCAGTGTGCATAGTTCAGAGATCAAGAACACTCTTTTCAGGATCAAACTCTGCTCTGCTGGAGGCAAACTTGTCCATAATATCAGTCCAGAATTTCTCACATATAGCAGCTGATGGCATTTCTCAGCTTCACCAAGGGATGATCCCAAAGTACATGGGTTTAAAGATGCCATTTGTACATGTACACTTTCTGCTCAGCAGCACCACACCATATGTACCTGATCTCTGAACTATGCACACTGCACAGTGGATTAGTGCTGATGTCAGCGGCTATTTCAAGAAGTGCAAAACTGTATGGTGTTGCAATGGAGACATAATGGCCTAATATCAGAATGATGATGGTAGAAGCCCTGCCAGGGTAGCAAATCCCATTCAGGACATTCTTTGCAGTCAACTGTGGTTGACAGGGGCTTGAAATGTATGAAAAGTGCATAAAATGATAGATATTGCAAATCCGATTATTGAAAAAACCTCTATTTTCAACTTGCAATAAAATCTGAATGGGACAGAAAACCATCCTAGAATTTTAACATGTTGTTTCGACACTTAAGATCTGTGTACAGGCCAAATTTGGTGATCCTACGACCTGTCCCACATCTTCATTTTTGCCTCCGAAATTGAGCAAAAATGGCAAAATTCGAAATTTGAAGGGTCAATAATAGACGAAGTATGATAGTTACTTGCTCCATGAGCTACAGAGTGGTAGTCAGGGTGTCTGACAATATATGGCAGCAATTTGAACTATGCAGGTAAAATATAACAGGCCAAAAGACCAACAAAATCTTTCTCCGAAAAAGTAAAAATGCCTTTTTTTCCATTTTGGGGCAGCCAAAATAACCATATTTATTTGATCAAACTCTGCCAAATTTTGGCCAGGTATTCTTTTCAAAAATATCTGTGGGATTACCAAATTTCAGTCGTCTAAGTTGTATATCTTTCCAGTTACAGGCATTTGAAAACCTGTTCAGAATAAGGGGTGCGATTTTGGGCATGCACCCTCCTGTCATATTTATGGGGCTGAGGGTTACAATTTACATCAGAACCCTTAGACAATTTGCAGATGTTCTCAAATATGGTCACTTCACAACTTGATAAAATTTAAAGAAATTCTGAGACATCAACTTTTCTGCCATTGGTTGATTTGACATGGAATGACCCATTTGCAGTTCTGCCAATAGTTGCTTGGACAGCGACAACGTTTCCTCGAAGACTTTATCATCAGAGACGAGTCTGGCTTTGGCATGAATGCTTTGGTCAACTGCCATAATGTAAGGGAATATCGTCCCAGAGGAGACCAGCCGCTTGATTTTGCATTTGAGCGTAATGACGTCAGGCACAAAGTGATGGTTTGGATTGGCCTGGTTGGCAATGGAGCAATCATTGGTCCATTATTCTATCGCCATAACCTTAATGATGAGGACTACCTGCAAATGCTGAAGGATCGTGTGGTCCCCGCAATCATCCAGATGCGCAGATTTCGGCCACCAAGGTATGCCGTCCAATTTCTACAGGCCTGATGGGCACAGGATAGCGTGGCACCCCACAGGAGGAAGATCATAGTAGAGCGACTGACAGAACTATTCGGAGATAGAGTTGTGGCATTGAACAGGCCAGTGGAATGGCCCTGACGGTCTCCCGACCTTACACCACTTGACTTCTTGTGGGGCCATCTGAAATCCAAGGTTTACGTCACCCCACCTGCCAACCTGGATGATCTTGAGAGAAGGATCACAGCCGAGGTCGAGGTCTTGCGGGAAGATGGAGCAGTGATAAGGCGTGCTGTTGGAGATATGTTGCGAAGGGCACAAATCTGCATTGCAAGAAACAGGGCCCACGTGGAGGACTGAGGACATTTCAACTCTTGATGTGAATTCATCATCAGAGCGAACTTTGAATGGATAATTCTTGGACATCAAAATGACAGGGACTGTCTTCAATTCAGTTTACGTTTTGTCAAAAAACGTCAAGGCAATCTGGTTTTTCTTTCTTTCTTGGTCAGTTTCACCAAGAGCCTTTGCGACATCTATCGCCAGGGTGGCAGCAAAAGCAACATGACACACATGCACATGCAACTGAACCTTCATGGAAGCCGATTCAGCTACGTTTGGAAACCCCTTGGTGATGATCCAGTCCTTGCATAAGAGATAATTTAATGTCGAGCTTAGGGAGTGAAAGGGTTAAGTACATATTTAAATAAAGCCTTGGCATACTGGTAAAACCCTGTCTAAACTTTTAATTTAATGCGATGAATCCAATTTTAACCCCGTGCATTCCCGTGCGCAAAAGACTTGAATTTTGCAAAATTCAAAGCGTCCGTGCTCACTGGAGCATGAGGCGTAAACTAAGATACTGGTATCATTCAAAGCAGAATGACCCCCGTCTACCAAGGTTTATGCCCAAATTTACAGAACTATTATCTATGTTAATTTTATGATTTTTCCGATAGTAACATTTTTTCTGATACACCCTGTATACCATTTCTTGCTTTAAGACTAAAACTCACTGAATTAGCTGCCATAAACATAAAAAACTAGAGGGCACTCGGTAGAGCGCATACCTTCACCATGCCATATATTTTTTGGTTAATTAATATGTTCCAGATAACTACCAAAATTAAATCAACTCTTCCTAGGACTACCACTTATCCTGCCAAATTTAGTGCCAAACTGCTCATACGTTTTTGAGTTATTCATTCAGAAATATCACAGACCTGCGTTAGACAGAATGTATGTTCCAGATCACCTTGGACTACCAGCTATCATCCAACAAAATTTTGAGCCAAACCCTACATAACTTTGAGTTATTCTATTAACAGACAGACAAACAAATAAACAAAGAAACAGACGAGAAAACATAACCTCCTTGGCGGAGGTACTTGTAATAAACTCATTTGGACAGCCAAAACTACAAATTATGTCTTAACTTAGCTGTCCTTCAATCAAAGTTGTGTTCAATGCTGCCTATATTTACTCCAAAGCACGACATTGTCTGGGCTCTAGGACTCTTTCGCCCCATGCACTTTTCATCCGGTCTCTTTGTCCTTGGATTGTTCATCCCTAATAATGCTTTGCCCTCTTCCTGAATTGTAACCCTAAACCTAACCCTAACCTTTATATCATGTTGTTTGTCCTTCGCCGATCTGTCTATCCGTCTGTCAAAAATGGTGGGACATTTTGTTATCATTCGGGGACAAAAAATCCGGGGACGAAGAGTCCTTGTCTGCAAAGTTGAAACCTCACAAAAAAAATTTCCTTTTCAAGGGACCTTCCAGTTTCTCAATTTTTTAGAAAATACAGGCTCAACACCTTCCTGTGACACCATCTTGGACATTTCATGTCATCCAAAGTGGCACAGACACTGGTTGCTAAAGATTTTGGTCACATGGTTGCAAACAAACGTTATAAAGCTGACGACTCCCAAGAATAGATTAGGGGAAATGGGCTTGATGAGCCATGAGGACCAATGAGCCATATCACTATTTTGCCTATTTTAACCCCTTCGTGCTGATGTAGATGCCAGTGGACATGGAGCTACTCTATTTATGTGTGCAATTGCATAATTTTATCAAAAGATTTTATATAACTGACATTTGGGTGTAGCTCAAACCAGAGCCAGCAGTAAAACTTTTATGACCCTGCAGCCTGGCTGTGGGGGTAGCATCTCTGGTTCTGCCCAGCAGGAGGCTGGAGCCATTCAGTCCTGACTGCCCAGTTCTCCTCTGAAAGTTATATCACTGTCCCCTCTGAAGTTAAAGTCCAGTTACATTAATCTGGTTAAAACAATCTAAATCTATGGGAAATTCATAATATGTTTATGTTCAATGTCCCGTGAAGAAATCACTTATATACTTATGACTCAAGCTATATAATACTCCATCTTAAGGCTTTTTCATGACAACTGCATCATATAAGTACATATTCCTATCATGTTTGGTCTTGTTATTCTTGGGGGAATCCAGGGAGTTGAATGGAGCATGTTTCATTTCCCTTGAAATTATGGTAGGTTCTCTTTGGAAAGCTCCTGAAAAGTGGTCAGATTCCGCTCTCCTCTCTATGCTAGATGGTTTTATCACCTCAATGAAGGAAAACTTAGTTTTGGCCCTCCCTTCCTCCACCTTGATCGGAGGCGTGGTTTTGAGTGCTTAAAGGCAAGAGATTCTAACCGGAAGGGGTCCCTCTTTTTCAAGATCTCGCTCGAAAGGTGAGTGAGGGAGAATCACATGCCGCCTCGCTCCGCCGGCCTGTGTCTGTGCGTAAGTAACGGATCTAGGTAGGCGAAGAGGGATGGCATCTGAGCTCTTCCCGGCCACGAGGTGTGGCCTCCATTTTTCCTGGTATGAATTTATTTTATCTTTATAAATTGTGTGTATCTGATAATTGGCTTAACGTTGATTTGTTTGATCCAAGTTTGTGCCTACCTGGTGATTAAATTATTGTTATCTCTTTCAGCTTGCACGGTCCTTGTGACTCTTAACTGTCCTAAATTCTTTCTAGCCATGTTGCGACCGGTACTTAGGGGGCGATTCCTACTATTCCAGACTAGCTAGCCTGATGTCTAGGTAGTAATGGGTTTTAAGTTGAATTGCAAATTACAGTCTACCCCTCAAGGGTTTGTGTAATACCAGTCCTGGAGGTTCTTCTTTAGGGGTTCCCCTGGGCTTAAAGTTATAAGCCGGAGCCTGAAAAATGTCCTTAAGGGGCCCTTGGGTGTACATAAACCTGGGTTTGTGATACGTTCATGCTCAGTGCCCCTTTGTTTATGCCTAGATGCTGCTATCATGGTCATTTCCTTCATCCTCTAAAAACTATTACCGAACGAAGATCCGGTAGCCGCATTTAACCCGGGGACGCCGGTCATTTTGAGTCATTTTTAATTTTGAGTCAGATATTTAAAGAGGATATAACTAAATTTGGTATTCTAAATGTATTATGGAGTCAGATTGATTGCAACCGTTGTGTTTTTGCCCCGTCTTTGGACGGAGAGAAAAATCCATTATATTGTGATTCACACCAGCCAGGAAGTTGCTCGAATTAATGCCAGCCAAAAAGAACAGGTGAAACCTTCAGACCTCTGCAATGTCCGTCTTTGGTATTGTTTTGTGGGGTTTTACATATGCGTAATGATCTCGGGAGCTTCAATTGGACCGTGACCGGATTGATCTTCCACACTATTTTGAACGCGCCAATATAGCAGGGCGCCAGTTTTTGGGATTCTACCTTCAAGGGGAGGTCCACTCCTGCCCAACCCGTTAAGATGCAATGGATTTTTGATTGCGCCCCGAGCGCAACAGAGAAGAACGGACCTGAGGCTAAACTGACCGACAGCGACGAATGAAATGGTTGACCGAGGGTACCTCGGAATCATTGTCAGTCTCAGAAAATAGTGGGGGTTGGTAACCCACCTGGGCCTCAAACAGGGAAAGACCCATGTAGGAATTACTCAGCAAATTATGGGAATATTCGGCTCAAACTAAAACCAGTGAAGTTGGCACATTATGTAAATCGTAGATAAAAACAGAATACAATGATTCGCAAATCCTTTTCAACTTATATTCAATTGGATACACTACAAAGACAAGATGTTTAATGTTCAAACTGAGAAACATATTTTTTTTTTTGCAAATAATCATTAACTTAGAATTTAAAGGCAGCAACACATTGCAAAAAAGTTGGCACAGGGGCCTTTTTACCACTGTGTTACATCGCCTTTCCTTTTAACAACACTCAGTAAACGTTTGGGAACTGAGGAGACAAATTTTTGAAGCTTTTCAGGTGGAACTCTTTCCCATTCTTGCTTGATGTACAGCTTAAGTTGTTCAACAGTCCGGGGTCTCCGTTGTCGTATTTTACGCTTCATAATGTGCCACACATTTTCAATGGGAGACAGGTCTGGACTCCAGG
This sequence comes from Gymnothorax reevesii, assembly GCA_029721435.1. NCBI lineage: Eukaryota > Metazoa > Chordata > Actinopteri > Anguilliformes > Muraenidae > Gymnothorax > Gymnothorax reevesii. The sequence goes on from CM056576.1 coordinate 64,609,624, forward strand.
CAGGCCAGTGTAGTACCCGCACTCTTTTACTACGGAGCCATGCTGTTGTAACACGTGCAGAATGTGGCTTGGCATTGTCTTGCGGAAATAAGCAGGAGCGTCCATGAAAAAGACGTTGCTTAGATGGCAACATATGTTGCTCCAAAACCTGTATGTACCTTTCAGCATTAATGGTGCCTTCACATATGTGTAAGTTGCCCATGCCTTGGGCACTAATACACCCCCATACCATCACAGATGCTGGCTTTTGAACTTTGCGCCTATAACAGTCCGGATGGTTCTTTTCCTCTTTGGTCCGGAGGACACGACGTCCACAGTTTCCAAAAACAATTTGAAATGTGGACTCGTCAGACCACAGAACACTTTTCCACTTTGCATCAGTCCATCTTAGATGAGCTTGGGCCCAGCGAAGCCAGCGGCATTTCTGGGTGCTGTTGATAAATGGCTTTCGTTTTGCATTGTAGAGTTTTAACTTGCACTTGCAGATGTAGCGATGAATTGTAGTTACTGACAGTGGTTTTCTGAAGTGCTCCTGAGCCCATGTGGTGATGTCCTGCACACGATGTCGGTTTTTGATTCAGTACCGCCTGAGGGATCAAAGGTCACGGGCATTCAATGTTGGTTTTCGGCCTTGTCGCTTATGTGCAGTGATTTTTCCAGATTCTCTGAACCTTTTGACGATATTACGGACCGTAGATGATGAAATCCCTAAATTTCTTGCAATAGCTTGTTGAGGAATGTTGTTTTTAAACTGTTCGACAATCAGCTCACGCATTTGTTCACTAACTGGTGACCCTTGCCCCATCCTTGTTTGTGAATGACTGAGCATTTCAGGGAGGCTGCTTTTATACCCAATCATGGCACCCACTTGTTCCCAATTAGCCCGATCACCTGTGGGATGTTCCAAATAAGTGTTTGATGAGCATTCCTCAACTCTCTCAGTCTTTTTTGCCACTTGTGCCAGCTTTTTTGAAACATGTTGCAGGCATCAAATTTTAAATGAGCTAAAAATTGCAAAGTTTACACTTTCGAACATTAAGTAACTTGTCTTTGCAGTGTATTCAATTGAATATAGGTGGAAAAGGATTTGCAAATCATTGTATTCTGTTTTTATTTACGATTTACACAACGTGCTAACTTCACTGGTTTTGGGTTTTGTAAAAATTGACTCCACAACAAGGATCGCCAAACATCGAAGAGTGTTTTCTAAAGACTGATTAGTTCGTTCTGTCTGCCCGTTGGTCTCTGGGCGAAACCCAGAGGAGAGACTCACAGTGGCCCCCAACTGCTTACAAAATGCCCGCCAGAATCTGGCCGTAAACTGAGGGCCTCGGTCAGAGACAACATCCTGCAGAAGCCCAAGCAACCAGAACACATTGTTAACCACAAGATCTGCTGTCTCCCGCACCAAGGGCAGCTTGGGTAGCGCGACAAAATGAGCCGCTGTAGAAAAACTGTCAACCATGACCAAAATGACCCAGCCCCGTAACAAAACCTAGCGCGATATACGTCCAAGGGCGCCTGGAAACGGGCAAAGGTCGCAGCAGACCAGAGGGAGGGAGGTGGGAAGTCTTATTCCTGGAACATGTGCCACAAGCTGCAACAAATTCCCAAATGTTTCTGATCATACCAGGCCCACAAAAACATTGGGCCAGGAACTGCTTGGTCCGATGGCCCCCGGGTGCCCAGCCAAGTGGGAAGAGTGTCCCCACTGGAGGACCTGTGGCCTAACTGCAGATGGAACAAACAAACAGCCAGGAGGCTCCCCCCCAGGACCACAGTCAGTCACAAACTTCTCCAACATCTCTAAGAGCACGTCATTGACGAGTGCCTAATACACCGAGGAGGCGTTAACCAGCCCAAACGGTAAGACCAAATATTCGTACCCGTCATGAGTGTTAAATGCCATCTTCCATTCGTCCCCCTCCTGAATGCAAACCAAATTATAAGCATTACGAAGATCTAGCTTCGTAAAAAATGACGCCTCCTGCAGATGTTCAAACGCGGAATTCATTAACGGAAGGGGGTATCGGTTTTTAATGGTGATTTTATTCAAACCCCTATAATTAATACAGGGTCTCAGACCACCATCCTTTTTACCCCACAAAAAAATCCCGCTCCGGCAGGGAACATGGACGGCCGAATAAAACCATTGGCGCAAGCTTTCTGAATATATTCTCACATGGCCTTACGCTCAGGTCCTGAAAGCGAGTATAGTGAATCCCTAGGCAGAGTTGTACCAGGATAGAGATTGATCTCGTAGTCGTACGGACGATGAGGAGGTAACGTCGATGCTCGTTGCTTACTTAACACTTCGGCAAGATCAGCATAATCCCTACGAACATTAGTAGGCAAGCTAAAGTTCAGGTTGGCCCCAAATTCCTCACCCTGCTCCGAATCTAATGTCTCTGTGACTGATTCAGAATCGCTAAAATCATCTAAAAGGTAATCGTCCTCTGGCTGTTGCCTGTCAAATTGAGGATCCCATTCCAACCCCTCCACTGCCCCTTTTTCTAGTCTAGGAGGGTACGGTGAGATAACCTCCTCACACTCGCTCCAGGCATCAGCCTGCCGCATAGCTTGACGTCCAGGAAAAACAAGTCCCATTAGCTCTACAATTGGTGCCCCAGTGGACGATAGGATTGTTCTGTTCCCCCCAACTGATGCAAGGTTTATGTTCCCATAACCATGAATGCCCTAAAACAATGAGGAAAGTAGGGGAACAGATAATAAAAAACCGGACCACCTCAGAATGGCCACCAAAGGAAATGAACATATTTAGCGGTTCAGAAACTTCGGTTATAACTCCCGTTCCCAGCGGGTGCCCGAAAGGGAAATTAGGTCTGCCCCTTTATCGCCTAGCACATCGCTTGAGGGGTTTTCCGTCTCCATGAAGTTTTAGGACAACGTGGCCGAATATGACCCGGCTTATTACAATTAAAGCAGATTATTTTTCTGCAAGTAGGTTTATTAATCCGGCGGTCAAACGAACCATCAACTTGCATGGGCTCAATCGGAGTTGAATCTTTTGTGGGTGGAATAGGGGGCGCACACTCGCCACTAGCAACTTTAGCCCCATTGTCAGCTAGCGGCGATTTTAGCTTCTCCCTGTTGCGCTCGCGTAAGCGGTTATCAATTCACACAGCTGTGCGAAAAAAAATAATTAACCACCTCCACAAACTTAAATCTGATATTTGTTTCTTACAAGAAACTCACCTCACAGAAGCAGAGTCTCGGAAAATCACAGCTTCATGGATTGGACAAACATATCACTCCACAGCTCCAAAAAATGAGGTGTTTCCATATTAATCAGCAAAAATACTCCATTCACTCATAACTCAACTGTAACAGATCCAGAAGGCCGCTATATTATCATCTCTGGAAAAATTGGAAAAGAAACTCTCACACTTGCAAATATCTATGGTCCCAACATAAACTCTCCCCCCTTTATTCACTCTCTATTTACGGTACTATCCAACTTCCCTGACTCACAAGTCGTTCTTGGAGGTGACTTTAATTTAGTTATAGACCCACAAATCGACCAATCCTCCCCATGATCCACAACCAAATCCAATCACTCCACACCCGTGCTAAAACAATACATGTCAGATTATGGGTTGATGGATATCTGGAGATTAAAAAACCCAAACACTCAAGAATTCTTCTACTTTTCACCTCACCATCAATCGTATTCCCGTATAGACTATTTTTTGGTTAATAATACCCTCATTTATAACATAATCGACCCTACCATCCATACAATTATCATATCAGATCATGCCCTGGTCAGTATCTCTATTTTAACACAACACCAATCTCTTCCCCCCTCCAGGTGGCGTTTCAATATCTCACTTCAAAAAGATAAACAATTTCAGGAATATTTCAAACAGGAATGGGCATCCTTTATTGAAACCAATGACATTCCAGAAATATCAGCATGCACACTATGGGAAACAGCAAAAACTGTTATGAGAGGTAAAATAATATCACAGTGTACATACAAAAAAAAGGAAGAAACAGCTAAAGAAGAAAAATTACAGAGAAATTGAATTAAACAATATAATAAACAAAAAAAAAAAATATTCTCCTTAAACTTCGACAGCAGAACTTTGAATTTGGTAATAAAACAAGTCGGTTTTTAGCAAATTAATTAAAACAGCAAACAGAAAAATCACTAATTACTGCCATCACAGACTCTTCTGGAAACATAACCCAAGACATTTCAATAATAAATGACTCATTCCATTCCTACTACTCCAATCTCCACACCCCAGATCAAGAAACCTCAGCTGAAGAAATAGAAACCTTTCTGAGGAATGCCTCCCTACCCAGACTAACTAAAACATAATCAGAACTCCTAGATAATCCTCTTACCCAAGAAGAAATTACCAAAGCACTCCATCACATGTCCAATAACAAATCACCTGGCCCTGATGGTTACGCAGCAGAATTCTATAAACACTTTTGGTCCCTCTTCTCACCTCTGTTCTTCAAAGTAGTCACTGAAATCCACCAAAACTCTATCATACCTCATCATATGAATACTGCCTATATCACACTGATTCTCAAACCAAATAAAGACCCCACTCAATGTACCAATTACCGCCCCATATCATTGATCAACTCAGACTCAAAAATTATCAGTAAAGCATTATCTATCAGACTTGAATCAGTAATCTCATCCCTTATACACATTGATCAAACCGGCTTCATTAAAGGGAGACATTACGCAGAAAACACAAGAAGACTTTTCAACCTCATCAATCTCCATAAAAACATCGCCTCTTCAAACAGTTCACTATTCATTGTAGCAACCCTTGATGCTGAGAAGGCGTTTGACAGAGTAGACTGGTCCTTTCTCTTCGCCTCCATTAAACATTTTGGGTTCCCACCATATTACATTAATTGGATTAAAACTCTGTACAACTCACCCACTGCATCCGTCATAACCAATGGATTAATATCAAAACCATTTCAACTCCTCAGAGGTACTCGACAAGGATGCCCATTATCTCCACTACTATTTGCACTTTTTATAGAACCTTTGGCAGCTTCCGTCCGACAATGTGACCATATTACAGGCATCCAAACCAAATCATACCAACACAAGTTAAGTCTGTATGCTGATGACATTTTACTGTATATCACTAACCCCTCAACCTCACTTCCATCGTTCCATTATCTGATCAATAGCTATAGTAAAGTATCTGGTTACTCCATCAACTGGTCAAAATCTGAGATTCTGCCTATAAACACACCACAATGGGGTGTTGGGGCTGGGTATCGCCTTCTGAAACGAATAACAATCACTAACTCTATCAGATACCTTGGAATCCATATATCATCAAATTTAAATGAATTATTCAAGCTCAATCATATCCCCTTGTTGCAAGAAATAAAAGACAGCCTAGAAAGATGGAGCAAATTACCCGTATACTTAATCAGCCGAATCTCCACAATCAAAACGAAAATTCTCCCACTAATCAAATACCTTTTTACTATGATCCCCGTCACCCCAACCCCAAGCTGGTTTTCCTCTCTCAACACTGCAGTCACTAGCTTCTACTGGAAAAATCAAAAACCACGAATAAAACTATCCACCCTCCAAAAGCCAAAACAACTTGGAGGACTTGGAGCTCCACATTGTTTTCATTATTTCCTCTCACACCAACTGCGGTACATCAAACACTAGACAAACTACAGCAATCCACCCTGGTTGGATATAGAAAACAGTTTAACTCAAGACCTGGAAATTCATACCCTCCCATTTATAGATAAATCCATCAGCACTCATAGTACAAAAATAACACTGCAATCAGCACAGTTCTTTCTGCATGGTGGAAATCCAACCAATTTTTCAATTACACCTTCTCACCATGTCTCCACACACCTCTCTGGCACAACCCTATGTTTCAAATCAATCACAAACTGTTCATCTTCTACGTCTGGAAAGAGAGAGGAGTAGCCAGCCTGGGGCACCTTCTCAGTGACGGCCTGCTCATGACCTTTGACCAAAATCAAGAGAAATATGACATACCAGATCGCTGTCACTTCCAGTACCTTCAGCTTAAAGACATAATTCGAAAAAGCATCAACAACACAGTCAGTAATGACCTTACTCCCCCCCTCTACTATAAACTACATTCTCTAAAACCCAAAAAGACCCTATCCCAGATTTATAAAATACTGACCACCATAGACCAAATAACATCGATCCCCACAGATAAATGGACCACAGACATCAGCAACATCCCTACAGATATCAACTGGCAAACAACATGCAATAACACCTTCTCTATGTCTGTTAACTCCAAACTCGAACTGATCCAGTATAAAGTCCTCCACAGAGCACACATCACCACTCACAAACTCTTTAGAATGGGCTTCAGCAAAACGAACACCTGCCCCCACTGTCCAACCATCTCTGACAACTACTTTCATGCACTTTGGACCTGCCCACACATCCAGAACTTTTGGTCGGAGGTCATGAACAGGCTGTCGGAGATCCTCAGCCTCAGCATCCCTCACTGCCCCATTATTGCACTGCTTGGTGATATCTCCACTTTAACCATTCCAAACTTCCTTAGACCATTCATACTCATATCATTAACTAATGCAAAAAAAGTTATACTATTAAACTGGAAAAATCGAACTAAAATATCCATAACCCACTGGTTTAACTTATTGACTGACCATTCTAATCTGGAAAAATTAACAGCCTCCGTAACAAACAATATCCCATCCTTTGAGAAAACCTGGACCCCCTTTTTGCACTACCTTCAAAAATTATTCCTCTATGTCCCTGCTCCTGTTAAATATATGTACCCCAAACCAGAATTCATAATCCAAAATGTGTATCGATATGTTAAAAGTTATCCTTGTTGTATTACCTTATTTGTGTCCATTAATAAGTTTACTTTTACCCATGCAATGTCTCTTCTATGTACTGGTTGAATTTTATTTTATTTTATTTTTAAATGTTTTTTTTGATTGGTCAATCTCAATCAGTATTGTATCTTACTACACCTGATGATAAACCCCATGTTTTTACAATATGCAGCTTCAATATTTTAAACTTAACTGTTTGCGTTATCCTTCTTGTTAAGTCTTGTCCTGACTGTCCAACTTTGTTCTGTTTGTCCAATCATGTTCCGTTTGTCCATATTTGTCTTGTCTGCCTGGTCTGGTCTTGTGTTTTGTTAAGTTTTATCCATTTAGTCTTGTCATGTAACGTCCTGTATTTGTTTTTTTTCAGTTACCCTTTTTTTAAAAAAATTCTATTATCATTATTATACTCTTTATTTTTGTAATTCTCTATGATTTTCTTTTTTTTGTTTTCACATGGTAATAGGTATGTTATACATCATCTTTCATCAATATATAAACCTAAAGCACAAATAAAGGTTTAAAAAAAAAAAAAAAAAAATCGCACAGCTGTACGAACCAAAGAGTCTGAAGTCGAACAGGGTTCTAAAGTAGCCAAAGCGTCCATTTATCTCCTCAGTAAGGGCATGACTGAATACTGTCATAAGAGGAGCCTCCGGCCAGCCTGTCTCTGTGCCCAGAGAACGAAAAGCAATCAAGAACTCAGCTGCGTTTTCTTTGCCCTGTTTAAGGTGCATCAAACGCATAGCCGCGTCCTGACCACAAATATCTTGATCGAATACAGACAACATCTTCCTAACAAGAGCCTCCACAGAATCTACGACCGGTGAATTAGATCTGATTAGTGGGCCGACCCAAGTGAGTGCTGTGCCAACCAACAGGGATAATATAAATGCTACCCGAGAATCCTCACAGCTGAGCCTTAAAAAATATTTCGCACTGGGCGATGAAATCCTTGCATTTTCCGGCCTCGCCACTATATCATTGGAGCAATTGTAACTTAGGTTCTCGGGGAGGATGTATGGATGGTGCTTCTGCAACATTTTGTGAAACTTGTGTAGCCAGAGACTTAATACTCTCAGTCAAGCTTTACAAAACGCCCTCCTGATTCTGAGGAGCGTTCTCTTGAAGGCGGAGTTTCTTAACTAGCTCCGATTGCTGATTACCAAAGCCTGAAAGCCCTTTAGCAAAGCTGGCTGGCAACAGCCCTTTCAGCCACCGTTGGTGTCTCCATGATCGCTAGAGTGAACTGTGATGGCTGTAGAGTTTCAGACGCCAAGCGCAGTGGCCAGAATAAAAGGGCAAAACAGCAGCAGAGGGAGAGACAAAAAATAAAATAAGGCGAGACTCGCGCTACCAACGGACCAAAAGGTCGTCCGGAGAAGGAAGCAAAGTGAGCTCAAAAAGACAAAATGAAAAGGGAAGACAAAGATTCTCTTGCTTTCTAAAACTTGTCCTTAAATGTGCAGCTAAGTCCCTAACAACACTCTTCCTAGAGACCTTACCGGCTAAAGTGCAAAACGTAACACTGACACTCTAGCAAGGGAATTGAGGAGGAACTGGGTCTTCTATAGAATCCGGGCGACGCCCCCAATTAATGCCAGCTGGCCCAGGAATTTGATTGAGAGCCAAAACGATGTCGTCCCAGACGAGAGCAGCAAAATAGCTCTCAAATCCAAACTATGACAGGAGGAGCAGTTCAATGAGGGAGAGTTTTTTTCTCTTGAAGTGTGATTAAATCTGTCTTTGTAGGGTGTAGCTCTATCTTACTACTAGCCAGCTATTACTTATTTTCGGTTTACCCCTCTGATCACATTGGGGAACAAGTGTATTCGATAGCCTTTGCTACCAATACAGAATGTGCAGGCAATTTGCTTAATGTGGCGATCTGTATTAGAAGTTATACCGCATTCAACGAAACAGAATATTTCAGATACTACTATGTTAATGAGTTCTACTTCTTCCATATAGGGCGTGAAAAGCGTTGTTACAAGTTGCGTTTCGCTTGGATGATTTGAATCGTAAACACCAAACTTTGTTTGAGTGAACGTTTTGACCGTGAAAAAAGCAGTTCCTTTAATGAGGTTGTGTGCTTGCTGATTTGGCTTTGTAGAAAAATGGTCGAAACTCAACTTTATCATGGAGAAGAGGTATGTTTTTGGTTTGGAGAAGTTACTGGTGACCATTTATGTCTAGCTGTGCCTATATTGATAGACTCATACTAAATTCAAACAGAATTTCATAAATTCATTGTAAATTTCATGAGTCAAAAGTTGATTTGTGTTAAAAATATGATTTTATGATTTGACAGTGCGCAGTTTTGCGGGATGTGCATTTGGGGAGCCAACTGGAGAGATGTCTAAGAGGAAGCCATATAAGATTTTGTGCTCAGATAATAAACACTTGTAGTCTAGAAGATTATGATCCCAGAAATGTATTGTTTTAATCCCCAGCCATTTTTCAATCCTCAGTATTATTTTTTTAAATAATTTCAATGCTGAATTTTCATCAAGATTTTCTATGTTTGCAGACCCTTTTCTGTACCAAAATCATGATAAACTGAAATACAATGGAATTCTAAATGCTGCAAGTGTCTTGACTCAGTTGAGCCATGTTCCTCCTCTCAATGAAGCTTAAATTTTGAATTATAAAGCATTAAGGGTAACGTATAAATAACCATATTTGGCTTCTGCTCAAAGGGGTTATGCAGCTCATACATCTATTGATTACAAATATGCGATATGGCTCATTGGTACCCATTGCTCTTCGTACCCTAGTCTCCCTTACTTTAACGTCACTTGCCTATATTGTGCTTACTAATGATATTATGCTTTATAAATCCAATTTTTAAAAATTTTCGTCACGGTGAAACTTGGCTACCAACCTCAACCATCATGTTTTGTCCTGTGTGAGAGCGTGAATACAGAATACTGACCACAGTTCCCTTGCAGGATCATATCAATTTGAAGGCACACACCTTCATTTGTCACATCCCAGAAAAGCCTATCCCATGACTTCAATGGCTGCATGAAAAAAAAATGGCAACATACTGTTAGAATGGTATAGTTCTGGTATGCATGAATTGATAATTATCATGAAGAAGTCAATTTTTTTTTCCCATAGCCATTGAAGTCATTTGATATGCTTTGCTGGGGTATAAAAAATTGTCATTTCACGTATATACAAGGAGTGCACCTTTAAATTTGAATGATCCCACTTACGATCACCAGTGTTAATCATGACAATGAATTTCTGAAAGTAGCACAGCACCTTTAAGCTATTACTCGCAGCAACCATGTGGAAAATAGTAGACTCAGGTGATTAAATGGCTTTTCAAAGATTATGCATTTTGGGGAAAATATGTGGCTATGTCTTCTCTTTGCTTATTAGTGCATACTTATCTTGTGGACAAAAAGTATGTTTCTGGTGCTGTGTAATTCACCAGTAATGTGCTCCGCATTCCTGTAATAGTGTAATATTTTAAATAATGTTTGGTTGCAGCATCAATGTCAAGGGCTAGTATGATAATAATTCAACAAAATAGAAATTATTCCTGGTACTTACTGAAAACCTAAATCTCTGTGCAGGGAGATGACATTATAGTGGAATGCACATACGACACCACAGATCGCTCCAGTGGAACTACGGTAAGCCACCTGAAACTTCCAAGAAATTTTTAAATTGTAACACTGGTGTTGTGTGGTGAGTTGTCTTTCACTTCCAAAACCTTGGCGAGTTGTGCAGCTCTGCTGTTTTCATGGGTCAACAGTGTACCAGATCTCTCAGTATGGGAATACAGCAGGGCAGTCAAGCCATGGACAACCATTACTCAAATTGTGCTCTTGAACTGAGGGAAAGTGCACAACCAAAATTGCAAAATATCATTATGTAATCACTCAAGGTCTTATTTATAAACTTTGTTTTTGCACAGGAATGGCTGCAGAATGTGCGCATGTAAAATTAAACTTGACCAGAGACTTGACATTTATCTACAGAAACTCTGACCCATGCATTCAGGGCATTGCGGAGAGTGCGGGAATTAACAACACTCGTGGTGAATTCAGGAAAATGAACCAAAAGACCTGTATAATGTCCTTCTGCTTATAATACTGTATACTATTGTCTAAAGCATAGATGTTGTTAGGTTTACTTATAATACTTTGGAAAAAAATAAAGCATTAAGAAAGTCATTTATCTCTGGGAGTCGGTCCCATTAATCTGGCCTGCGTATGACAAAATAAGTATGACAAAATTAATAAATAGCATCAGTCCTAGCGATTGTTAAACCCCTACTGTGACTGGCTAGTGAAGAATGAGTCTCATCTTATGTTGACAGCACAATTTAGATGGAAATCAACTGCTTAACATTACGATCACCAATATGTGTAGGGTGTTAAGGTCTCCAAACAGGCCTTAAACATTACAAGAATAGTAGGTTCTAGTGATTGATGTGTTGAATGTGGGGGAAATTGGACATAAGGGACAGTGGCCAAATCATGATGGCCAGAGGAGTGGGTCAAAGCATCCCTGAAATGGCAAGCCTTGTGAGATGCTCCCTTTCAGCAGTGGTGAGTATGTACCTACAGTTGTCTGAGGAGGGACAAATGACAAGCTGGCCACAGCTGTTTGGCATGTAAAGGGGCTTTCACATAGGACACGCTCGGCGCAGATCTCGGCCGCCGCAGCCAATCATTGTGTATGTGATCGCGGGGCGCAAGGGCGCACCGTTCTGCGCTGAGTAGGGCGCAGCACGAGGCTGGTGCCGCCACTGGACAGGGCGCTGCCGCTGAATAGGGCGCTGCACCCAAGTTGAAAATTTTTGAGTAATCTGCGTTGTTTGAAAATCATGAATTCTGAGTGATATTTCTTTTATTTTCGGAATGTAACAAACAATTTTCTCCAAGCATTGCCTTTTTATCAATGAAAACCCACCCTCAATCTTGTTTGTCTGATCAAATAATTATGTAAGAACCCAGTACTTGACCTGTTTGGGATAAATGGTTCCAAGGAAAGTTCTAACTGCATTCCACAAAGTCCACCCACACTTATTTCATCTGAAAAGGCCTATTTTGAATTGCATAATAAGCATTAGGTAATGGTAAGGACATGGAATCAATAGGCTGCACCAGGATGTAATGATGTTAATGAAATGTATTGTTTTAACCCTCTGCCATTTTTCAATCCTCAGTATAATTTTTTTATAATTTCAATGCAAAATTTTCATCAAGATTTTTCATGTAAGGAAATACTGGAATACTAAATGATGCAAGTGTCTCAGTTGAGGCATATTTCACCTCTCTATGAAGCTTAAATCTTGAGTTATAAAGCATTAAATACGGTTACGCATAAATATCCATATTTAGCTGCCGCGCAAAGGGGTTAACGGATTCCGATTTTAGAAGCCTTAGGCCCCTCCTTTTTTCGAAAAAAGCACCTCAGTTGTGCCAATTTGTTTGTTGCACACCCTCAATAAATAACTGTTTAATCTGGTATTGAGTTTTTTTGGTGCAACAGCTTAAGTGGCCTAATGTGTGGCAAAAAAAATATTTCCCACACCATTACGCCACGACCATCATCCTGAACCATCATCTCTGAAACAGGATGGATGTTGTTTTTGTGAATCCTTGAATTCTGACCCAACCATCTGCTTGTCAAAGCAGAAGTAGAGGTCTGTCTCCCCAGACATTTTTCTTATCCTCTACTGTCCTGTTTTAGTGAGTATTTGCAGTCTGTTGCCACAGTTCCCTGTTCTTAGGTGACAGGAGTGGAACCCAGTGTAGTCCTCTGCTATTGTAGCCCATCCACTTCAAGGTTCATTGTGTTTGTATTCATTGCAGATGTTCCAAAGTTATCACCTTTTTAAAAAATGTGAAAATTTTAGAGAGTCATAATTTGAGCGATGAAGGCTACTCATTGCAGGAGTTTTCCAGGAAACTGCTGATCCTGTGCAAATTTATGTACTATTGCCTTGCTGGAAGACAACAATTTGGATCAAGCCAGGAGAGAAATGGAAGTGGAAGCCCCCAGAGACAAAACTCTCACGTACTCATCCTCCTGCACATTTGTGTATCTGGGCCTTCTTCCCATTCGGGTTAATTCTCACTTTACAAGATAGTTGTGCACATCATTGCACACAATTTTAATTTTCTTAGCAGTTACACAGAATACCCTTCATCTTTATCGAAGGGATAAATGCACTATAAATGATCGTGCACATACTGGATAGTGTGGCAGCTGAAAGATGTGTTCTGCTTGTGCTCTAAATAAGATAATGGTATGGTTTCTCGAGTAACAAATTGGCACATTTTTGTGACTACCAGAGGATAGTAATAGAGGAGGTAAAAGAGAAGGACAGAGGAGGTAAATTCCTGGTGTGATTATGCTTGTGTAATACTTGGCGACATTGGGGCTTTGCAATCATACACAGATTGAATTATGGACTATTGTTTTTTTTTTTTTTTTAATTTGATGGTAAAATTAGACATTATCTGTTTTGGTTTTGTTTTCAAATCATTTTAATGCTCCTTGTTGGATAAACATGTCAATTTCCTTCAAATTCATTGATATGTTTCACTGATTTCAAACTTATGAATGTTACTTTATGCTGGTATTTAAAAAAAAAATCATCCACCAGTCTATTATCCAAAACACTTTTTCTTCACTAGGATCACTGGGGAACTGGTGCTTATTCCAGCTTACTATGGGTGTAAGGCAGGGGCACAGTCGGGACAGCTCACAGTCATCAAATTATGACTATTATGTATGTCACTCAATGGTATTTCTTAGATTGACACACAATGGTATTTAATTGTTTTTTTTTTACAGTTAGGACTTTCAACCAGAGAGGAGATGTGTTTTTCCTTCATGTACTATTATCCAGCCATTAATATCGGCAGTTGCTGGAGTATTCCAGACTTTCGCAGTGTGGAAGCATCTTTTGGTGTGCAAAATGACAGGTATGTATTTATTACTCTTGTTTTCCCTTCACATTTCAAATTTAGCTAGAAAACAGTTTTCGTGAAAACAAATTCATCAATCAGAATTTAGAAAATTCTCTATTAATTGGCTCCACTGCTTTTATGTTGAAGAAAATGGGTTTTTATTCCAACACAGTGATGATAATAGTAAAAATTACAATAGTATACTGCAAAACAATAATTCTGTCCTTTCTGTCCTGCCCAGGGAAGCCCGTATAATGTATGACACAATGACCTGGGATAATAACACCATTGAAAATTACCAGAATGGACTAAAAAATTCCTCTCAGTCCCTCATGATAACCAGTCGACAGGTAAGCATGAATGCATTGTTTATGCTGTAATTCTTTCTTAAAGCAGAGATCACCAAAGTTTGGGGGGGGGGGGCCTCTAATTATGCTGGTATTACTTTTAACCACAATTGCAAGCATAGGCAAACTGTTAAAAAGGTGTGTTTCTTGTTTGAAGCAGATAATTATGCCCTGAAGCCACATTTTGACAAAAATACCCCTGCATGCCATGAAGAATAATAGACCCTCAAACATGCTATCCTTTTTTCTGTGTAGCAAGTAATTAAAAGGCATATCAAATTAGTCCATGAGAAAAATCACTCGGCTACAAGTTAGTGAGCTGAATGGCGGCACTTTAAGTTCTTACTAAATATTCAAATACTTTGGGCCATTATTTTAAAAGTTTAGTAAATTGGTTATTAACTGGTTGGAGGGAAGCTAATACAGGATTGATGATGAGCCACAACAGCGTGTTCATACAGAACAGAATGAGGAGAAATGAATCATTTTGCTCCTTTAAAGAAACACCAGGGAGGAGAACTTATTGTTCAATCACGAAGACTCCGGATTTTAAGGGAAGGAGATTTATTAACAATGCAATGACATAAAAGAAATTCAGGATTTGGCGATGACACCGTCCTCGAGGACCCTCAAGCGAGGAGAGGCGCTGATCTGCCTGGGTAGCAGGCAGGGGCGAAGCCATCCCCAAAAGAGAATCTGCAGGACTGAGGAGTCATCAAGGTGGATAGCGCTGGAAGACAAATATGTATTAGAATAAACAAGCGTTTGCACAAGCTGCAGATGAGGCGACACTGCTATTTAATAAGGAAGTCAACACAAGCAAAGTACCTGAAATAACGTTGCTTAGTTTCACGCTCCTATACAAAGGCGCTAGCTTAAAGCTAAAATGACCACAGCTAGTGGCAAGTTGCATGTATTTGCGGATACATATGCATATAGACACTTTCTGCTGGGACTATGGCTGAAGCGTGAATCTTGCTACAGCGAGTGGCCGTGAGAAGAATACACATGCAGTATCAGTGAATGTTTGCCAGCCAGGCAAAGTGCACCCATAGCCGAAGCGCTAGCTAAGCGCCAGAGTGATGCGCCTCAGCGAGTGGCCGTGAGGGGGATACGCGTGCAGTATCCGCAAATGTTTGCCAGCCAGGCAAAGTGCACTCAAAGCCGAAGCGCTAGCTAAGCGCCAGAGTGATGCCCCACAGCGAGTGGCCGTGAGGTGGATACGCGTGCAGTATCCGCGAATGGTTGCCAGTCAGGCAAAGTGCACTCATAGCCGAAGCGCTAGCTAAGCGCCAGAGTGATGCACCACAGCGAGTAGCCGTGCGGTGGATACGGGTGCAGTATCCGCTAATGTTTGCCAGCCAGGCAAAGTGCACTCGTAGCCGAAGCGCTAGCTAAGCGCCAGAGTGATGCGCCACAGCGAGTGGCCGTGAGGGGGTACGCGTGCAGTATCCGCAAATGTTTGCCAGCCAGGCAAAGTGCACTCGTAGCCGAAGCGCTAGCTAAGCGCCAGAGTGATGCACCACAGTGAGTGGCCGTGAGGTGGATACACGTGCAGTATCCGCAAATGTTTGCCAGCCAGGCAAAGAGCACTCATAGCCGAAGCGCTAGCTAAGCGCCAGAGTGATGCGCCACAGCGAGTGGCCGTGAGGTGGATACGCGTGCAGTATCCGCGAATGTTTGCCAGCCAGGCAAAGAGCACTCATAGCCGAAGCGCTAGCTAAGCGCCAGAGTGATGCGCCACAGCGAGTGGCCGTGAGGTGGATACGCGTGCAGTATCCGCGAATGTTTGCCAGCCAGGCAAAGAGCACTCATAGCCGAAGCGCTAGCTAAGCGCTAGAGTGATGCGCCACAGCGAGTGGCCGTGAGGTGGATACGCGTGCAGTATCCGCGAATGTTTGCCTACCAGGCAAAGAGCACTCATAGTCGAAGCGCTAGCTAAGCACCAGAGTGACGCGCCACAGCGAGTGGCCGTGAGGTGGATACGCGTGTAGTATCCGCGAATGTTTGCCAGCCAGGCAAAGAGCACTCATAGCCGAAGCGCTAGCTAAGTGCCAAAGAGATGCGCCTCAGCGAGTGGTCGTGAGGTGGATACGCTTGCAATATTCGTGAATGTTTGCCGGCGGGGCAAAATATGCCTATGACCAAAGTGCAAGTGAACGGCGCTACTGCGAGTGAGCGTGAGGTGGATACGCATGCAGGATCCGTGAATGTTTGCCAGCGAGGCGATGAGCACCCGTAACTGAAACGCACGCAACACACTAGTGAGCTGCGCCACTGCAAGTAGGACCACCTTATGAAAGCATAGGACCCCGCTTTGAGGAGTTCACGCGAACTGCATGATAATTATGGTTGAAACTTTGGGCTGAATTTAGCAGTACCTGCTAAGGACCAACATCTGTGCTTGTAAATTGGAACTTCCCGTCTGCATGGAGCTGCGGATGTAGCGCTCGGAACTTGAATGAGTGTCATGAGTGGGTAGAATGAGACCATGGCGTAAGATTACCACTTGTAAGCTGAGCCATGCCAAGTAAAAGAGAAAATGATGTCAGATCATTCAAATGCTTGAATTGGTGCTTTGTCATGGACACAGCAATTCAACATTGGATGATCATCCACTTACCAATGCAAATCCGCACATTTATAACTTGAAAACGATCCAGATTCAGACTTATGCAATTATGCATCCCCCAACACCTAGTTTAAATGGAGACTTTAATGTAATATGAACATGAATGGGTACAAGCAAAACCACCACCAACCTTGAAGTAAGGTACGGATACCAGTTTGATGAGGCAACTAAGAGCTGCACATAAACTGTGGTTTAGGCAAAGGGCCATGTGCAGAGAGGCGCCCATGATTTCCAAATTTATCACATTTAAATCAGCATTGGAGAGGTTTGACTCAAAATTAAGTCCTTAGGGGGGGGCGCTAGTGAGCATCGAATGGAATAGACGTGTCTCTTCGGAGCTCCTCTCCAGCATCGGAAATAATTCGGTCTTTACTTTAATAGTTGACAGTTTTATCAATAATTTGCGATTGCGGTCACTTATTGAAATATTGAGGATGGGGAAAGCACAGAAATCCAACGCTTCAGCAAAGCCTGGACGTGGAGGACAGCCAGAAAATGCTCCCGAGGGTGCCGGAGTGCTAGCTGAGCTAGCCACGCACGAGGCATCTCTGGACTCGGCCGAGTCTTCAGAGCCAACAAAAATCCTCGGGGCCATACAAAATATGAGCAAGACAATGACTGATCGCTTTGATATGTTAGAGGCAACCTTAGCGTCCACCCAGGCGTCTCTGCAGGGTTTGGGGAACCGTGTGACAGAAGTGGAAGATGCTACTTCAAACTTGGACGCCCGCCTCTCCCGTTTGGAGCAGATATGTACCGAACTGAATGCAGAGAATGAAAAACTCCGCTTTAAGGTGGTGGATCTGGAGGCGCGTTCACGGCGCCAGAATATCAAGATCGTCGGTTTGCCCGAGAAGATTGAGAAAGGACGCCCATGTGAATTTTTGACAGAGTTTTTGCCTGATCTGTTGGGGGTGAGCAACTTCCCGAAGCCCATTGTTGTGGACCGTGCTCACCGTCTTGGGAGCTTGCCCGCTGATCAGAGTGAGAGGGCCCAAGTTCGGCCCCGCGTGATGATTGCCCGGATTCATCACTATCAAACGAAAGAAAAGATTTTGCAGCTGGCACGTCAGCAATTTCCACTGAACTACAGGGACAATGCGATCCGCATCTTCCCCGATCTACCAGCGGAGGTAATGAAGAAAAGGCAAGCATTTGATGGTATCCGAGGGAAGCTTGTGGATGCCGGTGCGCGGGTTGGTTTTCTTTACCCAGCTCGGCTGCGTGTTACGGTGAATGGTACGGAGAGGATTTGTGCTACTCCTGATGAAGCAGTGGCTTTTGCTGGGACTCTGTTTTCAAAGTAACGCCTTCCGGGAGAAAGTGTTGCTGGTATGTGACTTCCACTGAGTGCCTGGGACAGGATATTTTTATGACCGAAATGTCAATTTTGAACTGTTGGAGAAGGACTTAATGCAGTTAGCTTTAGTTTATTCCTTTCTATGGTCCGACTACCTCTCTGTGAGCTTATAGGGATCAGACTCTCACTTTGTTTGGGAAAGTGGGATGGGGGGTGGGGGATCTCTTTAATGTTTTATTCTAAATGTTTGGTGTTTTGTCTCTTTATTGTTTCGCTGGGTGAGTCGCAATTTGTTTGTGTTTTCACTTTTGATGTATTCTAACATTTCTCCGCGAGGTGGCGGTATTACATTTGTTAGTTGGAATGTTCGTGGATTGGGTCAGGCTCTTAAACGAGCCAAAGTTTTTTCTCATTTAAAGTCTTTAGCTGCAGACATTGTATTTTTACAGGAAATGCACATTAGGCCCTTTGGAGCGAAATTGTTGAGGTGCAGTTGGGTTAACCAGATATTCCAGTCAACTTTTTCCAGTAATGCCAGGGGGGTGGCAATTCTGATCAGCAGAACTATACCATTTAGACATATATCTACTCTGTGTGACCCTAACGGCAGATACATACTGGTAACTGGCCATATATACTCATTCCATGTTACACTTTTGAATGTATATGGTCCAAATTCTGATGATCCTGATTTTTTTTCTAAATTGTTTAATTTGATCCCTAGTGTTTCTGATACTCATTTGATTATAGGTGGTGATTTCAACTGTGTACTTGATGATTTTTTAGACAGGTCGGCCCAGTCAAGTCAGCCTTCTTCAGCTGCCACTAAAGTCTTACATACTCTAGCAAGTTCCATGAATTTAGTGGATATATGGAGGCTACAGCACCCCACAAACAGGGACTACTCATTCTTTTCCCAGAGACATGCAACATTTTCAAGAATTGATTATTTTTTATTAGACTCTAATCTGATAACGAATGTGCTCTCCTCCAAATATCATAACATTCTCATTTCTGATCACGCTCCTGCTTCATTAGTTCTTAATCTTAATCATAAACAGTATCAGTACAGATGGCGCTTTCACTCTTCATTGCTTTCCGTTCCCTCATTTGATGATTTCATTTGTTCTAAAATTTCAGAGTTCATGGACACCAACGATAATGCAGAAGTAACAGACTCTATTTTATGGGAAACATTTAAGGTAGTGCTTAGGGGACATATAATTTCTTTTGAATCATCAATGAATAGAGAAAAGCAAAAACGGCTTAAGGATATTGAAAGAGATTTAACACAGTTGGAAGCCAACTATAAATCTTCTACTACTGACTCTTTCATTCTACAAAAAATTCTTAAGCTTAAATATGAATATAATAGCATTTTATCTGATCAAGTGAAGGACCAGTTGCTGAAACTGAAACAAAAATATTTTGAATTAGGAGATAAGCCCCAAAAACTTCTTGCCAGACAATTGAGGGGTCTGCAGGCCGATAGGGCTATATATCAAATCAGATCTAAAAGTGGGGAGATGGTCACCGACCCGAAGAGTATAAATGAGTGCTTTAGGGAATATTATCGAGATTTATATGAATCAAAAGCCAAGGGGAATATTGCTGACTGGATGGCACATTTAGACATTCCTAAATTGAATAGTGAAGCGAGGGAGGCAATGGATGCTGAAATTACCATTCAGGAGATTTTAGATGCTATAAAGCCATTACCCAATGGTAAGAGCGCAGGCCCAGATGGATATGGCATAGAATTGTATAAGAAATACCCTGGTCAGTTTGCCCCCCTCTTGCTAAGAATGTTTAATCACTCATTCGAAGTTCAGAAATTCCCAAGTTCTTTATATGAGGCCAATATTTCATTATTATTAAAAGAAGGGAGGGATGAGATGGATCTTACATCCTTTCGTCCGATCGCATTGTTAAATACAGATGTGAAGATTTTTGCTAAAATCTTGGCATCTAGGTTAAATAAGTACATTAGTACTATTATTCATGCAGATCAGACTGGATTTATCCCTGATAGATTTTCTTTTTTTAATGTTAGAAGGTTAATGAACATACTGTACCATAAATATGAAAAGGGCCAGGAAGTAGCTGTACTTTGTCTAGATGCGCAACGTGCATTCGACCAGGTGGAGTATAAATACATCTGGAAAGTGCTGGAGCAATTCGGATTTGGTACAAAGTTTATCTCGTGGATTGAAATATTATATGGTCACCCCTCTGCCTGTATCTTAACCAATCAGGACAGATCCACTCCCTTTTCATTACATAGAGGGACACGGCAGGGCTGTCCTCTAAGCCCTTTACTCTTTGCAATTGCAATTGAACCACTTGCTATTAGTATCAGGCAACATCCTGCTCTTAAACCAATACATCTTGGGAATGTGGATCACCACCTTTCGTTGTATGCAGATGATGTGGTCATTTTTATGTCTCAACCTGTGCAGTCCGTCCCTATTCTATTGGATCTTATTAAGTCTTTTGGTGAGGTCTCTGGCTATACAATTAACTGGCAGAAAAGTGAATTCATGTCATTGAAAGGGGACTTGGATACTAACTTTCTGCATAATTTACCCTTTAAAATCACAGATAAATTTAGGTATTTAGGGATTGTTTTACCAAAAGACCCTAAACTAATCTTTAAACTCAACTTCCTTGTAAAGTTAGAAAAGATGAAGGAAGATATAGGTAGGTGGCGTAATCTTCCTATCTCCATGATAGGTCGTGTAAATGCAATCAAAATGCTTACTTTGCCACGATTCTTATATCTCTTTCAGAGTCTTCCTATTTTTCTTACAAAGTCCTTTTTTAAAACCTTAGATTCCATCATCATACCTTTTATTTGGAATTTTAAATCCTGCAGAATATCAAAAATTCATTTGCATAAATCTAGAGAAAAGGGTGGGCTAGGTCTACCATGTTTTCTGCACTATTACTGGGCAGCTAATTTAAGAGCCTTGGTCTATTGGCAGTATGGTTATTCATTGGAGGTCTCTGTAACTATTCCTGCTTGGGTTACTATTGAAAAGAATAATGTTATAAATAGCTCTCTTCCAGCACTCCTTTTTTCAGCTCCTGGTCTCCCTGCAAACACAAAGCTGCATAACAGAATTGTGTTAGACAGTGTGAAAATTTGGAAACAAATCAGGAAGAATTGTAAATTTCCTAATACTATCATATATACTCCAGTTTACCGTAATCATGCCTTCCTTCCATCTCTCTGTGACCGGGTTTTTGAGGACTGGAGGCAAAAAGGCATTGTTACTTTAAAAGATCTATATATTGAAAAACAATTTGCTAGTTTCTTTCAATTACAAGAAAAGTTTTTTATTCCATCAACACATTTTTTCAGGTATCTACAAATTCGGAACTATGTCCGTCAGAATATATCTAACTTTGAGCAGCTTCCTGAAGAACAAAGGTGTTACACACTCTTGCTAGGCCGTCCTGACTCCAAACACCTGATTTCTGGTTTTGTCAAAATATTTTCTGAACAGTTTAATGTAGACACACAATTTATTAAGTCATCCTGGGAGGAGGAGCTGGGTATACGAATTGATGATATTGTCTGGGAAGAGGGCCTTAACAGGATCCAGGCATGCTCTGTTAATTCAAGGCATCAGTTAATTCAATTCAAGGTAATGCATAGGCTTCATTACTCAAAAACTAAGTTGCATAGAATTTATCCCACCATCTCTCCTTTATGTGATCGATGTAAGTCTGCGGAGGGCTCTCTTGCCCATCTGTTTTGGACTTGCCCAAACCTGTATAATTTCTGGTATGAAATTTTCAAATGGTTCTCTATAATATACCATAAGGAATTTAAACCTGATCCTAGAATTGCACTTTTTGGTTACTCTTCCTCATTACTGGACAAGAGCCTCTCTGTTCAGAACACTCTTATGGGATGATCATTGCTAAAAGACTGATCCTAAGATTGTGGAAATCAGAATCTGTGCCTACATTTAAGGATTGGTTGTCAGAATTGACAGGTGTATTACATCTGGAGAGACTCAGATATGATGTGTCAAATAGACTGAAAACATTTCATAGGATCTGGCAGCCCATCCTAGACCACCTTACTCAGGATGATAGTGATTGTAGTGACGACTAATGTGTAAAGTGTACCGCCTGCCTCTTTTCTTTTTGTATGTAAATCGTTACTTGTGAGGCACAACTGTATTGTTACTTTGATACTCACCCAGCATTATTTTTTATTTTATTTATTCATTTTTTTTTTTCAATTTTTTTTTTCAATTTTTTTTTTCTCTCTATTTTTGTGTCTGTGTGTGTATACGCTTTCTTTGATGTTGTTGTTTTTTTCTATATTGTTGTACTTTCTGCAAAAATCTGAATAAATATATAATTAAAAAAAAAAAAAAAAAAATTAAGTCCTTAAAGCACAAACCAATGAAACTCCTCACCGCACCTGATCTAAATGTATGAGCAGTGCCACTGCTAGCATCTTAGATAACTTACCCATATAAATTCTTACTGACACAATCATCTAAATTCACTAGCATTGCCGTTGCGAGAGGATGAGGTAGATATTGGGGTAGTACCTATGACTGCTTGTCAGCTAGGCAAAATGTGCCCATAAAAAAGCTAGCCAGCACTTGTGTGCTAACTTACCAATATAGATACTTACTGTTACAACAATCGTCTAAATACGTGAGCATGGCCACTGCTTGTGGACATGAGGTAGATACTGCATAGCATCTGTGACTGCTTGCCAGCCATTCAAGGTAAGCCCATAATCCAAACGCTAGCCATCGATTGTGAGCTGTGCCACTGCGAGTGAACGGGTCATGGAAACGAGTATCTGAGGTTACTTACCAAAATGGATACTTACACAACAATCATCTAAATGTATGAGCATTGCAACTGCAAGTGGACGTAAGGTAGATACACGAGTAGGATTTGGGACTGCTCGCCAGCTAGGCAATGCATACCCGTAACCAAATGGTAGCCAAGTGCTGGTGAACTGTGCCGCTGCGAGTGGACGAGATACGGATACGCCCGTAGTATCCATAAAGGCCAGCCTGCGAGCAGCACATGACCTTGGCGCTTGTGTATCGCATGTGAACATGCCCCTGAGAGTGGACGTGAGGTGGATATGCGCATTTGTGATGGCTTGGCAGCGTGTGACCTTAGTGCCGAGTAGCACGCAAGATATCCACTGCGAGTGGATGAGAAAACATGGCATAGTATTTGTAAAGATTTGACTACTTCAGAAGAACATTGCAATCATTATGACAAATAATTTGCAATGAACACACACCTTGCACATTTAACATTAGAAACCCATGCTATGCCGGCATTAATAATATCCAACTACAGTTCACATCTCATACCTCAATCGGGCCTCGAACAAGGCAAGCATGCAGCGAGAGCACCCACTTCTGTAAACTTAGGACGCTGCTTTGATGGGACCATGAAAACTGCAAGTGAATTGTGGTTGTGGCTGAAGGCTGCATTTATGAAGTGCCCACAGATGACCAACGCCCATGCTTGTAATTGGAATGTCCCATCTGCCTTGAGCTGCGAAGGTAAGGTATGGATATCATTTTGATGGGGCCACTGAGAGCTACACATTCACGAAGGATGAGGCAGAGGGCCACGCGCAGAGACAGATGCCCATTTCCAAAATTTACCACACTCAATCCGTATTGGAAAAGGTTTGAATTAAAATTCCTTAATGCTCAAAACAAAGAATTGCAATACAGATTGGGAGTCTACCAACAAGGGATGACGAATTGATTCGGTCTTAATTATTGCATTGGATAAAAACCACAACCCCCAAATTGAGGGTCAAACCATGAAACTAGATTTTCACCCCAAGCTGTTTGATAAGGTCGCGCATGACATACATCGCAATAAATGCAACAGTGCAAATTAAGACTGGATACAATAGCATATCTTGGAAAACCAACGAAATTGAGAAATGACATTAAAGCTGAATCACAAGCTTTAAATATAAAAGGGAGCCACCCCAGTTGCTTACTTTCTGTGAAATAATGATCAGGCACCAATGAGCCAAGTAGACCTGTTCTGTGATACGATGACTCTATTGTTGGAGAACTATGTATTCCTGAGCGATCAGAGCCGTTTGACTGCCAAGCGGCTTGTTTGACCACTGGTCTGTACGAACTGCGCAATGGAATACCACGACACTTATACAAACTACAGAACGATCCCATAAAAACAGATTGCTCAAAATGATTTATCATTTTATCAAGAATTGGATTACGTTCTGTGGCAAAGTTTTTTTTTGTTTTTTTTTTGGTCCCCCATTTAATGAGGAAGCCAGATTCTATGGAACGATTTCATTCTCCCCCCCCAAGATTCCAGGGAATTGGGGCCGATTATATTCAGGTTATATTCAGTTTCAAAGTGCATTTTAATGATGAAAGAATATGAATTCACACGTGACTTCTTACAGCACTGCGGACACTCGAACCACCCTCAGGGTGATATGCAGTGAACTAATCTTTTGACTGATACTGTGGGAGACCGACCTGATGATGGGATATAATGTTTCAATGAAAGACGAATTTATCGACCGAAATCGATGAGTGACAGCCGCTGTGATTATCGAACGTACTGACCTTCAAAACAGAATCACGAGATCTAGGAGGTATGTAACGCAGCTTCAGCACAAGATTTAATATCCGTAGAACAATGCTCGACTGAATGAAGCTGCCAATTAGCAATTAAGGGAGATTATCACTCTTGACCCTCGAAATAGACAAACAATCTCTCTAAATTCCAAAGCCACTGCGAAGTTCGCAATTGTAAAACACCAAATGATACAAAATTGACTCTACAGAGAAGTAACGTTAGACCATGCGTAAGCCCATTCGGAAAACAGCAACAGAAAGAGATTCAACACATCCTATCATGTAGTACTTGAGAAAGAATGAGGATAAATTGATGTAGCTGGCAAAATGTAGCCTACCGCTCGATGACAGGAATAACGAAAGCAAATGAAGAATTGACAATACTTAGGAACACCGCGGAGTTCCGATATTGATGCGATGTCGAGCCGGATGAATGCTGTAGCTTCCACTGCAGGACCCGTTTACAGAGCTTTCACGATTTTCACCAGGGTTTTTTCCGGCTGACGTCCGGAATCAGGACGCGACAGGCAGCCAAAAAAAAAAAATCTCTCTCTTCTTCCCGGAGGCCTTTGAACTGTATCGCATTTTGAACTCCCTTGTGGTGGGGAGGATTCGCGTGCATTGGACAGAACAGGAACATCACGAAGAAGTTCCAGGTTGATACGAACTTGAGTTCGACTTGGAAGATTTGCTAAATAAAGCTTGAATCGAGCCGGAAGCTGCGCGATGCGGAATCTGTGCAACAGCAGACAGGAACATGTCAGAAGCATATATATAGAAGACCGAAGGCGCTGATTGGGTAAGTGTAATTGCATGAGAATCCTACGTCTCGTGATTGAACTTTCGTTTACACTTCCATAATTTATTGTAAAAAAGAAGATCAAGACGATCCAGCCCTGACTGAGACAATAACAGAACCTGTTCGCAGCACAATCAGGGGCTACAGCTGATCTCTCAAGGGGAATGATGAGACAATCCATCAATTAACAGGAACAACCTGCAAGACTGCTGGAACAGAGGAAGAACCAATTAGCAGACACGCAGGTTGTGAGAGAGAGACCCTACCCCAAGGTTCCCTAAAAGGGAAAACAAAGGAGGACAAGATCACATGAGAGGAAAACAACTTCATTCAGGAATAAAAAAGCTTTTCTCAGAATAAGGCCTGAACTACAATGGAGCAAGCCAGAAGGCGACCATGGTAAGGAAAAATTCCCCGGTGGGAAGAAACCTTGGACTGTACCTGGTTCATAAAAAGAGGAGATCCAACTGCCCTGGAGTGAAAAGGAAACTAGGAAGAAGTCAAGGTGGTGAAAAGCCAACAGGGTAAAAAGCTGGGGCGGAAGAAGGCCCCCTGGGCGAGGAGGAAGGGGAGGTGGAACTTCCACGAGAGAAGGAAGAAACCCTGCACCACGGGATGAGCAGAAACCTTGTAATGCTAGACTAGAGGCTGGGTGGGCCCCAGGTCCATGGAAAACAAAGGAGAAGTAGGGTCTTCAAAAAAATAAGCAGGAATAGTGATCTGCTGCCTCCTTTGTTGACTGGATTTTCCTGTTAACGAACTGGGCGTAAAGGGAGCCCAGGATTGAAGATGAGCCACTTGGGCACACCCCTCATACTTTCAACATCTCCTCCTAGGGTTTTCATTCAATTTGCACCAAACATAGTCAAAATCACCAAGACACATTTGTGGGCAAAAGTGACTATTTACATTTTTGATAAAATGTTGGGCGTGGCTGTGATGAGCTTACAATGAAGCGGCCATTTTCAGAAGTATAAAAGTATGTCTATCTCATGCATACAGTGTTAAATTTAATTGAACCCAATGTGACATTTGTGCAGAATGACAAAACGAACACACTGATATGGAAAATGGTTCTCCAGCGCCCCCTTTATTTTTGGAATGGGAGGACAACAATTATTTTGACACAGTCAAAAAAATATTGGCAATTGCAAGTTGCCCTGAAAGACAAGATATGCTGTCCTCTCATTGTTGACTGGCTCCACCGTGCACATGGGAGTTGATTGCACGAGAGGGCGAGGGCCATAACACCGCTTGCGGTTTAAATAATAATAATAATATTTATTATTATTATTATTATTATTATTATTACAGCATGTTATTGTTGTGAGAAACATCATCAGGCCAGTGACTTATCTTCTCCTGCTTCTCACAGATCAGCAACCTCAGCTGCCTTATCGTCATCATCATCCCATGATTGGTTAAGTTGGTCATATGAAAGACGAACCAAATTTATCGGTTAGATCCACAAATATTTCCATAAAGGAAAAATAGCATATCGCAATAAATCTCACTCAAATAACCTACCTCTCGCACTTTCAATTTCTGACTGAGGCCAGTGTTGAGGTTTTTCTGACATTTATTATAATGAAGAGATTTTCTTTTGCATCTCTACCTGGAGATATCAAATGGAATTCAGTGTTTTGCTCATTGGGTTATGACCTGTGTTTGGGGCCATTAAAACTATCAGCTCACTGCCATAACATCCACACAGCTCTCCTTTTACAAATATTAAATGGGATTCTCTTTTATAACAAGTCAAGACATCTAGAGAGCCTGTGGGCTAAACAACCAGATTCAGGGATGGCTATGAACTTCAGCAGGCACAAGCCAACTATCTTACAAAGATGATTATGCCTGTATTTCTCAAATCCAGTTAAGTGTGAATATCTCATTGCATTTCATTGTCACAAGTCTTATTAGGGGATTGTGCTCTAGTTGGATGCTACGCCATCACAAGTCATGATAAGCTAGCAAGCCAGAGGGCTTAACAGCTGGACTGAGGGATTAGTTACTACCTTGACCTAGTACTGGCAAACTATCTTGCATTTCATTTCCACGTGTTTCAAAAAGGGATTGAGGCTCTACCAACCACTTTAGCAACACAACATTATGGTGTAGTCTATCTACTCCAGCACTAATGTGCAATAGAATGTTGTGTGCGTTGCATGCCTGCTCTTGTGCACAGATTACTTTGGTTAAAAACCAAAATACTAAGATGAATGTATCCAACTCATTAAATGATCATATTCCTATAAATAATTGTAATAAAATTAATTACAAAATAAAATAAAACATGTAGATAGCAAAAACCTGGTGGGGCACAGTTTTGGTTGTCATGATGAGTCTATATGAAAAACTGGTTTGACTTTTTATCATCTATTTGTGTAATAAATGGCTGTCTGGTTAGTTTTTGAGATCATGTGTCAATTCATTTTTACCAATTAGGAACCTACTAAATCATTCATTTTGTTGGTTATTTTCCCCCTCTTCTTACGCAGTTGTTTCCAATATATCTTTATGTGGATATAGCATTTTCATTCTATGTGATATGCATGTATATTTCTGTCAAGATGTCGTTCAAGGGGGGAAATAACTGCTCAGAACAAAAAATATTCCAAATTCATGCAAAACAAAGGCTTTTAAAATTCCTAAAATTGCAATTATAGATAGAACGAAAACCAGCATATATTACGGGCCCCTGGATCAATGCTGACTGCAATCTTAAATGCATTTGTTTGTTCGTGTCTGTTTTATGATCAATAACACAATGTGGAAAAATAAGAAAATTAATTATTTGATATGATACTAAATCATGTTCACTGCTTACTTATTAACAATACCAAGCAAAATGTACAGCACAATGATTAAAATAATTGATCTTGTATTACACCACAGATGTTACATTACAGTACTCTAAGCTCTGTGTACATGTGTCCCACAGAAAATTAAATTCTTTAATGCCCATATCCGTGATCTGAATGCCACGCCATCAGTTTCCTGCAGATCTACAATCAGCCAAGGTGGAGGGAACACAGGAAACACCATAGTTCCATTTCCTCATGAATGCATGATGTTGCTGTGGTTGGCTACAGTTTATCTCCTTTGATAAGAGTCAATCAATTACCTTTGGAGAGAAATCAACCTTTCTTAAATTGAAATATCATTACAAATTATTCTTTTAATTTGGCATCACATATGCCATCATGATATGTGTCTTCTGAGAGATCAAACTTTCCAATTAAATACACTTTAAGTAAATAACATATTTATTATACTCAAGAAAGGCCGGCATGCTCATACAAGCATAAACAAGGCACTTGTGCTATGAATAAGTTCTTCAGAACAAAATCCAGTTTTAGATTATTCCTTCAGTACCAAAATTTTGCGAAAGGAATCAGATGTACGTTCAGTCATGAGAAAAAGAAAGTACACCCTCTTTCAGATCTATGGTTTTATGTATCAGGACATTTTAAAAATCAGCTGGTCCAAATCTGGTTCAAAAATTATGCAAATATAACCTCAGGTGAACAGATTCCGCCGTGCCATTATTTATCTGGTTTTGGCACTTTCCTGGTATGGAGTATTTAGGTGCATGTTAACACAGTGCCAAAAGGGAAAGACATCAGCAATCATATTAGAGAAGCAATTTTTGACCTCAGTATTATAAGGTTCTATCATGTATATGTTTTTGGGGCAGATAAAACCTTGTAAAACTAAGATCACAAATTGTTGCTGCCAAACAATCTGGGAGGGGTAATAACAGAAGTCTATCACTCCTAGAAGTCTGCAAGGGCTCACTGAGTGTTGTAGACGGCATTTATCCGTAAATATCATATCAGGTGAGTTTGGGCGCTTCTAGCGGTGAATCCAGAAACTGTTAGGGGAGGCGATCATGTTTGAACCAAATCGCCGCAGTTCTCAATGCCGTACAGGCTGTCCACAAAGCAGTCCAGCTGTAAGGCGCATAGAATCATGGGATTTTTTTTCCAAAAGTAAATAATTTCATCTAAAAGATGACTAATCACACCTTGAAAAGTATGTGTATTCTAATAGATTCAAATATTGGGTACAATTACACAAAACAGGCCATCATACTTATATAACCATGTCCATGTCTCTACACTAATCTGATCAGCAAACCACCATAAATTTATCTCCCACAATTCAGCGTGTTTTGTGTTAATGAAGCCGTTTGGAATTACGGACAATGACCGAATTTCTCCAATGGAGGGCTTCTCTGCACAAAGTGACGGATTTCATGAATTTATTGCACAGATAATGTGATCAGACGTCACATCATGTGTTTTGCTTGGCTGCAGGTCGCCATTGCCATCTACCCAATCTAAATTACTGTTCTAAGATTAACAGAATTCTGGTAATAAGGCATTTTCCAATCAATTTAAAGTCCTTCATTCTACACTGGGGAAGATTATTCTCAAGTGGAAAACATTCATGACAGTTGCCAATCTTCTCAGGAGTGGACATCCCAGCAAATTCACCCCAAGATCAGACCGTGCAATGCTCAAAGAAATTGCACAAAACTCAAGAACTGCTTCTAGAACTCTACAGGCCTCAGTTAGCATGTTAAGAGCCATATTTTGAGAGAATGGCACTAGCAGTGGAGTTGGCATCTCAGAATTGCATGAAATTTGGCAGATTGATGCCCATACATGTGTATCGGGAAATCCCGGACTTTGAACTCACAATTTTTATCTATATGGTTATGGTGCCACCTAGAAATGAAAGTCAGTCAGGTACCAAATTGGGAGTTTTTTAGGAAAAATACCCATTCTTGAAGGAATATTGTGGATAACTGCTTCAATGAGCCAAAGAAGTTGTTATTATATCTGATACTGGGATACTCAATTTTTAAAAAAAATGTGTGCAATAAAAAGAAATCTGTGTACATCGGGAAAAAATATTTTTACAAATTCAGACTTATTTTATTTTTAAACCAGACCTACTGTCAAGCTTTGTGGTGGAGGCTTGATGATTTGTGCTTGTTTTGTAGTCATTGAGTTGACCAGGAATTCCTCTGTGTACCATAGTATTCTGGTGTCAAATATGAAACCACATGTACGACAGCTAAAGCTTGGCTGCCGTTGGGTCATGCAGCAGGACAGTGATCCCAAGCACTCCAGCGATTCTACGAAACAATGGCTAGAAAAAAAAATCAAGGTATTGCAATTGCCAAGTCCAAGTCCAGACCTCAATCCTATTGAAATACTGTGGTGGCACTCTCAAACATCAATGAACTGAAGAAATGTTGTAAAGAAGAGTGGGCCAAAATTCCTCCACCATGATGTGAGAGACTGATAAAATCATAAAGAAAATGATTAGTTTGTTATTGCTGCTAAAGGTAGTCCCACAAGCTATTGAATCACGGGGTGTACTTAGTTTTTCAGAGGGGAATTCTGCATTTTTGCTGAATTTTAGTTTAATAAATAATTGCACGGTGGAATCTGTTGTGTGTTTTTTTTACACCTGAGGTTAGATTTGCCGACTTTTAGGACCTGATAAGAACCAGCCGATTTTTTTTTAATGTCCTGATGGGTAGAACTGAAAGAGAGTGTACTTTCTTTTTCTCATGAGTGTACTCTGATGTTTTAATTACATAAACTAATGCACATTCATGTACACTATCAAGTCATTTTACACAAAAATGGCTAAACTTAGGCTGTGCTCCAATCTGAGACTCAATAAGGCATTTTATTTCAAGAACTTTTTCAGGAAACTTAACGTGCTAAATTACCTGACTCTGAGGTACAGTAAATGAGATCATCTCTTTGCAAAATTTACAAAGGGTCAAATTCCTTCAGCACTGCAAATATTTTTGATAAGATCTGTGATAAATCAATGTGAAAATTTTAATGTTGTTTCATCAATACAAGACTTAGGCCAAATGGGAAAAATGTCCAAAATACATGTAATTTTTGTGTCAATCAATACTGCTTTATTTTTGGCTTTGATCACTCTGCTATCTATCACTTTGTTACTAAAAACAAGATTGCATGTGTATCTTTCTTGGTTTTGCAAATAATGGATGAATAAAATAAAAATTGTGTAGACAGTTTAATGGCTCCAAATCCTTCCTGTAATATGTTGACGGATCTGTTCTTGTGTTTAAATACAGTGATGTTTCAAGCAGACTTCTAAACATAACTCTATGGCACTGTAGGCGTACTGCTTTCAGTGCTAAAAAAGAGCTGAACCCATGGGTGGTTTCAAAGATGTAGTGTCTGACCAACTAGAAAGTTGTGATGAGATTTGTCACAAGACATCCTAGTAAGTGGAGACCGGAACTGGTAATTAAAAGAGGCCCAAGGGGCCTTAACGGTCACCTGAGTAAGTTGTATCATTGTAGAGCCAAAATGAATTTTCTGATGTTTTAATGACTAGTCCCTAATTTGACCCTATGGCTATGGCACTATACAATCATACCTCACAATTGTCAATGCATTAGCATGTTTTGGGGTTCATTGAGAAGCACATTTGCTTGTGAAATGGTAGATTATGGGTTTTATTCCAAGCGTCATCAAAGTATCGATGTACGAAATTAGTAGTTGAGGCGTATCCCTGCTAATTGTTCAGGAACAGGGGTTTTGTGCAACAGCTTGCCTGTGTGAACTCATTATAATGTGTCTGCCTCAGGGGCACTGCAATTCAATGTGTTTGCACTATTAAGTTAGCTTTAGATCTCCCAAGCACAAACAGTCGAAGTGCATGCACATACATATGTATATACTACATTATTGTACAGGTTTGCTCACTCAGTTGAGGAGACATTAAACTCCTACTACTCACCTCTCACTTAATACAAGTTACTGATTTTTCAGGTAGTTTCTATTTTATTCAACAATGACACTTATATGTACTGAAACAGAATCTGCGTCGAGCTGATAAGAAACCATTTACCACTCGGTGAGTTGCACATTTTTTAAAACAAACGTTTAGGGTTGTTTTAAGGACAGGTTTGTGAATGCCCATAGCCAGCCATTCTGAAGCATGGCAGGGGCGATTCTAAATGAGCCGAATACTCCAGACAGGACCAGTCATCAAAATTTCGGTGTCCAACACTCTATTTCAAAGTAGAAAACTCAGAAAGAGGGCTCAAAGTGCAAAATAGTGAACTTATCCTTTAAGCAAATTCAGAAAGTGAAACGTAAAAAGATTATACTGTCATTGGCTCTAATTTATTATAATGAATAAATTATATTATCATTACTGATGTATATCATGAAAATGAACTTTACTGATACATGGCCATCTTGACCATGAAACTATTTCATGTCATATGTAACAGTTCTGCTGTTAGTGTTTACTCCCAGTGACACTGGCAGGTGTTTGTTTACCAGTGAATTGCGACATGACCTAAATAATCCTAGAAGTTGAAACTTTTGTTTTTTCACTGATTTTGGTGCCAATGGACATATATTTGCCACAAATATTTCAAATGTTAACAGAATTGATCAAAAGGTTTACGCGCAATTATGTTTTCTGACACAAATAAAGGAAATTAAATATATTTCCCAGTACTTTTTTACTCATCAATTTTCTTGCATGTACTTACCACAATGAACATGGAGGACATGAAAAGACCCGTATGATCAAGGCTACAACCTGAAATACCAGAACGGAAGAACAAGGACCGAAACAAAATAAAACAGATCGCGAATTAACCAAAGTAACACTGTAAATAAATTTTAGTATCACACAATACTTATTAATACAGAGATGTAAATTATTAATTGTGAAAAAGGAGGAAACCTGTATTTTTAAGAATCTTAAATAAGAAATTTAAAGAATTAATGTTGCAGCAAGAAGTTCATCCTCCTTTATAACTCACATGAAAGCAAAGCAGTACAATAAGGCACCAACACAAATGTGGCATTTATCTCATGGAAAGCATTTTTTTTTTGGTGAAGGGCTACAAAAAGTGAATAATTTTCCACGATTAACATAAATTACCTTAATTCCTGTAGTAAATTTATCATTATATGTGATCTGTGGGGGTTTGATGCTTCACAGAGTAAATTACATACAGCGCCCTCCATAATATTGGCACCCCTGGTTAAGATGTGTTAAAACCCTTAAAATAAATTCAATTTTATTGCAGAAGCATACTCTCACACTGAAAATTTGTAGAAAAATGTAAACTTCAACCTTCAAGTGAATTTTAAGGGGGGGAAAAATTCCCTGACTCAGAAATAATTATTTTTCATAAAATCACCTGTTCCACAATTATTGGCACCCCTAACAATTCCTAGGAAATAAATGTAATTGAAGTATTTCTGTCATTTCTACAGAGTATCAGTGATCAGAGTATCTAGGAACATTTAATTAGTAAATCATCACTTCCTGTTTCCCTGGGGTATAAATATGACGTGACACAGAGGCCATTTCTCTTATCCACGATTCAACATGGGAAAGACAAAGGATCACACCATTCAAGTAAGGCAGATGTGTGTCGACCTTCACAAGTCAGCCAATGGCTACAAGAAAATAGCCACTCGCCTGCACTTGCCCATATCTACTGTCAGAGGAATCATTAAGAAGTTTATAACAACTGGAACAGTGGTAAAAAAAGCCTGGATGAGGACACAAGGTTATTTTGCCACCGCGCACAGTGAGGAGGATGGTAAGAGAAATAAAAAGTTATCCAAAGTTCACTGTTAAAGAATTGCAACAAATGGTAGCATCTTGGGGTCACAACGTCTCCAAAACAACCATCAGGTGCTATCTACATGCCAACAAGCTGTTTGTGAGGCATGCACGGAAAAAACCTTTTCTCACTCACAATCATAAACGCAAAAGTCTGGAGTTCGCTAAGCGGTACTGTGACTTCAATGGGACCATGTGCTTTGATCAGATGAGACCAAGATAGAGCTTTTTGGCAACAAACATTCTATGTGAGTCTGGCGGAACAGAAAAGATGAGCATGCAAAATAGCATCTCATGCCCACTATGAAGTATGGGGGAGGATCGGTGATGCTGTGGGCCTGTTTCTCTTCCAGAGGCCCTGGGAACCTTCTTAGGGTGCATGGCATCATGAACGCTTTGAAATACCAGAACATTTTAAATCAAAATCTGGTGGCCACTGCCCGAAAGCTGAAGATGGGTCGTCACTGGGTCTTTTAGCAAGATAATGACCCTAAACATGTGGCCAAATGTACACAGAAATGTTTCACCAGACACAGAATCAACCTCCTCCCATGGCCATCTCAGTCCCCAGACCTCAACCCCAATGAAAACCTGTGAAGTGAGCTGAAGAGGAGAGTGCAGAGGAGAGGACCTAGATCACTGGATGATTTAGTGAGATTGTGCAAAGAGGAATGGTCGAGGATCCCTCTTTCTGTATTCTCCCATCTTGTGAGACATAATAGGAAAAGATTAGGTGCTGTTTTGTAGGAAAAAGGGGGTTGCACAAAGTATTAACATCAGGGGTGCTAGTAATTGTGGCACACATCATTTGATGTAAAATAATTATTTCTTAATGTGGGATTTTTTTCCCACTGAATAAATGCACTTGAATTAAAGGTTGGATTGTCCTCTTTTTTTCATAGAGGTCCTATATTATTTAGAAAAAAATTGCATTTATTAGAAGCTACAGAACACATCTTAACCTGGGGTGCCAATAATTATTGAGGGTGCTGAAATTGTATCACAATCCCTCCAGTACTCTCTGGAGAAATAACAACATTTGGGATCCATAAAGAAACTATTAATTTAACAATCCCAGATGTCCACCTTTTCAATCACCCTGAAAAGTAAACTTCATCACCATCTCTCAAGTACTTTCTTAGAAACAGCAATGCATAGCAAAGTTTTAATTGCTAAAATCTAAGACAGTTGCCAGATGGCCATATTTTGTTCCAATCTGTCTGAAAATTGAGCATGCACAACTGGACGCTAAGGGGAAATCCCGTAAAATGTCATCAGAGTCCCTCTAGTGCTTTCTGAGAAATAATGAATGATAACAAACTTTACGGCCATCTTGTATTTCACGTACGCTCAGAGCTCAGGGCAGCCATCTTGGATGTTCGATCCTCCAAAAGTATCAACACTTGTGTGGGACCTCATAGGGAACATTTGCGCCAAGTTTGTGATTAATTTCTTCTTCTTGAGAAGTTCAAAATGTCTCCGCCAATCAAAGCTCATGGCTGCCATCTTGGATTTCAGATCCGCTCAAAAAGTAAAAACACTTGTGCGGGATGCCATGGGGAACATTTGTACCAAGTATGGACTTCATCCCTTCCGCCGTTCTTGAGAAGTTGTTAAAAATGCCTCAGCCAATCAGAGCTTATGGTTGCCATCTCGGATTTCCGATCCACTCAAAACGTAAAAACACTTGTGCAGGATGTCATGACGAACATTTTTACCAAATATGGACTTCATTTCTTCAGCCGTTCTTGAGAAGAACGTAAAGGTTCACTCAGTTAGAAAACTTTTTGGTTATTTTTCGA
The DNA here is from genome assembly GCA_029721435.1 of Gymnothorax reevesii. Classification (NCBI taxonomy): domain Eukaryota; kingdom Metazoa; phylum Chordata; class Actinopteri; order Anguilliformes; family Muraenidae; genus Gymnothorax; species Gymnothorax reevesii. The sequence continues at coordinate 64,645,626 of CM056576.1, forward strand.
AGAAATGGATCATATGTAGCAAATTAATGCATCACACATTTGTAAATGCTTTTTATAACTTTTTATCGTTATTTGAAGACCAAGATTTGGCTAGTTTGTACGGTCCTAAGCCCCACCCCTCAAAAAAGTGGTTGCACACGGTCCTCTAGTCATATGACCTGTGACGTGAAAAGTAAGTTGCAAACGTTCCCAGCTGATCGACCAGTGGTTTGTTCTATACTGATAATTGATTTCACCTTGATCAATCCTTGATTTCATTGATTTTGAGATAACATTCATCAACATGCCAAAGAGGTGTGTAGTGGTAGGCTGTAACAAGACTCCAAACGATGGTATGAGTTTACATCACTTCCCAAAAAAAAGATGCCTCTCTTTTGTGTCTCACGCATTTGGTAGAGTCTCTCGCCTCTTAGTGGCATTCACCTTCCTGTGCCGGAGTTCGCAATTTTCCAATCAGCGTGCACTGGAGAAATTCACTCGCGGAAATTAAGTCATTGTGCATTAACTTAATCCGTTTCAAGTGCATTACGGTGGATTTCCCCACTCGTGTCACGGAAATAGATTATGACTCGGGAATTCTCACACTTGTCTTTACTGAGAGATTGAAAGCAATGGAATTGCAATAAAGACAATTCAGACAGAGGCGGAGCTAGAACTGGGAATTAGGGCGGCAGAGACACGTCCCTTTTTGACAATTAGGATAGTCCTGGGTGGTTCTCAATTATTTTTCTTTATTGACGCGTTGTCCAATTATTGTAATTGGCAACTGAAGACACGGTTACTCTCCATACGCGATCTAACAGCGATGAAATCATGGGCTAAATTCAGTAGAGCTGAGTATTGGGCTGGACAAAACATTTTAAATTACAATCATTCATCTGGACGTGTACTTGCTGAATTTAAATCAACGTCCAATAGTTTGAGCCACATGCTTTTTACAGCCTATTTCACTGCCAAGTGCCACTTTTTTCACTCAATACCGAGTGTAATTTTGAATACCTAATCGGGGAGAACAAGCAACACCTGTTAAGTGTGGAGTGCTCTCGGAGTGAACATTTTGTTAATCATGAAAATGACTGAGAACAGGTCAGGACTAATAATTGTTTGAAATGGATGTTTTGTCCATCCCAATTCTCAGTTCTACGGAATTTAGCTCACGATTTCATCGCTGTTAGATCGCATATGGAGAGAAACCGTGTCTTCAGTTGCCAATTACTATAATTGGAAAACACGTCAATAAAGAAAAATAATTGAGAACTAGCCTGGACTATCGTAATTCTCATAAAGGGACATGTCTATGCCATCCCGATTCCCATTTCTAGTTCCGCCACTGGTTTCATTTGGTCTTTTTTAATTAAAACAATTGAAACAATCATGAAACAAATGCTTTTTTTCTTTTCCCTGAGTAAAGAGAAGCAAGAGAATTCCGGAGTCATAATCGCTTTCCATGTTGCTTGTGGTGAGGTCCACCTTTATGCAAGTGAAACTGAAACTTCAAGGCACAAGGATTTTAATTCGCGTTAGAATTTCATTAATAAGCTTTCATTGAATAATTGCGGACTACGGTGAATAAGCCTAAAAAATGCGTAGGACCTACTTCGAATGCGTGAGACTTGGCATCTCTGAGATCCATTCTCGTGCTTACTCCCCCACTTGATCAGCTGCAACCACACTGAGCCCAGGGCGGGTAGCCCACGGTCCAGCCCCACTGTACGGCTTTGGTGTTAATGTCTATGTAAGAGTGCTGTGAAGACGAGCTGACTAGTGAGCTTGTGTATACGTTGCTTTGTTAGTTACTAGTATCGTTGATCATTGTTGTTGTTCATGACATTCAAATTTTGCATTTGTGTTCGTTTCTGAAGGACTGGCCATATCGTAATCCGAGTCAACCGGGGACGTCTAGGACTTCGGTACGGCACATATAGCGAAACCCAAACATAAACACAAGCGACGGGTCAATGCGTGTATGAAGTTGCCGTTTTTCTTAGTCACTTACTGTGTTCGAAGTCCAAAATTTGCATTCATTTTGTGAAGTGGACAATGCAAGAACGCGTAAAACGATTGTACACGCATTAACGACCAATGCAAACTTTTCATTTTGCAGTGCCAGATGAGATCAGAGCTTTTTTTGCAGAAAAGTTAAAAACCCACAAAATCTGGACAGTTTGTGTAAATCATTTTATTGGGTATGTAGAAAATGTATCGATAAGAATATTCGTCCCAAATATACTGAACAACAAAAGAAATGCAAGTTAATTAAAGACAGACTGGAAAATAAGTTTGAGTGTAATTATTTTAAAAAAGCAAATTTATTACTAGCGCGTGCGCATTTACTCTCGTTTCATCAAACTTTATTTCGCGGTCACTTTGACTGAGAAACCATAAGAGTACATTAACTAACTAGCTAACCTGCGTTTCTTTTGTAGCTCAGTATATGATAACTATAACTTGTCTTTCTTTCACAAATTGGCTGTTGAAATAAGGAGTGAAGTGACCAAAAAATTAAATAAGTTAACCCAGCTCAAGTGCGTTACTCTGTCCAGTTTAGTAGGAACAAGGTCCTAATCTGAATCAGGGTCCATGATTGGGACTGCATTCTTCTTAACCCTTCAAAGTCTGATCGTCTGTTCAGTTTATTTGGAGCAAGCACCTAATCCTTGTACGGTCATCAACACTGGAATCAAGTTCCCCTCAAGCTACAACATGCTCTTGTGGGACAGTTAGGCTTTGGCAAAATGTGCACTCCACCTGGCTCTCACCTCGGAAGCCACTGCCTGGAAATTGACAGCTCAGCTTTGCCTGTTACTTTCGTGTTCAACTGTGCCCTCTTCCTGTGGGGTTCCGTCTTCACCTCTTCCTTTAGGGTTCCATCCCAAATCATTTCAGCACTGCTGCCTATGAACCCACCTATTTCACTGTACCCTACCTCTGCATTTGATTCCTTGTCTGGAGCATAACATAACTTACTAAAAAAGGTGGAAATGCACTCTTTTCAATTTTTTAAACTGCTCAAATTGAATGGTAAAAGATTTCAGCCTACTTTTCCTCTGAAATATTTAGAGAACGGGCATGATCTCCAGGGCCCATATTCACAAAACATCTTATCTTACCACTAAGAGTACTTTTAAATGTCACTAACATTTCCTAACTTAGAGTTACCTCTTAAAAGCTTTTCACAAAGCGGCTGAGATCAACTTTGCCGGGGAGCTTTCTAAGTTCCTTAGTCAAAGAGTAAGGGGCAGGGTTGACCCTGTTGCTAAGGATGATGTCATGTTTCAGGAACAAGTTGACTTACTATGCCTGCAGTGATTAGTTGACTGATTCATTCACAAAGACCCATTACCTATCTTAGAAATGCTGCAGAAAGATGTATTATGACGCTCTAGGCATATTTAAATAAAGATTAAAAAAATAAAAAAAATGTAGCCTTCTCTCATTACACATGAAACAAAGCACAATATAAAGACCAATCAAGCACATGTTTAGCTAAATGTCAGCGGCCTGTTACGCATTTGTATCTCATTAAACAATAAGAAAATATACATGCAGCCTTTCAAGTATTATCTTGATACCTCAGTGACCATGGCTGAAAAAACATTTGAAGCTGTGCCCTCGAAAAGAAAGCCAAAGCCAAACTGGACGTAAGAACAGCTCCTCCTTGCACAACTTGTGCATGAAAGGAAGGGTATCATTAAAGGGAAATTTGAAGTAAGATTGACATCAAGATGCAAAACAGAGGCTAGGGAACAGGTATCTCTGCAGATCAATGCAGCTTTCCCACTCATTACCCAGATGAATGATGATGAAAAAAGGTGGTATGCACTTCAGTCTCAGGCAAGGACTGAAATTGCAGAGTTCAAGGGCCAAACAACTGGAACGGGTAACACATCAGCTACTGGATTTGTAATTATCAAGATTACAATGTATTACTCTCTATCATTATCCCCCGGGCATATAATGCGGGGGGATATAGCGATCAGTGTGTCGGTCCGTCCGTCCATCTGTCCGTCTGGAATAAAATTGTTTCCGGACCAGAACTCGAAAACTATACCACTTACAAACACCAAATTTGGTATGGAGCTTCTCCTTATGGTCTAGTTGTGCCTTTTGGGGGTTTTGGTCCGCCCGTCTGTCCACACAACCTGTAGGTTACACAACATACAGCCGGGGGATCCGCCATTGCCAGATGGCTCTTTTCTCTTGTCTATTTAGCATATGGAAAAATTAACAAATGCTGTACTGAACCTTGATTCACATCAAATTATATTAACTTGTACATTTTTATTCTAAACCTTTATTGCATTTATTCGGAGGAGGCTCCGCACCCAAATCTTTATCACCTATTTCCTTGATGGTATATTGTGTGCTTGGCCATTCTGACACCAGCATAACAGGGCTGGAGGGCAGCATTGACCCTGCAATGCAACTACTGGGTGAACTTGAGGCTTATCCTTCTGCATGAGGAGCACTACCAGGGAAACCACAGAGGCTTAAAGAGAGTTCATTTCAACAGCTTGTGTCTTCACTGATTTCTGTGGGTGCATGATGAAACTACAGTAATTGTTTTTAGTGGGCAAGCTGGAAACTTGCACACTCATGTTCTTCCCACTCTCATTTTTTTCTTTCTTTCTTTCTTTCTCTTTCTTTATTCTTCGGTTTTTGTGCTGACTAACTACTACATAACCTAGAAACTTCATTCAAACTTGAAAGAATTCAGCTTGTTCTGAATCATGTTGCTCTTATTCATCTTCTAGATGTGTTTCATACTTTTTGAGTTATTTTATTTCAATATTTTTGTCCCATAGGACACAATGAAACAGATTTTTCAAAATTTTGCCATTTCTAGCTATTTTTAAGCTAAACGTCATTCAAACTGGAAAATTTAATGCTAAGCTTGGATAATTTCTTTTCTGTTCAACTTTTTTGTAACTTCTATAATTTTTTTAATTCAAATTTTAAAAAATATTTTTTACAATAAATTCTGGGAACTTAAGAGTGTGGTGACATCACCATTAGAGTGGTGAATAGCTTCAAAACTGTCAAGAAGTCTTCTCTTAAACTTGCTCTAACTCCCATAGTTTTCACTCCACATAAATATATTTATATCCAAGTTTTAGCAAAAGTTGTGCTGGTCATGAAAATGTAACGATGGAAGGAACTGGGCAAACAATTTTGGCTGTATGAGCCGAAAAGCGACGGGACCGCTCACCGAAACTCAATTCACTCCCATGATAAATGAGACAAGAAAACTGCGGATGTGAAGGCGAAACACACAGTTTTCTAACTTGCTTGTGTTCCCACATTTTTGACGCCACACAAAAACTTTTGAAATATTTAACGCAGACTTTCCTCTTTCGTAGGGTACCTCCATTTCGTAGATTGGACTTCCCATCTTTGAGTAAGAAGTCGCAATATGTGAGAAACGCATTAGCTAAAATCTCTGTTGAACTAAATGATGCAGCCATTAACTCCAGAGCTCAACAAGTTTTGAAAAATTCAATGTCCCTATTGGGCCAGTGACTGGTCATCTCCACTGGTCCGAATTTTTGATGAACCTTTTCTGTGGATTTTTACTTTACTTCTGTGAAATCTTTTTGTTTTTCAATAAAGAAAACACTTCAGTGTTTATCTTCTGCATGTACAATGGACTTCAGAGCGTCCCCAAACACAGGATCATGTTTTAGTAAAAGTGTTTCCACTCAGGAAATAAACTTTTACAAGGTCTACCACTGTCCAATGGTTGTAAATGCACACCTGCACCTGTAAGGATCTCGCCAACACCCCCAACACACACAAGTTAGCGAGGGCCTGTTCAATGCTGCTCACAGCCTGGATTCTTTTTAAACCTGACTAATTCAGCCCTTAATTTCTCATTTCTTAAAAAAAAAACCATGTTGGAAGACGTATCTCATGGTCTTTGAACAGATGTTACTGTGCTTTACGAGAGACACATTTTTGGCCAGCATCAAGCAAAGAAAACAGCTAAGTTTTTTGCGGAATTCGCTGAAATTGGGTCAGGAACTGTCCAACAATTTATTAAATTCTGGAAGGATAGTCTCCACTCCAAAAAATCCACAGCAAAACTAATGGTTATGAGGTTTAATTATGAAGGCGAGAGCATTTCCCCACACACGATTCAACAAGAACTTGGAGGATTGGGACTTAACGGCTGTGTGGCCTTAAGAAAGCCACAGGAATTGGCCGCTTAGTGTCTGGACCATAACTAATTGAAAGTACTTACAATATATAAAATTTATATTTTTAAATTAACTTTGTTCACATTGTATAAGATTATCAAAACAATGCCACAACAAATGTGTACTGCGATCAAAGCTCAAGGTGGCCCCACAAATTATTATAGTGGTCAGGTTAAATCAGTTCGGTTGGCCTACTGGACACTTTTCGGCCAAGCATTTATCTATTATCTCAACTGCTTTTTCCACATCAAGGTAGCTGGGGAGCTAGAGCCTATGCCGGCTGATTATGGGCGAAAGGCAGGAACACACCTTAGACAGTTTGCCAATCTGTTATGGGATTTGCACGCCAAACACTCTCACACTCATACCAATTAACCTAGAATTAATTTTTTGAGCTGCCAGGGGAAAATGTATTACCCATATGAACATGGGGAGAGCATGCAAACTCCACGCAGAAAGGTCTCTGGCCTGATTCAAACCCACAAAATTCTTACAGTGTGGCAACCGTGCTATTCACTGTGCCAACATACTGCCTCTTGGCCTAACATGAAATAATTTGTTGTTTGAATGACACTCACGTAATCAATCAATTTTATAATGCAAAATATTGATGCACTTAAGACAAAATGCTAGAAAGCATATTAGTTCATTCAGATGTTGAGGTATTTCTGTCTTATCCCTTGTGTCTGCTTCATTGTTTCCTCCTCCCATTAACCGACTTGCATGCCTTTTGTAAGTATTGTCTCAATTAATTTGTTTAGTGTCTTCCGTGCCTCCCCCTCCAGGTTTCAACTTTCGTGTGCCCCACTCCCTTGTATTCCTGTAGATAACCTTACTTTGGGTTTTTAGCCCGATTGGCCTTTATGCTGTGGTTAAATGCCTTTGTGGTGGTGTGTCATGCGTCCGTTAACTTTTTTGCCTTGTCAGCAATTTTTTCACAGATCCTTTTCATATTCAATATGCGTGTATATTAGAGATAATATATAATAGTAGAGTGGATAACATTTTGAAAGACCTGGAAGACCAGAGTCTCAACTCTCAATGGCTTATAAAACATACAATCTTGAGGTCAATCTAGATGTAATAATCTGATTATTGATGGTCTTTCTGAGTCAGAGAATGAAAATTGGGCAGACACTGAACAGAAAGCGCTGAAAGTACTCAGCAAACACTGGAAGGAAAGCTGATGGACCAAGGCCCATTGTTGTTAAGTTTCTGAGGTTTAAGGATAGGCAAAGAGTCCTGTGGAATGCTGACAAACTAAAGGGGACAAAAATATTCATAAATGAGGATCCTGAGGCCATGGGACAGAAGAGAAGGAAGCTGATACCGAAGATGCAGGAAGCGATAAAGAATGGAGATTATGTTGTTCTAAGATATGACAAGCTCATCACTCCCCGTCGCCGTGAACTGGAGCGCAGAAATTTAAATTGAATGAGAGAACTGTGATGTTTTTAATACTCCACATGCAGTCGTTAATATGATGAATGTATTTTCAAATGGGGTTTAACACAAATCTTTCTGCAGCGGATGGGTTTGATCTCTTCTTGTTGCTAAGAGTTTGATACCAACTAAACGCTTATTAATTGCTCATCTAAATGTGAGCAGCTGGAGGAACAAAATACATGAACTTGACTATTAAGTACAGTTACTCAACATACACATTTTAACCACGTCAGAGCTCCACCTTGACCCTTCATTTGAAAATGAAGAGCTATCACTTCAAGGTTACATATACACTCAACAAAAATATAAACGCAACACTTTTGTTTTTACTCCCATTTGTCATGAGATGGACTCGAAGATCTAAAATTCATTCCAGATACACAATATTACCATTTCTCTCAAACACTGTTCACAAATCTGTCTAAATGTGTGAAAGTGAGCACTTTTGCTTTGCTGAGACAATCCATTCCACCTCACAGGTGTGCCACATCAAGATGCTCATCAGACACCATGATTAGTGCACAGGTGTACCTTATACTGCCCACAATAAAAGGCCACCCTGAAATGTGCAGTTTTCATTCATTTCTCCATCATAAGCCGTCTCCAAAGGCGTTTCAGAGAATATGGCAGTACATCCAACCGGCCTCACAACCGCAGACCACGTGTAACCACACCAGCCCAGGACCTCCACATCCAGAAGGTTCACCTCCATGATCGTCTGAGACCAGCTACTCAGACAGCTGCTGAAACAATTAGTTTGCATAACCAAAGAATTTCTGCACAAACTGTCAGAAACCGTCTCAGGGAAGCTCAACTGCATACTCGTCGTCCTCATCGGGGTCTTAACCTGACTCCAGATCGTCGCCGAAACAGACTTGAGTGGGCAAATGCTCACATTCGATGGCGTCTGGCACGTTGGAGAGGTGTTCTCTTCACGGATGAATCTCGGTTTACATTGCTGAGGGCAGATGGCAGACAGCGTGTGTGGCGTCGTGTGGGTGAGCGCTTTGCTGATGTCACTGTTGTGGATCGAGTGGCCCATGGTGGTGGTGGGGTTATGGTATGGGCAGGCATCTGTTATGGACCAAGAACACAGGTGCATTTTCTTGATGGCATTTTGAATGCACAGAGATACCGTGATGAGATCCTGAGGCCCATTGTTATGCCATACATCCATGAACATCACCTCATGTTTCAGCAAGATAATGCACTGCCCCATGTTGCAAGGATCTGTACACAATTCTTGGAACTGAAAATGTCCCAGTTCTTGCATGGCCAGCATACTCACCGGACATGTCACCCATTGAGCATGTTTGGGATGTGCTTGACCGGCGTACACGACAGTGCGTACCAGTTCCCACTAATATCCAGCAACTTCGACAGCCATTGAAGAGGAGTGGACCAACATTCCACAGGCCACAATTGACAATCTGATAAACTCTATGCGAAGAAGATGTGTTGCACTGGATGAGGCAAATGGTCGTCACAGCAGATACTGACTGGTTCCGAGTCCCCAGACCCCCAATAAAGCAAAAACTGCACATTTCAGGGTGGCCTTTAATTGTGGGCAGTATAAGGTACACCTGTGCACTAATCATGGTGTCTGATGAGCATCTTGATGTGGCACACCTGTGAGGTGGAATGGAGTGTCTCAGCAAAGCAAAAGTGCTCACTTTCACACATTTAGACAGATTTGTGAACAATGTTTGAGAGAAATGGTAATATTGTGTATCTGGAATGAATTTTAGATCTTTGAGTCCATCTCATGAGAAATGGGAGTAAAAACAAAAGTGTTGCGTTTATATTTTTGGTGGATGGAGCGAGACATGATCTCCCAGATGTGCTCAATTGGATTCAGGTCTGGAAAACGGGCGGGCCAGTCCATAGCATCAATGCCTTCATCTAGCAGGAACTGCTGACACACTCCAGCCAAATGAGGTCTAGCATTTTCTTGCATTAGGAGGAACCCAGGGCCAACCGCACCAGCATATGGTCTCTCAAAGGGTCTGAGGATCTCATCTCCTTAATGCCAGTCAGGCTACCTCTGGTGAGCACATGGAGGGCTGTGCAGCCTCCCAAAGAAATGCCACCCCACACCATTACTGACCCACTGCCAAACCAGTTATGCTGGAGGATGTTGCAGGCAGCAGAACGTTCTCCACGGCGTCTCCAGACTCTGTCACATGTGCTCAGTGTGAACTTGCTGGGTCATTTTGCAGGGCTCTGTGCAAGGAGGAACAGGAGGAGCACTGCCAAAGGCGGAGGTAGCGGTCCTGCTGCTGGGTTGTTGCCCTCTTACGGCCTCCTCCACGTCTCCTGATGTACTGGCCTGTCTCCTGGTAGTGCCTCCATGCTCTGGACACTACACTGGACAGACACAGCAAACCTTCTTGCCACAGCTCGCATTGATGTGCTATCCAGGATGAGTAGCATTACCTGAGCCACTTGTGTGGGTTGTAGAGTCCATCTCATGCCACCACTAGAGTGAAAGCACTGCCAGCATTCATAAGTGACTAAACATCAGCCAGAAAGCATAGGAACTGAGAAGTGGTCTGTGGTCACCGCCTGCAGAACCACTCCTTTATTGGGGGTGTCTTGCTAATTGCCTATAATTTCCACCTATTGCCTATTCCATCTGCACAACAGCATGTGAAACTGATTGTCAGTGTTGCTTCCTAAGTGGACAGTTTCACAGGAGTGATTCACTTGCAGTTACATTGTGTTGTTTAAATGTACCCTTTTTTTTTGAGCAGTGTATAAATGCCCCATGTCAAATATTGATGCCACGTGGAGTTAACTCAAAGTGAGCATATGCTGACTTTTAGGGATATTTCTCTTGAATTCTGTACCATTTTTTAATCCATCTCTCTGTCAGTGAGCATTTGCTCAGTGATTTCACTCAGTACATTTGTGTGGCATTTCCAGATGGTGATCAGACAGAATGAGCAGTACCCAGACACTCCTTATACTTGGGACAATAAAAGGCCCCCCCCAAAATGTCAAAAGTCATCATGCCTCAGATGTCTGAGGTCATACAGACACGTGCCATTGGCATGCTGGATGCAGGGATGTCCACCTGCCTCACCAGTTTGTACCTCTGCTTAGTTTGATAGAAACAGCTCCCAAGCGTTCACTGGTTTCTGGGATTTGCATTCCTGTTAATACCTTAGGAAACACAGTTTCTGAGGGTGAACAGCTCCTGGTTTCTGCCCCGGGACACCACTGGCTGGCACCACCCCCCTTACCCTTACCCCTCATACCATTTGACCTGAGCTGTGATCTTGCTGTTCGGAGCTTCATCCTTCCTGTACTCCAACTCCACATTTGGTTCCTTGTCCAGATTGTTACAATTTTAAAATGTATGCATGCCCCAACCCCACCAACCGCCCCAGCCCCCGTTCCTCATTTTCTGCTCTCAAAGGTGGCAACCCTACTTCTGATCAATGAGTCAATGATCATTGAAATGCACACTGCCTGTTCAAAAGCAAAGTCGCACACTAGAATACTGTAACGGCTTCGCCTGCCGGATGCCGTAAGACTACCTGGCGATGCATGAAAATGAGAACTGGACTCAAGTGCAGGGTTAGATACATACAGAACATGAGATTGTAAGTTACTTACACATTTCACAAATTCCAAAAATACATCAGACTAACAAAACAACATCAGCATGATTTCTGCAAGACGAAGCAAACACGAAGTGTGAAGCCTTGTCTTAAGTAGTACACAGTGAAGATTAACAACAGGTGCAAGTTATCATTGAATAATTGGAGAAAGCATGAAGTGCAGGACTTAACAACCCCTGGGCTGCGGGTGTGAGGCAGAGCCTCACAAATATTTTGTTGGGCCACCTTTGACTTTGATTGTGGTGCACATTCGTCTCGGCATTGTTTTGACAATCTTATAACAATATCATATTTTTTTCCAACCAGATTTGCACTAATTTTAGGCCAAGATATTGCATTGATGATAGATGAGTCAATCCACTCTGTTGTTCGCCTTCTCCAGCACATTGCAAACACTTTCAGTTGCTTTACATTCGGACATTGAGGTGGCCAATTGATGTGTGAAAATAATTTCTCATGCTCCATGAACTACTTTTTCACAATTTGAACCCAATGAATCCCGGCATTGTCATCCTGGAATATGCATGTGCCATCAGGGATTAAAAAGTCCATTGATGGGTAACTGGTCATTTAGTATATTCAGGTAGTCTGCTGAATTCATTTTATTGCTGCCAAACAGTGCTGAGCCCAGACATGACCAATTGAAGCAACCCCAGATCACAACTCTGCCTCCAGAGGCTTGTAAAGTGGGCACTATGCATGATGGGTGCATCGCTTTGTGGGTTTCCTTTCTTACCCTCATGTACCCATCACTCTGGAAGAGGGTAAATCTGGACCTATTAGACCACAGGACCTTCTTACATTGCTCCTCAATCCAATGAATGTGCTCCCTCCCAAACTGAACTCATTCTTTCCCAATAAGCCTCACTGACAAGTGGGTTTCTTGTGGCCACGCAGGTGTTCAGTTCCAATCCTCCGAGTTCTTTTTGTATTGTGCATGTGAAAATTTTCTTACCTTCATAATTAAACACAGCCATGAGTTCTACTGTTGATGTTCTTTTATGAGACTTCATCAACCATTTTAATGATCTCCTATCAGGATCAGTCATGATTTTTCGCCAACCAATTTCTTCCATGAATTTCTTACTTCAAAACGCCGTAACCATATCAGCTCCTCTATGGTGCAAAGACGACTCCAGGATGAAGGCATCTCTTCACTTAGAGCATATGTTGGGATGGTCCTGATGGATCACAGATGTGCTTCTCTTCCTCAAAAGGGACAGGCACATTTCAACAGAATTGGCCACTTAGGGTGGTGGGCAGTTCCAGGCTGGGGGAAATCACTGATTTGGTATCATGATAAACCTAATATTCTCCTCTCTGACTTCTAAATAAAAAGTTAAATGTGTTTTGGGGTCAGTCTGTTCAAATTTGGTGTCATGAGAGCTCTGAAGAGGTATGCTTTCACCAGCTAGAACAAATTTGGCATTGTGATGTCACGGGAGAGAATACAGTGAATTTGCAATTGAAATATGAATTGGTTCCGATGTTGACACGATGGTAAGAATGGTTAGGAATAAGGCTTAGGTTGTGAAAAACACCACAAAATGGTGAACAGCTCAGTTTTAACGTGAATGTAGCATAAAAATTGCGGGCATAATGGCAGTTTATTAAAATCGTGAAAATGTTTAATTCACCGAAAGCCAAGTACAGTCATTTCGCTAATCGTCACTCTAATTGAAAGTTAAATGTCTCAAGAATATAACAACAAAAAAGAATCACAAACCCCTCCCACACAAGCTGAACCATTTATTGTTTGAACAGTTTCTACTTTTAAGTATTCCAAAATAGTTATGTGCCAAAAAAAACAAGGAAAACAGAATAAAGTGTCAGAACAATGACAGAGCTAGCAGGGAGCGAATTCACGTGCAAATTGTGGGAAGTGCATGACTGAGCTAGTTCTCAACTTGCCCATTAATAAGACACTAACTCTGTATTGCTGTATATGAGCCGGACTTATCATAAGAAAATTACTTTCAGATGAACCTGATTAATGTTGACAAAAACAGGTCCACTATTTATAACAAAATGGCAGGATATCCAACCACTGGTATACCATTTCGTTACCCCTTTCAATACAGTCCAATCTGGATTCTTCAGTGCTGGTGAAGGAATACTGTCCTCTCCCACTTCTCACTTTGAGCAAAATGCTGAGCTGGGCACTCAGGACTCAGCGGCTAAGCAGGCGATATGAGACATTGTCTTCAACAGACAGCAGTAGAAAACTGAGGAAATTCTCACTATAAACTGTTCTAAGGCTTTGTCTTCTTCCCTCTGCTGGCCTCCACTGTGTCTGCAGCCTGTAGAAGGAAACATATTGCAAATAATATCAGGAAATATCTTACTTGTTAAAATAATAAAAAAGAGCAAGCATTCATCATGGAAAATACAAATGCTTAGAGTCACAGGTCTCTTTTAACAAGCTCCTCCAAAAGATATTTATGTGCAATTTCACATCTATTAAATTACAGACTGCTGGCTGGACATAGTCCTTCAGGATTTTCTGTCGGAGAGCAAAATACATGACTCGGCCAATTATGGCAGGCTGACCAGGCCCTGATGCAGAAAAGAATCACACACCACCAGATGGCCACCCCCCTTTTTGACTGTTCGTATGATGTTTTCAGGATGGAATGTTTTTAGCATTACACCAGATCTAATGGGACCCATAACTTCCAAAAATTTCCACTTTCAAGATCAGACTCAGTGGCTTTTGGTTTTCTGACAAATACGATACAAGTCTTTTACGTTCCTCTTGGTCAGCATTTTTTCCTAGTTTCTTTACATGCCAACCTTGAGGGTGGTAGAATACACTGGTTCAAACCCCCAGTGGGGCTTAGGATTCTGACTTGATCTCGAGAGATAAAGTTGAGAAGAATTCTGTCATTCTGACTCTTGAGCAAGACCCTTGACCCCAAATTGCTCCAGGGGTTTTATCCCTGTTTCTCTATCCTTCCTCACTTCCAGCTGTTCTGTCTGGCATTTCTCCCATGGCGTGTTATTTTCAATGTCCATGTTTTCAATGGAACTTTCCGAGTAAAATAAAAGTTTAAAAATGGTGAATCAGGCCAGCTGTTCCTTAGATGATTTTGGTAGGCCAGAGATTCCTGGGAAGATGTCCCAGAAATCATTGTCATGTTTGTGGAACTGGTATGAGGAGAGGTATGCGCTGTGACATGATGCATCATCCAACAAGAAGTATTCATTTGACACTGAAAGCAAGAATGCCTCTATGAGAAGTTGCATTCGACTGATGTTGAGTTAGTACTAAGAGACCTAATGTGGGTTTTTTTTTTTTAATGAGTTCCCAGTATTCCTCCGTACTTTAGTAAGTAGAAAAATAAATGCAGACACGTCGTAGTTGCAAAGTGGATAGTTTAATAGAGTAGAGGAACTACAGTAGTTTGTCTGTTCCCCAAGTACAGATGAACAAGAACCAACAACTGAGGGAAAATGTGAACACTTCTAGCTGAAAGTTCAAAGGATGCAAAGGAACAAATGGTAATTTGGGGTGTGGGCTGAGGGATGATGAGGTTAACACACTGGGCTGAAGAGTGATGAGCTTAACACACAAAGGAAATGATCAAGGAATTATATACAAGAAGCACTGGGGCCAGACAAGGTTGTGTATTGGCCCTCCACAATATGCATAACTTCACAGGGCCAATCTGCTATTGGCACCCATGTTTTCCACACTAATGAGTGCAAAAAAAAAAAAATCACCTCCATTATCACCATTGCACCATCAAAACCACCTGCATGACTGACACAAGTCAGGATGGAATCATATTCAAAATTTTTATACCAAATTCTGTCCCAACAATATGCATATCACAACAGAAACAGGGACTCATCTGTCCAGGTGGCATTTTTCCACTCTTCAATCACTCAGATTTGGTGATCTCATGACCTCTGTTGCCTCATCTTCCAGTTCTTCCCTAGCATAACAGAAACTAGACATTGTTATTTGGCTGATGCGACCATCTATAACGTACCTAAAGGTCAGATGTACTGTTTTTCTGAGATGTTTTCCAGTACTGCTGTTATTATCAGCTGTTATTTGAGCATTTATGATGGTTCTGGAACCTTCAACAAGTATGCCCATTCTACTCAGGCCACGCTACTGACTGGTTCATATTTTGACTTACTGCTGAACTCTCTGTTAACTGCAGAGACTGTAGAGCATGAAAATCCCTTCTGAGCAGTTGTCTTTAAAACAATTAAGCTAAAACATCTGGCGGCAACAATTAAACATGGCAAAAGTTCCTTGGATGGTATGTATTATAAATTTACGAACCCCAATTCCAATGAAGTTGGGATGTTGTATAAAAACAGAATGCAATGATTTGCAAATCTCAGAAACCCACATTTTATTTGCAATAGAACATAGACAACATATCTGATGTTGAAAGTGAGACAATTTACTATTTAATGACAAATATAAGCTCATTTTGAATTTGATGGCAGCAACACATCTCAAAAAAGTTGGAACAGGTGCAACAAAAGGCTGGAAAAGAAAAAGGTACTAATAGAAAACAGCTGGAGGAGCATTTTACAACTAATTTGGTTAATTGGGAACAGGTCAGTAACATGAATGGGAATAAAAAAGAGCATTTAGAAGTTAAGATGGGCAGAGGCTCACCAATCTGCAAAAAGTCAAAAGATTGCAGAACAATTTCAGAAAAATTCCTGAATGTAAAATTGCAAAAATTTTGGATATCCCACTAGCTACAGTACATAATATTATCAAAAGATTCAGAGAATCTGGAGAAATCTCTGGGCGCAAGGGACAAGGCCTGAGGTCAATATTGGATGTTCGTGATCTTAGGGCCATCAGGCGGCACTGCATTAAAAACAGACATAATTCTGCACTGGAATTCACTGCATGGGCTCAGGAACACTTCCGGAAATCATCATCTGTGAACACAGTTTGCCATGCAGTCTACAAATGCAAGTTAAAGCTGCATCATGCAAAAAAGAAGCCAAATGTGAACATGATCCAGAAGTGCCGCCATCTTCTCTGGGCCGAAGCTCATTTAAAATTGACTGAGGCAGAATGGAAAACGGTCAGATGAATCAAAATTTGAAATTCTTTTTGGGAAACACGGACACCGTGTCATGCGGGCTAAAGAGGAAAGAAGGACCATCCAGCTTCTTATCAGCGCTCAGTTTAAAGGCTTGCACCTCTCATGGAGAGGGGTTGCATTAGTGGGCAGCTTACACATCTAGATAGGCATTATCAATACTGGAAAGTATATAGAGGTTTTACAACACCTTTAGGGAAGGCCTTGTATATTTCAGCAAAGCAATGCTAACCCACGTACGACATCCATCACAACAGAATGGCTTTGATGTAGAAGAGTCCAAGTGCTGAAATGGTCTGCCTACAGTCCAGATCTTTCACAAATAGAAAACTTTTGGTGCATCCCAGAACAAAAAATCTGGTTCAGAAGATCGAGGACTGTTGAACTGCTAGAATCCTACATCTGACAAGAGTGGGACAACATCCCTCTTCCAAAACTCCAGCAACTGGTCTCCTCACTTCCTAGACATTTACAGACTGTTGTCAAAGGAAGAGGGGATGCTACACAATGGTAAACATGGACTTGTCCCAACTCTTTTGAGATGCGTTGATACCATTGAATTCAAAATGAGCTAATATTTTTCATGAAATAGTAAAATGTCTCACTTTCAACATCTGATGTGTTGTCCATTTTCTATTGTGAATAAAATGTGGGTTTATGAGATTTGAAAATCATTGCATTCTGCTTTTATTCACGTTTTATGCAACGTCCCAACTTCACTAGAATTGGGGTTTGTAGTTTCAATTACTAGATTTTCTGTTTTGCTCGGCAGGCTATGAATATTGACATATGTGTGTACCAAACATCGTGGTGGGTATATATCTGGATCAGAATGGTAATTTTTAGTTTTGCAGGGCTGGCGAAGCTGTAAGAAGCAAATGCTGAAAATTGCTTATTTCATACCTGTCTCTTTCGAGTCACTCGGAAAAAGTCCTTTATGTTGCCCTGTTTCCCTTTCTCATCAGTATTTGATTCCGCCCTTTCTTTTCTCTCTCGAACAGTCTTACGGAACCTCTCCATCCGTCCTCTCACTCTCTCCTCCCTAACAGGAAATAGAAATTTTTTTACGAATCACGTCAACAAACTTTACACAGCAGTTCATAATATGCAGACTGCAGTGAGACTGGAATTTGATTTCCGGACATATGGAAGGGCATTTACAGTCAGGTAGGTTGGGACCAATGATCTTAACACAGCAACATCTGTTTCTTCAACTTCAAAATATCCACCATTGACATTTTTGATTCCATGATGACATTTAGATGCTGCTTTTAGTGAGCTGTGAGTATTTCTAAGACACTGTGCCTCATTATTGCATGCAGTGAATTTCAATAACATTCAATCAATACACAGGAATAATTCCCGCGCATATGACAAGAGTATTGTCACTTATAGACAGGTTACACTCTGCCACTTCAAACAGTTTGGACACGGTGCGCAAACATGTCAAGTTCGGGACCTACTTCACATGTTTCTCATTGCACAGGAAGTTGACCAGCTCTTGCTCATCAGGTTCTTGCCAAACCAGATCTGGTTGATTAGCCTTGGCCACCTGGTGGAACAGCTCACGGGCATCCCTGTACTTCCATTCCAGTGGAATAGGGTGAGTCTGAAAAATAGAGGCAGTGATGATATAAGACTCTTCCTGCCCTTATCATTGTCAATGAAATGTTTGCATTTTTCAAAAGCTTAAAACACAGGATATCATAAATATAATTTATGAGCCAAAACTCCAACAAAAACCGGCTCTCCATCAATATTGTGATGATCTAGTAACTATACGGTCTGGATTTAGAAGTTGATACATTCATGTCTTCGGGAAATCATAGCAACATACGTATACTGCGTTCTATAACAGTGAAAAAGCAGTGCTCAAAAAGTTCTGTTGCCACAAATACAAACCCAATTTTGATAAAACTGGCATAGTATGTAAAATGCAAATAAAATCCAAAAGAGTGATTTGAAAAGCGCATTCACTCAATATTATGTTAAAAACACAACAAGAGCAAATTATTTGATTCTTTACCTTGCAAATTCAATTGTTCATTGAAAATTTACAGATACAGTGCTGCGAAAAAGTATTCGCCCGCTTTCTGATTTCTTTGCATATTTGTCACCCTTAAATGTTTCAGATCAAATTTTAATATTAGACAAAGATAATTCAAGTAAATGCAAAATGCAGTTTTTAAATGTTGATTTCATTTATTGAGGGAAAAAGGAATCCAAACCTACCCGGCCCTATGTGAAAATGTAATTGCCCCCTAAACCTAATAACTGGTTGTGCCACCTTCGGCGACAACAACTGCAATCAAGTGTTTGCGATAACTGGGAATTAGTCTTTCACCTTGCTGTGAAGGAAAGCTGGCCCACTCTTCTTTGCAGAATGTTTTAATTCAGCTACAATGGAGAGTTTTTGAGCATGAACAGCCTGTTTAGGGACATGCCACTGCATCTCAATCAGATTTAAGTTCGGACTTTGACTGAGCCACTCCAAAACCTTCCTGTTGTTTTAAGCCATTCAGAGGTGGACTTGCTGGTGTGTTTCAGATCATTGTCCTGTTGCACAACCCAAATGCGCTTGAGCTTGAGGTCACGAACTGAGGGTCGTCCATTCTCCCTCAGGATTTTCTGGTAGAGAACAGAATTTATGGTTTCATCAATTATGGCAAGTTGTCCAGGTCCTGAAGCAGCAAAGCAGCCCGGGACCATCACATTACCACAAAAATGTTTGACTGTTGGTATGATGTTCTTTTTTATGAAATGCTGTGTTAGTTTTACACCAGATGTAGCGGGAGGCACACCTTCCAAAAAGTTTAACTTTTGTCTCGTCAGTCCACAGAATACTTTCCCAAAAGTCTTGAGAATCATGAAGATATTTTTTGGCAAATGTGAGATGAGCCTTTGTGTTCTTTTTGGTCAGCTGTGGTTTTCGCCTTGGAACTCTCCCATGGATGCCATTTGTGCCCAGTCTCTTTCTTGTTTTTGAATCATGAACTCTGAATTTAGCTGAGGCAAGTGAGGCCTGCAGTTCTTTAGATGTTGTTCTGGGTTCTTTTGTGACCTCCTGGATGAGTCATTGATGCGCTCTTGGAGTAATATTAGTGGGCTGGCCACTCCTAGGACAGTTCCAAATGTTCCAAATTTTCTCCATTTGTGGATAATGGCTCTCACCGTGATTCGCCGGAGTCCCAAAGCCTTAGGTTATCTTTGTTTAATATCAAAATTTCTTTGATGATCTGAAATATTTAAGCGTGACAAATATGCGAAAAAATAAGAAATCAGGAAGGGGGTAAATACCTTTTAACAGCACTATCTCAAAGCTAATGACTGTTGGTGCAGGGCTGCCCTACTGGGCTGAGGACATCACTGTATCTGTTCTGATGTAGACTCGAGTCAAAAGCTGAGCTCCTGTTTGTAAAGTAGTTCAGGTGTACAAACACCAGGTAGGGTAGTACAATTTTGCATTCACATTTTTATCATGTCCTTATTTTTTTATCTAGTTTTATTTATATTTATTATAAACAAATATGTACATATATATTATTTTTATTTTTATTTTTTTTTCTGTATCTTTATAATGTCCTTGTGTGGGAAAATTTTACAATAAAGTTGTTTTGCATGGAAGCAGCCTGTAGCCTGCGTAGTTTTTATTGTGCCACAAAATTTATAAGGTGAGGGGAAATTCAAAATAGTGATCTCACTGTCAAAGCATGGGGATATGGCACCTCCTTGTGGAATGTTTACAATGAAAACACAAGCCAAATGAAATTCTAATCAATATTTCAGAATAATTCCCACCAATAGAGTACATATATTGGTGGGATGTGTAAGTTAAAATTATTTTGATCTAAATCTTAACTTATAACTGCTACCAGCGATTGTTGCCTAGAAAATAAATAAATATAACAAGGAGCCAGTCTTTTGAACGGCTCTTTGAGAGGAACGGCTCCTCAAGATCCGGCTCCTTTCAAAAAGCCAAAAATTCCATCTCTAATCAGTGACTCTTCTGAAGAAGACGGGAGTATTCTGTCAAAACATGTTAAGGTAGGATAAAACCTTTTCTGTCTGAAAATATACTCAGCAACAAAAGTTTCTGTGACACCATTTCTGTGTATGTTATAAATGACACGCAAAGATCTCAATGCAATCAATATGTTTATTTAACAGGAGAAACACTGACTTTTCAGTGCCAACGTCACTCAAAACGAAAAATGTCATTTTCAGGCGTCATGAAGCACTTGTCTGACGTCTAACCAATTGTGACCTTCACACTTCAATACCGGGTGTGACTTCCTCGTGCCATGATGCAAGCAACGCATCTCCGGCGCATGGACCGAATCAGATGTGCCAGAAATTGCTGTGGGATGTCATTCCAAATCTGACGTAGACGTTGTCGCAATTCCTGGAGTGTAGCTGGCGGGTTATCCAACCGCCGCAAACGTCGATCCATCTCGTCCCAATGATGCTCGATTGGGGACATGTCTGGGGATCTGGCTGGCCATGGCAGGACATTGACATGTTGTTGCATCAGATACTGCTGTACAATCCTTGCAACGAGTGGTCTGGCGTTATCATGTTGCAGCGTTATTCCGGGACCATGTTGCATCAAAAACGGTACCACCAATGGCTGTAGCACTTCATCGCGATATCTTTGACCTGTCAGATTTCCATCAATAACAAGCAAATCTGTTCTGTTTCTAGCCGTGATCCCTCCCCAAATCATGACACTACCACCTCCAAAACGATCAAATTCCTGAACACAGTTGTTGGCATAACATTCTCCACGTCGACGGTATACACGTAAACGACCATCACATCGGTTAAGCATGAATCTTGATTCATCAGTGAAGAGTACAAGATCCCACTGACGTTGGATCCACCGTCGATGTTGTTGTGCCCACTGTAGACGCAGTCGTCGGTGTTGTACTGTGAGTATTGGACGTCTTGCTGGCCGACGTGGGACAATGCCAAAATGACGGAGACAGCATTGTCTGTGCAGACAGTCGCCTCAAACCAGGTATCGTTCTTGCAGTTATGGTTGCAGGTTGGAATCGATTTCGGAGATGGGTTGTTCGAATCCAGTTGTCCTGTCTGGGAGTGGTTACTCGTGGACGGCCGCTGCGAGGACGGTCTCTGACATGTCTTGTCTGCTGATGACGCTGCCATAAGTTCCAAATGGTGTTTCGGTGGACATTCAGGCGATGAGCAACTTCCCTCTGCGAGGTTCCGGATTCAATCATCCCAATGGCCCTCCACCGATCATTTTCAGACAGTCTTGGCATTTAGAGGGTAGAGTTCCTGATCCAAAATGGCTGTGTTTTCGATAAGTGATGCTTCCGTCGTTCATCAGGCAAAATGTGAACATTCCAAAAATTCTCCTCTTTTATTGCCATCCACAAGCATGATTTACGCACATTTTCACGTGCAAAGTCATTTTCTCGCATTTTCATGATTTCAATTTCAATGTTGTGTTTACGTGTACTGTTTCAGTCTGATATCACCATGTATGACAATTTCATAATTGCGTTATGAAAAATAATTAACAATATTGGTGTCACAGAAACTTTTGTTGCTGAGTATATAAAAAAAGAACATCAAATCTAATTCGGTACTACAGACAGTATGAACCTTTTTGGACTTTCAACTAAACAGATGCAGTTTGTCGCATCTCATTTCTGCCTGGGGTTCTCAAATTGTGAAAGAGTAGTTCAATGAGCATGAGCAATCATTTTCAAACAAGAATTGGTCACCACAGTGTGGACCTTAACCAACTGAAAGTCTTTTGGATGTCCTGGAGAAGGCTTAACAGAGTGGTTTTATTTGCCCATCATAAATGAAATATCTTGGCCAAAAACTAGAGCAACTTTGTTCAGAGGTAAATGTTGTAACATTGCATAAGACTGTCAAAACAATGCCAAAACATATGCGCACCACAATTAAAGCTAAAGGCAGCCCCACAAAACATTACAGCAAGCAACTTTTTTTTTTCTTTGGACACAATGTTAGCATTGGTTTTCCCGGTCAATTTCATACTTTTGTCATTCCAATTCATGAATGTGCATTCAAATTCATACAGCGCACGCACGCGAAAATATTCGGGCATTCAATTTTTGAATCTGAGCGATCAATTTCATTTATGCAAACTCTATTTCGTTTCCGGCAAATCAAATTCACACATATGCGTTCAATTTCCAAATGCAAGCATTGCATTTCCTACTTGTGCATTCAAATTCGCGCGATAATCACGATGAGCCTGTTTGGGGCTTTCAATTTCATTTTCAGCAGATCAATTTCCTACTTTGTGCACTCAATTTAGTGGAGAAGACAAGATAGATTTTGGAAGAAGGGGGTTATTGGGGGGAGAAGGGGGTGAACGTTTCTCATACACACATACAGAACCCACCGGCACACCCTCCCCCCAACACACGCAAAATTCGTATTTCCAAATCCATAGTCTTCTATGTATACACTGTATATGTTTTTTTAAAGGTTCTACATTGTTCTGTTATTGTATCTCCATGATATCACAGTGATATCATGTCCTTGTATATGCTTATGTTTTCTCGTTGTTTCATTTCAAGAAATTTTAAATGATAAGGCCAAGTCAGCAGTTCATCCAAACAACACATAGTCATTTTCTAACTTACACTCCTTGATAACACCACACATAACAAAGACAACATCCACATAATGCGTAGATCCGAAGATCAACTGATAAACAACATGATATCACAATCTCTCGGCTGGAAAGTGTATATATAAATAAGATACCAACCAACAACAAATGTTCGTGTTATGACTTTTAACGAAAACATTTATTGCATAATTCTTTAAGATATTGAACTAAAACAAGAAATATAACATCAAGTATACACTGCTCAATATGTTCAAAGACGTCTCCACCTTTAAACCCTCCTACGAAGATACAAACACTTATAATTTTGAGGTGCAATGCATAACCATGCTATCAAAAGTAATTAGTCTGTCGTCAATTTTTACCAATTAGTCTGAGCAACTGAGGCTAATCGGGAGATGTAAGCTGCGAGAGGTTAAGGTTATTAAACATTTTAAAAGGTGAGGTTTCCGAAGATGAAATTCAAAATCAGAAGACTACCCAAGTAGAAATGTTTGCCCCCTGGTATTGAAGCCAATTTGAAGACTCTATGGTTTAAGAATGTGCCGTACTGGATCATTAACAAATTAAAATTTTTAAAACTGTGTTTTAGACACTTCAAGTATTGTACTTTCCACTGAAATATACTTTGCCGAGGTGCTGTCTCCTTTAAATGTCCATGACCATCAGTCCCTCAGGCGGCACTGGGTTAAAAACTGACATCATTCTGAAAAGGATATTACGGTGTGGGCTCAGGAACACTTCGGAAAAATATTGTCAGTTAACACAGTTCATCGCTACATCTACAAGTGCAAGTTAAAACTATGCAAAGCGAAAGCCATGTATCAACACCCAGAAATGCTGCTGGCTATTCTGGGCCCATTGACGCAAAGTGGAAAAGTGTGCTGTGGTCTAACAAGTCCACATTTCAAATTTTTTTTGGAAAAAAAAATTGTCCTCCAGGCTAAAGAGGAAAAGGCCCACCCAGATTGTTATCAGCACAAAGTTCAAAAGCCGGCATCTGTGATAGTATGGGGATGTGTTAGTGCCCATGCCATGGGTAACTTGCAAATCACTGAAGGCACCATTAATGCTGAAAGGTACATACAGGTTTTGGAGAAACATATGCTGCCATCCAAGCAACGTCTTTTTCAGGGACGTCCCTGCTTATTTCAGCAAGACAATGCCAAGCCACAATCTGTACGCGTTACAACACCGTGGCTTTGTAACGAAAGAGTGCGGGTAATTGATGGGCCCGCCTGTAGTCCTGACCGGTCTCCCACTAAAAATGTGTGGCACATTATGAAGCGCAAAAATGCAAGCAAGAATGCGAAAGATTTCCACTTACAAAGTTTCGACAATTAGTTTCTTCAGTTCCCAAACGCTAATTAAGTGTTGATAAAAGGAAAGGTGATAAACATGCCCCTCTCCCAGCTTTTTTGGAACGTGTTGCAGGCATCAAATTCAAATTGAGTGATATTTCCAAAAAAAAAAAAACAATACAGTTTATCAGTTTAAACATTAAATATCTTGTCTTTGTAGAGTACTCAATTGAATATAGGTCGAAAATGATTTGCAAATCATTGTACTCAGTTTTTATTCATGTTTTACACATCCCAACTTCATTTGAATTGGGGTTTGTACAATTTGTATAGTGTCTGATCTAACTTTCATAGTATATTGTGCATAGAAACCTAAATTCATAAAAAAAACTCCTTAATCAGTTTTATTTTTATTTTGTTGTTTTTAATTTTTACAGTTTCATTATTGTGAATAAAATCAAAACGCAAAGACATTCAAATCACACCAGCCAGTATTTTATTCACAATAGAACAGAGATAACATGGCAAATGTTGAAACTGAGAAATTTTACAACTTTATCCACAAAATGAGCTCATTTCAAATTTAATGGCTGCTACAGGTCTCAAAAAAGTTAGGACAGGGGTCTGTTTACCATGGTGTAGCATCCCCTCTTCTTTTTAACACTGAGTAGAGGCGTCTGGGCATTGAGGAGACAAGTTTCTTGAGCGTCGTAGGGGAACTTGAGAAGATCATCATATTGGGAGTGGATGAATTCAATCACGGTGGACTGAGAGTTCGAGACTGGGTCACAGGCCTGCTTGACAGTGTGATCCAGGGAATCCTGCATGTTGGTCTTCTTCATGAACAGGACAGAATCCTTACAGGTAGAAGTACAACTATCATGGCTGGAGGGCAGTGCTCTTATACGACGAAAATATAGGGCACTGGTGGCCCCGGAAGCTCCCGCTGTTTGCTCAGGTGAAATTGGTGAAATATGTTTGTTATGAAAAAAATACGCATGGCAACATACATGGTGAGTATTATCAGCCTGTATTGTGTTATTTCAGAGTGGTGATCTGGAATGTAGGTCCAGGACACCAGTAAGATTGTCATACATAAAAACAATGCCTTCATGACTTCTATTGAACACAGTGTACTCAGTAATATTTCAATAAAATGATACTATTAGATTTCAAATGTGTACCTGTACTAAAAAGTCATCATTATAACATATTGATATTAAAAGTATACATTTTATTTGTTTATATTTGAACAATACAATCAACATGCAATCAAGTGAGACAAAAGACAGTTTTTTGATATGCGGACTACCGCGAACTTTGAACTCTGTTATTCATTGGCCACTAAACTTGTTTCAAAATGACCAATCACTGGAATTTAGTTAATAAAGAGTGACTGGTGATCTTGGGTGAAATTATGTTTATCACGATGTTACATTTTTGAAGAAATTGCGGAGGGGTGCGCACGATTACCTTGCTCGCGGTCATTGCAGCAGGAAGGAGCAATCACGTCTTACAGCTGCAACATATGGACAGACGTCACAAGAATAGAGAGGGGCTTACGTGCATATTTTCCAGTGTCCAGCAGATTCCTCTGGACCAATCCAGTAAATCCACCACAATCGAACGGTGCCTTCGGTCAGCAGTTGTTTTTAAAAAAAAATTTTTTTTAATCACTCGGCCATGAACTCAAAGGCAGACGACTTGTTTTCCACAGTGCATTCAACTGTGCATTTTGACTGTGTAGCACCGCTTGTGGAGGACGACGGTCTTTTTTAACATTGATTGCATTTTGGGGAATGTATAAGTGTTGTGAATTTAGGTTTTGAATAAAATGCTTTTTGCGTTAAAATTTTGAATTGCAGCCCAAGAGATGCAAGGCGAGATTTGCATCGCTGTGAGGGAGTTTTGTGGCGCAATTTGCGATGTGATACCGGGGGAAATATTCCCTGCAGTCCTTGACCATTATTAAAACTCCTTTCTGGTGTCAAATAAACAGAACCCATGAACAAACAATTTCACCATTTTCAGTGTTAGCAAAAATGACATATTTGGTCCTTTAATACTGTGCCGGAATTTCCTTGTTATTTTGCTATTCAGAAGGATTCTGAGTGCCTGCGATGTTTCCAGTTCCAAAGAAACTCATCCTCAGACAAACAGATATTTTCCTGCTAACACTATACATGGCAGCAGCAGCAAAATGTATTATTTGTATACAGCTGAAAATGATCGTAAAATACTACAACCTTAATTGACTAATATAACAATAATTAATGCTGGTATTTTGATAATTTTGTGAATACTATAGCCTGTATAATAAGTAAACTATCATAATTTAAATTTGTGTACATTGTATTCAAAATGTTTAATGATAAAGGTTAGTAACAAAAAGGAATTTGAAAAGTTGATTTCCTGTGCTATTGCAGTGTAAGTCATATACAACAACCTTTTTAGACTAATAAAACAATAACATGTTAGAATTCATTTTCTGTTCATTACTCACAACACTAGGCCATAAGTCTCCAAAGCCTGAACTATATGAACTTTACTTTTATTTATGAATCTGCCAAAACAAAAAAACAGTGATACAATTATTCATATTAGTTTAAATAAGTTGTATGTCTACTTGGCTGCTGTGGCAAATAAATAAAAAAAAACAAATTGACATTTCCTTCAATTAAACATGTGTATAAATGGTTAAAGGCAAAATGTTGAAGTTTTTGGTGATATTTTTAGTTCTATGACTACATGGCTACTGTAGCACATAAATAAAAAAACATCATCACATTCGGTCAAATTTAATATAGGTAGGAATGGTAGGCAAAACGTCAAATATTTTGGTGATTTTTTTTGGAAAAATAGACCAAGGTCACCATTAGGCATGTCATTTTTAGTCCTGTATAAGATGCATGCATGATAAAAAATTACAAGCCTCTGACGGAAATAAATGACAAGAGAATGCAAAATGTTGAAGTTTTTGGTGATATTTTTAGACCAGTGACCTTGAAAAAATAGGCCAAGGTCACCTTAAAGCACGTCATATGTAGGTCCTTCTGAGATGCATGTCCAGTGATAATTGGGTGCCTTTAACTGAAATTATTGATGAGATAAAGCAAAATGTCGAAGTTTTTGGCGATATTTTTTGGCCAGTGACCTTGAAAAAATAGGCCAAGGTCACCTTTTGGCAGGTCATTTTTAGGCCTTTATGAGGTGCATGACCAGTAAAAATTAGGAGCCCGTAACTGAAATAGTTGATGAGATAAATGATGGCGGCGGGAGCTAATCAAATAATAACGAGTGTCTGAGTCCTCAGTTGAGCACATGACAAATGCAGTTGAGGTGCTCTTCATCACTGACTGCAACCACAATGTTTCAGCCTTTGTTGTGAAGACAGCTTTGTCAAGTAGAGCTCTGTCAACTTGTAAAAAGACTTCAGGGCCCGGTTGTTCTAATCATGGTTATTTTCACCAATGGATAACTTTATTAAAATTTCCCTATTTAGATGATAACCGACCGTTATCTTTATAAAATTCCGTTACCTAAACCACCATTAAATACTTGTTGTTCACTTTAACGTAATTGTTAAAGTCTATCATTCAGTCCCACAGTGCTCATAAGGTTGCCAACATACAATTTAACCAGATGGTAATTCTGCTGTCTGTGTGCTTACTAGGTGCTGTCTGTGTGCTCTCTGTGCTTTATTGCTTGTTGTTGAGTTGCATTGGAGTGCTGTTGACTGGGAAGTTGGAGAGTTAGAGGATGGAATTGTTGTTGTAAGAAGGAGATTCTCTATTGTTTCAAGGGTTTTTGCTGATCGTGACTCGTGTAAAAGCTCAAATATTAGGAGAAGTAAGACGACTTGCTCCCAACGTGTAACATTTGCCACCGTGTAAAACTTCCAGGGAGAAAATTTCCCATATACAGAAGGTGCTGTATATATGAAAATTTCAAATATATTTGGAGTTACAACTGGAGACAGTCTCTTCTCAAAGCTCCAATTTTATAGAACAATCTCCTAAGACAAGCACGAGCTTCAGACACTCTCTGCCAGGCACGACGTTATGGGTGGGCCTGGGTGGACCGAGGCCCACCCACTCATCTACAGGCCAACCCTAAACCTTTCTTAAAAAAAAAATAATAATAATAATAATATATTGTTTTAAATACATTTCATGATTCAATTCATTAATGATTCAAATTTGTTAATTTTAAATATGATTTTAAAAGGTTGGTTGTGTCGAGGCTTGAATCGTGGTCAACGTGGCCGCTTTTAAGGAGATGCGCTACAGCGCAGCCTGCGTGTGAAAGATTCCGGAGCGCTCCTCTTTGATTAGAACCAAGCAGAGCGGTCAAGGATAGGTACCCTATGCACTGAAACGCTAAAAAATGCAACAAAATATATAAGTAACATTAGCAACCAAATTCGATATAAAAGGGATAATATAGTAGTACAGCAGCTAGACGTTTTTATTACGTAAAGATTAAAGCCCAGACCGAAGATTCGCAATGAGACCGGTTGAAACTTCCAAGTACTTGCGACACACCGGTCCGCGATGTTCTGAAACCTGCCAGTTCACATCGATGCGATGAGATGAGAGGATGTATCGTTTCCATAGCACTGACTCTCAGCGCTTCCATTTTAACTGCCGGCTTTTTAGGCCTATTTTCCTAGTGTCGATGAATTAGGCGCAACAGTTGCATTTCAGCTATTGAGAAAACGGCGAGGACAAACAAAAAAGAATGAAAGGGGCAATAATTTGGAGCCGTCCATGGCCGTGGCTTAGCCAGAACTTAAAATTGGGTGGGCTCTAAACATCTCTTTAAAACAATTATTAGTTCTGACTATAGCAATTATATGCACTCAATCCGAAAACGCTCCGTACTATCAGGTGTTGCTTGATCACCTCGTTATTGCAAAAGGACAATCGTTCATTTGGACGCGCAATTTCATGCATTTCAAATCAGTGGCCTAGCCAGAACTGAAAAATGAGTGGTCACTCAACATCACTTAACTACAATTATTAGTCTTAACCTGTACTCGGTCATTTTCCTTTGTTAAAACAATTTTCCACTTATAAGAATATCGTTCGTGATGCGATCAAGGGCGACAAATCAATAGGTTACACATAAGTAGGTCTATAGGCTACTTTTCGAGAGGTAAACTGCTCTGGAAATTCTGCACTACCTTTGTCTCATCAGGCAATCTAGCCTGTGCTTCTTGATCGATTTAATTGTTTAAATTGAATCAAAGACAGAGATATGAAATGCACTAAATTTTGCATCCAAATGAATGATTGACGTTTTGCCATAACGAGGTGAACAAGCAACACCTGATAGTGCGGAGTGTTTTCGGATTAAAGGTAATTAAAACTAGAAAAGCACTCAGAGAGCGCAGAACCTCCGCCAGGGGGCAGCAAACCCAGAAGCACGGCGATTAGAACTCCGGCCCATTGGAAAGACTTGAAATCTTGAACTTTAGTGTATATCTCAGCAGTACTTTGGTGTAGACATGCCAAAATTTAATCACCTCGTCATGTTGTACGCAAACAAACCAACAAACAAACAAACAAACCAACAAACAAACGGCACCGAAAACACATACCTCCTCGGCGGAGGTTAAAAATGATTGCAATCGAGTCTGAACTAAATTGTTTTAAAGGGATATTTATTACCCACGCATTTTTAAGTTCTGAGTGCAACACTGGTCCATGGCTGCTTCAACGAGATACCGAAGGTGCTGTTGCCAATCTGTGCCGGGAGCTTGCAGCGGTAGGCCTGCCCTCTTTTGTAAATTTCTCCTGGTTATTCCCGCCGCAGTTCCAACCAGCTGACAGTTTGTAACAGACGAGACCAGCTGAATTCGCTACAAGCTGATTGGCTGTTGAGACCGGTTACGTGCTTTAAGTTCAAAAACCAGCCTTTTGCGATTTGACATGCTGAATCTCTGGAAACGCCACCAGCCGGCTTGAGTCGAGCTGCAACGGGCCATTTCAC
Organism: Gymnothorax reevesii; assembly: GCA_029721435.1. Taxonomy (NCBI): domain Eukaryota; kingdom Metazoa; phylum Chordata; class Actinopteri; order Anguilliformes; family Muraenidae; genus Gymnothorax; species Gymnothorax reevesii. The sequence goes on from CM056576.1 coordinate 64,675,908, forward strand.
ACTGCTGCAACTTCTCCCTGCGACGTTCTAAAGCGGTCTTGTCGCAAATTTTTGGTCTGAACTGGGCTTAAGTTTTATAAAGTGACCTAATCTTTGGAATTTAGGCCCACTCACGACTGGTCTGGCCCGCCCCAAACTGAAATCCTGGTACCGTGCCTGCTCTCTTCTTTAAGAGTCGGCTCAAAACATGCCTCTTTAGTCATGCCTATTTTTAATTAACATATCAACAGTTATGTTTATCTTTATAAGGCGGGTGAGACTGACTACAGCCTAGTCTCTGGGTAGGTCCACATGATAACGGGTGGCTAGTGTCAAGAAAATCCATATGCAACTAGTAGCACTGAGCATGCATGAACGGTGCCACTAAGGCTAGCTACAGCCTTAGTCACCAGGGAGGTTCACATGGCTCTGGTGGCACTGGTGGCTAGTGTCAGGTTAATCCATGTGGAACCAGAGAATGAATGATTTGATCTTTTTGCCATGAAATGCGTGTAATTTCCGAAGCTACCATGAGGCATGATCAGGCCATTTTTTTTTTTAATCCATGCCAGGGGGTGTCATTGTAGAAATCAAGAGCAGGGTGCTTCTTCATGCAAAAAAGACATTTGGCGAAAAAGACTTAGTGGACCTTTAAGTATACGTATTTAATAAAAGTAATATTGTCTAGCTCTGAGGTAGTACATTACAATATTTAAGAATGACATAAAGAATAACACTACCAGACAAAGTACACCGGTGTTTACACCAGAGATGTGTGTGCGCGCATGTGGGTTCACGCTGGCATGTGTGTACAAAGTATATGTGTGCGTGTAGGTTAGCTCGGCGGCAGAACTCTTACCTTGCGGTCAATATGCAACACCACGCACTCAATTGTCTTGTGCTTCTGGATCAGGTGGAGGGCCCTCTTTGGCCCAAGACCATGTATCTTGTCACAGTAGTCACACCCCAGCAAGATGCACAGGTCAACAAACTACAGAGAAATCCAAATATAATGCAGTGATATCAATGAACAGTAAAAAAATAAGACAAATCAGTGGCAGGCTCCACTGTGCATCTCAACCGTCAAATTCAAATTTTATTTAATTCTAATATCAAGCAATAAAATATATGCACATCAGTTTGCAATCTCAGGAGTTCCCAAAAAAGTTTAAAAAATTGAATACTGGCAACCCCTTTGCGAGTATGACATACAAAACAATAAAGTGCAAAATACAAAACATACAATGCAAATAGGAAACATGTAAGGGTGCCACATATTCAATGGTAAGAAGTAAATTACAATAGATTGAACAAAGAGAAATAACATGAATATATTGAAGTACGTAATGAAGTGGAAGCAATCAAGACAGACTCACTCCTCAATTTACCATTTAAAATCAATGAACTTTTAAATAGAATTTGCATTAAAATGAAAAATATTACAAACCCAAAACCAGTGAAGTTGGCACGTTGTGTAAATCGTAAATAAAAACAGAATACAATGATTTGCAAATCCTTTTCAACCTATATTCAATTGAATACACTGAAAAGACAAGTTACTTAATGCTCGAACAGGTAAACTTTGTAATTTTTTGCAAATATTAGCTCATTTGGAATTTGATGCCTGCAACATGTTTCAAAAAAGTGCCAAAAAAGACTGAGAGAGTTGAGGAATGCTTATCAAACACTTATTAGGAACATCCCACAGGTAACCGGGCTAATTGGGAACAGGTGGGTGCCATGATTGGGTATAAAAGCAACTTCCCTGAAATGCTCAGTCATTCACAAACAAGGATGGGGTGAGGGTCACCACTTAGTGAACAAATGCGTGAGCTGATTGTCGAACAACATTCCTCAACGAGCTATTGCAAGAAATTTAGGGATTTCATCATCTACGGTCTGTAATATCGTCAAAAGGTTCAGAGAATATGGAGAAATCACTGCATGCAAGTGACAAGGCCGAAAACCAACATTGAATGCCCGTGACCTTCGATCCCTCAGGCTTTACTGCATCAAAAACCGACATCAGTGTGTAAAGGACATCACCACATGGGCTCAGGAACACTTCAGAAAACCACTGTCAGTAACTACAGTTCGTCGCTACATCTGCAAGTGCAAGTTAAAACTCTACGATGCAAAGCGAAAGCCATTTATCAACAGCACCCAGAAACGGCGCCTGCTTTGCTGGGCCCAAGCTCATCTAAGATGGACTGATGCAAAGTGGAAAAATGTTCTGTGGTCTGACGAGTCCACATTTCAAATTGTTTTTGGAAACTGTGGACGTCGTGTCCTCCAGACCAAAGAGGAAAAGAACCATCCGGACTGTAATAGGCGCAAAGTTCAAAAGCCAGATCTGTGATGGTATGGGGGTGTATTAGTGCCCAAGGCATGGGCAGCTTACACATATGTGAAGGCACCATTAATACTGAAACGTACATACAGGTTTGGTGCAACATATGTTGCCATCCAAGCAACGTCTTTTTCATGGACGCCCCTGCTTATTTTAGCAAGACAATGCCATGCCACATTCTGCACGTGTTACAACAGCATGGCTCCTTAGTAAAAAAGTGCGGGTACTAGACTGGCCAGCCTGTAGTCCAGACCTGTCTCTCATTGAAAATGTGTGGCACATTATGAAGCGTAAAATACGACAACGGAGACCCCGGACCGTTAAACAACTTAAGCTGTACATCAAGCAAGAATGGGAAAGAGTTTCACCTGAAAAGCTTCAAAAATTGGTCTCCCCAGTTCCCAAACGTTTACTGAGTGTCGTTAAAAGGAAAGGCGATGTAACACAGTGGTAAAAAGGCCCCTGTGCCAACTTTTTTGCAATGTGTTGCTGCCTTTAAATTCTTAGTTAATGATTTTTTGCAAAAAAATTAAAAAAGTTTCTCAGTTTGAACATTAAACATCTTGTCTTGTTTAAAAGGATTTGAAGAGGATTTGCAAATTATTGTATTCTGTTTTTATCAACGATTTACATAACGTGCCAACTTCACTGGTTTTGGGTTTTGTATGCTGCAGTGAAAGTGCATGTAGCATTAAACAAAGACAATTGTTTTCACAAACAATACTGATGGGGATCTTGCTGATTTAACAATCCAGCAACTTGCACACATAGTAGAGGGGATGAATTCCTGTCAAATGACCTTTACAGGATAACCATGTAATGAGATGTAGCTGAGAGCAGGGGAGACACACAAGGAATTCACATGGGGATTGTGAAAATATCTACTCAATAGTTACTATACTTCATTAGGAATGTTTTCCTAGTACCTTGTGGGACATTTTCCGCAGATCCGGTAAACCCTGAATACTGATGCCGACATAATTTCAGTCCCCTCATCATTCCTGAAATGCTGCCTTTGCAGTCACTTTCTTTCATTATTGTCATCTTCACCTGTGGATTTGTTCATTCGGCCAATCTGCAGTACACCAGTCATAGCACTAAAAAGATAGGGGAGAGTGGAATTATGGCAGGAAGGAAAATTCATGCTGCCAAAATTTCTCTCCCTTGTCCATTTCTAATATGTTGCTTCAGCAGTCAGGTTATTTGGTAATTGTCGTCTTCATGCTGTGAGGGGTTACTGCTGTGACTCTGGAGTCCATCAGTGCTTGCATTAAAAAGATCTGGGGGGAGTAGAATTTTGGCAAGGGTGAAAATCCATATTGCCAAAATTTTACCCCCCTCCTCCATTTCTGATCCTTTACATCTAAAGTCATGTTCTTTTGTAGTTTCAGTCTACATGTTGGGATATGTAACTGCAGCAAATATGGAGTCCAACAGTCCTTGCCATAAAAGTTTTTTGGCACCCCCTCTATTTCTGATCCTTTGCATCTTCAGTCAAGTTCTTTTGTAGTTTCAGTCTATTGCATTAATAACATCTGGGGGGAGTGGAATTATGGGAAAATTAATGTTGCCACAATTTTATTATTTTCAATTTTGGCACTATTGTCTCCACAGCTTAGTGTAGTTGCAGTTTTTGTCTACATTTTAGTTTAGGAATCTTGGATCTATTGTTGTGGATTTTCTTCAACATATTGAGGTTCCCCCATCCTCAAGCAATTGGAGAGAGACAGATTCTGAAAAAGAAAACTAGGCTTTATTGTGTCATGTTGATAAATGTAAAGCCGAGTTCCTCTTGCGCAAGAGGAACTGCACCCAAGAAGAACTGCAGAACTCCCCCCTGAAGAACTCCCTGAAGAACTCTAGCCCTGTCCGACTTGTGCACACCGTTTTATACCCTTATCTCCAGGCAAATATGCTCTTTCCACTTTTCATTCTCGCACTACGATTGGACAGATAACCTGAGATTCCAGCTAGGTAATCCTTCAGGACACTTAGAACCTTCGAACCTCCCTCTCCCAGGGCACAGTTTCAGGCTAGATCCCTTTCCACAGAGATCTTCGCCCAGGCTCCCCGAGGTTCAGAATTCTGCCTTCTGCTTCCCGATGTCTCCTTTTCAGAGCCCACCAATCACAGAAGCACCACTCGCCAACTAACGCATTCGCTTTTGGCTTGTGGTGGCCTGACTGTACATTGAGCTGAGCGTGGCGGCCACCCCTCTCTGTGGTCTTACTGCCATCTGCGACCAGACCGGCCGGTGACCCAGTCGATAGCGATTCCCAGATCCCGTAGTGGTTGTCAGCCACCCAGGTGGGAACCGACGATCTGATCCCTACCCCACTTCGCTATGGGAATAGAAACTTTGACCGTTTTCACCAGCATCGCCTGTTCATAGAGGTCATCTCTCACACACCTCTGCTAGGTGTGGGCTGTCACCCACGTACCACGTGTTGCCCTCAACCTTACATGCGACAACACGCCGACTAGACGGTACCACGGCAGTATGTTAATTCATACTTCACTGGTCACGGGGGCCTTCAGTCCTCTCCCCTGCACTATAGAAAGTCTTTAACGTGCCCTCGGAACTTCGCAGTCCCGCCGCCGCCTGTTCTGCACTAGGTTCGGGGGGCCCAATCCCCTCCCTACTGCAGAGATGCATGCGCATTACTGTGGACAGCCACACCCAGCAAGAGAATACAGCCAGATGAAAAAGAAAAAGATATCAGAGGATGAACTCGATGCATATCAAATTATAACAAATAATTCAATTGATTGTGTTTTTCAGTAACAATTATTGATTTTGCTGAACAAATATTGATCAAAGCTACAGAAATCAGATACATCCTCTGATTATGTTTTTTGAATCAAATAAACGGAAGCAAATCAAAGCTACAGAAGCGCACTGCTTATGTGTGTGTGAGCTGCTCATGCAAGTGTGAACTGAATTGCTTGTATATGTGCATCTGTCTGTCTGTGAACTGCTTGTATGTATATTTCTCTGTGTGTTTGCACTGCAGTATGTGAACTACTTGTATGTCTGTATGCATGTGTGTTATGTGTGCGTGTCTTTCTGCTGCCTACATAATATGGTTATTGATTATGAGTATGAGCAATGAATAAATAATGATGAAAAATATATTTAATCAATATTAGTGAATAAAATGAATAATGCTGAAATAAAATCTTCAACACTATCTGTGCTTCTTATCATGAGAAAACATGGGCGGGGAGTCTTAATTATGACTCAAGGAAATATTCATGCTGACATAATTTTACTGCTCTGTTTTTCGTGACATGCATCTCTAATGTTGATATTGCACATAATTTGAGTCTACTGTTCCAACAGTAAGTAGTGACCTTCACAAAACTTATATTTATGGTTGGACCTTACTTTTTGTTCATCTGGATTGGTTTATGTCCCCTAATAATGTTTTATTTTCCAACATGATAATGCCTCCAAACACAGTTAAAAACATTTTAAAAAGTACTCTTAGAACACAAGGTTAAAGTCAAATTACCATGGCCAGTACAACTACCCTATCTAAACTTAATTGAAACTGTGGACAGTTCTGTAGCGCTAAATTCCGACAGATCTTCTCTTTTGTTCTTAAAATCTGGAAACTATCCTTGAAGAATGAGTCACTTGCCCACTTTGCACAGCGCAGAATTCGTACTCAGAATTTTGAAGGCAGAGAGCAGACCTTCTCACTATTACAAGACATCACGTTATGCAGGTGATTCCGACATTTTGTACACACCCATATACTGTCGAATGATTTCCTAATGTCCTTTTTTGTTGGTATAAATTCATTTCGTGAGCTATTTAATGTAAATGTTAACCAGCACTCAGAAAAGGATCCAATTGCGGAATAATTTTAATCAAATTCAAATGCAGCATACAGACGTTAGCTATTCAACCTCTGCAACCTCTTGCTTCAGTGATTGGCGCTTGTCAATTTATTCTGGTCATTCGGTGAAAAACAAGAGTCATCAGAAGATGACATATCCCACCGGTTCCACATAATTTGTGATTTACACATTGCAGGAGAATTGTATCCTCTTAATATCATCACTGTAGTAATTCTATACTCATAAAACAGATGGACTGATTAGTTTGTTATCAAGGCAAGCATGTAATGATGAATTTATTGATTCAGAACTAGTATCTTGTGTCATGAAGTGTGGGGAATACAATAATGTGAGATTTGCTATTACCACTGTATGAAATGGAACACCTATTTCCGTATATGTTAACATATACTTACCTTTATAAATAATCAATGATGTAACTTCCATAGTGATATCTTGTCTACCACAAACTTGACAGTGTTCTGTAACCCATACTCTTTCAATAGCGATGGCTGGTGTGCTACTGAGTCCTAGGTAATTGACAGTTCTGTGTGTTCCTCATTCCATGGCTCGGATGTGAGATACAACAAGGACATTTCACTTGGTCTGTGTGAGCCGAGACTTTTGGAGTTTTTGAAGTTTCTAAGTGGCATAGTTTTTGAGTTCTGTCCCGGAAACGAGACAAAGTCCAATTTTAGGGCTGTTTTTGGTGAAAATTTCAAAAATTATGGAGAGCATGGAACTGAAATCCCCAAAAGGCACAACTACACCAAGAGAGTAAGTTCTATAGCAAATTTGAAGTTTGTAAGTGGTATAGTTTTTGAGTTCTGCTCCGTAAATGAAAATGATTATGGACGGACGGACAGGGTGAAAACTATATCCCACGGTATTACATACCGGTGGGATAAAAAGAGATATATTTACTAAAATAATGCAGCTTATTGTACCTCAGAGGTTACAATGTCAGCTATCGTTGAACTGTCCTCAAAAACTCCGCGATTGGAGCTTGCCAATTTATTCAGTTTATTCGGTTAAACATTAAAAAGCGATACTTGAGTGAAATTAGCCGTCCTTCTTTCATGCGTAAATTCCACCTCAAAACTTGCAACGTTAAGCTATAGATTTGTCATCAAAAAAAGCATGCATTAAAATGATGGAAACGGCTTTCTAATTAGTTTTACAGAAGAACAAAATTTAATTATTTGCTTTTCTACTTCATGCATTCACTCGGATTATCATGTTCTGAAGCCCATAATTAATCTTTCGCGCCGTTTATGTCAATGAAGTCGGATGGCAGCAACAGCGAAACAGTAGCGAAACAGCGTTTCTGGCGTACAGCCGCGCACTGTAGCGCAGAGCGAAAGCGCGTTCACGAGAAGGGGGGGAGAATTTTGGCAGGGAGTCGAAAAATCGCACAACACCGGCACTTATCGCTCTTTTCGGTGAAGTCGTTGTCTTCAAAATGTTCACTGCAAACACGGTAATCTCTCTGGCGTAATGTTCGCAAAGGAGTTTGCACATAAAGTTGAAGTGCAACCAGCCACAACGGCGAAGTCTCCCTGTTGCGGAGGGGTAAATGGTGAGAGCTTAAGCAGAGGTACTGATCTAACTCCAAGCTCCGTCTGTCAGCCCTCCGATCTCCGCGGTTATTGCCGACACTCACCAGTAGTGCTATTTCCCAATGAGCCCGCGCGCGAGTATTCAAATGAAGTTGAAGATAGTTGCGATGTTAGGCTGCGGTGTAGCTATGTTGCTACATAGTCATTACAATTGACATAACCACAGCAATTCGTAATCATAATTTTGTGGTGGAAAAATTACATTTCGGAATATTGGATTATACGAGCTCGACAGTTGACTAGAGTGGACTTCACCGGAACACAGGAAGTAAACAGATGTATGTTTACTGAGTGAATTATCACACCTTTTATGCATTTCTAGGTAAGCTACTGCAGTCAAATTCACTGTGGTCACTTGAAAGGGTTAAGTTAACATGGCTATGGACTTGAAATGACATCTTGATCGTGTTAAGAGGCTAAAAGCACGTTAAAAGCCTGCACGTTTGAGCCGCTTAGGTGCAAACTCTAGCAGGTGCATAACTCCGTGTAGGCAAAACAAAGATACTCGTAGAAATTGACCGAAGTTCCCCTCTAAGTGGGGGAACGAGATCGGCTATCTGCGGTGCCGACAGGAGAAGCAGTTCTGCTATTGGCACCGCGGTGGGGCGGATAAAAGAAGCACTTCCGCTATTTTCCCCACAACTGGGCCAATATGAGATTTCATTTTACTATCCGCCCAGTCCTCGAACTTGCTGTAGCTTCGGGAGGTTTTTAAGGTTTATTATTAACAAACTAACAAGGAAGTGGCTTTTCGTCCCGTAGCACAGCGGCGCCAAAGTTCAATGTTCGTTTAATGACCCATGCAAGGTTGTAGTCAGGAAACACATCTTAAGGACACCACACTCCAAACCTAACTTCGTAGCGCATTCAGTAGCAAAGGTAGCTCAGTAGTTCAAACTTAATCGGATCGTACCTCCTCATAAACGCTGAAAGGAGCTTTGCTTGTCATAACAATTGTTTAAATGCGACATCCGAGAGCTATGAAAGCAGTCTAAGAGATAGGGAGCCTTTGCAAAGAAGATGGAGGACAGAAATTTTATATATATATATATATATATATATATATATATATATTTTTTTTTACATCAAGTATTTATAGATTAAAAGTGCAGTTGATGTTGAAAAGACCACCAGAGCGACCTCATTTGATCTCATTTTTAACCTTGTGCAGAGGTCTGGTGGACGTTAATACGCGATGTCCAGAAGATTTCGTAAAAAGACGTCATAAAAACTTTCATTCTGGCTGCTCAGGGGACATCATTAAGACATTTTGGAAGACCTCAAAAAGACGTCATTTGGACGTATTCTTGCTTCGTGGGTAGCTTGCCATCTAGCCTGTGGCAGATATTTAGCTTCACTCGGATAGCCGCTAATACTGGAGGGTTTTCTGTCTCGTTGAGGCTCATAGTTTGAAATATCCAGTCAGCTTGGTTATTTTTTTTCTCTTCAAAGCTGGGACTCCCGTAGCAATTTCCCAAGTTGATTTGTGCATTTTTGAGCTCCGCTGTCACATTTCTTTCTACGTTTTAGTGTCTTTTGTCTTAAATTTCCACTCCAGGAGCAAGGTAAAAGCTGTAGCCTAGTTGTATAGTTCAAATTCAACGACTTCATTTGACAGTAACAATAGGCACGCACGTCGTCCATTAACCAATCACAATGTCTTTTATTTATGCAAAATATTAATGCACCTCGTCCCGTTCCAGGGCAGGCCGAACACAAGCAACAAGCAGAGTACTGTATTAGCTTTATTTTGTGTTTCTGCCGATGATCGTTTTCATCCGTATCCTAACGAAAGGCCTTTTCACTCGGGCGCCGTGCATTAATGCGGCCCTGGCGGCTACTTCGTTGCAGTTTAACTCACCGTAACACGGGCCACTGGTCACCACGCTGTGGGCCGTCTACACAGCTGCGGTGTTTTCTCTTTTTTTTTTTTGCCCGCGATCCAGAAAACTCCCGGTATTCCGATGGCCATTTATGGATTAATTCTATTCTTATTTTTTTAATCTTAAAAAATAATCTAAAGAACCGATAGGGGTACCATTAAAGAATTGGACTGGTAAGTAGTATAGGTAACAGTAGTAGAACCATTAAAATCTTAACAATACACATCTGAAGCGGGCATAGGAATTTAATTACACAACTTATATAAAATAGGCCCAAGCATCCTGTAGCTTACCGGCAAGCAAACCTATCGTGATGATATATGTTATGAAAATTTTACGAGACGGTCAATGTCAAGGTCACTAAATAAAAGTTAATGTGCATTTATAAGACCTCCTATGTGTCTGTATTACAAAACCCAAAACCAGTGAAGTTGGCACGTTATGTAAATCGTAGATAAAAACAGAATACAATGATTTGCAAATCCTTTTCAACTTATATTCAATTGAATACACTGCAAAGACAAGGTGTTTAAGGTTCAAACTGAGAAACTTTACTCTTTTATTGCAAATAATCATTAACTTAGAATTTAAAGGCAGCAACACATTGCAAAAAAGTTGGCACAGGGGCCTTTTTACCACTGTGTTACATCGCCTTTCCTTTTAACGTCACTCAGTAAACGTTTGGGAACTGAGGAGACCAATTTTTGAAGCTTTTCAAGTGGAACTCTTTCGTAATTCTTGCTTGATGTACAGCTTAAGTTGTTCGACAGTCCGGGGTCTCCGTTGTCGTATTTTATGCTTCATAATGCACCACACATTTTCAAAGGTAGACAGGTCTGGACTACAGGCAGGCCAGTCTAGTACCCGCACTCTTTTACTACGGAGCCTTGCTGTTGTAACACATGCAGAATGTGGCTTGGCATTGTCTTGCTGAAATAAGCATGAAAAAGACGTTGCTTGGATGGCAACATATGTTGCTCCAAAACCTGTATGTACCTTTCAGCATTAATGGTGCCTTCACATATGTGTAACTTGCCCATGCCTTGGGCACTAATACACCCCCATACCATCACAGATGCTGGCTTTTGAACTTTGCGCCTATAACTGTCTGGATAGTTCTTTTCCTCTTTCGTCAGGAGGACACGACGTCCACAGTTTCCAAAAACAATTCGAAATTTGGACTCGTCAGACCACAGAACACTTTTCCACTTTGCATCAGTCCATCTTAGATGAGCTTGGGCCCAGCGAAGCCGGCGGCATTTCTGGGTGCTGTTGATAAATGGCTTTCGCTTTGCAATGTAGAGTTTTAACTTGCACTTGCAGATGTAGCGACGAACTGTAGTTACTGACAGTGGTTTTCTGAAGTGTTCCTGAGCCCATGTGGTGATGTCCTTTACACACTGATGTCGGTTTTTGATGCAGTACCGCCTGAGGGATAGAAGGTCACGGGCATTCAATGTTGGTTTTCGGCCTTGTCGCTTACGTGCAGTGATTTCTCCAGATTCTCTGAACCTTTTGACGATGTTACGGACTGTAGATGATGAAATCCCTAAATTTCTTGCAATAGGTCGTTGTGGAATGTTGTTTTTAAACTGTTCGACAATCAGCTCACGCATTTGTTCACTAAGTGGTGACCCTCGCCCCATCCTTGTTTGTGAATGACTGAGCATTTCAGGGAAGCTGCTTTTATACCCAATCATGGCACCCACCTGTTCCCAATTAGCCCGTTCACCTGTGGGATGTTCCAAATAAGTGTTTGATGAGCATTCCTCAACTCTCTCAGTCTTTTTTGCCACTTGTGCCAGCTTTTTTGAAACATGTTGCAGGCATCAAACTCCAAATGAGCTAATATTTGCAAAAAATTACAAAGTTTACCTGTTCGAACATTAAGTAACTTGTCTTTGCAGTGTATTCAATTGAATATAGGTTGAAAAGGATTTGCAAATCATTGTATTCTGTTTTTATTTACGATTTACACAACGTGCCAACTTCACTGGTTTTGGGTTTTGTACAATCCCAAGCTCTAAAGCAGTTTTGGTGATTCGAGTTATTGTAATTTCACTATGTCAAATTTGACCTTGACCTTTGAAGGTCACTATGAAGGTCGCTAAATTAAAGCTCATGTATGACTTTCCATATGTCTCCAATACAAACCCAGGGTCATTCTGTGACCGTTTTGACAATAATATGTCTCTAATACAAACCTATGCTCTATCTGTAATGATTTTGGTGACATACATCATTGAAATTTCACTGTAAAAGGACAAGTTTCACTAACCATCAAAATTGGCCCCGTCTAAAATTTAATAATCATTGGTGTCATTTATTGTCATAATAACCAAAATTTAAAAAAATGAAAGTTATAAGCCTTACTGCCCCATGGTTGCCATGGCAACGGAACAGGAAATTGCACCATGCAAAATGTCATTATTTGGCATATTTTCAATCCCAAGAGCAAAAGAGTTCAATATATTGTCTTATAAACCATATATATCAATTATTATATAAATAATTAACAATTCAACATTATTGTCTGGCCCATGGATGCCATGGCAATGGGAGAGGAAATTGTTCCATTCAAAATATTTTCAATCCAAAGAGCAAAAGAGTTCAATATATTGTCTTATAATTAATGTATATCAATTATTATATAAATAGTTAACAATTCAACATTATCAAGATGAGTGGTCCATTGCTGCCATGGCAACGGGAGATATAAATAATAAATATAAATATAAATAAATAAATTATAAATAATAAACAGAAATGTTTAATGAAACAGTTAAGTAAGTCAGAAAAAGATACTGATATTAGGTCAAGAAAAAAATAGGTTTGATTCCTGTTACGTCCCAAATAGAAATAGGGTGGGTGGGTGGGTAGGTAGGTAGGTAGGAACATTATTTTATTTTTTAAAAATATTTTAATGCAGTACTTCTTAAGAAAATTTTAAACCACAATAAAGCCACTCTACAGGTCCTATACTCAAATCTCTACAGTAATCTCAAAAAAAATTTTTTTTGTCCAAAAAGTGTGCAACGACAGTAGGCTAGATACCTTTCGCAATCAAAAACACCAATAAAATGTTTAGGGTAGGGGGAAAATAGGGACTGTCGGGTAATAGGAATCACAGGTATTTTTTTCTATGCCTTATCACACTTATACTGGAGCAAAATTATATTTGTCTTTTATATTTCTGAATTAATTATGCTACCCATTAATTATATTAAAAACAAAATTAAGGTCAGATTCAATTCAGTTCACAAACTTCAAAGTTGCGTAATATGATGCGTGCTCAAGGGCCGAGCTGATCGAGGGGCATCGATCGGGCATCAGATAGCCTATAGGCCCATCTTATTTTTCAAAGAGTTATTTATTGGTTCTACATCTCTACCATAACTCAGAATATCCGTATATGAACAGATTTTTATAGATTTTGCATAGATAAAACTTACCTTTCCTCGTGTACCTGTAGTTCACCTGGAGAATTTCCTCATCGGATCATTGTCGAAAGACGAAACTGGGTCATCGCGCCGAAAAGCCTGACGCCACTGATTATCTGGCTCGTACATTGAGTAATTAGGCCTAACACTCAACAACACTAAACTATTTACTCGATATTTACATATCAGACATATTAGAGAAGAATCATCATTCAAAATATTACGCGTCAACAAAGCAGGAAATGCGAACAGCTGTACATCAGAGAACGCCGCTTACGCAAGAAGTGCAATTGAAAAGTTGGATTTCAATATGAAATACGATTCGTGCCTGGTTTTGAATCCTTAGCGAAAATCACACAATCCACACATTTGTTTGATTACACATAAAAACACTTACAGTTGTATGAAATAACGTTACATTTTAAGTTATTATTTTAAAAAATATCACGAAATTCAATTTTATTTCCATTTGTAAATGCCAATGGCACATTTATATATTTTGCGTAACTAAGCGCGTCACTAATGTAAACTACTCATTTTCGAAATTAAACTCGGGCGGCAGGCCTCGCCCACAATACAACCTACACAAATAAGTAAAGAATTTATAATAGATTTGATTGATATATAAATTATTTTGGGCGAAGTATGCCGCCCACGCGAAAAACTGATTTGAATGTCGTCTTTTTCGCTCGAAATCTCTTGAAGTGAAGTCATTGCCTAGTTGAAGCATCCGTAAAATCAATTTCGGGTCTTAGTAACCAACGGCAAGTTTATTGTTGGACAGCATGTATCTCTAACGATTGATTCGACAAATGAAAATTGTTCAAGGTTGTGTCTGGTAATTCACGAAAATACAGGGCCAGTTATGTGGGTTAGTGAACCTAGTTCTTTGGCCTTTGAAGATCATAGAAGGTCAAGTTCAAGGTCACCAAATGAAACTTAACATAACATAACATAAAATGAGTGGCGAGAGCAGACTGTTCAGCCTAACTCAGCTCGCCAGTTTCTTTTAACTATAGTGAATATATCACTTCAGATACTCAATGTCTCAATGGTATCTAGCTGTAAGTCAAGCCTGCTCTTGAAAATTACCAAGGATTCTGCCTCCACAATATGGTCAGGCAAGCTGTTTCACATTGAAATTACTCTTTGGGTGAAAAAATATTTCCTAATATCAGTGCTAAATTTACCCTTGGTCAACTTCCATTTCTGTCCCTGAGTTCTACTAACAGAACTTGGCTGAAGGAATCCTACATAATTCACTTTGTTAATCACTTTTACATATTTAAAGACCTCAATCAGATCACCACTGAGTCTCCTTTTCCTAAGACTAAAGAGATTAAGGATCTTCAGCCTGTTCTCATAGCTTTCATCTTTTATACCCGGAATCAGTTTAGTTGTTCTTCTCAGAACTTTTTCAAGAGCCTCTATATCTTTCTTAAAGTATGGTCCCCAGAACTGTATACAATACTCCAGATGTGGTCTGACAAATGGGTTGTACAAGAGAAGTATCACCTCCTTGGATTTGTATTAAATACTTTTGGCAATGTATCCCAGCATCCAATTGGCTTTTTTAACTGCTACGGCACAATGACTAGAACCTGTAAGGGTTTGGTCAACAATCACTCCTAGATCTTTTTCATGTGGAGCACATTCCAGTTTTAAACCTCCCATGAAGTAATCTTGTCTGATGTTTTTATTACCTGTACAACTTACAACTTTTGTACAACTTTTATTACCATGTACAACTTTACATTTTGCTAAATTAAATTTCATTTGCCACATTTCTGCCCAACTCTGGATTCTATCCAAATCCTCCTGGATCACTTTAGTAGAGTATGAATTATTTGCCAAACCTCCCAATTTAGTATCTTCCGCAAATTTAACTAATTTGCTCTCAATATTTCTATCAAGCTCATTAATGTAGATGGAGAACAGCAGGGGTCCCCAACACTGATCCCTGAGGGACTCCACTCCCCACCATACCAAGCTGAGATGAGATTCCACTGACCACCACTCTTTGTATTCTGTCCCGTAACCATATTTGAATCCACTCCAGAATACCTCCTGTAACTCAAATGAAGCTCATTTTAAAAATTAGTCATTTATGCGGTACTTTATCAAATGCTTTCCGAAAATCCAATTATATGATGTCATAAGCCCTGCTTTGATCATAAGTCTTGGTGGCCTCTTAAAAAAAATTCCATTTCTGCTTGCTCTTGGTACCGGTAGAATCCCGGAGAAAACTACTGTGGAGGATCTGCTCCTAAGCTTCTCATCTAATTACACAAATATGCCTTGCAAAACCTCAAACCTACCTAACTTCATACATGACTTTCTACATGCCTCTATTACAAGCTAAGCTCCATCTGTAATATGGTTATAGTTTTTTTTAAATGTCATTTTTCACCTCATTACATTTACTGCCATGTTGAATTTACCAAAAACTGTTTTTTTAAAATCCTCCTACAATGTTTGCCCAATCACCACCAAATGTGGTACAAATATTATCAGGCCCTCCCTGATATTGGCTATTTCTTCATTTTAGGGTATGTCGAAACCTATGCATGTGACATCACATAAAATTTTTTGTGGCATGGCATCAGTTATGATTATCAACCGTAACTCATGACTGGAATGTCTGATTATGATAAAACCTCTCGTGTAATTATCACATTGTTCCATCATTTTGGCACTGTATTTAATAAAACTGGGACATTATCAATTTCTAGCTAGTCCTTTAGCTTATTGACATGAGTGTTTTTTTACTTGACTCCAGACATCATATAACAAGTAATTATGTGACACCTCCCCCTACTACGCCGCCACACCCATCTCGGCGCATGTCCGTCTACCAAATCGCCATAGTGGCTGCGCACGGTGTTGCACTGCACGAAATGACCACTGTGCGGGCTGTGCCGGACGAAATTACCACTGCGTGGGCTGCGCCACGCTGCGCTGGGCCAAGAAATTAGAGCCTATAGTGTGATCAATTTGAAGCCACATTCAGTCAGTCCATTTCAGCAGTCTATGCCACTGCTTTTACCTGCTTGTCAATGCTTCAAACTCCACTGATGTTTGCATGGTTTACCACAGGACAACCAGAAACATTTTAATGAGCCTTAATTTGGAAAAAAATCCATAAAGAACCGAACAAGCAGTTACCCATATAATATTGAGATGAGAAAGAAAGAAATAATTCTTGGAGAAAAATTGCAGAACTTTAAACAAGAGTAACTTGACGCGCGGCATATGCCCCCAATGCAGCAGTTGAAGAACCTGTACAGAGAGCAACCACAATATTTTCCAAGGAAGCATTGCAAGAAGCATTGACAACATCTTTCTGTATCTGATGAACAATTAGCTTGATGAAAAATCGCACTGCATCCATTTTTGAAAGTAACCTTCATTTTCTCACCCCAGACACACAGATTTGATTGTATTATTTGTTTTTCCATAAATAAACAAAGAACGAAAACTAAATTCTCAATGGCTGCCCTGATGACCATTTTGAAAATCGGAGGGTGCCCACCCCCACCACATACTGCAAATTTGAATTAGACAGGATCATCCATTCTCCTCAAAATTAACCCACCGCTAATGTGCACCAAACGGGACTGTGATCAGATCATCTGTTATCCTTGAAATCAATGGAAACCAAATTGAAGATGGCTGCGGTGCCAGCTATATTGAAAATTGCAGTGCCAGCCATTCTCAAAACGAACCTTCCTCTACCCGCCACCAAAGCACACAGCTAATTTGAATTTGATCAGCTCATCTGATCTCTTCAAAATCGATGGAAGCCACTCTCAATATGACAGCCATGGTGGCCATACTGAAAATAGGAGAGCTCCCATTTTCAAAAAGACGCTTCCTCCACCCTCCACCAATGCACAGAGCAAATTTTAATTTGATCTAATTATCCTCTTAATCAACAGATATCAAATTCAAGATGTCAACTGAGATGGTCATTTTGAAAATTGCAGCGGAACCATTTTCAAAACTAGAAGAGCACTCAGAGAGCGCAGAACCTCCGCCAGGGGGCAGCAAAGCCAAAAGCACAGCAATTTGAACTCCGGCCCATTGGAAAGACTTGAAATCTTGAACTTTTGGCCTAGATATGCCAAAATTTTATCACCTCTTCCTTGAGTTAATACCCACCTACCCTGAAAATTTCGTCAAAATCCGGCCATAGGTTTTTGAGTTATGTTGTACACAAACAAACAAACCAACAAACAAATGGCAACGAAAACATATACCTCCTCGGCGGAGGTTAATAAACCTTATCTACTAAACCTTATTCAAGAGCCATATTTTGAGAGAATGGCACTGGTTGTGGAGTTGACATCTCAGAATTGGCTGAGGCTGGGTGGAAAGTTAATGTATGACGGAATATACCAAGGCGGTGGGTCCACATCTCCAACGGTTTGGTGACAGCACCCCCTGGTAGTGAGGCTGTCAGGGTCAAAATTGAGAAAAACAGCAAATTCTGGCTGGAATACTGTGGTTAATTGTTCATATATGCCACACAAGACGTCCTCTTATCCTAGGATGTTTGAACCTTACAAATGTGAAAGCACGGTCTGATTTTCACCCTGGTGTGCGGCGCCACCACCAGGGAAAGTAACCACATTTCTTCAAAGTTTCTAACTCCATTCATAACCAACATGAAGATAGTGCCACACTGAATGCTTCTGTTTTAGGCTTCATAGTGGAGGGTGAGTGGAATAAAGTTACCCTACCAATGGCACTTTCATGGTGTGATGAAATTTTTCCCTCCGAAAAGGGCAATAATTAATTCTATAGCTGTTTTTAGGGCTGATTTGCTCTGGACACCAGACAGATATGGAGGCTGTGCTAGCATTTATTTAAACTCTCCTCAGGGTTTAGCTAAAGGCACCGAAAGTTTCCATGGCACTTTCAACCATTTTGGTTCAGTGGCAATCGACATTCTAGAAGAATTCTGGTACCCCAATTTACGCCTTATTTTTAAGGATGTTGGGGGCCTCATAAAAGTCAACACCAAACAGCTACAGCTTTGACCCTTGCTCTGGTAGCAGCCCTTCCGTCGTAATTTCATAGGAATGTGGAGTTTGAATGGCACTTTTTACGACTTTCCCAATTTCCCGGAACAAAATGGGGCGAAATTGCAAAATCCATCCGCGTAGGTGGCGCTGCCTACCCATGTGTCAGATCTCGCAACACCAGAAAAATGCCACAACAGAATCTTCTGAAATGGAATCAGTGCCCCTAGTACTCTTAGAAAACACTGGTATTGCTATGGCACTTTGCAGGTGCGAAGAGTTCTTCCCATAGGTGGCGCTCCACAGTTTACATTGAAGCTTTATTCTCTCATCTTGGAACACCAGACATGTGCCATAGCCAAGTTTGAAGTTTCTGAGAAAATGCAATCCTAAGACACTTACAAAAGAAAAATTGGCTCGGCAACTATCCGGTGTAAAGAGATTAATCCTATATCTTGTTTTCTTCCTGGAAGGGCTTTGGTTCAGATTCTTGGTACAAATGCACTGAGGTCCCATCCTCATCTAGGTCGGTGCTATGACACTGCATAAGCCAAGGCTATGCTGTGTCTGTGATGGTCCTGCCCTGCAGGCCCTCCCCCTGTTGCATTCTTCACCTCCACCTTAACGAGCCACACCTTTTTTCAGACAAAAATTGTCTGAAAAGTGCCACTTTCTCAGAATATGGCTCTTAAACACAGCAAATTTAATTTGATCAGAGAATCCTAGATTCCACAATAAATTCAAGAACAAGTTTTTGCCACTAACTTGGCAGTATGCCCTGCTGCCTCAATTTCATGTGTCCGTACGGATGGACGTACGGACGGACGTACGTAGGGAGCCCAATGCTAATAATAATTAGTAGCATTTATAAAGTTGATATTGGAAAGGGAAATAACTCTTGGTAAAAACAGCTCACGTACGTACAGATGAAGGGACAAATGGACAGACAGCGTCACACCATAATACGGCCATCATTACAGATGATAGGTGAACAATAAAAACAAGTGCCCTCCCCAAAGCCATAGTTAGGAAAATGAATAACACATGAACCTTCCTGGCAAAATGAGATAACTAATCCCATGAATGTAATTAAAATCGTGACCTAGAGAACGACAGGGGAGTGGTTGCCAAGAGACAGCAGAAAACAAATCTCCAGCAGATGCATGGCATTGGTTAAATATAGAGGGACAAACCTGCTCGTATGTCAGTTGCAACTCAGCCAGTATCTTAGACAAGGAGTATTCCATGATCTCACTGAAAGAGGAGGGAGACACAGACAGTTGCTACATTTTTATGCACACAATATTCCAGTTACAGACTGGCATATTCAAGTATTCAGGTAACGCAGTGACTCATGTAAACACCATACCCCTGAAAGCATGACCCGATGAAGCCCTTATTCCAGTTATGAGAAACCTGAATAAGATAGCGGAGTTATGCCACTAATGACTGCAAGATTTTGACATGTATACACCTTTCCCCAGTTACTACTGTTTATACACGCTCTGAGCTTGCGCAATTTACAACAAACAACAATTGGATTGGTTACATATCATTCCTTAAAAAACAGCACACAAGCAGAATGTTCCCAAGAAATGGAAGTAGCAGGGTAAATGAAAAAAGTAGCCAGTCAAGAGTTGCATTTGTGGTACACTTTCAGTCCGCCTCTAGGAGGGTCCAGGGGAATGCTACACGGGAAAATATTTTTTTCAATGGTGCTCTTTAGTGAATTCCAGTGGACCTTATATAGCTTAATTCATCTATTTTTCTGTGGAAAGTTTTTGAATTTTCTGGTCAAATTTCACTTTTTTTTGCTATTTAAAGTTGAACACCCTTTCATACATGCCACCATTTCAAGCAAAATACTAACTAGCACCACCAACACAAGCACATTAAAAACTATAAGCAAGCATAAGTCAACTCAAACACCACAGCAATAATTTCTCTGAAGGGCGATTCCATGCCTGTCGTACGGGACATTCTGACAATATTTTTCATCCAGAAAATAAAAGGATGACTGGCTTTGAAGTAGGGTGTGACCTTTAAATGGTGTCTCCACACTTCAACATTCTCTCTCTCACTCTCTCTCTCTCAGAGTTTGTGCTCATGTGAATAAATGTGACGGTAGTAGCTGGGCTATAGGTTCTAGCACAGCCCTTTCGTCAGCTTCAGGTGTGGTGTTAATTACTAACTTACCGCAAATAAACCCAAGAAATTGCTGCATACATTTGCTGAATAAAAGCTAGCCAAAGGTAAACTGTTAAAGGTTAAAATGAAATGCTGAAGTAAGTAAATTGATCAACATTAAGTGTTCTGTTAAGTGTTATTCCAAGCAGATTTCTGAACAGTTCGGGCGGATTTTCAATCAGTTTGGGGCTGGAAACCAGGAAAAACTAATGTGGTTTATTTCTGGTTCATTGTTTGAAGCAGTACAAGATTCCTGGCATTTTTGCAGAGGGCCTTAAATATGACCAAAACAGCCACACCCATAACAAAGGGAAGTAAACAAACTATTAGCATATTTAAACTTATACTGCTGCCAGGACTATCAGTTGTCCAATTGGACAACTTCACAGATTGGCGACAATGTCTGAGTATATTTCAGGTAGTCTAGACAAACAGATTACCACTTATTATGAAAATTGTATAGGATTGTTAAATGTTTTGATGACAGTACTGTTGCAAAATAAATAAAACTGTTCTCACAGACCCTTTGAAAATATCCAAGAACCACCCCTGTACGAACTTGCTTGAAGCTATGTGGAGAATCCTGTAGCAACTGGCTGCCACCACAATTTAAATGTTGCAGGAACCCTGCAGAAACTTGCCACTCCCTTCCTGCCCAGAGAAGATGGCATGACTCCCCCTCCATTTCAAAGCCAGCACACTGACAAGCACATCTCCTCTCACCCTCTCACAGAGAGCAGTGGCATGCCTGTCCTTCCTCACCCTTTCAGAGAGTACAGAATGAGTACAGTATCGGTCTTTCATAACCATTTTACAGAAAGCCCAAGGTCATTCCTGTCTCCCCTTACCTGTTCTTCTTGGCATTCAGTTGGCGGATAAGCAGCTCACTCCCAAATGCTAGGGTGTCCATGTCCTCGGAGGCCACAGCATCCACCTTGCCCTCCTTCATCAGCTGGGCACAGTAAGCTTCGGCATCTCCTGGTGCCTGCCAGGGCACAGCTTCAATACACAAGCCAATACAATGTGCACTTACAGAGTAATTACTCACTATTCCAGAAAAAATCCTGTACCACACAAAATTATAACAATATGGCCCATTTAGCAAAGGTTAGTTAGGCATTTACCAGTAAGCCATGCAATACTTGCTTTACTGCCTACAAGCTGAAGTTAGTCCAACTATTCCATACATTATACCATCTGCAAAAGTGTGCGTGATGATATTCCTGAAGAATATACCCTTTTTTTTTTTTTAAATTCCACCATTGACTCCAGTATATCTATAGACACAAATCGGTCAATAGAGTATAGACAACTCTAAACTCTGCCAAAAAAGTTGACACATTATGGAAAATGCAAATTTAATTGAAAAGGAAAGATTTGAAAAGTCCATTCACCCTCTACTATAAAACCCATTTCCAGAAAAGTAGGGAAACTGTGTAAAATGTAAAGAAAAACTGAATGCAATGATTTGCATGTCATTTAAACCCTTTGTTAAATTAAAAATGGTCCAAAAGCAAATTATAAAATGTTGAAATTAAGAAATGTTTTGTTTTTAGAAAAATATTCGCTCATTTTGAATTTGATGCCAGCAACATGTTTCAAAAAGTTGGGACATGGGCAACAAAAGTTTGGAAATGTTTTATAATGCTAAAAAATTGTACCTGGATGAACATCTGACAGCTAATTTTAGTAACTGGCAATGGGTCAGTGGCATAAATGTATGAAAAGAGCATGCCAGGGAGGCGGAGGGCTTCACCACTCTGTGATGGACTGGATGGAAAAATTGTTCAACAATTTTAAATTATGAAATCGCAAAGAAACTAGGGATTTAGTCATCTATGGTATGTAATATCATAAACTTATTAAGAGAGTCTGGAGAAAACTCTGTATGCAAGGTACAAGGCCAGTATTGAATAGCCGTGATCTTCAGGCCCTCAGGTAGCACTGCATTAAAATGAAGCAGGATTCTGTAGTGGAAATCAATGCATGGGCTCAGGAACACTTCTGAAAACCATTCTCAGTGAGCGCAATTTGTTACTGCATCCACAAATGCAAGTTAAAACCTGACAACGTAAAGAGAAAAACCATAAATAATCAAGATCTAGAAACACTGCTGCCTTCTCTGGGCCTCAGCCCATTTATAATAGCTTAAAGATAACCGTTGTGTTCTTTTTTATTTTTTATTTTTCTTTTTTGCCCGCCATTACTACCCCTCTTCGGAGGACAACTTTATTTTTAATTATAAATGTTATGCAAAAAAAAACCATCATGGTGAAACCTCTCTTTTAAAATATAATTTAACAGATATGACCAAAACAAACGGGAAAAAATAAATGTTTTCTCTGAGAATGTGGACACAGAAATGAAGAGATGTTGGCCATCAACAAAATTCCGCAGTCAGAAAAACTATTTGAGTGATTCCGCCTGTAAAAGTGTGAGAAAAGGCCAGGAAGAAGATTGATTGAAGACCAGGATAAATATAAAAGGCTAAAGTGATTACTGGCTTTTTAAGCCAGATTTGGAGATATTTCCGATGAATATATGGCCAAACTTTTGCAGAATATGTGAGTAAACTTGATGCCTGGTGCAAAATGCCCGATTTCCCCGTTTCCTAGCACCTGTAAACAAGAGCATCAAGAGATGGCGTCGCCCCTGCCCCACGTCATCAACTTCGGATTAGCAAAGGGCACCACGTCAGGTCATGAAGAATGTGCACCCCCAGTTTTGTGGAAAAATATTGAATGGTTTTCAAGTTATGCTCCAGAAACGAAATGTTCACAGAAAGACGGACAGGCGGACAGACCTGATATCCCGGGGGATAACAATCTGTCAATTCTAGACCGCAATTGGGGTAACAATTAACATTGTGTAGTCACTTAATACTTCTGAATACAAGTAAAAAGTTGAAACCTCAAGGGATAGCAGGGAAAAGGCTTGTATTCAGAAGTATTAAGTGACTGCCCAGTGTTAATTGTCATCCCTATTGGTGTGTAGAATTGACTGATTTTTTTTATATATACCACAACCAACAAACTCAACTGCTTACCTCTGGTTGAAACTTTAAAATTTATCTTGCACCAGTACCTCTATGGGCACCACCTATCTCCGTTACTAGTTAAACCAACCAACTGCCAAAGCAAAATCTGTGTTTTTTTGCAATTAATGCTATGCACATATTTCATTTCAAAAGATTTCTCTTTGACAAATATCTGGTCCGGTGGGGCGCCGCCCATCGGAATTACTAGTTAAATCAACACAGTGCCAAAACAAAATCAGTGTTTTCACAAACACTCATATACCATTCCAAGAAACTTCCCCATGGCACGTCTGGTTTTGTCAGATCTGATATATTGATAACAGCACTGTTACAACTAGTAATGTAACAACAATGCATAATGTAACAGGTATTACACTATTTTTGCACATGTTTTTGTTACACTATGCATCAACTATCCTATGCATAATAAAAGAATAAGCCCTGAGAAGCAGTGGGTTGCAGTGATTTTATAATGGGGGAGGGGCGTTCTAGAGCACGACGCACAATGGAGTGCCTTAGTGCCTCTCCGCCGTTATAAAATCACTGTAACCCAGTGCTTCAAGGGGCTTATTGCTTTTATAAAACGGTTACCCAACATATGGGCCATTAAATAAACAATTTATAGGTGGTAATGCAACAATAAAACTGAAAACCGTTCGTTCTTCCACCAAGCAAGATCGAGTGGACAGAACGATTGGCAACACCACAGTTACCCTATACATTGCCCTTACAATAAACACACAAGAAAAAAAAATCTACAATTTATCGCTAATACTGAAATAGCAAGCTAGTTAGCAATGTCAGCAAAAGCTAGTTAGTGATATCGAGCTCTATAATTTTATAGCTAGCTAGGTAGATGGCCAACTGGTTAGCAGGTTAAAATGCTAAACTTCACTAACACTGAAATAGCGAGCTAAAAGTCTTGAAATAAACGTAACCTAATGAGTCAGTTGAGCGCGTAGTAGTTGGTTGGCCAGGTGCGCAGGATTATTTTGTGCTGCGGTCTGCCTCAGAATACAGTGGGTTACACTGATTTTATACCGCCAGGAACGCGGCTCAACCAATCATATTCAACCCTTTCATGCATGGTGGTCATCACAGTGCACAGCTGTTTAAAAGTGTTTTTCTCTATATATGCCTGTAATTTTTGGCACTGCTGCATATAGTTCACTCTAGTGGGAAGCTACTGCATCATCCCATACAAAAAATCCCATTGGCAGGTCATTGCAATGGGAAAAAGTGGTTATTTATAGAATAAAGATAGAATTCTTTTCTCTTCAAAACTTGTTTTACATCCCTAAGGATGTATAAAACCACTGAGTTTATCATAATTCATGCATGAGAGGGTTAAGGATGGGAAGCACCAGTTTTATAATGTAACAATATGACGCATAGTGTAACATTTTTACTTACGCATAATGATACAATTTTTGATGCATAGTGTAACAACATTTTCAAACGCATAATGTTACAACCCCTTCAACGCATTACGTAGCAACACCACACCAAACCACTAATTGGACCAAAAAGAATTGCATCAACAGCTCAATAAAACAGGAATAGGTATCAATTTTACATTTTGTCAGGCTCATGAACACTTACGCATACATACGTATGTAAACCCTCACCAGGGGATCATCATTAAATCTCTGAAAAATGTTGTGATTTTCTTAGTTTGAAAGAGGGTTGACGTGGTTGTTGTGCCTCACCACTTTAAAAGGGCTTACAATTCCATTCTTTCTATCCTTATACTTGTTAAACACGTTCTGGTTCACATCTGACTGAAATGGAGAGGACAACGGCATAGAAATGCAGAAAAATAGCCAACTGTGAAAATTGGCCCTCTATATGGAATGCCATTTATGGAAAAATCTACACATTTGTGCAAATGATAGGGTCTATTCTTAATCTTTACTCTGCATCTACTTTGGCCTGTTTTTGAATTGGAAAGTTCCTTGTGTCTGTTCCCCTCCTTTCTAGTAAAATTACTGGGTACCTCTTTTTGGTGCTTTCCTTCATCCAACATGTCCAATGGATTTACAGATCCCTGATCTCCCAGATATAGGCAGTTATATCCGCAAAAAATACACGTTCAAAAAACGACGTTCAGTTGCCCTTTCCCTTATAGACATGGACCTATTTTTGAGTCCTTCTACAGTGAACTCGATCCGCTCTGGGTACATCCTGTTCCTGAGAGTCTGCTTCACCCTATATGCCAGCTTATTATGACGCTTGAATGTCCCGAACGCCATCACCCAACGTCTGCTTGGCTGAGGACTTTGAATCGTGGACGTCTGAAAACCACAACGTCTACAAGTTTTCTAAAAATCGGGTCCACGTCTATGGAAAATCATGAATGAACATCTTGTTTTCTGAACGTCTACCTCTAAAGAGTGGGTTGGAGGCATTATGTTTTTACCCCTTCCGTCCGTCCATCCGAGCGTCCTGTCGTAAACTTTTCCTTTGTTGCGCTCCAACGTGCACATCGCTCGACGGAGGTTGATGATTTTTGGTGGGGTAAGTAGTCATACATAGGGGATGATGCCTATCAATTTAGAGCTCGGTCCGCCAACCAATATGGCTGCCGCGGCAGCCATCTTGAAATCCTTTGTCACACTCTAACGCGGATATTGCTCCACTGAGGTTTATGATTTTTTGTGGGGTGAATGTACATATATAGGTGATGATGCCAATCGATTTTCAGCTCGCTCCGCCAACCAATATGGCCGCCACAGCAGGCATCTTCAAATTTGTCGCGCTCTAACGTGCATACCACTCAACGGAGGTTTATGATTTTTGGTGGGGTATATGGTCATACATAGGGGATGATGCCTATCGATTTTGAGCTCGCTCGACCAACCAATATGGCCGCCACAGCAGCCAACTTGAAATCCTTTGTTGCGCTCTAACGTGAATACTGCTCGACGGTGGTTAATGATTTTTTGGTGACCTGAATTGTCATACATAGCAGATGATACCTAACACTCGCTTTCCGTTTCAACTCAAACTACATTGTTGTCTATCCACATGAATCATCGATGATTTTGTACCCATTGCCTCATGATTTTGGTGCCAAAGCCAATGGGATACCCAAAGAGCAAAGGAACTAATCAGTGAGATCATTTTTATGTATTTCTTACCCCTATTCTCTCAGTTACCACTATCTCATGCCTCTATAGGCACTTCACAACAGGAACGAACAGAACACGTGCATAGGTAGCCACGTGTCCCATGAATTCTTCTGATTGGCTTGTCAAGTTCGGGAATTGGAAATCGCAGTTAGATCGCGTGTGGAGAGAAACCGTGTCTTCAGTTGCCAATTACAATAATTTGAAAAGACGTCAATAAAGGAAAATGATTAAGATCTAGCCAGGACTAAAAGGGATGTGTCTTCGCCCCCCCCTGTGTAGCTCCGCCACTGCTGCCACCTGTTCCAGAGAAAAAAAAATGTTTGTTATTCTCTAGTGCTCTAGTGCAGACCGTATACTTCTATTCATTAGGCCTCTTTATTCGATTTGAGTTGTGCATGTTATGTAGATAGAGATTTGTCATTTATTTTATTGGTTTTATTATACTTTATATCCCACCGGTATGTAATACCGGTGGGATATAGTCATCGTCCTGTCCCTCCGTCCGTCTGTCCGCAAATTTATCTTCCAGGGGCAAAGGGCAAATTCATCTTGCGTTTACATGGGTTTTAACACGGGGGTATTTTTCATATTTAGTTCATTCTGACCATGGGCAAGCAGATGAAACATGAATGAGAACCAGTTATAGCTTATAATCCATGTCCAAACTATATGATTCTTCATATGAAGAGACAGGCGTTATTGTAGATATTGGATTGGAGAGTACGATAAACTTTCCCAAATAACTTTTCTTATTGAAATCATAATCAGAACTATCCCACTTCACTACATTCAAATAAAATTCCAGTTGCATCCACCCAATACTCACATATATTCTACACTCCATTACAATACATCCGCCTATTCTAATGCAAAAATAAGTGATGTTTTGTCTGAGAAGGTAAATATTCATTCTAAGCGTAAATCGGTATTTAAAATTCATGTAATGTTCAATTTTCAAAATGAAAAACAAGTGAGATATAGAAAATCTCAATCAAGCCTCTTTTGATATCAAATATATCAACACGAGTTGATAAAGGATACAAGTATCCTTGGCTTGCTGAGGATATTTTTACTTTATCAACAAATGTTAATATGTTTGATATCCAACAGTACGAGGGTGAGATTCTATTTATCATTTGATATCACTACACAGCATTTACCAATATCCATTTTCTATTGGTAAATGCTAATCCATCAGACAAAACTGCCTCTGAGCCTCTTAAAATATGATGTCATGTCATTTTGACTCATTCATAAAGTCACAGTATTGTGATGTCATTGTTAAAGGTACACTACATAATCAGATTTGGGTTCAAAATTTGCCTCTTCTAAACTTTATGCCATCTGAAAGAGCACTCCTTTCTGAGTGTTGTGGATTTTTATCCCACCGGTATGTAATACCGTGGGATATAGTCATCGCCCTGTCTGTCCGTAATCATTTTCATTTCCGGAGCAGAACTCAAAAACTATACCACTTAAAAACTTCAAATTTGCTATGGAACTAACTCTTATGGTGTAGTTGTGCCTTTTAGGGGTTTCAGCTCCATTCTGCCCAAAATTTTGGATTTTTCACCAAAAACAGCCCACAAATCCCGAATTACATGGAACCGGTGGGATATGTCATCTTCTGCTGATGCTTGTTACTAGACGTTAACACCTGGGTGCTGTTTTCCAGAAAATCTCAGGTTTTAGGGGTTCTTTTCAAAATCGCCCATAGGTTTTCATAGGCGATTTTTGAATAGGCCTCAGGCCTAAATGGGTTAAGCCATCAACTGGGAAATGCATAAAAAGCCATATTGGTTAACAAAGCGCAAAGCGCATAAAAAGCGCAAATGAGTTAACATGGTAAATAAACTCTATAAATACAATGCAAATTGATGGCAAATTTGCATGGATTGAAGTAGATTTTGACATGCAGTTGAGCAGATTAACTTTGTTCAAAGTCGTGAGCAGTAGTTCTGACACAGATCCTTTAGGTAATAAGTTAAGTAGTTAAATTCATTACTGATCACATAAAAACAGCTTGATGTGATTGTCCTCTGATCTTGTATCCTGCTTTCTGTTTTGACTGTGTTACTATTTGACATCACTAATAAGACATTCACAATTACTGTGCGCAGGATTATTCAGGGTCGTTCATTTTTGTTTGACAAATTTGTCCATTTTCCCAATTTTTGTCGGCCAGCAATGCTTGTAGATCACAAATAAAGGAGTTGCCAAAGCCTTGTACTTTTGCAGTTAAACTGACGGGGCTAGAGCAAGGGCTTTCCCATGACTGAGTGGATTTCTCAGTGGGGCAGTTTTCTCAGGTACAGGAGCCCCCAAGCACCCAAGACAGCAGTACCTACGCACCTGGCCACCATCCCATTCAAACAGATTTGTACCCAACCGAGTTCTCGCTCAGCTAACCAGGAACATTAATTTAATACAGGGTATGTTTGAAATGACAATGTTTAAGCATTTTCATTAATAATCAAGATGGCTGGTACTGATGCTAAAAGGTCTGTGGAATCTGCAATTGCGAGACTATTAAACAATGTGGACAGGACATTTTCTCAAAAAGAAGAACAATGACTGCAGTTAATGCTTCATTTAATAAGAAAGATGCGTTTGCCATATTTTGAACAGAATTGGGTAAAAGTTACATTTACCGACTGGTCCCACTTATCACCAGAAATAATTCATTCCCAAGTGAAAAAAACACTCCAAGATAGAAGAATGAACAGGAACCAAAGACTGCTACAGTGAAGGTCTGTCAGAGCATCACCAATATCTATAGGTTCCCAACTTCAGGCAGACATAAATGGCAAATAACTACAAATTACTATTTGATTTATGATTTTGTTAGTTTGTCCAATTACTTTTTACTTTTGAGACCATCAAATTTGGGGCTATGTATTGAAAAGGTGGTAATTCCTACATGGTTCATGCAGTAGTTTTGATAAAACCTCTCAATTAAAGCTGAAAGTCACCACTTAAAGCCCATCTTGATTGTTCAATTCCAAATCCATTGTGCTTACAAAACCAAAATAATGAAAACTGTATCTTGCTCTGAATCCTTATGGACCTGACTGTGCATCCTCAGGTGGTGCACTGTGTTGGCATTACAGAACACTAATTTGCGTCACTCTAGGAGACTTACTTGAAGGAAGGGCACACCCAAGCGCATCAGGAGACTCTGGCAGTCCCGGATCCGAGTCGAAACTGTAGGTCATGATATTAAATTAGTGATCATCATTTGATCATTCCAGTAAAAGTATGAAAAAATATTTCTATTTCATTATAATGAATGCCCCAGGAAGTAGAACATTGGCATTATAACAATGTGAGGATACTGCCGATTCTGTACATCTTTGCACTTAATTGCAAAGCCACGTTTTCCACTATAATTGCAAAGCTGTCACTTCCACTATATTCAAAGCAGCAGAAGCTAAAATACCTTTCATTCTGTTATCACACTGTAGTTAACTAGAATTCCAAGTTTGGTTTCAAAATTTTCCAAGAGAGAAGAGAACAAAAAATGAAAGTAAGTGACTGGTGAGGTTCACTACATCCAAGAATAGTCTCTGCAGAGTAGCGCAAAAAGTGGGTAGGCAATCTATGCAGTGCATAGGGGCACTACGTGAAGGGCGGCGGCAAAACAATCTACGCAGTGCGTAGGGGCGCTACACGGTGGCATAATGATTAGCACCGTTGCCTCACAGCAAGAAGGTTGTGAGTTTGATTCTTGCCTGGGGCCTTTCTGTGTGGAGTTTGCATGTTTTCCCCGTGTTCGTATGGGTTTCCTCCGGGTACTACAGTTTCCCCCACCCACAAAAACATGCATCATAGGAACACTCCAACCAGTACCCCTGACCAAGGAACTGGCGTTAGAACTGGAGTTGGTCCCCGGGCGCTGCTCTGTGGCTGCCTACTGCTCCTAACTATAGGATGGCTTAAATGCAGAGGACAAATTACCCCACAGGGTTCAATAAAGTTTATTTTATCTTATCTTAATCTATGCAAAGGGGCGCTATAGAAAGGGGGGCAGTCAAACAATCTATACAATGCATAGGGGCACTACGTGAAGGGGAAGCGGCAAAACTATTAGCCACAACCAGATGAAGATACAAGATTATTATATTTACAGGATTATAGAATTGAAAGAGTACTGGACGACACGCGATTGAGTACGCAATATCACCGAAGTAAAACGCATCTCTCGTCCCCCCCGCGTCATTCGCCCGGCTCAACAAATTAAACCGCATCTTCCTTCCCTCTGGCTAAAGAAAATAAACCGCGTTCCATTAATGGTGGAGTCCCATTAAGGGCGTGTCCTGGCCCAAACCACCGATTTCAAAATAATTTTCAGGAATGATAAACCACCCCATGGGGCTCATGAATCCACCAGAGAAACATGTAATATCAATTTTCTTTATCACAAAAAAAGATATTTTTATATTTTTTTAGTTTTTGGGAGGGGCCACCCATTCTGGGGCCCAACAAAGTGTTACCGATGATTATAATCATGTGCTTATCAATGCGCATTGTAGCTGAAATATTTTCTAAAGGAATGAAAAAAGAATTCGCTGAGATTGATGTCATACTGCCGAGATAGGAAGATATTTGTTCAAAAAATATGTTCTGAAATGGAGATTTCCAAAGGCCACGTGTGTAAACGACGGTACATTTGACAAACTTCCTGGCCATGACAGACGAAGGGAATTGGCGGGAATTTGCCCTAACATATGGCCAATATTCACTCAAAAAAACAGGATGTGCCAACACAGGTAACATCTTCATTCGAACACTTGCATCAAAAGACCGTTGTAAACCCTAAAATGAGGTGTGTGATACAAAATGGATTGTGTGAGTATGGCTCTCACTTTATTCTGCTGGTTAAAGTTTTTTCAGTAATACAGTTATTAACTATGACCCTTATGATGTTTATGCTTAAAATTATTGACTATTCTTAGACCTTCAAACTGAAGGAGCCTCAAGACCATGACAAGGTGACAGGTCCCCCACAGGAATAACTACCATGCTATCATGCATATTTAACATATGATATATTTGATAGACATTTGACAAGATTTTGCACAAATTAAATAATCTATTCACAATTTATCACAGATTTGAATTTGACTGTTTGTGGCTGCATCTTTGTTTGTGACTGGTGGTAGAGGTATCCAAGAAAACACAGGATGCTGGCCACATGGGCACGCATTCCTATAGTACGCTTACCTGTTGGGCAAATACAATAATAATCCTTGAGTGGATCATCCTCATCAGAAGAGTCATATTCAATCCAGACATTATATTTAGTCTGAGACCGATGTATGGAGTGAATCTGACCTCTAATAAGGTTTGGTGTTTACTGGCACACCT
This sequence comes from Gymnothorax reevesii, assembly GCA_029721435.1. Classification (NCBI taxonomy): domain Eukaryota; kingdom Metazoa; phylum Chordata; class Actinopteri; order Anguilliformes; family Muraenidae; genus Gymnothorax; species Gymnothorax reevesii. The sequence goes on from CM056576.1 coordinate 64,707,771, forward strand.
ACACCTCAAAGTCTTCATCAGGAGTGAGAAGTTGAGACATAATCTGGTGCCTGCTTGAGCTGGTATACCCCACATGTGACTGTCTTCAGGTACTCTATAGGAAACTGTATATCACTAGCATCCATTTTTTGCCAGACAACTTTTGCCTTTCGAATCATGTCTGGGTCCGTTTAACTCTATCTGCCAGGGAGTTTGGCCTGGTCAAGCGAGGCTTCATCCTAAATGCGATCGCAACATCTGCTGCTCTACACTCAGAAACAAGTTGGTAGATAGCTCCACAAGCAGCATTGAAACAAGCAGTTGCTCCTCGGACTAAGGTTCCAATGACTGGAATAAAATTATTTGAGCTTAACCGCTCTTTGAAAAATGTCCATTGCTTTAGCCGCCCGCGGTAGCTCTTTACCACCCATCTGGTTTTCGTGTGGAGGCAATCAGCATCGGCCTGTTCAGTGTCATGCTGTGGGTTTCCATTTAGCAGAGATGGCATATATGCATCATAACCATGGGACTCAAGAACAGACATGGCGTCCCTGAAGCCTCTGTCAACAATCACATTGTCATGCTCCTCCACCCAGGATTTCAGATGGTTCAGTGTGTCAAAATGTGCTTTGACATGCAGGCATCATTTTCACTTCCATAATACAGACTAACTGAATCCAAGACATAGGCATCAGAGAGCAGACACTCAAGAACAAATCCTTTCATTTTTGTGTCTGCAATAGGACTTTCTCTGAAGTTCATGGTCTTCACTCTTATTAATATACTCATACATCCCAATCATAATGACAGTGACTATTTCACTAAAGAATGTGTTTGTGAAAGGCGTGATGTGATAAAGCATCATCTCTTGATATATGAGCAGGACCGAGATGATGAGAAATAAAGGTCTTCTCCACTGCTTCATTCACAGCATGGAATGACTTTGAGACCTGCTTCTTATCCAGACTAGTCATGGCACTTATCCGATCCCAAGAAAGATTTGTCTTCAACTTTGTCTTCAACGGGTCCTATCACCTTGTTGTGTGCCTTGAGGCTTCTTCAGTTAGTAGAATTGTTGAAAAACTGCTGAAATGTAAACACAAGACTTTAAGGCTGAAAGTAAGTGTTCAAGGAATTCTGACTGTAAAAGCTGTAAAAAAAAGGGTCAACTGGACTCTTTCCATGGCTCGGTGCGTATCTAGGTCAATGCAGTGCACGCTAAGAAATTAGCTTTATGGCGGAGCAAACATGGCAGGCCACACTGGCAGACTGCTGCAGCTGTTGTTGCTTATTGCTCATTGTCAGTATTTCCCCCAGCCCCGAACTGTACAGCGCTGACCTGTACAGCGCTCACGGCTCCCTTTTTATTTCTGTTCAATTATTAGCTAGTTAGCTCCCGAACACACAGTGTACAGAACGTGTTCGAAACAGGTTGAACTTGAGTGTTGAAATTGGCATCACTGCAGATGATAATCAATAGCTATCTAAGAGGAGCTCGAGCAATTCTTTTCTGCATCGCAATTTTTTTACAAGTAACATGTGCTCTCATGGACTCACCCTGCAAAAAGACCAGCCTTTGCTGCCCTAAATGTTGGAGCGAATGTACAAACAACAATACCAAAACTTCTTTCATCGAGTTTGACGCAGAAGAATGAGATTTGTCAAACAGAATCAATCTTAATCCAAACAATGATAATGTGAGGCCAAAAAAACATCCAGCAGAATGGAACCGCAATACCACTATGCCACAATTTATGCTGAGCCATTTGAGTTAATGGCTAAAGAATTTGGTCCAAGGGTGATTTTAGCTAAGGCATCTACATACTACATACTACTGCCTCTACGTCAAAGATAGTAAGTCCAATCTACAAAATGGTACCATACTGAAGAGGAGAGTCTGCTGAGCAAAATATGTGAAAATTGTGTGTGTAGTTCCAAAAATGTGGGAACACAAGCAAGTTAGAAAACTGTGTTTTTTAGCATCACAACCTGAATTTTCTCGTCTCATTTAATAATGGAGTTTCGGTTAGTGCTCCTTTAGCTTTTCAGCTTATACTGCCAAAACCATCTGTCTGATTGCTTGCATACTTTCATTTTCATGACCAGCACAATTTTTGGAACATTTAGGATATTAAAATATTTTTGTGACTTCTTGACGATTTTACAGCTGTTTGCCACTCTAACACAGACGTCACCACACTGTAAGTTCCCAAATTTATTGTAACAAAAATCATTTCTAAAAATTTAATAAAGAAATTCTAGAAGTTACGAAAAAAATTGAACTGTAAAGAAATTATACAAGCTTAACTTAACATTTTGCAGTTTGAGTGAGGTTTCTAGCTAAAAGTATGACAGAGTAAAAAATAGCAGAAAATAGCTGAATCTACTGAATCAACAAAAATGGCTTGATTTAATAGGACCCCAAAAATGACATTTAAAATTATATACACTGCCCGGCCAAAAAAAAGTCACCGTTTGGAAGTTAATGAACAAATTCTAAAATTGGATCATTATTGCGGTTATTAATATGTTTCAGATAGCAATAATCACTTTAACCCTGACTGATGAAGTGTGTCGCTATTCATTTCTTACAAAATCATGTCAGAAAACACATTCCCTGATGGTGGAAACGATGTTACAGGATTTCAGAACGGGCAAGTTATTGGCCTGTATTTAACAAAGAAAACCATGAATGACAAAACCAAGCAGGAGGAATCATTTTCACAAACAAATTTTCCACCACAAAGTCCTGACCTTTAACATAATAAAAGTTATTGGGATGTACTCAAGACCACAGAGTGGTTCAACCATTATGCCGAGAAGACAAGATCTTAGACAAAAATCATGGCATTTCTAATCGAAAAGAAATGTTCTGGCATTGCATATAGTTGTCAAAACAATGACAAGACGAATATGCATTGTAATCAGTGCTACAGGGGTTCCAACTAAATATTTGAGTGTGCGACTTTTTTTTTGGCCAGGCAGTGTATCTCAAAAACTAAAAAAAAAAACACATAAATCTGTAGAAATGCAACGCAATACAGAACAAGCTGATTTTTTAAAAGTTTGAACAGAATCAATAACTAATTGTTGCAGGAGAAGTTAGTCGGCTTCATTTAGGTGGAAGAAGAAAAAGAAGAAGAAGAAGAAGAAGTAAGAGAATAGTGTGCTGCTTCACACAAGCACAAAACAATTCCAGGCAAAAAGACACCCTTGGACACCACCAAAAGAATGGGCATAACTCATGAACCAAAGAAGCAAGAAGTTTAAAATCACTTTGTGAATAATTAAAAGAAATGTGTGCAACTTTCTATGCTGAGCTTCTGTTTCAATAGTATGGCTTTGCTGTGAATCAAACCAGAAAAAAGCAGTTCCAGGGGAAACTGTGTGGGCATGCTGGAAGCTGCCAAAAATGTGAGGTTCAAGTTGTTGAAAATTTGTTTCAAGCTTTTGAAAATTTTTATTCATTTATGACAATAGGATATTTTATTGTCTAATTGTGATGATAAAAAAACAAAACACAAAAATAGAAAAAATCTCCACACCTTAAAAGACATGAAAGTGCTGACGGAAAAAATGATTTAAAGTGGTTTTGTACATGAAAGTAGGAAAGCGGGTTGAAGTGCTTGAAGTAGTACTGTATCAAAATTTTTGTCTACCGTCACCTCTGACAAAAGGGAGACATAGGAATGCACCCCTTCCACGTGTGCCTGTGTGTGTGTGTCCGTCTGTCCGTCTGAAAAGTGGAGTTAACACGATAACTCCAGAACAAAATGGATTACAGACCCCATGCTCTACATATAAGAAGATTAGATCATGAGCCAGTTTCCTATTTAATACCAGTGACCTTGACCTATTACTTGACCTTGCAATTAGCAGATTAAATATTGGTATTTCACCTTTTTTTTTTCAAACTTGATTTACAAGTTCAAAATTGTTCACAGTGGTGTTTTGCAGCATTTTCTTTAACCTGATGGTCAAATTTTATGGATCCAGTTCCTTGCCTTGTCCGTCGATCTGTCCAAAAAGTGGCGTTAACACCAAAACTCAAGAAGAAAAAGGATTAGAGACCCCATGTTCTGCATATAAGAAGATTAGATTATGAACCAATTTCCTATTTAATGTCTGCAACCTTGACCTATTATTTGACCTTGCAATTGGCAGGTCAATAGCATTTTTAAGATCAACAGATCAGGAGAAAATGAACTTTGTTCGAGACTTGTGTCTCTCTCAGCAGCGCTCACATAACATCTGGAAATACAGAAATACAATATGGACTGCGGGAAACCACAAATAAAAATTTAAAACTGAAATAATGCTTGTGTTTATATGTTCAGTAATACTATTATTGTCATCAAAGTTTAATCGTTTTTAAAGGAGAAAAGTAATATATTTGATCGCTGTGGTCTTGTACTGGATTGACATCAGATATAAAACAACCGGGAAAAAGCAACATAAGGTGCAAAAATTGAATGCAAAGCATATCTTGCTTTGGCCATCCTTAAATTAGCTTAAATTAAATTTAAAATGGAAGTACATCATATTTACCTTCAGCAGTTAACCTTGCATTGGCTCATGTCAGCACATTCATGTAATTATTTCCTATGTATCTTCATGGGAGTAAACAATACCCCTGAAGCCCACAAAAAAAAAGAAAAACAATTTTCCCAGCTTCATGTATCCACAGTAGCGCTAACACTAGCAGACAAAGAGACTGAGAACATAATTGCAACTAAAGTTTTCCTGTCAAAAGCGAAAAATACAGCTGTTCAGAAAATCGACTGTAGCTATACAGTCAAGTGGTTCAATATACCAGAAATCACTAATGATGACAAACCCTCTATGGTGAAAACAGCAGTCAAAAGCAATCAAGCCGACTCACCCTATCTTTTGCCACCAAAACCAATACTGTGATTTTTTGGGCGAGACTTAATGTGTGTATTTAAAAGTTAAAAATCAAGACATCTGTCGGCAAAGTTTTCACGCTGTCTGACTGATGCTGGTATCAGAAGATTTTTTTTTTTTAACAATGATGGAACATTTTCAAGGCGGTCCATCATTTTGACAGAATGTAATTCACACCCCGGTCCAATTGGTGGTGGGTGTTATACTGTCTCGAGCACCGTCTTTGATCTGTATGACAGAGATGCCAATTCTCACGAATTCGGCAGAGGTCTCAAGCATTTATTAGGCTTATCCACCATAGTCTGCAAGATCTTTCAACTTGTTTAAATGATATAAGACCATTTGAAACGTCTTTATGCAATTCCATTGCCTTCAATCCTTAAGTAAAGAGAAGCGTGGGAATTCCCGAGTCATAATCAATTTCCGTGTCCCTAGAGGGGAAATCCACCATAATGCATGTGAAACCGATTAACGTGCAATGACTTGAATTCCGCGAGTGAATTTCTTCAGTTCACTTTGATTGAATAATTGCTGACTACGGCACAGGAACGTGAATGCCAGTAAGAGGCGAGAGACTCAAGCCGAATGCGTCACACTTGGCATCTCAGGTATGATCCTCTATTCCTCATATTTTTGTAAGAGGATCATTTGCTCTTCATTTGTAAAATATGCTGGTCTGCTGCCGGCAGACGATTGGTCATATGCTACAAACCCCGTCTCTGTTATTTGAACATGCAGATATCTGATGGAGAAAGCCGCAGTTGACATAACGAGTTGATGAGCAGCTTCGCAGGACCGCTTAGCGAGACTGCGGTTGTTAGGCGCAGTGAAGCTCAGCAATAACTGAAAGCATTGTTCATTTGCGCAGTGTTACTGTGTGGGGGGAGAAATCATTTGTGATGTTTTATAAAGTTCATACAGCAATAAGCTATTTTGCTATATTTCCAAATTTATATTTTGATCTTGGACTCCCCTTGAGTACTCCTGATCATTCAAAGTCCAAAACAGGGTCCTTATTTAGCTCATACTGCCATCCTCAAAAAACCCATTTGTAGTTTATTGTAGTCTCTGCCTGAAACGGCTCTTCCGCTATGGCCCCCACTCCCCGTGTGCCCACTTTCTTCTCACTGGCCAGCTCTGTGGAGGATGGAGTTGTGCCGAGCGAGGCTGCAAAACGCAGTTTTCCGGGTTAGTCTCCCCAGAGTGAAATGTGAGACACCTCTGCCATCTGATAAAGAATTGGCGTGCTAATTCCGCAGTCTAACGCAGTACATGTGTATAGATCTAATGAAATGAACTTGTTCTAATAAACGTCGTAGCAAGTGTGGAGGACACAGTGCTAAAGTCTGGCAGCTCAAGCACAAATTTGCTGTCGGCTACATTTTGCTACGGCAACAGTGGTGAGTACAGCTGTTTTTCTACTGTATAGCTAGAATGCAGGGAAAACTACAAGAAATCCAGTGGGATTCCAATTCCAATTCCTTTTAAAAAATGTTCTTCAATTCCAATTCCCTTTGGTCAATTCCCTCAAATGGAATTGAAGAATATTTTTTAAAAGCAATTGGAATTGGAATTGAACTTTTCGAGGTAAAAGGAATTGGAAAAGGAATTGGGGAATTGGAATTGGAATTGACCAAAAGGAATTGGAATTGAATAATATTTTTAAAAAGGAATTGGAACTGACGAAAAGGAATTTGTCACAAGTCTGTTAGCATGGAGAAAGGAACAGCTTCTGCACTGGTATATGACGGAGAGGCGAAAGCTCCAGGCTAAACGGCTTTTTTTATGGATATTGCGCGACAGCTAGAATCGATCACTTTGACAGGAAAGAATTTACAATTCAATCGATGGCAATGCAGAGAAATCGTTTGTCATATAGGACACGTTATCACCTGTGCGCTTCCCTATTGCTTTCACCGGTAGCATCAGAGAGCTTACCCAGACATTGGAGATGTATCAGGCTGACCCCAGTCATGGATAAGTAAAGCAATCATTTCACTAGCATCCAAAAACGCACCCAAGTTTTGCAAAACCTACGTCTGGTCTAACTGCACCTCTCCAGTTAGCTTCAACCGTAGTGGCTACAATCAGGCAACATTATGATGAAACTGTCACATTGATGCTTACCGAAGTAACACAAGCATACTGATCTGAATTGCTTCATACAAGTTAACCAGGAGCATTTTTAATTAGCAGAGCACGGGAAGTAATATGCAGTAGCTGGTAACCGAGCGGTCATAACAACAGAGACAAACTGTTGCAATTCAGGTTTTACAGACAGCAAGTTCCGTTACCGTGGACAGTTGTACCAAACATCCAAATTACAAACAAGTATTAAAAGTCAGCTTCAAATGAGGTTTATGTTGACAAACCTTCTGTAGAATTTTTCCTGATAACACTCTTGCATATTTTGGACACAAACATTAGCAAAAGTAACTTGCCTACATTTGTCGCTGTGCTACAGCCACAATCAACTGGGTATCACGTCAGGTTGGCTTATGCTGTAAAAGCAACTTACAGCTTCTGTGTCTGTGAGTCACAGACAGTCGCGACAGATACAGGCTTTATCTTTAGATATTTTGCAAAGCCTGCGCTTGAGGCCAGTTGTAAGTGCTAACTATCGTTAGCGGTCCTGCTAGCCACCTGTAACACGGTAGCTTCACTTGCATTATTTGCTATTATATATTTACTTACAGCTTGTGGTTCCGAGCACTTGATCAATGCAACTGCTTCAGGTTTGAGAAGCAGCTGAAAGGCTTATTCTGTGTCAAATTATCCTTAATTGACAAAGCTGTCTTTGGTGAAATGCTGAGCACAAACAGCTAACGTTCCCTTTGGACGACGCTATTTGCTGCCAGCAAACAAAAAAAGCTACCCACTGATTTTTGGTGGCATCCTCTTTTGGAAGAGAAATTGGTGTTTTTCTTCGCATCCAAAAGTAAACGGACAAGCAGCTTTGGGAGAGATACTGACAAGACTGCACCTCAAATGATCTGTGGTTCTTCTTTTGTATTTCCAAAAGTGTCGACGCTACTAAGGCATAGTATGATCTGCCGTTGTTAGTGCCTGCTAGAATAGTTTCCGGTGTGGGCAGGTCCAGCGCCGCAATTGGCTCTGGCTTGGTCAGTACTAATTGGACGGCACAACCTGACGTCAGGTTTTGCCCAGATATCGCGAAGATCTCGAGAGGAGCTGTTCAGAATGTGTTCAAAATCACATTCTTGGATTATGGCAAAACCCCTGTATCTTATGTTTAGAAACTTTTCAGAGGTTGAGTATGGACAACTAACATTATAATGTTAGTTATCATTTTAAATAATAAAATTACAATGACGGATAATAATTGATTATGACAGAATTTTTATGGATGGACAATCAGAAAGTGTAACGCGACCTCTGGCTGGCATACACAAAGCGTTTAACCCTCTTAACTCTAACTTCTCACTTAAGCTCTCCCATAATTACGTTCAAAGTCAGAAAAAGAATTATTTTGATTTTGTAGGAAAATGTGACATACGTATTCTGTATCCGCTGATGGCAGCGCTTAAGTGAGGCCACGCCAGATTGAGAAAAAAAATTAATCCAGCACTCGCGGATCAAAGTAAACAAATTTTATTTCGGCACGGGTAGCAATACACAAACGTTTCAGCCTACTGGCTTTCTTCAGCGTGTGACACGCTGAAGAAAGCCAGTAGGCTGAAACGTTCGTGTATTGCTGCCTGTGCCGAAATAAAATTTGTTTACTTTGATCCGCGAGTGCTGGATTAATTTTTTTGCTATACGTCTGCCCTGACCGTGCAGCCAGTAAGAGACATTGTTACTTTTTCATAGAGTGTGCGCATTTTCACATTATCACGCCAGATTGAGAGAAATATTCATATTCAAAATGCCATTATTTTATGGCCACGGCATTGCATCAAATGGAAAATGTCAAACATATAATTTTATTCACATTTCCTTGTAATTCTACAAAGCATTTGGAATCATTGGAAACCGTGGGATCTCAAACAGCTAAAATGATAAAATAGCCACAAGTTCCACAAGTCTGAATACAGTAGCTGTACATTTTATTGGATAAAAATGTCAATATTCCCACGATAAGATCCACCACTAAGTCTACTTCTTTTTCAACATATTTATAGTTAGAGGATGCAATTTTAATGTCACTGAAAGTAATGTGCTCTATAGGGCTAATCGCTCTGGAGCATATTTCCTCCCCTCTATCCCTTTTTCGTGGTTTGGAGGAACTAATACTAATGAGTATACGTCATGATAACCAGCACATTCGTTCTGCAGGTAATGTTTAATGATCGGATGGAGAAGCAAGCTTGAATTTTTAATTCCTGCAGCCGTTTTAAGCTAATTTTGACATTTTCAAGAGAGAAAACCTCCTGTCTCCAGTCAGGTCATTTCCGACCTATGGGCTATAGGTAAATTAACTTGTTTTCTGTTCGTACATATATAGCATAAATCCACAAAGTGCTCTTTTGCCGTTTGAATTTTATCTCTGACGTTGCCGCATTTACCACTAACCAAAGTATCTGTAAGCCAGAGCTCCTCTAGCTTGTGTGCTTTCTGTGTAGCACAGCCACGCTCCTGCATGAAATGAGTGGCGTTGCTGACATAACCACCAAGTTATGAAGGCATGCCAACCGATTATGCCCTAGGGAATGTACAGTTTAGAAATATGGGGACTCACCAATATCCTCTCTGTACTCTCTCCTTAAATATGGCACCCAAGCAATTTATTTATAGCCAGCACTTGGGACTGTAGCCTATATCCTTAATGCTGCTGGTCCATAGCCAGATATATCCAATAAATGATAAACAGCATTATTGACTCAAGAAATGCAACTTAAGTAAGGAGGTTTTTCAGAGTTCATGACCTTTCAGCTAGTCGTCGGTGATGTCCCTGATCCAGTCACTGGCACAGTAACAATCATTTTTATAGTTGGGAAGGGGCTTAGCTAAACTGGCTAGCCAGGGGCCTATTGCACAAAGGCCGGATGAGGAATAAGCCCAGGATCAGAACGAGATTTGAATAGTGAGACATCGCAATGAATCAAATGTTTATATGTTTACAAGTATTTATGCTGCTGTCTTGACCAGGACTCACTGGAAGAACTGTCTTGTATCTTCCTGACTAAATAAAAGATAAATAAAAAACATAAATAAATAAATAGATAAATAAATGACTGCCATGAAATTTCCGTGAAGTGATCGGACTTCAGCGTTCCAGCAAGCGTCAAGCGATAATGTAAAACAGTAAAAATAATTTGGCAAGTAGGCCTACCGTTAGATGGCAGCATTTATCCATTCATGGAAAGCCAATATATTAGGGGCTACTACTTACTCCAGCCTTGAACCGGGCTATTTTCACACTCAGGAAAAGGTAATGTAAAGCACTGGACAAACAGCACCTGGGGACATCAGTTTCACTTCTTTGTACACAACTAGCTCTATTCTGAGAACAATATTTCCCCTAGTTTAGATACGATCGTAAATATATTTAGTTAGTGCAAACAGTTGCTGGTGTATACTGGAATAGGAGCTCAAGAAATTTTTTGCTACTTTGCAATTTTTACTGTAACATGTTCTCATGGACAGGCCCTGCAAAAACCAGTCTTCGCTGCACCCAATGTGCTGTTTTGATGCTGGTTTGAGCAACTCTTCCAACTGTGATAGCAAGAGAGAAAATTCTTTCACCAAGTTTGAGGGCAGAAGAATTAGATTCGTCTTACAGTGGTGTCAATCTTACTCCAAACAGTGATAATGCTGGGGCTTGAGAGAGTCCAGCAGAGGGTAGAATCGAATTGCTGAGATCTGTGCACTACAGCTACTCTGCAATACAGCCAAGTCATACTGAGCCATTTGAGTCTATAGCTAGAGCATTTGGTTCGATTGAGATTTCAGCAAAGGCATTTCTTACATGCTCCTACGTCTACCTCAAAGAAATGAAAGAGGAGGTACAACACTATAAAGAAACTGTGAGCAAAATATGTCAAAATTGTGTGTGTAGTGCCAAAAACACGAGCCAATGGAGTCATTGGAGTTTTGGTTAGGGCTCCCGTTGCTTTTTGGATCATACTTTTAAAACAGTTTGTTTGATTGCTTCCATAGTTACATTCTTGTGATCAGCACAACTTTTTCTGCAACTTAGATATGAAATTATGTATGCGAAGTGAAAACAGTGGGAGTTAGAGCAAGTTTTCTTGAAAATTTTACTGTTCTCCACTCAAGCCATGTAATCCCCACAAAGTTCCTAGAATTCATTGCAAATAAAAATTTATAGCTGCCGGATAGCTCACTTGGTTAAAGCACCATATTGCGGAGCAGAAGTGACTATCATGATGCAGATTCCAGCCCCAGTCGTACCAACCGGCAGTGTTTGGCAGCTTTTTCAGAAGTAGCGTACAATTGGCAATTGCGCTACAGGGATGCAAATTGGAAAGGGGCTGCCGGGTAGGGAAATATAAAATGGTTGCTTTGTTCGTTGCTCAAGCGCCTCCTGTTGGCCAGCCGGGTGCTTGTCAGGAAAACTCTAACCTTCTTCATGTTCAGGTATTCTCCGCCCTCATTCTGAACGTGCGAGGATTCAACCAATGAGTGTAAAGAAGCTGTATTGATGGACACTTGCTTCGGAGGAGAGCCGTAAACCGTCCCTCTCTCCTGAATTGGCAACAAGGTGTCGCATATGAGCAAGCCTTGTACATAGTTCCTCATCTGGGCATTCCAGATTCGGGTGGGATTGGAGATGCCATATTTATTCAAAAAAAAAAAAATTTTATGAAAGTTATGAAAAAGCCAAATGGTAAAGAAATTATCAAAGCTTAGCTTAACATTTTCCAGTTTGAACGTTTCTTGCTTAAAGTAAGGCAGAGTAAAAAAATATCTGAAAATAGCTGAATTTTGAAGTATCTGTCCCATTGTTTCCTATGGGGAAACAATTGGAATAAAATGAAATTACTCATAAATGACGAAAGACATCAAAAGTTGAATACAAGCAATATAATAATAATAACAACAAGCTGAATCTTTTAAAGTTTGAATGAAGTTTCTAGGTGAAAGAATGTAGGAGTAGTTAGGCAGCAAAAAATGTGGAGAGTAAAGAAAGAAGGAAAGAAAGAAAAAAATAGTGCGAAAAACACAAGTATGAAAGCCTCCAGCTTGCCCATTAATTGGCAAAAATTCAAGTTGAGTATTTTTTAATTTTTCCTCTTTTAAAGGCTAATATCCTCCATCATAATGTACAGATGTCCTTATTGAGTGACATATACGAATGGTTGAAGTTATTCTGGCGTTGTGTAAACAGCAGTATGCAAAAACGGAAAGGTCTTAATGTGGGTCTCATCTGGTTAAAAAGCAATAGTTAAAAGCGACTGTAATAGAAACATGCGATGTCAATGTCTGGATGATTGAATGATGATCAACTGTAATGTTAATATTATTCCAATTTTGGAAGTGCAGGTCTACAACCATCTTATGATTGGTCAATACAGAGATTTTTTTCAGACCACTGAAAAAAATGGCATAAAATATAAAAATCAGGCTGTTATAAAAGTTCTCTCACCCGAGCCGGAAAAATTGGAGCTTGACCAGCCAGCAGCCTGGGCTCTTTTCTCTAGCTGCAGAAAGAGAACAACAGTCAGTCAGTCAGAACAATAGAACATATTCATTCTTCATTACAACTGATTTTTGGAGTCCAACAGAGGCAAACACGCTGCAACGGCCCAAAATATGTCCAAAAGGAGAAACGCGCTGCAAAAACAGAAAAGATGCAAATACAAAAACACGCGAACTGCAAAAGCAAATTCCAGAGAAAAATGTTGCATATCCATGTCAACACAAACGCGCTGCAACGGCCTAAATCCCCAAGCAGAGAAACGCACTGCAAAAATCAAAATGATGGAAACTCAAAAACACTCAAACCACAAAAGCAAATGCATGAAAAAACACTGCATTTAGACATCGACACAATGGAAGTTCTCCGAGCTAGCTAGCTAAATTAGCTAAAGGCTAGCTAATTTGCCAGCCTAGCTAGCTAAAAGTTATATTTTGTATAAATAAATGCTCACGGTTCAACTCTAGCTCAGCGAGATAGCAAAATAATGGATCATTTCTATTCGCTTATTTTCTTTTGACTTCCGTGCACCAAACTGTTTGCTTGGGAACGAGCTAGCTAAGCAAGTGAACTAATGTTTCTAACTGAGCGAGAAATCCTTTTTGCCGACTTAGCTAGCGCGTCTTGCTCAGGTCAAAAGAAAAAGCAGCTCTAATTGGTGCTCCCCATAGCGGCTGGGTGCAATTCCGTTGTATTGATGTGGATATACAGTGTTTTTCTCCTGCATTTGCTTTTGTGGTTTGCATGTTTTTGAGCTTTGATTTTTTTCTGTTTTTGCAGCATGTTTTTCCGATTGGACATGTTTTGGGTTGTTGCAGCATGTTTGTGTTGACGCGGATATGCTGCATTTTTCTTTTGTATTTGCTTTTGTGGTTTTGCATGTTTTAACTTCACATTGTTTCTGTTTCTGCATCGTGTTTCTTCAAAAGGACATGTTTTGGGCCATTGCAGTGCATTTGGCCTTGTAGGCCACTGCCCGGATTAACTCTTCGATGACTACATTTTTGGAACTTTTTCTTTTTCAAGAACTCGAGTGCTTTCAATCGCCAGTGGCAATTGTTACATCAGCATCATTCAGCCAATGATCTTACAACTCTGCCTAATAAATGGCCCTCAGGCTTGAAAAGATGAGTGAAGTCTGCTTGAAAAGGTAAAGCATATCAATAATACTAGTAGCCACTCAGAGAGCACACTCCTCTGCCAGCCAGTTTCAATCATAAATGTGCATAAAGATGGATGACATATTTCCTCTTTCTAATGCTGTACAAAAATGGAGCCAAAATATCGGCTTCATCCCAATACCCTTACTTGAATGCACCACCGAGGAAGTATGGAGGACAGTATCGTTTCTGAAAATACCTAAGGTTATTTGCCCTTCATCCATACTTCATGAACCCTTATCCTTATACCGCTTAGGAGCAGTACTCAGGGCTAAGTGTATACCTTGGTGTATCAGGATTTTGTTTGCAAAAAGGAAGGAGGTTACTAAGATGACGAGCACAAAAATATTCCGATCAAAATAATGTTACAGTGTGCTCCAAAATTCCAGAATTCCTCCACAGCGCTGTGAAAAACTCATTGCCAGTTATCACAAACAATTGATTGCAGTTGTTGTCGCCGAGGGTGGTACAACTAGTTATTAGTCGGTTTAGGGGGCAATTACCTTTTCACAAAGAGTCAGGTAGGTTTGGATAGCTTTTCCCCTCAATAAATGCAATCACCATTTTAAAAATACACATACACATTATGTGTAATTGAACTTATATTGTACATAGTACACAGTGCTGGAGACTACACTGAACAGTCAGGTGGGTGAGTATCTGACCCCTCGCTTCCCCGGATCTTGAGCCACGCTCTCGCCCAATCAGAATCCCATCCGGTTTCAAAATGACAAGATGGTGCTGGTTAATTCTTGACAAAGGAGGCCTCCTTTTTGGTATTCTGAAACCAATGGGTGATGTCACGATTGCTTTGTCCATCTTTTACATACAGTCTATGGTTAAAAGTTATTACAGAAAAAAGTAAGTGTGGCCAGAGACCAATGCTCAAATTTCAAATCTCCTCAAAATCTGTCAAGATATGTTCTTGGGGTTGCTGCTAGCCACCAATGTACCAAAACTCAGCTCAATAGCTCCAAAACATGACCGTCCAAATCAGATCAGAAAGTTTTTTTTACATGATTTGATGTCCTCATTGGTAGGAACATGCATGCCAAGTTTCACCTTCATAGCTGCGGCGGTTTAAGAGGAGATGATGTCTAAAGTTATCACAGAAAAAAAGGGGGTGTGGCCATTTCGGCTATATTTGAAATCGAATTAAAAAGTTTTACATTGAGTTTGGTGTTCTCGTTGGTAGGAACATGCATGCCAAGTTTCACCGTCATAGCTGCAGAGGTTTCAGAGGAGAAGATTTTTACAGACGACGAACAACGGACGACAAACGAAGGACAACCAGGCCATAGCATAAGCACACCGGACCTTCGGTCCAGGTGTGTTAAAAATCTGGGGTGCCCAAGACTTTTGCATAGTACTACATATTTTGCTTGAAATAAAAGAATAAGGCATTTGCGAGAACGGCACCATTCCAGCTAAGGTCACCAGTTGACATGGCTGCCAGCTGATATTTCAGACCAGCTCAACTATGATTAAAAATTAAAGAGTTTGCTAGTTCTGATCTATTCCAAGGAAAGTTGTATGAGGCTAAATCACATATCATTCAATTGCAAACATTGCTATAGTGTTTTTGTGAGGTCCATATCTCATCCACCAACATGGAGGGGGTGTGCTTACAACCTGCATTGCAGCCAGGCAGTTGATGACAATCAAGATGTTTTGGCCTCACTTTTGGGGAGCAGTGAGGTCACCCCCTGTATCTACAGTTGGAGAGCACCGATTTATCGGCCCTTGGCCAATTCTTTTATGCGAGACCAACCTTATCTACCGATCTTATCTACCTCTGCAAAAGTCTGAAAGTCAGCCACTGTCGCCTTCTGCTCAGCCATGAGAAAGGGTTGACTGACAGGCCCGCTCGCAAACTTTTTCCCCACTAAAGTTGCAGACACCAACAGAAACTTGTTTGCATACAGCCAATCAGCAACCTTGTTGCGGACCATTGAAGGAGCTTCGCGAGAAAGTGAAATTTTTCTGTCTTTACTGGCCTAGCACCGAGGTACGGTCTCAGAACCACTGAGTGCACAGTTAAAGCCCAGAGTACTGCGGTTACATCGTAGATGCCTGCCTTAATCTCACCAAAACTGCCCGCCATTTAGATAAATGAATTGTTATGAATGTATTTGTTCAAATAGTGAGGCTGGTAAAAAGAGCTGGTTCGAATCAATGTAGTCTAGCAATACCCAACTCTACGCTTTTTTATCCTGCACTGATCTGGCATATTAATAATAAACTAGTTCGTGACACTGAACAAAATCGAATGAATATAAAGTAGAATTAACAGAGTTTGCGTCAGCTTATTCTCGAAAATATGAATGCTCTGAAGGCCGACAGATAATTTTTTTATAGCCTAGCTACTGAACATTTTAAACATATCGGCAGGTTTGGCAAGTGGTGTTCATTAATTGTATTCGCACTTTGCTGTCCGCTGTTACTATAGATTGATTAAGGTGATTTCTTTCTTCATCACAGAAACATAATTTTAAGTAGACGGCTATAGCTATGCTCAGGCAGAGGGTTGTGATACCGTCTAATGATTTTATACTTTGAAAGAGGTTTTGAATCATTAAATCTTCGTGTCCTTCATTTAAAAATGTGGTGGCCGTTTTCAAACCTGCCAATCATTTTTAATGTTTCCAGCTAGGATAGAAAAAAAATCATCTGTTCAGAGCATTCATATTTTCTAGAATAAGCTGACGCAATCTCGGTTATTTTGACATTATTAGCGCAAGGCCAGTGAAGAGAGAAAAAAATGTAACTGCTCGAGACACTCCTTCAGAAGTTCGGCCCGCTCACCAGGTCACGTCTGAACGACACAGTCACTCGGAGCGTGCTCATCCAAGCATGTCGTCAGTGTGGAAGTATTACACAGTTAAAGAAGCAGAGCTTAGGATCGCAATTTGTAATTCATGTAAGGCTGAAATAAGTCGTGGAGGGGCCGCAATCAAATCCTTCAATACAACATACCTCATTCACCATTTAAGAAACCACCACTCTGCTGAGTATGCAGCATTTGAAACTAGCAATCAAGCTAAGGCTAAAGCTAAAGCTAGCGGGAGCAAAGAGCCAGTCCGCGGCCCACTGTTAGCTCTCTTGAGCAGTGAAAAGAGCAAAGCTACTATGAGGAAACTTATGGAGTTCATGGAATTGGACGGGCAGCCATTTTCATTGTAGAGGACCAAGGTTTCACAAACCTGACGCAGCACTTGAGCCCACGATATAATTTGCAGTCGGAGATACTTTTCAGACGTTGCCTTACCGGAGTTGTTTGGCAAACTTTCGAGACACACCCGCAGCCAACTAGAAACCGATGCAAAGACAATCAGCTTTACAACAGGCATCTGGACTTCTGATGTAAGTCTAATGTCCATGTTGAGTCTTACTGCGCAGTGGATAGACAAACATTTTGAACGTCATCAAGTACTTCTACACTGTAAAAAATTGTTGGGGTCTCACACTGCTGCCAACTTATCAGCAGAGTTTAAGGCGATGATGGATCAGTGGGGATTCGATCATGCAAGAGTTCACGTTGTTTTACGGGACAACGCTCATAATATGGCCAAAGCATTGGATGAAGCCAACTTGAAAAGTTTGCCCTGCCTGGCATACACAATGCAACTCATTGTAAATGAGGGACAGCTAGCGCAGCATCAGAGATATTGTGGAAGGAGGGAGGAGAATTGTCAGGCGTTTTATGCATTCACCACTCGCCTATTCCGGACTCTACGACATATAGACACAGTTAAGTCAGCCCAGGAAGCGACTGCAATAAGACGTTTCAACCAGGTGGAACAGCACGGTCTACACGTTGCAGTCGCTGATGGAGCAGAGACGTGCTATTGGTGTGTATGCTGCTGAGCACGAGTTACCAGGCACACCAGTGGGAGCTAATGGACAATGTGCTGACCATACTCGCACCTTTTGAGGAACTCACAAAGGAGATCAGCTCATCAATAGCTACAGCAGCAGATGTCATTCCAGCCATCACTGCACTCAAATGGCTTTGGAGAGGCAAGCAAACACAGACCATGGTGTGGGTACAGCCAAAGCCACACTGTTGGAGGCTGTTGTGAGAAGATTCAGCAACACTGAGCATGAGCCCCTGTGCAGCTTGGCCACTATTCTTGATCCAAGGCAAGTAACTATAAATATTGTATTTTCTAGCCATAATTACAATTGGCCAACTACTACATTGACAAAATCAAATTAAAAATGAAAATTGCTTTATTGAAATGTATTTCTTTATTTACATGCGGGTCATAACAAGAGCCATCTGGCAATGGCGGATCCCCCCGGCTGTAGGTTGTGTAACCTACAGGTTGTGTGGACAGACGGACGGACCAAAACCCCCAAAAGGCAGAACTAGACCATAAGGAGAAGCTCCATACCAAATTTGGTGTTTGTAAGTGGTATAGTTTTCGAGTTTTGGTCCGGAAACGATTTTATTACGGACGGACGGACGGACGGACAGACACACTGATCGCTATATTTATATCACTATATAAAAATTGACAGTGTATACAAAACACAATGATTGACCCATCTTTCCTTGTTTATGCAAAACAAGGTACAAGAATCACTGTTTCTCAGCAGAGGTGAAGGATGAAGTGAAGCTGCTTCTTTTGGCCAAACCTGCAGAGGGGGAGACCAGACGCACGCCTGTGGATGAGAGACCTGTTGCAGGAACATCCACCCTACTGTAGAACGGTTTACCAAAAGGAGCTTTTGTCCTGTAAGCTGTTGCAGATTATTTTTAGGTTATTATTTCAACATTTAAATTGCCACAAAGCTGCTGCATTTGGGCATTTTTTCTTTTTGCACTACAAGGAAACCAAAAACTCAGGACACTTTAATGGTGATTGAAGTTGTTTTGTTAGTTTGTCCTGTAAATTTATTTTAAGTTTAATATTTTATTAACTACCTCAAACCTTGTGATTTCCTTTATTTGTAATAGCAAAATACTGCTCTGCACTTTATTTCTGGTTAGGGGCTCAAAACAGGTCTGCAGTGTAATCTGTTGCTTAAGTTTCCTTTGTTTTAATATGCGAAAAATGAAAGACTAAAGGAACTGATATAATTTAGTAGGTTGGACAGCAATGCTCTGTTGTTTTCATTTATATTTGAGAGAACTACCTCATGTGCAGTTAAAACGACAAGTTCGTATTGTTTCACAGGTATTGTTTTTCAATCAAATAAAATTCGAACATTGAAGGTGTATGCTGTCAGTTATTTAAAAAAATCGGAATCGGCAGATGAGACTTTTTAAAAATCGGTGATCAGCCAGAAAAATTGCGATCGCTGCACCCCTAATATACAGTCAATGGTTTTGATGTGTTGGCATATTATCACCTGCAGAATCCAGATCCGAATGCAGACTGATCAGGAAATTTAATCACCTCTTCCCACTCACATAGTCCAACTTCCCATAAAATTTTGTGGTAATCCATTGAATAGATTTTGAGTAATCCTGCTGACAAACACAGGCACACATGCAAGTGATCGCAACACCCACCTGGCAGAGGTAAAATAGTGAAAGATTTGAAAATCTATGTAACTCTCCCCTGGAACACTGAAGCTTTATAGACATCAACTCTGTGAAACAGGCCAAGTCACTGGTAGAGTACACTTTCTTTGCATTATAAAATACTCACCACACTCTTCTTCTGCTCAGGTGGACACCCATCAAACACGAAGACAGGTTTGATGTCATGCTCCAAAAAGCACAGTGTGCGAAAGAACAGGCCAGTCAGAGGGCTAAAACAGAACAGATTTTTTTCATTACAAACATCTATAACAACCTGATTAACACTTCATCAAAAGAGAAAAGGAAATGCAAGACGCACTTGTTAAATTGTTTCAAATTGTCTTTTAAATTTGCTACATCCATGTATATTTAAATGGATGCGGTCAGATAGAAAATATATTTGTATCATTACACCCCACCCTATCCCCACACAGTCAGCTCCAAGCAATCATCAGAGCAAACAAATGCCTAGCTTATCAGGCTAAATTTTTGGTTTGACAAGCTAACAGCAGCACTGCTAATAACCCAACTAGCGGTTATTAATCAGACAAACAAACATGTTCACACACAGTCACACAAAGGCGCACAATTGCACCGATTTGGTTAACTTAGATACAATAGTTGGAAAAGAAGCCAATCCTGTGAAATTTATCAAACCCTTGTATGTTTTTCACATAAAATAATTTAAATTTGCAAGCGAGAGAAGAATGGTCATACCCAATCAAAATCTATGTATTGATGCCCAAACTTTAAGAAAGCAGAACAGTCAAATAAATTTATTAATGGATAAAACATGACTATTACACTTAAAATGTTAGTTTAACAACAAATTACCACATAATCAACTATAATTACCTTAGATAACATAATGTGATATGTTTACAGTTTTAAGGGGAAAGTTCACCCAAAAATGAAAATTCACTCATCATATACTCACCCCAAGGCTAATTGAGGGGTCGGATGGACATGTAGTGAAACTAGAAATGGTTTTTACATGTAAAAACAGATGTCTCCCCCTTCCCCCATTTCACATTTTAGAGTTATGGTCCGGAAACGAGTCCCACCCTTCAATATGCCTAAGTCCAAATTGTTGCCATGGAAACAGAAAAAATAAAATTCAAAAGCAGTTCAAACCCTCAAAAGGCACATCCACGTGTTATGGAGAGACACTATATCAAATTTGGTGAGAATCGGTCGAACAGTTTCAGAGTTATGCTCCGGAAACAAATGGGAACGCCGACGCCAACGGGAATTCAGGCAAAAACAATATGTCTCCCCCCCAGGAAGGGGGAGACATAATTACCTCCAAGACTGAAAATAACTCTGTAAGCTATGTTCCCAAAGAATCTGTTGCTAGCAAGCCTGAAATGTCATTTAGGAGCACTGTTGCCCCACAGGTAGCGGACAGACTACTATGGACCAGTTCAATGTCATCATTCTAGACAGGAAAAAATTCTGTTATCAAGCTCCACCAACATGAAATCAGTACTTTTTCAGTTTACCTTGATCTTTGGGTATGAATAGAGACATTTGGTTATGTAAAAATATCAACCGTACATCCAGTCAAGAAAATTTGGAGTTTAATTTCTCGTCTGCTAAAAGTGGTAATGGCATACATAACGGCAACAGCCATGTTACTGATGACACATCGGGTTGCTAGGGCATTCATATCACATGTGTGCATGATATTAAATATTAATATTAAATTCTAAACACCCTTCTCACCAATAAAACCCCCCAAAATATATTTTAGCACCCTCTTTTAAAATAATTTCTGGAAAATTAAAAGCCGAAAAAGATTGGATACAGAATTCAGAATTCCACATCCAATACAAAAATGTTAGGCTGCTAGGCACTGGCCCTAGTTGTTCATATCGCTCCAGGTAACATTAGGCTCTGACAGAAGCACACTGGCTTATCACTGAGGAGCAAGTTGGCTGAAAACACGTCTTGTTTGTTGGACTGATACAAGATCTTCAGAGATTTGTCCAAATTCGTTGACAGTAGGGGGAGTTTGTCAAGACACTTTCGCTCCCAAACTCACGTTCTCTCTCACACAAACACATACACACAATGCAAATATCAACCTGAGGGGCGAAAAAATTACTGAGGTCCGGACCTCGGGGATCTCATAGCTGGCTAAGATGGTGAGAAGGTGACACACTCAAGTTCAAATGGGTTTTTAGGGTTAATTTTCCTCACCTTTTTAAATTGTAACAAGTGTCTGTGTATAGTTATTGAGTTTGTTAGCTCCTGAGTGGATGCATTGATCTGGCTAGACACTGTGCCATGGGAAGTGGAAAAGAACTGTCTAAGGACCTTTGTAACAAGTTTTTTCAACTTTTAAAAGATGGGTAAAGAAATAAAAAGGTAACCAAAAACTGATAAATGCCAGTCAGTCCTGTTCAGTCAGTGATTAAGAAGAAGAAAATTGGGGATATGTTGATACCAAGCCAAGGTCAGCCAAGAACGATTTCAGCTCAAACAGCCAGCAGAATTGTTCGGGACACAAAGAAAAATGCATTAGCTACCTCAAGAGAAATACAGGATGCTCTGGAAAAGATTGTGTGGTTGTTTGAAGGCGCAAAATAAGGAGGTACCTAAACAACAAGCTGCATGGTCAAGTTATAAGACGGAAGCCATTATTGCGGCACTCCCAAAAAAAGCCACTCATAAAATATGCCAGACAACACCTGGATACACCTCGCAACTTCTGGAATACTGTCATTTGGAGTGATGAGACCAAAATAGAACTTTATGGTCACAACTATAAACACTATGTTTGGAGAGCAGTCAACACCATTCCCACTGTAAAGCATGGTGGTGGCTCTCTGATGCTTTGGGGGTATGTAAGCTCAAAAGGCACAGGGAATCTCATGAAAACGGATGGAAAGATAAATGCATCATGCTATCAGAAAATACTAGCAGACAATTTGAATTCTTCAGCACAAAAGCTGTGCATGGGATGCAGCATGATAATGGTCCAAAGCACAAGGCCAAGTTGACCCTTCAGTGGTTACAGAAGAGAAAGGTGAAGGTTCTGGAGTGGCCATCACAGTCTCCTGACCTTAATATCATTGAACTGCTTTGGGGAGATCTCAAATGTGCAGTTCATGCACGATGACCAAGGAATTTGCAGGAGCTGGAGGAATTTTGCAAAGAATGGGCAGCTATACCACCTGAAAGAATTAGGGGTCTCATTGACAACTTTCCTATAAGACTACGCGCTGTTATTTATGCTAAAGGCGGCAAAACACAGCATTAAGAACTGAGGGTTTGCACACTTTTGAACAGGGTTCATTTAATTTTTTTACCTTATTGCCATGTATTATTTGATGATTGTGCCATTCTACAAGACCTAAAGTTGGACATGAATCCAATAAGAAACAAAAGAAATCAGTTTTGCCTTGTCGTTCATGTTTTCTTTGAAAAAATGTTACCTATTTGACCTATTCAGCCAGAGTATGGAAACTTTTGAGCACAAATGTATATGTGCCATAGAGTTGGAGAATGTTTAGAAAGCAACTATTTAAAACTCCTTCAGTAAATCATGGAGGTGGGAATACTACGGGGTTTGGGGTTCAGTCTGTTCGAAATGAGCTGCTCTGCTGACCTTGAGCAAACCTGTCTTAACATCAAAAGAATCTCTTTGGAATGAACCTCAAACCATAGAGAATGATTCAATGAGTGAGGAAATACAGTAAAAAATGCGAAAACTAATGATGAACAGCTTAAGTTGTTCAACAGTCTGCGGTCTCCGTTGTCATATTTTACGCTTCATAATGCGCCACACATTTTCAATGGGAGACAGGTCTGGACTACAGGCAGGCCAGTCTAGTACCCGCACTCTTTTACCATGGAGCCATGCTATTGTAACACATGCAGAATGTGGCTTGGCATTGTCTTGCTGAAAAAAAGCAGGGGCGTTCATGAAAAAGACGTTGCATGGATGGCAACATATGTTGCTCCAAAACCTGTATGTACCTTCCAGCATAAATGGTGCCTTCACATATGTGTAAGTTGCCCATGCCTTGGGCACTAATACACCCCCATACCATCACAGATGCTGGCTTTTGAACTTTGCGCCTATAACAGTCCGGATGGTTCTTTTCCTCTTTGGTCCGGAGGCCACAACGTCCATAGCTTCTAAAAACAATTTGAAATGTGGACTCGTCAAACCACAGAACACTTTTCCACTTTGCATCAGTCCATCTTAGATGAGCTTGGGCCCAGCGAAGCCGGCGGCGTTTCTGGGTGCTGTTGATAAATGGCTTTCGCTTTGCATTGTAGAGTTTTAACTTGCACTTTGTAGCGCAGATAGAACGAGGAGACTCATAAAAAATATATATTGTTCGGGCGCCAGGCAGCCGTCAACTGCCAACTAAAGAATTCCGTTATCCACGCCACAGCAGGAATAAGTATAGAATCCAGCAAACAAGCAATCACGTTGTTTTTTTTTTTTCATTTGGCATAAATCCATATATTTTTTGAGGAAGAAGCATCAATTTAGCAACGACAACATCACAGAATGCGTTCAAAAATAAAAAAATAATAGAAAAAAACAAAGACAAAAAAAAGTATGCATTTAAACTGCGTGTTTTTTTTGTATCAGCGGAATGCAAGGACCGATAACAAGAACACAAAACACAAATCTTAATGCAAATCGCAAATTCAAGGTACCTTCCTAATATTTTTTTTTTCTGGTCTCAAGTTCAAACATAAAGACGCGACAATGTCGGCCAAACACTGATGTCACGGCGATTAAACAAAAACAAATCGATTAACACCCCCCCCCCCCGATGCTTACACATCCATAGTCAAGAATGCAATGAGAAGAAAATAAAATAATGAAACGAAATATAACGAATTAAGGCGGGGGAAGAGCATTTAATAAATATTTTAAATTTACATTTAACCTAGGTGCTGACGCAAATATTTCGGGGATGTATGGAGTAGGGAAGCAAGTGCGAAAGGCTCGATTGAAATCGATTCTTGACTTGTACAGACCTTATCGCAGTCCTCATTCATTCAGTCTGGGGGAAAAATATACTTAAATTTCTCCACTGTGAAGAGTGTAGCCGACCGGTCCGTATCCCCAAGGCAGAAGTATTCCTTCTTTTGGTGGCAAATATTGGAATCTTTCAGGCGTTGAAAAAAAAAAAATATTTAAAGAAAAAACGTCAAAACACAATGATGGAAATATATATAGTTTTTTATAGTAATTATGTAGCTGGACTGGTATGGACGCTACAACTTGCAGATGTAGCGACAAACTGTAGTTACTGACAGTGGTTTTCTGAAGTGTTCCTGAGCCCATGTGGTGATGTCCTTTACACACTGATTTCAGTTTTTGATGCAGCACCGCCTGAGGGATCGAAGGTCACAGGCATTCAACGTTGGTTTTCGGCCTTGTTGCTTACGTGCAGTGATTTTTCCAGATTCTCTGAACCTTTTGACGATATCACGGACCGTAGATGATGAAATCCCTACATTTTTTGCAATAGCTCCTTGAGGAATGTTGTTTTTAAACTGTTCGACAATCAGCTCACGCATTTGTTCACTCAGTGGTGACCCTCGCCCCATCCTTGTTTGTGAATGACTGAGCATTTCAGGGAAGCTGCTTTTATACCCAATCATGGCACCCACCTGTTCCCAATTAGCCCGTTCACCTGTGGGATGTTCCAAATAAGTGTTTGATGAGCATTCCTCAACTCTCTCAGTCTTTTTTGCCACTTGTGCCAGCTTTTTTGAAACATGTTGCAGGCATCAAATTCCAAATGAGCGAATATTTGCAAAAAATTACAAAGTTTACCAATTCAAACATTAAGTAACTTGTCTTTGTAGTGTATTCAATTGAATATAGGTTGAAAAGGATTTGCAAATCAATGTATTCTGTTTTTGTTTACGATTTACCCAACGTGCCAACTTCACTGGTTTTGGGTTTTGTAGTTTTTACTCTACATTGTTATCTTTTTATCCATTTTCATCTATATAATCCAACATTACATGAAATAAACACTTGAATAATACTTGGATTCTGATTTATCTTCATTTCGTTCAGTGTATAATCATCACAGCACAATTCTGTATCAGACAAAGACAATGTTAGTAAACACAAACTGTGGCTATTAAATGATCATTTAATTTACTGAATGTAAAGAGTTATTCAAAACCTGTATCACCCGCGTGAAAAAATATCGGCCCCCCTGAATCTATTTACTGGTTGTGCCAGCCTTTGCAGCAAAAACTGCCATCAGATGTTTGCAATGACTGGCAATGACTCCTATACATTGCTGTGGAGGAATTTTTGCCAACTTTTCTTTGCAGCATTGTTTTAATTCGGCTACATTGGAGGGTTTTCAAGCATGACCTGCCTGTTTAAGGTCATGCCACAGCATCCAAATCAGAATCAAGTCAGGACTTTGACTCGACCACTCGACCCACATTTTCCCATGGTCGCGACCCCCTTTTATAAAATCGAAACCAAGCAAATATATTTTTCTAAAACAGCCTTTGAAAACACATACGTCATCTTTTTAAACATACATACACATTTGTTTATATGTGCAAAGTGCATTTCACAGCATATTATTAAGAAAATGAAGAACATGAAAACTGCATTCGTGAATAAAATGCAATCGAATACCAAAATTGCACAAAATAAATAAGGCCACAAAACTAAATATTTAACTTCTATCAATATTTCTGCATTCAGAGGACAAACTGAGGAGGAACATGACAACTGCATGTATCAAAGTGAATAAAATAAAATGATCAAAACTGCATAACATAAATAATGCCGTGAAACTAAATATTTCACGACTATGAATCGCTCTGCATTATACACTCAGCGTATTACTGCCCACCGCAGGCCAGATGTATTATGATACATCTCGAATACGCAAAAAAAAAAACTCCATTTCACACAAACAGGTGCTTCAAGTTCAAACTCCTGTCGTCACTTGTGAGCTCAACTCTCCTCGCTTCTTCCTCTTCCGCTCAACTACCCCTCGACTTTCCAGACCCTCAACACAACACTTAAATTGAACGTCAATCGAATGATGGTTACCATGGCTCCAGAGTCAGACATGCATTAGACATTACTCACCTCCACCAAGGAGGTGAATTTTTATTATTTTTTTGCCGGCGTAGGTTGGTTTGTTTGTTTCTCTGTTCGCTGGATATCTCAAAAACGGCCGCACACATTTTAACCAAACTTTGCTAGATGTTAGAGTAGCACAAGAGGAACAAGTGATTAAATGGCATATCTAGGCCAAAGTACAGCTGGGATATATGCCAAAGTTCAGGATTTCAAGTCTTTCCAATGGGCAAAATTTCCAATTGCCGTGCTTTTGGGTTTTGCTGCCACCTGGTGGTACAATGCAACAAAGCCCTACATCAGCGTGCAAAAATAACTCATGCACAGAGTTGCATTGGCATTGCGGAGGTGCTGAGCTCTGAGTGCTCCAGTTTTTTAATTTTTTAACCAGCTGTCCGCGGCCCACTCAGAATTTGGGTCGCGACTCACCAGTTGAGTACCACTGGTTTAGACTCGTACAGAGGTGGACTTGATTGTGTGCTTCATATCATGGTGCTGGATAGATGCCAAAAAATTGTTTTTCATTTGTTCTTGAATTTCTTTATATGAGAGAATTGTGCTGATTTTTCCCTATGTCACATTACCAGACAGATTCAATGTAAGTGATTTTGAGATTAAACGGTGGTGGCAATAATTCTGTGATCTGGAAAACCTTAGTTTAGTTCATCAATAGCAAGCATTCTCGCAACTGAACAAAAACCTTTGGATTCTTGACTTTTTCTAACTGGAAGAAATTATAGAAACCTGATTTTGACAGTTCAAATAAAACTAATAGCTATTGTATTAAGATTTTCACCACTCTTAATTACCACAAATGAGGGACAAACTCATTTTCTCCCAAAACTGACAAATCACGGGAGAATAGTGCCTGGTTGTGTCTGGTGAAATTGAAACTTGTTTAATTGCTTGATTCAGGAAGTGAGGGGACAATTTCTTTTTCAAATGGGGTCAGGTAGGGTCGAATAGCCTTTTCCCTTTTCAAATCCAGTGGGGTGCAAATTTTTGGGCACCCCCGGTTTAAATGTCTGTTACAGTTAATCTCCAAGTGATTGAAAGCAAACATGAACACTAAATGCGACGATGTTAAACAAGACATCTTTCTGCAAATTTAAAAGCAAGGTTTCTTTTTATTTTAGTTTTTTTGAGTTTTTAAATGATAGGAAAGGAAAAAGTACCCTGTGCAAAAGTTTGGGAACCCTTTTGGATTATTCTTTGTTATCTTTTAATAAGATGATTACTTAGGCCCAGACCCAGGTGATTTATTCATTAGGGATTCAGTGAGTCCGATGAATATAATTCCAAGGTTGAACTATATATTCTGAAGTAAGTTCATGTCTTCTAAAGTATCCGACTGTGGTGGCTGTGGTGTCTGGTATTTAAAACCATGTGTTCCTCTACACAGTTGTCCAACAATGTCAAAATCAAGATAATTCACTTCCACCAACAAGGAGAGGGCTACAAAAAAAACTCCTGCAACGTTTCAAACTACCCATTTCTACAGTCAGAAACTTCGTAAGAAAATGGAAAATAAATGGAGCAATTGAAGTCCAGGCAAGATCTGGAAGACCAAGAAAAGTTTCAGATAGAATGGCCTGAGATCTGGCGAGAAATGCTCTGAAGTACCCACACATAACTGCAAAAGAGTGGCAAAAATGTGACGCAGACACAAGTCTAGTTGTTCACAGGATAACAATACTGCGTACCTTAAACAACGAAGACCTGCATGGCAGAGTTGCAAGAAAGAAGCCTTTCCTAGGACCTCAACACAAAATTCAGCATCTGAAATATGCAAAAGAAAACCCTGGGAGACCTCAAGCCTATTGCAACAATGTGCTTTGGGCTGTCAAAGCCAAAATTGAACTTTTGGGCCACAAAGAAGGTATGTTTGGAGAAAAAAGCTGTCGGATAGCTCACTCGGTTAAAGCATTGCATTGCAAAGCAGGGGTGACTAGAGGATCGAGCCCCGGTCATACCAACCGGCAGTGGTCGGCAGCTTTTGCACAAGGCCTTTATCTTTGTTTTATTATTTTGAAATTGTAAAAAGTAAAAAATACAAATTATTTTTGCTTTAAAATGTGATGAAATGTGTCATGTTTGGCTTTGTAGCATTTAGGCCTAGTGTTCAGGTTTGCTTTCAATCACTTGGAGATTCATTGTAACAGAGATTTAATTCAGGGGTGCCCAAATTTTTGTAAATGAAGTTGTTTTTTAAAAACTACATTTCATGTTGACTCAGGTTACGTTTGTCTGGTATTAAAATTAGTTTGATGATCTGAAACATTTAATTGCGAGAAATATGAAAAAGAAACAAGAGGCCCATGGACCTTAACAGTCACCTGAGTTGTTTTAAAAACTGATGTTATTGATGTTGCCACAACATGCATTTAATATTTACCTCAAGATACTTATTTGTTCAAATGCAATTTCCAAGAAGCAAACTAATGTATAGTTTTTCATTTTTCATATTTAATGCACGGTAAAACAAACTGGGAACAAATATATTGTATTTTCTTTAAACATTTCATTAATATCATATTCTTGTGATGCATTTGTTTGTGGAAGAAAGAGGCATGATATTTTGAAACAGGCATCAAGAGCCATTCCATGAAGAATTGACACTCGATGCGCAGTTGACCTCCTGGAATTGAATGAAACTTGGCACATACCGCACCCTCCATAATTATGGTTAAGATGTGTTAAAAGCCTTAAAATAAATTCAATTTTTTTGTTGCAGAAGCAAACTGTCACACTAAAAATTATAGAAAAATGTAACCTTCAACTCAAGTGAATTTTAAGGGGAAAAAAAATCCCTGACTTCAGATGAGGAGTACTTGTGGTCTAGGAGTTTATTATCCCAGAAATGTATTGTCACCCCCAACCATTTTTCAATCCTCAGAATTTTTTTTTTTACAGTTTCAATGGTGAATTCTCATGAAATTTTTTTATGTTTGCAGCTCATTTTCTTGACTAAAACCATGAAAATAAACTGAAATACGATGTAATTCTAAATGCTGTAAGTGTCTTTTCTGAGTTGAGCAACATTCATCCTCTTTATGAAGCTTAAATCTTGAATTACGAAGCATCAAATTGGGTAACCCATAAATAGTCAAATTTGGCTTCTGTGCAAAGGGCTTATACCTCTTTCGATGTCCTTACAGAGTTTCCCCATCAAATTTGCATAATATTGTGATTACTTAAGAATTCTGTGAAAAGTTGTTTTTTTTAGTTTGCCTTTGAAATTGCACCCAAAAATTGGATCTTGTGAGAAAAAAATAGATAATTTCACCATTAGTTAATCATAAATCCAATGCTAGTTTGGTAAATAAAGGCATCAGGAAACGTAAATTTCTCAGTGACAAAAATTTAACAAAACAGATTCCGAACTTTTGAACAGCACTGTAAACAGGATGCTGTTCAGCCGAACAAGATATCAAACAAAGTAAATCCGCTGGACCTGCAGTCAGGCGGATTCACTTCATTTGATTTCTGTGCGTTTTCAAAGTTCTGAACATGCGCAGTAATCGCGACACAGCTCCATTAACAGTGTAAACTTACCTCAAATGTACTCCATTGCGGTTAACCACTCTCGGGCCAGCTGCGCAGAATTGATGCAGCACAATGGAAGCATCCACAGCAATGGTTTTTCCTGAAAGACAAACTATCCTCATGTCATAGTTGAGAATGATATGGGCCAGGTCACGTGGTATCGGAGTTACAAAATTGGTATATTTTGCATCATAGCTCCAAAACTAAGTTGCAAAATAGAGTTACAATTTACAAATTTGTAACTCTGTTACGACCAGTTTTTTGCTGTTTTCTACCTAAATAAAACAAATAAATAAAATTGGCTATTTTGTTGTTTGAAGTACTAGGGAAGACCAACACAAAGCCATTTAAATTTTAACTCTATCCTACTTAGTTTTGGAGCTATAATACAAAATACACCAATTTTGTAACTACGTTGCTGCGTGAACTGGCCCATATGCTAACAGATCCTGCAATTAAACATAATCATTGCGACTACAGCAATCAACCACTGATGAGCTAAATTTACATGGAAGTGGCCACTCGCCCGGCAGCCAGGTACCTACAGGCAAGGGGGCTTTCCATGAGATGAGGATGCAAAATTTACGGATGCGTGGCATTTTGAGAAATAACTTAAAACTATGTCAGCTGGGGCACATGCGTAATAGAGTTCAGTTGATAAACATTTAATGCATGCAGTGCGATGTCAAGGGAGCAGAAATGCAAACCCCAAGCTTATTTGAACATGGGTAAGGTCACGGTATTTGTTTTCTTGTAGATGGGACAAAAACAAAACTCATTGTCTTCTGCACACGTCCCTTCTATAGTTCTGCGAGATGTTTTGTATTTTTTTGGAAGACATTACTATGCACTACAATTGTGCTGAAGCAAAATTATATCACTTTTGTGTAAATGACTCTTTTGTCTTAAGGAAGCTTTATTGTAGATGGGACAGCTTGTGACATTGTTTTCAGACCCTTTATGGAAAATATAAATCCCTGATCTGTTAAATATTTTCAAGGAACTAGTTCAATTGATCTATGAAGTAAAGTAACTGCCCTACAACACGGAGCAAAAAATTTTGTTAAATCATCAATATTAAGATAATGAGACCAAATAATGAGATTTGTAGATGGGACACACCGAAAGTTACTAGATGAGACAGATATGGGATGCAGGCAATTCTATGAGTTAATAGGAGTATAAAGCACTCAGGTTAGTGCAAACAAGATGATAACAAGAACAACATCAACTTAAGAGTCCAAAAAGAAATTTATTGTTGAACAATCGACTAATTACAAGAACTAATTAGGCTTAATTAGATTAAATTAAAAATACATGTCATTTTCTTCTTGATGACACATAACTTGCTCACAATACAATACTAACTAATAAATGTATATATATACCATGATTCTGTATGTCAAATTTCGCAAGTTACTAAACTCTGTGGCACTATACTTGATTGCACCGCAAGTATGTTTGCCACATCTCCATTTGTAAGATATGATTTGATCCAGAGCACATACTTTCCTGTTGAGTGAGTTTCTTCTATATCGAGGTGAAAGTTGATGAAAATGACCCTGTTGATCTGATCTTGAGTTGGCATCAATAGTACCCAAATCAATAGATCAAGCAGTGGTAAATATTTCGTCTGATAATCTACTCAAAGTCACGTTAAAGCTTATTAAAAAAACTGAGTACGTTGAAAAAAAATGAATATTGGTGAAAAAATGATTAGTGAATGTATTTACCCTAATTAGCAGTACTAGTAATATTGCATGTGATCAGGTCAACCATAATCTGAAAGAAGAAAAAAATTGAAAATTGAGGGAAAAAAGAATTAGTGATTACTAATTAGCCTAATTAGCATTTACTAATGAGACTAATTAACATTGTTTTAGTAGTACATATCATCAGATCAACTAAAAGCTGAAATATAACGATATGAATAACTTAACACTCCTAGAAACTAGCATTTTAAACTTGTCCCATCTACAGAGATGTTCCATCTACAATTCTTCCAATTCTTCCAAATGGGATGCTAGTTCCGTTGTTTACAATATTAACCCTTTAAATCTGGATTTTGTTTCATGCGATACTGATTTTGGGGAAATTGGAGGGTCCGTGTAATTGAGATTTGTGTGTTTGAAGGCTTTTTGACAACTTCTTCATCAAATATGATGACAAACTGCAATTCAGATGATCTTCAGGGACTCTAGATCATTAGTGGGGTTATGGGGGGGGGTCTCAAAAATGGTCATAGGACAAACAGACCCTTCAGAACCCTCATTTTAGGCAATGATTTTACCACGTCTCCACTTGAGATAGACAATTTGTTTTTATTATGACCAACTTAGGCACCTTATCCAACTTTCTGGCCAATAAAAAGTGTGATCATCCAGCTCGTTCTGTGTGAACAGATTTTTTGAAAATGGACCCTTTGGCCCACATTTC
Source organism: Gymnothorax reevesii (assembly GCA_029721435.1). Taxonomy (NCBI): domain Eukaryota; kingdom Metazoa; phylum Chordata; class Actinopteri; order Anguilliformes; family Muraenidae; genus Gymnothorax; species Gymnothorax reevesii. The sequence continues at coordinate 64,740,050 of CM056576.1, forward strand.
TTAAAAAATGATGATCTCAGTATTGATGGTTTACAGAATAAACTTGTAGCTCATATAAAAGACAAGTTATGGGTCTCTGTATATGGCTACAAATTAAACACAGGAAAAAACTGGGTGTGGCACCCAAATTTCCCACGGGCATAATGTCAAAATGACTGAAGGTATGAAGCTGAAATTGGGGATTCCTTAATTTGGGGTGAAAAACTAATTTTAGATTTTTCCTTAAGTCAAATCTGAGAGATGTCACTAGGGAAGTTTCTGGAATCTGTGTGAATTGACATGGAATGACCCTTATTGCTTGTAGAACCTGTCTGTCACAAGGTTCCATTTGACATACTTTGATGGCCTCTTTGCAAAACTCTGATTCTTGTAATGCTGCAGTCGTAGATCCTTTATGGACCGCTTCCAGTTTGCCACGGGATGACATAACAATCAACATAGCCCGGGATGTAGCCCAACATAAAAGCAATAATAATGTGCATGGGCCCGAACTCAGCAAAATGTTGGGAAAAACAGGTTCCATGAACAAAAAAATACAGATGCTCAATAAAGATTTCTGCAAACTTCTCAAGGATGAATGCGATGCAAACGGATGGAAACTCTCGCACAAATTCCTTGGTGTATTAAAATAGTTTAGCATACGCTTCAGGGTGTTTTCGCCCATAGAAATATGTATGGATAGTATCATTTATTCTTCGTAGATTTCTGCAAAGATTAAATGCGCCTACACTAGCGACTCGCCGTTTGCAGGCCATCTTCGGTCTTAAAAGCAGCAACGAAGGTAAGCTTTATTCACATGCAAATAGGTTTGGGGTTTGCATTTCTGCTCCCTTGACATTGCACTGTATCAACTGTACTCTACTATACATGTGCCCCACCTGATATGGCCCCTGCAAATGATAGTAATTAGAAATGGACAAGCTTTCGACAACTACAACAATTTATTTGTAATTATTCATCACTTCGGCAACGAAAACAAATAACAATGGGTTAAAGACGATTGCAGAACTACATACAGACCACAAATAAGAAAATCGCTGGCAGCAACAAACACTGCGCTGCGAAGTTACAAATACAGTGCTGTGAAAAAGTATTTGCCCCCTTCCTGATTTCTTACTTTTTTGCATTTTTCACACTTAAATGTTTCAGATCATCAAACAATTTTATGTAAGACAAAGATAACTCGAGTAAATCCAAAATGCAGTTTTGAAATGATGATTTCATTTATTAAGGAGAAAAGGCTATCCAAGCCTACCTGGTCCTATGTGAAAAAGTAATTGCCCCCCTTGTTAACCCCTTAAGCCGTGAGCCTCTTTTTTGAAAATGGCAAGCCCAAAATGAAATGAGTATATCTCTGAGACTGCTAGGTCCATTTGAATAATCTTGGTATCAGATATAAGGTAAAACCATTTGGGATTTCATACCTGGTGTAAAAATCACTATATATGTCACTGAGTCAAAGTAAATGGAGACGGAACACAGTATAAATGAAAGACCTCATTTTGCAAGTTTTACTTCAGTCCCTTGTAAATTTGTTGCAGCCTGAAACCTCTAAAATATTACAGCAGAGAATTCCATTATTATCTGTGCCAAAGTTTATTTTTATCTGGTAAATCAGAGCAAATTTAGGTACCCTGTGTTCCATTACAGATTTTTCAGATACCAAACTGTAAAACTAATTTAATTTCACTTGTATATCACTACAGGTATCCATTCCATCCAAATACAACATTTAAAAATTTTTTTAATAAAAAAAATGTGAAATTATTTTTGCCAGTTTTGTTGCCCATACAATTTCCCATTCAAAGATAATACATACAATGAAAATGCATTTTGACTCCACTGGAGCAGATTTATTAAACATAAATAAAACAAATAAATGAAAAAAAATGTTAAGGAAAAGTAAGAATAACAAAAACCCCAGCGATTATTCGTATAAGGAAACTGTGATTATTTCCCAAAAAAAAAGTGCCTGAACTAAGAATCGAATCTTCAGACTCTCCCTTGCTGCACGGCATTTTAACAATTCGGCTACGCCAACTGACAGTGATTCTGAGGTCAAATTGCCCATTTAACAAATGCGTAAACAAAATACGTACTGTACTGCTGTAGTCTCAGACTATGTTCAGACTACATTCATTTTCATGTTGACTATGAAAATGAATGTTGAATATTTAGCGGATAATTATTCGGACAATTAGGGCTGAGGCAATTCTGAATCGATTTTTATTAAGGCGTAGTACCACTACTTGCGGCCATGGGGTGAACAGCCAAGCTTTCTCTTTTCTTTTATTAAACCCGACGCAGGTTGAACGAAAGTCCCAAACATCAAAGGGCATGTGAAATGCTTCCTGTGAGGTTTTACCAAAGGGACCACACGCGAGAACCAGTAAAATGCAAAAAGGAGGCTTTATTTCTGAAGGGGGAAAACCCCCAACAGAGCAGGCAACAGCACAGAGTCCAGAATCCAAAATCAGAATCCAATGGGCGAAATCCAGAATCGAAACCAGGGCACCAATCAGAAAAATCAAAGTCAGAGAAAAAAGGTTCAAAACACAAGAAGGCGGCGAAGTACAGGGAGTAGGCAAAAATCGAATGTCAAGGACAGTCCAGTCAGAAAGATAATCACGATGGATACAAGGCGAAATGAATGTGGCACAAGTAAGCATGAGAGATTGATCTGACAAAGCAGTGCTGTTAAGAGACATCTAATATACGTTTCAGGTAGGTCACATGATAACAGAACACAGGTTGAAGCAGTGAGACTGATCACAAGGGAGCAACACATTAGGAAGAGCCTAATCACATTAAATTGGCAGAAGCCAAAACGCGGACAAGGATCACGGGACAAACCTATAGACAAAGACAAGGTGTTCTACCGTGCTAAGAGAAAGGAAAGCATAAGGAGGTGTGGAGATTCCACTGAAATGCAGCAGCGAAGATTAGAGAGAGACAAGGGGTGGAGATTCGAATAGGGCGACTGCTAAGAGCTTGTTATTAAATTAGTAAGTGCAGCTATACAATCCCGAGTGCTCGTTAGTAAGTTAGTCTTAACTATACAATGTTAGTCTTGATTAGTAAATTAGCAAAAACAACAAACTGTTAGTATGTGTTAGCAATATAGAAAAAGCAAGGGGAAGGAAGTAAACGAGATGGGGAAGGAAGATTGAAACCAGAAACCATTAACCCCTTTCTGCAGATGTAGACGCCCGCATCTATAGACCTGCAAATTGGAAGCACGCTGTTACTGTGCTCGATCAATAAATGGCACCCCCGGATCAGTTATTGAATATTCACAAGCAAGCAGACCTCGAACGCGGTTCTGAATATGGGGAAGTTCACTCCACGCCCTGTTTTTCAAGAGCTGCATGAATTTAACTCCTCAGCTAAGCCTGATGTGCAAACTGGTCAGTATCCTTGCCTATAGTATCGATCCAGCAGTTTAAAAAAACGATATCTTGACACAGAAAAAATCGTTATCCTCTGTAGCAACCAGCTAAGCCACAGTGAGCCAACAGTATTCCAAGTAATGGTTCAGAAAAATCAGTTTTCTGAGGCAAAAAAATCGACATGGTATTGATTCTCTCACATTCTACTGTCAATTACAGTTGTCACATACAAAAAAATTCGTTGTTCCCTACCGTGGATTTACGCGTAGATTCCTTCATTGCCAAATCCAGCGCTTCCTTATATCCACCCGAGTACTGGCGTTGATAGCCAATCACTCAACCATACGCTCAAGCTCTTCTGCGTAATTGGATAGTTACACTTCATGCTCTCGTGAAGCTACCCTGGTAAAAATGTATTGATTGTCTCGTTTCTTATCCAATTCCCGAGTGTTTAAACATTTTAGAGTAAGTGAAACACATTGATTGGACAAACACAGAGCATACAAACCAATGCGTATCAGCATGCGCTGTTGTATCCTGTCTACGTTATGCACATTACGCGGCTAAAATAGACGCGATTTATAGAAAACACGTTCGCAAAACTGGCCTTGAAGTGTTCAGTTACATTTAGGGGATTTAAATGAGATAAGGATATGGTCAATTGGAATTATTTCGAATGAAACAGGACCGGAGTGTTCCTGCTACAGGATACTTCATTCTCTGGAAAAAGGGATTCATGAAAAAGGTGAGGCTGCTACTTTGTTATTTTTTTGTTGTTGTTGTTGTTTTGTTTTTGGAATGTATACGTACTCTCCAAAGTCGAATGTCGAGGTTTTTTTCCTGTGAAAAACGCGAACTGCCCGTGCATTTGGGTGGACCCCCTGGTACGTTCATTGCACGTTTCTTTTGAATCCAGGGAGGCAATGGATTGTTCCCTGAAAGTGGAGTGTCTGTTCTATTAAAATAAGGTATATTTCAGAATTCAGATATTACTGAGTTAGTGAGTTGCACTTGTTCCTTATAAGTGTTGAAATGAGTTTGTAAGCTTAGAAGAGGGGACTGGTAGCTTTCATTACAGGGTGAATGTTCTAACCGTTTAATAAGAAGTTTATTTAATGCGTGTTTGTGCTGGCTTGGGGCACTTTGAAGTAAAATGGCCAAAACTCTAAACTTTATTAAGGAGAAAAGGCATATTTGGTCTTTGGAGAGGTTGCTGGTGACCATTGATATTTAACTGCACTGAGATTGATAAATTCATACAAAACTCAACCAGAAAATCATTTGTTCATATTAAATTTCGTGCCTTAAAACTTTATTTGTGTTATATACATGATTTTTTTATGATTTGACAGGACTTCATTTTGAGACTTTGGGGAGACACTTGGATAGGTGTATAATTTGGCTAAAAGCATGTAGGTAATCTAGAATGTAATGTTGAAGATAAATTGTACTTGTGGTCAAGGAGTTTATGACCCCAGAAATGTATAGTTTTAAGCCCCAGCAGTTTTTCAATCCTCAGAATTATTTTTTTTGCAATTTCAATGGTGAATTCTCATGAAGATTTTTTATGTTTGCAGCTCATTTTCTCTACCATAATCATGAAAATTAACTGAAATACTATGTAATTCTAAATGCTGTAAGTGTCTTTTCAGAATTGAGCCACATTTTTCCTCTTTATGAAGCTTAAATCTTGAATTATACAGCATTAAAGTGGGTAACCCAAAAATAGCCAAATTTGGCTTCTGCACAAAGGGGTTAAATCACCCGAAGGAGTGGCACGCATTACTGGGGCTGAGAGCAAAGACAAGAGCAAAGACAAGACAGGGGGAGACAAAGTGCAATGCATGGAAAAATCAAAACATGGACTGGAATAAAACTATGGCTATAAGTAAAACATGGAAAATCAAAACTAAGACAATACATGAATGAAAAGCAACCAAATTACAATATACAGATCTAGAGAATGGTCAGACAAGGCAAAGATCAAAATACACAAGGCAGTCAGAACAATGGCAAGGCAAGGCAGACCCAGAATCACAACTCTTCCGGAAAACAGCTTGACTGACGTCAGTATTTTTCGGCGACATGCTGCACGGAGCCAAAAAAAGGACAACAGAATCGTCTCCTACTAACCAATTAGGCTATTCTACGAAAAGTAACCTGTTCCAGTTTACTTTGCCTGATAAGCAATCAAATTGTGGATGCGATTACTCTCTAAGTTGAATGGATAGAGCTGTTTATTAAGACAGCAGGTTTGATTGCTGAATTTTGAAATTTAAATGGCCATAGAACAGTGCAGCATGAACACAATTTCCATTGCCACGCATTTCGTGCGACTGTGATAATTTATATCTCACATTCACATTTCATCTGCTTTACAGAATGTTTTCCACCTTGTGTATTTTTTTAGGTTTAAAATGACTGAGCTCATATTGTTGGATTCTGTGGACTTTCCTCTTTCATTTGAGGTATTGTTTTTATGCATATGACTAATTCAGGAGAAATTCTGGCGATTCAGCACTGATATAATTTTATCCTAGGTTTTGCTGCATGCTTATTTGCTTGCTTGGTGCTTGAGTTGTGTTCATTTGAGGTAAAAATGGTCTACATAAGCTTTTGGTCGAGTTTCTTCGCAAAATGCGGATATGCCGCATGACAATGTTGCTATTTGGAAACATGCTGTATTTATAATGCATAACAACTGGCCCCTGGTACCGGGGCGTAGGTCTTAAGGGGTTGAATGATGAATTAACTGTGATTAACCACATTTTTTGAGTCCAATTTCACTAGCCACACCCAGGCCTGATTACTGCCAGACCTGTTGAATCAAGAAATCACTTACATAGACCCTGCTTGACAAAGTGAAGTAGGCTAAAAGATCTGAAAAAGCAACATGTCATGCTGCGATCTAAAGAAATTCAAGAACAGATGAGAAACAAAGAAATTGACATCTATCAGTCTGGAAAGGGTGGCAAAGCCAATTCTAAGGCTTTGGGACTCTGGCGCATCCAAGTGAGAGCCATTATCCACAAATGAAGAAAACTTGGAACAGTAGTGAACCTTCCCAGGAGTGACTGGGCTACCAGAATTACTCCAAAATCGCATCAAAGACTCATCCAGGAAGTCACAAAAGAACCCAGAACAACATTTAAAGAAATGCAGGCCTCACTTGCCTCATTTACAGTCAGTATTCATAATTCAACAATAAGAAAGAGACAAGGCAAAAATATAATCCATGGGAGGGTTCCAAGTTGAAAACTACAGCTGACCAAAAAGAACATAAGGGCTTGTCTCACATTTGGCAAAATATGTCTTGATGATCCCCAAGACTTTTGGGAAAGTAGTCTGTGGACTGAGGAGACAAAAGAACTTTTTGGAAGATGTGCATCCCGTTACATCAGGCGTAAAACTGACATATCATTTCATAAAAAGAACATCATACCAAAAGTCAAACATGGTGGTAGTGTGATGCTTGGGGCTGCTTTGCTGCTTCAGGACCTGGACGACTTGTCGTAATTGATGGAACTATGAATTCTGCTCTCTACCGGAAAATCCTGAAGGAGAATGTCCAACCATCAGTTGGTGATCTCACGCGCACTTGGGTAATGCAGCAGGGCAATGATCTCAAATACACTAGCAAGTCCACCTCTGAATGGCTTAAAAAAAAAACAAACAGAAGTTTTGGAGCGCCCTGAGCAAAGTCCGGACTTAAATCCAATTGTGATGCAGTGACCTTACACAGGCCGTTCATGCTCAAAAACCCTCCAATGTGGCTGAATTAAAAAATTCTGCAAAGAAGAGTGGGCCACAATTCCTCCACAGCAGTGTGAAATTGCCAGTTATCGCAAACACTTGATTGCAGTTGTTGTCGCAGAGGGTGGCACAACCAGTTATTAGGTTTTGGGGGCAATTACTTTTTCACACCAGGCCAGGTAAGTTTGGATAGTTTTTTCCCCTTAATAAATTAAATCATCATTTAAAAACTGCATTTTGTATTTACTTGTGTAGTCTTTGTGTAATATTAAAATTCATTTGCTGATCATGAACATTTAAGTGTGACAAATATGCAAAAAAAAAAAAAAAGAAAGAAATCAGGAAGGGGAAAATACTTTTTCACGGCGCTGTAGCCTACGAAAAGTTCGGTTGCTGGGCGAATAAAACAGTTTTCCCATACCCAGCTGCGGACCAATAACCTCGGGCTCTGCTGAAAGTAAACATCGACAAAACATGACCGTGCACGTCGTACAATACAAAGTATTCCAGCGAACTCAAAAAGTTTATCATAGTTGAGACTTGAATGCCATCTCAATCCTTTTGAAGACCGGATGGCTGTGTACAGGTATACTATTAGGTTGTAACAGAACAATAAAACTTATGATCAGTATTTTACTTTGAAATCCATAACAAATTAACTCATACTCTGCACAATTTATCACAAAAAATGCGCAGATTATGATTTCCACTGATAGCTCTTTTTTAAACCCTTTACAAACTAAAGAGATATAATTTGCATATCAGCTACCTACAGCTGCAATAGCGATATTCACTGTTTACATATAATGACGTCAAAGTAGAACATACGCAGTTTGCCGGGTGGCAGAAAGCGTGATCAAGTGATAAATAACATGGCAAGTTGCCTCTTTGGTTCTTTGCTTGAAAAAAAAAAACGTGATTCTGAACCCTTTGCGAACCTGTTGTTGCAACCTATAACACAACAACTGACTGGCATCGCTAAATTATATGTTTTAATGAGTAGGAAACATATCGAGACGGCGATCTAATAGAGTAAAATGAGCCTTTTTGCCAACCACGCATCAAAACATTGACGTCCTCGTGAACATTGCTATATTCACAGATTCTTGCGAGAGGTCTATGTTTTCTTTCATCTACTTACTGACATCAGTCCAATACCGCATTTTTTAGCCTACGCTGAATACATTTGCATGATCAGACCATCACTATATTCGCTGTTCTCAAGCACGATTCATGAAACATTTGCTGATGTTGTCCAAGTTCGGATGCGGAGAATTATCACATCTTCGTCATGACCACGACTAACCTGAGTAATCACTTATTTCCTTGAATGAGATGGCACTGGGTGCTTCACTGCGAATTAGGTCAGAAAGCTTGGATATTCCCATTGTAAACAGTTTCTTTTTCTAAATCACGACAGGATTTTTGTCTTCACGATCGGTTATAAACAAATCGAACCTAGAAAATGTATTTCAAAAAAGGCTTGATTCTAGTTTCGATTCCAGACAATTTATGCCTGGTATCAGCGTGACAATATGAACTGCTAATGTTGAAGTTATTTCCGGTTGTACTATTTCAAAATAAACGCTCCCGCACGTAAAGGAATGAGTTGGATAGCGCTAGTTATTAGGAAATACCGTTTTAAATGTGTAATTGAGGGTTGACGCTAAACAGTTCATTAGTAACTAGATGATAAATTACATCTATGAAGCGTTTCACTGTTGTATCAATATAGATTATATAATCTGCAGATTGTCTGAAAATTTAATAAATGGTAAAAGTGGTACATCCTGCAATGCCCACAAAATGAAAGCTCCATTCTTTCAGGAATTGTATGGATAGCATTTGCCTTAGAGTGCTGCACACCACAAAGCAAAGTCTGTTAAGGGAAACTTTGCCTCCAATAGTACACATCTGTCTGCAAAATCACATGGTCTGAAACAGCCTCATATGACTCTTAGAAAAGGCCATTGGCAATATTAGGTCACTTGGTGCAGTGCCATTCTGAGTTTGACAAAGCCTCATTAAACTCTTAAAAAGGCCATTGGTAATGTCAGGGGACATTATTTGAGATGTAGGCAGCATTGTTGGTTTGTATTACAAAGGTCTTGCTCATTGTGTAGCCTACCCTATATAGACCAGGAGCTGGCTCATTTTATTTATGTGGAAAGGGTAAAAAGGTTTGACCCCTACAAGTCAAGCTATTCTACATGTAAATCATCATTGCTTGCTGCTGGACTCCTGTATTTTTGACCCCGCCACCCTTTTTAAAGGGTTCCAAGAGAGCTTTTGTTTATGTGAACGCCGACAATTAAATCAAGTACATGGGCTTGTGGGGTGATGATGTGGCATCATAAATTTGTCAATGCCAGCAACTTCAGCTTGAACCCTAGCAGGACAGTGAGACTTTAAGGGATAAAAAAGCCAAATATTTATGTGAAGGCCGACAAACACGTGGTTTACCTTTTCTTGAAGCTAGAATAGCCCGCTACTGGAAAACTGAAGCGCCAGCACGTTTTGACTGTGCCAAACCCTCACCAGCAAGACCCTTTTTAAGGGTTGAAAAAATAAAAAATAAAAAATAAATTCTTGCGAAGGCCGATATTCATGCTATTTACCTTTTCTTGAAGCTGGAAGGGTCCGCTATTCGAAAACTGAAGGGCCAGCAAGTTTTGAGTGTACCAAACCCCTGCCAGCAAGACCCACTTACCGACAGGTATGGTTTCACCTTGTTCGGAACACTTTGAATACAGTGTAGACCAGCTCCATGACAACACTGTGCGTTCACAGCTGCAGCGCATCACGGCACATTTTAACTTTCGCTTTGAAGCAGTTCGTTTGCTGTTGCGTTGCCAGCAGTCATCAAGAGTAGAGGAGAAGATTTCAACCTGTATCATAATGGCATGTTCCAAGTTCGCCAAAAGAAAGGTGGACAATGAAAATCGACAATTCAAAGAGGAATGGACTGAACAATATGCCTTCATTCTCCCCCCCACACGAGCACAAGACCAATGTGCCTAATATGCTAAGAAGCTGTAGCTCTGGTGAAGAGAGGAAACTTGAAACACCATTATGAGATAAAACACTGCTATTTTAAATAGACCTAAGAACAATAAAAATCAAGGAGCTGAAATCGTCATATCAAGTTGCAAGCAGGATTCTTGTTACTTTCATGACATAACAACAAAAAGCAACTGAGTGCTCATTCTGAGTGGGCTCGGTGTAAAGCATGAAGCCATTCTCTGATGCAGAAGTAATGAAAGAATCTATGACTGAAGTGATGGATTTTTCTTTCTTTCTTGTGTCCTTTGTGTCTGTATATTTAAAAGTTTTATTAACCCCCCCCCCCCGATATATTTGTTTTTGTTTCAAGTATTAATTTTTTTGAATTTATGTTAAAAAGAAAAAGAAGTTTTGTTTTTGAGTATTATTTATTTATTTATTCATTGTTATAATCAAAAGGACATTTGGTAGCGCACAGCAGTGGCGTGTGGTGGAAAGAAAACAACGAGGGCAATAAATACGTCTTTAAACTGCTAATTAGTCTTGATCTGTTTTCAGTCAATTTCCCTAGTAAAGGACACTTAGGCCCGTATTCCGAAACGAAACTCACACTCACCCTCCACTCACCATATAGCGAGTACAACTGAAATGTAACTGGAGTGTGAGAAAGTGATCGACCTACCACTAACCGAGAGAGCGGTCCCACTCCTCGCCAGTTGCTGTTCATAAACACCACTCGAGCATTACTAACAGTAGTGGGCACTGGGTACCACAGGCGGTGTGTCAGCTGCTGCAAAGGGACAGCCCGCGAGGCTCACTAAGCAACAGGCTGCGAAACGTGCCGAACATTTCCTTTGACATTCTGCAATTAAGAATGTAGAAAAGAATGGATTCTCGAGACCTACAGCTACATGAGCCTCGCAGACCAATCCACATCCGCCCCACAAGCCAGCTGAGCGCAGAATTCTCCAACCCATCAGTAAAGAAAAGCACAAGAAATCCGAAAGCGTGAGAGTTGACAGATATGCGTCATTAATGAAAACTGGCCACACCTGATAATGTTGAGAGTTTTCGGAGTGTCTGCAATGGTAATTTAAATAAATTGAAAACAGGGCAATAATTATCAATGCTCGTTCTAACTTAACAAGTAGAATTGGCGACACATGATATATTTCTTAGGATTTTTGGAGTTCAAGTAAATAAAATTTTATTAAATGATTGGATATAACCTTTTTTCAATCATTATTTTTGAGGGATGGTTTTGAGCTTCCCCTATTGCCAGTTCACCAGTAGCCACTGGTGGGTACACAAATGCTAAACTCGAGTTCACCACAATGCAGTTTGTAAACACTGAAACCAGGTGGTCAGTTAGTAAGTTATCGGCATCGTTATGATCTTTAGAGTTCAAATTTGCATAGTTGTGATTGCGTCGAGCACATGGCTGTAAATGATCCAGAGTTTCTAATGTTTGTAACCACCTGAAAGCCATGACAACGAAATACCGGTGCAAGTTAGTGCGGCTCAAGGAAGGTGTTCCCTGCACTCAACCTTCACTCAGAAAGAGACGCTATATTCAGTGCGAGTGAGCTCTCTGAAAGCAAATGAGGGTTAGGACAACCTCTGACTCATTTAGTATAACCTGACACTAACTAAGTTTTAGTACTAACTCACACTCAATTAGTGTGAGTGTCGTTTCTGAATACGGGCCTTAAACTCTCCCCTCTCAGGTGTAGCTAATTGTCTTTTAGGTGTAGCTATTTGACGACTTGCCTAGGATGTGACAAAATTTAACGCGGACAATCCACAGAGTATTTTTTGTGATGAGTTGCCTATTAAGGCATGTAATTTAAACATTTTATAGAATGTATTATTCACTTGCCTAAGCATTTCATTATATATTTGCAAATCACATTGTATTTGTTTGTGAATCGTTGTGCATTTGTAAAACATGTTCGGTTTGTATACTAGGTTTTGGCAGTAATTTAACTCCATAGAGAAATCGGGTCACTAATATTATCCGTTTCAAGGGTTGTTTTCCGCCCCACCAGTTTTCCATCCACCACCTGCCACTGGCCTACAGTCAAAATTTACTTGCACTTCGGTTTTAAAGTAGCGGGCTCTTATAGCCAAAATGCCTCTGCAGTGATGTCAAAGACTCATTGCCAGTCATCCCAAGAGTGTGATTGCAGTTGTTGCCGCCAAGGATGACTCAATCAGTTTCTAGGTTTAGGGAGGAAATTACTTTCTTACATGGGTGATATAGGTTTTGAATAATTATGTGTCTTCAATAAAGAAAATGAACATTTAAAAGCTGAATGTTGTGTTTACTCGTTGTCTTTCTTTGATATTCTATGAAGCTGGATGATCTTGAACATTTGAATTTGACAAATAAGCAGAAATAGAAGAAATGGTGGGGGGTCAAATACTTTTTCACTACCCTGTAGATTTGCTGTATGGCAGAATAAATTATTGGTGTTTCTGACAACGGAGGGTATTTTGTCAATGAAGCAAATGAGTTATGGAGGCAGCTTTGCTATACATATAGGATTAGACACCAGTGCAGGGAATAGGAAGGAAAGTGAAATGAGAGTGAAAATGTAGCTACATATTGGGAAGGAGACCTCTTTGAAGGAAGTTGTAAAACTGTTGGAACAGCGAATTCGATCATGGCTGGGGATGCAGGGAAATTTGGACTCTAAAAAATTGTTTGTTGAAACACGCATGAACATAACCAAGAAAAAAATCTGTAAAATATTCATTTTTGGTTTCAGAATAATAATATTTGAACCTGCAGTTGTTTAGGCATCTGGTGTGGCTGTTTTATTTTTTGAGGCCGATGAGGCTATGCCACAGTGCCATAGGGGCAAAAGAAAACACAACTTCTTTATCTGACTGACAAATACTTATAATTCCAGTGTTTTTACTTCATTTTAGATGTATTATTGACAATTCTGACTAACTGAGAGCAATCTACTGAGTGTCACCTTTCAAAGAAGACCATGATTATGCTTGTAGTCAAAGTGGTTCAAGAACAGTGAGAATTTTAGTTTTGCGAGGAAATTGGCTCAAAAAAGGACTGCACTTTAAAGGGTTAATGATTGTAATTTACACAAGTTCTCTTCCTAGTTCAGATAATTGTAATTAGCTCTTAAGCCTTACTTTCAATCTCCAGGATTTGGACAGCACTCTTGTTAATCTTCTCCATCCTGCCCTCTGACAGTCTTCTCCTGCGAAGTGTGCACTCCATCAAGCAGCCATTCCAGAAGGCCACTGGCCAGGCACAGGATACACCCACACTACCTCAGCTACTACATCTGAAGTGAACTGTGCCATTCACACATCAACATTTTATCTCAAGGTGATTGCAAACCTTGTATTTGAAAGGGAGCCGTTTATGGGACCCTGGAATTCTTTTTGGACTGGGATGGTCCGAATAGGCTTGATGGATTTCATTTCTTCTGGAGGCCTATGCTTTATGCCCAGAGTATGCTTTAGGTGGCACAGGATTATTTTAATGAGGGACTGCGTGGGGCAAGGAGGATTGAGGGTAAAATGTGTTGACATTGAGAAAGAGGATGGGGATGAATATAATGTAGAGTGGTACTTATGAAAAAGGTAAAATTTAGAAAGAGGTGGGGTGTAGTTCCAGTCCAGATAGAATAAAATGTCAATATGGAGGAAAATTAATTCCAGTGATGTACCAACATACCCCTCTTCAGGATATTTGCATTAGGCTCAGGTGAGCATTGCAATGTGCTCATTCCATATATAATCAACCTCTTCTGAAAAAAGTTCCCACTCAACGCTTTCATAATCAGCTGATTTTTATCGTACACTAACTATAGTATATATAATGAAGCCTTGCAACATTTTACCATCATACTATAAATATTTTCCGAGGTACAGGCCCTCAAAGTACATAGGGGTGGGTTGTAACTTTGCGCTATTTAATTTGTCCTAGTTTTTAAAGCATAATTATTTTGAGCCCTCATAACAGTACTGCAGGAGATAGCCACATTAAATTTTCAGGGATGAAAACACATTTGACCTCTATCAAAAACTGCAGCCAAATCTATTTTACATCCACTCCAGCTGTCACAATCTTTAGCCAAATTCTCTTCTTCCTTCAGTGTTAATTTTTTTCTTTAGGCAACATGATGGGATATATATTCCAGTTTCAATTGCAAAACTGCAGCAATTTAATTTCTGTGTCACAGAGCAGGGGTTCCCAAAATCAGTCCTGTGGCTCACTATGCTAGTTTTTGTTCCAACCACACTAACAATCCCAGAATTAGCAAGCAGTTATTACCTTTTTTTTTTATTTCCTTCCTAAACCGCTTAGACAAAAAATGGCCATGCATTCCATGATGTTTGATAGATCAATGTTGATATTTGTGAAGTACAGTTCAGGAACCACTCGCGAGAGACAGAAATCCAAAAAACGTATGCCTTTAATGGAGTCCGAGTAAAAGCCAAAAAACACAGGAATTGCCAAGCCACAATGTGAAATTCAAAAACAGTGTTGACTAGACAGGCAGGGGTTAGAACCAGTAAGACAGATAAGCAGAGGTAGAAAAACGATAGGCAAAAAGTCGTAGTTGATGAACAAAGCCAAGGGTCATACACAGGGCATCCAAACACAGAAATCGTGGCCATACAAAAATGGGTCGAAATCCAGAAAGACAAAAACAATACAGAAAGGGCAATGGCAAGAATCAAAGGCGGACAATCCAGTTGAAGAGAAACCATATTCAATTGCATACGAGGCGCTCTGCACAAAGAAGTATTGATCAACATTCTGACAAGAGCTGTGAGTGAAAAGACTGCTAATATACACACAGGGAAGGTCACATGCTATACAGGAATCAGGTGTAGATAATCAGACTAATTACAACGGGAGAATCACATGAGGGAAGCCCTAACTACGAAAATTGGCGAGAGAAATACGAACGGGAATCACACAAACAACCTATGACATTTAAACAGCTCCGGTCCAGGAGTTCTACATGCACAGATAACAAGCGCAGGAGAGTGATTAAGCACGTGCGAAAGATTCCCGCTGGAGCTCAGGAGAGGACGGCGACAGACAAGGGGCGGAGAATAGAACAGGGCGATTGCGGAGAGGTAATTAGTTTATTAGTAGCGATGCAACTTTTACAAATTAAACTAGAGTCTTCATGAGTAAGTTAGTAATCTTATATATACATGGTTAGTTGTGTTAGTAGACTATAATACAAAATACAAATGTTAGTCTTGTTAGTAATCAGAACAGAAGGGTGAAGGAAGAAAACGAGATTTCGAAGGAATATTTAAAATACTGGAATACATTTAAGTCACCCGAAGTCAATGAGCACGCAGACAGGGAAGACGGACTGAACCAACTAGATCACAAGACGGGGGAGACAAGTGCAATGGAACTGACACATAGAATGAACTAAAACCTGAATGTTACAAAACCAAAAATAATAAATAAAAGACAATAATCATGAACACAACACCAGCACATAAACACCACCGAAAACCAAAACCATGACATACAGACATACATTTTATCCAAATACAACCACTTTTTTTTTTTTAATTTTACATTTTTTTAATTATTATTTCTGCCAGTCCTGTATACAAATTCCCATTCAAAGAAAATGCATACAAATAAAATGAAGTTCTGACTCCACTGGAGCAGATTCATTTAAAAAAGAAACAAGCAAATAAACAAAATTATGAATACAAAAATATTAATTTAAAATGATTAAAATTTAAAAGAACAAAAACCTCAGCAATTAATTGTCCAAGAATAAAGCTTTTACTGTGTAAAGAAGAGCAGGCAATCAGGGAGTTGAAACCCTTCCCAAATGTAAGCTTTTCATCCTAACCACTAGACTACCCGGCTAGCTTACTTGCTGCTGTCAAATTGAGCATATAAAGAGTAAGTGAAACCATCATGCACCCCGATTTAGCGTTTGTATTGTTGCTTGTGCTTCATGGCGCAAGGATTCTCTGTCAGAAAAGACTTTGTAGACAACTGTTGAATAATTAGCGAATAATCATACCGAAAATACTACAAATAAACCAGTTAAGAGTTTATATTGTCTCGCTCTTTAAGTACATGTAAATGACCAATGGTCTCAATTTGACGCGCCAGGAATACGAGGCTCTATCTCAGGCTAGGTTTGTGCGATTAAGGTGGTTTAGGGCTCGTTGGAAATGTCAGAGCCCATAGAATCAAATGGCTACCCTCAAAGCCCCCGATATCGGGGGCGATCATTACCCATCATAAATACAGAACGTTGCCTAATTGCAACATCATCATCGGGCATATCCAATTAAAGGGAAGAAATGGCGAAAAGCGCACAATGACCATTTTTACCTAAATCGAACACAATTCAAGCACCAAGCAAGTAAATAAGCTTGAGATCTTTCATTCATGCTGTGTTCCATCTCCATTTACTCTGACTCACCGACATACGTATATACTGATTTTTACACCACAACAGAAATCCCAAATGATGTTACCTTTATTATGATACCAAGATTATTCAAATGGACCGAGGGGTTGCAGAGATATACTCATTTCATTCTGGGCATGCCATTTTTGCACTAGAGGCTCAGAACTTTAGAGGTTAAACCAAAGCTGTTTAACTGAGATGAGATAACATTGCATCAGTTTGGCGAATGGAATAAAGTGGCGACCCCTAAAAATGCATCCTTCGAAGGATGCAGGCTACAATATAGATGCACCCAATGCTACAAGCGCATTTGTTATTTCCTTTCTCCTCTTCACCAGTGAAGGAGGTGTAATCCATTGCTGAACCAATAGTTACTAAAGTTGCTTTCATTCCCTGATAATTCATTTAATTTAAATAAATTGAAAACCACATTCTTATTTTTGAAATTTTTTATTGATCTCGGAGGTCTAATATTGCTTAGGTGTGGGAGTTCATTAAAAAAAAAACGCAATTACTAACATAATTGTTGGGCCTGAGAGTTGTGTTAAGAAGTATTGGTGTAGAATAAGGCAAGTCCTGCCTTCCTCACGTCACTCACTCAAGCTAGTGTGACGCTGCATCTAGTGTGTGGGCAGAGCTGCCGTGCTTCGCAAGATGACAACAGAGACTTGCTAAGTGAAAGTGGTATTCCTTGATAAAAGTAGTCAATATTGCACCAAAAAAATCAGCAAACTATCTGACAGTCAGGGGTTAAGACTATTGTTGAAGTGACCTTGGGATCCCGTTTTTCTGTTTGTGATATTTTTCTTTTCTTTTTCTTCCTCAGATGGGTTTTTTTTCTTTGGATACCACTGGATTCCTTGCATCTTTGATTGGACTTAGAATCTACCTTGATTCTCACTCTGGAGAGAGAGTGGCGAGCCACCCATGTTGAGCACCTAGATTGAGGACCTTCTTCATTCTTCATTCTTCTACCCCGCTGTAGTGTGGTAGGACGGTGACTTTTTGACATCAGAGGGAAATTGAGCAAAATTAGTTCTGCTTCTTTCAAGGAAAGTGGACAGACCCATTTCATTTTTCTTTGACCGACATTATTTTTGTTAAGGGTGCACCCAAGAAAAGACTTTCCAACAGGGAATCGGTTATTTGTTGGCTTAGAATGTAAGATTGTGTGTGTTGATATTTTGTTCAAACAACTCATTTTCTATAATTGCATTCTTGTGGCCTGGTTGCCACAATCATTACCCCTTTTACGAACCTAGAGTGTCCTGGCCCATCAGTGTCTCCCTCAGCATGTGGGTTAAAGAGGTTTTTTTCATCACCTGCTCCAGGGTTTGTTGGCTTGTTATTGCAAGTGCAGTCTGTTGCAAGCAACGCACCCATATTTTGTAACACTCATAAAATTATTGATTTGCATATTTTACTTGTTAACTTTATTTTGCTACTCATATGCAGACTGAGCATATTTATTCATCACAGGCTTGCTATTTTGGATCCTTACAATTTAGCCAGAGGCCTAATAGATGACAATTTTATTTCCTACTTAAGCTAAGCAGAGCAAATACAGAAAATTTAAGTTTCTCAAATGAGTCCCCATTTTTTTTTAAATGATAGTACACCAGTTTCACCTTGCACGACTTGGCAATGCACTTTTTAGTATCTTCATATATCTTAAAGTTCTCCCAAACCACCGATTTCTTTGACATTTTGTCTTAAGAAGACCTTTATGAGTTCTTGATGCACATTGTCCGACTCGATGACGGAGCGCCGGCACCAAATTAAAGCAGATTCAGTCAATTATCTTTTTTATTAAGTTGAGTCAGCTACCAACGATAATACTGTTGGAGCTGAAAATGATTTTAAAAAATGGAATATTTTGGCTTTGCAGCCATACTGCTGTTAGCAGAGATGATTTGCCCAACGATTCTGGCGTGCATGCCCAGCGCTTTACCGAAAAGATGACAAAGGAATAAACACACAGTCAGGCATCAGTTTAGCTCGAACTGGAACTTTTTACTCAGAGCGATCTTTATTGACACATTGCCCTTTTGGCATTACAAATCATCACGTCAATTCAAGCGCTTCTTATTGGCCATCACCACTCTTCTTTATTCAGTACCTGCATTAAGTCAGAAAGCTGGCCGGTACTCAGTTTGTGTCTGCCTCTCTACACTAGTTTTGGTGACAAACTTTACCAGTTTGTGCTCCTGCACCTTTTCACTTTCAGGATAGTAAGCCATGTAGACAGGGCTATTTTTATCATACATGACAAAGATTCCCTTCTCACATTTTGAGTCAAGTTTTCTCTTGTCTTGCTTGTAAGCATAACACACTGACCCAAATTTTTGCATCCTGGAGAGGTTAGGCCTTCTCCCTGTCAACATTTCGTAAGGTGTGTGTTTGGTGCGGCTGTTAAAGCATCTGTTTCCTCACTATAGCGGCTGTCTGCACTGCATAGGTCCATAACTCTTTTGGCAATTTGCTCTCTAATAGCATACACCTTGCCATGTCAAATAAAGTGCACCAGTTTCTCTCGGCTGTACCATTCTGGTGTGGCGAGCATGGCGCTGAGGTTTCATGTCTGATCCCATTTTTGCTGAGTACCACCTGGTAATTTTTTTTACTATGAATTCTATAAAGAAGTAGTATAATGCTTGATATACTCATTTTATCAGAGATCTGTCTGCAACAACGGGAGAAACAGCTTGAACTTGTCTTTCTCACACCTGCATGTATTACTTTGAGAATTAAGACAGGAAGTGATGATCTCAATACCTGATATTAACATTGTGTGTTGTGTAAACGAACACTCGGTGTAGGGGACCTGAGATTAACACTTCACATGAACAATGACACTTGCTGTGGACACCGGTTGTTACACGAAGTGCTGATAGTGGTGTTAACCTTCACTGTGTTTTGCCCAACAGATTAATACTAACACCAACACCAAACACCCAACACTAACTCCAACCGCAACTTTAAAGGCACCAAATATGTCTCAACCAAGTTTAAAGATGTCGTGATCCTGCTTTTTCTGTCTGTTCCATGCCATGCCCCATGTGTCGTTTAAGTTCCGTGCCTGGTCTTGCCATGTTTCGTTTGATTCTTGTGTTTAGTGACCTCTGCTGCTTCTGACCATTCTTAGGATTATATATTGTGTTATTGGTAATTAGGATTTCTGGTTTATGATTTTCATGTTTTAGTTTCCATAGTCTCCTTGCCATGTTTTCAGTTCATTGCCATGTATCAGTTTCCCGTGCCATGTTTATTTTCTATGCTTTGCACTTTGTCTCCCCTGTCTTGTCAAGTGTGTATCTTTGCTCACGGTCCCTTGTCTTGCGTGCCACTCATTTGGGTGATTTACTGGTTTCTGGGTTTCAATCTTTTTTCATTATTTCGTGTTCTTCCTTCCTCCTTCTTTACTATCTTACTAACACATGCTAACAGTTTATTGTTTTCGCTACTTACTAACCCACACTAACCTTGTATATTTTGAATAACTTACAAACAAGCACTCGGGATTGTATAGCTACACTTACTAATTGACTAACGATCTCTCAGCAGTCGCCCTATTCTAGTCTCCGCCTCCTTGCCTTTCCCTAATTATCTCTGCTGCAATTTTCTGTGGATCTCCACAAATAATTTGTGCTTTCCTTTCTCTAATCTATACACTTTAGTACTCCTTGACCGGAGCTGTTGTTCTGTTCATAGGTTTGTCTCGTGATCCCTGTCTGCGTTTTGGCTACAGCCAATTTCATGTAATTAGTTTATTCCTCATTTGTCACTCCCTGATTATTGTTACCATTGATTGCACCTGTTCTCCCTGGTCATGAGTTCACCCCGGATGTGTATTTAAGATGTCTGTTTTATTCACTTCCTTTGTCAGATCGTTATCTTCCTTGTTTCCTGTGCCAAGCTTCTCTTGCCTTGATTCATAGTGATTTATATTTCTGACTTGACCGCCCTTGATACCGAGTTTTGCCTATTCCCTGTACTTATGCTGAATTCTTGTTTTTCGACCTCTTTTTGTCTGACAACAGTTTTGTGATTGGTGCCCTGTGTATGACATGTATGCGGACATTGTATTGTTGCCAGCTCTGTTGGGGGGGTTTCCCCCTTCAGAAATAAAGCCTCCTTTTGCATTCTACTGGTTTTCACAATTGGTTCATTTCATAAAACCCAACAAAAGATGCTGTTATGTTTGGTGTAAACACAAACATCAACACTAAAAGTCTCATGAACACCAACTTTGAATTTTAGCCACTTATAATAAGTTCACGCTAACACCTGGGCTGCGTTTGAATGGTCTTTTTTGCTTAGCAAAGTTCCTAACTCCTGGGAAATGAGCCAGAAGTATTTACATCGCTGCCATGATAAGAGCATTTGAATTTGTTAAATGTTCAGGAAAGGTGTTTCAGTCCTTCCTGACTTATTTCTTTTAATAAAGGGTACACTGAACCATCTTATTCAAAAAGAAAGGAAATAATGCCATCCCACAGTTCCGCATGGCAGCAATATTTAAAGCAACAACCATCCACCCACCCAATCACGAAAACAAACGAACATGATGGGCGAGAGACACATGATCATGTCACCTTGTGTAAGTGCATTTTGATTCTCTTTGGAATGCAGTTGATTTCCTACGCTGTAATGAATTCCCCTTTACGCCTTTCCTTTACCTCATGACATTTTCCATCAAGGTCATAGAAAAGTGATTAGGAATTGGAAGACAGGATGAAGTTTTTCTGAGTATTCGAACGCAGCCTTGGTCTAAGGAGAGTTCAAAGTCAGTTATGTGTTTCTTTACACTAACAGAAACACCACGTTATTCTAAACTGAGCTTAGTGTACACAATTGATTGTTTTAAAGTCACTCTTTATTTGCATTATCACTAAACCCCTGA
Source organism: Gymnothorax reevesii (assembly GCA_029721435.1). NCBI lineage: Eukaryota > Metazoa > Chordata > Actinopteri > Anguilliformes > Muraenidae > Gymnothorax > Gymnothorax reevesii. The sequence continues at coordinate 64,761,544 of CM056576.1, forward strand.
GGATCAACACCTGTGGTAGTTTTAAGCTGGGATGTTTAATGCAACCACAAGCCATGTTGTTTTTTCCATTTCAACAAGAAATGTGCTGAGGCAACAAATGCAGTTGAAAGAAGGAACCAAAATCTTAGGTGTAGTCCTGCTGAGAGTACAGACTCAGAAGAACATCATACAAGGCTTAATCGAGCTCAGCTTCAATTGGTAATTGGTGAATTCCATGCGAGCAGGAAGTGATGACCTCACACCTGGTGTTAACACTATGTGTGGATATTAGAGCGATAATGTAAATGACAAGAAATTAATTTATTTTGAATATCTGTGATATTATTTGAATACTGGAAACAAAGGTAAATCTGTGTAAATCTGTAATATTATTTGTAACTTAGTGTTGCCGCTGGTGATTGGCTCCTTTATGTTGTCATGTACAAGATCGGTAAATAGTGCTATTGATGGATCATTATTCTGTGTGCAGCAGTCTTTAACCGTGACGACACGGATTTTTCTGTTGCTCCGTGACTATACAGATTTTCTGTTTTTACTGTAAGAATCTTATCATTTGACTATCTGTAATGCAACCCTTTTATACCTAACTAAAGATTCTAAACTTTCAAGAAGTCTTGCGACATTGACTTTAGTCACTCAAGAACAAGAAACAAGTTTCGAATTCAAGAAATTGCATCAACAGTGGTGTTTACCAAGACACGGTGTGGGGGACCTCAGATTATCACTACGCATGAACACTGAGCCCAGGTGTTCACACCAGTTATTACACTAAGCGTTGATAGTGGTTTTCGTCTTAACCTTGTGTTTTGCCTGACACACTAACACTGACACAAGCACCAAACACCCAATGCCAACTAGATTGTATAAGGCCACCCACTGAACAAATAGTAAGTGTTAGGCATAAAACATCAAATAAAACAAAATAGACATCAGTAAATGTAAGAAATGCACTGAAGAATTATATGCATAAAGTGTAGAGAATACTCTATAGTGCATTAAATATGTTATCCTGTGCATGATTGAGAGGTGATGATAAAGTTGCATTTGTGGTGCGATTGTATTAGGTCCAGGGTGAAGTTTTAGGGCAGTTTTGAGTCTTGCATATTAATGTTGCTCCTTGATTTTTAAAATATTCTATAGCAAGCCATTAGGTTAACACAGATATGAGCATTTTAATCTACGAACTTTGTATGGCCGTCAATTTATATGCTTTTTGCTTTTACCAATTTGACGTCATGCTGCGTATCCCGGTTTGAGGCTATTGTATGCTCTTATTTTGAAATGGATTACACATGGGGACACAGGAAGTAGCTCGCCACATCAGGATACGTATACAGCTATTGTAGTTTCTGATATGTTGATTTACTACATCTAGAATGATGCTTGATATCTCGGTAATGGCGTCCTTGCACTCAGAATGATATCACAGAGAGAAAGAGGGGAACTTGCCCGTTTTTATACAGTTACAGACCCGAAGAAACACCCGAAGGGATACACAGTTTACAAGGTCACAGCGAGGGTATGTAGCTGGCTTCATGTCTGGATAAGTGCATGGGGTGGTTGTTAGAAGTACAGTGATATCACTAATTAAGTAGCTATCGCAAGCTTGTCTTTTCTCAACGTAAGTGAAAATGCTCGGTAGCTGCTTGGCTCCCTTGTCATGTCACAACCGCGTTTCGCAGTCAGCTACACTGAGTTGCAACCGATGCCGCTATTATTCATTTTACATAGTTATCGCAGTATTATTGCGAATGGATGGATGTGATATTAGCTAAAGTGTTTGTCAATTATCTTACCTTAACCAACTAAAAGAATGTTTGAATGAGGCGATAAGTTATACTGCTAATGAGGTGCTGAGCTGGCAATGAAATATTAGTGATGGACATAACGTTAACTACTTTTCAGCTGTCTCGTGCGACGTTTGCTCATTGAAGCCCACGCTCGTTTACCAGCTGCCAAAATGTGCAACCTTGTGGAGCTTCCCACAAGAAACTGAAACTGTTGTGTCGGATTCAATTCCCCGCCGACAGCTGTTCCCTTTGAGAAAGTTCTGTGAGGATCCCGCTGATTTCAGCAGGCTGAATCACGAGAACGCAACTGAGTTGTGAGATTAGCTCGCACTGAGGAAGGATATCAAAGATGATGTCACGAAACGAGAGTGTAGGCTGCAGCCTCTGAAGGCTGCATTTTTTGGGGTCGTCACTTAATTCTATCCCCCAGACTAACATGACATCATTTAACCTCTGTTAAACAGCTTTGGTTGAGGCGAGTCGTCTCTGGTTACCATAACCGTAACCTTAACTCTAGCCTCTAAGGCTAAACCTAGCTCCAAACCATAACTCACAGGTATCCTTATCTTAAAGTGTATCTTTAATGAATGGAAGAATGGGTCATGTCAACCTCTCTAAAGCCAGCCTTTAAAAGTAGCAGTTTATGCTTTGAGAAGCATCCTGTGGCTGTGTGCAAGCTTATATACAAGGTCCGCGACTGCGCTGCACTGTTGCTTGACAGGTTAGTAGACAGGCGTGATATCGAGGTTCCTGGCATATACACCTCCCCTACTCTTAACTACATCGCCTGAACATTTTACATGGCCTAGCGATGGGCTTAATGATAACTTTTGAAGACACGGATCCTCGGACTCAGTTCCTTAAGAGGATTAATTCCTGGATTTGTTCACCAGTTCCTTCACTCTGACTCTGGTGAACGAGAGCTGGAGTCATGCATGGGGTGACCAGATATCCTGAAACTAAACCCGGGACACTTTGCGTGAGGTCACAGACGCAGATATTAGGCTCAATGTCAGCATTTAGGACTACTCACAACATGGCCTAATGAGGAAAAATCATTTATGTTTTTGGTAGGCCTATTTACGCATTTAAGAGAAAATATGACAAGACATTGAATGGGACTTTCGTGTTTTTTTTTTTAATTAGCCTGAAGCTGGAGAAAGTTTTGGAAAATACACCAACTGAACGCTTTTTTCTTTTTTAAACAACGCATTGTAACACACATCTCTTGGATCTCTAATAGGCTATGTCTGTGTGTGTGTTTGTGTGTGTGTGTGTGTGTGTGTGAGAGAGAGAGAGATGTCAAGCTCCAAATACAAGACTTCAACACAGAGATAAACACTCTTCAAATTAGCCTTCATATATTTGTCTGAGGAGTGAATTTGCTCTAAAATCGATTTGTTGGCTGACCGCCTGCTGTGGAATTGCTGATCGGTGTCATCAAAATTGGCCTGCGTAACAATCAACGCCTTTAACGTGGGAACGGTCACGCGGTTCCTCTCGTCAGTCCAAGTATTGTTCATAATGGAAAAGATCTGCTCAATGGGAGCATTTGGGCCAGGCAGACACATTGCAAATGTATATATTTTTGGATGGAATCTCCCTGCTTGTGAAATGCTCGGACTTCTTCGCCCCGCACTCGTCCGCTGGTTTTCCATCAGCATTCCACTGTGCGACCATCAATCGGAAATGTGAACCCAGGAAGTTGGTTTTAATTTCAACCATCCAAGGAAATGGTGGGCGAATTCACATTTAGTTTATGTGAACAAGCCACGATGCTTAGTAAAATGCAGTGTGTAACTGTACGTCTCGCTACTTGACAATCCATGCTGGTCCAAGTGAAGATTTCTGGTTTGGCTGAAATGAGACCAATTTGCTGCTGATGGACGGTGAGCAAAATGATTGCAAATTACCAGAGACATGAATCGTATGACGTATGATTTAAAGCGTTTGGTTGATGTTAATTTACTCGTGCCTGTTTGTCAAACCAGGCTTGGCTCTTTAAGCTGGAAAATTGAACTGGATGGCCAGCCAAAGAAAGAGAACTGTGTATTGTGCCAATTAAAGGTTTTTTTTTTTCCCTTGTTCGATGCCCAATGAGTGTGACTTACCTATAACATCTTTGTTTAAAACTTAAATTGCATGAGGTTTAATGAGGCATGAATGCCACTCTGAAGGTTAGATGGTGTGCTACAACACTGTTTATTTAAAGGCCTTATTATGTATTTAGTATTACTTTCTGTTATTTGTTCTATGTAATGGTGCTGGCATAGCCTACTTGTGTAGCCTAGCCTGCGCTAAGCTTGACACACACACACACACTCACGCACATTGTTGAAATCATATGCTGGATGCTTTATTCTTTCTATCTGTTTTTTGGTTCATGATCGGGCTATAATAAGACCACGTTGGCTATGTAATCGCTGATAACAGGGGTCATTTCATAGTGGTTGGTGGAAACCGGGACATTTTAGCGTCCCGACAGGCTTTTGTCGGGACTCGGGACACACAACTCAAAATTGGGACTGTCCCGGCAAAACCGGGACATCAGGTCACCTTAGTTATGCAGCAACTGATTCCAACCACAGTTTGTAGCGTTCCTTTAAGAAGGGACAATGCACATTAACACAGGGCTATAATAAGACCACGTTGGCTATGTAATCGCTGATAACAGGGGTCATTTCATAGTGGTTGGTGGAAACCGGGACATTTTAGCGTCCCGACAGGCTTTTGTCGGGACTCGGGACACACAACTCAAAATTGGGACTGTCCCGGCAAAACCGGGACATCAGGTCACCTTAGTTATGCAGCAACTGATTCCAACCACAGTTTGTAGCGTTCCTTTAAGAAGGGACAATGCACATTAACACAATCACTTGAGTCACGTAAATGAGCCAAATTTAGCCATACTAGCTCATTTTCATCTGCAGTCCCTGGCAGGTTGATGGTATCTACCTGTATATGAACAGACATTAAAATTGCATACGGAAGTATAAAAGCAAAATGATGGCATGTCCATAGAAAGGCACATAAACATATATAGAGAGCACATAAGCTCAGGGCAAGTACATAACCACAGACAAAAACAAATAAGGCACATAGCAGAAACAGCAAAATCTGAAGCCGATTAATAAAGTTATCTCACCATATAACAAAAAACATTAAAAACATACAGTACAAAAATGGAACATAAACATCACAGACCAAAAGACACAGCCAAAAGGAGACACACTAATACATAAACAATTCACATAAAAGCCACAACACGTGAGTAATTAACAAGACAGTGAGAGAATGTACTATACAGAGCACATAACTCCTAAATACATAATGAAATATGAAGACATAGCCACTAATTCAAATTGTGATAGCTGCAGTATGTGGTTTTGCATTGTCCTGCTAAAATACACAAGGCCTTCCCTGGAATAGATGTCATCTGGAGGGGAGCATATGTTGCTCTCAAACCTTTATATACCCTTCAGCATTCATGGTGCTTGTTAAAACATGCAAGTGTCCCACACCATATGCACTAATGCATCCCCATACTGTCAGAGATGCTGGCTTTTGAACTGAACACTGATAACAGGAGGAGTTGTCTTTTTCCTCTTTAGCCCTGAAGACACGATATCCATGATTTCCAACATGAATGTCAAATTTGCTGCCTTGTCAAGAAGTGCTACCGTTATGCAAAGCGATCGTAAAGTCTTTGTTTTCCCCTTAATATTGCAATATGAATCGGTCTACAGTAGAAAATGTATTTGTTAGCTTGTTATAACGTAAGCAGATGTTATAAGGAGTTGGACAATTTCGTTAAAAAACATGCGGTGCACGCCATTATCATCTAATTTCTGTATTTTCTGGAAAACCCAGTGTGTGCAAGTATATATACACTTACGCAAGTGGAAAGGCGCACTTAAAAAAAATATTTTTATGATTTTTGAAAATACTTGAGCAAAGAAACGGAGCACTAGATTTTTGGTCTGCGCAACCACTGAACCAAGATGTAGCTTATTTTGATCGGTAGCAAAAATTGACAGAACACTGGCTTTTTAAAAAGCTGCTGTTTGGGAGCACTTTGCATTTACTGAAATTGATGGTAAAAAAAAAGCAGAGCTAGACAGGACTAATGCAAGGATCAAGCACGTAGGCAACATGGCAAATATAAGAAATTATTTTGACCTTTGCCACTCCGAGCTAACTTAAGCAGGGGAAAAAAATCGTTGTTGTATCCAGAAAACTCTTGAACAGACACTTGTATCAAAGCTGGCACCCAACTTCGACAGAGCCAAAAAGATTGCAAAGATTGTAGCAGTTTTTATTGCTGAAGATCTGCGCCCTTACTCCATCGTGGAAAGCGAAGGCATACCCTGGAACCGAGGTACAACCTCCCGTCCAGGTGGTTCCTCACAGACGTGGTTATAGGTGACTTGCAATAGTCACGTAACCTAACACTGGACTGCCTCAGTAACTAGTAGCGACAGCCTGCGTCGCCATTGGTGTGGCCAAGCACATTAGATATGTAGGCAAGGGACAGTTCGGCTGAGCCTAAATTACAGTATTTTACTGCCTTGCCTTGCATGCATGCGGTTGTAGCCGTACTGTTATATACCCACTTTTCTGTAAGAAACTTTGCAATAAGCTCCTGATAACCATTTCTTCCAAAACGAAACCATTCCGACAGCAAGTTGCTAAATGACCTCAGAGCAGAAACACTCAAATGGTCTAAAGCATTGCTTGATAACTCATACCGGGAAAAATTCCGAATCCACTTTTTCAGCTTGTAATTCAGCACAATTTCAAACATTTTTTAAAGGGGATAAAATTCCGCCACGGCGATGCAGAAAAATCGTTTGTTATACCAGACACAGCTTTAGCATCAGAGCTATCCCACCCTTACGAAAATTCTCAGTGGTAAATTAATGGTATCCAGTGGTAAATCAAATAGCATTATTTTGTAAGGGCGCACGAAGACAAAGTTCCCAGCTGACCTCGGATAAGCAGAACGATCGTTCCACTAATTGCAGCCTTATCAGTCCAACTTGGACAGATACAACGCCTCTCCGCTTGGCTTCAACTGTAGCGGCTACGATCAGGTAACATTCAGACGAAACTACCACCTTGATTGCTTACCAAAGTAACACAAGTATACCAGTCAGAATTACTGCAAATGAATCAACCAGCAGCACTTCCAGTAGCGCGACACACGAACACGCATGCGGTTGTGACTGAGCGGTCATAACAATAGTTTTCTAATAGGCCTATTGTTGTCAGTTTGCAACTATAATCCAGTACAAACTGTCTCAAGTATATAATCATAAAGAACTAACCACGGATGAAGTGGTCACTACAAACGCGGATTTCCTTCTTGTGTATGTCCAAGTCGGCCCTGAATATGCTCGAAAACCATTTAGCTCGTTGAATTCTTGTCAACTCTGAAGTTTTTTCACCCTGATTCCATACAATATCGAGCGCACGGTAAAATCCTTTTTCCCTCTCCCGGTCAGACCCATTGGAAAAGCCAATGATGGCAGACTTACTCGGCATTTTCTCTGCATGCAGTGTGTAGCGTCAATAGCCTAGGGCTTTGTTTGGCCACATCAATGGCGAACAAAGCTTGACCTCGTATTCGCCACAGCTGGGCCACACCTATTGCAAGAGAGCTATACCAACGCTTTACCGCGACACCAGAGCTCCAATAATGAAGTCACTTTGAGAAGTGCGAGTCAAAGAGAGCCAAAGTGGAAGGGGAGCTTTTGCCACATGTTTACTGGGTGTAAGAAATGCACATTAAATAATACAGCCCCTAAATAATTTTTTTTTCAATGTAAATTGGTTTTATTTTGATGTATGAGAATGTAATGCACTGTGCAAGTGGTTTATTTTTAACTATTTTTGAGAATTCCGTGCAGTCTTATCAGGTTGATTGGAAGAGGAATATTTTATTTATTTGAAGGGGCAGCCGTTCATGTTTAGTGATTTGTTACAAAAATTAATAAAAGGGTTTTAATTTCACCTGATAGTTTATATTGATGGAGAAAAATTAACCATGTACAGAAATCTGAAATTGAGATGCACTGAAAATTGTTTTCAGTGCATCTCAATTCACGACTGAATCGTGACCGACTGAATCGTAATGGAAATGAATCATGAGGTGACTGAAGAGTCTCACCCCTACTGCCCTCTAGTGGCAAATACTTTTATTGCGCTTAAAATAATCGTGATTCAGTTAATCCCCCTGCCCTAGTTTCAGAGATATACATGCTAGTGTGTGCAAGAGTGGTTAATAAATAAATAAATTAATTAATTATTTTTTTTCGGAGCTGAGGGTGAGGTGACTGCTTCTGAGTGAATTACTTGTCTCTTGTTTTCTCTCCTTCAGATCATCTCTAGGAAGAATCCAGAGGACGTTCAAGAGGTAACTCTACCTTGTCCAGCACAGATGAGATACCAGCTGGTCACAAAAGAAAGGCTTCCCTTCAGCTGGGCCACTGTGTTGGTTTCTCAGTTCATGTTTTTTAAATGTAATATTTTAAACCTGTTTGGGAGTGTTTCTATTTTGGGTTCTATTGCATAAAAACCTTCATAGGACCCTGAAATTATAATTTTATATTATGATTTTTATATTGTAATGTTTAAAGTTAACCCCTTAAACCCAAAATTTTCTCTTAATTTTTCCTTAGTAGGCTCAAAGTAAAAAAAAAAAAAACAAAACAAAATACTTCTTTCTTTTTTTTTTTGTATTGTAGCACAATGTCACATACTAGTTTTGTATCTGCTGGTTGCAGTGCTTCACTGGAGCTACATCACACTTTGAGAGAAATATTCAAACTTTTGATGCCATGTTTTTGTGGTTGCAGCATTACATAAAAAATGTAGATCTTGATTTACATTTTATACACATTTCCCTGTAATTGAGCAGGACATATTTTCGATCGTTGGAAACCTTGGGATGTCCACTTTCCATTTATAAATGGCCAGTAGTTCCACAGGTTTGAATACAGAAGCCACTTATAATGGACCCTTATATGTAAGTTTTGTGCGGTAAACCTGCCTGTAGTATTCCTCACGTGAGGGGAGAGGTCTGCATGGCAGGAATACCAGCGTTGCTTAGAGACAGGTGAATATTTTGTGCTGCTGCTTGGTCAAACCTGCATTCAGGAAGCAGCCTTTGTGATTTAATTGCTCTCAGTCAGCAAATAGAAAATTTCTTTATACTGTATCCATTCTTGCCTACTCTCTTGTATTATATTCTCTGCACTCTTAAAAAAAAAAAAAAAAAGTTGCGCGTTTGTAATATTTTTTCAGGTGGCCTTTAGCTATGATCATGGCACACATTTGTTGTGGTATTGTTTCAACAGTCTTATCCAATGTTGCAACATTTATTTGTGACCAGGTTTGCATTCATTTTTGGCCGAGATATTGAATTGATGCTGGTTGAGTCAAACCACCGCATTCAGGCTCCTCCAGCACATCCCAAAGACTTTGAATTGAGCAAGGTCCAGACTCTTAGTTGGCCATTTTATGCGTGAAAATGATTCCTCATGCTCAGTTAACCACTGTTTCAGAATTTGAGCCTGATGAGTCTTTGCATTAACATCCTGGAATATGCCTGTGCCATCAGGGATTATGAAGTCCATTGATGGGTTACTGATCAGTCATTATATTTTGGTAGTGTAGTAGATATTTAGTATATTTAGGTAACTTCCGTGTCCCTATAGATTTTCTTGTGAACGCTCTACAGACTGTAATTCATATCCGATCCTTTTGATATTTCACATGCACGTTGGTTGTGGTTAGTGGATTACGCCGAACGATTTTGGTTGAGTTTCTTCGTGCGATGTCCGGAACATTCCCAAAAAACCAACAAACATTTTCTCTTTGGAAAGAATGGGAGTTGGGTTCTCATTGCTTGACTGTGTGATGTCACACCCAGAGTGGGAGCTGGGTGCAGAGAGGCTGAAAAAAATACTTTTCATATCACTATAACTTCCACAAATTTGAATCCCTCTTTGTGAAATTTCACAAAAACATAGGAAAATGTGTTGTTGTCACATTAGTATAGCTTTGGTAGCACAGAAGTACGTAGTTTTGCCTCAGGGAACAGTCAAAGAACATGAAGCACGCCAAATTTCTGTCTTTCCCATTCAGAAATTTTTGGGAAAACAGCAAACACACAGAGTTTTTAGATCGCTGTAATTCCAGCATTATATCACTCTGAGAAATGAAAAAGACATCCACACACTCAGCAAAGTCTCGTGCTTTGAATGATTATGTTACATTTATGACGGGATGAATGCTTTTTGCCTGGTAAGCAGGAGTTTGAGGTGCGTGAGCAAGGATTTCTTTCACTAAGGCTGTGTACACAATCACTCATTCACTATTCCCTACTCACTATAGAGGGATTCATTGTGACTACATAGCTGAGTTGGGACAAGTACTTTTAAAAGTACTTGAGTCCAAGTACTTGGAAAAAGTACTTGCAAGTCCAAGTGTTAAAGTACAAGTACCGACCCAACTCTGATATTCATTAGAAATAATGTGTCATGTCATTCTAGTGAACGTGGTGAATTATTTTTCACTTGAAGTGATATCAGAGGAAATCTTATTTATGATATGTATACACTACTGCTCAAAACTTTGGGATCACTTGGAAATTTTGTTTTCCATGGAAACACACATTAAATTAGTCTGATTAGGAAATATAGCAAATGAACAGAACATGCTGACATTGTCTGAGTTAGAAATAATGATTTTAATGGAAAATGATGAATATGTACTTCAAACTTAGCCAAACTTTGTCTATTTGACAACCTGTGAGGCGTCTTTGTCTTAAACTACACGCTCTCAGATATTTGTCTTCTTGCACAGATGTGCATCAGGGCCTCCCACTCCTTTTTTCTTTGCTCGTTAGTGCCAGTTTGTGCTGCTCTCTGAAGGGATTAGTTGACAGCATGGTAAGAGATTTTAAGTTTTCAATTTCTCGCATTGTATAGCGTTCTTTTCTTCGCACAACAATAGACTGACTGGTCTCTAAAGGAAGTTCTTTCTTTCTGGCCATTTTGAGCCTGTAAACAAACAAACAACTGCCGCGCTCCCTTTTGCGCTGCCTTATTATTATCAACGGTTTTCAGCTGTGCAACACATTTGCAGAAGGGTTTTCTAATAATCAATTAGCCTTATAAAATGCTTAACTTGGATTAGCAGCCATACCAGGATATTGATGCAGAGGACTGACAGTTGCTGATAATAGGCCGCTGTGTAAAAATGTAGATCATTCTTTGAAAGTCATCTGATTAATTTTAATCGTTTGTGAAATGGAAAAAAAATGTGAGATGTATGAAAATGTATTTTTCTTTGGAAAACAAATAAATTTGCAAGTGATCCCAAATTTTTGAGCGGTTTTGTATTCTGCAATAAATGAATGATCTGTTCCACAATTATTACTAGATAGATTTGGGTTGGTACTTGTACTTGAGTACTTGGACTTGCAAGTACTTGGACTTGGACTCAAGTACTTTTAAAAGTACTTGACCCAACTCTGCTATATAGTGAGCTGATTGGCAGAGGAAAGAAACACTTTCGGACACTACCCGCCTTGTTTTGTTGCGGCTTTTAATGGCATCCTTGCTGTCGCAAAATTAAATCATATCTGTTCATCTTCAGCTGAAGGATTTGGATGTATTTTGTAATAAACGAACGGAGAATATCCCCCCCCCCCCCCCGTGTTTGTGTTTACCATTATCGTTTGCGTAATATAAGTTGCCTTAATTTTCTTTGTCCTATAACTCATCAATTTTCATATTAATTGTACCTAAATGTCCATTTGAAATCTCTCTCCCATCTTTACTTTATGTGCACTATCCTTAATGAAATATTCTGTGTGTTAAAAAAAAAAAAATGGGTCTCTTGTGACTTATGCCTGTTTTGTCAAAGTAAAATAAACCAAACTCCGTTGATTATACGCAGCTCTTTGGGAGCTTTTTGTGCATGATGGGACGTATAGCTGGGTTAGTTACCATCGGAGGTTCACTACATTTTGCGGTGGATTGTGGGATGTAGTGAGTTCACTATATAGGGGATGAAAATTCTTATAAACCGTTTGGACAGCACTACAAAATGGTGAGCTCATTTTGGACACAGCCTGAGGGACTCAGAGATTCTCCGTGCATGGGGAACCAGTCCTGCCATGGCCCTCTGTGATTGGCTGATTTGATATTTAACAGCTCCGCTGAGTTTCCATGGAGATCATTTTGTTAGAATAGGGTGCGTTCAAAATGTACACTCACTCACTCACTATGTATGTCATTATGTTGTGAATGTTTTACATTGTAAACAATATAAATGATATTATATAGATATGTAACGTTAAAAAGAGAAAAATGAATGCGATATGCCACTGTTTGCCGTCGACCTTCAATGGAATTACTGCTTAGCAAAGCTAGTGTTTGCCTAATGCAAGTTTCATTAGCAAACATTATGTCTTTGCTAATTACAATACAGGCTCGCTAAGTCAACAGCATCTGTTAGCCGGTGTTAGCATTAGGATAAGCTAAACCTCCGAGGAATATTCGCGTACATTACTTTGTGGCTCAGCCTTTCGTGCTGTACATAATTTACAAAGAATACTGAGTGCATGAAATAATGAACTGAAGTCATTTAATTTGCATCAAGAAAATTTACGAAGAACTAATGGGTCATTCCATGCCAAGTGGAAATGCTTGAGGTACCTTTTGGGCCATCATGGTCTCAGATTTTTCTCTGACTTTGTATATTTGTTCATTTGAACTCAAATGATGGGTATCTCCAATTTTTCCACAAACGGCCCACCGTTATGGATTTAATGGGACACTGAAAAAATGACTTGTTGGGGGTCCTTTTCAAAACATGCTGTAGAAAAAGTCTTATGTCTTTGATTCTGTGACAGATACCGATCTGGAATGAATCTGAATCCTTGACATGAACCTTGCTCTAGGCTGCCAGTCTTAAAAGTTGCTTGTATCAATCGCGAATGCCATGGAAATTAAGGTCAAAGTTGGGGTTCACAAAAATATTTTCCACTTTTTAAATCCTAATTACTCGCTAATAGTTGGAGGGAGTGATCAACTGATCCCAGGAACCTTCTATTTCAGGTAAATTCTTGCCATTTCTGTCCCAAAATTGAAAGAAAATAGTTGTTCAGGTTAACCCTTTCAAAGTTGGTCGCAGCTGAATAGAGCCCAAGTTAAAGGGGCCGGGCTCACCCGCGGGGGAAAGTTGCACTGACACCACTTTGCACCTGAGCAGCGTCTATTGACCGGAATTACACTGCTATGGCCGAAAAATCCAGTATATAGGCCTGTTCCCCACCAAAAAGCTGGCCTAAAAAGTTGTAAAAATCATTGTTTTTCTTTGCATTGAAATGCACATGGCAATGTGCTATTATGTGCTGGAAATAAAGAAACCCACTTGAACATCATGTGGGTTACTTTATTTGAGCTGAAAAACTTATATTGATATTCTTTGTGATTGTAGTGACCTTATTAGGGTCATTCCATGTCAAGTGGAAACACACCTGGGCCATCACGGTCTTTGATTTTACTTTAACTTTGTCTATTTTTTCATTCGGCCCAAATAATGGATATCTCAGATTTTTTGCAAACTGCCCTCTGGTATTGGTTTCATGGACATCTGAAGAAATGGCCTGTAGGGGGCGCTTTTCAAAACATGCTATAGAAAAACGCTTATATCTCTGGCCCTATTACTGACACAGGTCTGGGGTTTGGATGGATTTGTAATATGAGGCTTCCTCTAGCACCACCATCATTTACAATAGTTGTATCTATTCTGGTTTCCAAAGAAACTGTTTTTTTTTTTTTATTCACCAATAAGTGCATACAAACAAATAAGTGACCAGACAAATAAATGGGTAGCGAGTTGATTTACAGAGTAATATACATACAATAATATTAGACAAAGACATCAACAAAAGGAATAGAAAAGAAGAGAGAATAAAACAAACAAAAAAAGGGGGGGAAAGAAGGAAAGAAAAAACCACTAAGGAAGAAAAAAGGAGAGAAAACAAATGAATAATAATCTGTTAATCTGCATACATTTTTAAGGAAACTTCTAGAACAAAAACATTTCGAAATAACTGCCAAAATACAACTCTGCTTCATTTCGGATCATTTGATCGTTACACTGTTTTGCCTTGTTTCCCTTTTTCCCTTTTCTTTCGGCTCTTATCTCTCTATTTCATTATAATTATTATTATTATTATTATTATTGTTATTATCCAAAGAAACTGTTTGAATTTGGGCATATTTGAGATTTTTCACTTTTACTGTCCTTTTTTATTACCCCTCAGCCCGAAAGCCTGTCACGTGTTGTCACGTAGGGCGTTCGTCCTTCTGTCTGTCTGCCTGTCCGTCTGTCTGTCAACAATTTTGTATTCCGCGCAATAACTCCAAAATCACTTCACCGATCACACAGGCATAAGTCCAGTCATGCCACAGTATGGATACTTACAGCTGGTTCATCGTCAGGTCTCTCGAATTACGGACATTAGTCAAGTCATGTCACACTGTGGATACTTACTGCTGCTCCCGCCACGTCTCTCGAATCATGGACATTAGTCGAGTCATGTCACAGTGTGGATACTTAAAACCGGTTTTGTCATGTCTCTCGAATCAAGGACATTAGTCGAGTCATGTCACACTGTGGATACTTACAGCTGGTTTCCTCACATCTCTCGGATCACGGACGTCAGCTAGTCAAGTCTTGTCACAGTGTGGATACTTCTCTGGCACATCAGCTGGAAAAATTTCTTAACTTACATAGGTATGGTAGCAGAACAGGGAGAAAGAGCTTCGAACTTCACAAGCACTGATAGCAGGTCAGCAGCAAAATACTACAACATTCCCACACTCGCTTTCTAGTGATACAACACACAAACGATCCACATGCTCAAATAAAGCTTAGGGCCGAGGGGTCCTGCTAGCGAAAGCGCGCTATTTTTTGTGGTGAAAAAGCCTATATACAGGACCAATGGCGTTTTCCAGTGTAATTCAGATCATCTGACATGCAACAGGTGCAAATTCATAATGATGCAACTTTTCCCCAGGGATGGACAGAAACCTTGAATTTGTGACATTTTCTGTTCTAAGCAACTGTGAAAGGGTTAATCTGATAAACTATTATGTTCTGCTTTAATTTTTTGAAAAAATATCAATGATCTATCTGAAATTAAGTTTCTTTTGTCGCTTCTTCAGGATCACCAGTAATTTGTCAGTAATAAGTGTCCAAAAAGTGGAAAAAAATCTCAAATTTGTCCAACTTCAAACACAGTTTCCATGGAAACAAGAACAGATACAACCATTGTAAATGATGGTGGTGCTAGAGGATGCCTCATATTACAAATCCATCCAAATCTTAGACCTGTATCAGTAATAGGGTATCAGGGTTTTTCTACAGTATTTTTTGAAAAGTGCCCCCTACAGGCCATTTCTTCAGAGGTCCAGAAAACAAATACCAGAGGGCAGTTGGTGAAAAAATCCGAGATATTCACTATTTGGGCTAAAATGAACAAATGGACGAAAAGTAAAATCCAAGACCATGATGGCCCAGGTGTGCTTCCACTTGGCATGGAATGACCCTAATGTGGAATCACAATGAAATACAATTGAAATGACATTTGTACTGTTTCGCCATTTTTGTGGCTACTGGTTTCAATGGTGGTTTTTATGTCTTCATTCCGTACGTGCGAGTGCGAAAATAAATATATATATATATATATATATATATATATATATAATATACAGTTGTGTGAAAAAGTGTTTGCCCCCTTCCTGACTTCTTATTTTTTTGCATGTTTGTCACACGTAAATGTTTCACATCATCAAACAAATTTAAGTATTAGTCAAAGACAACACAAGTAAACAAAAAATGCAGTTTTTAAATGAAGGTTTTTATTATTAAAGGAACAGTCCACCGTACTTTCATAATGAAATATGTTTTTCTATGAAATGAGACGAGATGATACGTACCTCTCCGAGCTTTGAGCGACCACCCAGTCAGCCAGACGGGCTGCCACTCCTGTTAGCATTTGTAGCAAGACTCATTGTGGTCAACGGTATTTTTCGGGGCTGTAGTTAGATGCGACCAAAGTCTTCCACGTTTTTCCTGTTTACATAGGTTTACATGACCAGTGACATGAGTTCGGGTTCGGGTACGCAAATCCAAAAGTGACTTTTTCTATGCTGTGGGAAGTGCGTACTATAATGACAGGCGTAGTAACACCTTCTACGCGCTTCGACAGCGCATTGATACCTTCACTTCTGATTTCTTTTCTCTCCCACGACCCCCCCTACTTCCGTAAATACAACCAACGTGACTGCACTGCACTACTTGGTACACAGTCAGGAAGCTAGAGCTTGCAGAAAATTATAAGTAAGGGATAATTAACGAGAAGGTGTGCATTCCACTGTTTTAATGCACGACGCGAAGTTCGCGTGGGGTGGTTGCCTCCGCAAAGAGCATTAAAACCGTGGAATGCTCACCTTCGAGTTGATTATCCCGCTTATACCATGGTCATTTGCCAGCAATATCAAATCACAGCATTCATCTGAAACGGAGATTATGCATAACCCAACATTATGCGCGATTATGCGGACTGTAGCTTACTTGCTACCCACAATTACAATGAACTTATGACGGTTTCCGCAGTCAGCGAGCTGAATTCAGTCTGCTGGCATAGCACGTAGCTAGCGAACTGTCAGCAGTCGCAGATACATGAAGTGGACACGTTAGCTTCATTTGTAACCGTACTCAATTACAATCTTTTAGTGGATAAAGCCTGATTTTTTCGCTGCTATAATATTTACGGTCGTTATCGCTTGAGTACGAGTCAGCGAGGTGAAATCAGTCTGCTGGCATAGCAGGTAGCTAGCGAACTGTCAGCAGTTGCTGATACATGAAGTGGACACGTTAGCTTCATTCGTTTAATGGATAAAGCCTGATTACTTCGCTGCTACAATATTTACGGTCATTATCGCTTGAGTACCCATTGTTAACCGCCCCGCAGGACGCACTTATATGACGCCGCTAAATTTAGTGGAAATAAATGAGCTGCTAGGTTTCTGTTGGACCCAGTCAAATATCAGCTCTAACATTGCGATGGTTACAAGTTGGGTAGTGGATGAATTTCGAATGGTGAAACGACCGTAGCCGAACTACCTGTGCGGTTCCACGGTTTTAATGCATACCTGCCAGCCAATTAGAAAAAATTAGAAGAAAGTATTCACCCAGACCATGGTATAAAAGAAAATAATCAAGTGTGCTACTATGGAACATTTTCAAAAGGAGGACATAGATGCCAACGACTGGCTTGTGGCGGAGCCGGAGCCATATCTATTTGAACCGGAATATACCGAGGAGGAGCTAGCCGAAATGGACCGTGAGAGGGAAGAAGAAACGGACGAGGATGAACCGTCTGTGAAGAAGTGAAGTATAGGTTCGCAAGCTACGTGCTTTGCCAGCACACTGATTTTACCTCACTGACTGATTTCACCTCGCTTACTCGTACCCAAGCGATAATGATCGTAAATGTTGTAGCAGCGAAGTAATCAGGCTTTATCCATTAAACGATTGTAACTGTGTACGGTTACAAATGAAGCTAACGGGTCCACTTCATGTATCAGCAACTGCTGACAGTTCGCTAGCTACGTGCTGTGCCAGCAGACTGATTTCAGCTTGGTGACTGCGGAAACCGTCATAAGTTCATTGTAATTGTGGGTAGCAAGTAAGCTACAGTCCGCATAATCGCGCATAATGTTAGGTTATGCATAATCTCCGTTTCAGATTAATGCTGCGATTTGATATTGCTGGCAAATGACCATGGTATAAGTGGGATAATCAACTCGAAGGTGAGCATTCCACGATTTTAATGCTCTTCGCAGAAGCAACCACCCGACGCGAACTTCGCGTCGTGCATTAAAACCGTGGAATGCACACCTTCTCGTTAATTATCCCTTACTTATAATCTTCTGCAAGCTCTGGCTTCCTGACTGTGTACCAAGTAGTGCAGTGCAGTCACGTTGGTTGTATTTACGGAAGTAGTGGGAGTCGTGGGAGAGAAAAGAAATCAGAAGTAAAGGTATCAATGCGCTGTCGAAGCGCGCAGAAGGTGTTACTACGCCTGTCATTATAGTATGCACTTCCCACAGCATAGAAAAAGCCACGTTTGGATTTGCGTACCCGAACCCGAATGTCACTGGTGATATAAACCAGTCAAACGTTGAAGACTTTATTCGCATCTAACTACAGCCCTGAAAAATACCGTTGACCACAATGAGTCTAGCTACAAATGCTAACAGCTAACTAGCGCGTCTGGCTGGCTGGGTGGTCGCTCAAAGCTCGGAGAGGTACGTATCATCTCGTCTCATTTAATAGAAAAACATATTTCATTATGAAAGTACGGTGGACTGTTCCTTTAAGGGAGAAAAATCCAAACCTAAATGGCCCTGTGTGAAAAAGTGATTGCCCCCTAAACCTAATAACTGGTTGGGCCACCCTTAGCCGCAACAACTGCAATCAAGCGTTTGCGATAACTTGCAATGAGTCTCTTACAACGCTGTGGAGGAATTTTGGTCCACTCATCTTTGCAGAATTGTTGTAATTCAGCCACATTGGAGGGTTTTCAAGCATGAACCACCTTTTTAAGGTCATGCCACAGCATCGCAATAGGAGTCAGGTCAGGACTTTGACTAGGCCACTACAAAGTCTTCATTTTGTTTTTCATCAGCCATTCAGAGGTGGACTTGCTGGTGTGTTTTGGATCATTGTCCTGCTGCAGAACCAAAGTGCGTTTCAGCTTGAGGTCATGAACAGATTGGACATACTGTACTGGACAACAGGAGGACATTCTCCATCAGTATTTTTTGGCAGAATTTCATCAGAATTCATGGTTCAATTTATCACAGAAAGTCTTCCAGGTCCTGAAGCAGCAAAACAGCCCCAGACCATCACACTACCACCACCATATTTTACTGTTGGTATGATGTTCTTTTTCTGAAATGTGATGTTACTTTTACCAGATGTAATGGGACACACACCTTCAAAGAAGTTCAACTTTTGTCTCGTCAGACCACAGTGTATTTTCCCAAAAGTCTTGAGGATCATCAAGAGGTTTTCTGGCAAAATTTAGACGAGCCTTAGTGTTCTTTTTGCTAAGCAGTGGTTTTTGTCTGGGAACTCTGCCATGCAGGCCATTTTTGGCCCGTCTCTTTCTCATGGTGGAGTCATAAACACTGACCTTAACTGAAGCAAGTGAGGCCTGCAGTTCTTTGGATGTTGTTGTGGAGTCCTTTGTGACCTCTTGGATGAGTCATTGCCGCGCTCTTGGGGTAATTTTGGTAGGCTGGCCACTCCTGGGTAGGTTCACCACTGTTCCATGTTTTCGCCATTTGTGGATACTGGCTCTCACTGTGGTTCGCTGGAGTCCCAAAGCTTTAGAAATGGCTTTATAACCTTTTCCAGACTGATAAATCTCAATTACTTTCTTTCTTATTCATTTGAAATTCTAGGAGGGAAATGAAGTTTTAGGTATGAACTGCCAAGTGAGCTACTGATTCCAGTACCCGCCAGCCTCAATTAGACTGCACGCACATTCTTGTGGTAACCTAGCAAACGGATTATAAATTGACCTAAATTTAAAAGTCCATTCTGCTGTGTTACACGTCTTGGGAACTTAAATAGTCATTAAGATTACTTGACTTAAATTCACGTTTCTATCACTGATTCGTCGATGAGGCACAACTAGTGAAATATTCCATGTTGGTACACTGCTAACAATGTTTCATAATTTTTCACCCAGTGGAAATTTTCAATAATTATCTAACGATTTGGAAATTGAACGAGATGTCACTTGATGGATGTCCATATCTCTTGAAGTATATGTCCTAGAGTCTTCAGATTTTCAAGAGATGTTCAGAAGTTTCTGGTGAATGGTGAGACTGCAGCAAATTCAGGCAATCAAGCCTAAGTATTTCATTTCAGACCATTCAAATTCAGGATTTGTTCAAATAAAAGTGGATTTTCAAAACAATTAGGAAAAATATATCTCTAATACATAAGATCCATTCAATCAATTTTATTAGAAGAATAATATCTGAATGACATTACCATTGCTTAGAAAACCTTCGTATGTCAGTGGAAATGGGAGTTAGGACCAGTCAAACTTGGCATAGGAGAAATTGTAGTAAATTTACAAATGGCTGGATGGACGTCTTGAATCATGGGTAGGCTTATAAAATTCAGGATGGTAAGGGATGGAATTATCATCTACTTTTTTGCTACGTTTCAATATCCTTCCATATTGCCTTCATGCTAAAATCATTTTGCTCCTGACCCTACATATGTGTCCATTCATTGTTGGAGTATGAACAAGATGACTCACTGACAAAAATTTTAAGCGCACATTGATGACTTAATTTATCAATGTGATTAATGTATGCATAGATTACACTGTACATTTGAGTGCATGATCAGTATGAATATAGATTGGGCTGATGTTGGCCTACTTTTGCATGTTGTTTTGCTTGGACACATGCCTTGGCTTGTTTTGCTGACCCTTGCGTTTTCATTGCGAGGGAAAGTTCATAAAAGCCAGGATCAGATCTTGGTGCTACATCCATTGTGTTTCACTCGCCATGGCTGCACTGCCACCTTGCTCTGTTGGTGTGAAGTTGTCAAGTGGAGAGCAGTGTCACAAAATAGTTCACTGTTATACCTCAAAATGGACTCATCTTCAAGATCTGAGACAAGAGAACACAGACCGCCTTAAACACGGGATTTGCCTCGAACTGCTGCCAGAGGACACAATTAACCTTTCCGACCAGCTCCGACCCCTTAGTTACTGTTGCGTTGGGTCCCGTGCAGCTCAGCTAAGTTCCACATTGAGAACAGCGCAGCAGAATTTTGAGCATCACTCTCGCGCATATTCCAAAGATATTGCGGTTTGTTTCTTACTGAATGCATCTAACTTTCCTGGCAATGTTGTCCAGACAGGCCTTAACTATTTTACACAAGGATATATCCATGAAATCCAAATTTTTAATAGAACAGGTGGAGATACAAGAGTCACAGCAAAGTGCTGGCAATCGATGCAGAAAAGCCAAGCACCCCATAAATGACACTTCGAGATCAAATTGGACAAAATAGCTGAAAAATGGGCTGTTCAGAGGAGGTACAATAGTTAAGGGAGTAAAAAGTCTTGCTATTTCAAGAACGCTGTCTAAAAAATAGTTGTCAAAAGTGTTTGCAATTCTTGCAGGATCCTTTACCAAGACATTATCAATTTTTAGTTCCAGAGTGTTTGTTTCATGCTTGGCATCCTTACCTAATAGTCTATTCAGGGTTTGCCATACCCTCCTCCCGTTGCCCTTTTTTGACCCTCGATTACAGAAATAAAAAAGTTTGCTTTGGCCTTTCTCAAACACTGTACTACTTTATTATGCATATTAGTAATTTTTAGCCTGTCTGTAGACAGACCAGGTTTTAAGTAATGCTTAAGTAGTGAGTCTCTGGACCTTATCAGGTCCCTGCAATTTTGGTTGAGCCATGGCAGGGCATTACGTGTCCTAGCTCTACTCCTCCCTCTCCTGGTGAGAGGAGACATCACTTTTTTTTTTTTTTTTTAATTTGGCATCTCCAATCCCACCCAAATCTGGAATGCCCAATTGGTGATCTATGTACAAAGCTTGCTTGTATGCGACCCCTTGCTGCCAACTCAGGAGAGCGAAGACAGTTCACGGCTCTCCTCTGAAGCACGTGCCTGTCAGCCACCACTTCGCAAGTTCAGAACGAGGGCGGAGGATACCCGGACATGAACAGTCTTATAATCTTCCTGACGAGCTCCTGTCTGGCCAACAGGAGACGCAAGAGCAACGAACAAAGCTATTTATTCATTTCCCTTTCCGGCATTCCCTTTCCGAATTTGAAACCCTGTAGCGCGTTGGCCAATTGTGCGCTACTCTGAAAAAGAAACATCACATTTTTTATTTTATTCAGAAAAGAATCGCCAAGCTCAAAACCTTATATAAACACTTTCCACACCTCATTAGGAACTAGTATTACTAATTCAATAATGTAAATACCTTATTATAACAGAACAGACATTCTGTTATCAGGAAAAAGCAGGCAATATGCTACTCCAGATTGAACAGAATGGGCAAATGAACATGGCAGAGGGTCAACCGTAGTGCTTGAGCTGTTCGCATTTTAAACAAGCCAAAACCTCGGAATTCGATTTTGTTGCAGTATATATTCTAAAACAAAGAGCCATATTGAGCAAAATGCCACCATATGCAGTATTATTAGCAAAGACTTACTTGTTACTCTTACTAACCAAACAAACTATGTGATCACCATGGCGATGGTACACCAAGATTAAAACCGCTAGCGAGCTAGGCATAGTAGTAAAAAAAAAATTGCACTTATTCATAAAAAGAACAAAACATTTTTTTTAATCTCATTTAAATCCCATAAATGTAAGTGAGAACTTCAGACTGGTTTTGGAAGTTTTTTTTTCTTGTGCAATCCCATCATTTTCAGTTGTGCAACATTAACAGAATACGACCTACCTGCTGGTATGCAAAGTTTAAAACACTTTTCTGATGGTCCAGTCAATGTCTTTTACTTACTGTGGAGAGTTTTTACTCGCTGGAATTGGATAAGAAAGGTGTTAATCAATAGATCATTACCGGGGAAGTTTTACGTGGGCGTGAACTGTAACTGTGCTGTACGCGGATGAGCCTAAGTGAGCAATAGAGTGAGAGGCTAATCAAGGAGGGTACTTAGGAGGATATAAGGGAGCGCTGAATTTGTCGATGGAGGAATTTGTGTAAATCCATGGTCAGGTAATCTTTGCCCATCATATTTCACCATGGGTATGAAATGCTTCTCCTTGCATGCTCCTCTATTTCAAAGACAAACATGCCAATGCTGTATCTGAGTGAAACATACAATTTTGGTCTCATCTGAGCAAAGAACCTGGTTCCGGTCATTATTCAAATGACGTTTGGCAAACTTCCAGTGCTTCCAGTGCTCGCTTCTGTGTTTTCTGGTCAGTAAAGGCTTTCTTCTGGCCACCCTTACAAAGAGCCTGTGGTTCTGGAGGTGAGACCTGATGATTCTTTTTGAACTGTCAGTGGGTGCTTTGGACGAGGTTTAGACACTACGTTTGTTTTGTTTTCCAACTTTGGTCAGTCTACGCGCATGGTTTGTGAATGTAGCCGACTAGCAACTACCATTTCTGATCGTGATTCATCGATTCTTTTGACCCATGTCCGGTTAGGGGCTATTTACAATTGATCGTGCGTGTCTACGTGAACTGCGTGTTCTACGGGCGACCCGAATTCTACGGCCAAAACTGAGCCGCAGACCGATCGTGGCGCACGCAGCCAATTTTTCTGGTCGTACAGGGTAAATACTTGTTCAATACGTGCCACTTACATGAAGCTGGCGTGATCTGCGAAATCCGTGACGATCAGGGACCTTTTCACACGCACGTGGGACGTGATGCTCGCAAGTGGAGAGTACTTAACATGCACGCGCGATTCAAGTGGCAAGTAATGCAGACGTACGGAAGGGGTTCACGCACGTGTAACGTGATTGCCACTTGAGTGGCATGCACGTCGACGACAAGGCGCAAGTGAGTGTGGAGTACGTGTTCTACGTGGCCAGTGCGCGTTGGGGTACTATTTAAAAATGCTGATGTAACAGGACTCAGCATCATTTGTCATCTTCATCCCTGCTGGTATCCTTGGAAATGGAGGCAGTGGAAGCAGAAAGCTGACTGGAAGCTGGTGATTTCTTGGATCTCCTGGGTGGCATTTTCCCAACTGTTCAAGAACTGGCAAATGATCGGGTTTAAATAACCCGCACGTGCAAGTACTTGCCACGTGCGTGCGCTGCGTGAGACGTACGTCCGACCTGCTTGCTCCGCCAGTGTCGTGCGTGGACAGTAAGTCAGTTTTGCGCTACCCGGACGACAGAAGTGCTTACCACGTGTGTGGCACTTGCGTGGGTGTATATTCATATTCATACAATATTAAAAATATTTTAAAATTCTTGATATATGATTCATTTTGAATTAATTTTAATGGAATTTTCCCCATAAAACCCTATATATATCTACAGCACACGCACTAGTGACGTACTTGTCATGTACTTGGCGTGGACTAATTTCAAATGATCGCTGCGTGCACCGTGGAATTAATTTGCAGACCAATTCTTTGCTACGGGCGGTTCTACGTGCCCTGCGGCCAGCAAAACACGCTCGTGTCACGTACTCGCCACGTCGAGCACGCAGTCATTTTTCCCAAATTTCGCACGTAAGTTGCACGTAGACGCCCGTACGTTCAAATGTAAATCCCCCTTTAAGCAGCTATTGAGGCGCAAGCCCCTCTAATGCAACTGATAATTTCATAATGCTGACAATTTTGTTCTCATTTTATTCCTTCTTTAATTTTACATAAAACCGTTTTAATAAAAAACTTTTTATTTTTTTTTTAGTAGTAGTTGTAGTAAATCTGCACTTTGTTTCTTTATTCTCAGGATAGATATCTATTTGGCTCATGTAATTGCATTAGGAGGTTTAAAGGGCATGAAAACCCTTCCTTCGCTCTGCTTTTGTGTTTGTTTGAGTACACACAAAAAAACATTTTGGAGACAAATGTTCCACCTGGTGGTCCTTTTTCGCTGTATAACCGAAGTTTTAAAGTCACCATTTTGCGCTGCCTGGCTAAAAATAGGATGGCGCTCTTGTTAGAGGCATCTGACGTCAGCTCTACAACACAAATACAAAACCCAAAACCAGTGAAGTTGGCACGTTATGTAAATCGTAGATAAAAACAGAATACAATGATTTGCAAATCCTTTTCAACTTATATTCAGTTGAATACACTGCAAAGACAAGATGTTTAATGTTCAAACTGAGAAACTTTATTTTTTTTTTGCAAATAATCATTAGCTTAGAATTTAAAGGCAGCAACACATTGCAGAAAAGTTGGTACAGGGGCCTTTTTACCACTGTGTTACATCGCCTTTCCTTTTAACGACACTCAGTAAACGTTTGGGAACTGAGGAGACCAATTTTTGAAGCTTTTCAGGTGGAACTCTTTCCCATTCTTGCTTGATGTACAGCTTAAGTTGTTCAACAGTCCGGGGTCTCCGTTGTCGTATTTTACGCTTCATAATGCGCCACACATTTTCAATGGGAGACAGGTCTGGACTACAGGCAGACCAGTCTAGTACCTGCACTCTTTTACTACGGAGCCATGCAGTTGTAACACGTGCAGAAAGTGGCTTGGCATTGTCTTGCTGAAATAAGCAGGGGCGTCCATGAAAAAGACGTTGCTTGGATGGCAACATATGTTGCTCCAAAACCTGTATGTACCTTTCAGCATTAATGGTGCCTCCACATATGTGTAAGTTGCCCATGCCTTGGGCACTAATACACCCCCATACCATTACAGATGCTGGCTTTTGAACTTTGCGCCTATAACAGTCCAGAAGGTTCTTTTCCTCTTTGGTCCGGAGGACACGACGTCCACAGTTTTCAAAAACAATTTGAAATGTGGACTCGTCAGACCACAGAACACTTTTCCACTTTGCATCAGTCCATCTTAGATGAGCTTGGGCCTAGCCAAGCCGGCTGCGTTTCTGGGTGCTGTTAATAAATGGCTTTCGCTTTGCATTGTAGAGTTTTAACTTGCACTTGCAGATGTAGCGACGAACTGTAGTTACTGACAGTGGTTTTCTGAAATGTTCCTGAGCCCATGTGGTGATGTCCTTTACACACTGATGTCGGTTTTTGATGCAGTACCGCCTGAGGGATCGAAGGTCACGGGCATTCAATGTTGGTTTTCGGCCTTGTCGCTTACGTGCAGTGATTTTTCCAGATTCTCTGAACCTTTTGACGATATTACGGACCGTAGATGATGAAATTCCTAAATTTCTTGCAATAGCTCGATTAGGAATGTTGTTTTTAAACTGTTCGACAATCAGCTCACGCATTTGTTCACTAAGTGGCGACCCTCGCCCCATCCTTGTTTGTGAATGACTGAGCATTTCAGGGAAGCTGCTTTTATACCCAATCATGGCACCCACCTGTTCCCAATCACCTGTGGGATGTTCCAAATAAGTGTTTGATGAGCATTCCTCAACTCTCTCAGTCTTTTTTGCCACTTGTGCCAGCTTTTTTGAAACATGTTGCAGGCATCAAATTCCAAATGAGCTAATATTTGCAAAAAATTACAAAGTTTACCAATTCAAACATTAAGTAACTTGTCTTTGCAGTGTATTCAATTGAATATAGGTTGAAAAGGATTTGCAAATCATTGTATTCTGTTTTTATTTACGATTTACACAACGTGCCAACTTCACTGGTTTTGGGTTTTGTACACGTGCAAGCGGCGCCAGGCGCACATGAACAGCCATAATTTGCATTCAGCCATTGACTTGCGTTGTTTTGATTGTTTATCTAGCTTTTTGAATGATAGATCAGCGTTGTGTTGTCACATTGTGTAGAAATTCTGATAAGACTGGACATAGTATTCACAGATTGCTAACCAACCCCTCTCGCAGTTTACCTCTCCCAATTAGCAACAGTTACTCTGACTAATTGGAAGAACCGATGAGTCATTTAATTTTGAAAGCCTCATTTTACATCGCACTACAAAATTATAGGGCGTTTTCTTCTTCACATCTATGACAATGAAAAATATCAGTAAATTGTAATAATTTCTGCACTCGTGTAGCTGGTGAAACGGCATATATTTGCATAAATTAGTTTGCGAGGCTCATTGAGCAATAAGCCATGAGAATCCGTTCTACAGTCTGAATGAAGTAACGGCTAAATGGCATTGTTAGGTATGATGCACAGCTGAGTGATGGCGAAAATAATTTCTGTGAAGTCAGCCAAAGTTTCGGATTTTTTTCAGATTGTCATCCTTGCGGAGGCGCATGAATTATATCAACATGGCCAACAGGCAGTCACTTTGTCATTAGCATTTATTAATCATTAAGTGTAATGCATTAGCGGTGGTTGTTCAGTTAATCAATTTTTTGATTGTTGATCACAAACAGTTTAAAACAGGCCTTCCTGACATCTGAAGGTACGCCACTGCAGCGAGCTAAGAGTCCAATATATTTGCGAGGATGTTAAACTGCATCAAGTCATTCCTTATACGCTTGATTAATTGTATCCCCAAACGCCGAATGGCGTTCCGGGGATATTATGTTTTTGGTCCCGCTGCCGCAGCCCTACGTGTTAACGTGATAACTTCAGTAATATTTCAATTAGAAATTTCAAGTTTTGCATATAAGTAAGTATCGTAAAGAGGAAGAACTGATTCGATTTTGGAATATTTACGATTTCCAGATTGGCCACCAGGGGCCAAAAACTGATTTACGTGTTAACTCAATAACTTCAGTAATATTTCAAACAGAAATTCCAAGTTTTGCATATAAGTAAGTCTCATAAAGAGGAAGAACTGATTCGATTTTGGCTAATTTACAATCTCTAGATAGGCCACCAGGGGCCAAAAACAGAAAAAAATCACTGTTTTATCATATCTCTGCAAATATTTGTCTGATTGACCTCAAATCAAGTGCAAATGAAAGGTCATGACCTGAAGATGTGTCCCATGATGACATTATGCCTGTTTGGTTCAAAATTTTCACACAAGGTGGAGCTTTGTCACATAAAATTCACAATTTTTGCCATATCTTTGGAACTATTTGTCCAATTGACATGAAACTATGTGCAACTGAAAGCTCATGACCTCAAAACATGTCACATGATGACATCATACCTGCATGGTTCAATATTTTGCCATCAGGTGGTGCTTTGTGATGGAAAATTACCATTTAGGCCATATCTTCAGAACCATTTGTCCAATTGACCTGAAATTAAGTTCAAATTAAAGCTGCAAGCAGTGTTGAAAGGGCCCTTGCACGGTTCGTGTATGTTGGGGTGGTGGCGAGATGTTTATGGGGGCAGGTGTCCATTCACAGCCATTGGACACTTCTAGACTGTGTACAATGTTTTCCTGAGGGGACTGCAAAAATTTGCTGGAGGGCACTATGATACCATTTTGGCATGCATGTGTGCAAAACCTATACCATAGTAATCATAATATCGGGTTCTAAGTGCAAGTTGGTGTATCAAATCGAAGAGGATAAGAGTTGCAACTTGTGCAGCTTTTTGCAAGTTTTGGAGCATTCTAAGGCCTTCATACATGTGTTCATAAAATTTGTATGCACACAGGAAATGGCTCATCGCTCACTTCCTGTTTTGCCAAAACATTTCTAAAAAATTACCATCACCCAGCATGACAAATGCAATGATCTCACCAAATTTCATGAACATTCAAGTTCTTTTATCTTAATATGGCCGTGGCTATGGCCACTCCCGATCTAATATCAGCATATATTTATACTTGGGAGGACAGTTTTATCAAGCTTGGAAAGTGTCAGGCAAATCCCACAAAGTATGTGGGAGTAAAACCAACTTCCTCTTTCATGACGGAACATTGAAATTTGCCGCGAAGCCACGGATACATCGTTCGATGAAACCAAAAAAGCTTCGCAATTTAACATCGTAAAGGTCTCTTAACAGTATTCGCCAAATTTTAAGATGATCGGATGAAATGTCTTGGAGGAGTTCGTTAAAGTACGACACCTGTGAATGGCAAAAAATCCAAAAAAGTTGCAATTTCAATTAAAAATGGCGGACTTCCTGTCGAGTCTAGGTCATGGCACCAAGAGACTTTTTTTTAGGTCTCCGCATAAACCACATGTCCACAGAAATTTGTTCATGTAGGTTAAACACGCTGCGAGGGCTGCTTCATTGAAATTTTCTAGGTGGCGCTGTAAAGCAATTTTGCCACACCCATCAGTAAACCCTATATCCTGGTTAAAGGTATGACTGGCTTAATACGTTTGCAAAATTTCGTGAGTTTTCAAGCATGTTCAGGCCCTCAAAATTGCAATTATGCATTAGGGGGCGCTATAGATCCACAGTGTCACACCTAGTGCCAAATGACATATCGAATCGAAGAACTTAATATTTTTAGTCTATGAGCCAAGTTTGGTGTGTTTTCCAGTATGATTAGACCCTCAAAAATGTCTTCGTAAAATCTAAAAAATGCAGGAAATGGCTCATAGCTCACTTCCTGTGAGACAAAAAATTTCATAAGACTACTATGGCCATATCGAATTTCTCGAGAATACGAGCAATTGCGTTCCAAAATGGCCATGTGTTTGGTGGCGCTATTGCTATTGTGCTTATGCCTAAGCACAACAATAATAATACTTTGTCATTTTCACCACGACTGATGTGTCTGCAAATTTATGTAAGTTTTCGTGCATGGCAAAGCCCTCAAAAACGCGTTCTCGCAGCAGAATAATAATAATAATAAGAAGAAGAATAAAAATCCCATCAAAAACAATAGGTTCCTCGCACCTTCGGTGCCAGGACCCGTTCCAGGTTATCCAGACGTTGTCTGAATAAAAACTTGGCAGCAGGACAAGTGTGCGCGGTATCCTTCTCTTCAAAGTCAATTACTACCCATTACTTGCACCTCGTAACCTCTGGTGTGCGTTGGCTTTCCTTTTTCAAATAAATGTAACCATGATTCAAACTATTGGAAAATAAACAAGTCGTATCGCAAATGCGATCTTGTAATAAGGCATCGTCAGGTACGGCACCAGCTGCATGCCCCATTTAGTGCTCCATCTCTTGCCTTGCTGGTGGCCCATACAGGTAGGGTTGAGGACCGTTGTATTCCTCCGTATCTGCCAAATTAAGAACTAATTCTCTGTCTCCTGATTTTTCATAGATCCAATCGTGAAAACTCTCACAGGAATTCCCACTATATTCACTGAAGCTGTATGATGCCATGTTGGCCTTGCCTGTTCGTGTTCTAACGCTGATGCAGGGCTTGAAGTTCTCCGGCACCCTGCCGGATTTCCGGCGTGAGGAGATTTTTTAGCACGAGCCAATCGGGATTTTTTTTTTTAATTTAATGTGAGCTGAGTTTTCCATATGTAACCGTTTATCCAATCACATTTAACGCTGTTTAGAGGCAGATAAAAGTGATGTAATTCTAAACCAATTATATGTGAGTATTGCATGTTACTAGACAATAGAGGCAGAGCTGGGCACGTAATTTTTTCCCGGGCGAGTACAGGGCTCATTACGATGAATAGGCGTGTCTATCGAGCTGACACTAGTCGCGCATGTGAGATATAGTCATCGGTCTCACACATGGACTGTATATAAATTATATGCAGTTCAGTGTCTCGCATTCTTACATGCTCAAAATACAGAAGGGGGACAGATATAAGGAAAGGAAAGGATAATACATCCCCAGGGATCTCAGACGCTGCCCAACTCCAAGCATCCCATCCATGTTTTTGCCATTTTGGGCAGACAGTCATGACAACTTGGCAAAACTCGGGATCACTCGTCTTGCCGATGCAGAGCAGGAACATTCGCATCATCTTAAGCTATACAATTCGAGCTAGAAAAAAAGGGCAGGGAGTATTTGCTGACGAGTTAACTTCTTCAACCTGAACACCCCAGATTTTTTGACGGATCTTTTGTGGCCTGTAAACCGTCAGAGGCGTGGAGCTTTCGTTTTTTTTTTTTTTTTTTTTTGCATCATTGCGCTCAACCGGTTATAACAAAAGATCGCCTGAGTAACTGTTTTTATTTTTTTGATTGAATAAACAACACTGCTATATAGCCCTATATTGTTTTAGAAATTATAATTCATGTGGAAAAAAGATCACCGATTGGTGACACTACTAACGAACATAATACTCTACACGCGATCTTGTAAGGATGCATTAATCCAGACAATAAATTAATCCAAAAATTTACCATGAATTACAGCGGTCATTTAAGAATTTTCTTGGCAGTATAATTTATTCTAAGAATGTCCTCAAAGGTTAAAAATTATTTAAAATGCAAAACATCTTGAGGGTATCAAACTGAGAATATTGGCGCAAAACAGCGTATTCCTAAATATGTACCGTCTCAGGAGGTAGGCTACAGGATTCAGGATATTCAACAGACAATTGTCGTTTAATGCCCTCATTAAGAAAAATGCCTTATAACTTTTTTTTTGATGAAATCAACAGGAATGCAAGCTACGAACAGATTTATCAGTCGATAGGCATACTGCCCAGTCCTCACAAATGAATTAATTCATGCTTGGTTACGGAGTAGATGTGGGGTAAATGCATGAGCATAATCGCCTCCACAACACATTAATAATATAGCCAATACATTAACCATAGTTTCGACACAGGTTTTCGGGACACCGTGAGTCGATTTAATACCCTGAAGACTGTCGTCGAAACAGCTGGTAATTAAATGCATGAAATGATCGAATAGTGGCTTTGAGTGTCCTCGGGCTAACACTGGGGATTCAATATGGTAGGAGGCAACTATTCTCCATGAATATACGGGCGTTTACTTTATCATCGCCCATGGACCAGCCTCTCACCAGAATTAAATCTCATCCATTTTTAACATTGAAGTCATCTTTCTTTAAAAAGGATATCAGCAATGTCTGCCCGTTAGACGCCCCCTTCTTTTTTAGGACGGCATGTTTTGACCAGCTGCCGAATGAAATTCAAATATTTTCAGAAAATACAACGATATTATAATGTGAAGAGGCTGGAAGTAGAATTATTAGAGTTCATATGACGCGATCAATGTTATTGGATGTTGAAATTGTTCACGAATCACTGCGTGGCTTTGAGCAACATTTCAATACGTCGGCAAAGAGAAGGCCAATAGGCAAACTGAAAAGCGTTTATCAAAATAAAACGCGCATAAACTCGCCTAAAAACTTTTAAATTTGCGGGAAAGTAGCCGTAGGTAGAGGACAGAGTAGTCGGCGAAATCACCAGCGTGAACGTTAATCAGGTCACTGCTCTCATCGAAGCTCATACCTTTGTGAATGTTTTTTTTTTTAAACAAATGTCAGGCAATGTCAATGCGTTAGAAGCTCTTGTATTGTGATTTTATGTAGGCCTATTTCTACTTTATGACGGACAGGCTACAATCACAAAGTAGCCTACCTTAGATCCCAACTCTACCTTAGATCGCGCCGTGGTTGGCATAGCCTACTCCGCAGGAGGTGATCAATAAATTTAATTTGCAGCGATCTGCGATCGACGTTTGTAAAAAAATAAGTTTTGCGATCTTTGAGTAATTCTCTATCATATAATAATTACCTATCCCCTGACGTTTTCATGCTCTTTAAGCTTGTATTAGAGTATAGGTTCAGGATGCTTCTCAAAATCTCCTCATGTTTTGTGTAAGACGGAAAGTAAAGTTTAAACTTGTTATGCATGAGCATGAGCCCTGTACATCAGAATGAAGCTATCTAGCAGTAACATGCCCATTACAGCAAAGAAGTTGCTTGCAAAAATTGCAGTGGGGTCATTCCATGTCAAATCATTCAGATTTTGAGAAATTTTCCTGGTCACCTTCTCAAATTTTTGAAAAAATTCACGAGTAAATATTCCCGCAAAATAAAAAAAGGCCAAATATTAGGCCAGTATCTCAAGAAGATTTTAAGTTATAGCCCTTCAAAATTTGAATTATATTTAGTTTTTTGTTTTGTTTTTTTTCTTGGCGAACGCATTTTCAGCCAAATTTGGGAACTTATTGCTCCAAATTGATTACTTATACAAGGCTGAAATTGGGTATACTAACCACATCATCCCTTAGAATCTGAAAATGGCTTTCGCTTCTGTTTTTGTTGATACACTTTTGTATAGTAAAGCCTCAAAATTAGCCAAAAATGCCCAAAAACAAAAACACATTTTATGACCTGTAACTCAGGAACTAAGCAAGATAAAAGGCAAGAATTCATTTTTCATGGTTTTATGATATATCTCTCTGTAAAAAAGCAGTAATTCAAGTAATAACATTTGTACAAGTTTTTCAATGAAATCATTTCTAAGTAAATTTTTCCAGTTTTGCCCCAAGATGCTCTTTTTTGGAGCAAAAAATGACCATGTCACGTTGTTCATCCATCCGAAAGTTTTACAGCGTAATCTTCTACTGTAAATGTAAACAGTCTGTGGAAAAAAAAAAAAAATCAGAAAGCTTACTTCTTTTGTTAGGAATTTTTAAAATATGTTCTGAAATTGTGTAATTTTTCATTGACTAAACTGGGATAGGCCTGCTGCAAGAGCTGTTATCTGCTAAATATAAAGCAAAAAATTGATTAAAAATATTTCTTTAACATGATGTTCAATCTAAAAGTATAATACATGACAGAGGCCTTGTCAGAATATTTCGGTGTTTGCTAGATTACACAGATTTTTTCCTCAATTTCACAGGTTTCATTGTTTTTGTTGAGGATGACTGATGACTGGGGATGACAGTGCCTCAAACATGCCATGACTTGACTGATCACAGCCTTCTGAAGTAATCCTAATTGACCCCAAACTTGTATGACTGAATTGTGCGATAATAGTTCACTATAAAAGGAGGCAGTCGCACTTGGGGATTATTAGATCATCATGAGCACTGAAATGGATAGATGTAATTTACTGTGGTGCAGTATTGGAATCCATTTAGATGATCCATGTCATTCAAGGAAATTTACAAGAAATTCTGGACTTGATACTTTCTCAAGTGAGCATACTGCCTTAATGCAGTGGCGGTCTGGTGTCCCACAGATTTATTCTGTGTGTTGTCATCATGAGAAAATGTTTTTAACTTGCTATGAGAAGAATCAAAGGTACTGTGCAGATCCCAGGAACATTCACCACAAAAAAGCAGCAGGCCTATACCCATGTAGGTTAGAAAAATTTTGGAACAATTTAAAAATTCATAGCAAAAAAAGTAAGCTGAACATAATTCTAATTTTATTTGTCAGACATTGCTCACATTTATAAAATTGCATAGTTAAAATTTCTGAGAGATGAATAACTGATGACATGGTCATTTTTTGCCCCAAAAAGGGCATTTTGGGGCAAAATTGGAAAAATTTACTTCGAAATTATTTCATTAAAAAACTTCTACAAATGATATTACTTGGATTACTGCATTTTTGTAGAGATATAAAATCATAAAAAATGATTTTACAAAAGTGGGTCAAGATGCACAGAATCTAAGGCCATTTTCAGATTCTAGGGGTTGAATGTGGTTAGTAAACCCAATTTCAGCCTAGTATAAGCAATGAATTTGTAGCAATAAGTTGCCAAAGTAGGCTGAAATTCGGTTCACCAAAAAACCTAAAATATTAAAATTGCAACGGGCTGTAACTTGAAAACTATCACTGATAGAGATACTGGCCTAATATTTGGCA
This sequence comes from Gymnothorax reevesii, assembly GCA_029721435.1. NCBI lineage: Eukaryota > Metazoa > Chordata > Actinopteri > Anguilliformes > Muraenidae > Gymnothorax > Gymnothorax reevesii. The sequence goes on from CM056576.1 coordinate 64,795,712, forward strand.
TATTTTCATTTTCTGTGAATATTTACTGATGAATTTTTTCAAAGAATTTTGGGGAGGTGTCCTGTTACCCCGTGGATGATTTGAGGTGGAATGACCCAGTGGAAATCCAATCTTTGCATTCTTCTAGTTGCCCCAGTTTTGGAACGAGCTGCAAGGGCCGCTAAAAAAGCTTGCTCAAATTCATAGGCAAGGTTTTAGCCACTGGCTTGGAAATTTTAAAAGACAGTGACTGATGAATATCATACAGAATTTCTCATATTTTATTATTTAGAGTTTCTCAAATTTATTTTTCAAAGTTTTTGGAAGTATTGTTTGTGCGGAGCCAGTCAGGGGTACCAGTAATTTTGGAGCCCACTGTATTCTGTATTTGCTGGTTGCATTGCTTCAGCGAAGCTACATCACACTTGAGAGAAATATTCAAACCCACGACGTCATATTTTTATGGCCATAGCATTCTATCATATGGAAAATATATAGATCTTGTGCATCATTTTATACACATTTCCCTATTTTGGAATCGTTGAAAACCTTGGGATATCCACCAGATTTCAAGTAGGGCTGTAGCTGTGCAGCTTTCAATGCAGCTGCTACATTTAGGTTTTATGGGGGTAATTTTAAACCTTCATTGCAACTGTTGTGACAAAATTAACTGAAGAATTAAGTTAGCTGAAAGTATTTACTTTCTTTTGATAGGAAATGGTAGAGATGGATATTGTGAGGGGTTTCTTTTAATACCACATATCAAATGCTCTCATCGACGCTACTTTCCATAATTTGGAGTCAAAAAGGGACCCAGGGCTCAATTTTCCTGCATGCCCTATATCCGCTGAGATGGGCAAAGATGACTAAATCTATGTCAGTTGTCATAGTTGTCGGGTCAACTTGCATCCATCCCTGCCATTCAATGCCTGCAACACATTCTCAAAAAGTTACGATGGGGGCAGTTTGAGACTAGTTATGAGATAAAAATTTTTTTTTAAATTGAATAATCATGTGATTTTGAAACTGGTGATATGCACTGATGGTTGTTATCATGATTTGGTAGAAAAGCGGCATACAGGTGAGGCCTAGTCCTCAAGGAATCTAGAGGAATTTCTGTGCATTAAAGGAAAATGGCTCAAGTCTGAGCTAAATACCTGTAATCTCTTATTACTCAAATGCACTGCTTCAGAAAGCGTCATTTATCTACTTGTAATATAACCACGTGGGGTCAGGATTTCTATTTCAAGCACTACATGTAGTTATATCCACAAATTTTTCGTCTCATTTTTTTCTTAGTTCAATCATTGCGCAGTGGTCCATGTCAAATCATTTTTGATCTTCAACACTAGATGGAGCCATTGCTCATACATTTGAAGTTCATTTTGGGACAAGCTTAAAGATACAGATTTCTCTACCATCAGTGATCAGTTTTAATGGTTCTTAGTGTTGTTACTTAGACTAGCAGTGACAAGAGTCTTTAGCCTTGAATAATTCTTGAGTCAAGTTATTCTCTGAGTTTAATTGAACCAAATATTTTTGTTTTTGACATTTTTGATATTTGGAGAAATTTATGATGCCATCTTTTGATTTGCGCAATTATGAATAAAATGATGAATTTGTATATTTTCACTGTGTTACGACCGGCTCAAGAGACGTAACACAATGGAGACACAACACCAAGCCAGTTGCAAAATGTGCAGATTTTATTTAATAAAGAAAGACAAAACCAAAAGGGCACAAACACACAGCACTGAAATGGCAGGGTCTAGATTGAGGAAGTCAGCGAGGGCGGGGCAAAAGGGGCAACTATATAGCCCAAGGCCACGCCCTCGCGCAGGTGTCCTGCATCTCACATCAGGCAGCTGCACCTAAAACTGAAACAAAGAATGCCATGCAGCAGTACAGATACAGGGCAAATAGACTGAACCGTAACAACTGCTTCTTTCCAGAACTGCTGGATCTCTTTTGCATGGCAAAGTTCATGTACAATTTTATAAAGTCACTCACATCAAACTAACATCAACTTACTTCCCTACTGCTGTCCTTCTTTCGGTAGGTTTTGACATGTTGAATATTAAATATTTCAACCAAACTTTTCTGTTCTAGACTTCTTGACTAGACAAAACTCTAGTTAAACGCATAGAATGTAAGTCCATTGTAGAATACAGACAGAAAAAATGAAAAAAAAATGAATCAAAGTGACACTAAAGCTAACTCCTGGATAAGCTGTTTGTGACTTAGGGATCGGTCATATTTATCTTATCGCCCGTGGTCATGCAAACAGCAAATTGATTGATTGATCGATTGGTGAGTGACGCTCCAGTCTAATCTCAACACTCCTTCCTCATCTTTGCTTATCCAGAAGAAAAAAGCCACCATGAAAAACTCCTGTTTGTCCAAGACAGGCCCTCAAATATATGTGACAGGCAAAGTCCTCCATGCCTGCAGTAAGTTTGAGAACAAAAAGAGCCAAACATTTTCAGTCCCCTCCGAGCACCATCATTGGCACCCCTAGTAAAGATGAGTTAAAAGGGTGGTAAAGTATTCTGCTTTTGATGAATTGGCTTTACCTCACACTGAAAAAATGGCACATAACCATTTGTGCTGCTATTTCTACCACCCTTGTGAAATCGTGGTCATGAAATCATGACGTTTTTCGAGGAAACGTGCCTAAAAAGCATGCCCTTTAAATGGGATTTTCATGGAATTTTCTATGCAAGGCTAACTTTAGCCAGTGTGATATGTGAGATATTCTTAGTTCCATTGCTTTTTTCGAAAGCATTTGACATAACAAATGTGAAATTTAAGGATTCTTCATCAATTTAGAAAACAAAATGTGTTGTTATTGCAGGGCTTGTTCCATAGTTTTTTTATTTTGGGGTTTTTTTTTTTGTTTTTTTTTTTTAAACATTTCAGTGTTCCTGTGAGACTGTTCACTTGTGGTATTTTGACAGATGGAGTAAAATTTTTTAGCTGGGCCCCATTCCTGATTCAGCCCATTATCTTCCATCCTTACACTTCAATAACGCCTACTTCTTCATCCAATTTCTTCTTTGAAAAGTGTGCTATGTTACTCTTATAACTGATATGACATAAGCATATGCTTATGTATGTAGATAAATTTCTTGAAAATAGGGATGGAGACCTTCAAAAATTTTCTCGCAAAGGAGGTTTTGCACGGTATAGGCAAATTTGCCCACTGGTCAATTTGAACCATCTTCTAGTTATATGTACCTACTTGTGGAACTGTCCAGAAAATAGATTTGAAATGTAAAATTTGCATACAGGAAGTGAACTGTGTGACCCATTTAGTGATTTCAAGATTTTTGTGGGGCAAGGCTTTGAAAAGTCCATATTTAAACCCAAAAATTATTGTTCTGAAAAACCAGATGATTTTTAATGGCTACACAACAACATGACGGACATTTTGATACCAAACATAAGTATATATGTGAAAAACTGAAGAAGTTTCAGACAATTTTCCATTGGAAAAATGCTTCTGTCTTGATGCAAACTGTAAATTCATCTTGAAAAACAACCAGGTTCCAATGAGAACACACCAAAGATATTTTCGCAAAAGTTGCTTCATATAGTTCGCTAAATAATGTGCTAGTATCGTTGAATTGTGAGACCGGTAACGTGGTGTATTCAAAGCCATTTTTAGCTTACCGGCCCTATGTGCCAATAAGCTATTATCATGGTGTGGCGTCCTTCGTCCGGAACATTTTTTATCTTTTTTTTTGCCTGATAAATTATGTAAATTTGCAATAATATGCTACTAGACGATATCTTCGGTTATTTTCACGGATTTTTGATTGAATCATTTTTGTCATTTTTATGGGCCCTTGAAATCTTGGCTCCATTGTTAAAGATAGGACTGAGAAATTTTTTTTAATGATTTCTCAAAAAATGAGTGATAAATTTTTTTCTAAATCAGGCAATCAACTGACCTTGATGCACTTTATGTATAGTGCGAGTGCCATTTTGATTGAATCGACGGAAGTGGGTCTAGTGGGGGCGCTGTACTTTAACATTGGGTTATATGGAAAATGAGCCAAATCGCTGTGGAAGCTAAATGGTTGTAGATGGAGATTAAGTTTGTATTACAGACATATAGGAAGTTATATATGACCTATATTTTGGCTGTGTTAAAGTTGACCTCAAATGACCTTGAAAGGTCAAACTTGAGGTCAAGCAAAATGTTACAATTTTCAAAGGTTTCAAGGCTTGAAAATATTGAAGATTGGGAACATATGTGCATAGAACAGAAAGAGCCACTCTGGGTGCAGGCTTTCATACCAAACATGTTGCGACACACCTGATTCTACTAATCAACCTCTGGAATGTTTGTTAAGGGCCTTTATTAGTAGAATCAGGTGTGTAGCAGCCTGGTTGGTATGAAAGCCTGTGCCCACAGTGCCTGTTTCTGGAGAAGGTTCCCTCCCCCTGGCTCTCAACAATGTTGAATGTTTTGTGGTTCACAAAATCATTGAAGCGTGACCACAAGCACAGACTACGCTTTGCTCAGTGGAGTAAAAACAAGGCCTGGGAGATGTAGAACCAGTACAATGTACAACAGTTTATGAAAACATCTAAATGGGTTTTCTGAGAAATATGTAATAAAACAAGGCTTGAATACAGCATATTACCGGTCTTGCAATTTAACGACACTCGCACATTTAGTCAACTATATGAGGGAACTTTTGTGAAAATATCTTGGGTGTGTTTTCATAGGAACCTGGTTGTTTTTCAAGATGAACTTCATGTTTTGCATTGAGACAGATGCATTTTTCAATGGGAAATTTTCTGAAACTTCTTCAGTTTTTCACATATATACAACCCCAATTCCGAAATAGTTGGGACAAAGTATAAATTGTGAGTGAAATCAAAATGTAATGACTTTCAGATCACATGAGCCAATATAGTAATTACAATAGAACACAGATAACATTTCAAATGTAGAAACTGAGACATTTTACATTTTTATCCACAAAATGTGCTTATTTAAAATTTTCTGGCTGCAATAGGTCTCAAAAAAGTTGGGACACAGTCAAAAAAGGCTATTAATATAGAAGAGAATCTGCTGAAAGATCCTTTAGCAAATAATTAAGTCAACTGGCATCAACATTTTCCTCAACGTCAAATTGCAAAGGCTTGGAAGGTCTCATCATCGACTGTGCATATCATCATCAAAAGATTCAGAGAAACTGGAATAATCTCTGCGTAAGGGACAAGGCCGAAGACCTTTACTGGACGCTTGTCATCTTCGGGCCTTCAGATGCCACTGCATCACTCACCAGCATGATTCTGTCATTGACATTACTAAATGGGCCCAGGAATACTTCAAGAAACCACTGTCTGTCAACACAGTCCGCCATGCCATTCACAGATGCCACCTAAAACTTTATAATGCAAAAAGGAAGCCATTGTTGAGCATTATCCAGAAGCGTCACCGTGTTCTGTGGGCCAAGGCACTTTTACCATGGACTGCAGCAAAGTGGCAAAGTGTCCCATGGTCAGAAGAGTCCAAATTTGACATTCTTTTTGGAAATCATGGGTGTCATGTCCTCCGGGCTAAAGAGGAGAAAGACCACCCCTCCTGTTATCAGCGTTCAGTTCAAAAGCCAGCATCTCTGATGGCATGGTAATGCATTGGTGCATATGGTGCGGGACACTTGCATGTTTTAAAAAGCACCTTGAATGCTGAAAGGTATAAAAAAGGATTTAGAGCAACAAATGCTCCCCTTTCGACGACATCTATTCCTTCTGTATTTCAGCAGGACAATGCAAAACCACATACTGCAGCTATTACAACGGCATGGCTTTGTAGCAGAAGATTCCGTGTGCTGAATTGGCCTGCCTTCAGTCCTGTTCCTGTTCTTTCTATAAGGTGTTACTAAAAAATTCATAACTATTTAATGAAGAGTTGCACCACAACCACCTTTGAACTAAAGATAGCCAAGAATGTAAGCTTAAGATGGTGAAGATTTCAAAAATTTGCAGGTTGTCACACCGCGGCAATTTGATGTGAAATTTCATTAAATTTTGGCTTTTTTTAGGATTTTGCTGTGTATTTTCTGGACAATCATGAAATTGACATACTTGCTGTTTACTGTACCAAAAGCAATGTGAGGAGAGCTTGTCCAGAAAATATCAGCTCTCAACCTTCATAACTTTGGTCATAAATGGCCTTCAAAGTTGGTGTCACAGACAACTTTGTCAAATAAATGAGCATTTTCAAACTGCCATAGCTCTGTAAGAATAAGAGAAAAGCCATTGAAAATGTGCTTGCCTAGTTGACTGGGCCTACATGCTACACTGTGGATGATTTTGAGGCAATGGCATAAAGTATAACAGGAGATATTGCCTCCTAAAAACTCCCTTTTATTTGATGTTGCAAAAACAAGTGTGTAATTCGTGCAACACTACCGTCTTTATAATTTTTTTCTGCCAAAACTAAAAGACATATTTAACTGAAATTTGGCACACATCCTATTAAGTATATTGCCTTTATGTGATAACTTTTTTAGACAAATCTGAGATGGTCAGGTGGGAGGCATTTGTTAAATTGACATGGAATGACCCTGCCTGGCAGGCTTTAATTGTGAATTCTATTTTTCCTGCTGTTGCCCAAACCTAACAAAATTTTACTTCTTGTATGCATATCTAGTCCTCATAAGCAGCTATGCAGGACATTAAAAGATGGTAACACAATCACGGGTAACGCAAGTCATGCTCATTACATAATATCTCTACTATTTGGTAGTAAAATTTTAATTCCCTTCAGTACATTATAAAACCACATTTAGAAGTTTGAACACTGTTAACTATATTCTATCTTGTATACTTTTAGGAGAAACTGCATTTGAAATTGATGTGTTTTTTGTGTTGTCCTTTAATGCAAGGCAAGTCATGCTGTAATTTGTGTTAATTAAAGCCATGTTATGAAATCAGCTTAATATTTGTTTAACTTTTTGAGGCTTTTACCAACTCTTTCCAGCACATGCACGATAGGGTTCTAAAATTCATCATTATAAGGTACAGGCCAAAATATAAATTCAGACATTCACTAGAATGTAACGCGAGTCACCGTGGAAATGCCCTGTGCTTGATTTTGTATGTGGCCTGTGGCCCATCCACTTACAAGTACGGGGTGGGCTTATAAATTGCACTGCAGCCAGCCACTGGATGGTGATCGAGACGTTTTGGCTTCACTTTTCAGGAGCCGTTTGGTTGTCCACCTTTATTTACAGTCCATGACATACATGCTTGAACGCACGAAAGCATAAGCACACAGTCTCACACACACACTCAGTCACATACACACATACTCGCACATGCAGTCACACACAGTAACACATACACACACACTTGCGCCCACACACACTCACAAGCACACCGCGCGCGCACACACACACACTTACACACAAATGGACCTTCTTGAGTGTTTTGCAGGTCATGTTTTTCTCAATAAAAGCGGCAGGGAAGTACCCGCACACCAAAAATGGGCAGGAACAGCCACATAGAATAATTCATTTACTGAGATGTACTGTATGCGACTGTATGGTTGATCACAAAATTTATTTCTCTGTGCTGACACACCCAAGTTTAGGAAAAAAATTATTACTATTCTTATTTTTAGGTTGCCGACCGTTGGCCAGTAACCTATTATCGTCATTTTGTGTCCGGCAGCGTTGTCGGTGTTGGCATCGACGTCGATGTCGTCCATTTTAAGCCATATCTCAAAAACGGTCTGATGAAATTTTTAAAATTTGGGGATGTGATAAAATGGTTCATCAAGTTAATGCCAGAGCAAAAATTTTCTTAATTGAGTAGTTTGTTTAGTCTTGGCGGCCATTTTTATGTCAAATGGCCATTTTTGGCATTTGGATGCAATTTTCTCAAACTGTCTGATGAATTTTTTTTAATCGCAGAAATGGAGTCAGTATCATAACCTGCTTCAACTGTGTAAACGGCATTTTGATTGAATCGCTCCTTCATAGCATCACCTTGGCAATGTGTCTGGACTTCATCATTTTTTGGGGTGTTTTCCCACAGAATGTGCTGAAACTTGCTTTCTTTGCATTCATAGTGTAGGTTTGAATTGAGCATGTACAGCATAACATGCTTGCCGAGCGTTTTTGATGGTCGAATTTGACCTTGAGCCGAAAGGTCAAGGTCAAACGGCAAAAATGTGCTATAACTTTCTTAATATAGCATTTAGAGCTTAGGTATTTATGAGGCACCTACAGGGAATCGGGTATGCCGAACATTGTGAGTCAGTCACATTTGACCATGAGCCTCAAGGTCAAATGGCAAAAATGTGCTATAACTTGCTTCATTTGACATTTAGAGTTTAGATTTGTATGAGTCACCTATAGGGAATTGTGTATGCCAAACATTCTCGGTTGTTTGAATTTGACCTTGTGCCTCAAGGTGAAGGTCAAATGGCAAAAATGTATTATAACGGCTTAATATGGCATTTAGAGCTTAGGTATGTGTGAGGCATCTATAGGGAATCATGAAAGCCAAACATTCTCGGCAAGTTGAATATGACATTGGGCTTCAAGATCAAATGGGGAAAAATGTGCTAATACTTGCTGAATATGGCGATTAGAGCTCAGGTATATGTTTGGCGCACCCATAGGAAACCATGTATGCTGAACATTCTTTGGCAGTCAGTCAAATTTGATGTTGGGCCTCAAGGTTATCTGACAAAAATGGCCCACGTTTGTTTAATATTGTTTTTAGTGCTTAGGTATGTATTGGGCACTAGTAGCAAAGCATGTATGCTGGTTGTTTTCAACATATTGGATTTGACCTTTGGCAACAAGGCCCAGGAAATGACAAAACGGCCTAAAAGTCCTTTAATGTTGACTTTAGATCTTCGGAATGTATTAGATACTAATGACAAATCATGTATGCTGATCAAAGACTCCAAATTGGATTTGACTTTGGTCTTCAAGGTCAATGTCACGACAAAATCAATCTATGTATTTCCTCATTTAATAATGTCTTTAGACATTAATATGTATTTGGCACTAACCCATTTATAATTAAAATTTTAAAGGGCATTGCAGCCGTATGGTCGACCTTTTTTCGCGATCAATTGCGGCAATAAAAAACTGGTCAATAGCCATTTTTGGATGTTTGTTCCTGTTAGCATCATGGAATAGAATAATCCTAATTAGACTCACTCGGTGGCAGTTTTGTGTAAAAAATAAATAAATAAATAAATAAAAAATTGTCTGAAAGCAGAGCAAGAACCAGAAGTGAATTGAGAAAATGGCGCACTTCACAAATTGACAGCAGACAAAAGTGAAAGTTCAGGTTAGAAAAAGATTTCATGATGTTGACTTCTGAAAGATTATATTTTTGCTAAATGGCAGAAAAGTGACATAAAAATGTTGTTGTCTGTCAATCATGAAAAAGTGTGACTGCTCAGTCGAGTTGCCCGATAATGGTAACTAAACTCCTTTCTCACTGAGCTGCGTTGGCCCGCGGAAGTGTGCGGATGAAACTTTTCTCTTCTTTTGCAGAGAAGAATTGATTCGAAAAACCGTGAATTGATTTGTGGTGGTACGGGACCATTCGCCATCACTGCTGAAATTCGTGAAAAATTTCAACAGGTTTAATTTTTTTGCGGATGTCTGAGGTGGATTTTTTTTTGGGGATTTTCACCTTTATTTGACAGTTACAGAGCAGAGAGAGACCGCAAAGTTGTGGAGAAGGACACCGCCTTTATGGTGCACGCGCTTAGACCGATGAGCCACCGGGGGTGGCGCTTTTTAAATCCAGTATCATGTAGACAACGTGTTGCTTTCGCAAGAATTCGTGTTGGCTTCCTGTTGAATTTGCGGACGATGCTAGTTACTTTTTTCCTGTTGGGGCTGTAACTGCCGGCAACCTTCAAGGCCCTTGGCACTCCTTTTTTTTTTTTGCCTCAGTTAGGCGCGGCTTCACCACAGTTTGAAGACTTCCTCAATAAAAGCCCCTGAGATGGACTTTATTTCAATAGTGAGCTCACAATAACTTGTTTTTCCTGAAAAAAAATTCCTAAAGAGGAGAATATATTACAATAAATTCAGAACAAGGCTGCTTCATTTAAACAAATTTCCATCAGGTAACTGCAGATGACTAGGAATCTCAATTTCTCCTGTTTTTCACAATAAAAGCCCCATCAACAAAGTTTACTGAAATGGTAAACTCACAATCCGTGTTGGTTTTCAAAATACAAGAGTTATACTTTTTCCTCATAAGATATGGAAAGTGTTTATATAAGGTTGCAAGCTCAGAAGTGGGAACTGCTGGTTTTTCATTGCAGGGTGAATGATCTGACCATGAAATGAGCAGTTCCCTTCATGAGTATGTGTGCTGGCTTGTGGTATTCTGAAGATAAATGGACGAAATTCTAAACTTTATCATGAAGAAAAAGCATGTTTTGTGTTTGGAGAAGATACTGGTGACCATAGATGTCCAACTGCACCTGTTATGATAAACTCATGCTAAAATCAACCAGAAAATCATTAAGTCATATTGAATTTCTTTTTATTTTTTTTAAACCATATTTTAGCGTTTTTACATTTGTCTCAAGAGCTAAGATCATCATGGGGACTTAATGCCACAAATATTCAATTTACATATTTTTCCTTCTCTTTTTTTAACACGAGATAGACATGACACAAAACAAAAAAAGGGGAAAATAAATAAATAAAGAGACGGTGCATGTAAGATAGTAGTGATTAATAACAAAACGCTTAGTTTGCCCTAAAAAAGATCTAACGGCAGAAAAAACAGCAGTGTTTCTCTCAAAATTAAGCAACAGGCTACCAAAAAGTAAACGCTTTCATTTTTCGATAAACTGAATGAAGACCATATACTGCCTGTGACTGACTCGACAGAAAGAAGTAGATGAGAACGCTGTGCAGCAAAACAAGGACACATCAAGAGTAAATGTAATGCATCTTCTCTAAGAGCACCATGAAGCAGATGGACTACAATTGATGGAGTACAAATAATAATTGAAGTATCGATGACCAAGCCTAAGCCTAGTATGCAAAATAGACAAGTACCGATTGCCTTCATAAAATAACTTATTACAGGGTGGTGTTTAGAAAAGAGGAACATGCTGCAAGTCTCTTTTAAAAGATGCAACAGAAGGACTATTACGTACTACATGGGGTGTCGAATTCCATAGCTTCACTGAAGAGAGAAAAAAAGAATTTTTGGATTATTGAGTACACACAAAAGGTAGAACCAAGTCAGCCTGATTATGTAACATAATCATAAAAGACAACTGACAAACATTGCATGGAAGAAGAGAGAAAAGGTTATTTGGTGCCAAACAATTTACCGTTTTATACATCAATATCAGTTTATGAAACTTTCACTTAACCTCAAAGAATTTGTTTCCACCAGCAAGTCCAAACGGTGAGTGCCTGTCATAGCTCCAGTTATTAGCTTTAAGGCATCGAACTGGAGGCTTTCTAATAAATCAGATTCACCCAAAGTACATCCATACCAGACAACATTGGCATACTCGAGCGTAGAACGAACAAGCCACTTATACAAGATCTCAAGTAAATCTAGATAAAGTACATTTAAAACCTTTTAACAAGTTACATTTTTAGAAGCTTTTTCATATAATTTGGACACATGAGCTTTCCAAGACAAATTATCAGCAAGCAAAACTCCCAAATGCTCGTATTTCTTAAGGACATCAATTGCTTTGCCATCGATTGATAATGCTGGGTGATAAGGCTTATCATTCTTCAATGAAAAAGTCATAGATTTAGTTTTAGAAGCATTCATAGTCATAAAACATATATCCGCCCAAGAGGAAATCAAGTGAGGTCTTCATTCCGCACTTGTGCAGATGCTTCAGGAGAGTAAGATACTTTACTCTTGGAGGAAGTATCATCTGCAAACAAAAAACATTCAGAACGAAGATCCTCTTGGATATCATTTTTATAGATCAAAAATGTAAAGGACCCAATACTGAACCTTGAGGAACCCCTGCATGGACCTTTTTCCAGGATGAATTACTACCCCCAATAACCACACGCTGCTGCCTATTGCATAAATAACTCGCAAGCCATTTATACGATACCCCATCTATTCCTGAGTTGGCCAATTTTACCAAAAAGCCCTTATCAAAGACTATCAAAGGCCTTTGAAATGTCCAAATACACTGCCCTTACTTCATTTCCCCCATCCAGAGCCTCATGAATTTTATTAACTATGTAAACTAGTTGCATAAAAGTAGAGTCACAAGGATGGAAACCTGAGTGCAAACGATAAAAAACCAATACCTTCCAAAAAAGAATACAATCTCATAAATACTACCAAATTTTACTGAGACAGGATAGCAAGGAGACAGGGTGGTAATAATCTTTAATCTGCTTAGTATCACATTTGAATGAAGGTAGAACATTTTCCAACTTCCATTTGAGATGGAAACTGCCCAGTGGAGAGGGAATAATTGATTAGGCGCATCAGGGGCTTGCATAATCCTAAAGAACAGATTGTTATCATTCTATTACTTATGCCATCAAAGCCACATGCTTTACTTACTTCTACACTGCTTATCAGATCTGATATCTCCTCCTCAGTTACAGAAACACTGGACAAAAGATGAAGCGCGTGCACTGCGCGCACTGGGTGGGGGATTCAAAACCTCCTCAGATGGTAATCTTGTTTGAGTAACAAAATAATCATTCAAAATCTCTGCTTTATCTTTAGAATCATACACAAATTTTCCATTAAATATATTGAATTTCATGCGTCAGAAGTTGCTCTGTGTTAAATATATGGTTATTTTATGATTTGACAGTGATTTTGAGGAATCTTGGAGTTCGGGGAGCCACCTGGTTAGCTGTCTTATTTGGTTCCTAGAGAATAGGTAATTTAGAATGTAATACTCAGAAGAATTATACTTGAGTGTATGATCCCTGAATTACATAGTTTTAACCCCCAGCCATTTTTCAATTATCAGTATTATTTTTTCAACTAAAATGCTGAATTCTCATGAAGATTTTTTTTTGTTTTCAGCCCTTTTTCTCTACCAAAATCATGGAAATAACCTGAAATACAATGAAATTCAAAATGCTTCAAGTGTCTTGACTCGTTGAGCCATTCTCTTCCTCTCTGTGGAGCCGAAATCTTGAATTATAAAGCCTAAAATGAGGTGACGCATAACTAGACATATTTGGCTTCTGCGCATAGGGCTTAAACCTTTATATGAGATGTCCTCTACAAGGGTCATCTCGGTCCAAGCCTGACTACATTAAAGATGTTTATCAGCAGTCATTTAACAGGAGCCATCTTGTGTGTATGCAGATGAACAGAGGTTTTTGCACACCAACTATTTCCACGCAGTCTGAGATTAAAAATGAAATTGGAATATTTCATTGTTTTATAAAGACTATTGATACCTGAGATTGATTAAGGTGGCCGCCTAATTTGCCGTAGTAACTGCCAAGCAGATTTAGGGCAGTTTTCATAAGGAAAAGTTATGTTCCAAAGGATTACACCTAACACTACTCTGGAAATTGTAGAGGAATACGCTGCTTTGATTTTTTTCAGTCAAATTTGCAGCAGTCTTGGCTGATTTTATGTTCTGCGTTAGAAAATCGAAATAATCAGTTTATCTGCTCAGTTAGCCAAACACAAGCTCAAAGGTTTGTGTGACTATCCTAATTTGCAAAATATTTTTTGACTTTTCACTATTCACATCTTGCACTGTGCCATTTAAGGTTATTTACCTGCCTTTAAACTGCTGTTATTTCTCTAAAACATGGAACAATTATGTGAGTTAATTCTTCAGATATTTTGGACCGGTCATATAGATCAAGCCATTTCAGTGTTGTGTGAATATATTTTGAAAATTAACGCAATACACATTTCAAAACATTTTTAACCAGTGGTTTTCAACAATTACAGGAGATTTCTCTCTTCTTATTTCGAGCAATATATGATGCATCTCTGGGATCATAGAGGCCATACAGGGTTCTAAAACTGTGTATGCAACACCAAAGAATCTCTCCTATAAATAGGAATATATATATATATATATATATATATATATATATATCTCCTATAAATATTTGAGTGCACTGTAGTTTGATGATACCATATAGGTTGAGTTGGTCTTTGCTTGTTAGTGTTGTAAATTGAGAGACGAGACAAGGGTGAAGTGATAACAGCGCTCTGCTCTGCTCTTTGTTTGAATGAAGCTGGCGAGAAGTCCATCTCCTTGGAATTGGGCGGAGAATGCACAGCAGAGAATAGTCATCAGGTGCAGTGATTCACAGGGGTCCTGAGGGAGCAGATGTTCCAAAACGTACCTGCACTTGTCATCCATGCTTTAATTACTGCTCTTAACATGAGGGCAAGGGAGAGGCCTTTGAACGGTTCAGGGTGAGGTCACGGATGGGCCAATTACATGCGTATTTGCACACAGATGGTGACGGAGTGCTGGCTTGGAGCCATGTACATACAAAGAGGGCATGGTGTGTCTAGGCTGCCTCCAAAGAAAACACTGCAAACTGTTTTACCAACAACAAATGGTCATTTAAAATGCCATGCAGCTGAGAATGTATGGTACAGGCTTTGCTGCTCAAAATGATGTCCCCATCAGCATTCAGATGGCAGGTGTCATTTATGACAGACTTTTTCACCTTTGCCTGAACACCAAGCAGGGAAGTATTTTGGATATCTCTGTTTATGCACCCACACTAAAGGCAGAATCAGATGAAAATGACTCATTCTTTAATCAACTGGAAGGAATCCAGAGAACATTTCCTGAAAGTGAGCGGGTTGTACTCCTTTGGGACATGAAAGCTATGATGGAAAACGATCATGTAGCATGGTCAACATGTATGGAAAAGTTTGGTGTTCGACGCAACCTCTGCTGGAACAAAGCTGCAGAAAAATCTTGATCACGAACACTATGTTCCCAGGAAAACCTCGTCAGAAGGTGTCGTGGTGCCACCCATGCCATCAGCTGGATTATATTGCAGTGAAACACTAACATCATTCAGAAGTAGATATCACAAGGACATGCCACAGTGCCGACTGTGACATAGACCATATAGCTGAGTAGGAGAGTAAAACCATATCATCACCAATGTGAAAAATCTGTCAAAATAGATGCCAGCAAGACCACTTGGTATGAAGACCTGGTCGCTCATCTCTACAAAATTCCTGACAATATTTCTGATCCTGAAATTTACTGGGGTCATCTCAGATCTGCCATGCAAACCCTGCTTGAAAAACCCTTAGAAGAAAGTAAAGAGGTAATCCGGACTGGTATAATGCATCCATCCCAATTATCAAGCAATTGCTTGACAAGAAGTGCATGGCTCTCCTCAGACTCAAAACCAGACCAACCAGGCAGGCTAGAGAATCTTCTCGGCATTCGAAAGCCAATGCAAAGCGCTCAGTCAGAAGGTGTGTTAAAGATTACGGGGAATCACACTGCATATACATTCAGATGGCCAGAGATTCTGAAGATATTGGAGGAATATACTCGGCTATAAGAACAGCCACTGGTCTGACTACACAGTTCTTTGTTGTTCTCTTAACAAAGGATGGATCGATGATTAATGAAAATGCAGGGAAATTTTAGCAATGGTTTGAACCTCACTCTGATTTGTATAGCAACGGGAATGATATGTCTGGTGGTACCATGGATAATTTTCACAAATTACCTGAAATCAGTCAACTCCACATTGAACTTGATATTATTGAAGTTATTAAGAATACTCTGAATCTGAAAGATAATAAAGCAGCCGGTGAAGATGGTATCCCATATGAACTTCTCAAGGCTGGTATTACTGTTCTTGCCAACCATATTTATCAGCTAATGCTCTGCTGGCATAGCAAAACCGTTCCCCAGGTTTTTAAAGATTCAAAGATCATCACACTCTACAAGCTAAAAGGAAATGGAGGAGTTTGTGGCAATTGCACAGGTATTTCACTCCTCACTGTAACAGGCAAGGTTCTCACTGGAATTATCCTCTCTCATCTTCAAATCTTGACAGAACAGATATATCCAGAATCGCAGAGTGGTTTCTGTTCAGGAAGATCTACAACTGCTATGATGCCCTATTTACAACAACTCCAGCAAAAATCCAGGTTAGAGCGCCGACCACTGCATATTGCTTTTCTTGATCTAATGAAGGCATTAAATCTTTGAGACGGGAAATCATTATTTCTTAAGAAAGCTGGATGCCGAGACACACGTCTATCCCTGATTAAAGTGTTTCATGTTGGCATGCACGGAAGGGTGCAACATGATGGTGACATCTCTGACGAATTCCCAATCCTCAGTGGAGTGTAACAGGGTTGAGCTCTTGCACCTACCATCTTTGGCATGCATTTCTCTTATGTTTACAAACATGTTCTCAAGATCTAGACAAGGCAGTAGGTGCCTTTCTTCTCACCTGTGATGAAGGCAGCTTCTTCAACTTCTACTGCTATAGAGCTAGAACAAAAGTCTACAAATTGATACTTGGGGAACTGTTACATGCAAATGACACAGCCCTCTGTGTTTCTTCTGCAGACCAACTCCAGCAACAAATGAGCTGCTCCTCTAATGCCTGCAAAAATTTCAGGCTAACAATCACCTTGAGGGAAACTGTGATAATTTCTCAATCTAATGAAGAATATGGCTTTCAAATTGATGACACAACACTCGAAAATGCTGAAAACTTCTGCCATTTTGGTTTAACTATGCATATAAATGTGTTATTAGAGCCTGTAATGTTGACAAGAATAGGCAAAGCTTTGACAAATTTCAGTCGTTTGACCAAAGGAGTCTGGGGAAAAAAGCACCTGTCTATTGTCTTTGCGGTGTAGAATGCTGGCCTACTTATCACCCCCTGGAGTTTAGGCTCAGTGTATTCCACACTAGATCCCGGCGATCCTTCTTAGTTTCATGGGAAGCGAAAATGACGAACATTCCGTCTTCCAAACAAATGACGGAAGAACTGTTCCGAATCACCTACTCAGAACCTCTAACTTCCAAGCTTAAATTGATTTGCCTCCGCTGGGCTGGTCATGTAAACCGGATGTCAAATGAACGTATTCCCCATGCTGCACTACATGGTGTACTAAAGGAAAGCACAAGGTCCATGGAACGCCCCAAACTGCGTCTGAAAGATGTCCTGAAATGGGATCGACAAGATTTCTGTGTCAACCCTGACTGCTGGACTCGAAAGTCAACTAATCGTGCGGATTAGCATGCCTGGTTATATGTAGAGAGATCAAAAGAGCTCCACAACAACTTGAAAAACTGAAAAAACGTCAACAGGGACTCTAAACTGGCTAAAAGATGAATAGGTGATCTCTACGGCATTGTTAGCAATGACAGACGCTTGCCTTAGCTAAACTGTACTTAACTACAGCTATCATGGCTGCTGATGAGATGATTGATTTAAACCGTAGCTCCCGTTTCCATCTGTGTCAATTGTTCTGCAGAATGACCTGCGGTTACCAAATGGTTCCTATCGCTGACCCATATTATGGTAGCAGATATTTAATCTTATCCATCATAATATGGAGATTTATTTAAAAATAAAAAAAAATAAAAAATTGGTTGATGACGAGGACCAGCTATTTTTTTAATTTTATCTTCTGTGAAGATGACTCTTTGTGCTGCATTTTGAAAGCACTTTGACTGCCAATGGATTCTGTCTTGGCAAAGTATGTTATGAATATATAATATATATATAATCTAGTCAACAAACGAGTCAAAAAGATATGTGCTCAGGCACAGGAACAATGACTAGAAGCAGAATGTGAAGAAGTTGAACGTTATGTGTTGAGCTCCAAAGAGATGTTCCGGAAAATCAAAATAGCTGGCAGGCGAGCGACACCAGCATCGAAGTTTATCAAAGCAGCTGATGGCACTGTCTTGCAAGATGCCAAGGACGTGGCCGCACGGTGGAAAGGATATCTCCAGGAGCTATTCCATGACAACCAAGAACCAGTTGATATAGTCCTAGAAACAGCTGAAACGGGACAAAGGATATTGAAAGATAAAGTTCGTTGGGCTCTGAGGAATATGAAGACTGGAAAGGCAGCGGGCCCGGAAGAGATGCTGGTGGAGATGATTTTGCCTTGGGAGAAAGAGTGCACCTTGTTTAGTCAGTCATCAACAGGATCTATGAAACTGGAACCCAGTCCGAGGACATGCTCAAATCAGTTTTTGTAGCTTTTCCAAAAATTCTGGGAACTCTGGACTGCAACAACCATCAAACAATTAGTATAATGACCTATACACTTAAAGATCTACTCAACATAGTTCCACAGAGAGTATGGCATCAGCTGCGAAATTCCCGAGTTCCAATACGGTTTTATGAGAGAGAAGGGTACCAGAAATGTGATCTTCATCCTGAAAATGCTATCGGAATGAGCAGTACAAGTACAAAAAGATCTGTATTTGATTTATCGACTACAAGGAAGCCTTTGATAAGGTTAAGTACAATGATCTGCTTGACATGCTACGAAAGATCCAAATCGATGATAAAGACCTCAGAGTCATATTCCTCAAAGGCGTCCCTGAGGGACTTGTTGTAGGCGGAGTCAGAATAAACAATATTCGATATGCTGATCACACAGTCTTCATCGCCACGTCCCTAGAAGGTGTACAACTCGTGCTGAACCCAATGCCGAGGCCTGAGCATCAACTGTAAGAAGACAAAGGTTATGTGCATTTCCTTACAATCACTGGAACCAGTCCTTGTTCTTAAGTTAGGTGAAGAGACCATAGATCAGGTCTCTTCCTTCAACTATCTCGGAGCCAATATCACCGCGGACGGTGTTAGCAGAAAGGAAATTAAAAGGAAAATTGGTATGGCTAAGGATGCGTTTAACAAAATGAGAGGTATTTTCACAAATCACAAACTTTCACTAAACATAAACTTTGTCTCATTAAAACCTTCATCTGGTCAGTCCTTCTATACGGCGCGGAAGCATGGACCCTCAACGTGGAAACCCAACGGAACATCCACGCTACCGAGATCGGGTTCTACACCCGCATGCTCAAAATCGACAGAGTAACAAACAAAGACGTCCTATGAAGCATACCAGTGAAGAGGTAACTGCTCAATACCTTTGAAACACGGCGAATTAAATTTCTCGGACACTGAATAAGGAAAGGGAAAACTTGAGAATTTGTGCCTCATTGGGAACATTGAAGGCAAAAGAGCAAGAGGCGGGCAGAGAAAGACCTATCCGCAAAATTTCAACCTCAAGATCTCAAGAGAACTTTGGGACGCAGCCCGCAACAGGGAGCAATGGCATTAGATTTCAGTAAAGCATTAATGGTTTGCCTAAGCCTGAAGAGGGTGGCACATTTGATAATAGCTCAGTAAATGAAAACAAATTGGGCATGGAGGACCAATAATTTATGATAAGTTAATCTTACATATTTAGGGATGCACCGAAATGAAAAATTTTGGCCGAAACCAAAAATGAGAAACGCTTGGCCAAAAACCGAAACACCGAAAGAAATTATTATGCCAATTTTTAGTACCATTGCATTTATGGCTATGACAGTGTACTTACCAAACTAAAGTCAAGGCATTGCAATGGCATAAATTAATATTGACGCTTCAAAGTATACTGAACAGCAAAAGAAACGCAAGTTCGAACTTTTGTAAATATTTCGTTGAAGTAAATTTCATTTAGCGAAACAAATGATACCATTATCAAACCACACACCCAAGATGGGTTTGGTAATGTTGCCGGTTATTCTTGCTGAAACGCGACAATTGTCACGTTTTTCCTGTTTTTCGCATAAGATGTTTGTGCTGAACGAGAAAGTGAAAGCTTTTCACGCTTGATTAGCCCTTTATAACGCAAGTAGTTCGAAAGCACTGCACACAACCAACTTGAGTGGAAGATTGCTCAGAAAAGATGCCGCGGCTAAATCAACTGGAAAGAGGGATCGCCAATGTGATGTTTCATGCCGGATTAACAGCAACTGCGGTAGCGAGACACTTCAGATGTCATGTCACCACAATCACAAGACTCCTGGCAAGACATCAGCAGATGAGACTGTGTTGCGCCGACTGCAGCGTTGTGGAGGCTGACCGCTGGGGAGGAGGAAATCTGATGGTCTGGGGCGGCTTCAGCTACCACCACAGAACACGGCTGCATGTGTTTAGTCAACGTGTCACTGCCGTCGTCTACAGAGATCAAGTTCTCCAACAACACGTTCTACCGCTATTCCACGCCCAACGGCAGCTCCAGGTTTTCCAGCAGGGCAATGCTCATCCCCACACAGCACGGGCCTCTATGGACTTCCTGAGTGCTAACAACATTGCTGTACTGCCGTGGCCCTCTCTGTCTCCGGATATGGCACCGATTGAGCACGTGTGGGACGAGATTGGAAGAAGAATTCACACAGCTGGTCCACCTCAAAACCTGGAGGATCTGGAGGTGCGATTGATCAGGGAATGGAATCAACTTCCACAAGACTTCTTCCAGAGGCTTGTTGACTCGATTTAGATGTCCTTGTACTGCCTGTATCAAGGCCAATCGGGGTCACACACACTACTGATTGAAAGACTTATTCATGTCATTTTTGCTGTTTGTGGGTACAGTGCTTTCATGTGCTTTGTTTGTTAACATGAGTATTCGTTTGACCAGAGAACATGACAAATTCCATCACCAATCATTTGTCTGTTGTCTGTTTTTTATAACGAGATTAGTATGTTCTCAAAATTGAAATCTATGGTAATTTGAAACCCAACTTGCGTTTCTTTTGCGATTCAGTATATAAATCAATTACAAAATTATGAAAATATTTATTTAGCACTAACATTCCAAGGAAGCGCAATATAAAATAAAATGTTTAACTTGGCCCCACTCATTAATAACCTACAGGCCTATAACTGCCTGGTCTATTACTGGCTGCTGAAAAATTGTAAAATATGTTACGTGACGACAACAGCAGCCCACTGATTGGTCAGAGAGAATTTGCTGCGATAGACAACTCGCTTCCGCATAATCGGTAGGAAACAGGCTTCACTTTCCATCACTGAAACAGGTCTTCAGATTGTGGTTTTGAAACGTGTGTTGTTTTAGGCAGCTTGATAAATGTACTGTGCATTGCCTAACCTTTCAAACAAGGTTACGTTTATTCACCGAAGCTGCTGCATTTATGAAATGCATTTCTTTGTCAGTGATCCTCTTCGTAGCGAAATTAGAAGCAACGGCGTTGCGTACAATTCTGTTTCCCCAATTTCCCTTGAGAAAATTATTATGCTGCCCCTATTCTACAAAAATTGCGCGGAGAATAACTTTACTGTGCTGATGAAGCATTTTGTTCTCAAGAAAGGGAAAAGCATCACAGATGAGATGACACATCGTAAAGCGATAAATTCTAATACTCTGCCATCTCCCATGATTTGCGCGTTGCTGCGTGTTTTTCCTTCACTTTCAAAGTGAAATGTTAAATGACGCCTGCATGTCAAGCTAATAAACAATAATTTTTTATCATATGTGTTATTTGCTTCTTTGTGATGAAGGAAAAAAGGTAAATGAAAATCCTCCGTGTGGTGATTCCATATTTTTCCAGGGGTTGTCTAGTTACATTATGCAATACTGATGGTACACAAATGCCATGAGAATATATTGCTATTTTCTATGAAAACTCTATGCCTTTTATGGATATCATTGCTTTGGGTTTTTATGTGGTATGTACTTAATGTGCAACCGAATCGGACACAACACCAGCTGCTATCCTATGCATCAGGACAGTATCAAACAGAAATTGCAATTCAGCACTCGCGGACTTTAGTGCCAGAACGTGGTGCCGGGGATGCGCGTCCCCCGATTTAAAACAAACTGACAGGCGCGTGCTGACCGCAGTTTTTGCTTGCTTCATCACAACAGTCTGTTTCGGCCGTATTGTTTCGGTGTTAAGTCTTTCGGCTGAAAACTGAAAAAGCATTTTTTTTGCCGTTTTCGGGCAAAAATTTTCGGTGGCCGAAAATTCGGTGCATCTCTAAAAATATTGTTTGTATTGCCATGTACAGTAAAAACACTTGCACTTATTAAGCTGAAAAATAGATGCATATACTTTTTAGCTTACATGGCTGAAGGCCACATGCGGCGTAGTCCGTCGTCTGTCATTTGTCGTCTGTAAACTTTGGTCTTCTTTTCTGAAACTGCTGGATGGATTGTTCTGAAATTTTTTCTGTATGTTCCATATGGGTATGGGACTACATTTTGTTGAAGCTTTTGAAAATTTTTGAAAATTTTTTTGAAATTGAATTTTTGAGAAATCTTTGTTACAATGGAGCCCCATGAAAGGGAAATTTTTGATGGACTATATCTTTGAAATGGTAAGAGACAAGGTCATACTTACTATTGACCTCAAATAGGACGTCATATATGGGCTTCAGTTCGGCACACTGACGTTTGAGCTCAGATGACCTTGAAAGGTCAAAGTCGAGGTTATGGAATTTCATTTGCCTAGATCTCTGAAACTACTGGACGGATTGTTCTGAAATAATGCATGGGGGGGGCGCTAGTGAGTTGATTGAAGTGTACACTGGTTTTTTTAGAGCACCTCATGGATCACGGTTTTATTGTTTAAAAACTGCCTTTTTGATGATCAAACTCTTTAATTTTTACGATTAAACCTTTGCCATTTGCTCTACGTTCATGCCGCTAAAAGTGTAATGTTGATATGCCAAATAAAGTTGCACAAGGCGGAAAGGGAGCTGCTCGCCCACCAGCAAGTGCTATTGTTAGCCATGACCAAGCTAGCATGGATTTGTCTCCAGGTTGATTTCCAGGCTGTTGGGGGAAGACTGCTTTACTAACCCGCTGTAATCGATAGGGCGTATCGTCTTGAACACCCCAAAACATCGGATAGCTCCAGATCTCGCACGATAATGCATGAGTGCATTTTGCACAGGAAAAAATGAGGGGGGCAGTGTTCGCTGGATTATGGAGGTCACCGCATCCTAATCTTCCCTCACTACACCGCGGAGGTGATGGAACAGCGGGGGATTACCCGCTACAGCGCTTGCGGGAGAAGGAGGTTTGGCACTCGTTGCGCTTCCCAGCTAGGCTCCATGTAAACTATCTAGGGCAAGTAAAAATATTCAATGATCCGGTTGAGGCAAAGAATTTTGATGACCAAGAATTTTGAAAGTAATTAATGAAGAGTTAAAATGTATACTCAGCAACAAAAGTTTCTGTGACACCATTTATGTGTATGTTATAAATGACACGCAAAGATCTCAATGCAATCAATATGTTTATTTAACAGGAGAAACACTGACTTTTCAGTGCCAACGTCACTCAAAACGAAAAATGTCATTTTCATGCGTCATGAAGCACTTGTCTGACGTCTAACCAATTGTGACCTTCACACTTCAATACCGAGTGTGACTTCCTCGTGCCATGATGCAAGCAACGCATCTCCGGCGCATGGACTGAATCAGATGTGCCAGAAATTGCTGTGGGATGTCACTCCAAATCTGACGTAGACGTTGTCGCAATTCCTGGAGTGTAGCTGGCGGGTTATCCAACCGCCGCAAACGTCGATCCATCTCGTCCCAAAGATGCTCGATTGGGGACATGTCTGGGGATCTGGCTGGCCATGGCAGGACATTGACATGTTGTTGCATCAGATACTGCTGTACAATCCTTGCAACGTGTGGTCTGGCGTTATCATGTTGCAGCGTTATTCCGGGACCATGTTGCATCAAAAACGGTACCACCAATGACCGTAGCACTTCATCGCGATATCTTTGACCTGTCAGATTTCCATCAATAACAAGCAAATCTGTTCTGTTTCTAGCCGTGATCCCTCCCCAAATCATGACACTACCACCTCCAAAACGATCAAATTCCTGAACACAGTTGTTGGCATAACGTTCTCCACGTCGACGGTATACACGTAAACGACCATCACATCGGTTAAGCATGAATCTTGATTCATCAGTGAAGAGTACAAGATCCCACTGACGTTGGATCCACCGTCGATGTTGTTGTGCCCACTGTAGACGCAGTCGTCGGTGTTGTACTGTGAGTATTGGACGTCTTGCTGGCCGACGTGGGACAATGCCAAAATGACGGAGACGGCGACGGATTGTCTGTGCAGACAGTCGCCTCAAACCAGGTATCGTTCTTGCAGTTATGGTTGCAGGTTGGAATCGATTTCGGAGATGGGTTGTTCGAATCCAGTTGTCCTGTCTGGGAGTGGTTACTCGTGGACGGCCGCTGCGAGGACGGTCTCTGACATGTCTTGTCTGCTGATGATGCTGCCATAAGTTCCAAATGGTGTTTCGGTGGACATTCAGGCGATGAGCAACTTCCCTCTGCGAGGTTCCGGATTCAATCATCCCAATGGCCCTCCACCGATCATTTTCAGACAGTCTTGGCATTTAGAGGGTAGAGTTCCTGATCCGAAATGGCTGTGTTTTCGATAAGTGATGCTTCCGTCGTTCATCAGGCACAATGTGAACATTCCAAAAATTCTCCTCTTTTATTGCCTACCACAAGCATGATTTACGCACATTTTCACGTGCAAAGTCGTTTTCTCGCATTTTCATGATTTCCATTTCAATGTTGTGTTTACGTGTACCGTTTCAGTCTGATATCACCATGTATGAAAATTTCATAATTGCGTTATGAAAAATAATTAACAATATTGGTGTCACAGAAACTTTTGTTGCTGAGTATACATTGAATGCAGTGTTCGTATCACAGTTTTTTTTTCCATTTTGTAATATCTGTCTCTTTTTCTATATGTTCCAGCAAGGGGCAGTGAGTTAAAGTTTATTTGTCCCTCCACGCCTTTTTTGGCCGGTGTTCTGACAATTTGTGCTGCCTTGTCAAAAATGCTATCGTAATGCAAAGCAATCATAAAGTTTTTGTTTTCGCCTTAATATTGCAATATGAATCAGTGTACAGTAGTAACTTTGTCATTTGTTATGTTATAAGCAGATGTTATAGTAAGTTGGATAAGTTTGTGTGAAGATATATACCGCATGTCATTATCATCCGATCCCTGCGTTTTCTGGAAAACCCAGCATGTGCGTGCAAATGTATGTACATTGTCGAAAGGCGCAACGAAAAAAGACTTATAATTACGATATTTGAAGATGCTTGAGATTTGAGCAAAGAAATAGAGCCCAAGATTTTATGTTTGCTCAAGCGCAGAACCGCAAGGTAGCATATTTTGATAGGTAGTAAAAATTGACAGAACACCCGCGATCCCTGATGTGTATAGCTAGTATGGCAAAAAAAGAAGGTAAAAAAATGGTGGCTTCATGTTCTATTGTAGGGTGCACTAACCATTTTAAAAAGGGAGATTTTTTAAGTAAAGTTTTTCCGCTTCCAACGCGGTAAGAAACAGTGAAGACAGACATGGATACATGCAATCAACCTATTGGTTGTTGATAATGGTGTCATTGAACAAAACAATTTTCAGCAGACAAGACTAGTTGCAATATTATTAAACATGTTTCATATTGTCACAATGCCAAGACAGAGAAAAGACTGCCTTAAAACAGCTCGGATTGAGTGTAATGACCACCTTACATCAAACGACCGAGATCACGGGAGCACACTGCAGCTCTCGTAAAAGTCTTGTGATTTTATTCTGACTTTGGAAATTTGTCTGTGACTTGAAATCGCTTGAAAAGCGCATGATGTAAGCCCAGCATTAGTCGTTAACTGCCCTAATATAAGATAAAAGACTGACACCCTGTTTGCACAGCTGGGGGATCCCATGCTGCCATCCCCATTCACTCCTGGCACTGAAGAAACTTTTTGCTTCTGTGCAGTAGCATGTCAAAATAAGTATTCATAAAATATTTACTGAACATTGAAACACTAACCTCTACCTAAAGCAGCTTTGTCACTGATGTTTATGCTATTTAGTAGTTGCTAGCTAGTGGTCTACATGTATTCACTCAAGTATAAACACATAGCTGCAGGGCGAGAGAGAATAACACAATCATAACTAATTAGCCTGTCAAAGGTGATGTAGTTCACAAGAGCTGTCAAAAACATTGACAGTATATGGCCTAATGGTTCAGAATATCAAGAAGGCATTAATTGATGACACACCCGTGAGGGTAATATAAGCAATTAAAAGAAAACTAGGTAGCCATCTGGCCTAAATATAACAGGCGAAGAAAGCAAATGGTGAGTACATCACAACCCTGAAGTGGGTCATACAAGTCACATTTCCATGAATTTACCAAAATTTTTAAGATCCTTTTAATATTTCAGAGCTGTTCTCTTGATAGCAGCCTTTTGAATCATTAATTGCTCTTGGAATAATCTAGTGATGAAACAAAAAAGGAGATTACATAGTGTATGTTATGGTGTGAACTCTGTAGAATAACTTTTCACATAATCCATTAGATTGGAAAAGCCAAACACTTCAATAGTTTGTTTAGTATTATTCATGTGGTTTCAAACATGCAGAAGACAAAGTAACAGATTAGTTCCATTCTGCTTGATATATTTTCATCTTAGAGGCCACCTTATTACGTGCTTAACATACTGAACGTCTTTTCTGGATTGGCTATAAAGCTGTTGGAGTACCTCATCAATTATCTTCTTTTCACAGGACTGTTGAATGCTGAGACTTTGCGGTGACAGTTTTTTTGCAAACCAGATTAAGAGGCATTTAATTTTTTGTGGTGCAACATTTTTTGTTGCAATACTATGGAATGTCATAGATAAAATTTGAAAACAATCGATAAAATAACTTTTGAGTAATTATGCTAACACAAAGGATCTGCAGTGTACACGGCAGCGATTATGATTACATAATTTTGGTAAAACTATTTTGCCGAAATAAAAAGGAGAATTAGTGCATTCTTTTGACTATATCGATGTAAAAAACACTGGTGTTCATTGCTGCCTGTCTTTTTGCAACCTCTTGGATGGAATATCTAATTCTTTTGTTTTTTAAATTGCTTCAGCAAGAGTAACTCATTAATTCTCCTTCCTTTCTCATAATAGGATTTTTGACACCAGAATTTTGATGCCATTTCTTGTAATCCACGTGGCTTATTAATGCAGGCCTGGTGATAGAGCTTATTGTACAAATAAAATGGCAAATAACCAAGTATACATCAACACCCACCATGACAAAGAATAGATTGACCTTAACCTGTACTCTGACGTGTCAGCACCTACTCACCAATCCATTCTTTCTCCTTTCCTCCAGATAACTGTGTGGAAGAGATACAGTGACTTCCGGAAGCTTCATCGTGACCTCTGGCAAATCCACAGTAACTTGTACCGCCAGTCTGAGCTCTTCCCCCCCTTTGCAAAGGCCAAAGTTTTTGGTAAGGGTTCTGACAGGATTGGGATCCTAACAGTGATGGGGAGGTCAGGTCAAAATCAGTCATTGTGTCTAACCATTTGTTTTGAGACAATAACCATCACTGCACATACCTGGCTTTCTTTGAAAAATAGTGCCATGGGTAGTATTTTATATGCTTGTTGTCTAAAATTCTGACAACAAAGACATCCTTTGTAATTTTTGTAGGTAAAACACAAAAAAACAAACATAATCGCAAGTGTTAACTACAGGGTCCAAGTAACATTAGGCAATCATCAGTTTTGACGCAGTGAAAACACATTACATTACAGGTTCTTAGCAGACGCTCTTATGCAGAGCGACTTTCAAAAGTGCACAGGATCAGGACAAAAGTGCAGAGCTCCTAGGAGGCAAGTACAAGTGCTAACAGTAAGTGACAGAACACTTTCCATTGTTACAGATCTAAACCAATGACAAAAGGGCAAGGGTAAGTGAACAAAATGGCAACAAGGTCAAGTGCAAAAAGGGCACTAAAATAAAATAAGTGCAATAAAAGGGGTAACAGGTCAACTGTAACAAAGGGGCAGGAACATGAAGTAAACTAACAACAAAATGGGGTGCAACAAAATGAAGGCCAATCAAATTAAGCGGTAACAAAATCAGGAAATAAAGTAAACAAAATTAAGTGCAACAAGATCGTGTAAGGGAAACAAATCGAGGGAAGTAGGTGCAGGATTCAGGGCAGTGGAGTAGGGGAAAGGTGGAGCCTGAAGAGGTGGGTTTTCAGGCGGCGCTTGAAGGTGCTCAAGGATTCTGCTGTCCTGACCTCGATAGTACCACCAACAAGGTACCAAGACAGACTACAGCCTTGAGCGGGAAGGGGGGGGGGGATCGGAGAGGGGGAGGAGCCAGGCGACCAGAAGTAGCAGAGAGGAGTGCTCTGGCAGGGGTGT
The DNA here is from genome assembly GCA_029721435.1 of Gymnothorax reevesii. Classification (NCBI taxonomy): domain Eukaryota; kingdom Metazoa; phylum Chordata; class Actinopteri; order Anguilliformes; family Muraenidae; genus Gymnothorax; species Gymnothorax reevesii. The sequence continues at coordinate 64,823,960 of CM056576.1, forward strand.
AAGGTCTGAACAGTCTCTGGATGTATGCTGGTGCTGTTTTGTTGACTCCCTGGTAGGCTAGCATCAAAGTCTTGAATTTGATGCGAGCGGCAACAGGGAGCCAGTGGAGCCTTGTGAGCAGGGGGGTGACGTGGGAATGTCTCGGGAGGTTGTGGACCAGGCGAGCTACAGCGTTCTTGATGAGCTGCAGGGGTCTGATGGCAGATGCTGGGAGGCCGGCGAGGAGGGAGTAGCAGTAGATCAGGCGGGAGAGGATCAGTGCTTGAACTACGAGCTGGTGAGGAAGGGCCGGATTCTACGGATGTTATAGAGCAAGAACCAGCAGGTTCGAGTCACTGCTGCGATGTTCACAGCAGAGGAGAGCCTGTCCTCAAACAGGACCCCAAGGTTCTACACACTCCGCAAGGGGGAGATGGTGGTATCCCCCAGGGTGATGGTCAGATCCAGGAGAGGGGAGGATGGAGCAGGGATGTAGACCATCTTCGTCTTGGTTGGGTTGAGCTTCAAGTGATGGTTGTCCATGCAGCTCTGGATGTCTTGTAGGCAGGCGTAGATGCGGGCGGAGACCTGGGCATCAGGGGGAAAAGAGAGAAAAATTTGAGTGTCATCAGCATAAAAGTGATATGATAAACCATGAGCAGAAATTACGGGATTGAGAGACTGGAGATAAAGAGAGAAGAGGAGTGGACCAAGAACTGAGCCTTGGGGGATGCCTGAGGAACACAAATTATATAACTTTTTCAAACAATTTCCAGTTCATGGCACACAACTGTGCATGGTATACTTTGCCCTGCAAATTTCAGGTTGATTAGTCATTCCCATGTCATTGAAATGGTGTCTGTTACCTGATTGGCAGATAGTAGTCAGATATTTAAGGATTTATTTTGCTCATTGGAAAGACTGTTTGATACTCATTCTGAGATGCAGTAGACAAAATTAGAATCACTGAGTAAAATGGGTGAAAACAAATATTCAATGTTACGCTGTTTTTCTTACTACAGTGCGACATAATGGTCATTTGGAATCAAATTTGTTCTACCTCTTTGTAGCACCACCATCTGTCCAATCAAAGTAACCAGCATTAAGACTGCCGTTTCACGCATCCTTGACAATAGTATGAAGTTTCATGATTGAGGACAGATAAAATTTAATTTGCTGATGTCGGCCATCTTGTTTGAGCTATCACCTTGTTCTTATTCATAGTTTTCAGTCATGTGACCATTGCGTACCCCTGGAGGGCAAAACACTGTTTCATTATAGTGGGTAATATTTGACATTCTACAGAGCAGCCTCACAATTCTGTCATTTTCCATTTTATTTGTTTCAACCCCAGATATATACATTACATATGTGCCTCCCTAGATTCAACAGGAAGGTGCAAAGAACGTACTCAGGGATCCACCGATATGCATGAGCAGTTCACGTTTTAAACATGAGAACATACCTCGACATTTGATTTTGTTGAATACAGTATACATTCCAAAACAAAAAGCAAAAGTAGCAGCCTAATCTTTTTCACTAAATCCCTCCTCCAGAGACCGATGTATCCAGTAGAAGGAACCCTCCAGTCCTGTCTGATTCGAAATAATTCCCATTGACCATGTCCTTACCGCATTTAAATCATGTAAATGTAACTGAACACTTCAGTCCGGTTTTGGGACTTTTAGTTTCACTAGGGCGTGAACTATAACTTTGCAGTTACGCAGAAGAGCCTGAGTGTATAATTGAGTGATTAGATATCAACACCAGTACTTGGGTGGATGTGAGGAAGCGCTGAATTTGTCAATGAATGAATCTACATGTAATCCATGGTAGGGAACTACGCATTTTTTGTATGTGATAACTGTTATTGACAGTAGAATGTGAGAGAATCGATGCCATGTTGATTTTTTTGCTTCAGAAAACTGATTTTTCTGAACTATTCATTGGAATACTGTTGGCTCACTGTTGCTAAAGTAGTTTCTACAGAGGACAACAATTTTTTCTGTCACAAGAGATAATTTTTTTTAAACTGCTGGGTCGATACTATGGGCAAGGATATTGTGCAAACTGATCATCGGGCTTAGGTGAGGAGTTTAACACTGGAGAACCCATGGGATCAAATTTGACCTCAGATGTCAATCTTTATGCTAAGTTAATATTTTCTTGAGTAAAAAATATGTCTTGGGTTCTCCAGGGTTAATTCATGCTTCTATTGAAAAACATGGATTGGAGTGAACTTCTCCGTATTCTAAACCTCATTTCAACTCCACTTGCTTGTGAATATTCAATAACTGATCCGGGGGCTATCTAGTGGTCGAGTATTGTAACTGCATGCTTATATTTGCAGTTCCATAGACGTTGATGTCTACATCTGCACAAAGGGTTTAAAGTTGCTTGCACATTTGGGTTAAGAGTTATGACCATTTATTTGCTATTGCACCACCTACAAACTTTATATATATATATATATATATATATATATTTTTTTTTTTTTTTTGTATCTGGCATCTCCAATCCCACCTGAATGTGGAATGTGGAGAACTATGTACAAGGCTTGCTGGTATACAACCCCTTATTGCCAGCTCAGGAGAGGGAGACAGTTTGCAGCATTCCTCTGAAGCACGCGCATGTCAACCCCTGCATCTTTTACACTCATTGGTCGAAACTATTGCAAGTTCAGAAAGAGGGCGGAGGAAACCCGAACACGAGCCAGCTCAGAATCTCACTGACAAGCACCCGGCTGGCCAACAGGAGGCGCTTGAGCAACAAACGATGCAATCATTTTTAGTTTCCCTTGCCAGCAGTCCTTTGCCAATTTGCATTCCCACAGCAGTTGAGCCAATCATGCGCCGTTTTGAAAAAACTGCTGAGCACTGCTGGTTGGTACAACCGGGGATCGAACCTGCGCCGTAGTAGTCACTACTGCATCGCAATTTGCGGCGCCTTAACTGAGTGAGCTAACCCGGCAGACCTAACCAAATTTGATGATGATGACTGTGACTTACATGGATTGATTCATCTTGACCCACAGAATCTAACAAAAAAAGATTTTTTTTTCTACAACCTATGGATAAAGAGTACTCAATACTCAAGACATATTTGACCTCTTTTTCGCACCATCATATGACAAATCAAAGTAATTATAATATAAATGGCTCTTTTTTTACATCTTTAACAAGAATATAAAGTTTCATGATGAGAGCTGATGACTAAAATGAGTATAAAAGCTACTGAAATTTGATTGATTGATGTCAGCTGTGCTGTTTAATTTATCACTTTGCTCTCGTAGATTTTCATAGCAACCCTGCCTAAGATGAGGCATGTAAAATTTCAATTCGATAGGACAATTGGCTTCAGAGTTATGACTGTTTGCTACAACGCCACCTATGGATGGATTTGCACCAGTCGAACAATTTATGATATGTACATCTATATGTACCACCCCACCAAATTTCACATTGATTCCCTCAGTGGTTTGACAGAAGAAGATCAAAGTTAACGCAGCTGCCAATGACAATGCCGCCTCATGAGGGCATAAGCTCCCTTTGGTCCGTTGGACCTGGTGAGCTAAAAAAGCCAGGCATTTTACAGAAAGTAATAACTTTGTTCTCAAGCTTTCTTGTTTGTGAGTGGAGCACTACGCTCTCGTCACATGTAAATAATTTTAATAATCAACGTCAGAGTTGAGAGCTGGCGCATAGCAGCCCTACGTGTCCAGTGCCACACAAATTATAGATGACACCTGGCTGACCCATAGACCCAAAAGAGATTTCTTTAATGTAAAGGTTGATAATGATTAAATTTAAAATTTGTCATGCAATTTTTAAGTTTGGAAAGGTTTTGAGTTTATTTTTGAATTTTATTTTTCTAACCTTGGACCTGTGCTGCTACCTCCAGTGGACTGAACTGTCTGTGTTGCACTGCAGATAAATGTTCTTTTCACAGAATGAATATTGCAGGTAATGGAGATGCAAGACCACAGCTCCTCTATTGTCCCATGCAGGCCGTTTTGATGAATCGGTGATTGAAGAGCGGCGCCAGTGCTCTGAGGACCTGTTGCAGTTCTCTGCCAACATTCCAGCCCTCTACAGCAGCCAGCACATCGTAGACTTCTTCAAGGTGCTGTTGCTACTTGTTCCTTGACTGACATGCTAAACAATGAATGGAAAGTACATGAACTGCATGAATCAGCCATATTTAAAGTTGATGGATTGATATTAAATGAACGATTGTTGAATGGATTTTTATCTCTCTTGATGACAAGAACTCCAAATTACAGTATGTTTCTTGGTTTTCATACATTAAGATGATGAATTCTGTACAACCTCAATTCCGCAAGATCTGGGACAGCATGTAAAATGCTTATAAAATCAGAATTGAGTGATTTATAAATCATCTTTCAGGTTATATTTACTTGAGCACAAAGAAAAAGCCAAAGTCTCGCCTTATCAACTGTATCGATCCAAATTTGATGTCTGAAACACGTTGCAGAACAATTGGGACAGATGAATGGAAAGATAAGAAAATTAGTGGAATCTTCCAAAGAAACACATTAGGGACATTTCGCAAACAAGCCAAAGGGTGACAGGTGATGCAGTTTGTGACGGGTATAAAATGAAAAGTTACAAAAGGCACAGTCGCTTACCAGCAGGATGGTTCAGGGTTCACTAAAAGCCCTGTGAGCAAATGGTCCAAAGAAATTGACAACCACTTTTCTCATCATGCAATTATGCAGAATTTTGGGATCTCACCGTTGACTGTTCACAATATAGTGAAAAGATTCTGAGAATCTGGGAGAATCTGAGCAATCTGTGCATAAAAGGCAAGCTCGAATACCAATATTGGAAGCGCGTGAGCGTTGAGCCTTCAGACCGCTCTACCCTCAGAAACAGCATGGTTCTGTAATGGACATTACCACAAGGCTGGAAAATACTTCAGAAAACCTGTGTCAGTGAACACAGTTTGTCATGGCATCAACAATTGCAAGCTAACAAATAAGCAATACCACTGGCTTCTCTGGGCTCCAGCTCATCTGAATTCGACTGGGAAGTGGAAAGGAATGCTGTTGATTGAGGAGTCCATTTTTCAAGTTGTTTTTGGAAATGATGGTCGTTACATTCTCAGGGGAAAAGAGAACAACCATCCCAAATGATCATTAACTGGCTTAAAACCCAGCATGCGTCGTGGTCTGGGGTTGCATTTGTGCACGTCATAGGGAGCTTGGATGTCTGTGACGACGAAAATAATGCAGAAGGGTATACGCATATTTTGTGAAAACAAGTGTCCTTTCTCAGCCTGGTCTTTATTAGGGACAACCTGCTTCTTTCTGCAGGATAACAACAAGCCAAGCTTTGCAGGTATACTGAGAACCATTAAAAATGACACAAGCGACAATGTACGAAACTTAATGCAAATAATGTAATAGGGGAAGAAATAAATACAAGGATATTTCAAATGGAGTATTGGCTCACAAAAGGTGAATTCAGGACCATCCCAGCACGTGCTCTAAATGAAGAGATGCCTTTATCTCGGAGTCTTCTTCGCTCCGTTTGGGAGCTGATATGGTCACGGCGTCTTTCTGGAGCCTTGGCAGCGAGGCTGCTTGGGTCGCGGTCAATGTCAGGGGCATCATATCATCCTATATCCCATTTACAGACATAAAACAGTAACACAGTGCACTTTGAAGTGTGCCACAACTCTGGCTGTATATAATGTAAAGTTTCTAAGCCAGGATTTATATAACCAGGGTTAATGTTGAGCTATGCATGCATTTCTTCGCTCACTCTTCTTTTTTCAGATCATTTGGGGAGTGACTCATGTATTGGACTGTTGTCGGTACATGTTAAGCCAACTTATCCATTTGTTTGAATTCACCATTTGTGAGCTAATACTCTGCTTTAAATATCCTTGTATTTATTTTTTTCTGATTACATTACATGCCAAAATTTTGTACATTGTTGCTTGTTGCGTTTTAATGCCTCTAGTATATTACAACAGCATAGCTTTTTTGTGCCTGCAGTTGAATCTGGCTCCCATCGGAATGTATGGCGGATCATGAAGTTATTAGAAATACGACAGCATTGATTTAGGATTTCAGTTGATCAACTGAAGTCCTAATTCAGGCAAAAATGGGAGCAAATTTTGCTTTCAAAACTCCAACAAGTCCCTTCCAAGACTATGGAATGTCATTTGTCTATTAGTATTTTGGCTCTTATTTTAAAAAGCATAGTTGATGAGTTAACATTTTTTTGTACTTTTCAAAGGGATTGCGAATTATAACTTGAATTTTTAAATCAAGTATTACTCGTGATCCCATTTCTTCTGGAAATGAGATTGCATACCAGATGACTGTTGATATTGGTAGCGAGTAGTTTGGCCTCCTGATGTCTTTTCCTTGCTGTATTGTCAATTTTTTTTTTGATTTTATCACTGGTACTCGTTTGTGTGTGGGATCCCATATGCATCGGAAATATTGCGATATCTTTGAGGGAATAAAACTTTGCACCTGTCTTTTGTCATATTTGCAAATTTTGTTTCTGTTCTGCTGTTTGAGAAGCAGAAAATTGGCCGGTGATTGCAGGTAGCCTAAAACTTTTTTGGGTGTATTTTAGCTTGATTGTTTTAATTTCATAATGCCACCTTTCCCTACAACCCACCTTCCACGAGTCAGTGAAACCACCTCTTGAAATTCCTGTCATATGCCGAGAAGCCAGCAGGCACATCGCTGCTTCTGCTTGGTGTATGGGTAGGTTTAAGCCTGATGTGCTGGGTTATCTGTGGGAAGACCCTGCCTGGTTCTTGCTGGGGTAGTTGAAAGGGCCCCCCATCATTAAGCATCTCATGCACTTGCCCCACACTCCCCATCTAGGGGTCGCAGGGATGGTTCACCTCATTAATATATATGTCTGGCAAATTCTCCTAAAATCAGTGCGCTGGGACTGGTTTCACCCCACAGGGCATGGGTAATGTTGTGCTTGGTCTCCAAAATGATTGGACTAAAGGGAATACAGGTTGATGAAAGGACTAGAAAAGTGGGCTGCATGGTGTACAGTGTACTGTGGCTTTTACCTGGGTCACATACTTTTTCTAGCTCCGCTTTCTGCACTGGAGCTGCCATACTGCGAAATGCGCGTTAGCCATTAGAATCCACTTGATAACAATGGCGCAGAAATGAGGGTACATTGAGGACTATCAGTTTGCATTACATTTAATTGCAGGATTCAGTCATTTTCGCATTAAATGGTAAAAAGCATTAATTTCCTTCCTGTTCATGGCATCTGCACTACAGTATATCAGTTTTTATTTTATGTTTTAGTAGGTGATGGTGTGAGTTCTCCTCAATGGAAGATTTCTGTCATCTCTGTAATGCAGTGAATGAAGAGCAGATGGGCTTTGGTCTCTGAAAGGCATCTCTGGCTTCACAGAGCATCTGTTCGGTTCTGTCCTGTTCTATAGAGATCCATTTATTGAAGATGTGCAAATCCGGCATGAGCAGGGCATGTAAATCGTGTCAGTTTTGCGTGCCTCTAGTTGATTTGCCTGAAAAGAGCTGTGCATCCCTTCTTCTTGTTGGCCGTTTGTGGTGAACAACTGAGCCGAGTTCATTGCGCAGTGCTTTTTACTGTAATTATTTAGGAGTAATTATGCACATTAGACAGCATCTGCCCTTGCACCGTGGCACAAGAATAATGAGCACAAGTGACTGACCGAGGGAAGGGAGGTGGGATTCAGCTTGCATGACCCAGCTGAAGACATGTCTGTTATGTTCCTGCAGAGGTACGATTGATTTATTGGTTCTGTTACAGGGTGGAGAAGCGGGATTGTTTATTTACTGCTTTTACAGGGTGGAGATGAGATGTGGGATTGATTCTTTTTGTTCTATTACTGGGCGAAAATGTGGATCTCATTGACTGCCATTGTTACACGGTGGGAAGGTGGGATTAATTCATTGGTTTCTTCACAGGGTGGAGAAGTTCACGACAGTTCTGAGCTCATCGGGCCTGCGGAGCCCTTTTCCACTTTCCTCGCGGACAGTCTGTCAGACTGCAGCTCTGAAGGTAAGTCTTGTGAATCTCAGTGGCTTTTCAGAACAGCACTTTTCTCTCCCATCCCTGTAATTTATTCATCACCTTCCATTACACACCCCCATGCATGTTCACTGCCCTGTCAGGCCAGACGGCAGTATCTGCAAAAAAAGTGAAACTGAGAAAATTGGCCTTAAATTTTACCTCCTGCCCTTCTCTTGTAGATACTGCTAACTTGCACATGCAATAACTCTGTACATGTGTATTGACCGGGCTAATCTCAACTAAAAATAGATGGAGCTGGTGCCGTACAGGGTCAATGGCGGGTTTTCCCAATTTTGAGAAATTTGCAGAAGCTGTCGTCTGGCTTAACTGGGCTGTTTACTACTACCTACAGTCATTCCGTGACCACACCCATCCCACATCTGTTCCATTTCCAGAGGTTCATTCTATACCTGAACCCCCTCACATGGTACCATGTGCTCCTGTAATTGCTTTGTTTGCTACATCCCTCTTCACTGTCCTTTGCCATGAAATCTGTAGCTACACGAGCACAAGAGTGATGTTTGGGGCAGAAATTTTTTTCAGGCACCCTCAGGTTTTGGTGCTGTCACATGCGCCTGTATTCATTAGCCTGTCAAATTAACCTGAGGTGTCAGCCTGAAATATCAAAGAGATCCTGGGCAGTCGCATGAGCTCTTTTCAATTCAGTAATCGAATGCTGTGGTGCCAAAAAATTGTTCCCGACATGCTTCAAGTAAGCAATAATCTAGTCTTGTTGAGTCCAGCAACATGAACAATTATGGGTCATCTACTGATGCTGTTTTAGCAATTGAAGTGTCTGAATGAGAACACTGGTTACTCTTAACAATTTGCATCAAACAGCAACTTGAATGCTTGCATTTCTTTGCGTGGCCAGCAGAGGCTGCCCTTGTACCATGGTTTAAATTCTATTCATGCGCCTGTTGAAACTAATCTTGTTTATCTGATGAGCTGAGTACATTTCACATGGAACTTGAGCTTCATGTATGAGGTATAAGTTTTATTTATGGGGTGTTAATAGCTCACAAATCGGTGAAATGTGCCTTTAATTTGATCTACAGAGTTGTACGCTGGTTTTATTGTGCTTCTAACTGTCATTATATTATTTATGATGCGCAGAATGCATTGCTTACCCTCTCGCCACAACAAGTAGCCCAAAAATAAGGCTATTTAGTTATTTAAATACTACAGACGTCTTCAAATGACATTTTAAACACTAGAAATTCTCAGTTGGGCGTTCAGTTTTTGTCAATATGTTTAGGGCTAGCCATTTCACTTTTACTGCGTTAATGTTTAAAAATCTTTTTCCGTTCAGCTTGAATTGTATGGAGACACCTGTAACGAATTCAGAATCATGTTTCTGTCATTGCAGGCCTGAGTTAACATTTTCATTGGTCAGGTCTGTCAGTATTTTCTACGCTGTAAATACGCCAATTCTTATTCAATCTTAATGTCACGTCTTGCCACTCGTCTGCAAAACTCTGATTTTGAAATGGCTATAACTCACGTCATTAGTATACTGTGGAAACCCCTAAAAATGAGCATGTGCAAATACAACCATTTAAAAAGAGGAAATAATTCAACTGAAATTGGACAAATGCTGAGATGAGAATGTTTTGTTCCGTTGGTTGTTCAGAGACATGCATGCCTTTTGTACAGTACTGGCTGAACACTTGGCTAAACCTTTTTTAAAGAATTTTTTTGGGGGATTTTTACCTTTACTGGACAGTTACAGAGTAGAGAGAGACAGGAAGGTTGGGGAGAAGAATGGGGAAGACATGCGGCAAATGACCCGAGCTGGAATCAAACCTGGGTCGCTACGGGAAGGACACAGCCTTTATGGTGCGCGCGCTTAGATCGATGAGCCACCAGGGCGCCCCCACTTAGCTTAACTTAAATAGGTGCGAGGGGTTGGAGGCGTTGTGTTTGCGCCATGAATAGCGTTTATCATGATGACCAAGAAGTTCCATATTATTCTTATTTAACCAAAGAACCTGTCTTCATATGTTTAGGCATTCTCATATGCTGTTTGGCAAATTCCAAATGTGTTTCCTTATTATTATTATTATTTTTTTTAAGTATTTATTTCTGGCCTCTTTGCTGAAGCCTAGCTCTGTGGTAGGCTTCATGTGGTCCTGTGGAGAGGTTCTGTCATCCCCACTGTGTACCTTTCCAACTCCTTCAGAGTTATCTTTGGTATCTTTGTTGTATCTCTGATTAATGCCCTCCTTGCCCAGTTTGTAAGCTGTGGTGGGCGGCCATGTCTTGGCAGGTTTTTAGAGGTGCCGTATTCTTTCCATTTTATATTTATGGATTTAATGGTGCTCCTTGAGATGTTCAGTTTGGGTTTTTTTATAACCCAACCGTGATCTGTACCTCCACACAAATTTGTCTCTGACTTGTTTCGAAAGCTCCTTTATTGCCATGTTGCCTCTTGCGTGGTGGCGCCTCTCGCTCAGTAGTGTTGAAGACTGGGGGCTTTCAGAACAGGTTTACTTTTGCTATGATCACATGACATAATATTGCACATAGGTGGACTTTATTCAACTCATCATTTAACTTCTGAAGGTGATTGGTTGCATTAAATCTCATGCAGGGGTTTCATAGCAAAGGGGTGAATACAAATGTATTTGAAACTTTAAAGTATTTAATTATTAACTTTTTTTAATATAAGGTATATATACTGAACTGCTAAAGAAACGCAAGTTGGGTTTCAAATGACCATAGATTTCAATTTTGAGAACATACAACTAATCTCATTGTAAAAAACAACAGACAAATGATTGTTGATGGAATGTGTCATGTTCTCTGGTCAAACGAATACTGATGTTAACAAACAAAGCACATGAAAGAACTGTACCCACAAACAGCAAAAATGACACAAATAAGTCTTTCAATCAGTAGCGTGTGTGACCCCCATTGGCCTCGATACAGGCAGTACAACGACATCTAATCAAGTCAACAAGCCTCTGGAAGACGTCTTGTGGAAGTTGATTCCATTCCCTGATCGATCGCGCCTCCAGATCCTCCAGGTTTTGAGGTGGACCAGCAGTGTGAATTCTTCTTCCAATCTCGTCCCACACGTGCTCAATCGGTGCCATATCCGGAGACAGAGAGGGCCACGGCAGTACAGCAATGTTGTTAGCTCTCAGGAACTCCATAGAGATCCGTGCTGTGTGGGTACGAGCATTGTCCTGCTGGAAAACCTGGAGCTGCTGTTGGGCGTGGAATAGCGGTAGAACGTGTCGTTAAAGAACTTGATCTCTGTAGACGACGGCAGTGACACGTTGACTAAACACATGCAGCTGTGTTCTGTGGTGGCAGCTGAAGCCGCCCCAGACCATCAGATTTCCTCCTCCCCAGCGGTCAGCCTCCACAATGCTGCAGTCGGCGCAACGCAGTCCCATCTGCTGATGTCTTGCCAGGAGTCTTGTGATTGTGGTGACATGACATCTGAAGTGTCTCGATACCGCAGTTGCTGTTAATTCAGCATGCAACATCCCAATGGCGATCCCTCTTTCCTGTTGATTTAGCCGCGGCATCTTTTCTCCGCAATCTTCCACTCAAGTTGGTTGTGTGCAGCGCTTTCAAACTGCCTGCCTTATAAAGGGCTAATCAGGCGAGAAAAGCATGCACGTTCTCATTCAGCACGAACATTTTATGCGAAAACCAGGAAAAACGTGACAATCGTCGCGTTTCAGCACTGTGGTCAAGAATAACCGGCAACATTACCAAACTCATCTTGGGTGTGTGGTTTGATAATGGTATCATTTGTTTTGCTAAATTAAATTTATTTCAACGAAATATTTACAAAAGTTCGAACTTGCGTTTCTTTTGCTGTTCAGTATATTTGCTCCGTTTCAGCAATTTGTACTTTTGAACAGGTCGATTTCTAAAAGGTCAAATTAAAGTCCATTTTATCTTCAAGTCACAATACAAAAAAATGGGAAAAATGTAATCTGGGGCAGAATATTTTGCAAGGCACTGCATATTTTGCTGGGCACGCTTACTTTGCACAATAGAAATATTTAATATTTGTTATTAATTCACACTTGGCCTTAAGATGGTTTTTTTTTTTTTAACCTCCAATAAAGTTTCTGACCATCACTGAGCCGGCGACTGCATGGGCTATGGTGGCTTTTAACTGTTCCAATAATTGTTGCTCTTTTCTTTTTTTTTTTTTTTTTTTTTTAGTGGTGCAAAAATTTCATTTTTGATTGTATTTCTTGCCAATAACAATTTTTTCCTTGGTGTATAAAGTTATCTGACAAAATATGCCGTATTTTTTTTAACCTATTATTGTTTTTAACTTTACTATTTTTATACTCCATAATTTTCATCCAAAAAATTCAGACTTGAGCAAAAGCTTTTTAGAGTAGTGCTCTGTATGCTACATTAGCTAGGTTTTTTTCACCCAACCACTGAAGGCTAACAATTATAGACATGCGAGTCTGTTGCTAAGATGCATTTCTAATTTTCAGATAGTTGGTACATCATCCTTGTTGACAGAGAGCTGACTGATTTTAGTGTTAGCTCTAGTGGTGATTAAATTAATCTCTGGACCTTGAGGGCATTTGCCTAAACATTTCTCGTGAAAATTTGTGACTCATCCATGTGTTAGACTGAGTTGCACTGAATCTAATGACAACATACAACAACATAGTTCAAACATCCATCTGTGCCATAAGTTTTGGAAGAGCTCAAACTCTATGCTTTAAGAAAATGTCACATGGAACCAGCAAACAAAATGATGATATTGTTATGATACCTGTGGTGGACAGCCATGAGGATGGTCGAGAGAGGAATAAAAATTTTGCTACTTATACTGTGCAAACTATTCTGGGGATAATCTCCTGAGTCTGTGAATTTTTATGAATGCTTATTTTTGTCATACTGTCATGCTGCACAAAAGACTCCCAAATAAAATGTTATTATGAAATGCAAGAGTAATTCAATAAAATTAATTAAAATTGAAAATATATCTTTATGTGTCAGTGTGGAGAGACAAATAGAATCAGGACTGCAGAAGAGACATGCAGGGAAGTTTATTTGACAGATTTTGAACCACAGACATCGCGGCTCATAATGTGTGGATAGTGCTCTACAGGCTGCAATACGGAGATACTCAGAGAAAATAACATTTTCAGTGAATACAAAAAGAAAAAAGCGAACATCTGAAAGTGACCTTAAACACCTCATACAGCTCTCTGTACTATGAGGGATTAGTTTTGCTCTGAAATCACTATTTTTTCCCTATATGTCATGGGACCTAAGGCAATCATGTAAGTGAATGCCTGAAGTAACTGGACAACATTGTTAGGAGAAACTGAGTATTTAAACATTCTTGTGTTGTCTCTTCAATTTCATTCTTTTCATTTATTTTTTTGACTGCAGATTAACCAGAGGCTTTTTGCATTGAAGCCCGGGGTGTGCTTTGAAAGGGGGCAATCATGGTTTCATAGAGAGCCAGGGGGTGGGGGTGTTGTAGTGTCGTAGTGATTTTTCACCAACAGCTGTGACCCAGAAATAAAGCGCCATGTCATCCCCGCACGCCAGCCAGTCCCTCTCGAAACAGTACGTTGTTCTCATGGAGCCATTGTTGCTAAGATGGCTCAGCTGATGACATCTCTGTGGCTTCCACTGGAGGGCAATGTTGATAGAATTTATCTGAACCTCTCTGCCCCTCAAACTTGCAAAATAGGCCCAAAATATCATCCCTTATCCGGAAGAAAGCGAGCTCGCTCTTTCAGTTGTCATAAATGATTGGGAAGCTGCTTAAAATGTATTTTCTTTAACTAAATTTTTTCCTCGGCTTTCATTTCTTTTGATTGAGGAAATTTTTTTATGGTCTGAATGTTTATGAGTGCTAATTGTGATCACCAAAATAAGTAGTGTGTTTTACTGCATTTACAGTCCACTTCATAACAGACTTTGATACTTCATTTACTTAATTATGGACTCAGTAACTGTTCCCCTACTCTGTATTTCAAGTGGCTGAGCAATGTGTAATCGCATTTAACATGTTTCGTGGTCATAAAGTTGAAAAGGATTTGTTCATTTTTCACAGCTGTACTGCACTGACCAGGCATGGTTCAATTAAACACTTGGAAGCTGATGTACCATGTAGGGTTCTGGAGCTGATTACAGGTTTCTCATGTTTTAGTGTCACGTTTGCAAATTAGCATTAGAAAAACTGAAATTGTGTGCACAACAAGCAATTACGATGTTCAAAGTAATTAACCAAAAATGAGTTTGAGGTTTTGATAAATTTGGGGGAGACTAAAATTGCAAGTTATTAAAAGTATATTTTAGAATTAAAAGATGCTTGTGGGGATGGAGTAGCATGTCATGTTTATGAAGTGGGTAAATGAATATTTGAAAACTGTCAATGTTATTTTAGCTGTGTTCATAGCATATTACAATTTATGTAATGTATGTATGTATAGGACAAGGCCTAAATCCAGTTTTGAATGGCTGTGATTTTCAGGTCCTCAGGCGGCACTCAAATAAAAACAGACTGGATTCTCCAGTGGAAATCACGGCTTGGATTTAGGAACACTTCTGTAAACCATTGTCAGTTAACACTTTTTTCACTGCATCACAAATGCAAGTTAAAACTCTGCTATGAAGAGATTAAGCCATATTAAACAAGATCCAGAAACGCTGCCGCCTTCTCTTGGCCCGAGCTCATTGAAAATGTACTGAGGCACAATGGAAAACTGCCCTATGGTTTGACTAACCGAAATGTGAAACGCCAAGACGTATGTCATGAACTAGTCCATTATTTCCTTTACGCAGACATTTGAATGAAAAAATCTTTTTGGGTCTAGTGACTGCAAGAATTATTGGTCTTTGTTGACTATTTTATTGATTCACATGCATTATTTTTCATTACAAAAATCGCATATTGAGAGAGGAAGTAGAGAAAGGGACGAGAGAGAGTGGGAGAGAAAGAGGGAGACAGTGGGGAAGAAAGAGAGGGGGGCAGAGGGAGAAATGCTAAGGTTTCCCTGGTATGAAAATATATTTTATACTTTTGAATGATCAAGAGATGTGATCATGATTATTTTAAGTTATGATTATGATTACTTATTTTTTCAATAATGGCTCTTCTGTGTCAAAAAATTGGAATGAAGAACATAAATAAACATAAATAATGTATTTGGCCGGCGGGGATCTATGGATCTAATTACATTGAGTATTGATAATGCTGAAATCTAAAATAAACATGCAGGTCCTATTGATTTGTATGAACTTTAATTAAACTTTTGGTTTATTTGAATGATTTTTTTTTTATATATCATTCCTTCAGTAGGCTGTTGAAGTACATTTGCTTTCAATTGCTTTCAATCTGTTCCTATTGAAGACTGCTTGATTAATAATCATGCAGTTATGCATTTAGGGGTCTATTCTCCCATTAGCGCGTAAGTCCTTTTTTACGCGCTTCGAGTTGAGCGGTTTTGAGTTACGCGTAGTCTCCCCTACTCGCTTTGATCACGCCCACAACGCTTAACTGCAGAATGTAGGCGGCCTTATGGAAGAGGTGTGACTGATCCAAAAGAGAGGCAGACTCTGTTCAAAGCTCATTGATTATGGCTATCAGGAAAACATGGAAAAAGGATTTTCTAATTAACCATAAAAACGCATTTGTGGTCCATGGAAAACGCAAACCAGACTTTAAATTTGAATATCGTCGGCCTGCTGATAAAACCTCGTATCTCCAAACTGATAAGAAACGAAAACTCGTATGTCCACTATTCTTACATGCAAAATTAAACATTTTTATTTTAAACTATATTTATCCATTTATATTATTATAATTATTATTATTTTTTTATTTTTTTTCCTGTGAAGTTTGTCATTGTGAAGATACGAGGTTTTATCTGCCGCTGTAATGGTAGGCCGTACCAATTACAAGACGTAATTCAGACATCCCTTTTTTTTATCCCCCGCCGCGCGATTAGCGCGAAGCGGGTATATAGCATTGGGCTCCGTCCGTACAGACACATAAAATTGCGGCGGCGGGGGATATGTTAGTGACAAACACTTGTTATTTCTTACTCTAGCCACCATGGCATTAAAGCTATGCATACACACAAATTGCCGCGATAATGAAATAATAAATAAAGAGTTTAGCGCTTCTCAATCAGCGCAATCAGATCATTGAAAATGTGCCCCTCCTACACCAGCCTGTTTGTTCCGTGGAAGACAGGGAAGAAGACAAAGGGAACATTCTAGTCACACAAAGACAATCAAAGACAGTTTATATGATCTCATTTAGAAATTGCGCACTTGAAAACTACTCCGATGTCATGTTTGCAACTAAAGGACATGGAAACGCTTTAACAAGGATTCTTACCCCGCACGCGGTCATCTCCCCGCCCCGAAACCGCCTCAGTAATGACGGAATTCCATATCCATAGCCTATCATCCTATTTGATTTGAGCGACACATTCACTTGAACTTGTGCCTAATACGTTATTATAATCAATTATCCCATTTACTGATAATGATTCTTCCCATGTCAGCTATTCTTTAAAGGCTAAAATTGATTAACAAATGGATTGTGCTCTGGTATTTGCCAGGGTAGGGCTCAATCTAGAGTAGCCTATTTAATCATATCTTTATTCACACATTAAATTACACAGTATTACCAATGGTAAAACATTACTAGGACTTGAGTTAGTTAATACAGATATATGCTCAATTAGAAAATCAATCCCCTCACTCGTGAGAATATCACAACTTTTTAGATTATCACGAACATATAGGGCTGTCGCATTTGTTAATAGAACATGGAAGACAATGATGGCGACGTCGAGCCAAAGCCGAAAACCAAATTTCACAGATGTTGGTGTTGTATGGCAAGCAAGCAATGAAGGCTAATCCGAGGAATTAAGCTGCGGATAGTTCTGGTTGTGGATTCGATGGGGAGATGTAAGCGCAGTATCCCCGATTTAAAGCATAAATGGAGAGATCTGCGGGGCGCTGTAAAAGCCAGGTTCTCTGCACACCGGAGAAGTGTACACGCAACAGGTGTGGGCAACCATCATCCCCAGTGCATTTCACTGCACAGGAGGAGGGGATGGCATCTACTCTTTCTGCAGTGGAAGTGCATGGAGAAGAACTTGAAGCGCCAACGAACTGCGTCAGTCACCTTGACACAGACGCCTGTGATGTGTATGACATCACCAGTCACTCTCTGAAACGACCCAGATGCCAGGAGCGACAGCGCAGTTCTAACGTTGATGACCACGGGTATGTTTTGTGGATAATTGCTGCGGCTGGATAGTGGTTCATCCAGAAGTCGGCAAAGATAGATGATTGCCTCATGCACGGTCCAGGCGAAAGCGCTGGATGCACTCGATGTTTATTTGTCCCAGGATGTCCAAACGAAGCCGATATATGCGTGCTCGTCTTCGAGCTCGGCGCGCTCCTCTTACTCTTTCCCAATCACGCAAGAGTGCAAGCAAATGCAGGACTGGCATTTTGGCTTTAGATTTTGAGGGCATGGTAGAATGATGGTCTTATGTATACTTGTATTAATTAATTGTTTTGCGTTTGTAATTTAACTGATTGGAGAAGAGGCTGATGCGTAATATCATGTGATGATTTCGTTTGATAATTTACCATGGCTTTGAGAAATGTAGTTTAGAAATAAGGAAGAACAATCGAATATTAAACGTCTCAACCTTAAAAACTCCGGGAAAATTTGCCTAAAATGCCTATGAAAAGCGTACCCAAAGTAAATTGAACGCTGTTCTTGAACCGTTTGGACTATATGGATGGTTATGGTCTCATTTGAAAGGAAACACTGAGGTTTTTCCCCCAGCTAAAAGAAATACTCTAAGTGCTACTGTCATTGAGTAATCCAAGCTGGAACACACTGAAGTAGAAGGTTTTTACTCTCGCCAAAATTTTTTTTTGCAAACAGGTGCCTGTAGATGAGAGCAGCTGGGACTTATTAGCTGAAAAACACAATGGGACCACAGCATGAAGTCTTACTTAGTTCCAGTTCAAATTTGATAACAATCCTACAGAAAATGAGCATTTTACACATGTTTTTCTAAGGCCATGTCTAGGCGTTTCCAAAAATGGCCATTTGGAGACCCCAAAAGGACCCTTGGATAACCATGGTCACATACCTAGGATAAAAGGGCATAACTCTTGAACGCTTCAACCTACAGTCATAATGTTGGGCTCTAATGAAAGGTGACACTGAGAGGAATCCAATCCCATATCCAGATTCACTATCAATATTGCTGAAAAAAAAGTTACTGATGCATAAGCTCAAATTTGTGCACATAAGAGTCAAAACGAGTGCCTTTATGTTAAAAAAAATGCTTTTTTATATGAAAGGTAAACAAACAAATGACCTTTCCATAGCAAACTATTTACAATATATGATAAATAAAAAAATTAAAAGGTTACTGAGGCATAAACTCAAATTTGTGCATATAAACCCCAAGGGGAGGAGATTCTGACTTTGTGCTTTTACATATATCCAAAGCAAAGGAGAGATTCCTTTGTCTTCGTTCTTGCCTGTAACGAAGACCCTATGTGGCACATAGTAAAATGGATCCTATTTACTTACTTTGTCTCACTCTGATTTCTTACAGGGATGAAAATTTAAATTCCCACAACAACCAACGCCGGCGAAAAAATAACTTCCTTCCACCTTCGGTAACGGAGGTAATAATGCGTAATATGGTAATAATATAATCATCATAATATCAGCATCATATTATAATATCCTTTTCCTGTAATTATTTACACAGAATTACTCCGGTGAAAACATGACGGTGAACTCCAGTGAAAACATGACGTCCTTCCACCTTCCGTGACAGATGCAAATAATACGTAATGTAATTTTATAATAATAATAATAATAATAATAATAAATATAAATATAAATGTAATGTTATTATATAATGAAATATAAGTTATAATATGATGCGTACTTGTCAAGAGTAATGTCATCTCCCCCGAGAAACATTTCCTCTGCTACGGAGCCATCAGGGTTTTGGTCGGATATTTCTTCCCCTGAGCTATCACTTGCACGCCGAGTGCACAGCTCTGCAGCTTCTGAACTGAAAATGATTTTTTTCGCAACCTTTTGGCTATTTTTTCTTTCAAACTCCGTAAACAACCATCAAACATTCGCTGGAAATCTCTCTCTGCCTCGCTCTGTTTTGCGGAACGCACAGCACGCATTACGCACAGCTGAGCCATATTCTGTCCATTCTCTTACGCGAGCGATAGGCAGCGCCAGCCTTTTCGCCACCCCAACAACCTATATATCGGCGTTTCCAGAATCTCGTTGGTGTCGTAATGCAACAATCGTCGTCTTGATTGGTTGCTGGTTGCTCGGGCTACACGCAAAAAAAGGAGGCATGAGCTTCGTTTCAACACAGGCACTCGTTGGCTATAGCAGGCTGTAGACAGGGCAGGGAAGCTCGTAACTGGTCGAGTGAAGTGTCAATCGAAAGGTTAGAGTGCAGACTCCATTTTGGCGCAAATGGCTGTGTTCTGTCTAAATCTGTTCCGAAGCAACGACCACTAATGCAGCGAACTTTGTGGATAACCACCGATTCATTTCAAACGATGCAGCAGCTGTTCATGGATATTTACCGGTATAATAGTGTGTTTTGGACTAAAAACTTTACTTGGTTGGATTTACTGGAACTTCGTGGATGTAACAAGACCATTTTTGAAGGGATATGTCGGACTGGAAGAGTACTAGGGGGCTTCATGGGTGAGTCACATCAGTTTTGTAACTGTTCGTTTGTTTGTTTGTGGTCTGACATGGGCGTTGATTAAAGCTGCTGGGATGATTATACTTTGAAATGGTTGGCATCATTCGAATCTCAAGAATCTTAGCTTTCTGACGATATGTGGCATGATTATCTCAGTTGCATACAAGCTGTGTAAATGACGTAGTATGTTTTCAACTTCCCTGACGGCCCGATTGCGGGCCGTCGGAGTGGTAACGGGTTAAATAAAATAAAAGTAATGTTTAGAATTCGGCCTATAACCGACATCAAACGCAATATTCAATTTCGCCTAATGTTGGCGCTTGACCTTAATACAGCCCTCAAAAGCGCTCAACAGAAAAGCGCGAAAGCCAGGGGGAGAATACGCGTAAGTGTTATTTGCATGAGAAACGCCCGGAAACGCCCCGCTTTTGGTCTTGCTCCGCCCCAAGCGCGTAACTGCCTTCAAGGCGCGTAATGCGCAGACTTAAATCGAGGGGAGAATACGCGGAGGCTGAAAAGCGCGCAGCTACGCGTTTTTTTCGACTTAAGCGCATGGGAGAATAGACCCCTTACTGAATAAAGACCATTATATAAGCCTGTGATAATAAAAGGAAGACTTACTAAATGACAAATCACTGAAGGGCGACATTGACAGCGAGCTTAATAGTGATAATGGCCCTCATTTATCAAACCTGCGTAGAATCTGGTATAGATTCTGGTGTAAATATAGGCGTTCGCCAGGTGTCATGTCTGATTTACTAAAAATGTGTACGTCGCTGGTGTAGAACTGGTGTGGGGTTGATAAATCTGGCGGCTGGAACCATCGTAATTTACATGACACGCCCCTATAAATTAATGCTCCGGGAGGCATAGTCCTGTTCACTTTACGACAAGGACTCTCGAAAGAAGGCAAAGAAGAAAGAACTTCACTGAGGAGGAAATATAAACTAGAGCACTCGGCAACCAAGCACATGTATCCCCCAAAGGCCCCCCAGTTGGGCCCAGAGTACCCAAAATCAATAGGTGTCGTGCACTTACCATAATACATGTCCATGCAAAATTTGAAAAGAATCGGTGCACTTATGTGGGCTGTAGAGCGTTCACAAGAAAATCTCTGCGGACGCGTGCTCCGACCTTCGTTCAGGGGATACAATTAGGGCCGATTTATAGTCGACGGAAAGGCACGAAAACGAGATGCATCACGATGCTTTGGCCGCCTTGATGCGTTCGATTGTGTAGTCTGATTTTTCAATACGCGATGCAGCAACGGTGATGTACAGTATCTCACAAAAGTGAGTACACCCTTCACATTTCGACTATTAATTTAGTATATCTTTTTAAGGGACAACGTGACAGAAATGAAAACTGAATATATTCTAGAGTAGTCATTGCACAATAGATGTAGCAGTGTAGATTTACTGTACTGTCCAAATAACTGAACAAACAGTCTCTATTTCCAAAATGGGTGGCAACAAAAGTGAGTACACCTCACCGTCAACATGCCAAATTGCGTCCATAGTGTCAATATTAATTGTGACCACCATTGTTGTCCAGCACTGCCTTGATTCTCCGAGGCATGGAATTCACCAGAGCTGCACAGGTTGTTGCTGGGATCCTCCACTCCTCCATGACAACATCACGGAGCTGGTGGATGTTGGACACCTGCTGCTCCTCCACCTTCCTCTTGAGGATGCCCCACCGGTGCTCAATGGGATTCAGGTCTTGAGACCTACTTGGCCATACCATCACCTTCAGCTTCTTCAGGAAGGCTGTTGTCATCTTGGAGGTGTGTTTCAGGTCGTTATCATGTTGGAAAACAGCAGTGCGGCCCAGTTTCTGAAGGGAAGGGGTCATGTTCTGCTTCAGAATCTCACAGTACATGTCGGATCCATTATTCCATTAATGAAGTGCAGCTCCCCAGGACCAGAAGCACTCATGCAGCCCCAGACCATGATGCTGTCAGCACCATGTTTGACTGTAGGCAGTACACGCTTGTTTTTATACTTCTCACCAGGACGCCGCCACACATGCTGGACACCATCTGAGCCGAACAAGTTTATCTTGGTCTCGTCAGACCACAGAACATGATTCTAGTAGTTCATGTTCTTGGACTGGTTGTCTTCAACAAACTGTTTTCGGGCTTTCTTGTGGGCTAGCTTCAGAAGAGGCTTCCATCTTGGCTGACGGCCATGCAGACCAACTTTGCGCAGAGCATGCTGTATAGTCTGAGCACTGACAGGCTGTTATCCCACTGCTACAACCTTGTTAGCAATGCTGCCAGCACTCCTGCGTCTGTTTTCTGGAGCCAACTTGTGCACCTGGCGTAGAGCACAAGGACTCAACCTCTTCGGTCGGCCCTGACAAGGCCTTTTCCGAGCAGAACTCGTCTTGGAAAACCGCTGGATAACCTTGGCCACCGTGCTGTAGCTCAGTTTCATGGTTTCACAGATCTTCTTGTAGCTTAGACCATATTTCTGGAGAGCAACAATTCTCTTTTTCAGATCCTCAGAGAGTTCTTTCCCATGAGGTGCCATGTTGACCCTACAGTGACCAGAATGAGAGCATTGCACCAAAAGCACTTCAATTTAACCCTTCAACATGTTGCACAACCTCATATGGCCCAGTCGAACGGACAAAAGCATGAACATGATGAACAAGTCTCGTTTCATTGCTTGGTTTACCATTATCAATTGGGGTGTGTACTCACTTTTGTTGCCATCCATTTTGGAAATAGTGACTGTTTGTTCAGGTATTTGGACAGTGCAATAAATCTACACTGCTACACATATTGTACCATGACTACTGTAGAATATATAGAAGTTTCACTTCTGAATCATTGTCCCTAGAAAACATATAATAAATTGTCAAAATGTGAGGGGTGTCCTCACTTTTGTGAGATACTGTATATAATATACTTATAATAACTTTTTAGCCGACATATTAGAAGAAGACTGTACTGAAAAAAAAAAAGAAAAACTGATACTCTTGGGTATCAAGAGTGCCGCTTCAGCAGTAATACATTTCCACTGGAAGCCTAGCAAAATTAGATTCAAATCAGATTTTTGGGCGATGCGATGGCGTTCGCTTCGTTTGTGCTGGTTAAAATTAGCCTTGATGATTTAACAAGTGACTGCCTAACGTTCGCCGAGCGTACGGGCATCTGTTAGCCTATGGACCGGTCATGCTTTCTAAACATCAACATATTCACGATCATACGCAAAACAGGCGAAGTATTGGTATTAATCTGTGGTTAGCTATGTGGGAAAAATGCAATCCATGTATGGAGTAAGGGCGCTATTTTTTCAGCTTGTTTTTTTTCTTCCTTTTGCTTGAAAATGGTCAGGGACGTCCAGTGGTACACGTACCCTCAGCACTCACCTCCGTGGAAGTTTAGCTTTCCATAAATTACCCAATTACCCCATCTTCAGCCCAAATTTTGTTTTGCAGGATTTGTAAGCCCATTGTAAGCCCATATAAAACAGCGTTGTGTATCAATGATGCTGGCTTAAAACAAGTTATGGCGTATGACATGGGTCTCATTGATAACGTCAGATGCAGTCGTGAAATCTAGTATAGTATAGAGTATAAATTAGGCAAACGCAAAGGGTTACTAATTTGAAGTGGGCTATATTCTAGAGACGACCACCTTGACTAGTTGATTATTGCTGGCTGAGGTGTCATGTTAAGGTAAACTGATAATAGCCATTTAACGTTCACTTATTATTCACGATATATCCATCGCAACGACAGTTAATGAATTATCTTGCAAAATAGCTTGCTAATTGTTTGCTGCGCTGGAAAGATAGACTCGGGGTCAGTCAGCTATCCAGTCATTCTATAGAGATCAGTGAATGTGGCTCGGAATGTCACCAGTGACGCTGCTACCCCCTATTGTGTGAGCGGCGTATTGCATCTCACGCATCGCCCGCGGGGCTTGCCTACACTGTGTACACACTATGAAAGGGAGTGCGTTACTTGCGTCGCTCGCGTCCCTTGCTTGCGTGACTCGCGTCGGCTATGAATCGGCCCTTCGTCACGTCCGAGGTGGAGAAAAACGAAATTAGTTTATTTGGAAGTCTTATGAGTGACATAAAGGGAGCTCAGAAGGCTGCAGTTTGGAAAACTATTGCTGCTGCGCTAAACACCGTTGGGTTGGAAAATCTGAGTGCAGCAGAAGTTTTATTTAATTCATTAATAAATCGAAGCGACTATTCGCACTTACGTAAGTGCGTCCAAACACAAAAATTGATCGAAATTCGCGGTAGACGCACTTATAAGTGTGGCCAAGATTGCACATTTCTCCATCTCTCACACTTATTTCAAGTCTGGCCAAAGCTAAACATTTTTTCTTGGCCAAACTCATTTAAAGCGGTAGGCCTACTTTTTATAAGCGGCGCTGGAATGATCATCAACTGGCGCACCTATAAGTGTGGCCAAGAAAAAAACTCAGCATTGGCCACACGTGAACATCAGCCTTAATAAATTGAATTTATCGATCCATGATATTTCATGTGCTATTGCCAACATAATTGACAATCCAAATGCTTTACATATAGGTTAAAAAAGTGGTCCGATTTTAAGATCGCCACTAAAAAGTGGGTTGCGGCGCTCAGGCGCAGCAGCGCACGGAACGGTGGAGGGCAACCAAACTCAACCTCAAGCAGTCACTGTTCGAGGATCGCGGAGGGCTCTCGCTCAATCGTGGGAATACGAGGCAATGGGGACATGGACGAGTCCCCACCGCTTCGATCGGACCTCCATGAGGGTAATTGTTAAATTACAGTCTGCAGAGATCGCTCATCATTGTACTTTTATGAGTATTACTCCATGACATTTCATTGGGTGCCACACAAAACGAGCAGCCACTCGTCACTTTTCCGGAGGAGATCTTCCCTGTGGCGAAAGTTCCTCTCACTTCGGACACAAACTTATTCCTCTAACAATATAAAAGATCAGCCATTATCAAAATGTGATCATGGTCAACTGTCCGTAGGCCTAGCCTATATATTCTGAGCAACAAAAGAAACGCAAGTTCGCTATAGCCTACTTTTCCAAAAAAGAAACTATACATAGTTTTTAGCATCAATTTATTCTAAATGTTTTGACAAATGTGGAAAACGTATTGAAAAGAAAGTGTAATCAATAATTCAATATTTGTATAGTTTCTTTTTTGGAGGAGTATAGTTAGTTTATGTACTCTTATGGTTACTCAGTCAAAGTAACTGCAAAATAAAAAATAATTTAAAAAAAATGATGAAACGTAAATGTGCACGCACTAGTAATAATTTTGATTTTCTAAAATAATTACGCGCAAACTTATTTTCCAGTCTGAATTTAATGAACTTGCATTTATATTCTTGTTCAGTATATATCTGACTGGATGAGCATACCACATTGCATATCTGCAAAGTTATTAAATTAAGATTGATTTTAATTGTCAGTTGCCTGGCCTGACAAGCAAGTTGTCTCAAAATATAAGTTTAATTAATTTCACATGTGTTTTATTTATTTATTTATATATTGAGCCTATGGGCTCTAATTTCCTGGCGCAGCGCAGGTGGCGTAGCGAGGCGCAGCCCGCGCAGTGGTAATTTCGTACGGCGCAGCCCGCGTAGTGGTAATTTCGTGAGGAGCGCAGCCTTCAGTAGACGAAGGTGCGCCGAGATGGGTGTGGCGGCGTAGTAGGGGGAGGTGTCACATATTCATCAAGACGCAGTGACAATTTCGTAGAAAAAGTCTCCGCTGGAGTTGCACAGAAAACTCGCCAGCTCCAACCTGGTTTAATTTCCGTGCAGTGGTAATTTGGCTGACGGCGCAGAGTGCGCACACGTCACCGAAATCTCACAGGCAGGTTTACAGAATGTCAGGCACATGCAATAAATAATTACAGGAAGCACTATTTATTGTAACTATCTGAATAAGGACATAAATTATAGTATCTATATCGATTGTCCTGATGTCTGGCGGTTGCCACGCGTAATGGAAACTTGACCTGGCTCAATCAACGCAACTGAATCTGTGATGCAAACTAGCGACTTCACATCTTTCTCAGCCAACCACAAACTGTATAATATATATATATATGGAATGCTTGCGTTCTATGCTCATTAAAGCCGCTTGCACACTGGACGCGAAACGAATTTTTCGAACGACTGATTACAGACAAAGTCAATGCAAAGACGCGATAGTCGGACAGGGTTTTAATGTAGCTCCGTGTCCGAGAGTCATAAAAGTTCTAATTTTTCCGAGTATTCCAGGAATTATTCGACGTGCAAACTTGGCCATGTTTGTGTTCGGCCTTCACAAAATGCAAATTGATAGATATCGACTTTTCTTGGTCTTTTTAGCCTATTCATCTGTTTTCTTCCGTTAAAGATAGACATCAGTATTTATTCGGTCTTTCTTTTGAAAATTAGTCAGATGGATCGATCAGATTGACGCTTTATTTCCACAGCAGAGATAAAATAGTGCGTGAGCAAATCAATTCCATGACCACTGACAGAGTGAAGAAATCATCGCATGCACGATCATGACTGTCCGACACGAAATGCAAATTACTCCATGTCCAGCAGCCAGCAAAAAGTAAAAGTATTGATATGAGAACAGATTTATAACGAAATAAAGAATAAAAATATATCAGCAACAAACGTGATATCAAACAAAGATGACCCGCCAATAAATAAATCGCTGCATTCATTGGATGCTCTGTTGTTAAATTGTTTGTTTTTATTCTTTATTTCATTATCAATCTGTTCTTATCGTCCTTTTTTTGGCTGTCAGACACGGAGGCATTGTACATTGTCTGGCGCCAATGTCTACTCGCTTTATTGCGCAGAGCTTAAACAGAAACATTGATTGAAGTTCTCGGTACTCATCTTGAAGAACTGAACCCTCTTATCAAACATTCACATGTAATATCTAAAAGAGTCTGTAGATTTGAAGAAATTAAAAACAATAATAGACTGTCGGACACGGCGATTTATTAAAACCCTGTCTGACCTTTGGACACAAGACGCAATCTGTCGAGCGAAAAATTAGTTTCACGTCCAGTGTGCAAGCGGCTTAATACTAGGCTACTATTATTGTCACTTATGTTTTATCGTCTTTAGTGGGGGAAAGGAATACAGCCTGATTGCAATGATCTCGTACTGAGTTAAGATCACATATTGGAAATAAATGTGTAACGTATCTTGCTTTGTAGTATATGCATGTTAATCCCAAAATTTTAAGCAGCAACAGTTTGTAATAATAGGAACACGCTATCCATCGTTTCTCTTGCCAGTGAGCAAGATTTGACTCGGCAGTGTCGCCTTCTATATTCTAACACATTAAAGGTGAGGTGAGGAGCTCATTTGACTGGTGAAGATTTGACTCGGCTGTGTTATACCCAAACACGCCTTCTTTGCCAACTTGCGCTGGAAGGAGGGGCAGAGGCGGGACAGAGGAGTACTTGCGCCAGGCTACGCCGGGCACGAAATTGCCACATAAGCCTGGACACACCCCGTTGGCGCGGCGCACCCCCCATGCGCCGCGCCTGCGCCTGGTCTACGAAATTAGAGCCCTAGATATCTATTTAGCCTTTTACTTTATTTTACTAATAGCAACAACAGCCTGCCTCGCTGCATATGGTATATTACTCATTTTGACAGCTACACTCGTTCCTGCATGTTGTTTGCTGGTTTCAAATCTGCGTACACCTGGTCAGACCTGGCGCGAGATTTTTGCGGAAGGTTCGCTCATGTTCAGATTAATAAATGCCGATTCTTGCGGAAGATTTGGCATACACCCATTATTTTGGTGTACGTACGTTCGATAAATGACGGCCATTGTATGGCTGGAAATAAAAAAAAGGAAATAATACAAAACCCAAAACCAGTGAAGTTGGCACGTTATAGATAAAAACAGAATACAATGATTTGCAAATCCTTTTCAACTTATATTCAATTGAATACACTGCAAAGACAAGATGTTTAATTTTCAAACTGAGAAACTTTTTTTTTTTTTTGCAAATAATCATTAACTTAAAATTTAAAGGCAGCAACACATTGCAAAAAAGTTGGCACAGGGGCCTTTTTACCACTGTTACATCGCCTTTCCTTTTATCGACACTCAGTAAACGTTTCGGAACTGAGGAGACCAATTTTTGAAGCTTTTCAGGTGGAACTCTTTCCCATTCTTGCTTGATGTACAACTTAAGTTGTTCAACAGTCCGGGGTCTCCGTTGTCGTATTTTACGCTTCATAATGCGCCACACATTTTCAATGGGAGACAGGTCTGGACTACAGGCAGGCCAGTCTAGTACCCACACTCTTTTACTACGGAGCCATGCTGTTGTAACACATGCAGAATGTGGCTTGGCATTGTCTTGCTGAAATAAGCATGAAAAAGACGTTGCTTGGATGGCAACATATGTTGCTCCAAAACCTGTATGTACCGTTCAGCATTAATGGTGCCTTCACGTGTGTAAATTGCCCTAATACACCCCCATACCGTCACAGATGCAGGCTTTCGAACTTTGTGCCTATAACAGCCTGGATGCTTCTTTTCCTCTTTGGTCCGGAGGACACAACGTCCACAGTTTCCAAAAACAATTTGAAATGTGGACTCGTCAGACCACAGAATACTTTTCCACTCTGCATCAGTCCATCTTAGATGAGCTTGGGCCCAGCGAAGCCGGCGGCATTTCTGGGTGCTGTTGATGAATGGCTTTCGCTTTGCATTGTAGAGTTTTAACTTGCACTTGCAGATGTAGCGACGAACTGTAGTTACTGACAGTGTTTTTCTGAAGTG
The DNA here is from genome assembly GCA_029721435.1 of Gymnothorax reevesii. Lineage (NCBI taxonomy): Eukaryota > Metazoa > Chordata > Actinopteri > Anguilliformes > Muraenidae > Gymnothorax > Gymnothorax reevesii. The sequence continues at coordinate 64,852,554 of CM056576.1, forward strand.
TTTTTGAGCCCATGTGGTGATGTCCTTTACACACTGATGTCGGTTTTTGATGCAGCACCGCCTGAGGGATCGAAGGTCACGGGCATTCAATGTTGGTTTTCGGCCTTGTCGCTGACGTGCAGTGATTTCTCCAGATTCTCTGAACCTTTTGACGATATTACGGACCGTAGATGATGAAATCCCTAAATTTCTTGCAATAGCTTGTTGAGGAATGTTGTTTTTAAACTGTTCGACAATCAGCTCAGGCATTTGTTCACTAAGTGGTGACCCTCGCCCCATCCTTGTTTGTGAATGACTGAGCATTTCAGGGAAGCTGCTTTTATACCCAATCATGGCACTCACCTGTTCCCAATTAGCCCGTTCACCTGTGGGATGTTCCAAATAAGTGTTTGAGTATTCCTCAACCCTCTGTCTTTTTTGCCACTTGTGCCAGCTTTTTTGAAACATGTTGCAGGCATCAAATTCCAAATGAGCTAATATTTGCAAAAAATTACAAAGTTTACCTGTTCAAACATTAAGTAACTTGTCTTTGCAGTGTATTCAGTTGAATATAGGTTGAAAAGGATTTGCAAATCATTGTACTCTTTTTTTATTTACAATTTACACAACGTGCCAACTTCACTGGTTTTGTAATTATTAACCTAGTGCTTTCTCTAAATTCCATTTCCCGTTCTTGGATTTTTTTTCAGCAGTGTAACCTAATTTATTTTAAGACTGCACTTAATCATAATGTTTTCTGCATTCAAAAGAATAAGCTGCATTTGCAGGAAGCTTATACTGTGCACACTGGTTGCTGTGCAAAGTGTTACGACCCGGTGTCCCAATTTCAGATTACCCCCCTATCACCATACCCCCCGGTAATCTGAAGTTAACTTCAAATTACCCCCTCGAATTTCAGGTTACCCCCCTACATATCCAAAAGAGTTACAATTGTAGCAGCAGGAATGAACTTTCTCTTAGTAGCACGTCATACACTTTATATGTGCACTGCAACTTCAGATTACCGGGGGGGGGTAACTTTAATGGGGGGGTAATCTGAAATTGTTACAACGGGTTAGGTTGGGAGGCCACAGGCAGATAAATGAGTAAAGGATGGGAAGAGAAAACAATGACAAACACACAAAAAAAAAACTGCAGGCTGAACAAAACTCCGGTCCCTACACTGCCTAACCAGAGCTAATTTAAACCTACCGCTGGTCTTCGAAGGCTTACCAAGTACGGGGCGGCTTGTTAAGACGTAACTCCAGAACACTCAGTCCAAAAGCGAAGACTGAGCAGGCAAATTGCGTACCCCCTATGGAAACAAGTTCCCACCCAGAGTCACCTCCAAAAATAACAAGTGTGTTCACTAAACGTGGCCAGGCCCCACGCCAGGTCATGGAAATCAACTGGGGTCGGCGTATCACACTAATACACATAAAAGCCAAAGATGAATGAAATCAGTCAAACCGTTCCTGAGATATCGCATTCACAGTCGCGTTCCGTATACCGTGGAATAAATTAGTAAATTGGTTATTAGTGCATTGCGAAAGTTTGACGCATGGCATGCAATTAAAATCGTTTAATATGCATGCCATGCATTGAGCTTTAAAGGTAGCAAAGTCATTCATGAGGTCTTTGCAGCTCGACCTCTGGGAAAGTTGTAGGAAGGCTATAATGACATTATATGAACAGCAGTCATCTCATTAAATTAATGCAAAACCTTATCCCAATACCATCTTCATCTGCATGTACTACATAACATTCAACTCCAAGATGGAATTTCGAGAAATTTTAGTTAATTCCCATCCATGCCATCTCATGTTGTCACCTTTCTTTTTGACGCAAAGCCGTATGACTTAATCGTTAATGGCAATGCAGCTTCTTGGAAGCCCATTAGCTTAGTAAATTAAGAGCCATTCTGTGAGAAAATGGCACTTTTTGAAGAAGTTTAGGAGTTGACCCCCCTGGAATTGAAGGAAACTAGGCACATAGGTAGACTATTCCCATTTTCAATTTTTACTGTGATTTATCAAATAATTCAGGCTCAAAAACACAGTTATCCAGCTTGGCGATAATGTGGTGCTGTCTATCCAGACTTGAAGTGCCATAGGTCATGATAAATGTATAACGCCTCTGGTACTTTGTACCCTTAGGTCAAAATAACATATGTAAAATGTGGCGACAAAAGCAAAACTGAGCCACTTTAGTGGCTTCCAGGTGGCTCCACAGACAGACTAAGTGAGATATGGACCTAAAAATTTGGCTTTTTCCATGAGACTACCATATCTACCTATGTGCCAAGTTTCATTCAATTCCAGGAGGGTCAACCGTGCACCGAGTGTCAATTTCTCACGGTAATGGCTCTTAAGTCAATTTATTTTCCGATTCTTGCTCAGAAATACGTTGAGTGTTTACCAGCATTATGATAATGTCACTGGTTGAAGATCGTTTTATTTTTGGGCTGGGCTGAGCAGCGGCCAGGACCCTATAAACGTGAATATCACTGAGTGAGTGTCTGACTGACCTACTGACTGACTGGCTGATTGCCTGAGTGATCAAGTTCAACGATTGGCTGGCCGGCGGGGAAGAACTTCAATGATTGGTTGGCCAATGATTGGCTGGCTGGCTGTCGGGACGTTGACTTCACTCATATTTACCGGTCTGTGTATTTGCATTATAAATACATGCATCTCGGAATTTTGGCTTTGAGACATTACAATTGAAATGGCATACTTGTTGGATCTTGGATTTAAGAGATTGCAGCAGAAACGGAAATTAAAAAGTGGGATTGAACGCGCCAAACTCATTTATGCATGTGCTTATCCCATCATTTCTTGTTTTGTCTTTCATATCGGTTGGTAACGTTACGTGGCACATCCCTCAGTCCAACTTAGGAACTGACACGATGTTAGGAAAAACTGATAATTAGATTACTGTTACCATGACTTTAGCTGGACTATTTACGTACACGGTGGAAGTGGCGCCGGCACTATTATGTTTCAGTATTTTCAAGAATACCAGTATGATGCACCGACTGGTTTCCAAATTAAAGGTGCCCTGTGTAATGGCAGCCAAAAATTCAATTCATACTCTACACACTCCAAAGAAAATGGGGGCAGTATACCTGCAGAAATTGAGTTGGTCTACCCGAGCATAACAATCAAGAAACACACAGTACCTCCTCCCATCAAGCCTACTGTCCATGCTCCTCCCTCAACCTTCCCAACGACCGCAGATCCATATACCATCTACAATCCAACAGGGCTGCTCTGACTCCAAAACGGAGATACAAACACATGAATGAACATCAGCTGATGTCAAGTGATTCCGTACTATGACATCTTCAAGCTACTCCCCTTCACCCGATCCAGTAAATATTAAAGGAATAAGCCATGAGCAGCAGTGAGTTACATTAGCTGTGTTTCCATTGTAATGTGGAAAAAAAAAGCCACTAGATGGCAGTATTGACATTTTTTGTCAAGCCAGTCTGGAGCTAGGTTTTGGGCATGCCCAGGACATGCCTCAGAGAGAATTGGAAAAAAAAAAAGTCTGGAAGGGAGGGGCTGGAAAAGAGTATATAAGGAGAAATATTGAGAGAGTAAAGCAGTAGGAGAAATTGCAAGGTAAATTAGTGAAAGGATACATTTGATCAGACCTGTCACTCTTTTCAAGACCTGTGAAGCTCTTTTTGTGGATTTTTGCATGTGTTACAGTATTTTCCTGTCCCAAGACATCGCAACAAAGCAACCCCGTCTCAAATTACCAGGGGACTGTAAATATTTCATTTTTTTATTTCAATCTTGGTCAGTAGAATAGATTGTAGATTAGTTCAAAGTGTTTGTTTAATTATATCTGTTTAAGTTGTAAAATTTTGTCATCCCTTGCTGTCCGATATGTCATAACAAATTGGGGCTGTAACAAATTGGGGCCATAACACCATCCAACTTGTATCGCAATTCTTCAGGGAATTTTGTTATTGCAGCTAAAGTAAAAGCCCATTTGTGTGCGTTTCCATCCACTTCAGTTATGCGGATTTGTATCACGGGGTAAGCCGTAGGTGCCGTTAGGTGGCGCTAATTCTCAATTCAATTGCCATTGCTTCTGCAGAAGAAGACGGTGCACGCTATGACGTCAATAAGCGCGATGATCGAAAAGGAAAACAAACGGGAAAGCTGGTGGCAATAACTAATGAAAGTGATCACTTAAGCTAGTGGTTACAAAGTCTTTAATGTTACAACTAGCACAGTAGTGCTACCGTTTGCTTCTACTGTATTAACCACCAGCTAGTTGGCTAGAGTGATAATGAACTCTAACATGGCTAGCACACCAGTTCGATATCACTTTAGCTTGATAGCTAGGTTTACAAAAGTCTTGAAACAAAGTTTGATCTATTTGATTGTTATTATTATTATTATTACTATTATATTTCTTGATTGATCTGGGGAAATGGTGAAACTGATGTGAAGTAAGCACCCTATAGTATTAGTTTATTGATCTGGGGATAAAGATAAATGCTTGAGCATTCGTTTTGGATCAGGGTAAATACCAATATGAAATGCAAAACAGACATGGCACATAAAGTTGTAGCCATCCTTCAAAACTTTCATTATTTTGGCAGCTATCGATGTTACTTATTACTTTCCATGCAGCCACAACAAATGATGTTATTACAACTTTTCAACGTTAAAAGTCACGTTACATGAAAATGTAAAGCTATCAAAACGGACTGCATTACATTATCTCCCGACTATATTACAGATATAAACTGTGGGCAAATAGTGCCCCAATGAAAACCACATAACAACAAATCAACTCAAACTCGTTAAGATAATAAATTGGTATATATGTAATCTGAATTACAAATCCAGTAGCAGCAAGGCCAGGTCGCCATAAGTCTTCAAGCCCTTCTCCTCTTTCAGCTCGCGCCACCGGGTGTAACCTGGTCCATATTTATCCGTGTTTGGGCTCAGATTTTATCACTTTCTCTATTTCTCTTCTTAGCCTCCTCAGACAAAACCTTCTTGGCTTTCTTAGCTGGCTCGGCCATGGCGTTGGTTCTGTAGAAATCCAAGTAGCTGCTAGCTAAATACAATACCACCAGCGAGTAAACATGTGTCTTGTGCCGTAAAGCAGGTCGCACTAGACGCCTTTACTGCAGATAGGAACCTACCCGCTCTGGAAAGTTAAACAGTGCAGTTGCAGCTGGCGCGATTCCCCTCAGGCTGCAGAGGCGGCACCATTTGTCCTATTAACTATTTTTCTACCACTTAACTGAGTTTTGAAACATTATTTTAAGGTCGAAAAACTACCTAGTGTTGCTTTAACTCACAAGCTAACAGAAATATCAATGTTGGTCGTCAAAAATGAAAAATACAACACCCACATTCCGATTAGCCTCCGTTGCAGATGTCTTCAATGTCTGCGCACTCGAGCGAGGTTTTGCGTTCCGTGACGTAATGTGAGCTCTGACATCTCTGTTAACACAGCGGTATACACAAACGAGTTATTCGTCTGCCGAACGGGCTGCTATCGCTTACTTGAAAAAATTTCGAAAATAGAGAAAGGACTTGATGAAAAGCGATGGGAATTATAACTTCTTTATGAAAGCGAAAGGCCCCAAACGAAACGTCTAACAACAGAAGAGTGTTCTTCTCCGTTTACCAAAACACGGCTATCTTTGATAACTTTTTCACTTCAACTCCCGTAAAAGCACCTGGACAACCACCTCAATTTGGAGTAGCTGAACTAGTTGAACAAGCAGAAAACCCTGAATTCATTAATCCTGTTCCTGCCACGACAGAGACGATGGAGACTAGCCATAATGTTCAAGGAGAAATTTACGATGTACCGGCGCCGAGCGAAAGTACAACCAAGGTGTCAATTGTGATCGAATATCCCAGCAAGCGAGTAACAAAGGAACTGTCTGTTGATTTGGCGGGAGTAAAAAGACTTGCAGGAGCTATACTGAAGGAGGAGACACTCTGAACTTATGCATATATAATTTGCTCCTGGATTTTAAGAGCTAGTTTCTGATTGGTGGAACACAAAACCTCCCTCGAGTGCGCAGACGTTGTTGGGGGAGGAAGTTAACCGAACACCATAAGACGTCTGCAACGGAGGCTACATTCCGATGTATTGGAAATAACAGCATAAAATAAGGGAAAATGATGTAACCATTCAAAATAAAGATGTAGTTGGCTCCTAATTGGTGAACACAAATTGACACATTATGACAAATGTATTCCCCATGAATATGGTAAAGATTCAAACCAATCTGTGTTATGTTAATCTAATTAATTTCACCTGAAGTTTTTTGCAAGAACTTGAAACAGTTGCATACGGCAGACTAATCTGTTGTTTTTTGATCTCCTTAGTGTCTAATTTGATCTGTTCGAAATGTTTTATGTGACCCTGGCTGAGATAACCCAGCTAAAGTCATTTTCTGGTGATGTACAGTTTTTTTTTACACCAAGTCATTCTACATCAAGTAAGGGATATTCTGCGAAAAAATCTAACTGATATCTCTAATATCAACCGAGAAAGGTCATTTCAAAGTTTTGGCAAATTTCAGGCTCAGAGAAACTATTATTTTTAATAAGAATTTCTTGAAAAAGTAGCCTACATTTTTAAAACAGCCATACTTTTGAACCATAATTTTCCTATGTGTCATATACCAAATTAAAGCTTACATTCTCCTCTTTTCATCTATGTATGAAACATACATGAGAGAATTTTATTAATTTGACAAAATCAGTCTTTTTATAAGGATGCACATGACCAAAAAGCATAAATCCCAAGAAATGCATGGAAGGAAGGGGTATCATATTTAGGCCTACTGCAACAGCAGTAATAAACTTTACTGCAACAGCAGTTACGGAGCAAAAAGAATTTTATTGCGTTAATTTGTATATTTTATTAGTAAAATTGCATATCAGTATCAAAATCTCTTTCAGCTCCAAGGCTATGGCATAACATTTGTATAATATCCCGGAAATGTTGCGTTCTCGTGTATCGGGTGCCGCCGCCATATCGGATAAAAAGATAGTACTTCCAGGGATGCGTTTCCCGAAATGACAGTTGCTAACTTACGTAGTTGGACCCATTGACTGTGAATGGACGAACTTTGTAAGTTTCTAACTTAGTTAGCAATTATCGCAACCCAGAAAGATGGGTCTGCATGCCGTCAATGTCGAAATACCGAATTGTTTCGCGAAGTAGCTGGCATGTCTTCAAACTAGGCTGGTTAGCTTCACAAGGCGTTAATCTTTAAATGGAAACACTTGATTTCTGACATTTCCGAAGTGATGCGACATAATCCATGGACAAATCCGCATCCGGCTTCAGTTGCAACTCTTCTGCCATACCATGAAATGATGTTCTCTTCGATGATGCGCATTGATATTATGGTCTACATTCATTTTCAATGGTAGAAAAGAACTTCCTAAACCGATTGAAACCCAGACTATCGGATGTTTATCCGCCGATGGTAAACTAAAAGCCGATTGAAACCAAAGTTGAAACGAACCTGGTGAAAACAACTTACAGTATTTCTCCTTTAAAAAAACGAACACGCAGTGTCAATAAATTCATTAATTTTAAAATCAATCATGTTAGAAATTAATTTTTGAACACTATATTTCGAAACCCCAATATGTAACCTATCTTTTACACTAATAAACTCACATCTCATATTTTTGACATTTTTTATCATAAGGATAAAACTTACTTGCATACATACTTAGCGGCCTTTATCTCAAAATTAGATCAGGTGAGCTTAGCCGGGTTTTCACAGACGGGGTCACACATTACTTGAAATTTCTTGCAGTATGGAAGTAAACGCCCTTGGGTATCTTCTTGGGTATTTCATTCTTCATGTATGGTTGTTTCTATAAAACTTTTAGCTAAAGAGAGTAATTAAACATGAAAAACACCTAATTAAGACATTAACAGCTTGTTAAAATCCTCTGATTACAATTGTGGCTGAAACAAAAATCAGCATACACAGCGGGCCCCCAGGAATGACGTTGAAGACCACTGGCCCATAGTATTGGGTATGAGAAGGCGCAACGCCTGTTTAATGATTACCAGCTTGTTTTTTTACATGCAGAACTTTCACAATAATTTCTGAATGCTGTGATTTGATATTGCTGGCAAATGACCATGGTATAAGCGGGATAATCAACTCATAGGTTTGCATTACATGGCTTAAAAGCACTTCGCGGAGGAAACCACCATCCACTTCACGTCAGGTGGATATTCGCCTCCTCATCTTGCCTTAACCATGTAATGCACACCTACAAGTTGATTACTCCTTACATAACATGCCCAAAGATGAAACATGGGGGAAAGAAAGGAAACCTTGAAGTTTGCTCTGAAAGGAACGGGCTTAGACTCCAAGTGCAGTTCAGCATCAGCAGGGCGTTTATTGGGATTGACAAAGCTCATGATCGAAAGACAGAAATAGATCAATAGCCAGACCAACAGAGTAATGCAGAATAGGCAGAATCAAAGTCAGGGGACTAGCAAAATCATTCGATAGCCAGGGAATCAGCCCGCACAAAGACCGTAACAAAGGGGCTGAGCTAAGGGAATGGAAGGGGAAGGAAAAAGGGAGTTGGGTGGGATAAGGGAGAACACAGGAGAAACTAAACAGAATGGTACAAAATGGTAATAAGGGAGAACGAAGTACTAATCAATCAATCGGCAATCGCACAACGTAATACAAACAATCAAATACAAGACTTATGGGAGATTCACAAGAAAGGAGCTTTCAACAATTGAAACCAGAAAAGCGCAGTAACGAGACTTGACCAAGACGAGCTATGGGAAGAAACGAGTCGACAAGAAGCTGCGGAAAAAGTCGGCCTTTTAAACACTATCAAATTAAGTGGAATCCCAGCTAAACACAGGACAGCTGTAGAGAGAGGTGGAACTAGAACAGCAAGGACAGTGATAGGAGAGAGAGGGGAAACAGGTGGAGTTCTAACTCTGATCTAACTAATCACCCGTGCCTCGCTAAACTATTCTCAGGTGCGGATAGTCAATGAGAACAGCGAGAGAGAAGGAAGTGGAAATACCTAACCGAAATACAGGGAAGAGAGTGTGATGAAAAAGGCAAGACGCCACGAGACAGAAACGAGAGGAAAACACTGAAGACCAAAGACAGCGCAATCTTACAGAAACATACATACTCTAAAAGAATAAATATGATAAATAAATAAATAGCGAACTAAAACTACTAAAGCATACTAAAAACAAACATATAAATCACCGATTTCAAACATGTTCTTTCACCCACACTATATAGGAACTACCATGTGTTCACGAAAGTGACATCACATCCCCAATTAACACAGCTGTAACGATGACTTTATAGTTTCATTACGATTCATGAACATGCATACATACGTTAACTGCTATTTACATCTGCTGCTGCTGTCTCTCTCAAATTAACATTCACAAAATCAATAACTGCTACCTTTACTCTAGCTCTTTGTCTGTTCAAATGTTTAACTTGCTTTTGATATGTTTTCCTTACTCAAGACCCCCCCCCCCCACATCCCACTCCCTCATGCACTCTCACACTCTCCCTACTCACTTTGTAAATAATTTAAATAATCAGCTCCAGCTCATTACTAAACTTGCACTTCATATAATATTGTGAGCTTTGCCTCATTTAGCACACTTTTCCTGGGCCCACATTCTCATACTGCACTAGTTTGCACCGAATCTTGTTAATTGAGCAACTAAACACGTGGACCTGAGTTGACGAAACCACATTTTTATAAACTTTTTTTAGGCATATCAAGCCAATCAGACGCAGAAAAAAAACAATGTTTTGTGAGCTGCAGGAATTCAGAGGCTTTGGAAGGCATTGACGATTTATGTAGATAAGAAAATGCTTGATAATTGTAGCCCCTGGACAAAGTCGGCTGATTACCATGGATCCATACTTGTCGTCTCTGCCGGCGGCACTGCCACACATCCGTAGCTACTTCTTTGTGGACGCTGTACAGGCAATAGTTTATGACCAATTACTTTCATATTTGGCATCTTATTATATACTTTATTTAAGACATCTACCCTTTTTGGTTGCCATGGCAACAGTATTGGCCGAATAACGCAGAAATTTGTGCTGAAACAGACACTTCCTTCTGGATGCTGTGCAGGCTGTAATTTTTACGGATTACTTTGATATTTGATATGGACATGTGTTATACTTAGGTTATGACACCTTTCGAATTTGGTTGCCGTGGCGATAGTATTGGTCAAATAATGCCAAAGAAGGGGAGAGGCGGGCTTTGGGGGGCAACACCCATGCGGTTGCAGCGGTCTGGACTGTCTAGTTATTGCAATGCACAATAATGGAAGCTGATCGGATTGATCCTCGCAACTGAACAAATTAGCAGTTAATTAGCAGTTGGTAATTTGGCAACCTAAATGGGAACGGGCTTGGAGATGAAATGAACTTTACGGCAAGATGAGAGGATTCCTATAATCCCTTCGATGGCAACTCCGGAGTGGAAGAGGTTTTAATCTGTCGTCTGTAAACCTGTCAAATGTCTGACAAATGTAAAGAAGGTCTGTCATATTCTGACCCATTTTTCCGATTATAGTTGCTCGTCATGGGGTATTACTGTTCGGCCAATTTTTTCACAGAGCCTTTCAAAGTCAGTGTTTAATGTAATGATCTGAATAGGAACATCAATTATAGTATCTATATCGGTTGTCCTGATGTCAGATTAAGGGCGGTTGGCTCGCGTGATGGAAACTTGACCTGGCTAAATCAATGCAGCTGAATCTGTGATGCAAACTAACGACTTCACATCTTTCTCAGCCAACCACAAATATATATATATATATATATATATATATATATATATATATATATATATATATATATATATATATATATATATATATATTTGTGGTTGGCTGAGAAAGATGTGATATATATATATATATATACAAAACCCAAAACAAGTGAAGTTGGCATGTTGTGTAAATCTTAAATAAAAACAGAATGCAATGATTTGCAAATCCTTTTCAACCTATATTCAGTTGAATACACTGCAAAGACAAATTACTTAATGTTCGAACAGATTAAATTTTTTGCAAATATTAGCTCATTTGCAAATGTTGCTCATTTGGCAACATGTTTCTAAAAAGCTGGTACAAGTGGCAAAAAAGACTTAGAGAGTTGAGGAATGCTCATCAAACACTTATTTGGAACATCCCACAGGTGAACGGGCTAATTGGGAACAGGTGGGTGGCATGATTGGGTATAAAAGCAGCTTCCCTAAAATGCTCAGTCATTCGCAAACAAGGATGGGGCGAGGGTCACCATTTAGTGAACAAATGCGTGAGCTGATTGTCGAACAGTCTAAAAAGAACATTCCTCAATGAGTTATTGCAAGAAATTGCAAGAAAGGTTCAGAGAATCTGGAGAAATCACTGCACGTAAGCGACAAGGCTGAAAACCAACATTGAATGCCCGTGATCTTCGATGCCTCAGGCGGTACTGCATCAAAAACCGACATCAGTGTGTCAAGGACATCACCACATGAGCTCAGGAACACTTCAGAAAACCACTGTCAGTAACTACAGTTCGTCGCTACATCTGCAAGTGCAAGTTAAGACTCTACAATGAGAAAGCGAAACCCACTTATCAACAGCACCCAGAAACGCCGCCGGCTTCGCTGGGCCCAAGCTCATCTAAGATGGACTGATGCAAAGTGGAAAAGTGTTCTGTGGTCTGACGAGTCCACATTTCAAATTGTTTTTGGAAACTGTGGACGTCGTGTCCTCCGGACCAAAGAGAAAAAGAACCATCCGGACTGTTATAGGCGCAAAGTTCAAAAGCCAGCATCTGTGATGGTATGGGGGTGTATTAGTACCCAAGGCATGGGCAACTTACACATATGTGAAGGCACCATTAATGCTGAAAGGTACATACAGGTTTTGGAGCAACATATGTTGCCATCCAAGCAACATCTTTTTCATGGACGCCCCTGCTTATTTCAGCAAGACAATGGCAAGCCACATTCTGCACGTGTTACAACAGCATGGCTCCGTAGTAAAAGAGTGCAGGTACTAGACTGGCCTGCCTGTCGTCCAGACCTGTCTCCCATTGAAAATGTGTGGCGCATTATGCAGCGTAAAATACGACAACGGAGACCCCGGACTGTTGAACAACCTAAGCGTTTTCGTCTGTTCTCTAACATTGAAGATAGACAACAGTCTTCATTCGGTCTTTCTTTTGAAAATTTTTCAGATAGATCGAACAGATTCACGCTTTATTTCCAAAGCAGAGATTTAATGGTACGTGAGCAAATCAATTCCATGACCATTTACACTGTGAATAAATTATCGCATGCACGATCAAGCTCGACGCGAAATGCAAAATACTCAATATCCAGCAGCCAGCAAAAAGTAAAAGTATTGATATGAGAACAGATTTATAACAAAATAAAGAATAAAAATATATCACCAAGAAACAGAACATCCAAAAAGACTTTCGGACACGAGACACTGCGTTCAACGCAATCTGTCATGCGAAAAATTAGTTTCGCATCCATTGTGCAAGCAGCTTAATACTATGCTTCTATTATTGTCACTTAGGTTTCATTGTTTTTAGTGGGGGAAAGGAATACAGCCTGATTGTTATAATGTCGTACTGAGTTAAGATTACATATTGAAAATAAATGTGTAACGTATCTTGCATTGTTGTCCATGCATGTTAATCCCAAAATTTTACGCAGCAACAGGGTGTAATAATAGGAACACGCTATCCATCATTTCTCTTCCCAATGAGCAACCGTCGTATTTCATTCCAACTTCATAAGTTTGAATGATGTGACGTAGTTTCATTTTGAAATTCCATTCAAGTTCGCTAATGGTAATAATTCGCGAATGCCCTAGCTAGCCAGCTAACTCATATTCGTAATGCTTAATATAGACGTAAGCGGTGCAGAAAACATGCCTGAAGCAGCAAAGCAAAATGCAACATTAACGCATCATGCGGATATAGGACAGAGGCTTCTATATTCCAACACATTAAAGGTGAGGAGAGGAACTCATTTTATTGGTGAAGATTTGACTCGGCTGTGTTATACCCAAACACGCCATCTTTGCCACGTGCGCTGGAAGGAAGAACAGAGGCGGGACAGAGGACTACTTGCGGCAGGCTACGCCGGGCACGAAATTGCAACATACGCCTGGACACACCCTGCGCCGCGCCTGGTTTACGAATTTAGAGCCCTGTGTGTTAAAAACAACAATTTAATGTATAATTTTGTTTTCTCGCATACTTTCGAGCTCCTTAAATGGGGGGATTATATTTTTAAATGTTTGCAATTCCTGCACAATTCATATATTTTTAAAATTTTCTTGATGACAAACCCTGAAAGAGGACCAGGCTGTACAGAAACTATTAAAACACCGAATTTTAAGGCTGCTCTTATTCAGCTTGGATGTCTTAAAGTCAGCAAATTTTTTCTGATTTAAAGTAATCAAAACATTGTTTCTATTTGCTACTTTAAAGTGATTGTTAATCAGTTTATATTTATTTGTATGTCGCTATGTAAAACTGATAGACATTCATGATGCTAACCTCTGCCTTGTTTTCTTGCAGTTCATAAAGATATTGGCGGTGTGGATGATTTGACTGCTACTAGTCAATCAGAGTATGGTGGTGAGTATTTTGGGTTTTTTTTTTTTGTGCACTTATCAGTGGCTGTAACACTTTCATTGACATTGGATTGGGCCCTTGCTGTCACTGATTTAAAAATTGGTTTGTTTCATTTCATACTCTGAGCCATTAAAAATGCATGGGTGACATATGTACTATTTCTGCTGCAAAATGAAAAATCAATCGATTTATTTTGGGTCATTGCATATCATCCAGATTTTGAGAAATTTTCCAGGTATGCTCCCAAAAAATTTTGAAAAAATTCACGAGTTAATTTTCACATAAAATAAAAAAAAATGCCAAATATTAGGCCAGAAATCTCAAATAGATTGCAAGTTATAGCCCTTTGAAATTTGAATAATATTTTAAGTTTTTTGGCGAACCCATTTTCAGCCAACTTTGGCAATGTATTCATCCCCTAGAATCTGACATGGGCTTTAGTTTCTGTGTATCTTGAACCTCCTTGGTATGGTAAAGCCTCAAAATCAGCCGAAAACACAAAACTCCCAAAAAAGACACCACTTTTAATGACCTGTAACTCCGGAACTAAGCAAGATAAAAGGCGAGAATTCATTTTTTATAATTTAATGATATATCTCTCTGTAAAAATGCAGTAATCCTAGTAATATCATTTGTAGAAATTTTTATTCCCCCGACCTCGAAAGAGTCGGTTGGGGGCATTATGTTTTCACCCCTTCCATCCATCCAGGCGTCCTGTCGTAAACTTTTCCTTTGTCGTGCTCTAACATGCACACCGCTCGATGGAGGTCTATGATTTTTGGTAAGGTGAATGGTCATACATAGGGGATGATGCCTTTCGATTTTCAGCTCATTTTGCGAACCAGCATGGCTGCCACGGCAGCCATCTTGAAATCCTTTAACGCTGGAGGTTTTTGCTTTTTGGTGACCTGAATGGTCATACATAGCAGATTATACCAAGCACTCGCCTTCTGTACTTGTTCTCCTACTGTTTCAGTCAGGGGCATATGCCACGCACTGCATTGCTCCTGTTAATGAAATAATTTCTATGTAAATTTTTTTTGGTTTCTCCCCAAAAAATGACCATGTCACCAGTTATTCATCTCTCCGAAATTTTTACTGTGGAATCTAAAAAATGTGAACAGTATCTGACAAAAAAATCAGAATGATCTTCAGCTTACATTTTGTTATGAATTTTTAAAAATATGTTCCAAAATTTTGTATTTTTTCATTGACTAAACGGGTATAGGCCTGCTGCAAGTGCTGTTATCTACTATATATGAAACAAAACATCGATTAAAATATTTTTTGAACAATGTCGTGAGTGCCTCAAACATGCCATGACTTGACTGATAACAGGGTTCTGAAGTAATCCTAAATGAGCCCAAACTTATATTACGGAATTGCGCATTAATAGTTCACTATAGAAGGAGGCAGTTCCACTTGGGGATTATTGGATCATCATGAGCACTGAAAGGGAGAGGAGTAATTTCCCTTGGTGCGGTATTGCAATCCATTTTGATCATGCATGTAATTCAAAGAAATTTACAAGAAAAACTGGACTATTGGGCTACATACTTTCTTAAGTGAGGATACTGCCTTAATGCAGTGGTGGTCTGGTGTTCTGCAAATTGAGTCTGTGTGTTGTCATCATGAGAAAATGTTTTGAACTTATGACAAGAATTAAAGGTACCGTGCAGGTCCCAGAAACGTTCACCACAAAAAAACAGCAGGTCTATACCCGTTTAGGTAACGAAAATTTCGGAACAAATTAAAAATTCCAAACAAAAAAAGTAAGCTGAACATCATTCAGACATTGTTCACATTTATATGATTGCACAGTAAAAATATCTGGTGACATGGAAATAAAGAAAAGCTCATACTATTGTAATCCCAACAAGAGCCACATGGATGTGCCGAGCACATTGAACATTGAGTTGTTTTTGATGTGTTCAGTGATGCTTGACTTGTTCTTTTAGGTGTGTTCAATAGCTTGCATAAAGTCAACAACAAAAAAATGCTACTGCATCAAGGAAATGGAATAGCTTACGACAGAAGAGAGAGAAAAAGAGCCATTGGCATGTTACTAGCTGGTCTCAACCACCGAGAAGTGGCACGTCATTGGGCCTGTCCCTGACCAACAATCAATGACTGTCTGAGAACGGAAAACAGGCCCTGTCCCTGGCTGTTCCCGCTGATGGCAGCCACGAATGACTACTGTAGCTCAAGAGCGCCACATCCCGTTACAGCATGCGCATGACAGATTCCGAACCGCAACCCAAACTGGTTGTGAGATTAGGGGTCTTGTTTTTTGTTGGCTTTATGTAAGCTATTGAATACTCCCAAAACAACAAGTTAAGCATCACTGTACACATCAAAAACAACTCAACGTTTGTTTTTACCGAAGTGCTCAGCGCATCCATGTGGTGCGCGTTGGGATAATAACCATGCGCTTTTCTTTATTAGAGTGAATGCTGACAGCATTCACACTACTGTTTTTCATGTTGGCCATTTTCTTTATACTTAATATTATTATGCTGTCTTCTTCTGCCGTTCTACCCCATTTCTATCCAATTCAACTACTCCAACATACTTTGTGCAATTTCAACAATTCATATATCAAAACATTCAGCTTTTTCTGGACATGATGGCTCTTACTTTTCTCTTTCATACTATTTATACTTTTTTAAATATTTCACTTTTTCTTATTTTTTGTCCCATAGGAAACAATGACACAGATTTCTTAAAATGTAGCTATTTTCAGCTATTTTTTACTCCATCATACCTTTAGCTAGAAATGTCATTCAAACTGTAAAATGTTAAGCTACGCTTGGATAATTTCTTTACTGTTCAACTTTGTAACTTCTATCATTTTCTATTTATAATTTTTAAAAAATTTTTTTAACAACTAATTCTGGGAACTTAGTATGGAGACCTCACGGTTTGAGTGAGGAATATCGGCAAAACGTACCAAGAGTTTTCTCTTGAACTTTCTCTAACTCCAATAGTTTTCACTCTGCATAAATAGTTGTGCTGATGACCAAAATGTAACAATGGAAGCAATTGGACAAACGGATGTGGCTGTATGAGCCGAAAAGCGAAGGGAACCGCTGAAGGAAGCCCCATTAACTCCTATGTTAAATGCGGCCAGAAAATGCAGCTTGCAAAGGCTAAACGCAGTTTTCTAACTTGCTCGTCTTTCCATAATTTTTGCACTATGAACACTATTTTCACATGCATTACTCAGCTGACTCTCCTGTTTTGTACGATACATCCATTTCCTAGATTAGACTTACCATTTTTCAGTTAGAAGTCGCAATCTGCAAGAAACGCCTGCGGCAAAACCTCCATTGCACGAAATGACTCAGTCAAACTCAAATACCGTATATGACCAAATAATCGCCTGCGTGCAAATACGCGCATGTGCGCAAAGAGCCGCCGGGGGTCAGACCTCATTTTGTGTATTAAACTCCGGTTCAATTAAATGCCCGGGCGATTGTTCGCACTGTTGTATATAAACGTCTGTGTTACCCCATGATGCAATAATACAGACGCTAAAACAAGCTTTGGTTTGTCTTTGTATGTATACCTGATGTCGCTAAAGATGTGGGGGGAAAAATAGCAAACGGTCTTTGGCAGAGAGATATAAAAAAAACTTGAGTGGACAACGTCTCTGGCTGGACCAAAATGCACACGGTAGAATAGCTCTGCCATCTTATGTATGTATAAATGTCCACTGACATACATGTAAACAGTAAACATGGGTGTCGACAATTCTTATCATTATTTTTTTTGGGTAGGGGACTTGTTCTTTTTAATCTTAAAAAAGGACAAACTGGCCTGCTGCAGGTCGGTGCAAAAAAAATAAATAAATAATGGCCTGTTGCAAATACCCGCCTGGTTCTTATAAACGCCTGGGGTCCAAGTCGATTTTGTGAAATAAACGCCCGGGCTACGAAATGGTCATTTACGGTATCTTAAATTTGGATCATTTTCGGTTTGATTCTGCCATCTGTTGGCCTTTTTCCACTCCTCAATCCTGCCTATCATTTTTCATGTTTCCAGCTAGGATTAGTTAAAATAATCTGTTCAGAGCATTCATATCTTCTAGAATAAGCTAACACAATCTCGGTTATTTTTACATTATTAGTGCAAGACCAGTGAAGAGAAAAAAAAAAAAAACTGTCTCGAGACACTCCGACACCAGGTCGCCGATTGGCTGTATGCAAATGACTTTCTGTTGGTGTCCGGAACTCTAGTGGCGGGAAGAAACATTTCGTCTCCAGCAAAAGCAGATTGAGTGCGGGAAAGGAAGGACTTTTTGCTGGGTGCGTCCACAGAGATATAAGAAAACTAGAGTGGACGATGTGTGGGCTGGACCAAAGTGGCAATGGAAGAATAGCTACGCCATCTAGGGCTTGTATAAATGTCCAATGAGTTATATGTAAACAGTAGGCTAAACATGGGTGTCGACAACTTAGAGACGTGTTTTCCGTGTTCTTTTTATCTTTTGTTACCTAAAATGGACTCAAATAAGGAATTATAATTGAACAACAAAATTTATTTAAAAAAAGTAGATTTTTTAAATCCGGTGTATTCGATGTTTATTTAATCGGAAGACATTACAGAGATATCGGAACTTCAGCTGTTGTCCCGTATGAGCGAGTTTTCGTTATTTTCGAGCACGGTTTAGGCCAGTTATACTGCATTTTCCATTGAACGTCTGTCCCGATATACATACTCAAGATGGCGGCGGCGTGCTGCCACGGAAACCACGTGATTGTCCACTCTAGTTTTCTTACATCTCTGTGGGTGCGTCCAAGACAACACGTTACAGTAAAAATGGCAAAGCAGAAAAAAAAATAGCTCGAGATCCTATTCCAGCATATAGCTACCAGCAACTGTTTTCATTCTTTCTTTACTCAGCTTTCTTTTTATTTTAATAAACATTCAAGTATTCGACATAATTCAAATAATATATTTTTCATGGCAGCTATTCATTATGGCGCCAGCAAACATTCAAATCATTCAAACTTTATTGTATTCAAGACAGCATCGCAGTGTGGGTTCAGTGTGCAGCATTCACACTTGCAGTTTCTTCAGGAATTGCCTCTCTAGTTTCTACTCGTATCTCACAGGAAAAGCAATAAAAATTCACAGAAAACACCGTACATACTTTACCTGTGCATTTTTAATGGGCCCAAGTATATATTTTGAACACTTTTCATATACTGTAAATTGTCAGCTTTCATGTGAACAAAGATTACTGTTGAGACATGATTTTCCTGTTCTGTTTTTTTCTTAAAGTAAAATCTGTCCTTTTCAATGCTATCAGTATTTTTTGTGAAGTTGATTTATTCCCTCAGTAAGTTAGACAAATTTTCCTTCTAAATGCATAATTGTTTTGACTCTGTCACTTCATTATGGTGTTATGTACATAATTCATTATGGGTCTGTCTTGATCTATGAAGTTCCATTTAGATTGTTGACCTGCACTTTAGTGCAGTAACATGCATGAATGATGTATGCCATGAGCTTGCATTAATTGTGGCTTGTCCGAGTGGTTGGTGTGTTTAATGGATGGAGGGGTCGGAACAGGGTGCTAATTCAGACACAAGCATGTAAGGGGGAAATACCACTCCAGCCCACATTTTCAGGAAGTTTAGAAGTGTATGCAACATTTGTTTTACTGTGAAAATGCTATTTTAAGTTTGAAAAGACAAAGTGGAAAAACAAGCTGTCGTAACCATGACATTAATGAGCAAATGCATGGCTGGGGCAAAAAATCTTTGAATGTCAGCTTTACATTAAGTCTTGAGAATCTAAATGAAATTTCTTAGTTATTATTACTTATTTTCTCCTGATGTTTGAGGGAATTGACTCATTTTGTAGGAATTATGTTAAATTCAAATTAGTCTGGTTTTCAGTTTGATTGAATGAAAATCAGGGGGTCCGTTTCACCTCAACATGCATTTTCATTATCTGATCAAAGACATCGTCTTTAAGATCATCTACAGTCAAAACAGTCTCAACAGTGACTCATTGCTTATCTTTTGATACTGTTTACATACTGATATGGACTAGAGAGCTGCAGATTAGAAGTAATACTAAATATTATTAAGTTTAAGCATTGGTGATATTGTATGGTTCCTCAACTTATGATTGTTTTCAGACTAATTTCCTGATTTCTGAAATAAACCTACAAAAATGAATTCTGCAATATTCAAAATCACTTTCAGACCTAAGTGATTTTGAATATTGTGGTATTTATTTAATAGGTTTTTAGATCATTTCAAATAGTTTATTTTGGCCAAAACATTATAATCACCTACCAAATATTCTGTTGTTTTTCGAGCGCTGTAAAAACAGTTTCCTCATTTTGACGTTCGCGTCAGTGTTTAAAGACAAGGTTTCCTTGCTGAACATTTTCCTGTGTATAACACTCCCTCCACCAGCTTGTCTTCATAATATTTTACCTCTCTTCCCAAAGTAAACAGCAGACATGTACCCAGCTAATAAAACCCCAATTCAAAAATAGCTGGGAAGAAGCATTATGAATAAAATCTAAATGCAATGACTTTCAGATCACATGAGCCAATACGTTATTCACAATAGATCTTAGATAACATTTCAAATGTGGAGACTGAGACATTTTACATTTTTATCCATAAAATGAGCTTATTTCAAATTTTCTGGCTGCAACAGGTCTCAAAAAAGTTGGGACACAGGCAAAAAAGGGCTGAAAATGCAATTAATATATCAGAGAATCCGCTGAAAGAACATTCAGCAAGTAATTAAGTTAACTGGAGTCAGGTGTGTAACATGATTGGCTATAAAAGGGATGTCCTAGAGAGGCTGAGCCTCTCAGAAGTAAAGATGGCCAGAGGCTCTCCAACCTGTGAAGGCTTGCATAAAAAAATTGTGGAATACTTTAAAAACAATGTTCCTCAACATCAAACTGCAAAGGCTTTGAAGGTCTCATCAACAGTGCATAACATCATCAAAAGATTCAGAGAAACTGGAAAAATCTCTGTGCTTTAGGGACTAGGCCAAAGACCTTTACTGGATGCAGGTGATCTGCAGGCCCTCAGACGTCACTGCATCACTCACCGGCATGATTCTGTCATTGACATTACTAAATGGGCCCAGGGACACTTCAAGAAACCACTGTCTGTAAACACAGTCCGCCGTGCCATCCACAGATGCCACCTAAAACTCTATCGTGCAAAAAGAAAGCCATTGTTGAGCATGATCTAGAAGTGCCGCCCTGTTCTGTGGGCCAAGGCTCATTAAAAATGGACTGTAGCAAAGTGTCCTGTGGTCAGACGAGTCCAAATTTGTCACTCTGGTTGGAAATCATGGGTTTCGTGTCCTCCTGTTATTAGCATTCAGTTCAAAAGCCAGCATCTCTGATGGTATGGGGATGCATTAGAGCATATGGTGTGGAACACTTGTTCTAAAAAACACCATGAATGCTCAAAGGTACATAAAAGTTTTAGAGCAACATATGCTCCCCTCCAGATGACATCTATTCCAGGGAAGGCCTTGTGTATTTTAGCAGGACAATGCAAAACCACATACTGCAGCTATTACAACAGCATGGATTCATAGTAGAAGAGTCCATGTTGCTGAACTGGCCCGCCTGCAGTCCTGATCTTTCACTGATTGACAACATTTGGTCCATAATTAAACAAAGATTTTGTCAAAGGTGACAAAAAACTCTCCAGCAGCTGGAAGCCAGTATTTAACGAGAGTGGGATCAAATTGCAATGGCTAAACTCAAGAAACTTGTCTCCTCAATGCCCAGATGCCTCCACTCTGTGTTAAAAAGAAGAGGGGATGCTACACCATGGTAAATAGGCCCCTGTCCCAACTTTTTTGAGACCTGTAGCTGCCATCAAATTTGAACTGAGCTCATTTTGTGCATAAAGTTGTAGAATTTCTCAGTTTCAACATTTGCTCTGTTATCTCTGTTCTATTGTGAATAAAATACTGGCAAGTGTGATTTGAAAGTCATTGCGTTTTAATTTTATTCACAATTTACACTTTGTCCCAACTATTTCGGAATTAGGGTTGTGTATATAATGTACTTATTGGATCGTGCAACCTTCTTACGTTGATCCAAGGTCCAGTTCTGACACTTGTGAGCCTATCACAGGTGCTTTCAAAGATGGACAGGGGATAGAATGGGCTCATTGCGGCTACAAAGCCCCATACCCAGCGGGGTGGAATACGGTCTGCTTTGGACCCATTCTTACGATCAGAATAATTTTCTGCAACTTCTGCCACAATAGCCATATGCATCCAGAGAAGATATCCCTCCTTTATCCTCACGTGTCAGTGAGCCTTGGGCACCCAACAAGCCCCCCCCCGCCAGTTTCTCGTTTGTCCCTCCACGGATCTCTGCCAAAAGGCACTCGCCACTGCTGGCTGCCTGGGAGCACCCCACAAGCCTTGCCGCCTCGGATATGCTTAGATCGAGTCACAGGTGTACAAGCGGAAAAACCATTATCAGTAATACAACCTGGTTCTGTTGAATTGGGAATACTGTGGGGCTATTGGAGACAGGAGATTGGAGAGGAAGGTGCAAATTTTAATGAAAATTTTATTTGTTTCAACAAGACTATTAAATATTGTTTGTAAATGGTAAAATCTATCCGTTTTGAGAAGCTAATTCGTCACTTTAATTTGTTCCGAATTTCAACTTTATTTACAGAAAATTATGCTGGAAGTGTTCTTTTATTATAATTACTTAAACATGTTTAAATGCATTTAAAGGGCATTTCGTGTTGAAGTTTGTGTTACTGTGAATTTTGACACAAAAGTTAAAATTTTAACCATTTATAGGATGCCCTTTTATTGAAGGCACCCACAGACATCCATCCCAAATATAGGTTCCCAAGTTTCAGTTACCTTGATCACCCATAATTGTATCCCCCGGACAAAGTCGGGCGGCTACTATGGATTTACATGTGTTGTCTCCGCCGCCGCGTCCGCGTCTGACACTTTCTTGTGGACGCTCTTTATAGGCAATTTCTTTCATATTTGGTATGACGTGTTGTACTTCACTGATGACACCTGTCAATTTTGGTTGCCATGGCGACGGTATTGGCAACATACACTCAACAAAAATATAAACGCAACACTTTTGTTTTTGCTCCCATTTGTCATGAGATGGACTCAAAGATCTAAAATTCATTCCAGATACACAATATTACCATTTCTCTCAAACATTGTTCACAAATCTGTCTAAATGTGTGATAGTGAGCACTTTTGCTTTGCTGAGACAATCCATCCCACCTCACAGGTGTGCCACATCAAGATGCTCATCAGACACCATGATTAGTGCACAGGTGTACCTTAGACTGTCCACAATAAAAGGCCACCCTGAAATGTGCAGTTTTTGCTTTATTGGGTGTCTGGGGACTCAGAACCAGTCAGTATCTGGTGTGACCACCATTTGCCTCATGCAGTGCAACACATCTTCTTCGCATAGAGTTTATCAGATTGGCAATTGTGGCCTTTGGAATGTTGGTCCACTCCTCTTCAATGGCTGTGCGAAGTTGCTGGATATTAGTGGGAACTGGTACGCGCTGTCGTATACGCCGGTCAAGCACATCCCAAACATGCTCAATGGGTGACATGTCCGGTGAGTATGCTGGCCATGCAAGAACTGGGACATTTTAAGCTTCCAAGAATTGTGTACAGATCCTTGCAACATGGGGCCATGCATTATCTTGCTGAAACATGAGGTGATGTTCATGGATGTATGGCACAACAATGGGCCTCAGGATCTCATCACGGTATCTCTGTGCATTCAAAATGCCATCAATAAAATGCACCTGTGTTCTTCGTCCATAACAGATGCCTGCCCATACCATAACCCCACCACCACCATGGGCCACTCGATCCACAACATTGACATCAGCAAAGCGCTCACCCACACGACGCCACACACGCTGTCTGCCATCTGCCCTGAACAATGTAAACCGAGATTCATCCGTGAAGAGAACACCTCTCCAACGTGCCAGACGCCATCGAATGTGAGCATTTGCCCACTCAAGTCTGTTACGGCGACGATCTGGAGTCAGGTTAAGACCCCGATGAGGACGACGAGCGTGCAGTTGAGCTTCCCTGAGACAGTTTCTGACAGTTTGTGCAGAAATTCTTTGGTTATGCAAACCAATTGTTTCAGCAGCTGTCTGAGTAGCTGGTCTCAGACGATCTTGGAGGTGAACCTGCTGGATGTGGAGGTCCTGGGCTGGTGTGGTTACACGTGGTCTGCGGTTGTGAGGCCGGTTGGATGTACTCCCATATGCTCTGACACGCCTTTGGAGACTGCTTATGGTGGAGAAATGAACATTCAATGCCCAAGCAACAGATCTGGTTGACATTCCTGCTGTCAGCATGCCAATTGCACGCTCCCTCAATGCTTTCGCCATCTGTTAGATTTTGCTGTGAGACAAAACTGCACATTTCAGAGTGGCCTTTTATTGTGGGCAGTATAAGGTACACCTGTGCACTAATCATGGTGTCTGATGAGCATCTTGATGTGGCACACCTGTGAGGTGGGATGGATTGTCTCAGCAAAGCAAAAGTGCTCACTATCACGCATTTAGACAGATTTGTGAACAATGTTTGAGAGAAATGGTAATATTGTTTACACGTATCTGGAATAGATTTTAGATCTTTGAGTCCATCTCATGACAAATGGGAGCAAAAACAAAAGTGTTGCGTTTATATTTTTGTTGAGTGTAATATGCAAATTAGCGGCAAAAAATAGAGATTTCTTTGTGGATGCAGTACAGGCTACAATTTTTGACCGATTACTTTCATATTTGCTATGGACATGTGTTGCGCTTCACTTATAACACCTATCGATTTCGGTTGCCATGGCAACAGTATTGGCTGAATGATATGCAAATTAGTGGCAAAATATAGAGAATTCCTTGTGGACACAGTACAGGCTGCAATTTTCGACTGATTACTTTCATTTTTGGTATGGTCTTTTTACACTTAACTTATGACACCTATCGATTTCAGTTACCATGGCGAAAGTTTTGGCAACATAATATGCAAATTAGTGGCAAAAACGGAGATTTCTTTGTGGACGCAGTACAGACTACAATTTTTGACCGATTACTTTCATATTTGCTATGGACATGCGTTGCTCTTCACTTATAACACCTATCGATTTCGGTTGCCATGGCGACAGTATTGGCCGAATAATATGCAAATTAGTGGCAAAACGGAGATTTCCTAGTGGACGCAGTACAGGCTGCAATTTTTAGCCCTTCTGTCAGATCAGATCAGACTGAATAGTCTTCATTGTCCTTCTGCATCAATGAGCTTTTGGTGCTAAACACCCTGACAGCAGTTAATGGAGGAGGGAGTGGTCATTCTTCACTCTGCGGTGTATGGAGAACAATTTGTGGCTGGTCTCATTCCATTGCTCGATCAGCTGATGAAGCCCATTTTTGCAGGTGATCACTAGGAGGCTTCTGACAGGGTAACCCACAACAGAAATTTTCTTGGAAAGATCCATTTTTACTTGGGGTTGCATGATGAACAATTTGCAGCTAGTCTCAGCTCGATCAGCTGGTTTTGCCTATTTTGGCCCTTAAATATTGATGTCTGGTGAACCCCATCCATCAACAAAATTATCTGGCATTACTCACCCAGGAATGCATACATGATGTGTATTATGTGGACAAGGAATCCAGATGGTCTAGCTGAATTTGGGTGTACCAACATCCTAACCCCTGGAACCTCGCCCACCAGGGTAAGCTCAGCAGACATGCATTTCCCTGTACTTGGAAATTTGTTTGACACCATGGTACACAAAAAATTTGGTAACCCTCGCAGCTTGGCTGACTCCCCTGGGCTCCTGATCTAATTATCCCGCCTTTATAGACACCAGATCTCAAACTGACTGAACTCATATGGGAGAATTTGGAACATTGTATCAGACAGGACACACCATCGTCATAGTCAAAACGCCAAATGAGGGACATTTCTTTGAAGAAAGGTACTCTATTCCAGTAATGTTTTACACTGGCAGCAGTGGCGTTTTCTCAGGGACACCAAGGGAACCTGAGCTTCCCCAATTTTTTGAGGACCGTAGCTGTCACTTCAATAAAATCCTGTTGCATTGACGAATTCCTGCATTCAACGCCTCTGAGGGAAGCTAGCAGCCCTTTGGCATCTCACCAATCAAATCCAAGTGTGTTGTCAACTTCATTGAAATAAAATAACAGTGGGAAACTTTATAGCTATCATAATCCCCATCAGCAACATTAGCAAGTGTAGTTATGGAGGTTTATTTTAAAATTGACTTTTTTTGAAGTCTTTTTATTGTTTTACATTTACACAGTTCTCAGCAGTGGTGGAATGTAACAAAGTACAAATACTTTGTTCCTGTACTTAAGTACGTTTTTCACGTATCTATACTTAAGTAGCCTAAAAATTATAGAGCGTACTTTTGAATTTTACTCCAGTACATTTTGCACCTATTATCTGTACTTTCTACTCCACATTTCTAAAATGCACCTCATTACATTTTAAGATCAATCGGCAAAATGTACCCTTCACAAAACAAATTGCGTTGCGTTGCTGCCTCGGAAGTTTAAACCAACCAGGTAGTGCGATCCCGGCCTCCAACGAGGGCAGAGCACGCCTTTGGAAGCAGCAGAACCGCATTGCCTCTGACAACCTTGGTACCTCTGCCAAACATTCAATAGCTCGGGCCCACACATTTTGGCGGGAAACAGTGAGGACTCATGGAAAACATCACGTTTTTGGGAGTTAAGATAGTGGACACTCCATCAAATATTATCAGACCAGTAGTGTCAGAAACAACTATGATATCTCGGGATTGAACGCGGTGATTTTCTGCTGTCTGTGTACAGAGTCAGATATTTTGCTCACTTAAATTGTGCTTTGGACTCTCACAATGTTTCTTTCTCTGACTCATATTTTATCAGGGTAGAATAAAGCATAGGATATCAAATAAAATTTTATGAGTTCCTGTATCACCCATTCGTGTTAGTAGTGTACTGGGTGACACTCCCATTTTTTATGGCATTTTTTAAGCCTAAAATCGTAAAAAAAAAAAAACATCAATGTGTTGAATTATTCTGATCACCCTTTCATTGGACGCGTTTTCAGTCTACTAGAGCCATATAACGGACAGACCTGACTAAAAGGGAAGATCACAGTCATGTGTTACGCCTCTCTTGTTCTAACGAATGCAGCGGCGATAAGATCTCTCCATTCAATCTAATCCAATGGTTGCTCGAAATGTAGGCGGACAAAAACATAAAATCACAACTGGACACTACATGCAAAAACTCGGAGATTTATGGAATAATTTGTGAGTAGTTACATTCAGTGGTTATCACAGAATAATAGATATGTGCCGTGACAAACTAAAAATGTGGCTGCGATATTTCGAAGTGCGGGTCTGGCAGCTCAAGTAACGAGATAGATACATTTTTGTGGTATAAGGCAGTGGACAGCATGAGCGGCCAAAAATGCAGGGGCGAAAGAATTCCATACGCAACAGTCACCGATGTCGAATGTAGGCTAATCAGTACATTTTTGGCTTACTCTGATGTTTGGGTACCCAGAGAAAGTTTCAGATGTGTAGATGTGTAAAAGCAAAAAGCATTCACTCAAGAAAATTTCAAGTTTAATTTCTCGTGCTGCTGTACATGGTAATCCATATTACAGATGACACACCGGTTTGCTATGGCACACGCAGTATATGCATGCACGATATTAATATTCAAAATTAAAGCTGCCGGTAGCTCACTCGGTTAAAGCACTGCGCTGCAGTGCA
The DNA here is from genome assembly GCA_029721435.1 of Gymnothorax reevesii. NCBI lineage: Eukaryota > Metazoa > Chordata > Actinopteri > Anguilliformes > Muraenidae > Gymnothorax > Gymnothorax reevesii. Next base: position 64,880,045 of record CM056576.1, read on the forward strand.
GAGGTGGCTATCACGTTGCGGGTTTGAGCCCCGGTCGTACCAACCGGCAGTGGCCGGCAGCTCTTTCAGAGTAGCGATACAGAGTTTCAAATTGGGAAGGGACTGCCGGTTATGGGATGCAAACAGCTTTGTTCGTTGCTCAAGCGCATCCTGTTGGCCAGATGGGCGCTCGTCAGGAAGGGTTTGTTCATATCCGGGTATCCTCCGCCCTCGTTCTGAACTTGCGAAGATTCAACCAATGAGCAGTGGCTGACAGGCACGTGCTTCGGAGGAGAGCCGTGAACTGTCTTCACTATCTCGAGTTGGCAGCAAGGGGTCGCATACGAGCAAGCTTTGTACATAGTTCACCAATTGGGCATTCCAGATTCGGGTGGGATTGGAGACGCCAAATTAATATTATAAACCCCCTTATCAAAAATAAAACACCCCGAGATATATTGGTGTCTCCTTTTAAAATCGTTCCCCATTTACGACGTTGATCATCATTCTATCAATCATTGCAGCCCTAATTTTAAAGTACTGTTACTGTTGCGTCTGCTGTGTTCTGCTGTGCATCGCATTTTATGGCGGCTTTGGCAGCCGTATTGAAAATGTTATTTTGGCTCATTAGTCCCTAATTTTGGGAGCAATTCAGCTGAAATTTGCTGTGTATGTGCGAAATAGCAAGGCTGAAGATACATTTTACGGGATTAGCTGTGCATCACTTTTTATGGCGGCTTTGGTGGCTATATTGAAAATGCCATTTGACTCATTAGTCGCTCATTTCTGGAGCGATTCAGCTGAAATTTGCTGCTTAAGTGCCAAATAACAATACTCAACATATACAACTCTGGTTTCGCTGTGCATGGCATTTTGACCTTCATTTGACCTCTGTCATGGGGCCACGCCCCTTAATTTCAGAAATATCTTTAAAAATCTTCTTCTCTGAAACTGTGCCTGATCGAGCTGAACCTTTGTTTACACCTTCCTGTAGCTATGAGATTAAAGTTTGTTCAAGGTGTTCTGATTCCATTTAAAATATGGCAACAGCGGCAGCCATATTGAAATTTCCTTTGTAGATGCTAAGCAGCAAGGCTGAACACGTTACAGGTTTCGCTGTGCAATGCATTTTGACCTTCATTTCACCTCTTCATTTCAACATTGGGCCACACCTTTTTATCGGAAATGCCAATAAAAGCACGTTTTTACTGATCATGCTGATAACTGTATGAAACCTATATTATTGCTACAGGAAAATATAGAGCTATCTAGATTAAAATTCATCATGAAGCCAGCTTTTGTGGGAAGCCTCAGGAAAGAATATGGTGTGGTACAGTGAAGCATTAATTGGTAAGTTAACTGTTGGATGCCTGTTGGAAATGATTACCACAGAACATCCCTTCGGTCCTCTTTCTTTCGATCCTGTAGAGTGTATGAATCTAATTAATACATATCATGTCACATTTTTATCTTTTTCCCAATTCATTGAAGGTTATTTTAAATAGATTTACAAACATGATCACCAACTCTTTTTAATTTAGAGATATGGATCTGGGAACAGAAAATGTTAGCAAAATAATTCTGATTGAATTGTTTTGGTTTCCAAAACATTTTTAGCTCACCTGACGACGAAGTCAGATGAGCTTAAGTCATGGCCTGTTTGTCCGTTGTTCGTCGTCATCGTTCGTCGTCCGTAAACATCTTCTCCGCCAAAACCACTGGGCCTATGAAGCTGAAACTTGATAGGTATCCTCCTACCCATGAGGACAGTTTGTTCAAGGCGTTCCGTTCTGATTTTGAAAATCACATAATTGGCCATCTGAAAGCTACTTATGCACATATTCAGCTGAAATTTGCTATGTAGTTAGTACGTGGCAAGATACATCACATATCATACGGCTTTTTCCATATTTTGAATTTTGACCTTGCTTTCACCTTCAACTTTATACAACCCCTCTGAGTTACACTGAAATCTTTCCGAATCATCTTCTTCGAAACTACTTGGCCAATAAAGGTGAAACTTGACAGGTACCTTCCTGCCTATGAGGACACTAAGTTTTATTCGAGGCGCATCGATCCGATTTCAAACATGGCCACCATGGCGGCCATATTTAAAATCACATAATTGGCCATCTGAAAGCTATTTATGCACATATTCAGCTGAAATTTGCTATGTAGGTAGTAAGTAGCAAGATACATCACATATAATACGAGTTTTTCCGTATTTTGAATTTTGACCTTGCTTTGACCTTCAACTTTGTACAACCCCTCTAAGTCACACTGAAACCTTTAAAACTCTTCTTCTCCAAAACTACTTGACCAATGAAGCTGAAACTTGACAAGTATCTTCCCACCTATTAGGACACTAAATTTGTTCAAGGCGCTCTGATTCCATTTTAAATATGGCCGCCATACCGGCCATATTGAAAATCACATAACTGGCCATCTGAAAGCTATTTATGCATATATTCAGGTGAAATTTGTCATGTAGGTGGTATGTAGCAAGATACGTCACATGCCTACAAACGTTTTTTCCGTATTTCTAATTTTGACCTTTGACCTTCAGCTTTAAACTTGCCCGAATTACGTAATTTTGTTGTAACCACAGCTGTTTTAGGTGAGCTACAGGGCCTGTGGCCCTATTTTTATCAATTCAAAATTGTGCCCACCTTAAAATGTACGCTGCAAGCTTATGTTTCAAAAATATTTTCATTACCATGTTAAACCATGTTATTTAACTGGCAACAGAAATAATACCATTCAATGGATGACTTAAACAAAAGGACTGAAAAACTTTTGTGGAGTGTCCAGGTGAGCTGCAGTGCCGTGGCAATATTTTCCTGTCAGACATAAGGGAGCTTGTCTTCGATCTCTTGCAAGATGACAGTACGGCCCAATTGATTATTTAGCTCACCAGCAAATTGATTTATTTAAATTTCGTAGACGTAAAAAGAGTATGGTGCACTTAGTTTGGTGTGCTGTTAGCTGTGAAGAAATTGGTTCGGACTAGCTAATGAAAACAACTCTGTAGCCAGTGCCCTAACTATCCTATTCTATACTAAGTTTCACCAGAAGCCCATTTGCCTTGCCATGACAGGATACCTACTTCCCCTGTCCAGCTTTGTTTTTCCAGTAACTTTGATGCCAATGACAGCAACAAACAGAGCCAGCTACCCCAAACAACAGAAACATCAGAAATATTGACATCAATAGAATGTTCACCATTTAACCACTCACCACTGAACGTAAGCTTTTATATCTTCTGCAATAAAAGCAAAATAACGTCTTTGTAAATATATTTATTTGTTCCGATGTTCGGATAACTGAAGGGAGCTTTGGTTTAATGAATAGTGCTGCCTTCCACAGAATAGTTGCTGCATGATTACATGGTTTCCCTAGTCCGGCAATACACGAGCAGTCGACTTGAGCAGTTCCTATTTTGTTACTATGCAGGTAATTATATGCTTCTGTGCTTTTATAATTTCGCAATTCACCAACAGCCCCTTTGGGAAACACAAGGCAACTGGAGGCACTCCTTGAGTGCAAACTTACGCCAAGGCAGCTCAGTCGCAGTCTTGCTGAGTGAACATGGCTCTTCAGAAATTTCTGGTTTATCACATAACTGAAGCACTTTCCTCATACCCCAGGTCATGACATATTTTGACATATATTTCACTTTTGTGAAAATCGCATTGGCTGAGATCATGGGGAAAATGAAATCACTTAGCGTTACGTCTCGGTGGTTCTCCTAAGCCAAACTGAATACTGAGAGTAACGTTGGTTCAGTATGGCTCAGCGCAGCAAGAGGCTAGTTTAGCACCACTGACATAACTAAGTTCACGTTATAGGCGAGGTAGCGTGCATGCAATATTAGTTTGTTACCCTGCAAGCTAACATTAGCTAGCTACTCAGTTGACTGAATTCACAAAGCATTGCATGTCCAGCCACGAATGTCTGTGACTGAGAGACTGGGTAAGCAGAGCGATGTACTTAGCGCCGTGCTAACATACATTAGGTGCTAAGGGAAATTACATTTGCTTTCCCTAAAATTACGCATTTCAGTTATTTGATAAACTGAATGAGAAAGTTATGAAAGTTGTGAAGTAAATTTTAGGTTTGTTGCTCACTAAACTGTTTAATAACTTTCATATGGGATATTCCATGCAAAGTGAGAATGCTCTGGGTACAATTTTGTCCATCATGGTCTTAGATTTTCCTGTAGCTTTGCTCATTTGTTTATTTTGGCCGAAATAAAAACTGGCCAAAAATTTTCGGTAGTCGGACTGTCGCTATGGGTTTTACAGCACTTTGGTAAATGGCCACTAGATGGCACTGTGCAGAGATTGTGTAAAATGCCCCTCCCTGTTACATGAAAAGTGTAATAGATTCATGCGTAAATAAGCATGATGAAGGACAAGGCCCATGTCTTGGGAGCTGAAAAGAGAAATTCCTGAAAAAGTCTTTGGTTGCCGTGCAGTGGGTCCTCAAAGTTGCCAAAAATTTGGACATGGCCAAATTTTTTTCACTTTGGAGACCCTTTTAATCAATCATGGAACATAATATAGAAGAACTAATGACATAAATCTTTGATTTCATGGAGAATCTCTTTATTGAATTAAAAGAAAAGCTCTTATTATATCATTAGTTTTTCAGAATAACCCTTTCAAAGTCGGATGCAGCTTTTGGGGGGCCTGGTAAGACGCCAGGACCAACTCTAAACCTCCTAAATTTTAAATATGTAACCGTCTAAGACCTATATTTTGTGGTAAAAGTGAGAAAAAGTTATATATTTGCCTATTTCAGGATGAAATATTTCCACCAAATGTTCTATTTTCAGGGATTATACATATAGGGCTGTATGCATGGAGAAGGAATAACTTTACCCCCAGATAACGCCTATCCTCCGGATAACTCTCCGAGGGATAACTGCTGCGTGTTCTCCATATGCATGAGTCAAGGATAGGGTAAGGAATAGCTATCCCAGGTTTATTCGGAATCGCTATTTTTTAAAGGGGGACTCCCTGTGTTTTATAGCTTTCTGCGCATATCTGTACGGGATTCCTCGTGACACACTTGCATAACAACATATTTCTCGGTATTTAGTTGTACAACAAATAGCTATTTTCTTCAGTGCAGCAGGCGTCAGTTGCTTCACAACCGAAGCGGTAGTGGAAAAGTAACTTTTCTGATACCAAAACCTACAGAGCCCAGGAAGTGCAATGACAAAAGAAGAAAATTAATTCGTAGCCACAAGATATAACTCGTTCCAACGAATTAGTTATTTCATTCTGATGAGTTAGTAACTTGTAGCAACGATGATTTCCATGACTTGCTTACTTATCTTGCTAGTTTGCAATGTGTTGTTGGTCATATTGACTTTAGATTGACTATTGACATCAATTGTTGATAATGGAGAAACTGGTCTTTCCCAACCCCATGTTGTGCTGAATGACATGAACTGATCCTTTTTGAATAGGTGATGAAGGTGAGTGATTCCTTATAGAAACTGGATATAACTATCCCCCGATAAGGACCGCGGATAGTGCTATCCCCTCTTCATGCATACCACTTTTACCTCGCTATCCGGGAGATAGTCTCTATCCTTCGGATAAGTCCGTTATCCTTGCGGCATACATACGGCCCCATAATGTCATGTACACCGAATGTACAAGAAAGTATAGTAAAAGCACCCTGCATACTTTTTGAATATATTTGGATGTGGTTTTATATTTCAGAATGTGGTTCCTATCTTCATAGAATATGTTGGGTCATTCCATGCCAAATGGAAACACATCTAGGCCATGATGGTCTTGGATTTTACTTTATCTTTGTCTATTTGTTCATTTTGGGCCAAATAATGGATATCTCAGGTTTTTTTTCTTTTTTTTTGCAAACTGCCCTCTGGTATCGGTTTTATGGACCTCTGAAGAAATGGCCTGTAGGGGGCGCTTTTCAAAACATGCTGTAGAAAAACCCTTATATCTAAATCCCTATTACTGATACAGGTCTGGGGTTTGGATGGATTTGTAATATGGGGCTTCCTCTAGCACCACCATCATTTACAATGGTTGTATCTATTCTGGTTTCCAAAGAAACTGTTTGAATTTGGGCAAATTTGAGATTTTTCACTTTTTCTGTCCTTTTTTTGGGGTGAAAAAAGCCTATATACTGCACCGATGATGTTTTCCAGTATCCAGTAACTCGGGTCACCTGACATGCAACAGGTGCAAATTCATAATGATGCAAATTTTCCCCAGGGATGGACAGACCCCTTGAACTTGTGACTTTTTCTGTTGTAAGCAACTTTGAAAGGGTTAATCTAATAAACCATTATGTTTTGCTTTAATTTTTTATGAAAAGTATCAACAATCTGTCTGAAACAAAAAGTTTCTTTTGTCGCTTCTTCAGCATCACCAGTAATTGGTCAGTAATAAGTGACCAAAAAGTGGAAAAAATCTCAAATTTGTCTAACTTCAAACAGTTTCCATGGAAACAGATACAACTATTGTAAATGATGGTGGTGCCAGAGGAAGCCTCATATTACAAATCCATCCAAAATCCATCCCCAGACCTGTATCAGTAATAGGGCCAGAGATACAAGGGTTTTTCTACAGCATGTTTTGAAGACAACTTTTGTTAAGAAAAAAAAACTTAAAACAAGATACTATTTGACTTGACAAGTGAAATTTACTTACCCGATTGGCAAGCTAGTGAAAATGACCTCAAAACAAGAACATTTTTTTTTTCTAAAATGGTGATAGAAATAAGTGTTTTAAGTCTTAAAATAATTAAGTTCATCTTACCTAGTATTTTTATCTTATCATTGTTGGCAGTGCAGTAGAACCTTATGAGCAAGGTGAAGCCAGCGGAGAAACTTGAAATTCTCCAGCTGGAGAATCTGTCCAATTTTTGGGGCTCTTGCTTGACAATAATGGCCCAGTAATTTGTGATCCCTACCTCTTTGTCTGGCAGGGCTCTCCAGCGACAGTGATCTGATCTCACTTCGGGTGGATGGTGACTCCCTGGCTGACTTGGATGATGGGATGGCCTCGAACAGCGAATCGCCCAACAGGCTCACTGGAAGCCGCACCCCCTCCCCGCAGGCCCGAACACTGGACCTGGCAGCCAGCAGGGCAGCGCTCTTTGGGGGAGTCCTGAAGCCACAGATGGGGAAAAAAGATTACTTGGAGAGGGCAAGCGAACAGATTAAGCTGGCCGTGCAGAGAGAAGAAGAACAGGACTATGAAGCCGCCTTCTGCTTCTACAGGATTGGAGTGGATCTACTTCTGCAAGGAGTGCAAGGTACCGGAAATGCAGCTGACTGATGCTCAATGGGAAGAGGTTGAAATCTATTGAGTATCGACTGACCACAGTTGGTCCCCCAAATAACAGTCATGTTTTTTTTAAACCTCCATATTGCCACTGTTTCTTAACCTTGGTGTATTTCACTGGGGTACTTCTCAATTTATTGTGCCCCTTACAATGAGTCGGGGATACTATGGATCGGCAATTATCGCGCCGCGTCTGCCGTGTCTGTAAAGGTTTGCTCATGAGCGCTCCACAGGCCATAAACCTCAACCAATTCGTTTCATATATGGCCCGGGCTTTGTGACTGGTAAGGTCACGAAGCCTATCGATTATGGGAGCAGTCTATATCTAATCTGCAGGCACTCAAATAAATAAAATATGACTTGATTTGCAAGCAAACGGTAGCTTACTGGTTGCAAAACCTGCGTCAGTTCTCAGCCCTTGCTCATCCTTCAACTTATGCCAACATCCAGAAGCAGCATAGCTATTTATTGCATGAAATGTTCTTGCTTTGTTAGTGGTGCCGTTCCAATGAATACTGGTGTTTATTACAGGCAATTGTGTGTTTAAGGGTGGCAGTGAAACTGGGTGCATTCACCTTTAATATGCCATTCATCGCTGACCATTCAGTGAACTGGCAACTACAGGATTCCCGCTACAGGGATAACTTGTGGTTTTAGTGTAGTAATGCCACTAGCTCAGTGGTCTTGCGGACCAAAAATAAACTAAGACTCATCTCAGACCCGACAAAAATTAGAAATTTGTTAAAATGCGATTACATGTCAGTTTTGTGGGAAAATAAATACTTTTATGCACTTCTGAGGAAGCCCTATTTATGCCTTATTTCTTGAAAAATCTTGATATTCTTGAAAATCTTGAATCCATCACCTTTTAAGTTGTAGTTTTAAGAATTTAGTCTGTAATTGTAGAAGGATAGGGCCATTTCTCAGTATTCAAATTGTTACATAGGGGTCAATAACAAACTTCTCAATATTGCTGTGGAAAAGCAGCCAATAAGAGAAAAAAAATTTTCTTTCACCCAGGTAGACTGATGAAACCTTCATCCAGTAGGTCACAACATTTTTAATTCCATTGTTTAGTTAGGCTAATTGGCTCGAAGTATCAGCGTTGCGAATGGGACGTGACGTTGTGAACGGGATTTCCGTATCTTCTGGGAATTTAAAGAATCCTGTTCAGGAAAAGAAGCTATCAAACTGATACTCACTTATATATAAGTAAGATGGTTGCTCTTCATTTTGGCCAAACAGTATTTTCATTTGGCCCGTAATCAGTGAATGAGCTCAATAAGAAAGCATTGCAAACATGAAATACAAAAAGGTTGTGTATGGGACAGATTTGTTGCACTACAATCTGGCTGTTAGAAAAGCGTCTCTGCGAGGATCGTCTAAGTGACGTTAATTTAAAGTGACTTATCAAATTTCATGTGATCATCAAATGTGCATATTATTTTAATGAGCGATCAATACCCAATATTATTGATTAATGTTAATAATCAATAAAAGCATCTGTCTTACCCACTACCTACTGAATAACCTAACCCATGACGATGCTGACAGCTGACTTGATCATATGAAGGAACAAACAATGAATGATTTATCCCAGTGATAGTTATAACATTACTGATTACTAAATGGAGATAATGAGAAAAATGAAAATGTTATTGGATTCACTTTGTGCAGTGTCAAAGATGATAGAAAACTATGTAAATGTAAATGAAAATAAGACTTTCAATAAAAGACATTACAAAGAACCACCAATGAGCAGCACCTCAGGGAACACATGCTGTGCATTATTGTTTATTATTTATTACTGATATTGGTTATTGATTACTTGACTGAAAATCTATAAAAGCACCCTCAAAGCGGTTTTACCCATTATCACAGAATGATGAGCTACAACAAAAAAACAAATTTTCCATACACAACAGTGTTTTGGCAAAATTCCATATTGCTTACATAATTAACAAATGAAAACACGATGTGACAGCTGAAAATTTACATTTCCGGAAGGTTAAGGTATGCAAGAAAATGCTTCCACAGCTGTCACACAACAGAGTGAAATTTTTTTTTTTCCAAAATACATGTTGCAATTTGCTGTGAAATGGCCCGCTGTTGATTGTTTTGTGACTAGCCACGACAGCACTGGCTGGTATTGTTTTCACCTTGTAATTCTGTGCATGTGTGTTTGTGTGTGTGTCGTCATGGCAAAATGTGGTCCTGGAGACGCCAGTTGTTGCAGGAACTACCATAGAAGTGGTTTTAAGTAAATTGCCAGGTGTTTATATATTTGCCTATATGTGGACAGGTTTTGTCAACACAATACTATCAAACCGTACAAGATGCTGTCACAGAACTTTATGGGTGTGTAGCTGAGATTCCAGTGAAGGCTGAGTTGGATGTGGACATGGTCCAAGCAAGGGCTTAGGAAATGGGGGGGGTTAGAGGAGGGGTTAGTGAGATTCCATTGCAAGGTGATCTATAATTTTATATAAATTATTGATTTGGTTATAGATTTGAGTTGGAGTGGAGAGCTTTTAATTTCCGATGCTGAGGAGCCCTGAACTGGGTTGAGCGCCCAGTGGGTGACCTGAAAAAAAATTGAAAAGTGATATCGCTGATAAAGTGATGGAAAAAATAAGTGGTGGACAGTACCACTTTGCTGACAATTCTTTGTCGGTACCTGTCATCAATGGTGAAAAGAACCATGTCAGTGGGTTCGCTGCTCAAAGAAAAAGACACTAAGTGTTCGCCCATGATGACCTATTCGGGTAGTTGCGGCGAAAGATTTCGTGGTAGCAATAAACCATGGATGTGTTAAGAGAACCATGCAATAAATGACCAGGAGCATCAAGCTAGTAGTTTGCCATTTTTAAATGATCATACTACTCCACACTGCCTTTGCCAAACATGAGCGTACGCCAACAGACTGGAGAATGCAATTAAAATAGTTTTGTATTATGGCGTGTGGAAGGATAATGTTGTACCCTGACTCAGTAGACTTCCTATTCTATAAATCATGAAACTTAATCATTGCTGGCATTGTAAATTGCTTTGTGTAGGTTAGATATCTGTAAAATAAATAGGAATTGAAAGCTAAAACTTTTTTATGCTTATTATTGTCATCGATATGAACATATATTCATTTTTTCTGCTGATTTTCAGTAGGTCTGCTGGGTGAGTAGGTGAGGTGGTGACTTGGCAAATGGAATGACCCTTTGAATTAAAGCTGAAGGTCTAATAATGCTGAAGGTGTGAACCGTGTCAAAATCATAGTCTCAATGGAGTTATTGAACTGGAATGTGGTATGGTATGTCAGGGCAACAGTACATGACACGCGAGTAGCAGTCGTCCAAAAAATTGAAACATGGGCTTGACGAGAATAATCTTTAGTACGGGTCCAGCAAATGTCCTTCAATAATGAGAAAGCAATAGTGCATGTGAGTGATTATTTATAATCCATGCTGTCTGTGAAGGCTTTTTAGCTCGCCGGGACGAATGTGTCCGGAGAGCTATTGTCGTACCCCCGGCGTCCGCGTCCGCGTCCGTCCGCGTGCAGAAAAACTTTAACCTTGCCCCGGCGAGCTTTGTTGTCTTTCTTACAACTCTTGTTTCTGTTGCACTGTTCACAATATGAACCACCTTGGTCTCCTGACTAGTGACTTTACAACAGCCAAGCAGCAAACTTAATCCGAGACATAAATGGTACTTCAGTGATGGAAACGTGCACAAATCGTGTAGGGAATTTAAACGAAGATGAACATATCATTTTGAAAGCTATTTTTTCATCAATACGTCAAATACAACTCGAAGTGTTAAGGAGAAAAAACAAGAATTAACTGGAGTAAACCTGCTCTAATTTGATTATGTCCTTGCATTGTTTCCTTCCTGGTGGATGTTGGCAGGCTTTTGAAGTTGTTTGTCCTTCACCCTTGCAACCTCACTCTCTACCAGTCTAACTCAGATGTGGAATGGCCCTGCTGAGTTTAGGTCGTACAGGTAATGCATAGCCTCCCGAGTCCATGATACGTTAGTCTGTTCATTTTTGTGTTGACCAAAGTTCCTGCAGACCCTATCATCCAGGTAAACCACAGGGATGGCACGCCATATTTAGGAATGATTTTTTTTTTTACCTTAGTCTAGAAATATATGGATTTGAAGGCTCTAAATTTATCAATTGGAGCAGAGAACTTGAACCATGAGTCATAAAAACACAGAGCTTTGGGATGGACTGTTGGCGCAGTCTGTTGAGCACAAGCTACATGCTCATTATGAGCTGTGGCGTCTCTGGTTCACATAGGGCTACCGACCACTGTGGTGTGTCTCTCCCTCTCCCTTTTAACCTGTTCTTCCTGTCTTATTGTTGCCAAAAAAATGAACAGAGGTTTGACAGTTATTAGCAGGGCAGAATGCTCAACAATAAAGCCAAATTATAATTCCTCGAGGGACATTTTAGTTTGGAAAATGTATACTTTTTAAGGTAGAGCTGTGTTTGGTCTGAGGATAAATAATGATGATTTTGTCTTCTCATTAAATTATTTGCATTACTTTGCAAAAAAATAATGACAAGACCACGAGTACAAGATGGGAGTGGGCAACAACTACGGTACCGAAAATAATTATGCAAATACACTATATAAAGAATAGAATAGGCGGCAGGATTTTTTAAAGTAGTTTTTTGACGAAAAGGAAATTAAGTTTAGACGTGGACTGATCTGACAGTTTTGACTGTATTAGTTCCTTCTATGGAACTGCTGTCGCTTTGTGTATAACCTTGGTTACACTGGGAAACTGCTTGCTGCTTATGCGCAGTTTCAGCTTTTTGTTCTGGTGCATGCAAGCCGCAGATGAAGTATTTTAGAGTACTTGAGATTGTTAGCCATAATGGCAAAATTTTTTGGTCTGTTAATGTGGAGAACCAGGCTATTTTTTTTAATTGAACCACCTCCATTTCCTGCCATAGTATACTTCTGTCACCTTGGCAGTGAGAGGGCTGCCTCTGGGCAAAGTCAACCGGGCAATGTGTTGGATGAGGAAGTAAGTGAGGAATTAATGATTGGCCTCCCTCAGGCACCGCCGTTAAACCCTCGTTTGCATTGTTAATTATCTTCCTCTACAAACAAAGGATTTGTGAACAGAACGTTGATTTCTGATTATTTTTAGAGTTGATGTATGGAGTTAAAAGTCTGTCGTGTTGTAAGTTTTCTCAGGACATGAACTGCGACTCCTACAAACTTGAAATGGATGTTTTTTTTGTGTGTTTTTTTTTTTTTTTTTTTTGGACAAAATACTTTTTACTTCGTGGAGTTTTGCGCTTGATTTGTCAAATGTGAAACATTTTTTCTGATTTTCATGTGATCTGTGATGACAAATGCATTTTTGTAATGCATTATAATAATACTATATGAGCCATTGTTGTCAGCAAGGTGGCAGATTTTTATTAATATGTGGTGCATTGTTTTTATAATAACAGAACAAATATGTATTCTATAAAGAAACAAATCCCCTCTTGTGGAGATATGACTGACTGGCCAATAATTGCTTGAGGAATGCTACTTCTGTTCTACCTCTGAATGAGAGATAGTGAGGGACAAATAATGCATCAAAATATACACTTTGTAAATGACCACTTACATGTTACGTGAAGCATTATCCTACAAATAATCATTCACTCGGGAGGAGCGGGGTGGAGTTTGGTATGGGGGTGTTATAATTACAGTCCTTGAAGCATAGTTTTCATATAAAATGCATTAGTTTGGCTTGACACATTAATTACCTGTTTCTGCAGATGTTTTTTCCTGTATTGTTGTGCACACGGTTTAGGGAATAATTACAGGAAAGTGAGATGAAAATAAAATAAGTGGGAGGTTACTTGTGGCCGTACCTTCATCCATGCAGATTGGTAAGCACTGCAGCTGTAGATTAGCAAATGGAGGCAAACGAGTGGACCCAGCCATCAAGCTTGGCATTAAGACCTGCTTTTCTCGCTTTCTCTCTCTCTCTCTCTTTCCTCTCAATTTTTTTTCTTTTCCCTTTTTCCAGAAGGGAGAAGTGCTTTGTTTGTTACAGCCTCGCATGTCTAGTTATTTTTTTGGGTGAGTAATTTGCATAAACTGTGCTTACCCAGTTGAACACTGCGGTAACATCATCAGGCAGATAGAAAAATAAGGGATGATACATTTCAAAGGAAATGTATTATTTTTTTGTTTGTTTGTTTGTTTGTTTGTTTTCATGCTTCTGTTTCCAGCGAATAATGGGAGCCCACTGATAGAACGCCGCGTCGGGGGTATTTTGTTGCTGCAAATTACGGTTATTTATTTATTTTTTAAAAGGATCTTAATTATAGCTCAAACAAGCAGCTCTTTGTCTTTCCCAGCCTCTCTCAGAGGCTGATCACTTCTCTGTCTCTGTAATCCTCTTCACAAAAGGGAACAGATTGTGCCTTTTGGCCCTTTTTAGCCCCGGAGTTGAAAGGGAGAAAACCTCCCGTTATTACTTATTTTTTCACTTTTAGGTGTTTGGAAAAGCCAGGGCCTGTAATCCCGCTGGGAGTGATTGCTTTCAGGTGCAGTTGCCGGGCAGAGATCAGTGGCTGAGTAAGAAGCTGTGGTCTCTACATCTTGGAGGCCCTCACCTGAAGGACAGCCACCCGCCCTGCAGCCCAACAGCCCTACCCCCCAAAGCACAAGTGGCTTCTAAGCATTGCCTCTCAGTTTTCTGATGTGCCTGACAGTTTCTGACGGCACACATTTACTGCATTTACTGGGCGCAGACAGCGCTGGCGTCCATTGCTGCCAGCCCTGCCAGATCTCGCCCAGTGGCCTCGCTGAACCAGACTCCAGCCCATCCGTCAATGGACTGTCTCGCTCTCATTTAGAGTGCCAGTGTAGACTACACGCGGACAAGTGTCCATAATCAGCATCAGAACAAAAAGGCACATTGTTGAAAATTTGAGATTTGAGTTCAATGAAGCTGAACGGTCATAATGTAGATTTAGACTCTGAATTGTTCCTGAGGCCTGTCCAGGTTTTATGATTAAACAATAAAAAACGTTTATACCACCCGAATTCTAAAAAAAAGTCGGGACATAATGGAAAATCTAAGTAAAAAAGGCAGCAATGATTTGTAAATCACCTTTGTCTTGTATTCAGTTGAAAACCTCACAGGAAAAAATTAACAACCCCATTCTCAAAAAAGGCTGGACACTATGTAAAATGTAAATAATACGGAATGCCATAATAGGCAAATCATTTAAACGCACTGTTTCATTGAAAACAGTACAAAGACAACATATGTTGAAAATGTAGTTGTTTTTTTTTTTTCAAAAAGATATGCTCATTTTGAATTTTTCTTCAGCAACAGTTAAAAAAAAAAAAAAAAAGAAAGATAAAAAAAAAAAAAGATCGGCACTGTGGCATGTTTACCGCCAGGGCTTTATCCAGGACTTCAAAACCGCCAGTCCAGTGTCATAGCAAAATGAGGCTTGGGTCGAGGGGCTGCCTAGGCTTGGACATTCTGAAGTGCTAGAATGCCAGAAATGCGTTCTGAGTATTTTCTGGCCTTTAAAATGTAATCAGCACTAGTTCAACAAAGCTAAATTTTGACTTTTGCCTATTCATCTAATATTGCATTATATGTTGGGACCACCAGACCATGTCATATTTCACCATCCTTTCAAACAAACTAGTGGGAAAAAACTGTGAATAAACAAATAAAATTGGATTATTTGCATTAAACTTATTTTTTTATAATCAATTTTATTTTGAAGAACAATGTAAATATGTTAGATGTGTTTATCTGGACTAGAAGTGAAATTTCTATGTGATTGACTGAACAAATGAAATAAACTGAATCTCTCCAGTCCCCAACATAATTACATGGTAATACTTCACATTCATACCATGACTGGCTTGAAAATTCCAAGAAGGAACCTAGGACTGCAATACTCAGAACTTCAAAAGACAAGGCGACCAGTCAAAGAATAAAATGTCAAAATGCATCAAAAACAAAAACTCTGACCTCTCAATCGGTTTTCCTTTTTTATCAGATATTTGTATCCACAATGTCACAAATGTTATTTGGTGTAAGTTTCACATCCATAATGTGACTGGCTTAATTGGTCCAACCTGGGATTGCACTTACTACTAGACTAGAATAGTCAAAAATATACTCAGCAACAAAAGTTCCTGTGACACTAATTTTCAGAGTTGTTCTGAAGAAAAAAATGTCCAAATCTGCTCAAATATGTTATGAAACTATGAAAATAAGTCTAACAAACATACCCACTGCAGAAAAGCATGCCTTGAATGCAAAAGGTGACTTTTATGCAAACATTGTGCATTTGATGACCTAAAGCTGGGTATAAAAGCACGTGTGTTGCAGGGATTCAATATGCAATGTTCCTCCTAGTGTTGACAACTGCCACATGGAAAAACAACATGTTTCCATCCTTACTCGAAGTTTGAAGTATGCCGCGCCTATCTGAAAATGAACGTCTCCGAGCTATTGGTATGCTTGAAGCTGGATCATCTCAACGGGATGTCACAAGACAACTCAGCATCCATAGAAACACTAATTGGACTTTATGGCAGCATTGGCAACAAGCAAATGCTGTCAGAGACCATTCTCAATGTGGCAGGCCATCCATTACTAGTGTCAGACGGGATCGTTGGATTCAACCCACACACCTGCAAAATGGGTTCCAACCTACAACAGTCACTGCCAGAACCATCCCAGGACTTTGGCGAATATCGGCACAGACTGTACGTCGCCACCTCAGACATTTCGGGATTGTCGCCAGAAGATCTGCCAGATGTCCGATTTTGACTCACAATCGCTGGCGATTACATCTACAGTGGTGCAGGCAGCGTATGTGTTGGGGAAACTGCCCATTGGTCCGACCCCCCATTCCTCCGAAAAAATGACCCATTGGTCCCACCTCCCATTGGTCCGACCTCCCGTTACTCTGACAAAATCGACCACAGAGAGAGAGAGCGCTCTAAGAAACGCACATCACACACACACACACACACGGGGGGGGCATGTGTGTTTATTCATCGCGCAAGGGAACTAATGGGAGGTCGGACCAATGGGAGGTCGGACCAGTGCCATGGACCCTGTGTTGGTTGGCAGTTCAGTGGAGACTGGTGCTGTTCTCTTTAGAGTTTCATTTCAACTTCAACCACAATGATGGATGCAGACGTGTTCACCAAAGTCAAGATGAACGTTACGCTGAACACTCTTATGGAGCAAGACCGTTTCGGAGGTGGCAGTGTTATGGGGTGGGATCACAGCTAGACGGAGAACCCATTTTTAAGTGGTTGATGGCAACCTTAGTGGACAGCGTTACCGTGATGATCATCCATCTCGTTGTTCTGCCGTTTTTGCCTCAACATGGCCCTGGAGTTCTCTTCAACATGACAACGCCCAACTGCATGCGGCTTGAGTTGTGCAACAAGCACTTCAACGGAACAACTTGAATGTGATCCCTTGGCCTGCTCTCTCTCCAGATCTTTCTCCAATCGAGCATACGTGGGAGTAGATGGAACAATGTCTCCAACGTTTTCCACATGCCCTAGCAACACTCAAAGAACTTAGTGACAGGCTCGTACACATATGGAATGGTATCCCACAGGATTTGGTGAGACGTCTGATTCATTCCATGCAAAAAGGATGTGTTTCTTCCATCGAAGCCGGAGGGGAACATACGCGTTGCTGATGTGTGAATTGACATTTACGCTTGTCCATGTTGTTCATGTCATGACGTCATAACTGTAACCGGTATGGCTTATTAAACCTGTGAAGTTGTAACCGGAGTCTGTTATGTACGCAAATTATTCTTAGATTTAGTAATGTACCTTATTTGAGATTCAATTTTAAAGCTGCCAAATAGCTCACTCGGTTAAAGCGCCACATTGCGGAGCAGAAGTGACTATCACGGTGCGGGTTTGAGCCCCAGTTTCACCAACTAGCAGTGGTTGGCAGAGTAGCGTAATATTGGCCATTGCGCTACAGGGATGCAAATTGGGAAGGGACTGCTGGGAAGGGAAAAAAATGGTTGCTTTGTTCGTTGCTCATGCGCCTCCTGTTAGCCAGCAGGGTGTGCATCAGGAAGATTCTAAGCTTGTTCATGTTCGGGTATCCTCTGCCCTCGTTCTGATCTTGCGAGGATTCAACCGATGAGTGTAAAGAAGCAGTAGTTGACGGGCACATGCATAGGAGGAGAGCCGTGAACCGTCCCTCTTTCCTGAATTGGCTACAAGGGGTTGCATACGAGCAAGGCTTGGAGATGCCAAATTGGAGATGCCAAATTTTTATATAAAAAAAAAGATTCAATTTTATATAGCGTCACAGCAACTTTTGTAGTTAAGTAAATAAGATTTCAAAATGCATCAAAAACTATTAAAACCCAACTTTACAGAAACAACTGTAAATCATAAAAAATTACTGGTTTATTGGTTTAATACAAAGGTGCTTGCTGTAGGGTGTATTAATTGAAGACTTAAGACGTGCTTAGACATATAGCTT